>OU426989.1:43167993-45843380 GCA_911387755.1 Chrysotoxum bicinctum
TATAAACTGCTTATAGAAATACAGATACGCATGTCATCGGCGGCGTTAATCTGCAGGTTAGAGCCAACTAAAGTAAAATCAACATCGTCGTTAGAACTAAACAAAAATAGCAAAGGGCCAATGTCACTTTTTTGCGGGACTCTTGATGTTACGATGCTGGTCATATAGGCTTAGAAGTGCTATCTCTGATCAAAACTGTATAAAGGCATAAATATACTGTATACTATTGAAATAAATCAGCCAAGAAGAATTCTCAGCAATATTTAGTTGGACTTGTTGAATTATTAATTCAAAATAATTTTTATTTTTCCTTCAGCTCTCCATTTGAATTTTTGTCAAAAAATCATCATTCATTCATTCATTCAACTTCGTTATGTCAAATTTGTCCACAACACTCACTTCTAGCAAGATTTATAATGGGGATTACAATGTCTATGTTGGCCCCTCGAAATGTTTCACAATTCACACACATATGTACTGTACAGTACATACCCGGTGTTGATTTGGAAACCTACAACTCCTCTTGTGTAAATTGAGATTTCGGAATAGAGTACTTTCTCTGATGACATTCACAAATGCCTAAGAGTCGCTTGGTGATAAAGTTTTGATGTCAGGCTGTGGCTTCTCTTCGAGATCTCAAGACATCCTCCTTGACAATTCTTGCAATATTCATGCACTTATGTATCTCGAAAATACTGTGAAGCATTTTACTTTGGTTGATTCCGTGGAACCGTGAGTCCAGATCAGGGGTTATATTTGTCCAGGCCCTCACTTTCATTACTTATACATTTCTTGACCTTCCTTAAGTATCAAATGGTGTCATTAATTTTCAAAAGAGAAATAATGCCTCTTACTAGATGATCATTGTAGATAGTGAAATGATCATTGGTTGTCAAAGCACCAATATTTTATTTTCTATTTCCACCAAAATAAGTTCGAAGTTCTAGGCCAAAATCTGAAATAATGCAAGTTTTATATAAATAAAATGTCAATACCTATCTAGCAGACGATATAACAGATTAAAAGCGAACGAGATACCTGACTAAAAGAGAGATCATGATTTTGTTGATAGTTGGAGAGGCATCAGCTCATTTAATGAATAATTGAATTGTGTATCCCCACAAAATACAGAAATAGTTATGAAGACCGTTTTGAATCTTAATCATAGCACATACAAGCATACTCATTGTCCCAGTCGATTAGCAAGTAAATGCCGTAATATTGTCCTATGTCTCTTCGTCTTTTAGTACCAACATTATAATAAATTAATGAAATTTAAAATAACTTCTCAAAACTCACCCACGAATTGCACATTAAAACGAAACTACTCCATGAAATATATAAGCTTCCATTCCAGGACAATCCAATTGTGCTCAACCCTTAATATGATATTAATCTGTGTAGTCCCATCTGTGCCTTGATATGGCTTTAAACAAGCACGTTCTCCTCATAGCTTGTGTAAACATTTGGCAAGTAGAGCAATTTATAATCACGCTTCAATTCCAGATGCACCAACAGCATTCAACGAACAGACTACAAATTTCAAGAATTCCTTTCATCCGAAAATAGTTTTCTTGAAATTCGAAAAAAAAAAAAAAAATCCAGAACAGCCGAAAGTTGCAAACTTTTCAACAGTTTCGCGCACATCAAATTCGCGAGAATCCAATGTTACAATCTGTTCCAAAGCGGGTGCCCCCACTTAAGCTAGACCAGAACACAAGTCATGTACCGTTGCGATTGCATTGAACCTTAACTGCGAGAAAATCTTCAAAAGACAGATAAACCCGATGAATTATGGCAAAACTTTTACCCAGATTGTGTATGATTGTGTGTGTTAGTGTTATCCTTTATTTTGCAAGGCCTATGCTTAATCGTTCCGCACAATAAAACTATCTTTTTGCAAATGCACTTCATACCGAACAGCAACAAAGACAACAACACTAACAACAACAATGTGGCTAAATGAAATAAAAGTTTCATTTAAGCCAATTAGCGCGAGTTTTTGATTTTTTTCACTGTGAAAAAAAAACGCCAACGAGAAAGAGGTAATAAAATAAACAAGGACATCAATGGTATTTCCTGAGAACCGGAATCAAAGTGAATTCAAAAAGTTGCAAATGGTCCTTGAATCTTGAGTTGAGTGCGCGCTCTCTAGAGTGAGTGTGGGAGTGGGTAATTGACTTCATGTTGGAGGAGCCGAGCCGGTGTGTTGTGAAAACTGAAGAGTCCTTCTCACTACACAAGTATTGTTCTTGTTTAAATGTGGATGATGTCCTTAATTAACTCACGAACAAAAACAAACAAAAAAAAAAAATGCAAAAATAACAATTAAATTTAATTTTATGATACAAAAAAATAAAGGAATAAAAAGTCCTTTAGACGAAAGGTTGACCGTTTGACTGTCTGATTTATTCAGTGCACATTTCTCGACATGTATGATTGTGTGTGACACACTCATGCTCAAGTGTCCTGCTACTGCAGTGGAACATGAAAAGCTACTCATGTCTCTAATGGATGTATCCTCACAGCACGTTCGGAATTGCAACTGGAGAAACAGACAAGCATATATGATTTTTTTTTTGTGAACTTAATAAAAATGAATATAAATTTGTTAGTTCGTCTCTGCATGTACAATTGTACATAGTACGTCTACAAGTACGGTATGGAAGGAATTTTCTTGTGAATTTTTTGTTTAAAATATTTATAAAATATTACAATAATACCAAAATCAAAACGTCAATGATTGGTAACTGGGCTAATTGTATACGTATCCCAGTAAGCTGGCCAATTTAAGGCGACTACAAATTTTCTGTAGGTATTTGTATGAGATTAGTACAGTAAAACCCGCTTAAGAGAAACGGCAAAATGTCACAGTCTTTCTTTCACTTAAGCGGGTTTTTCACTTAACCGAACCCCGCTTAAATGAAATCAGATGGCATGATTTGTTAAGCAAATATGAATTTATGCAAGAACAGTGCTTCTTAAAACTTCTATAATATACAGAATTTTAAGAACATTTTTAAGAAAAAAAAAATTAGTACACCAACTTAATTTTTTTACTACTGTACGAATAAAATTTAAGTTTCCAAGAAAAATATGGACCCGTTTTTGAGATATCGAATTTTCAAAAAAAAAATGTTTTTTTTTTTTCTTAAATTCCAAAAACATTTTTTTTAAGTTTTGAAATGCAATGTTTTTCAAACTTTTTAGAAGCTTATCCATAAAAAATTTCATTAAAATGTGTTATGTCAACAATGAGAAATCAAAAATTTGTAAAAAAGTTATTCTATGGTAGGTATAGTCAGTAATATCTTAATTTTAAAATATATTTTTTTGAATTGTAGATCGTAAAAATTAATCGAAAGAATAAAAATTTACCCAAATTTTAGGCGCCTTTTTCTAGAATATAAAATTTTCGAAAACTTAGGGAAAATTGAAAATTTTTTCACAAATTTTGTAAAATGTAATAAAAACGTTTAGTGGTTAAATTTAAAAAAATCGAGCATGGAGTGTTTGAAATATTAAGTTTTGAAAAATAATTTTTGAAATTTTTTTTAAAAATCAAAAAAAAATTGTTTGAAAATTTGAATACATAACAATAGCTGTGTTTTAATTTCCCTGAGATCTGATCCAGATTGGATCTTCATTCAAAATTACATGTATAACAAAAACAACGCAAGGCCCTATTTTGTTTGTATTTGTTGTTTAACATGTTATTTTGAAAACAAAATCCAATCCGGATCAGATCTCGGGGAAAATAAAACACAGCTAATATTCAAAGTTTTGGGGAGAAAAAAGTGATCAAAATCGATTGAACTGTTTTTGAGAAAATGAAAAACAAAAAAAGGTTTTAAGGGAGGTAACAACATTCAACCATTTCCTAGCTTTAACATAAATGAATTTTTTATATTTTTTTTTAAATCTGGCGAAAAATTTTTTCCAAATAAAAATTAAATTTTCAAAACAAATCGTATGGCAGCTACGGTTATTTTTGGTCTTGAGAAAAAAAAGAATAAAACGTGTCGGAAAAAAAAACTAAAAATGATATCCACCAAGTTTTGAAAAAATCGGACGAGCCGCTTAGACAGACAGACAGAATTGACAGACCCATTATTTTTAGTCTCCACTATAATCGTTTAATCGTTTATCTAAATCTCGAGTTCAATAAATAGCAAGTAAAAATATTTTTCAAAAATCGTATTTTTCTTGAAAACATCAGTCTAAATTCTTGCAATCTATAATTCGATAAATAAATGTCAACTTAAAATCAAAGGGCACGATAGTGCCCAGCCAAGTTCTGGCACTATACCCTTTTTACAAGAACAAAACTTAGGCGATTTTTGACCCCCTCCTATCTTCAGTACTAATGAAGTCAGAAACTTAAAATAATATCCGAATATTTGCTAAGCTAGTCAAGCACAGACGCCTCAACAAATTTCAATTTTCTAGCATAAGCGGTTCCTGAGATATAAGGTCTCAAAAATCACAAAAAAGTTACTGACTGACTCACTGACTGACAGATCATCAAAATTATGGGGACTTCCTGACATCGTAGAATCTTGTAATTAACGATAGGTCTTGTCAAGCAGAAGAAAAAATCGAAAATTTGAAGTTTTCCATTCAGGGGGCGTGGTATCCGCACACTTTCTCCGAATTGGTGTTGGTTGAATGGAGCACTTCCGACTGCTCTAAAACGATGAAATTTGTTAAAACGGTAGGGCTAAAATTGCATACAATGACAAAAATATAAAATTTGAGGTTTTCTATTCAGGGGCGTTGTTCCACCCACTTCCTCAGAACTGATGTAAATCACACTTCCGATTACTGTAGAACAATGAAATTTCGTAGAACGGTAGGGTTCAAATTGCATATAAAGGACCAAAAATTAAAATTGAGGTTTTCCACTCAGGGGGCGTGGTATCCGCCCACTTTCTGAGAAAAAAGTTTAATTTATATGGAGCACTTCCGATTGCCGTAGAATGATGAAATTTGGTAGAGTGGTAAAGCTTAATGTACATTCAAAGCGAAAAATAGAAAATCTAAGATTTTTCATTTGAAGTGTCTTTTTGTTGTCATTTTGACTTTGACTTCTCTTAGAACTAGAGTGCTCGATTTGGTACTCTATGTTATGTTTATGTTAACATGAATGAAAAAAGAAAATATTTGCATACCTAAAAAATTATGAGTGTTAGGTATTTTGCCATCAGGACAAGAAGAAACAATTGAAGCGCAAATCAAAACAACCGATAACAAAAAGAAAATATACCAAAGGAAATAGGAAGCTTTAAACTAAGTTGATTTTAATAAGTAGACTCAACCCTTCTATCTTTCCGTATCTTTCGAGATTTTGACATGGCAAAATATTAAAATCTTTGCAAAAAGGGCTGAGATCAGACCAAAAACATAAATGTTAAAAAAAGGCCAAGTTCTTCTATAGAAAAATCTTTGTGTAACAAGTCAGTACTGAGATCTAAAAGTACGCCAAGTTCTTACTTCATGAAGGTTTAATACCGGATATTTAAAGTAGAATAATATTGAAACAGCTACAAAGTAATAAAGAAATTTTATTATTTAATGATTACTGACTAAAATTTTCTGCCGATTCTGAACGGCTAATAAGCAGCACTTTTCATGACAGGAGATGCTCTTAGAGGATTACACCCCTGAAAAAAATTTTCCAGCGGCTGAGTATCCAAGATCTTCGGCATGTGAGTCCAACGCACGAACCATTATTCCAATGTGTAACAGACACATTTGTACCTCTCGAGCAACGCCGGTATGTTTCTCGTCCTTCATTATTGTATTCCTTCCCTTAAGCAAATTTAACTGTAATACTCGCCCTTTAGGAAATGCCCTTCAGTTGGAACGTGCTGTCTAATTCAGGGCTTCTTTCTTTACCTTAGCCGCACTGCACGAATGTGCAATGCTTTACCCGACTCATCGGACTGAGTCTTATGCAAAGGGCCCATATCTGGGAGTAAACTAAAACAGCCAAGTTCAAGAAGGCTTATATATAAACCAAACTTTATTTCAGAAGGTTAAAAACATACATACCTACCTAAAATTGTTATCCCATTCAGGCATAGATATTTGTTGATAAATATCCGTTTAAAGGACATGTGACTCATGGAAACTTGAGTACATCATGCATTTCTATACTTAACTTTCCGAAGAAAACTAGTTTAAGTTTCCATATTTTGAAATCCATATTGATTCCATAAGCCCCACTAAATGTTTAATTATTTCTAACCTATAACCTATAAACTTCAATCCTTTAAATTAAAAAAGGAAAACAGTTTTCCAACTGACCGAACTTTCACGAGAGATAAATAAAATGATTGCTCAAATATTTAAAAAATAATACCCATAATCTACCTTAATAATAATCTAAACTTTTCATTGTGGGGTAGGTATATTGTGGTTGATTTTCAAATGAAAACCTGTCAATTGATTATCCTTCATAAACAGGATCAACGACAGCTCACCGAGTGTACAAAAGCCCTCCGATGAATATTCATCGCTTCGCACATGTTAATTCTCTGTGTGTATGAGGTTGTGTACCTTGTCCAGGTATATCTATACCAGTTCGAACAGATTTTGTATTAACAAAAATGAAATTTATTAGCCAAACTTTGAATGGAAGGAGTTTGATCATCCTGTTAATCCCTGGAGTTGCCCTAATTCCATCCCTTGCCTCATTTTCTTCTCAGATAGACGTATAATAATGAAATACAAATTTTTGCGCTAATAATCCTCACCAATTCCAATAGACGATGATGACGAGAGGACGACGACGACGACAGACATCGGTCCTACTAAATGCGGTAGTTTACCGAACCGATACTTCTGCAGGTATTTAGTGTTATGTTATGCTCCAGTTTGGGCGCAGCAAAACTTTTCCTTTTCTCTTATCCATCAGTGAAAGAGAATCCTGTATCTTTTCCTAGCACATGAAGCTGTCAATTATTTCATTACAAGCCATGAGGACCAGAAGACTAGCAACCTGCCTCTCGTTTGGGCATAAAATAACAATACCCAACTGTGGCTAACTTTATTAAGGGATGATTGATACGTCATTGCACAGAAAGGAACTCTGTTGGGATATTGTGCGAGGGGTAATTATTAGATTATTGGTGATGGCAGCACTTTTTGAGATTATCTTTCACACTAAAGGAAATTAAATTTTATGATTTTACTAAAATGAATACCACATACAAGCACACAGTTTTTTTTTAACTTTTTCTGGCGAAAAGTCGTATTTGGGTTTAGTTGCTTGCATTCAAATGACGAGATACGAGGGCGTTAGGGTGGGAAATTGCATTAGGAAATTTGCCGGAAATTAAAACTTGCGAATATAAATCGTTGTGCAATGTTTTCACTTTGTTATTTTTGGTATTCACAGTGCGGTTCCATGGATTATAGATTCTTAATTGTGTAAACATTTTAGGTTCTGGAATCTCGGATCGGATCTGTCAAAAACTAACTTCACACTTTAAGTGTTTTTTTTTTTTCAAAGTAGAGAAAAGTTTCAGAAAGACCAACAAGATTTTCAATATCAATAATTTTTGTTAATACAGAAAAACTATTTTATTTTAAAGACATATTCCTTAAGCTCCATCCGTATATTATGGATTCATGTGCATTTTGACGAAATCCAGTCCAAACAAGTTCGCCTATTGTAAAAATTGCTAGTTTTCAAAGAAGATCACACTCTTAAGTGGGAAAATAAAATTTCCTATCTGTGAATCACCGTGCAAGGAATTTATGGAGCAAGAAATTTCAGTTCAACCAAATGTCAGTGTGATAGACATCGATCAATATTTACGACTAAGAATGATACGACAGTATCTAACTGATGAGCCCACTGTATTACCTGGTCACATATCACTTTGGAGTTGAGGTAACATTATCTTTCGATTGAATTTACTTCAATAGCTCCAATTTTCTAATTTAAATCATCTTCGTTGAGTGCCTTTCTTCCACAGGTAATACGGAAATACTCTGAATTTGGCTAAATCTAGTACATTTTTGAAGTGTGAACATTTTTAAAAGTAAATTTAAATTTTGTGAGCTTCAGTTTAAAGAGTGAACGAACGTAGGTTGGTGCGTTGGACAGTCAACCCGTAGGTCTGGAAATCACATCCTAAGCCACCTTAGAACAATAAAACATTTTTTTTAGAGGTATTATCTAATCTTGCAAGAAAATGAAAGAGCTTTCATGAGGATCTCTTGGTCGTAGGGTCAACAGGACTACAGACCAAAAGTTTATAATGAGGTTTTGAAGCTCTTGTTCCACAAATCAATTGTGGCTGTTTGAAAATCTACAACTAAATTGTTTACAAGTCTAGAAATATGTCGTGTGAGTGTTGTCACGGCTAATTTGATCGGCCGGCAGTGCGTACTCGAACGGAAAAATAAGAACAAATAAACGAAGCATCAAAGTAAAATACGAAGGATGCTGGCTTACTCAGGTCATAAACACCCAGTATAACCCGACAAAAGATGACTCTCATATTGCTTTTAAGCAAAGAGCTTTTCACAAGTGCTGCAAGAGCAAAACAAACACTTTATGGTGGAAAAAATCTTACATAACGTTACATAAAATTATTAAAATTACTAACAATTTTTGTAAACAAGTAAAGTATATTCATGAAAATCTGTTCCTCTAAGTGGGTTATAATACCATTAAGAACGGATCATAAGCCTACACGATTTTCATCTTGTCTTGTGACCCACTATTCTCATACACTGGTATAAGAACCATCGAATACTCCCTCCATCATAGAGAGTATAGTATCGTTCCCTTCCTTGATATATAGGGGGCTTTTGACAATGTCATCTCTGAATGTAGATAGTTCGCTTTGAGAACTGATCAATCAAATGGTAACTATCTGGGAGGGTTTTCTGCAAGAAGATATATCAGTAGAGGGTGCCACAAGGCGGTGTCCTATCTCCACTTCTTTGGAACTTGGTAGCTCATTCGATGTTGAGAAATCTTGGAAGCAGAGAGTTACAGCGTAATGGCGCATGTGGATGACATTGTTATTAACGTATCAGGAAAGCATCTAATACCCTTAAAGATCACTAACAATATGCTTTAAACAAGCTAACAAACGGCGCTGACTGTACAAAACAGATCTTGTCCTTGTTTCTAGGAAATATAAAATATAAAGACCCACCTTACCTTACTAAAATTCTCTGAAGAAGTAAAATACTTGAGTGTTATTTAAGATAAGAAGTTTAGTTGGAAACCTATCATTCAAGAAGGAGTTAAAAATACCACAGTGGCACTATTCTCATGCAAAAAAGCCATTAGGAATAAATGGCGGCTTCAACTTCGCATTACTCATTGGGTCATTGGGTATATTATCTCGGCAATCAGACCGATTCAAACATTTTGGTGTGATAGTTTATTGGACAGCTCCAGACAAAAATACTTATTTTCATTTAGTAAGCAAGGTCCAACAGTCAGTTTGATTGTGCAATGTGCATGGGCGGAAGACTTCGCACCACTCATTCCGCTTCACTGGACATACTGTTCCATCTAACGCTTACAAATAGCATCGATAAGTCATCCTTTAAGATAAAAACTTTAGGTAACCATCCCTTCCAGAGAAATCTGGAAGGACATGGCGTTCCTGGAAGATGATTCAATCCTTTTGTTGGAGGTGTATACTCAGACAGACCAAATTTAAATCTCTCTTTTCGTCTTCCTAATTAATGTAGCGTGTTCCAGGCGGAAATCTTGGCAATTAAAGAAATCGTGTTTTGACCTAAAGAAAACGTTATATTAAATTAAGATATACGCATCTTCTCGGACAGCCAAGCAGCCATTTAATCTATTAACTCAGTCACTACCAAGTGAATAACAGCCCTTAACAGCTGAAATTATCTGATGGAGATGGCGCAGCAGCTTAACACTCACCTCTGCTGGGGCCGGGCCACAAAGACAATTCGGCAAATCGTAAAGCTGAAAAACGCTCCAAAAGTTCAATATCTTTAAGCAGATCGCAAATAGGCTCCATAATAGGTGTTATAACAGGACACTGTTTGACAGGCAAGCATACAAGGCGGCTTGGAATTTATTCCTTCCATTTCTGCAGAAGCTGAATGGACGAAAAAGTGTAGTAATCGATCTCTCACCTTCTTTTTACATGTACATGTACAATTTTCTTTATGCAAAAGACGTAGAGCCTATATCTGGGAGATTTCTACTTCAATGATCTTAGTGATGTTGCAGATACAGATAAAGGCAATCTCGCTTGCTTCATAAAGACCTTCAATTGGTTTAAGGGTCAGGGATAAAGTCTCCAAGATTTAAGTCTCCTGCTTACACGTCATCCTAACATGTGCCCGACTAGGATAGGTTATTAAAAACTAATTTCCATACCGATAACTCACTCAATTTGGTCAAATCCAAATGTCCATTGTGGACTTTTGGTCTGTAGAATTATGACTATCTTTGGTCTAGAAAAGATCTCTGTTATTCAATTTTGTCGACTAACAACTCGCACATAGGTATGTTTCTTTATTTTTTTTGTTTTTAAATTCATTTTTATTAACATTTATCTTATAACTATATGTTAAAACTAGACAAAAATTCATTTATACTAGACTACTTATCCAATGACTTACAACTAGCTTACTGGCCCTATGCGGGCGCTCTTCGGTAAACTATATCTGAATCTTAATTCTAATACCTTTTCGCCTACAATTTTTTTTTATATTAAACTATATCATTTTATTTTTCTCGAAAAAATCTAAAAATTCGGTATGTTGTTATAAGTTACTAGTTACCAGTCCTAAAATAGTTGTAGCCAAATCACCTTATCAACAACTTTTAAATAGAATAGAATACGTAGAGTTCAAGGTGCATTCGGACAATATCTGCTATGGTAGATATTATGCTGGCATAAGATGAAGTTAAGACACCTGTTCTGGAGTGAGATCCATGATCGAGCTTACATGTAAGTGCCAGCAACCAATTTCTAATTGGGGGCTCCAGCTTTCTCTGAACACGTTCAATAGAAGAATTTATTTGTTTTAATATTTAATTAATGCGAATACAATTCATTAAGTCTCCAGTAAATTCTCTTTTCTTGATACGAGTACATTATGTGTTTAAATTATTTATTTAAAAATGTTTTGCGGAAGTGTGTCTAACCAATTGATCCGCACTGTATAAATAGTGTTTGAAAATAATAGTGTTAGTTGGTGATGCCGATGTTGAAATAACTTTTGTGCTGTTTTTGGAAGTTGCAGACATTTGGCCAGTTTTTAGAAAGAATTATTAGATGCTTGCATGAGAGTTGAATATTAATCAGAGATCTACATGAGGATATAAACGGAACGTGCTCAGACAGAAACAGAGGATTACACATCAACTCGGTATTTAAATTAGTTAGGCAACGTTTTGCAGGAATTCGTGGGTATAATGGAAGTTATTGGTAATATGGGTGTATTGATTTTAATTTTTGAAATAAATTTAAATCTATTTAATAAACAAAAGGCGATACTTCTCGTGTATAACAAAATTTGATTGAAATCGGTTGAGTGAAAAAGTGGAGTTTAAAAAATATATGCTCAAACGAAATACACGACTAGATAGTACGCATTTTTGAATATCAATAAGCTCTTTTAATATATGTACAAGTACTTAATTAAAGGAAAATGTTCAAATGTATACAATGTGCTGCTTAAATTGCCATCTAATTCCTGAAAAAAAAAAAATATGTAGTTACGCAGACAAAATTTAAAAACTCTTTTTTTTTTTAATGAATTAATATTTTATATTTTGAATTTCCTTAAATTCTTACTAAACAAATGGTATGCCAATTTAAAGTATTAAATAATATAAATTTTAGGAAAAAATTTAAGAACCCAATCGATCACTCGTTTTTAAGATACTGAATTTTCAAACAAAAGTTTTAATTTTTTTTCTTAAATTCTTAAAAATATTTTTTCACAAATTGTTAAAAAATATTGTTTCAAATTTTAATACGCTCTCGTATAAAAATTTTGATCAATCATCGATAGAGTTATTAATTAGGTTAATGAGGAATCTAAAATCAAATAAAACGTTCTACGGAAGGTATCTACGACTGTAATATTTTGTTCATATATACAAAATTTTTCTTAAAATTTTTATAATAAAATTTAGTATGCCAGCTTAAACTATTTAATGACATACATTTAAGAAAATTACTTGAAAACCACAATCGTTCATCCGTCTTCAAGATATTGAATTTTCAGAAGAAATATTTTTTTTTTTTTTTTTTGAAAAATCCAAAAAATATTTTTTCAAAAATATGTATATACAATGGTTTTCCAAATTCAGAGCAGCTCCTAAAAGAAAACTATGCCCCATATCCAAAAAAAATTATTCCCCAGAAAACGAATTTTAAGTTTGATTTTAAAGAATTAAAATATAAAATTTAAAAAGGATTTTTTTTATTTTATTTATTTCAATTTAAACTTTTATTCACAACATATATTATTTCTTTTTATTTTTACTTATTAAGCAACGCGTTTCGGATTTGCATCCATCATCGGGTTTTTTTCGTTGACTTTGATGTTTTCTGTTCAGACATATAAAAATATAAAATTTAAAAAGGAATTTTTTTATTTTATAAAAAATAGTAATATATGTTGTGAATAAAAGTTTAAATTGAAATAAATAAAATAAAAAATTCCTTTTTAAATTTTATATTTTAATTCTTTAAAATCAAAGTTATAAAATCAACATGGAGACTGAACCACAAAAAAAAAACGAATTTTAAGGTTTGAAAAATAATTTCTTTACTTTCTCCTTGAGAAATATGATGTTTGTATTTGTATATACATTTTTTTGAAAATATCTTTGTTGTAATTTGAAGACAAGAAGTCAAGAACTGTAACAGTTAATTAAAAAAAAATAAAAATATGAACAAAGTCAGAAATGGATATAGGACCCTCTTTCGATGAAAACCAAATTGAAAATTTCCTATGGTTATACAGGGTGATTGGCATAAGGTGTGACAAAAAGCTAGGGCGTGTAGGTTGGACTTAGAAAAGAAAAAAATCGTATGGGAGGGGGGAACTATTTCCCCCCGTTTAGGCGGGAGGGGCAATTTAAGAAAAAAATAACTTAAAACAGAAGAAAAATTATTAAAAAATAACGGTGATACCTACAGAGTAATGCTATAGCATTTTGAAAAGCCAGAAATACATTCTTTAATTTTGTTTTTAAATAAAGTTGTTCGAGTGAATGGTTTTTGAAAAATTAATTTTCAAAATCAAAATTATTAATGTGACAAAGTACGAAAGAATCCTTTCTTTCGTAAATGCACCTAAGCCAAGCCGACCCCACCATAATAAAAAAGTGGCAGGTCAATTTTAAACCAATGCTCTCACGCAGGTGTTCTCAATTAAAAAATGTGTGAAATATGGTTAATCCAGTACTTTGTCACATTATTGTATGCTTATAAGACGATAATTAAAAGAATAGTAAAAAGAAAGTTAATCCTTTCAATCGTAAATTCACCTACATAAGAATCCAAAAACGTAAAAACTAAAATAAAAGGCTTTTCTTAGAACAAAAGTAGTTTTTGATATTTTTGATTTTCTCAAAAACTACAAAACATTTTTACATCCGGTTTTTTGTGTTTGATCAAAAATCAAAAAGAGCATTGAATATTGAATAAAAAAATAATACTTAATTACGTAAAATTTTGAAAAAAAATTGTTTAAAAAAAAAAATTCATTTTTTTTTTTTCAAAATTTTGATTTTGAAAATTAATTTTTCAAAAACTATTCACTCGAACAACTTTATTTAAAAACAAAATTAAAGAATGTATTTCTGGCTTTTTAAAATGCTATAGCATTACTCTGTAGGTATCACCGTTATTTTCTAATAATTTTTTTTCTGTTTTAAGTGATTTTTTTCTTAAATTGCCCCTCCCGCCTAAACGGGGTAAAATAGACCCCCCCCTCCCATACGATTTTTTTCTTGTATAAGTCCAACCTACACGCCCTAGCTTTTTGTCACACCTTATGCCAATCACCCTGTATATAGTACTTTTGTGCAAAAATAGTAAAAAAAAATCAAAGTTTTTAGCTTTATCAATTTTAATTTTATTTTTAGTGATAAAAACATAAAACAAAGAGTAATATGTATTAATTTAGTAGCTATGCCTTCCTCTATAGCACATCGGTTTATTTTTAAGTCTATAAGAAACGTATGAAAATGTATTTTAACACTTAATTATGAAAAATACTGAACATGAACTTTGGTCCATAAAATTTCCTGGAAAAATACGTTCAATTTTATTCGGAATTGGTTTTAAAAATACTTCAACATTCGTAGGAGTAAGTTTTGGTATTTTTTTCGCACTTTTTTTAATTAGTTCTTTTTTTAATTTTTTGTTTTATCCATTTTATTAAAAAATAAAAAATAAATGCAATGGAGCATTTAAGCACTAAGCATTTAAGCACTAAGTTTTTCAAACTTGTATACAAAAATTGCCCCACCTGGTACCTACCCATTTCGCATATACGGCAAATAAGCATGAAAAGAACCTAAAAATTTGTTGTTTATAGAGTAAAAGTGCTTTTTGTAACTTCGTTAAGAATAAAGATAGAGCAACGGGGATAGCGCCAAACGATAGAGAATATTCGAATTAGTATAACTGCATCTTTAACTCAGTTTCCCGAAAATGTGGTCTGTGGGGCATTTAAGTACTCAGGCGGCGAAATACCGTTACACAAGTAGCACAGAATTACTTAACGAAGTCTTTAAGAATTCTGGATCGGTAACTGACATCTTCTATAAGACGGATTTAAGTTCATATTAAGTAGAGAAAAGGCGCAATTGGGCGGTCCGATAGAAGGAAATAAGAAGATAAATAAAAAATACCTAATAAAGATCATATTAAGATGGAATTAAGTAGGCATAAATTGACATACCTAATAAAAGAAGGAATAAAGTATGAATTAAGAAATGTGATACCGAAATTACACCATTTTGTGCTACTTGTGTAGTAACATGTTTTAATAAATTTTCTTTTCAAAATCGCTAAAGGCGTTTTCGAGATATATAAGATTTTTCATAACTGCTTTATGGCAGCAGCCAACAAAATTTCAATTTATTTTTTAGGGAATCAAATCAAACACTTAAGTACTTACAAACTGTAGGTCGTAATAGACATAGAAAGACGGGCGGTGTTGGAAGAATCACATTTTTCATGTTCTCCATCATGGTAACGTAAACGTAAAGTTTGAACAAAATTTCGAGTTTTTCGATTATTTTCAAAATACAAAACCTATTACGTAGGTACTATAAGTCAATAATTATTGTGTCAGGATGAGGTTCCAAATTTCGAAAAGCAAATACTGCGGAATGTTCCCAAGGGATTGGAATTAGATTTTGCGAAACGCATGCGAAACGTCCAATTTTTCATAATTCTGACGCATAAATTTAACTGAATTTTACCAATTGCATTGATTTTGTTGTCCTTCAGAGCAGTGGTGGTTTGTGGTTTGTTGGCATAGATCTGTGACACAAGAAAACCCAACCATGTTCGGTGATGGCCTAGCCAACGTGTGTTATTCTCAAAGAAGTATGGATGATGAAGTGAGATGGTTAGTTAGATTAGGTAAGGTTGACGGCACACTTAGACCAAGAGTTCGTCCATTGTGAATGTGATACTACTTTTAATCTTTGAGGCTTCCTCCCCTAACGTTAAACCAATTGAAGGTCCTTATGAATCGATCGATATTGCCTATATCTATAGTTGCCACATGACTAAGATCATTGAAGTACAAATCTCCCACAAATCTCCCTCCAGGACATGTATAAAGAAGGTGAACGATCGATTCCTCCTCTGCTTCATCAATGCACCTTCTGCAGAAATATTTAGAATAAACTCCAGGCCACTTTGCGAGCTTTCCTATTAAACAGTGTTCTGTTAAAATAGCTATATTACGAAGCCCATGTGTGATCTGCTTCAAGATAATAAACATTTGGGGAGCTTCAGGTCCAGCGCTGGCCAAATCTGTTTTGTCGCCAAGCAGGTGATTATATTGTTCCACCTAAGGTTTGTTCTCTGTATAGCGTTTTGTTTAAGGATAAGTTTAAACGTAGCGATAGGAATACAAACCTACATTTGCATTATCTGGCATTGAAGGTATCGTTTTTCGACTCTTGGCGAGTTCATCAGGTTCACAATTTCCTGAAATGTCCCTGTAGAGAGGTGAATGTTAAACTGCTTCGTCATCTTCATCAGAGACGATTGGCAGATAAGAGCTGTTATTGAGTTGGTAGTGACAGAATCAAGAGATTTAACAGCTGTTTGGCTGTCCAGGAAGATGCAGATATCTTTATCATATAGCTGATATCTATAAGCCTAGACTGGACATTACTTACTTGACTGATATGAACTTTAACATTGATATCGACAATATTGTAAAGTTTATATCTAACCTTGACGACAGCTGTATACCAGGTCCTGATGGTATACCCTCTACTATTTTGAAAAACTGTGTACGTCACTTGTCATTACCTTTGTCTATTCTATTTAATCTTTCAATGTCAACATGTTCATTCCCATCTATTTGGAAAAGTTCATTCATTATCCCTCTACATAAAAAAGGGAAAAAAGACGAAGTGAAAAACTGCAGGCCTATTGCCAAATTATCTGTGATTCCTAAACTTTTTGAGGCTATTATTTGTGAAGCTTTATGTTTTTATGTTAAGTCATTCATTGTTCCTAATCAGCATGGTTTTATAAAAGGACGCTCTACTGTTACTTTTCTAATAGAATTAGTTGAAAATTGTATTGATTAATTTAAAAACAGTAAATAAGTAGATTGTGTATTCACTGATTTCAGTAAAGCTTTTGACAAGCTATCACATCGTGTTTTGCTTTTTAAGTTAAGAAAATTAGGTTTTAGCGAAAATTTTGTAAAATGGCTTCAATCTTATTTATTAGACAGATCTTATTCAGTGCTATTTAACGGTTGCGAATCAAATAAGTTTAAAATCAACTCAGGAATTCCACAGGGTAGTCATTTAGGACCTATCCTTTTTATTTTATTTATAAACGACTTACCATCGGTGTTAAAATACTCTAAGTGCCTCATTTACGCCGACGATGTAACAATCTTTAAAACTATTTCAAGTACTCGTGATTGTGAACAATTGCAATGTGATCTTAACTCGTTTTTTGACTGGTGTACTCGTAATTGTTTGTTTCTTAATATCGATAAGTGTAAAACTATGTGTTTTACAAGAAAGTTTTCTTTTATTTCGTTCAACTATTTGTTTAATGGCATATCAATATCCCGTGAAATAGTTATATCTATTCTTGGCGTCACATTTGATCGCAAACTCGAATTCATTCAACATATAAACTCCATTTCAAACAAAGCTAATTCCATTCTTGGATGGATAAAAAGAGAGTCGAAACAATTTTCAGACCCTTTCGTGACAAAGCAGCTTTTTATATCTTTTGTTCGCCCCATTCTAGAATACGCTTGTCAGATTTGGTCACCTCATTATGAATGTCATAAAAATAGACTAGAACAGGTGCAAAAAAGATTTATTAGATTTGCGCTCAGGGGACTAGGATGGGATAATCCTTATGATCTCCCACCTTATAACAACAGACTTCGACTAATTGATATACCCAGTCTCGAGAACAGACGTTCCTATTTATGTTTTGCTTTCATTGTAAAATTAATTAACGGTAACATAGACTGTTTGCACCTTCTTTCCAGTATTAACTTTAATATTCCTCAAAGAAATTTGAGGAACATACCGGAGATTATACAATATTTCAAACTATCGTACCAATTATGAGAAATTTTCTCCATTAAATAAAATGTTTAAACTATTTAATTTCTACAATCATAAATATAACAATTTGTTTGATAAAACAATAATAAATTCATGTCAATTTAAATCAACATTTTTTCAATGAAATTGTTTAAAATATTATTATAAACCTTTGTTAGAAATTCAATTAAAAGCTCAAGTGAGGTCACTTGAGCTTTTAATTGAATTTCATTCAATCACTCCACTTAAACAGAAATAATTTTCTATCTTCAATCTTTGTTAGAAATTTAGAATTTTTTTTTTTTTTTTTTTTGTAAAACTAGCAATTTAGTTATGTTAATAATAAATAAATAAATTATGTAATATGTTAAAGTTCTGCCTGGAACACGCTACAGTGATTGGGAAGTGGAACACAGGGACTTAAATTTAGTCTGTGTGAGTATACACATCCACCAAGCTCATAATTAGTTTTTGATACATTGGTGTAGAAATGGAGTGAATCTTCTTCAAGGAATGCCATAGGTTAGGTTAGGTTGTTTTTTGGGCTGACAATTGATGTTGCTATTGTCACACTTAGATCAATGTAGATCCATTGTGTTATCCGTGAATGTTATCACTCTTTCCTGATAAAACCTATGTATTCTATTAATCAGTCAAGCCATTTTGAGGCATTGACGAAGTTCAATACGTGTATTCCTGAAATATTAGAAATATCTTCTAGATTATCAAAGAAGTAGCTACCAAGCCAATTCCTTCTCTGGTGGCATAGTGACGGGCAATGACAGAAAAAGTGTGATGTGTCTTCATGTACCTCTTCATCACCACATCCTCTGCATAGGTCATCTGTACTTAGTTTCATTTTAAATTTATGGTATTTCAATAAATTATGTCCGGTGATTATGGTCGTAAGAGAGCGAAGGGACTTGTTACTAAGTTGTATAATTTTGTCAGTTCTCTGCTTGTTAAAGCAGGGCCATATGTAGATTCCACCTCTCATTGGATTTCCTTAGGATTATGTCTGAAATTTTCTGTTTAATGTTACAGAGTGGGATGCTTACCATTTCTGCTTGACTAGCGTCGAGCGCTGATCCCTGTCTTGCCAACTCATCGGCATTTTCATTACCTGGTATGCCGCTGTGTCCCGGTACCCAGCAGAGTCTAATATTGTGCTGCGTGCCAAGAACCTTAAGCTCTTCGCGGCAGCAGGAGACAAGCTTCGATTTTATTACAGTCGCAGAAATCGCTTTTATTGCCGCTTGGCTGTCAATGTAAAAGGTGATATCAGCCCGTGGTATCGCCATCATTTATACCTGTCTAGCAGCTGTTGTCACTGCCAGGACCTCCGCTTGGAAGACAATGCTATGATCTGGGAGCCTAAGTGAGTTGTTTAGCTCAAGAGGTTCTGAGAAAAAGCCTGCACCAACACCTGTGTCCATTTTGGAGCCATCAGTATAGATTGCTATTTCTGATTCACTGGTGTAGGGTTGGTTGTTCAGCCATTCTTCTCTGCTTGGAAAGGCAGTTTGGAATGGTTTATAAAATCAAGCTCGGGTGTTGTATAATCTGTAATGATGCTATCACCCAAGTATTTCTGAAGAATTTGGGCATCTCTTATTGCGCTGTTTTTCCAGCTATTAGTCTGGCTTAGCCTTAAGGCACTATATGCTGCGGATTCTTGTACAAAAAGGTCTAGGGGTTTCAGGTTGAGTATCGCCTCCAACCCTGCAGTTGGTGTGGATCTCATGGCACCCGTAATCCCAATGCACGCGAGTCTCTGTACTTTTGCCAGAGTTTTGAGGTTCGTGCTTTTTTCCGTTGCATTCCACCATACCAAATTACCATAGGTTAGTATTGTTCTGATTATCGCCAAATATATCCACCTGATAATTTTTGGACTAGGTCCCCAGGATTTCCCAAAGATTCTGTTACAGGAGTAGAATGCAATCATTCCTTTTTTCGCTCTTTCCTTAGTGTTAAGACTCCAGTTTAATTTCCTATCTAGAATCACACCAAGATACTTTGCATCAAGAAATACCATGATTTCCTCCCAGATTTCTCCAGAAGGGATGGTTACCGGAAACTTTTTAAAAATTGAGTTTTTAGTGATGATGTAATCGATGCTACATTTAAGTGATACGAATGAGTTCAAAATGATGAATTGGCCAATTTCATTATCAATTCACTGCGAGGAGGCTTTAAGATGCAGGAGGAGGCTTTAAGTAGCGGTTTGTTAGATGGAACAGAACGTCCAGTGCAGTCAAAGGAGCCGTTTAAATTCCATGGGAATCTCCAATGGAAACTCTTAGTTTGAAGTATTGCTTAGATTTGATGGAGTGATAAAATAAAATAATAAGATGAAAAACTCCTTATGCTGATTTGTGTGATCATAGACATCTGTCAGATCAAGCAAGTTGCTTATTAACAATTTTCCAGTTTATCGAATAAAACTAAAAATAAATCAAGTTATGTAAATAGAAATTATATAAAATAATTAAAGAATGCCTCAAAATTAAACTGAAAATAAAGTAAATCCCTTCAATAGAACCACAAATAATCTAATCTCTCCTAACATTCTTCCTTGAGCTTAAATCGAATTAGCACCTTTTATACACCTGAAAAATTTCCATGGAATAATAACTGAAAAGAAAGTAAAACATGAACGCAAATTCATGGTTTCATTTTTCCTAAAAAAAAAAAAACAGGGACTGACAATCCTCTTTTAAAAGAGAAGCTAGATATGCTCCTGCTTCTGCAGACAGATATTGGGGCATTGTGAGACCTGAACTGGGACTGGGACTGGTACCATCTTTTACCCTCGAGCCAGGAATAGCAAAGATATTCGATTCTAAAAATGAACAAATCCAACAGGTAATTGAGTGGAAACGTGATCAAATTTCATTATTTATTGTTGCCCTAATGGAAGGTGCCGGCATCATAGCTGGGAGTCCTCATTGGTTTACCGTTGTCGTTGAGGACGAAAACGATGCCAATGTCGAAGCTGTGTGTCGTTGTCACCCCACAGTATCAATCCACTGATTTTTGAATTGTGATTTAGTTTGCCCTTTCGTCATTGTTCGTCATTTTCATAGTCAGTGAGAAGGATTGAGGGCTCAGGATAAAGGATATTTTTTTTTTTTGTATTGGTTTTTTAAAAGCGCAAAACCATAAGCATAATATTGGGGATGCTCTCAAGTGGGGGAGGGTTGAGAAGTTTTATTTATTGTTGGAGTACCTTAATTTGAGGATTTACAGACGGCTAAGGAACATGCTTCGAAATACATCGTATTAGTTCCAAGTGAGTTTAAAAAAGATTGAAAAGACGTGCTGAAGTGGAAATAATTTGAAGAGTTTTTTTAATCGTAAAATGATACTTTGTAAATTTTTAGAGGAGGGATCTTCGAAATGAGGACTATTTTAGAAAGTTTTTTTCGTTGAGATTCTGTTGTAAAAATTGTGGAAAAAAACAAATGCTCTGAACTAAAAAGTTCACAGAATTAACACTGAAAGCTCTGTGAACAAAATAAAACAAAAATTGCAAGAAGTTGGCTCAACAAGCTTAAGTGTTATGTTTATCTAAAGGCCATTGGTTGATTGAAACCACAGAAGAAAATATCTATTCAAATCGTATGCTTTTCTTGACCAATTCATGTCACCTCACTGAGAGATAACCCTAAACCCTCAAATCATTCATGCAGGATGTCATTTGTGGCGTCCGGTGTATAGCACGCAGCGCTGTATTGCTGGAACTTCGACTGTAACTACATGTCGTCTCATCCAGCTCATATAGTTCATTGCGGGAAAAAATAAATTGGTAATCATCGTTTTGTAGCGTTCCCCATTGACAGTGACCTCCTCACCAAAGTCGTTTTCAAAAAATGATGGGATAATAAAGCCATTTGCCCAAAATCCCCATCTAACCGCTAGTTCTTCAGGATGCATTGTAACCTGGTGAACGTCATGTGGGTTTATATCGTCCCATATTCAGCAATTTTCCTTGTTAACAGAGTTATTTATTCAAAACTACCCCTCGTCAAGAAATATAATTGTTCAGCCAAAATTAGTGTCTTCTTCTTAAAGTTAAAAGCACAGTATACTAACGAAAAGTGTTGTCTATGGTCATGAACTTGGAGCTCCTGGGTCAGTTGGATTTTGCAAGGATGTAGGCCTAAGTTCTTACGCAAAATTC
This sequence comes from Chrysotoxum bicinctum, assembly GCA_911387755.1. NCBI lineage: Eukaryota > Metazoa > Arthropoda > Insecta > Diptera > Syrphidae > Chrysotoxum > Chrysotoxum bicinctum. The sequence continues at coordinate 43,189,992 of OU426989.1, forward strand.
GCCCACAGGAAGGAATCGATTTCCTCGGTTTCTGCTGGATATTTTTATGGATTGTGGTGTTCGATGTTCCCGATCGATCTTTCGTTTTTACTTACGACTTATAGGTACTATAAGGCAAGTTATGCATTCGTAAAAAAATCGAACTCGAGATTTTGATCAAAGTTGACATTACAATGATAGCGAAGACCAAAAAAGTGGGTCTCGCAATTCTGCCTGTCTGGCACTGTCGACACTGTCGGTCTGTCTTTTCGACTACAGCCTAAACGACTCAGCCGATTTTCTTTAAACTTGGTAGAATCATTTTTAATTTTTCCCCCTACACGTTTTTTTCTTTTTTTTTAAGACCAAAAATAGCGGTACCTGTCATACGATTTTTTTCGAAATTTTATAAATATTTTTTTTCTCAAAAACTGTCCCATAGAATTTTTTTAAAAAAATTCATAAAATTTCATTTAGTTAAGTCTGGTGAAAAAAAATTCTAAAAAATGGTTATTTTTGGTAGCCCCTGGATCCATTTTGTTTTTGATTTTCTTGAAAACGGAACAACCAATTTAAATCATTTTTCTTATGCTAAAGATCCTCCAAGGTCTGAATATTATTATCTACTTACATATTCAAATTTTTAATTTTTTATTTTTTGGATTTAAAAAAAAAAATTTAATTAATAAAAAAAAATATAATTATATTATATATCATTATAGAAATAGAAATTCAATATTTCGAAAACCCCATGCTCGATTTTCTTCAAACTTGATAAGTAAACTTTCTTAATATAATCTACCAGAATTGAGAAAAAAAAATTGTTTTACCTAAAAATAAGGGTATCCGGCGTAGCAAAATTTTTTCTTGAAAATTTTTTGAAAATTTTGTATATAAAAGCTTATTTTTTTAAGAAACCGTTAAATTTAACCACTGATTTTTATTCTTGCATAAACTAATATACTATTATAACATAATGACATCCTGTGTTTAGCTCCAACTATACTAAAGGAGTTGTTTTAGTCATTTAAAAAATGAATTTATGCTTATGAACAGTTATTCTCTAATAACATTCATTTTTGAAATTCTTAATCTTTTACATAAGAACAAGTTCATGCGCCTTAGTCATGCATTTTGTTTTTACTTCCGAAGGTTGGATTATTGATAACCGATCCGATCGTCTCAAATTTAGCCACCAACCGTCAAAAAGTCGAGTCGGGCCACCACGTCTACCGTAAACTGGGCACAACGCGTGGAACGTACTTGCATTTAGCATTAGTAACTGAATAATCAGCAAGAGATTTAACAGTGGTTACCAAAACAGCATGTTCTCCACAGGCCGCCAAAATCTACCTGCGCCAATTGAAAAATCCTTTAAGTAAATATTATTTAAGTAATTGTGAACAAATAATATTTTCTTACAACTTTTAAGAACTATAAGAACGTTGTACACATACAATTTCAGGATTGCTTAACATACATGTACCAGTACTTCCTTGAAAGTTTTTAAAATACGAGTATATAAATTTGGTAGTGCAACAGCTCGTAGAGAAACTTACAGCTTTTAACCATTCCTGTGTGCGTGCTACCAGGAATGAAGGGACATACAATTTTCTGCCGATTTCAAACGATTAATACCTTTGGAAAATTTGTCAATTAATTGCAAGAGGCAGTAAGCCCTCAGCATTCTCAGCACCGGCTGAGAATAGAACCCGGTAGTCTTTGCATGACAGTCCAACGCACTAAACATAATGCCAGGGGGTATTACCTTGAAATTTTTACTTCCACTTATGTTGGTACCACTCAATATGTATTAAGCTTTGATTGACTCGCAAGTTCTTCTTCTTCTTTTGTTAAAAAAAAAAGAAGAAAATAATTTGTTGATAAGTTTTTCGTTAACATTTTGAATCTATTCTTCTTTCAGTTTATCGAGCACAAAATAAAATGTGATTGTTAATCTACGTCTCTCCCTCATTACTACACTGAGCTGAGAGAAAAGTCTATGACTCTTATATGGGTGATTCTAGAAGCAATGGAATAAAATGTTACAAATTTGGGCACGACATTTTTAGAAGCCAAAAGTCGTAAGAGTTGTTCTAGTTTATCATTAGAACGTCTCTTTGCGTTGTTGAAAGCAGCCAGTCAAAAAAAATAAAAAATGACGATTTTAAGGACATTTTTTGAAAAAGGATGTTCAGGGGACTGAGTTTTTTTTTTAAGAGGACAGAATAAATCCTTATTATTTTTTTATAACAACATTTTTATTTGAATGAAAATAGAACTTTTACCCAAATCCCGAAAGTCAAAAAATTTCTATATAAATAATCCCCAACAATCCCAAAAAAAAAATATTTTAAATCTTAGAGAACTTCAAGACATTAAAATAGGTCATCAGAACATCATACAACTTTCGCGGTGATTTGCTTGGTGTTGATTGCTTATTCTTAATTTTTCCATCGAATTTGAACATAGACCAACCATCTTTGAAAGATGATGTCTAATAGATCATGTTCACATCCATGCCCATTCCTAAAGCGAGTTTTATTCTCTATCAATTCCACTGAACTGAATAGAAATTTCTAAGGTTACACGAAGACACAAGTAATGTTTTTGTTTTCAGCCAAACTCTTGGTTAAATAATTATGAAAACGTAGTATTAAAATATTCACTATATTCAACACTAATATTTCAATTCAATAAAAAAAAATATGTCTAAAAAGTAGTCTGCAGAATTTATGACAATTTAATTGATTTTCTAGGAACGTGACCAGAAAAATAACGAATGCATTAAGTTGGAATTACCCCAAAATAGAGAAAGATATTTTTTCAAAGTTCTGTGTTATTTTTGTTTTCCTTTTTCACTGACAGTCTGGTTTTTCTCATTTCCTAAATAAGACGGTTTTATGTTTTTTTTTAAATATTTTTTCTTCGAAAGGCAAAATCGGGGTAGCCAATTAATTTATTGAGGAAAAAATTTACATATATAAATAAAAATACACACACTCTTAATTGTTGGTGAGCTAATACAAAAAACATATTAACTGCTTTCTTGAGTACATACATACAATTTATGAAAAAAATATTACAAACATCTTAGAGCGATTTTCTTAAAAAAAAAAATGGAAAGAAATTTTGTTTTTAATAAAATATCTCTAAATTAAAAACAAACCGATTTACGAACTTTTAATGATTATTAAGGAACAATTTAAAACTTAGTTTCTAAATAATTATCAACCAACAATTTAAAAAAAATTAAATATTCAAAGGAAAATTTAGATTTTTTCGTTTAAGTCCAAGAAAATTCTTACGCAATATGATTCAACTTTTAAGGATCTTTTATGTAAGAATTTTCATAAAAATCAGCTTTTCCGTTAAATAAATAATAATAGCAGGTTACTTAAATAGAAGTTTTGGATAATTTTTTTATTTACCAAAATGTAAGCCACGCGTTGAATTTTTTTTATCAAAATCTGTAGGGCAGTTTTTGAGATAAATTATTTTTTAAAGCTTTTATTTCGCAGGAACTGTTAATTTTAGAGCTGTCGCCTGAGAACCTTAAGCCTAAAGTTTGAAAAAAAAAATCACTTCTGGTTTACTTACTTACTTACTTACTTACGGTGGTGCTACAGTCCGGGGTGGACCCGGGCCTCAACCAACAAGCTTCTCCAGCTAGCTCGGTCCCTAGCTAGCTGTCTCCAGTTTCGCACACCAAATGGTTGAGGTCCTCTCCCACTTGTGTGCGCCACCTGAGTCGCGGTCTTACTCTACTGCACCGTCCCTCGGGGTTGAATTCGAAGACTTTCCGGGCCGGAGCATTCGGGCTTATTCGCTCTACATGACCTAGCTATCTCAGTCGTTGGACTTTGATTCGTTTGACTAAATCAGTTTCGTGGTACAGCCCGTACAGTTCGTGGTTATATCTTCTCCTCCACTCCCGTCTATGCAGACGGGACCAAAGATCACACGAAGAATTTTCCTCTCGAAACATCCTAAAGCGCTCTCAACCACTTTCGACAAAGTCCATGTCTCTGCACCATAGACAAGGACCGGGATGTTGAGGGTTTTATATAGGGACACTTTAGTTGCTCGAGAGAGGACTTTGCTACTCAATTGCCTTCTTAGTCCAAAGAAACAGCGATTGGCAAGAGTTATTCTCCGTTTGATTTCAGCGCTGGTGTCATTTTCTGAATTTATAGCGGCGCCTAGGTATATAAAGTCCTTAACTACCTCAAAGTTATAACTGTCTATAATCACGTTTTGTCCAAGACGTCGGTGTTGGTCTTGCCCTCATTTACCGCTAAACCCATCTTCTTCGCTTCCGTCTCAATGCTCACAAATGCGCCACTGACATCACGCCTTGTTCTTCCAATAATATTAATATCATCGGCGTATCCGAGTAACTGGACAGACTTTTGAAAGATTGTGAATCTTTTGTTGTCGCGTGAGTTTTGCACTATTCTTTCAAGGACGATAATAAAGAAATCGCACGACAGAGCATCGCCTTGTCTAAAACCTTTTTTGACATCAAATGCATCGGTGAGATCTTTTCCGACCTTGATGGAGCAGCGTGAATTCTCCATCGTCATCCTGCACAAGCGGACAAGTTTGTCAGTGATGCCAAAACTAGACATTGCTCTATATACATAGTTCGTTCCTATAGATGCTATCGTACGCGGCTTTGAAATCGATGAAAAGGTGGTAGGTGTCGATTTGTAGCTCCTGGGTTTTTTCCAAGATCTGTGTGAATATCTGATCGATGGTTGACTTTCCAGGTCTAAAGCCGCACTCATATGGACCTATCAGGTTGTTGACGAAAGGCTTCAGACGTTCACATAATACGGCAGAAAGAATCTTATACGCGATGTTTAGTAGACTTTTGCCTCTGTAGTTGGCGCAGTTCAAAGGGTCTCTTTTCTTGAGGATCGGACAAACAATGCTGAGATTCCATTCATCGAGCATGCTTTCTTCCGATCATATTTTGCAGATGAGTTGGTGCAAGCTCCCAACCAAGTCATCGCCTGCCGCTTTGAATAGTTCGGCAGCAAGGCCGTCAGCTCCAGCGGCTTTGTTGGACTTGAGCTTCGATATAGCTATCTTCACTTCGTCCAGGTTGGGTGGGCGGTATTGTTGGTCTACGTCGTGTAAGTTGAATGGTACTATCTCTATATCAGCGGCATTCTCTTCTTCATCGCCATTATAAATATTGGAGAAATGTTCTTTCCATATCCTCAGCATGGGCTGCGGTTCTACTACGATGTTCCCATGATTATCCCTGCAGGCTTCGGCTCGGGGATTGTATCCGTGTGATGTTTTTTTTACCTTTTGGTTAAACTTCCGAATCTCATTCCTGTTATGGCATCCTTCTATTTGCTCGATCAAGCGCTTCTCCTGCTCCTTCTTTCCTGCTCGTAGAGCTCGCGAGCAGCTCTAGTCCTTCTTTGCAGCGCCGCTTTACTTTGCTGCATGTGCTTGCCGGCACTTGAATAAAATGGCCCTTAAAATAATGTCCACAAAAAAACTTAAGCCAAATTCCATACAGTGGATTTATTTATTTTATTCGAATTCCTTATGTAGAATCAAATTAACAACGAAGAATTATTTCCCTTGATCGCCGTACAAAGTTTCGTTCAATGTTTCGAACATCCTTTCACTGACGTTTGCCACGCTTTATTTCCGATGATCTATTTCTTTCTTCTTGAATAGTCAATCGCACAAGTCAGCTCTCTCATCTTTCAAAGTTCAATACTTTTTTTCTTTTTAATTTCCTCAAGGGATTTTGATTTTTTTGAATCATTAATAATTCATAATTAAAAAAAAAAAATAAAGTGAACTTTAATAAAAACCAAAAACATTGAGAAATCAAAGTCAAAGACTACCATTTATTTGGGAAAAAGAAATTAATTAGGATCTGCACGAGGCCATTGCCTCGCAGAGAGCAAGGTAAAATATAAAATATAAAAAATAAAACAAATTTTATCAACTAGCGAAAGCTAATCTAGAAAAAGAACCCTCGAATAGTGAACTCCACGCGAAAGAATAGACCTAACTCACGAGCTAGAAAGCACCCTAAGTTCATTTAGGAAATTAATTCCGGATCCATGCATATAAGGTAACAATCAGAATTTTTTTATTAAAATTCATAAAATCACATGAAAATTTCATTGTTATAATTCCCAAAGGGCTAACCAACCAACATCCACCGAATAAATCACTCGATCACTCAAGAAAAAGAGCTAATTTTTTTTCCATCGATCGAGTCAGGTGTGCTCTACATCACCTGACTCTTCCAATCGCCACTAGAGCCCCACTTGACCCTGCCCGTATTAAAATCTCCACCAACTCCAACTACCAAGACCGACGACCGCAGCTTATGATCGCTGCTGATCGTAGCGACGGGCTGCGATCACCCAACTCTTCCTAAGGAAATAAGCAAAACCAAACAACTTAAAATTAATCAGTTAACTTCATATAAAACTAATCGACATCATCATTTTCAATTAAATAAAAGTATCATTTCAACCATTGAAATATAAATTCATCAAAAAAAAAAAAAAAAAAAAAAAAAAAAGGGAAAAAAAAGAATAGAACCAAATATCATTTACCAACTTAAAAACAGGTGGAATCGTTCTTGCTACGCACCGATCATAAAAGGAAAAAGAAAGAAAAACATAGTTTACAATTATAGTATACACAGCTGAAATTAAGCTCAAAGCCAACTGCACCGATGCTGTACACACCATCCTTGGAGCTGGGTAAGTGATTTTTTTTATTATTGTTTTTTTTTTTTTATAATTGATTAATGTAATGCGTGAACGATAATACTTTTTGATAATTTTTAATAATTCAAAGATATTCTGAAATAATCGATTTTTCTTAAAGATACTCGTTGGTTCATTGTTTACATTGAGTGAGAGTGAAAAGAAAGTGTATGTCAGGGATGGAAAATGAAAATTTTCAATTGTACTGAAATCTGGAATAAAATTGTACTGAAATGATGTCAATTGTACCGAAAACGATTTTTGTATAAAAAAATCAATAATTCAACGATTTAAACATTTTCTAAAGTATTTTAATTTAAAAAACATAAATAGCTCCACAGGAAAAAATACTTTATTTTAAAAGTATATACGTAACTATTGTTAGTAAGTTTGTAATGTATAAAAATAAAAAAAATCAATTAATTCAAAGTTTATTATAAATCACAGCAAGACATAAATTAATGATAACATAATTTATGTACATAACAAATATAAAAAATATATTTATATATATATATATATTACCTATATATTTAATTAAAAATACATACAAAATTATTTTATTAGTTATTAGTTAACAAAAAAAAAATAAAACAAAAAATAACAGTTCATTTAGTACATATGTATGTAAATAAATAAATAAATAAAAATATTTCATTTAAATAACGAAGAAAAATCAGGAATTCAAAATTAATTTTTGTGCACATTATGTATGAATGTAATCAATCTATAAACTCATCCAAGCTTATGTTCTCATTGGGCAGATTTGTGTTTAATAAATTACCTTTGATTTCAAAATTATAGCAGGTTGATTTTCTTAATAAATTTTTCGTCTCAATTAATGCCGAGCATGTTTCCACCTGAAGGCGGTTCCGGAACTTTGATTCTATTAAATTTTGAAAAGAAAATATCCTTTCAACATTAGCCGAGGAATGTGGAACAGAAAGTACTGCTTGAATAATTCTATATTATGTTCTTGAACATGAATTCATTACATTCATTTTTAATTAAACTACATTCCGTCCAAAACTCAGATATAGAAGATTTCTTAAATTTTTTCAGTACTTCACAATCGGCAATTGCCCTGTATTCATTATTTATAAATTGGATATTTTCTTTTTCATTTGGAAAATATTGAAACACAAATTTTGAAATAGAATTAAATGTTCCTGAAATTGCCACTTCTGGAATGAAATATTCCAAGGAATTTAAAAATTTATTATCAAAATCGATTCTTTTTTTAATATCTTCCAAAAAATTTATGTAAAATTTTTTGGCGTTTTCCTTAAAATCTGTAAGATCTTCATCATTTATATTATTTTCCAAACAAAAAGTTTCTACTAAATCACCGCAAAACACATTGTCAATGGACGTATGATTTTCATTTAAATTAGCTTTAAAAATATCTTCATTTTCTACTACATTTTTCATCATAAAATTTCTACAGAATTGCTTAAACAAAGTCTTGATTCGCGGGATGATGATATGGATTCTGGCGTCTTCCGCCTGCATTTCTATATTTATTTTATTTATCATTCCCAAAACGTAAGATAAAAAATATAAATACACTTTGGTAGAGTTGTTAAGGTTATTTGAAATAAAGTTTAATTTTTCTTTGGAACTATTGGTTTCGAAGTCCGCTAAGTTGAAATAATATCTAAGTGCATCCCATTGTTCAATCATTCGATCAATTGCAGCCTATTAAAAATAAGTAAGATAGGATCGAAAAAAATATAATTTCATTTTAAAAACAGTCGTTATACCTGACGGGAAAGCCATCGCGTGGCATTGTAACTTATTATGACATGCAGTTCTGTTCCGAAATACTCTTGAAAAGTTTTAAAATCTTGTCTTCTAGAGGCGCTGTTGCAAAAATGATGGCAAATTGCCCTTATTAAATTGTCAATATTGCTTGGCAGGTCAACAGAGGCAGCTTTTGAAGACAAGTTTAAATTATGGCAAATGCATCCATTAACAATTATATTTGGAACAACTTCTTTTATTTTGGCTTGTACTCCATTAATTTTACCCATCATAACTGAACAATTGTCGGCTGTAAATCCCACCATGTTTTTAAACGGTATTTTTTTTTCTTCGAATACTTTTGATATTACGTCAAAAATTCCGAGAGCTGAACCGTCTTTAATTTCAGTCAAGGAAAGGAACATATCTTGGCATTTGATATCAAATATTCTAATAATAATTGCCAAATTCTTACAAACTGTTGAACTGGTACTTTCATCAATAACTAGAGAATAGTATTGTTTGTTTGCAAAGCTAGAAATTATTTTGGAATTTTCTGGTGCAGTTACGTTCTTAATAATTTTTTGGCCCTTATGCCTATTTAAAACAAATCTTTTTATTGTTTCTGAGTCTTTTACATTGTTTTTCAATAAAAGCGTGAGGTGGTCTAGCACGGAAAATGGCAAATTATGTTCAGCTACAAACAATGATAGGGCAACTTCTAATTTTTTAGCACTCTCTGATAGCTTAAATGTTTGTTTTCTTGCAATTTTATCTATTTTAACATTTTGCTTAGCAGCAAGAAAAGCCTTTTGATGTCCTGCATTTGATTTGTGTCTATCGAGATGTGCTTTGCCCCCCGCAATGCTAGTATTACAATAAATACATCTCTTCACTTTTTTTTCTATATCCACTTCAAGCCAAGGATATTGTATTTTCCATTGCGTTTGAAAATTAACCTCGTATTTCTTTTTCTTAGCAGGAACATCAAAATCACATTCAGTGGAACATGAGGGAACACTTTTAAGCACAAACTTTGTTATTATCACACCAACAAAAACAACAGAAAAAAAAAACAACTTACTCTTCAAAAGATTCTTCAGGTGTTTTCGATGTTTTTGTTTTATTTTCCTTAATCAACCACCTAAAACACAAACAACAATACAAAAAACTGTCTAATAAATAACGAAATTAAATCTTATACTTCTCCATTTTTGCGGCACACAGCTTATACTTTGAAATATTGATTGAATTGAAATGTAAAACAAAAATTCATAAATTAAATATCTGAAAATTGTATAGACGAAAAACCGCAATCACAGATCACATCCACAAGCGCACAAAATTACAGTTTAGTGTTTAGTAAACAAAACAAAGCGATACTCGTATCTGAAAGACAGCTGACTGATAAAGAGACAGGAAAGCAAGACGCCATCTAAAAGTGAAAACTGTAATTAAGAGATACAAAGGTTTACAGCTGAGAGTTATTGTTCTGGTATGAAAACGAATGCATTCAGACCAGGATGATGTATTTGACTTTCAATCTCCTTTTATGTGTTTTTTTTTTGTTTTTTTTTTCTGAAATACATAAAAGATGGAAATTTTGAAATTGTACTGAATTGAGATCAATTGTACTTTTGTACTTGTACAAACTCAATTGTATCGAATTCGGTACAATTGTACCGAATTTTCCATGCCTGGTGTATGTGTTAAGAATATAACATTTGTGAAGAATCGGCTCTCACAATACATAGAGGCGGCGAGATCAAGGCCCAGTATTATATAATTTTATGCGCTCTTTTCACTCAAGCTTCTTGTAAGGTAAACTACGGTGTCAATGATTAGATTCAAGCGCAATATTTTTTTTGGTGAATTTATTTTTTTTATACAAATGATTAATTATTGAGACTTGGAAATTAATTGATATTTAAGTAATCATTATATTTTGTCTTTGTTGTATTTTACCCTTGATGAGACGACGATTTTTTCTCTTTACTATTTTTGATCATTTAGAACATGAATAAAGTTTTACCTTTAATGGAATTTACAAAAGATACCATTTGTTCCTAATTTCTATTTTTGTTTTGTGGATTAAGAATGGAATAAGTTTTTTTTGTGCGAAGGGGCTATACAGTACTGTGAAGCAACATTAAATGGAATTCGTTAGTTCAAAATAATTTTAGTGTGACTTCGAATTAGGGGTTATTGAATGAAAGGTTGGAGTGGATCAATAACCAAGGAGTTTTTATTGTACAAAACAGTGGGAGGGCTACACTCCGGTTCCTTTAATAACACCCAAAGGAATCATAGAAAAAAATTTTAATTCTAATTAAATTATCTTTTACACAGTTTCGTTTTTGAGTGCTTTTTTTATAATTCGGCATGAATAATGTGCGGTTGTTTAGCGGCTGGTGCAAGTTCCCACTCCCACTAACGAGCTGGCCAAAGGTGATCAAGCATGCCGAGCCGTACCAAGCTAGCTAGACCACTCTTTTGGCAATTTTAAGTTACCTCGGGGAATCCTGTGATCATGAGGAAACAATAACACGTAACATCCTTTGATGCCAATTGAGAAGATCTGATAAATCCGTTACACACTCATTGTCAAACCAGGGATTTCGTTGCGGTGGTCGTGTAAAACCCAAGACATTAGAAGCAGCATCTCTGATGGCTGCTTGGCAACGTTGCCACTGGTCCTCAATACTTGATGCTGGCGGCACAGGACTCCTTAAGAGGTTGTTAGAGACTCGATCGGAAAAGGACCTTGCCATCTCTTGTGATTGTAAACGTCCAACGTCGAACTTTCTCGCAGTACTTCCTTGTTTTGTTTTGGGTCTGGATATCCGCAGCCGAACCTTGGCTACAACGAGGTAGTGGTCTGAGTCGATGTTAATCTCTCGGAACGTGCGGACATCCTCCATACTTGAGAAGTGCCTTGAATCGATCGCAATGTGATCAATCTGATTCACGGTTGATTGACCAGGAGATCGCCATGTCCCTTTGTGAATATCAAGATGTTTGAACTGCGTACTGACTACAAGAACGTCTCGTCCCACAGCGAAGTCGATCAGCCTTCTGGTTTAGATAGACAAAATTGCAGGATCCACTTCTTTCTTTTTCTCTATTATGACAATGTCAAGTTTTATCTCTGTTTCGATTTCCTTTTAACGAGTGATTAAAAAACTGTCATCAATTTGTGTGAACGACAGCTCTTGGATAACCAGGCCTGTTTTACTCTTAGAAATGCGTGTATAAATTCTGTTGGCAGAAATGGAAAGATTGTTTAAGGTGAGAGGCACTTCGCCATGACATATTCTGAACAGCATACCTGCAAGAGGCAGTATACCTGTTAAAATATTTATACTATTTTAAGGTAGCATAAGCTGGGAATATTTTTCTAGATCTTCGCCGTCGCAAGGCACTATCCATTACGTGATGGGCATTGAGCAACAAAACTGCGGTTCTATTTTAATAAACACATAATTGAAATATTAAATTTAAATCAATTTTTAAGTAAATAACTTTAAGTTTTCTCAAAATTTAACGTTTTCAAAAAGCAATGCCAGATCAATATGACCATTTATTTCATTGAAGTCTCTAACAGTCCTTGAAATAGACTCGTTCATACCATAATTGGTTCTGGACCTAGCTTGAAAAAGGAGGTGTAGGACACTAAATTTGATAACAAAAAATGTCTCGCACAAAAACTAGATCATGAATAGTTCTACGGGCAAGCCCAAGAGCTTTTGCCTGGCTATAGAATTTGGATAAAAATTCCAGTGCATATTATTAAAACAAAATACCTCGTAAAACGAATCTGGACCTTCTGGATTTTACCTGAAATCGATTTTTGGTGAGGGTTCCAGATAACATCTGCATATTTAAAGTTAGATTTTACCCAGGAGGTATATAAAGAGACAGAGTGTAAGAATCTTTTTATAAATGCTAACATTGAGTTCGCTTTGCCGACATGAGAAGCAAATGAAAATTTCGAGTTAAAAGTAACACCCAAGTCTTTGACTTTTACAGTTCTCTGTAGATGACTGCGATCTGGATCAAACTGTTTGGGAACTCTTTTACAAACTGTTTTCTAGAAATAGAGATCACGAAGCATTTTTTAACATTAAGGTTCAAGTGGTTTATTCGACATCAGAGAGATAAATTGTCAAGTTCCATTTAAAGCTTAGAGCAGTCATAATCGATCGATATTTTCAAAAATATCATGAGATCATCAGCATATATGAGACATTGGCTGAAATTAATATATATGTAGTTCACAATAACATCAATAAATATAACGAAAAGCAACGGACCAAGATGGCTGCCTTGAGGAACACCTGACGTTTTGTTTTGTTAATCCTACCGGTTAGGAAGGAGTAAATCCACTGAAGACTGAAGTAAGCTTAAGTTTGAGTGAATGCCCAATACTTCAAGCTTACGAAGTAATATGTTGTGGCCAACTGAATCGAAGGCCTTGCTAAAAACCGTATAAATAGCATCGACTTGATTACGGTTTTCGATAGTATCCACAACAAAGGAAGAGAATTATGCTAAATTAGTTATAGTTGATCTTTCTGAGATGAATCCATGCTGGGCATTACTTATATGGTCTTTCGAGAGAAAATCAAGCCTATTTTTTACTAAGCTTTATAAAAGTTAAGGAATTGCCGATAACTTGCAGATTCCCCTTTAATTTTTAACGTTGTTTTTTGAGTCCGAAAATTAAAAACTGGGATCAAAAAAGAAGATTTCCATTTGTCCAAGAATACTCGGATGACAATGATAGATCGAAGATAATAAACAAATGAAGGAAAAGCGAATTTCCACATCTTTTTAAGAAAAGGGCAGATATACCTTTAAGACCTTGTAAGCCTTTTAAAACATCAAACAAATCTATTTTCAAATAAAAAAGAATTCCGTAATACCTCACACACAACTTGTTTGGTTCCATTACCACATCTACCCACCTTTATTTGTCATCCTTTACAGTTTGTTCCGAGACCAAAGTTCATAGTTTTATTCGAAATGTCTCAATTTCTTACGGAATATCCTGTGGTGTGTCACAGTTAATAGATCCGACGTTTATTACACTTTCCTTTTTCAAATAAGCGTGGCAAACATGTAACACACTACAACCCTTCCCCAACATTCAATAACAAATCATACGAAGTTCTTTGGGCTTAGATGAACTTTCTGTGTTCGCCAAATATTTTTTCGACATTTTTCCAAGAGCACCAATTATTGATTATAAAGTGGCAACCTTGACAGACCATGTCCGCCCAAAAAACAAGTATGAACCATAAAACAAAGAATTCTTAAATCATTCATGAGATTTCCAAAAATTCCTAGACCTTCCTATAGACACTTCCCTGAGCAAATATCTAGGTACTTGAATTCCGTTGTCCACTTAGCGACCGAGATGTGCTGGGTTACACATCAAATGCAATTATGATTATTTTAAAAAGGATCTCTCTTGGGCGACGACAATTTTTGTAAAATAAAAAATTAAAGAAAAAAACCGAATAATTTTATAACGGGAATCAAAGCAAGTAAAACTTGGGACGTGATTCCGCGTTAAAATTCGGGCCTTAGATACCCGTAGAATAAAATAATATCCCATGAGATGGTTAATGGAAATAGCATCAGTGCCGCGCAAAGTAGCGGTGGCAATTAAAGGGACTTAGATTTGTCTCTTATTGAAAATCTCCCTCTCAGGATTTTCAGAGCACTTAAATGAAGAATAACAACTCCAATCGGCTCTCCACCAGTGGATATAAAATAATTATATGAAAAAAAAAATGTCCCAACCAATTTCCGTAGAAGAGGGACATTTTTAATGCTTCCAAAACCATCAACGCGTTCGCCGCCGCTCCTAATCGCCATCAATAAAAACCGTCCACCAGACAAAGTACGTCCTTAAGGGAATTATCCTTAGAAAAATAAACGGGAGTGAGGGATTTTTATTGAATTTTATGGAGTAAATAATCCAGCAGTTGAATGAAAAAGAAATCCCCACAAAATGCGCTAGTTAAATAATATCTATAGGAAACGAGAAGGAGTGTAGCAAGAAAGCCAGCCAAGAAAATCTCTACAAAAAAATGACAACCCCACACAAAGTGTGGCGTGCAGTGTGGCATCTTAACATCTTTAGCATCCGGCAACCCCCTTTAAGACTCATTGTTAGAACTCTTAAGTAATAACACACAGTGGCATATTAAATTGTTTTGCGAAATTTATATCATCATATTATGGGATGATGGTTTTTTTGTCGTTTTCTTTTTTGACAATATGAAATGAGAATCGGGCAGGAGATCACCATACTCTTACACTGCTCAAAAAAATATAAGGGATAATATTCTCTCGGTCGTTTTCTGAATTGCGAAAAATTTTATATGGACTTTTTTGACACTTAAATCGTATAAATAATTAGTAATGTTTATAAATTTGTAAAGAAGAGCCGTAATGTGGTGGTTAAAAGGTTATGAGGAAGTGACGTTCAAGGCTTCAAGGCTAAATTACTAATATCGAAAGTTGTCGTTCAAAGGCAAACAATTTTGTGATCAGATTTGTAAAGTACTCTAGACATATCGGATATGTATCTACTTGTTCTCATTATAGCGAAACATAAAAAGAGAGAACTGAAATCGCTTTATATAATTCATAAAAGACATTACCATCAATTTTAATGTTCTTTTTATACCGAATAGAATATGCTATTATTTATCAAAATATATCAGAAATTGTGGAATCTATTATTTGTTTACCCTTCTTTGTCACCCTTGAACAGGCATGAAAATTAAAGATAATAACGCAAGATCGGATCGTACGAGCTTTCTGTAAAATGTAAAAGACTAAGAATTTCAAAAATGAGTGTTACCAGAGAAAAACTGTTCATAAGCATATCTAATATTCATTTTTAAATGACTAAAACAATTTCTTTGTAAGTTGTAGCTAGAAACAGGATGCCATGTGATTAAAGCAAATATTGATTTATGCAAGAACAAAAATTATAAGTCGTTGTAGTGGTTTCTTAAAAAAAATAACAAAATGTTTAAAATATTTTCAAGAAAAAATTTTGGTACGCCAACTTAAAGTTTATATTACAGTACGAATAAAAAATTATTTTCCAAAAAATATACTGAGTCGTTTTCGAGATACCTAATTTTTCAAAAATTCAAAACATATTTTTAAAGTTTTGAGCTGCCATGTTTTTCAAGCTATTGAGAAACTTCTCTATACAAAATTTTATTAAAATCCGTTATACCCATAATAAGAAATTCAAAATTTGAAAAAATGGTTCTGCAGAGCTAACGAACAAGAGAGCTACAGTCGAATTATCATGTAAGGTATGGATGTATAATAGGTTTAGGTTGTGTAGATAAATTCAGTATCAGTTGTTCAGTTCGAACGAATTAACTAAAGAACTAAGTGAACTATCTAGGTATGGGTAGTTCAGTTGGTTCAGTCGTTCCCGAACGAAAAGAGCAAACGACCTAAGTGAACTATCTAGGTATAGTTATATCTAGTTCATTTAGTTCAGTAGTTCAGTAGTTCACGAACGAAGAGAGAAAACGACCTAAAGAACTAAGTGAACTATCTATGTATATGTAGAGAGTTCAGTTGGTCCAGTGAGTTCAACGAACGAAAGAAGGGAGCAAAAGATTTAAGGAGCTAAGTTAACTATGTAAGCGTAGATAGATCCGGTAGTTCAGTAGTTCGCAAATGAATAAAAGATAGATCTAAGGAAATAGAGAAAGGTATATTTGAATTTTGTAGATTTAAATGAGATATCGGAATTGAGTACGCTGTACAAGTTAATACAAATTTTAAGCGTTTGTGTTGTTTTGGGTCTTATTTTCATTATCCATTTGTGAGTTTTCCATTTAATTGGATGCAAGTTAGGCTATTTTGGGCCGTTTTCATAGTTTGAAAAACACGAACAATGTAATGAGAAATTTGTATACAAGAGTTGAACCATTAACTTATCTGCAAAGATCTTAATCCAGATTTTTGATATTTTAATGTAAGTTTGTTTTCATTCTTATCGAAGTTGTTATTTGTTTTCATAGTTTAGTGCCTAAAGAATTTCTGGTATTGAACAAATAATAAACGAAAGAAGAACCCTACAGAAGTCTGAGAAAGTATCTAAATTAATTTTCTTGCATAAGAACATGTAATTCAAATAGAAATTTATGACATGTTTAAATTAAAAAAAATGTTCCGTAATAAATTATTCTGAACGAATGTGTTTTTTTTTTATTTTATTGTTATGTATATTCTTAAGTTAAAAATTCAAGAAAATAATTACATTTGGGAACTGAGAGACCAACAACCAAATGTACCAAATGTATATTGTATGTGGGTTAGATTATATGGAACTACTGATCCAAACGAACGAAAAGAACGAATTAGTTCAGTAAATACTTCTGAACGAAATTGAGCACTTTTTCAAGTGAACGAAAATGCACAAGTCTAGTAGTCATAGTCAGTAATATCTGAATTTTAAGTTTTTTATTAAATTACAGATAGTAAAATTTAATTTATAGAAAAAAAATGTATCAAAATTCTCGGTGCCATTTTCGAGAAGAATACGATTTTCAAAAACCATTTTTTAACATTTGTATGGCGGGTACCGTGTTTTTTAAGGTTAAATACATTTTTTTCACATCTTGTACACACAGAAAAATAACAATGTAAAATCAACTAAAATAAATACAATTCAACATTTTTTAGCTATGATTTTGCTTTCATACCGTTTCGCGTTGATTTAAAAAGTATTTATGTTGAAAGAACGAGCTTAAATTTGATGTAAAAATAACATGAAGTAAGCTTAAAGTGACATGAATAGCATAATGATTCAACTTATAATTTGTGTTGAAATATGTTTGTTCACATGTGAAAATGATACTCATTTCATTTTGAATCAAATCGAAGCTCGTAATAAAATAAAACGAAGATTCCTGTTTAATTGAAGCGAAAAACTTTTTAAAATGATGTAAATTAGTTGTTGAAATAAAATAACCTTCGTTATGAATTAATACGATGATTCCTTTTAAATCAATCGCTTCCCTTGTTGAATGAACATGAAAATGCCCTTAAAACGAAATGGTTTCCACTTTAAAATAACATTAAAGTTGACGTTGAATTAACACTTCCCGCAAGTAAAATAATATTATATTGCTGTTAAAATTCTGATCTTTAGGGTGGTTCAAAAAAAGAACTTTTTTAGATCTTCGAATAGTAATACCACGAAAATATTACTATACGAAAATCTAAAAAAGTTGTTTTTGAACCACAATAATACATACTTACATCTTTTAAAACCGTTAAATACATAAATGGCAATTATTAAGAAAGTTCAAGTTTGTTTTAGGTTTATTTATTTATTCAAAACTTTTTATGTTACACAAGACTCATAAAAGTAACTATAAACATTTATTCCTTAAGTATAATTTTCCATTATTCTTTGGAAATAAGTTCATTGGTGGGCTCGTAAATTCATTTAGTTCTTTTGTACATTAAATTTTAAGATTTGATTGAAGCAATAAATAATTACAAATTTTGTAATACAATTTGATTTGCAGAATTAATGAGAAGATAAAATATTTTTTTATTTTGACTTTAAAATAATATTTTTTTCAAAAAATTGTCATTGAAAACACTTCGCAATAAAAACAAGTTGAAGAATAAAATATTATCTTCCGGAAAACCATTTTTGCGACTCAAACTTCGTTAATATTGGAATGTTGGTTTTTAATATTTTACCTTTATTTTGTTTGGAAAAAGTTCTAAAATCTCTGCAATGATCAGCGGAAAATCTTTCGGTTAAAGTTTAACGTTGTGGAATACAATATCTTCAACAATAATATTTAGTACATCGATTCGAAAAGAATCTATAAGATGGCCGTTGGTTTTATAAAACTCAAGAATTGATTTGCCTCTTAGGCTTTCTTGAAGCAGAATTTCAAGTTTCTAAAAAAATAAAAACTGCACGATTATAGAACTGTTATATTATTATTATGTATATACTGTACCTTGGATAATTGGGTTGAAGAAGTTCCAACTTTTGAAGGAATACAAGATGTTGATGTCGAAGGCGAAGGCGACTGTGATGTGAAACTAGATTGAGACTGAAGCCAGGAAACTACATTTTGTGACACTCTTCCGACAATGTTTCATCGTCAATACCAATCTTAAACAAACAAAGTTATTTAGTAACTTGTACAAATAAATCAAAAAAAATTCAAAATTCTATAATATAAAATTATTAGTTTGAGCAAAATACTGTATGACCATAATTATTGCTTTTTTTTTAAAAAAAAGGAGCTGCATAAAAGTTTTATTTCTTTATGAATTTTAATTTCAGTTTCATAGAATCTGAACTCTGAAGTTACTCGAAGCCTCGAGAAGTTTAAACTTTTAAAAAGATTATTTACATACTTCAATTTTCTTCCAGTTAAATAGTTTCTCGCGAAAACAAGCTCTCAGCCCGATAGGTTGTATTGCTTCTTTAATATCCTCCTTGGACAAGTACTTCAAGCTTTCATATGTTATCGATGCTTCTAGAAAAAAGCAAAAACTTTTAATACAATTCTACACAAGATTTATATTTATAAAACCTAATTTTTCGCGATTTAATACTCCCGGGAATGGTTTCGTTGCTTAAACTATATGAAATACATTATTATGCTTTACTTACTCAATAAGTAATATTTGACTTCTGGAAGATTGAATTTTTCCAGAACCTCGTCTAGCTTGCTTCGGTTGACATCAGCAACACAGGTAAGTTTAGAACAATATTCCCCTGCTCGTCGGTTGCAAAATTTACTGTGGCAGTTGTGCACAATGTTGGGATGCTATCACTCTGGTTTTCACCAAATAAATTTATATTATTATTATGCGGATTTGCTCTTAATAAATTAATGTTTTCATTTTGTTCCGCCATAACACTTTGAACAAACTTTGCACTACCCGAATACTCGTACAATAGGAACAGAACTCTGCAACGCGATTGCACACAAGTTATGAGAAAAGGCATGTGCTTGAAATCAAATAACGGATTTTGATGTAATTCAATGTTATTTGAACACCGCTCAATAACACTTCAACACGGATTGAATGTTAATTGAACACAAAAGTTTTTTTCATGTAATACATTTGAGGCAGACACAGTCTCAAAAAGAAAAAAAGGAAAATAATGCAGAATTCAAAAATTGTAAAACTGTTGAATTAACACGAAAAGATGTTATATCAAAATCATTCAACTTTGATTCAAGACAATCCGATGTATTTACTAGGAAGTAAGTGAACGAAAAAAAACAACAACATTGATTATGCCATGTTTAAGACTTTTGACACGACTTAATGATAATTTTAATATCAACAATAACATTTTAACTTGAAAATCATGTTCAAATAACATTGCTTATAGTAAAATCAAAAAAAAACATTATGAAATGTTAAATCAAATGAAAATAAGATTGAATCAACGCTAAAAATGTCGTTTTAGATTGAAAAAATGATAAATCAACATTTAAAGTAAAATAACAGAATAATCTTAAAACAACATTTTTTCATGTTATTCTTACATTAGTGTTTTTTTCTGTGTGTAGAATACATACATATGTACATACATATGTATGTATAATCTAAAAGAAACTTTTATTTATCAAGTTAAAAAAAAACAAGCATGGGGTTTTCGAAATATTGAGTTTTGAAAATAAAAATGAATGTTTTTTAAAATATTCAAAAACAATTTTTTTTTAAAAATTTGAATACACCAAAAATATTCAAACTTTTGGGGAACTTTAGCATACAAAATTATTAAAATCTGTTAAAGCTACCATTTTTTGGGAAAATCGAAAACAAAACAAAAAATGGTTCCAAGGGGGCTACCAATAATAAGCATTTTTTGGAAATTTTTTTCAACCATTACCTAGTTTTAACTAAATGAAATCTTATGAATTTTTTTTAAAACATTCTGTGGGACAGTTCTTGAGAAAAAAAATATTTATAAAATTCAGAAAAAAATCGTATGACAGGTACCGTTATTTTTGGTCTTTAAAAAAAACACGTGTGGGGGGGGGGAAATTTTAAACTATATCTACCAAGTTTAACGAAAATGTGCCGAGCCGTTTAGGCTGTAGTCTAACAGACAGACAGAGACCTACTTTTTTCGTCATCGCTATCATTGTAATGTCAACTTTGATTAAAATAGCAAGTTCTATTTTTATACGATTCCACAACTTGCTATATAGTATCTATTTATACATATATATAGCGCAATTAAAAAAAACTCATCCCAAATCAAAATAATTTTTTAGTTATCCCATTAAAGTGAAATTTCTTTTCCTAGTACAGTGAAAGCTCTACTTGCGGACAGCACCAATAAGCGGACAGTTCCCTTAAACGGACACATTTTCGGGAACGAACTTCTTTTTCGAAAATCTCATACAAATAACTTTCCTATAAGCGGACACTCTTATAAACGGACGCGGACACGTTTTCTTGCCCATTTTTGATAGAAAACCTCCCATACGCGGACACATTATTTTATTTAGGGATTATTTTTTTCTCAAAAATGTAACGGAAAAGAACAGCAGATCTGTTCTAAGTACAGTTTATGTTTAATACGTAAGTAAATCTATAGAAAATCTCCGATAACAGGACGCAAAGCTATAATAACTGGACAGTGCTGTTATGTTGAAAGGTTATCAGAAGATTTCTCGAGTTAGTTACTTTGGGTAGTTGGTGTAATTTTGAGAGGGTATGGTTCCCTTTTTTCATCGCGTTTCGTTTTTACACATGTCATTTCTTTTCCTTCAGCTACTCATTCATCACACTCAAAAGTTTTTTGTATACCCTTAATATGTCAGATACACAGTGTGAGCAATAGGAAAAAAGGGAGGGGTCAGAAAGGAGCTGTTGGTGTACATTGGTTTTGAATTTTTTAACATTGCAATGACTGGGAAAGACAGAGCGTGGTAAGGAATTCCACATTAGCGTAGTACGGCTGAAGAACGAATATCTGTACTTCACAGTACGTCCGAAGTTGGATTCAAGGGTAAACTGATGGAAATTCCTAGAAGTGCGAATGTTACGGTTGAATTGTTTAATGGGAGGAATGCAGCTGGCTATATCACTAGAGTATAAAATAAAACTACTTCTTATTTTTAAAAAAAAATATTTTTTTCGGAGGTAAGAACCTCTTTAAAATCGAATGCCCTCATTCGATACCGATGTTCTTAGATGTTGTGGAAGGTCAGGTACCCCTATTGTTCTAGATGTTGGTATAGGGTTAGTTTCATTGCCATCCATTATTCTTTCCTCGATTTGCTTCAACCCAATCTCTTCTGTGGCCAAATTTCTTTTTCTTTTAAAACATTGAACCACTTTATTTTTTAAGAGTATGAGTACCAAAGTCACGCATATTATGGTTAGGGCTGATAGATTCATTATGGACTTCCTTTCGCTGCTTATTTCCAACTTCTCAATATAGCGGGTATTGTTGGTTTCAACTTCTTTAAGCATTTCTAGGGTAAGTAGTTCTTCGACTTGTGACTTCGCTGCTGACGGTTGCAATATAGCTGGTAACGGCTTATGTCCGAAGGCTTCTGTTTCCTTGAAAGTGTATGGCCCTGCCTTTATTGTCGCGTTGTGAAACTGGATGAGATATGTTCCATTTAGGTGGATTTCATTGTCATCGACTTCTACCTTGCCGTTGAACTGGTTTAACAAGATTCCGGGAGCTAGTTCCTCTATATCGGGGATGTGTTGATTATTTACTTCGATGCACATATGGGGTTTGCTGGAGAGTAGGTTGTTAATAAATTCATCATTGCTTATATTTAGTATATTATTTTGTTTACAGATAGATAGAGAGTTAAAAGTTTTACATTTTTCGATCATAGCAAACAAATTTTCCTTACATTTTAGTATTTCTTTAAATTCTGTTTTTATAATTTGTTTGCCCTTTTTGACGGGTTTAATCAGTATTTTATTACAAATTTCTTCATCAGTAGTGGGTATACTTATAATGTATAATAGCGATTCGCTACTTACAGCTATTCTTATATCTGAAAATTCTATTGCTTCTATAATGTTGCTGTAAGGCATATTTTCTTTTTTTAATATTTTCTTTATTGACTTGATTTCTAAATTAGACAGAATATATGTATTTATTATTCCGGCCTTAGCCCATTGGACATTTTTTACTTCTTCCTTTAATACTTCCAGTTTTGATTTTACATTTATTATAAATTCTAATCTGGTGCTTTTGTCTGCCTTTATAGTTTTTAATACCTGATTTGTAACATTATTTATTTCATTTATCTTATTGGCTATTACATTATTTATTATTCTTTGCTGGTTATTGTTAGCTAGTACATTGTTTATTTTCTCTTTAACAACTTTAAAATCATGTTTGTCCGGTGTACCGGCGATCCACTTCCAGGCGGAGCCGAGAAAATCTAAGGATCTTTTATTTCTGGACTTAGGAACAAGCCGATTAAGATGATGCTGAATTTCATTTACGTGGTTGGATAGGAGGGGAAAGATAGGATTGGAGGTGTTTTCTAAACGAGACATAGTCCTTTCTAGATCACTTAACGCCATTTGGTATTCCTGAATATCAACGACGTGAATTAATTTGAACGTGCCAATTTGCACTTTTGCGTTTTCCATTTCTATTGGGATAAGTTGTGCATTTGTGTAGTCGAGCATCTTGACATCGGCGAAGATTGGCGTGATGCAAAGCATAAAACACCAAACTAATGTGCCGGCCAATGGGATGTGTTCCTTTTTACCCATCACGGGTTACTAGTGGATCCCTCGTTGACTCCTTGCTAAGCTGCACTGTTGACTCCATGTTTTATTATTTTCACACTTTTCGCTTTCGTTTTTATATTTTTATTTTCACTGTATTTTGACTGTCTTCTATGTTTATTAGTTACACGCTTTCCTTTTTTATATTTTTATTTTAACTGTATTTTGATTGTCTACTAGTTACAAGCTTTTCTTTTTTATAGTTTAATTATTTTTACCCGGAACACCGAACTGTACGATTTTTATTAATATGAGCACGGGGGCTACTTAAGATCACTGGCTCGTTTATAATTTAAAATACGCACGGAAACGGGTCCCTGCTCGGGTGCCAAATAAAACTACTTCTTCTTATTTTTTAAAAAAAATATTTTTTCGGAGGTAAGAACCTCTTTATTGAATGTCTTGATATAAACTAAAAACTATATTACAAAATTATCTTAAAGCTAACCTAGCCCCAGTGCATGGATCGCTGCTTGTTGTTGCGATGTTCCCACAGGTGGTTTCATTTTGCACCCGCCGGTACGTGATGGAATGCGGGTTTCATCTGGTTGCTGTTGATGACCAGAGATAGCGTCAGCGAAAGATGACTACAAGTGTGGGAATTGTCATAAATGATTTTCCACACATAATTCCGCGTTAACTTATAGTCCGTTAAAATAACGGTAAAAAAGGTTGAGGCAAGAAAAGTTGTAAATTGCCAATGCATTGGGCAACAAAAACTAATTGGTTCGCGGTTTGGCAAAATGGTTTGTTTTTTTTTCAGCCACGACATGGAATATTTTATATATGCAAAGTTTTTTAGATTTAATATTGGAAAAACACAAGCTGCAGAGATTTCAAGAAATAAAGAAGATGTTCGTGGAAAATGGCAAGGTAGATCGTAGATCCAATATTAATCAGAATTAATATGAAGTTAAAAAAAAAGTTTTTTTTTATTGCTTTCCCTTAACCGGACAGTTCTCATAACCGGACAAAAATTGGGCGACCATGAGTGTCCGCTTATTAGAGCTTTCACTGTATAAATAATAATCATAGCTTTTACAATTTCTGACCGATTTTGATAAGTGATAGCTCATTCATCAATAAAAGGTCGTTGAAACGGGAAAACTTAAAAAAACGGTTTTTTAAAAATAAATAGAAATTTCTTCTAAATCACTAAAAAAGTAATTGCTTTTTACTGTGTGGCGTCTCTTCCAGAAAGAAGAGCATTAAGAAATATGTAAGTTCCAAACGTATTATGATATCATCTTTAAACTTGAACATGGAATGGGTACCAAAGTAGTGCGATTTGAACCCTCCAGACTTTTTCTTGTAGGATTTCCTGAAGTCTAATCCTAATAAACCACAATCGACATATGCTCTTAAAGTGAACATATAACATAGACCATTGCTTGAATTTAGCCGGATTGATGCGAAAGAATCAATAATAATTATACCAAGCAAATCCGTGCCACTGTAAGGAGCCGGGGCATTTGAATGATGTTATATTTCACAAATAATGGCAAATATGGGCTTTTCAATAAAACGGAATTTAGTCAATTACTTACACAGAGGTTGTCTCAGTCCATTTCAACACCTTTATTGAAGAACTCTTTATAAAAAACTGTTAATTGTTAAGATAAAAAATCGAGCATGTGGTTTTCAAAATATTGAATTTTTTTTTCATGTCAAATTTTTTAATCTTTTTATGGGTCAACAATCATGTGTTCAGTAAAGTGGACATCGCCATTTTCCATTTTAACACAGCTTGTAGGACGAAAAATAAGTCAGTTCTCTAGATAATAAAAGCACTTTATGCTGTTTTTTAAAAAAAGCAAAAGTTTATACTAATGTAGCCATACTATCGCATAAGACGTGACTTTTTAGGTGAAACATCATATTGAAGTTAACCCATTAACCGTTACCTCTAACAGGTTTTTTATAAAATTTTGATTTAATGTTTCTAAATATCGACTCAAATTTTAACAATCTGTGCTTTCAAAGAAACTAAATAAAATGACCAAACATCTCAGCTTCACTTCCACGCAAAGTATAAAAGTTGTCCATTAATTTTTTGCGAGTAGTGTGTTTCCGAAATTTTATTTCCGATTTTTCACCAGTAGGACACTTCTATTATCATTGTCGTCATTATTCTGGGCTTGGCTTCGGCCAAGAGAAACTGCCAAAAGGATGAAGGAGATAAAATTTGTCGTAATAATAGTAATTGAAGTCAACATATACATATACAGGGTCTCTCACTTTTCCATCTTTTATCTGGAGCAAGAATTTCTGTTCCAAAGCGAACGTAAAAGATTACAAGAAAAATTTCAGTGCTAAATTCTAAGGATAAATATTATGGAAAGGGCTCGTGACGAATGTCGACAGTTTTTCTTTTCGAGATTCATTTAACAAATTGCGGGGATTCCAACGACACGCCTCCAATTAAATTTCAATTTTCATTCCTAAAATTATCAAATAGGTAAGACCCACAGGTGTTGCCTCCGTTGAAGGTTTTGAATAAATTATAACATCCATCTTCTGTTAGAATTTTGTCGAAAAAGCAAAATGATTTGGCAGGAAGTTTCTTAAAGGTGCAAGAGATAATTAATCATAAAATATATTTTCCTACAACTGTCCAGCAGAGGCGAATAAATAAACTAAAAATTTTGTTTTTATTCTTTTCCCCTTATCAAACTGCCTTTATATTATTTTATTTTATTTCTTCATCCCTCATACAGCACCACAAAGTTAATTACTTAAAACGAATGCTTTTTGGATATCAATTAAAAGCTTAACACGAAGTAATTAAGGACGACGATTTATGTCCTTTTTTCTACTTGGTGAAAAAAAAGAAAATAACTTTCAAGTCGTTTAGATACTTAGAAATGGTTCTTAGTTGAATCTGAGAGATTAGCAGGAAATTTACACGAAGGACCTGATGGAATTTTCGTGCGGATGGTAGTGGAGACTTTTGAATTTTTTTTTTATTTATCTGACGGAAATCGATTTCGTGCTAATCGCTTGGCACGTATTCAATTATATTAATTAACAACTCTTAATTGGAGTGAAATTGGTTTTAAGTTGAAGAGAAGTTTGATTTGTGGGTCGGAGAGGGATTAAAAACAATTTGAAGGAGGAGTATGAGCGACGAGGAAATGAGTAAAATATTTTTTTTTTGTTTTTCTAAGATTGTATTACGAGTAAAATTTGATTATTAAATAGCATCTTTCATCACTATAAACAGATGGATAAGTGAAATGCTAGGGACGAGAACGGAGGAAGAATACACAGGACACAATGTCACGATCATCAATCATCACGACAAGGGGCAGTCCTCAGGGTAGGCTACTAACAACCCTCTTGCTGTAGAGTCAAGTTCTGGATGAATTTGCTAAAAAATCTTACTTTTCAAGGCATGCGATGGATTGATTTCGCTAAGGACATCGTTATAACGGCCTTAGAGAGGTCTGAAGAAACTCTCTGAAAATTTCTAGGAAATGGTGTCTTTCATTAGGATTCAATACCAAATCTAAAAAGACAAAAACAACTATTTACCAAGAAACTATTTTTACCGCACATAAAACCGATTAGTAGGTAAAATTTTTAGAAATTACGCTAGATAGAAAACTCCTCTGGAATAAACACCTTGACATAACAGTTGGGGAAGCCACAAAAACCCTTATGAAATGCTTAGACTTGCAGCAAATTATAAAGTTGCAAACCAAATATCCTAAGGTAAGACCCATAATTACCTATGGTGAAATTGTGTGGCACAAAAGAACCGAACTAGCAACAACTATAGGAAATCACTAGAAAAAGTTCAAAGGCTCGCATCCATATTACTGCATTACTGCATCAGTTAAAACTTTCTCTACGGAAGCAACGGAGGTCATCCTTAAACTAAGCCCACTTAATGTGGTAGTAGAAAGTGCAGCTAAAAAAGCCATCCTAATATAAACCAGGGAAGATACTGGGAGAGGCAAATGTATAGAAACTAAACATTCCAAGAAAAGAGTATCGAGTCTACGAAACATTCCAAAAGATGGCATGATAAAAAAGTATCAGTTCGAGAAAAACTTCAGAACGGAGTTAAGTAGCAGGAAAGAGTAGGTAGGGGAAACTGTGAACTAATCTTTTAATGGAAATGCCTTGAAATTGTGTATTGATAGATCAAGAACTTTTCAGGGGACAGATTAACGAATCTTTTGGCCCAGAGCCAAACTTTATATGTCGATTGGATAGTCCACAAGCAGTTTCTAGAAGAAAGTAAATGCCAGAGGAAAATGTGCCAAAATAAGTCTCGAAAGAAATCCCGAAGATAAGGCAGACCAAAATACTTTCTGGGAGTTACAGAACGGACCATATAATGTATTAGGTATATTTGATGGACTCGTGCATCAGAAATACAGGTACCTGGGATGTCACCAGATACAAGAAAATACTCCACATTCTTAAGTTTCTCAATGAATCAAGTCTGGCGGAAGTTCACTCAATCAATAGCAGCTTTTCTAGATCTCCCAGTGTATGTCGGCTAATCGGGTTTGATTTTAGTAAGTCTTTTAGAAAATAAGTGAAGAAAATAAGTGTTTAACAACCAACATAATAAAACGGAGCCAGCCTCACTACCTGCTCACCAGAATTAGAATCATCTTCGCAGAGGCATAGTAACTCTTTCCCAGTATCAGCTCTCTCTCTTTCAGCTTCTAGTCCAATTCTTGGTGCGTAAGTAAGTATTAGCATTTTAAGAGAATTTTAGAGCGTGAAGTTGATCTTATTCATGAGGAGTTTCAAACCCATTTGTTTCGCTTCGTGTGTGTCACTCGCAAAGATATGCCCTTAACGGTGATGGGTTGGCCAACGTCGCGTATGTCGTTTTCAAAGAAGTATGGTCCGATGATACCGACAGTCAACGCCAAACAGTGCCTTCCTTTAATGCATTGCAGTTTGATGGATCTCGTGTGGATTGTATTCCAAACTCTACAATGTTGAATGTTGAGGAGCCCATTCATCCCAGAAATGGGTCTCATAGCTGAATATTTTTTTTGACCGAATTGAGGTCGAATTCCAAAAGCTTGAGAGACTAATTATAGCGAACACACTTCCTTGTCTATGTTCGTTTCGCTGAGCTTCAGCATTGGATTCACCTGCGATATTGGGTTTAGTTGAAGTACGGGAATTGACGAATTGTTCACTGGACTGGTCTACTCAAATCTATTCACCACGTTACGCAAAGGTCTTTTGAAATGAAGATTATCGCGACCGTTAAATACGTGAAGGGCGCGAACGGTTGCTCCAACGGAAGACTCACTTTAATAAAACAATTCAATTATTTGCACATGTTATTAATTTTATAACTCTCCATTTCGATAGACTAAATCAATTTGACAGGCTTCAACAATATGGCTGCAATCACCTGTCAAAGTTTGGAAATCCTCATTTGTAACCCCTTTCGAAATCATGATTATAAATGCTATCAAATGCGGCATTAGAATATTGATGAAAACATAGTTAGTATCGACTTGCAATTTATTGATCTTTTCCAGAATTTGGATCAGTTTGAAATTTTGGCTTATGGCCTTAAAACCCACACTGATAATTGCTTAGGACACTAGCATACCAAATTGGATTGTGATAATTATGTTTCCGAAAGTTCTTGCAGGGAACAGTATAGCTTTTTTTTTGTAGATGAGGCATATGGAGCTGATATTCCAGTCATTGGATATGCTTCCTTCAAACGCATACCTGATTGATGACTTGATGTATGCCATTCTAGGAAAAAATGAACTTCGTATTAGAAGACCTCTGGTCTTAAGCTGTTATAGTTGTATTTCTTGCGAATGAAACGACTTGCTTTGATCGTGGTTAAAATTGAACTCAGTGACCAATACTGTTTTCAATCGAAAATTTCTCTCTTCTGCCAATTGCAATGTCGAAACACTATTGATGAGCTGGCTTATTTGTATTTCTGCAATTGTGTTGCGACCTAATGCATCAGGCTGAGTTGGTGCAACATCGCTTATCCCTCGAGACCTAAATGCAACAAAGCCATCAAGTCTTATGGCCTTGTAGTTCTTGAGCTTTATTATAGCCAAGCTGACCTCTTCTATATTTGATCCTGGAAATAGTTCTTCACTTACCGGAAGTTAATTATCTTCTCATGATAACTACAGTAGAGGAAATTCCCATAAAAACACTGTAACTTTTCATACTTAACTCATTGCACCGACTGCAAACTTCGCAGTACTTTTTATTTTTGGATCCAAAATGATCTGTCAAACCAATATGAAGGCAACCGTTATTTTTTCAACCTTTTTTTATCACCTTGGAATATTATTCGTCTTTGTTTGTGAAATAAAATCTAAAAATTGAAATTTAAAGGCGGAAATTCGTATAAAAACAGTCTAATTTAAAGTGGTTATTTCATAAAGTTGTTTAAATTTTTTATTGAAAGTGGTAGGAAATCATTTTGTGTGCTTTTAAAATTGTTTAAGCAGAATTTTTTTTACAGAATCTCATCATGCCGAATGGAAAAATTTTAAGTGCGGAGGAAAGGTAAAAAAAAACTGCATACAAAGATTGTGGCCTTTCTGATCGTGAAATTGCTAGAAAAATAGGGAGATCCAATACAGTTATTCATAAGTTTTTAAGGTTAGGTGAAAGATATGGAAAAATTTGCCAACCACGCGAAAAATAAAAAGCTTACAACTAGAGATGCCGCGAATAGTGACTCGGCCGAATACCGAATACCGAATATTCGGCCACACTCGTCGGCCGAATACCGAATATTCGGCAGCCGAATATTCGGCCAACGAAACTATGTGTTGTGTATCTATCTCCTACGTGACTTTTGACGAGGTACAACATTCACATTCCCAGAAACTCACCCATATTCTGAAACTCGTATTTATGACTCGTATTCGACTAACAGTCCAAGGAACAGTCGTATGCGATGTTTTCCGTTTCCCAAAATTAGTACAATTGAAGTCGGATGTTCGACTTCTGGAATAACAACATACTATGGTAGTCGAATATGAGTCATAAATAATACGAGTTTCAGAATATGGGTGAGTTTCTGGGAATGTTTTGAGGAACTTGCTATATAGACAAAATTATAAAGATGTTGAAAAAACTGCCATTGAAAACAAAATAAATTTTTGTTAAGAACTTTTCGTCATGATCGGATGGCAGACCCTTACAAGTGGTGGTCAGCAAATACAAAACTGTTTCCCAATTTGACAACATTTGCTGAAATCTACCTCTCGTCTCCTGGTACTATTGTATTAGTGAGAGGTTATTTGCAGAAGCTGTAATTGATTTCGAATATAGACTTTACATAAAACGTATGCTACCAACGAATGCTGAAAAAGCTGTTTTATTCACCACAACTTACCATTTGTAGATTTTAAATACTAGAATAAAAAATTTTAATAAAAATACAACATTTTTTGTAAGATAATAAATCTTCTTTATTTTCCATTTAATATTCGGTATTCGGCCGAATGTTGTGAACTATTCCGAATACCGAATAGTGGCCAAATATTCGCGGCATCTCTACTTACAACACATCAAGTTCGAATGATATCGCGTGAATCCATTAGAAACAAGCTGTTTGCTTCACAAATTAAGGTGAAACTTGACTTGCCTGTTTCAACCCGCCGCGTTAGACAAATTTTAAAAGCAAACTCCAACCTCGTTTACAAAAAAAGATCCAAGAAGCCACTTTTATATGCAGCCCATAAGTCAGCAAGGGTGCATTTTGCTGAAAGTCACATAAGCTGGACCGTAGAGAGGAGAAAAGTTGTGTTTAGTGATGAAAAAAAAAAAATCAATTTGGATGGTCAATGACAAACGTCTTCAAACAGAAGTGAGAATGAGTCGAAACTTCGGTGGCGGCAGCGTAATGATTTGGTCAGCTTTTTCTGCAAATAGAAAGACGGAAATTGCATTTGTGCCTGGAAGGATGAACTCAGAAAGTTATGCTGAGTTGTTAGAAGAAGTTATGGTTGAGAGAGTTGAAGAGTTATGCGGACTGACTTCATGTTCCAGCAGGATAACGCTTTTATCCACTTCTCTCGAGGGATGAGAGACTGGTTTGAGGAGAAACAAATAACAACAATTCGATTGGCCGTCTCGAAGTCCCGATTTAAATCCCATAGAAAATCTCTGGGGAATACTAGCCAGGCGTGTTTATGCCAACGGGCGCCAATTTAACAACGTTCAAGAGCTTCGAGACGCAATAATTGAAAATGGGGCGCGATACAACCGCGGAACTGGAAAAGCTTGTGGAATCAATGCCGAGGCGAATGATATCGGTCGTAAGAGCACCTGGTGGCTCTACAAGATATTGATTTAAGTAATTACAAATTTCTGATTACTAATTCACAGTTATTTTTAATAAAAACGTAGGTGTTTTTATGGGAATTTTCCTCTTTTTTCTTGTTAATTTTTGTTTTTTGTTAATAATTTTTATTTAATTTTGTTAAAAGTGAATACATTTTTATTTTTCTTAACAACTTTGAGTACATTTTCTTATTTCATAAAAATGTATGGCTAAGTTGCATGCAGCAAACAAAAAATGCGTTAAAGCCATGTGTTTTTATGGGAATTTCCTTCACTGTATTTGCCTGCTGTTGGAAATTCTGCTTGAAAACATTTACTGATTATTCCCCGCAATTTGGTGACTAGGTTACTTCGCAATTTTAAAAAGCCTGTGTGTCTTAAGAAAGAAGCAGGTCCACTGCTAAGTTAGAGTTGATTCCAAGGATCACTTTTTAAAACAAAAACTTATGAAGCCTTAAAGAAATAATATTGTTGCGGTAAAATTTACCACAACAAGTTTCACCTTAATCATTTTTAGTTTCTTTTTCCGTTGCTGCTCCAAAAAACTTATAGAGTTAGTAGATACCTGCTGGCCATCAGCCAGAGACCTGCTCTTAAAGTATTTTGGAAAAGTAACAAAAATAGGTTTCTGAGCTATGTACTCGTATATGCAAACGGAGTGGAACAGTTGGTTCTAAAATTATAAAGAAGACGGTCGGTCTCTTTTCGATGTGCCAGCGGATGAGCTGAAGAAGTAATCGAGTCAGGTGGACTCTTACTATCTCCAAACAGGCCGAATAATTAATCAAGATTTTAGTAACCAAATTTAACCTTTTATTAACGTAATCTATAATTTTTGTAAGCAAAATGGGTCGTTAACGTGCTTCAAAATTCTTAAAGCGCAATTTTTGTTAGAATTGAAAATCTTTCAGAATTGACAACGAAAGAAAATAACTACCTCGGTTTTAGTTTCGGAAAGATTGCTTCGCGCTTCGAATTACTCGCGAATAATTAATAGTAACTAGGAGACTTTTTCTCGATTTTTAATTCTTTTAGATTTTCTCGAAAAAGTTAGTTGAAAGGGGTCTGAACTCGGTCATTTGGATTCGCAAGTTTTGGAAAGACATCCAACAACTTGTTGAATCATTGAATGTGTGTGTGAGAGTAAAGTTTCGATGAGATTCGACTACGGAGGAACGGAGGTTTTCAAGGAGAGTACGTAGCTTTCCAGGAAGCCGTGATCCCGTGACTGAAGATCTCGAAAACGATTGGCTGGACGTGTGAATGTGTGAGAGAATGGAATGGCGGAGGAAGACAATAGGTTTAGCTTGGAAAGGGACTCTTTGGAGAACCATTCAAGCGAAAAGTTGATTTTTTTGGTGGAGAAGTCGAGAAAAATTTGAAAGGAGAAAAATCGAAGAAAAGTTTTTGGAAAAAGAAATATAGAGGAATAATTTGAGGACAAATAGTTATTCGAGGCGGAGAAAAAATTTTGGAGGAAACAGAAAAATAATCGAGGTGATAGAGGAAAGAGGCGGATAGGAGATCCGTAGACTTGAAAAAAAAAATATAAGTAGAGTGTTTCTTTTGTTTGTGTGTCAATTCTTAAAGATTTGTTTAAATTAGCTAGTCAGTGTTGAATTTTGTCCCAGTTAATTGTGGGATACGGTTTTTCTTATTTATTCGCTAACGGCCCAATTGCGTTTTTCACTTTCGTTTCCTTTGCCTTCGGTTTTGTTCTTTTTACAGTTTAAATTTGTGAAACTTCTTTGTTCATAAAAATCGGAAAAGATCTTGGGTTTTAATCCTACTTGCAAGGTTTCCCAAGCAAAGATCGATATCAATTAAAAACTGTTCAAAACAAATTGTAAATTTTCTTTTCTTAATTTATTCAAACAAAATTCTGTTGTTCCGCTCCAAAAGGTTTGTAATTTCCTTTAATTCAAACAAAAAAAATTACTGGCGCCCATTTTCTTCTACTTTCTTTATTTGTAATTTTTCTATTTCAGGAACACCCTATTCCTATTTTCGGTTATCAAAAATAATTTTTGATAACATTTTGATTAATCCAACGCTTAATCAATTTCGCCAATTTTAAATCTCTGAACCCACCCCATCGCTGAGCTAGTGGGTGACAGTACTCTTGATACTGCTTGTTGTTTATCAAACGCACACATTTAATTTTGACACAAGTTAGTTTGTCTTGTGTCATCATCTTTTCGGTTGTTTTCATCGCGGCGCGCGTCGGTTTCGCTTGTTAGATTTTGTATTTGTATATTTCTTAAAAATATTTAACTCGCTTTGTGTTGCCATTGAATTTGCAGATTGAAAGTTCTGCCAACATAAAATTAAGTTTCTTTCTAATAATAAAGTATAAATCGCGTTTGATAGTTTTGCAACAATATATCTCACGTTTTCAACAAGCGTTTGGCAGAAGTAAATAAATCCCAGCCGATCTTTCGTTATTGTGTTAATACTATACCACTACTTTTCAAAGGTGTTTGACAGTAGGAGCCTATCTCCAATTTGTATAGCATAATATCGGGGATTTAAGAAAAGGCTTACTTAGGAGTACCCTGACCCATGTTAACGGTAATTGCTCTGTTAGTACTAATGAAAGAAACTCCATCTAAGCCTTTGTTTTTAGAAGAAATATCAGCTTTTGTAATTTCGTTTTAACAAATTTGATATCTTATCTCGGGTTTGAGATATCCAGTTTCTAGCATGTTCCATTTTTCCTAAGCATGCTATTTTTTTTTTACTTTTTTGAATGTACGTAACGAAAACCAATAGATTTTGTGATTTTTGGAAAAACCTGGAACAGGTAAAATTAAAAAAAAATGGTTTTTTGCTTAAAGCCTTAAGGCCTTTATGAATAAAAAATGATTTTGGGTAGGTTTAAATATTTTTTATTTTATGTGTATACTTAAACAGTTATAACATGTTGTGTTCAAAGCGTCATCCCTGGTTTTGTATGCATACTAGAGCCCGTTTTTGGATTTCAATGCGAATATTTATTGATGATAGCTGCTGCTATCATTGATGGCGGTCAGCCATCAGACGAATAGGGGGAATAACATGTAGCATACGAAAACATGCACGTGCCGTAACTATTCGGGACTGGTGGAAGTCTGATCATAGCCTCTCCGTGGCGGCCGCTAGAAACAAGCCTTTAAAAAGGTTTGGCTAATATGATCAGGCTGGTTCCTCAGGTTGGCGACAGGTTAATTCCCTGTCCCGTAAAACTTTTGAATTACGAGACCGACAACAAGCCTCGGAAACGGACTGATCACACGACGACAACCAATGCAACGAAAACTGAAAAACGATTTACGAATTTTCTTATGGAACGTACGATCGCTCTATAGAGCTCGAGCTGCTCAGCAGCTAGCCGATGGACATGGAATGGTGTTCTACAGAAGAAAGAATATGACATATACTATAGCTGTCATACAAAACACCATGTGCTCGGGGTAGGCTTCCTAGTCAGCGAAAAAATGAAGTCTACCATCATCGGCTTTAACGCTATAAGCGAAAGGCTATGCACCCTTCGCGTGCGAGGCAAATTTACGAATATCAGCCTCATTAACGTTCACGGACCTACGGAGGAGTCCTCAGACGAAGAAAAAGAGACTTACTACGAACAAGTCGAGAGGGCCCTCAATGCCTGTCCAAGGTATGATGTTAAAATCATCCTTGGGGATTTGAACGCAAAAATAGGTCGGGAGCCGGTATTCAGGCATTACGCAGGCACCCATAGTTTGCATGAGAACACTAATGACAATGGACTTCGAGTCTTAGAATTGGCAGCATCGAAAAACATGGTCGTTGCGAGTACCAGGTTCCCGCGTAAAGATATCTACAAAGCCACCTGGGTATCACCTGATGGAGTCACTCGTAACCAAATAGACCACGTGTTGATAGACCGTCGCCACTACTCGAACTTGATGACGGTACGAACGTACCGGGGTGCCAATATCGACTCGGATCACTATCTTGTTGGTATGGTTTTCCGAGGGCGGATTGCCTTGCGAAGACGCATTGCATCCGCCGATCAGGTTCGAATCAACACGGCTGCCCTGCGCAATGAAAACACCAGTAACACCTTTGGTAATGCGTTAGGACTCGCCCTAGAATCACTTGATTTAGGGAGAGTAAGTCCTGGAGCCAGTATGCTGGGCGTAAATGAGAAGTGGACACGCCTTAAGAATATTGTCATTAGTACTGCCAACTCCATCTTAGGCAGCAGTCGTAAAAATCGGAACGACTGGTTTGATGATGAATGCAAGCTAGCGACTGAACGTAAGAATGTTGCGTACCGAGCAATGCAACAATCTCATAGAACGCGGGCACGCGAAGAGGAATATAAAGAGCTCAGAAGAATAGAAAAACGGCTACACAGACAAAAAAAATCAGCCTGGGAGAAGAACCTAATCTGTGAAATAGAAAATAGCCGAGAGCGAGGTCCGCACCAGGCGCGGAAGTTCTACCAATCCGTCCGAAACATGACGCAGTACACACCACGCTGCACATACTGCAAGGACGGAGAGGGAAATCTGATCACCGATCCTGAAAGCATACTGGAGCGATGGGAAGTGTACTTTAATGAATTGCTAAATGGTCAGCTCACTGCAGAAGTGGAGGCTCCACTACTTCAAGAAGAATACTCTATGTTGCCGCCACCAAGCATAGAAGAGGTTGAGAAGGCTATAGGCCGGCTTAAACAGAACAAATCCCCGGGAGCCGATGGCATACCAGCCGAATTATTCCATCACGGCGGGCCAGCCTTACGTCAAGCAATTCATGATATTATAGTACACGTATGGGAGCAGGAAGAAATGCCAGAAGACTGGCGAAAAGGTTTAATATGCCCCATACATAAGAAGGGAGATGTCACAACGTGCAGCAATTATAGAGGTATCACGTTGTTGAGTACCGCCTATAAGATACTCTCCTCCATCCTACAAGACCGGATAACCCCATACGCTAAAACCGTCATCGGACAATATCAGTGTGGTTTCATTCCAGGCAAATCAACAACTGATCAGATCTTTACCCTTAGGCAGGCGATGGAAAAATGTCTAGAATTTAACATCCCAACATACCATCTGTTTATAGACTTTAAGGCCGCCTATGATAGCATAGCCAGGGTAGAACTTTACAAAGTCATGAGAGAATTCGGCATCCCAAATAAATTGACACGACTATGTAGGTTGACCATGACCAACGTAACAAGCCAAGTAAAAATAGCCGGATTGCTATCCAGACCAATCA
Organism: Chrysotoxum bicinctum; assembly: GCA_911387755.1. Taxonomy (NCBI): domain Eukaryota; kingdom Metazoa; phylum Arthropoda; class Insecta; order Diptera; family Syrphidae; genus Chrysotoxum; species Chrysotoxum bicinctum. Next base: position 43,226,867 of record OU426989.1, read on the forward strand.
ACATCTTTAATGGACTCCGACAAGGGGACGGTTTGGCCTGCCTCCTCTTCAACCTGGCGTTGGAGAAAGCAATCCGTGACTCTGGCAACAAGAGGGACCATCGTCAACAGGTCCAGCCAGTTACTAGCTTACGCAGACGACATTGACATCATCGGAAGATCCGAACAAGCTGTACACGATTCCTTCATCCAGATCGAGCAGGCGGCACAAAATCTGGGGCTGCACATTAGTGAAGGTAAAACAAAGTACATGGTGGCGTCGAATGCGAGAGGAACAGTTGGTCAAACAATCAAGGTTGCGGAGCACGAATTTGAAGTGGTGCAATCCTTTAAATACCTTGGGTCAATAGTAGCAGCCGATAACAATGTAGAAGAAGAAATACGCGGGCGGCTTCAAAAATCCAACAGAGCCTACTATAGTCTGTCAGAGCTCTTCAAATCCAGAAATCTCACCATAACTTCAAAACTGCTGCTGTACAGGACCATGGTCCTGCCAGTACTCACATATGGATCCGAGACTTGGGTGCTTAGCAAAAGGCACAACTGGATGGCGTCGGCTAGAGACCGGGATAGGTGGAGAGACTTGTTGAAAGAGGCCAGGACCGGAACCCGGTTGTCGAGCCGATGATGATGATGAAACAAGTTCTTTTATTATAGTTCTTCCCCATACTAATAAGTCCAATATTGTAAGGTAAGGTGAGATTGCAAGCAAGTGAACTGGTCCATTTCTTCCTATTCAATGATTACCGTAATCTTCATCTAACCTATTCTTAACCTCTCAATCATAGTGGGCCTTTGGCAGTATCAAAACATAATTAATTATTAATTGATAAACTCCAAAAACCAATTAAATTGATCGGATTAACTCACCGCCTTATGGGCATAGCTGTGGTGGAAACACTTTAATTGCTGCAGTTTGAATTCGCTCTGAATTTAGCAGTGAAACTTCATCTTTTTCATTGTTGATTCGAATTGCCTTGTATCGGCTTTTATTATTTTTAACTTCCCATAGGGAGTTATTGTAATCGGTCCGATTTGTCAAATTGGAATTTTTGACATTTCTCGACGTTTCAAGGTCCCTAGAGGCTATATCAATCATTTTTAGAGAGATGTCTGTGTGTGTGTGTGTACGTACGTTCGTACGTTCGTACGTGCGTACGTTCGTACGTGCGTACGTTCGTACGTCCGTACGTCCGTACGTTCTGGTACCATTTTTCGTCGTCGATATCTCAAGAACGAGTAAAGATATCGACTTCAAATAAATTTTGTTTAATAGACAATTACTTCGAAAAAAGCTGAAAGAGCGTTTTTTAAAATTCAGTGAGTAGTTTTTTTCACTATAACGGTTTAAAAAAAAAGTAAAAATTTTAGTTAGTTTCAAATATCTCACGAAAAAATAATGCTATTGATTTTAAATAAAATTTAATGTACCCATTATAAGGTCATGCAGATTTGGTGTGAATTTGGAAAAAAATGAACATATAGTTATTTTTTTAAATAAAAAAAACTGAAAAAAAAAATTTCATAACCCAAATATTCTAAGAACGGAAAACAATTTGAAACTTAAAATAATTTTATTTTACGAAAAATAATGTGGTTGACAACTGGTGAAAATTTCAAAAAAAATCAGGTTACAGTTTTTTTACAAAAAATAAAAACTATATAAAATTCTATTAAAAATTGGTAAAAATTGTTTTTCGACTCAAATTTCTCGAGAACTAGTAGTGATATTGACTTGTAATTTAGTTTATTTTATACATATGTAGTATAATTTTGTACAATTGGTAAAATGTTGATAAATATTGAATTAATAGTTTTTTTTAAACAAATGGGAAGTTATCAGTGTGGGTCCCACTCAGCCTCTTTTTCTTTGTGTTCAATTCGCGGAATTGAAATTGCAATACTACAAATTGGTACAGAGAAAGTTTTAAATAACTCCGGTATCCCTGAAGGCAGTCGTCTTGGTCCACTTCTTTTTTATACATTTTATCAATGATATGCTTCTATACATTTTTCATCTGTAGATAATGAATAAATACGAGTATTTAGAACAGTATAATTAAAAAGAAATTTTAGATAAAATATTTAAACGGTGTTTTCTGAAAGGCATATAGTTAAACATCTTTTTCAAGGTCGTCTTTTCCAATAACCAATGGCAACAAATTTTCATGCAATGAACTTCAGAGGGAAGACTATCTAATAAAAACCATTAATGTTTAGGAGTAGTATTTGATTGTAATTGGACTTAAACCTTTTGAATATATAAGAATACTATAGGATATTTAAACTTTGGAAAGCGGGACGCCGAATAACTCTTTTTAAACCCATTGAATAGTTGGCATTTCAAGTTAAAAGCATCATCAAAAGAAGCACAACTCAAGGCTTTAATTATAATTTTATTTTTGTTTTCCAAACGAACATATTCTTTAAAAACAAACTACCTACCTTTCCAACATTCAACATTATGTCAAATCCTTTAATTTTATGCAAAGCCTATTACTCTGTGGTCTTTGCATTAAAATTGGAATTCTTAACAGGAACAAAATAATGAAAGTTAATTCATCTCGCATATTAAAGGTACCTATATACCTTGAACAATCTGGGGCTTCACAAAGACTGCCCTCTTTGGCAATCCTTGTTATATAGAAGAGCTCTGCAATTAAAATGAAATAATGTGGTTAAGAAAACAAAGCTTATCCGCACACATTCACTAGGTTAAGCAAATCTACCCTGCTAAAAAGCGCACATGCTATTCCCTGTTTTGGTTGAGGCTCTCGCAAATAGCACAGTTCGTCCTTGAAGTTCACTAAGAAACCTCTGAACAAACAATGCCAATCCTTTCAATTCTCCACCATCCAACAGCCTTCGCCAAAACTTAATACACCACCACCAATGCAAACTGCGATAAACGAAATGAAACGAAACCTAATTAAGAATTTCCGGCTTTGTGATGCACATCTCTACTTTAGCTGAACCGTACCGCCAACCACCACCGCACCGCACCCCACCGCTTTCGTTGTAGTTGTAGTCGTTATGAGGTTCTTCCACCACAACGTACCACTTTACCTGATGTAGATACACGCAAACAAAAGGAAATCATTTAATGCAATTAAAATTTTGTACACAAAGGAAGGGGAGAGGGAAAGTGGCCGGAAGGACCACAAGGCTTCCATTTTAATTCTAAAAACTGTTTTATTAGATTTTTTACGTTGTTATTCCGTTGAGGTTTTTTTCGTAAAAAAAAAAAAACAAAACGAATTTTCTTCCACACTGACAATCACTCAGGCAGGATTCAATTTCATTGAAATGTCCTTTATGCTAATTCAAGGGATCAGATGAACTTGTGTACCTAAATAGTCGAGATCTAAGGCAATAGTTGGTAGGGCGATTGGTTTATCAACCGCAACAACAGATTTAAGAAAAAGAAATGGCATTCTTTTGCTTTTTCGAGGAAGCGGAAATAAGGGACGAAGTTGACAGTGTTTGTTCCTCTTTTGTATTCAGTGGACGTAGGTTAACACTCTATTATTTTTGTATTCTTTGGCAAGACTCTTGTCCTGGAAATCTGTTGTTGGTCTTTGATTTGTTTTTATTTCCCATTTATTTTTTATATTGATATCATGTTCTTGGTGTGTTCTTTCAATGAAAACACTAAACGTGGGACATGTTAGCACTTTCAAAAGTTTAAGTAAATATTTACACAATCTGACACCTCTTCGTGTTGCAGTTCACAACACTCTCACAAAAGGTTCACTTTTGGTTTTTCTTTTTTATTTAAACAGGGAAGTCAGTGAGAGGGTTTTGTCCTTGAAAAGGACGCTAATAATTTCCTGAAAGTTAACTTTCGGTTTGGGTGTTTTTTCAGCATTTTTTTTATGAAAAGATACTTCTATTTGAAAGAAAAGCTATTTTCTGTGGGATTGAACATGTGGTGTGGGAAAATTGGTTGTGTGAAGCTATGGAATCTCAGAAAGTTTTAAGATGCTATAGAATTAAGGATTCCATTCGAAGATGTGGTATAGAAGGGGTTTACAATACAGAACACTACAGTCGAATAATGAATGGATTTTCTTCACTGTTTACTACGAGGTGGCGCACCTGATTTAAAAATGTTTAAGATAATTGAATTGAAACATAAGGCACATAGAGATAAAGAGCATAGGGAACCGTGCTTATCACCTAGAAAAATAAGCTGCACTTGATAATTTTACTCTTGTGTGGCAAGAACGAATGATAAAAATTCAGCAGGCCAAGAAACGCCTGCAACTGCTTTTTATGAGAAGGAGCTGGTGCACTTTGAATGGCTTGGATTTTGCTTATTGATGGCCGAATTATTCCAAGTGAGTCCAATTTGAAGCCAAGAAACTCAATCGCTGGGGAGCCAAAACAACTCTTTTCTTTCTTAAGCCGAAAACCTGAGCTATCTAAACGGCTGAGAACTTGATGTAGATGACTAGCGAGTTCAGCCTCTTGCCCATCAAAACGATGTCATCGAAATATGGTAATACACCTGGAATATTTCTAAGAAGAGATTCAATAATATTTTGAAAAATACCTGGAGCCGACGAGATCCCAAACTGCAATCTCTTCACACGGAAAGCAGCTTTTTGAGTCACAATCGTTTGTAAAAGTGAAGATCCACTTCATAGCTGTTGGTATGCTTGAGCGAGATGCAGTTTCGCAAAAATGCTACCACCCTCTATGGACGACAATAGGGTGCTTATGGCTGGTATTTGGAAACAATGAGGCTTGAGTGCCTTGTTGAGGGTCGACTTGTAGTCACCACAGATCCGGATTGAACCGTCACTCATTGGAGCGGGTACGATGGGTGCAGCCCAGTCAGTCGATCCAGTTCCGCTTCCACAAATCCCCTAGTTGCTATCGGAACCCGACGTGGAGGATGGCGATTTGATGAAATTGAACGATCGAGTTGGAGTGTCATAGGATTTTCGGTAAAACGTCCAAGTTCCCTGGAAAACAAGTGCTGAAATTTCGAGAGAATGCTCTGGACAGATGAAACTTTTTCGGTGCAGTTAACTCCCTGGGATACTAATGCCAAGAGGAGCAAACCAATTACAGCCCATCACATTGGATCGATCACCTTCTACCACTATAATTGGAAGATCTACAATCTTCTTATTATTATAAAAGATGTTGACATCCACTATGCCCCTGATTGCAATTTGGTTGCGTTGAAACTCCATGAGCTGCAATCTGCAAATCAAGTTTATGCATAGTTGGCTTTGTAGCTGCCCACACATTATCAAAAGCTCGAGATGACATAATGGTATAGTTGGAGCCTGAATCGATCTCGAATTGACAAGGGTGATTATTGATGACGGAATGTTGTTAGGTGATTACGACATACATTACAAGCACTTAACCTAGTAGCAGTTCCCATAGCGAGTTCCGTTTTCGTATTACTCAAGCTAGGGTGGAGTTTTTCGTTTTCTGTGTTACGGTAAAATTTTCCGTAACAAGAATCATTCTTTCGGTTCCCTATCCTTATTCCTTTCTTTTAATAACCTTCTTAAAACAGGTGTTTCTTTCAACTTACTGAGAGAGAGAGGGGCAGCCATGGTCCATCAGCCATCGGTTCACTCGCTCAGTAACTTAAAGAAACAAAATATCAGCGTGTTCAATTTTGAAACTTAATGAACGACAGACGGGTGGTCTGCTATTGCCAGTGACAGCTGGTCACAGAAACAGACGGGCGGTCTGTGTAAACTTGGACAAAAAGTAACATTGGCGAAATTTTGTTCCCTATAATTCCCCAAATCTGCGCAAAAACCCAACGAATCAAGTAAATTCGTGATATTGAAAATTACCACCAACTTCCTCTAAATGTAGCTTATAAATTATAGTAACTTTCTTTGCACAGGTTTTCCAGTGTTTCTTACCGGGTTTTATGTTAGAAAAATTGAGTTCCTTTTTTTTTGTTTTCAGAAAATTTTGTTTAAAAACTTGTATGGGGATGTTAGGTGGCTGAATGCACCCATTGAATTCCCCACCACTGGAAAGTCATACCGGATGTCGGCGAATTCAATGATGATGACTGCATAAAGCTGGGTGTAAAGTGCGAGTACGAGAAGGCTGATGGGTTCTAACTGCGTTGGCGCACTCTCGCCAATGTGCTGAGTGTTGCTGATAAATGACGCGATCGAAGCCCACGTCACTGATTGGGGGAAAGCACTGGGTTTTAAAAAGAGAAGAGGTCTTCCAGGCAAGGTGAAAGCCTGGAAGGACACTTCTTTACGGAGATTTAAACTAGCCGGAGGTGCAAGAAAAATTATTAACAAGCAAATTTTTTGAGAACAAAAAGAAAAAGGAAATTAATTTTAAAACGAAAGAAAGGAAAAAATCAGAAAATTTTACATAATTGGAGAAACGCAGGAAGATTTGGACGAAGAATTTGCATAGGAAAGTTGAAGTTGAACTCGAGGATAAGAGAGGAATTTGGTGGAAATTAAAGCTAAGTATAGAGGTTTTAAAATCAAAATTGTAATTTTAAATTTACATTGTGTGGTCGATTATTTTCGTTTAAAAATTCGTTTTTCATATTCGTTTGGTTTTTGTAATCGAAAAATTCCGATATTATGGAACGCGCGACCCATTTTCCTAACACCGTTTGTGCTTTCGGGACCGAGTGTTAACGGTCCATCTTAATAACTTCGTTTTTAACTGTGTTCTAATAATTTAAAAGATCTTGGGTTTTAGCCCTACTTAATTGCAAGGTTTCCCAAGCAATTGAATAAAACTTTAAAATTCCCATTCGGAATCATAAACTTAAATCTTTTAATTAAAAATATCTTTCACCGTCGGTTTCGCTCCAAAGGTTTGTGATTTCCTTATCTTCGAAAAAAAAATCAGTGGCGCCCTTGTTCATTTTTCAACTACGCCTCTGCGTTGATTGAAAATAAATCGTTTCTCAAAAGAAAAAATGAAATTTATCAAATCGCACTTTAAATTTTCACACACCTTATTGTTTCACACAAAATTAAAATTGAAAATCCAAAAATTACAACAATAAAAAGGACTTACATTAAACGTGAATGCATTTCGAACGCTTCTTTGGCGATCATCATCAGCACTAACTCGATTCCCATAATTGCATCGTTTGGTCAAACATCAGAGAGTTTATATGCGAAGTAACGGACACGGCCTAAACCAAAGAGAACAGCGGTGATAAAGTTTGAATCCTTGCTTTTAGAAAGGAATACAAAATATATAAGTGAAAAAGCTCTAAAGCATGCAATTATAGAAAATTATGTTGTGAACCAATCGAGTATTGTTTTTTCGGAAGTGGAAATGGAACTTTTAAACAAAGGTTTTAATTTTGCACCTGTGCCTAAAAAAGAACATTTACTGGACTTGGTGATTGACATTGAAACCATGCTTAAATACAAACCGTTTGATGTTCAAAAAAGTATAAGATCGGCAGCTGTTTAATATACTCTAACAATGTTAAAGAACGGAAAATTGTGAAAAACGTTTTCAATGATGCAATCAAATCAATAAAAAAGAAAGATTGTTTTTTCGTTAAGGCTGATAAAGGAAATACCTTAGTGATTCTTGATAAAGAGGATTATGATAATAGAATGCGGAAATTAATAGAAGAAGGAGATTATGAAAGAGTCGTTAAAAATCCTTTGCCAAAAATGATAGATGAAGTAAATAGTCTTAGAAAAGAAATTGGTGATGTTTTCGGTAAAAAACTACAGTTTTCTTTAATAGTGCCGAATCCAAAAGTAGCTCGTATCCACGGTTTACCTAAAATCCACAAACCTGGAAATTCATTAAGACCAATAATTCCGAGCATAGATACGGCGGGTAACAAAGTGTCTAAGTGGTTAGTTCGTGAAATGAATTGTTTGAATCCCTTTCGTAGTACTTCGGTTAAAAATTCTTTTGAGTTCTGTAATAAGATTCAAAATATAGGATTTGAACCGGGTGAAAAAATGTTTTCGTTTGACGTTGTGTCCCTTTTCCCAAGTGTGCCTGTAGAAGATGCGATTGAAGCGTTTAGTGAATATTTGATCGAAAATAGTGTGTCAAGTGAAAAAAGATCTATTTACATAAAAGCAGCTAGGATGTGTATGAATCACAATTTTTTTCAATTTCGTGGTGAATTTTATAAGTCTACAAAAGGCACTAGTATTGGCAACCCACTAAGTCCGTTTATGGCGGAAATTTACATGGCCAGATTGGAAATGAAATTAAAGTCGGAAGGTAAATTACCAAAAGTATTCTATCGCTATGTTGATGATATTTTTACAGTGTTAAATGAGTCTGAAAGCGGAAGTTTTTTGAATGTGTTAAATAATCAATGTGAATCCATAAAATTCACAGTTGAAAAAGAGCTAGACCAAAAACTTGCTTTTTTAGATTTACAATTGACAAGGAAACCTGAAAAGATAGATATCGCAGTGTACCACAAACCCACCAGTACAAAACGAGTGATAACAAGTGATTCTTATTGTCCTATTCAACACAAACATGCTTCTTTTCATTCTATGGTACATCGTCTTGTTAATCTTCCACTTTCTTTAACAAACTATAAAAAAGAATATGATTATATAGTTGAAGTGGCTGGTTTAAATGGTTTTTCGAAGACTCTTATTGACTCATTTGTTAAAAAACACGCGCGAAAAGTGTCTCAAAATAAAATAACTACTTTATTTAGACAAAGTGTTTTAGAAGTGACAAGTGAAATGAAAAGAGAAGTCTTTAATTATGTTCCGGGAATAATGGACATATTGAAAAATCGTTTAAAACAACACAATATAATGCCGGTTTTTTCTAATAATAAAAAACTTAAAAATATTTTTGCATCTACAAAAGACAAAGTTGTTGATGAACAAAAATCGGGCATATATGCTATAGAATGTGGAGTGTGCAATAGACGTTATATTGGCCAAACTAAACGCAGTATACAAGTGCGGTATAAAGAACATTGTTATTGTGCAAAAAAGAAAAAATTAAAACAATCAGCTTTTGCCGATCATGTTGTAACTGAAGGTCATGGAATTGGTGAGAATGAACACAAAATTAGCTTGATTAAACAAGTTAACAAGTGCAACAGGCTGGATGCGTATGAGAGTTATTTTATTGAAAAAGAAAATAATAACTTAAATGCAGAAGAGGGCGAAATAAGATAACCGCTGTTCTCTTTGGTTTAGGCCGTGTCCGTTACTTCGCATATAAACTCTCCGATGTTTGACAAAAAGATGCAATTATGGGAATCGAGTTAGTGCTGATGATGATCGCCAAAGAAGCGTTCGAAATGCATTCACGTTTAATGTAAGTCCTTTTTATTGTTGTAATTTTTGGATTTTCAATTTTAATTTTGTGTGAAACAATAAGGTGTGTGAAAATTTAAAGTGCGATTTGATAAATTTCATTTTTTCTTTTGAGTTATATGTTTCCACGTTGTTCAGTTTAATATGTCTTTTATGACTAAATTTATTGATAAATCGTTTCACTTTTTGTATTGTATTAATAAATCATCATCATCAAAATAATTCGCGAACCCACCCCCTTACTGAGCCGAGTCGTGGTGGTAGCATACTCGTACATTGTTGCTATCAGTTGCAATTTTTTTTCGCTGAACTCGTCTGCTTGTAGTTTGACAGTTCATCATCGAGTTCTCTTTCTTTTAGTCTATTTAATTACATAGGTGTTCGGTCGTATCGTCGTGTGTCTTTTCGCCATTTCGGTTGATTAATTAATTATAATAATTTAAGTTAAAAGTCGCGAATTAAAATTGTAACATGTGGATGTTCTGGGGAATTATCAGAATTAACAAAAATGTTTACTTTTTTTTTAAACCGTTATAGTGAAAAAACTACTCACTTAATTTTAATAAACGCCCTTTCAGCCTCTTTCGAAGTTATTATCTATTAAACAAAATTTATTTTAAGTCGATATCGATACACACACACACACAGACATCTCTCTAAAAATGATTGATATAGCCTCTAGGGACCTTGATACGTCGAGAAATGTCAAAAATTCCAATTTGATAAATCGGACCGATTACAATAACTCCCTATGGGAAGTTAGTAAATAAGGTACATAAGATAAATAACAAATTGGACACATTACTCATTTTAAGAATATAGCAGTGTTTACTTTAGGCACATCGAACTTCTACCTATTATTGTAGATATACAGCCCGATTCTCCACCTTGTGAGGAGTCACAAGTCACAAGCTCTTGTGACTATTCCTTGTGAGGATTGTTGTGATTCGATAACATTTTGGTATTCTCCCCCTAATCCTCACAAGAAAACTCACAACAAAACTCACCACAGCATGGTGAGATTTTTAAGTGTCATTTTTTGAAAAGCTGATTATACAAAACGCAGAAATTAATTTATAATGTATTGTTCTGGAGAGCGAATGGATCATTTGTATCTCTCAAAGTTTTTAAAAGCCGTCGGCGCTGCAAACTTCTTGATACTGTAATATTTTTGCTAGGTTCGTTAAATAAAAACTTATTACTCTTTCTAATATTTCTTCTTTATTTTTACTTTCCAAATCACAACAATAAATCTCAATTTATAATCAACTCAAATACTTTATTCGAATTAAAATCACACTTGTTTTACACAATCCAATAAACAGAGTTTTGTACACTTCCGTAATCAAAAATCAACTGTCTTGTGCTCACCGCGAACACTCCCTTATAATACTCATGTTAGTTGTTCTCGAAAATTCGCGAAGCTTCTCGTCTTGGAATGTTCTAAATGGTTGGAATAAGGGGAAATAGATTTGACATTGAAAAAGAGCTTTTTGTTTCTTCCATAAATTAGATATGCAATTTTCCAACAGATGGCGCTGTAGTAGTATAAAGCTCTGTTCACAACAATACGATTAGTTTCTTAAAAAAAATTTTGTTTATGTAAAAATGTTCCTTTTCATTTTCGTGGGAAGGATCAGCAATAATATTCACTAGAACAAAGTCTACTTCCATTTTTGTGTACTCACAATTATTCACAAATCTAGAAAATTTTCTTACAAAATATACTGAATGTCATTCCAAGAAACTTTGAAAATTTATGAGTTGTGACCTGCTCTGAAGGAGATCACAGTTTCGATTGTTTTTGTGACTCTCACAAGTTGTGACTGAGCGGCAGCATTCGAAAAAGTCACAAAATCAATTTCACCTCTTCTTGTGACTTGTAAGGCATAACTGACTTTGGGGAGAATCGGGCTGATAATCTTCTTTCTAATAAAATGTTGTTCCTTTTTACTTGCGATATAGGTACTATAGGGCAAGTTCTGCATTTGGAAAAAAAATCGAACTCGAGATTTTGATCAAAGTTTACATTACGATGATAGCGAAGATAGAAGTGGCAATTCCGTCTGTCTGTCTGTATGACTGTCTGTCTGTATGTCTGTCTGTCTGTATGTCTGTACCTCGATCTAGAGCCTAAGCCACTGGACCTATTTTCTTCAAACTCGGTAGTTATGGGTCTTTGGTGATTCCCTAGAGGAGAAATTGAAATTTTTTTTTTAGCTCTAAAACTAACGGTACCCCCCATACAGCCGTAATGCAAAATCTTATTTATCTCGAAAACGGCTCTAACGATTTTGATAAAAAAAAAATTAGGTGTGATATTTTGGACATGGACAACGTTTTGGTAAAAAAAAAAATGTGGGGCAAAATGTTATTAACGGTACCTGTCATAGAACGGTTTTTTTGATTTTCGACTTTCTCATTAACGGCTCTAACGATTTAACCAAAAATTTTCAGCAGGAGGCCCCCTAAGTTTAAAATAATATTGTATATAAAAATATTCGAAAAATTATTTGTTGGTTTTTTTTGAAAAAATTTTTTTTTTGAAAAATCAATATCTTCAAAACATATGAACTATGTATTATTTTTTGAAATTATTTCCTAAAATCAATATTATTAAATACTTAAAATTCGCATCCCACATTTTTTTCTTGAAAAATTTTAAAGAAATTTCTTATATAAAAAATTTATTTATTTAATAATAAAACGATTTTTTAAAGTTTGTTTGCATAAATTCATACTTTTCTAGAAATCAGACGGCAATTTCATTTTAAATTCATGTTTTATATTTATAAAATGTATCTTAAATTCCGAAGTACTTTTACATAAGAGGAAGTTCGTGCGATCCAGTCGTGCATTTTATTTAAAAACCTTTCACAACGCTACTTCTTATAGAGCGGTTAAGGTTTTCTTCCAAAATAATTGAACTGATTTCGGATATTGTTTTGTGGATGCAGAAGCTTTCAAAACTCAATGGATACTCGTATTATTTACGGTTTTATTTTACTTTGAATAAGATTTCCATTGCAAAGCCATAAGCCTATAGAAACTTTGCTCTAATATCCTCTTGTATTTATAACCTAAATGTCAAACGTAAAACTTATTATTTCTCAAAATATCTTTTCATCTTCAAAAAATAACCAAAATTTTCCAGATTTTGATTCTGAATGAGTTGTCGTTCTTCAAACGAAATTGCTCCCAAATAGAAAAAGTTTCAGTTCATTCTCCTAATTCAAAATGTTAATCGAATTTGGCCATAATCCCTTTTGCGCAAAGAAAAGAAAGAACAAAAATATCCTTTTAATAAGGACTCACATTCACTTCTACATTGAGTGCTTACAACTAACTTAGCAAACTATTCCATTGATTATTTAACGACTTCTTAAGTGGTTTTTCTCCTCCCCATGCTGGTGGCTCCCCCTGTTATTTAGCTTCCTCTTAACAAGTAGAAACTCTTTCATCGCAGACAAGCTCCTTTACTCGGTCAAAGTTTCACATCTCCTCGACCTGAGGAAGCTAAGCTGGGAATTGTGTGTTGGTGTGTTAGAATGCTGTGCACACATCCAACTAACAGACTCTCTAACATATTGACCCAATGAATAGCTTTCACGCATCAGAATGTGTTCACTTTATGAATTATTTAATCCCGAATGTGGCAGTGTGGCTCACAAGGATCGAACTTAAAAAAAAATCTCTCACCGGCAGCGTGCAGTACCACGATGTCCCTTCCATGGTGGGCATCATCCCCTTTTGCTCTGTTCACATTTGAATAATCCTTTTTCGGAATTTTGATTGTGTGCCATAAATTCAAATAAATTGACAAACTGCATAGGGCTGAGTGCATTCGCGTTGTTGAATAATTGAAAAGTCATATGCTGAGCGCGTCGGGTGACAGGTACTGAATAAAGCGGCACAGAGGCAGAATCAGACAGAAAAAAACTTCTGCTAGCAGGTGTGCTGGAAAAAAAATATTAAATTTACTCAGTTTCCCACACCGATGTGCTTCCGGTACACATTCCAAACGGAAGGACATTCTAAGGAGGTGTAAGTCTGATTTGCAGTGAAATGCAAATCTATGAATAATTCAGATTCCACTTGCACTTCCACAATCCACATTTTGTTCGAAGTGGGTGGGCCTCGGCGTTGATGTGACATAGGGCATTGTATAATGCGTGTATATCACAGGTAAACCAAAGGCACCCCCTTAAAATAGTGCACTTTGCGATTCATATTTCGGAGGAATGACAAATATCATATTTTTTTTATCATATACAAGTTTCTCTCTAAGGGCGATGTTGTGCAATCGTAGAAAGATTTTGGTTGACGTTAAAGGCGGTAAGAGGCATACAGTGTAGAATAGATGAAAATATTGATCTGCCTGTCAACTTGGCTATTTGATGAGTCAGGGGTATTAATTCTTTAGAAATCAGGATAACCTGTATCATTTAAGTTGAAAATTTTGTATTCAGTGATATTTAAATAGGAAATTGTTGAATTTCTATTAGAAGATTAGAAACTAAAATCATGCAAATTTGTTGTAAAATTCGATATACCAAAGTCTAAATCGAAAACAAAGATGTGCCATGACATTAACACTTGAGATGCAATTGGAAGCAACCTAGTGCTCTCCAGACGAAACATCTCGAAGAACAAATGTTTATCAATTACCGGAAATACGGCTTTCCTAGGAGTGATCTGAAAGTATATATCACCGAACAGAGGCACAAATCTTTACATAGTTTTGGAGAAAGTAAGATTATTGCACTTGATATTGCAAAAGCATTTGATAGAGTTTGGCATCAATGCCTGCATTTGGTACAGGTATTGATGAATCTCTTCTTCGATAGATTATAAGCTGCTTTTCGAACCGCTCAATACAAGTTATGTTGGACGTTTTTAAGTCTTAAGTTCATAAAATAAATGGTGGTGTGCCACAGCGCTGTGTTTTGTCCCCGACTTTCTTTCTCATATTCATAAATGATCTTTTATCTGAAACTTATAATTAATTAAATTGTTTTGCTGACGACAGTACTCTCAGCTTCTTATATTCGTTTCCAGATGCAGGTCCTTGTCCTTTAGAAGTAGATCTGGAACGGCAGCATTTGATAAGTTCATTAAATTCTAATTTCGATAGCATAGTCAATTGGGGAACCAAAAACGGCGTAGAATTTAATGCTTCAAAAACTCAATGCTGTCTCCTGTCGTTAAAACGGAACCCCCATGCCGCTATCTATGAACGGTACTTGTATTAAGGAAACAAAACAGCTTTCAGTTCTCGGTATATTCATCTCAGACCACCTTGTGTGGAATGACTACATATTTGACGTCGCCAAAAACACTGCTAAGTGCTTATGTTCTGGAAAATTTTAACACCTACTGCTCTGGCTGTAATTTATAAAGCGTATATTTGTCTAAAGCTCGAGTATAATTGCCATATTTAGGCCGGTGCCCCAATAACCCGCTTGAGTCTCATACTCATTGCAAGGTTTCATGTCTTTCATTATTGAGCCAAACTTCGGACGAACTGTTGAATTCAGAGATTTTTTCTTCAGCCACACTACCCGAATGTGGTATGCCTTACCTGACTTTTTATTTTCCTACCATTATGATATTTAAACATTCAAAATCCATGTATATCGGTTTCTGCTTTTAAATTATCTCCAACTTTCCTAAGCTCTCGTACTGTTCTCAAGAGCTTAAGGGTAGTCAAAATCCTTTTAGGCCGCGTAAAATATAAAACAAAATCGAATTACCAACCATTACCATTTTAGAGTGCTTTCATATCCAGGGGCAAATATCAACTCTCACTATTTCCTGTTTACGAAAAAATTCAGATTCCAATTCAGTGCAACACAAAATTTTGCCAACTAGAGATGTGGTTTTTCGAGAAGGAATTTAAACATTTTTCATTTTCTCAAACCAAGTTCGTATGTATCGTAGAAATTAAGCTTTATTAGTAAAGGATACTCAAAATATTTCTACTTAATCATATGAAAATTTTAAATTCGTTTTTTTTTTTTCTGGTTTCATGAGAAACGACTTAAAGTGTTCATATCACCTTTCATCACTGTTTATTATTTTTCCCAACATTGCATACAAGCTCAAAAAAAAATAAATAAAATGCAACACTGGATCGCACGAACTTGCTCTTATGTAAAAGTACTTTGGAATTTAAAATACATTTTATATAATATAAAACATGGATTTAATGAGATAAGAAGTTCAAATGGAAGTAATTGCCGTCTGATTTCCGGAAAAGTACGCAAACAAAGTTTAAAAATCGTTTTATTAAAGTAATTTTTTATATAACAAATTTCTTTCAAATTTTTCTAGAAAAAAATTTGTGATGCCAATTTTAAGTGATTTGTAATATAGATTTTAGGAAATAATTTCAAAAAATATTCGTTCACACGTTTTTAAGATATTGATTTTTCAAAAAATAAATTGGATATTTTTCAGAAATCAAAAAAAAATATTTTTTTTTCGAATATTTTTATATACAATATTATTTTAAACATAAAGGAGCTCCTGGCATGGCCGTAGCTAGGGGAGGGAATTAGGGGGCAATTCCCTACCTTAAAACCTCTAATGCCCTACACTGAAAATAAAATCTAGGTATATATGATAAAAATCTAGGTTGATTTAACAAAAATTTTGTCAATATACGTCCAACAAAAAGTTTTGTCAAATTGACAAAAATTATAGAATTTTGTTGAGGTAACAAAAAATATTTTGTTGTATCCACAAAATTATTTTGTTATGCTAACAAATAAATTTGTTGAAATAACAAAAATATTTTGTCAATATGACAAAATTTCGTAGAATTTACAAAATTAATTTGTCATATTAACAATTCTTTTGTTGTATTAACAATTTTTTTGTTAGTGTTATTGTTTTTTTATTATTATCGGATTAACAATTTTTTTTTGTTAAATTAACAAAATTGTTTTGTTAAATTAACAAAATTGTTTTGTTGAATTAACAAAATTGTTTTGTTACATTAACAAAATATTTTGTTAAATTAACAAAAATTTCTTGTTATATTTTGTTAAATTAACAAAATATTTTGTCGATTCAACAAAATATTTTGTCAATCTTACAAATTTCTTTTGTTGAATCCACAAAAAAACAAAATCAATTTTGTCAAAATATTTTTTTTTGGGATTTAAGTCCACAAAAATTGGCGTTTCGTCCCTACGATCTGCATGTGAGGGAGTATGGACAATACGCAATTTTTGTTAAGTTCAGTTAATCTTACATCGATTTTTTAACAAAAACCAAGTGTGAACTATACCATACACAAAAGAAATTTTTTGGTTTCCTTACAAAATAGTTTTATCTATCTGATAATATTATTTTATCAATATTACAAAATAATTCAAGCCCAAAACAAAATATTTGTCATTTTAACAAAAATGTTTTCATTTTTTGTTAAATTGACAAAAACAAATTAACAAAAACTTTGTGATATTGACAAACATTTACAAAACAGATTTTTTGTAGATACAACAAACATTTTGTTAACATCACAAAAAAGTTTGTCGATGTGATAAAAATCTCTGTTTTATTTTGTTATATTAACAAAACTTGGTTTGTTAAACTGACAATATTATTTGTAGTGCATATTTTGTTAAACTGACAAAAAATCATGCTAGATTATAAAAATTTTGTGAAATCAACAAAATCATTCTTTCGTATTGACAGAAATTTTATCAGAACGATAAAATTGTTTTGCTAAAGGTCAACAAAACGTTTTTGTCAATATTACCTAGGAATTTATTTTCAGTGTACCTTAAAAAATCAACTATCGTATCGTAATGCCACTGATTCAAAAACTGGTTTTCCAAAACAAGAAAAATCCATTTCACATATCCAAGCTATGGCGATGTGGCATGACAAATTAAATAGTCTCTACAACTAGCAGAGTTGAAACGTTGATACATCCAAAAGCTTTAGAGGGACATAGGTACTACGTTAGGTCTATTATTGAGGTTATACAATTTATCAACGAAATTATATTTTGTGGAAATTATATTTTGAAGGAAGAAAAAGAACAAGGATTATTTCAGAATTTGTTTGAATACACCTGCACCTGAATTGTCAATGAGTCGTTGCTGACAGTTACTACTACTGAAAATCTTGATGCAGCCAATTTTACGGAATTAACATTAAATAACGTTGACCACTCGTGTAGGCTAAGCCAATGCTATGTTGGCGCAAGTGTAATGAGTGGGAAAGTATTGGGAGTTGGGCCGAAAAATCCCTTATGTCCACTGCTTTAACCATTGCTTGCATTTGGTTATCATTAGGGTTATCTCGGAAATGACTTTCATTCGTTTATATTTTAATCTATGCATCATGTGACATGAATTTTTTTAGCATGGAAAAATAGCTGCCTTGTATGGTGGAAAAAAGATTTACCGGCTCCTAGAACAGAGTTGGTCAGGACACTTGGCCGTAACAAAACTTGTACATGATAATTATTCATTGATTTTGACAACTTTGGATGAAATAAGAAATGACAGATTTAAGGGTGATGACGTCACTAAGAGTGTGGACATTAAAAAAGTGATGCTCAATTTTGAATTCCAAATGGCCTTGATTGTGGCCAAAAAAATATTCACCCCTATTACAGAATTCGGCGAATGAGCTAAAGTGACAATTTCAATTAATTTCCAAACTTTTGCTATTACTGAATCCGACGAATGAAAGTTGAACGAATGTCGGTAACAATCCCTGCACCACTGACATTTTGTTCAACTTATATGGTATTACAGATTTCGCAATCCATTCGCACTCCATACAATTTCTATCATTTTACATTCGCACCAATTTCGAGACGAACCTGAAGTGAATTTTTGATTAAACGAAAATAAACAATGGAGAGTACAAAAATTTAAGTCAAAAGCTTATCATACTGAATGCTAAAGTGTTTGTTTAACAAATTTTAATAAAAAACGCACAAATAGCAACGCAACCAGAGTGCAAAAAAACTAAAAAAAAAAAAAAAAGAGCACACGGTTGGTTTTGAACGGTTCCCCATCTTCGTACTAACCACTCTCAACGATGCTTGATTTCGTTGATCGAAAACGATACTATTATCACAGCCTAGGCCAGTTGAATAAATGTTTGTTGCTGACAGTGTCGATACGAAAGTTCATAAAAGATAAGGTAATTTTAGAAATCGACAATGTAGTTCATCCGACGAATTTCATAATTGAGTTTTACAGCGGATGCGAATCAAGTCAACTCACCGGGAGTAAAATTCTGCGAATTCTGTAATCGACATGATTATCCATGCTCCAGCCTACAGGCGCAGCTTTACAATCCCGAAGCGCAGGTTTGAAAGACGCGATAAAAATCACTAAGGTCACCCAAAATAAAATAACGAAATTTAGATCAGAAATGTATCATCACATTTTGGAAGAAGCAAATTCTATGACAAGCGGCGATTCCGAAAATACGACTCATACCCAAAAGAAACAAATCAAATCGGATGGATGGCTACCTGGTATATGGCCTCTGCGAAACAAAATATAGAACCTCAGAACGCTCAGCCATTTAAGTCTGAGTATTTCGAAACGTTGGACACACTAGACTGAGAAAATCCAGAGACGTTTTAGGAGATTTATATTTTATAAAATGAAATGGAGTTTCATTCCGGATTATAAAGCAAGGTGTTTTATTCCTTGGAATTAAATCTCTTGAATCAAGACGAACTATTCATGGTATAATACTTGTGAGGGATATTTTGTGAGGAAGTTAACATTTTTTTGTCATAATCACTTATTAATTAGACATTTATAATAGGTAGGTACGATAGTTGTTTTTAACAATTAAATTAATTCAAAGCCAACAGTCACTTAAAGTTTGAGGATTATGGGATGTATAAAGCGTAGATTTCAACCATCTTATCTATAAAGTATAAAAGTGGGAATGGTTTGATGATATGCGGTTGGTACATATGCTGAGTGAAGGAGATTGGGACATCGATTGTGAACTATTTGCGTAAATTACGATATATGGGATGGAGGTTGACACTTATTCGAAATAAACAAAAACGTGCTAAAAAGTAAGAGAACATAAAAAGAACAAATGCAACAACACAATTTCATGGCAGAGAAAAATCGCGATCACCAATACAGGAGTATTAATGTATTTTTCCATCATGGAAGTTTTTCCGGTGAGCTTTTCTAGGCCATTTTTAACTACAAAAATAAAATATTATCACACCTATTCTTTAAAAATTATAAAATGATTTTTCAAGCTAAATTTGGAATTTTTAAGTTAAAAATACGCCCAGAAAACGCACCAACCGGAACTAACTAAAAGCCATTTTTCAAGTCGCATTCAGCTCTCTTAAATTTTTACCGCCGAAAATCAGAACCAGAGTTGCCGATGGCTATAAAAGGCAGCGCCGCGTTAGATCACTCTCTTAGTTGGTCTGGAATTCGTGTGCAGTGCTCGGCTTAATTACGGTCGGAAAAGTCCGTATTTTGTATTAATTATTTTTTTATTAAATTTGCGAAAAGTAAATTTTTTAAGTTAAAGATTTAAGAATAAATTCGGGTCAATTTTAGCAAATCTTAAAGAAAAAAAAAGAAACTTTTTCATTAAAACCTAATCCCAAAACCTTAACGCGCAAAAAAATAAACTTTACGGAAATCATACAAACTATAAAGAAAAAAAAAAACTGTGACAAAACTCTAACACTATACACTACCCAATAATAAGACCTAGCAACACAGCCACCCACGCCATCTGAAAGCCACGGAAAAGTTGTCCAGCGAAACGCCAATATCCCCACCAGCACCAAAGAGCACCTACATCAATTCTACGACGTTAATACCATCTTTGACGAAACGCCCATCCAAACGTCAAGCTAAAGGTACTAATATAAGCACCGTGAAATCCAGCCACGCTCCTTATCGTATGAGCCAAAATGTACGATCGTAACAGTCGACGTATAAGCGCCATCACTGGATACGATGATCTATGAGCCGATACATGCGACCTCTATTCGCCATCATTCGTGTGAGCAAAATTTTACAAGTACCCTGTGAGGCATTGCATGCGACCCCAGTTTGAAAAATCCAGGCCTAAGACGTGGAGCCTACTACCATCTACACTCGACCAGATGATCCAAATTCTAAGAACATCGGGGCGACACCAGCATCTCCCTGTAACAGCAGCTATCATCAAACCTGTAGTTTTTTTTGTATTCTTAATATTATAATTTATATTTTTTTTTAACTAAGTTTTTGATTTCAAAAAAAAAAAACAATAATAGGAGAAATTTGTTACTCCCCCTCTCTCACCTCAAACTATCAAATCCAGAAAAAAATAGAACAAAAAACATAATAATAATTTCGTGTCGGGTAATAAACAAAGTGTACTACGAGAAGTAGAATTAATATCGTTGAACAGTGATTTGATTAGTAATAATGTAAGAATTTATGCGAACTTAAAACTATAAACAAACAAACAAAAAATACACAACTATTGGAGCGGTGCACCACCCCAAAGGAGTAAGTGGTATCAAACTTGGTAAGTTACATTTATAAAAAAAAAAAAAAATTACATAATATATTAATCATTCAAATTCAACCGATATCTAATTCAAATTTTTATGTCATGTACTTACACTTTCGAGTCTAGTCTAGATATAGATAAGAAAAGAAAAACAAAAAACCATACAAATGCGCTCAATGCATCAACAACAACAAAAAAATAGTAAAGAGAAGAATGATATGGTATTTGAGGAGAGAAAGGGAAGGTATATTAGTTGAGTAAATTTAGGTAATAGGAACGACATTTGGATACTATTCTATGAATATTGTATACAAATTTTTTTATCAAATGAGATTAATAGAATTAATAAAAACATAAAGTAAAGAATAGGATAAATAAATAAAAATAGAAACAAGAGAACTCAATTTGTTAAGTAAATAAAATGCACGACTGGGTCGCACGAACTTGCTCCTATGTAATAGACTAGGAATTTTAAAAACGAATGTTATTAGAGAAAACTGTTCATAAGGATAAAATCAATTTTTTTTAATTCTTTAAGTAGTAAGAGATAAAAACAGAATGATATGCAAATATGAATTTATGCAGGAACAAAAATTATAAGTCTTTGTAGTGGTTCCTTAAAAAAATAAGCTTTTATGTACAAAATTTTTAAAACATTTTTAAGAAAAAATTTTGGTACGCCAACCTTAAGTTTTTATTATTGTACGAATAAAAGTCTAATTTCCAAAAAAAATACTAAGCCGTTCTTGAGATATCGAATTTTTCAAAAAAAAAAAATACTTTTTTTTTTAAAAATTGAAAAAATATTTTTTCTTAAGTTTTTAAATGCAATGTTTTTTAAACTTTTTAGGAGCTTTTTTATAAAAAATTTCATTAAAATCCGTTAAGTCGATAATGAGAAATTTAAAATTCGAAAAAATCGTTCTATGGTAGGTACAGTCAGTAATATCTAGATTTAAAATTTTTTTTTATTAAATTATAAATTGTAAAGATTAATCAAAAGATAAAAAATTTTAGCAAAATTCTCGGAACCGTTTTCGAGAAAAATGCGGTTTTCGAAAACCATTTTTTAAAATTTGTATGGAAGGTACCGTTAGTTTTAAATAAAACAAAATTTTTTTTCTCAAATCTTGTAGATTATATTAAGAAACTTTTATTTGCCAAGTTTGAAAAAAATCGAGCATGGGGTTTTCGAAATATTGAGATTCCAAAAAAAAATTTTGAATTTTTTTTTAAAAATCCAAAAAATTAAAAATTGAAAATTTGAATATGTAAAAATATTCAAACTTTGGAGGAGCTTTGGCATAAAAAAAATTATTAAAATCGGCTGTACCGTTTTCGAGAAAATCAAAAACAAAAAAAATGGACCCAGGGGGGCTACCGAAAATAACAATTTTTTGTAAAATTTTTTTCAACCATTAGCTAGTTTTTACTAAATGAAATTTTTGGAATTTTTTTTAAAAAATTCTGTGGGACAGTTTTTGAAAAAAAAAAATATTTATAAAATTTCGAAAAAAAATCGTATGGCAGGTACCGTTATTTTTGGTCTTAAAAAAAAATAGAAAAAAACGTCCGGGGGTAAAAAATTAAAACCCATATCTACCAAGTTTGAAGAAAATCGGCCGAGCCGTTTAGGCTGTATTCGAACCGACAGACAGACAGACAGACAGACAGACAGAATTGCGAGACCCACTTTTTTGGTCTTCGCTATCATCGTAATGTCAACTTTGATCAAAATCTCGAGTTCGATTTTTTTTACGAATGCATAACTTGCCTTATAGTACCTATAAGTCGCAAGTAAAAAGTTAGCTAAAAAGAAGATAGAATGGAAGACAGCATTTTATTTTTCATTGTTTGACTGTTGGTTGAGAATTTATTTATATAAAAAGAATAATTAACTTAGGAACTAATTGTAATTTAGGATTTTTTTTATCTTTCTTTTTTTTTTGCTTAAATAATTTAAGAATTAAATAAGTTCCCATATTTAGTTTCTTTGAAATGAGATTCTAGTATTTAATTATTTCCGTTTCTGTTAGGATACCATTTGAATAAAAATAAAAATCGTTATTAAAATTGAAATCTGCCGATCTTCTTAATGCTTCAACTATTTGCATTTTGCTAAACTATGGGAAGTTTTAGTTCGCTCTTCTTAGTTCACAGAATTTTTTTAGCATGAGAAACTAATCAGTAACAAGAGGGTGGATGTGGACATGTATATCATAAGATGTGGACGACAAAGATGAAAGCTTTTAGTTGGAAATAAATAGAGATTTTGTTTTTAGAGTTGAATGTACTACTGTCGGTCAAATGTAAGTTATACTCGATTAAACTCATATTTTTTTTCTTCTTTGGGGGCAATTACATTAGAATCGAGGTCGTAGTTGCCAAGGACGCATCGCTGGTCGACGCGTGGGTGGGATAAACCTCAGGAAGGCGCGAACATCAAGGCCTAAAACTCTCACCAGAGCAAACAATTTTTTTTTGTTCGACTCATTAAATTTCAAGGACGATCTTCAGGCTCAACATTTTTTTTTCCTATAATTATTATGCAAAACAATTCGGCATGAATAAACGTAACAAACGTTTTGGTCACGGTGACAAGAACCCAACCATCCGACGAGCTTAGCCATGGCATCAAAGCAAGCATGCCGAGTCACTGTGATCAGGACACCCTTCTCTTCTGCTGCCAGGATCGGCCTAAGGGATCCTGTAAGTCTTAGGTTGTAATGGTAGTACAGGGAGGGAAGGTTGGAAAGGGGTTATTTGTTGGGATGTATAAATTCAATGTGCTAACGAGATATGGGGACAGAGGGTCATAGCGCCTCCTCTTTAGGGAGATAAATTAACATCCTTTCTAAAATCCTTTTCAAGAACACCAGGTTCCGTTACAATTTTATGTTATAATATAAGGTGCCCTGCCTTACTTTTTAAAATTCCAATTTTTGCACCGTTAAGATCTTTACGTTCCAGAAATTTGCTGTTTGAGCAATATCACAGAACAAGCTATGGTAGTAATGAACCAGTGTGTAGATTAATAAGGCATTTCAATGAAGTTTGCCAATTTATTGAACTAAGCTGCTCTAGAGATTTGTTTAAAGCTAATCTAGTCCTAACATATACTTTTTAAATATGTCTTTATTTATATGTTCATTATGCAAATAAATGTAAATATTTTAAAATATTTTTATTTCACAATCTGTAAGCCGTAGACGCTTGTAGATCAATAAATAAATAAATAAATAAATAAATAAATAAATAAACACTAATTGCTAAATTACAAACGAGATTTTCGGACAACGACGATCTACTAAATTCAGTAGCGAGTATAGATGAGTTGGATGTAGACAAAATGGTACCGATGAAAAGCTTAAGTTAGTGCGAGAAAACAAAACTATTTGTAAAATGTACAGTTTCACCAAAGCACTTTGAAGGCCAATAAACGAACCAAAACAGATAAATTTATCAGGTCAACAGACTTTAAAACTTTTAGCGAAAACCCATTTAATTGCAGTTTGGTGCAACGGGCCATAAGTTACTGCAAGAAACTCAAATCTTTTTGATTGCTCCTCTTTATATATGACAATAAATAAATACATACTTTTAAATTTGTCATAACAAAAATCCTAAGACCCATTTGCTGAACAGAAACATAAATATTTATTTTCAACTTCAACGCTTATGTCTCAAAAAAGTTTTTAATGCAGATTAAACTTATAAAACTTTAATTTTCGATTAAGCAAACGGGTCTAAGTCATTTTTGTTGCAGAAATGCAATGCGTTAAAATTGATTTTTTAGGTATTACAATTCCATCAAGGAAAGAGGCTGCTGAGGTAAAAGCTTTTTAAGTCACCTCAAGAATAAAAAGGAGAACACAATTGAAGTTTTGTACCAGCGAGAAACGCTCAAAGATCCATATGTATGAACATTTTGCATTTCTGGCCTTTGAATAGAAAAGAACCAAGTCCGTTGATCTATATGAAGTCCTTCATATTTTTAATATATGCCGAAAGAAAAAATTCAGTTATTTTAATAAAAGGGTAGTTATATACTAAATATAATCTGTTAAGAGAAATAATAATATAAACCACTATATAAATGAATATTTAGCACTTATCTATCACCCTCTCCCGACAGTTGAGTACCAACCACATTTACCGCCCTACATGTTATCACCGATGCCCTACCTTAAATTCAACTCTAGCTACGGCCCTGGCTCCTGGTGAAAATTTTTAGTTAAAAACGTTAGAGCCGTTGATAAGAAATTCGAAAATCAAAAAAATGGTTCTATGACAGGTACCGTTAATATCATTTCGCCCCAAAAGTTTTTCTTACCAAAATGTAGTTCATGTCTATATTATCACACATAATTTTTTGTTATCAAAATCGTTAAAGCCGTTTTCGAGATAAATAAGATTATGCATTACGGGTGTAGGTGTATGGGGGGTACCGTTAGTTTTAAAGCTGAAAAAAAAATTCAATTTCTCCTCTAAGGAATTACCGAAGACCCTTAAGTACTGAGTTTGAAGAAAATTGGTCCAGTGGCGTAGGCTCTAGATCGAGGTACAGACATACAGACATACGGACATACACACATACTGACATACAGCCAAACAGACGGAATTGTCGGACCCACTATATTCGTCTTCGCTATCATCGTTATGTCAACTTTGATCAAAATCTCGAGCTAGATTTTTTTTACAAATGCATAACTTGCCCTATACTCGTAGTACCTATATCGCAAGCAAAAATGAAACAGAATTTTTTAAAACAAATATTGGCAACGCTTCTGCTGTTTATTGTGGCGCAACAAGGATTCTTCTACGTATTGCACCAAGATGCACCGTTAACATTTTCAAGTTTGGAAAACTGCCAACTTTCTAGTTTAAAATCGACTAAAAGGGTAAAGACATTATTTACCCTAGTAATCCCCCCCACAATGAAAACTAAGGAAGTTTTTGTATTTCCAAATTTCTTATTGAAATTTTTTTTTTATAATTCACACGCATCAGCAAGGGTGATGGGGGAGGAGAGAGGAGGTGCCGATGAAGATTGGTATTGAATATTTGAAAAGCAAGGGAAAACCGTGCCGGATAAGCTATTCCATAATCATGTTGTGCGACTAAAAATTGAATCTCTATATTTGACGGTACGACCGAAATTAAGCTCGAGGGTGAACTGATGAGCATTCCTAGGGAAGCGGTTTTCAGGGATGAGCTGATAAAATGGAGGAATATAACTGGCTACCTCCATGATAGCTCTGTTTCCCATCAGTTCTAACGTTCTGTTCTTAATTCTTTCTAATAAGTGGCGAGAAGTTTGTGCTGCATCTGCTTAAAGATGTGAGTTATAGTTGAGTTTTGGACGTACAAACGCCTTATAAATGGTAACCAGATCAGAATCAGAAGGGGTAAAAAATTTCTTACATCGATATAGAAATCCTAACCATTTAGCAGCATTTTTGGCGGTCTCGAGAATGTGGTCACTCCAATGAAGATCGTCGTTGGTACACATACCGAGTACTGAGAGCTTTTCGGTTTCTTCGATGCAAGTACATAAGGGTAAATTTTGCTTCAACGACAATAGACAGTATTGAATTTTCGAAGCTTTAATCTCCAGACAATTTGTGTAAGTAAACCATTTGACAATGCTGTAAAGACTAAAGAGTTTAATGAGCTTATCAAACGATACCATTGCCATTGTTCTTCTGAAGGAGACGGACGTGAATTTGAGAACAAGTATCAGAATTTGAGAGTAGAGTCTGAGAATTTGATGAAGAGTGTCGGAGATAAAACGGAGCCCTGGGGAACACCAGCATTTATTTTGTGAAGATCAGACTTAAAACCGTCCAATACAACATGTATTGTACGATCGAGAATGTAATTTATAACCCAAAGAATAAGGGTTTGCTTGATACCAAATGCACGCATTTTCGATAAGAGAGCCTGGTGCCAAACTCTATCAAATACCTTAGAAATATAAAGCGCAATAATCTTTCTTTTTCCAAAATAATGTAAAGATCTGTTCCACTCTTCGGGAAGGTATGCCATCAGATCACCAGTGGACCTATTATTACGAAAGCCATACTGTCGGTCATTAAGAAGCTTTCGATCTTTAAGAAATTTCTTGAACTGGTAATTGATCAGCGATTGCATGACCTTGGAAAGAAGGGACGTAAGTGCTATTGGTCGATATGATGAAAAGAAGGAAAGATCGGCTTTTTTAGGAACAGACTTGACAAATGCTGTTTACATCTTCCAGGGAAGATTCGAGAATAGAAAGAGCGATGAAAAAGCAATGGTTTAGCCAGTAAAAAGGAACAAATCTTCAGAAGAATGGGGGTATACCATCAGGACCAGCGGATTTGTTTATATCAAGAACTCTAAGGGATCTCGCAATTCTTTGAGTGTGAAAATATAACTGTCACATTGAATGAATTACGTTCTTAAGTACAGGAGGGGCAATGTTTTCTGACTTTCTAGCTAGCAGAAAAAATAGTGGCGAGTTCATTTTGCGTTATCTGAAGAAGAAGTTATCGGGCATGTGTTGTAGTTTATCGTTGGGACCGAAGATGATGATTTATTTAAACTCTTAGCAAATTTTAACTGTCTTTGGGACATTGCAGATTTGTTTGTCTTAAATTTTAGTCATGTAAGAATTTTATTCTTCTTAAAACATCGTTTCAATGGTTTCTGATTTGTTGGTGTTTTTTTCGATTTTTCTCTGTTGGGTTGGCTTTACTATATGTGCGGAAACTTACTTTTATCAACTATTAAGTTTCTTAACAACTTTTATCAAGCCAAGACTTTTCTTAAGATTTTATACTGTTAATTCCAAATTAATTAATTAATTAATTAATTAATTAATGCCAAAATCAAGAAACGCCAACAAAACCATTTCGACTTCTCTTTCTACCCCCCCTCTAATTGAAATCATCGACCATCACAGTAACGGATCCAGCGAGGCACACAGTCCAATAACAACTGATGCTGGTGTTTCTCTTGATGTTATTGATGACCCAAAAGAAAGTAAGGAAAATGAAAAAGAAGAAAACGATAATGTTGCGGTTGGAAATGTTGCCGTCAAAAATGTAAATGATGCTAGTGGTGATGTTGCTGCTCTGGCTGCAAATGATGTTGATGTTGCTGTTGAGTATGTTATTCATGATGCTGTCGCTGATAACAAAATTCAAAATAAATGTTCGGGAAATTCTAAACTGAATGTGGTGTTTGGTAATGATCCGGATGCTGTTTCATTGCTCCCATCTGTTCCTAGACTCCGATTCATTCACGTCTCACGGCTTATAAAAACTGTCACCGAAGATGATGTAAGAAATTTTGTTGCACAAAAACTTAAATTGCCAGCAACAAGTATAGTTTGCTCTAAGCTTGTAAAAAAAGATGCCGATGTTTCATTACTCCACTTTATTAATTTCAAAATTGGACTTCCCGTCAGTTTTTATAACGATGTTCTGCAAAAATCATTTTGGCCAATAGGAGTTCAAGTCAAAGCATTTATAACTCGTCCAAAAAACGAGTCGGACCCAATTCTGAGAACAGTGGACAAATAGATAGATTAAATTCTATCTGTGACGATTGTTTCTCTATGTATTATCATAATGCTGGAGGTATGAGAACGAAGTCTCATGAATTCATTATTGCTGCTACTGACTGTTCATATGATGCTATTGCTCTTACCGAAACATGGTTAAACAAGAACTTTCTAACCAGTGAATATTTCAACACAAACTTCAATGTATTTCGCAAAGATCGTTCTTGTGAACAATCTAGGCTAGTAAGAGGTGGTGGTGTTTTATTTGCTATAAAATCTGAACATACAAGTAAGGAAATTATTTTATCTAATGTTTCGGGAAATATTGAACAAATTTGTGTATGCGTAGATATACCTATTCGACCATCTTTTAATATAATTCATGTTTACTTTTTTGTGTCTTACATACCACCTTTATCAAATTTTGAAATTTATGAAGATCATGTTAAAAATATAACCAATATTTTCGATACTATCGACGAAAATTGTTATTTTGTTGTTGTTGGAGATTTTAATCTGCCAAATGTTAAATGGTTGTTTTCAAATGAAGAAAAAAGAATGTTTCCTTGTAATATTACCAAAGATTTTGAACTAAGTTTAATTGATAGCATTACATCTTTGAATATGTATCAAATTAATAATTTGGTTTTTGTCGATAGTGGTCTAGAAGCTTATTTAAATGAAGCAAGTTTTAAATTACTAGAAAATAGCATACATCACAAATCGCTTGAAATTAAATTTAACTTATCTGTTTTAAATGAATTTAAGTCGCTTTGTAATAATGTACCAAAATATGATTTCAAAAATACTAATTATAGTGCAATGAATAGTTATTTAGAATGTATTGATTGGCAACCTATCTTTAATTGTTCAAATGTGCAGATAGCTTTTACTATGTTACAGAACATCTTGGAATCTATGATTTCGGATTGCGTACCTAAGAAACTATTTAAAAATTCGAAAAAGCCTCCTTGGTTCAATAAGAGCCTATCTAGGCTAAGAAATGTAATGATTAAATTCCAAAAAAAGAGCAAGGTTTGTGTCTCTTTTCATAATCATTTCAAGCAAATAAGAAAAGAATATGAATTTCTGAGGAAATTTACTTATAAGCAATACATGTGTTCTCTAGAATCTAATATTAAAACAAATCCAAAATGTTTTTGGTCTTTTTTGAATGCGAAAAGAAAATCGCTTGGGATTCCATCCAACATCGCTTACAATGGCATCTCCTCCGATAACATTAATGTTATCTGCAATAGTTTTGCATCGTTTTTCCAATCCAATTTTATCGATTTCAATTTAAAGTGTGATAATTTCGTTGACTATAAATCTTCCATCGATGTTGGTAATTTATATTTATCAGAATGTGACTTACTAACTTATTTATCCTCTCTTGAAAATAATTTTTCGGTTGCGCCGGACAATATACCATCAGCTCTTTTAAAAAATTGCAGATTCAACCTTGTAGCGCCGCTCTGCTTTATCTTTAACATGTCCTTAGACCAAGGTGTATTTTTAGATGAGTGGAAATATTCGTTCATCACTCCATTACATAAATCTGGATCAAAGGGCTTAGTAGAAAACTATAGACCCATTGCTAAGCTTCAGCTGATCCCTAAAGTCTTTGAAGCAATAGTTAAAAATAAATTGTATAATTTAGTGCAAAACCATATATCAGATTTTCAACATGGATTTATGAGTGGTAGATCGACAGCGACGAATTTGAGTATTTTTACTAACTATTGTCTAAATAACATGGAAAAGCACCTACAAATTGACACTATCTATACTGACTTATCCAAAGCTTTTGATCGTGTTCAACATAATGTTTTAATAAGAAAACTTGAAAGGTTTGGTTTTCACTCCTCTCTTCTGAGTTGGATAAGGAATTACTTAGTTGGTAGAAAACAAATTGTCAAAATTGGTAACGTTTTGTCAAATGAAATATTAAATCATTCAGGTGTTCCTCAAGGCAGCCATCTTGGCCCATTACTATTCATTATTTTTATAAATGATTTGCCAAATCTACTTTCATTTTCAAAATGTCTTTTGTATGCTGATGATTTTAAAATTTTTAGTTGCATTGAATCTTTATCTGATGCAGGTAAAGTTCAAGCGGATTTAGATCAAATTCATCAATGGAGCAATTTAAACGGACTTAATTTCAATGTTAACAAATGTAGTGTTGTAACATTTACAAAAATTCGAAATCCCTTGCATTTCGAATACAAACTTGGTAATTATTCTCTACAGAGATGTGAAAATCAGAAAGATCTTGGTGTAGTATTTGACTCTAAAATTAATTTTTCTCTCCATATAGACCATATAATTTCAAGAGCCAATGCTATGTTAGGATTTGTTATTCGAAACTCTAAATGTTTTGAAGATCCGTATACACTTAAAACCCTTTACATCAGTATTGTTAGACCGTTGTTGGAATACTGCAGTGTTATATGGAATCCTTACACACAGTCAAATATAGGACGTATTGAAAAAGTTCAAAAAAAATTCACTAGGTTTGCGTTACGAAAGATTTATGGAAATTTAAACGTTCCATGTTATGAAAGCAGAAGCATTCTTATTGACCTTAAACCTCTCGTGTCAAGAAGAAAGTTAAATTCGATTCTTTTTGCTTACGATGTAATTAATTCTAACATAAATTGCCCGGTTTTGTTATCTATGTTTAGTATATACGTTCCTACCCGCTGTTTACGACCAAGAAATGGTGATTTTTTTCATGTTCCATTCCATAGTACAAGTTACGCTAAGCACAATCCAATTACCAATGCCTGTTTAAATTTTAATGAAGTTGATTTTGCCATTGATTTTAATATTAATAGAAATGAAATTAAGAAAAATATATTAAATTTATTGTAATTATTACTATATTATTTATTTATTAAATGTGTAAGATTGTCAATACTTAATTTAAGCTCTTTTGTAATCTTTATAAAGTTTGTTAACTTGAAAGATGGTAAATAAATAAATAAATTCTGTAAGGAATAAAAGTACGCATCTTTTATCGGTTGTTGTCTGTCCCGAATAGCGGAGCCACATTTAATTGTGTACTTTGTAGTCGCCCACAATATCGACTTTGGTGTGAGGGAAGAGGCAAACAAATCGGGAAATGGGAATAATGTGTGTTTTGAGAATTGTATGCCACTATGTCCTGGTTCTCTACGAACTTGAAATTAATTCATTTTTAGGACTCTTAATAACGCTTAGACTACAAAAATGTCTCCACTACAACTCCGCTAGAATTATAATATTTCAGAAAATATTGATACAATAATTGTTCATTCTGAAACTTCTCCGATTGTTCATTTTTAAACTTCTGTCGAAATTTAAGAGCAAGTACATTCGACCGCGGCGTGCATTTTATTATTAGAGTATTTCCATTGGGAAAATGATTTTTTCAGCTGTTGAGTTTTCGAGGTAATCAAATTTCAAGTGCATTATGAAATGTTTTTATGGCATTATACGGATAGATATGTACATCAGGTGAAGTGTATTTTGATTTGGAGTCGATAAGTGGAGAACAACTATGAATTAAGTCGAATTATCAACAACACTGATGTATGTTTATTTTATTATGTAAAAGCAATAAAATTTAAATTATTCGTTTGGCGAAAGGAAAGGGATTTATGTAAACTCTGTGTAGATATGGAAGGAACTTTTATTATCAAAAAGCATTGCATTCATAACACGTAAAGTGCAACACCTGATGGCTCGAACATGATCTTATGGTTTAAGGCTATAAAATTGATAACTACTGGGCTTGTGCACAAGGTATTGGTTTATTAATGCAGAAAGATATTTAAAGGGTAAAATGTGAAAAATGTCTAAGGTCTCCTGGCAGAATTAACTTCTGTTTTGATTTAATTTTTAAAAAATGAATGAGGGGAGTTATTTTTTTTGCATTAAGCCCTTATTGATTGATGAACTTAGGTGCTGTTGGAGCACAAAAAATTTTAAAAATGTGTTCCTTTTACATAGTGGAGTTTTCACTAAGCCATGAGTATTAATCCCTAGACTATAGCAATTTGAACTTCTGAGAGTCAGGCTTTGTCCGCTTCTCATGAAAAAATAAAATGCATGACTGGGTCGCACGAACATCAATTTCAAAACTTAATGTTATTAGAGAAGAACTGTTCAAAGCCATAAAATTCGTTATTTAAATTACTAAAACAACTTCTTTAGCTAATATTGGTTTATGCAAGAAAAAAAAATTACAACTCCTTGTAGTGATTTCTTCAAAATGAGCTTTTATATTCAAAACTTTTTAAACAATTTTAAGAAAAAAATTTGTTACGCCCACTCAATTTTTTTATTATTAAACGAATAAGAAATAAATTTCCAAAAAAAAACTACTAAGCCGTTTTTGAGATATTGAATTTTCCAAAAAAAAATATTTTTTTTTTTGAAAAATTCAAAAAACATTTTTTTTAAGTCTTGAAATGCAACGTTTTTTAAACTTTTTGAAAGCTTCTCTATAATAAATTTCATTAAAATTCGTTACGCCGATAATGAGAAATTTAAAATTCGATTTTTTTTTTAATTCTGTTGGACAGTTTTTGAAAAAAAAAAATTATAAAAATTTCTAAAAAAGATTGCATTGCAGGTGCCGTTATTTTTGGTCTTAAAAAAAAAAGAAAAAACCGTGTGGGAGGAAAATTTAAAAATGATATCTACCAAGTCTAAGGACAATCGGCCGTGCCGTTTAAGCTGTAGTCGAAAAGACAGAGAAACAGGCAAACAGACAGACAGAAATGCGAGACCCACTTGTTTGGTCTTCGCTATCTCAACTTTGATCAAAATCTCGAATTCGATTTTTTTTTTCGAATGCATTACTTGCCTTACAGTATTGCTATAAGTCGCAAGTAAAAACATTGTATGTGGATAAGTTTAGGGAATATAAAAGGGCCCGCGACAGAAGAAAATCGCTCCGTATTAAGAGAAAATGGTGAAGCTTTATTTACAAATTTGCGCTTTAGTTTTAGTTGTTTTTTTTTTTTTTGTTCACCT
This sequence comes from Chrysotoxum bicinctum, assembly GCA_911387755.1. Taxonomy (NCBI): domain Eukaryota; kingdom Metazoa; phylum Arthropoda; class Insecta; order Diptera; family Syrphidae; genus Chrysotoxum; species Chrysotoxum bicinctum. The sequence goes on from OU426989.1 coordinate 43,260,271, forward strand.
ATGACCTTTTTTTGTGTGTATATGTACGTATGCAGGTACATTATTATTTGTCAGTATGGGCTTTGTAGTATTTTGTTTGGATTTTTATTTGCTTCATTGATTGCCAAGTTTTGTATGAGAGAATTTGGTACCTATGTACATATGTAGCAAATTTGAAATAGGTAGGTATTTTGGATTTAGGGAATGAAATCATAGAGATTTGAAATTATCGCACTTCCGATATACCTATAGGAAGGTATCTCGATATCTACTTAAGCATAGTGGAAAACAAAATAGGTATAGTTATGAATTCCTAAGAAAAATTAAGTCCAGATTTTGAACAACCATGATATCACCTTCACAAAACAGGCGCTTTATTGTAAGATACAAAATTGTACCTATACGTAGGTGGTACCTATTTTTGTTTATATATGAAGGCTTTTATAATACAAACTCTATATACTACTACTGAAATAAATCAGCCAAGTAGAAGACTTAGCACTATTATTGGACTTATTGAATTATTGATTACATTTTTAATCTTGGTTGGGTATAGTTCACATTGGATTTTTGTCAACAAATCGATGTAAGATGAACTGAATTTGACAAAAATTGCGTATTGACAATGTCCTCACAATCAACTGATGAGTCCATGTGAGATCGCCGGGACGAAACGCCAATTTTTTGTGGACTGAATACCAAAAAAAAAAGCTATGTTGAATCTATTTTTTTTATATTTCTGAATGTTTTATTGAAAACTAAATATTTCGAAAACTATATTCCCGGTTTATCTAAAACTTTATAATAATTATCATTCTTATAACATTATCTTATAGATTTTGGGAAAAAAAATTGGTGGATCTTCACGTCAATACCATTTTCTTGCCAATTTTAGAAAATGTGTCCGTTGTATCCGATAGAGGTTTTTCTGTTGGGATTTCTGTAATCTAGTCTGCTCGAGTTGAGATAAGCAAACAAATCATTAATTTGCTTGACAAATCTTGTAGGTAGTTGCACCAGCAATTTTTCTTTCTTCCTCCATTTGGAAGAAGTTTTTCATCAGTGCATATTGTATTACTGTATATGCTTTCGTACTGAAAATCTGCGTGGTCAATTTTACAGACATTTTTTCAAAGAAGTTGGGTCGAATAAGTAAGTTCAAAAAAAAAAACTTGGAATTTCCCTTTCCTGTCTTGTTAAAAAATTTGTTCAATCACGCGCCAATGCACAATATCATTTCCTATTAAAATCTCATGTTTCATCAAAATTTCCGCACTTGTGGATAATCATAAGGCAAGAAACTTCTATGATCTTCCATCTCCACACATGGTCCCTTCTCAGTAAAAAGGAGTGGTCGAAGCTTTTTGTAATCTAAAACGTTGTTCGAACCTTCGTCGCAATCAGTGTTAGTCTACAATTTATAACTTCTTTAGTAACTGGTGACTAACATCTTGGATGAAAGTTCTCCTTTTAGTGAACCTAAGTTGTATATACATACATATTTGTAGAAGAAATTGACAAAGTTTGTCCTCGGCATAAAAATGCCTTTCACATATAAGGGATTATTATATTTATAATTATTGTTTAAAAGGAAAAATTAAGCAACGACAACTAATTTATACTATACAATGAAATTCTTCGATTGAATATTTCAAAATATTCAGAATTACCATTATTATCTAACTTACTTCCAGTATGGCAGATTAGTGCAATGGTTTTATATATAAAGTCAAAAAATCAACATCATTCTAAGAGAATATAACAAGATTCTTGCATCAAGTTTCACAGTTCGCATTACATCCATGATCCAAAAGATATTTTTTTTCCTTATTATCCTATTTGCTGAATAGGCAAAATTAAAATCACTGGTTGGGCCTTAAGAATTTTTAAGAAACCTAAAAATGTGAATTAAAGATCTAAGACCAACCCTAAAATAATAACTTTGTTGATTTTAGATCTAAGACTAACCCTTTCAGTATTAACTCCGTCCACTATACCAATCTATCCACGGTTTGATTTAAATTAAATCCTAAATCCTGCCTTTCACCTAGATAATGTTTCTAATAAGAGCACTTTATCTGGCGTCCATTACAGTAACTTCATTAATTCTAACACCTTAAATCCTTTTTCTCAATCTTCACCTGAGTGTGCATTTTTTACAAACTCCTTGCCCTTCTCTTTCTACGAACACTATTAGCTCCTATATGCCTGTTTTATCTTTCCCCATTTTCGACCCTATATTCCCCCTTCTGTCAAATATTCAGTACCTATAAAATCAAGTTAATAGTAAACAATTCAAACATGAAGTATAAAACACACCCTTTATGTTTACATCACATTACATCTTACACTACTCCGTAGATAAATCTACGAAGTAGAGACACTGAAAAGCACTGGAAACTGAGGCCATCGACTTTAGACAATACAACAGAGCGAGATATACAGAAAGAAAGAACAACAGAAGAAAACACATGTCAACAGTACACGGTTGGTATTGATCGGTCACCCATCCAAGTACTAGCCACGCACAATGATGCTTGATTTCGCTGATCGATGGGAAGCCATGCTTTCATCAAAGCCAAAGCCGTTGACTATAATACAATAAAATTTGAGAAAAGCTCTAGTTGTTACTGTTAAAAAGATGACATTTCCCACATAAACGGGGAAATTCCCTAAGGAATTTTTTCTTACAACATTCCAGAATTCAGTTCAAAATGTGTTCATTAACTTGGAAACACCCTATATAACACACAAGTGATCGGTTTAATTCCAAACTAGGATTGATCGTTGATCAATTAAACTGAACAGGCTATGAATTTAATATAAGCCACTGTTTGAACACTCAAAACTTTGACTAAATCTTCAACTTGATTCGAATTAAAATGTATATTTTAGTTATTTTTCACGTAACTCCACTGATAAATACATCTATTTGTTGCCGAGAAAATTTAAAAGCATTCAAGTTACTGGCCACCTCTTCCCAAACTCGTGTGAGTAAAACTTAAATGGAAATCCAGGTGGCATCCTCCTACTTTCTCAACTAATATTGTACAATATTTCACTGCAGTTCTTTTAATGATCCGAACAAATATATCATAAGTCTCGCAAACAACAATTGGTGCGACTCATCAAGCATTCAGCCCCATTTAAATGATTCTTTCCAACGAATGAAATAATATTCACTATATTATTAAATTTTATTTACATATAATTCCGAATGGCTTAGTATTCTCAAATCGGATCTGTTATTTTTTTGCCATTGCCACTGGCATAATTCTAATTACTGCGACTCCATATTTGCACGCCGATTAAATATGACAAATTAACTATGTTTGCTTGTTTTATACACAACACACACACACACATACAGAAACTTTGCTGGAGGCAGAATAATATGCTTGGTACGCCAAAACTGTGTGAAATTGTTGGTAGCGATTCGGTGGGTGGGTGGTTCTGACAGCGGCAGACAGGACAGCCCGGACAAACAACAAGTGGGTATATCCTTGTTGTGAGCTGCATGAGATATGCAAATTTTGCAAAATAATATTATTGCAGCAGATTTAATCTGCATAACCGACTGGGTGGATTGTGTTGTTGGTTAAGCGAGTGGGAATGCCTCTGTGGAGTATTGGCATACTCGCATACTCGGTAGGTAAGTAAAGGTTTTCGCATGCAATATGAAACCTATATCAAAATAAAATACTCCTGTCCCTTTGAAATGCTGCTTGCCGCTCGACAATTTGTACAGCAGCCAACTCTATTAGTGCAATATTTTGACCAATGTGTTTGGATTAATTGAAATCGATTAAATCAACAGCATAGCTAATTGAAAATTATACTCAGAAAGGTAAAAATGTCCCCCCACCCCCCGCAAACACACAAGTTGTTAGATGTGCGGGGATTCAATTGATTTTGGGGTGAAAGCTTAATGAACCGTTTGATAACTCAACACTTTTAATGGAGGCGAATTCTAGGGTAATACTAGTATTTGTTTTGAGTGATGTTCCGGGACATATTTGGTTGTGTGAAAATAATTTTGAAAATCGAAATTTTTGTTTGTGGGTTATGGCTTTGGGTGTGTTAGCATTGTTGTGGGTATAGATAAGGCCATTTTCTAAAACAAATGTTCATGTATGTTGTATAGATAGTGATAATTGACATACATTTTTGATTTATTCTTTTATATAATAATATTAGTTCAAGAAAATACTAAAAAAATATGAAAATATGAAAACAATATTAGATATAAATTGTTATTATAAAATTGTTTCATCAAAATCAGTCATTAATTAAGTTATATGGGTGACTACACATTTTTTGGCTCTGAAGCAAATACATATGTGTATGGAAATCAACTTGGACGGCAGCATAAGCAAATATTGACCAAGAAAGTCCTAGAAAAAATCCATACTTTTCTATCTCTTTTACTTTTTAGGACACTATTCAACTAGATGATTTCTTAAGTGGGAGTAAATCATCACGTCCTTACATGTCGTTTACCTCTCCTCAACCATTATTATGTGGGACAGACATTTTTTCAATGACTTAGAATTCAGCATCAATACCCTTAACGAGCTTGAATGACATAGGATGATCATAGGTTTCAATACATGGGAGTCACAATCCCTAGGGTTTCACAACGGATCTAGAACTACATTGACCGGAGTGTGACGGTAACAAGATCAACTGTCAGCCCATTATCATAACCTAATCTTCTTTTTCATTCTTTAGAGGTTTCTGAGAGTAGTAATTTTTTCGGATATCCACTTAAGCGTCGTTGGTGGATTTAATGTTAACGAAGATTTATAGATTGTTAAGAATTCCCGATAAAGATAAAGTTGATAGGATGAACAGTGAAGAAATCACATTTAAACACATCTTCCGACATCTTGTGTATTTATACAGTAGATTGAAAGAGCTATTCCTTAGTTGCACATTGCGTCGCGAATTTTCTAATGTCACGGGACACAACTAAATCAGTTTCACCGGGATTCCAAGTTCAACTATCGCCATTAAGAACTCCTGACGATGAATGGTATCCTATACGCGACTTTGAAGTCAATAAAAAAATTGTGGATCTCAACTTGAGATTCGTTGTCTTCTCTTGGATTTGCCTCAGTTAGAAGAATAGGTCTATAAACATTTTATTCGGACCCATTGCCTTGCATAAGTAGAAGATAGTCGGTGGCATGAACATGACGAACACGGTATGCACTCTTTGACACGGATGCCTCTTGATAGTTCTTGCAAGATCTTGTTTGAAGATAACTCCAGTGATCGCACATTGTTTCTTTCAAAGATACTTTTTTGATAATGATTTGATGCATGTTCCCTATGCCTTTTATATCAGGTGCTTCTACTGGAACTGGATCTTCACTGATTGGAAGGCCGATTTATTCTTTTCATTCATCTGCTTGACATCTACTGTTTTATGTGAATACGTAAAGATACATTTTTTTAATTTTATTTCGAAACAATTTTGGTCCTTCGAGCCGGATGTACTTACTCGAAATACTAAATATAAAATAAAAATATAAACTCTAATAAAGACAAATATAAAATAATCTGATAAAATATTGTTCAGATATGTGCTTGACCACCAGGTTATAGCGTTGAAAAAAAACAAATTTTATTATCAAAAACGCGTCTTCGGATTCGGATGATACCAATACTTAATGCATCCCGAAAAGTCACTGTTGGAGCTGTATCATTCGTAATTACATCTTAGGCCTTAGGTTAGGACATCGGACTGTTATGCCAGAAGTATGCGTGCCAGTGCCACCTAAAAATAAAACAAAATGTTTTTCAGGGGTTGGTTCTTGGCTACCACGTTTCATCGAAACTGCTTTTCATCTTAACCGTTTCAGCTTTGCTCAAAATTATAGATCCCTTCCATTCCTGCTAAAAAAACGAATACTAGAATGGTTGAGAGTTTTATACGTCACTTTGTCGGCAAAGGCAGAAAATAGTTGCAAACTGTTGCCGGATACGCGGTTTTGGACTGATCCGTTTGGGTGGATCTGTACCTACTGTTTACCGGAGAAATGACGAATGCTTCTATCTGCGATTGCTTTTCGTCAATTTCGTTCGAGAACCAGCCAAAAATGCCAATGCTTGACGCCATATTTTAAGAAGCCTGTCAATGGATGAATTTGTTTTTCAAGCGCAATCATTTTGGACAAACATCGCCGAGGCTTCAATTTCTGTGTCCACGACTGGGGAATACATGGCATCGAGTTCAAAGAACAATATTGACTCCGAAACTTCTAATGAGCGATAAGATCTGCAACGAGGCCTGATATTAATCAAAGACATGTGTCTGCATGTGTGTGGTGGTCTATGCAATCGCTCGATACATTTTCCATTTAATCGAGAATTGAATCGAGACCGAGACTTCGAGAGAAACGGTCCGTATTAATGTCCCACCACTGAATTCCCAGAAAAACAACGTATGTGACTCATTGATGAAACATTTTCTTATTTCATTAATTTTGGATTCGATTCGGTCAAGATCCGACATCGTGCTTGTTCCTCTTCTATGTCTAATATCAGTCACATTATTCGAAGGAAGCCGTACGGCTCATTCAGCTTTAAAATGATTGACGAATTGATATGGAAAGAAACTCTACAGTGGCATAGATGTTGAAAATTTGCAAAATTCTCACCTGGGATAAATGCATAAGGACATACTACGAGCATTGGAAGTGCTTGATCGAACAAAGAAAATTTTTCCGAAACAATGCGGGACGTTTTAGAGACGGAATGATAATGCTTTCTGGTGTTTTTCTACAAATTTTACTGGATCAAAGCTTGCCAGAAATTATTTCTAGCGATACGTAAGTAGCGATAGATGAACTTACGATCAACATGAGAGTTGAGTGTCAGAACGATCCATCAGCCGATGATTTCTCAACCATCAACTGTTTGCAATTACAAATGGCCGAATTAACCTTAAACAAGCGTATTTGTATCCAATTCTAGGCTAAGCTAAAATCCTCAAGTCTATTTCTCATGAAAAATATAGTTTTGGATCAATTTCAAAATTTGTACAGAACAGAAGAAAAGTTAATAAAATCGGTACAAATTAAAAGCTGTTCTCGTTCATTTCCGAACTCAATGGAATACAAATAAAGACTGACATACGATTAATCCCACCTATTATAGTTCTAATATCATTCTACTCATATGCAAGGTTCAATATAAATATGAAAACCAAATTGGGCTTGAAATCCCTTTATAGCACTTTAAAACCATTTTGGCTGGGATTAAAAAATCCCAAACACATTTGAAATCAATCATCCTCATAGCCAATGGGCCATTAAATGGCTGAATCGAATGACACCTTGTATTTGGCCAAATAACGGTGTGCATAAAATCCTCACAACCCTTTCGCTCCATTAGCAATATAAACAATGCCTAATTCGCCCCTTGACAAGCATAACCAACAAAATTATTGCCATTCTCGAATGAAAAGCCACATAATCAAGGTAACTTTAGCAGGGACAGGGTAATGGGCTTGGGTTGTGTCGTGTCTGTGGTGACAATCGGTAGTTTATGATCTCAATAATGACATTTAGGAGTTAATGAACAAAATGGCAAACGTAGGAATTAGGTTGGAGTTCTATTATTAGATACCGGTAGTATTTTTGTGGCTTGCCACGGTTTGATAGTGTGAGGTCCGGTCACTAAGTGAATTAAAGAAGAATTCTTTGAAAATAAAATGTTATCGGAAAGTGCTTAATAGATATCGAAACCAGTAAACATGAGACATTTATAGGTCCTTACTGTAATTTTTCTTTTTGTGACATTTTATCATCAATCCACAAAATAATACTTCTACCAACTGCACCCACGATGTCTGCTTGATATCTTTTTGGCCAAGACGTATGAGCTTGAATAGATATACTTATTGCTTTGCTTGGGAATTCAATTAGTATTAATTTTTTTTTTCAAAGCTTGCGTGGATTTTATACCGAACTGAAAACCTTTGGTTTTTAAATTATTCGAATTAAAAGTGGCGAATGCTGGGATTATGGACAATTTTTATTCAACTCTTCTCATTATTTATGATAATGTGATGTACGTTTGTCAAAGGCTGAGGTTTCTCCCGCCCGTTTCGGTTTGCCGGAGTTCTATCTAAAGGAGTACTGACTTTAGATTTAACTCTCCAGTTTATTATTTTTAATACACATTTTATTATTATTGTGGCAACACTTCCAAAAGAAAGAATAAGGAAAAACAAATGAATATTCACAAAGAAGATATAATGAAAGAAAGATATATAGCCCTATCGAGGTATCCGCTCGGAAGAAGTTCCGAAAGGATAGTCCGTTCCGATCGGAACTTAGATTTCGTTCGAGGTATCCACTTCAGAACAAACAAAAATGAAGCATACAATCGCATTCATTCTATTTCATTTTTCTTCAACTACAGTGGACTCTCGTTAACTTGAACATACGATAACTTGAACAATCCAATAACTTGAACAAATATTTTTTCCCTTTACGCATTCTATACCTTGAACGGACTATTTTTAAGACTCAATACCTTGAATTTTTCCCCTAAGTACTCTATATGTTGAACAAGTAAAATTTATACGAACTCTGTAACTTGAACAAAGTTTGATATTAAATTTTTTAATTTATGCAAGGTACCTGGGATGTTGGTGCAGAAAGCAAACGGTTTTTGTAAAGGGGAATCCCAGGAAATTTCTTTAGTATTTCCGTATAAAGTTTTATTCTTCATAATCGGTGAATTTCTGAATTTCATTTGAACACGTGCGTATTTAGGAATCGAAAAACGTTTCAATTTACATTATTTATTAATATTATCATTATTTATGTTTTAAAATCTTTAAAATGAATCATTATTAAATAAAAACAACAACTTTTTAACTTGATCCAGTAACTTGCACAATCCTATAGCTTGAACACCCCTGGTTTCGTCCGTGTTCAAGTTAACGAGGGTCCACTGTAATTCGCAACTATTTTCTTTCGGAGAATTTTCGAAGAAATTTAACGCACAACTGTCAAAAATTCTTTGCTAAATGTACTTAATCGCAATGCGGTGATGAACGTCATATTTTATGGGAAGATTTTCCGATATGTCAATCGGACAAGGTACCTCGGTAGAAAATTCTCCGATTTCGAACAAATCGGAAAATAATTTTCTCCGAACGGATGCCTCGATAGGGCTGATAAAATGATTGCATTTAATAGAAAGAGACTACCAGTTAGGTAGTAGAATATACTGAGAGAATAAAGATATGAAATATGATCAATTGTTGTGGAACTGTTAACGAAGAAAGACCTTTTATTTATTTATCCGAATATTGTTTAAGTTTTGTATTAAGAAACAGTTTTTTATTTACATTTGCTTGACCTTAATTTAATTATGATGTTTTGAATATCGTCTGCATCTGGTACTGGCCGTGTTTTTGAGTGTTGATGCGGTATCCAGTGTTTTGGCCTCCTGGTTCTCTTAATCACTGCAGAACTATCGAATGATCACGATAATCTATGATGCTGTTGCAATCGCAGCATAAGTTTGTAAAATCGCAGATCAATACGTTGAAAACACGGCCAATTCCCATAAAATTGAAGCCGAAACTGGTCAAATCGCAGCTGTCATATACTAACCGTTTAACTTCAGAACCTATTTTTTTTGGTGGCGTCTTGGCGAAGTCTTACGAATTATTCAGTATTTGATGGTTATTAGTGTCTTGATTCCACCTTACCTTACATGCTTTTTGTCGTTTGAATAGCGGTTTCTTATCCAAATTTACGGCCAAACCACATGTGAACTGTAATGACTTTAAATTAAAATTAAATTTGGTGGTGCAACAGCTCGAAGTGAGCCAGGACCTAGTGACTTACAACTCTCAATTATTCCTGTCTGCGTGTTACCAGGAACGGAGGGGACCTACAATTTTCTACCGAATCCGAACGGCTAATGAACAGCACTTTCCATGACAAGAGATAATCTTGGAGAATTTGTCAATTCCTCGCAAGAGGCAGTACAACCCTGAATAAAACTTCTTGCAGCGGCTGAGAATCGAACTCGCGACCTTCCGCATGAAAGTCCAACGCACTAACCATTATGCCAAGGGGTACTACTGTAATGACACTTAGTTTTAAAATTCCATATCAAACCTTCCTATCCTGCAAACCCAATTGCTGTCTTCATGCAAATAAAACAGGATCGCCAAGAGGTGTCTGAGCTCTTCGCAATCGACGGTATAGCTCATTGTAAGTGCTCTGGAATATCGTCTTCCGTGCATAATTTATATTTCCCAATGGTTATGAAAAGGCGAGCAGCAAGAGATTCTTGATCGGTGTCCAGTTGGCACCTTCAAGGGAGTTCCTTTTTCTTTTTGTTTATTTTATTGTGTAGGAAAGCCTTTATAAATTTATAGTACAAAAAAATACGTCTGGCGTATACATACTATTTCTTTTTAAAGAAATTGGTTGAAGATAATTAAGGCCATTTTTTTCTTTATTAATGTTTGATTTAAAGTACATATCGATACCTTCCCGTAAAAATGTATTAAGCGACACTTTTTTCGAAAATGACTTTTTGATGTGAAAGTATACTAGAAGTTAAGCGCAACATTTTGGCCTGGGTTTCACTGCCCTATCATGTATGCAAAAGAAAGTAGAGAGAAAATAAAATTGTAGCAACCGCCAAGTTTTCTCACTGGAATAATGTTGCTCCCTGAAATTTGTATTATCTGCCAGTAAAATTATGCTAAGCGACATTTTTAATAATCTTATTGTCTTAAGCAACCAAACGTCCACGAAAAAAATTTGTTAGATGTCGCTTAGTTTAACCGAAATTTTAGCTTAGCACCATCATCTAAATAGAACTTGATCCATTTTTGTCGCTTATAATACTCCAGATATAGTTGTCTGTTTTCTTGTTGTTGTCATCGTAATCCTGAAGTGTCCTTTTTGAATTTTCGTTTTAAAATCAATGTTATGTTACTTTTTATATACATACTGTATGTAGATTTTAATTTATTTTATTGTTAATGAGAAAAAAAAATAAAAAATAAAAAATGAAATATACGACACAATTTTTTGTGACCATTGTATCAAACGCCAATCTTTTGACCATGAAAATGTACTAAGCGACAAAAACTTCTTATCTGATTAAAATTTCAATTTTGCAATGATGAATGTCAAGTTTTGTTTGTAAAAATACCTCTCCAAATCTGTTTCTTCCAATAAAATACACAAACAAAAATAACTAAATCAGACGTGTTTTTCATTTCCTGAACAATTTCAAAAATGTCGCTTAATACATTCTTACGGGAAGGTATCGATATATTGCGATAAAATGTCAAATTATGAGACATATTTTTGACTTCGAAAAAAAAATGCCGAGACCTTTTAGAGATGTAAAAGTGTGTGGTGATGAAAGATTTCCGCTTTCCCAAATATCGAGCTCGGGCCAAAATTTGTAAGAGATATCACATATTTAGCTTTAAAAATTAATACTTAATTTTTGAAGCGAAGAGAAGAGCTTCTAAAATGCCTATATAAAGAACCCCGATGTCTTGCCCGGTCTGGTTTTTTTGGTAAATGTTGATAACGCGACATACGATTTTTTTTTCGCGGACCGGTAAGTTCGATTCGTGTAGTTCTAAAATAAAAATTAAGATTTCGATTTAGATTCATAAAATCGTAAATTTAATAATTCTATATTGACACAAACTAAAAATAAACATTAATTCGGTCCAAAAGCTGATTATTGGATGTTCCTTTCATTATATTGCTTTCGTATTACAATGGATTATAGGATGATTTCCTGCGCTTAAAGTTTGTGCAGGTGAATGTGATGGTTTGGATTTAAGATAAATAGTAACTTGAATGACGTGACAGTGGTATTGTAACGAAGCGTTCCATGCTACTCCACTCTCTACGACTTCTGTATGATACCAAGAATTGTACATCACTCAAATTCAATTCGCAAGCACCATGAGCATATGACGTCACAGGAAAGTCAACTAAATGTATATTTTTCGTTCACCACCTATATAGTTCACATTCAGTTTCCACTGAAAAACTATCAAGAGGACCTACTCGAGGGAACGAAAGGCACCTCTTCGCTCATACGCACAGTCAGGCGGCACAGTAAATTGATTTGATCAATCTTTCGAAATCCAGTCGTAGACAAGAAGTATAGACGAGTTGGTCATTTAGCAAGTTAGGTAGGTGAGATTGTCCAGCTATTTCTTATTAAGGCTTCCCCCCACCAGCGGTAAGGGGTCTTAGTTCGAAGTTTAATGTCCTAATTGCCACCAGGGGCTTCGGTACCTGCTGATCTACCAGAGCGTTAGCCTGCTGTTTTGTGCCACCAGGGGCCTTGAACCTGCTGATCTACCAGAGCGTTAGCCTGTCGTTTTGTGCCACCAGGGGCCTTGAACCTGCTGATCTACCAGAGCTTTAGCCTGCTGTTTTGCGCCACCAGGGGCCTTGAACCTGCTGATCTACCAGAGCGTTAGCCTGCTGTTTTGTGCCACCAGGGGCCTTGAACCTGCTGATCTACCAGAGCGTTAGCCTGCTGTTTTGTGCCACCAGGGGCCTTGAACCTGCTGATCTACCAGAGCGTTAGCCTGTCGTTTTGTGCCACCAGGGGCCTTGAACCTGCTGATCTACCAGAGCGTTAGCCTGTCGTTTTGTGCCACCAGGGGCCTTCCCAACTAACATTTCAGTTTCTATTAGCTTAGAAATATGGACATGCTGGAAGTTTCAATTTATATAATGCTTCTAAAGAGCCTTCTTCAAAAATAATTTTCTTATAGAAGTCACGGTTTCAATATCATTTTCTTTTAAACCTTTTGCAAGTAAGACACAAAGTTTTTCAGAGACTAGAACCAATTTTTCGGATATGGTTTTATAAATGAAAATAGAGAAGCTGGAACTTGTATAAAGATTGCAATGTGATATGATATAGAAGTCTACATCAGTGAGTTTTCAAAAGGTTTCTATAACAATTTCCTAAGAGCTATATAGAATACGTCTGTTAAGCCTAGCAGACTTTAACAAAAAGTCTTTAAAGAAAATGTCAATGTTCAAACTTCTAAGAACTCTGCAAATGAATCTTAACAGAAACTAATACATTTAATCTTAATTAAAGTTAGGAATATTAAATTGCATGCATCAACTAAATATTTGTACACATTTATTGTAATCCATCTATGTACTTTTTAGATATTATTCAGGCAAGTATAAGAGTATAAATTGAGTATCGAGATCCCTATGATATATAGCATAGACAATTAGTTTGATTGTTTGCCTTGTGAACCTTAAGGCTAGGCGCGCACATTCAATTTTTAGTTGCACAACTGTTTGGTTGCTTCTAGAAAACAAATGTCCGCGCAGGTGCATATAATTATATGTTACATAAAATAGCGAACTCATTTTAGGCAATCGTTTGTTTTATGTCAAAACACAAACTTTTTAGTTGCTCCAAGCAAGCAGTTACGAAACTAAAAATTGAATGTGCGCGCCTACCCTAAGAGTCTAGCGAAGATGAAGTTGAAGTGACGAATAACCAAAATTTAAGAAAAAATACCTTCGAAAGCAGGCAGCTGAATTTCAGATCAACCATTCGGCTCTTTTAAAAGTTGAATTGCAATTACCTATAAACGAGCGTTTCGAAACAGGTGCGAAGTTATAACCTGAATATCTGAGAACTTTTTTGTTTTCAAACATATAATGTAGCTGCATTTATATGATATCTTCATTTTGATCTTCTATGCCCATATATTAAATATAAATGTGAATTTCTTTGGAAGAGGCATATATATGTACATAAATCCAGCATGATATCTCTATATATCCCTCAAAATTGATATGCATAAAACTATAGATGGGTGAACTGACCAAAATGTTTGATGGTTTTATTACAAATAATATAAATAAATATTACATGAAAATAATTTACGATATTGAAGAAAGGCATAATGTATACTTAACATAAAAAATGTCAAACTAAACGAAATACAAACATTTTACATATATGAATGAATGAATCATTTTTAAGGACACAAATCAAAACAAAGAAATAGTTAAGTAAAACATAAAACAAATCACTACGGTCAGAAATTTAAAGATATTTTGTGCGCTCCCATTAGGAAAGAAATTTAGGGCTCAATACTGAAAATTAAATAAACATTTTGTAGGTAAACCCAACAAAGAAAACTTAAGACATTTGCTTAGGTTTTGTTTTTCTTGTGTGAACGTGGCCTTGGCAAAATTGTATATCGCAGTCTTGTGTTAATTTTGAAGTTTGAGAAAGAAATAGTCTGATTAAGTTTTTGCATCTTCCAAATAATATTCAATATGGCCCAGTGCGTAGAGAGATGGACTATTACACAAGAGATGCCGAGTTCGATCCCCAAATAAGGTATAATGTCATTCATGTTTTAAAATTATTCCAAATACATTAGTTAATAACAATTCCAATGTGATACATAGTTTCAGGTTCAAAATTGATTAAATGTCGGAAAAACGTCTTCAAAGAAATATAAATTTACTTTTATTTTCGTATTTTTCAGGCTCGGTAAAAGTTCCAGTGTAAGCTTGTAATAGACATAAAAAGTCGTGAGTTTGTAATTTTTGCGAAGCTTTATTGAAGCCATCTGTCAAAACTTGAACTTCAGTTCAATTTCGAATAGGACTCTGTTAAACTTCTAATAGTTCATGCACGAAGCTCGCACCTTTAAAAGATCTGTGCATGGTACTTCTAAGAAGATTGTCAGAATCACTTATAGAAGTACATAAAAGGTTTTGTGAGCTTGTGTAATATTCTCCTTTTTGTTCTTAAACAACCTTTACAAATGTATTAAAGAACTTCGAAAGTTCGAATCGAAGCTGAAATGTTAGTTGGGTTGAACCTGCTGATCTACGAGAGCTTTAGCCTGCTGTTTTGCGCCACCAGGAGCCTTGAACCTGCTGATATACCAGAGCGTTAGCCTGCTGTTTAGTGCCACCAGGGGCCTTGAACCTGCTGATCTACCAGAGCGTAAGCCTGCTGTTTTGTGCCACCAGGGGCCATGAACCTGCTGATCTACCAGAGCGTTAGCCTGCTGTTTTGTGCCACTAGGGGCCTTGAACCTGCTGATCTACCAGAGCGTTAGCCTGCTGTTTTGTGCCACCAGGTACCTTGAACCTGTAGATCTACCAGAGCGTTTAGCCTGCTGTTTAGTGCCACCAGGGGCGTTATACCTAGGGATCCCGTCAGGAACCAGGCATCCGAATGAAAGGGCCGGTTTGAAGTCGAATTACCAGGAGCCAGAATACCCGTAATCAAGTACCAGATCCAGATCATCAGCAAGCAGATCACTGATGCGAGGCAGCTAGACTAGAAGCCAGAAGAGTTGATGCCCGTGAACCGTTTAATTACCCGAATTAAGTGAAATATTAATAACAGAACATTGTATGTTATAGATTTAAGAGTTATTTCCAATAAAGATTTTATAATAAGGTTTGAAGACCTTTAAACCTGGAGTTTCGTGTTTTCTTCAGGACGACCCTGGCGAGACCGACGAGCAGAACCTCAGCTGGAAAGCAAAAAGCACATCACAGTATAAGGAACTTTGTTTTCGTCTGAGAGGAACTTCACCAAAGCTCTCACTCCATGTAACAAAAAAAAACTCAGGATACAAGACTCAAGAAACTAAAGAGACCTCGCTTTTTAACTAAGCAATCAATGGGCATAAAAGTTCGTAACGACCGTCTAAACCTAGCAACAGCAAAGAACCCCCCTTCCGATGAGCTAATTCGTGCCAATGCAAGAATGCCTAGCGGTTGTGGTCCAGACACCCATACTCCTTGCTGCCAAGACGTAAGGGGCCTGTAAGTATTGCGTCATAGTGGTGGGTAGAAAAGGAAGAAGTTTAATAAAAGATTTTAATTTTGAGGCAAATTTTGAGCATTGAATCTCTTTTTTAGTCTCGGGTCTTAAGCAATAGATAGAAGTCTTCTATATATTAAAAAATCTTATCAGTTACTTAACAATTGTTTAGTTCCTATAGTCTTATTGTTTTTGCAGTCTGGAAAATTACTATGCTGTACCGATAAGCTATTTCTTATTTTAAGTCAGTTGAGTGGATAGATGGTCGAAGCTTGCGATAGATTTCGGGTTGATAAAAGTGACCCGTAGTCTGGTGGGTGATAGAATTTTAATACTTCATTACAAAATGTGCGGAATAAATTTGTAGAGTCCAATTTTCTCACATCGCGAAGTGGGCGGAGTTTCCAAAAGTGGCATGCACAAATTTTTAAATTAAATTTGTTTTATATAGTCAATGTAAATTACATTTTTGTATCAATAATTTATAATTATTAATAAAAGCGTTCTAACGATTTTCGCTCTCGCTATACATAAAACCCTAAGCGATTAGCACTGTGAACTAGCGAATAAGAACTATCGAATAATTCGATAGTAGCCAACTGTTTATTTATTACCATGGAAAGTGATTTTGTAGTACCAACGCTATCCTGGTGGTGGCGCTGAAATTAGCACAATTTTACAGAAAAGAGTAGGATAAGGAATACAAAACAAGTAGTAAGAAAGAGAATATTTTATTATTAAATTTAGCAGAGACAAATTTAAGAAGTACTATCGCTATGCTTAAGATGCCGCCCCAACAGTTCGTCTTCATGAGAGTACTATAAGTTTTATATACAAAGGTACTAGTCATTCAGTGACTAGCTTTCAGCACACTTTTTTCGTTAAAATACTTTTTCACTTGATAGTGCCTTTAATAACTGATTAAAGTTAACTTTTGTTGTTCAATTAGATACTTTTGTTTTTAAACTGATAGAAGTTTTAAGCTAATTTACTTATCTAAACTCTGTAGTTATATTAAGATTTTGTTTTCAAATATTAGCATCTGGCAGCTCCTAAGCGGGGCCAATTATGAGTTTTCCTGCATTGCATTACATTTTTTCGACAGATTAAATAATTGTGATAGCACCTTAAACTACATTTTATTATAAATAACTAATCGGCCTGATGTCAAATATAATGGTTCTTCAGTCATTTAATTTTCATTGAATGCACAACACAAAACTTATTTCACATACAACTTTTTCATTTGCAAAACTTTCTCTAGATAAGCACAATGTTGTAGAGGAATGGCTTAAATGGGCAGAACTAATGAAATTTTGTCGGTCATGTAAATTTAGCATAAGCTCATAGGCCTCTCTCTTGTAGCTATACCCTTCTGTTAGGATCAATCATTTGTTCACAAGCACTTCAATCAGTGTTGTTCCATGTAGACAAAAAATGTAGACTACACGATTGTCTACGTGTAGACAATTCAACGTATACAATTCCTGATTGTCTACATGCCAATGTCAACAATGTAGACAACGTAGACATTCAATTTTTCTTATTATGTTTCATCTAATAAATCAGAGCTCGAGCCAAAATCATTGTCATCAATCAAAACAATCATAGAGACATCGCCGGATTAAGATGTCGCAGGTGATTGGGATTGCTTACAGGCATTTCTTTCGTAAATGAATGTGAAGACATTATTATTAGGATATGAATATGCTTTTTTTAACAAATTTTTATTTACCTGTGCAGTATTTTGTAGATTTTTGTTGCACACTGTACAATATGCTACAAGTTTGTTATTGTTTTCCATTAAAAGAAAACCTAGGTGATCGAAACCTTTATTTTACCGTCGACCAATATTTGAATAAAAACTCAAATTAACACCTGAAATTTTCTTAAATGAAGTAAACAATGTGACAGAGAAATCAAGAATGACAAATTGGCTGGCATGCTTTGTCTACATTGTCGACACCATAGTCGACATTGTCTACATTGTCTACATTGTCGACACAATTGTCTACGCATTAATGTAGACAATCAAAGTCGACACGTAGAGGAACAACACTGACTTCAATTGAGTGAACATTCTTAAATGTGAAATTTTGTCACTAGACAAGGTTCCATTTAACATCATATTCTCAACTTGGAATGACCAACCTTTAAGATGCAAGCACTAAGCCAGTTCATCTACATGCCAGATCACAAATATCATTGTAGTAGAAATCTACAAGATGGAGTCTACGTCTTTGGCATAAAGCAGAACATGTACAAAGAAGGTTGATGGATTAATTCCGCCTCTTCTTCTTCTATGCAGCTTCTGCAGAATTCGTTTAAGCAAACTCCAAGCCGCGTTGGGTGTTTACCTTTTAAACAGTGTCCTGTTATAACACCTATTACGGACCCTTATGTGCTATCTGCTTAAAGATATTAAACCCTTGGAGCACTTGAGATCTAGCAATGCTTTGTAGTCAACTTTAATAAATAAATGTAAGTGCAATTCGAGTAGTTCCCACTTTATGCTAAAATTGGTCAGAAGTGAAACCTACAAAATGGCCATTTACTATAATGAAATATTAATATATTGTGATAGCATAGTAGTAGCCCTTGGCATCATGGTTCGCTTCTCAGGAATTAACAAATCCTCTAAGAATATCTATTGTCATGAAAAATACTGCTCATTAGCCGTTTGGAATCAGTAGAAAATTGTTGGTCCCCTCCATTCCTGGCAAAATGCATGAATGGTTGAGGCTTGTAAGTCATTAGGTTCTGGTTCTTTTCGAGCTGTTGCGCCACCAAATTTATTTATGGTGTGATAGCATTCTTTCGATCGTTTATTATAATTTAAAATTTAATAAAAGTTACCACTAAAATGTCAGACCTTAGCCGTTTATCTTTTTTTCTCCATGCCTTATCCATTTTATAAGGACCATAAATAATAGTCAAACGAAAATTAAAATATCTCGACCAGATCAACGGGAACCCTTCTATGTCTATATTCATCTAGCTAAGGAGGACATCATCAACCCCAATAAGTTTCTATAACACTTTTAAGTGCATCCACCCGACCCATTCATTCCTTGTTAAGAACCCTGCTATGGTGGTCACACTTACTTATCATAAGTTATTTCCTATCAAGCGACAAAACTTTGCATAACACCGTGTAAACTTGTGAGAACGTTCCCATATTAAAATTCTTGGCAAAGCTTTTTCACATAAATTAAAAGTTTTCCTCGTCGTTGCCGTCGTCATTGTAAGAACCAGCAAAGCCTCCTTTTTTCATGAGTGGCAACAACCCAAACAGCAAAGTGGTAGACCCGTGCTAGACTTACATCAGTTTGTGTAGGTGTACAATACATATGTATGTATGTGTAGTGTGTAAGACACCGATGAATGAGTTGCTTAAGGAGTCAGCAAAGTGTGCACTCTACTCCATCTAGAACCAAACGTTCCAAATTCTAGAGGGATGAGGAACAGGAAAAAAGGATATTATGTGTCATTTGTTATTCCTTGTAAAACAAAGTTTTTCTTAAAAAAAAATTAAAGGATAAATCCTTCGGTTATGTTCGTTCTGAAGAAATGGCACGTGAGGATGTGTTTGCCTTGAAAAGAGGCGCATATAAAATACACCTACACATGACCTCTATCCTTATTCAAAAGTGCACTTGAAAGACGTTCCAAAAAGTAGGCATCCATATTCTTTCATCAAGGACGTGCAAGGACTCCAGTTTCTAACAATGAGGATTTGAAATACTTACCAATTCCTTTTGATATCACCACGCACCTGAATTATTGATGAGAAAGACTCCCACCGGAACTTGCATCACTACATGCATTGCAGATGCGGCGGAAATTTTGTGAGGTTGAAAAGTCGAAAAGGATTCCCAACTTATGGGCTGATTGAAAAGTTTTTTAATTAATTTTCGCTACTTTCTTTCATCTCTTCGAGAATATTTTTTCCAAAGTAAAAGATATTCCTCGTGAACTTAACTTCCAATCCTAGCAAAAGGCGTCACGATTCAGAAGTTCAGGTTCAGGACATCAAAAATTAATTTTCTCCACTTATACTTGACGGATTCTATGGAAGCGAAATAATTTATGTTCTTCCCTCAGACACACACACACACATTATGCCCGATAACGTTTTTTGATTCAAGGGTGGGCTGTTATTATTCAAAAAAAAAAATAAAAACGAAACTTTTTCAATAATAAATAAATCAAACTGTCATAGAGCGTGACAAGCTCTGCTGTCAAACCTCCTTGGAAGTCAAAGAGACTGTGAAAGTAAGTGGGGTGCATTATGCAGGAGTCACAGTCAATTGTTGGATAATTTCGACAAAATGTCTCTTTGATGAGCCGCTGTTTTAGGTAATGGTATAATGTGAGTCGTGAAAACACGATTCTGCAACATGTTGTCGGAAGCGAATATGTAGGTTACCCACACTAATTTTTGAGAAGGTTATCCAGAGCAGTAACAGTGTGTTCTATTCAAGTTGATGACTTCAACCATAACCTATTTGTGGCTATCTGTGATTTTGAAATAGTTTCATATTTTTCAGCCCATGTGGTTATTTGTATTCCTTGAAACACCAATTCGCCAATTTTTAAATGGTTGATAGATTTTGGCCGTTTAAATCTTCAAAACGAATGAACTAATTCTGAAGGAACATTTACAGATAGTTTATTATACAAGGAGTGATTTAGATTTTTATTTGGAAAATAATTTGCATGATGTTGCAGTTGAAGTCGCTTAAAATGCAGTTGAGAAGTCAGTTGGCTTTTGCAACAATTGCATTCGAAATCAAAGAAAATCACCAACTCCTTACTTTTTACTCTTTTTAGTATTTCTTCTTTATTTACATTTTCTAAATCAAAACAATAAATCTCAATATAGACTAAGAGCCCACAGCAATTTTTGGGTGTGATTGATAACAAAAAACAATTAGCATAATTAGATAGGCCTTTTATAGTTATTTACAAATGTGAAAGTCTTGCATACTCTAGTGGGAGCAATAGTGCACAATAGTGCATCAAGTATGCAGTTCTTTCCAAGTCCAAATAATTGTGATAACAACTTTGCCAAAATGTAGAGTTAAGCCCCCTGATTGAAAATATCAAGGTCTAAGACGTTTTACAGACAGCCTTCCGCCTGCCAGACGCGGTAAGAATAGGCTACTTCTTGCACTAAGAAGGCCACCTTCAAAACGTCTTGGATCTCGATTTTTGCAGTCAGGGCACTTAGCTCTTCATTTGTTGTTATGCCAAATTTCGTATCCCAATTTTTTAGACTTTGGAAAGAACTGCATACTTGATGCACTATAATGCACTATTGCGCCCACTAGAGTATGCAAGACGTTCACACTTATAAATAACTATAAAATGCCTATCTAATTATGCTAATTATTTTTTGTTATCAATCACACCCAAAAATTGCTGTGGGCTCTCGGTCTAATACGAGTATCTAATCAACTCAAACACTTTTATTCAAATTTAAATCACACTTGTTTAATAACACTTTCCACAATCCAATAAGTAAAGCTTTTGCACACTTTCATAATCAAAAATCAACTGTCCTCTGCTCATCGTGAACACTCCCTTATACATACTCAAATTGGTTGTTCTCGAAACTAAATCGCGAAGGTTCTCGTCTTAGAATGTTCTAGGTGTTTGGAATAAGGGGAAATATTATATGACATTGGAAAAGAGCTTTTTGTTCCTTCCGTAAAGTGGATATGCCATTTTCCAACAGATAGCGCTGTGGGAGTATAAAGCTCTGTGTCGATGTTGTATGGTGTGCGTAACAGTATGTTGTTTTGCCCGATTTTTCTTTGTTTCAAATCTAGTTAAGCAGTTCATGAGGTAATACAAAACATTGATTTGATGGATGGTACTGGACAGTAATAGGTTTTTTAAAATTAATACAAGGTATAGCGTTCCTTCTTTAAGAAAGGGCGTGTGGCAGAGAAAATAAAAGTCATGCCTTAAGTTCATATAGCTTATTTAAAAATTCAATTAAAAGCTTAAGTGACCTCAACTCCAAGGTGCGTTTCGCCCAGGTACACCCAGGCAATACGAGATGGTTCAAATTCATGCCTCGGTTTCCTACGGTGGCACGGATCCGAGTGGTCCAATTTGCAATGACTCTTCCTAATAAATCCGATTGAATTTGAGCGATAGCCTGTGTTATGGATCGATAGATTAAGATTTTTTCGTATAAACCTGCGACTTCAGGAAGCTCAGGAAGAAAAAGTCTAGGGGGATCAAATCGATTCATCTTGGTAGCCAATTCACGTCACCTCTGCCAGAAATATTCTTATTATTAGATCGTTTATGTACAATGTCAATCGGGACGTATGCTATGTAGAACGCCGAGCCGCCGTGTCATTGTCCTGCCGAAACCACATGCCGTCTAGGTCTATATGGTTCAATTTGACCTATAAGAAATTGGTTGTCATTGTTCTGTAGAGCTCGCTTTTGATCCATTCAGCGAAAAAACACATTGTCTATGTTCATTAATTTGAATAGGTGTAGGCCCAACTTCCGAAGAAAAATTCATCAAATTGAAGTCTCCGTAAGAACAAGTTCTTGTGCACGGCGGCGGGGAATGGAATGTCTAGGATTCTGTTGTACACTTTTACGGACCGCGGCGAAGTTCTCGCCCGATTATACTTTACTTTGCCGTACAAATGTTGGCTGCATGAAAACCAAACTGGTAGTTTCGAATTTGGCTACCAAACGTAATACCAATTTTCTAGCATAAGCGGTTCCTGAGATATAAGGCCTCAAAAATCACAAAAACCGTAACTGACTGACTCACTGACAATTTTTAGTCAGTAATCATTAAATAATAAAATTTCTCTGTTACATTGTAGCTGTTTCAATATTATTCTACTTTAAATATTCGGTATTAAACAAACCTTCATGAAGTAAGAACTTGGCATACTTTTAGATCTCAGTACTTTTCACGGCTGACTTGTTACACAAAGGTTTTTGTATAGAAGAACTTGGCTCTTTTTTTAACATTTATGTTTTTGGTTTGATTAAACTATATGAAAATTTCATCCAAATCATTACAGTCGTTTTCAAGAAATCAATTTGAAGAATCTGTTGCTAACAGTAATAGACAAGAATAGTAATAAATAGAATAGGTTGACCAGATAAGATCGAAAAACGATTCTCCACGGCTGGAAAAAAGTTTTTCTGGAGTTCGCTACCTGTTGTGAGGAGGAATCGTCATGAAAAGTGCTGCTCATAAGCCGTTCGGAATTGAGAGAAAACTGTGGGTCCCATCCATTTCTCCAAATACGCACGCAGATATTATTGAGAGCTGTAAGTCCCTAGACTTAAGCTCTCCATGAGACGTCCTGGACCATAATTTATTTTAACTTACGACTTATAGGTACTATAAGGCAAGTTATGCATTCGTAAAAAAATCCAACTCGAGATTTTGATCAAAGTTGACATTACGATGATAGCGAAGACGAAAAAAGTGTGTTTGGCAATTCCGTCTGTCCGTCTGTTCGACAACAGCCTAAACGACTCGGCCGATTTTCTTTAAACTTGGTAGATATTATTTTTAATTTTTTCCCCCCACATATTTTTTTCTTTTTTTTTTGTTAAGACTAAAAATAACGGTACCTGCCATACGAATTTTTTTTCGAAATTTAAGAAATATATTTTTTTTCCTCAAAAACTGTTCGAGATTTAAAAACTAAAAAAAGATTCATTTAGTTAAAGATAGGTAATTGTTGAAAAAAATTTTGGAAAAATCCTTATTAAGGGTACCCCCCATGGAACCATTTTTTTTTTATTTTCTCAAGAACGGTACAGCCGATTTTGATCATTTTTTTTGCTAAGGCTCCTCAAAAACTTAAAGAGAAATGTGTATTCAAATTTTCAAAAAATTTGTTTTGGATTTTTTAAAAACACTTAAATTTTTTTTTTTTTAAACTCAATATTTCGAAAACTCAATAAATAAAAGTTTTTTAATATAATCTACAAGATGTGAGAAAAAAAAATTATTTTACCTAAAACTAAAGGTACCCACCATACAAATGTTAAAAAATGGTTTTCAAAAATAGTATTTTTCTCGAAAACGGCGTCTAGAATTTTGATAAAATTTTTTTTCTTTCATTTAATTTTTACGATCTTTAATTTAATAAAAAAAATTGAAATTAAGATATTACAGCTTGTACCTACCATAGAACCATTTTTTCGAATTTTGAATTTCTCATTAACCACACAACGGATCTTAATGAAATTTCTTACAGAGAAGATTGTAAAAAGTCTAAAATACATTTCATTTCAAATCTTTAAAATAAATATTTTTGGAATTTTTGAAAAAAAAATCTATTGTTTCTTTTTTTGAAAATTCTCAGAAACGGCTCAATATTTTTTTTTTGAAAATTTAATTTTTATTCGACCAATAATAAAAACTTTAAATTGGCGTACCAACATTTTTTCTTAAAAATCTCTTAAAAAGTTTGTATACAAAAGCTGTTTTTTAAGAAACCACTTCAACGACTTATAATTTTTGTTCTTGCATAAATTAACATTCGTTTTTAAAATTCCTAGTTTATTACATAGGAGTAAGTTCGTTTATTTTTCTAAGACCAAAAAGAACGGTACCTGCCACACGATTTTTTTCGAAATCTTATAAATAATTTTCTTTCTCAGAAACTGTCGGACAGATTTTTTTCAAAAAAATTTGATTTAGTTAAAGCTAGGTAATGGCTGAAAAAAATTTTACAAGAAATGGTTATTTTTGGTACCCGCCCCTGGAACCTTTTTTTTTATTTTTGATTTTCTCACGTATAAACGATTTTGACCGTTTTTTATGCTAAAGTTCCCCAAAAGTTTGAATATTAAGTATTGTGAATTCAAATTAAAAAAAAAATCAAAATTTTTTCCTTAAAACTTAATATTTCGAAAACTCTATGCTCGATTTGCTCGATTTTTTTTAAATTGATAAATAAAAGATTTTAATATAATCTACAAGGCGTGAAAAAAAAAATTTACCTACATACAGGGTGTCCCACAGTCACCGCCCCAAATGAAAACCATGGATTCCTGAGGTCATTTTAAGTCGAAAAACTTAAGAGGTCATTTTCTCGTTTTCGTCCCGTTTTCGAGTTATAACGGTTTTTATTATTTTTCCCTTAACTGGCTTTATCTTTGCCAAACTGCGTCCGATTCGTAAGATTTTTTTTATAACCAATCAAGAATTTATTACAGTTTTAGTTTGTCCGAAGACTTTTTTTTCTGCGGACAACCGTTTCTCCGCAATTTTGCATCAAACCCAATTTTTTCGTTTTTTAAGTAGTTTTTTCACTTTGATATCAACTTATTCAAAAAAACACGTTAGTGAGTATTAATTTTTTTCACTTATTATTAAAGCCCAGTTCATTTTCTAAAATTAAATATTTTTTTTTCCTTAAAAAGAATACTAAATGTAATTAACAAAAAATAAACAAACTGAGTGAATTAAAAAAAAAAATAGTTTTTAAATACAAAATTAACTTTTTCTGAGCTATTGTGGTTAAGAAAAGGACAAATAGATAAAGTTAATTAGTAAGACCGTTAACTAATGTAAACAGTAAAAATTTGCATTATGATTTGATGGTTGTAAATGTCTTTCTCGCGTGAACTAGTGTCCGCGTCGTGTTCTTTCACTTGATACTGCATTTTGGATTTGTTATTCAAGTTGTAGTTTTTTTCAATTATTTGCGAACAATGGATTACACTAATCAAGAATATCTGGAAATGTTATTAATATACGCTGAAATGGGACAACTTTATCTATTTGTCCTTTTCTTAACCACAATAGCTCAGAAAAATTTAATTTTGTATTTAAAAATTATTTTTTTTTAAATTCACTCAGTTTGTTTATTTGTTGTTAATTACATTTAGTATTCTTTTTAAGAAAAAAAAAATATTTTTTTTTTAAGAAAATGAACTGGGCTTTAATAATTAACGAAAAAAATTAATACTCATTAACGTGTTTTTTTGAAAAAACTGATATCGAAGTGAAAAAAACAACTTAAAAAACGAAAAAAATTGGGTTTGATGCAAAATTGCGGAGAAACGGTTGCCCACAGAAAAAAAAGTTCTGAGACAAACTAAAACTGTAATAAATTCTTGATTGGTTTTAAAAAAAATCTTACGAATCGGACGTAGTTTGGCAAAGATAAATCTAGTTAAGAAAAAAGAGAGCAAAAATCATAAAAACCGTTATAACTCGAAAACGGGACGAAAACGAGAAAATTACCTCATAAGTTTTTCGACTTAAAATGACCTCAGGAATCCATGGTTTTCATTTGGGGCGGTGACTGTGGGACACCCTGTATATAACGGTACCCACAGTACAAATGTTAAAAAATAGTTTTTGATAATCGTATTTTTCTCGAAAACCATTCCGAGAATTTCGATAACATTTTTTTTTTAATTTCTCATTATCGGTATAAAGGATTTTAATAAAATTGTGTATAGAGAAACTTCTAAAAAGTTTACAAAACATTGCATTTCAAGATTTAATTTTTTTTTTGAATTTTTGTAAAATTAATCTATTTTTTGTATGGAAAGTTCAAGATCTAAAAAACGACTTAATATTTTTTTTGGAAATTTATTTTTTATTCGTATATAATAATAAGAACTTAAAGTTGGCGTACCAAAATTTTTTCTTGAAAACCTTTTGAAAATTTTTTATATGAAAGCTTATTTAAAAAAAAAAACACTACAACGTTTTATAATTTATTTTCTTGCATAAACTATTATTTGCTTGAATGGCAAATGTGGCATCCTGTTTTTAGCTCCAACTACTAAAGGAGTTGTTTTAGTCATTTAAAAAATTAATTTTATGTTTATGAACAGTTTTTCTTTAATAACATTCATTTTAAGAATTTTTAGTCTTTTACATAAGAACAAGTTCGTGTGACCCAATCGTGCAAACGCACGGTTAATTTCGGGCCATATACTGTCTTGTCTCGGATGGTTTGGAACTGTGTATCCTTGCGTCTAGGACGAGAGTTTTCCAGAAAAACAGGGCTCAGTTGCATTCCAATAATAAAAGTTTTTAGCTTTGAAAACAGCCAAATTAATGTTTTCCATAAGAAATACATTTAAATTCACTTGCTCTCAAACTGTTTTTTTTTCACAGAAAAAGTTTTCAATTTTACCTTTTAACATTCTCCCTTATTCTTTAACCTTCTAAAAGTTAAGCTTTCAAAAGCTTGAAACCATGCCACTGACCCATATAACAACTCCTCACTCACGATAAAGGAAACATAAACAGAGCTCCGACATTAACTACTCGTCAAAATATAATACTGAAGGCAGTTTGTTAAATTCATAAAAAATGAACTCACAAAAACAGCGACAAAATCTTTATTGGCAACTGGTCACCAATCAAATTGAGCTAAACGCAATCAAGAAAAGCAAGAAGGGACGCATTAAAAACTACGACTTTTATTCAACGTTGCCGAACAAACTTCGCCAAAGGGTGGCAAAAATCATCCCTCTAGAATATTCCGATGAATTGCCAGAGCAAAAATCCCAACATAAAGCCACATTTCCACCAACAGTAACCTTAGAAGAAGGATCTGTTGACACACCAAAGGTATGTCTTCATATTCATTTAAGTTTCTTATATTTTTTTTGCAATCCTCAGCAAATGGACTTCAATGAAAGTACTTGCTCCATCGTTGAGCGTAAGGAAGAAGAGTTCCCAAAGTTCGATTTAAATTTAGAAAATGTCATTGAGAAGAAATCAACACGTGGAAAACGGTGTAACTGGCATTCGGCCTTTATATGTGCACAGCGAAAGGATAGGGTGAAATGGAAGTCGAAAATTTACAAAATGGAAAAAAATATCTGGGAGAAGCCTCTCGACGAGCAAGCAGAGCAACTTATGGATGCAGTAAGCTTTGAATAACTTTCAACCCTTAACCAAAACTTTCTCAACCACTCCTGTAATTTCAGTCCGCAGAAAGGTTCACCGATTGGGTAAACAGCCTTGGAAGCAAAACCGAAAAGGCCATGACAAAAGAGCAGCTTAAATCGCTTTTTTCCATTGAAGGCAATGCAAAGCTTTTAGCATCTATCCAAACCGACCCAAAGGAGGTAAAAGCTATTGCTAAGACTGTCGCTGATAGGTGGAATTTACCGGATGTAGGTTTTCTATTTTGTTTTATCTCACTACCATTTTTAATAGTTCGGTTTTTCATTTATAGATGGCCATCGAACTGAAATACGAAAACTACATTAACACAAATTTGAAAACAGCCCCTAAGAAAGTCAGAACGGTGGCATTTGGAAAAACAATTCCTTATAAAGAGAGACCATGGATACGCACTGAGGAAGATGTGGCTATTGAAACTGTCTTCCCCGATGAACTGCGGAGTGGAGAACATCTTTTCAAGGGAATTGCTCATTTACGTTCGTCCAAGGCGTTTATTGAGTATTGTAACAAGAAGCCAACCGTTCCAAGGCCAAAGTACTTGGTTGAAAATGGATTCTTTAACGTGGCTGCGAAAAAGACTTCCGATGCCGAGGTTCCACTTTATGAACTTTTGAAAATCAAATAAATCAATCATTTGTAAAACTAAAACAGACTATCCCAGAGTATTTTTTCCAGGACACATTTGATTGCAGAAAAGAGATAAGGTGATTGGCAGTAAGTAGTTTTTGTTGCACTAACTTGATGGCTAGAGACCTCACAGCAACACGCGGCTAATTTGTTTAAAAGTTTAAGTTGAAACAGCACAGCAGGAATTATGTAGAAGTGTTTCATCTTTTATTAGAAATGAATTTCAGGGACGACTGCTGTCGAATGAACGCATTTGGTATTACGTGCATTGACTTCAATGGTTACCATTTCTGGTCACATAGGAATACCTTGGAAGTATTGCCCTTTTATTCTCCTCCCTTAGAACTTGTTCCTATGTTTAGAAAACTTACTCCAATTAGTTGCAGTTTAAGCCCCACTTTTAGTCAATTCGTCAATTCAACAATAAATTTGGTTTTACAGTATCATTTAAAGCTTGAACAGAGTTCATTTTGTAATTTTAGTTGAATGGCACTATTATGCCATTTAAACCTCAGTTCAAAAAACAGTAGAATTTATTTTCATTTTCACTTGCGATATAGGGGCAAGTTCTGCATTTGGCAAAAAATCGAACTCGAGATTTTGATCAAAGTTGACATTGCGATGATAGCGAAGACGAAAAAAAAGTGGGTCCGGCACTTCCGTCAGTCTGTCTGTATGTCTGCATGTCTGTATGTCTGTATGTCTGTATTTCTGTATGTCTGTATGCATAGCTGGGCATTAACTCGTTAATCCGTTAATCGTTAATTAACGAAGTTAAAATTTTGATTAACGGATTAACTTTTAAGTTAACTTTAAAAAATGTTAACGGACACGTTAAATCCGTTAATCCACGTTAAGTCCGTTAATCGTTAATCCAATGTCTACTATTTACCGGGCGGCGCGAAAAACAGGTTCAGACAAGTAGGAGACAAGTGCCGTGCGGCGCGTGCCGCGGGTGAAACAAAAACAGCTAGGTACGTATTATATTTTGACGGCGTGTGCGAGTGAGAAAACTGCGAAGAGATTCGTTTCGTTTGATCATTTCATTATGCCGGTCGTCCACTATGTGCGCGATAAGTTCAACCAACTTCGTTCAACTTTTTATTCAACTCTTTCTTTGGATAAACAAATTTAGAACCTCTTACACTAGTGCAACAACTTACGTAATTCACGTTGAGCAACTAAAGTTGAACAAAATGCGTTTGGAACCCCGTACACATAATTGACCAACTATCCCATATGTTGATTAACCCCGCACACCTAGTTGATCAACTCTTAAAACTTATCCCAGTGTTGAATAGCTCCGTACACCTAATTGACCAACTTACTCAAATGTTGAATAACCTCGTATACTAGTTGATAAACTTGTTCGATTTTGACAGAAAAAATTTTTTTTCGAGTTGATCAATTGCGTTTTCGATATGGTTGCTCAACCAGTTGATGAACGAGTTGATACCTTCGTATACGTAACCAAGGATCACTCGTTGGGGAACTGCAGCCAACGCAACGCAACACAATATTACGTCAAGAAATCCCAAAAAAAATTAAAAAGTTGATCAACGCGTTGAACAAATAATGTGCAACACATTATCTTGAAAATGTTGCTCAACGTGTTGATCGAACATTTTCAAGGAGCAACACGAGCTCGTACACTACCCGTAAGATTGTTGCGCAATTCGTGGAGCAACGGCCAACAACTAGATCCAACCCGTTGGTTGAACAGAATTGAATGCACCGTGCATTACAGTTGAATGCGTTGAATTCGAAATTTGTGCGTTGATCGCCTAGTGGACGACCGGCATTACTTAGCGCCGCGCCGGTGCTCAGAGTAAAAAAAAATATAAAAAATGCAATTTTTATCACATGTTAACGGATTAACGATTAACGTTAACTTGCGTTAATTCTTCCGAAATTTAACGCTTTAACGTTTAACGAAGCTAACTTTTTTAGTAGCGGATTAACGATTAACGAAGTTAACTGTTTGATTAACGGTGCCCAGCTATGTCTGTATGTCTATACGTCGATCTACAGCCTAAACCCTTGGAGCTATTTTCTTCAATCTCGATACTAAAAGGGTCTTCGCCTCTTCGGTGATTCCCTTTAGAGGAAATTGAAATTTGGTTTAGCTCAAAAACTAACGGTACCCCACATACGACCGTAATGCAAAACCTTATTTATCTCGAAAACGGCTCGAACGATTTTGATAAAAAATAAAATGCACGACGGGGTCGCACGAACTTACCCCTATGTAATAGACTAGGAATTTTAAAAACGGATGTTATTAAAGAAAACTGTTCATAAGCATAAAATGAATTTTTAAAATTCTTTTAGTAAAGGGTTTTCCAATAAGAGGTGTTATTGTGAATAGCCCGCTATTTCGGTAGCTGTCACTTTTGAAGCTGTCATTTTTTGACATTTGACAAGTAGAAACTACGCTATTAATAAAAATGGAACGATACACGCTTCAACAACGCATTGAAATTATTAAAATTGGGTCCTTGAAATGCATGAAAATGAACCGGAATTTCATCGAAAAATCATCTTGACTGATGAGGCCCATTTCCACCTCGGAGGCTACGTCAACAAGCAAAACTGTCGCATCTGGGGCTCGGAAAACCCAAGAGTTATTGTTGAAAAGCCTCTCCATCCTCAACGCGTGACTGTTTGGTGCGGTTTATGGTCCCGCGGGGTCATTGGACCATACTTTTTCGAAAATGAGGCTGGAGCAACAGTTACGGTCAATGGATTGCGCTATCGAGAGATGATTAATGATTTTTTATGGCCTGAATTGGATGGTATTGATCTGGACAACGTTTACTTTCAACAAGACGGCGCTACGTGCCACACAAGCAATGAAACCATCGATCTTTTACGGGAAAAGTTTCCGGACTGTGTTATCTCTCGAAGAGGTGATCACAATTGGCCAACGAGATCTTGTGATTTAACACCTTGCGACTTCTTCCTTTGGGGCCACGTGAAAGATAAGGTCTACGCCAACAGCCCAGCGTCGATTCAAGACCTCAAAGATGAAATTCGTGAGGCTATCGAGGACATAGGGCAGCCACTTTGCGATTTGGTTATGGAAAATTTCATGAAAAGGATATGGTCCTGTAAGCGTAGTCTTGGCGGCCATTTGGCTGATGTTGTGTTCCATTATTAACGGCATACCTTCCTCTTTATAATGAAATAAACATCCGATCATTTATCTCCAAAAATGCCATTTTTCTTTGAATATCAAAATAACACCTCTTATTGGAAAACCCTTTAGTAAGAGATAAAAACAGAATGCTATGCAAATATGAATTTATGCAAGAACAAAAATTATATAAGTCGTTGTAGTGGTTCCTTAAAAAAATGAGCTTTTATGTACAAAATTTTCAAAACATTTTGAAAAAAAAATTTTGGTACGCCAACTTTAAGTTTTTATTATTGTACGAATAAGAGTCAAATTTCCAAGAAAGGTATTGACCCGTTCTTGAGATATCGAATTTTCCAAAAAAAAACGACTTTTTTTTCTAAAAATTAAAAAAAAAAATTTGTTTAAGTTTTCATGTTAATGTTTTTTAAGCTTTTTAGGAGCTTCTTTATAAAAAATTTCATTAAAATCCATTATGCCGATAATGAGAAATTCAAAATTCGAAAAAATCGTTCTATGGTAGGTACAGTCAGTAATATCTAGATTTCAAATTTTTTTTATTTAATCTAGATCGTAAAAATTAATCAAAAGAAAAAAAGTTTTAGCAAAATTTTCGGAACAGTTTTCGAGAAAAATACGATTTTCGGAAACCATTTTTTAACATTTGTTTGGAAGGTACCGTTAGTTTTAGATAAAACAATTTTTTTTTTCTCAAATCTTGTAGATTATGTAAGGAAACTTTTATTTGTCAAGTTTGAAAAAAACTGACCATGAGTTTTTAAAATATTGAGTTTCCAAAAAAAACTTTAAATTTTTTTGTTTAAAATCCAAAAAATAAAAAATTGAAAATTTGAATATGTAATAATATTAAAACTATGGAGGAGCTTTAGCATAAAAAAAATGGTTTAAATCGACTGTACCGTTTTCGAGAAATTCAAAAACAAAAAAATTAACCCAGGGGGGCTACCAAAAATAACAATTTTTTTGGAATTTTTTTTTCAACCATTACCTAGTTTTAACTAAATGAAATTTTAATAATTTTTTTAAAAAAATTCCATGGGACAGTTTTTGAGAAAAAAAATATTTATAAAATTTCGAAAAAACGTATGGTAGGTACCGTTATTTTTGGTCTTAAAAAAAAAGAAGAAAAAAATGTGTGGAGGCAAAAATCAAAATCCATATGTACCAAGTTTGAAGAAAATCGACCGAGTCGTTTAGGCTGTAGTCGAACCGGCAGACAGACAGAATTGCAAGACACACTTTTTTGGTCTTCGCTATCATCGTAATTTCAACTTTGATCAAAATCTCGAGTTCGATTTTTTTTTGGAAAGTTTATAACATATTTGTTTTTCTCAAAAACTGCTCGATAGTTTTTTTTTTAAGTTAAGAAAACTTTTATTTAAGTAAGGTAATGTTTGAAAAAATTTTGCTAATGGTACCCATCCTAGAACCTTTTTTTATTTTTGATTTTCTCAGAAACGGTTCTACCGTTTTTATAATTTTTTTATGCTAAGTTTCCCCGACAGTTTATGTATTCAAATTTTAATTTTTTTCTGATTTTTAAAAAATCTTTTAAGTTTTTCTTAAAACTCAATATTTCGAAAATGGGTTGGGTACGATATCTCTCTTTTTATAATCCCGTTTTTTTAAATCCCTTTTTTATAATCCCGTTTTTTATAATCTTGTTTCTTATAATCCCCTTTCCAATTACGACGTATAAACGGTGACGTATGTATGTATATGCAACCCCCCACTTGGGTACACTATAGGATTTGAGGTAGGTGCGAGGTTGGGTGTATGCAAAATTTCTTTAGAATTTAAAGAATCTGGAAAACCAACACGTTACCTACCTACGTATTCTAAAAAACGGGATTAGCGGGATTTTAAAAAGCGGGATTATAATAGATCTGGATTTTGGACAAGCGGGATCTTAGAAGAACGAATTTGAAAAAGCAGTATTTTAGAAGACGGGATTTTAAAACCTTTTTTTCGGGATTTTTGAAAGCGGGATTTTAAAAAATGGGATTCCGATACGCTCCCATTTTAAAACCTTTTTTGCGGAATTTTTGAAAAAAACGGGATTATAAAAAGCGGGATTCCGTTATGCTCCCTTCGAAAATGCCACACTAAATTTTCTTAAACCTTGACAGTTAAATTTTTTTTAGACCAGTGTAGGTACAAGATGTGAGAAGGAAAATTTTATTTTTTTACTGGTTTTCAAAAATCGTATCTTTCATGAAAACGACACCTAGAATGTTGATAAATTTTTTATATCTATAGTTAATAATAATATTACTGACTGTACCTACCATAGAACCATTTTTTCAAATTTGGAATAACAGATTTTAGTGAAAATTTGTATAGAGAAGTTTCTAAAAAATTAAAAAATATTGCTTTACAACCATTAAGAAAAATATTTTTTTTGGAAAATTCCATATCTATAATATTTTTAATTTAATTACTTATACAAAAGACTAAGAATATCAAAAATGAATAAATAAATTTTTTAAATGACTAAAACAACTTCTTTAGTAGTTGGAGTTACAAATAGGATGCCATGTGATTCAAGAAAATATAGGTTTATGCAAGAATAAAAATTATAAGTCTTTGTAGTGATTTCTTAAAAAAATAAGCTTTTATATACAATTTTTTTAAAACATTTCCAAGAAAAAATTTTGGTACGCCGCGCCGCCAATTTAAAGTTTTTATTATTGTTCGAATAAAAATTAAATTTACAAAAAAAAATTGAGCCGTTTTCGAGATATTGAATTTTTCAAAAAAAATAGATTTTTTTTTTTTCAAAATTCAAAAAAAAAATATTTTTCATAAAGTTTAGAAATGCAATGTTTTTTAAACTCTCTCTAAAAAATTTCATTAAAATCCGTTATGCCGATATTGGGAAATTCAAAATTTAAAAAAATCGTTCTACGGTAGGTACAGTCAGTAATATCTTGTTTTCAAATATTTTTTATTAAATTATAGATCTTAAAAAGTTAATCGAAAGAAAAAAAATTTAAGCAACATTCTCAGAATCGTTTTCGAGAAAAATACGATTTTCGGAAACCATTTTTTAACATTTGTTTGGAAGGTACCGTTAGTTTTAGATAAAACAATTTTTTTTTTCTCAAATCTTGTAGATTATGTAAGGAAACTTTTATTTATCAAGTTTTAAAAAAATCGTGCATGGGGTTTCTAAAATATTGAATTTTCAAACAAAATTTTTGAAATTTTTTTTTTAAATCAAAAAAAAAAATTTGAAAAAATATGAATACACAATAATATTGAAACTGCTAAGGAGCCTTAACGTAAGAAAAATTATCAAAATCGGTCCTACAGTTTTTGAGAAAATCAAAAACAAAAAAATGATTCCAAGGGGGGTACCAAAAATAATAATTTTTTTTTAACTAAATTAAATTTTTTGATTTTTTTTTAATCTGTGGGACAGTTTTTGAGAAAAAAAAATATTTTTAAGAATTCGAAAAAAATTCGTATGGCAGGTACCGACATACAGACAGACAGAATTGCGGGACCCACTTTTTTGGTCTTCGCTATGATCGTAATGTCAACTTTGATCAAAATATCGAGTTCGATTTTTTTTTCACGGATGCATAACTTGCCTTATAGTACCTATAAGTCGCAAGTAAAAATTTAGGAGGAGATACATGAAGATACTCCTCACAACCTGTGTCACTACTCTGCGCTATATTATCTAATAAACAGGGTCCTAGAAAGACAAAAATATATTGAAATTTATTAACGCTACTGAATGGCTTGAAAATTCATAAGCTCTATCAACCAGCCGACTACGATATTGGAAATCGCCTCCATTCACAGTCAAAAGACATAAAAAGGGTCATGGACGACAATTATAAAACGAACGTAAACCACTGACAATGCC
Organism: Chrysotoxum bicinctum; assembly: GCA_911387755.1. Lineage (NCBI taxonomy): Eukaryota > Metazoa > Arthropoda > Insecta > Diptera > Syrphidae > Chrysotoxum > Chrysotoxum bicinctum. The sequence continues at coordinate 43,295,719 of OU426989.1, forward strand.
CGTTTCTTGTAGGAGCAGCAACAAACGGAGAATGGCCACCTCGCCTTTACATCAGCGGTTTTCACCTCTACGGGTAACACGAGCGTCAGTGAGTTGATGGGGCAACCTCTATCTAAGATTGGTAAAATTCTCTTGAAGAACGGGACAGCCCTGGTCATAAATACCAACCAACTAACCACTAAGCTATGAAACTCATCTACCAGACGTTGCAATGAAAATATTATGAAGCTGATATTAAAGCTAAAAAATGTGCGGCTAAAGCTCCAATAAAAACTTTATGATTGCAGTTTTTTGCCGGTAAATTTGTGGATCCGGTGTCAAAATTTAAAGTTTTCAACACCACAGTGAAAGTAAATGTTTCTGCTATGGCATTGAAGTTAAGAACAATCGGAAGAAATTGAAAATATAAAAAGGTATTTTGTTAAGAGTGTTTTTTGGTTACCTTTCAACATCCCTAACAACGCTACACACCTTGATTCAGGCATACCTCAAACAATCCTGAAAAACTTAAAGGCTAATACAAATTACATTTTCAGAGTTATGAAGCGGTCAAATCAAAACTTTAACAACCGGATCCTAATGGTATGTTTTGGATCAGGTTATAACACATTCAAAAACTGGTATGATCTACATAGATGTTACTCATATCATACGAGTAGATGATATGAACAGTGCCTTCTATGAGTGAGGGAATCGACTTGAAGGGCTGTATAAAGGCAACACAATCATAACCTAGGTGAAAACAATTATTTTAGAAAAGATTTTAAAGTAACTGAAATGAGCTTGATTTTGAAGGATTCGAATTATATACCACATAGGACAGATCTAAAAACATTGTTTGTCCACTTTGCAACCTTGATTAAGATAAAAGTGTTTTGCGTTTTTTTGGCACTTTGACCTATTTTGGAGAGGAAAAATGCATTCTAATAAACTTTCTTGTTGCCAAGGGCCCCATCAATCTTATTTCTAATAAAAGTTTCATGAACCCCAATATATTTTATGTCATTCTGTAGGTGTGTTGAAGAACGACAAAACATTATTTCACGTTTTACTTAATCATTGAACATCGCTTCTCTTTATTGCAGAAATAAACTCCGTCACTCATGTGGAAGTTATTAAAACCACAATCATTCCATTCTATAGAAATTCTGGGAACACTAACAGCACAAAAGCACACAGTGATCCTTTTGAAGCTTTTAAGATTAAAGAATGGCCCTTGGATGTGGCTTTGGTTTATTATACTTTATGAAGTGTGTTTCAGCAACCTTCTGGACCGAATAATGCCTTCCGGTGGGTGGCTTAGCCATCCCATTCGCCCGCTACTTTACTGCTCCAACAACACACATGTGTAGCTACATTTTGACAAACATCCTTTACAATGAAGCAATCATTCAATCAATTCATTTGGCAATCGCACAACCACTCAACTGTGTCGCACTTCGTCCTGGGGTTTATTTTTCGGTTCTTTGGTCTCTCCGCAGCAGAGTGTATGTGATATAATCCTTTTTTGGTCTTATTATGGGTTCAGGTTTAGGAACCCGTTTCAAATCCAGGAAGGATCTTAAATTTCAAAAACACAACGTATTAATTAGAACAGAGAATTGCTGCTCAAGCTCTAGCAAAGGGTGATCCTGCCTGGTAATAATAGTAATCTGAAAAGGACGAGAACCCTTCCTGTTGATGGGCATTGAACAATACTTAATGAGTTTGAGTGAATAATGAAAAACCGGATTTCGCCCTCAATTGAGCACTTTTATGTAACCAACGGTGTGATGTGTGTGTGTGAGCTTGAAGTGTGTATAAACAGGTTTTTCTTTTGACAATGTGCTGATCCACTTTGGTGTCACTTGAATGACTCCAGAACTGGACGGTATGATGGGCAGGATATGAAGTATCTAAATGTATATGGTTCGCGTGCCAAGTGAAGTGGGAAGCTTGAATTTAATAAACCACAAAGTGAGCCATAGAGAGCAGAGGAAGTATCCACTCAATGACTATGAATAGCGAAACATATGCTTCGATTGTCAAAGCACCCTCTTATTGACACGGATTTGAGTACCCACAGAGCAATGCTATGGGATAGGTGAAGGTGATGGCATCTAATTTTGGAGAATCGATGATAGGATGGTTCAGTGCTTCATTATTAGTGATACATGAGGAAGTTTCTCTACGGCAATAATTTTCCAATGAACGGATTTCGATTGTGTTTGATGTACCTAGATTATTTGATATTTTTGGGATTCAAGAGACCTTTGGTAAATATTACCTACTTAAAGCACACTTATTGTTTAAAATGTGTGATTATGTAAAAATGCTTCATACATAGGTCTTTGATTGCATCCTGTTGGATGTCAATCAAATTCTGGACATGGACGTTCGCTTTCAATCATATGGATGGTTCGCTGAGCTTCTAAAATTTCTTGGTGTGAGCATTAAGCAGTTTAAAATGACATATAGCTTTCTAGAAGATAATTTTAAGTTTACATTCCACTTAAAACACACAGAATTTACAGGTAAAATAAAGCATTCCAGATGAGTTCGATCCTGTGTTTGAAGAACAATCGCATATTATTTCGCTTTCTGTTCGAACATACTAAGCCATTCCGCAACGCTTTAATAGGCAAGTATCAGTGTGATTTTCGGTCCGGCAGATAGGTCTTAGACTAGATCTTCAAACTGAAGTATATCCTCGAAGAGACATACGAATATTAGATCGAGACTCACAATCTTTTCAAAGACTTCAAAGTCAGCATATGATAGCGTTTATCATCAGGGACCCTATATGAAAATTGGCAAACTTGGTTCCACAAGAAAACTGATCCAATAAAGTCTGATGAAATTAAAAACACATAATGCAATGTACATACAATATCTCTTCCGAACTCCAATGTTTCGGCAAGGACTTGAGCCTTAACACGAAAGGTGCTTTCTGTAAACAGCTAGGATATACATATAGACGGTCATCAGCCACTACTACCATGCCCTTTTAGAGATATTGGAGAACAGACGAAACTTGTTGGTTTTTGAACTGAACTAGAAGAAGACCAAGTGTATGCAATCAGCAAGCAAATAAGAATCTATTACTTACGACGAAACCTCGCTATTAACAATAGCAACTTCAAGGTAGTTAGTGTTCATCTACCTGGGAGTAAACATAAGGTCAATAAATAACACCTAAGTGGAGATTCTGTGAAGAATTACTCGTACAAAAATGGATGCAAGACTTCTAACGCTTAAGGCTCAAGAGCTTGTGAAGAAGCAGGGTCTAGTGAAATCTCCATTATTAGTGTGTGCATGCTGTCGGCAGATATGAAGGGGATCTTTAATTTTGCCCAAATCCGAACTCCTAAGGTAAGAATCATTTTTTATACTTTGGAGGATCCTCTCAAGAAGCAGTGTCTGAATATATATATTTTTTTGGTGAAAGCTACTGGGCATCGATCCCAGACCTTCGGCGTGACATAACGCGAAAGTAACATATATACCTTTATTCGGAATAAGCTCACGAGCCTAATGCTCTTTGTCTCAAAATCTTAAGATCATTGTATTTAATGTATACGATTATTATCATGCCGTGTGACAAATATATTTAATCCCAGCCCCAAATTCGAGGGGACAAATAAGAATAAATCACAGGTTTCTAAATTTGTTTTATAATTCACATGAGCTCAAGGGTTTATTGAGAGACCATTATATTGTTAAACACTGCGCGGGCGATGGGGAAATAAGGGTGGGGAGAGGTGTCGATGAACATTGGTCTTGAATGTGTGCGCATTGAAATATGGCAAGGGAAAACTATGCCGGAAAAATTATTTCATAATCGTTTTGGGCGACTAAAAAATTAATCTCTGTATTTGACGGTATACGACCAGAATTATTCTCGAGGTTGAACTGATGAGGATTCCTATAGCGAAACGGGTATCACTGGTGAAATTCATGGTGGGAAGAATGCAACTGGTAACTTCGAGTGAGCATTGCTTGTGAAACAATTTAACGCTTCCTTCACAAGCAATAAACAAGGAAATATAAGAAACATACCGACAATGTTCAAGAGATGGGAATAAATCCATGATAGCTCTGTTTCCTCTTTTCTCTATTCTGAACTCTTTCCAAAAAATGGAGAAAAGTTTGTGTATTTTCATATTAAGGCATCCACCAAATAACATTCCCCCGAAGTGAATATTATTCTGCGTTGTCCCGCTGCCGAAGAATAATATTCTGCAAGTTGATTTAATGTTGAATTTCCTAACCTAGCTCAAAAAAAAAAAATATTTAAGAATTAGGCATATCAAGTTTGATCATCGAGGACTCTTTAGATTATAAATCTATCAATTCATTCATCGCATTATAGTTTTTTCCAATTTTAGTTTTTTCGCATGAAAGTTTTCTTGTTTTATATTTTTCTTGCATGATATTTTTCTAGCATGATCATTTTTTCGCACGATAGTTTTCTGCAAAAAACCACCTTAAGCCGGAAGGCTACACATCCTATAGAGAGCACAAGATATCTGAAGGCAGAGGAACTGCCATCCTCTTAAATTGGAACATCAGAAGAGGGGATTTTTGGAGTGCTCAACAAAGCTTTGGACAGGCAGAAAATTCCCCGCACAAGCAGGCACGAAGACTTGCTACAGTATACCTATACAAACAACATGCATATATATGCTCATGGGCAAAGACTCCGCATAAACCTAAAAAGAATCTACCACAGGACCTTCAACACACAGAGTGACAAATTCCGCGTTTGCCAATAACTTTGAGGATGGTTTCAAAAGACTGCCTTGCAGTTTGAGGAGATATACGCTACCACTGACACCGTGCCCTTATTCAACACTAATCGAAGCCACTATCCAAAAATGTTTTCAGTTCTCATGAAGAAGTGGCGGACATTATCATTGTCAAAATTTCGAAAAAATCAGCAGGAAGCGACAAGAGTTTGTGAAGGTTGGGAGTTGGGTAGAATTATCCCTTTGTAACAGCAGATGGCACGCTTGTGTGAGCACGGCTACGCTCGCCGGATGGGGGGGATCTTGCTGTATAAACCCTTCCAAAAATAAAAATTATTCGTGCCAGAAAAGTACTATGTATATAAGCACACATATTTAAACATACAAAAACAAAACGGAATGAGATAAAAGGTATTGTCTTCGTCTCGTTATATTCACAACTGGTGTTATGTTGTGTTAACCAAAAGGTTAAATGGCATCCCTTATCCATTAGTACCGAAAGTTACCTCCATACTACACCTGCCAAAGAAGTTTAAGTGAGTGCAGCCCCTGAATGCGCTTACATCATCATATCCTCTATCACCTCTCCATCCTTCACCCCTTACCCCTCGATAAGGAAAATTTTAGAACATCATCATTTTTAATAAATCATAACTTCATTAAATTTCACTTCAAAATTCATTATTTTCCTTTTTATTTCAATTTAATTCTTAAAACTAACAATATTATCATGTGTATGCTTTCTTTTAAACTGAACAAGGTCATTGACCCTTAACTTTCTTTTGCCTTTATAATCTGCAGATCAGCTGTTTGATCTTTACATAAAACTTAATCATGTTCGCTTTTGAGTAAAACAAAAATCATCGCAATTGAGCGTAACTGTGATTATCTGTAATTTTGCAGATTTTGTGCATACAAGAGTTGTTAATCCAACAATTATTTAGAACAAGTTATAACACGTGAGAGATTTAGAGAGAGTTTCTGTCATATAGTGTGCAGAGTTTATGCAGACTTCGATTATAATTATCATAAAAAAAAACTAAAGATAAAGCAAAAGAAAATATGCATTCCCTGCAATATTGATTTGACTTTTAAATTTTCTTTCTTTTTAAGAGATTTAAATCTTATCAGTACGAAAAAAAAAAACATTAAATAGCTATTTAATCCTTGAAATTCAAAATTGAATGTAGTGATAGAAAAAGAGTTATAATTTTTTCAAATCAGTTAATTTTACCTTGTTTTTTTTTTTTTTTTTTTTTTGCACAACTTAGGTTACCAATATTACGCCAAAATCAAAAATAGAAAAATTAGGTTACTCACTTATTGATTTGTTGATGACGATCGGGATCTATCCACCGCTGTGCGCACAATGATGATGAACTCGTTGTACTCGTCTTTATTTTAATATTGCTACTGGTTTTATATTTTTTTTTTGTTTTATAGAAAATATATATTAATTAATTCGCTTAAGCTTTTGTTAAGATTTGGTAACTTGGCCTTTTTTTTCTTTCTTTTGACTATTTTTTTTCCTCTTTTCTTTCTTTTTATATCACTCACACTACATTTTTTTTTATCAAAATTTACTTTTATCAAAATTTAGAACTATTTCAGCTTTATAGGGTTTTACTTTAGAATTTAGACTCTAGACTTAAGTAGGTAGGTATTTAAATTTTAGAAAACTCGAATAAGAATTTTGAGTTGGAATTTGTAGTCAGGGTTGGTTTTATTCCGTATTCCTGTTCTGATGTACTTTGTGGCTCGGGATTGACTGCATGAGCACATGTGGAAGAAGCTCGACTTTTTCGTCGTGGACCAATTTGCCAGATTCAGCGTAATAGTAATTATGCTACCGATGAGCAACGGGTGCTTATCGCTGACGAAGCTGAAATGCTGGCTTGTGAAGTGTCAATATTCTCGCTGTTCACGATATTGGTAGACAGAATTTTTAGGCGTCGGTCGGCGTCGATCGATGCACGTTAATTCTGAACAAAGTGAGAGTTTTATTAACTTCTCATGAATAATGTTTCAGATTTTGGCACTGCAATTAATATTTTTTTTTTCATTTTAAAGTAGGCCTAGTTTAATTTAAAAAAAAAACGATAATTTTTAAGTACTTACATATTGTAAAATATATGTTGAAAAATTTTCAATGCCACGAGAGTGGATGGATCGACTGGCTCAAGCTATGGTTGGTGCAGAAAAGAACGTTCGTGCATGGCGGAAATGAATAGATAGCTGATGGCTATTCGGAGAGTTTTCGAAAAAAAATGAGAATTGGTTCAATGGTTCTTTCGAACAAAAAGTTTTGGGGATGGTTTACATTAACCATGGTGAAATTGATTTGTAGCTTTCGCAATTGTATTTGTGGCTTCGTAACTATTTTTGAGACTTTGAAATTATAGTGGCTATTTTAATTAGAGATTCATGACAAGTTCTTTACATACTTAAAAAGATACGAGATTTTGCTGCTCACAAAACAACAGCTAACTTCCTACAGCCTTGAAAACGGCAAAAGTTGTCCCCGTCTTGAAGAAGGCAAACCATGGAAGGAATTTCGATGGTTCTGCTGTATGAACAAGACACTGGAGGTGTTAATTTTAAACAATCTTAACGTTTTCTGCAGAGAAAGAGATGTCATATCGAAATTATGGCTTTCAAAGCAAAACTCTACGCTACATCCACTGCTGGGACTTCATAGAGAAATACCCTTTGACTTAACAAAAACGAAACGACTAAAACCTTTGGGAATATCATATCTAACGAGGACTGAATGTAAACACGGAAAAAACTGAACTCATCTGCTTCCGAACACCGGTGACTTTTAAATTTAGGAATTTGTTTGTGACCTCAACTGTATATAACCAAAAGTTTTTATAGTGGGCTCCAGGTCAATAAAAGACGGGTTAAATTAGCAACGTTTCGAGCATGAATACACTCTTCATCAGGCAACAATAATTAATTGACTTTTCGACAAAGCATTGACACAGGTGGAATACATAATAAACTTTATAGAAAAAATTTTCAATACAAATTTATCAAATGCATCACTATCCGGCGTCACTTTCTTTCGGATCCGAATTAATTGACTTTTCAAAGATCTGAAAGAAAGTGACGCCGGATACTGATGCATTTGATAAATTTGTATTGAAAATTTTTTCTATAAAGTTTATTATGTATTCCACCTGTGTCAATGCTTTGTCGAAAAGTCAATTAATTATTGTTACCTTATGAAGAGTGTATTCATGCTCGAAACGTTGCTAATTTAACCGGTGACTTTTATTCGAATTCGAGTATTTATAACACGATGTTATGTCATCAAACTCAAGTTTCAAGACAACACAGACAAAAAAAACGAATAAGAAATTGTGTGGTGCAACAGCTCGAAGAGAACCAGGACCTAGTGACTTATAACTCTCAACCATTTCTGTGTGCGTGCTACCACGCTACCAGGAATGGAGGGGACCTACAATTTTATGACAATTCCAGAATGAGCAACACTTTTCATAAAAAAAAACATATACTCTGAGAATCGAACCCAAGACAGTCCAATGCACTAAACATTATACCAAGAGGTAGTATACAACAAGAGGTAGACAACACTGAAGCAACAGTAAATCATCAATGAAGTACTTGGGAATCAGCTTTTCCAACAAACTGAAATACAAGAAGTATGCAGACTTGATTTTGAAAAGAGCCAACTTTTCTCTTGGTCCACCCGCTACTCAGAAGGCGGAATGGACTCTCTCCGAGTTGATGAAAAACAGCATTTGTCCAACCAGTTCTTAAAAAAGGCGAATTCAACTCCCCTGCAATTACCGACCAATTGCTCTTACGCCCCTTCTTTCCAAGGTCATGGAAACGCTGATTAATAATCAGGTGAAGAAATATTTTTAAGAACGAATGCTTCTTAATGTCCGGCAATGTACGGCTTTCGTAGCAACAGGTCCACTGGTGATCTGATGGCATATCTCACCGAAAAATGGAACAAATACTTGCACCATTTTTGTGAAACCAAGGTTATTGCACTTGATATTTCTAAAGCATTTAAAAGAGTTTGGCATGGAGCTATCTTATCGAAAATGCATGCATTTGGCATCGATGAATCTCTTCTTCGTTGGATTAGAGATTACCTTTGTTTTGGGCGGTTTTAACAATGATATTCAAAAAATTAATTCTAGCGTACCCCAAGGCTCCGTTTAGCATCCGAATCTCTTCCTCATCTTCATCAATATTCTCTTGTCTGAATTTTCTAGACAACTTTAGTACCAACATAGTACCATAAAAGTCTTAGGCCTTTGGTGTTAATAAAGGCTGTTTTGGCTTCTCGATGCAGATTGGAGAGGTGGAAAAGGATATTATTATGGGATTCAAGATGCCAACAAAGATAGTGTTACTAACAGTTATCATGTCCATATTTGACCAACTATGATTTCTTGCCTTCTACCTTGTGAAGTTAAAAGCACTAATGGACGAAGTGTAGAGAGCTAAAATAGGCTGGGACGATATAATCCCTGAAGAGCTACAAACAAAATGGGAAAGCTGGTATTGTTTGATGAAAGATGTTCAAGAGGTGCAGATTCCGAGGTGCTATTTTCCTATAAATTTTAGAAAGATAGCCAAAGTTCAATAGAATATTTTCGTGGACGCCAGTGAAGATGCTATAGCTTCTGTTGGATACCTTCGATTCCAAGAAGGAAACGCGATTGGATGCTCTCCCGTCTGTGCCAAGAACAATGTTGCACCTCCGAAACCTTTGTCAATTCCAAGGTTGGAATCAATCATTGGTGCTAGATTGGTCGGCTTGATATTGAAAATAACAAGTATGAACATCGAAAAGCGATATCTGTGGACCGACTCGGGAGGTGTTATTTACTAGCTGAAATTTGATGCCGAAAGGTATAAGCAGTTTATAATGTTTCGTATTTATGACATATTACATAGGACTCCAATCGAAGAATGGAAATTACCTCCAACGAAATATAGTGTAGCTGATGAAGATATCAATTGAACCGCTGAGAAGAAAAAGGAAAACATTCCACTAATCATAGTTTTTGGGTAATCAAAGAAAACTGTTTATTTCTGAAACTGAAAGTTATTCTTCAAAACATTCTGAAGGACAAATGTAAAGCTAGTAAAGCAGAGTGACATACCAAACAATTGAAATTAAAAACTTTAGGGCCTGGCTTAATAATTCCTGTTAAAGTGAGTGGCATGTTTTCCTTTTTCCACTAATTGAAAAAAAAAAATTAAATAAATTATTTTAAATTAAGTTTTTTTATTCAAATAATATAAATAATAGTTACAAAATATTTTATTTATTTAATATTAAATAATTCTGCAAAATTCTAAGCAATATTTTAATAATAATTCAAGGGAATAAAAATAAACAGAAATGCACGACTGGATCGTACGAACTTGCTCTTATGCAAAAGTACTTTGGAATTTAAAATACATTTTATAAATATAAAACATGGATTTAATGAGATAAAAATATTCAAATGTATGGAATTTCCGTCTCATTAATCCTTTTAATATTAAAGTAATTTTTTATATAACAAATTCCTTAAAATTTTTCGAGAACAAAATTTGGGATGCCAAATTTTAAGTATTTAGCAGTATTGATTTTAGAAATAGTTTCAAAAAATAATCGTTCACACGTTTTAAAGATATTGGTTTTTCAAAAAAAAAACTTGATTTTTTTTTTATTCCAAAAAAAAAATTTCGAATATTTTTATATGCAATATTATTTTAAACTTAACTTAACTTTGGTTAAAATCGTTAGAGCCGTTGATGAGAAAGTCAAAAAATCAAAAAACGGTTATATGACAGGTACCGTTAATAACATTTTACCCCAACATTTTTTTTGAACAAAATTTAGTTCATGTCCATAATATCGACAATTTCCCGTAAGAATGTATTAAGCGACATTTTTAAATTTATTTCGTCCAATAAAATACACAAAAAAAATAGCTAAATGAGACGTTTGTTTCGTTTCCTGAACAATTTTAAAAATGTCGCTTAATACATTCTTGCGGGAAGGTATCGATATCACACCTAATTTTTTTTATTAAAATCGTTAGAGCCGTTTTTGAGATGAATAAGATTATGCATTACGGGTATATGGGGGTTACTAGGGAATAACCGAAGACCCTTAACTACCGGGATTGAAGAACATAGGTCTAGTGGCTTAGGCTGTAGGGAGAGGATTTCTTGAAGTTCGTTTTTATGAAATATAAAGTGTACCGAGTGTCATCAGAGGCAAAACTAAACCAATGGTTCCAGAAATGGCCCCACTACGAGAGGCAAAGTTGAAGCCGAATTACTTTCTACTTGGTTCATAGAGTGGATATAAATCTGCAGGACGATTTTGCAATAGCGACATTTTATTTCATAAGCAGTAGCGACGATGTCAACGGGTAGCAGATTTGTTTTGGAAACGATGGGTATACGTGAGTTTCTGCCAACCTTAACACGAAGGACTAAATGGTTTGAAAAGGCTAAAAATATTGAGGATGGAGACTTGGACATAGTATTTGATGAAAATCTACTATTTGATGAAAATCTACCAAGGGAATCTTAGCCGAAAGGAATCGTTACAAGAACAATCAAAGCAGAGGATGGTGTTGTTTGTAAGGCAACTGTGAGAACAGCTTTAGAATTATATGAGAAGATGGCGGTTCTAGATGTCAAAAAAAATTAAAATGATGGTGATGATGGTCAACAGCAGGAAGCAGTGGAATTACAGGAGGAACGAAATGTTGATGATACGAGTAGTTAAGGGCTTCTTTGTCATTAAAGAACATGAAAGCACGCTAAAACCAAATTATGATTTAAAAAAAAAATCACTGTCGAGAAAACCACTTTAATTTTAGTTAGTATTCTATCTTTTTTTGCTTGGAATTTGTTTGCTAAATTTTCCTTTTATAAAAATATATTTTTCATTCTATATAAAGAAATCAACTTAAAAATACGAATTTATTTAAAATTAAATTCTCAACACCCATATTCGAAGTTCTGAGCACTCTGAACTAAAAAAGAAACACAATTTATATTTTGACAACTGAGGCTGTGCCTGTGCTCTGAATTAAAACAAGAAAACGCCTAATAAGTCAATCTTAGTGTCATGTTATTTTGACAAAAAATAAGAAACAGAACCATTAGAAGAGTTCCACGAACAATCCCTCCGTAGAGAAGACATCACCAATATCATGTGCATCGTTGTCTTCCTTGTTTGTTTTCGCACCCGTACACACCCATCCAATAAATGAATAGAACGAGTTACACTGGGTAGTGATGTTTTAAGAGGACATTTTGCTTTTATTAATAAGATCGTCTTACAAAAGCAAAAATGCATCCACAGAAAATTCAATTTGGGCCTTGTTTTCCACCAAAGAACACTGTTTCAATATCCTCCTTGCATGTATAGGCAGTTTAGATGTCTTGTTTTGTGTTTTGCATGACAGAGGAGCATAACATCACATCACATCAACTTCATCAATGATATTATAAGAGTCCGAGTCCTTTATAAAGTGCACTTTTTGTCCATCATCGTCATGGCTGCGCCTCAAAGACTAATGCAACAACCGCATTGCAGGATACTTCCAAGGTTTCACATAATTTTTTTGATTTTTTTTTTCCACGCTGCCGCCGCTGATAGCATTATCGTTTTTGTCGGAGCCGTTGTTGTTGGAAGTCGTCATTGTCGATAAACAAATTAGCCAAGAAAATCAGTCAGTAATTTGAATTGAAGCGAGTTGCTGGATGCGACACAGTGGCAGGTGGAATGTGGAAGGAGCTGCCTGTCTTTAATCAACTTAAAAAATGACTTGCTACTTGTTTCTGTTTCACTCTTGCTCTTTCCCTATTTAGCCTCAAGGATCCATCTATAGATATGACATTTTTGCGGTTAGATATCAGCGAAGCCCTGTGATGCTGCCACTCAGCGATACGAGCCAGGAAATCCATTTTACATCGACGACAACGGTCGTCCTTCTGAGAGATGTTTAATTAAATTTCTGAAATTAAAATGTATTGTTTACTTAAATTGGAAAATCTCATAAAATAATAACTACACCGCTAGATGGAGGGACCGTCCGTCGGTCGGGTGGCACGGATCCAATACACAACAAAATGCAAAGAAATGGGTACAACCGATTAAGTCGAACAATCATACATGGATGCCGCCGCCGCTGCCGCCTCACCGAGTGTGCCCGAGCCTGTAGCCTGATGCCAGCATCTAGGTAAATGGAATTTATTATTCATCAAGGATTGTGTTGGGGAATTCAAATATTTTTTTACTCATTCAGCTTTGCTGCATGCCGGTGGCAATTCTCCGATTAACCCTATATGACTAGGTGACACCGAACACACTGCTGCTATAGACGTCACGTATTGTTATAATGACTATGATCCTCGGGGGCCACCAGGGCTATGAACACAGCCATCACATCGCACATGGAAAGGTGTCCATTTATCGTGCTGGTCACTGCCATCGTCAGGATTCAATGCGGATAAAAAAAATGGAGACACATCTGCATTGGGAATTTTTCGGGATTTTTTACATGTTCGGAATATTGGTTTCATAAATCGAGAGCATGAGTTGGAGTTTTACTTTACACAAAGTTGTATTTGGGAGGAGCGTATGTCCTTTTATAAATACAAAGGTGATGGCTGGTTCAACGATTCATTCATTCATTCGATGACGTTCAATTGTCAGCATTTTACTTACCGTCAATGAATTTGAACAATTGAAGTTTTAATTGAGTTTTGCATTGGACTAAGAGATAGCTTCAGTTTTACGACTGACGAAAAAAGAATGCAAATTTTCAACTATATTTTGGATTTAATTGAAAGACATAATCGTACAAGGATCAAGTGAAATAATGGCCAAATTGACTTTTGCAGGTCGAATAGCGATTATTGAAATTTGTGTCTTTTTTGTTAATTGATTGTAGTTAATATAGGAATCAATTCAAAGCATCAAGTTATACAAAATTTATTATACTTTTGTCATCATGTACCCAAGCAACACATAAACTTTTGGAGAGTACTTCAATAAATGTATCAGCTCTTTACAAGCTGTTAGTTCAATCTTCTTAATACCATTTCACTTTATGCTCTTTAAAATGTTCTTTTTGTTATAGTATAATTAAATGCTCTTTAAAACATCTTAGAGATAATCATGACAAATGTCATCATATTGACTCTCTATGTACCCTCAATAAAACCTCTTTAAAAGGAGTAGTTTTAAAATGCTCAAAGAGGTTTTCATTTTAATCTTACGAATACATCTTGAAGATATTCTGTGGAAGTTTTCACTAAAACGTATTTATGAAAGCTTAACATCAAGAATTACTACTTTCCTCTTTGGTTGAAAAAAATGTTTTGTTTCGCCTAACAATTGTGAATTGTGAAAACAAGCGAAAATCTTTTTTTCTCTCTTCTGTTTAAAGAAAACAACTCAACTATTTAGTTGAATGTGCGCGCTATTGCATATGATTATGTTTAGCAAAAACTAAGCAAAACTGCACAACTGTTTGGTTGCTTAGAAAACAGATGAACTATTTGGTTGAATGTTCGCGCAGGTGCGTATAATTATATGTTTAGTTTGTGTCAAAACACAAACTTTTTAGTTGCTCGTAACAAACAGTTGCAAAACTAAAAATTGAATGTGCGCGCCTAGCCTAATTGAAGGGTTGTAAGTCTAAAGGGTCTAAGTGCCATTTTTATAATTTAGAGATAAACGAGAAAAACAAAATAAAAAGCCCTTTGGCACTTAGGCTCTACCACAACTTTATTTGTGTGTGTGTACAGTTTTAAAAGAAATAGGCACTTGAATCCATTTTGATATTATAAGGCTTGGCACTTAGATTGTATTTTGATAAAAATATTGATTTTTGATTTTTTGGCACTTAGACCCTTTAGACTTACAACCCTTCAATTATTGTGAATTTGTTATCTTTTTCTTTTACTCTTTGCTTACACTTTGTTTGCTCTTTTTTTCTTTGAATTTGACTGATTGTAAAAAGCTATATTCTTCCTTTACTCTTTGTTTACACTTTTTTCACTCTTTGCTTTGAATTTCAGTTTCGATATCTTATTGTGAAGTGCTTAAGATATTTTAAAGAGTTCTTAACAAATGGTTGGGGTATCTGTATGAAATACATATTTTTTGTAAAGGGTGACATTGTTAAACGTATATTGAAGATAAAATTATTATTTACTAGATTTTTATGTTTTATCGTTTACTATGTATACGAAGTCATCAGTTTCTACGGATGTAAGTAAATGAAAGAAGGATGAAGAACTTTGGCAGAATATAAAAGAATATAAAAGAATCTTGATAGAATGTTGACGCAACAATAAAATGTCAAGTTAGCATATCTTTCTAACAGATTTTTAATCCAGAGATTTTAACACTTTTGGAAATAAAAATTAAGGAATGACATATATTTTCACTTGTTTATTCATTTAGTATGTATTTTTGTATCTTTTCTCTGTAAGATGTATAAAACCTGTCAACTTACATTTAAATTTTGAAAAAAATGCAATAAAAATCCGGAATCATTCTTCAAACAATTATTATGTTTCTTCGTGTTTTGTAGTATAAAGGAGATCTTAGCATCACCATATACAATAAAAAGTTGATTTAATTTTATTTCATACAAAATTCTAAAGACGTAAGTGCTAATATGTCGCTCAGTTTGTAAATCTTTTGAGTTGTATTTATTTGCTGAAATTATTTTACATTTTAAAATTATTCAGATCGAACAAAAAAAGACCTTTCATAAAATAAAGCACCCTGTAGGTAGGAATACCTTCGATACATACACATACATGAATCGGCCATATCTATTGCATACTTAAACGTCATTTCTTTTTTTATTCTGAGGGCATTTTATTATTATAACATTATTTTTCTGAATATTTCTTTGTAAATACTATTCTATTTGAAGGCGCGTTAATTTCAAGTAGGGTAGAGTATGCGGTTTCAAATTAAATCTTCTCTCGCAAATCAAAACACACAATCATAAAAAGGGTATACAATGAATATCGTAAATCCAGTCATAAATTATTGAAGGAAAGAATTCGCCATGTTTGTGTATTTATATTTGTCAATCCATTTTATTTGAATTGCATTAAATTTGTATTTGCGTGAAAGAGGAAGACATTTTTTATACATTTTTCTACTTCGCAGTTCAATCTTTCTACTCAAAAATATAAACATCTTGAAAACCACTTGAAAATGTCTTTATAGATTAATCAAAAAATGATCTTTATGAAGTCGTACAAATAGTTTACTTAGAACTCTTTGTTCAATACAATAGACTCCTCCCATTTAGGCCTTTTTGTGTATAACAGACCTCTTTAAGATTGTTCAAAGAGTTGAAAACACTTGAAAAATAACTTTTCAAGATATCTGTAAGAGGCAATTGTGTTGCTTGGGTAAGGCTCTTAGACCGAAGTTGTAGCTTCCTTCAACCAGTTCTTTTACCTTTTCCTCTAGAAAGGGATGTCATCCTATTTATGATAACTGAACTGTTGGCTAAAATAAAATGCGGTAGTAACGGTTTTCCGAACAGTTAATTTTTTCACTTTAAAGTAAGAAGATCTTGGAAATTACCTTTCGCCACAAAAGGGCCCAACAATTATAAATAAGAATTTTCTCTCTTATATGTCTAAAAGCAAAGATCCTTTACCATTTATTATTCAGTAAGTATCTATCTATCTTGTTCAACTTGTGTGTTCTATCCCACCTCTGTCGCGATCTTCGAGATTAAACTCCAAGACTTTCCGGGCGGAGCATTTGGGTCCGTTTACATGACCCAGCCATCTCAGTCCTTGGACTTAAATTCATTTGACTAGGTCGGTATCGCTGTATACAGTTCGTGGTTGTTTCTTCTTCTCCACTCCTTGAAAGAAATTTAATGTGGAAGAATCATAAATCAATGTCATCCACTTTTGACAAGTTCCATGTCTGTGCACCAAGGACCACGGTGATAACACTCTTATAAATGGACATTTTAGTTGGCACAAGTTCGCTGCTTAATTGCTTTCTTAGTCCAGAGAACCAACGAACCAATCAACCAGCTTTATATGGTGACGTTGTGTCCAAGACCTGGGGGTTGGAGGTCTTTTCTTGGTGACATCGTAGACTTCGTATGGCTCTCATTGACCACTAAGCCCGTCTTCTTCAATTCCGTCTCAATGCTCACAGCTGCACCACTGACATCACGGTTTGTTCTTCCAATAATGTCAATGTCTTCGGCACATCCGGGGAATTGGACGGACTTAAAATTGCGCTTATAGTGTTAATGCTGAGGTTTCGCACTATTCTTTCAAGAACTATGTTGAAGAAGTCGCACGACAGAGCATCGCCTTACTTTAAACATTTTTTAACATACATCTACTCGGTGAGATCTTTTCCGACCTTGTTGGAGCAGCGTGCGTTCTTCATCGTCATCCTGCACGAACGGACAAGTTTTCAAGGGATAACAAAACTTCACACACACGCGGCTTTGAAATCAATGAAAAGGTGGTAGGTGTCGATTTAAAGTTCCTGGGTTTTTTTCCAAGATCTTCCGTCATGCGAAAATTTGGTCTATGGTGGAATTTACTGGTCTAAGACCGCACAGATATGAATCTTTTAGGTGAATAACGGAAGCCTTTCAGGAGACTGAAGCGCCTATTTATTTGGGGCAGCTCAGGGGATTTCCTTTCTTGAATATCTGTCAAACGATGCTGAGGTTCCATTAATCGGGCATACTAGTGCATCGGGTAGATCATCCCGACCAAGTCATGGCCTGCGGCTTTGAAGAGTACGACAGTAAGATTCGATATAGCTATTGTGACTTCGTCCAGGTCGGGTGAACCATATTGTTGATCTGCGTCGCCTTAGTAAAATAACACTATCTTCCTAGCAGCGAAATTCTCTTTGTTATCGCCGTAATACTGTTTTGAAAAATATTATTTCCATATTCTCTGCATTGACTGCGGTTCTATCACGATGTTCAATTGTTTGTCCATACAGGCTTAGGCTCGGGGATTGTATCCTTGCGATGTTTATTTTACCTTTTAGTAAAACTATCGCTTCCCTCTATTTCCTCAATCGGGCGCTTCTCATACTCCTTCTTTTTCTATCTGAGAAGCTGGTGTTCTTTTCACTTCTTCTGCTCGTAGAGCAAGCAAGCAGCTCTGGTCCTTCTGTGCAGCACTGCTTTATATGACTCTATTTAAGCTGCATGTGCTTGCCGGTACTCATCGTCAAACTAGGGCTTCCATCGTGGTGGTAGCAGTCTGATGAGTGCTGCACAATGCTGGAACTAGTTCCCAATACTTGACACAAACGGAAAAGTACCTGGCGATCTCGTGCGGTTGTAGCCATTCAACGTTGAACTTCCTCACAGCATTTTCTTGCGTTGGCTTGGGTTGGAACTATACGCAGCCATATCTTGGCCGAAGAGCTAATGGTTCGAGTCCAAGTTGATGTTGGCCCTTCGGAACGTGCGGACATCCTCTCTGCTGGAGAAGCGCCGTGCATCGATCGCAATGTCATGTGATTGATCAAGAGATCTCCATGTCCCTTGATAGCTACCAGAAAGTCTCACCACAAATCATAGTCGATCAGCCTGAAGCCGTTATCCGAGGTGGTGTCGTGTACTTCCGACAGTGCCACCTCAAAGTGCATTGCTCATTTACCTTTTCCAGGAGCTCGTAGAATATGTCTTGTAGTAGTCCAGGGCTTCCGCTAATTATTCGGCAGCAACGTGCACAAATAAGGGACCTAACATTCCACGTACAGATCCGAAGTGTGTCCTTATTTCTTAAGCATGGTTGGTCATCAGTAAATCCGTCCATATCAATAGCTTCGCAAATAGACTATGTTATGTAAGTCACCTCGACGTACAACTGTCATAAAAAAAAAATTACTCGTGTGGCAACACTTCCAAAAGAAAGAATAAAGAAAAACAAATGAATGTTCACAAAGAAGATATAATGAAAGAAAGATATTATAATGATCAAAAAGCACCCCCCCCCCCCTATCTTCAGTACCAATGAAGTCAAAAACTTAAAATTCCGAATATATTCTAAGCTCGTCAGGCACAGGCGCCTCACCAAATTTAAATTTTCTAGCATAAGCTGTTCCTGAGATATAAGGCCTCAAAAATCATAAAAACCGTAACTGACTGACTCACTGACTGACTCACTGACTGACTGACAGATCATCAAAATTATGGAGCACTTCCCGTCATCGTAGAATCTTGTAATTTTGCACAACGGTAGGTCTTGTCATGCAAGCAGAGGAAAAAATCGAAAATTTGAGGTTTTTCATCCAGGGAGCGTGGTATCCGCCCACTTTCTGAAAAAAGTTTAATTTATATGGAGCAATTCTGATTGCTGTAGAATGATAAAATTTTGGTGGAGGGGTATAGCTTAATATACACTCAAAGCGAAAAATAGAAAATCTAAGATTTTTCATTCGAAGTGTCTTTTTATTTTCATTTTGAAACTATACATGCATCTTGAAAATTCACGACTTTTCTTAGAACTAGAGTGCTCGATTGGGTACTCTATGTTATGTTTATGTTAACATGGATGAAAAAAGAAAACATTTGCATACCTGAAAAAATTATGAGATTACAAAAAAAACTCTCAACTGTGATGTGAACTATAATCAAACCACTAATTAGGCTATTAATTGGTGGGCTACCTTCATTTAAAAAAGAGTTAAAATTGACAAAAAAACATCATCGCATCCTCAACAATTATTGCTTTTTTATGACTTTGAGCGGATGTAAGTACTATCATTTATAATTAAGGTAGGTATATGTTAGTGGTAGGTATCTTGCCAGGACAAGAAGAAACAATTGAAGTGCAAATCAAAACAACCAATAACAAAAAGAAAATATACCAACACAAATAGGAAGCTATAAACTAAGTTGATTTTAGAAGGTAGAGTCCTTCCTTCTATCTTTCCGTATCTTTCGGGACTTAGACATGGCAAAATATTAAAATCTTTGCGAAAAGGAGTGAGATCAGACCAAAAACATAAATGTTAAAAAAAGAGCTAAGTTCTTCTATACAAAAACCTTTGTGTAACAAGTCAGCCGTGAAAACTACTGAGATCTAAAAGTACGCCAAGTTCTTACTTCATGAAGGTTTAATACCGAATATTTAAAGTAAAATAATATTGAAACAGCTACAATGTAATAGAGAAATTTTATTATTTAATGATTACTGACTAAAATTTGTTGGGCTTGCTGGTCAAGTTTTTTTTTATGCCCAATTCGAAAGGTTTTAAAAACTTGACTAGTGAACCCATCAAATTTTAGTCAGTTATCATTAAGTAATAAAATTTCTCTATTACATTGTAACTATTTCAATATTATTCTACGAGTACTTTAAATATTCGGTATTAAACCTTCATAAAGTAAGAAGGCAGAAGAATATACTGAGAGAATAAAGATATGATCAGTTGTTGTGGATCTGGTAAAGAGCAAAGACCTTTTCTTTGTTTAACCGAATATTGTTTTAGTTTTGTGTTAAGCAAAATATAAACTGGTAAGTTTTTAGTGTGAATAAATTTTACAAAAATCAGTTTTAAACTTTTTAACTATTTAACCTGTACGGAAGAGCAGCTTCACGAAGAGAAAGAAGAATTCTATGAGATTTATGTCCGAAAAACTAAGTTGAAAGGCAGAAGTCAAGTATTACCTCTACGAGGGTAGCCACAGTTTACCCAATAATGAAAAAACAACTACAGGTCTTTGAATTGGAAACACCGAGAATGTTTGTGGTTATGACCACCAGGTTGCTTACCTGCTAGATTATATTCACAAATCGTACAAACTCTAAACTATTGGAACGAGTTTCCAAGTCCGGGTTGCCTTAAAATGACTTATTACAACCGTCATTCAACAGCCAATAATACTTCTTCTAATTAAGCAATCAAAAATATAGGAAATGAGTTTCAATGAAATAAAAAAAACTTAAATAATAGAAAAGGAAAGAATGATGAATTAGTCTGAACGCAACTTTAACGTATATAGCTCAATGATCATTTCTGCTTAAGACAAATTTTCCATATAAATATCATACAAAATTTATCAAAAATGGTGATCTGATCAATTTTCTTCTCGCTGAAAATGATCTACATATATAAGTCCGTTCATCACCTCTATAATTTCCCGAAGTATCGCTGTGGCCCGGCCGGCACCCAGATGCGCTATTTTCATCAGAGACCATCGTCAGTTAAGGCTATCATTGTGCTGGTAGGGACAGAATGAAGAGATTTAATGGCTGCTTGGCTGTTCGGAAAATGCCGATATCTTTATTTGATATCATGTTTTTTTTAGGCCAAGATAGGACATCTTTAATCAACTAATGTTCCACCTGAAAAACCCTACAGTGATTGGGAAGACTAAAAGAAAGCCTTATATTTAGTATATCTGAGTATACACCTCCACCAACCCCGTCAATAGTTTTGATCCATTGGTGAATAAATGGATTTAATCACCTTTCAGGTGTAATCGATGCTACTTGGAAGTGATCCGAATGCGTTCAAAATGTTGAATTGGCCAATTTCATTATTGATCCACTGCTAGGAAGCCTTGAGACGAATTGCTGTGTTTGCAGGCCTTTATTTGCTGAATATAACGAGGAGTGTTAGATGTAATAGAAGTGGCCCACCCATCCCATAATGCATAGATAAGTTTACCTTTGGATCCTGCTTATAATATTACTATTAGTATCTTTGTCTAGAGCTGTCCACCATACTGCCACGTCTTCGTGATTGCCGAATTGTACAACCAGTGAGTAAGTGGGGGCATGAATATTTGGGCCTAGAACCAAACTTTCCATACCTATGGGGCAGTCAACAATAATCTTCCAAACGGAGGTATACGCTGTAGGGGAATGCGTGGATCGAAATCTCGAAAAGAATTATCGTAACAAGAACATTGCCATCAGGTCAGATAGTCACGCGGCACTCAAGGCACTAAGCTCATATATTATCAGCTCTAAATTTGTGTGGAAGTCTATACGCAAGCTAAATGAACTTGGAAAACAGAACAGGCTCACACTTCACTGGGTACCTGGTCGCGTGGGTGCACATGGAAACGAAGAGGCAGACTCCTTAGCAAAAATAGGCGCATCAACGCCTTTAACAGGACTTCAGGCCTATTGCGGAATAGGAAAAAATGTCATCAAAATCAAAATAAATCAAGAAGAGGAGGCAAGCAGATCCAAGAATTGGAAAGAATTCCCAAAGCATGAAGCCAGCGAAAGTACTGGGTAATTACAACCAGCAACGTTTCGAAAACTGTATTAACTTAAGTAGAAATAATCAAAAAAAAATAACAGATATCCTTACTGGAAACTGGAAACTTAGAAGACACATAAGCTTATTTGGTAGGAAAAGCAGTGCCACATGTAGATTCTGCAACAAGCATCAGGAAACACCGGACCTGATACTAGAAAGATGTTGTCCACTCATGCACCAAAGGAAAAACTATCTGGGACAATACCAGGTGAAAGAGAGCGACCTATCCTCTATCCCAAATACTAATATTCCTAAGAGCAATAAATTTACAGGAAGGTCTATAAGATAATCAAGCTCATCAATTTTTAAATGGGGACAATAGATATCCAGTTCGCAGTGCAATTCATTCAAACAACTTGCTTGAAACTTGCAATATAATTTTCAATCGTGATTTGAATCATTTTAGTTTGAAGTAGGCATTTCAAGCTCCACTTGCATTCATTTTTCTAACGATGCCAAGATAAATTTCGTAACTTCGAATGTATAGAAGGAATATCTCCAAATGCTACTCCTACACTTGAAACATTTTCCAAACGAAATTCAAAAAATAATAGTATTAAATCAACTCAACACACACAATCAATTCAATTTATTCATGTGATTACCTTGTCAACCGATGCCACTGGCATTCACCGAGCCGAAAGTTCCCTACCAGGGAGCTCTGCATTATTAGGCCATATTAAAACATCCAGAACGGTAGTTGTATGCTCCCGGATATTGGTGGCTGTTTATACATTGTCCTTCCCACTTCAACATCCTGCCACCTCGTCCTCCTCCAACACGTCCACTTCTATGCCATTTCAACGAAACAGATGTGTGGCTTTTGTTGTATAAATGGATGTACTTTCACATCCGTAGATATAATGGTTCGGCATTTTGACCATATAACCGAAAACAGTGACTTTGTAACTGGATTTAGCTGTACGATAAACTTAATGACATTAATGACATTAAAGCACTGTCATGCAGAGGCATGTGTGAGTTGCTATCCAATATCCTCATTGAAATATGTGGCTGGGATGCGATGTGCAGTGTATGAGTGTGTGGTAAAAGCAAATAGCAACTATTATGCCAGCTAATTCTATTACAAATGTAATTAAAGGATAATAATTACATCGGCGATGTCCCTTAAAACTTCCCGAAGACCGAAAGGTTTGATTCAAAATTATGTAAATCAAAGGGTAAGTGTCTCTCGATCTTGTCTCCCCGCTTTCCCTCTGACTTGCTTAAAAGTTTATTTAATGCCATCGAGCTTCGGGCAAATTTAAAACTTTATTAAATATCACATTCCCTTGACACTAAATGGCGTCAACTCCATCATCAATAGCCGGCCACCCACCATTTTGAATGGAAGAAAGGATGTGTTGGTGGTCAACAAGACAACATACCCATGCATACCTACCATAAACCATACTGATGGTGCGTCTACATTGAACGAGTTTTAATCTGATTACGATTTACTGTGATTCAGATCTGATTGACATATTAGTCGGTTAATTAATTGATTTAAAGCCCACAAATGATAAAGCAATGAATTTTCATTCAGACACATACAATTATTGTTGAGTGTAGGTATTTGTATTTTATTATTATGCACACACGAGTCCGACATTTATTCATTTATATATGTATGTGTATATTTGTGATTTTTAAACTCATGCTACTGCTATTTAAGTTTGTTTCTGACTTTAAATGTGTGATATGTTAATGAATGGGGATTGGAGATTAAATTAGAACATAATGCATTTTATGCTAATAGCATAAGCTTAAGCACAAACGTGCAACTGAAATGGTGAATGAAAAAAATTCATTATAATACAGTTAGGTAACTGTTAGTAAGCCGTTGACGGGTATACAGTTATTTATGGTTGAACCTGTAATAAATAATAAGAATACAAGAATGCCTATTTTGGAAAATTTTAAAGAGGTTTTTTTCTACGCACTAGCTTACAAATCTTCGATTTATCTTGGTTGAGTTGTTAAATACATATTTTCTAGACCAATTTTGTGACGATAAAAACAAAATCGAAATTCGAAAGAGTGCCAGTTTAACAATGTTACAGAATCTCATTATGAAAAAGAATATTCAAAGTTTGGCATTTTTTTTATTATGCAGATATTTCCAAGCAGAAATTCCGAAGACTTAAATTTTGATAAGCAGATTTTATATAGAAACTATGTAGAAACGGTTAAAGTTTTTGTAGTGGGAAAGAAATAGATTCTCTGAAACAGCGCATTAAGAAGTTTTAACCTACTTATTTACTTATTTTGTTTCCGACCCATTTAGTGCATCTGCATAAGACACGACAGCTTTCTTTTCTATGTATGTTCTTAGCGGCGTACTTCACTACTTCAAGTTATCTAGCCCAAGCGCTCTGGTATCCGCGATGGCCTGGTCTTTAAGCCGGAGGTCAGGTTTTTCTTGTCATCGCAAACCTGAAGGCTGGAACTCGAAGACTCTATTGACTGGCGTACTGTCGTCCATTTATTCAATGCGGTCGAACCAATATAGTTGACGTGTTCTGACTGTCTAGACTAATTTCATATATTGTATAGCTCAAAGAGTTCGCTGTTAAATCTTCTACTCGAACCAAATATCCGTAGAAGAATTTTTTTTTCGAAAGAGCCCAGTATCATTTCTTCTTCTTTTTTTCTTTTAATAACTTTGCGCACAATAAATAGATTATATAATCATAATTATATAGTCATAATTATGACTACTCTTAAAATGTTTGAGCAGAGCGCCAGAATTTTAAGAAAATTGGAGAGAAGACTGGTTTTGAAAGTCTGAATATCAAAATGGGAGGGAAATATTGAGACACGAAAAGTATTCCACATTTGTGCAGTGCGGCTAAAAAAAGAATCTCTGAATTTAATCGTACGTCCGAATTTGGGGTCAAGGGTAAACTGACTGGCATTCCCTGAAGCGCTAAGGAGCTAAGACCATCCTAAATCCGCATCCAAAGAACAAGGATACGCTTCTGGAAACGAATATGAGAAGCTTAAAGTAATGTCGTCAGCAAAATAATTTAATGGATTAGAAGTTTCAGGCGAAAAAGATCATTGATAAATATTAGAAAGAGAATTGGAGACGAAACGGAGCCCGGAGTTACACCAGCACTTATTTTATGAATTTCAGACTTAAACCCAACGAATACAACTTGTACTGAGCGGTTAGAAAGGTAATTTCTAATCCATCGAAGAAGAAATTTATCAATACCAAATGCACTTATTTTCTTTACAAGAGCTTGATGCGAAAGTTTATCAAATGCTTTTGAAATATCAACTGCAATAATCTTACTTTCTCCAAAATGATGTACTCGTAAGGATTTGTGTCGCTTTTCAGTCAAATATACCATCACATCACCGGTGGACCTATTGCTATGAAAGCAGGTCATTGGGAAACAATGCTGGCTGACGAATTGACAGAAAACTGTCCTGCAGGCAAATTGTCTTTTTCTTGTAAGCTGACATAAGGAGTGTTTGTAAAGACTAAGTTGGATATCGTAATTTTTTTACAAATGACAAAAATTTTGTACTACTGTACTGCAATATTTTTTGGCCTTAATTTTTGGTCATGCGAAAGTTTTATTCGTCGAATATGATTACTATCGAAGGTGACATGGATGCTAATTTCTTCCAAATGATTCGGGTATTGCGTTATCAGGAAAAAGGCCTTCACGTTTCAATGCGCACAGGTTGAATCCAAAACTCGATGAATTTCGTTTGCATTAACTTAAAAGCTCTGATGTTTTATTTTTGATTTCAATATTTTGCCTATTTTTAATATATAAGAAGGGAGCAGGAGTGCTCTACTTCTAATATTATTATTTGCGGGGACCTAAATTGCAATCTACTAAACACTAGTGCTTCTGCTCAGTTAATAGTTAAATTTTAAAGTCTTGAAATGCAATGTTTTTTTTTTAACTTTTTAGAAGTAGCTCTATAAAAAATTTCATAAAAAACCGTTAAGTCAATAATAAGAAATTCAAAATAAGAAAAATTGTTTTATGCTAAGGTACAAGCTGTAATATCTTAAATAATTTTTTTTATTAAATAAAATATCATAAAAGTTAATTAAAAGAAAAAAAATTTATCAAAATTTTAGGCGCCGTTTTCGAGAAAAATACGATTTTTGAAAACCATTTTTTAATTTTTTTTAACATTTGTATGGTGGGTACCTTTATTTTTAAGTAAAATACAGCTTTTTTTCTCACATCTTGTAGATTATATTAAAAAACTTTTATTTGTCAAGTTTAAAAAATCTAGCATGGGGTTTTCGAAATATTGACTTTTCAAAAAAAATTTGAATACATAATACTATTCAAATTTTTGGGGAGCCATAGCATAAAAAAATTGATCAAAATCGGAGGTACCGTTTATGAGAAAATCAAAAATTAAAAAAAAGGTTCCATGGGTTCCCTCAATAACCAGTTTTCGGAAATTTTTTTTCCACCATTACCTAGCTTTAACTAAATGAAATTTTTTTGTAGTTTTATTTTTTAAATTTGTCAAACAATTTTTGAGAAAAAAAAATATTTATAAAATTTCGAAAAAAAATTCGTATGGCAGGTACCTTTTTTTTGGGCTTATAAAAAATAAAATGCACGACTGGGTCGCACGAACTTGCTCCTACGTAATAGACTAGGAATTTTAAAAATGAATGTTATTAGAGAAAACTGTTCATAAGGATAAAATTATTTTTTTAAATTCTTTTAGTAGTAAGAGACAAAACCAGAATGCTATGCAAATATGAATCTGTGCAAGAACAAAAATTATAAGTCTTTGTAGTGGTTTCTTAAAAAAACCCAATTGGTACGCCAATTTAAAGTTTTTATTATTGTTCGAATAAAAAAGAAAAAAATAGATTTTTTTCAAAATTTTAAAAATTATTTATTTTAAAGTTTTGAAATGCAATGTGTTTTAGACTTTTTAGAAGCTTCTCTATAAAAAATTTCATTAAGATCCGTTATGTGGATAACGAGAAATTCAAAATTCAAAAAAATGGTTCTATGGTAGGTACAAGCTGTAATATCTTAATTTCAATTTTTTTTTTTTATTAAATTAAAGATCATAAAAATTAATTGAAAGAAAAAAACTTTTATCAAAATTCTAGGCGCCCTTTTCGAGAAAAATATACGATTTTTGAAAACCATTTTTTTTAATTTTTTAACTTTTGTATGGTGGGTACCTTTATTTTTAGGTAAAATAAATTTTTTTTTCTCACATCTTGTAAATTATATTACGAAACTTTTACTTATCAAGTTTGAAAAAAAATCTAGCATTAGGTTTTCGAAATATTGAGTTTTGAAAAAAAAAAATTGAAGTTTTTTTTTAAAAATCCAAAAAAAGAATACACAATTCATTTTATGTTTTTAGGGAGCCTTAGTAAAAAAAAAATGATCAAAATCGGTTGAACCGTTTTTGAGAAAATCAAAAACAAAAAAAAAGGTTCCATGGGTTCCCTCAATATCCATTTTTCGGAAAATTTTTTTCAACCATTACCTAGCCTTAACTAAATAAAATTTTTTTTGTGT
The DNA here is from genome assembly GCA_911387755.1 of Chrysotoxum bicinctum. Taxonomy (NCBI): domain Eukaryota; kingdom Metazoa; phylum Arthropoda; class Insecta; order Diptera; family Syrphidae; genus Chrysotoxum; species Chrysotoxum bicinctum. Next base: position 43,323,303 of record OU426989.1, read on the forward strand.
TTTTATTTTTTAATGCTGTCGAACAGTTTTTGGGAAAAAAAAATATTTACAAAATTTCGAAAAAAATTCGTATGGCAGGTACCGTTTTTTTTAGTTTAAAAAAAAAAAGAAAAAAACGTTTGGGGGAAAAAATTAAAAATGATATTTACCAAGTTTAAAGAAAATCGGCCGAGCCGTTTAGGCTGTAGTCGAATCGACTGACAAACACACAGACAGAATTGCGAGACCCACTTCTTTAGTCTTCGCTATCATCGCAATGTCAACTTTGATCAAAATATCGAGTTCGATTTTTTTCCGAATGCATAACTTGCCTTAAAGTACCTATAAGTCGCTGGTAAAAAGATTCTGTAGTTTACAATCCGACGTTATCCAAATATTATGAGATGATATTTTTCTCGAACATAATATTAAAATACGAGTACCTTTTGATCAGTATGTTCCACTTCGATATAAAACTATTAAGCTCGCTACCTCGGCTTAGTAGAGTTATCCGTTTTGATACAGAATCGTAATATTGCATATGTTCGTTGGAAACGACATGCGATATAAGCCTCATGTATTTTTAAAGACTTAAAATAAAAATCTTCATAGTTTAGTTATAGTTCGTATTAGGGCTGCAAAACGACTCTACTACGAAAACTTCCTTAATCCTGAAGCACAGTCTGGGTCTTGGTAAACAACGGTCAACTCACTCACACCAAGACATCGACGATAACCGACCTACATTCCTAACTTTGTAAGACTTCCCAAAAGCGTTTGACACAGTAAACTATTATTATATTAGTTGATGTACACTTTTGGATTTTCGTCTTTAGCGCTCCAAGTCTTGGCTTCGTACTTAGATGGTCTTCAGCAAAATGTAGCTGTTGGAAATGATATGTCAACATTTCTTAGGGTACCTGATATTCCACAGGGCTCCATTTTCGGTCATCTACTGTTTTCACTCTATGTAAACGAAATTCCTAAAATAACAAAACATTTTACTAGAACGACGTTCAATTGTACTTCAGTTCTCAACTGGATATGATTAGATTAGATTAGATTAGATTTTATTCAACAGATATTTAGTTGTTTACATTTTTTTTTAACACTTTTCTAATTAATGAATAATTAAGGGCGTGACAAGTTATGTCGTTAGCCTGAATGGCTTTAAATTTTCGATAATTAACATTGCAATTTTATATTAATCTGATACCTTTGGCTTTTTTTTTTATGTATTTAAATTACTCAACTTACTAAATATAAATATAATTATAATAACAAAGTATTATTTAAATTTACAGTTTGTAGAACTTAGGTTTCAAATTATAAAACATGTTGTTTTGGAATGACTTTTAGTTTAGCTAAAACGAAAATAAAAATGAGCGTAACGCTTAAATTGACTAATAAATTATGAGTTTTAGTTTAGTTAAAACAAAATTTTAGAAACTTTCACTTATGATTCTCTCCCGGTATGAGGTCGCCTCCTTACAGTACTCCACAAGCTGCATCCAATTCTCACCGTTCAGGAGTCGAAGTATTTCATTTTCTTGTAGAACATTTTTTCCAAAAACTGACCTTCTTATTTCCTTTAGAATCGAACATTCACCCAGAAAGTGTCCAACATCTTCCTTTTTATTTAAGTTGCAAAGACTGCAATTAACTACCAAATCGTTTCGGTGCGGTATAAAATTAAGCCGCAACATCTCTCCTCTTATAATAAAAATTGTCCTGATGGCTTCCGGTGTGAAATTCGGTGCAAAGTAATTCCGTACATTGAGATTGTATTTCAACTTTGAATAAAATGTTCTTTCTGTTGATGCTCTCGCACTTTCTTTGAAAGCATATCTACCTTTCGTTCTCATTAGTAAGCTGTATGATTTCATAGAGTAATTTCTTCAGTTCCCAGTGATTCGTCCCAATTTCATTGAAGGTGATTCCACAGTCCGCTGCTAGCTTTCTCCAATCTTCATACCAACCTTTTTTAAATTGAATTGCATGTCGCCAGATTACTTTTGGCAGCCTTGAATTTTGCATTTTCGATATCCTGATCAGATAATCCGCGTTCAGCTTAAGGGTTGAAATAAAGAGTGTTGCTAGACCGCTTTCCAAGTAAAACATATATTTTGGAGTATTTATAGGGAGTGAGAAAATTTTTCTAAGATAGAAACGAAGAATGCTTTCCACATGATCGATTTTTTTTTGTGCCCCAAACTTGTGCACCGTAAAACAAAATAGATTGCGCAGTTGCGTTGAAAACCCTGTACTTTGAACTTAGAGCAATGTTCTTATTGTAAAATATTTTTGTCCAATTTGCAACAATAGCTGTTCTTGCCTTATTAGCTTTCATTTTTAAGTGTTTTTCCATATTGAGATTAAAAGTTAACTCCATTCCAAGGTATGTAAGTGTACTCTTTTACTACTTCTAAATCTCTTCGAGCAAATCTCCATTGTTCATCACTTGAAAGTCTCCCACTGCCCTTCTGGAAAATCATAACTTTAGACTTATCTATGTTGACTTCTAAACTCCATATTCTACAGTACTCTGCTAGTCTATTTATCATCAGTTGAAGCGATTTTGCCGTCTCTGTTAATATGACAATGTCATCAGCATACATAATAACTTTAATTGTTATATCACCAATTTCAACTCCACACGGTAACCAGTGTACCAAATCGTCCAGATACAAAGCAAAAAGTAACGGACTAAGATTGCATCCTTGTTTAAGGCCTCGTTTCATTTCCAATTTTTCGGATTTATTTTTTCCATCAAACACTTCCGCAAATGACTGTTGGTAAAGTTTCTCTAAGGCATTCACAAATTTGCTTGACACTCCTAAATTGTGCAACTTGAAGAACAACGCATTTCGGACTCGGTCAATTGTGTCAAAGGCAGCCTTAAATTCAACGAAAAATGCATATAGTTTTTTATTGTTACTTAGCTTCGTACTTGCCATACCATTTAATACGAAAATGTTGTCTACTGTAGAGTAACCTCTGCGAAAGCCAGCTTGGAACTCACTGAGAATTTGGTTGGTTTCAACCCAGTCGGTGAGCCTCTTACATAAGAGTGAAGAATATATTTTTAGCGAAGCATTTAAAAACTGGATATGATTAACAGCGCTATTGGTAAGGTAACCGAAGATTTACAAATAATTAAACAGTTGGCATTCAAGCAAAATTTATCGCTTTATCCAGGGAAATCAAAGATTTTATTTGCATTTGCAAGCATAAATTGGATACTTCCTATTTTTCACCATTAAAATTAGATCAAACATCTATCGCATACGTTGTTAAGATTTGATATTTAGGGATAGTCTTCAACGTTACTCTCACTTCAGATAACGCAACAGTTACTATTGGTAAAGTTTACAATGGTATACGATTACTTTACTATGGTCCACTCAATGTTCATTGCCTACAAAAACTAAAATGCTACTTGTCAAATCCCTTTTATTACCTATTCTTTTATTATGGTTGTGAGGTTTTTTGCTATTTTCAGGCAAAAAACGTAAATTAAATATCATTCAAAATAGCCTAGCAAGATATATCTTTAAGAAACGCCGCCGTTTTGATCTCATTTCAAGTTACTCTCTGCAAATCATGGGCCTGAGCTTCGATAACCTCATTAAGTTCAGAGGATTAATTCTCTTGCATGGTGTTATTAGTATTTGTACAGTAGACTAAATTTCCACAGCTCTCAACGAACTTTTACTTTAATTCAGCTAGATTCCTTTACATGCAATCTGAACGCAAATTCTGTGTACATGCAACCCTTTTATGGAACTTACTACAAACTACACTATACTTTAGGAGAATCCAAAACACAAGAAATTCAAAATCCTTCTTTTCAATCACTTGGCCAGTGATATAGATATAAATATTTAATAAATTGAATTCTGTTTATACATGTATTTGTTTGCTATTTTAAAACTAATATTTGAAAATTGTAACTTATCTTTCTCAACTCTTATATCAAATGTAACTAGTTAAAGGTCCTGAGAAAATCTGTCCCAATTTGCTCTCTCGTATTGTTTAATGATAGTCTTAGGAATTTTTTCTCTACTGTGTTTTGTTGACATACAAGATATGACACAATGGTCGGATGGGTGTGATGACAATACACTTATAGTGTATTGGTCAGGATCAGAGTTAAGAAACAAGTCTAGAGTGTTGGTGGATTGCCCTTTAATGTCAGGGACTCGAGTAGCTATAGTTAACGAGCTAAGTCAAGTTGTTCAACTCAGAAAAAATCTCCACAAACCATTATTCGGGCGTTGACCGGCGAATGTATATTATTAAATTATGAGTCAATATTAGCATTAAAAAATTTCCTAAAAGTTATAAGGTTCTATGGAACGTGAAGCATAAGCAGTACCATATTTTAAATGTTTTGTGGTACATTGGCTGAAGTGCGTTAAGTACGTTATTCTTTTTAGATATTAAAAACACTGCAATACAAATAATAATAATTTTGATTTTTAGAAAGAAATATAAAGCACACAAGGGGACCGGGCAGTTTGCTTTTCTAAAATTGCGGTGCTGACTTCGGGCTACTGTCAAAAAAACAAAACCCTCAGTAGATGTTATTTCCAAGTTCCTGATGGGTTTGTAAATAGTTTCCTTTAAAATCAAAGAGAAATTCTTTAAAATTTAAATATAGCTTTAGACTTGTATCTTCTTAAGATTTGACACACCCAACTTCATTTAGGTACACACAAAAATAAGAAAAAAAATATATATCAAAGACCTTACATAGAGAAAAACTAAAAAAAAAATCCTTTCGAATCTTATAACGAGATTTGAGTACTTACACAGTCCAAAGCCATCCGCCCGAAATATAAGTACGAGTACATAGATGCATGGATATATGGCTACAAAAATGTTTCATATAAAGCAATATCTTTAACACACTATGGTGTTGACACTGCATCTTCGTCGGGGAGTATAAAATTATTCATGAAGAATTTTATGCACTGCTGTGCAGAACGAATACCCGACAGGATTCGGTTGCATGCAATTCAACTTACTCCGCACCTTCCGAGAAAACCACCCTACATTTGCCTTAACCTTCAAACAACATAAGGCTCCTTCCACTGAGCATCTTATATGTGTATTATCCTTTTTAACTCGCCCATATAGAGCAATAGTTCAGATTGAAATGGAATGGATAATCGACTTTAAAGGTACACATGAACTCACTCATCCTTTCGACAGTCGATATACTCTATACATTATATGGTCTCCAAGAAAGTCTCAAAAAATGGACAGGCTTCAGATGGAAAAGAGACCGGGAGCTATGCGGCTATATCCTTATAAAGTGTGGTAGGAAAAAAAGCAAAAGAATCAGTTTGACTGTTAGAGTGAAATGCAAAAATGTGATCGCCTCTCACATGCCTAGGGACTGGAGAATCTCAAGACGGGAATGGCAGCGGACGGACAAAAATTGTCCTTTGCCCACATAAAACGTATATCTCTGTGCATTATGCATTAAACGAAGGAAGAAAGGATAAATGGATTTGTATTGATTCGGTTCAAATTTCCAATTTTTTTTTTCGATGCGCGATTATATTCTTTTCCGGACACTTTGATTCGGTTTCATGGTTGGGGATGACAACCAACAAGAAAAAATTGGAGGCTCATCTGGGTTGCACTAAACTGTTTTATGACAAAAATTTCTTGCTGTTGTCCCCTCACTGAAATACAAAATGATGAAATAATTCTAGCACGCTTTTTCGAAGTGTTGAAAAAAGCTAAAGTCAATATTTTTTTTACAGAAATTTTTTATAAAACCATTTTGGATAAAATTTCTGAACATCGTTACTGGTTTTATAAAAATACTTAAATTTAACAAATGACTTGGTAAACCCTTACAGACAATTTACAATGTTGAATTGAAAATGTTAGTTCAATTATTTTTTTTTACGGAACCATTACATGACGCGTTGTAACTTCTTTAAGGATGGACAAAAATATCTCAGTGAAACGGAGGATGATGTGAAAAAAATCGTAATAAGGACACGTATGAAGGTGAGGAAGGTGATGTTTAAGGTATCAGTGGGAAGATATGTACACCTTTATTAGATTGGTGTTTTGGTTATGACTGTGTTTTTGCAGCAATATTGAGTTGTCTATAAAAATGAATTGGGATATTTTGGACAAATAATACAATTAGACTTCGAGGTCGTTAAGAATATTGTTGGATACCATTAAATAGGAATATTTGAATGTTTTTGTTTTTTAATTTAAATACTGTTGCAATGGTTTTGATCAAATTTTAAATATCAAGCATGTCCCGTATCAAGTTTCCAACAAATTATTGCAATGGATACAAATATTATTGCTTTGGTAGCGAATCTGAGAACATCGAAAGAAGTCTGTGGATTTCGTGTTGGACAGAAAAGACCACTTCTCAAGACTGACGAGTATTGCAAGTTAACAAACCTATACAAATGACTGCAGGACAATCAATTGCTGAATATGTTTGCGAATGAAATACCATAACCAAAAGATTGAAGGAGCTTGGTGGGAGCTTGATGGAACGATGATCTACAAGTTGTAATACTTCTTGATGGATTATGAGTTGACTACAAGGACACTAGATCTGCTTTTGACGCCCAACGCCAATATCCTGAAGTTTCAACAGCTTGTATATCAGATTGCCTGAAGAAGGTGACAGGGAGAAAGAAGTTTGGAATAATAACATGTTCAGTGCTAAGCTCTTCGACCCACAAAACTGCTAGAAGAAAACTCAAACTCAATTTAATGTAAAAGACGCAAACAATAATTTTCCTAACAATTGCTGAAAATGTGGTAAGCGGAGTCACATGACCAAGGATTGCTGGACTAATGATAATCAAACAAGTCTTATTTAGATTAGTGAAGAACATCAGCAAGGTTTCATACTTTAGGAGTGTACATCAGAATCTTCAAAGGTATCACGAGCAGGCCAAAGTCGGCGATTATGGTGCCTGACACATGTGTATTCAACAGGAATAGAATTTATTACTCTGAAGAGGCTAACCATGTCAAATTAGCGGACAGTCATGTTATCACGGCATATCAAATAAACAGGAACTATTAAATCTAGCATCAATGTTCGAAATTCAAACGAACCATTATACCTCTACAATACCTTACTTGTTCCAAAACTACCGGACAACCTCACTTCAATCAGAAAAGCAACTGACCATGGCTACAAAGTAATTTTTGTATAATTGTATAGAGCTAAAATATTGGATAAAGCGGATGGCTTCATCATGACAAGTGAAATACAAAATGGTTTGTACTACATAGCAGCTTAAGAAAAGGTACATACATATTAGCAGTGATACAACTGGAACGTCTAGGATAAAATATAAGTCGTTAATATCGTGGCACAAGAAGGTTGGACATGTCAATTTAAAATGATTGAAGCAGCTTTTTTCACAGAAGATGGGTTATGGACTACCCAATAAGTTCAAAGACAAGATCATCTTAACCCATTAAAGGCCAAGGACCTTAAAAATAGAGATAAATAAAAAATCTTTGAAATGCTGTTTATTGAGGTTTATATTTGAACAGAAATACAATTTAAAGAAAAAAAAATTCAAGTTTGGTAATTAGAGGGGTGTACTCAATTGAGTACACTGGCCAGATATGGATACATTTTCTTAATAATTATGAAAAATTTTAAAGCATTCTTTTTCGATGCACAAATCTATCGAACCCTGCTGTGACAAATGTGGCACCGTAGTTGATTTTTTATTTTTTAGAGGAAATGTTCTCCGTTGCTGCGAACAACACTTTCTAGTAGATTTGGCTTATTGGGAGCTTTTTTTGACGACTCTGAGCGTAAATAAGTTCTACCTATGGTCCTAACAAATGAAAGGAGATTCCGGTTTTCTTTGTTTTTCAGACAATGGAGTTCCCAAGCATTCACCACCATTGAGTTTAGCATGTGTGTGAATAATGGCCACCACAATTTGTTACCCTTTATTTTTATGAGGTAGTTGTTCACAAATTGGTCATGAAGGTCGACACCACCCATGCCTTTGTTGTATGCAACTAGAGGCTTTGGCTGAGGAATGACAACTATTTCTTTTTTTGTTGATGAACATCTCTTGACTTTTCCTAGCGGTTTCAAGTTGTCGTAGTTTGTTGCAACGGTTACAACAGCATTATCTTTCCAACGAGCTAACAAGATATTATTATTTTTGCCAAATTTGTGATGAGAGTAACCAAAATTTGCTTTCATTACCGTTTTCATGGATTTTAGTGGACATTTTTTCGTTCTATTGTTCCGAATCGTACCTGTTGCACTAAATCCTTTTATGCGTAAAGTAGCCATAAGGTTATGGCTGGTCATTGGATATCAATAACTGGTAGAATAACCACTATATCTATGTCATTTCCATCATCTGGAATATCTTCAAAAGCTATGTAGAGGTTGGGAAAACGCCTGTCATAAAAGCTACTTTAGTTTATAGTTGAAAAAGACATTTCTCTGCAAATCCAGTGAGAAAAAAATTTAACATGGTTTTGGCCAGTGTACTCAATTGAGTCAGTACACCACTTTTATTCACGACCTACCATGCAGAAGAAAAAAATGTTTGTTTGTAATTTATACGTTTTTCTAGATACAAAATCTAAAGAATAGAATCCATTATTCAAATGTTATTCAAAAAATTAAATTTTTACTAAAATTTTATTGTCGCAAAGTCACCAAATTGCTTCAAACAAGAAATGCTCGACACAAAAGTTCATGAAAAACCTTGAAAATGCTTTTCAATCTCGACAAATTCACTGCCAGTATCAAAGCACATGTCAATAATTGCTATCCAATCGAAAGAAATGAAAATCAAAGCCCATTTTAAAAAAAAAATCCAGTTAAAATTTAACAAAATACTGTACTCAATTGAGTACAGTGGCAGCTAATGGGTTAAGATCTAGAGCAATTGTACGACCTTTGTTCGAGCTAGGTAAACTCAAACGCAACCGTTGCAGGGTGTAAAGTGCTTCTCGATTGTAGCTTTGAAAAAGCATTTTGGTCTGCCTCATTTTTGGGAGTTCTAGCCATATTTTTATCTTTTAGCTTCATCTTCTGTTCAGAAAGAACTATAGAATTATTTTGGTTTTGTTTTTTTCAAAAAAAAATATAAACTTAAAGTTGCCATACCATAATTGTTTCTAAAAAATATTTTGAACCTTTTACTTATAAAAACTTTTGTTTAATATTTTAATAACAGTTACAACAATCATTAATTTTTGTTCTTGAATAGTTTTATATTTGCTTATATAAAATCACATGGCTTCCTATTTTAAGCTGCAACAACTAAAACTGATATTTAAGCCTTTTTAGGGCACAATATATCTCATAAGCCATTAAAAAAATAGTTTTATGGTTAGTTTCTATGTATAACACATAAGAGCAAGTTAACGCGACACAGTCGTGTATTTTTTAAAGTCTTATGATACTTACCAATGAGAATCGCGGAGATCAAATTTCGAACTTGGCGTATTGGTTAGTATCTTCGATTTGCAGTTGCTCCTCCCTAAAACAAACAAAAAAACGAAGGATATCGTTATGACCATTATGATCGGGCGAGTCTGTCAAATGGCGACAAAAAAGTTTCCGTACAGTCCACACTTTTTGCAATAGTTGGAAAATGTAAATAGAGTGCGTGCTTATGATTAGGAATTGGGTTGTGTTTTTGTAAGTTTAAGTGTTTTTAGTAATATTTTAGTTAAAAACATTCTTTTGTCCCAAGGAAATAAAAATGTCAACTAAAAATAAGCAAACTTTCTTGGTTAACACGAAAATCACTATCGGCTTAAGGAATGAAGGATAGTCTCTGGGTGAAATCGCGAAAATTGTGAAAAGACCGCTTTCTTTAATTCAGTACATGTTGCAACAATTTAATAAAACAAAAACAATTGCAAGCAAAAAAGATCTGGAAGGCAAAAAAAAAAATTGATCATCGTAAGGAAAAGAGAATACTTAGGAGTGTTGCAGAGGCTCCAAAGCAAAGTGCATCCGTTCTTCCAGGTAAATTAAAAAACATCGACGGAACTGATGTGTGTCCCCAGACAATACGAGACCTGTTGACCAGAAATGGATTTCATGGTCCAGTGAGCCGGAAGAAGTCTACATTCGAAGAGCGAATAAGAAAGCCAGGCTGTATTCAGCTATGGAACACTTGGGTAAAGACAATTCATTCTGGGATCAGGTTATATTTACAGACTAAAATAAATTTAACATCTTTGCCTCAGATGGTCATCGTATGGTCTTGAGAAAGTCAGGTACTGACTTTGAATCCCTACTATAAAGCAATATGATAGTGTAGGGATGTATGGGTTCTTCGATCCGTTTTTTATAAAAAAAATACCATATATGCGAATAAATATGGATACTTGAAAATACTTCAAGAATATCTCCATATAATTGCTGAAAAACTGGGTCTCGCCAACAATTTTGTCTTCCAGCAAGACAATGACCTCTAAAACACTTCAATGATGATCAAGGAATGGTTGTTATACAACGTTAAAACAAAGGTTAAACATCCCGCTCAATCCCCAGGCCTCAATTAAATGGAGCATCTGTGGGACTACTTTAAAAAAAATCGGGAGCGCACAATTAACAGCAAAACAGACCTGAAAACAATCCTACTTGAAGAATGGAACAGAATTTTTTCGGATTCGACTTAAAACCTTACCAATTCTGTGAAAAACCGACTACAGGAAGTCATTGAAAATAAAGGAGATCCTACTAGATACTAAGTGTTGTTTTTTGTTACATTAAGTTAAATGTTTTACTTTTTTTTAAGGAAATCAACCAAAAAAAAAACTAAATGTACGGAGACTTTTTTGTTCCTTTTTTCTAAATTTGTGCTGTGAATTATTTTTCATTTTAAGTACTTTCAATAAAAAGTTGTTTTATTTTTACTGAAATTTTTTGAGTTGTTATCATTTACTTAATTCCTAGTCGTTTTTAGTTATATTTGTTCAAATTCAATAGTTTATCAGAGAATAAACAGAAAATTTACTACTGTACGGATACTTTTTGGATTATGTGTACATAGGACTTTCTGTTTAGCTAACACTTTATTGTGAGAATCAACTAGAACGAAGCAAAACCAAATATATCGAAATATGAAAATTGCATAAGATGGAGTATTTCTGTAAGAATCCCCATCAAACGTTCACTGGCGGAGATTGAAAAAGCCTTTGACAGTGAAGGGATGGCAAGACTTTTCCACAAACCTAATCAATTATAAATAAAATACAAGACTGGGTCGCACGAACACCTGCCTTTAAATTTTTAAAATAAATGCTATTAAAGAAAGCTGTTCATAAGCATAAAATTCATTTTAGTAGTGAGAGATTAAAACAGAATCCCATCATCCCATGTGATTTCTTAAAAAGATATGAATTTATGCAAAAATTGTAAGCCGTTGTAGTGGTTTCTTAAAAAAATAAGCTTTTATATAAAAAAATTTTAAAACTAAATTTAAGAAAAAAATGTTGGTCCGCCAACTTAAAGTTTTTATTCTTGTACAAATAAAACTTAAATTAAAAAAAAATTGAACCATTTTTGAGATATCGAATTTTCAAAAAAAAAATGATTTTTTTTTTTTCAAAAATTCGAAAGCAATTTCTTTTTAAGTTTTGAAATGCAATGTTTTTTTAACTTCTTAGGAGCTTCTCTAAAAAAATTTTTATCAAAATCCGTTATACTAGTTATAATAGTGAGAAATTCAAAATTCGAAAAAATAGTTCTATGGTAGATTTAATTTTTACTTGCGACTTATAGGTACTATAAGGCAAGTTATGGATTCGTAAAAAAAATTGAACTCGAGATTTTGATCAAAGTTGACATTACGATGATAGCGAAGACTAAAAAAGTGGGTCTGGCAATTCTGTCTGTCTGTCTGTCTGTCTGTCTGTCTGTCTGTCTGTCTGTCTGTCGCTTCGACTACAGCCTAAGCGGCTCGGCCGATTTTCTTTAAACTTGGTAGATATGGGTTTTGATTTTTTACCCCCACACGTTTTTTTCTTTTTTTTTTTAAGACCAAAAATAACGGTACCTGCCATACGAATTTTTTTCGATATTTTATAAATATTTTTTTTTCTCAAAAACTGCTAGACAGATTTAAGAACTAAAAACACAAAAAAATTTCATTTAGTTAAATCTAGGTAATGCTTGAAAAAAATTTTCCGAAAAATGGTTATTGAGGGTACCCCCCATGGAACCATTTTTTTTGTTTTTGATTTTCTCAAAAACGGTAACACCGATTTTGATAATTTTTTTTTTGCGAAGGCTCTTCAAAAATTTAAATAGAATTGTTTATTCAAATTTTCAAAAAAAAAATTTTTGGATTTTTAAAAAAAACTTCAAAATTTTTTTTTCAAAACTCAATATTTCGAAAATCCCATTCTAGATTTTTTTTAAACTTGACAAATAAAAGTTTCTTCATATAATCTATAAGATGTGACAAAAAAAATTTCATTTTACCTTAAAATAAAGGTACCCACCATACAAACGTTAAAAAATTTAAAAAAATGGTTTTCAAAAATCCTATTTTTCTCGAAAACGGCACCTAGAATTTTGATAAATTTTTTTTTTTCTTTCAATTAATTTTTATGATCTTTAATTTAATAAAACAAATTTTGAAATTAAGATATTACAGCTTGTACCTACCATAGAACCATTTTTTCGAATTTTGAATTTCTCATTATCCACATAACGGATCTTAATGAAAATTTTTATAGAGAAGCTTCTAAAAAGTCTAAAACACATTGCATTTCAAAACTTTAAAATAAATATTTTTTGAATTTTTGAAAAAAAAAAATCTAGTTTTTTCTTTTTTTTTGAAAATTCGATATTTCCGAAACGGGTCAATATTTCTTTTCGTAAATTTAATTTTTATTCGAATAATAATAAGAACTAAAAGCTTCTTTTAAAGAAACCACTACAAGGACTTATAATTTTTGTTCTTGCATATATTCATTTGCATAGCATTCTGTTATGTACTACTAAAAGAATTTAAAAATTAATTTTATCCTTATGAACAGTTTTCTCTAATAACATTCGTTTTTAAAATTCCTAGTCAATTACATAGGAGCAAGTTCGTGCGACCCAGTCGTGCATTTTATTTTTATTGAATTATAAATTGTAAAAATTCTAGGATCCGTTTTTGAGAAATATACGAATTTCGAAAACAATTTTTAACATCTGTATGGTGGGTACCTACCGTTATTTTTAGATAAAATAGTTTTTTTTCACACATTTTGTAGATTTTATTGAAAAACTTTTAACTGACAAGTTTTAAGAAAATGGAGCATGGTGTTTTCGAAATATTCAGTTTTCAAAACGAAATTTTTAAGTTTTTTCTTAAATCCAAAAATTTGTTTTTGAAAATTCGAAAAAAAATCCAAACAGGTGAGGAGCTTAACAAAAAGGATCAAAATCGGTCGAACCGTTTTTGAGAAAATTAAAAACAAAAAAAAAAATAAAGGTTCTAATTAATATTCATTTTTCGAAAAAAAAATTTCATCCATCGCCTAGCTTTAACTAAGTAAAATTTTTTGTTTTTTTTTGTAAATCTGTAGAACGGTTTTTGATATACACAGGAATGGTTGAAAGTTGTAAGTCACCAAGCGCTGATTTATCTGTGAACTTTTGCCAAATACCCTCCTCCCCTCCCCCCATTTTATTTCATATTTATGTATCTGCTAACCGTTGAGTAATAGTTTCTGGTACACCCGATTCGCAGGTTCCAAGGTTTTTAACCCCCGCTTAAGGTATTTAAGACTTCACGCAAGGGAGTTCTATGTTTTTTGAATGGACCGTTCAGTTTGAACAACCATTAACTTTTATGATTTTTGTATTGGTGTAGAGATATTCTAAAATAAATTCTCAAAACCTAAATAATATCGGAATTTGTTAGGTTTTAAAATTGCAGAGATCTATACGAAATAGTCACCTCCAAAATACAGCTAAATTTGTCAGACTTTGTTCCATTCCAAAATTTTGGAAAAGTAAATTCTGGATTCAATTTTTGTTTTACAAACATGAAAAGACAGTTTTCTGATTTTAATTAAAGCTTCAATGAATTTTAATATTTTCTTCTTTTAGCAGTTTACAAGACCTTTAATGGTCCCCATTAAAATTTTGTTACCCTAATAGCTTACATAACTTGTAAACATTTTACAAAAAGAAATAAGTTTGGAATCGAAATCAAAAATTCTTAAACTACCAACGTTTTGTCAAATATCCATTTTTTCCAAGTCAATGAACCCCGACACTCCAAAACAATGGGAAAATCCCTTAAATGGAATCATATTCATTTCTTTCACAAGTTTGATGCATTTTTTTTCCTCCAGCTTTCCATTAAAACAGTTGTCCCAATTACCCATAGAGAAATCTCCCTTCTTTAAAAATCGATGCATCGAGAATAAAAAAAAACAGGATTGGCAAGATCCGTGTACCTATACAATTATGTATTTTCTGTCGTAATGAGTGACCTCCTGCTGCTAAACAGGGTGTCAAATTGGACAAATAGAAATTGGTTTGATGTCAACGTCTCAATTACATGAGATGTTCTACATCTAGAAAGGTATAAAGTGAGTCTTTTTTCCAATAGCACTGCAAGAGACAACCGAGACGCCGCCGGCCGCCACACCATAGGGTGGAAATGAAACTCATTGATTGCTTTTTTCGTTTAAGGAAAGTAGTTCGGTAAGTTTTTTTCAAATTATAAAATCATTATTATCTACGAAATTCTTAAGTAAAAGAAATAATTGAATTCGAGACGCTCGCTGTTGGGCTTAGATTTAGATTTAGAACAAAAAAATTACTTTTTTTTTAAATTGAAAAAAATATTTTTATTTAAGTTTTGAAATGCAATGTTTTTTAAACTTTTTAGGACATTCTTTATAAAAAATTTCATTAAAATCCGTTATGCCGATAATGAGAAATTCAAAATTCGAAAAAATCGTTCTATGGTAGGTACAGTCAGTAATATCTTGATTTCAATTTTTTTTATTAAATTATAAATTATTAATTATTATAAATTAATTAAAAGAAAAAAAATCTTAGCAAAATTCTCGGAACCGTTTTCGAGAAAAATACGATTTTCGAAATCCATTTTTTTAAAATTTGTATGGAAGGTACCGTTAGATTTAGATAAAACAAAATTTTTTTCTCAAATCTTGTAGATTATGTTAAAAAACTTTTATTTATCAAGTTTGAAAAAAATCGATCTTGGGGTTTCCAAAAAAAAATTTTGATTTTTTTTTTTTAAATCCAAAAAGTAAAAAATTGAAAATTTGAATATGTAATAATATTCAAACTGTGGAGGAGCCTTACCATAAAAAAAATGATTAAAATGGGCTGTACCGTTTTCGAGAAAATCAAAAACAAAAAAAATGGACCCAGGGGGCCCACCAAAAATAACAATTTTTTGGAAAATTTTTTTTCACCCATTACCTAGTTTTAACTAAATGAAAATTTTTCAAATTTTTTTTTTTTAAATCTATTGGACAGTTTTTGAGAAAAGAAAATATTTATAAAATTTCGAAAAAAAATTCGTATGGCAGGTACCGTTATGTTTGGCATTAAAAAAAAAGAAAAAAACGTGGGGGGGGGGAAATTAAAACACATATCTACCAAGTTTGAAGAAAATCGGCTGAGCCGTTTAGGCTGTAGTCGAACCGACAGACAGACAGACAGACAGACAGACAGACAGATAGATAGACAGACAGACAGACAGACAGAATTGCGAGACCCACTTTTTTGGTCTTCGCTATCATCGTAATGTCAACTTTGATCAAAATCTCTAGTTCGATTTTTTTTCCGAATGCATAACTTGCCTTATAGGTTATAGTACCTATAAGTCGCAAGTAAAAAGAACATTGAAGTAAATTTATTTTACTGTGGGGTCAGCTAGTGAAGGACCGGGCTTTGGTGATTAAGACTCTCAATATTTATATATGTGATATATGAATTAATTTAAGAGTCTACAGAGAGCATCAGAGGGAGAAGCCCTCCGCTGAACATTGAAAAATTACAGACACCAACAATCAGCTATCTCAGAATCGCAATATCATAAAAAATCCAGTCGAAACTACGGTAGGCTATCGACCGCTTCAGAAAAATATTACGTGATGTGATGATGAATAGAGTGGACTTTTGAACTAGGATAAGAGAGGAGAAGAAGAATAAAGAGAGCGTATGTAGCTTACAGTTCACACTTTCACAGAATATATGATTGATAAGGCCAGATTAATAGAACCAGCAATGAAGAAACAGTTCCACCAACCAATATAGAACGACTTAGGTGGAAGAAAAATTAGGACAAAAAGGTCATATGATTAGCTGGCTTACTTAAAGGGCTTTTTAGACACGGTTATTGTGTTTCAAACACAAAGTTTTGTTCACAGTTCTTTCGTTTGCAAGAAAAAAATATATTTTGTACTAGCTGCCCCGGCAGACGTTGTTCTGCCCTTTTTTCTCTAAAACAACAGTTATAAAACATATTTCAGAGTGATCACTTTTCATATTTATAGATTTACGTCTCCATGATAAACATCGATTACTTACAAATATAAGTGTCCTATTTTAGTATTAGTAGTAATAATCTGGTATTTTCATTGTAATACCTTATCGTACATGATATTTTTTTTTTGATTACCTGGCGCGTAAATAAATAAAGCTGTTGGTTTTCCGACGCGAGAGCAGGCAACATACAACTGTTCATGAGAGAAGCATGAGTTTTCCAGATTGACGCCGCAAACACTCAACGACTGACCCTGTGATTTATTTATGGCCATAGCGAAAGCAAGCTGCACTGGAAATTGCAGTATTTTAATTGAAGATTAGGTGGAGGTAATGCTGGCAAATCCAGTAGGTTCAAAAATTCTGGTGGATAATTGACGACATGATCTTGATTAGTTGGCAATCAACTGATTTGTATGTCCTTAATTCACCGGCAATTTCATTTTGGATTTTGAAATTTATTTCATTTACATCCGTGTTTTTGGGAGCTAATATAGCTCGTTCACTCAACCAACAATAATTTCTGTAATTTTGAGCTACGTTTGGGAACACCTTTTCTATAAGCTTAGTTTTTGATTCTGTAAACTGACAAAAATTGACAGGAAATGTAATGCAGCCTGTCATAACATCTTCAGGGATTTTACCATTACCAATGTGAATTAGGTGTTTTGAAAATATTTCTTCAGATCGATCATTTTGAAATCCGACACGCATATTCTGGCTCAAATTTAGTATCTTAATTTTTTTCCACAAAATCGAGGACTTCAAACATGACCGTGGAATAACTGGTAATGTTTGACGAAAATTTCGTGCTAACAAAATCATCGTCCCATCGAATCGGTTTTGATATCTTCGTAGATCTTCCAGAGTTCTGTCTAATGCCTCCAAAGACTTCTTATGTGCCATCGTGCATTCATTCCATACTATCAACTTGCATTGCTGAAAAACCTTTGCCATTGCAACGGAACATTTATATTCGAACCGATTCCCTTAAAGCATCGAGATTGAACAGTTTTTCACGATGCAACTCTTGATTAAAAGCGTCGTGCATTAGGCGATTAGGCGCGGCCATTCCTAATTGAGATAATAATTTGTTCGACATCATCAAGCACATATGTATGTATGTCTTCAGTTGATATCAACGCCCCGTTGTAAATTTCTTCAGTGAATTGTAAATATCGATTTCCTGTTCTATTGCGAATTTGATGCAAGATACACATATCATATTTGTATTTGATCCATGTTCGTAGAAAACAATGTTCGTATTTGTTGAGCTTTTGAAGAAATTACAGCATCATTTAAAGTTTGATCCCAATGAGCATCATTTTCTAACAGTTGCAAACGCTGGCAGGGTTCTCTGTAAGAGCCACATAATTCACCCTTAACTATTCGTAAATGTTGGAATGTTGTTGGGCCTCGAACATTGACTAAAAGTGTAATCTATATAAATAAAAATGAATCGCAAAATGTGTTGCTAAGCGTAAAACTCGAGAACGCTGCAATAAACGTTTTTTCTCTCCATAAGAACCTTCCTTGAACCTTAACAAACACTTAAAAAAAAAAATCAGGCGAATTGGTCAAGCCGTTCTTGAGTTTAACGCTTAGGAACACATTTTGCGATTCATTTTTATTTATATAGATATTTTAATAATATTAATTTATTAAAAGCTTCAAATCTCTTACCATTGGTGGGGGGAAATCTTCAGCTGTAAGTTGGAATACTAAACTCTAATGTCATGAGACGATAAGCAGAGAGGTCTTCTTTCTGGGCTTTTTTGAAAGAAATATTTTTGAATCAATATATCTACAAAAAAGTTTTGATTTCAAGAAAAGAAAAATGTCCGGTAAGAGCTTTGTAAATATTTACATTTTTTAAAGATAATTCGGCCCAAAATTTTAAACAGTCTAGTTTGAAGCCATAATACTAATTAATAGACCTCGGATTTTGCATACTTCCATATTTTTCATCGGATTGATACCAAATTTTGTATTTAAGCGTTTTATAGTTCAAATATAACAAATTGTAAAGCATATCGAAAATATGCAAAATATATGCAAAAAATATGCTAAAAAAATATGCTAAAAATATGCCAGATATATGCAACATATGCAAAAAATATGCAAAATATGCTAAATATATGCAAACGAATTTTATGGAAAAAATGAATTCCACTCGTTAAATGTTAAAATAGAGAAGCATTTACCGCTTTCCCTTGTCCATGGTTGAAGGCGGTATCATTTTATGCAGATTGAGATAACATGGAGGGAATAACAGAGTTAGGCTAGGACCGCACTTGCAATTTCAATCGCACGATTTTTTAGTCGCAAAAATAGAACACATGAATTTAAATGAGAATGAACGCACTTGCTACCAACAAATCATGACGATTTAAAAGTCGCAATTTGTTTCATTTTTCTTGCGATGCGATTGTCGTAAACTTGAATGAAACACATGTACTCAAATGGATATGCCCACACTTGCGATTTAAATTACTACGACTTAAAAATCGTAGTCGCAAAGAGAAATTGGCATGCACGCACTTGCGATTTTTAATCCACGATTTTTTAGTCGCAAAAAGTAAGACACATGGCCTTAAATGTGAATGCACGCACATGAGACTTAAAAATCGTAGCGATTATAAAAATGAAACAAGTTCTATTTTTTCAAGCGATTTTTCTGTCGCTACGTATTTGTAGCAAATGCGTGCACTCACATAAAAAGTAGTGTGTTTTATTTTTCGCGATTAAATAATCGCGCGGCAAGAAATCGCAAGTGCGTGCATGACAATAATTTGTAGCGACTACGACTTTTTAATCGCCTCGACGAAAAATCGCAAGTGCGGTCCTAGCCTTAAGATAATGTTTATTTAAATATATATATATATATTTTAAATATAGCATATTGGTCAAAAAAGTGGGTTTTATTCCATGATAAGAATCCCTTTAGGCGGTGGAAAATAAACGAATGGGTTATCGGTTAGAATATTGTTTGAAATAAAAAAAAATCAATATGAAGGTTTTTATAATACAAATTCTATATACTACTGAAATAAATCAGCCAAGTAGAAGACTTAGCACTATTAATGGACTTGTTGAATTTATTGATTCAAAATAGCCTTTTTGGCCTTTAGTCCACAAAAATTGGCGTTTCGTCCCGGAGATCCTCATCAGTTGACTGTGAGGACCTTGTCAATACGCGGTGTTAAATTCAGTTCATCTTACATCGATTTTTTGACAAAAATCCAATGTGAACTGTATCCAACCAAGATTAAAATTGTAATCATTAACGTTGGAAGATTTTGCCTCTGGCCTGGCATTGATTCTATATGAAGGTTTTTATAATACAATTTTTGTGAACTAAAGGCCAAAAAAGCTATTTTGGAAAAATCATTATGATTTTTAAAAAAATTAAAAAATTGAAGATTAAAATTTTAATAATGCTGTTAATAATTTTTCAAACCACGCATTTGGAAAAGTTTTTTCTGTCACATAATATGGTGTAGGAGTCACTTTTGGCTCTCCTGCAAAATAATGGAACATCCGATAACCCATTATGTTTGACAAAGACGATATGCATTTACGAGTACTTTAGTTTGGGAACATAAAATTCTTAATTTACATTTTAGGTTCTTGAAACGCTGAATCCAGAAGATGCTGAATCTATAAAGCTGTCAGAAGAACTAATAAAAAATCCCCAACTATATCGCGATTTAATATATATAAAATCGAATTTCGAGAGTTGCCGAAATAATAACTTCCTTAGAAGCGAAGGGTCTACCATTAGCGAAATCAATGAATTTATTTAAGAAAGCTAAAAACATTGTTCACAATATAAATGGTGAATTTGGAATGAATTTAAAAGAGAAATTTGAAGCCATTTTGAAAAGAAATCCAGATTTTAATATTATTTCAAAATTAAATAATATTTTAAATCTCAATGCTGAAGATTTGTCTGGACTTTGCCCCGTCTTTAACGAAAATATCATCAAATATAAATTTGCTCCAGATACTTCCTGTGACGTTGAAAGAAGCTATTCCGCTTACAAAATAGCTCTACTTTAATATAAACTCTATTTAATATCTGACAATTTTTAGTAAAATTCCAATATATGTACATACATATACATACCACCCTCCGAATCGCTTTTATATTATATTTTTTGATCTGTTTAACATAGGCAATTTTTGCATGTTTTGCATATTTTTTGCATAGTTTGCATATATTTGGCATATATTATGCATATGCAATTCATGCAAATATGCCAAAAAAATTAAAATATGCATATCGTTTTCAACTCTATTTTCAATGAATAAAATAATGGTGTCATCAGAATTCACCTATTTTAATCCTTCAAAAATATGCAAATATGCAAAATCCGAGGTCTACTAATTAACAATTTGCTAAAGTAGATTACAGATTCTTTCCTAACTTTAAACATTTTCTAACCAGTATTGACTAAGTTAACAGAACTTTTTTGACGATTGTAGTAAAGTCACATGAAGTTAGCACGGTGATATGAAAATAAAATAAGTATTCAGTGATTTTAACTTTGATAAAAGTGCAGAGGAAGAATGATGCAATATTCAACTAAAATTTGCAAAATCGTCTATTTAACCTAATTTCATTATAAAATAGCTTCAATATCGTACTAATTCAATTAAAGTGTTGGCTCTATTGTTTTTATATATTTTTTTTTTAAATTCATTGTTTTCCAGTGTAATAAAATATGCAAAAAGGTCCTTTACTTCACTCACAGATAAAATGATGGGTTAATGACAATTTAACACTCGTGTAAAATTTAAGAAGTAAGACTACTAGTACGAGTATATACTCGTAATATATGTGTAAGCTTACCCGGTTAAAACTTACACGAGTCAACTCGGTTAGTTTATTAAATAAATCTAATTCACTATTTTAACCGAATTGGTGTGCAATTAAAACAATCCTTAGTTAGTTAAAAAATGGAACTGGATTTGTTGGAATACTTTGCAAAGCGAATAATTAGCTTAAGAGAAAAGTTGAAAATCTAAATGGAAATCTAATTTACATTAAATTAAAAAAGAACGACTCATTCTTGATTGACATTTTTGACGTTTTCACAACATTTTTAGATTGGCAAGGTGGCCACTTATTTTTTCGAATTGAGTACTTCTCAACTGGTTGTATTATTTTGACCATTACTATTCAGTTAAATCAAACAAGATTATTTAGCTTTAGAAATTTTAACCCATTTACTTAGTAATATTAAATAAAACTAATTCATTTTTTTTAACCAAGATACTAATTTAATTCAAGCAACCATAATCATTTGTTGAATTTAACTAAGCAGATTGTGGAATAATAAATAACAAAGTTTTTAGAAAACTAAGTTCTAACTTAGTTCTTTATTTTAAACGATTTCATTTAATCATTAACTTTTTTACTTTAACCAATACACAGGGTGGGCCATCTGTGTGGTATCTCTTTAGATCATAGGTTATTTTGAAACTCACTGCTGTATCCCGCTCAAAATTCTGACAGAAAGTCAGTATCATACCTTTGCGGAACGAAATGTGTCGCTTTGCGCTTGAATAACGTTGGGAAATATTAAAAACTTACCTAACCAAGTATATGTATTTGTGAAACTAATATGCTAGTTGGAGAATACACATGAACCCTCTCGTCATACGGTGCACTAAGAGGACGAACACCATGAACACCTTCTCGCTATCGATCTCAACAGCTCAATAGTTCACGCACTAGTCTCAGGAGAATTCTGCACAAAGATCTCGGATCATTCGCTTATAAGGTCCAAATGACTCATCAATTTAAGGCGCACGACCAGTGGTACCACTTTACTTCAATTGAAGTAGATCTGTTCTTTTTTCCGAAATATTTTAAAATCTACTTCCTACTTCGCACCATCAGTAAAATACTGAAATCTACTTCATTTTAAAAATCTTTGTTTCAATCTACTTCAATTTTACAAAATAAAGCGCAAATCTACTTCTTTTTCTCTATTGCACTCTAAGTAGTAGTATATAACCTCATAATTACCATAAAATAAAAGAACGTCAACACAATCCAAATACACAAATGAGTAATTTTATGCGAAATTTCTTTTAAATTAAAAGAAATGTATTGACAATTTTAAATACATATTTAATAGGTAATATGTATTCATTTAAGGAAAAAAGTTTTTCAATCAATTCAATCAATTCAATTTATTT
The DNA here is from genome assembly GCA_911387755.1 of Chrysotoxum bicinctum. Taxonomy (NCBI): domain Eukaryota; kingdom Metazoa; phylum Arthropoda; class Insecta; order Diptera; family Syrphidae; genus Chrysotoxum; species Chrysotoxum bicinctum. The sequence goes on from OU426989.1 coordinate 43,346,029, forward strand.
AAGAATGTTAAGGTGAGTACAAATAAGACGTAGTCTTTTATAGTACAAGTAATCGGAAGATTTAACATAACAATAATAGTAAATACAAATTATATAAACCAAAAGAGATAGTCTTCAATTATTTTAAAAACAAAAGATAAAAAAAAAAAAAGTACAAAACTTACAAGGAAAAGAAAAGATAGAGGAGAAAAAGATTGAGAAGTAGAAAAATAGAAGATTGAAAAAAGAAGAAAAAAGTAGATGAAATATTATTGCTGTCTACAATTTACATAAATTCTAATGCTGATCTTTTAAAGTTATAAGTACTGATTATTTGTTTAACCGTATTGGGAAGTGAATTCCAAAGTCTGATAGTATAGATGAAGAAGAGGCGCGATGAGTTCAAATATTTACAAGTGGGCACAATAAAGTTCCGAGTTCTGTTGGATTGGGAAAATTGAATTTTATCGAATAAGTATGCTGGAGATTTGCTATTAATAAGGCTGTGCATGAACTGACAACATCTCATATTAAGAAATTGTTATTGTTGGAAAGTGCAACCAAGTACAAGAGAGTGGTAGTGCGATATATGATTGTAACGACGTAGCCCATAAACATACCTAATAGTATCATTAAATGCTACAAGAAGTTTGTGTTGAGAATGGGAGTCAAGCTTGCAGTAAACCAAAGTGGAGTAGTCAATGAGGGGAAGAAACATAGTTTTGATAAGTCTTAGCTTTGTGTTGAGTGGGGTGAAGCCAGAAGACAGCCAAAGCTTACGCAGACCCCCATATATCCGACTTATTACGTAGTTTATGTGGTCAGTTGCGGAGAGTGACCTATTTATTTTAAAACCAAGATTCATAACAGTATCAACAAATTTAATTTCTCTCTTATTTAAATATACGATAGGTAGTTCACTGGTATCATACTGTTTTTTGGATATAAGAATCATTTGGGTTTTTTCGGAATTGAGATTCAATCCATTGCAAAGAGACCAGTTATAAATTTTTGATAAGTCCTCATTTAATCTAATAATCAAATCTTCAATCAAACCAATTGGGCGCGATAGATATAACTGCGCATCGTCTGCGTAAAGGTGGAAGGAAACATTTGAGCAAGCACTGGGAAGATCATTTATGAATAGGCAAAATAACATTGGTCCTAATATTGAACCCTGGGGTACTCCACTAGTCACGGCTTTGAAATCAGATGATTTTCCATCATGAACAACTCTTTGATAACGATTGAATAAGTAATCTTGTATCAAGAGAACGGATCTTTCGCTAAAGCCAAAATATAACCTGAGCTTTTGACACAATATTTTATGACTCACTCGATCAAAAGCCTTGGAAAAGTCAAGCAGACAAAGCACCGTTAAATAGTCTTTATCATACTGGATTCGAATGTCATCAAGAATTTTAACTACAGCGGAAGAACAACTGTGACGTATTCGGAATCCTGACTGCACTGGCGATAACAAATGTTGTTGATCCAAATAAGTCGATATTTGGTTAGAAAGGAACTTCTCCAAGACTTTTGAGAGGCATGGTAAGATACTGATAGGGCGATAGTCAGTTGCTAGAGATGACTGAGATTTTTTGGGCACAGGTATAACTTTAGCTAGTTTCCATTTATCGGCAAATGTTGATGATGTTATACAAAAGTTAACGATGTGTGTGATACAACTTATTGTGTGGGTAAGGATTATTTTTAGAAACCGAAGAGAAACACCATCATCACCTACCGCATTCGATCTTAAAGAACGAATAACATTGATGATGTCAACCTCAGTAGCAACATCAAAGTCAAAGTCCCCTTCATAAAGAAGTCTAGCTTCAGGAGTAAAACTTGAGGTGTTATTGGCAATGTTTAAAAAATTATTATTAAGGTCAGTTACGTCAGGAATGCTATGAACACCAATCTTTCTTCCAACTCCTATTGAACGTAAGTTGCTCCATAACTTTTTAGAGGGCAGGTCAGTGCTTAGTTTCGAAAGAAAATATCTTTTTTTTGCCCTACGTGTTATATAGGTACATCTATTACGAGCACTACAAAATACTTCCCAGTTCCGATTTATTGGTCGTTGTTTCCACTTTGAGTACAGCTTGTTTCGAATTTTTATGGAATTATGTACCTCACTAGTGAACCAGGGGCACTTTTTATTTCGTATAGAAACTGTCTTAATAGGGACATGCCTATTAAAAAGATCCAAAAGTAATGCTTGAACAAACTCAACTTTATCATTTACACAAGAGGCTTCATAGCATTGATGCCAAGGAAGCAGGCTAGCATTAAATTGTAGGGCATTGTAATCAATTGAATCATAGTCTCTGAATTCAAAAAAAGATGAAGTGAAAGTGCGAGACATATCTACTCCATAAGTACAGAATAACAGGTCGTGGTCAGATATTCCCGCCAGGGACAACTGGTCTTGTAGCAGGACATACGAAGAATTAGAAACCATGATTACATCTAAAAGACTAGGAGAGTATGAGTTGCATACGAATTCACTACTGATAGCCCAGCAGCAGCAGTAAAATCAAGTAGTTGGTGAGCTCTACTATCAGATATTAAAAGGTTAGCATTACGATCTTCACAGATGATGATGTGCTCATAGAGTGCGGTGAACTCTTGCAGTGCGGAAAATAATGGTTCTGGGGAATGGCAGCGATGCGGGTTGTAAGATATACCAATTAGGCACTTCGTAATACCATCGGTTACTTCCAATAAGAGGTACTCTACTGCACTTCCTTCCGATTGCTTCAAGATTTTGTGCGCAAATAATGTGTTGCAGTACACTGCGACTCCTCCACCAGTTGTAGTAGTAACCCTATCATTACGAATAAGCTTAAACCCCGGAATATCATATAAATCCACTGAATCATCGGAACAGAACCAAGTCTCACAGATGCAAATAATGTCAACCCCGGAGTCCATAACAATATAACGTATATAGTCCAATTTGGTTATACTAAGGCTACGAGCATTAAGGTAACAGATTTTAAGCCCTCCATGTGCACTTGATAATACCTTAATAACTGATCGCACCGCAGTTCCATCAACAAAATCAGATACATTAACCATTTCCAAAGTACCCAATAGAAATAAAGAAATACAAATTTAAAATTGGAGATTCACAATAATATAAACACCAAAGACAGAGTAGAAGAAAAGAGGTAAAGAAAAGTTAAAAGAAAAGAAAAAGTAGTAAATAAATAAAGAAATATTAAATATTATAAAAATTTAAATTGATAATATTAAGATAAATTGAAATACAGATAAAACCATAAAGACATAATCAATGTATCAAAGAAATGAGTATACTAGTAATAAAAAAAATAATAATAAGTAATAAATCATAAATCATAAGGCTGCTCCAGATGACAACACATAAAACAGCGGCAGACACAGGGAAGTTTAGTAGTTGTTGTAATTTTTATTTCAGTATCTTCATTACTTTTTTTGACATACACAAAACCATTCCTCGTTCTTACTGATGACAACAAACCTTCTTTACGCAATTGATTAGCGTGTCGCAATAGAGAACTATTTGCAGATGTTAGGTTTTCATTAATATAAATCCGATGGGAATTTTTAGTCTCAACATGTGACGAGCTCTCTATTTCAGCAAGAGTAAGACCTTTCTTTTTGTAGAATGCAGAAAGTAAAGCTCGTTGTTCAGTATGTGAAGAAAAACGAATAAGAAGTAATGGGCATGAGTATCTGTTGTTGTTGCGGTTGTTGTTGCTTGTGTGCAAATTAGATCTCAGACGAAAAGCATCAATGTGGGGAGAGTGCGCGTGATGAAGGCTAGTGGCGAATTTTTTGGCAATATCGATGGTATTCTCATTTTGAGTGAAAGGAATACCTCTCACTATTACATCGGAGAGACGTTGTTGGCGATGAAAATCATCAAGCTCCTCTCTGACTTTTTGTATGCAACATTTTTTCTAAAAGCAAGTAAAAAGCCATTTTGAAATCTACTTCGATTTTTCTCAATTTACTTCACTTTTTTTCTTCAAATCTACTTCGACTTTTTTTCCGGAAGTGGTAACGCTGCGCACGACCATCCGCTTGAACGTTGTTGCGTTCCGGAATCAATGAAAATGTTTGCTCTTACTAATAGAGATATAATACATGAACAAAATTTAATGTTGTTCTTTTTATTGCATTTTTAAAAAGAAACTTGTGTCTGGCCCACCCTTAACAATACGTAGTTTTTTCACGAAACTACCTATGTAGTTCTAATCTTTTTTTCACCCACAATTCATAATTTATGAATCAATAAAGTTGTAATAATAATCATATAGGTATTTCCATTTAATTGGTTTTTATATTTTTTTTTAACTTTAAAACTTAAATTAAATTCAAACTACAGACTTCATTACTTTATGAATTTCATTCAATATTTTCAACATACCTATACAAATAATTTGCAGATTTTTAAGATGAAAGACTTTGCTTGGCCCCACAGTGCAACGCATTGATTGATTTCCAAATAATTCAGTTTATATCTTCAATATTAATAAAATTTCCCCATAATTAACTCAATTCCTTACGAAAACTTAAAAAAAATTTTCTGATGTGACAAATTTAAATAGAATAAAAATCCCCAAAGATAGATACAAAAAAAAAACATCCCTCAAGTAGATCCGCAATCACTAAACTGCCTTGTTTATCGAAAGAAAAGCCTCTACTCTACGTCTCCGTCACCCCTAATAAAATCCACTTTACAACGTCAATTGGCTTTTAACTTCCTAACTGAAAGGACGAAGCAGTAAAATTGAAAAAAAAAGAAGCAAAATCCCCATCCTAGCATTCAACAAAAACACTATCGTTCGTTTGCTTGTTGCTGTCATTTTAGTTCAAAACGCACAAAGCTAACAAGCTAATAAAACCTGAACGTGTACAACAAAAGGATGCACATCAGGCTGCGAAGAGGAAAGGACGTATAGCTTATACAAACATCGTTCTTGTTGTCGGTAGGTGCACATCAAATTTCAAAAAAAAAAAAAAAACTATAAAATAAAATTAAAGTGAATTTTCGCTCTTTGGTATTTTTATTTTTTGCTGTCTTAATTCTGCTTTAAATAATTACACATCCTCTGATCAAACTTTGAAAACAACCTCCCCATTCTCATTCAAAAAGTGTGTAACGCAACACCTTCTCAGTACCGACTCGTCACCGCCGAGCCAGCATCGGCATCAACATTGAATCCTTGCAATGAGAGAAAGAGTCTTATTCGCGCCGCGAGATGGATTGTCGAACCATCGACAGAGCTGGCAGAGGCAGCCAGACACAAATTCCAGATATGGTGAGAGATGCAGCAGACCTTATTCACCAGTGACTACAGTATACATCATCATATCAGCATTCATGGAGTGTGACATTTTGGAATGAAAGACAGGATACCTCGATAGCATGCAGAGGATGTGGCCGTATACAGTTGTTGGGTCTGATGATGCTTGTTCCTTGTTGAGGAACGATTGCCGCGTGCTTTTCTATTGATCGTTTTTCGTCGAAGTTGTTGTCATATCATCGTGATTTCCTGTCACATACCCCTGTCGCCCTCAACTTCCTTGAATTGAATTCCTTTTACTCTTTTATGGGCCCCCTTTACACGATGCACGCCAGAGGTAAGAGAGCAGTAAGTTGGTATCCTATCCTATCCGCTATCATCAGGGATAAGTCTTCGTCCTGTTTTTTTGCTTTCTGGAACAACGATCGATTTTTATCACAGTCAGCTAGCTTTCCGATATAAATTGCACCCAAGCACCTAGTCAGCTTGTAGAGATACGTTCGTGTGTGAGTACCTATTATACAAAAAAAAAAAGAATCCAAGGGATGGCACTATGTCAGTGGCGGATTAGCATTTTTTTCAACTCAAGGGAAATTAGGAAAAAATTGAAAAAAGGACCGCCATTTTGGGTTTATGCTTATGATATAGTATAAATAAATACCTGACAGCCTACCGTTCTACTCGAGCTTTCTTGTAAATAATAGAGGAAGGACTAACATATTACGCTCATTTTTATGTAGGTATCGTTTTTAGTTATCAGCTGATTGGTATAAAATGGTCTAACTCGTTTAGAAAGCACACTGTTGATTGAGACAAATAATCTGGTTTAACAATCTATAGTCATAAAACGTATAATTTAGAGCTCTTGTTAAAATTTTTGATTTTTTAATGGTATAAAATATAAAATATTTATTCGTTTCAAATTCGAAAAACAGGTACTCTGCAAAATTTCAGTGTGCTTTTCGAGCGTCTAGCGACAATAACTTGTCAATATATACTACACATTTATTTGGGTAATATATTAGCTGATTGGTATAAACTAGTTTTGCAAATCTACCACATACATATGTAGGTATATTTTTAATTGAATACTTCTAATTTAGTTTTCACTTATACTTTTGAATGGTTTTCAGGCTTTGAATAAATTATTCCATATAAGTCATGAGAAGTCGATTAATATTACTAATCTTTAGACTATTTTAAAGAATCATTGCACATACCCCCCCCCCCCTTCCTCTCCTTCTGCTTAATCAAATTCTATACAAATTAATAACTACACAGTGCATCCCAGTCCTTTCCGCAAAAGCCATGTGAGGTGCAGAAACTGTTTTCTAGTTTTTCTAAGAAATAATAATTCACACATAGTTTGTTCCGAAATAAAAATTTTACAGAGAATTTTTAAATCATATATAAAAATGACGACAGGAAGCATAACCCCAACATTAGTCTAAGATATATATTATCTACAATGACAATTATGGTAAGATTAAGCAAATAAAGGGTGGTTCAACCATAATGTACGATTTAAGTTGTGAGTCACGACTTAACGTCAAGTTTTTTGCCCAACTAAATTTGACTCTTTTTTGTTTCAGTGTTTGACAAATTCAACCATGGAGACGTACACAATTGAGTAGCGCGTGAAGATTGTTGAAGCCATTTACGAAAATGGGCGTTAATATGAAAATGCATTTCGTGACCAAAATTCGACCAAATGTGTTCAAAATCGGTAGAATTGTGCGCAAATTTCAGCACCTGTGCATGCTCTCCCAATTCGTTCTGCGGAAAACATTGCAAGCTGTTGTTCGCAATAGTGTGGCAGAAGAGCCGTCAACCTCGACTCGTCGTCGTGCCGAACGATTGAACATCTCAAGAACATCACTGATGCGAGTTTTGAATAAGGATATGAATTTACACGCTTACAGGGTTCAATTGACTCGAGAGCTGAAGCCTATACTGACCATTCCAAGCGTCCGTCGTCAATACGCCGAATGGTTGGTTGAACAGACAGAAGTCAATGGTGACCTTACAAAGAAAATCATCTTTAGCGACGGGGCACACTTTCACCTCAGTGGATTCATTAACAAGCAGAATTGCCGCATTTGATCAAATGAGAATCCACGAGTGATTGTTGAAAACCCGATACATCTACAAAAAGTGACGGTTTGGTGCGGTTTATGGGCTGGCGGCGGCGTCATCGGCCAGAAATTGAGGATATAGACCTGGACGATTATGTGCTTCCAACGGGATGGTGCCACTTGTCACACAGCCAACGAAACAATGGGTCTTTTGCGCGAGAAATTCAAGGGCCGTGTGTCGGTGCGATGTCGATTGGCCGCCACGATCATGTGATTTGACACCGTTGGACTTCTTTCTTTGGGGATATTTGAAAGAAAAAGTACACGTCAATAAGCCAAGAACAATTCAAGAGCTAAAGGATGAGATAGTTTGGCACATTAACGACATTGAACCTCGATTACTCGTATGTCGCAGAGTCATTGAAAATATGGACTATCGGATAGAGGTATGCCACCGAAGCCGTAGCGAGCATTTAGCCGATATTTTGATTTACTCATAATTGTCGTAGATCTTTCTATCATAATAAAAAATATTAAAATAATTCTCTGAAAACTTTTTGTTTTATTTACAATTAACATTGTGCGTTTTCGTTGGACCAGCCTTTATAAAAACAATGTTAAAAGTAAAGCCACCTTTTTTCCAAAATATTTATTAAAATGTAATATTGTAAACAGCGACTAAGAGGGTTGCTTCAACGAATCTATCAGAAAGAACGGAACACCATAAGCAACAAATAACAGACCGTTTCAAGCGCACTCAGCTGTTTGAATAGAATGTTGAGTAAGTCGGTGAAGCACCACAACTATATCCTCTAGAAATCTTATCAAGACAAACAGGGTCATCCAAATAAATCAACAGGGCAATCAATCAATAACTGTTTCAATAACTAATACTTCCCCAGCAAATGGAAAATAGGTAAGATTGTAGCTATACAAAAAAAGACCAACAACAAAGCCGTTTCTGGATGCAGACCCATCTCTCTTCTATGTAACGTGATACTTGAAGAACTAATACTGACGCTGCTTAAATTATAATGCCGCGACAACCATCTGATTTCTGATATACTGTTCGTGTTCTGGTTTACTGTAGAATATTTCCTCGACATCGAAAAGGCACTTAACAGTAGATATATATGAGACAGGGACTTGTTCACAAACTTTTCCACAAGGATCCCAGCTGGGACTGGGACCATTCCTTTTCAATATTTGCATATAACAACAACCTGAGCCAGAATAGACATTACAGACTCTCCTGTTTCCCGATGACTCCCTTGCTGACGTCAAGTCTATTTCACCGATATTTGTTGCTAGGAGAGCGAAAGCCATCATCAGACTATTCTACTACCAGCAATGACACTTCAAAATCAACTTGGCCAAAACCAAACTGATTTGTATCAGAACAAGGGACCCTTGAAGTACTGCAGAATTTCCAAGATCACCTTACCCGATGGAAACCAACTGTCAGCAGCTCACTAGTTTTACTTAGAAAATTCAATTTCACCTTCTATTTCCACCTTTCCAAAACAAAACTGATCCAAAAGACAGAGCTTCTTCTATAATTCTTCAGAGTGGTCATCACTAGCTGTTAAGGAAGAACTTGCGGAGAGCCATAGAAATATAATACGTCAGGATACGTAGGAATCACGCAGTGAGAAGAGACTCTATAAAGAAACCAAATTTTTACAACTTGAAAGTCCACCAGAAGATTCTTACAGAATTAGCCCAACCACCCAAATCATCTGATAGGAGGAGTGCTAATTCAGCCAAGATATCCTGACCAGCGATACCTTGAGGCAATGGAATTACTAAATGAAAATTTAATAACAACGGAAGATGAAGAGACCATCAACTTCTACGCTGACTAAGGTTCAGCTCACGTGGTGTGCCTGAAAGAGCATGACTCAGGCTGAGTTTGCCAAATGACATTAACTAATGACTTAAGAAAACCCCACAGGAAGAATTCTAACGGGGTCACCAATTTATATCGCCTCCGCATGAGATAACCTTATTCGGAAATGGCTGGTAAAAAATGTGAATTGCAGCACCGTCTTCTTTTGAAACCACATTTCATCGGTGTCCATATCGACCGATAGCACTCGCCGTTAGTGTTGCCCGGGCCAACTTCGTTTTCGAAGAATGATTAACCGATATTGCCGACAGTCCAAAATCACACCCAACAGTGACTTTCCCCCCGATGCATTGCAACTTGTTGGATCTCGTCCTTAAGTCGACAATTTTGATTGTTGAACGAATACATTCATCCAGAAATGGACCTCGTCGCTGATTATAATTCTAAGACCAAAATTGGGGTCAACTTTCAACTGCTCGAGAGCCCAGTTAGCGAGCACACGTCTTTGTCTATGGTCGTTTTATCTAAGCTCTTGGGCCAGTTGAAGTTTGACCGGGTCTAGCCCAAAGTGATGACGCGAATTTCGCCCAGTTTTGGTCTGTGAAAGTCCGAATTTTTATACGAGGCGTGGAATTAAATGTCTCAGATTCTAAACGAAGGTATATATGAAATCAGAAATAAATTTCAATTTTTAAGTGGAGTGATTGAATTAAATTCAATTGAAAGTTTTAGCGACCTCAACTCCAAAGTGCGTTTCGCCCAGGTACGACAGTGGGCTCATCAGTTAGATGCTGTCGTGCCCTTCTAAGACGCAATTATTATTTATTGGTAGATGTTAACCAACTCTTATAAATTTCACAGTAGTAACACAGTGTGAATTTTATTTGTCTAGGGGAATTTGAACAAATTCAGACACCTAGAATGTTATTGTCCGTGGTCAGACTTTTTTATAAACGAAGGTATATATGAAATCAGAAAATAATTTCAATTTTTAATAAATAATAATTGCGTCTTAGAAGGGTACGACAGCATCTAACTGATGAGCCCACTGTCGTACCTGGGTGTCTCAGATTCTCCTATATACACTATCACGGACAGCAACAATATTTTCCGCCAATCTTGAATTTCTTTTAAGGGTGTTGACGAATTGTTCGCTCAATGGATTAACTCGATTAACACTTTGCCAAAAGTCCCCTTATTGGAAGGACGATTATGGCGAGCGGAAAATGGGCGAAATGTTGATCGAACACAAGATTTACTTTCATAAAACAATTTAATCATTTTTTGTTGAACGCTTAAACTCTCCATGTTAAGTTGACAAAACAGATTCAATAAATAACATATTATTTGACAAATATATTTAACCACCTGTCAAAGTTCGGAAATTCCTATTATTCTTTTTAGTACACTTTCTGAATGAAGCACATCAAAACAGGAGTACCACAAGGATTAATGCTATGACCTTTTCTCTTCAGCATTTATACTGCAGATCAACCAGAGAATACACCATCCCATATACAATTTCAAGCATTGAAGTTTTTTAACAAATTGCTGATAAATAAGTCTAACAAAGTGGTTATGTTCTATATGGACATACATCTGTGTCTGTAGGTCCACTGTATACTGAGCTAAGGCTTAAATGACTGAATCGATTTCTTTCAATTTTAGCTCAGAGCAATTTCTATGAGATTGCCTAGCTCATTTAAGACAAAAATTTTAATTTTTCAATTTTTTCTCAAAAATGGTTTCAAAGATTTTGGTGAAGCTTCGTCAGTCAGTCTACCTTATCGACCTATTCGTCCTATTTTGTTCCAATTTTGCACAAAGGCACTTGATGATAAAAATAATACTCCTATTCGAAAATATTATAGACAAAAATAATTTTAAGAAATCAAAGAAGAAATTTAAATTTTTAAGTTTCTTGAATTTTTCACACGGTAGTACTAACAATAGAACCCTTAACTTTATGCCAGGAATACTAAAATGTCCACATAGACCAAGTTCACATGATTCAGCTGTGCATATTATTTGTTTTTTTAAGCAAATCGCTAAGCATATTTTCCACAGCTTCACAGTGACCCATGTTAAAATTTTAAGGCCGCAACTGGCACATCCAGTCCTGAACTGAGATGTATCTGTATTTTTCAAGCTGCACTATCGAGACTTGCCCATCTCTATAATGCCATCTATATAGTGGGGTAAGATGAAAACTCGGATGTGACAATATTGTTTTTGATTTATGAAGCTATAAATTCATTTTTGTTTCACCATATACCTACCTAGCCATGCAAGCGCGAGGTCCACCTCGTCGAGTTCACACGGTGTGTCCTATGTCCACATAGCTTTGTACGTACTCCTTGTTCTCACACACATGAACGCCACCAAATGGTCACTTTCCGAGCTGTTTGTATAGAGTGGCTTTCGATATTGGATTAGTTGGACTTTAGATAGCAAGTCGGTGATGATGGTTTGGTGTTGGGTTCCTTCAAGTTTGCCAGCTGCAATTCGAGTCAAATGAATGGACGCACTTTGGCTAAAGGATATCACATCATGATGGTCATGAAAATATGTGTGAGTGGGCGGCAGCGATTGAGACAGTTGAGAACCATTATCGTTATACAAGTGATTGTGTGGCAAATGCGATTTAAAAAAATAAAGGTCCTTGGACATTTTTGTTACACATAATCGTCTTTGACGACCAATAGGAGGATACACTTTTGAAGAGCTTATACAATAAGGAATTATATTTATAAACGGGATTTTTGTCTTTATGACTTAAAATAATAGCATTAATAAATAGAGTTATGATTTGTGTAAAGATTCGATTTTTTGTATTACTCGTAACTTTAAATGTTTAACTGGATTTTTACGGTAATCGTCTTATGAAATAAACATTTTTTAACGATGCACGATGCGACGCGACGTCGAAATCAGAATTTAAGGTATTGATTGTCACAATTTTGGTATAGAATTGCCAACATAGTCGGGTCTACCAATGCTCTGGTGATGAACTGTCACTTATAAGGCTTATTCACATGAGAGCGACCGACGAATAAAGGACCAAATGAAATATAAAGAAACTTAAATATATGCCTTAATTCTTCAAAATGCTAAAGAAAAAGGTAGAAAAATTGTTATAGTTTATTAAATAAATTGATCGTTACGCATTTCAAACTAATTGTTACGAACTATCAAACTCTATTCGCGTTGCACATATCATCCACATTGCTACTTAAACGAATGAATTATTTTCACGTGACTAACGTTAAAATCAAATTCTATGTAAACGAAACGCCAAAATGAACGAATTATTGGGCCGCAATATTTATTTATGCTATTATGTCAGACATTATATCTGAAGATTATATTTCTTTAACTCTGTGGGCAAATTATGTCGTGATTATTCATTTTAGCAATAAACGCAGTGGAAAAACTGGAAGAGGCAAAACGCGAAGAATACAAAAGGAAGCACAGGTTTTATTTCAATCCATTTTTGAGCAAAAGAGATTTGCACGACCTTGAAGAACATTTGCTCCAAGACATAATTGAGTAGTCCCACAAGCATGGAAAGTCTCTGAATGCCCTAATTAATAAAAAAAAATACTTACTATTTTCAATGTTTAATTCTTTTAATGTTAATTTTGGCCTGCAAACAATCAAACAACATTATGTATGTACTTCAACAGACAGTAAATGGTAAATAAGTTACAAATTACATATTGGCTTCACAGGATATAATTTATATACGAAGTGAAAACATAACATGATTTTGTCAATGAAATGAAGGAATGTTACATGAAAATGTGGGAATCGGTGTCAAGACTCGACGTCGTGTGAGAAATTTGTGTCTAGTGAAGTTGGCGTATCACAAAATGTCAAAATTTATGTCTGCATTTATTTCTTCTATGAAGACAAAAGAAATAAATAGAAACAATTATGTCTAAAAATAACAAAAATCGAGACATAAGGGGACTCCAAAAGAAATATTGGCTACATGACACATTTCTTGCAATCATTTATTTCAAGTGGAGGCTCGGTGTAAGAGTCGGTAAACATTGACAAATATTTCAGGTTTAGAAGGGTACGACTGCATCCAACTCACTGTCGCACCTGGGCGAAACGTATTTTGGAGTTGAGGTCCTTTAATATTCTTATTTATTTTGTAATTTTCTTCATGTTCGGTAAAATGGACAATTGTTTGTTCATTCGCCAGTCGTAGGTCACTTTCATATGAATAGACATTTAACTGTTGTAAAATATTTAGGAGATACATATATTTTATTGACAGCCGTCCGTACTTAGCTTCAGTGATATAGTCTAACGGATACAGTATTTGCACCTCTAAGGAAATTTTCCTCTTAAAATGTGAATAATTTTCGAATTAAAAGAGCGGCTGATATAATTTGTACATCAAATTATTAAATTTATTCTTAAACCATAACTTCTTTTTTAAAAATGAAATTTTAAAAAATGTGAATTAGAAAAATTTTCGAAAAACTACAATTATTTGCACTCGACTACAATTATTATCACCAATTACTGGCAACCCTAAAATTAAAAAAAAAAATGTTTTTCGTAGCAGATTTTTATTAAAGTAATAATAAAAGAAAGTTTACAAAAAATTAAAATAATAATTCATGTAGTAGTTAATTTTAAGAAGACAAAACATAGCTTTCCTTTTGCTTTGTTTTTGAAAAACTTTTATTAATTAAACGATGGTAAGTTCTTCTTTGTCCTCTAAGGTTAAAACAGTAACAAGTCCTCGGCGTGTTTTTGTTTTAAATAAAATAAAGCGCTTTAAATTAATTGTAATGTAGGCCTAAAAATATTGAACTTTTTGGAACCCACTTTTTTTTATATTTGTTCATTTTATAATTAAGTTGAGAAGAGCATGTTGAATATCATTTTCGTTATACTTTTGTGTTTTTCGTGGCATTTTTTAAATCTTAAGATTTATTGTAAGGGTCAGTTGATATATAGCACGCGTATAATATTGATTTTTTTGTACAGTTAGCTAGTGGTCTCAATAGAACAGAATTAAAATATTAATGTGAGGAAACATCGTTGTCATAAAAAAAAAATGTTTTATTTTTCAGTTTTAACCTCACTTCTTGTTGTTTTTTTTTTAGTGTTTCCTTGTCTAACAGTACTGAAAGTGACCGGATTTCCATAATAAATACCTTTAAGGGTATGTAAAGTCGGCAGTCAGTTTTTTAGCTTAACAGTACTGTGGGTTCAGAAACTTCCTTTTAAGGAACGAATAATTCACTTACAAAATTAACAAGAAATGAAAATTTCCCAATAATGTCCCAGATACCCTGACTCTGGTAGTACTTACACAAATAGAAATGTCAAAATAAGCAAGAAAGGTGCATTTTGTATGGAAATGGGGAAATTTAAAAATTAATTAAAAATGGTTATAAATGTTTCCTTACTTTAAAATGGTTGTATTTGTTATTAAAAAGTGCTAAACTACCGAATAAAACTATCCGCGTGTAAAAGTTTTTGCTACGAGTACCTTAAAGGAAAGTTCAGCCAAAAATTTTTTAAAACGTTTTTGAGAAGAAAAATTGGTACGCCAACTTTAAGTTTTTATTACTGTACGAACAACATTTTATTTAAAAAAAAAAAATATTTATCCGTTTTGGAGATAGATATTGAATCTTCAAAAAAAGTGCAAAATGATTTGTTTTACGTTTTCAAACGCAAACTTAAACTTTCTTGAAGCTTTTCTATAAAAATGTCATAAAGATCCGTTTTGTGGATAATGAGAAACTCAAAATTCGAAAAAAATGGTAGGTACAGTCAGCAATAACTTAATTTGATTTTTTTTTATTAAATCATAGATCGTGAGAAATTAACGAAGGGAAAAAATGTTATCAAAATTCTAGGTTCCGATTTCGAGCAAAATACGATTTTCGAAAAACTGTTATTTTAGATAAAATTTAATTTTGTTTCTTACATCTTGTAGAATGTATTTAAGAGTTTTAAAAAAGTTAAGCATGGCGTTTGCGAAATATTGAGTTGTCAAAAAAAAAAAATTAATTTTGTGTTTTTAAATTCCAAAAAAAAATTTTCAAAACTTGAATACACAATACTATCCAAGCTGCTTGCGAGCCTAAGAATAAAAAAATAAAATGCACAACTGGGTCGCACGAACTTGCTTCTATGTAATAGAGTAGGAATTTTAAAAACGAATTAATTTAATTTAATTATTAATTTATTAATTTTTTAAAGTCTTTTAGTAGTAAGAGACAAAAACAGAATGCTATGCAAATATAAATTTATGCCAGAACAAAAATTATAAGTCGTTGTAGTGGATTCTTAAAAAAAAAGCTTTTATATATGTAAGTACATACAAACTTTTTAAGAGATTTTAAGAAAAAATTTTGGTACGCCAATTTAAAGTTTTTATTATTGTTCGAATAATAATTAAATTTCCAAAAAAAATATTGAGCCGTTTCTGAGATATCGAATTTTCAACAAAAAAAAGAAGAAAAAAATAATTTTTTTGTTTCAAAATTAAAAAAATATTTATTTTTAAGTTTTGAAATGCAATGTGTTTTAGACTTTTTAGAAGCTTCTCTGTTAAAAATTTCATTAAGATCCGTTATGTGGATAATGAGAAATTTAAAATTCAAACAAATGGTTCTATGTTATATCTTTATTTCAAAATTTTTTGTATTAAATTAAAGATCATAAAAATTAATTGAAAGAACAAAAATTTTATCAAGACTCTATAGGCTCCGTTTTCGAGAAAAATACAATTTTTGAAAACCATTTTTTTTTTAAATTTTTTAACATTTGTATGGAGGGTACGGTTATTTTTAGGTAAAATTAAATTTTTTTTCTCACATCTTGGAGATTGTATTGAGGAACTTTTATTTATCAAGTTTAAAAAAAAATCTAGCATGGGGTTTTCGAAATATTGACTTTTGAAAAAAAAAAACTTTGAAGTTTTTTTTAAAAATCAAAAACAAATTTCTTTGAAAATTTGAATACACAATTCTATTTAAATTTTTAGGGAGCCTTAGCAAAAAAAATGATCAAAATCGGTTTTATCGTTTTTGAGAAAATCAAAAACAAAAAAATGGTTCCATGGGGGAACCCTTAATAACCACTTTTCGGAAAATTTTTTTCAATGATTACCTAGCTAAATGAAATTTTTTTGTATTCTTATTTTTTAAATCCGTCGAATAGTTTTTGAGAAAAAAAAATATTTATAAAATTTTGGAACAAAAATCGTATGGTAGGTACCGTTATTTTTAGTCTTAAAAAAAAGAAAAAAACGTTTGGGGGAAAAAAATTAAAACCCATATCTACCAAGTTTGAAGAAAATGGGCCTAGCCGTTTAGTCTGTAGTCGAACCGACAACAGATAGAATTGCCAGACCCACTTTCTTAGTCTTCGCTATCATCGTAATGTCAACTTTGATCAAAGTCTCGATATCGATATTTTTTACGAATGGAAGAAAAGAAACGAGGACCGAAAGAACAGTGATAAAAAACTTTCTCTAAAGTCTTATATCTTTTACCTCTCCAAGCATGTGCTGCAGACTCGAATATCTTAATCGTGGAGCTATTTATTGTTAAGACTATTTTTTCAAGCCACGTTTTTCGCCATTTTTGATTGTTACAGTTTATTTTAAAAATGTTTCACCATATTTATGTTATTTTATATTCTATTACAACTTGTACCTTCTCTTGGTTGAAGTGGCATTTACATTTCTTTTTATTTACTTATGTTGAGAGTTTAATTCCGCATTGTGGACATCATTGACCACAAGCTGCAAAGATTCAAGTGAATAAATACGCCATAATTATTATGCCATCCGCAAATACGAGTAGAAGACATTTAATGATAATCAGATAGCTCTTCTAAAAGGTTTTTCAGCAGCGATTTGCGAGCTTTGGGGAGTAGTGATTCCGGTCATATTCTTGAGGTAACATCCTTGAAGCTAGTTGTTATCTCTTTAATCTGTTTTACCAAGCTGTGAAAATATACAGTGCTTAATACTCGTATCATGCCCAACCGATAGAATTGCTTTATGAAGTTGGGTCTTCTGTATGAGCAACATTTCTCGCGCTTCGCCAATCTGCGAGGTTTATTCGCAACGTGGTGGAATAATTCTAGTCGACTTCTTTAGTAATCAATCAGTCATCAAACCGTAAGCCAAGGAAACGTAAGATCTGACGAAAAAATCGCCGCTGTTCGTTTGCGTGTACAGGAGAATCTGAGGCAATCAAATCCACGTGGTGCACAAGATCACGGTATTTCACAAACCTCAACTTGGTGAATTTTGCCTTATGACTTGGTTCTAGATCCATGCAAACTTTAGCTCACCCCAGAGCTCAGAGTTAACGAGCATAGACAACGACCAGGGTTCGGACTTAGGTTTTAAATTTTCGAAGTAAATACGGAAAAAAACTGAAGTAGAACCAAAATTTTCGAAGTAGTTTTAGGAAATTAAATTATATAAACGTACCTAATATATAAAAGTAAATTCAGACTATTTTAAAGTAAACTTTTCATCAACGAACTTGTATTTTTGTATGAATTTTATCAATTCAATAGGTGGTTCATAAATATCTTTACGTTTTTCTGTAAGTGATCTCGAAAACATTAAATTTTCCACGGTGCTTACCTAAAATCGATTTTTAAACTTGTTTTTTTATGTAATACAGAGTGATAAGCGATGTCTTTAAATATTTTGGTTAAGAATTTCAAAGAGAAGTAGATCATAAAAAAGAGAAGTAGGGAAGTAGATTAAGCTTTTTTCTCAAAATCGAAGTAGATCTACTTCGATCGAAGTAAAGTCCGTACCCTGACAACGACCGAGGTTTGTTGGGCTAACTGGGCTATTGAGCATTTGTTAGTTTACATTTCTGAATGAGCGGGTTCGTTAACAAGTAAAATTTTTGAATTTTAAACGATCTCATTCAACACGAGATCCAACAAATTGCAATACAACGAGAGATAGTCACTGGCTGGTGTGGATTTCGGGCTGGCGGCATAATCTGTTTATGGTTTCTGGTTTATGGTGGGTCAGGCCATCAAATGTCAATTGCGAGCGCTGTGTGTCGATGATTACCACTTTCTTTTGGCCCGAATTGGATGATATGGACACCAGTGGAACATGGTTATCTAACATGGAGACGATGTAAATTCACCACCGAGATCGTGCGATTTTCCCTTATAAGACTTAGTTGTATGGGGGTTTCTATAGTAAACATGGGCCTTCTTAACAAATAAGAAAATTAGTTGACTTCCCAATCACATTTTATTTTATTTACATAAATTTAAAGACGAAAATGCGTAATGGAAAACCTTTTATGAATAGTGCAAATTGACTACAATTACGTGCAAAGCCTCTTACTCCTGCTGTTGGATATGACCTCTCCATTTCATACCTCTGTCCTTTGGTCAACATACAGATATTGAATTAGTCTTCAAAATTTGAGTGGCTTACCTATTCCACATAACTTATACCCACAGTAATCGGTGCTTTACTGTGTCAAAAACTGATTTCTATTACGGGAACGAAAAGAGTCTGCAAAAGACCTCAGCTCGAAAGTGTGTACTGTCAAATATGCGTAGCACCTGTTGACCTTTATGATACCTAGACGTTTTTTTATGTTCTTTTAGTTTTAAGTACATAATTACCTTACAAAGCCACGTACATTTTCAAAAATAACCGATTTAATTGTAAAATGGAATCAACTCAAAGACGTAGTTTATCCATCCAAACATTGTGAATTAAAAAATATTTCAAGCCTTTTAAGTAAATACCCACGCTTTCAAGTAATCAAACAGCATATCCGCAGACAAAGTCAAGATGATAATCGAGAAAATCACACTTCAAGCTTGCCACACACACAATATTGTTCTTGTCAATTGTCATTATGTCACTTAATAAACTTTCTTCTATTCATGCCAAAACTTCGAACCCTTTTTCTATACCTACGCCCTCCATTGCTTTATTTTAACATTACCACAGCCGCCATCGTCGTTGTTGCCGTCGTCATCTCAACCAACTTATCGCTGCGACAAACCACATAAGACATTTATATCGTCCTGCCTCATCAATGTTCCACATATCTTACTGGGTGGCATTTGACATATGTTTCCGCAGAGCTGCCGGACCCCATATTTTCGACATTTGATTTAACAATTGCACCCAACACTTGCTTGACATTCCCAGTCTTGCAAATGGAAACGGAAACACAAACAAAGGGTTGAAAGATCACTCTAATCAGCAAATAAAGTAGGACAAACTTCACAGCTCCAACACCAACTCTCTGACAACAAGGAAACGAGAAAAAAAACCCTCTGCCTCCCACATTATCCCATCATCGGGCGGCCGTCGTCGTCCTTGTCATAATCATCCTTCGCGTCCTGCTGAATACTGTTTGATCGTTGTGAAATCATCTAATCAAGCAATCATCCCTCGCAGTTAACACCCCATTTTCTAAGCAATTTATTCAAAAGAATTGTAAAAAAAGGACAACCGACATCGAGGGCGTAACATACTTGCAATCGAAAAAGAAAAATGTCAAGAAAAGTCACCCTTTAAGAAAAGGTCTGTGTTTTCTTTAAGTGATAAAAGATTAGAAAACAACAGCACACCAGGGTGTACAAAAAAACCCAACAACATCAACAAAAAACACACATTATAAAATAAAAATAAATAAATACATTGAAATGGGAACGCTACCCCCTCCCCAAACACACTTTCTGTATAGAGTGTCAAAATCAATAGAAGCATAAAGAAAACGGAAAAGCCACCGACTGCCAAGTGAAAGGACGACGACGAGGACGATGAGGACAACGAAGACGAATACCACCAAAAGGATCTACGAAAAGTTAATTTCTTCTTCATCTCATTCCTTTCCTTAGTATTTTTTTCTGCTTTTTTTGGGAGGGGTGCTGGTACTGCTGCTGCCGCATTCAACAAGCTAAGTTGTGTAAGCTTAGTAAGAACCCGCAGGGGACAGCATGTGAAAAACAAAATAGAACGGTAAGAATGTAACTGGACGAATTTGTATAGATATGGCCAGGGGGGGGATTCAGAGGGTGCCAGAGAAGACAACAGGTTGCAATGTCCAAAATTGAAAAAAAGAACTAAGAATTTAGGGGAAACACAAACAAAACTTTTCTCCAGGAACATCTCCAATACATCGATTCTGTTTCAACAAGTCGCTATAAGTGAAAATATACCTATACGAATTGTTACGCAAGTTGGGTTGGGTGCTTGATGTTTGTGTGTAAGAGGGGAAAGCCCAGTCTGCGAGTGTAGATGATGAAAAATTACATTTGAGTGTGTATCACAAAAGCCAGTGGCGGAGGTACATTTTCTTAATAGGAGGTTTTCATCTTTTTTCAAAACTTTCTAAAAATACCAAATGAAGGTTTTTTATTATACAAATTCTATATAGTACTGAAATAAATCAGCCAAGTAGAAGACTTAGCACTATTAATGGACATGTTGAATTATTGATTTTGAATTTCTAAATAATCTATGGAATAAGTGCTGCACCATCTGAGAGCGCTGAAAAGCAAAGATAAGCAGTTAGAATACCTTTTTTAATAGAATAAAAAGAAGGAATAGGTAGGTATAACAATTTTGCAATACTCGGTTGATTTTGAATATAGGGTTTTAATTAGAAAACCGAAACACTCGAATGGATTTTTCCTTCGAAAAAGAATGTTAAGGCAGTTCTTCGTTTCACAATTATAAAAACCATAACACTTTTTTCTTTTTACTTGCGACTCATAGGTACTATAAGGCAGGTTATGCATTCGTAAAAAAAATTGAACTCGAGATTTTGATCAAAGTTGACATTACGATAATAGCGAAGTCCAAAAAAGTGGGTATCGCAATTCTGTCTGTCTGTCGGTTCGACTACAGCCCAAACGGCTAGGCCGATTTTCTTTAAATTTGGTAGATATGGGTTTTATTTTTTTTTCCCCGGATGTTTTTTTGATTTGATTTTTTAAGACCAAAAATAACGGTACCTGCCATACGATTTTTTTTTTCGAAATTTTATAAATATTTTGTTTATCAAAAACTGTCCTACAGATTTTAAAAAAAAAATTCATAAGATTTCATTTAGTTAAACCTAGGTAATGAATGAAAAAAAAATTCAAAAAATTATTATTTTTGGTACCCCCCTTGGAACCATTTTTTTGTTTTTGATTTTCTCAAAAACGGTACAACCGATTTTGATAATTTTTTAATGTTAAGGCTCCCCAACAGTTTCAATATTATTGTGTATTCAAATTTTCAAAAAAAAAATTTTCAAAATTATTTTTTGAAAACTCAATATATTTCGAAAACCTCATGATCGATTTTCTTAAAACTTAATAAATAAAAGTTTCTTAAAATAATCTACAAGATATGAGAAAAAAATTTATTTTACTTAAAAATAACGGTACCCTCCATACAAATGTTAAAAAATGGTTTTCGAAAATCGTATTTTTCTCGAAAACGGTTCCGAGAATCTTGCTTAAATTTTTAGTCTTTCGATTAATTTTTAAGGTCTGTAATTTTATACAAAAGATTTTAAAAACAAGACATTACAGTCACGTACCTACCATAGAACGATTTTTGAAAATTTTGAATTTCTCATTATCGACATAATGGATTTTAATGAAATTTTTTATAGAGATGCTTCTAATAGCTTTAAGAAACATTGCGTTTTAAAACTCTAAAAAAAAATATTTTTTGAATTTTGAAAAAAAAAAATCTTTTTTTTTTGGAAAATTCGATATCTCAAAAATGGGTAAATATTTTTTTTTGGAAATTTAATTTTCATTCGTACAGTAATAAAAACCTTATGTTGACGTACTAATTTTTTTTTTTAATATGTTAAAAATTTTATATATAAAACCTTATTATATTAAGAAACCACTACAACGCCTTACAGAACAGTCCGTAACATTTGGATAGCCTCACCTTTTGTTTTTTTTGCAGCTAACTGTTTTTGATGCTTTTTTGATGAGAACATAACGAAATACATATTAGATCTAAAGATAAGAGAGTTTTCTTGAGATTAAGAGAGTTTTTAACCAATCTCTTAACGTTAACGGTTTTTTTTGAGCTAATATTGTTTGCAGTCAATAAAATGTGCTTTTTTTTGTAACATTAGAATAGCCTCATTTGACTTATTACACAGTTTAAGGGAAAATTTGCCAGAGTGAGTATCGGAAAGCCATCGGGAATTTATAAATAGTTTATTTCTTCTGTTTCTATTTAATTTTTTTTTCTTTAAATCGTTTAAATGGGCAGAAAAAATTCATTATCTGCAACGGAAATAGCCAAAATAGAGGCCTATAGTGAGCAAGGGGTTTCTAATCGATCTATAGCTAATAAACTTAATCGAAGCCCAAAAGTGATGTACAATTATTTTAAAGATCAGTTATTTTATGGAAAAAAATACAAAGGACGTACTTCTAAAGTACTTTCGAGCCGAGACAAGCGGAATATTACAAGATTAGCTTCCAATTCTACCTACTCTTTGAATAAGATAAGGCACGGAGTTGGAGTAGAAGTTAGCCGAATGACCATAAGTAGAGTCATTAAAGGTGCTGGACACTTGAAGCGCCTAAAACTAAAGAAAAAACCACCACTGAACAATGTGCGTAAGTTACAGCGGCTCAATGTTGCAAGACTTCACATGGCATGGAATGCCGATGGCAGCAGCCATTCAAACGATTGGCGAAAAGAGATATTTTCAGACGAGAAAAATTTCAACTTGGATGGGCCGGACGGATATAACTATTACTTCCATGATTTAAGAAAGGAACAGTTATTTTTAGATCGACATCATAGCCGAGAGGGAGGAGTAATGGTATGGGGTGCAATATCATTTTATGGCACAATTGACTTATATTTTGTGAACTGTAAAATGACGGCGGCATACTACAAGACTATATTAGAAACAGCACTACCTCAGTTCCAGGATACTTTTGGACCAATTCCGATTATTTTCCAGCAGGACAACGCACCTATCTAAACTGCTGGTGTAATTAAAACATGGTTGCAAGACCAAAATATTCAACAATTATCCTGGCCACCCTACTCTCCAGATTTAAACATAATCGAAAATGTTTGGGGTGGTTAACACGCAAAGTTTATGAAGGTGGTAAGCAGTACGCAAATAAATAGGAGCTTATTGAAGGCATTAAAGTGGCCTGGGTACAAATTTCTATAGATCTCCTAAAATCTTTGTATGATTCCCTAAAAGATCGCGTTTTTGACGTCATTCAAAATAAGGGTGGCTGTACAAAGTACTAAAATGATGTTATTAACTACATAAAATAAATAAAAACTGTTTTCTTAAAAAAAAAAATTAATTTGTTTTCATTTTGACCAAAATAAACATGGTGAGGCTATTCTAATGTGACAAAAAAAATATACGTTTTTGCGACTACAAACAAAACCACCTCACAAAATTCCGGCAGATTTTAAAAATCACTTGAATTTTTTTTTTATCTCAAGAACTTAGTCTTACCTTATCATTAAATACACATTTTGATATATAGACATCAAAGAAGTGCCAAAAAATCTAATTGGAAAATAAATTATGTGTGAGGCTATCCAAATGTTACGGACTGTATGTATAGTTTTTGTTCTTGCATAAATTCATATTTGCATAGCATTCTGTTTTTGTCTCTTACTACTAAGAGAATTTAAATAAAATGCACGACTGGATCGCACGAACTTGCTCTTATGTAAAAGTACTTTGGAATTTAAGATACATTTTATAAATATAAAACATGGATTTAATGAGATAATAATGTTCAAATGCATAAAATTGCCGTCTGGTTTCCGGAAAAGTATGAATTTATGCAAATAAACTTTAAAAAATCGTTTTATTATTAAATAAATTTTTTATATAAGAAATTTTTCTAAAATTTTTCAAGAAAAAAATGTGGGATGCGAATTTTAAGTATTTATTTATATTGGTTTTAGGAAATAATTTCAAAAAATAATCGTTCATAGGTTTTGAAGATATTGATTTATATATATTTTTTTTTTTTTTAAAAAACCCAAAAAATATTTTTTCGAATATTTTTATATACAATATTATTTTAAACTTAAGGGGACTCCTGCTAAAAATTGTGGGTTAAAATCCTTAGAGCCGTTAATGAGAAAGTCGAAAATCAAAAAAACGGGTCTATGGCAGGTACCCCTAATAACATTTTGCCCCAAAATTTGTTTTGACCAAAATGTAGTCCATGTCCATAATATTACACTAAATTTTGTTTATCAAAATCGTTATAGCCGTTTTCGAGATAAATAAGATTTTGCATTATGGGTATATGGGGGGTACCCTTAGTTTTGGAGCTAAAAAAAAAATTTCAATTTCTCCTCTAGGGAATCACCGAAGACCCTTACCTACCGAGATTGAAAGAAATAGGTCCAAGGGTTTAGGCTGAAGTGAGAGGTACAGACATACAGACACACTGAAACATGTTTTTTGTGTACTAAATTTTCCTAAAAATTTTTATAAAAAAAATTAATATGCAAATTGTTAGTATTTAATAAAATACATTTTAAAACGTAATTTAAAAATTTAATCTTGTATCGGTTTTCAAGATATTGAATTTTCAAAAAAAAAATTGTATTATTTTTTTAAAAATCCAAAAACTATTTTTTCGAAAAAATTTTTAGTTTATATTTTTTAAAATGCAAAGCAGCTCCTGCATAAAAATTTTGGTTAAAATCGTTAGAGCCGTTGGTGAGAAATTCGAAAATCAAAAAAACTCTTCTATGACAGGTAACCCTAATAACATTTCCCCCCAAATTTTTTTTTGACCAAAGTATAGTCCATGTCCATAATATCACTCTTAATTATTTTTATCAAAATCGTTAGAGCCGTTTTCGAGATAAACAAGATTTTGCATTACGGGTGTATGGGGGGTACCCTTAGTTTTGGAGCTAAAAAAAAATTTCAATTTTTCCTCTAGGGAATCACCGAAGACCCTTAACTACCGAGTTTGAAGAAAATACATCCGGTAGTTTAGGCTGTAGTTCGAGGTACAGACATACAGACATACAGACATACAGACAGAGAGACGGAATTGTCAGACCCACTTTTTTACTTGCGATATAGGTACTATAGGGCAAGTTCTGCATTTGGAAAAAAAATCGAACTCGAGATTTTGATCAAAGTTGACATTACGATGATAGCGAAGAGGAATAAAGTGGGTCCGGCAATTCCGTCTGTCTGTCTGTCTGTCTGTCTGTCTGTCTGTCTGTCTGTCTGTCTGTCTGTATGTCTGTACCTCGAACTACAGCCTAAACTACCGGAGGTATTTTCTTTAAACTCGGTAGTTAAAGGTCTTTGGTGATTCCCTAGAGGAAAAATTGAAATTTTTTTTTTAGCTCCAAAACTAAGGGTACCCCCCATACACCCGTAATGCAAAATCTTATTTATCTCAAAAACGGCTCTAACGATTTTGATAAAAAAAATTAGGTGTGATATTATAGACATGGACTATATTTTGGTCAAAAAAAAATTGGGGGGGAAATGTTATTAGGGGTACCTGTCGTAGAACGGTTTTTTTGATTTTCGAATTTCTCACCAACGGCTCTAACGATTTTAACCAAAATTTTTGTGCAGGAGCTGCTTTGCATTTGAGAAAATATAAACTAAAATTTTTTTCGAAAAAATAGTTTTTGGATTTTTAAAAAAATAATACAATTTTTTTTTTGAAAATTCAATATCTTGAAAACCCATACACGATTAAATTTTTAAATTACGTTTTAAAATGTATTTTATTAAATACTAATAATTTGCATATCAATTTTTTTTATAAAAATTTTAAGTAAAATTTAGTACACAAAAAACATGTTTCGGTGTGTCTGTATGTCTGTACCTCTCACTACAGCCTAAACCACTGGACCTATTTCTTTCATTCTCGTAGTTAAGAGTCTTTGGTGATTCCCTAGAGGAAAAATTGAAATTTTTTTTTTAGCTCCAAAACTAAGGGTACCCCCCATACACCCGTAATGCAAAATCTTATTTATCTCGAAAACGGCTCTAACGATTTTGATAAAAAAAATTAAGTGTGATATTAAGGACATGGACTACATTTTGGTCAAAAAAAATTTGGGGCAAAATGTTATTAGGGGTACCTGCCATAGACCCGTTTTTTTAATTTTCGACTTTCTCATTAACGGCTCTAAGGATTTTATCCCAAAATTTTTAGCAGGAGTCCCCTTAAGTTTAAAATAATATTGTATATAAAAATATTTGAAAAAATATTTATTGGGTTTTAAAAAAAAAAAAAAAAAAAAAAAATATAAATCAATATCTTCAAAACCTATGAACGATTATTTTTTGAAATTATTTCTTAAAACCAATATTATTAAATACTTAAAATCCGCATCCCACATTTTTTTCTTGAACAATTTTAGAGAAATTTCTTATATAAAAAATTTATTTAATTATAAAACGATTTTTTAAGGTTTATTTGCATAAATTCATACTTTTCCGGAAACCAGACGGCAATTTTATGCAGTTGAACATTATTATCTCATTAAATCCATGTTTTATATTTATAAAATGTATCTTAAATTCCGAAGTACTTTTACATAAGAGCAAGTTCGTGCGATCCAGTCGTGCATTTTATTTCTAATAACATTCGTTTTTAAAATTCCTAGTCTATTACATAGGAGTAAGTTCGTGCGGCAAGTTATGCATTCGTAAAAAAAATCGAACTCGAGATTTTGATCAAAGTTATCATTACGATGATAGCGAAGACTAAAAAAGTGGGTCTCGCAATTCTGTCTGTCTGTCGGTTCGACTACAGCCTAAACATTTATCATTTTTAATTTCCCCCCCCCACACGTTTTTTTCTTCTTTTTTTTAAGACCAAAAATAACAGTACCTGCCATACGAATTTTTTTCGAAACTTTGTAAATTTTTTTTCTCAAAAACTGTTCTACGGATTTAAAAAAAAAAAATTCATTTAGTTAAAGCTAGGTACTAGTTGAAAAAAAATTTCCGAAAAATGGTTATAGAGGGTACCCCCCAAAGAACCATTTTTTTTGTTTTTGATTTTCTCATGACCGATTTTGATCATTTTTTGTTTGCGTAAGCTCCCAAAAAACTTAAATAGAATTGTGTATTCAAAAAAAAAAATTTTATTTTTTTTTTTCAAAACTGTTAAAAAACCGTTTTCAAAAACCGGCCACACAAAAATATTAGAATTAAGTATTTAAGAACTATGTATATCATGTACAACACTATAATTCCTTCATTTAAATTAATTAATTAATTTTTTTTAATACGTACGAGTTCCTATTTAATACTTTAAGACATGCATACAGAGTATTATTGAAAGAGGCTAAAGTAATGTAAACGAAGATGTTTGATTTACTATTTAATAGTTATTTACATACGACCTACATATATCATGTACCTGCACATGCTTTCCTTAATTCAATTTAATAATTTGTTATTTTTATATTCGATTATGTTTATACCTTTTTAATATTTTAAGACAGATATGCAGAGAAATGGACCATTTTTATTTAAGTTAAGCAAAATATCAAATATCACGAAAATTTCCCCCCCCCCCCCCTTAACGAAATCCTGGATCCGCGGCTGAGTACACGCGCCCTATTTTTTTACACCAATGCACGTGTGGCGTACTATGGTAGGCCATTTAAAAATGTTAATATTTTTTTATTTTGAGAACATAATATAAATGAAACAAATATTTTTACGTAATATTCATTTATTGCCTTACACAATTAATAACCATAATTTATGAATTTTAGGTTGGAATATAAAAAAAACAAAAAAATAATTATTTCAATTAAAAAATAACAAAAATGGCAGTTCAGAGATCAATAGTTCATATTTTTTTTGTTAATTGTTATAAATAAGTAAGAAATCAATTTCCGTAGCATCGAAAACACACTACAGCCTGGTGGTCGGGACAAATCCATTTGTGGCAAGTCTTGCACCATTTTTTGGTGGATCTATTTTGGGCCCTGGAACATTCAGCGCATCTACCAACTCGCCCCATCTTCGGTGTCAGCTCGTGCTGTACCTCTTCAGATTTCCCTAAAAGCACCCTAACTCTAGTCCTTAGTTACCTAGGAATTGTTTCAATTGATAGCCGGTTATTTAGTAACGGTTTTATCAGATTGTATGACAAGTCCTGCAAAAAATTACGCCTCACAATTTTTTCATGGCTCACGTTCATTTGGTTGATAACAAGAGCGTTGATACCAGCAATATTCATCAAATCGCAAAATATTGTAAGTGGCCATCGGCGGCAGTTCCGTAGAACACTGTATTGCTTGCACATTTTATCAACGACGTCCACACCACACTTCGTACGATTATAAAAAGTAATTACGAGGGCGGGGCAATAAGTGCGTGACTTTTGGAATAAAACACAGATTTTTTGATAAAAAAATAATTTTATTTTTCAACGTAGTCTCCCTTGAGCTCTATACACTTTGTCCAACGCTTCTCCAATTTTTTTATCCCTTCCAAAAAAAATGATTTGTCGAGGTCCTCAAAATAGGCCTTTGTTTGCAAGATGACTTCATCGTTGGAGTCAAATCTTTTTCCACCAAGCCATTTCTTCAGGCTTGGGAACAAGAAGTAGTCGCTCGGAGCCAAATCTGGAGAATAGGGTGGATGAGGGAGCAATTCATAGCCCAATTCATGGATTTTTGCCATGGCAACTGCACATGTGTGCACCCTTGCATTGTCTTGGTGGAAAAGAACTTTTTTCTTGGCCAAATGAGGTCGGTTTTTTTTTCAAATCGTCATTGAATCGGTCCAATAAGTTGGCATAATATTCCCCATTGATTGTTCTTCCCTTTTGAAGGTAGTCAATGTGGATTATCCCGCGTGCATCCCAAAGCCATAACTTTATTGACTGACAAACCCACCTTGGCCTTCTTTGGCGCCGATTTACCCTTAGAAACCAACTGTTTTGACTGTTGTTTGGTCTCTGGTGTGTTGTGATGGATCCATGTTTCGTCCACGGTTACAAAACGGCGCAAAAACTCCTCCATATTGCGATTAAACAACGCCAAACCTTCCTGTGAAGTTGTTACACGATTGCGTTTGTGGTCGACTGTGAGCAAACGCGGCACCCATCTTGCGGAAAGCTTTCTCATGCCCAACTGATCATTCAAAATTGAAACCACTGAGCCATGCGAGATCCCTACGGCTTCCACAATCTCTCGCACTTTCAATCTTCGGTCGGCCAACACCATATCGTGAATTTTTTCGATTGTTTCGGGTGTAGAGACCTCAACTGGGCGTCCAGGACGTTCGGCATCTTCAGCGCTTGTACGGCCACAACGAAATTCAGTAAACCACTTTTTTACCATTGAAATCGATGGTGCAGAGTCCCCATAGTATTTATCAAGCTTAGCCTTGGTCTCGGTAATGGTTTTTTTTCGCAAGAAATAATGCTTAATAAGCACACGAAATTCACTTTTTTCCATTTTCTCCTCAAATTAGTGAGTAGTCTGATAAAAATAGCTGTCAAACACAAACTAACTGACGCAGCAAGTTTAAATTTCGACAGGAGTCAACTGACAGATGCCTGTTGACAGGAGCAGTGTTGCTGTTTCAGTAAAGAGGTCAGAAATTCAAAAAGTCACGGACTTATTGACCCGCCCTCGTATTTCAGGTTTGCATTCTTCATGAGTATCGGGATCAATGGCTGCATCGTAATGCATTGTTGAAAACAATGTGACCGACTTGTTTCTTTTTGGGACATATGAAACAAGTGTCGCGTTCTTTTGAAAGCCAAAAATTGAACTTTTGATTACTCTAGCTTTAGAAGCCTTAAATTCCTTAGGTATTGCAGGCCTATAAGCTTTCATTGTACCCACAACAGTGATTTTCTTCTTCAACAATTCCTTAGCCAGAGGTAGGTTCGTGAAATAATTATCCATTGTAACATTACAATGGACAACATCATTCACCCTGTTGGACTTTTGAAACGGACCTTCAGGCTGTGCTCCAACGTAGATTTCAAAGTTGTACAAATACGGAAACTTTGTATCCACTACCATGAAGATTTTTATTCCGAATTTATCTGGTTTGTTCGGTATATACATGATAAATCCGCAACGACCTCGAAAACCCACAAGTTGTTCATCCAACGTCAAAAAGTGACTGGGAACGAAATTATTGCGGCAATTGACAGTGAATAAATCTACAACTTTTCTTATAGGGGCCAATTTATTAAATTCTCGGCGTTGAGCTCTGTCATCGACGTCATCAAATCTTATACTTCTCAAAAGAAATCGGAATCTATTTATTGACATCGCCGTGTACACAATTTCTAATCCCGGCCTTGAGAGTTATCCCAAAAATCTTTTAGGTTCCGACGTCCGTTTCGAGATACTCCAATAACATACAACAACCCCAGAAAAGCTCTCATTTCAATAGAATCGGTGGGTTTAGCGTCCCGGTCTCTTTGAAAGTTGTCTTTTATCTTATCAATATATATGTATATTAGTGCAACTTACAAGAATATCCATAATGTCCTGTGTGAAAAATAATTCAAAACTCGACACCGAATCCTGAGCATTCCTAGCTGCTTCTCCTTTTGGGCCCGG
Organism: Chrysotoxum bicinctum; assembly: GCA_911387755.1. Lineage (NCBI taxonomy): Eukaryota > Metazoa > Arthropoda > Insecta > Diptera > Syrphidae > Chrysotoxum > Chrysotoxum bicinctum. The sequence goes on from OU426989.1 coordinate 43,376,848, forward strand.
TAGTCTTACACGAATGTTATGGGCTCGAGTTCGAGTTGCTGGTGGTACGTTTTTTTACCAAATTGTACCATTTGGACATTTGTAGGCTGATGGTCTTCTACCAAACAATTCCGCGAGAGGAATATTATCTGATTCCGAAAAGCCGTCAGAGTCGTCCAATCCAGTTTCAAATGTTTCGACTTCTTGAGTTTCCGCCTCACGATCACGTACAAGGTTTTCAAAATCCGGTAACGGTGCAAGTTCTTCTTCTTCACTGTCAATTGGATCATCGAAGACATTATCAGTTTCCATCTCCAAAAGCCATCTCTCCAGGTCTGAATTACTCATGATGAAAAACCTTTATTTTCTAAGAAAACAGAAACAGAAAACAGAACAAAATTGGTACACGTATACTCGCGCGGACTACTTAAGCTTACCTCAATTTTTTACACGTATACTCGCGCGGACTACTATGGTAGACAAGTGACTCTGGCGCTTAATTACAGAACAATGCATTCGCGAACACGTCAAGCGAGATACTGACCTATTGACAAATTTAGTTGATGAGTGTCTGAACTGACACTACTCTGACATAAAAAACTGTTAAGTTATGAAGAAAACAGTTACTGTGGCCTACTATAGTAGGCCATGCGTGCACTCCAATGTTAATAAACTTCAGTAATTGCATAACTAGGGGATATCTTATATTTAAGACCTTATAATCTCCTCTTTAAATTATTAATTACTGGATTTTATGTGGGTTACACCACTACTGCTTCTTGAATACTGGATTAAATTTAAAAAAGAAAGTTAGTTACACCAATAATTTGAAAAACAGGTTATGAAAAAAAAAATATTATCGCTTTTAACTACAAAATAGTTAGAAAGTTAAGTTTAGGTTTACACTACTATGATAGGTACTTTCATTATTCTTCGTCATGTACGTACTCAACCAGCCCAAACCCAATGTCTCTGTCCATAGAAACAGTTTTCAATTTTTTGTATAAAAGTCGTGGTAATTCGGTGGGATTAAATTAAGTAACTAGAATAAGTCTTTCTTTTTTGTTTCACTTACGGCATTCCCTTTTGGAAACAATAGCTGGAGGTCTGTGATGAGTGCAGATGTTTTTTTTTTCAAAATCAGAATTTCAAAAAGCACGTCTTCGTTATTACTGTGCCTGTAAAAAATATTGAAAGGTGTCTCTTTTAGAAATGTTAGCCATAGAATTTTAAGCCATTTCACCTTCCCTTTATTGTCATTCATTTTCGGATTTGTTTTATTTGTTTACAATTTTTTCGTCGAAAACATCAGAGATCTATCCATAACAATAATTTGAAATGGATCCTTCTTTCTTGCCGCTGCTAAATATACATGTAAGCTTTGTTTCTTACTAAGTTATGGACAGCATGTCCAAAGTTGCCTCCTGTAATAGCACACACCCGTTGAAATGCCTCGAGTGGACAAGGTCTTCATGAGATCAAATGCAATCACCGAAGTGACAGATTCCTTTGCTCTCACATGCCATTTCTAGCCGAATCCGCTTTTCTAAGATGAAGTTCATGTTTAATTTGTATTTGAGGCTTCTCGTGATCAGTCGCAAGCTTTAGTTTATTATTATTTGGTTTTGTCTTCATGTTGTATTTTAAATTTGTTTTAGTGTATTAAAAAAAAAAATAAAGTTAAAATTAAAAAAAATTTAAATTAATTAAAATTGAAGTTTTATTTTATTATTTATATTTAACCTTTTTTTATTACAACATATAATTATTTTATTTTATTTTACAGCGACGCGTTTCGGAAATAAATATCCATCTTCGGGGTTATGTTAGACTTTACATGTTCCTGTAGTGTTTCTGTCGTTGACGCTCGAAGTAGAGTCCAGTGCAGATCCTCAGTATCTTCCTTTCGAATAGTTGAAGTTCCTTCATAGCTGTCTTCGAGATGGAAAACCAGACTGGGAAGGAATAGCTGATCACAGGTCGCAGGAGCTGCTTGTAGATTAATATCTTTGTCGGTTAGCTAAGACCTGATCTTCTTTTCAGCAATGGGTGCAAACGGCTGAAGGCCCAGCTGGCCTTTTTCAGAACATTTCTTGAGTGCAGGTTAAACCTTAGCAACTCATTGAAGTGCACTCCCAGGTACTTGACATTTGGCTTTGCCACTATGGAGGATCCGTCAGGGAGTCTTAGGACCAGATTTCTGCAAATTGTTGCGGTGCGAAGGCCTCTACCAGTTGAAGGTCTCCTGAAGCAGACAAGTTCCGATTTGGAAGTATTGATTCGGATGCCCCATTTCTGGTAGAATTGGAAGAGTCTGTTAATGTGGGTTTCTACTTTTTGGACAGCCATTAGAGCTCCTTATAGGCTTACCCTATCCCATGTTGACGCCTTAAGAAATAATCTTTCTACAAATAATGAGGAAGTTTGGGAAAGTCGATGAGTAATTAAATGATGGTTTTCTTACGCTTCGTAGATGTTGGTTTCCAAAGTAGAGCTGTCGAAGATTTCAGCATCAAGAGTAACATAATTGTAAAAGTTGCAGACAAAATAGTAAATAAAAAAGGGATTCGATTAAATTTCAGAGAACGAAAACCGTTAACTTTGTTCAATATATTTTGTACACAAAAACCCTAGTGAAAAAAAAAAATTATGAAGAGGAACTTCAATTTCACGTGATGCAAGTTTTTCTCCAAAAGAGTTTTAATTTCTTTGTCAAAACTAAATTTTGCTTAAGCAAAATCTATCTCGATAGAACTTCTCATTCAACATTTTCATGTTTTCTTTTTCGAGTGTTAGCATTCAAAATTTGCGTTGCGCTTGAAACGGAATTAGATGATTCGTCTGGACTAATGGCTACACTAACTGTACATGTACAAATTGTTGTAATGAAGTAATAATACTCGTAAGTGCTCTAAAAAATATTTTCTGACCGACAAGTCTATTGTGAGCCTCCGCATCTCTATTAAACAAAGCCTGTTGTACTTTTTACTTGCGACTTATAGGTACTATAAGGCAAGTTATGCATTCGTAAAAAAAATCCAACTCGAGATTTTGATCAAAGTTGACATTACGATGATAGCGAAGACTAAAAAAGTGGGTCTGGCAATTCTATCTGTCTGTCTGTCTGTCAGTTCGACTACAGCCTAAGCTGCTTGGCCGATTTTCTTTAAACTTGGTAGATATCATTTTTAATTTTTTCCCCCCACACGTTTTTTTCCTTTTTTTTTAAGACCAAAAATATTGGTACCTACCAAACGATTTTTTTTTCGAAATTTTACATTTATTTTTTTTTCTCAAAAACTGTTCGACAGATTTAAAAAATAAAAATACAAAAAAATTTAATTCAGTTAAAACTATGTAATGGTTGAAAAAAATTTCCGAAAAATGGTTATTGAGAGTACCCCCCAAGGAACCTTTTTTTTCGATTTTCTCAAAAACGGTACAACCGATTTTGATCATTTTTTTTTTGCTAAAGCTCCCCAAAAACTTGAATAGAATTGTGTATTAAAATTTTCAAAACAATTTTTTTTTTTGATTTTTAAAAAATATTTCAAATTTTTTTTTTCAAAACTCAATTTTTCGAAAATCCCATGCTAGATTTTTTTCAAACTTGATAACAAATAGTTTCTCAATATAATCCAAAAGATGTGAGAAAAACAAAATTATTTTACTTAAAAATTAAGGTACCCACCATACAAATGTTAAAAAATGGTTTTCAAAAATCGTATTTTTCTCGAAATCCAAGCCTAGAATTTTGATAAAAATTGTTCCCTTTCAATTAATTTTTACGATCTTTAATTTAATAAAAAAAAATTCGAAATTAAGATATTACAGCTTGTACCTACCATAGAAATATTTTTTCATATTTTGAATTACTCATTATCGACATAACCGATTTTAATAAAAAATTTTATAGAGATGCTTCAAGGAAGTTTAAAAAACATTGCATTTCAAAACATAAAAAAAAGTATTTAATGAATTTTTGAAAAAAAAAAATATTTCTTTTTTTTGGAAATTCGATATTTTATAAACGGCTAAACATTTTTTTTTGGAAATTTAATTTTTATTCGAACCATAATAAAAACTTAAGGTTGGCGTACCAAATTTTTTTCTTAAAAATCTTTTAAAACTTTTGTATATAAAAGCTTCTTTTTTTAAGAAACCACTAAAAAGACTTATAATTTTTGTTCTTGCATAAATTCATGCATAAATTCATGCATTCTGTTTTTGTCTCTTACTAATAAAATAATTTAAAAAATTAATTTTATCCTTATGAACAGTTTTCTCTAATAACATTCGTTTTTAAAATTCCTAGTCTATTACATAGGAGCAAGTTCGTGCGACCCAGTCGTGCATTTTATTTTGTTTACTTCCGGAATTTGACTTTTTGTTATGAGCATAATATTTTTTTGTTTCAGCATTTTTGTATTGATTTATGAGCAAAATATAAGTTACGTCACTTCTGCGTTGGAAGAAAATTTATTTTTGACAATTGTGGATTATAAAGTCAAAATTGAAACAAATGAGGGTTAGGCCACTGCTGCTCTCAATTATAGCAGGGGATATACTGATAGCAGCTATACCATCCTTGAAACGAAATAAGAAACACTACCATCCTTTAGTACTTAACGAAGCCAGTACCTTTCATTGCTAGAGTGTGCTTACCTATATTATTTACTTCAGAAGTCATCAGAGAATTCGAATTTTGGTTTTATTTCCCTTACTTATGTATAATCCACATTCAGTTTTTCCATAAAAAAGAAATGAAAACTTTTAACTCGATGAATATACCTCAAGGAAAAATAACATTTTAACAACATTTGGAAAGCTTGAAGATGACCAAAACTTAGTGGTAAATTTAAAGAAAAGAGGGTCTGAGATAGATGCACAGAAAAAAAAGGAGAATCTGTTTCAAAGCTCAGCGTTTGTTAATTACGCGATCTTAACTAGAATTGAAATTTTTCATTATATTACCTTGCAATTCATTATCTTAGACAGAAAACATATTGAGTTTTCAACAATTTTCCTGGCAACACTACCTCGGGTAGTACTCTCAAGGCTTCTTAGGATTATAACTACTTTCGCTCTTCTGCACCGCTCACTCAACTCCGTTGCTTCACTAAGGGTATGTTCAGTCGTAAGGTAGGCATCTACATATATCAGCAGATTTCTAAGACAACAGTACCACAGAAATTACCACCTAAATAAAACACCAAGAATTATCCACCCAATCTTCAATATTATATACATAAGTCCCTTAAAACTCATGAAATTCCATTTTCGTTTTGGATTTGTTTTTACGTAGGGTTCGGTTATTTTCTACAGATGATAACTGTATCTACTATAAGACTGTAACATTCTCCGCTTGACGATAGGTTTAAAATTACAAAATTACATCTTTTATAGACTCCTGGCTTTAATCAAAAAATTGTCATTTAAAATCAACTAACTAAAAATGGTTTGTCTTATTCCAACCAAATCGAATGTTCATTCTACACTTAGAAAATATTTTTCTTTTTAAATATTAATTATATATATACACTGGATGTCCTTCCAAAAATAACATGTGGAACCAGGAGGCTTAAAACACACAAACTGGAAAATACGTAATTTTCTTATTTTCTTATATTTTAATGTTTGAGCATAGTGCGAGCGTTTATAGGAAAGTTTAAGAGGATTGTAAAAGAGATACCGATGCACATTGGTTTTGAATGATTGAACATTGCAATGGGAATGAAATAATGGGCTCGATAAGGCATAAAACATTCGTGTAGTGCTGCTAAAAAAACAATCTCTGCATGAATTTAAGGGTGCATCCTAAGATGTGATCAAGGGCGAACTGATGGCCATTCCCTATAGCGCTAGTATTTTGGTTGAATTGTATATATGTATGTACATATGAACGACACAGCTGATTTTTTTATTAGAATACTGTTTATAAAAACAACAGATAAACAATGAAATACAAGTATCGCAATTCTGTCTGTCTTTTCAGCTGCAACCTAAGCGGCTAGGCAAATTTTCTTCAAACTTGGTAGATATCACTTCAAATTTTTGCCCCCACAAGTTTTTTCTTTTTTTTTAAGACCGAAAATTATGGTTACTGCCACACGATTTTTTTTAGAAATTTTATAAAATATTTTTTTTTCTCCACAAATTTCTATTTTATCTAAGATTGACGATACTCACCATACAAATGTAAAAAAATAAATTTCAAAAATCGTATTTTTTCTCGAAAAAGGCTCCTAGAATTTTGTTAATAGTTGTCTATCGATCAATTTTTACGATCTATAATTCAGTAAAAAAAAATAAATGACTGGATTGCACGTCCTTGCTCTAATGTTAAAGTTATTTGGAATTAGAAAAATTGTTTAAATATAATGATGACAAATGAATTTAATCAGATAAAAATTTAATATGATTTAATTTGAATGTGCACTGAAAATAAAATCTAGCTATATATGATAAAAATGTGGGTTGATCTGATAAAAATTTTGTCAATATACGTCCAACAAAAAGTTTTATCAAATTGATAAAAATTACAGAATTTTGTTGAGGTAACAAAAAATATTTTGTTGTACCACAAAATTATTTTGTTATGCTAACAGATTAATTGAAATAACAAAAATATTTTGTCGATATGAGAAAATTTCGTAGAATTTACAAAATTAATTTGTCATATTAACAGTTCTTTTTTTAATTTGTCATATTAACAGTTCTTTTGTTGTATTAACAAATTTTTTTGTTAATGTTAAAAATTTGTTTTTTTCTTATTATTATCGGATTAACAAAGTTTTGTTGTTAAATTAACAAAATATTTTCTCAATTCAGCAAAATATTTTGTCAATTCAACAAAATATTTTTGGTCAATTTTACAAATTTCTTTTGTTGAATCCACAAAATTAATTTTGTCAAAATAGTTTTTTTTTTAGGATTTAAATCACCCAAAAATGGCGTTTCGTCCCTACGATCTCACATGCAACATTTTCAGTTTTTGTTAAATTGACAAAAAAAATTAACAAAAACCTTGTGATATTGACAAACATTTACAAAACATATTTTTTGTAGATACAACAAAACATTTTGTTAACATCACAAAAAAGTTTGTCGATGTGACAAAAATCTCTGTTTTATTTTGTTATATTAAAAAAAACTTGGTTTGTTAAACTGACAATATTATTTGTAGTGCATATTTTGTTAAACTGACCAAAAATCATACTGAATCATAAAAATTTTGTGAAATCCACAAAATCATTCTTTCGTATTGACAAACATTTAATCAAAACGATAAAATTGTTTTGTTGAAGGTCAACAAAACGTTTTTATCAATATTATCTACCTAAGAATTTATATTTTCAGTGTGAAAATCATTTTATTATTAAATTAATTTCTTATATAACAAATTTCTTCAAAATTTTTCATTTTTGTATATAATATTACTTAATATTTAAAGAAGGTCCTGTGCACAATTTTTGGTCAAAATCGTTAGGGCCGTTAATGAGAATGTCGAAACGTTTTTTATTTTATCTTTTTTATGTATAGTCTACCATATGTCAGTTTTCGATATAAATAAGATTTGGCATAACGGCTGTATTGTTCTGTACTGTTATTTAGGGAATCACCGCAGACCCTTAAATAACAATTTTGAAGAAAATACTCGTATTTCCAATAGTTAACGCTCTGTAAGGAGAGATACAGACATACAGACTTACAGACGGAATTCCCGGACCCACTCTTTTCGTGTTCTCTATCATCGCAATGTCAACTCTGATCCAAATCTCGAGTTCGATTTTTTTTTCCAAATGCAGAACTTGCCATATAGTACCTATGTACATATCGCAAGTAAAACTGTTTATAAATTTGCTGCTGAAATAATTTTTTAGTTAAGGTGATTAAAATAACTGATAATTTACTTTATAAAGGTCAAAAGTCAATTTTTGAAATAAACTGACTGATTTAAGTGAAACTGTGGGAAAGAAAACAAGCCAATTTAAGTGGTAGTGATTGATATTCGTTGATATTTTTATTTATTTAACATAAATATATTTATCTTTTAAATCAACATAAGGCTACAGAAAACTAACATCAACATCAAAAAATAAAATGCACGACTGGGTCGCTCGAACTTGCTCCTCCTTAATAGACTAGGAATTTTAAAAACGAATGTTATTAGAGAAAACTGTTCATAAGGATAAAATGAATTTTTTAAATTCTTTTAGTAGTAAGAGATAAAAACAGAATGCTATGCAAATATGAATTTATGCAAGAATAAAAAAATTGTAAGTCGTTTTAGTGGTTTCTTAAAAAAATAAGCTTTTATGCACAAAATTTTTAAAACATTTAAAAAGAAAAATTGCTACGTCAACTTTAAGTTTTTATTATTGTACGAATAGGAGTTAATTTCCAAGAAAAATATTAAGCCGTTCTTGAGATATCGAATTTTCCAAAAAAAAATTACTTTTTTTCAAAAAAGTTTTGAAATGCAATGTTTTTTTTAAATTTTTTAGGAGCTTCTTTTTAAAAAAAATTCATTAAAATCGGTTATGCCGATAATGAGAAATTCAAAATTCGAAAAAATCGTTCTACCATAGTACAGTCAGTAATATCTAGATTTCAATTTTTTTTTATTAAATTATGGATCGTAAGAATTAATCAAAAGAAAAAAATTTTAGCAAAATTCTCGATACCATTTTCGAGAAAAATACGATTTCCGAAAACCATTTTTTTTTTAACATTTGTATGGAAGGTACCGTTAGTTTTAGATAAAACTTCTCAAATCTTGTATATTATGTTAAGAAACTTTTACTTGTCAAGTTTGAAAAAAATCGAGCATGGGGTTTTCGAAATATTGAGTTTCGAAAAAAAAATTTGAAATTTTTTTTAAAAATCCAAAAAATAAAAAATTGAAAATTTGAATATGTAGAAATATTCAAACTTTGGAGGAGCCTTAGTATAAAAAAAATTATTTGAATCGGCTGTACCGTTTTCGAGAAAATCAAAAACAAAAAAAATGGTTCCAAGGGGGGTACCAAAAATAACAATGTTTTGGAAAATTTTTTTCAACCATTACCTAGCTTTGACTAAATGAAATTTTTTCAATTTTTTTTTAATCTATGAGACAGTTTTTGAGAACAAAAAATATTTATAAATTTTCGAGAAAAATTCGTATGGCAGGTACCGTTATTTTTGGTCCTAAGAAAAAACGAAAAAAACGTATGGGGGAAAAGAATCAAAACCCATACCTACCAAGTTTGAAAAAAATCGCCCGAGCCGTTTAGGCTGTAGTCGAACAGACAGAGAGAATTGCGAGACCCACTTTTTTGGTCATCTCTATCATTGTAATGTCAACTTTGATCAAAATTTCGAGTTCGATTTTTTTGCTTAATGCAAAAATTGCCTTATGTAAAAAACTTTCGAAAAAAATCAAATTAAAAATCTTTAAAAAAACAATGGATTTTCAACATAAATGTTCCTCAAAATACGGTTTATCTTAGCATTTAGTAAATAGTAATTCAAATAATTAGTTTTCAAGAAGTATTCATAATGGACGGGTGGCGTATACATGCTTTTTATGGAATTATATTTTAAGGCTATTTAAACATTTTAATAATTTTTCATAAAGCGACGGAAAGCTACGAGTAGCGTGTTGAATTAGGAATTAAGTCAAAACTTAAACAAGCGGATTCATGTTTTTCATCAGTATTTGATTAAAAAGCAGAGAAGTTTTTCTTAGTAATTCTATTCATACTTTTGAGAGATCTCTGATACTTCAGAGATTATCTCTGGTACTTCAGAGATCAGAACTGACTATAGTCGTTTTTTATTGGTAAATGTATAGGCAGCGTAGTAAAATTTTACACAGTAAATAACAACAAAGGAAGAGTCATATAAATTAGCCATTAAGAGAGCATAAAAAAGTGCTGATAAAGTTTTGGAGCGTCTGGACTACAGTGACACTCAAATTGGTTGCAGAAATTTTATTTTGTTTGAGGTTGGCAGGTTATGATTTTTCGAGAATGTGTTTATTTGATATGGGGTTTGTTTTCACTAGAGCAAAAATTATATGGTTTGAAATATTAATCTACGATTAGACGGTAAAGTAGTCAATGGTCAAAATGTTGTCTCTTAATGCGTTTGCATGTTCTTCTATGCCAATTGATTAAAAAGCATATGAAAAGTTAACGAATGACATTATATTTTTCGTCCTTGAAAAAACAATTGAAGGACTTTGCGGTGACATTTGCAACGAAATCCATAAAATCCACGATTTCGATGTCTTATTTCCAATAACTGAGATGATAAAAAGATTTCCATAGAAACAACCAAAATGTCATTTCTATTTCTGGCGAAATCACTAATGCCAGATTTGGACAACTTCCAAGTTTTTTTCAAAATTATTTGAAGACTTGACTTTATCATGTAAATAACTTTTGGATCTGGTTTTATTTTCGACAAAAGAAACTGACTTCGTTTTAATATTATGTAACTTAAATTTTCACCAAAGTTAATTAAACTTGTTTTTGCGTACTGGACTTACGTTCAACAGCAAATTTTAAAAATTTGTGAGAAATTTCAGGATACAAGGTTTTCTTTTCCTTTTACGTTATTCACTTAATGAGTCTGAAATATCTACTAAATTAAGCTGATTAGTTCAATTTGCATTATTTTTTAAGAAATTACATATTTATTTTACTTTTCTTCCGAATCAGCTTTTGACATGGGAATAAATGTCAAGCATACCAACTTTAAAATTTAAAGTAAAAGTGTGTATGCAGTCAAAAAATCATTTTATTCGGACTTGCATTGCAGCACTATGTGTAGATTACTAATAAAATACGTCTTATATTATAAATGCAAACTTCGAAATCAATGCCTGATGAGGGTGATATTTTAATATAAATAAAACTTATACAAATGCCTTAAGGAAGCTATCAAGGACTTTCTAAGTTCACAAACAAACTCGTATATCTGTTAATTAAACTACATACATATACCTATATAGTTTACCTTCTATAATAATTTTGTGACCTGTAAGACTGTATACTTGGAATTTTTAGGTTCCATTAATATAATTTCTTTGCATTCAAAAGCACTAAATAAATTTAGAAGTTTAAAAACTTGTAGATGCCAGTTTTCTCGAATCTTGATTTCAAAAACCCAAATACATTTATACCTTTTTTCAAATGAATTTGTCACTTAACTGCATTTGTGTCTGAGTTATGTATAACTGTCTTCATTCTGCAACAATCTCAAATACCTTGCATAACCGACTTTTAAAATTGTCTCAAAATATTTCCAAATATTATTCCAAACTATCTTTGTATCGATAACTTCTCCTACCGCATTTGTAGCATAACTTAGCGCATGACTTAACAAATTCTCCTACTCAACCAATACACAGACACATTCTAAATCCATAGCAGTCCCTACTATTCGAAGACACACACATACACAAAATACCCTATCTATTTGTGTGACCTGTTGCTAAAGGGGATACCACACACTTGCAGTTGTATGAACCATTAAAAAATGCAACAGGACGAAGTGTCCCCACCATTCCAACATAAATTCCCTCGCTTCATATGCCCCCTAATTATTGCAAAAAGCATCAAAACCAGCAAAATGCATTAGTGTATGTGAGTGTGTGTATGCACAAATGCCGGCACGGCAAACGTTTTATGAACATCCAGAACCTACCTTATTGGGTGCCTCCCGTTTCCGGATAACAGAAATCGAATTCTATAAACTGGGAAAAAATCATCGGATGAGGTGAATTGCTAGGATGTTCAAACCTCAGTTGGATAGTTGACGCGTCCCGAAACGGTTTGGCTTCGCTTAACTATGAACTTAAAATAGGAGCTTAGGAATCCAACTATGATGTGTTAGAACTTGTGTTTGAAGAAAGACAAAAAAAAAACTTATTTCCTATCATAGGAATTTCAAACTGTACAAAATAGTGAATGAAAAGTGAAAAAATTTTGAACTGAAATGTGAAGACCGAGTGAAGGAGATTAAAGCGAGCACAATATCCGGTTGCGGATGCGGAAGTACGCCATTTTATTAACCATAAGGTAATTTAAAATAATTCCTGTATTCTTACTCATTTATCTCCCCAATTCAACCTAATTATGTATTCCGTAAAACAAAATCCCGCCCATTCACTTGCGTAAAAAGTCCTACAGCCACGAGGACAAATCCCCGTCGTCATCGCTGGTAATCGTCGTCATGCAATCTGCTGAAATCACGTTTGGTCAATTTCGCATGCAGGACACGTTGTGATTAATTGCTCAATAAAAGGTACCGGGGCTGGCGCCCAGCCTAACACACCCTACACCACCACCGAGATCCTTGTAGGGGCTACCATACTCGTAACACAAGGAAGCGAAGAAAGCATGCCAGCGACCGACAGTGAAACGAAGGGAAAAACATAACATAAAACAAATTGATTCAATGTCCTTGCGAAACATCTTGGGATAACAAAAGAGATTCCCGTTTCTTTTAACTTGTATCTTCTCTGATAAACCAGACAGCCTGGCAGGAGGAGGGAATGGATGAATGAGGAAACGACGCAAATAAAAAAGAACTCTATCGTCGTAATCATGATTAATTGCAGAATAAATGAGTGCAGTTTTCTGCTCGCGTTGTGATAGAAAACATCCTCCTAAATAATTTACTCCCAAGTGCGGCGCGCAAAGGATATGCCCTTACCCTCCTTCTTAGCTCTCGGACTTTTGGTCTAAACTTTCTTTGCATTACCCGATTGACTTTGAGGCGGATTGCGGTGGTGGCAGATGACTGCCGGCGTGTAGAGTTACTCACTTGCACTTTGTGTGTTTGGCTGATTCTGCTGCTGGCTTGGCTGCAGAGTCATCCTTTTAGGACAAAATAAGTTTCGCTTCACAACATCTTTTCTTTTCTGTTCGTTTTTTTTTTGTTTTCCTTCAGGCAAAAAGTAAATCCTGTGATGGAAAATTTTTCCTTCCTGGCTTGGGATGAATGAAAATTTACTGAAAGTTTTCTTCGCACTTCATAAAGTTAGCTCGGACTACCCTTTTCCTTCTTCGTCGTCCTGTTCTCATACTATAATTTTTTTTCTTTAGATTCTGGATAAAGTGCACGCTTTAATCAGCTGATTGTCTACGTACGTTAGCCATTGTCTCTTTTTTTTTTGTAATTTTTTGTTGTTTTAACGGAGGTGGCTGTGTCTAGGACCATTTAACATCGTCATGACAGAGTAACTTTACCATCATCTATCTCAAACTTGTAGCTTCTCATTCTTCATCTCTTTTCTCTTATCTCTAGGTATCTCTTTTTGGTATCTTCTACAAAATGTGAACGAAATTCATTCTAAAAGAAGATTAATTAAGAAAAATATGAAAATTGTTTTTGATTCATTACCCGAAGATTTTTTTCTTAATGAAATCCTGAGAAGATATCCTTTTTGGTCAAAGTTTTGAAGGAGTTTCGGAGAAGAAAGGCGGTTCGGTCCTGAGGTGGTTGCGTTGAAGTCGAAGATTCTTTTTGGGAACATCAGGATTGCTTTGGTGTACGGAAGATAAAGCAAACAAGAAAATAGCACTTACGGCACCAAAATCACTCATAATTTAGTCCTTTTGAAAGTTTTTGTTTTTGAGTTTTTTTTTTTACTGTTTTTAAGTCACTTTTGAAAAAAAAAAAAAACGAGATTAAAAAATCTCATTAAAGTTTACTTCATTACAATGATTTGTGTTCCGCAATTAGAAAGAAAGTTCAATTCAAAATCATAAATTGAGTTCGAGAAGAGTTATGATGATAAAGCTTTTATTCGAGAAGCTTAAATTGTACCTTTTTACTTGCGACTTATAGGTACTATAAGGCAAGTTATGTATTCGTAAAAAAAATCGAACTCGAGATTTTGATCAAAGTTGACATTACGATGATAGCGAAGACGAAAAAAGTGGGTCTGGCAATTCTGTCTGTCTGTCTGTCTGTCTGTCTGTTCGATTACAGCTAAACGGCTCGGCCGATTTTCTTCAAACTTGGTAGATATGGGTTTTGATTTTTTACCCCCGGATGTTTTTTAATTTGATTTTTTATGACCAAAAATAACGGTACCTGCCATACGATTTTTTTCCGAAATTTTATAAATATTTTTTTTTCTCAAAAACTGTCCCTGCGATTTTCTTAAAAAAAATTCAAAAAATAAATAATGGTCGAAAAAAAATTTCAAAAAAATGAGTAGTTTTGGTACCCCCCTTGGGACCATTTTTTTTGTTTTTGATTTTCTCAAAAACGGTACCACCGATTTTGATAATTTTTTTTATGCTAAAGCTTCCCAGCAGTTTGAATATTATTGTGTATTCAAATTTTTCAAAACAATTTTTTTGGTTTTTTAAAAAAACTTTAAAATTTTTTTTTGAAAACTCAATATTTCGAAAACCCCAAGCTCGATTTTTTCAAAACTTGATAAATAAAAGTTTGGAAAAATAATCTACAAGATATAAGAAAAATAAATTAATTTTACCTAAAAATAACGGTACCTTCCATACAAATGTTAAAAAATGGATTTCGAAAATCGTATTTTTCTCGAAAACGGTTCCGAGAATTTTGCTTAAATTTTTTTCTTTCTATTATTTTTTAATATCTGTAATTTAATAAAAAAAAAATTGAAAACAAGATATTACTGACTGTACCTACCATAGAACGATTTTTTAAAATTTTGAATTTCTCATTATTAGCACAACGGATTTTAATGAAATTTCGTAGAGGGAAGCTTCTAAAAAGTTTAAAAAACATTGCATTTCAAAACTTTAAGAAAAATATTTTTTTGAATTTTGAAAAAAAAAATCAATTTTTTGTTTTTTGAAAATTCAATTACTCGAAAACGGCTCGTTGCTTTTTTTGTATATTTAATTTTTATTCATACAATAATAAAAACTTCAAATTGGCGTACCAACATTTTTTCTTAAAAATGTTTTAAAATTTTCTTATATAAAACCTTATTTTTTAAGAAACCACTACAAAGACTTATAATTTTTGTTCTTGCATAAATCTATATTTGCTTGAATCACATGGCATCCTATTCTTACCTTTAACTACTAAAGAAGTTTTTTTCAGTAAACAGTTTCTCTAATAACATTCACTTTTGAAATTCTTAGTCTTTTACATAGGAGCAAGTTCGTGCGACCCAGTTGTGCATTTTATTTATCTAGAGATTGGAATAAAATTGAAATCATGTCCTAGCCTTTATAAATAGAACGAGAATTTTTCACATTTTTATAATAAATTATACGTATTAACTGATTATTAAGGGGCTTTGACACCCTTTAAATTTGTAGGCATTTGTAGTAAATCTATGAAAGATCTTTCTTAATTTAAAATTACATATATTTACGGAAGATTAAGCTTATCAATACCTTCGCATAGCTTTTACGCAATTAGTTAATGAAGATTGGTTCTTCCTAGTCTTTGAACTTTGTCTCGTACATTTAAGACAGTTTCCATTCCGAAGTTGGTATAACTCTGCAGTGATTGATTGTGCGATACACTTCTCTAAACATTTCTTTTTGGTCACTATGTAGATCGCTATTTCGTATGTATCAAGGAGCATTTATTATAACAGGAAGGACTTTGTTTTGGAGTTCTTGGATGAATTTTTTCCTAGTAACTAATACATTTTTGATTACTTGAAGTTTATTTCTTTCATTTTCTTTTTGGTGCAATCTTTCTATTTTACACCTAAGGACATTCAAAGGTATTTGGAAGTACATATTGGCGTATGGTAGAGTTGAATATTATTAAGCAGTTTGTTTGATACGCCATTGTTGTGCACAATCACTTGCTTTATCGACTGCATTTTGCTATTGCTCTGTAGCCATTGTAACGGATTTATCAGGCACCTATAGTGCAGTATCATGAGCAAAGACATAATAGCGTTGATGCTGATTGCAATATCCCTATTTGATAAGAAATCCCTATTCCATTGTCCTTGAATGGCACCAACATCGAAAAATCTGAAAAGCTCACAGTACTGGGTGTTTGTGTCAATGATGATTTCATTGGAATGACCACATTCTAGAGACCTCCAAAACGCAGCTAAATTCTATATCGGTGTACTAAGTTTTCCATTCTCTCTGATCTGGCGTCCAAATTGCAAATGCAGACCAAGCTTCTCTTCATACGTTGAGTAAGGTTAGAAGGGGTGAAGACATGGTAAAGCTGTCCCATTATGATATCTATGGATTCAAGAATTCCAGGAAGTAGATATTGAAGGTGTGTAGAAGAGGAGAGAGTGGATTGAAGAGAGTTTAGGTATTTGATACCTCCATGAACCATACTGAATTCTGAATAAATCTTAGGATGTTCTTCGCATGGACCATGATATAGGTCTTGCCCAATTCATAACCAAAATATTCTTCGAGGGCTGTTATATTTCTGGTTCCTTCTAGGCTAGGGCATTCACGAAGGAAGTGAGATGTGTCCTCCTCCGCCTCTTCGTCACGACACCCTCTAGACAAATCCAACGACCTAATGCCAACTGTGCTCATGTTGGTTCCCTTTTATTTAGTGACCCTTTAGGACCTAAATAATGATTAATAGTTGAGGCTTCCTTATCTTGAGTAAATATTCTGTTTTTTTTTCTTCGTAATATTCGGTTCCTTTTCCTTGAACACCGACCAGTGTCGATGGTTGACCATGTGATATCGGGAGCCTCAAAAAAATTTGGCCAATTATGCTTTTCCCTTGCAAGAGATGACAACGGAACTATCATGAAAGCATTACGATTGAAACGTTAACAAAACTATCATGGAATCATTTTCGTATTATTCCCGAACACGGTCAAAATTTTTCATGTCTTTCCTTGTTGTATGGCTTCTTTAACAAGTAGTGCTCACTTAAAATAAAAGCCAGTTGCGTTCCTCCTATCAATCAGTTCAGCCATCATACCCGTTTCGCTTGGAAACCTTATTTTGGATGTACCGTCAAAAACAGAGATTCGTTTTTTAATTACTCAACACTATTATGGAATAATCTACCCAGCACGGTTTTCCCTAGCCATTCCATTTGCAAACATTCAAGGTCAGCGTTCATCAAGACTCCCTTTCTTTTTCCCTCCCTGATTTCTCAATCCCTTATGATAGGTTTATGTTTAACATTAATAGGGTCTCAATAATTCCTTCATTTCATGTGAATTATAAGAAAAACAGGGTTGGTCCTAGGACATTTCTTTGTGGTACACCAGCTACAATTTTCCTTAGTTCCGTTTCGTTTCGTAACGTAGGGTTTCAATATTTCGAAGTACTGCCTTGGAATATTCTAATGCAGTTTGTTCTCAAGTTCGAAGTGCTAAGCCTTGTTAAAGGCTTGAGCAATATCTTAAGATGGAGCTTGAAACACTACTGTTATTTCTACAACATCCATAGTTTTATGTACTTGCGGTCTACGTGGAATGTTAATTTCTAAATCCAATGTTAATTAGGATAAGACTTTTTTTTGCTATCCTATTTCTAAACCTTTTCAGGATTAGTTGGCCTAAAACAAAATACAGAAAATACAATATTGGTCTGTTGTAAGTTACTTCTTTTAATGGCTTACCTTACTAAGGTATACTCGTCACAACGAATTTGGCAATTTTCTAATGACGTGGTAAAAGAGTTTTTTTTTAAGGATATTGAAGACATTTCTTTCAAAACCTAAGCAGTTATTAGATCATGTCCTCGTGATTTCCTGTTAGATAACTTTTATCAATTTTACGCGGCAGTGACTTGATTTTCTCTTGGGGAAGGTATTGTTACGCCTCTGTTTCCATGATGGTTTCTTTTTATTCAGCCTTAAATTTTGAAGCCGCCTCACTGACCAGCCCGTAGACAACGCTAGTTGTCTTCAGGTACAGAAAAACTGATGATTCTTTTTGAAGGTTCAACTGGTGAGTAAACTTGAAACTAATAAGCACGCGCTTTTTCATTGCCGATATTCTTGGTTGTCGGTTCATCCTCTTTGCTTTTTGACAAATTAACGATAAGAAATCTTGAGTATTTTCGATTCGATAACGTTTTACCACACAACTGTGTGAAAGTAGAATATTTTTTTTTTTTTTCAAAAAATTTTATAATCTATGTACAGTTTTATTTAAAATTTAAAGGTGTTCCTGAATCATTAAAATCAGTGTATCTGTTAATGAGAAAGTCGAAAAAATCGTTTTTTTTTTTTCAATTTTGTTTTGACCAAAATGTAGGCCATGGATGCAGTGACGCTGTTTACATTGGAAAATTGAATCAGGTAATACAGCAGTGTGTGGACCAGAGAAGTGCGGAGTTAGGGCTGTCATGATTCATGAATAAAACATAAACACGGAACTTATGAGTCTCATTTGTTGTTGCTTCAATGTGGAAAACATTGAAGATGTTGGTGTCTCAAAGTTTATAATTTAAACATATAAGACTCACCAGTCCGGATTCAATCTTCTCAATCTAAACAAGGTCAACTGTACAAATACTTTCTTATAATAAATCGTTTAGGCTGTTTCCAGGAACCAAAAGTCTGAACTACATTGTCGATTCCTAAAATTACCTTCTCATTTATCAACATTCCTATCGACGCTGTCAGTTACAGACATTTACTCAATGGCAACGGCCTAGGTTTTGATAATACCTTCGCTATCGATCAGTGAAATCAAGCATCGTTGTGCGTTGTTAGTCTTAGTACTTGGGTGGAGGACCGTTCAATACCAACCAGTGTGCATTTTTACTTGCGATATAGGTACTATAGGGCAAGTTCTGCATTTGGAAAAAAAATCGAACTCGAGATTTTGATCAAAGTTGACATTACGATGATAGCGAAGACGAAAAAAGTGGGTCCGACAATTCCTTCTGTCTGTCTGTATGTCTGTATGTCTGTATGTCTGTACCTCGAACTACAGCCTAAACTACCGGATATTTTCTTCAAACTCGGTAGTTAAGGGTCTTCGGTGATTCCCTAGAGGAGAAATTTTTTTTTTAGCTCCAAAACTAAGGGTACCCCCCATCAGTGGCGGCTGGTGTGTTGTTGAACAGGTGGTGCACTTTACTTGCTCACTAAGTAGGTATTAAGATTAAAAATCGCAAAAAAACAACAATTTACATGTATATGTCGATTTTTTATTATTTTGTATAATTGCTCGAAGAATTTCGACCATGTATAAAACTGACACACTTATTACATTTAGCAAGGAATAATGTTTTTTATATTTTCACTTAAATGCGTCAAATCGTGAATTCAGGTAACTTTATCTTAAAAAGATTTATTACTGTCTTAAATATACCTAATCACTGCTAATTTTATCCCACACCACACACTGTACACAATAGAGAATCGAACCAAAACCAAAAAAAGAGGCTGGGTGCGACCCACACTGATAACTTCCCATTTGTTTAAAAAAAAACTATTAATTCAATATTTGTCAACATTTTACCAATTGTACAAAATTATACTATGTATAAAATAAACCAAATTAGAAGTCAATATCACTACTAGTTCTCGAGAAATTTGAGTCGAAAAACAATTTTTACCAATTTTCAATAGAATTTTATATAGTTTTTTATTTTTTGTAAAAAAACTGTGAACTGATTTTTTTTGAAATTTTCACCAGTTGTCAAACACATTATTTTTCGTAAAATAAAATTATTTTGAGTTTCAAATTGTTTTCCGTTCTTAGAATATCTAGGTTATGAATTTTTTTTTTCAGTTTTTTTTATTTAAAAAAATAACGGTATGTTAATTTTTTTCCAAATTCATACCAAATCTGTACGACCTTATAATGAGTACATTAAATCTTATTTGAAATCAATAGCATTATTTTTTCGTGAGATATTTGAAACTAACCAAAATTTTTACTTTTTTTTAAAACCGTTATAGTTAAAAAACTACTCACTGAATTTTAATAAACGCCCTTTCAGCCTCTTTCGAAGTTATTATCTATTAAACAAAATTTACTTGAAGTCGATATCTTTACTCGTTCTTGAGATATCGACGACGAAAAATGGTACCAGAACGTACGGACGTATACGAACGTACGAACGTACGAACGTACGTACACACACACACACAGACATCTCTCTAAAAATGATTGATATAGCCTCTAGGGACCTTGAAACGTCGAGAAATGTCAAAAATTCCAATTTGACAAATCGGACCGATTACAATAACTCCCTATGGGAAGTTAATAAAAAACAATTACTAACCTAACCCCTACAAACCTACACTATTTAACCAGTCACGGATAGAGCGAAACAATATTACATATTCGCAGGCGCAGCGCATTCTAGTCAAACATCGGTTGCTGTAGTTAATCTTCTTCGGTTCTCGTGCGCTGCACGAGAGCAGGCTAATTTCTCGATACACTTCAATGAAATATCTTTTGTCTCACGTGTCAGGGATACTTGCTTGTAACTCATACAAGTTATATTAGCAGTCCTCGTGCGCTCGTTGAAGCGCACGAGAATTTTTATTTGCAGGGAAAGTAAGTCTTAATAGTAAAGCAAAGCGCTTACATTGTTTCGTCATAATTGGAAATTTTACTTGTTTGTGTTCTTGTAGGTATGTTTAAAAAATAAATATTAATATGGGAATCTAAAAATAAAGATGCAGTAACATTTTGTAATTTTTAAATCTTTTGAATTGGTGGTTCAGCGCACGAGCGCACTTAAGGTACAGCCGCCACTGCCCCCCATACACCCGTAATGCAAAATCTTATTTATCTCGAAAACGGCTCTAACGATATTGATAACAAAAATTAGGTGTGATATTATGGACATGGGCTAGATTTTAGTGAAAAAAAAATTTGGGGGGAAATGTTATTAGGGGTACCTGTCATAGAACGGTTTTTTTGATTTTCAAATTTCTCACCAACGGCTCCAACGATTTTAACCAAAATTTTTATGCAGGAGCTGCTTTGCATTTGAAAAAATATAAACTAAAATTTTTTTCGAAAAAATAGTTTTTGGATTTTTAAAAAAATAATAAAAATTTTTTTTTGAAAATTCAATATCTTGAAAACCGATACACGATTAAATTTTTAAATTACGTTTAAAAATGTATTTTATTAAATAATAACAATTTGCATATCAATTTTTTTTATAAAAATTTTAAGGAAAATTTAGTACACAAAAAACATGTTTCAGTGTGTCTGTATGTCTGTACCTCTCACTACAGCCTAAACCCCTAGACCTATTTCTTTCAATCTCGGTAGTTAATGGTTTTCGGTGATTCCCTAGAGAGAAATTGAAATTTTTTTTTTAGCTCCAAAACTAAGGGTACCCCCCATACACCCGTAATGCAAAATCTTATTTATCTCGAAAACGGCTCTAACGATTTTGATAAAAAAAAATTAAGTGTGATATTATGGACATGGACTACATTTTGGTCAAACAAAATTTTGGGGAAAAATGTTATTAGGGGTACCTGCCATAGACCCGTTTTTTTGATTTTCGACTTTCTTATTAACGGCTCTAAGGATTTTAACCCAACATTTTTAGCAGGAGTCCCCTTAAGTTAAAAATAATATTGTATATAAAAATATTCGAAAAAATATTTATTGGGTTTTAAAAAAAAAAAAAAATTTTAAATCAATATCTTCAAAACCTATGAACGATTATTTTTTGAAATTATTTCCTTAAACCAATATTATTAAATACTTAAAATTCGCATCCCACATTTTTTTCTTGAAAAATTTTAGAGAAATTTCTTATATAAAAAATTTATTTAATAATAAAACGATTTTTTAAGTTATATTTGCATAAATTCATACTTTTCCGGAAACCAGACGGCAATTTTATGCATTTGCACATTATTATCTCATTAAATCCATGTTTTATATTTATAAAATGTATCTTAAATTCCAAAGTACTTTTACATAAGAGCAAGTTCGTGCGATCCAGTCGTGCATTTTATTTTATTCGTAGTCATCTTGTTGAGGATACTAGTTTAACTCAATTACATGTTGTTAGTGTTATGCCTGAACAACATGCAACGAGTAAACCAGCAACCCATTGATGACAATTTTTAGCAGGTTTTTAATGGAATCAAAGCGACATAGACGACGGCAGGGATCGAACCTGTGATCATGATGATCATGATGTTGACAGGCGAGCACACATCCATCGCGCCACGGCCACCCCCAACGATGTACGAATCTTTTCTGATTGATTAAATCGGTCGGCGTCGTCTCAAATTTTGAAACCAAATGTTGAACAGTCGACTGTGAAGGGCCACCCCGTCTACCGTTAAACAGTTGCAACACGTGCAACGTTTGAACTAACGAACACTCATTTTAATAATGAAGTTTCATCAGTTGGACGTGTGGCGGTTCAATCGTGTTACTTGCCATAATGATTTGGCATCAACAACATGGTCGCCACAGACCGTGAAGCTGGCAAGTTGTATTGAAGAGGCTTGTTGCCGGCTCTTGTGTTAGAGCGGGGGTTTTATTGCTTGGCATCGAATGTTAAATGTATGTATAGTCTATGGATACTTTTCAAATGTAAGAATGAATGTTTTTGGCGGCCATACAAAATACACAATTCGCAATTTGACATTTCTGTGGTTGCGGGAAACCACAAAAAAAAAACATTATTTTGAATATTTCAAATTGTTCAACAATTTAAATTCGATATTTAAAAATTAAAGTCTATTTATTAATATGATATTAATGTCTGTTTTTATAGAAAATGTCTATGCAGAATTTTTGCACTTACTTCTAAGCTTAAACTGCTAAAATCTTAAGTAATGTTCTGTTTAAATGCAAATCTATTTTCATTCCGATGACAGATTTTCAATTGGATTTCATGTTTTTTTTTATTTTTTTGTATAAAAAAACCAACTCCAATAAACAAATAAATCGGATGTCCTTTTCTCCCTGTTACTTCGTATTCATTTTTTTGTCCGAAACAAAAAACTCCATTAAAAACGAAAAAGGATCCAAACAGATGATTACCAAACATACATGTGTGGTCACTCACTAATCGAATTGTGCCCCAAAAATTGGTTGTGTTCAACGAAAAAGCCTTAAAAATAAAAAAAAAATACTTTATCCAGGGTTTATTTGTGTATGAATTTCCTGTTCTATCAGAAGCTCAAAGTGAACACAAGCTGTGCTCTGTGCAATGGCACTAATGAAATCACCGGAAATGTTATTTACGAGCGCTTCTGGTTCAGGGACATTTGCATTTTTGTTCATTCGTACGAGAGTGACACTCAAATTCCAACGAAACTGTCATGTTTGTCTGATTATTATACCAATTTGCATGTTTTTCTCCATGAACATGAATTTCGACCAAAAAAATTATAACGAATTTGGGAATTAACAAGAAAGAAAGAATCAAGACCAAAAGAATAATTTCAGAATCAAGGAATGCATTGTTTTGAACGGTTTCTCAATGTCCCATTGAAAATGCAGAATTACCTACACACAAAAATATATATGTATGTACATGCGAGTATGGATGCACTTGAAGTGTTGGGTCTTCAAGTCTTAAGTGCAGAAATTGAATGATATATTTGCTGTGAAGACACTCGCGAAAATTCCAAGAAAATGCATACGTTCAGACCACATAAAAGACTTGAATGTAAGTTAAGTTTCTAGTTTATTGGAAAGTTAACTGGAAATTCAGTCAAGCAAAAAACTTTGAAGTGATTCTGTTTTGTACCTAAACAGCAAGATGAACTATATTGTTCTGAAATTTGTACATTCTTAAACATGTTCATTTCATGCCGCATCTAGGCAGTTGAAAAATTGCAATTATTTCTTCCATTTTCTTTATATTGATAACCTAGTCTTGTAAATGATCCAAGACCTACTATTATTTTTGATATAAGAAAGTCCAAGTGCTGTCAAATTTTACTGCATAATACATCAAACGTCAAACTATTATATTGACAGCATTTCCTAAATTATGATATAATAAGTATATGTTCATTCGCAGTACTATGTTCATTTTATAAACCATTTTTTATTATCTACAAGTTCAATAGGGGAGTTTTACTATCTACGGATCTATTTGAATCTGGATCTGGATTCATTTTTAACACGTATTACAAAAGCAATATATGGGATCCTGCCTTCTATCTGTATCTATTTCAGAGATCCCAACATTAGTTCTTGTTCTGGCGGGTAGATGGTTTTTTTTATCATAAGGTAGTGCTAACTACAGTGTAAGGACATTTGAAAATCATAAGGGAAAGAGAGTTAAACATTCAACAATACTATCACTTTTATATGTATTATTTTATTGGCAATAATAAAACATGGATAAGTTGAAGCAGCTGTCAGAGTTTTCAATGACAATGACAGCTGTCAAAATATTCAGTAAGGTTTGGCATTTTATATGGGCGGTCTAAAAATTTGGTTGGAGATGCGGATTTTGTCTAAAATACCATCTTCTCGGTCGAAGCCCATTTTTGGCTCAGTGGCATCATCAACAAGCAATCTTGCCATTATTGTATTGAACACAATCCACAAGTGTTCGACCAATGAAAGGTAAGAACCATTTCTGTCCTGTAATGAAAATATAAATTGGAACCTACAGCCCTCAACCATTACTGTGCACGTGTTTTAAGTAGGAATAAAGGCGAAATACAAATTTCTTCCAAGTCCAAATGGCTAAGATGGAAGCACTCGACAAGAAATATACTATAAACACATTTTTGTATCGTTTTTGCTTTAAGAGGCAGCAGTTTGGAAACGAACCCTGACCTCCGGCATGATAGTCCATCATACTAACTCTTATGAAAAAGGCTATAAAGTATGAAAGGAAAAATAAGTTAGCCTTAATTTTGATGGGGACAATACCCCTTAATACAAGCTTATTCTTAATCTAACTTAAATAAAGCTCTTATAATATAAATCAAGGATTGTAGTGAGTTCGAAGGATGATTTAGACGAAGTTTTAGGCTGGCTGAACTGAGGTTGAAGTCGAAACTGTTAATGTTGGAATTAATATTAATTAATAAAAAAATTGGTCTTGATTCGGATGTAAAATAAAAGTGTTATTCCAAGAAAGACCGCTAAGGGTGAAACCTTGGAAACGATGTTGAATGCTTTCGATTCGCGATATATGAATTTGTTGATAAGGGGACCACACTTGAGAGGCGTATTCAAGAAAGAAAGAGGCTCTTTCAGCGAAGCCGAGATGGCCATTGAATTATTATGTGCTACTAATTACATACATGATGGTGTAAGCAGTTAAAATGTTGCTTAATACAAAACTGAAACAATATTCGGTTAAATAAATCTCGTCAATAGATCCACAACAACTTCTACCTAACCGGCAGTCTCTTTTTATTAAATACTCGTACAATCAATATATCTTTCTTTCATTATATTTTCTTTCTGAACATTCATTTTTCATTTGTTTTTCTTTATTCTTTGTTCTGGAAGTGTTGCCACGATGGCATGAATTTATCCAAAATCAATTTTATATCTCACGTCGCACAGTGCGGTATTTTGATCAAAAACCTGGCCATAAATCAAAAAAAAAAATTTACCTCCCAGGATTAAGCTTGTGTCCGATAACAGGTAGATAACCAGGCTACTCTTTAGTGAAGTCTATCTATAAATTGGTCACCCCCGTTCGCGACACCTTCAGTTGCAACTAGTACTAGTTGAGTAAGCACGATTTTTTTTGCGGTTTTTAAAAAAAAGTGTATTTTTTGGGCGTTTTTTTTCAGTCTTAAAAGTGATTTTAGTGAAAAAATTTGATATGGATATCGTTAACCAAGGTATGTATAGTATTTTAAGCAAAAATTTATTTGTATATCCATCTTAACTTTTTCATATCGATGAGTTGAAGTAATCACTTAAAAAAATTGCACTTTTTTCGCTGTTTTTTTCAAACATTAGTGTTTTTGAAATAGCGCAACACGCCGCAACATAGTCTATCATACATTTTATTAAACTGCTGGATATGTAAAACAATCTTACATTTCAAGAGTTTGCACAAGTTTGCACCTAAGAAAAAACAGAGGCTTTGAAAAAAAACCCTTTAAAACGACCTTTAATAATAGATTTTTATATTATTCCAGATGACTCTAATTCCACCTTAGCTATGACCAGAAAACAGCTTCACGAGTTAGTAAAAGGAAGCTCACAAAGGTGTTTTGACGAAAAACTTGAAGATTTGGATAAAAAACTTATGGATATAACAAATTGTCCCCCAGAGAAAGAAGATGAACTTCTCAACATTATCAAGGCGTTCAAACCAAATTATAAACGAAGATGGCAACTCTGCCACAGAATAGAAAGCCGTTTCTTGGATAAGAATGAAGAGTGGCTTAGCGAAGAAATAATACTACCTATTGGCATACTTCCCGGAAGGTCTAAAGGTCGCCCAAGCAAAGAATTCGGGGAATCAAGTGACCGAACAAAACGTCGAAAAACAGTGGAACTTCGAAGGAATGTGTCTGTTGATGAACTGACATACGCAGCACAGATGAGTCAAAGAGCGACGGGAAATAATGATGTAGCCAAAGTGATTCAAACTGTGACAAAAACTCCAACCAGGGCTATGAAGTTCCGAAAAGCAGCTGCGATTGGCAGTAAAGCCCTGAAAACGAAGAAACACACACCTGAAAACGCCTTGAGGATATTCGTCGATGCCAATTTAACTGTAAGTCAATACGAAGTGATTCATCAAGCCAACAAAGATATATATCCGTGCTACACATGTTATCCACCAAAAAGCGTCAGTGAGACAGTTGCCGAAGTGAAGCTCCAAGATTTAGTGGATCACACAATATCGCGGTTATGTAAATATTTGGAACCAGAACTCTCACAGTGCTTGGATAACAGGGAAACCGATTTAGAGCTAATATATAAGTGGGGATGCGATGGATCTACTCAAAGCCAATACAAGCAGAAATTTGAAGATGACGACAACAGTGATGCAAATATATTTTTGAGTTCCCTTGTGCCTCTTCGTCTCAAGTCTGGAAGTGAAATTATATGGCAAAATATCCACTCTTCATCACCGAGGTGGTGCCGACCATTACGGATTCGTTATTTGAAAGAAAATAAGGACATAACCAATGAAGAAATCGAATACATTGAAAACCAGGCCCAAAATCTTCAAGCAACAAAAGTAAGCGACAACATAAGAATCAACAATGTACTGCTTCCAACAATGGTCGATGGAAAGGTGTGTAATGCAGCTACGAATACTTCATCTACATTACGTTGTTACATATGCGGAAAAACTTCAAAAAGTTTCAACGACTTGTCTTCTACAGAACCAGAGAATCCAGAGACTTTCAGATTTGGGCTATCAATACTACACGCCAGGATTAGGTTTTTCGAATTTCTGGTGCATCTTTCGTACAAACTTAAAGCGGACGTGCATAAGGGACGCGTTACAGATAAAAGTGACCGGGAAAAAATTCAAGCGGCCAAGAGACAGATACAAAAAGAGTTCCACGACAAATTGGGCTTACTGGTAGACATTCCAAAAGCTGGGTTTGGCAACACCAATGACGGCAACACCTCTCGTAGATTTTTCAATAGCCAAGAAGAAGCAGCTTCCATTACAGGCGTGGATTTATCATTAATTAACAAATTCAAAACTTTATTAGAAGTGATATCCTCTGGTTATGAGATAGATCTTAAAAAATTCGAAAAATTCACGATGGATACTGCTAAACATTATGTTAGCTTATATCCATGGCAGCCTATGTCTCCAACAGTGCATAAGATTTTAATTCATTCTGCTAGTGTCATATCCCATGCATTGTTGCCAATCGGTCAGTTGTCCGAAGAAGCCGCGGAAGCTAGAAATAAGCATTTCCGCCAATACAGAGAAAAATTTTCACGAAAATTCTCCAGGACGGCATGTTACGAGGATGTGATTAACCGGCTTCTATTGACGTCAGACCCTTATCTCAGTAGTTTAAGGACAAAAAGTAAGACCAAGAAACAGTCGTTTTCAAAGGAGGCTCTCGAATTTTTGACTGTTAATAACAATGATGATGATGACGATGATGATGATTATGATGATGATGATGATGGTAATAATGATGATGATGGTGATGATGATGTTTTTGAAGATGTTTATGATGATGAATAAATAATAAAATATAAACTAGAAAATTCAATTATTCCAGGTCTTTTTTCATTACCTACTTGCATATAAGACAAAAAGGATTAATCTTTTTATTGAGTAATTGACCTGTAATCATAAAATATGCAACTAAAACTAATCCCCTTCTCAAATTTTGGATTAAAAGGGTCGCAGGTATTTTAAATTGGCTACCTGCATTAAGAAAATTTCCGGTTGTAAATCCACTCATAAAAAAATCGAAAAAAGAGGTTTTCTGGGAAAAAAGTATCTTTCAGTATTTTTCTAATTTTTTAGAAACTATAATATTTATTGGAATAAGGTTTTTAGTATTTGAATACAAATTTATTAGGCCATTGAAAATTAAAATAAAAAATGTCCTAAAAATTGCAAAACTTTATAAAAAATCAATTAAAAAACTATTTTTTTTTTTCTAAATTTCATCTTTAAAACTTAATTTCTCAAAAACTATTTAATGAAACAGCTTGCATCAAAAAACAAAATAAAGAATGAAATATAAGCTTTAAAAAAAGTTATAGCAGAGTATTGTACGTGCTTTCTTTGATTTTTAATAATTTTTTTTCTCTCGGCTAATCGCGAGGTACGTGGGTAAGCACTTAAGTGGGTTTTACTGTACCCAAAAAATGAAAATTTATCCTTCCAAATAACTTTTTAGTCATTTGGTACCTATTTGATGTGAAAAATGTGCCCAAATATTTTTGGCCAGGTTTTTGATCAAAATACCGCACTGTGCGTCGTGGTCGTTGTTATTTTATTTAAATTTCTTTTTCTATCGCTCTTAGCTGATCATCGTATATGAACAAAACAGCCCTTTTGTGGAACGAAATAAAATATAGAGCCGCTCATCAGTTGAGAAAAACTTGAATTCAGGCTTTGGGGACACCGCGGAGGGGCTGCAAATACAACCTTATTAGAAAAGGCGAATTATATTATGATATTTTTTCGAACTACTGAACTATTTCGATGGGAAGGGTATGAAATGTCGACAAAAAAAATGTCGACTGGACAAATATAAATTTCATCGATTGTTAAAATGTCGACTGAAGTTTGATCGACAAAAAAAAAAGTCGACAGTTTAAAATCTCGACTATTAAAATGTCGACTGAAAACTTGTCGGTGAAAATGTCGACTTTTATCCAAAATTGAGTCAAATAAAACAAGAATGCTCTCTTTTAATATGTTAACTAAATTTTATTATTAATTCAATTATATAAACTTTGCATACACCCAACATCGCACCCACCCCAAATCCTATAGTGTTCCCAAGCAGGGGGGTTGCAGGGGGGCAGCATGTCCCCCATTACATAGCTCACTGTTTACGGGTCGACATTTTTTGAGTCGACATTTTTAAAATCGAATTTTTAATGGTCGACATTTTGATCAGTCGACATTTATATCAATCGACTTTTTGAAAATCGACATTCTGAAGATCGATTTTTTTAAATCGACATTTTAAAAATCGGTTAATCGTCCCCAACCCATTTCGATCTCATAATGTCGGCAAACCTATTCAAGTAATTACGAAAAGTGACCACACTAAAAGCATACATATATTTTTTTGTATCAATGTTTAAATGTAAAAATATTAAAACTCCACGACAGTGACACTTTTTCGAGTGCACTGAAACGCTATTTTCATACTTTTTTCCACTTTACAAAAAATAGGATTCCTGCCTTTTACTCTGACTTTTATAGTTTTCAATCGTCAGTTTTAAACCATTACATGATAACCCTAGTGAGTATTCTATATTGCTGTACTATGCTTTACTTAAGATGGCGCTCACAGTCCAAGTAGACTACGGCCTCAACCAACAAGCCCCTCCAGCTAGCTCGGTCCCTAGTTGCTCCAGTTACGCACTCCAAGTTGGTTGAGTTCGCTCTCCACTTGTGCGCGCCACCTGAGGTGGGGTCTTCCTCGGCACACTATGCCGAGGTTCCATTCATTAGGCATACTTTCATCCGACCAAATTTTTGAGATGAGTTGGTGCATGCTCTCTACCAAGTCATCCCCACCTGCTTTGAATAGCTCAGCTGGCAAGCCATCCGCGCCAGCAGCTTTGTACGCTTTCAGCTTGGCTATCGCTGACCGCACTTCATTTAGGTCGGGTGGACGGAAATTTTGACCATCATCGTCCAGGATGAATGGAATGTTCCGCCTAGCTGCGGAATTTTGGCCTTCCTCGGCGTTCAGCAGTCTGGAAAAGTGTTGTTTCCAGATCCTCAGCACGGACTGTGTGTCCACTACCATATTCCCACTCTCATCCCGACAGGCTTCTGTTCTAGCTTTATAGCCCTGGGTGGATTGCCTCACCCTTTGGTAAAACTTTCGAACATCCCCTCTGTCGGTACAGTCCTCAATAGACTCGAACGTCCGCTTCGCATCCTCTCTCTTTTTCCTCCTTAGAAAGTCGGCGTTCCTCCCTTCGTACTTGCCCGTAGAGCTCCCGGGCATCTCTCTCAGCAGCTCTGGTTCTTGCCTGAAGCATTAATTGGTAGGCTTCGTTCTTTGCTACATACGCCAACCTGCATTTTTCGTCAAAATAGGGGTTTCGTTGTGGTGGCCTTGTGAAACCCAGCACATCAGTGGCGGCACTACTGATGGCATTCTGGCAGTGCTTCCACAGGTCCTCCGTAGATGAAGCTGGAGGTGGGTTTGCTGAGAGATTAAGAGAGACTCGGCCTGCAAAAGTCCTGGCGACCTCCTGCGATTTTAACCTCGCGGCATTGAATCTTTTCACAGCATCCGACCGTTCGTTGTGGCGTCATGGATATCAGCATCCGTACGTGGGCTACCACCAAGTAATGATCCGAGTCTATGTTGGCTCCTCAGAATGTTCGGACATCCAGGATACTAGAAGTATGTCTCGCGTCTATCGTAACATGATCAATCTGGTTGACGGTTGGTCGATCCGGAGACCGCCATCGCCAGTTCCCTTTGTGTATATTGAGGTGTGGGAATCGAGTGTTAGCTATGATGACATTTCGCCCCGCCGCGAAGTCAATCAGCCTGAGTCCGTTACCCGAAGTGTTGTCGTGCAGGCTGTGTCCCCGACTATCAAACCAAAGATGCCCTCCTTTCCGATCTTGGCGTTGAAGTTGCCAAGAATAATCTTGACGCCGTACTTGGGGCATCTATCATAAGTTTCCTCGAGAAGGTCGTAGAATTCTTCTTTGGTTGAGTCATCTTTTTCTTCCGTTGGGGCATGGACACAGATCAGCGTTATGTTTTTGAATTTCGCTTTGATGCGGATTGTGACCAGGCGCTCGCTTATATTTCTGAAGCCCAAGACTTCTTGCCTAAGTCTTCCCCTTACCACAAATTCACATCCAAAAAGCCGCTGACCCTGCTCCTTGTAGCACTCGCCGAAGTAGATGTCACACGTTTTCATCCTTCGTGTGCCCTCTCCATCCCATCGCACTTCCTGGATGGCTGTAATGCCAGCCTTTAGCCTATCCAAGCTCTCCACTATTTGTTCGGCAGCACATGGCCTGTTTAAGGTCCGGACATTCCACGTGCAGAACCGAAAATCTGGGGTCGTCAACATTAAAATTATCCATATCCGAGGCTTGTTGCTGTATCGGAACCGTTACATTTTTACGTGGTAGGGAAGTTACCCCGACGCACAACCCCCGACCTGGACAACCAGACCCTTAGCATAGCTCCAAAGGTAGGGAGCCGGACGAATCCGCTCCTTATAGGCCTGAGCTACGAATATGTCGTAGTAGCCCATATAAGGTGTTCACCAAGTAGTTCATCCTAACTGGCACTGTAGACGCCACCGTTGATTCCATCTGGGGAATTCTTCCGCTGCCGTCTGGGTAAAAGGAGAGGTGCCTTAATGGGAACACCTCTCTCACCCTCTCTAGTTTGCTACCTCCAACAACTTTCCACTGGGGTTGAGACCCAATCTCCAGTTGAGGTACTAGGTACCCGATGTTCACCACGGGGAGGTGAGAGTAGGAGTTGGCGGACAGAGGTGGGTTAAAAAAACCTGTGGACGCTTGTGTCCTCTTGTGTGCACGTGTCTACCATTTGAAAATTGCTGTACATCTGTAAAAATATTCGAAGGCTTAGAAGGATTCAGATTTCGTAGTCAAAAACATATTGACCTAAGTAAATTGAATCTATCTTTTTCCTCACCACCAAGTTTTAAGATAGCAAGTGCTTTTTTTTTAACGGTGATCAACCGGCCATCTTTCAACATAAACCTACGTTCAAATACGAATCAAACGAAGAGCACGGCACAGAACTAGTCTTTGAGGAGCCATTTTGTCGCGTTAAGAAAAGAGATCACATCTTAGATTTTTATTTCCGAAAGTTCATCAATGTCATCAAAAATGCCCTTGAGGGCAATTTGTAGAAGAAATCAATGAATGTTTCTTTTTCGTGCTAGTGCAATATACAGCAATGACAGTGAGTGTTGTGAGGAATATCTAGCTGCTCTCCAATTGGCCAGTATCCGCTAGAGGTAGCAACGATCCTGGCTTTGGCTTGCCTCGGTCTGCATATCAGATCTAGTGTTCGAGGCTTATTACGCGTAGCCCAAATTTTTAATCTAAATTAAATATACCTTCTATTTTATCTTAAATCTAAAAACAATAGGATTGTTATGAATTTGAAGGATGTCAAAGAATACATAGTTATTAGCAGCGTGAACCGAAGTTAAAGTCAAAACAGTCAATATTACAATCAATCCTCCGTAGCATGCAAGCAATTGGTTCGTTGTAGCCATGACATGTAAGGTCGTAAGAGGGGAGTTATAAAGTGTTGTGCAGTCAAAATATCCTGAGCGTATACAAGTTAATTAATACAAGTCGGTCTCGATACGGAGTCACAATCAAAGGGTTATCTCAAGGCAGACCACGAACCGCAAAAAAAGGGAACTACTTTGAATGTTGATATATGAATTTTTTGATAAGGCGACCATACTTGACAGGTGTATTGAAGAAGGGGAGCGACCAAAGATTATTTAAAGTGATCGAATCATATAGGGGTCGGAGAATTATTTGGACCACCGTTTCACAAAGCCTAGTGCGTAATTAGTTTTAAGAATAACCTCGTCAATATGTGTGGTAAAACACCAGTGTCGCGAATTGACTAAGCGGTGGATATGTGTTGATAATGAAGTAGAGTCAGGAAAGAGATTGGATGCGTTTTCATAAAATATTGATTGATTGGCATTTGGATATATTAAGCTCTAACCGATTTTTCTGGCACCAAACAAAGAAATTGCCAAGATCAAGTTTAGGAAGAATAGAATCATGTTTCGAAGGAATCGGTATGATCGGTGTTGCATACAGTGAGATATGGGAATAGTTGATGGCAATTTTAATATCGTGAATATTAAAAATCAAAAGAAGAGGGCTTTTGTGGCTACCCTGTGGGACTCCACCAGCAGCTAAGAAATCATTGCAGATGGTAGATCTGAAAAGGAATTTGCATTATCGATTTTTCAGGTAAGAAGAAATCCATCTGAAGAAGATAAGTTCAAGACCAAGGACAATTTAAATAGAATAAGCTTATGTGAAATTTTGTCAAAGGCCTTACTGATATCACTTGAGACAACATTTATTTGCTCTTCATCTTTATTCTGTAAGGCTCAGGCTACGGGATACAATCTTAGCGTGGTTAGTCATTCTGGACCTACCTATAAGAAAGAAGTATTGTCCCAGGGAAATGAGAGAATTACAACAAAAACTTGAAGTTTAGTACAAAATGCTTTCAAAGATTTTGGCAATACCTGAAATATAGTTAACTTGTTATGAAAGAAGTCTTCCACAACTCAGGGAATCCTTCATGAAAAAGGGATAAACTGAAGATTTTTGCGAGGGAAAGATAAAGTGTGGATGAGTATTTTTTGAGTTATATGGCGGGGATACCATCGGCACCAGGAATTAACACATCTTTAAGTTTATTTTCGATGACAAATGACTCAATTGTATGATGAAGAAATAGGCCGAGAAAGAAACCGCTTTGGTGTGTTGAAACATTTTAGAAAACGTCTAGTATAGTGGGGTTCAATCATTATCTTAAACTAAGATGGTAAAAGATATTGTAGTTTTTTCTTTGCAATTTTGTGACGCAAGTTTTCGACATGATTAATGTGGCTTTTGATTTCTATCTAACCAAGTAAGCTTAAATACTTTTTTAATTACTTCTTGAATCTGGATTTATTCTTTATCTACTAGAGGACATAAACCTTAAAAAATGACACGTATTTATCTACCACACTCAATTAATAATAATCATCCAACACATGTGCCAATACTCCAAGGGAATAAAACACCAATAAGCACTTCTTCATCGTCGTTTTCGCCGTCGCCGCCGCCGACTACGAGCCGGTACACAACACCGCCACAATAAAAATTGAAATTGAATCGCCTGCTTCATTGTTACCATTCTGCCGAGAAGTGTTACTCGCGGCCACATGGAGCCAGTCTTAAATCACTTCACCGGCACCGGACCGAACCCTCGCTCTCTCGTAAAAGAATTCGCTTGTACTTCAAACCAACCCGCCGTTCCCATTCCAAGTTAGGTCCAATTTCCAGTCGTTGCTGTCTTCATTTGTGCCGGAGACATACACCATTACCCTGGCATTTTTTCTTTTTTTTTGTTCTTTCAACCAAACTACAGCCTCTTGTTCGAGAATAGCTCTTCCTAAATGGAGTGCTAAAAGTTGAAAAGATTGCGGTCTTGGGTGCAATTAAGCGAGGCGAAATTGAAATTCGTAAAAATTGTATGGCATCGTTTTTTATTGTACCCTCTCTCGCACTCGCGTTTCTCTGCCTTTCTTCGTTGGCGTTGTCGCCGTCATCATCCATTTATCCGCATCCTTTCGAATCTCCTTGGGGCTGAATTTCTTTCTACCCATTATAGTGGGGACAATTTTTCTCTGGTCTCTGGATATCCCCATTTTCAGAACACAATTGCTGGTTAAAGCATATTTCGTGGTATGACACCGCTTTGCTATAATTTTGTTGCCAACCAGTGTCGAGACTACCGCCAACCCTTTGTTTGTGTGTGAACTTATGGGCGATGGTGATGGTCTTCGCCGGGGTAGCTACTCCAAGGCAAGGATATTCGACTGTAAATGGCTCATTTTGCACGTTCGCACTTAAATGGCAACACGTGACTCTATCGTTTTCGACAGTGTCCTGCTTGTGCACAGTCTTCCTGTCTGTTATTATTGCTTCTTTTATTTTATATAATTCTTTTGAAGGATCAGGACCCCAACAGCAGCGCAATTCTATAGTTGGCAATTGAAGGTAAGGTTAGTTCGCATATAGTGTAACCATGTTATTCTTTTGCAACTTTTTGTGATTGGCTTTTTTTCACTTCCTGTTCCACTCTCGGTTAACTGAGGATAGGTCAATTGTAGAAAGGGAGAATTCAGCAAGCCAATTCAAAAGGAATACTAAATGAAAAAAAAAAAGAAGTTGTACACCAGGACAAAAAGATACTCCAATGTTTCGCAGTGCTAGAGGAACAATTATGTCCTTGGTAGACACTAGAAACCATCCTTTGGTTGCATACCATATTCGTTTCTCGGGTATTGTTCGTTACTTTTTTTATATATTTTCTCCAGATCGTCCATTGCAGCGTTTCTTCTGGTTTTTTCTGTGTTTTACTTAAAAGGATTATTTCACTTGAGAAAGTGTCACTGAAAGTTAGTTTGGTTCTTGTTTGAGGAATATACAAGTAGGAAAGGATGGCCCGTAGTCAAATGCAAATGTGTAGCAACTTTATGCCGATTTCATTGTTATTGTTAAAAATATATCACTAAGAGAGAAAACAAAACAAATAAAATACGGATATCTAGAATTTCAAAAAAGGATGTTCTCAATGAAACCTGTTCAGAAGCACAAAATTAGTTCCTAAATCGCTTGGGCAATTTTTTGATTACAGCAAATATGAACTTATGCTAAAATATTTTGTTTTTATTTGTTTATCCTATTTAATATACAGTAATAATAACAATGACAATAATGATCAAATTTACAATGACTGATTTTCATCAATGTTGAGTTAAATAGGAGGAAAATTGGGTTTTAATCAACGGGTTTTTTTTTTACTATTGTTAACTAATAAGTTGAGAAAGTGTCTTAACTTCACCCCTTGAGAGAAACCATTTTTTTACTTTTCAAGTATTTTTGGAAAACTGTACCTTTTATGTCAACTGGCAACTTGTTCAAAATGTGTGGACCCATTGTACTACAGTGCTCTTTTATTACCAGGAACGTTTACATCATTTTGTAAGTTAATACGAAGGGGATATAAAGCGTTGAATCTCATCTGTGTATTGTTGTTTCTGATGAAATATGATTTGAGTATTATAATTATATTTAAATAACGAAGAGGCAGTAATCTATTGGTTTGGAACAAAGGTAATGAGGGTTAAAGCCTTCCTCCATGCAATATCAACCTAAGAGCATCACTATGATAGGTTTCAAGTTACTTAAGGAAGCACTTCCCCAACATGTCAATCCATACTCTAGTCGTGAAGTTACTAGCGCAAAGTATACGGTTTGAAGCGACTTTCATGGAACAATTTTGCGTAAGTAATATAATTTATTGATCGAATAGTATATACATAGATTGTTTTACTTGATTGATATGAGATTTCCAAGTAACTCCTCTGTCAAGTTACATCGATCTTTCTAGACGTTTTATATCCAATTTTTACAAATTGGTTTCGATAACCATTGAATACAAATTGGATGACAACCTAAGAGATTAAGCTTGAAAATAAGAATTTCATGATTGACTCTATCAAAGGCCTTGGAAAAATCGGTGAAAATAATGTCAGTCCGTAATGAATTACTAAGACCATCATTAGACAACAATGTTAGATTTGTATTGTGATGTGCTTTTTGCTTTCCAGCCGAGGTTTTGCTCGTCGGTCTTGCCAGGGTCGTCCTGAAGAAAACACGAAACTCCAGATTTCAAGGTCTTCAAACCTTATTACAAAATCTTTATTGGAAAATAACTCTTAACTCTATAACATACAATATTCTGCTATTAATATTTCACTAAATTCGGGTAATTGAACGGTTCACGGGCATCAATATTTCTGGCTTCTAGTCTAGCTGCCTCGCATTAGTTATACTGCTCGCTGATGATCCGGATCTGGTACTTCATTACGGGTATTCTGGCTTCTGGTACTTCGGCCTCAAGCGGCCCCTTTCATTTTCTCGTTGGGTTCCTGACGGGATCTTGAAGGTATAACGCCCCTGGTGGCACAACCGGCAGGCTAACGCGCTGGTAGATCAGCAGGTTCAAGGCCCCTGGTGGCACAAAACAGCAGGCCTAAGCTCTGGTAGATCAGCAGGTTCAAGGCCCCTGGTGGCACAAAACAGCAGGCCTAAGCTCTGGTAGATCGGCAGGTTCAAGGCCCCTGGTGGCACAAAACAGCAGGCCTAAGCTCTGGTAGATCAGCAGGTTCAAGGCCCCTGGTGGCACAAAACAGCAGGCCTAAGCTCTGGTAGATCGGCAGGTTCAAGGCCCCTGGTGGCACAAAACAGCAGGCCTAAGCTCTGGTAGATCAGCAGGTTCAAGGCCCCTGGTGGCACAAAACAGCAGGCCTAAGCTCTGGTAGATCGGCAGGTTCAAGGCCCCTGGTGGCACAAAACAGCAGGCCTAAGCTCTGGTAGATCAGCAGGTTCAAGGCCCCTGGTGGCACAAAACAGCAGGCCTAAGCTCTGGTAGATCAGCAGGTTCAAGGCCCCTGGTGGCACAAAACAGCAGGCCTAAGCTCTGGTAGATCGGCAGGTTCAAGGCCCCTGGTGGCACAAAACAGCAGGCTAACGCTCTGGTAGATCAGCAGGTTCAAGGCCCCTGGTGGCACAAAACAGCAGGCTAACGCTCTGGTAGATCAGCAGGTACCGAAGCCCCTGGTGGCAATTAGGACATTAAACTTCGAATTAAGACCCCTTACCGCTGGTGGGGGGAAGTATTAATAAGAAATAGCTGGACAATCTCACCTACCTAACTTGTCTTCATACGAAACCCCTTACCACTGGTGGGGGGAAGCTCCGCAAAAAGCAAGGGAAGCTAAATGACCAACTCGTCTATACGTCTTGTCTACGACTGGACTTCAAAAGATTTATTCAATCGATCTACTGTGCCGCCTGACTGTATGTATGAGCGAGGTGAGGTGATTTTCGTCCACCCGAGTAGGTCCTCTTGATAGTTTTTCAGTAAAAACTGAATGTGAACTGTATGGGTGGCGAACGAAAAAAATATTATTGTTTGATTTTTGCGTGACGTCATATGCCTCTGGTTGGTGTGAATCGTACTCGGGCGAAGTGTAACTCTTAGTATTAATTATAATTCTTGGTGTTAATACAGAAGTAGTATAGAGGGGGGCAGCATGGAACGCTTCGTTACATACCCCTCCTCCTTCGGAGACGAGAACCCTCTCGTCTAGAAATTCGTGCGCACTGAAAAATAAATTTAAATCCAATTTTTTCTATTTTATCTTTTTTTTCCTTTGTTTCCTTTTTTTTTTTCTTTTTTTTTGTAATTCAGGGTAACCGTTTATTTAAAAACTAAAGCAACATATTTCAAGTGAGAATGTACATAATGAACTTAAACTAAACTTCCATGAAAACTTAAAGAAAAACTTAACCAAAACTTAAAAAAAAATTCATTCAAGTGAGTGTATATGAACTTAAAACAAAATTTCATGAAAACTTAAACAAAAACTTAAAAACCTAAAAATTCATCCTTCTTATACAGGGTAGCGCGTTCATGGCTCGAACGTGATCCTCTTCCTGACGCCTGTTCTGGGATGGGTGAGGATGGCCACACCAGGTTTAATGACTCGCACGTCTACCCGTCCCTGTCGCCGTTGTAATGAGAATCGTTGTCGTCTGCGTCGCTGGTCGTACTGCGGGTGGCGGCGTATGTCAATTCCGGTGAATGGGTCGCCCCTTGATGCTAGCTCGGCTCCTTGGCGTTCCGTAGTGGTATCCGGTCGGGTGTTAGGTTCAGTTTTGATCAGTATGGGGAATTTGAGATCCCCTACTGTTAGATGTTGGTGTGCGGCTGCGGTGGATGTCGACGGGGGGCAGGCGTATGGATCCTCGTTGGCTCCTTGTCGTGTGGTAACTGCGACTTTACTGGCGGCCGGTGCACCGGTCGATGTCGTAGCGGCTAAAGCGGCGGCGGCGGTTGAGGGTATTGCTTGGGCTTCTTTACCTCTAACTGGAGCCTTAGTTCCAACGGTAGTACTCGGCTTGCGTCTGGCATGCCCCTCTTTAGTCTTACGGGGTAGGGTGACGGCAGCGGATGATTCTGTAGCGGAGGTGGCATGGTTCCCGTGTATCTCGCTTCTGCCCTCTGGGTTGCTGGTCTTGATCCGTACTCTCCGGCTTCCCATAGCTTTCGTGTTGTCCTGTGGCGGTTTGGCTGTGCTTGGTAGCGTGGGCAAGAAAATTACGGACTTCACTTCTGGCCGCATCTTCGTTGGCCTCGTGGGTTGCCTGTCCCACGGCTGGTTAGCGCCTTGGTTTGCCGATGGTTCCATCCTGGTTCTTATCGGTTCGGTGGTTGTGAACGTACTAATGGCCAGCCTGCCCTCGTCATTCCTTTTATATTCTTGTGCTGAGAATCCTTTCAAATCTTTTACGTGAGAGCGCATAATACAGCTTCTCTTTCCGTTCTCCATTCTCCTTATTACTGCGATAACGGGAGAGTCAAATCGTACGACTTCATATGGACCCTCGTAGCGGGGTGCTAACTTCTCAGTGAAGTGTTTGGCGGCGGAAGAGAGGGTTTTTACTCTCTTGAATACTTGTTCCCCAATGCTGGGCTTCCAAGCTCGGTGTCGAAGGTTATAACCACGTGCTTGCTTGTGAGCGGCGGTTTGCAGATTCGTTTTCACGAGTTGATAAAGAGCCCTTAGTCTCTCTTGTCTTACAGAAACTGGTTCTTCGGTGTCGTTGCCGGGGAGAGGGGCAGGCTGCGGTGCTTTTAGTTCTCTTCCAAAATTGAGGAAAGCTGGGGTAAAACCTGTAGATTCATGTTCGCTGGTGTTGATGGCGAAGGATAGTTCGGGGATGTGCTCATCCCAGCAACGGTGATTATCATTCACATATTGCGCTATCATAGTTTTCAACACTCTATTGACTCGTTCCGTTGGGTTTTCTTGGGGTGTGTAAGGTGCAGTGAATATCTGTTGTATTCCCATCTCTTTCAGGAAATCTGTGAGGATCGTGCTAACAAATTGGGTACCATTATCGGACAGGAGTACGCGAGGGACTCCAAAGTGCGTTATGATCCTTTCTCTTAAAGCTTTAATTACTGCTTGCGAAGTTGCAGCCCTTAATGGTACTGCTTCCACCCACTTCGTGAATTTATCCACCATAACTAACATCATGGTGTTACCCTTCATGGATCTGGGCAGCGGGCCCACAAAGTCCATGCATACTGTGTCCCAAGGATTATTCGCTATATTGGTATGCATCAGTCCACTTGGCTTCTGCTGGGAGACCTTGAATTTCCTACACACTTGGCAACTGCTCACGTACCTAGCTATGTCTCGGTACATACCCGGCCAGTAATATTGCTGCATTATTCTAGCAGTAGTCTTGGCTATTCCTAGGTGGCCTGCAGTGGTAACGTCATGATTGTCGCGTAGGATCTTATCTTTTTCTGCGGTAGGGACGCACAACTTCCACTCTGCCTCTTGACTGGATAGAGGGTGAGCCGTGAATTTCCGGTATAAACGTTCTGTAATTATTCGGTAATCTGGATATTTTTCTGGGTTCTGAAGGACTTGTCTGGTGCGTTTTTGCGTCCAGTCTTCCGGGGTACTGGCTATAACTGCAATATCGCTTTGAGTGAAAGGTAACGGATCCCTAGATAGAGCGTCGGCTACTACGTTCATTGCTCCTTTTCGGTATATAATCTCAAAGTCATACTGTTGCAGTTCTATAGCCCATCGGGCTAATCGTCCGGATGGGTTGTCTAGGGAATGAAGCCATTTCAACGAGTGGTGATCTGTAACAACGGTGAAGTGGTACCCTTCGAGGTACGGTCTCATTTTTCTTATTCCAAAAAGGATGGCTAAACATTCCTTTTCAGTGACAGAATATTTCTTTTCTAAATCTGTCAGCGTTCTGCTAGCATAAGCAATGACCCTCTCCTGGTTCTGGTAGTTCTGGCACAAAACGGCTCCTAGACCGTATTCACTGGCATCTGTCTGCAACGTAAAGGGAAAATCGAAATTAGGACACGCCAAAACCGGTGCCTCTGTCAGTCTCTTCTTTAACTCCCTGAAGGCATTTTCTTGGGCGGCTCCCCACGTCCATTGCTCACTCTTCTTGAATAGTTTCGTCAAAGGGGTGGCCACCAGCGAGAAATCTTTGATGAATCTACGGTACCATGAAGTAATTCCTATGATACGCCGTAGTTCCTTTACGTTACGTGGAGCTTTTAGGTCGTGGACTGCTGCGATCTTATCTGGATCGGTACTTATTCCACGGTCACTGACCACGTGTCCAAGATACTTCAATTCTCTTTTGCAAAACTCGCACTTGTCTTTATTTATCCTCAGGTTTACAGCTTGAAGGCGCTTAAATACCTCCTTTAGGTGCTTAAGGTGTTCCTCAAAGGTTGCACTTATGACGATTATGTCATCCAAATAAGCGAAAGCGTAGTCGTCCATATCAGGACCTATGATGCTGTCTAGCATTCGTTGAAATGTAGCGGCGGCGGAATTAAGTCCACATGGCATAACCTTCCATTGAAAAAGGCCGCGTCCGGGTACTGTAAAAGCAGTGGCCGGCCGTGATGAGGGGTGCAAGGGGATTTGCCAATAACCCTGTTTGAGATCTATGGTCGAGATGAAGTTTGCTCGCTTGAGTTTGTCCAGGATTGCGAAGATCTGGGGTAGCGGGTATGCATCCATAACTGAGATTCCGTTTAACTGTCGGTAATCGACACAGACTCTCCAAGAACCGGTTTTCTTCTTTACCAGGACGATGGGTGAACTATACGGGCTGTTTGACGGTTCTATTTTGTCATCGTGCAACAGGTCATTTATCTCATCGTCGATGATCTTTTGCATCGCGGGATTCTTAGGGTAATACCGTTGCTTAAACGGTTGATCGGTCTTTAACTTGATATGGTGTACTGCGGCGTTGGTAGTTTTGGGAAGGCTATCAAATTTTGGGAGTTCGGCGTTTAGCAATTCAGTTAGGCGTTCCTCCTGTTGGCCTGATAGAGGTTTGCCCCCTAGTAAGCAAAGTTCATTCCGGGCTTGTTCTTGTATGCTATCAAACGACCGAATTTCCCTACCACGTAGGGTCATTTTGAACTCTGCACTTGATAAGAGATCCACACCTATCACCATATCTTCGGTAAGTTGCTCCATGTATGTTAATTCGCCCTGTATTGGCTGATCGTTAATTATCATGGTCACAGTATAGTGCTCTTGGCTAGCAACGGGGTCGCCGTTTGCGAGGTGTGTCAAGTGTCTCCTATATTCCATCGGCACTTTGTTTTGTCTTAACAAAAGGCGAGTCTTTGCGTTTATAAAGGACTTAGTAGCGCCTGTATCCAGCAAAGCCCTAATGAGTTGGCCGCCAATCTGGACTGGTATGAAACATCTTGGATCGTCCCATGGTTTCGGCCCCTCTGGTTGTTTTAAAACCTGAACTCCGGCCTCCTGGTCTTGGTTTGGTTTCTCTGGCAGAAACTCGGTGTCTTTTCTTCTTCCATT
Source organism: Chrysotoxum bicinctum (assembly GCA_911387755.1). Taxonomy (NCBI): domain Eukaryota; kingdom Metazoa; phylum Arthropoda; class Insecta; order Diptera; family Syrphidae; genus Chrysotoxum; species Chrysotoxum bicinctum. The sequence goes on from OU426989.1 coordinate 43,419,632, forward strand.
GTCTGGCTCTGTTATGACTGGTCTGTCGGCCCGGAGATCCTCATTTACCATCGGCTGGTGAGCTTCACTACGTTCTTGTCGCATCGGATTTTTACTTAAGGCGTGGGACCTATCGTTCAGCACGGCTGCACGATGTGGGTGACATGCACAATCATCGGTCAGGCGACCGTCTTCACCGCAGAAGGAGCAAAACAGCCGGAAAGGACGATGGCAGTTCCTCTTTGTATGCCCCCTCTGTTTGCAGTTCCAGCAGTGCGTTGCTCGATCGTACTGGACGGTTGGGACGGCGGGTCGGTCATAATTGTTACGGGTAAATGGTACTCTATGCGGCGGCGGTGTGTGGCGGTTATTATTAAACGTCCGCGGGTTGGTTGCGGATACCATGTTTACCCCCGGGTTCGGTCGTGGTGTAGGTTGGCGTTGATTTCTGTCTTGGCCCTGTATATACTCGTACTCTTCGGCTAACTTCATTAGTTCGTCTAAACTCTGGAAGTCTCGTCTCTTGATGTACAAGTGGTATTCTGGCCGAAGACTATCATATATTCGGTCGACACTTTCCGAAAGACTCATACGGGGGTGTTGGTGTATCAGGTATTGAGTTGCCTGTATAAACTCTTTGGCTTTCTCTCGAGCACCTTGCTTCCTCCGCATGATCTCATCTTCTAATTTATAAATAAATCGTACCGGCAGGTAATGTTCTAAGAAACATGTGCGAAAATCTTGCCATGTTCTAAGTCTGTCTCGATTTATCCTATACCACTCTAAGGCTGTTCCTCTGAGAATTTCTGGAAGGGCTTTCAGCAAATCGTCTGGGCGGATATCGTAGCACTCGGTCAGCTCCTCAACTCTTTCCATGAATGCTAATGCATTTCCCGATGAATCAAATTTTAATCCCCACTTCCTTACGGTATTCATGACCTCGGCGTCGTGACTAGGAGTAAATCTGGCTACGGGTCCATTCGAAGTTTGAGCTTCGGGCTGCCGAACGGTTGTAGCATCTGGGCTAGTGGCGGGTTGTGATTCGGGCGGTTTGGAATGTACTTGGCTAGGGCCGGCGATGTTTGGAACTGGACGAGGTGGAACTTGGAAAAAGATTTCCGTGTAGTTAGGAGATTTCGGTAGGTCAATATCTTCGGTCCTTTTCGAATTATATGGTGCTGGAACTATGTTGTCTTCTTTGTATTCTCGGTCGGTAGTAGTCTTCACAATTTCCTCACATAAATTTTGTGTGGATTTTCGTTGGCGGGCTTCTTTAATATAAGCACTGAAGCGGGCTCTCAACGCGGTGATCGAACCGTCTGTCTCTATTCCTAGCTGGCTCATTCGCTCCATTAATTCCTGCTTCCTCAAAAGGTATATGGCTCCTAGGCTGGCGAAACAATCGAATTCCTCTTCGCTATCAGACATGTTGAATTGGTTCTTATCGGGCGGCGGCGGCGGCGGTTGTATGTTATAGTTTGAGTTTTTCAGATTTTGTTTCTTACGGGGTTGGACCTTATAGGTCCCTGCTCGGGCGCCAATTTGTGATGTGCTTTTTGCTTTCCAGCCGAGGTTTTGCTCGTCGGTCTTGCCAGGGTCGTCCTGAAGAAAACACGAAACTCCAGATTTCAAGGTCTTCAAACCTTATTACAAAATCTTTATTGGAAAATAACTCTTAACTCTATAACATACAATATTCTGCTATTAATATTTCACTAAATTCGGGTAATTGAACGGTTCACGGGCATCAATATTTCTGGCTTCTAGTCTAGCTGCCTCGCATTAGTTATACTGCTCGCTGATGATCCGGATCTGGTACTTCATTACGGGTATTCTGGCTTCTGGTACTTCGGCCTCAAGCGGCCCCTTTCATTTTCTCGTTGGGTTCCTGACGGGATCTTGAAGGTATAACGCCCCTGGTGGCACAACCGGCAGGCTAACGCGCTGGTAGATCAGCAGGTTCAAGGCCCCTGGTGGCACAAAACAGCAGGCCTAAGCTCTGGTAGATCAGCAGGTTCAAGGCCCCTGGTGGCACAAAACAGCAGGCCTAAGCTCTGGTAGATCGGCAGGTTCAAGGCCCCTGGTGGCACAAAACAGCAGGCCTAAGCTCTGGTAGATCAGCAGGTTCAAGGCCCCTGGTGGCACAAAACAGCAGGCCTAAGCTCTGGTAGATCGGCAGGTTCAAGGCCCCTGGTGGCACAAAACAGCAGGCCTAAGCTCTGGTAGATCAGCAGGTTCAAGGCCCCTGGTGGCACAAAACAGCAGGCCTAAGCTCTGGTAGATCGGCAGGTTCAAGGCCCCTGGTGGCACAAAACAGCAGGCCTAAGCTCTGGTAGATCAGCAGGTTCAAGGCCCCTGGTGGCACAAAACAGCAGGCCTAAGCTCTGGTAGATCAGCAGGTTCAAGGCCCCTGGTGGCACAAAACAGCAGGCCTAAGCTCTGGTAGATCGGCAGGTTCAAGGCCCCTGGTGGCACAAAACAGCAGGCTAACGCTCTGGTAGATCAGCAGGTTCAAGGCCCCTGGTGGCACAAAACAGCAGGCTAACGCTCTGGTAGATCAGCAGGTACCGAAGCCCCTGGTGGCAATTAGGACATTAAACTTCGAATTAAGACCCCTTACCGCTGGTGGGGGGAAGTATTAATAAGAAATAGCTGGACAATCTCACCTACCTAACTTGTCTTCATACGAAACCCCTTACCACTGGTGGGGGGAAGCTCCGCAAAAAGCAAGGGAAGCTAAATGACCAACTCGTCTATACGTCTTGTCTACGACTGGACTTCAAAAGATTTATTCAATCGATCTACTGTGCCGCCTGACTGTATGTATGAGCGAGGTGAGGTGATTTTCGTCCACCCGAGTAGGTCCTCTTGATAGTTTTTCAGTAAAAACTGAATGTGAACTGTATGGGTGGCGAACGAAAAAAATATTATTGTTTGATTTTTGCGTGACGTCATATGCCTCTGGTTGGTGTGAATCGTACTCGGGCGAAGTGTAACTCTTAGTATTAATTATAATTCTTGGTGTTAATACAGAAGTAGTATAGAGGGGGGCAGCATGGAACGCTTCGTTACAGTATTTTTAGATTAAATTATAATTTTGTTCATACATTTTGTAGCTAGTACTAAAAAAAATCCGGCAATGTGAGTTTTGAAATATTAAGTTTTCCAAGAAAAATATTAAAAATGGTTTTAAAAATTTGAACATAAGATCCCATTTAAGCTTTTTTCCAGCTTTAGAATAAAAAAATATCAAAACTCATTTAAGAGTTTTTAAGAAAATTGAAAACCAAAAAATGGTTCAATGGCAAGTACCATTAATGTCGATTTTTTGGATATTTTTTTTTTTTTAACTGTGGAACACTTTTTGAGAAGACAAATATTTTCTTAAATTTCGAAAAAAATGAATGGCAGATACCGTTATTTTCAGTCTAAAGGAAAAAGAAAAAAAAATGTGTGGGGAAATTTAAAATGCTATTTATCTACCAAGTTTTAAAAATTTCAGCCGATCTGTTTATGTTTGACAGACAGACAGAATTGCGGAGTATCAAGTCTGATCAAAATCTCAAGTGGATTATTTTTTACGAACCTATAACTTTTCATATATAGTATCTACGTACATATTTGCAAGTAATTATCCTTAGAATTTTATTGGTATTTATATACAACAGAAATAAAAGCGTTCGTTCGTTTTTCAAAATATTATTTTGAGAGAGATTTTGTTTGAACATTAAAGAAGAAGGATCTGTTGGAATAATTATTATTATGAAAATAAAACATGGCTGATTTATTTCAGTAGTACTCGTATATAGAATTTGTATTATAAAAACCTTCATATAGAATCAATGCCAGGCCACAGGCAAAATCTTCCAACGTTAATGATTACAATTTTAATCTTGGTTGGGTATAGTTCACGTTGGATTTTTGTCAAAAAATCGATGTAAGATGAACCCTCATAGTCCTCATAGTCAACTGATGAGTCCATGTGAGATCACCCGGACGAAACGCCGATTTTTGTGGACTAAAGGCCAAAAAACTATTTTGAATCAATAAAACATGGTAAATTTTAGACATTGGAAGAATAAACACCGAACAAAGAAAAAGCTTTCCACACTCAACAAAACTGGTGGCGGACCACATAAAAAAGTTAAACTAACTCCCTTCGAGAATGCCGTTATAGGGCATTACCAATAATTGATTGTTAAACACGCGTTTATGTAAGCACCCTGTTAAACTTTAAAGACAAGTGAATTTTCGCGTTTAACAATAACCAAGTTAAACACGTGTTTTATACTTAACAGCGCTCTATTACAAAATTCACTACATTCGCTGTCAAAAAGAGATTTGTTGGAATGACATTTTTGTTATTTTGAAAAAAAAAAAAATACATTTTGCTTAAATTCTATTTCCATTTAATAATAATAATAAGTTCCGACGATCAGGACATAAAGTGACGATATAAATATTTTAATGTACACAGTATAATTGTTTCTAAAACTAAAATTTATAAATAATTAAACAAATGGAAATAATCAAATGCTAAATTGTCTATTTCACTTGCTTATTATTTTACTGAGCCCGCCTAAAATTCAAATTTGAACACAGAGACAGACTGAGAAGTATAATTGTTTTGGTCTCTTTCTTTTGCTTTGAGCTATCAGAAACGCGGGGTTTATACTTAGCCGCGAAGTTAAAGACTAGTTTCTTCGCTTTTAAATTTAAGGTGACGTTTAGCGTTAAGCTGACTATTAAATTGATTACAGGTATGGTTATTTGTTTAGAGTCCACTTAAATGCTTAAGTCATCTTTTAATTTGATTGTTATTAAGGCCCATAGAGTCCGCCAAAATCAAAGCAGGCGTCTATGGAATATGTGACGTCAGAACATTCTGTGGCAAAATCAACAACAAAAACCGCTCACGACATCTTCATCGTCTTCATTATCATCGGAGTTTGAGGATGAAATCGAAACAATTCTCAAAAAACTTGTGGCTGAAAAGAATTCAGAGATTTCCGACGATGGTACACAAACTGTACCGGTTTCTAAGGAGAAAACAATGCCAAAATAAATAATGAATTCTTTTTGTGTTTGGTAAATTAACAGCTCGCGCCAAAGAAACGTCAAAGCATAAGGTGTCGTTCATTTTCTTTCGCGACCGAAAACTTTGTTTTTTTATGTTACTTGAAACAAATCCTTCGCATGCACGAAAATATTTGTTCGTCTTTACCTTAGAGAAATATATATAGAAATATAAGTATCTATGTATGTATATGTCAGATTTTTCAAAATGGCTATACGGCAAATAACGTTAGTTATTGTGCTACAAAAATCTACTTTCTCCGAGTTAAGACACTATAGTACCAAGTTTGAAAAAACTCGCTTCAGCGGTATATCGACGTACAGATATAAAGACAGAAAGAAGAAATTGCGGGACCCACTTTTTTCGTGTTAGTTATAATCTTAGTGTCAAGTTTGATCAAAATCTTGAGTATAAATTTTGTTCTTAATGCTAAATTTGCACTAAGATATCAAAAGAGTGTTTCAAAAAGATTTTCAAAACTTTTGTTGAAGCCTTTTCTATCAAATTCGCTGTCATTATAAGTCTGGAAAATCAACGTGAAAAGTTATAGCGTTCACCAACAACGGTTAAATTGCAACCACTATCAATCGATGATAACTAATTTATTTTGAACCGAATCGGGTGATAAGGAAACCAACGACATGTAGTTTTAACAGGGTGGCGCTACGTGCTCAATACACAAACCATGCTACAAAGTACATTTTGCACAAGCGGCGATTTCGAGATATTAGACTAAGAACCCACTGCAATTTTTGGGTGTGATTGATAACAACAAATAATTAGCATAATTAGATAGGCCTTTAGTAGTTATTTACAAATGTGAACGTCTTGCATGCTCTAGTGGGAGCAATAGTCCATAAGAGTGCATCAGATATGCAGTTCTTTCCAAAGTCTAAAAAATTGTGATACAAAATTTTCCATAACTTCAAAATGAAGAGCTAAGTGCCCTGATTGCAAATATCGAGGTCCAAGACGTTTTGAAGGCGGTCTTCTTCGTGCAGGCGTCTTGCAGGCAGAAGGCTATTTGCAAAACGTCTTAGACCTCAATACTTTCAATCAGGGGGTTTAACTCTACATTTTGGCAAAGTTGATATCACAATTATTTAGACTTAGAAAGAACTGCATATATGATGCACTTTTATGCACTATTGCTCCCACATAGAGTATGCAAGACTTTCACATTTGTAAATAACTATAAAAGGACTATCTAATTATGCTAATTATTTTTTGTCATCAATCACATCCAAAAATTGCAGTGGGCTCTTGATCTATATTGGGATTTGACTACGTTAGACTTCTTCTTGTTAGGTTTTCTTAAGTCACAGAACTATGCCAATCAACCACAAACTACAAATGCCCTTTAGATTAAATTACTTTCGATCAAACTAAATAAAAAGATCAGTTTTATGTAGTCACCTTCGACACTTTTATGATTTCGTTTTATGCCTTAAGCTATGAAAAAGTAAATCAGAGCTGGTATTTTGTAAGAAGTTGGCGATCCAGAAGAATAGAATCCGAAGTTATGCTTCCGGTCTGTATTTTAAAGCTGTTAATTTTTTTTGAAATAGTTATAATACCATTGACATTATTTTGTCCATATTTCCAAGACTTTCTCTATTCTTAAAAATTATAACTACAAGTACATGGTCTTAAATAATTCTTTATGCAGTACGTGATTAGTGAAAGCCCTTGGCTACTTATTTGTGTATTCTATTCCTCATATACGCATCCACGTCTTCCACAGTGACTATTATACGATATACGATGTAGATTAACAGGCCTTTTCGAAGCATTTTTCTTTTACTCTTCAAAGCTGGCCGAACATCGCCAATCCCGAGATTATGATTAAAGGTGTTAGAATTTGGCATACTTGATGAACATGCCACCGAACCACAACCCAGATCGCCTGGATTGGTGACGTTTTTTGAGTCTGCTCCTGTGTGCGAAGAGGACAAAAAGAACAGCGAGTTCTATATCCTGTAGAAATATTTGGAAATAGCCCAGATAGTCCAAGCACTTCGAATAAATTGGCACAGCGAATTCGAACGAAAAGACAACAATACTCCAGCCCCCAGATTCGAGACAACAAGGAAGACCGAACCTCTAGTTTAAAGAACAAGCCACCGCGGATGCCAGGGCGCTTGGCCTTATGACACTAAGCATCGTTCTCAAGATCGCGGAGGATGAAAAGCTGTCATAACTCAGGGAACCATGAAAGTAATTAAGTTACTCATTTTGCTTAAAATTAATGGTCCTCCCGAAATTTGTTAGAGAGATTTTAGATTATCCCGTGTAGCTGGATCTGAGGTATCTAATTTCTGTGTTTTATTCAGTGCCATTATTTTGTTGTGTATCATAAATAGCTCATTGCAACTTCTACCTCTGGGGGAATTATTAACAGTTGTCAATGAACACAAACTTCCATTTTGTTTCACCTTCCAAAAAATTCAAATTGTCCTGATTTATTTCGCTCGCACACCTCATTATACTTTGACGTATGAAAACTCTTTTAAAACAAACAAAAAATCTAATCAAAAACTCTAAGCCATTACAGGTGCCTCCACGCTGCCACCGTCCGGCCGGCGAAAGGGTTAAAATTAAAATTAAAATTCCTCACAGACAAGTGCTGGCTACTGTCCCCAGTTACCATCGTTATTTTCATTCTCATTCCCTTCCAATTTGAATTTTCATAACAATCATTTCCTGCCATAATAATTTTTCGGATAACGGGACAACACGCCTTCTTTCTTTAAAACCAAACAATAAAACAAGTTGAAAATAAAAATACCCTAAAGGCTAGATAAACATTATAGTTACAACCCCGAACCGCGAACGGGTATCACCATTATTTTGGCCCTTCGACCAATAGACAGAGAAGGAAGGGTGAGTAAAAAAAGATGTATACTACCAAAAATTACACCACTTACCCAACACCGCGAGCTATAAATTTCACTCTTTAAAAGTTGTCGTTAAAAAGTTAAACATCACAGACCGAGAAAACAAAAATCGATCCGCGGTAGTGCTCAAGAGGAATTTCAAGTACGTCAGTTGGATGATACATCGGAATGTTTACCCTTCCCACAGTCTCTAGGGTAGAGAAAACATTACCCAAATAAAAAAAAAAACAATAATAAGAACTTAAACTCAAATTGGAACTCAAAAAATCTTCAAAAACACAAACGACTTAGGTATCACCTATACACTCTCGTTCATCATTCATTTGCCATATAATGAAGTCATCCGGAGCAAGAAGGAGCTCCTTTTTTTTGTAGGAAAGTTTTACTTATCCTTTTTCTTGTTGAGAGATAGCGAGTAAGTAAAAGAAGATCCACCGTTTGAAAATGAACCCTCTACTGGGTTTTCCTTCTTCTTCCCTCACCCATAGCCCCCCTGGATGCTTAGTTACCTCGACTTTTGGCAAAGGATAGGGACAAGCGAATAAGCAAAGTTAGCGAATGGCTAATTTAAATTCCGCTGAGGATACCAGAGGGTCGAGGGATATTAATTACAAAAGCCATTCATTAATTTTAATTGCATTACATTGGGTCAAGTACCCGTACTCCGCCACCACTACCACTACCACCACCCTTGGCCATAAATATTGGTGGACATCACTGTGCGCCATCAGAAGGCAAGCACACCCAGAAAAAAACTGCGACCTAGATTTTAATAGCCCCGTATTAAAATTAAAAATGCATTCAGTTTTAAAAGACGCATTTGAATTTATTTAAAAATGATTTGTATCAAATACGAAAAGCTTTTACGAAATTAGGTAAATAACTTAGATTTTTGAATTGAAAAAATGACACAATTGATTTAAATATCCTCTGTACTTTTGATGCATTTAAAATGAATTATATTAAATTCAAACATGAAATTCAAACGATAAACTCACAAAATTAAAATATCTTGAAACAAAGTAGAAACGTAATGAAATTATAAGTCCTAATGTTTAAAGCAACGTTAAAACATAACTCCCTATTATTAACTTATCGATATATTTGAATAGATTTTTAATCAAAGTGCGAGCATATTTACACCAATAAATTTTAATTATTGCGAGGTAGTTATCAATTATCTATATTTTCGCTTTAAAAATTGAATGCATTAAAATATTAAGAAAACACATTTAAAGTAAACCATAATGTTATTCCTTATTGGGATGCTAACTGTTTGAAATTGGTATTATTTAATAGTTTAATTGTAAGTACAGTATGTATTTATTTTATAGGGAAATCTTATTAAAAATAAATAAGAATGCGATTTAGTTAAAGGAAACTAACGGAATTGTATCTAAGTTGTAAGATCAAAGTTAAAACGCATTCTTATTTTTGTGTTTTATGTTTATTAAGATCAAAATTAAAACGTATTTAAAACAAACAAGAAAAATATTCAACAAATGGAAGTTAACTGTATTTTCATTATAAGAAGGTGCTACGTTACATTTTTGAATTTTATTTCAGTCGCGTTGGTTATTTGAAGAAATAAGTCAATTAAGAGTGTTTGCGTGTGCATTAAAGCTAATTTTTAAAATAGAAAATAATTTTTGAGGCAATAAGTTGTCAATATTAAAGTGAGTTATTGTGCAAGAAAAGTGGAAATATTTGTTGGTGAGTTCTTTTTATTTGATTTAGGCTACTTATTTGCAAGCCGATGAAAACTGTAATTATATTTAAAAGTTTTTCATATTGGTAATTTTTATCTTTTAATTTTTTCTCGAAGTGGATCAGATAGTTCATATGCTTTTTTGCATAGAATGGATATATATTTGGGAGAAATTCAAAATTTAATTGGAATTTTAACAAGGTAGATGTGTATTTTCATTACAGGTGTCATAAAGAGTGTGGACATAAACATATAGGCTATTTATTTTCATAAACCTTAAAATATAATACTTTCTTTAAAATCAGCACGTTACTAACCGTAGCTTACAATATTTATCTAAAGAGGATATATGAGATGCTATCACAAGTGTTGGATTAAGGGGATAATTCAGGAATTCAGGGAAAAGCTTTGTTTTTGGCGAAAACCCATCCATTGTAGATCAGAAAATATCATTATTTCCCACTGAAAAATACGGTAAGGTAAATGGAAACAAATTTAATTATGCTATGTTACTTTCACAAGCACTATCACCTGAACTATCAATATCATTTTCAGGATTACTATTTTATTCCACGAAATAGGCAAAAACATCCAAGTGGAAAATTATATTGAAAATAGCCGCTCGAAACGTTCAAAGTCAAGCGAATGATCTTCCATGTCAACTAACGAACCCTCTGGGCCTGTATTACGAATTACGATTATCGTTTATAAATCCCTCGTTATCGTTAAGTTGCGATTACGTTTTACGATACTGGTTTTTTTAAAACGATAATCGTTTTCTCTTACGACTGCTTTTGGCACTCGTATTTCATTGTTTTGACACATGTACTATTTTTGTTTTGACAGAAATATTGAAAGAATGAAGTTGGATGCGCTTAAAAAAATAGATTTTTTTTATTTTATCCGGCAATATTTTGATGCATCCATTATCGTAAACCATAATCGGTCCACGTGTTGACTATCGTCTTCTAGGGTATCGTTTTTTTGCCTTTCGTTTCGTAATCTGTAATACGGGCCCTAAATTTGAACTCGATGAGGTAGAGTAGTCGATTGCTGTAGCTTTTAAAACAAGCTTAAGTTGGCATCGTTCGGATTGGAACTTAGTTAAAGAGAATTGGAGAAAAACTTTTTCACTCTGGCAGAAGGAATTAAATGAAGACTCAGAGCTGGTATTTTTTTTTCAAAACACTTGTTAAATTATAAATCTTTAAAGCACTCAAATCCGAATTTGAAGAACTATTACTCTTTTAATAAGCATGAGCTGCTTTTTTTGAAAGTTTAAATCTATTTTAACTATTTACAATAAAAAAGTAAATTGAAAACGGCTTCCATTTGCGATTTGTTTAATTGATTAAATAAACACGTGTCAAGGAAAAAAATCTATTTGAGATTATATTTAAAAATAATTAATTTGTTTTGCTTATTTCTAAATAAATGAAATTATTATACATATTAAACTGCAAAATCGTTTTTTTATTTTTCCTTGTATCTGTAGGCTAAATAGGAACATTTACTCCAATATAATTTGTACAAAATAATATAAGTATGTACATAATATTATAATTTTACACTTTTGTCAACGGAGATGACATCGATTTCGAAACTTTAAAATTAATTATTTCCAAATCATTATATCATCTTAAATATATTTTCAAAGCAGAAAATGAAATCAATTGTATGAATCAAGTCATTGATTTGAAAATTTTGACATTTAAATCCAGCCGGTATTGCTTTATATTTAAACTACTTATTTGTTTCTTTCAAAACAGAATCTTATTAAAATGTATTGCTTATTGGCTTTAATTTTAAGTCGAAATCCCTTTGATTTGAAATCATTTGGCTTGCATTCAAACTACTAACTTGTTTTATTCAAAGTAGAATCTTATTTAATGTAATAAATATTGACTTTAATTCACGATGAACAAACATTTGAAATAAACTCTAGCCTTAATTAAATCAAAGCTAAATGTGTTTAAAATAAAGGGAATATTTTAATGAAAATATTACGTCTTTTACTTTGATTTAAGTTCGTAAAGCATTTATTTTAAAGAGACTTTTGATTAAGTTTTTTTTTCAAAGATGCACTACTTTGATTTTAAAAATTCCGTGTTCGGTGCCAAATTGTTTCCATTTTACTTTGATTCAAAGTATTTTTTTTTGATTCTACAATGTTTTTTGGCTTAGTGCAAGCAAACAAACAAATAAACAAATGGCGACTGTTGGCGAAGCAGCGTAGGACTTCTTATAACTCGAGACTTTGGCGAAAGGATACTTTTTCCGCTTGATTCCGGATTGTGGGTGTTTGAGCCTCTTATAATGAAGATGCTTTGGGGCATTGTAGTTCCTAAATGCTACAGGAAATGGAATAGTATACTGCTCCTATTAAAGGTTTTTTATTGGCTGTCACTGGTGCCAGGCCTGAGGGCGAGGATTGTTGAGGAATACAATCGCTGCCAGTTATTTAAAATGCAAACACAGTGGAGCCTTCAAAATGCGACTTTTGTAGATTAAATTACAATCTGGCAAATCCAAGAGAGCGTTCAACGTTTTATTTATAAACCGGGTGTTAGGGAAATTTGATTGATTAATGTCTATGAATCGATAAACAGTTTAAAGAATTCTGCGGCCGCAGAAACAGAAAGCAGTATCGCCTACCCCATCCATCTTTGGATTTTCCGAATGTGATAATAGTTGCTAGACGTGATAGTAACCGTCATTATTTTTCGACACTTCAATCCAACTAGAAGTGACACAAATTTGTTCAGAAGACCTGATGTTGTCGAAACTGAATGACTATTCACAACCTGCATCACGAAACACAGTAGAAGCAGGCTTTGAATGCCCTTCGCATTAGAGGGAGAGTTCAGCCGGTTATAAGAACAACCCCCGAGTGGCTTTCTTTGTAAAAGAGGCAGATGTCAACTTTGTCCAAGAGCAGAAGCCAAGAAAAGCAGAACCACCTTCGATTGTTGTGGTAGATCTAGATAGTGTTGCCTTCTGCGTAAGCTTTTTCATATTTCCTATTCTACTGCTCTCTTTCTCAGGTACAGCTTTTCCCTAAAAAGATCCAATCTTTTCCCTCTCCTAATAACGTCCAATTACACTAACTTCCCTTCTTTCCAAGGTCATGGAAAAACTGAAAAATTACTAGCTCAAGAAATATCTTTGAACAACGAAAGCTTCTTAATGACCGTCCTTAGGTCCACTGATGATCTGGTGGTATATCTCAACAAGAGATGTACATCTTTTTGGAGAAAGTGAGATTGTTGCACTTGATATTTCAAAAGTGTTGCAAAAAGTTTGGCATCAAGCCAGTGGCGTAGCGTACCATCTCGGCGCCCGGGGCGGGAGACCCATTTTGCCGCCCCCATTCAATACTAAATTAAAATTAAATTTCGAGACATCATTTCACAGGCAATGAAGTATCTTTTATTGAAAGTAAAATAGAATTAGCGGTTTCATAAACGGATCTTACGAGCCTTACGAATGAGGCTCGTGAGACAAAGCTGCATCTGCGGATTCATCTCCATGCATGCGTTTTTTTCTGCGAATTGTACTCGTTTTGAGATCGATTCCGAGTTTTTTTCAAAAAGTCTTAGAAAAGTCGATTGCGGCTTGGACGAAACGGTCTCTGCTCTCCACCAGGAGAGCTTTTAAAACACAGAGTTTCTGAGCACACTTATCCACACTCAGTCCACATTGCTGCAGGTAAATCTGTGCGTCATCTTCTTCAGGTAGCTCTGCAGCTCAAAAGCCAAGAAAAGTGAGGAAGTTGAATGACTACATGACTGTCAGAAGAAGACTGGCTACCGATCCGTCAATTCTTCCAGTACCTCAAGAACTTCCACAAACTTATTTTTAAACGTCTTTTCAGCTTCACGAGGTTCACTTTTTCTGCAGGGTTGTGACTAGATGCTTGAGATACTTCTGGTGAGTCGACTTCGTCTTGACCTTGCTCTGTGGTGGGACCAGAACGACTTCCAACTTCGACGGCAGGCACGTCTTCTTCTTCTGCCCGTAAAATAAGTTATGCATTCCCATGAATATTGGCCGGAGGACAATTCTAGGCCACTCACGATTGTAGATGGAGGAATCTTACTTACATTGGAATCACTTCCGCTGCTGCTGGATGTCGCCGAAGACGTTAACGTAGCTTTTGAACCAGAACTAGAACTGAAATATTTCGCGTCTTCGCGTCTGCTTCTTTCTTAGCCTTTTTCTTGCGGTATTCCGCGCCGCTTCCTTTAACTCTTTTCATTTTCAAAAACTAGTTCAAAGGTTGAGTGAAGTACTAAGTGCTTACACTCAGAAAAAAAATAGTTATTTTTGTAACTATTGCAATAGTCATTTGATAATTTTCCATGAAATTTATGAAATGACTATTTTTCATCAGAAATAATTCAAAAATATTTAAAAAATATTCAAGCATAGTTAGAATTAAGCTATGAAATAGTTAAAAATATGAATGACTATACAAAAAAGTAATGTATTACTATTTTGAATAGTTATGCTTTGCTTGTAATAAACCACTACTAAGAATAGTTGAATGCGACTATGGAGAATTCTGACTACTTAATAGTAAGTTTTAACTTTCCAATAGTCAAAATAAGAAAATCTTGATTTTAAACAGAATAATACCTACTTAAAATAGTTCAATATGACTCTGACATAGTAGATAAATAATTACTCAATTCTTTAACATTTAATAACATTTAATAACATTTTAATAGTCAATAAAATAATAAATTAGTTTTAAATAGGTAGTATAAATTGTTTTCACAAAAGATGTCTTTTTTAAATAGTTGAACACGACTATGGTGTAGTAGATATTATTATGTAATTTCAAAAAAAATATATGGTAACCCTTTGTCTGATAAAAGTTATAAATAAAATAATTTAAACATGCATCATTTTGAAGGCGCTTTGTTTTTTTTCGACGTAAAATATTACAATTAGTAGATAAAATTTCAACCGCACTTATATTTCGGTTCCCATATGTGCAAAATAATAAAAAAAATACATCGCTATTATATTATGATAATTTATCGACTTACAAAATAAATACTTCCACAGCCATGAAGTTGTTGACTTAGCACATATCGTTTACAAATACTCTGTTCTCTTTTTACCTACCTCTGGAGGTACTCGTAACAACAATGTGCGTATAATAGTCAAGTTGAACTATATGTATAGTTATAGATAACTATTCGATATAATCAAAATAAACTATGTGCATAGTCAAGTTTAATTGGGATTATAGTTATTACCAAAATAACTATTTGTAAAAGTCGAATGTAACTTCTTTATAGTTAATATTAACTAGAAAAAAAGTAAAAAAGTTAATAACAAATAGAAATAGTCATAAATAACTATTTTGTAACTATTTTGCATAGCTGTCGCTATTCGGACTATGGAAATAGTCAAAAAATAGTCATTAATGACTATTTATTTCTCTGAGTGTAGTTTTAGAAGATTCAACAGTAGATATTTAAACTATAAACAACACAATCGAAATAACTTTCTCTGATGCGGGAGGGAGCAAAAACATTGAGCTGGCTGAGACTAGAATAACGTTTCCGTCGAATCCTAGTTATCTTATCATATCTCGCATATGCATATCATATGTTTCGGAACACTCCCTTTCAGTTTCGCGAGAGTTTCGGAACGTTTTGTTTTAGTTTCGCGATCAGCGCGACAATACGGAATGCACTCTTACGGCCCTACTCACCGTCTACGAATTCACGAAAGCGGTCAACGACGAACCACAGATAGGGTGGCAAATTTCAAATTTACATCATTGTTGTTTGTTAACTTGTCAAACGATCTGTCATGAAACATATGATTTCTACTCTACCCGCATCACCGGCGACATTTTGCCGCCCCCCTAGGCCTGCCGCCCGGGGCGGACCGCACCCCCCGCCCCCCTACGCTACGCCGCTGCATCAAGCCTTCTTTCGAAAATGCGTGCATTTGGTATTGATCAATCTCTTATTCGTTGGCTTATAAATTACCTTTTGAACAGTTTACTACGAATTGTATTGGATGGTTTCAAGATGAATTTCATCATAAAATAAATGTTGGGTGCCACAGGGCTTCGTCTAATCTCCGAATCTCTTTGTTTATCAATGGTCTTTTGTCTGAAACTTAAAATCCATTACATTGTTTTCCTGACGAAAGTACTCTGAACCTAAAATTAGTTGGATCTAGAAAGGAAGGATCATTAAATTCTGACCTGGATATCATTCCGAAATGGGGAACTATTTTTTTTGTTTTACTTTTGGAGGAATGCTTGACGCACCATAAGAAGGTCTCCATACCTCCCCCGGACTCTCCAAGGGATTTCAACCTTATAAACCTCCAAAAGTGTCTCGACGATCTCCCCTTCGGGACCACTTTCTTATTACTTGAAGGGAGGTCCTGTTGTAGTACCCATTGTGGGCTCACGCTGTCTCGCGGAACTGTTCTTCCTCTCTTTTCTTCCTTCTGAGAAGGTGGCTGGCCTAAATACAGATCTTGTTCCATTTCTGTTTGCTGGCCAGCATTTTTTCGACGATGTTTTCTGGAGCGATCATACCGATGTTTCCCTGAAGTTCTTCTCTTTCGGGTTCCCATCTGCTGCAGGCGAAGAAGGTATGTTGCGCGTCATCTTGTTGAGAGTCCCCGTACTGCCAAGCTGGACTGCTCGTTTTGCCGATCCTGTGGAGAAAGGCGTTGAAGTATCCGTGTCCGGTGAGTAACTGTGTGACGTAGTAGTTAACCTCACCGTTTCCGGTCCTTCCACTCAGCCACATTGTTGATCAGCACCGTCGTCCATCGTCCCCTGCTTTCCGAGCTCCAATGCTCTTGCCACTACTGTTTCGTCAGCTGCTTAGCCTCTTCGGACGCCGCTTCCACTTTCATTTTCCCCTTTTTGTCAAAGACGTACTTCCTTTCCGTCGCTAAGAGGTCGATAAGGACGGCTGGTTCCGACACCGTTTGGTAAGAGCTGGCCACACGTAGAGCTCCGCATCTTTGCACTGCCACCATCTGTTTCCGGTACTTAATCTGTATAAAGAAGCAAAGTTAATACCACTGGACGAGTATTTACTGCAGCTCTCCGGAAAAATCATCAGGAACCTGGAAGATCATCCCAACACAGAAGTGCAACAACTTCTCCAGCATGAACTAGAGCCTCGTGACAAGTATCTATACACCCGAGCCATCACTGACGATCAATTTGAAGACATCATCCATAACGACAATGCACCCTTTTACAAGAAGAACAACAATCAATACTATAGGGGATAAAACGCCCACTCATCAAAAATTATTATTTAGTTAATATTAAAAAATCATGAATTAGATTAAGAAAATAATATGATATTGTAAGCAAATATCATTATGTAAAGCCAAATGAAGAACGTTGGGCCCCTATTGTTGTGCCAACATGATTTAATTTAGTAATAAGTTAGTTTTAAGTCAAATTGTATATAAAACAAATTGAAAAATAAAATTCTTAATCTAAAAAAAAATCCGGTACTTACCTTGCTTAAGTTCGTCCGCCCAAATTTTGATACCGTACAGAAGGGTGTAATGTGTTGTCGCCACTAGTAACCTTCGTTTACTAGCCGTTGCCCCCCTCCCTACGTTCACCATCAGTCTGCTCAGCGATGTGGTTCTTTTTGGGGCTCTCTCCGTTGCTGCCTTTATTTGTTGCCAGTAGGTAAGCTTTGTGTCGAATCTCAATCCCAAGTACTTCACCGCCACGCTGCTTCTTATAGCTTCAGCCACAATTTGGAAGTCGATTTGTGTGGGAATCCTCTTCTTCGTCGAAAGGACTATCTCAGTTTTCACCGTGGTTACCCAAGCAACACAATTGCCTCTTACAGATATCTTGAAAAGTTATTTTCCAAGTGTTTTCAACTCTTTAAACAATGTTAAAGAGGTCTGTAATACCCAAAAAGACCTAAAAGGGAGGAGTCTATTGTATTGAACAAAGAGTTCTAAGTAAAGTATTTGTAAGACTTCATAAAGATCATTTTTTGATTAATCTATAAAGACATTTTCAAGTGGTTTTCAAGATGTTTATATTTTTGAGTAGAAAGATTGAACTGCGAAGAAGAAAAATGTATAAAAAATGTCTTTCTCTTTCACGCAAATACAAGTTTAATGCAATTCAAATAAAATGGATTGACTAATATAAATACACAAACATGGCGAATTCTTTCCTTCAATAATTTATGACTGTATTTACGATATTCATTGTACTCGTATACCCTTTTTATGATTGTGTGTTTTGATTTGCGAGAGAAGATTTAATTTGAAACCGCATACTCTACCCTACTTGAAATTAACGCGCCTTCAAATAGAATAGTATTTACAAAGAAATATTCAGAAGAATAATGCTATAATAATAAAATGCCCTCAGAATAAAAAAAGAAATGACGTTTAAGTATGCAATAGATATATGGCCGATTCATGTATGTGTATGTATCGAAGGTATTCCTACCTACAGGGTGCTTTATTTTATGAAAGGTCTTTTTTTGTTCGATCTGAATAATTTTAAAATGTAAAATAATTTCAGCAAATAAATACAACTTAAAAGGTTTACAAACTGAGCGACATATTAGCACTTACGTCTTTAGAATTTTGTATGAAATAAAATGAAATCAAAATAATACTCATTATCAATTTTATTTGAACTTGAATTTTATTTCAACATTTCTTTTATATTCTGCCAAAGTTCTTCAAATAACAACATTTCCTTCTTTCATTTACTTACATCCGTAGAAACTGAAGACTTCGTATAGTAAACGATAAAACATAAAAATCTAGTAAATAATAATTTTATCTTCAATATACGTTTAACAATGTCACCCTTTACAAAATATATGTATGTATTTTATACAGATACGCCCCATTTGTTACGCCGCACCACCATTAGCAATATTTATTTCTGACACTATATCAGACACTATATCTGAAGTTTATATTTCTTTAACTCTGTGGGCAAATTATGTCGTGATTATTCATTCCTCGCTATAATCTCACCAGGTAAGTCACGTCATTTGATTTTAGCGATAAACGCAGTGGAAAAACTGGAAGAGGCAAAACGGGAGGAATACAAAAGGACCTTGAAGAACATTTGCTCCAAAACATAATTGAGTAGTCCCACAAGCATGAAAAGTTTCTGAATGCCCTAACTAATTTTGAAAAAATTAATCAAAATACTTACTATCTTCAATGTTTAATTCTTTTAATGTTAATTTTGGCCTGCAAGCAAACAAACAACATTATATATGTACTTCAACAGACAGTAAATGGTAGAAAAAATACATCTTGGCTTCACAGGACATAATTTCTATACGAAGTGAAAACATAACATTAGTTCGTCAATGAAATGAAGGAATGTTACATGAAAATGTGGGAATTGGTGTCAAGACTCGACGTCTTGTGAGAAATTTGTGTCTAGTGACGTCACAAGTCATGAAACGTCAAAATTTATATCTGCATTTATTTCTCCTACGAAGACAAGAAATAAAATAATAGTAAAAATAATGTCTAAAAATAACAAAAATCGAGACATAAGGGCGCTCCACAAGAAATATTGGCTACATGACACATTTCTTGCAATCATTTATTTCAAGTGGAGGCCCAGTGTTAAGAACTCTTTAAAATATCTTAAGCACTTCACAATAAGATATCGAAACTGAAATGCAAAGCAAAGAGTGAAAAAAGTGTAAACAAAGAGTAAAGGAAGAATATAGCTGTTTACAATCAGTCAAATTCAAAGAAAAAAAGAGCAAACAAAGTGTAAGCAAAGAGTAAAAGAAAAAAGATAACAAATTCACAACAATTAGGCTATGCGCGCACATTCAATTTTTAGTTTTGCAACTGTTTGTTATGAGCAACTAAAAAGTTTGTGTTTTGACACAAACTAAACGATTGCCTAAAATGAGTTCGCTATTTTGTGTAACATATAATTATACGCACCTGCGCGAACATTCAACCAAATAGTTCATCTGTTTTCTATAAGCAACCAAACAGTTGTGCAGTTTTGCTTCTTTTTAGTTTAAACATAATCATATGCAATGGCGCGCACATTCAACTAAATAGTTGAGTTGTTTTCTTTAAACAGAAGAGAGAAAAAAAGATTTTCGCTTGGTTTCACAATTCACAATTATTAGGCGAAACAAAACATTTTTTTTTCAACCAACGAGGAAAGTAGTAATTCTTGATGTTAAGTTTTCATAAATACGTTTTAGTGAAAACTTCCACAGAATATCTTCAAGATGTATTCGAAAGATTAAAATGAAAACCTCTTTCAGCATTTTAAAACTACTCCTTTTAAAGAGGTTTTATAGAGGGTACATAGAGAGTCAATATGGTGACATTTGTCATGATTATCTCTAAGATGTTTTAAAGAGCATTTAATTATACTATAACTAAAAGAACATTTTAAAGAGCAAATTAGGAGGTCATAAAGTGAAATGGTATTAAGAAGATTGAACTAACAGCTTGTAAAGAGCTGATACATTTATTGAAGTACTCTCCAAGAGTTTATGTGTTGCTTGGGTAGGCTGAGTCCATGCTCTTCCATCAACTTTCTTTGCGCGTTATAGGTGTCTCGTGCCGTATTCACCGCGGCGATGTCTTCAGCGTACTCAACTAGAAAGGCATCGTCAGGCATCTCCATGCGAAGGATGTCTTTGTAGGACATGTTCCAGAGGTCTGGTCCTAAGATCGATTCCTACGATGCGCCAGATGTTACTTCCTTCCTTCGCGGGCCTTCACTGGTCTCGTAAAGCAACTGTCGATCCCTGAGATAGTCCTTCACCATCCGCAGGAGAAATGCTGGAATGTGGAATCTCCGTTCGAGCGCATCCAGTATATCGCTCCACATGGCCGAGTTGAAGGCATTTCGTACGTTAAGCGTTGTTAACAAGACGAGTAGTTGTTTCCTCGTTCGGCGATTTGGGTGGCGTGCACTACTTCTTGTATTGCTCCGATCGTAGACCGCTCTCTCCGGAAACCGTACTGCCTCTCTGATAGATCACCCGACGCTTGTACTGCCGCTTTGAGCCGTGGTTTCAATAGCTTTTCCAAGAGCTTCCCCGTAGTGTCTAGCATGCACAGAGGCCTGTATGCCGATGACGAATCCGGATCTCCTTTGCCTTTGCTGATGAGCGTTGTTTCTTCCAGCTCTTGGGAAAGATGCCTTCCTCGAGGAAGCTGTTAAACATGTTTAGCAGCAAGTTTGGCGGTCACTTTCAGCACTTATGTAGGGATTCCATCGGGTACAGGGGCTCTTCTATTTTGCAAGGACTGCACAGCTATGCTCAACTCCTCCTCGCTTAAAGCTGGAATGTCCTATCTTTGGACCGGTGTGTTGTCAGGTGGCCTGACAGGATGAGTTGGGAATAGTGTTTTCACGATGCGCTCCATAAACCGCCAATTGAATTGCTCCCCTTGAACAATAGTTCATGTAATTCTACACAAAAATTGTAATATTTTTACTTGCGACTTATAGGTACTATAAGGCAAGTTATGCATTCTTAAAAAAATCGAGCTCGACATTTGTTACCTGCATTAAGTACCAAATTAACCACTCTTAACTAAGTTTTAGTCTTGAACCATAGAAACAACTACTTGCAACCTGGTCGCTGATTTCATTGCCTTTAAGATCATCCAGACAAAACTCCATTCTGCTAGCTAACTGACTTTTTGGGTTATTTTTATTTTTTAACCTTATCTCCCTAAACCTTAAGAAAAACATGGGATTTCCCCTGATTGTTCTTTCATTAAAGTTCCGTCGGGTTTCATTTTAAATAAGACCCAAAAGAAGACTAAAATAAAATATAAAAAAAAAAAAAAACAAAAAAAACACACAACTTTTCCCTCCACTCCTTCAATTCAGGCAGAACTCCTTGCAGGACTAGAGGTCGTCTTCTAAAATTTACTGACGTCCGGGTGAGAGTGCTGGGATACTACTTTTTCTTCAAATTACTTTTCCGTCGAACGGAAGAAGAGCCCAGGTGGATGTGAAGGAATTGGTGGAAGGAAGGATGCTCTGCTGCGTAGGTATGTACCAAAAGACTGATGGTGAAATAAGTCTCGTTAATGGTACAGCGGCTGTCAGTTGGGGAGGAATTAATGAAAAATTTATTGGAATCGAAAAGGAGAGGTCCTTTCTGATGGTATAATTTCCAATGAAGAATTCACCTTTAACACGAATTTCATCTTTTTTTACTTGTGTGCCTTTAAAAAAAATTCAAAAAAATACAAAATCTATACAGAACGAAATACAAAACTCCTGATTCTCTGACTTATCATCGATAAGCCTTCAATAAAATGTAATAATAATTACATCCTTAAAAGGATGAGCCGATTGAAACATCTCTTTTCATTTTTCCCTCATTGAGGATTCTTCGGGTCCTGCCTTTGGGATTACGATATCACATATCCTATGCCTTGATGATGGTGGTGGATCATCATTGTGTCGAACACCACACCACCCTTATATCCCTGAAGAGCAAAGGTTTTTTTTTTGTTGGCTGAAATATCCTTTGGAGAATGAGAAAAATAAATCTGAGGAAATCTCGTATCGTTGATCCACTTTTGCGTGATTGGGCTTTTGGGTACACGCTTCCGAGCGTTACGAGGCAGTGATTTCAATGAAGAATGCTTGATCATATATGTCACTTGGAAGTGATATGAATATTGGTTAAACCGATTCAGGCAAATGGTATCACATCAGAAATAAATTTATTATGGTCTTGCACTCAATGATAGAAACTGGGGATTATTTATATTTGGAGAACTTACTTAAAGGTTGATTAAAGTGGCCACTTAAACTTCCATTATACTTTATTTAACAACGTGATTAGTTATAACATTTAATTGAATATGCCTTGAAAACAAAAAATAATGGAAAGGCTTTCTCATGTTCGAGTTAAAGACTAATGCACTTTTAACTTAGCTCAAGTGTACTCCTAACTTATAAGAATAAATTTTAGTTCCTATCTGTCATACATTAAGAATAAAAGTAATCTTTTGCCTTTTGGCGAGATGGTTAAAATTTTTTTACTTTTTATTTTTTTATTTTTTACGAAAAAAACCTTTATTCGAAAAGAAAAAAAAATAGAAATGCAAAAATTTAATTTGGAGAGGCTTTTAAACATTTTGAATGTCTGAACATATCGCAATGAGAAGGAAATATCGACGCGGGTGAAGCATTCCACATTCGTGACGTGCGTCTAAAGAAAGAATCTTTGAATGTAATACTCGTAGCACGTTCGAAATTAGGCTCAAGGGTAAACTAAATCGCGAGTATTATGGTTGAATCGTTTAAGGGGAGGAATGCAACCGGCTATATTTTATGATGAAAAATTTCTTGCATCGACGAAAAAAACCTAAACATTTAGCACCGTTTTTGGTGACTTTAAATATGTGCTAATTCCACACAAGATGGTCTTTGATACACATAATATACCGAGCACTAAAAGCTGCGGATTTTGGGGTGAATTCTGATTTAATGACAAAAGAAAAATTTGAGTTTTTGAAGGATTAAATTCTACGAGGTTTATGGTTCAGAATTTAATCAGCTTATCATTCGCTGCCGTTCTAAATCCACATCCCAAGGGCAAAGACGTGAATCTTTAAATGAATATGGGAAGCTAAGTGTACTATCATCAGCAAACCAATATAATGGATTAGAAGTTTTAGACAAAAGGTTATTAATGAATAGGAGATAGAAAGTCGCAAAAACGAACCTTGTCCAATACACAAATATTACATACAGAATATTTGAAAAATTAAAAAAATAAATATAAGTTACAAAAAAGGAGAGTAACCACAAAAAATCAATTACTGATAATATTAACAACAAATAAGTAAACGGAAGGAATTAAAAAAAAAAACAATAAATCAGAGCAAACGAGATAAAAACGAACAAAGATTAATCACAGGTCTGACATTCATTCATATGAGATAATTCTCAGAAATATCACAGCTGTTCTTAAAATTAGTTAAAAGTTTAAGATTCTTTCAAAAATCCATTCAATATCAGTTTCTGTGGAGTTAT
This sequence comes from Chrysotoxum bicinctum, assembly GCA_911387755.1. Classification (NCBI taxonomy): domain Eukaryota; kingdom Metazoa; phylum Arthropoda; class Insecta; order Diptera; family Syrphidae; genus Chrysotoxum; species Chrysotoxum bicinctum. The sequence continues at coordinate 43,443,355 of OU426989.1, forward strand.
ACGTTTGAAATATGTCAAGGTAGATTAAGAAACTGTGCTTTGTTATTCATGTTACTTCTTAATATGGAACATAACTGTTTTACCCCATATTGGACATCCATAACAGCCAAATGCATGGCACTAAGCCCTTTTTACAGGAACAGATTTTAGTACCAATAAAATCAAAACTTCAACTTTACAGTATTTGCTGAGCTGATCAAACACAGGCACTAAACATACATACATACATAGCACCATCATATTCCCATATTCCTTCTGGATGTTGAAAAAACATTCGACAGCATGTTATTTGAAGGCCTCATTCAGAAAGTCGACTTGCTGGGATCTCCCATAGAGCACTAATTAAAATTATCTATTCAATAATTTTCTTCCAGGAGTTTACTTAAATAATTGGCACATCGACAATGAAGAACTACAAAGCTGGAGTTTCCCAAGGCTGAAAACTTAGGCCGTTTCTTTACAGCGTACTGTCCTTCAACCAGGCCATCCCTAACAACTGCGAGAACCTGGGGTGGAATCGGTTAAGGTGATAGTGGATTATAAATTTTTTTAATTGTCATTTTGACTATAGCTGTCAAAACGACATTCAATTAATTTAGTGATCACTTTACTCTTACGCGATACGGGCCCTGCTCTTCGCTACAAAACATCGATTTCATCATTGAAAGTGAAGAAAGTTGAAGTCTACTTCCATAGAGTAGATTTCAGTTGCAGCCTAGTTGCTTAAAAACTGGAGTTTCTCAGGGCTCGATGTTGAGCCTAATTCTTTTCTGTAATTTGATAAAGGACCTGTCCTCCATCTGTAATAATGCGTTCTGTTATCTTTACGCGGATGATATACACTATGTATTTTTCAAGCCGAATTAGCCTGGCCTGATTGATGACCTCGTTTACCGTATTAATGGAGATCTCCTAGAAATTTTCAATTCGATAAAGGAGGGCTAAGACTTAATTCTGAATTAAAGACAAGGTTTTTTAAGTTTAGTTAGTTTAAGTTTAAGTTTTGCTTGAAACAAGAATTCGCTTGGTGAAGACGCTACTTGTACCACTAGCCTTATATTCTGAAGTTATGTACCCAAAACTAGGTTCGCTGTTTGAAAACAAGCTATGTATTCATTTAACGACCAGACAATATCCCCTACAATATCAAAATTCTTAACTTCACTTTTCGATCCTGCGTTAAAACTTTGTTTTGAAACATAGCAGGGGCAAATGTTAGTGAATTGAAAGAATAATAAGTGAAAAAGAACAAAAGTTGTCTTTTTCCTATTAATGAATTTATGAACCAAAACTTTAATTTGAATTAAATGCATTTATGTTTTCTTCTTATAACTTAAGTTCAAATATTAATGTAACCATTTTTAACTTCCCATAGGGAGTTATTGTAATCGGTCCGATTTGTCAAATTGGAATTTTTGACATTTCTCGCCGTTTCAAGGTCCCTTGAGGCTTTATCAATCATTTTTAGAGAGATGTATGTGTGTGTGTGTGTACGTACCTTCGTACGTTCGTACGTTCGTACGTTCGTACATGCTTACGTTCGTACGTCCGTACGTTCTGATACCATTTTTCGTTGTCGATATCTCAAGAACGAGTAAAGATATCGACTTCAAATAAATTTTGTTTAATAGATAATAACTTCCAAAGAAGCTGAAAGAGCGTTTATTAAAATTCAGTGAGTAGTTTTTTCACTATAACGGTTTAAAAAAAAAAGTAAAAATTTTGGTAAGTTTCAAATATCTCACGAAAAAATAATGCTATTGATTTCAAATAAAATTTATTGTACTCATTATAAGGTCATACAGATTTGGTATGAATTTGGAAAAAAATGAACATACCGTTATTTTTTTAAATAAAAAAAAACTGAAAACTGAAAAATTTCATAACCCAGATATTCTAAGAACGGAAAACAATTCGAAACTCAAAATAATTTTATTTTACGAAAAATAATGTGTTTGACAATTGGTGAAAATTTAAAAAAAAATCAATTAACAGTTTTTTTACAAAAAGTAAAAGACTATATAAAATTCTATTGAAAATTGGTAAAAATTGTTTTTCGGCTCAAATTTCTCGAGAACTAGTAGTGATATTGACTTCTAATTTAGTTTATTTTATAAATAGTATAATTTTGTACAATTGGTAAAATGTTAATAAATATTGAATTAATAGTTTTTTTTAAATAAAAAAACTATTAAAAATTCTAGTGAAAACTAGTTAAAATTGTGTTTCAAGTCGAATTTCTTGGTAATGAACACCGATAGTGCCTTCTAAAGTATGTTGTTTTATACATCAATACCTTCCGTAAGAATGTATACTAAGCGACATTTCTAAAATTTTTCAGAAAACGCAAAAAACGAAGAAAGTTCTAGTTGAATCATAATGTGCTAAGAGACAATTTTGGTTAAACTAAGTGACATATAACAAAATTTTTTGTTGCTCACGACAATGAGATCAATGCAATAGACAATCAGATCTCTTTAAATAATTAAAATGCTTTTCAATCTTAAAATAATGTTTGTTTGAATTTTACAGCTAAAGTTTGTTTCGCTGAAAATTTGGTTATTTGAAAAAAACTAAATATAAAGTTTTCAAGACCACAAATGGGAAGTTATCAGTGTGGGTCGCACCCAGTCTCTTTTTAAAAATAAGTAAATTAAGGGAAGGACTCAGTCTTACTGTACTCCAATAAAACTGTATTGAATTGAAAGTGCGAACTATTGTGCATACTGCGGACGTAGTTAAGCTGCAGGAACATGCAGATGATGTACTCGTATACCTTAAGTCCCCTGACGGATCAACATTAGCCACCAAATGAAGCGACAAGTATCTAGGGTTCAACTTCCACAAGCCATGCAAGAAAACCTAACTGGGTCTTCCATTTTCTCCACCCACCGATGAAGAGAAGTACCGGACTTAGTCGGCAAACCAACCAAGATCATGATATATAGTTTTTGAGACCAGTCATCGGATGCAGCTGTCCTGTTTGGTTTTTAATCTCTTAGACAGCCATGCAACAATTCAAAGATGTGATATAAGAAAATATAAGGGATATTACAGGATGGAACTTCTTTACTTTAAGTTGACACTGGACAGGTACCAGCTACTTTTGGCTAAGGAGCAACTATCCAAACCAGTTAATATGAAGTATAACAACCCAATATCGACTATTCTGGTCCAGATACATCAGCGCAATGTACATACATTCTACCTACCAAACCTACCTTAAAGGCTAATTGTCAGGAGTTGATTAGTTGAAGTTTAAAAACAAACAAGGGTTTCGAAATAAAGGATTATTTTTGAAAAATTTTAGATTAAACTTGTCAAAACCCCTTTTGTTTATTTTCAATATGTCTTTGAAAAACGTTGTGTTTCTTGACTGCTGGAAGAGTTCATACATAACTCCGATTCATAAATCGGGATCAAAACAATGTGTGGAAAACTATAGGCCTATTGCTAAATTACAGTTAATTCCTAAAGTTTTTGAATCTCTTGTAAAGAAAAAGATGTATGAAGCTGTAAAAAAATATATATCACCTTCTCAACACGGGTTTTTCAGTGATAAGTCAACAGCATCTAATCAGAGTCAATCACAAAATACTGCTTAAAAAGCTTGAGTCTTTTGGATTTCATGGTCAATTACTAAACTGGTTGAAGAGCTATCTGACTAACCGTGTCCAATATGTAAAAATCGGCCCCGAAAAATCTGTGAAAATTTTAAACCACTCAGGTGTTCCTCAAGGCAGTTATCTTGGGCCGCTTCTGTTCTTGTTATTTATACATGCCACTCCACATTTCTCATACATCATGTTTAATCTTTGCAGATTTAGACAAATTGCTTGATTGGTGTTATTTGAATGACATAGCTTTAAATATAAGTAAATGTAGGGTTATGTCATTTTCACGATTATCCATTCCTTTTATTTATGATTACAGAATTTCAAAGTCATGAGCTTTTGAGAGTTTGCAACCACAAGGATTTAGGAGTTATATTTGATGTAAAATTTGACTTTAGAATGCACGTAGATTACATTATATCTAAAGTCAACTCTATGCTCACATTTTTAATGAGAAATTCTCAGGATTTTAAATGTCCTTTCACGTTGAAGAGTCTTTTCGTTAATTTCGTTCGACCAGTTTTAGAATACTGTTGTGTCGTTTGGGCTCCTTTCTATAAAAATGCTTCAAGTAGAATAGAAAAGATTCAAAAACGATTCACGAGATTTTCGCTTCGAAATCTAAATTGGACCGCTTCTATGCCTGCATATAAAGCTCAATGTGTTTTGATTGACTTAAAAAGTCTAGGAGAGTTTACTATTCGATCTCCTTTGCGCGTGATGTTATAACTGGTCACATTGATTGTGATTCTTTAAAACTGCTGTTTAAATTATACACACCGGCGCGTTGTTTAAGACCAAGGGCTAACCACTGTTTCTCTATTCCACATCATTCAACTAATTATTACGGTATTAATGAATCAATTACACGAGCCTGTGACCTGTTTGATAAATATGTTAATGAAATAGATTTCAAATGCTCTAAAAATGTTTTTAGGAATAAAATATTGAATCTGATTTTATTTGATTAACAATAAGTATCATCATCATCATCATCGGCTCGACAACCGGGTTCCGGTCCTGGCCTCTTTCAACAAGTCTCTCCACCTATCCCGGTCTCTAGCCGACGCCATCCAGTTGCGCACCCCAAGGCTTCGGGCGTCCTGGTCTACGCCATCTCTCCAGCGCAAGCATGGTCTACCACGCTGTCGTCTACCATAGAATGTACCACAAAGAACTTTCCGAGCAGGTTCCTCTTCGCTCATGCGAGCTAGGTGCCCTGCCCACCGGAGTCTACCGAGCTTAATTTTTGTCACGATATCTGCTTCAAGGTAGATTGCGTACAGTTCATGATTGTACCGTCTCCGGAATCGTCCTTCCTCACATACGGGGCCAACAATTCTCCTTAAGACTTTTCTCTCGAACGCAGCTAAGAGGTCGGAGTGCCTTTTGCTAAGCACCCAAGTCTCGGATCCATATGTGAGTACTGGCAGGACCATGGTCCTGTACAGCAGCAGTTTTGAAGTTATGGTGAGATTTCTGGATTTGAAGAGCTTTGACAGACTATAGTAGGCTCTGTTGGATTTGAGAAGCCGCCCGCGTATTTCTTCTTCTATATTGTTATCGGCTGCTACTATTGACCCAAGGTATTTAAATGATTGCACCACTTCAAATTCGTGCTCCGCAACCTTGATTGTTTGACCAACTGTTCCTCTCGCATTCGACGCCACCATGTACTTTGTTTTACCTTCACTAATGTGCAGCCCCAAATTTTGTGCCGCCTGCTCGATCTGGATGAAGGAATCGTGTACAGCTTGTTCGGTTCTTCCGATGATGTCGATGTCGTCTGCGTAAGCCAGTAACTGGCTGGACCTGTTGACGATGGTCCCTCTTGTTGCCGTGCCAGAGTCATGGATTGCTTTCTCCAACGCCAGGTTGAAGAGGAGGCAGGCCAAACCGTCCCCTTGTCGGAGTCCATTAAAGATGTTGATTGGTCTGGATAGCAATCCGGCTATTTTTACTTGGCTTGTTACGTTGGTCATGGTCAACCTACATAGTCGTGTCAATTTATTTGGGATGCCGAATTCTCTCATGGCTTTGTAAAGTTCTACCCTGGCTATGCTATCATAGGCGGCCTTAAAGTCTATAAACAGATGGTATGTTGGGATGTTAAATTCTAGACATTTTTCCATCGCCTGCCTAAGGGTAAAGATCTGATCAGTTGTTGATTTGCCTGGAATGAGACCACACTGATATTGCCCGATGACGGTTTTAGCGTATGGGGTTATCCGGTCTTGTAGGATAGAGGAGAGTATCTTATAGGCGGTACTCAACAACGTGATACCTCTATAATTGCTGCACGTTGTGACATCTCCCTTCTTATGTATGGGGCATATTAAACCTTTTCGCCAGTCTTCTGGCATTTCTTCCTGCTCCCATACCTGTACTATAATATCATGAATTGCTTGACGTAAGGCTGGCCCGCCGTGATGGAATAATTCGGCTGGTATGCCATCGACTCCCGGGGCTTTGTTCTGTTTAAGCCGGCCTATAGCCTTCTCAACCTCTTCTATGCTTGGTGGCAGCCGTGTTGATTCGAACCTGATCGGCGGATGCAATGCGTCTTCGCAAGGCAATCCGCCCTCGGAAAACCATACCAACAAGATAGTGATCCGAGTCGATATTGGCACCTCGGTACGTTCGTACCGTCATCAAGTTCGAGTAGTGGCGACGGTCTATCAACACGTGTACTATTTGGTTACGAGTGACTCCATCAGGTGATACCCAGGTGGCTTTGTAGATATCTTTACGCGGGAACCTGGTACTCGCAACGACCATGTTTTTCGATGCTGCCAATTCTAAGACTCGAAGTCCATTGTCATTAGTGTTCTCATGCAAACTATGGGTGCCTGCGTAATGCCTGAATACCGGCAATAAGTATCTTATGATTAAATAATTTTGATGTTTATATTAAGTTAAGCTGTTTACATATTTTATTGTAAGTCTAAGAAAGTTTTTTGTACTTATAGACAAATAAATAAATAAATAAATGAATCTTGCATTAAAGGGCTGTTAAATCTGTAGTCGCGACTTCCGTAACAATGGACACAAAGGTATTGCATTACTTTCAATGTTTTTAGCATACTCGTGTAATTTAACAGACCTTTGGAATCCATTCCTCAGGCTAAGAAGTCTTCGCTATTCTTACAAGAATGATGTCAAAGAAATCATAATACTGCGTGCGTCGGTTTGTCTTAAATCTTTGTTGACATCAGAGGTCTTTGGGGACCTTGAAGGCACAGCATGAGTTGTTCCTCCGGCACTGTTGCACAAACCTAAAGTTTCTTCACTTAGTTTCTATTCACATGAGTGGGATTTAAGACTGGGGTGTTAATTTATGGCCCTTCTAAGTCTTATCAGCCTTTGAGAGAATAGTATAACAGATGATTGTAGACTCCAAATGATAGGAGTTGTCAGGAAAATTATAACTTATTATCTCTTATTTCTTTTAAATATACTTTAATTCCCTTAAAAAAAAAATACCCCGTGAGGTAACATTAAGTAATAGCTTAGTAATTTAACAATCTCAATAAGTAGGTAAGACAGTCTTGTACCTACATCCCCATTTAATCATCCATTTACAAATAAAATTTAACCTGATCCCCCAATCAGTGTTAATTTGCATTCGTTTCGACTGATACCTTTTTTCGGATCAATGTATTCCTCCTCATTCGAAATACCATTAAGATTGTGCTCCAAAAAATAATCAAAAATCAAAATTTACTTCAATTAAATTGAAGGCCCTTTGACGTTGGCTTCAAAAAATTTCCGAAGAAAAAAAGTTCACAATCTTGGTAAGCACAATAATTGCGTCTGTGTTACCATCTAACTTTCACCTCTCCCACAGTCACCTTTCGAAAAGAAAAAAAAGAAGAAAATCTTTTGCGGGCTAAATATATACGCCGCCGCCAATAAATTTAACCAAATTTCTTGCAGATACCCTTTGGATATGCTGTACCTTTCTGTCACTAGACCCTGCCTCTTTGTGCTCATAATCCAGGTGCTTATCTGCATAAATCAATAACAGAACGCTCACTGTCATCATCGTCCTCCTAACGGTGCGGCAGCGACGGTGGCGGTAGCAGCTCGGGGAAGCGTTGTCGTTGTCATCTACCTGGAGGAGAAACAATTTAATCGACATCCGTGTAGAAAGAGTACCCAACACACAGAGGGCTCATCCCATTTCCAAGCTCTTTTCGGTTGCTTTATACGCGCCTTAACTTGCTTTTACCATCAATTGCCTTTAAGGATGCGCCCTCTTCATCTTTATAGCCCCATCCAGTTCCCAAATATGGGTGGTGGATGACAGCAGCCAAGCAAAAGTAAAATAAATTCCTTTTACACTGCCATCAATGTCATTATCCTTATTTTTCGAGGGGTCCACAAAATAAGAGTGAAGAAGCAATCCTGTGCTCCTCCACGTCTTCCTCAATGAGGGTTATATTTATTTTTTTTTTTTCCTTTTTTTTTTGCTTAAGAAAAAAAAAAAAATAATAACACAAGTTGCGTGTGTCTTCAAAGACATAGACATCGAAGAAGCACTTTAGTCCCTCGCTTCCATCACCGCCATCGTTCAGAAAGCCGAAGGAACCCTTGCGGGTGGGTGGTGCAACAAGTATCCTTGCGTGTACGTAATTTGGAGCCATGTTGAGAAATCATGTAAACATGAGAAAATCCGCTTTACCGCTTTTGCTTCCCCATAACTCTGGTAGCTAAATTCCTCATAGAAAGGGAGGTCGAAGGATATTCAGCCCACGAAGGTTATTTGGTTTTTTTTTGAGTATTATGTTTATTTTGTATTCCAACTTTATCTACCTATTTTATATTTTTTTATTTACATAGAAGCAACAAAGTCAAAAAATCTTGAGAACGAGATCAAGAAAGTTTTAAAATTGAACTTTGTTATAAGAAACAATTTAAATCATTCAGAATTAGGATTTTTCCTATGCCCCACATAAAAAGTTGACAAAATTTTTTGTTTATAAACTTAATTTTTAACTTTTTTTTCGACTAAATCGCTTATTACTAAACTTAATATTAAGGGAAAGAACCGGTCATTGATTCTTTCATCTGCCTCCTCATTGGACAGATTTTCAGAAGTTCAAACACTTCGAGAATTTCTTTTGTCCCAAAAGTGATTGAAAAATGTGGCGTTTAATTTTATTGAAATCGGCTTATGTTAATACGTTCCACCGAGCACTTGGAATTTTCCAGACATAATATGTACTTTTCGCAGTCTACTTCTAAAAGTAATCATCCATTTTGGTTTTGAATTAATTTTTTACTAAATAAAAAAAAATGATTTTCAGTATTGGAAATCTTTAAAAAAATTTCTGTTAAGTTTTAAAGTTCTTTCAAAAGGCTTCCACGAGTATTGATACACATATATGCCCGTTTCAACGCATTTTCCATGATCTAAAGCCAGATTTCCGGTGAGAAATGTTCACATTCCTGTTGAATATTCTAGTTAAGAGCTTCAATTGTCTGAGGCTTGTTTGCATAAGCCCGCGATTTTAAGTAGACCCAAAGAAATGGAATGGTTAAATCGGGTTGCATAGTCTTGTTTAAACCACATAATTACCAAGCCCCGCTCATCCAATTCTGGCAGTAAGAAGTTGTTTATCATGGCCTTGTAGCATTCGCCAGTAGCATTGACCATATTGCCGATGGCGTCTTCAAAAAAAATAAGGCCCAATCACTTCTCAAGCCGCACCACATAGTGGCTTTGACTGGATGTAATGGCCCATCGTTCATCACACGCGGATTTTCAATGCCCCAGAAATAAAGATTTCGCCTATTGACGTAACCGCTTAAGTGGAAATGTGCCTAGTCGCTCATGATGACTTTCGACACAAAATCGTCCTCTACGTTGTTGTTGAAATTGAGAATGGTGAATCAGTGATTGCATTGCATATTTTTCCATCCTATTAAGTTAATCTATTTTGACTGGATATAGCTGATTTCATTTGCTGGCCGGCAAAATTGTGAAGAAGATGAAGTTGGGTTTTGCCAGATGGTTTTCGAAACACTAACCAACCGCAACGGAACAAGTAATCAAATGTCTGTTTGTATTGCGTTTGCTGGGATCCCACAACCCCATTAAGACTACCTACAACTTGCTGCATAAACTTGAGTAGCCTAATTGCAGTGTGATCCAACAAATCCTGCAGATTTACTTCAGCTGATGTTTCCGTTATAGTAACCGATTACTCTATTGAATATCAATCCTTTTTAGCTTTTTGAAGTATACTGTAAAGAGGAAAAAACACTTATTCGTTGCGGCTACAATTTCATATTGTTTTCGGGATAGACCGGCTTCAATGAACATAGAAAGACCTTTTAGTATGGACAATTTGTAATCTTTATCTGTGAGACTGTTAAAATATGCTTCATGGTACTTTTGCGCTTTGCTAGGAGATTCAAGGATTTCTGTGAAGACTTTTGAAGCCAGTCTTCCCAGTTTCCCTTAACTTCATCTGAGTTGCAAAAGTTAGTTCCTCAATTTTAAGTTCTTCGCGGATATTTTCTGTTTTTCTTCTTTTGGTCCTTTCACTCGATTCTTCAATTGACTTTTAAGGTCGCCCTGCTGATCTGATAATCATATAATTGAAAGTCCCTTCAAGCCACGCTTTATTGCTCTATAAAAACAAATCTTTTCTTCTACTAGAGGCTAATCATCTTTGCTTCTTTAAATAGATTAATTTTTGGTTTATAGCAACCTCTCCAGTTTCTTCCATTATCTTAAAGAAATATTTTTTAGTCACAACTCTTGAACCAGATGATCCAAAAAAATGCTATCTATTAACTTACTTTTACACACAAAAAACAATCACGACACGAACACGATAAAAATTCGTAACTTGACTTTTTGCCTCACATATTTTTGCTACACTAAAAACGTACCACAGTTTTTTTTTATCTCGAAAACAGACAAAAACAGTATATAGTAACATTGCAATAACTAATCATTAAAACCGTTGTATGGCGTATGAGTGTTTTTTTCACACGATATCGAAAAACTAAGACCTTCATAAAATTTCGGATAGCCGCTAGTAGCAGCCAAATCTTTTTGTATTATAAAGACAAATATTTAATCTAACTTATTAAGTAGAAACCATTACAGAATAACACGGTATACTATATTAAAATGATTAAAACTTAAACAAATTCAAAGAAATACGACATCTTTTTGCTGTATTGCGTTTGAACTCGAATTGAAACAAAATCAACAACACAAGATTTCCAAAAATGTATTTTAATTGTCAATACATACTTGCAGTAGAACTCTCCATTAAAAAAATAAAGATTCATATCACAACAACTTGAAATCACTTACAGAAGAACACTAACGAAATTACATGCATGCTAAGAAAAAGTGCAAAAAAATCCAAACAGTCAACTTTGAACTCAGTTTATCACAAAACACGATGGAAAAGAAAAAAAAAGTTACAGTGTGTTGACCCGTGTATATTTAGGTTCCGCTATAGCAAACTTTTACTTCTTGATTTTACTTTTTAGAAAATTGAATTTTGGCAAGCTTTTTGGTGCAAATACTCCTATGTGCGACGATCAGGAGGCATTATAGTGTTTGTAGAAAACAAAAATTTCCCTACACTTGTAGGCATTCTACTTACAAGTGCTCATTGAAAGAAAGATAAGCAACGTTATAGCATCTTAATAAAAATAAAATGCATGACTGGATCGCACGAACTTGCTCTTATGTAAATATACTTTGGAATTTTAAAATTATGCATGTGTTAATATAAAACAAGGACTCTTACTGAGATAATAATGTTCAAATGCATGAAATTGCCGTCTGATTTCCGCAAAAGTATGCCTTGATGCAAACAAAGTTTAAAAATGTTTTATTAGGTATTAAAGTAATTTTTTTAAAACCCAAATTATATTTTTTTTTCGAATATTTGTATACCTATACAATATTATTTTAAACTGAAGGTCCTGGTTCTCTAGAAAAAAAAAATATTAAATTTCTGTAGTATAGTCGATTTTATACGAATAACAAGTTGGTAGATTGTGATAATACTGCCGATAAAAGCTGTAGAAGAAGAATTTTACTCTACGATCGTTATTCCAAAGGTTTCTCCTTTAAAGACTTTCCAACTTTGACAGGTGATTGTGACTATATTACTGAAGCTACATCTGTCAAATTGGCTTTCATTTATTAATTATTTGGTAGCAAAATTTTCGAATTTGGGATGATCTCAATCCATACAAGATTAACCAAATTGGGCTGAAGGCTTCTTTGGCTCAAACTTCATTGACCAGCCCATCACCGTAACTGCTAGCGGTGATGGGCAATGATAACCAATCCAATTTCTTTTACCCCGACTTGGCTAATATAGATACTGACGACTTGTGTTTTTAACAGGAAAGCGCTACGTGTCACAATGGACACTTTGCACGAGCGATTTCCGAACATGGTTCTCTTACGCGGAGGCGATGTCAATTAGCTACTGAGATTGTGTGATTTGACTTTGTTGAGTTTTCTTAAGTCACAAGTGTATGCCAATAAATCACAAATCACCATTGTCCTAAAGGCCAACATAATCAATGCCATTGGTCGAATTCGGCCTGAATTATGCGCCACTACACATATGTGGTTTTTGACCAGGACTTGTTATACTACCAATATAAAATATTTTAAAGTAGTGTCAAAATTCTCAAGAAGCCATAAGATATGTGATATTTTAAGAGAGCCAATAATGTAGGCAGAGCACCAGCACGCCATCAGTGGAAGGGTACCTTAACGAATTTAACCTGCGGAACTGGAATAGTTTGCTTGGAACGTTATTAGATATGGCTGGGAGAAGCTTATTAGTTGAAGGTAATTCACTCCAAAGAAAAGACCCGACTTAAATCCTTTATTGTTACTCTCTTGCCTAAACTATAAGACCAAAGTTAAAGGATCACATTACTTAAATTTCATAATTCCGGGAAGCTAATTCATAAGTTTAAAGTTATACAATTCTCCAGCCTAGCTGTTCTATGAACACAGTCCTAAAAGGTGGTATGATAAAATATAATAATTTTGCCAGCCTGTGGCGGCCATGTTGTTTTGGTGACATCTGTCAAACCTGTTGTTTAATACTCAGTTACTGATGCTAAATCACCATGGCAAGTTATTGAAAATGAGTGTTCGTTGGTGCGGCCATTTTACGGCAGATCCGGTTAACCTTCACAATTGACTCTTCAACGTTTGGTGGCAAAATTAAAGACAACCGGTTCGGTAAAGCGTCCCTGAAAGTGTCCAGTAGAATCCAAGATAATCGTAACCGTGCATAAGAACTCGACGTTTCACAGACTTCAACTTGGCGAATTGTGTATGGGACTTACACACGCACAAGATCCAGCTGATCCAGGAGCTCAAAGTTCATAAGTCATGACCATAATACTGTTTGGCTGTTTGTTCGCAGACTGTTCTCGTGAGAGTTTGGATTAGGGCCAACAGTTTTGACCCCGAAAAATTATCTCTACGTTCCATACATCAGACGCCACAATTTACAATAATTTCAGATCTTTTTTGCCTTCAGTTGCCTAAAGGTAAAGAATCTTTCAACTATAAGAATTGGGAATGAAACCAAACTGTTCCGCTCTTCTAGGATAGAGGAGAGTAATATTATAGGAATAACTCAACAGTCATTTGTACGTGTTCGAAAATTATATTGTCGAAGCAAAGAAAAAAATGTTAGCCAAAACTAAGAAAGAGAGTAGGTATGTATCTTCCTAAAAAATGTTAAACCTCAAAGATGTATAGATTTGAGAAACCACCAAAGCAAATAGGCTTACACTCTTTAAAATAATTAATTATTTTCTTTCAAGTTCTTTAAAGTTACCTATGTATAATACTAAAAAACACACTAGATACCAAAATATACATCTTTGAAAATAAACTTCAACTTCAAGATTAAAAATCTCATCCATAATGGGATGCCTTACACAGATCAAATACCAATTAAAATCATAATGTGTTTGTCCCCAAAAAAAATAATGGGAACAAAAACTACGAAGCCTTAATAAACCATCGCACTGGCCACAAGTTGCCATCAGCATCATTTACACAACAACAATGAACAATCAAAGTCAGATAAAAGATGTTTATTGCAAAATAAATCCCACAGCCCCGAAATTTTATTTAATTTCCAAGCATCCGTGTTGACATCGTCGTCTTCTAGTATATCCTTCATTCTTTGAACGCCCTTCGTCTCCATTTCCATCACCATCGCCACCCACACACACAAAATTTCACCTCCATTGCTTTTCGTTTTGTCAACTTTTATTTGATGCGGTGACAGATGATTTTTGTAATTTTCTTCCGCCTCTTAAACTGCTCCTCCGTTACCGCATATTGTGCCGTATGCCAAACTGACATTTAGATGGATCCCTATAGCGCTCGCCAGCGAACGTTAGGTATTGCAGCCTACGTGTGTGTGTACCTTTATTGCTGTTGTTGTAATACGAGGGCAGCTGGGGGTGGGTGGCTCCGGTATTTTTTTTTTTTTTTTTTTGAAGTCGAGTGATGCAGGGAGAGTTGGAAGATAATTTAAAAAATTTTATGAGACACTTTCCTTCCGTTTATTTTTATTTTATTTTCTCTCAAACGCACTTACACTTACCGTCACACACACATAATCGTATGCACACACTCACACGGAATACGTGTGTGCGAGCTGCTGCTTGCTGTGTATTGACATTCATCCTGGCACTTTTCTTCTTCGTTGGAGTCATCGTTGGCGTGTTTATTTATGATTAATCGATTTTACGATTCCGCTTGAAATGTTTGGAAACAGGGTGTTCTTTGAATAACAGAGGCAAACTGTACAATTAATACACATTTCATTTCTTTCATTCAAAACCTGACAAAATCTGAGGTTTGGTACTGTAGAGAACCAAGGCCTAGAACGGACGGAATGAAGGGACCTACAATTTTCTGCCGGGTTCGAACGGCAAAGATGAGTTTCAATTTTCATGACAAGAGATACTTTTGGATTTGTCAATTTCTCGTAGTGTTAAGTATTTTTTTTTTTTTTTTTGAATTAATTGCTTAAATAAAAAAACGACCCGCACTTTCAGTGGTTTAAAATGAACTCACCGAACATTCATGTTTCCAATCGAAACTTGCCGATGACTAAATAGTCCACGAAGCATTTTGAGGTTGTTCCTCTCTTGTGCCAATTGCAGTGTCGAAACACTATTAATGAGTTAGCTTACTTGTAATTCTGTTATTCAATAGTGTTGCGACATAATGCAATTTGCTGAGTTGTTGCAACCTCGCTAATGCCTCGCGACCTAATTGCAGGGCATAACAGTAGGAAGAAGTACCCCTGGAAAACATCTCTTATTTATGTGACTGAACTTTGGCATGACAGTCAAACGGACTTACCAATTGGTGACCTAAAACATTATTCAAATGGCCCACCCGCCTAGACTTCCCTGATTGGTGGGCATCACCGAGGTTAAAATTCTCGATCACTCTGATTTATAGGCTAGGCTCAATTATTTTTGAGATGTTATAAATTTTACACCTTCAAGGAAACATGGACCAGAAAAGTTTCTGATTTTTTGTTTGGCCCTAAAGTTAAACGATAGAAAGTTTCTGATAAGTAATGACTTAACTCCAGCGATCTCATTTTTCAAATTTATTAAATCTATAATATGCAACACCTGGGTTTCATAATGATATTTTAGATAAGCCGATAGCCCACGGAGAAGTAGTAAGCTTAAAGTGATATGAACGATAGTACAGCTCTGGGTTCAGTTTCAAGTTTAAGCAAAAAACTCGCCTCAGCCCTCAGTGACATATTTGATAGTGGAAGCAAACCTTGGCAGTTTCAAGAGGTCCTTATTTTTCGAAACTATCTATAAGCAAGGTCTGACAATTGATCCAACAAACTGTCAAGGCATCTAATTTTGAATTCGTGTTACAAAGTTTTTACAGTCGTATTCAGAAAAAAGAGCAGTTTAAAACAAAATAAAATAAAATACACGACTGGGTCACACGAACTTGCTCCTATGTAATAGACTAGGAATTTTAAAAACGAATGTTATTAGAGAAAACTGTTCATAAGGATAAAATTAATTTTTTTTAATTTTTTAAGTAGTAAGAGATAAAAACAGAATGATATGCAAATATGAATTTATGCAGGAACAAAAATTATAAGTCTTTGTAGTGGTTCCTTAAAAAAATAAGCTTTTATGTAAAAAATTTTTAAAACATTTTTAAGAAAAAATTTTGGTACGCCAACCTTAAGTTTTTATTATTGTACGAATAAAAGTCTAATTTCCAAAAAAAATACTAAGCCGTTCTTGAGATATCGAATTTTTCAAAAAAAAAAATTACTTTTTTTTTTCTAAAAATTGAAAAAATATTTTTTCTTAAGTTTTTAAATGCAATGTTTTTTAAACTTTTTAGGAGCTTTTTTATAAAAAATTTCATTAAAATCCGTTAAGTCGATAATGAGAAATTCAAAATTCGAAAAAAATCGTTCTATGGTAGGTACAGTCAGTAATATCTAGATTTCAAATTTTTTTTTATTAAATTATAAATAGTAAAGATTAATCAAAAGAAAAAAAATTTTAGCAAAATTCTCGGAACCGTTTTCGAGAAAAATGCGATTTTCGAAAACCATTTTTTAAAATTTGTATGGAAGGTACCGTTAGTTTTAGATAAAACAAATTTTTTTTTCTCAAATCTTGTAGACTATATTAAGAAACTTTTATTTGCCAAGTTTGAAAAAAATCGAGCATGGGGTTTTCGAAATATTGAGATTCCAAAAAAAAATTTTGAATTTTTTTTTAAAATTCCAAAAAATTAAAAATTACAAATTTGAATATGTAATAATATTTAAACTTTGGAGGAGCTTTGGCATAAAAAAAATTATTAAAATCGGCTGAACCGTTTAAGAGAAAATCAAAAACAAAAAAAATGGACCCAGGGGGGCTACCGAAAATAACAATTTCTTGTAAAATTTTTTTCAACCATTAGCTAGTTTTAACCAAATGAAATTTTTGGATTTTTTTTTTTAAAATTCTGTGGGACAGTTTTTGAGAAAAAAAAATATTTATAAAATTTCGAAAAAAAATCGTATGGCAGGTACCGTTATTTTTGGTCTTAAAAAAAATAGAAAAAAACGTCCGGGGGTAAAAAATTAAAACCCATATCTACCAAGTTTGACGAAAATCGGCCGAGCCGTTTAGGCTGTAGTCGAACCGAACGAGACAGACAGACAGACAGACAGACAGACAGACAGAATTGCGAGACCCACTTTTTTGGTCTTCGCTATCATCGTAATGTCAACTTTGATCAAAATCTCGAGTTCGATTTTTTTTACGAATGCATAACTTGCCTTATAGTACCTATAAGTCGCAAGTAAAAAGAGACTGGGTGCGACCCACACTGATAACTTCCCATTTGTTTAAAAAAAAAAAACTATTTATTCAATATTTGTCAACATTTTACCAATTGTACAAAATTATACTATGTATAAAATAAACTAAATTAGAAGTCAATATCACTACTAGTTCTCG
The DNA here is from genome assembly GCA_911387755.1 of Chrysotoxum bicinctum. Taxonomy (NCBI): domain Eukaryota; kingdom Metazoa; phylum Arthropoda; class Insecta; order Diptera; family Syrphidae; genus Chrysotoxum; species Chrysotoxum bicinctum. The sequence goes on from OU426989.1 coordinate 43,460,514, forward strand.
AGAAATTTGAGTCGAAAAACAATTTTTACCAATTTTCAATAGAATTTTATATAGTTTTTTATTTTTTGTAAAAAAACTGTAAACTGATTTTTTTTGAAATTTTCACCAGTTGTCAAACATATTATTTTTCGTAAAATAAAATTATTTTGAGTTTCAAATTGTTTTCCGTTCTTAGAATATCTGGGTTATGAAATTTTTGTTTTCAGTTTTTTTTATTTAAAAAAATAACGGGATGTTAATTTTTTTCCAAATTCATACCAAATCTGTATGACTTTATAATGAGTACATTAAATTTTATTTGAAATCAATAGCATTATTTTTTCGTGAGATATTTGAAACTAACCAAAATTTTTACTTTTTTTTTAAACCGTTATAGTGAAAAAACTACTCACTGAATTTTAATAAACGCCCTTTTAGCCTCTTTCGAAGTTATTATCTATTAAACAAAGTATATCTTTACCAGTTCTTGAGATATCGATGACGAAAAATGGTATCAGAACGTACGGACGTACGAACGTACGAACGTACGGACGTACGAACGTACGTACACACACACACACACAGACATCTCTCTGAAAATGATTGATATAGCCTCTAGGGACCTTGAAACGTCGAGAAATGTCAAAAATTCCAATTTGACAAATCCGACCGATTACAATAACTTCCTATGGGAAGTTAACTAGTGTTAATTTATACAAGTCGCACTACTAATTTCCAAAATGCAAACTTACCCGGTAAAAATTAAATGAGTCCACTCGGTTAAAATTATTAAATTAAATTAAATTAAAGTAAATTAGTTTTTAAGAGTTGAATAACGGTTTTTATTTGTAGCTTTCCGCTAAATAACAAATATTAATGATCTGTACGATTTTTTTTATCATTACATCTTAAATTGAATTATATTTGAAAAGGAAAATATTTATCCTAAATTTATAAACCAAACCAAATGTAAAAGTTAACTGTTTATTGCTACTTAATTAAATAATAATGGCGCAAAATTTTAAACAGCCTATTACTAAGGTATTAGTATGATACTACTTAACAATTTTCTAACTTTATAGTAGTTTACTAACTCATTCTTAATTTTAAACATTTTCTAACTAGTATCGTACTAAAAGAATTTTCTTAATAAATTGCTTCTGAACACACTTATAACAATGACATTTCGTGTAAAAAAGTAAGTACACGAACCTTTTTTGATGTTTACAAATGTCAAAGAGCCATATGAAGCTAGCACGATACTAAAAAAATAAAGTAGCTATTCGATGATTTTAACTTTAATAAAAGAGAGAGAAAGTATGATGCTATATTCGATTAAAATTTGCAAATTCATTGTTTCAACCTAGTATTATACTAAAACAGCTTTAGCATCGTACTAATTCAATTAAAATTTTGCGCCAATCTAATTAACTTTTAACTAAATCGGTGTACAATCATCTTAAGTTTATTTATTTGATTTAAACACGTGATTGGTTTAAAGTAAATTCTCCTGGGAATTGCGAATTATAGCCCAGTTTCTCGGTTAATACAACTAAGTTTTTGGATTAAACTATACATTCTTAAACATGTTTATTTAATCCAGTTAGCTTCGTTATTTTAACAACATAAAATATGTAGTTTTTACCCGCAACAACGTTGTTTGAAATACAATGACGCAAAATTTTAAAGAGGTTTTAGTATGATACCACTTAATAATTTGCTAAGTTTAAAGTAGTTTACTAACTTATTCTTAATTTTAAACATTTTCGTGTTAGTTATTAGTAGGTATTAGTTTCGTATTAAAGCAATTTTCTTAATAAATTTCTTCTGAACATACGAGTACCTTAAGTAATGGCAGTTTAATAAAAAAAACCTAAGTAAACAGACCTGTTTTGATTTTTGGAAATGTCAAGGAGCCATATGAAGTTAACACGATACTAAAAAAATTAAAAAGGTATTTGATGATTTTAACTTTAATAAAAGGGTAGAGAAAGTATGGTTCCATATTCGATTACAAGTTACAAAATCGTTGTTTTACCATAGTTTCATACTAAAACAACTTTAACATCGTATCTACTAATTGGACTTAAATTTTGTGTCTAGTTAGAAATTACTTATCTGCGTGTTGCAGACCTTTGCTCATTCATTTATGTCGCAAAATTTATTGCATGTCTCTTAAATTTGGAAAGTTTATTCAAAATAAGCATTAGAAAAGCAACGGTTTGGAGCTGATTTACAATATCTGAACAAAACAAACTCAAGTGGGAGTAATGCAAGTGTGGATTCTTAGTCCTACTCTCTTTTCCCTGTTTATAAAAAGCTTAACAATTAAGCTACTCGGCAGAATAGAGTGTCCAGAAATTGGCAAAAACTATTTCATTCAATTATTTGTATTTGACCAAATTGAAATATTTTGTTGTTGAAGAATCTGGTTCATCTTCGACTATGTAAACCACTTAAGCGCAGTGAAACCAACCGCCCGATTCTCCCCCTTGTGAGGAGTCACAAGTCACAAGCTCTTGTGACTATTCCTTGTGAGGATTGTTGTGATTCGATAACATTTTGGTATTCTCCCCCTAATCGTCACAAGAAAACTCACAACGAAACTCACCACCGCATGGTGAGATTTTTAAGTGTCATTATTTGAACAGCTGATTATTCAAAACGAAGAAAATATAAAACGCAAGTTAACATTATTATATTTTATTATTATTATTATTAAATAAACTGACTATCGTGAGGCTCCAAGCTCTGATATCCCAGCATAAAGTTTCCGAAAGCGACAAGACTTTATAAATGTATTGTTTTGGAATGGTTCATTTGTATCTCTCAAAGTTTTCAAAAGCCGTCGCCGCTGCAAACTTCTTGATACGATTAGTTTCTTAAAAAAATTTGTTTATTTAAAAATGTTACTTTTATTTTCGTGGGAAAGATCACCAATAATATTCACTAGAGCACTTCCATTTTTGTGTACTCATAATTATTCACAAATCTAGAAAATTTTCTTACAAAATATGCTAAATGACAATCCAAGAAATATTAAACATTTATGAGTTGTGACCTGTTCTGAAGGAGATCACAGTTTCGATTGTTTTTGTGACTCTCACAAGTTTTGTGACTGAGCGGCAGAATTCGAAAAAGTCACAAAATCAATTTCACCTCTTCTTGTGACTTGTGAGGCATCACTGACTTTGGGGAGAATCGGGCTGTATGTTTATTCATTTAATTCGCTGACATTTTCAAGTCATTAAAATTGAACCATTTTCAAAATTGAATATTGGGTTGAAGTTGCTGGAGTTGGGTCGCCTGTTCTGCAATAAAAATAAAATGCACGACTGGGTCGCACGAACTTGCTCCTATGTAATCGACTAGGAATTTTAAAAACGAATGTTATTAGAGAAAAGCTGTTCATAAGCATAAAATGAATTTTTTAATTCTTTTAGTAGTAAGAGACAAAAACAGAATGCTATCCAACTATGAATTTACATAAGAACAAAAATTATAAGTCGTTGTAGTGGTTTCTTAAAAAAAAGGTTTTATATACAAACTTTTTAAAAACTTTTTAAGAAAAATTTTGGTACGCCAATTTAAAGTTTTTATTATTGTTCGAATAAAAATTAAATTTACGAAAAGAAATATTGACCCGTTTCGGAGACATCGAATTTTCAAAAAAAGAAAAAATAGATTTTTTTTTTCAAAAATTCAAAAAATATTTATTTTAAAGTTTTGAAATGCAATGTGTTTTAGACTTTTTAGAAGCTTCTGCATAAAAATTTTCATTAAGATCCGTTATGTGGATAATGATTAATTCAAAATTCGAAAAAATGGTTCTATGGTAGGTATAAGCTGTAATATCTTAATTTCAAATTTTTTTTTATTAAATTAAAGATCGTAAAAATTAATTGAAAGAAAAAAAAAATTATCAAAATTCTAGGCGCCGTTTTCGAGAAAAATACGATTTTTGAAAACCATTTTTTTAATTTTTTTAGCATTTGTATGGTAGGTACCTTAATGTTTAGGTAAAATAAAATTTTTTTTCTCACATCTTGTAGACTGTATTGAGAAACTTTTATTTATCAAGTTTAAAAAAAATCTAGCATGGGATTTTCGAAATATTGAGTTTTGAATAAAAAATTTTGAAGCTTTTTTTAAAAATCCAACAAAAAAAATTTTTGAAAATTTCAGTACACAATTCTATTTATGTTTTTGGGGAGCTTTAGCAAAAAAAAAATGATTAAAATCGGTTGCACGGTTTTTGAGAAAATCAAAAACCAAAAAAATGGTTCCATGGGGGGTACCCTCAATAACCATTTTTCGGAAATTTTTTTTTCAAACCAATACCTAGCTTTAATTAAATGAAATTTTTTTGCATTTTTATTTTTTAAATCTGTCGAACAGTTTTTGAGAAAAAAAAAATGTTTATAAAATTTCGAAAAAAATTCGTATGGCAGGTACCGTTATTTTTGGTCTTAAAAAAAAAAGAAAAAAACGTGTGGGGGGAAAAAATTAAAAATGATATCTACCAAGTTTGAAGAAAATTGGCCGAGCCGTTTAGGCTGTAGTCGAACCGACAGACAGACAAACAGACAGACCGACATACAGACAGACAGACAGACAGGATTGTGAGACCTACTTTTTTACTTGCGATATAGGTACTATAGGGCAAGTTCTGCATTTGAAAAAAAAATCGAACTCGAGATTTTGATCAAAGTTGACATTACGATGATAGCGAAGACGAAAAAAGTGGGTCCGGCAATTCCGTCTGTCTGTCTGTCTGTCTGTCTGTATGTCTGTACCTCGATCTAGAGCCTAAGCCACTATACCTATTTTCTTCAAACTCGGTAGTTATGGGTCTTCGGTGATTTCCTAGAGGGGAAATTGAAATTTTTTTTTTAGCTCTAAAACTAACGGTACCCCCCATACACCCGTAATGCAAAATCTTATTTATCGCGAAAACGGCTCTAACGATTTTGATAAAAAAAATTAGGTGTGATATTATGGACATGGACTACGTTTTGGTAAAAAAAAAATTTGGGGCAAAATGTTATTAACGGTACCTGTCATAGAACCGTTTTTTTGATTTTCGACTTTCTCATTAACGGCTCTAACTATTTTAACCAAAAATTTTCGGCAGGAGTCCCCCTAAGTTTAAAATAATATTGTATATAAAAATATTCGTAAAATTATTTGTTGGGTTTTTTTGAAAAAAAAAAATTTTTTTGAAAAATCAATATCTTCAAAACCTATGAACGATTATTTTTTGAAATTATTTCCTAAAATCAATATTATTAAATACTTAAAATTCGCATCCCACATTTTTCTCTTGAAAAATTTTAAAGAAATTTCTTATATAAAAAGTTTATTTATTTAATAATAAAATTATTTTTTAAAGTTTGTTTGCATAAATTCATACTTTTCTAGAAATCAGACGGCAATTTAATTTTAAATTCATGTTTTATATTTATTTATTTATTTGAATCAAGCTAATTAATATCTAGCGTACAAAAAATATTACTTAGAATTAAGAATTTATAAATTATACAATATTATAGAATATTTTTTTAAAACTATTATTTGAGACATCACAAAAATTTGTTAATAAATTATGATTGACGTTATACAAATTAAACATTGTATTCAATGGTGAATTTTGCTCATAGTTGGTACGATAGTGTTTTATGTAAATTGGGCCACGAAAACCTCTAAGATTTCGATTTGGAACATTAAAATTAACACGACACAAAAGGTTTAAAGCATCGATATTACCATCAATAAGATTAACAATAAAAACAAAACATAAATAAGAACGTCTGCGCTCCAGACTGGGTAAATCTATGAGTTTTAAACGGCTGCTATATGAAGGAAGATTCAATGGATTCTGCCAGCCTAAGCCTCTAAGGGCAAATTTTAGGAATCTTTTTTGAATTTGTTCAATTCTTATTTTGTGACAACTGTAGTAGGGGGTCCATACCTGGCAAGCATACTCTATAATGGGTCTGACAAATGTAGTAAATAGTTGTTTGATAACATAAGGATCAGAAAACTGACGTGATTCCCTTTTAATCCAACCTAATATTGAATTGGCTTTATTACATGCCATATTGATATGCTGTGTGAATTCGAGTTTCTTATCGAACAATACACCAAGGATAGATACATCATTTACATTTAATAGATTTACGCCATTGAAACTATAGTCAAAAGATAAAACGGACAATTTTCTTGTAAAATTTATAATCTTACACTTATCGATATTTAACAACAAATAATTACGTGCACACCAATTATAGAAAGCATTTAGATCAATTTGAAGCTTTTCACAGTCAAGATTGCTAGAAATAGTTTTAAATATGTTAACATCGTCTGCATACATAAGACAATTAGAGTACTTTAAAACTGAAGGAAGATCATTTACAAACAATATAAAAAGAACTGGACCCAAATGGCTACCCTGGGGAACACCAGAATTTACGACAAAACTATTTGAATGGTAGCCCTTAAAATTCACTGAATAGGATCTGTCAAGTAAATAAGATTTTAGCCAAGCAATGAATTTTACGCTGAACCCCAGCCTACTCATTTTATTAAGCAAAACTCTATGCGATAGTTTGTCAAATGCCTTACTAAAATCTGTAAGAACACAATCCGTTTGTTTTTTGTTTTTAAAGGAATCGACACAAAACTCCGTTAACTCCATAAGTAGGGTGACAGTCGAACGGCCCTTTGAGAAACCATGTTGGTTATGAACAATAAATGATTTTGTGTAAAAGCTTAATGTTTTGCAAACAATTGCTTCAAAAAGTTTGGGAATGGCCGACAGTTTAGCTATTGGACGGTAATTAATAATTAGATCCTTTTTACCTTTTTTATGTAAAGGAATTATAAAAGATTGTTTCCATACATGAGGAAACTTACAAGTAGACAATGAACAGTTAAAAAGAACAGAAAGTGGCATCGACAAGTTATTGACACATTTTTTCAGAACTGAAGCTGGTACCCCATCAGGACCAGACGCGTCATTATCTTCTAAATTAGCTATAAATTTCATAATATCGTCAATAGTTATATGAAAATTTATATCAGTCAAGTGAGAATATGATTTCAAATGACCAAATAATTGATCATTTTCGTCAAGATTATCACAGTTTAGGTTATCACAGTTCGAAAAGTTATCACAGTTAGAAGAATCACAGATGTATGCACTTTGAAAAAAGTCTGAGAATAGTTGTGTTATGATACGTGGGTCATGGTCTGAGATATTGTTATGCATAAGAACGGACGGATAAGGACAAGATTTTCGTTTGCTGTTAATAAAGTTCCAAAAGGATTTAGGATCCATTTTTAAATTACTTTGAACCTTTTGTATGTAAAAAAGATACTTAATACTTGATTCTCTGTTGAAAATATTTCTGGCCTCACAATAAATATTAAAATCGGTAACTAGTCCAGTTTGTTTGTATTTAAGCCATAGTTTATTTCTACGGTTTTTTAATGTTCGCAGTTCACTATCATACCAGCTAGGAGCAAGCGATTTTGATTTAATAGATATTAGAGGAACAGATGCTAAAAAACAATCAAATATTTTGTCATAAAATTTCAAAACCATTGAATTAATATCTGAACAAGAGCAAAGGCATGACCAGTCAATTAAAGATAGCAAGTTATTTAATTTAGTATAATCAGTTTTTTTAAAGTTAAATTTAAAAACATTGTCAGGATCCTGATTATTCATTTCAAAGTTTTGAATAGATATGGTAAGTGCTGGGTGATGAGAGTCTTCGTTCACTAGAGGATCAGTTGATCTGTCAAGTGAAATACCGGCATCAATTGTTGTGTAAATTAAGTCGAGGATCTTGGCGTTAGAGTTTTTGATGTCGTTTATTTGGTGAAGACCAAGTGACGTTAGACTGTCAAGAGTTTGAGAATCATCCATTGATAGATTTCCTGTTGGAACCATTGCGTATGTGTCGGGACAACGTTTCCAAGATACATTGGTTAGATTAAAATCGCCAAGGCAGATAACTTCATCATTATAACTCATTATCTCAAAAATGTAGTTCAAAAAAGAGAAGGCTTCATTGTAAGTATTAACTGGGCTCCCAGGAACAATGTACATAGTTACAAGATAGATAGTTTTGTGTGAAAGAATCATCTTTACACATAGGAACTCTTCGTTCAAACAAACAGGAACATTGACTAGTGACGTCACAAAACAAGATTTAACAGCAATAAGGATCCCACCGCCGACAGTATTGATACTCGGATCGGAGTGTCTATCTCGTCTATATACATTAAACGAAGAATCAAAAAGTTCCGAGTCATTTATCTCGCCAAACAGCCATGTTTCAGTCAAAGATATGACATCGTGAGAAGAATTTGAAGAGCTGTAGTAGTGTACATAATATGCAAATCAATTTTTTAATTTTTTTCTTTTTTTTTAATAATAAATAATTGTTAAAAATGTTTAGTCATACATTGTTCTAAAATTATTTTACACATGTATCTATCCATTAATGTAATTCCACAACAAGGCTTTATTATCTAAAAGATGGTTATCTTAATATTAAGTTTTGCTTTTAACCAATAAAAAATAGTAAATAGTAAAATAGTTTCGGCAGGGATCACTGTCTTTTTCATGGGAACAATAAATCACAAACACAGTTGAAAAATTTTTTTTAAAAGACAGAAAAAAAAGTTGATTTGATTTAAAAAAACAAAACGTATGTACTATGAAGCTAAATAAAATGAGTTCTTAGCTAATTTCATATGTAAATAGATAAATTAATTTTAAAGGTGTTTTAAAAATGAGTAGAGCTTTTAGGGTGTACCTTTTGGCAAAATGTTTCTTCGTTTGTAGAATTTCTACCTCAATATAATTAGCAAAGATTCCAATTTCCATCATATTTGCCTTTTGCACACAACGTTGGTTTTGGGTGCTTTCTCCGTTTTCGACTAGTTTCACATTTTTACAATGGTCGGTGACCATTTTTTTGAAATTTGGAGCCAGTGTTGAAATTTAAACAAATTTTTTTATAAAAACAATTGTTTTTTTTTTTGTAAAGTTTGCATAGACTCAAAAGATTATAATTGATTTATTTTTAGTTAGGTGTTTATTAAAATCTTCCGAGCCTAACTCTTACAAATTTCGTAATTATTTCATATTATGTAATAATATTTAGTAACTACACATGAAGAAAAGCTTAATTCTAATAAATATATCTTAAATTTTTTTCTAGGTATATACTAAATCAATTTCTGAGCATAAGGTGAGTTTAAAACTTTTATACATTTTCTAATTGCCTCATTTGAGCTTTAAGTATACAAGTGAAAAGGATTGTAAAATAAATTTCTTTGTCTGATAGTTCTTTCTGGTGGATAAATATAACAAAATTTAAAAATCTCTGGAAAAATTACTCTGTACGAGAAAACAAAGTGCACAAACAATATAGAACTGATATTATTTTTTTAACGATTTTAATTCAAGATCCGATGAAAAGCCTTTCATTTTCTTTGACACAAGTGCCATTCATGGATAATGGCATGGATGGTATATTTCGCTTATTCGAACAGCAGATAGCTTTGTGTTTTCGAAGAATTAAATTCCACGCGGTTGTGAGTAACCTATTATATAATGGGGATGGAAATCCAGGCGTGACTTTGATTGTGTAGCGTTGTATCAAACTCCTTATTAGATCATGACTACCTTCATTGTTGTGCGGTCATTTAGTATAAACACTTTTTTAGCCAAATTAATTGACAAATGTTTCTCATAGTTATATCGAAATTATAATTAGTCTACCTAATGCTGTTTTCTTTTGGAACCAGCCGAGGGCGAGGTGATCTCTTTGACGATGTATTTTAACATCCTAAAACTCACTATCGGAATGACAGATTTTAATGAAATTTTTTATTGAGAAGCTTCTAAAAAGTTTGAAAAACATTGTGTTTCAGAACTTGAGCAATATTTTTTTTTAATTTATAAAAAAAACATCAATTTTTTTTTTGGAAAAATATTGAATTTCAATAACGGGTCAATATTTTTTTTTTTTTGAAATCTAATTTTTATTCGTACAAAAATTAAAACTAAAATTTGGCTTTGAATGATTTTTGGAATGAAAACGTTATCTCTCAAATATTTAAATTGAAAACGAAAAACACTATTATTTTTGAAATTACATACACAATTTTTTTACTTGACATGTTATGTAAGCATACATAGGTATGTAATTGTTCTATGTTCATATTAGAGAAAGCTTACTTCAGTGATGTTGCTGATGATGGCTAGTAGACTAGCCGAAATGCATTCAAACTTTTGAATTTAATTTTTTAATTTTATGTTAACAAATTATTTTTAATAAAGAAATTAAAATCCGTCTATGTAATCTCAACAATAATGGTGTTTTTCGTTTTTAATTTAAATTTGGCGTTCCAAAATAATTTCTTAAGAAACTAAAAAAAAAATTTTTTTATAAAACTTATTTAAAAAAAAAAAACACTACAACGACTTAAAATTTTTGTTCTAGCATAAATTCATATTTTCTTAAGAAATCACATGGCATTCTGAGTTTCAAAAAAAAATATATTTTATGCTTATGATTTTTTTTCTCTAATAATATTTTTTTTTTTTCTTAGTGTATTAGATACTCGTACTATAGGAACAAGCTCGTGCAATCCAGTTGTCTTATTAATAATAAGACAGAATGTTATTCTTTCAGAGATGGGGTTTGCAAAGTCTTCTTAAAAAAATAAATAAAAATTATAATTTTAATTACTATCTACATACTATGTATATTCATTATGTAGTTTTGCATAAAAAACAAAAGGTGAATATAAATATTTTGTTACTTCTTGCGTGTAAATAGTATCTTTTTAACTTCAAAGCTTTTTTTAAGAAGCTTCCGAAAATTCGAAAATTTTTCGAATAATATTATTTGTTTTTAATGTATTGATTTTTCATTTCATTGCTGAAACACCCTTTAGAAATAAAAAAAACACAAACAGAAGTTCATGCCTGTGGCAAGTTTTATTTAAAATTTCACGACATCCCCATAGTTAAACATCACACTACCATAATGTGTGAGCGATACACCTACGATAATATTATGATTGAGATATTACACATTACGGCTACGCTTCACATATTCAGGGGTTAAATTTATGATCCTTTTATACAGTATTTATTTTAATGAGATCTTTTGATTTTTATAGCTTACGGGCTTCCGAATAGCTCGGCTTACATTTATATTTTTTTTTATTTTATGAAGAACCTGAATAAATATTTTAAGAAATCCGTGCATCCAAGAGATTTTTATTACCTTAAGACACTGAGTCATAGATTTAAGAGTTATTCATTATAAAATATTTAATATACGAGTAGAAAACGTCCTTAATATGAAAAGGTTTATGTACTATCTGTGCTGAAGGCCCTGGTCCCAAAAGTTTAATCATTTCGTTTATAATATAAAATAGTGGATTATTGCTTTTATTTGTCACGTGAAACATTAAAGTAAGGAAATCTTGAGGAATGTTTAAACTGATGTATAGCATCAACAACTACACACTGAGTTAAAGGTTATGAATTTTTTGATAATTAAAATAAGGCACATAAACTTCTAGGAAAAGAAACCGTAAATAAAATGCAAGACTGGGTCGCACGAACTTGCTCTTATGTAAAAGACTAAGAATTTCAAAAATGAATGTTATTAGAGAAGAATTCATTTTTTAAATGACTACAACAACTCCCTTAGTAGTTGGAGCTAAACACAGTATGCCAAGTGTTTCAAGCATACGAGTATTATTAGTTTATGCAATTTAGTGGTTTCTTAAAAAATTAAGCGTTTATATACAAAATTTTCGAAACATTTTTAAGAAAAAATTTTGGTACGCCAATTTAAATTTTTTATTATTGTTCGAATGAAAATTAAATTTACAAAAAAAATATTAAGCCGTTCTTGAGATATCGAATTTTACAAGGAAACAAATAATTTTTTTTTTTAAATTCGGAAAATATTTTTTTTTATGTTTTGAAAGGCATTGTTTTCTAAACTTTTTAGGAGCTTCTCAATAAAAAATTTCATCAAAATCCCTTATGCCGAGAATTTCAAAATTCGAAAAAATCGTTCTATGGTAGGTACAGTTAGTAATATCTTGATTTCAAAATTTTTCTTATTAAATTTATAGATCGTAAAAATTAAATGAAAGCAAAAAAATTTTAGCAAAATTCTAGTAACCGTTTTCGAGAAAAATACGATTTTCGAAAACCATTTTTTAACATTTGTATTTGTAATTTGTTTTTATCAAATCTTTTATTTATCAAGTTCGAAAAAAATCGAGCATGGGGTCTGCGAAATATTGAGCCTCCAAAAAAAAAACAACCATTTTGTACCTCGACCTGCATTGTAAACTGCTGAAGCGCTTTGTTCAATCTTGGTATTTAACGTTCTTCCGTGATTCCTTAGAGGAGAAAGTGATTTTTTTTTTCAAATGGTACTTGTCATACATCCGTTATAAAAAAACTAAATTTCACTACCTTTCATCCTCAAAAATACTCACAAATTTTATGGAAATTTTGTAATTTTTGGTCTAATTTTCCTGGGCTAGTAGTTAAAAGCTTCTTTAGCAGACTAGTAGCAAATTTTATTATATGTTTTCAAAGTTTGGTGAAAATCAAAGGCAACGATAGTGTTCAGCCAAGTTCGCGGCACTATACCCTTTTTGCAGGAACAAACTCAGGCGGTTTTCGACACCCTTCTAACTTCAGTATCAATAATGTCAGAATCTTCAAATTCACATTATTTGTTTGTTGAACTGATAAAATAGGGATTCCTCATCAAATTTCAACTTTTCAGCATTAGTAGTTCCTGAGATTTAGGACTTGTTAATAATCGCTAAAAACCGTATCTGATTGACTGAATCAATGACAGATAATCAAAATTATGGAGCACTTACTTCCACAATAGAACGTTCTATTTATAAAGGTAATAATCGCCATTCGGAACTATCCATTGAGGGGTGTAACATCCACATAAAGGAATAAAGGGTAGACCAACTAGAAGTTTCTCTTTAAAAAATTAATGAAATGAACAAAATTAAATTTTGTCCAGAACGTCGTTTAAGTGGCTGCCTCCAGATGGTAGCGCTTTCTGTCACTCGAATTTTTCAGACCTTATTGATGTTTTCAGGCTGTAGCTCACGGATTGGATAATATTGACCTTAAGTGCCTGAATCGTTCCCGAATTTTTGGCATAAGAACGGTCCTTCATGGTTCCCCACAAAAAAAGTCCAAAGGTGTCAAATCGCACCTCCGAGGCGGATTACATCGCTAAGACAGCTGATAACAGGATTTAGGAGTTTGGTGCTAAAAAGCTCGATTTTGGCATGGGATGTGTGGCATGGCACGCGATACTGCATGATCCAGACAAGAGGTCGTCTAAATCCTTTTTTTCAATTTCAGTAAAAAAAAAGTCGGTTAACATGGCTTTAGAGCTGGAAACAGTTGTCAGTGTCAAAATAACCTATGATTTAAAAAGAAACTACTAAATGGTCTACCTTTACTTTCTCAAAATCGCTAAATTGTCTTGAGTAGTTCCGATCGTTGTTTAATGAGGAAATATTATAGAACGGTGGGACTTCCCGTTGTTTATTGTCTTTCTACCATATTTACTTTGACGTCTTCACTAACGTTTTTCGAAATGTTCACCTGACAAAATAAAATCTGTGCAAAAAAGAATGAAATAACAGCAGAAAAACATAAATGTTCAAAAAAGAGAGCCAAGTTTTCATGTTTGCAAAAACCCTGTGTGTAAAAAGTCGACCGTTAAAATTAGAACAGTAATATCGAAATAACTCGTAATTATGAGGGAAAATTTTATTTATGTTATGTTATTATTATTACTGTTTAAAATTTGGAGGGTTCACTGATCAAGTTTTCATAACCTTTGAAAATTTGAGTATTAAAAGAAAACTTGCCAAGTAAACCCGGCAATCATAACCTAGAGACCGCATAAGAAATATATATTTTAAAATATTTTTTTTTTCTGAAAGGTCTTAAGATCGACTATATCCGCTTTCAAATCTATCCATTATTACAGGAAACACTGTATACTATGATACTATCTAAAAATGTTATTAGCTTATGCAAGAACAAACATTTTAAGTCGCTGTAGTGGTTTCTTAAAAAAAATAAGCTTTTTTATAAAACGTGTTTAAGAGAAAATTTTGGTTCGCCAATTCAAAGGTTTTATTATTTTTCGAATAAAAATTAAATTTACAACCAAAAATATTCAGCCGTTTCTGAGATATCGAATTTTCAAAAAGAAAAAATAGATTTGTTTTTTCAAAATTCAAAAATTATTTTTTTTTAAGTTTTCTCTATAATTTTTTTTATTAAAATCCGTTAAGTCGATAATGAGATATTCTAAATTTGAAAAAATGGTTCTATGGTAGGTACAGTCAGTAATATGTTGATTTCAATTTTTCTTATTAATTATAAATCGTAAAAATTAATCAAAAGAAAAAAACTTTTAGCGAAATTCTCGGAACCATTTTCGAGAAAAATACGATTTTGGAAAACCATTTTTAAACATTTGTATGGAGGGTACCGTTATTTTTACCTAAAATAAATTTTTTTTTTCTTACATCTTGTAGTTTATATTAAGAAATTTTTATTTATCAAATAATAAAATATAAATATAAATATTGAGTTTTGAAAAAAAAAAAAATTCAAAAACAAAATAATGTTCAAACTGCTGGGGAACTTTAGTATAAAAAAAATATCAAAATCGGCTGTACAGTTCTTGAGAAAATCAAAAGGTAAAAAAAATGGTTCCATGGGGGGTACCAAAAATAACCATTTTTAGGAAGTTTTTCAACCATTTCCTAGCCTTAACTAAATGAATTTTTTAGACAGACAGAATTGCGAGATCCACTTTTTTAGTCTTCGCTATCATCGTAATGTCAACTTTGATCAAAATCTCGAGTTCGATTTTTTTTCCGAATGCATAACTTGCCTTATAGTACCTATAAGTCGCAAGTAAAAATGGTTTCAAGGGGGAAACAATAATAACCATTTTCCGTAAATTTTTGAACCATTACCTAGGCTTAATTAAATTAATTTTTTTACTTTTTTTGTCTTAAATGTGTGGAACAGTTTTTTAAATAAAATACGAATCTATAACTTGCCTTAAATGTAGTATCTATAAGTCGCAAGTCAAAATGGCAATTAAAATGCATCTCCTTAAATGCATGGATAGTTTCTTTGATGCAAGCATTATTCATGGATTATGGTATATGGGCGAGATATTTCCCTTGGCGTCAGAAGATTCACGAATCATTGTCCTGAATTGACATCTATGTACGTATGTCAACTTAATTCAAATGTTTCAAAAACACAAATATGTCTTCTATCAACCAAGTGTCATATACCATAGACAGAGTGGGGCATCTAGTGGTCTCTTATTAATTCATAGGTTATTTCGATACTGACAGCTGTTTTCCAGTGGAAATCTTGACAGAAAGCCAGTATCATATCTCCGACAAACTAAATGTGTCGATTTACGCTTGACCAACATTTTTTTTTTTTTCACTATCAGAATTGGTCGAAGAAAGCTTATAGCAAGCTCCGTCTTTCGACCAATGGTTTGCCAACACAGAGAACTGTGTTATACCACCGGCTCATCATTTAGTGCAGTGTTAGTTGTTAGTAGGCAAACTCTATTACAATTAACTATTAACTATTAACTATATTAAATAAACAAATAATATTACGTAAGAACAAAACAATAATATAACATGAAACAAAGAACATTTAGGAGCGTGGACTACTGGTTTTGAGTAGGTTTTTTAATTTACTTTTATTTATATTAAAATCAAAAATATTTGAATTCCAATTTACAAGTCTATGCATACGTGTCAAGGGCTCATGCATCATGCATGCCATAGTTGGTCCTATGTGTTGGGACCTTAATCATATCGAGGCCTCGAAGATTATAACCTCCTCCCCGATAATTAAAATATACCGAACATAAAAGATCTGGTGCATCTGTGACGCCTGTTATTAATTGGTGGAAAAATACCAAATCATTGTTTGTTCTTCTTTGTTCCAAAGTTTGCATCTGAAGAATAGCTGATCGTTGGTCATAAGAGAGGACATACGAAGGATCACTCCATTGAAGTCCTTTCAAGGCAAAATGAGTAAAGTTTCTTTGCACAGATTCTAATCTCTCAAAATGAATATCATAAAGAGGAGTCCAAACCTGCGATGCATACTCAAGATGGGGACGCACCAAGGAGTTGTATAAAGCCCGGGTGACATTGGGATCAACAAATTCTTTAGACCAGCGCTTAATAAACCCTAACATTGAATTGGCCTTATTCACGATTTTGGGAAATATACATTGGGAAATATTGAAAACTTATTTCTATAGTCAGTGCTGTGAAGCCGTGAAAAGAAGTTTTTGCCGAAATGGCACGCACTGTTTAACACATTTAAGGGTTTGTCATAAAAAAATTCCTGTCGTCCACCCTGTAACAGAAGTAAGCTGTTATACTTACTTCAAATAATTAATTTGAATTTTGTAAAGCTTCATTCAACAGCAAATACTTAAAATGAGGAGTTTCATTGACCCAAACAACTATTCTTTGCCTCAACGAAAACGCAGTTACTGAAAGAAATTTCAGTGTTATGTTCAGTGTACTGAGGTATTTAAAAGCCAGTTTGAGTTTGGATATTTCTAAAGTTCCCTTAAAATTAAATTTCTGTGGTTCTAAGCTTCTTTACACAAACATAAACACTTCCTTCTGGAAAAATCTTCCGATAATCTCATGTGTGATAATTATTTTATAGAATTGAGCCTTAATGAGCTGATCGGCTTAGGATTTGTTGCCAGTATTATTTTCTTTAAAGAGGCATCTAAGTAGTTTTGTCCGTTTATTCGTTATAGTCTTCGGTTAATTAATTCGTATAGAAATTTTGATTTCATTTGATTAAGCTAAGAACATTATTCTTAGAGAAAGTCAGAGGATTATGATATTATTGATTTTTACAGAAATATTTACACAAATATTGGTAGGTATCTCTATTTGCTTCCGAGCAAGCTGCAGCACCCAAGAGTAGACCCCTCACATGAAGCCTATCATACTTATTTGAAAACAACCTCCCTCTTCTCTCATATATATTTAATAATATTTAATATATATTTAATAATTTTCTGGTAAGCACATAGCACAACCAAAAACAAAAACAGCTGGTAGGCAGCGATGTTAACGCTGTCGCATCGCTTCCATCTGTACCTAGGCTTCGATTTATTCACATCTCTCGATTAATGAATACAGTCACTGAAAAAGATGTTATAGATTTTGTTGCACACAAACTAAATTTGCCATCAAATAGTTTGGTTTGTTCTAAATTAATTAAAAAAGATGCGGATGTTTCATCGTTCCATTTCATAAATTTTAAACTTGGGGTCCCTGCGGGATCTTTTCATGATGTGCTTCGAGAGTCTATATGGCCAATAGGAGTTCAAATTAAACAATTTATAAGCCGTTCAAAAAACGATCTTGGCAAAACACTGGAGGTCGCAAAAACATAAACAACAATTTTCCTGCTTCTGAAACCAATACCTACTTTTCTATGTATTATCATAATGTTGGAGGTATGAGAACAAAGTCTCATGAATTTTTTACTGCTGCTGCTGACTGTTCTTATGACGTTATTGCCCTGACAGAAACATGGTTAAACGAAAAAATTTTCACTAGTGAATATTTCAATTCTGATTTCAACGTTTTTCGTAAAGATCGTTGTTACGAACGGACTGGCCAAAATAGAGGTGGCGGTGTTTTATTAGCTGTAAAATCTATTTACTTAAGTAAAGAAATTAATTTATCTCAAGATTCTGTTGAACAAATTTGTGTACGTGTAGATTTACCTATTCACTCCAATCTTGAAATGATTCATGTGTACTTTTTTGTTTCTTATATTCCACCTTTATCGCAACATGCAATTTATGACACTCATATCAAGAATATTACAAATATTGTTAAAAATATCGATGAAAATTGTTATTTCGTAATCGTTGGAGATTTTAATTTGCCTAACGTAAAATGGTTGTTCTCAAATGATGAAAAAAGAATGTTTCCTGTTAATGTCACCAAAGATTTTGAATATAATGTGATTGATAATATAACTGCTTTAAATATGTACCAAATTAATAATATTCCTAATTCTTTAGGACGTATTTTAGATCTTATTTATATTGATAGTAATTTTGAAGCTCAATTAAATGAATCAAGTTTTAAATTATTGGAAAATAGTATTCATCACAATGCACTTGAGATTGTATTTAACTTTTCTGTTTTAAATGAATCAAAATTATCTAATATTGTTCAAAAGTATGACTTTAAAAATGCGAATTATGTGTCAATGAATATTTACTTAGAAACTATTGATTGGCAGCCAATTTTTAAGTGCTCAAATCTGGAGCTAGCTTTTACTATGTTTCGGAACATTCTAGAAAAAATTATTTCAAATTTCGTCCCTTTAAAACAAGTTAAAAATTCTAAGAAGCCTGTTTGGTTTAATAAAAGTTTGTCCAGACTTAAAAATGTCATGAATAAATTGCATAAAAAGAGTAAAATTTTTGCTTCATTTCGTGAGCAATTCAGACAGGTAAGGAGAGAGTATGAATTTTTGAGAAAATTTATTTATAAGCAGTACATTTGCTCTCTTGAATCGAACATTAAAAAAAATCCGAAATGTTTTTGGTCATTTTTAAATACTAAACGTAAATCGCTTGGGATTCCATCTAACGTTTCATACAAAGGGGTAGCCTCAGATAATTTGAATGTTATTTGCAATAATTTCGCCTCATTTTTTCAGTCAAATTTTATTGACTTGAAATTAAATTATGATAATCTGGAAAACTCACCTTCAGTTGTTGACGTTGGTAGTCTATATTTATCTGAAGACGATGTACTAGCAGTTTTATCCTCTCTTGATGAGAATTTTTCCGTTGCTCCAGACAACATTCCGCCAATTCTTTTGAAGGCTTGTAGATTTAAACTTGCGGTTCCATTGTGTTTTATATTCAATATGTCTTTAAATCAAGGTGTATTTTTGGATACGTGGAAATATTCATTTATTACTCCTCTGCATAAATCCGGTTCAAAAAGTGCTGTTGAGAACTACAGACCTATTGCAAAACTTCAGTTGATCCCTAAAGTTTTCGAAGCAATAGTGAAAAACAAACTGTACTTTTTAGTTCAAAATCATATATCTCAGCACCAACACGGTTTTATGAGTGGAAGGTCGACATCGACAAACTTATCGATTTTTACCAGCTATTGCCTTGATCATATGGAAAAACATTTTCAAATTGACACCATCTACACAGATTTTTCAAAGGCTTTTGATCGCGTTCAACATAATGTACTAATAAAGAAACTTGAAATGTTTGGTTTTCATTCTGTGCTGCTTAGTTGGATTAAAAGTTATTTAGAGGACAGAAAACAATATGTCAAAATTGGTTGCGAGTTATCTAAGGAAATAGTGAACTTCTCAGGTGTACCTCAGGGTAGTCACCTTGGACCGTTACTGTTTATTATTTTTATTAATGACTTGCCCAGCCTCCTCTCTTTTTCAAGATGCCTTTTGTATGCTGATGATCTTAAAGTTTTTAGCTGCATAAAATCGTTATCTGATGCAAATAATGTCCAAGCTGATCTAAATAAAATTCTTCAATGGTGTAAGATGAATGGACTCTTTCTTAACAATAACAAATGTAGTGTTGTTACTTATTCAAAAGTACTGAATCCTTTCTGTTTTGAATACAAGCTTGATAGCCACTCTTTACAAAGAGTAGATTATCAGAAGGATCTCGGAGTGATTTTCGACTCGAAAATAAATTTTTCGCTTCACATCGATCATATAATTTCTAGAGCAAACTCGATGTTCGGTTTTATAGTCAGAAATTCAAAATGTTTCGAGGATCCTTATACAATTAAAACTCTTTACACGAGTATTGTAAGACCGTTGCTGGAGTATTGTAGCGTTATATGGAATCCTTACACTAAGTCAAGTATCCTTCGTATAGAAAAAGTTCAAAAAAGATTTACTAAGTTTGCCTTACGTAAAACTTTTGGTTCTTTAAGTGTTCCATGTTATGAAAGCAGATGTGTTCTCATCGACCTAAAACCTCTCATTTTGAGAAGAAAATTAAATTCTGTACTCTTTGCTTATGATGTTCTCAATTCTATTATTGATTGTCCAGTGCTGTTGTCAATGTTTAATATGTATGCACCTGCTCGTAGTTTGCGACCAAGAAATGGTGATTTTTTATATGTTCCATATCATAGTACAAGTTATGCTAGGCACAGTCCAATCACTAATGCGTGCATTGATTTTAATGAATTTGATTATGCAATTGATTTTAATATGAATAGAAATGAAATTAAAAGAAAATTGATAAGCTTATTGCAAACACTATAACGTATATTTAACTTAATTAATTAATTTATCTTTTTAAAATTGTATATACATGTATTGAAAGTTAATTTTAATGGGTAGTCTTCATAAAGTCTTGTAACTTGAATGACGGTAATAAATAAATAAATAAATAAATAAATAAGTAAATTGAAAAAGGAAAAACGTTAAAAATCTCATTATTGTCATTACCATTTCTACAAGTTATTATTAAATAATAACTCTCATTTGCTTATCGTCATCATTTTCAAGGAGTTTTGTTGGAACTACAAGAGGTGGTGGTAGTAAGAACAAATTGAAGTGCCAAATAGAAGAGAATAGGGGGTGCGATGGGAAGTACTTGAGCGCGTCTTGACATAGACACAACAGCTATACTATGCCACCGAAGAAGACACCCAAAGAGAATGAGTTGTTAGAAAAGTTAATTACCATTAATTATCGCGTGGAATTTGCATTAGTTTGAAATGAGAGGGTTGTATTTAAATTAAACCGAAATGATTTATTTACACCGCAGAGTTTACGATTAAGTGGGAAGACGACGCGTATAGTTTTGCTGATAAAGTGGGTTAGGGTGCTTTTGTGCGTGTAATCGAGGGGAGATCGAAAAATGAGATGGGTGAGTGAGTTAAGGTATTTTTTTAGCAATTTTTGAAGGCTTGATATGGGGGAGATTAGACTTGCATTGGAAAGATTGGCTGCCAGTAATTATTAGATACTCAGATGTATGTTTACAGAGAAAGCTTGTTTGGTGAGGAGTAAGCTAGTTGGTTAGATTTAAGCCTCTCAGATTATTAATTCGTACAATTAAAGAATTGTTGAACATTCTCTTTTGAATGCGAATTTCTACAATGGTGCCTTTAATTTTGGTTACAGTTATAAGATCGGATGATGAAAATTGTCAAAAATCAAAAAGTTCCTGATCCTGTCCGAAATTAAACAGCATTTTAGAGCAAACTGTACATAATTTCAATGTATATAGTTCTTCTTGGCTTCCATATTCTGGTCAGACAATACCCGGAGAAAGGTATCTTGAGATCTTTGCTGTGTTAAATCATTTAACTCAGCTTGTGAATGAGCCAACTCAGTTTCCCGACATTGATAGACATTCCGCAAACATGCTTGATTTGTTCCTGACCACTGACCATGATAAATACACTATTAGTGTACTAGCACCTCTAGGCAAGTCGGACCACTATATCATATCAGCTAATTTCTCATATTTCACCAAACCAGTTAAAGAGAAAATACCAAAGAGAACCGTTTGGCAATGTGAGAAATCCTATTAGGACGGTCTCAATAATTTCTTTTTCAACTTTAACTGGTCACTATGCTTCCTCGATAGTGACGTAAATTCCAACACTGATATGTTAACTGGTATTATTCTCGAAGAAATGAGAACTTTCATCCCTAACAGGACTAAAAGCATAAAACCAAAAGAGAATTCTTAGTACGATAATAGCTGTAAGGAGGTTATAAGGTTCAGATAGTCTAGGTTCCGTTGTTACAAAGCCAACACAACTGAGGAAAACCGGAAAAAATACAAAGAAGCGCGGAATGCCTGCAATGGTCATATAAAACGAACCAAGTTTTTACATGATCAAAATACTACAATATCCCAAAGGTAGTAAGAATCTAATGTCATTTGTGAAAAATAGTAGAAATTCCATCAGCAGCTGTTCGTCAGTTCCAACGCTCGTTTACAATAACACTCCTGTGAAAAGCTCTGCAAATTCGTCGCTGCCGCATAGTTTTATAACTCCTCCTGTTCTTGAGAGCTTGAATGGTTTTATAGGCGAATCTTCGTTCGCACTCGTACAGTTGGAAGAGACTTTAAAGATCTACATATACACAAATCTGTTGGTCTAGATGGTATATCAGCTATTATTCTCAAGAGGCATTCTTCTAAGCTGGTGAAACCATTACGTAACCATGTCTATCTATCCTATTCCTGTGGACTCTTTCCGAATGGATGGAAAACAGCATTTGTCCTCCACCTCTTCCAATTAATAACCAACAATTGCACATACATCCCTTCTTTCCAAGCTCATGGAAACGCTGATTAAGGATCAACTTAAGAAACATTTACTTTAAGAACGAAAGCTTCTTCGTAGCAACAGGTTCACTGGTGATCTGATCGCATATCTCACCAAAAGTTGGAACAAATTCTTGCACTATGGTGAAACCAAGGTTATTACACTTGAGTTTGGAATGTATGTAGCCCTCTTATCGAAAATTTGACATCGATGAATTTCTTCTTCGTTGGATTAGAAATTACCTTTCAGGCTGTTCAATTCGTGTTGTTTTTGACGGTTTTAAGTCTGATATTCACAAAATAAATGCTGCTGTGCCCCAAGGCTCCGTTTTGTGTCCGACTCTCTTCCTTTGATGCTGCGAAAAATTCGGCGAAATGATTAGTTTTCCTCAGATGATATAAGCTGTTTTTCCCCTTCTGACAATTTATAAGGCATACATTCGGCCTTAGCTTGAGTATAACTTCCATAATTTGAAGATGCATGGTTGCTCGTGAGGGTTACCGTTGTTGATGGATCGGCTGTGAGGTATGTGTTCGATATATTCATTGATTTCGGGGTTCTTTCTACTTCCTTGACTGGGCGAGTTTCGAGCGGAGGTTATTTGAGGTAGTCTGTCGCGAGATTGTGATCTGGAGAAGTTATTTTTTTTTGGAAAACTGCTCGCGATGAGAGTCCTGTAGACTCCGTAACTTTTGGTATTGAAAGTATATGTCCACAAGGGTCTATATTGGGGGTTCATATATATGGAACCTTATGAAGGACCCTCTACTGCAGCGTCATTCATCCTGCTTACGCTGATGATCTCCTTGTCCTTGTTGAAGGCTAGTCCCGTACTGAGTTGGAAAACAGGGCTGGCGGGGTAAGTCTAAGGTACGTGACGAAAGTCCGGTACCATGGGATTACTATAAGAAAGAGAATGACCTTTCTTCCTCACCTTACACGTTACAGGTGAGATCAAGACTTAGAAGTCTTGGGCCGTCCGGCAGTCAGAAAGATAAAAGATTCTAAAGTGTGACTGCGGCGTGTCTAGGCGCACGATACGTGTTGTATACAATGGCCTGTTTGTTGTTTGTGCGTGTTACGATGCCTTTAATACTAAATGCGATTTTCTCTTGTAAAAGGAACGTGCTACTTGGTACACTTAGAATGTGTAACACTGTTTTCACGGAGGCTCTGCAGATTTTGGCAGGTGTGCCTCCGCTCGACTTGGAGGTGATACGTCGAGGTATCGATGGCAGGTTGGTGAGACAGCGTCAGCTCTTGGCATCTGACTGTATGTTTTTCAGGTGGTAATCTTGTTGGACAGAATCAAGGTAGCGCTACCTTTCTCTACTCTGAGGTTCTAGTGGCGTGCGACCGTGAATGCCTGGCCTTTTCGTTCTTCACGGGCCTTCTGTTAACTGGACATGGTTCCTTAAATGCATTTTTGCAACCTTGGTCAGCCAAGTGGATTGCTTATGAGGACGCGAGGGATTTGTGAAAAAATCTGCGATTTGCACACGTCAGACAACTATCTGCGATGGTTGCGGTGTGGGTAAATGGTGCTAGGGATTTCAGTCGTATCCTTTTTAATAGAGAGAAGGCTGACAAATCTGGCCAGCTTTGCTTTCAGTTTTTCAGATTCGGCGGTAAAAATGACATTCTGTTTGTTCTTGTTGTAGACAATCCATATGGTTGGGGTTCCCCCATTGCTGGCCTCTGTAGCAAGACTTGACCCCGTGCGTACATGGAGGAAAAGTAGTTTCTGTGTCACTAATGGCATTGCCTCTCTGTCTCTGACTATCTATGAGGCCTTTTTGTGGGAGCATCGTGGTGACTCTGGTTGCCTCCAATCCGCGGGAACAATTTATTATCCAAGATTTATCTATAAATAAGCCTCGCTTCTCAAGTAGTGTGGACATGCCTTAACACGTTCGAAAAATTTCTACTGGGAAGGTATCATGCTATCTCAGGGCGGTGGTCAACGTTTAACTTCTCTGTTATAGTATGTAGGCCCGCTGTGGAATTAAGCTTTATTTGGTACGTGTCCACGTTAAACGTACTTCGGTCCGTTTCCGACTGGGCTTTGCAGCATTTAAAAAAGTTCCCTTATTTTGGGCGAAAAGTCAGTTTTAGAGACGGGGCGCATTTTTAAATGAATGGCTGCGTTAATATGGAACGATACTAATCCACACGAGGTGCACCCAGGTGACAATGCATTCTTAAAGTTACCGTTTGGTGTGGATTTTGGGCGGCCATCGTCATATTTTTTTCGAATGACATTCGTCATGAACAATTTGAAGGTAAGGTTATTTCCCACAGAGGAGACATGAGTTTGCCATTAAGGTCATACGATTTGACCCTGCTAGACTTTTTTTTTGTAGGGTTTCCTGAAGTCGCAACTCTTTGCGAATAAAACACAATCAACTGGTGCCCTGAAGATGGACACATCACAAACTACCGCTTAAAATCAGCAGAATAATCATTAAAAATTGGATCCCTCGAATCTGTGCCACCGTCAAAAGCTGAGGAGTTCATTTTAACAATGTCATATTACATACATAATGGCATAAATGAACCTTTCCAATAAAACAAGAATTTTTCCAATAACTTACGCACAGCTTGTTTTATTCCATTTCAAAAGCTACCCGGTTTTCCTTCAAATAGAATTTCAAAAAATACAACTTACCCTGTTTAAATTAAATGATTGTTAAATATTCTTACGTACAATAAAAACTAATAATAAAAATCCTAAATTTCGTTTAGTTTCTTTTTTTTAGAAAAACCTCCATGATCAACTTGCTCACGTCTGCATAAATGTCATAAGTATTGCAAGGCAAGCCCTTGCTTTATCAAACTTAAAATATTTCTGCCACAAAGGTAATAATTCGTTTCGCAGAAATGCGAATTGTAATTTTCCACAGTCAGAGAAGCAGTGTCATGAGGTTTTTGTATCTAGGTATACCGTTTTCTATCTTTAAATCAACTTACCCACACCCGCAATAACTATAAATACACGAAGCAAAAACCAACTAAGCCCTCGAAATCCGTAAAACAACTCCTCTGTTTCATATAATACAACTGCTGCAAGCTATGATCAAAAAGACCACCATGGAGAGGGTGTATGAGAGAGAGAGGGGGAGAGAACTTGGAATATCCTAAGATTCAGCCAACTGCAAAATGCAAAAACGAAAAAAAAGACTTGAAATTTAAATCGTCTCCGTCGTCGTTGTCGTCGTCGTCGTTGTCGTAGTCGTATTCGAAATGGTAGTCCTTTCTAGTCCTCTTGTCGAAACATCGGGATTCCCAGTGATTATGAATTAAGACACATCCAACAGTTTTAGTGTGGATGCGGAATCCAAATCCTGTTGCATACAAAATTCCTCCTGTGCAACAAAACACGATTCGTAATTCACCGGGTAAGAACTGACGTTATCAGTTGCTGAACATTTCCAACTTGTTTTGTCATATATTTCTTTGCCCAGCTACGGCAATGTCGTTTTTACCTGTCACTATGGCAGCGGACTACCCAACCTTACCTCTCACACCACACTTCCAAGGACTGTCGTAGTTTTTTCCGATGGATTTTTTTGTGATTTTTGTTCTCTAACTGTTGGGATGCATCTCCTATGGTGTGCATACTTTTTGTTGCGTTCACCAGCTCCTTTTTGATTAAACACAATTTTTGGATAGCTCCTGTGGATCTCGCACAGGGCTGGGGTCTTGGCTTAAGTAACTGCAAAAAAAGAAAAAATATCGGATTTGTCATGTGGCAAAAAGTACACACCTATACAACTAATACACACAACTACAACAACACAACAGCCTCCCAGGAAGATGAAGAAAATGATAAAATGGCAAAATTTTCGTCTCAGAACTTTTAATTAGTTTTTGTTAGCCTGGCGCGTTGCTTAGGTTTTATTTTTGCAATTTTTTTGTACCCAGGTACAGAGAGTAGCATTGGTTGAATTGATATGAATGTATGTATATCCACAGGACATGAGCTGAATTGAGTTAAATTTTTTTTTGTTTTTAATTTTTGTTTCACAATCTTTTATCCTTTAGTTCGTTATCACTTTACTTTATTTGTATGCCTGTTGTGCTGATTTAAAAGGATTTTTGTTTGCATTTTTTATTTCGTCCTTGCGATACGGATCAACTTTATAGATACAAGCTACATTTCTAAATCAAATTCTAGTTTTATAGATTTGTTTTATTATTCTCTTAATGAAATTTATAACCAACTAGAAATCCTTGGGAGTGTTTTTTTTTTTGCAGGTTTTGAGGTTAGAAATTAATCGAAATGAGACAGATTACAGGATCTCATGGCTTATCAGAGAGGAAAATAACGATGCTGGGTGGGGAAGATTGTCTTGGCAGTCGTAATGAGTTGGCGTGTGGCTAGCAGAGTTTAAATTGACTTTTAATAAAATCCACCCTTTTCTTAGATGTAATAGGAGCTTTATAGATACACTTCTATACGTAGTTTGTCAATAGGGTGAAATCAAGCCAACCAAAGAAAGCTGTGGCTTAAGTTTTGTGTTTCTGCCTACAGCTATTTTTAAAAAGGCGTGAGTTGGAATAAGTCTTTCTGCAAGCCGACACCACGGAAATTGAAATGGTTTCCATTTAACTTAATAACAACTTAAATTATAATTAAGGCTCGCAGTGGATTACTTTATACCAATTGTAGGTTAATTTGTCTTTTCTTTCAATTGCAGGTGTTATTTCTGGATAAGACAAGGTAAGCATTCGAAAGAAAATTGAATTGTTTAAGACTTTGTGATCAAATAAGGAAACCTTAACCAATCATTGGTCCTTTTCTGTTTAATAGATCATTCCTATATTTGAAGACCTTCTAGGAACTTGCAACTTTTTTTGCTTTATCAAGCTTTTCCAGCTGGCATCAATTCATTTTCTAAATTCATGTCACTTAAAACATATTGTACACCATATCGAAGTGCCCTTTGAGGTCACACAATTGTGATGTAGTAACTTCCTTTCAGTTTTTTTTATTACTGAAGATGACGAAATTATCCCGTCATATCCAACAACCTAGGCTTATGAGAACAGTCATTACTTTATGTTACATAACTTCAACTTGAAGTTGATAGTATTTCTTTTTTTTTCGCATTAAGTTGAAGTAGGAGAAGATATGAAGATACACTGTATTGGCTGTACAGTGAAATCGACCTAGTCAAACGAATTAAACTGCGATGACTGGGTCATGTACGAGTATAGCCAATGGAATTGGTTTAGGTCCGGTAAGTTTTCGAATCAAGTTCCGACGGCACAGTAGAGGAAGATCGTGACTCAAGGGACCCACAGACAAAAGGAGACAGCTAGCGACCAAGCTACTAGTTGGAGAAGCTTGTTAGTGAAGGCAAAGGCCCAACCCGAAATGAAGTCCGTTTTAAATAGGTTTTTCAAGTACAATGGAATTCTTTTTGATTGAAATCGGTAGAGTTTAGATTAAGGACAGCGTTCAGGATTTAAAATTAATAACTGGAATAGTAGTACCACAGAAATATTAGCTAAGCCCTGATTATAGCTTGAATTCTCGGAGTCCTCGAATAAAAGTTCTGTTGTTGGTATCCCTAGAAACTGTAACCGTCACCATTAATTCCCATCGCTGTAGCCAAAAGTTAACCAAATGGTTTTGGCCTGAAATCACAAGACGGTAACACATCTCAAGTGATCCGAAATATTTTGTGTGATTTGTCACCGTTGGATTTCTTGTGCACAAATGGCAAAACTCATGAAACTTTGATCGTATTCAAAGAACCAAGTTTTTGCATGGCCAAAAATTACGACAAAAAATATTGTAATGTTCCAAAGGTAGTAAATACTAATTCGTCTTCGGTTCCTTATCCCGTTTTCAATGGCAATCATTATGTCAGCTAACATGAAAAAGTCAATTTCCTTGCAGCACAATTTGCTGTCAATCCGACGCTGCTTTCTGATTGTGTCATGTATCCTCCTGTAATTGGCAGCGTTAATAATTCTATGGGACAAATCTTCTTTCGAATTCGTACAGTCGCAAGAGTACTGAAAGATCTCGATATACACAATTCCGCTGGCCCAGATAGTATTCCCCCAATTAATTTGAAGAAGTGTTCTTCTACTCTGACAAAACCATCGCGTAAGCTTTTCCAGCATTTGTCCAGCCTTTCCATGAAAAAGGCGAATCTTCTTCTCCCTCTAACTATCATCCAATTGCACTTGAATTCCCTTTTTTCTAAAGTCATGAAAAGGCTGATAAATTAACAGCTCAAGAAATATCTTGAAGAACGAAAGATTCTTAAGAACCGGCAGTATGGTTTTTGTAGCAATATGTCTACCGGTAATCTGATGGTATATTCCACCGACCAGTGGCACAAATCTGTAAATCGTTTTGGTGAAAGTAAGATTATTGTTCTTGATATTTCAAAAGCATTTGATAGAGTTTGGCATCAACCTCTTTTATTGAAAATGCGCGCACTTGGTATTGATGAATCTCTTCTTCGATGGATTGGAAACTACCTTGCAAACCGCTCAATACAAGTGGTATTGAAAGGTTTTAAGTCTGAAATTCATGAAATAATTGCTGGTGTGCCACAGGGCTCCGTTTTGTCTCCGACACTCTTTCTGATATCTGTCAATGATCTTTTGCCTGAAACTTCTAATACATTAATTTCTTTTGCTGACGACAGTACTTTCAGCTTCTAATATTCGTTTCCAGATGCATATCTTTGTCCTTCGGATGTGGATCTAGAATGGAAGAACTTGATAGCATTGTAAAATGGGGAACCATAAACCGCGTAGAATTTAATACTTCAAAAAGTCAATGATGTCTTCTTTCGTTAAAGCGCAACCCAGCTCCCATGCTGCTATCCATTAACGACACTTGCTTTGAGGAAACCGAATAGATCTCTCTTCACGGTATGTGATGCACCTTGTTTGGAATGACCACATATTCGACGTCGCCAAAAACGCTGCTTAGTGCTTAGATTTCCTTCGACGTTGCAACAATTTGTTTACCCCTCTGATCTGGCTGTAATCTATAAGGCTTATATTCGTCCAAGGCTCGAGTACGATTCCCATACCTAGGCAGATGATCCAATAACACACTTGAGTCTCTAGGATAGAATCCAAAAAAGAGCTTTAAAAATGAAAGGTGATAAAAGTAAAACAGAAACATTTGAATCTATAGAGCATCGTCTTAATGTTTCGCGTCTTTCATTATTTTACCGTAATTTTTAAAGATTTATTCAAGAGTTGCTTCCCATCCGCTGTGTTGGTCGTAATGTTGATTAAATGAAAGATTTTTCCATTTCCTTTTTCCCAACGTTTCGACGCGACGGTGGTTGCGGTCTTATTCATGGGATGTCTTTATTTATACAAAAAAATTATTTTACTCGTACATAAGTGATACTGTATAAAATAACTTTTTTGTATACCTAAATATAAATATAAATGGAAAAATATTTCATTTAATCAACATTACGACCAACACAGCCGATGAGAATCAACTCTTGAATAAATCTACAATTGAACTTGGTCAAAAATTTCATAAATAACGTAATTTTTATAGACACTTTTCTAGTGAAAAAGACAGCTGCATTCCACCGTTTTAACAATTTAACCGTAATACTCGCTCTTCAAGGAATGCCAATCAGTTTACTCTCGAACTCAACTTCAGATGTACTGTTAAATTCAGAGATTCTTACTTTAGCCGCACTACACAAATGTGGAATGCCTTACCCATCTGTATATTTCCCTGCCATTATAATATTCAGACATTCACAACCAATGTGCATCGGTATCTCCTTTTAAATCCTCTCCAACGCTCGCACTGTGCTCAAACATTTTAAGGGTAGTCATAAACCCTTTAGGGCGTGAAAGTAATAAAAAAAAAAAAAAAACAGTGAGGACGAATATTCGTGAAGTTTATGTAGGAGTTATTGCATGATATGTGTCTAAAAGTTATCTAAAATCACATTTTAAAAATCGAGCTCTACAAGAACTCTCATGTAGGCCATTTGTATGATGTTATATTCAACTCTACTAGGATCAAAGAATATAAATGTAAAACGAAGCTTTGATTGAACTCTAAATCATCAATTCTATTAAAAGTGACTTTCTGCACCATAAAATGAAATACCATTTATGATTAAATGAAAATTTTTCAAACCCTTTAAAATTTCATATATACACACATACAAATGTGCTTATGATGGCTTAAGAGTATTTCCAAGAGTTCACTCTTACTTTTTTCTTGCACTTGAGGGCAAATATTGGTATCATGTAAAAAAAAATCATATTTAAAGGTCTAAAAACATAATTAAAACTAGCATTACGATAGTGAAGAACTCCAAAAAAAATTGAGTTTTATATCATGAAGTCGAAGACTAAATCGAGCTATAACCTGACTGAATGTGCAAGTATTTGCTTTATAGAGATGATTTTTTATAACTCTTTAGTGGAGAAACTTGATTTTTTTTTATTTTGATTATTTAGAACGGGAAGCTGCTATTCAACAATTTTGTTTTAAAAAAAAAAATCTCGAAAACAGCTTAGTCACATCTGATGTTGATTAAAATACCCACCAATAATATCTGAAATAGTAAATATTAATCAAGTTTTTTCCGGATAACGAAAGTATGGTTTTGAATATTTTTGAGATATGCTTAATTTTTGGGTTAAAATTCTGTATGTGTCAAAATTCGGTATCCAAAATTCTGTGATCCAAACTCTGTAAATGATAAAATAAAAACTGTTTTGATAATGAGCATTGACAGAGTTTTGAAAAGCAGAATTATAAATTTACAGAATTTTGAAATACAGAATTCCGGAAAACAGAATTTTTTCACAAACATATTCGTAAATCAAGAAATATATTTTTTTTCAAGTAAACGGTATTTCAATTTGGCAGCCCGCGCTGATCATGTTGTATTAATGACATCTGTCAAATCTGTTGTCAATTATTTAGTTAATGATGCCAAATCACCGTGTTAATTAACACGATTGAATAGCACATTCAAATGACAAAACTTTATTAACAAAATTAAAATAAATAAATTAATATTGTAGTGCCACAGCTCGAAGAGAACCAGGAACTAGTGGCTTACAACTCTCAACCATTCCTGCGTGCGTGTTACCAGGAATGGAGGGGACCTACAATTTTTTGACGATTCCGAACGGCTAATAAGCAGCACTTTTAATGACAAGAGATACTCTTAGAGGATTTGTCAATTTCTCGTAAGAGGCAGTACACCCCTGAAAAAAAAAACTTATTTGCAGCGGCTGGGAATCGAACCCAAGACCTTCTGCATGACAGTCCAACGCATTAACCATTATGCCAAGGGGTACTACTCGTACATTAACAAAATTAGTGTTCGTTTTTACCGTAGACTTGTGGGCGCTTTACAGTGAACTCTTCAATGTTTGTTGGCCAAATTAGTAAGGTTATCAATCAGCCAACATTCGTACTTCAAAGGAACGCAACGCACCGAAGCGAATTTCGCGTCAGACCTTTAGTCTGCAGTCTGCACCCGTGTCTCGTACAAGATCGCTGCACAGCGGGCCAAGGCGGATTTTCCGAAAGTGCTGATTTCGATTAGCTGATTTCAAGTTTCTCACAGTAAATTAGCCAGAGAATCTGGGTACACTAAGGATTTGAGCTAAAACTTAAGTCTTAACACCTTAATATCTAGATGCCCAAAGTCAAAATATTTGAAATTGAATTGTGTGGGAATTGAATTTATTTTTCGTAGGGTGTTACATCAATTCAGGTGAGCTACAAATGTGATTGTTTTTTTTTTTTATGCTTAATAATACAATGCAGCGGTCAAATTCAGCAAACAAAATTGAGTGAATTACGGTAGCACAATATAAGAATCACTCTGCAGTAATAAAAAGTTTTAGTCATTTAAAAAAACCTCCACTTTCCTCCGGTCTGATATAGGTATTTTATCCATAAAGACACGTCAAAGTTTACATTCAAACAAAATTTTGCTGTAAATATCTGCAAATCCGCACAGTGAGCGAATTTAAAGTTACGAAATCTTGCAAGAAAATCATTTTTTTTTTCACTTCTGTTTCCGCAAAGGAATATCAGACCAAAAACATAAATGTTAAAAAAAGATCCAAGTTCTTCTATACAAAAACCTTTGTGTAACAAGTCAGCCGTGAAAAGTGCTAAGATCTAAAAGTACGCCAAATTCTTACTTCATGAAGGTTTAATACCGAATATTTAAAGTACTCGTAGAATAGTATTGAAACAGCTGCAATGTAATAAAGAAATTTTATTATTTAATGATTACTGACTAAAATTTGATAGGCTTACTTGGCAAGTTTTTTTTGTTGCCCAATTGGAAAGGTTTTAAAAACTTGACCAGTGAAACCATCAAATTTTAGTCAGTAATCATTAAATATTAAAATGTCTCTATTACATTCTAGCTGTCTCAATATTATTCTGCTTTTCTATTGTTTCACTGCAATCGGAAGTGTGCCATATAGTTTACATCAGCTCTGAGGAAGTGGGCGGATACCACGCCCCTGAATGCAAAACCTCAAATTGTTTCCTCTGCTTGCATGACAAGACCTACCGTTGTGCTAAATTACAAGATTCTACGATGTCGGGAAGTGCTTCATAATTTTGATGATCTCTCATTCAGTGAGTCAGTCATCTACGGTTTTGTGATTTTTGAGACCTTATATTCCAGGAACCGCTTATGCTAGAAAATTTAAATTTGGTGAGGTGCCTGTGCCTGACTAGCTTAGCAAATTTTCGAAATTTTAAGTTTCTAACTTCATTGGTACTGAAGATAGGGAAGGGTAAAAAATCGCCTGAGTTTGTTCCTGTAAAAAGAGTGTTGTTGACGCCGAAATAGAAACTTCGGATCATCAAGACAAAAAAAAATAAAATGCACGACTGGGTCGCACGAACTTGCTCCTATGTAATCGACTGGGAATTTTAAAAACGAATGTTATTGAGAAAATTGTTCATAAGGATAAAATTAATTTTTAAATTCTTTTAGTAGTAACAGAATGCTATGCAAATATGAATTTATGCAAGAACAAAAATTATAAGTCCTTGTAGTGGTTTCTTTAAAAGAAGCTTTTATATACAAACTTTTTAAAAGCTTTTTAAGAAAAAATTTTGGTACGCTAATTTAAAGTTTTTATTATTGTTCGAATAAAAATTAAATTTACGAAAAGAAATATTCACCCATTTCGGAGATATCGAATTTTCAAAAAAAAGAAAAAAATAGATTTTTTTTTCAAAAATTCAAAAAATATTTATTTTAAAGTTTTGAAATGCAATGTGTTTTAGACTTTTTAGAAGCTTCTCTATAAAAATTTTCATTAAGATCCGTTATGTGGATAATGAGAAATTCAAAATTCGAAAAAATCGTTCTATGGTAGGTACAAGCTGTAATATCTTAATTTCAAATTTTTTTTATTAAATTAAAGATCGTAAAAATTAATTGAAAGAAAAAAAATTTTATCAAAATTCTAGGTGCCGTTTTCGAGATAAATACGATTTTTGAAAACCATTTTTTTTAATTTTTTAGCATTTGTATGGTAGGTACCTTAATTTTTAGGTAAAATAAAAAATTTTGTCCCACATCTTGTAGATCATATTGAGAAACTTTTATTTATCAAGTTTAAAAAAAATCTAGCATGGGGTTTTCGAAATATTGAGTTTTGAAAAAAAAAATTTGAAGTTTTTTTTAAAAATCCAAAAAAATTTTTTTTGAAAATTTGAGTACAGAATTCTATTTATGTTTTTGGGGAGCTTTAGCAAAAAAAAAATGATCAAAATCGGTTGAACCGTTTTTGAGAAAATCAAAAACAAAAAAAATGGTTCCATGGGTGGTACCCTCAATAACCATTTTTCGGAAAAATTTTTTCAACCAATACCTAGATTTAATTAAATGAAATTTTTCTGTATCTTTATTTTTAAAATCTGTTGAAAAGTTTTTGAGAAAAAAAAAATGTTTACAAAATTTCGAAAAAAATTCGTATGGGGGGTACCGTTATTTTTGGTCTTAAAAAAAAAAAGAAAAATACGTGTGGGGGGAAAAAATTAAAAATGATATGTAGCAAGTTTAAAGAAAATCGGCCGAGTCGTTTAGCCTGTAGTCGAACAGACAGACAGACAGACAGACAGACAGACAGACAGACAAAATTGCGAGACCCACTTTTTTAGTCTTCGCTATCATCGTAATGTCAACTTTGATCAAAATCTCGAGTTCGATTTTTTTTACGAATGCATAACTTGCCTTATAGTACCTATAAGTCGCAAGTAAAAAAACCACAATTTAATTGCCTACTTTTAGGCGCATGATATTTCTAGAAACGATTGAGTAATTAACATTAAACTTAGTTATTAAGATTAAGGTTAATTACTCAATCATTAACTAACTTAATCTCAATGTATTTTTAAGCTGAGCTTTCACCACCGAGCTAGTCGGTCGGTGTTATTGTTTATTGTTTAAGTTTTATAAGTTTAGTTTACGAATATTGTTCAAATAGGAAGCATCGCAAAAATAAATAAATAGGTAAAAATAAAACTGGTTTTTCTCTTGATATTATTGGTACTGCAAAGAAACTTTTTTCACAGCATATACTTGGATTTTTTGAATTGATGGAAAGTGCCTACCCATAGCACTTTATTTACTTATATGTAGCTGTCCACCCATAGCAGCGCATAGAGAAATATTGGCAACTAGGATTCAAGCGAGGAATCCGCCAACATTTTTTTGATCCAGTCGAGCCAGATCGGAACCCTTTGGAGATTTAATTTATGCATAACTTGAACAAAATTGTGTGCATAATAACATTTTGGAAAACCCAAATCCCATCCTATAACCAAGGTAGGTGCTGTGCACAAGAAAATATTGTTTAATTGCGGACAATTTGTTCGACATAGTTTTTTTTATTTTTTTTTTTTTTTAAAAGAAAGTGTTTTTTTTGTTCTCGAGTTAGATTATTATTGGAAGTTAGTGAGAAAAAAGAATATTTTATTAGTTCTTTTTGCATACTTTGATGTGAAATTCGAAGACTAGATTTTTAATGAAAATTGAGAAAAGTTAATTATTAAATTTATGTTCAGTTTGGACGTATTTGGAAAGATTTTTGATCACGCGGTAAAGGTACAGTTTCGGTATACGGTTGTTTGATCTCCTGATTTGATACTTTTCCATCTTTCTTCGGTTAATAATCATACGGTTTTTCCTAATTCCGTTGTGAGTTATCGGTGTTTTACTTACTTTAAAAGAAGTTAAAATTATTGAATTAAAATTTCAATAATTTTTAAGATTCCAATTTAATTTTGAATTAGATTTTGGAATCTTGTTTTGCATTGCGTGTGCACTTTTTTCTTCGTTTGGGATTTTTGATATTGATTCTTCCTGAGTTTTCGAAATGACTATTTCACAAGAATTTTATCTGTGCGTAAGACAAATTAATGAAACGATAAAAAGTTTTCGCGATGTTCCAAATAGAGAAGCCTTGACTTCTGGTATGTTAGAAGTATGGAAAAAAGAATTTGAGGTTTTATGGCAGGAATTGTACGTAAAGTGTCTGAAAAATGAAGACAAAAGTTTAGATGATACCCAATCTTTGGCAATTAAAACAAAATACACCTCAGTTTCAAGTTGTTATTTTAGTGAAGTTGGTGGTATATTAGACATGATAACAAGCAAGAATTCAGGGAATGAAAGCAAATCAAATTTAATGCTTTGTGAATCGAGCCATAGATCTCAAACAGATTTTGGAATTAGGGTTCCACCTTGCGATGCGGAATGCTTCGAAGGTGACTACAAATCCTGGCCTACCTTTCGTGACATGTTCACTTCGATTTACGCAAATCATCCTCGTCTAAGTGATGTAGAGAAACTTTTCCACTTACGTTTAAAAACTAAAAAGGAAGCCCATGATATTGTGGATAAATTTCCACTTACATCAGATAATTTTAAATTTGCTTGGGATGCATTAAAATCTCAATATGAAAATAAACGCATTCTAATAAATACGCAACTTAAATCATTATTTTCCATACCATCTATATCAACAGAAAGCGTTTTAGCTCTGAGGAAACTTCATAGAACCATTTGCGATTGTTTAGGAATCCTTAAAAGCTATGATGTGAAAACAGATAATTGGGATCCAATTCTTGTTTTCATGGTTTCTCAAAAAATTCCTGAGCAAACATTATTTCTTTTTGAGCAAAGTCTTCCAATAGAAAATGAAATTCCAACATGGAAATCTTTGAATGATTTTCTTGTTAATAGATACAAGATACTTGAATCTGTTGAAGAAGTTAAACATATCCCTCGTAAAAACGCAAATCAGCCTTTGAACTCTAACTCTCGAAAAGTAAACTCATTTTATATTGAACAAAAGAATTTTTGTTGCAAGCTATGTAATAGCAACCACCCCTTGCATTCATGCAAGAAATTTTTGGATTTGGATGTCTCAGCCCGACGTAAAATAGTACAATCTCATAAGTACTGTTATAATTGTCTTGCACTTACGCATTCGGTGTATGAGTGCAAAAGTAAAGTATCTTGTGAACAGTGTGGTAGACGACACCACAGTTTACTTCACTTTACTCGACAAACCCCAATTAGTCAAGAAACAAAAACTGTTTCTCAATCCCAATCCCAAGTTTATTTGAAAACAAATACAACTCCAATACAGTCCACTTCAAAAGTACAACAACCAAAAGCATCGATTAAATTAGAAGAAGATATTAAATCTGATTCTACAACGCTTCAAAGTTTTATAGTTAACCAAAAGAGAAATGTTTTGTTAGCTACAGCTTTAGTGAAGATTACTGTTCATAATCAAACTTTTTTGTTGAGGGCTTTAATCGACCCTGGTTCTGAAGCTACATATATTTTGCAATCTGTAGTGAACCGATTAAAGCTTTTCACTCGTTCTACCAATGCATCTATTTGTGGCATTGGACAAGTTCAAAGTGAATTTTCCACGAGTATGTGTCCCCTCACACTCGAATCCCGCATCAACCCTGATGTGAATATATCCGTTTCAGCCGTTGTTTTAAAAAAACTTGGTTGAGCTCAAGAGCTTACGATTGGCAGACCCTAATTTTGATAAACATGCTCCTATAGATATTTTGATCGGAGCAGATATTTACCCTCTTATTTTGCGTGAAGGTGTAAAAAGAGAAAATAACTTTTCTCCAATTGCACAAAATACAGTTTTTGGATGGATCCTTTCGGGTCCATGTGATGAGAGTCAAAATAAATCCACCCTTAACACATTTTTTAGTGAACTTTATTTACAAAAACAAATTCAGAAATTTTGGGAACTCGAGGAAGTTCCAGAAATAAAACCTTTATCAAAGGAAGACAAGTTTTGTGAAAAATTATACACGACTACAACAACTCGAAATTCAGATGGTCGTTATGTAGTCAAGCTTCCATTTAAGCCACATTTAAATATTTCGGAATTAGGAATGTCAAGAAATAGCGCAGTTTCACAGTATCTCCGTCAGGAAAAGCGACTTTTTTAATGATTTATCTCTCAAGGAAGAGTATAATAAAGTTCTTAAGGAATACGTTTCCTTAGGTCAAATGACTTTAATTCCTAAAGATAATTTAAATCTATCCGATGAACATTTTTATTTACCACACCACGCTGTTGTGAAACCGGACAGTATGTCCACTAAAGTAAGAATTGTTTTTAATGCAAGCGCTTTTACCAGCAAGGGAGTGAGTCTAAATGACTTTTTATACAGTGACCCCGCTCTACAAAATGATCGGCAAGCTATTCTGCTTAAATGGCGACAATATCCATATGTTTTCAATAGCGATATTGAAAAAATGTATCGCCAAATACATGTTCACAAGGATCATACACAATTTCAACGAATAATTTTTCGAAATTCAGAATCTGAATTGGGAGATTTTGAAATAAATCGAGTTACGTTTGGAGTAAATTGTGCTCCATATTTAGCAATTCGAACTTTGCACCAACTTTCTTCCGATGAAGGAAAAAACTATCCTTTGGCAAAAGACGTAGTTTTGTCAGATTTTTATGTAGACGATGTCTTTTCTGGAGGTTTCCATTTAGACAAAGTTGCCAAACTCCAGAAAGAACTAAAAGCACTTCTTTTGTCTGGAGGATTTTGTTTGAAAAAATGGACAGCAAACCACCCTCGCCTGTTGGAAAACATCCCTAGGGGGGATGTTTTAGACCAACACTTTCTGCATTTCGAGGAGTCTTCAAATACGAAAGTTTTAGGTATAGGTTGGAATGCGAAAGAAGATAGCTTCTTTATTCGATGTGAACCTTTTTCGACTCCAGAATCTTCGTTAACAAAACGTGAACTTTTTTCAAATATTGCAAAAATATATGACCCGATTGGTTGGCTAGCTCCAACAACAATTTTACTAAAAATTTTAATGCAGAATGTCTGGAAAGATAAAACTGATTGGGATGCACCAATAAAATCCGACCAATTGGAAACTTGGAAAGAGTTTGTAAAATCTTTCCCAATAATAAAAGATATAAAAATCCAAAGATGGATTAATTATACCCCTGAGATGCATGTAGAAATACATGGATTTTGCGATGCATCTCTTAATGCGTATGCCGCTGCGGTGTATTCAAGAATTTCAGACTCATCTGGAAATGTGTTTACACATCTTCTCTGCTCAAAAACAAAAGTGGCACCGTTGAAAGCCATTTCAATTCCGCGCCTGGAGCTTTGTGGAGCTGTTTTGCTAACAAAGTTAGTGAACGCTGTACAAATAAGTCTTAAATTTAAAAATAGTTCTGTTTATCTCTGGACAGACTCTATGATTGTACTTTATTGGATTCGAGATTGTCCATCTCGTCTTGAAACTTTTGTGAGAAATCGTGTTTCTAAAATACAAACCGAGAGTCCTCTAGGTAGTTATTGGAGACATGTTCCTTCTGAACATAATCCTGCGGATATTGGTTCTCGAGGTGTAATGCCTCAATTTTTAATAAATAATTCCCAGTGGTGGTTTGGGCCAAGTTGGTTACGTTTCTCTGAGGAAACTTGGCCAGTTACAAAAATTCAAGAAGATCCCGATTGGAACCTTGAAATAAGGAAAACTAAAAGCTTTGTTGTAAATCTCAATATCACTGAAGATATATTGAAGAGATTTTCTTGTTACAGTCATGCTGTCAAAGTGTTGGCATATTTATTTAGATTTATTAATTGTCGAAATTGTTAGTAGATTTTGTGCATAAGATTTCCCTACATGGTGGGAATCAACAAGTTTTGTACTTGATGCGAAGAACATATTGGGTTCCAAAACTCAAAAATTTAATAAAAACGATTATCCATGGTTGCAACACTTGTGTTTTGCACAAAATGGAGTTTCAATCTCAGCTAATGGGTAGTCTTCCACCTGAGAGAGTTAATTTTTCATTTCCTTTCACTCATGTTGGACTCGACTTCGCTGGTCCCTTCGAACTAAAGGTTCAAAAAGGTAAATTTTATCAAGCCATAAAAGGCTATATATGTCTTTTTATCTGTTTTTGCACTAAAGCAATTCATTTAGAAGCAGTAGGAAGTCTTTCTACAGAATCGTTTTTAGCTGCTTTTGCAAGATTTGTAGGGCGAAGAGGCGTACCCCAACAACTTTTTTCGGACAATGGAACCAATTTTGTGGCTGCCAATAAAATACTCACAAATGAAATTAAAAGGGCTTTGTCAGATGCAACCTCGGAAGCCGAAAAAGCATACTTGCCTAAGGATTTGAAATGGAATTTTATTCCACCAGGTTCCCCTCATATGGGCGGTCTTTGGGAGGCCGGTATTAAATCTTTTAAAAATCATTTTAAAAAAGTCGCTGGCAACTCTAGACTTACGTTTGAAGAGTTTTCAACATTGCTCGTCAAAATTGAGTCTTGTTTAAATTCTCGTCCAATTTCCTATATAAGCGAAAATCCATTTGAACCCCTACCTTTAACACCGGGACATTTTTTAAAAGGTGCACCCTTGCTTTCATTACCTGAGGAGCAGGTTATTGAAAACACTACCCTACAAAATTGGCAGAGAGTCCAACAAATATATCAATCTTTTTCAAAACGATGGAAGGAGGAATATTTAATTGATCTTCAACGAAGAACAAAGTGGAAATATCCAAAACGAAACGCTGCGATTGATGATGTTGTTGTAGTGCGCAATGAAAATTTGCCACCCAATCTCTGGCGGTTAGGAAGAGTTGTTGCTGTTCACGCAGGGAAAGATGGAAAGGTTCACTTCGCGACTGTTAGAACTCAGCAAGGTGATATTTTGCGCCCTGTAGTAAAATTATGTCTTTTGCCGGTTGATCAAGAATTGTTTCAGGTACATCTTGCTTTACAGAATAGGGAATAATTCTTTTCGAAATTTTATTATTCATTTTTTAATGTTTGTTAATGCACAGCACCTTATGAATACATTTAAATTTATTTGTTATTAACTTTAAAAATTAAAATTTTTCCCATTAACATGTCGGAGTGAGTAAGGGCACTCTTAAATCAACCCTCAACGATGGATTTACTAATCTTTTTTTTTTTTCTTAGTAGCGAATCGAGGCGCTTCTTTAACAAATACCTCCACCGTTGGACTTTTTTGTATATCTGTATCTATATCTACACACAATGATATGGATTTGACTCTTTGCATTCCTGCAAAGGGAGGCCGGAATGTTGACGCCGAAATAGAAACTTCGGATCATCAAGACAAAAAAAAAAAAACCACAATTAAATTGCCTACTTTTAGGCGCATGATATTTCTAGAAACGATTGAGTAATTAACATTAAACTTAGTTATTAAGATTAAGGTTAATTACTCAATCATTAACTAACTTAATCTCAATGTATTTTTAAGCTGAGCTTTCACCACCGAGCTAGTCGGTCGGTGTTATTGTTTATTGTTTAAGTTTTATAAGTTTAGTTTACGAATATTGTTCAAATAGGAAGCATCGCGAAAATAAATAAATAGGTAAAAATAAAACTGGTTTTTATCTTGATATTATTGGTAGGTACTGCAAAGAAACTTTTTTCACAGCATATACTTGGATTTTTTGAATTGATGGAAAGTGCCTACCCATAGCACTTTATTTATATGTAGCTGTCCACCCATAGCAGCGCATAGAGAAATATTGGCAACTAGGATTCAAGCGAGGAATCCGCCAACAAGTGTAGTGCCAGAACTTGGCTGGGCAGTACCGTGCCCTTTGATTTGTATTGTATTTTGTATTGTATATTGTATTTGTATGTATTTTATTTGATTTTTTTCGCGAAATTATATTTTCCTATATTTTAAAATTTTATTTAAATTTGTTGGGGGGCTCCGATTTTATAGCACTAAAAAGGAAAAAAAAAATGAGTAAAAAAACGCCCAAAAAGTTGGTGTGGGAAATTCGAATGGCCAACTTCCTCAAAAAAAGCACACTCTTTAACATTTACTCGAAACAAAACTTGGATTTTTATCAATTTTGACGATTTTTTTGTTATTGGGCGTGGCAGTGGGTGGAAATTATTTCCTAACAAGGCCATGCGATTTCAAACCGCTAGGCTTTTTTTTAGGGTTTCCTGAAATCGAATAAACCACAATCTACCGATGCCCTTAAGGCGAACATAGCGCAAGCCATCGCTCAAATTCAGCCGGATTTATTCGGAAGAGTTGTTGAGAATTGGACCACTCAGATCCGTGCCACAGCCACCTTAAGAAACAGAGGTGTGTATTT
Organism: Chrysotoxum bicinctum; assembly: GCA_911387755.1. Classification (NCBI taxonomy): domain Eukaryota; kingdom Metazoa; phylum Arthropoda; class Insecta; order Diptera; family Syrphidae; genus Chrysotoxum; species Chrysotoxum bicinctum. The sequence goes on from OU426989.1 coordinate 43,502,711, forward strand.
GAACAATGTCATATCCCAATTCCATACAAAATGGCATAGATAGACCTTCCAAATAAAGAAAGAATTTTGTTACTGCCTCACTCGCAGCTTCTTTTATTTCATTTCAACATCTACCCGCCCTTATTGAAATTTCTTTTCTTTTGACTTACTGCGTAATGTCCTTCTACCACAAGAGCAAGTTCGTGCGATTCAGTTGTGCATTTTATCTGTCTTAGATAACCTTGGCTATTAGGTAATGATAGTTTATCTTCCTTTAAGAATGTATACTTCATATTTAAAGTCCTGTGCAAGGGAAAAAAATCATTTATTTAAATTTATATCACCAGACAAATTTGGTTCATCGTTTATGGAAACAAATGGGCCACAAAAGGTAAGATCACATAGACCACTTTTACGGCAAGCTTCACATCACATATGAAAGGTCTTGACGTGAGTAATCTGCCTCCTCACTCCGACCGAAACACTAGCGATTATCATCTCCTTTACTTTCATATTTTCAAATATTTCTGCAAAATTTCCTGCAAAATACGCAGACACACAAACATGGCAAAAGAGGGTTTGATATTGGTTGATGTTGATGTCTTCCTTGATTTTTGATCATCATCAGCAGCAGCCGTAGTATGCTATCCTGATGTCCTGATTCTATATGATGGTGGGATGATGTCAATTTCTTTTCGATTTATTTATGAGTTATTTCCGATTTTATTTACTCATATTCCTATGATTTAGATTTTTGTGTGCTTTCGTCTCTTTTCACCGGGAAGTCCTTAAGTTCTTTAGTCCTTATGCTCATCATATTGACACAGAACCTAAGATGGAATGGCGGCCGGCGGTAAAGATAAATAAAAATCATTTTTTTACGATTCACCTTTCCCCTTCTGTCATCCTTCTGACACCAACGTGTGCTTCCTTCCCCACTGTATTCAGTCGCCACAAAAGTTCAACCAAAGAATGAATGAGAGAGATCCTGCCAAATCTTTGGATGTGTGTACTTGTAAGGGTGGTCTTGCTACACAGCAGTAAGCAGCCCAATTCATTTTCTCAAAAAAAAAAAAAAAAAAAAAAAACATAAAAAGAAGGATATTCGGGTGAGAGGAAGAAAATCTAATAATTGCATCTCTATATGGGTTTATTACCGTCGTCGTTTTCTCTGCCTCTTCTTCGTCGGTTTGTTTTTTGTTGTAGACCTGGAAGAAAAGCCTGAAAGGATGATACCTACTCCTTTTTCGATTTTATCTCACTTCTCTTGGTTTTTATTTACTTTTCCGAGATTCATAGAACGTTCCTTAGGTAGAATGCTTTTCGGGGGGATTCTGTGAAAGTGGGTGTGGCAGTGGGTGGATATGGCAAGGACGTGCCAATGTGCGGAAGTAATTTGTGTTTTCATTAGGTTTACACATTGAATTGCTCGTATTGGCAATGCCTGTGGAATGCCTCGAATTGTTTTTTTTTTTATTCACTCACGTTTTGAGTGAGCAATCGTAGAATACCATGAACAGTTATGATGCAAGTGTATTCAGTGGAGTTATGGAACGAAGTGTATTTAAGAGACTTCCGATCAAATTTTGGACGTCTAGCCGTCTGGAAATATACTTTTTCGAAAGGGTTTTTTTTGTTGTTGTTTTTTCTTTTAAGTGAGTAAAATGAATTTGGAATAAGTACCTACATATTTGTATACATCGAAATTGGTTAAGTGGTGTTTAAAGCAAGTAGCAAACATTCACAGATTATTGCTGAAAGATATCATGTGAATGTTAAAAAAATGAAAATTTTTGATAGAGATAACCCACTCATCCAAATCTGAACAGGTCAAGACTACTAAGTGCTCTTGATGTACATATGTTAGAAATATCTTAGGTTTAAAGTTAAAACAGACAACTTAGCTTTTAAATTAGAAAAATGAAATTGAAATAGTAACACATTAAATTCTCAGTATTGCAACAACCTATGTTAACAGTATTCTAAGCCAAGAGTATTTGGAGCTTCCCCGAAACGGAGCAACAGAGTTGTGTGAGTAGTACAGATGACCCAAAGATTGTCTAAGGATCCTTGCAACCCACGTAGGGTCAAGCAGGTACTTTTGATTAATAAATTGTTGACTAAGCTACTTTTAAACTATATTTACTATTATACACAAATCTTTTTACTTGCGACTTATAGGTACTATAAGGCAAGTTATGCATTCGTAAAAAAAAACGAACTCGAGATTTTGATCAAAGTTGACATTACGATGATAGCGAAGACTAAAAAAGTGGGTCTCGCAATTCTGTCTGTCTGTCTGTCGGTCTGTCTGTCGGTTCGACTACAGCCTAAACCACTCGGCCGATTTTCTTTAAACTTGGTAGATATCACTTTTATTTTTTTCCCCCACACGTTTTTTTTAAAGACCAAAAATAACAGTACCTGCCATACGAATTTTTTTCGAAATTTTGTAAATATTTTTTTTTTCAAAAACTGTTCGACAGATTAAAAAAAAAAAGAAATACAAAAAAATTTCGTTTAGTTAAAGGTAGGTACTGGTTAAAAAACATTTTCCGAAAAATTGTTATTGAGGGTACCCACAAAGGAACCATTTTTTTTGTTTTTGATTTTCTCGAAATCGGTAGTACAGATTTTGATAATTTTTTTTTTGCTAAAGCTCCTCAAAAACATAAATAAAATTGTTTATTCAAATTTTCAAAAAAAAAATTTTTGGACTTAAAAAAAATCCAAATTTTTTTTCAAAACTCAATATTTCGAAAACCCTATGCTAGATTTTTTTTAAACTTGATAAATAAAAGTTTTTCAATATAATCTACAAGTTGTATGAAAAAAAGTTTTATTTTACCTAAAAATAAAGGTAAAGGTACCCACCATACAAATGTTATTTATTTTATTTATTTATTTATTTCAAGAAATCTTTTACAGTGGGCTACAAAGCCTATGATTAATAGTAAAAGTTAATATAAGAAAAATTAATATATGTGAAATTATTAAGTTTAAATTAAATTAAAGTGCAATCAAATGCAAAATTAATATTTTAAATTTTAATTCAGAGTTTTGATTTTTTAATATAATTCATTTAATTTATATACTATTTATTTTAATCTAATGCCAAATATCTGAATAAAATTGCCTCAAACTGTGCGGTGCCACGATGCCTTCTGATTGAAACTGGTAAATTATTCCACTGTCTTATAGCGTAGACAAAAAACTGATTCTCTGAGTTTCTGCAGGTGAATTTAGGCTGTAATAGTTAAAAGACCGAGCAGAATTTGAAAACTTAATTTTCTCAAATAGATAAAATGGTGTTTTATTAATTATTATCTTATTAAGTGTTTTTAAGGACAAATATTTCAAATACTTGTATAGGGTACAACCCAGAATGTTGCTTGAATAGTTTGAGATATGATCATATCTTTTTAGATTATATACATATCGGGTAACATTATTGAACGCAACATTGAGATTTCTTTTCATTTCTGCACTGTGGCTTGTAAAAATTTGACATCCATATATTATAATGGGAACGATGAGAGTTTTTGCTAATCTTAGCCGAATATGCTGAGGGGTAAAATGTTAAAAAATGGTTTTCAAAAATCGTATTTTTCTGACAAACGGTGACTAGAATTTTAATAAAAATTTTTTTCTGTCAATTAATTTTAACGATCCTTAATTTTAATAAAACAAAAATTTGAAATTAAGATATTACAGCTTGTACCTACTATAGAACCATTTTTTTAAATCTTGAATTACTCATTACCGACATAACGGATTTTAATGAAATTTTTTGCAGAGATACTTCTAAAAAGTTGTTTTAAGACTATTGCATTTCAAAACATTAAAAAAAATATTTTTTGAATTTTTGAAAAAAGAAATACCTAATTTTTTTTTTTGGAAAATTCGATATCTCAAAAACGACTCAATATTTTTTTTGGAAATTTAATTTTCATGCGTACAGTAATAAAAACAAACCAAATTTTTTTCTTAAAAATCTTTTAAAAATTTTGTATATAAAAGCTTTTCTTTTAAGAAACCACTACAACGACTTATAATTTTTGTTCTTACAGAAATTCATACTTGCATAGCATTCTGTTTTTGTCTCTTACTACTAAAAGAATTAAAAAAATTAATTTTATCCTTATGAACAGTTTTCTATAATAACATACCTATTTAAAATTCCTAGTCTATTACATAGGAGCAAGTTCGTGCGACCCAGTCGTGCATTTTATTTCATTTATATTAATGTTGAAAGTATGGGGAATTTTTTATAATTATGTACATTTAGACAAAAAATGAGAATGGAAAAAGGCCCCAAAGGCCATTAATTCGAGATCATCAATCATGGGATCACCTCTTCCTAGAAAGCTATGCGCTCTCCTAGACAACATTCGATGGCGAATCTCAACGAAACTTTACTTCAGTTCTAGGTATATGTGCATCACAAACCATCTTTTGTGGAGTGATAACATATTTGACGTCGCCAAAAACGCTGGTATCTAAATGTTTGTTGTTTAACTGAAACATTTGTATCTCATGAGCACCGCCGCAATATTTCACGAATATCATTATTATTATTATAACATTCTTTATTTACAAAATATAAGATTACAATATTAGAAGTATTATAAAAGAAAATAGAACAATGACATAATATGCCGTCTGACGACTATCAATATGTTCCCGCTACTTTCATAAACATTGCTCTAGTGAAAAAGCCAGTTGGATTCCTCGTCTCAAACGATTTAACCGTAATACACGTACTTCTAGGAATGCTCATCAGTTTACCCTTGAGCCCAATTTTGGACGTACTGTCAAGTACAGAGATTGTTTTACTAGCGGCACTAGACGAATGTGGAATGTTTTTCCCTGCTCAATGTTTCCCACTCATTGCAATGTGCAGACATTTAAAACCAATGGTCATCGGTATCTTCTTTCTAATACTATTTTTAAGATTATAAGGGTATTTATAACTCCTTGAGTGCGCCTGCAATATAAAAAAAAACAACAGAAAAATTTGTATCAAAATTCTAGCAGCTGTTTTTGAGAAAAAATTTAATTTTTGAAAAAGATTTTAATTTTTCGATTATTTATTTTTTACCAATTCAATTATGGGTAAGAAAAATGTGCAGCATGTCCGCGAGGATCAATGCATACAGTACTGCACCCGAAACACATGTGCATACACTCTGACATTTATGATGCATAGGTAGTTCTGTCTTAAAGACAACGACAACAGTTAATACTTCATTATTTTTTTAAAAAGTATTCTCTCAATTTTGGTAATGCCAAATATAAATTATTTAAGATTTTTAGGTTTGGTGTTATGGTTGCAATGAAGCTGTGCATTTGGCTGTAGAAATAGAGACTTCGTGCAGCGATGAGCTGCATGCAACCCTAGAATTAAACAGGTCACATAAGAACCTATGTATTTCAATTTCGCTGCATGGAAAAATGCCGCACATCTGTTTCAACCATTAGATAACATTAAAAAACTGTCTGTTGTAAGGTTTTAAAAAATCGAACAAGTGGTTATTTTATTTATTCTAAATATTGAGTTTTCAAAAACAACATCTTTTAATGATATTCAGCATAAATATGTTACTGGGCAAAACGCTCACACTTTTGATTTGTTTCTTACTTTTAGAATTTTTAACTGGTCACTATGTTTGCTCGATAGTGACGTTGATGCCAGTGCTGATATGATCACAGAAGTGATTTTTCTTGGAATGCGTACTTTTATTCCTTACAGAGTTAAGAGTATAAAGTCGAAAGAAAAGTCTTGGTTCGATACAAGCTGTAACGAAGCTATCAGGTCGAGAGAAGTAAGTTTCCGCTCTTACAAAGCCAACCCAACCGAGGAAAATCGGAAAAAGTTTAAACAAGTCAGAAACCAATGCAACGCTGTTATAAATAGAACCAAATTCTTACATGAACAGAAATTATGGCAAAAAATCCTGTAATGTCCCAAAGGCAGTAGAAATTTCTGGTCATTTGTCAAGAACATAAGAAATTCAATTTCATCTTTGGTTCCAACGCTCATCTACAAAGAAAAACCGATAACTAGCTCTTTAGAGAAGGCAAATGTACTTGCAGCTCAATTTGCTGCTAACTCCACGTTGCCTGTTAGCAACATTGCCCCTCCTGTACTTGAGAACGTAAATCATTCAAGGGGACAGGTATATTTCTGCACTCGTACAGTTGCAAGAGCCCTTCGAGATCTTGATATAAACAAATCCGCTGGTCCTGATGTTATACCCCCCATTCTTCTGCAGAGGTGTTATTCATCGCTGGCAAAACCATTGCGTAAGCTTTTCCATCGCTCCTACTGTTCTGGAATCTTCCCTAGAAGATGGAAAACAGCATTTGTCCAGCCTGTTCCTAAAAAAGGTGACCCTCGTCCAATCGACCAATCGCACTTACGTCCCTTCTTTCCAAGGTCATGGAATCGCTGATAAATCATCAGCTCAAGAAATATCTCGAAGATCGAAAGCTTCTTAATTACCGGCAATACGGCTTTCGCAGCAATCGTTCCACTGGTGATCTGATGGCATATCTCACCCAAGAGTGGAACAGATCTTTACATTGTTTTGGAGAAAGTAAGATTATTGCGCTTGATATTTCTAAGGCATTTGATAGAGTTTGGCACCAGGCTCTCTTATCGAAAATGCGTGCGTTTGGCATCAACGAAGCCCTTATTCTTTGGATTAGAAATTACCTTCTAAATCGTTCAATACATGTTGTATTGGATGGTTTTAAGTCTGATCTTCACAAAATAAATGCTGGTGTTCCCTAAGGCTCCGTTTTGTCTCCGACTCTCTTCCTCATTTTTATAAATGATCTCTTGTCTGAAACTTCTAATCCACTTCATTGTTTTGCCGACGACTTCACTCTCAGCTTTTCATACTCGTTCCCAAACTCACGTCCATCTCCTTCGGAAGTGAATTTGCAACGGTACCGTATGATAAGTTCATTAAACTCCGATCTTTACAGCATTGTTAAATGGGGTACAAAAAACCATGTGGAGTTTAATGCTTCGAAAACTCAATGCTGTCTATTGTCGTTGAAGCAAAATATACCCCCTATGCCATTATCCTTAAATGGCACTTGCATCGAAGAAACCGAAAAGCTCTCAGTGCTCGGTATGTGTGTTAACGAGGATCTTCGTTGGAATGATCACATACTCGAGACCGCCAAGAATGCTGCTAAATGCTTAGGATTTCTATATCGATGTAAGAAATTTTTCACCCCTTCTGATCTGGCTACCATTTATAAGGCTTATATACGTCCAAAACTCGAGTATAACTCACACCTTTGGGCATGGCGCTGCTCAATCTTCTCTTCATTTATTGGATAGAATTCAAAACAGAGCGTTAAAACTGATTGGAAACAGAGCTATAACGGATTCATTCCCATCTCTTGAACACCGTCGGAATGTTTCATGTATTTCCCTGTTTTATCGCTTCTTTCACAAGTATTGCTCACTCGACGTAGCCAGTTGCATTTCTCCCCTTTATCAATTCACCCGTGATACCCGCTTCGCTAGGAATGCTCAACAGTTCACCCTTGAGCATAATTTTAGTCGTACCGTCAAATATAGAGATTCGTTTTTTAGTCGCACAACACGATTATGGAATAACTTACCCGGCACAGTTTTCCCCTGCCATTTCAATTTGCAAACATTCAAAACCAATGTTCATCGACACCTCCTTTCTCTCCCCTCCTAATTTCCCCCTCGCCTGTGCTGTGTTTAAAACATTATAAGGGTCTCGTAACATACCCTTGAGCGCGAGTGTATTATAGAAAAAAAAAACAGAGGTAACCTACATCTCTTGGACAAGAAACATTTTTGGACAAGAAATACTCTTGGAGATCAAATAACCCTTTTTTTAGGTACCAGCGGCTGGGAAATCGTTATAGGCATGATTGTCGGTAACAAATGAGAAATTATACAGGGTCATTAATTTTTCAGTTTCGAAAGTAAAGCTAAATAAAACACAAATAGCGATGCGATGATGAAAATTTTATTTTATGATAAATTTTGGACTTTACTATTAAGTGTGAAAAACAATTTAATTCAAATGGTTGCCTCGGGAAAATTCTCAGCATGCGATTCTTTTGAGGTAATTTGTAACAACTTTTTCGCACATCTCGGGTGGTATCTCGGCCATAACTTGAGTAGTATTGGTTTTTATTACGCCTAGAGTTCGGGGATTATTCACATAAATACGGTCTTTTGCTTAACCACACAGAAAAAAACCTTACGCTTTCAAATCGTATAATCCAAATCGCATGGCCAATTGATGTCGCCAAAACATGAAATTGTTTTTCCGTCTACTTATCATCCAATTTATGATCTTCAATCGCCGGCCATTCACCAATCATTCGATTTTATCGCTCCGAATTGACCGTAACCGCCTGCACACTGGCACCTTTGAAGAAATACGAGCCGATGGCACCTTTCGACAATAGAACACACCAAACAGTCACTTTGTCTGGATACAACGGCTCCTCTTCGACCATTTGGGGGTTTTCTGAGCCCCTAATGTGACAATTTTGTTTTTTTTACATACTCACCGAGTGAGAAATGTACCTCATCGCTGAAGAAAATGTTGTTCGAAAAATTTGTGTTTATTGTCGGTTGTTCCAACACCCAAGAAGCGTATCTCCGGCGCACAGTGGGGCGAATTGTATGGGAGAGCGGACAAAAGTCCATAAAAACCGAACCACTTAACCAATTTGGATGAAATTTTCAGAAATAAAAGTAGTTTTGGAAAGAAAGCTTCACAAAAAATGTCCACCCACTGCCACGCCCACTAACAAAAAAATCGTCAAAATTGATAAAAATCCATGTTTTGTGCCAAGTAAAGGTTAAAGATGGTGTTTTTTTTTTAGGAAGTTGGCCATTGACATTTTACACACCCTCTTTTTGGGCGGTTTTTAATCTTTTTTTTTAATTTTTTGTGTACTTGTTTTGTATGTAGACAGGTTTTGTTATTGCGATAAAATCGGAACCACACAACTGATTTAAATAATATTTTCAAATATTATAAGGGATAGTTTTAGAAATGACAACAAACAATTTCCACCCACTGACACGCCGACACAAAAGTTTGCCTAAATTCCAAAGTTGTTAGGCTAAATTTTGAGTAATTACGCGAAAAGAATGAAATAAAATGCTTAATAAATGCAAGCATTACGTATCTATCGGTTCAGACGTTCAGTGTTTTTATGATATATATAATGGAAAGAAGCGATGCTGTTCTTATTTTCGGAGAAAAATTATGAACATTCGGTATTTCATGTTTGTTATAGCAAAAGTGAGTGTATCCAAAAGAAGTAATTTTTTATGTGGTGGTAAATCATAAAAATAATGTAACCATTAAAAGCCGACAAGTGTTAATTTACAAATGCATAGTCAAACATTAAACCAGCAACACGTTTTATGTTAAGTGTTCACTACTGAAACTTGCATCAAATAATGAGCAAACTTCAAAGCAGAACCAAAAAACAACGCACAACATGTTTAAGATATTTTTCTCAATTTTGAAAAAGAGGTTTTTGGAAAGAAGGAGTACGTTACAAAATAGAACTATATGAATGTAAAAAAAAAAGAAAAAGATTTTAATTTATATTAATATTTATTCTAATTTCTAAGTCATTAAAAAATGTATACAAGTTCTCCCATGTTACACCTTATTCTTACTGATGCGACATTTAACTCTGTTTAAAAAAAAAAAAAAATAAAAAACACAAATTTATTCAATATTGTTATCATATATTGCAAGCTGTAAGTAAATATTGTAATTTTTTCCTAATTATTGACTAAAGATTGTACAAATACAATACAAATATTCCTTTTTAGGACACAGAAGAGAAAAACAAAAGATTTTTTTGCAGGATTTCGTAACTTTAAACCTGCTCACTGTGCGGATTTGCAGGTATTTGCAGCTAAATTTTGTTTGAATTTAAACTTGGACATGTCTACATCGAGAAATTAGCTATCTCAGAGCAGACGAACGTGGAGCTTTTTTTATATGACTACAACTTTCCATTACTGTGGACTGAGTCTTATTTTGTGCTGCCGTAATTCACTAAAATTTTTTTTGCTGAGTTTGACCGCTGTATTGTATTATTAGGCATCCCAAATAAGCAAACAAAAAAAACAATCCTATTTTTAGTTCATCCCGAATAGACGTAACCCCCTAGGAAAGTCAAATCAAATTCCCACACTATTTCAAATAATTTGACTTTGAGCGCCTTTTTACGTGTTAAGACTTCAGTTTTGGCCCAAATCCTTAGTGTACCCAGATTCTCTGGCTAATTTACTGTGATAAACATGAATCAGCTAATCGAAATCAGCACTTTTGCAAAATCGAGTTTTGTCCGCCTTGGCCCCACTGTGCGGCGTTGTGAATGGTCAGCAGGCTTCAATTGTAATTTGAACTTTATCGATAAATTCGGATCATCAGCAGCACTTGCACTTGCAGCAGCAATATTTTCGAATGAGCGTGCAATACGATGATACACAGGCGTTGCAACATCAGTTACGCACGCTTCTACTCTCTTCGAATTTCTACATAATTTTACCGATTGTTTGCGTGATCGGTCGTTTTATGACGACCATAATCATCGCGTAATGCACGAAAACTGGCTACGTTTAAATCAGCACATTTGTTGTATTTTTTTTATAATTTTAACGCGTTGTTAAGGGATCCATAACCGTAAAATGGCAACCATTCAACATGCAACTAATTATGACACTTCAAATGACAGTTGAGTTTGACAGGTGTCAAATGCCAGCGCTCTCAACTTGAAACCACAAAATGAATGAACCTTAATATATTACATGTGGATGACAATATCATTTCTTACGGAGTACTGCCTCTTGCGAGAATGTGGAATATCTTTCTATCTCTTACCAAGAAAAATACGTCGACGTAGTTTTTGGTTCTCCACGAGCGGTTGGTCTTTAAATATAATGTTTTAATGAATAGATTTTGATTTATTACTAATAAACCCTTTCAATTAAAGCTTAAACTTGTTTGATTTATTTATTTTTATAAGTTCATGTGTCTGATTCTATAATTCATGGTATTTTCTACAAATCCTTACTTCAATTTCACCGAAAATTCAACTTTAATACCATTTTGTGCATCAAAACACCAAATCATTCTAAATTGTGTAACAATAGTTTCAATTTTCCATGCAATCTGCCCTCCAATCTCACACTTTCCCCCAAAAAAAAACGGATTGTTATTCTGAAACGCAAGCACAATTCCTCGAAACATTTGAATATTTTGCATATAAACGATGACTTTTGAGCAGTAAATGTGCGCAATTGTGTGACGTATCCACCAATTCATTGTTCAATGGTAAACGAAGGACTTAAAAAAAAAATATGCATATAAAAACCGCAAAGGAAACACGCTCACAAAGGAAATGGAAAACGGTAGCAATTTGGCAAGAAAAGGATCTGTTCGCGAATATCACATTTGAAATGATTTTCTCCTGTGTATTTTTTTTAGAGGTTTGATGGAACTAAAACAAGTTCCCAGGAATAAAAAAGATGAAAAGCGTCAAAGTATTATAAACACTTTCTTGGCGATGGAAGGAGAAAAACACAACGAGTATTGGAAAAGTTTTGCACTTAATAAATGTGAATTTCTGTTGCTGTTTTTTTTTTGCTCTAAAGCTGAAGTTACCTATACACCTTTGTTGACTTCTCCTGACGTTCAGTGGACTACGATTTTACTTCTTTCTTAAGAAGGACGAAATGCAAAAATTATTTATGTTTTTTTTTTGTTTTGGGATGTTCGTATAGAGCGAGTAAAAGTTTAAACAAGAAAAGTTCGCTATAACCTAATTCAACTTCATTGGCGGAGATTATTTAAGAAAATTCTTAAGCTATACTAAAAGTGAATATTTGTATTTTCCATTGTTTTTTTTTCCTCAGTTTCGTCCTTTTAAAATTCAATTATGAATAAAACTTATAACTATGGGTGCATAGAACTTGAAAAAAAAAAGATGACTTCTTCTGATAAAGGTAAGGATTGGTCATGGAATATTTATTTAGTTAAATAGCTTTTTATTACGCGAATTTTATTTCCCTAAGAGTTTATTATTTTCTTGGACTTTTCAGTACTTGTCAATCAACGGTTTGACACTCGATAAAATGTAACAGTAGCAAATCAGATGTGAATTGCACAATTCTACTCAAAAGCCCGAAATTATTTCACTAGAACATTGGTACTTCTCTAATTCTAATATGGCCGCTTGGAGCAGATGATATAATATGCAATAAATAGATTATGGCTACCCTTAAAATACCATCAAATTCTTATGCGCCTTTGAAGTCGATGGATAGATGTTGAGTCTCGACTTGAAATTCTTTGGTCTCTTCCAGGATTCGCGCCAACGTGAATATTTGGTACATGTTTGATCTGCCGCGCCGCCGTAAGCCACACTGGTACTTGCCAACTTAATTATTACAGAAATGTTTAAGACGTTCACTTTGCAGTTCGGATAGGATCTTGTGTCGAGATATCCTCGATATTTCTTGCAAGTCATAGTACCTAAGTTATTTTTGTTGTGTTCTAGTCTTTAAACAAGCATACCGTTGGTTTTACTTAAGCTACGACTACGAGGCTGTAAAAGCTCTCTCTTCATTCTACACAGGATATTACACCCCTTTCCTCTTCTTCCTCGATACTCTGGGGTAACAAACTCTTGTTTGAACTTGGACAAAGATCAATGTCTGAGAAAGAAGAGCTTGACGAATGAATGAATTCAGCCCTTCAGAACATATTATAGTACCTACATTGCCAACATGGTATTTTTATAATGCAGTTTGTAATATTGTGTTCTCTTGAGATAAATAATAAAGGACATTGTAAAGCGCTATCCTTGAAGATGAATACGAAGAACCTCGTCCAATGAGCCACTTGAAGATAAGATTCAAGGAACTTAAAAGAATCCTTTTAGAAAACCCTTGTGCCTAGAAGACAACCTAGAAATGAAACAGTTGGATCTCTCGGACCTATTTTGTGAGCTTCTTGAAGAGGAGCTAAAAGGAAGTAGACGTCAGGAATCTTTCCAAGAAACCCTTGTCTCTAAGCACGCAACCTAGGGAACAAAGCAGCGAGAACTCACGAAAAGAGCCTTGTCCAGTGAGCTATACTTGAAGAGTAAGAACGAAGCTAATCCGATAGGAAATAAATAAATACTAGATAATAATCCTAATAATAATAATACTAAGGCTTGTGGCTTGCACTAACCTAGCTAATGTCCTAACAATTCTTATTACAAAAAGTTAGATCAGCTTCACTAGCAAAGTAATGTCTCTTTGCCACCGAAAACCCTTATAAAAGGTTTTCGTTTACAGCCCGATTCTCGATACACTAGATTGATATTCACACTTGTACGGGAAAAAATACTATTTTGTCATTTTCCAAACTTCCTTTTACTAAATATGTGTCTATAAGTCAGTGTGAATTGAGAAGATAAAAGGAAACATTTTATGGTATCCCAATTAAGATAGCATATTCGCAAGTACATTATCTGTCACTACAACTGTAATTGTGATTTTAATTTCGCCCACATTTTGCGAAATCAAGTTTTATTGCAGCCCTACTAGTTTTCACTCTAAATCTAGACTTTAGAATGTAGACTTAAGTTCGTTTGCTTTTGTTTACAATTTGACCATTTTGTTGTGCAGTATTTCTTATGATTCGAGCTCCCCAAGGAGGAAAACCTCTCCCATTTAATTGGTTCCATAAGAAAAGGGTTTTAATTGAAATCCACCGAAAACTCACCCCATGCAGTGCTGCACCGTGAACATTAATCTTCAATGGACATCACTTTGATGTGTTTCGAAATTATTGAAATTCTCCATGTGACTTCTTTAAACAGAACTCTGTATCTACTTATGCAATGGTATTGCTATGTCACACATCATTTACCCTATGGAATTTAATTGAATTTGATTAACTTATGAAATTGAATCACGTTTACCTGAGCTAAATTTAAATCCACTCAATCCCAATCCTCTAAATGCCAATAAACCCCAAATTCGTACGTGTTAGAGTACTACGCAACGCACGCACATATCCACACACTGATACCTATCCTAGCATCCTTGAGTGTGTTATAATGATATATTCACCTATTTGTGTATTTCCCGAAGTTTTTACTCCGGCTATGTTTCAATTAATATTATTTGTTTTCCAAATACAAGTACATACATATATGGAAACAGAGTGGCAACATCTCTGAAGGCTTCACAGCTTGATCCTGAGCTATCAGCCAAGTATAGTGGCATCACCTTAAATATAATTACAAATTCCAAAGGGACGACACGAGTTGTCACGGAATTAATCCCAAGTGTCCCTACGGCTAAATTGAAAGGAAAGTCATCCTCATCCTGCCACTCCGATTTCTGGCATCATCGTTCTGCTCTAGAACTGTTGGTGTTGGTGCTCCCAATCAAAATTGCTTTAAATTTAAATTCTTGCCAAAAAGGAAACTCATTACTATATCCCCTTAAGCTACCACTGCCATCTCCGAAGCCAGGATTTTTGTCTTATTTTGTCTGCGATGCTGCTAGCGAAGCGACTACTATAAATTGTAGCAGCCAGCGCCAGCTATAGGTAAGGAGAGCAAGAGCTATTCATACCCATCGTATTCTAATGGAAACACACCTTAAATCTCCCCATCAGCAAACCCTGTACCTTTTTTGGAACACATATCCGTACATCAATAAATCTTAAAGTCCTATGCAAACAAAAACCTTTGATCTCAATCAATTTGCGTTCGGATAAAATCCTTTTATTTTCGATTACGAGGATTTGTTGTTTTGTTATTTTCTTGTTCTTGCCATGCGAATAGGATTTCGAATTCTGCTCTAAACACCGAAGCACTGTTACAGTGGGGAAGGTTTTTGTTGTTATCCTTTTTTTAAAGTTTCTGTTATCTATGTGTTGTGTGTATTTTCGTTCTTCTCTTCATTTAATTCCAATCCAATGCCAAATGCATACGGGAAGATACCATAATACGAATATGTTAGACTAATTTTATCGTGTTTATCCTTTTATAGGAGTGTTCACAAAAATAAAACAACATGAAGCTTGAATATTCTACAAAAAAATAAGGTGCAAACTTTGAATTCCAAAACTGTTAAAAGAGTAAAAAAAAAAAAAAACGGTTCAAGACGTTTTCAACTATGGAACCTAACTATGCTTTTTGTAAGTTTTTACAGACCTGAATTCCAATATGCCTTGCGAATCACTAATTAGCTAAGGTTTTCAGATTTTCTTATCTAAAAGGAGTATCCTTATAGGCGTAATAATTAGATATAGAGACTATCATGCTACCGGGCTAGACTGCCAGTGTTCGTTATTTCTACCTACTTACCTCTCTATCATGCTACTGGATCCCTTAATATATCCACTTATTTCTTATTTTTTTTTTAAGTACTACCCTTTGCTAAGAAGTGACAAAGTCTCCAAAAGCATCTCTTGTCATAATAGAGTGCTGAAAATTGAATTCGCTCCTCTGATTACATATCAGTATAAGTCCAAGATCATTTGAGTTTGGAGTTCAATATACAAGATCGTTTAATGACCGGAGGTTTGGGGATAATTCTAAAGGATTTTCCGAAAAGAATTGTTGGACTTTGACAGATGATTGCAGCCATATTGTTGAAGCTACATCAGTCAAATTGAATCTATTTGTTCTGTCTTGTCAAATAAACATGGAGAGTTAAAGTGGTCAACAACATCTGCAAATAATGAATTAATTGGTTTATGGTATTGTGTCTTTTGTAATAAAGTCACATATATTTCAGCCGCTGAGGCTACTACGCGGCTACTGCCTTTCCTGCCATTCGACATAACATACATCGAGGATTCATCTTAAAATACGACGAACGTTACATTCCTTGAGGCGCCCACTAAGCTACACATGGCAAATACACACATGATTGGTCGACGTTGGTAAACAACAAAATACTTTTTTCTTCTTTTTACTGTTCACAGTTGCTTTTGCAACAAATGTCATTAGTAAAAGTGAAATATCAGGCAAAAATTGATTTTTATCGCCTACTGTTGACTGTGTTGTACCAATATAGAGTACTAAGGCAAGAGGGTATCCATTGAAGCAAGCTGTTGGATACGTAGTATACCAGTAAGAAGCTTCTAAGGTTTTGAGGCTTTGGCAATAAATTTGGGTTGTGTTCGTTTTGCTTTTTCGGCACCCTCCCCTTAATTTAGAACTGTGGCTAGGGATCAGTGGTACCACTTTACTTCAATTGAAGTAGATCTATTTTTTTTTTTTCGAAATAGTTTAAAATCTACTTCCTACTTCGCATCACCATCAGCAAAATACTGAAATCTACTTCATTTTAAAAATTTATGTTTCAATCTACTTCAATTTAACAAAATAAAGTCCAAATCTACTTCTTTTTCTCTATTTCGCTCTAAGTAGTATGTAGGCACATTATTACCATAAAATAAAAGAACGTCAATACAGTACAAATACTCAAATGAGTAATTGTATACGAAATTTCTTTAAAATTAAAAGAAATGTAGCGACAATTTTAAATATTTAATAAAAGCCGTGTTTTATTGGTTAGTGAATACACTACATCGCAAAATTTAACATGGAAAACAACAACAAACGATTAGTGAATAAAAATAAGCTAGTAATTAAAATGGATAATTTAGTAAAGATAGAGTTTCGGATGTTGAAATGTAGGAGGTGTTTAGGTAGTGTCCGAAAAAATATAAGTGGCATACCTGAGGGTGTGTTCGTTGGTATTTATTTTGTTATACTTTGCCTTTACCAATCCAAAGTGTGATCGCTCCGAAATTTATAGAACAAATATTTTTTCAAATGCAAAACTTTAATTCATACCATAATTCCGGCTACTACCATTAATATTGTCATAAAATATTGAATTAATTTACGCGAAGGCGATTGGTTTCGATTGATATGTTTTATCAGTTCACTGGCATTTGTTCAAAAATGTCGTGTAACTGCGGCATTATGCTGAGTTTATATAACAACTGCAAAAAATGCACATTTTTGTTGAATTAATACGATATTAAAGCTGTTTTAGTATTAAACTAGGTTAAGACAGTGATTTTGCAAAATTTTAATCGGACACAGCATCATACTTTCTCTACACTTTTATTGAAGTTAAACTCTCAGAATACCTATTTTATTTTTTTAATATCGTTCTAACTTCATATGTTTCTTTAACATTTAAAAACGTCAAAATAGGTCTGTTTACTTAGCTTTTTGCACTATTGTTTTAAGGTTGCTCAGAATAAATTTATTAAAAGAAATTGCGGATTCGCAACTATTTGGTTCAAGAAACTAAAAATGAGTTCGCTATTTTGTGTAACATATAATTATATGCACCTGCGCGGACATTCAACCAAATAGTTCATCTGTTTTCTATAAGTATCCAACCAGTTGTGCAGCTAAAAATTGAATGTGCGCTCCTAGCCTTAGGACGATATTAGTTAAAAAATGTTTGAAGTTAGAAAACTACTTTTAAGTTAGGAAATATATAAGAAGTATAATACTACTACCTTAATAAGAGGCTGTTTAAAATTTTGCGCCAATGTCATTTTATTGAGTACTATGTTTTTTTTCTCCAATACTCAGTATATATGCGATATATTTGTGCACTTTTGTAAGTTTTAAATCAAATTTTACAGTGAGAAAAACTCAAAATCAACTCGATCTGCATTTTCATGAATATTTCAACTCAATCTGCATTTTCATGAATACTTCAACTCCAGCTTAAAAACGAGATACAGATCTTTCGAACACATCCGTGTAATTGAATTCCAAATTCCACAAGTAGGAAAGAACAATGAAGAGTGAGTTAAAGAGTGAATAAAGCGTTTTTTTGGTGCTTGTATTACTGCGCTAGATATAGATTACCAATAAAACGCGACTAATATTCATTTAAGAAAAACAAATTGTATGCATTATTATTTCTTACAGCAAGTAAAAAGTCACTTTGAAATCTACTTTGATTTTTCTCAATTTACTTCACTTTTTTTTCAAATCTACTTCGACTTTTTCTTCGGAAGTGGTAACGCTGCTAGGGATTCAATCCTATTTCTCATTTTTTCTTCAGAGGTCAGTCAAAGCTAGAGATTAAATCCTACTGTCTGTTCGTGTCCGTGTCGTTGTTTTAGGCTAGGGATTTAATTCCATTTGCGTTTTGTCTTCAACTTCAGTTAAGGCTAGGGAAATTTATCCCACTTTCTGCAGCCCCTTTATTTTGCCTCGAACGTTTGTTTGACGCTAGGGATTTAATTCCACATTTGAGCAGTGCTGCGATTTGAACAAAGGCTAGAGATTTAATAATCACCAAACGTCTTGCCCGTCATTCAATCAAGGCTAATCCTGCCGTCTCACAGTGGTTAAAAAAAATCAATCTAGGTAGACAATATTATTTTTTTTAAATATTTTTATTTTATTTCGTCTGTTTTTCCATAGAAATGAATGTTGAAGTACAAATGTGCAAAATATTATAGGCATCCCTGTTTAATTAAAGCTGGTATGGTAGGTCAGTCCAAAGTGTAAACATGGAATGCAACCGATTCTAATCAGCTGTTTACAATTTTTGATTTCAAACTTTAAGATCGTGCTGAGCAAAGTGAATTGTATTTTTCCAGTAAAAATAAAATGCACGACTGGGTCGCACGTACTTTCTCCTATGTAATAGACTAGGAATTTTAAAAACGATTGCTATTAGAGAAAACTGTTGTAGTAAGAGATAAAACCAGAATGCAAATATGAATTTATGCAAGAACAAAAATTATGGTTTCTTGAAAAAATAGCTTTTATATAGAAAATTTTTAAAAGATTTTTAAGAACAAAATTTGGTAGACACGCCAACTTTAAGTTTTTATTATTGTACGAATGAAAATATAATTTCTAAAAAAAATATTAACCTGTTTTTGAAATATCGAATATTCCAAAAAACAAATGATTTATTTTTTTTTTTTTTTTTCAAAAATTCAAAAAATATTTTTTTTTTTAAGTTTTGAAATGCAATATTTTTTAAACTTTTAAGAAGCATCTCTATAAAAAAAAAAAAATTCATTACAATCCGTTATGACGATAATGAGTAATTCAAAATTCAAAAAAATGTTTCTGTAGTAGGTACAAGCTGTAATATCTTAATTTCAATTTTGTTTTTATTAAATTAAAGATCGTAAGAATTAATTGAAAGAAAAAAAATTTTATCAAAATTCTGACACCGTTTTCGAGAAAAATACGATTTTTGAAAACCACATTTCTATGGTGGGTAGGTACCTTTAGTTTTAGGTAAAATACATTTTTTTTCTCACATCTTGTAGATTATATTGAGAAACTTTCATTTATTAAGTTTAAAAAAAATCTAGAATTGGGTTTTCAAAATATTGCGTTTCGAAAAAAAAAATTAATTTTTTCTTAAAATCCAAAAATAATTTTTTGGAAAATTTGAAAACATAATTCTATATAAATTATAAAATATGATCAAAATCTGTTGTACCGTTTTTGAGAAAATCAAAAACAAAAAAATGGTTCAATAACCATTTTTCGGAATTTTTTTTTCAACCATTATCTAGCTTTAACTAAAAGAAATTTATTTGTATTTTTATTTTTTAAATCTGTCGAACAGGTTTTGAAAAAAAAAATATTTATAAAATTTCGAAAAAAAATCGTATGGCAGGTACCATTACTTTTGGTCTTAAAAAAAAGAAAAAAACCTGCAGGGGAAAAAATTAAAAATGATATCTAGCATGTTTAAAGAAAATCGGCCGAGCCGTGTAGGCTGTAGTCGAACCAACAGACAGACAGAATTGCGAGACCCACTTTTTTAGTCTTCGCTATGTCAACTTTGATCAAAATCTCGAGTTCGTTTTTTTTTTACGAATGCATAACTTTCCTTATAGTACCTATAAGTCGCAAGTAAAAAAGGAATTTAGTTTTGAGATTAAGAACAATAATAAAATAGTTAAACTATCTACATATATAAATAATGTGTTTATATATTTCTTGTGATTTTTTTTTCGTAGTACACTAACAATTGTATGAAATGTAGATAAATTAGATCTTTTTTTGTCTAAGCTTTTGGAGAGCTGGTGGCCAGATAAAATTTATGTCGTGTTGTTAATTGTGTAGGTATATCAGTCCGTGTACCAAGTTTTCTGTGCCTTTCTCTGCCTATTACAAAGCTATGACATATTTTTCCAGACCAATCCCGCATATCGAAAATGGATTTATTTGAATTGTGGAAGAAATTTAAGCACGATGAAAGGCAAGGTCAAATGCTAGATCCTGTTTTGCAAAAATTGAGTTTTGGAGACTCTTCAGCTTGAACTAAGAATGCGATACAATCTTATCTCAAAAATATTAATAGCACTTGTGTCTAAAAAATGGCGAAATTGCAATAAAACTAGCACTGTGTTTTTTAAAGGAGAACGAATCGTGGCTTAAAGAATTTATTTCACTTCCAAAACTGAATACTAGTGACGAACCTGACCCAACACCTGGACCATCTGGTATTTCTTCGGCAGGTAGACCTAGAAAGGATTTTAACAACTCTAGCCAGTTGTTGTTTGCGGCAGAGACAAGTTTGCGAGCAGCAAGCAAAAAAGATGCTGCCAATATGTATGTTGAAAGAAACAGCAAGATCGCCGCATGAGGCTACAGAATTGAAAAAAAATTATTGCATTAAAAACCAAGACACCACAACCTTATTCAGCAGAAGAGGCACTTGATTGACTTTGGATTCGAAATTGTGCAAAAATTCATATGAGCTAATAAGGAGGAAGCAAGCAAGCAAGTTGGATGCCAAAAAGCAATGTTGTCCAGAAAACATTATCATAACAGAAAGTTCAGTCAGCCAAAGTAGAATTACAGACTCTGTTGAACAACACTAAATGATATTTAAATAGCGCTGGTCAGAGCCTATTTAAACGAATGCTTGCAGACCCCGAAAAAACCAACAGTTATTTTCTTGTGGCTTCTAACGTTCCTCTAAAACTTATTAAACAAACGACTAATGTAGATTTTTGGTCCAACCCAAGCCCAGCATCCACACAATATTGCAGACCAATTGAAATTTCATTCAAAAAAAGAAACTGCTGAAATTTCAAAAAAACCCAAAAGATAACATGCAGACTAAAATCCACAATTTATTTCCAAATAAAGTAGTTGTTTCTGAAAAGAAAATAAGAATTTTTCAAAAATTACTTTTAACAATGGTTGATGGAAAAGTGTGCTCTGCTCTTACTAAAAGTTTTTCGCAAACGTGTTTCATCTGCAAGGTAACTCTTAAAGAAATGAACAAATTGGTTCTTGATACCGTGGATCCGATTTTTCGAATGCTGCTTGCTTATTTCCTACAAGCTGCCTATACAAAAATGGAAAACAACAAATGAGGATGAAAAAGGGTTAATAAACGAACGGATAGAAGAAATTCAGTTGAAATTTCGATCACAGCTAGGTTTGCTGGTGGATATGCCAAAACCAGGAAGTAAAACTACTAATGACGGTAAGTTCCATTAGTTCCAATTGGTCACCCTTCAGATGAAGCACAAGAAGCAAGAAACAAAGACAGCCACCAAAAAAGAAGTTATTAACACATTCTCCTGATGTGATTAGCCTATAGATACTTAAAAATCCTGGAGAGGCTTTAGCAACGGATGAAGATATTTTGGATTTAGATGATTCGAGTTCAAGTTTTTTTTATTTCTGATTTCGACTCAAATTAATATATGTATGTATGTATGTATTCTTTTTTTTCAGCGTTTATGTACTCCTGAGTCAATCTCAGTTGAAAATAAAAATCATTGAACGTAAACGATTTTGTTGGGTTTTTCTTCTTTCACGGTTAAATAAGTGACAATTCAACAAAATTTCCTTAAATCCATTTAATACTCGAAAGATGTATTAATAAATAATCAAATTTTAACAATAACAATAAAAGCTCTCATTTTAAACCAAAAATTATTGTGTCCACCTAGATTCTTGATTTTAACCATTGTGCGTCTGTTCGTGAACTTTCTCGTTTAAGGCTAATGATTGAACTCCGATAAGCGTTTGCCTAAACGTCAATAAGGGCATTACTTTTGACATTTCAAAATGTAACTATTCAAACAACTAAATGCAAATTTCCATAAAATTGAAGTGATCTACAAGTTCTCATTTAAAACTAGAAAAAAGTCTAAGTGAGCGGACACAAATGTTCGAAACCTGTACAGCAGCATTGTGTTTACGAATGAAACTTTTTGACACTTATGTATGACACTTTTTGAGCAAATATCATGTCTAGAAGTAATTCCTTCTGCCAAAAAATTAAAAATTTGGGTCACATACTCGAACATTACTCTCTCTGAAACCCAACTTAGCAACAGAATTACCTTAAAAAGAAAGTATTTTTGATGATAATTATCCTTCACCCTTTTTTTCATTTTTGCTCGTACACCCTCATCATTTACAAAATCAATGCAAAGTCAATTAAAGAAAAAACTAATTACCTGTTCATATTTGCTCATACTAACAATTTAAGGTACAGTAGCACTTTCAGTGTCCCCTATTATACTCGTATAAACCCTTCCATTTGGTACTCATTCCTCTTCACTTTTCTCTTCAAGAGCTTCATAACATTTGCCCCTTCAAACGAGTCATTTGATTTCAATCCCCCTTCTCCATGAAATGAAGGGTGTAGCTATGTAATTTCGTTATATTTTTATTTCTTTTTTTCCAACCAAAATACTCAAAACCATCAACAACATTTCAAATATATTCTTGTGAACATTATATGAGATTTTGATGGAAAACAATAATTCTCTTTGGTTTTTTTTTCAAAGTGAATAAAGCTGTTTTTCACATTAATGAAGAGCGTATAAAATATATTTTAATAACGAATCAATTTTTTTATATTTCAAAAATAAAACCACACACACATACGAGTCCTCTCAGAAGAAAATTTCAACCTCCCTTCTTGAAAAGTAAAAAAAAAAAACGAAGGAACCATGGAAACGGCATAAAAATGAATTACGATACCAATATAACCTTTGAATTTGGTTTGAGTGTGCCCCAAAACAAATAAAAAATATTACATTTTTGTTAAGCGTAAGTAAACATAAGAACGCATATCCCCAATCCATGTAGGTACAACAATTTGTTAACCACCTCCGGAAGGATCCCATAAAAGCTGTTGAATTCTGGTAATTTCAGCTCAATTTTAATATAAGGGACTTGTTTTGTGGGGCTTAGAAGAGGTGTTACGCGAAATGCCCTCATAAAGCTCAGTTAACGCAACATTATACTCGAAAACGAACACAAAATTCATAGCAAACGACAGATACACTCCATGTAACTTGCCTAATTTATAAAAAAATTAAAAGTCGAGCATAGGGATTATGGCCAAGATTAAACAAAAAGATTAAATGCTCAACGAAGAGAATAAAAGGAACTCTATTATAAGATCTAATATCTAATTATTCGTAGTGGGTTGGAAGCCAATCTTTCGGGATTACAGATCAGTCTGTACTGTACACGGGACGGGACGCATGTTTTGCTTGGAATATACACAATTTTTAAAATATGGGACAAATCTTGAAAAAATATGAAATTAAAAAAAAAGAATAAATGTTATAGTTTTATTTAAATTAATATGTACAAAATGTCTTTAACATATTTTTTATAGAAGGTAGTAGCTATTAAAAATCTTTATTTTTTTTTTATTTAATTAATTTCTTCTGGAGAAGTAGCAAATCCTTCTACAAAGTCGGGAAATTGAAACTAACCTCTTTGTTTCCATGCCGAAATTACAGTGACGAAAAAAGCGCCGTAAACATTTTTGTTAATCATTTCCACTCATCTAATTAATTATTATAAGGTCACCGTAAGAAAGTTTGTTATTCCATTTTGATTATACATGTTGAAGACAGAACTGTTTTTGATATATTGAATTTGGAGCTTTCAAACAATCCAAAACATATTATGCTGGGAATTCCTGTTAAGGAATTTTGAATTTTTTGGAAAATGTTTTTTGTGACGGAGACCGTTAATATCATTCTTCGTAATTTTTGATTATTAAAATTCAGACCATATCTCCATTCTCCAATAGTACACAGAATTTTCTTTTATAATATAGTCATCATATCATATCAATAATTGTGCATTCGTATCAGAGATTCTGTTTGTCTTTTGGACTACAACCTAAACGGCTCGGCCGATTTTCTTTAAACTTGGTAGATATGGTTTTTAATTTTTTCCCTCCACACGTTTTTTTCTTTTTTTTAAGACCAAAAAATAACGGTACCTGCCATACGAACTTTTTTTGAAATTTCATAAACGTCTTTTTTTTTCAAAAACTGTCCCACAGATTAAAAAAAAAATTCAAAAAATTTTATTTAGTTAAAAATACAAAAAACAGTTATTTTTGGTACCCGAATTACACTCATTTTTTTTTGTTTTTGATTTTCTGGAAAACGGTACGACCGATTTCGATAATTTTTTTATAAGTTTCTTAATGTAGATTATCTACAAGATATGAGAAAAAAAATTATGTTACCTTAAATTAACGGTACCATACCATACAAAAGATAAAAAAACGAGAATTTCGCTAAAAAAATTTTTTGATTAATTCTTACGATCTATAGTTTTATAAAAAAAATTTTGAAAACAAAATATTCCATAGAACCATTTTAACCAAGTTTAAAAAACATTGCATTTCAAAACTTTAAGAAAAATATTTTTTTGAATTTTGAAGAAAAGAAATTCTATTTTTTTCTTAAATCAATATCTCAACAACGGCTCAATATTTTTTTGGTAAATTTAATTTTTATTCGAACAATAATAAAACTTTAAATTTGCGTACCAAAATTTTTTCTTAAAAATGTTTTAAAAATTTTGTATATGTATAAAATATTATTTTCTTAAGAAACCACTGGAACGACTTATACATAGGTAATTTTTGTTCTTGCATAAATTCATATTTCTATAGCATTCTGTTTCTATCTCTTACTAATAGAAGAGTTTAAAAAATAAAATTTATCCTTATGAACAGTTTTCTTTAAAAACATTCATTTTAAAATTCCTAGTTGTTAACGGCCTTGGCTTTGATGAAAGCATCGCTTCTCATCGATCAGCGAAATCAAGCATCATTGTGCGCGGTTTGTACTTGGATGGGAGACCGTTCAAATACCAACCGTGTGCTGTTGACATGTGTTTCTTCCGTTGTTCTTTCTTTCTGGGTGTCTCTCTCTGTTGTATTGTCTTAGGCCTCAGTTGCCAGTGCTTTTCTCTGTCTCTACGTCGTCGTAGATTTATCTACGTAGTAGTGTAAGATGTAATCTAATATAATGTAATGTAAAAATTCCTTGTCTATTACATAGGAGCTATCGAGATTTTGATCAATTCCGTCTGTCTGTCTGTATGTCAGTACCTCGACCTACAGCCTAAGCTACTGGGGGTATTTTCTCAACCTTGGTACTTAGGGGTCTTCGGTGATTTCCTAGAGGAGAAATTGAAATTTTGTTTTTAGCTCAAAAACGGTACCTGCCTAGGTCATGGAATCGATGATCTCAAGAAATATCTCGAAGATCAAAATCTTCTGAATGACTGGCAATACGACTTTCGCAGCAATCGTTATACATAAATACTGATGATCTGATAGCTTGTTTCACCTAAGAGTGGAACAGATCTTTACTTTTTTTGGGAAAAATAAAATTATTGCGCTTGATATTTCGAATAAATTTGATAAGAGTTTGTTACCAGGCTCGCTTGTCGAGAGAAACCCTTGGAGTAGAAATAACCTTTTGTGGTCAGTACACGTTGTTATGGACTGTTTCAAGTCCGATATTCACAAAATAAAAGCTGGTGTTCCTCAGGGCTCCGTTTGTATCCGACTCTCTTCCTCATTTTTATAAATGATCTCATATCTGAAACGTTAATACGTCCAATTCTCGAGTACAACTCACATTTTTAGGCAGGCGTAGCCCAAATTTATCTTTATGGATTGATAGAATCCAGAAAAGAGCGTCAAAACTGATAGGTAACAGAGCTATCATGAAATCATTTCCATTTTTTTTTTTTTAATTCACGCGCATTCAAGGGTATATTAACAGACACTTACAATGTTAAACACAGCATTGGGGATGGGGAAACTAGGGGGGAGAGAAAGGAGGTGTCGATGAAAATTGGTTTTGAATGTTTGCAAATTGAAATGGCAAGGGAAAACCGTACCGCGTAAGTTATTCAATAATCGCTCTAAGAAACGAATCTCTATATTTGACGGTACGACCAAAGTTAGGCTCGAGGTTGAACTGATGAGCTTTCCCTGCGAAGCGGGTATCACGGTTAAACTGATAAAGGGGAGGAATGCAACTGGCTAATTCAAGTGAGCATTGCTTGTGAAAGAAGCGATAAAATAAGGAAATACATGAAACATTTCAACGGTGTTCAAGAGATTTTCTTGAACACCGTGTTTTATCGCTTTTTTCAAAGCAATGATCACTCGAAGCAGCCAGTTGCATTTCTCCCGTTAATCAGTTAATCGGTGATACCCGTTTCACTAGGAATGCTCATCAGTTCACCCTCGTACCGTCAAATACAGAGATTCATTTTTTAGTCGCACAACACGATTATGGAATAATTAACCGGGAAAAGTTTTCCCTTGCCATTTCAATTTTGCAGACATTTCTTTCTCTCCTCTAATTTCTCCATCGCTTGTACTATATTTATGTTTAACATTATAAGGGTTTCAATAAACCTTTGAGCACGTATTAGTTGTAAAACAAGTGACTTAATGTGAAACGAACATATTCTCACTGAGCAGATTCGATACGATCAATGTTTACAGAGCAATGTGGTGATCTAACAGTGCTCTTAAGATTCCTTACTCCAGCGCTTAATAAAACCTAGGATGGAGTGTAAGGTCAAGGTGGTTTTGGGAGAAGCTTACGCCCAGGTCACATGTTGATTTAACTCTTAAGTACAGATAAGTACAGCGTCATTGTCAGCTACTATTAGGAGTAGTGGACCAAGGTGGCTACCTTGAGATATACCAAAATTTGCAGTTATTGAATACCTCCTCCAAGAAGATTATAGTGAGTCCTTCCCTTCAATTACGAACCGATCTATTGAACGAAAGGGAAACCAAAAGATGAATATCAACTTGTCAAAAGCCTTACTGAAGACTGTATAAATATATAATATATGTATAGTTGTAAAAGACGAGTGCTACGATTTTGACCGGTACAGACAAATTGAGACGTTCAAAAATACTTAAATGAAAGTTGGAAACCATCACTGGAATAGTACCATTTAAAACTGTTATACATATCAAAATCAGTAGATTTAACATGATAAATCATGACACAAAGCGGAGAGTGGTACAAATCAATTTTCTCAAAGCAGTCGATCATTTGTTTACGACGCTACTACTATAGGGTTGGTAAAAATATAAAATCGGCCCAATCTTTTTTGGCTACAGCTAACTTGATGTAGGTCAAAAAATATATCATTGTCACCGTCAGCTTGGATTCATTGGTCGAATGAAAGCTGGTAGGCATTTAACTTATATCGTCATCAGAAATAACTCATTGCAGATCAGGAAAATGTAAACAATAAATTCTATTAGTTCTTAACGGAAATCGCATGGGACTCCGACTACAATGAACCTTGAAAAGGATAATTCTGCGGATATTAATAAATTTCTCGAGCCCAATTCTTTGAATTGGTTTTTTTAAACTCACAAGGAAATTATGTTTTCAGTTTAGAAAATTTCTCTAAAGTTAATACAACTTGGATTTCTCTGAGGTCTTATAAGGTTTAAGTGACCTAAAACCTAAGTTTTAGGATTAACCTAAATCGCCCTGAGTGGATATCATTCTTTTTTAAATAGTAGACCCAAAAAGGTTTACGAATATATTCATATTCAAACTTCGAGATCTATTAAATGTGTCTAGGGAGTTCCTCAGGTTGGTCATCTTGGTTCACTTTTATTTATAATTTTTATTGATGATATTTGTAAAAATATAAATATATAAATATAAATTATTTTTTAAAGTGACTTCAATTTATCAATGATTTAACCATTAATTGGACCTTGATAATCGACTATAGTGTATGATAAATTGTTAAAAAATGTTTTCTTATCTCTCTCTCTGTGAAACTGTCAACTTATGTGTTAAACTATACTCTTAATAGTAGGCCTCAACAGAGAACTGTTAAATTAAGGGATTTCGGGGTTTCCGTTTCCTTTGACTCCAAGTTTTCATACGTTCCGCATATTGATGTAATAAAATAACAATGATTGGTTTCATTAAATGAAACTCTTCTCGGATCCCTATCCCCATACTTGCCTCTCTATCTCTATGTACCACATAAGTTAGATCATCACTTGAGTAGGCTGCAAGTAAACCATTTCGGATGCAGAATGGAGAAAGCTGAGAATCGTTTCACAAAGTTTGTATTTTTGTAAAATGCTTTAGAATTTTCGCCTGATTCTCAAGCCTGACATAATTTTCTGGGTCTGAAATCTCTCAAATTGAGAAGAAATATTTATGATATAGTGAGCCAGATATTTTGTGTTACCTTATAAGGTGCCCAACCTTCTATCATTAATTTGTATTTATAGCCCTATGAGACCATTGACGTAAAAGACACCTTCTTCTTCGGTCTAAACATAAGACAAACGAAGGTATTATTGAACTTTTTTCAAGAGTATTTAAGTAGTTCAATGAAATTAATGTTTATTTTGATATAGCATTCTCTAGAAATAAATCCAAAAATGATTTATTTCTAAGAATTTAAGCAAACATTGGTTAATTTTTGTATATGCCTACGAATTGCTTGGAAGCCATTGAGTCTGATGCTCGTAGATTTATGTAATAAAACAAAATTTCATCCCTCAGAGAAGCTAATAGAACGTACCAATTCCAATGAAACCTGATAAGTATTTTTTTTTCTAAAGAAAAACTTGGCCTATTAACCTAATTCAGTTGTTATATTATTTTGCCATTTTTATTTTGTTTTGTCTCAGGAGAAATTAAAAAGACAAAACAAAATTGTTTACCTGATTTCCTAGACAGGGGACAGTCAGAATATGCAGTGTCTACTCAGCTGTCAGGTATTCTGAACATCCACTAAAAGATACGTGCGAATGTATTATCTAAATTCCTCAAGCCTCTTGTCAACAACCTGGTAGACCAGAAAAAATTGCTAATTAGAAGGAGGACAATTCAACCACGATATTTCCAGCCATGGTAACTTAGTGCAATGAAAACTATGGACCACAACATAGTCCCGATGTATAACGACGAAGCAACTTCATTCTATACTGACACGGAATCAGTCTGTACCAAAACCCCACAGTGCCCCACCGGGATTGAACAACTCGGGAACAAAACTTTTCATTGAAACTTATTTCAGAACATGAAAAATTATAACATTAGGCAGTATAATGTGGCAGCAAATTTTTAAATTAATAAGTTGTTGCCAAATTGCTAAATTGCTAACATTAGAAAGGTCCACAGTTGACCAGATAGGAGCATTAACTTTTTGACAAATCTTGGACAGATACGAAAATCAGAGTCTACCATTTCTTTATTAATTTATTTATTTATCATCAAGCAGACCATATAAAATAAATATGTAAATAATAATATACAATCTTATAGACTACTGCAATATACATATGTACCAACATGCGGTACTTTACAATTTACTTTAAGCTTAATGGCTATAACCGCCAGGATTAAGGAACGTTAATTTGTCTCTCCAAACCTCGAGAATGGCTGGACCGGTTTTGATAATTTAGATCTTGAAATATTTTTGGAAGTTCAGAGAAGGTTTAAATGGTGAGAAACATAAATAATAAGTAACGGAAAATACTAAAAACGACAATCTTATTTTCCAATACAAAATGTTCCTAGCTGTGAAACACTTGATTTCTTTACACTATAAATTACTGGAGAAATTTACAATGAGACATTGATCATGATAGCATATATGTATTTATTGACGGTAAATAAAGTATTTTGGTGTTTGGGCATGACTGCATCCAATCGTTCTATTGGCGATGCATTTAACCACGAGTTGCAAAGAGAACAATAATACGATACTGAAGTATTGGCCGAAACAGTTCTTTCAAATGTTCCCCAGGGGGATTGGAGAAATGTTCCTTATTTAATTGCTGTTGGCAAAGATCAGATAGCAAAATGAAGTAGTCCTAGCATTGGCTTCATCTGGAATAGCTGCAACATTGTTTGAAGGTAGACGAACTGCATATTCTGCCTTAAAATGACCACTAAACATGCAAATCAACGAAGCACCAGTTTGCAACATCGTCAAAAATAGCACAATGGCGAAGATTCTACAGATATACAAATTGATCGTTTGGGATCATTATACGATGGCCCACCAAGGATCATTCGAGGTACTGAACATAACGCTAAAAGATCTTCGTGACAACCAAAACATTTTTGGTGGAGCCATGATTCTATTTTCAGACTCTACTAATTATTTCCCGATAAACTGTTGCTGGCGAACTAAACGCATTCTTAAGACCATCTAATTTGTGGCAGCAAGCAAAGACACTTCAATTAACAACTAACATGCGAGTATTTTTGCAAACAAGATCAAACTGCGATTATGTTTACGAAGCAGTTATTTGATATTGGAAATGGTAAGGTCGCAGTTGACACCTTGACCGGATTAATTTCACTACTCACGTATTTTAGTCACTTCGTCCACTTAAAAGCGTGTTTTTACGGACAGAACAACAGCTCATAGAGACTGGCTGTAAAAAAGCTAATGAGTAACGTCACGTCATCGAGGCCAAGATCATCAAAGGGAAATACAAAGGAGAGGATGTCTTGATCCCGCGTATACTGATGATTCCAACGGATTTGCCATTCGACCATTTCCCATCCGTCTGGCTTTTGCGGTGGCCATAAATAAATCGCAAGGCCAGTCTTTGAAAGTTTGCGGAATCAACTTGGAGTTTCCCTGTTTCGCTTATGGGTTATTATAAGTTGTGAGCTTGCGAGTCAGAAAACCATCATCTTTATATATTAACGCACCGCAAAAGAAGACAAATAATATAGTACATCAGAGAGCCTTAAATTGATAAAGTGTATAACTATGTTGCCTTCTACACTGATGGCTCCAAAATGGACACAGATGTTGGTGCAGGCTTTTTCTCAGAACCTCTTGAGCTAAACTACTCACTTAGGCTCCCAGATCATACCCATGTCTTTTAAGCGGAGGTCCTGGCAGTGACAACAGCTGCTAGACAGGTATCAATGATGGCGATACCACGGGTTGATATCACCATTTACATTGACAGCCAAGCGGCAATAAAAGCGATTTCTGCCACTGTAATAAAATCGAAGCTTGTCTCCTGCTGCCGCGAAGAGCTTAAGGTTCTTGGCACGCAGCACAATATTAGACTCTGCTGGGTACCGAGACACAGCGGCATACCAGGTAATGAAAATGCCAATGAGTTGGCAAGACAGGGATCAGCGCTCGACGCTAGTCAGGCAGAGATGGTAAGCATCCCACTCTGCAACATTAAACAGAAAATTTCAGATATAATCCTAAGGAAATCCAATGAAAGGTGGAGTCTACTTGACACCTGTGATACTACTAGGAAAATATGGCCCTGCTTTAACAAGCAGAGGACTGACAAAATTATACAACTTAGTAAGAAGTTCCTTCGCTCTCTTACGAGCATAATCACCGGACATAATTTATTGAAATACCATAAATTTAAAATGAAACTAAGTACAGATGACCTATGCAGAGGATGTGGTGATGAAGAGGTACATGAAGACACATCACACTTTCTCTGTCATTGCCCGTCACTATGCCACCAGAGAAGGAAATGGCTTGGTAGCTACTTCTTTGACGACAATCTAGAAGATATTTCTAATATTGAACTTCGGCAATGCCTCAAAATGGCTTGACTGATTAATAGAATACATAGGTTTTATCATGAAAGAGTGATTACACTCACGGCAACATCAATTGTCAGCCCAACAACCTAACCTAACCTATGTTGCATTTTTAATGTAGATAATGTGTTAAGTGTTGACCATATATGTATTTCAAAAATATGTGAAGGTGAAGTTCACCGGATCATCTAGTATATTATATTTATTGACAAGGCCGAGTTAGAAAAACCATTCAACGGGAAACCACCAACACTAAGATGTCATATAAATTTAAGCTCAAATATATACTTCTAAGATAACTTTAATCAAATGAATTTTAACGTTAATCAAATAACTCTATTAGAAGAGTGTGCACCCATCTACCTGAAATATTCTTATCTCCTTGATATTTTTGTTTAATTTAGCGATTTTATTCTGAAACATCGATACATTAGTGCATACAAAAATTTGTTAGTGATCTGTAATAGTTACTTTCTCCTGGTCTTGGTTTTACACATTCAACTAAATCCATTATTTTTCTAAATAAAAATCTATTTGAATTTTGTTTTGAAATCTCCTTCAATTTGCCGTATCTCCCCTGGTGAGTGCCATTTATCCTGTATTTGTTCTACCTGCATGCAGCAAAAAATAAGATACTTTATATATTTTCCAAGTCCAAATTTGTTTTACTGCCTTCTGCTGGATCTTGTCGCTAACATGGATATCTTTAAACGAGCCACTAGCTTCGAATAAACTACTTTTTTCGCTGTCTAACTCACATTTCAATCCCTTCCTTTGCTTCGTCATCTTAAGGATCTAGACTGCTGCCTTTCACATTAAATTTGGTTATACTAGCATGGTCGTTTTAGCCTTACATATTTGCAGTCAAGAACTTCGTTTTCATACAACTCTTTTAATTCTTTTTGATACACCTTCAGGTGAACCACAAGGTAGCCATCTTGGTCCAATGCTGTTCATCTAAGCAATCAATCTCTTAGGTTTTCGATTGTAGTTTATCTATACCTATATGCGGACGATATGAAAATCTTTAAACTCATACCATAAGTCGCTTATGTTTGTACTTTACACAAAATACTAAACATTTTTTCCTAGGAATGGTGCCAAAAAAAAATCTACTTGAGTTCAACGTCAATAAATGTCACAGTTTGACGTTTTCAACGAAACGCCTCTTCTTCTCAGAAACTATGTATTATATAAATGATGATCTGGTACCTATAGGCAATATTTATGATTTCTTATTTCCAGAAATACCAATCGTCGAAATCTTAGGTCAGTTCCTCTTTTCCACATTCGTTTTTATATAAATAATAAGAAACAATATTCCCAAAAATCGATATTAATCGTTTGCACAAAAAGTTGTAATCGCTTTTAGCCAAAACAAATAACTCTGTTTTTTTTTTTTTACATACTCGTACATTATGTGTGTGTTAAGGTTGTTTTCGGATCATAATTTTACGTTCCTTAACCTTTTGGTCAAATAATGATAAACGGAAATCTTCTTCATATTTATTTACTTGGTTAGGTTTTGTGTAGCTTTAGGGCTATTTCCAAAAACGATTATACATGTAAGCAATTCTTAGAGATAAATGTACCTTGAACTTTACAGGTTCTTGGTCATGTGAGATTTATGGAATTGAAAGAAGATTCATGATTATGTAAGTTGGAAATCTTATTTATGGGTTGTATTATGATATCAAAGTGATGTTTTAAGATTTTAAAGTGTACCAAAAATGTGTGCTATTTGGAATTATGGTTTGAATCGTATTATGTGTAAATTTTGCCTAATTTAACTTGTGTCGGATTACCTTATAAGCATTTCAAATCTAATGCGAATAGAAACAAAGTTTACTCAATTTAATTATGGAAACGATGCACATTTGCGAACGAGTATTTTTTATTTACCTCACGAATTTTTCATCATATTTCAAAACCATTACTACAAGTAGAAAATAGTTTATTTAAAAAGTAATTCCTTTATATTTTTACTTACGATATACATTATATAGGTACTAGGTACTATAGGGCAAGTTCTACATTTGGAACAAAAATCGAACTCGAGATTTTGATGAAAGTTGAAATTACGATGATAGCGAAGACGAAAAAAGTGGTTCCTTCAATTCCGTCTGTCTGTCTGTATCTCGATTTACAGCCTAAGCTACTTAAGGTATTTTCTTCAAACTCGGTACTTAAGGGTCTTTGGTGATTCCCTAGAGAAGAAATTGAATTTTTTTAGCTCCAAAACTTTTTTGAAATTATTTCCTAAAATCTATATTACTAAATACTTAAAATTCGCATCCCACATTTTTTTCTTGAAATATTTTTAAGAAATTTCTTATATAAAAAATGTATTCAGTAATAAAACGATTTTAAAAGTTTGTTTCCATAAATTCATACTTTTATGGAAATCAGACGGCAATTTCATGCATTTGAACATTTTTATCTCATTAAATCCATGTTTTAGATTTATAAAATGTATTTTAAATTCCAAAGTATTTTTACATAAGAGCAAGTTCGTGCGATCCAGTCGTTTTATTTAGAAGGTTCTTGGTACCAATACAATTGACCGTATTATCTACATAAATACATAAAAACTTATTAACGACTCGGTTGATTGAAAATCGACGTAGTGCCATTGTACATTGGTCCAATGGAAGGTCATTAAGAAGCTCGATCTATACGGCTCTAAATGTGAGTCAGGTGAAATTATTCCGTAGCTCTTTGCTGTCCAAATCTTAAAAGCGGCGGTCCACAGCAACCAATGCCAACGTGTGAAAATGTCCTCGAATCGAAGGAAACACGAGTGACCGGAAGGTGGCCCATCAACGGCATTTGTGGCTTAATTGACACACATATTACAGCGGGATTTTGTTCTTAGGACTGAAAGGCTACCACTGATATTCCGTGCTCGCTCTCGTATGTCCGAAATAACTGCAGCTGTATCATTTTGAAAATTGAGGTCGTGATATAGAACAAATATGTCGCCTAGAGGTTGATTTTTGGTAGAATCGCAGGATTTTGAGAAGTTTATGAACACCTTTTGCGCTCTCAAGTTTATGCGAATAGTGCCTTCGGTAACCAGGAACGGACATAAACTATGAAGTAAGCTTCAATTTTCCAGCATTTTGCTCTTACACTGAATTTCTCTAAACATCCAATCTTCTGCATGTTGATATAAAAATGGAATGATGAAAGAAACTCTTTCTATTTTCTTTAGAATGAAGTAAAAATTAAATTACTTTGACAGAAGAGCCCCAATTCATTCATCGTAAACAAGGAAACAAATCCTTGAGGTACTAGTATTAGCCATAAGTCTAGCATCTATTTTTCTGACGATTACTTCTACGTTATTCGATTCGCTTGGTTAAATGGGCAACAGGTCAAAAGCAGTTCCTTTCACTCATCTATAGATTCGTTATTTCCCATACAAAAACGTTAAAGGCGATATATTCGATCAATATATTTTACTTAATTTTAAAGATATTAAAAAAAAACATCGACCTTGAAACTTAAACACACCTTGTACTACCCTCTGGCATAATGATAAGTGCGTTGGATTGTCATGTCGGAGATCTGCGTTCTCGGGCACTGCCACCTAAAGGGGTACTGTCTCCTGATCTTGTATCTCGAATTCTAACGAATTCGATGCGCTATCCAACTCTATCCAAAGAATTGTTTCTCTTTGTTCGCACAGTGAAATTGTTATTACGGGCGATTTCAATGTAAACAATTCTTCGTGGCTGCGCTATTCTGGTCAGACAATACTCGAAGGAAAGAATGTCGAGATTTTTTCAGAGTTTAGCAACTTGACTCGAATTCCTGACGTGGCAGGTCAATCCGCCAGCACTCTAGGCATATTTGTTGTCTTTGACCATGACAAATACACTATAAATGTTTTATCACCACTGGGTACATCTGACCATATCTGCAAATTTCTCATGTCAACAAAACCCAATTAGAGAAACCATTCCTACGTTTGACAATACCAGAAAGCCAAATGGAACGATTCTTCAGGAACTTTAACTGGCCACTATGCTTCCTCGTAAGCTTGCGTAAGCTTTTCTATCTGTTTTTCTCTACTGATCTCTTTCCGAGTGGCCGGAAAAGAGCATTTGTCCAGCCTGTCTCCAAATATGGCGAATTTTCTATCTTTCTAACTATCGCCCAACTGCACTTACATCCCTTCATTCTAAGGTCTTGGTAAAGTTGATAAATTATCAGCTCAAAATTTATTTTGAAGAACGAAAGATTGTCAATGACCGGCTGTATGGCAATAGGTCCACTGGTGATCTGATGGTATATCTTACCGAACACTGGCACAAATCTTTTTCCGAAATTCATAAAATAAATGCTGGTATGCCACAGGGATCGGTTTTGTCTCCGACAGCGGTAGCGTATGATTAGCTCATTAAATTCTGATGTTGATAGCATTGTCAAATGGAAGACCATAGGCAGTGTAGAATTTAATGTTGCCTTCTGTCGTTAAAGAAATTGTGTACCCCTTCTGATCTGGCTGTAATCTATAAGCCCTATGTTCGTGCAAAGCTCGAGTGCAGGTTTTTGGCAGTTGCTCCAATAACTTATTTGAAACTCTCAGATAGAATCTGAAAAACGGTTCTAAAAATAATAGGTCAAAGAAGTATAACAGAATCGCACCGCTGTAATGTTTCATGTCTTGCATTATTTTACCGTTATTTTTATAAACAGTGTTCTAGTGAAATAGACAGTTGCATTCCTCTCCACCATTTTACACATGAGCCTAACTTCGAACGTACTTGTAAATTCAGAGATTCTTTCTTTAGCCGCACTACACGAATGTGGAATACTTTACCCAACTCTATATTTCCACCTCATTATGATATTCTATTCAGACATTCAAAACCAATGTGCTTTGGTATCTCCTTTTAAATCATCTCCAAATTTCCTAAAATGCTCTCACTATTTTAATGCATGCGAAATTATAACAAAAAAAAAAGTTTTAAGCCACTAGATTTCGGTGCTCTTTGAGCCTTTGGCCTCAATCTGATCTATCATTTATTTAAATGTTCAATAGATAATGAAATGACACTTTTCAAAATTGTTTCTGTTCTTTCTAACCTAAAATTAAAGCTCTGGAAGTAAACTAATTTCAATGCCATAAATGTGTTTAAACCTCCCTTAATGTTAGAAAAACCCACCTCTGTTTTTGACACAAAAATATTCAAAACACAATTTCGGCTGAAATCAGGACACGCATATAATAATTCACTCCCTTACTTTAAGTGCTCCTTTCATTCCCTCTTTCCCTTTTGTGTGCATTCTTCGCAAAGTACGAGGATCTCCAAAGATACACAGGAAGCAGTTTTTCTTTTGTCTGTTTCATTCTCAATTTGCAAGTTGATTCACAAATTATCATACAGCACAGAGCGACACTCTCCGACGACATGATGTGCAAGTGTTTGCTGCTACACTTTCATGTGTGTTTCGTGTTCGTCCTGTGAAATGAAATAAAGGAAAACTAAGATGAAGCGAAGGGGCCAAACGCGACATCCTTTTCAATTTCGCGAAATGAAAGTTAACAACATTTTTCAATTCTAATTCAGTTATGAAATAATTCTTTTTCCAGCTTTGGTTTTTTTCTTTCTTTTTTGCGAAAGACTGTCTGAGGGAGGGGGGTTGTTGCTTTTCTGTCGCTTCAATATCCTTTTTATTCCTTTTCTGCTCATATAATTTTTTTGTATTATTATTCAGTGAGACCGCCACAAAAGCAGCAGCGTTGCTACTTGCATGACATACGAGGATAATAACAGGGATAAGCTGGGTTCATCGTCGCGCTTTGTGAATAAATATTATGTATGATTGGAAGTAGAACAGGGTCGGCGGCGTTCCTTTTTATTCGGTTTTTTTTTTTTTGAAGGCGGTTTTTCCATTTCTTGTGGATTTCCACATGAGACAAACTTTGCAGCATTTTTGCTTTGCATATGGTGTATGATGCTGTGTATGAGTTTGTGTTTATTAAGATTTTTCATCTGAATTATGCAAATGTTGGATGTTTGTTTGCTTTCACAAGGAAAATTAATTCATTTGGAAAACAATATAAGTATTATTTTGGGTTTAAGGCCATGCAATTCAAAACCTAATAAATTAATCCGAATAAGGATTATTTAAGAATCCGGTAACATTTTATTCACGGGGAGTCAGGTACCTGCTTAATAGGAAAATGTATGTCAATGAATAGGAAAATAACAGCATATCATGCAGTTAGTTCACAGTTTAACAGGTTCTGCGAAGGTGCATAAGGCCGAAATGAATCTGACCCTCGCCATTCTGACCAATCATTCTCAATCAATGTGATTTAAAAATAATCACCCTGGAAGATGTTATAATTTTTGCACATGGCGTCGAAAGTCAATCATATTTTACATTTTTGAACTAGACAGCTGCAGTATACAAACTACCAAGCAATGGAGCGCTATACTCCGCCAAAGCGTGGAATAATAATGTCGGAGCCACAGGAAACCATGCAGGAAGTGGCCGCTTTCTAACTGGTTGTTCGGCCGAGAATATCGCGGTTTTGGTTGCCGATGTCGCTGAGAACGAAGAAATATCAACCAGACGACGAGCCACGCAATTGGACATCAATAGACGGAAATTTTAGGAAAGATCGTCCATCGCGTGTGCATTTAAAATTAAGCGGTTACGTCAATAAGCAAAATCTTCGTTTCTGGAGCAGTGAAAATCAGCGTGTGAAGCACGAAGAGCCATTAGATCTGATCAAAGCCACTGTGTGTGGCCTTGTGCGGGAGGAGTGATTGGGCCGTATATTTTTGAGGACGCCATCGGCAATACGGTCACTGTTACTGTCTATAAATCCATGATAAACGACTTTTTCCAGTCGGAATTGTATGAGCGGCGTTTGGTGAACAATTAGTTTCAACAAGACGGTGCAATCGCACACACAGTACAAACCACAATAAATATTGTGAAGGAAACGTTTCCTGGGTCTCGTATTCTCCGGTTTTGGTGATTTGGCATGACCAGCAAGATAACCCGATTTAACCATTCCAGACTTCTTTCTTTGGGCCTTCTTGAAGTTGCGGGCTTATCCCGACAAGCATTAGAAAATCGCAGCCTTTAATAACAATATTCGATAGGATGCGAACAGTTATCACCGGAAATCTTGCGGAAAGTCATGGAAAATGCGATTAAACTAGAACAAATGTGTATGAACCCTGGCGGCAGCCATTTGACGGATACCATCTTTTCCACTTAACAAAAAAAAAATGTTAATGTCTAAATAAAGTTTTTTTAACACTGAAAATCATTTTTTTTTTTATAAAGAAAGTAATTCAAAATTTTATGATTAATTTTGCGCCATCTTGCAGTACGTAATTATTCCTCTTCAGTATGTTGTCGGCTTTTGAGAAGAACAACGCAACAGTCCTTAAAATTCGTCGTGAAAACTTTTATTTGCATCGAATACTTCTTTTAAAACAACACAGCAAGTTTTCATGAATATAATCAGTTCTAGTTCTACTCCTTTTGCAAAAATCGTTTTAATAGGCGCCAAGCTTCGTTGCGTGTTTGCCTATAAGACAGTGTCAAGTTATAATACCAATTACGGAGCTAATACCTATGCAATCTGCTTAAGGATATCAAACATTTGGAATGTTTTAGATCAAACATTTACCAGATCTGTTGTTTCACCAGACAGGTGGGTATATTATTGCATGTAAGGTTTGTCCTCTCAATAGCATCTTGCTTCATCATAAGTTTACATGTAGCGCAGTGGCGTGGCGTGAATAATCTCAGAAGGTAAGTCGAAGTAAAATTAGCTACCAGAAAAGTAAATTGCAAATATATTTTTGAAATTATTTCGCGCGATTCCTATCTGCTTATCAAACCTTAAAAGTTGAACAATTCAAGCCAATTTTATTATACCTTAAGTCATTAAAATAGAAAGTAACAATGAGCTTAACGCATAACAAAAGTGGCTTCGAAAGAAACCTTTTTTTGCAGATGCAGTGTATTAAATAAATTTTTGGTATTTAAAAAGAAAAAAAAAAGTAAGGAACTTCACAAATATTTGTTCATTAATAAATTAAAAAATAAATTAAATAAATTAAATACTTCAAATGATATTATATACAAGAAACATTAAAAGAAAAACATTTTTCAAAATAATACAAGATAAAATTAAAAATGTGAAAAGTTTTACTAAATTATTCTTTTCCTATTTGTATTCTAAAGCTATCCTACGATCTTTTTTATTAAATTCTGCAAGAACTCTATCGTAAAATTCAGGTCTACTTTTAATTTTTAGAAGAAGTTTTTTTTCTATGGATAGAAGTGCTAAATCAGAAAGCCTATTTTCTCCTTGGGAATTTCTTAAATATGTATGGATTCGCTTTAGAGCTGAAAAAGATCTCTCCACAGAAGCAACAGTTATCGGTAGTGTTAAAATTAAACTACTCAAGCTAAAAATTTGCGGAAATGTGTCATGCAGTATTTCATTTTTAAAATGCTTATGAAGTGCTTGAATGTCAAGGTGTCGAAGAGAAGGTGTTGTATATAAAACTTTAAGTTCGTTCTTTAAGGCTGTGAAATCGAAAATTCCAGGGAAAAAATTTATTAAAGAAGATATTTTTTCGTCTGGATTTGCAAGTGCAAAACTGTCATATTTGGATTTATTAAGTAAATCTAAAAAAGTTAAATTTGTAAAAGATTTATATCTTGAATTAATTTGGGATATAATATTGTCCTTTATTTCCACAAAAAGACGTTTGTAATATGTTCTTGTGTCGATTTCAAGCATTCTTCTTTTTCGTGGCGGTTCGGATAAATCTGTTAAACTTTCAAAAATATGTTCAAATTTATTTAAAAACTCAGAGCAAAGCCAAGACTCAAAACTTTCAATTTCTCTTTTAGCAAACTCAACATCCGTTTGCTTATTTTGAACTATATTAAAAAGACTATCAGTCCTAGCAAAAATTTCGGAGAGAGTGTTGAGAAAAAAGCAAAAATCTTTGCTTTCTAATTTAACTAACAAGCTCTCGGCTATAGAAAGCGAGTCATTGTCCCATTCGTTAGGGTTATCTAAGATTCTGTTGAAAGTTTCAGTTATATCTAATCTGCAATTTAAAATAACGTTTATTATTCGCGAATGATAATGCCAGCGAGTCTCTGAAACTCCAGGCATGCGTCGGTTGGCTATTTGTTTCAAAAGATTCGAACGTTTAGTTGACTTATTGAAAAAACGAACTATAGTATTAATATTACCAAAAAAAACTTTTAATTCAGATATATTTTCAAGTGAACGCGATAAAACTAAATTTAAAACGTGAGCGTAGCAAGGAATAAAGTTAGCCATTGGACAAGCATCAAGAACTTTCTTTCTCACACCACCCACTTCCCCTGACATAACGGCCGCACCATCGTAAGATTGCCCAATTAACTTTTCCTTGCAAGAGAATTTATCTAGAATATTAAAAATATGTTTGGACAGCTCATCTGCGTTGCGGCACTCGCTCACATCAAAATAACCTAGAAACCTTTCCTCTATCCCATCCTCCGATAAGTACCGTAAAACTGCACTAAGTTGTTCCCTATGGCTTACGTCAGGTGTTTCGTCTATCATTATTGACACAAATTGCGTTTTGCTTATTTCAGTTTTAATTTCCGCTTTTAAAACTGCAGCGATACTATGTATCAAATCGTTTTGAATGTCATTTGAAAGACCCGAAAAGATTGGGTTTTGAACGCTTGCACACTGTTCTAAATGAGTGTCCATTAACGTGTCATATTTAGACAATAATAATATTGTTTCAATATAATTTCCACGATTATTGGAATCTGGCTTTTCATCGTGGCCTCGGAATGCCTGCTCTTGTTTGCCTAAAAGAACTACCGTATCAATGAAACGCTCCATCAACTTACGATTCCTTTCAACTTTTTTATTGTGGGCCGTAAAGCTAATGCCTAGTGAAGTTTCTATTCTATTGGTACCAAACTCATGCAGAGATAAACAACTGCGAATATGCTTTTCCGTTTTGACATGTTTTTTTGAAGAATTAACAAAATTATTTATGTCTGCGTAGCCTGTTCGACTCCAAACACTGGGAGAATTGGAAAAAAGAAGGCAAGGAAAACAAAACATTTTATTTAATTTACAACTTCCTGTCAACCAAGTATACTTTTGGTACAAAGATCCATTAAAATGCGAAACAAAACCATCTTTTCTTTTAAATTCTATAGTCATGGAAGGGGTAGAGCGTCCTAAATCTATAATGTTTTTTTTCAACATGAAACTAAGCTTATGAAAACTATTTGACTCCTCTAAGAGGAAATCTGTTACACAACAGTCTACACTTAATAAAGCCATAATTAAATAACTGAATAATCCTACCAAAAACTTTTCACACTTTTAACACTTTTTAATCGAATTATTAGCCTTTAATTTCCAATATTATTAAAAAATTCACAAGTAACACAAAATTTAACTTTCACACTGCGTTCTGCTTGTAAACTGATTTTTTTCAAATAAGACAAAACTTCACCCATTTGAATTCATTTGGGCCAGTTGTACCACTTTACGGAAAATATTGTAAATTTTTCAACTTTCGGCCAAAAATGTGTCTTATGCCAATAAATCTTATACAAAGTGCATATTTTTTTGAAGTGGCAACCTTTGACACACCAGCTCGGAGCATATACATCATTCAAGTTCACCAAAAAAGACGGAAGGAGACCGGGTTATTTCCTATACATTTTCCTCTGGTTAACTTTTTTTTCTTATAAAGAGAAACCTACCCCAACCTGACTTTGCGCAATACATTTGCTTCACCATCATAAGACACACGAGTAAGAGATAGACACAAATTTAGCAAACAAATTGTTTTTGTTTTTTTTTTTTAAACAGAAACCTACCTCAACCTCGCTACATTTGGTTCATCAAGTTCACCATCACGAAATAAGACGATACATCACGGGTTATTTTCTTCCATAAGACAGCGTGTATTAAAGTATTAAACAGAAAGGTGTCAGCAGCAGCGAATAGTATATGCATAAAGAGGAAAGACAACAAATTTGTTCTATCCCGCAACAAATTTTATAACCCGACTTACTTCGATGACTTTTTTGTTGCTTCAATGTTGTGTTTGCTTATGGAGTGAGGTAAAAAGCAGAAGTGTGTGTAGAATAGAAGGTACAGAGATTCAAATAATGTTGATAGCGTACAGGTGTATGATTTTATAAGATTCATGTGGCTAGGAGTTTGAAAGTATAACTGAAAGTGGAAATTTTGAAAGG
Source organism: Chrysotoxum bicinctum (assembly GCA_911387755.1). Lineage (NCBI taxonomy): Eukaryota > Metazoa > Arthropoda > Insecta > Diptera > Syrphidae > Chrysotoxum > Chrysotoxum bicinctum. The sequence goes on from OU426989.1 coordinate 43,545,955, forward strand.
TAAGTCGGTAGGAATCGAGTTATATGGACGCCACGCCGCTGATGTAGCGATGGGTATACCTATGTAAATTATCCCTATCAGGTAATATAGGTAATGTTGTTCCACTTTTAGCGGGATCGTCAGCGTGTCATTTTCCTGGAATGTCCCTCTGCCCTGGCACCGAACACAAGCAAATATTAAACTGCTGCGCCATCTACATAAGAGATGAACGGAAGTTGTTATAGAGTTAGTAGAAATGGAGTCCAGATATCTAATAGGCGCTTGACAATCCAAAAAGATGCGGATATTAGTAGTTGATAACAAGTTTTCTTTTAGCCAAGACGGGACTTCTTAATCGCCATAAGTTCTGCCTGGAACACGCTACAATGATTAGAAAACCGGAAGGATAGACATAATTTAAGTCTATCTGAGTACACAACACCACCAACCCCATCATCAATTTTCGATTCGTCGGTGTAAAAATGGATATAATACTCTTCCAAAAAACATCCTCCCAGAAAATTCTTGAAAGAATGGTTACTTGGAAGTTTTTGCCAAACTGTAGTTTTGTGATAGCGTAATCGATGTGACTTGGATGTGATCCCAATGAGCTTAGAATGATAGAGTGTCCAATTTCGTTATTGATCCATTGTGAAGAAGCTTTTAGGCAAGTGGGCTTGCGCGCTGCCGTATATTTGCTGAAAATTTCGAGAGTTGCAAATGGAACTGAACGCCTAGTACGGCAAAGGTGGTTGTTCACAGTGTTCCGTTTATGAAAGATGATCGTTCGAGCTGTCTACCATACTGCTCCACCATAATTGAGGATCAGTCTGATTACCGAAGTATAAAGCTAGTGACCCCATTTGTTCCCAATAGTTTTTTTTACATGAGAAGAGTGCCAATGTTTTTTTTTTTGAGTCTTTTTTGTATATCAGGATTTTAGCTTAGCTTTTCAGTCACTCTGTAGCTCTCCGCTTCCAGCAGCTTATTTACTACCAAGTTCTAGAAAAAATAAAAAGAACACCGCTTTGTAGTTTATGTCTACTGGCAGATCTTCTAACAAAAACCACCCAGTTTTGAATTGATAATCCTGCTACCCATCTACCTTTAGATACGAGTATAACAGTCCAGATAAGATTGCAGATGTGTCGACGTTGTTAAATCTAAATCTAAGAAATCAACCATAGTGCTCTCTTTATGGTGAAGGGAACATTCGATAGTTGGTACCACCGAGTGTAAATGGATATCAATCAATCTTTCAAGAGTCTTCAAAGGAATGATGATAAGCTAATAGGTCTTAAATATTTCGGGTTTACTTGGGAACATGTTATCGTGATCGTCACATTAATACATGCTTTCTAACAGCTGCTAACTAGGCATCAAGTGGAGAAAATAATAGAACATGAAGCCAAAAGCCAAGTATGGGTATAAGCAAGCATACTCGGTTTATTTGCTCTATATGTCAGGTCTATTTTATACAGGAATTATCAACTCATATTCCCGCTGAAAGTCAAATATTATATATGCTATCAAACGAACTGTGTGAAAATCTAAGGCCGCTCTGCACCTTTCAAACCCGATTAACTAAAGATGAAATCTTCACCCGGGAAAAGTAAACAAATTTTAGTCTAGACTCACTATTTCTTCTTTGACTTTAAGCATTGATTCAGGAACTTTATATGGCGATGAAAGATCTCAGTTTATCCGGAAACCCAAGTGCGTCATCATTATAATAGAGCTTCAGCAGTGAGTTGCTATGGAATATCTTTTTCGAACTAATTCCAAGCATACTTAGGTTTTCGGCAAGAAAATTCGCTATCATGTCATTTCCCGTTATTGTTGTAGAATAAATGGTACTAGGACGGTCGTTAACACGGATTTCACTTTTTCAAGAAATCTGTCCGACTACTAGTATTATGATGTGTATGGACGATATTGACGTTACTGGTGCCTCCCAATACTTTGTAATAGTTTCCTTCACAGACGATTCTTGTTGGTTTTGAATAAGACTAGAACAAGACCAAGTCATTTTTCTCAACGCTCGTTTACAACCGCACTTCCTTTGTTAGCACTCTTTTGAAAGCTAATCTTTTAGCCATTCAGTTCGTTACAAATTCAACGGTCCAAGAAAGTGTCATGACTCTTCTGATTGCGTTAACGATTGCAACTCGTGTTGTTGCAAGATTCTTCAAAGATATTGATAAACATAAATTCACTGTCCAAAAAGTGTTCTTCCAAACTGCCAAAATCTCTGCGAAAACTTTCCATAACTCCTACTCTACAGATATCTTTTCGAATTTATAGAAAACTGCATTTGCCCAGCCAGTCCCCAAAGGTGGAAAATCTTGCTCACCACTCTAACTATCGCCCGATTGCACTTACTTCTCTACATCTGAAATTCATGAAAATGCTAGTCACTTTCCAGCTCATGAAATATCTCGATGAATAAAAGCTTCACAATGACCTGCCGGTCAGTATAACTTTCGTAGCAAAAGGTTGACTGATGATTTATTGGTATTTCAAAGGTACTTCAAAATATTTTCGTCAAGTTCTCTTATCAAAATGTGTGAGTTTGATACCTGGAAAATAAATACTGGTCTGCCTCAGGGCTCCGTTTTGCTTTCGAACATCTTTAATTAATGGAATGGTACTTTTAGCTTTTAATATTTGTTTGAAGAATCAACCGTGATAATCACATACGTGATCTCACCTAATCTCTCATTTTATTTTATTTTTATCGTTCTAGAATTCCCTTTGAGATTTTTTTTTAAGTTACAAGTCTATGTCAAAAAGTTTCAGCCTCATGAAGCCTTTAAAGAGAAAATCCGCTAAAAATAAATAAATTAAATATATAAGATGCCATTACGGCTCATAGAGAACCTAAACCTAGTGACTTACAAATCTCAACCATTCCTAGGAATGGAGGGAACCGAAAGGCTAATGATGAGATTCTCTTGGAGGATGTGTCAATTCCTCGCAATAAGAATGCTTGAGAATCGAACGCAAAACCTTCTGCATGACAATGCAACGTACTTACCAAATGCCAAGGGGCACTGTAAAAACTAACAGACATGTTACATAATGTAGATTTTATTAAATATTTTTTCCTTGCACCTATTCTATCCATTGAAAGGTTCTTTTTTTTTCTACACAAATCCTTAATACTTTCTTCGATAAAATGTCTACTACCAATTCATCTTCTGATCATAAAATTCACCACTTCAAGTCAGCAAAATCCTTACACACAAGCAAAACAAGAAACCATCGGACAAATTTCCGTCTCCATCTGTTGCATGTGCACACTGTGAGCCAATTTGAAGCTGTTAGAACTGCCATCTATAAGATCTCTCTCACAACTAGCTGCTGCTTATTTTTTGACAGCTCTAATTTTGTTCCGTTTTATTAGTGGAAGAAAGTCACACACGTCTCCACTATCCACTCAAAACATATTGAATTCTATAAGAGTTCCATTTTGAGGAAGGATGTTTGGTGTCACCCCAACCTACACCTCCTTACACCCTCACCAATTTCCTGAATTAAAATTGCCAACAAATGCAACTGAGTATTGCACTTGCAAAGAAAGTGAAAAGGAAGCAGTATAAGTATAAAGGCAGAGAACCTAGAGCAACAAAAAAGAACTGAAATTGAAATCTAGGATGATATAACTCCATGTGATCTGTATGTGTGTGTTCGTGTTATGGACGAAATCCTTAAACTTAATCCTGGCAATTTTCTTTCATTGGATTTTTACACAAAAGGCCAATTTGAACACATATCTTCTGGAAATGACGAGCTATGTTCACTTATTATTTCATCCTCCTTTGATTTACTCTGTATTCAATGTGTGTGTGTGTTTTTTTTTTTTTTCTTTCAGAGGGCTGAGGGTGTATGAGATTTTCTTAGATCCAATGATGATGTCAGAGGCTCACTTACAAATCTACAAGGAAGATATGATGCGAAATCAAAAAAAAAAAAAAAAGAGGTAGGTACAAATAGATGAAAAGAAAAGACATATCCTTGTAATAACAATAATCTTGTCCTTTTTACAACACTAAACTGCGATTGCAAAGATTCTCTGGCAGAGAAAATTTTGCACAAACAGGGCTGGATTTTTTTAATTTTTGTTAAAGTTTAGTAGAGGCCTACTGTAATTTTAGTACTTAAGTATTTTTTTTTTTTGGTAATGGGACAAGACTGAATTTAAATGTAGTCAACTTGGGGATCAAATTCTGTAATACCCTTAACTTTTTTTACAATAAACTGGAACAGAACCCAAAAGATTGTTAGTATATATATCAGCTAGCTTAAAAACAATTGTTTTAAAAGGTTTAGGATTAAAGAAAAAAAAACAACTTTTATTTATTTTTTTATTTGTATTGTTTTTTTTTCAACAAATTTAGTTTTAATTTGAGTTATTTCTGTTGAACGTACCCAATTTAAATATATCCAACAATACGAACACATTTGTCGAACGGATATATTTTTTCAAAATAGCTTTTTTGGCCTTAAGTCCACAAAAATTGGCGTTTCGTCCCGACGATCTCACATGGACTCATCAATTGACTGTGAGGACCTTGTCAATACGCAATTTTTGCTAAATTCAGTTCATCTTACATCGATTTTTTGACAAAAATTCAATACATATTTTTCATTTTAAGTTTTTTTGAATTTAAATCAAAGTAAACCTTTTAATTCTTAGTAGCCCTTGGCATCAGTTAGTGCCTTGGACTGTCAGGCAGGGTTATACTACATCGTGCGACGAATTGACAAATCCTCCAAGGGTATCTTTGTCATGGAAAGTGCTACTCATTAGACGTCCGGAATCGCAGAAGAGTAGGTCCCCTCCATTTCTCCAAACACGCAAACAGAAATGGTTGAGAGTTATAAGACACTAGGCTTAGGCACTTCATTAGCCGTCATGGCCTCAAATTTATTCATTTTTAATGGCGCGAAATTTTAAGCAGCCTATTTTTAAGGTATTAGTATGGAACTACTTAACAATTAGTTTACTTTAAAGTAGTTTACTAACTTTTTTTAAATTTTAAATATTTTCTAACTAGTATCATACTAAAGAAATTTTCTTAATTAATTGCTTCTGAACACACCTGAGACAATGACAGTTCGTGCAAAAACCTAAGTAAACAGATCTTTTTTGACGTTTGTAAGTGTCAAAAAGTCGTATGAAGATAGTACGATACTAAAAAATTTGATGATTTTGACTTTAATAAAAGGGTAGAGAACGTATAATATTATATTCGATTAAAATCTTTATATAATGTTAGTTTCATATACTAAAACTGCTTTCACATCGTAATAATTCAACTTAAATTTTGCGCATATCTTTTTAATTCAATTGAGAGTTAGGTTCAATTTTCGCTCTCTACTTAACAATCTGTATTGAAGATTTCCAACACCATTTTCTTCATTACTTTAGCAGCGGACATCTCTGCTTTTCTGATTAAGTAGCAAATGTTCAAACTAACCGTCACTACTTCCCTCTAATGTTCTTCCATTGTTAATAATATCGATTCAACCTAAAAGTCACTACAGTCGATCGCCCGCAGTCTTTGAATGTCATACATATAAATATCAATTTACATTCATCGGTCTTACAGTTCACATTCAGTCTGTAGGCAAATATAGCACAGTAAAACTTGTTTTACCAGACGAAAACCTCCAGTCGTTCGGCAGCGGTTCCGTCTCGGCCAATATTATTTAATTGCTATCAGGGGCTTTTAGCCCGTTGTTAGCCATCAAAAGCGTTTACTTGCAAAAGTGATTGCCACCAGGGGCCTTGGACCTGCCGATCTACAAGAGCGTTCAGCCTGCCCTTTGCCACCAGAGGATTTGTACCTGCTGATATACCAGAGCGTTTCGTCTGGTGTTCTGTCAAGGGCGTAATACATTTCCACCGTCGCCTGAATTATGCGAAGCTTGTTTTTGAAAGATTTCACACATTTTACAAAAAAAAAAATGTCCACCACTGGCCGTTAAAATTTACCCACGTCTATGAAATGAAAAACCCTGCAGAGAAATTTGAATCATAAAGTACATTAAGAAAAACATCAAAGGTCCTAGGTTGCTCTCTTGAGGAACATCCGAAATATGATGACTTATTTGAAGCAAAGGCCTTATTAAAATATTTTGTGATAACGTCCACCTCATTTCCTTTATCTAACGTATTTAGTCTTAGAAATGAATTCGGTGGTAGATCTGCATTTAAAATCAAAAAGAGTCGTAGTACAAAATACTTTTCAAAAGCTAAGGTATAGAAGAAAGTTTGGCTATGCGCCGGTAGTTAGCAATACCCGTTCTTCATACATTTTTTATGAACTGGAAAAATAAAAAAAAAAATTTCATAATTTTGGAAAAATTGCTCGAAAGAAAGAAAGTTGCTATAATTTATGCTCTATTTAAAGTGTGGGCCAAATACAAGTTTCTTTTGAAAAATGCAATAAAATGAACAAAATAATATTTTGTCCATGTACGAGTATTATGGCTTTATTAGTAAAGAAAACATTTCCATTTGTTATGAAACACAACATCGTTCGATTTAGTTCCGCGAAGGTGTGGTACTGAATTTCTGTTTGATTTCGAGCGAAAAAATCCTCCCTTTAACTTTATAAATATTGCTACACACAACACCGACACAGAGCTTAATACAGCACCATCTGTTGGAAAATAACATAACTACTTTTTGGAAGGAACAAAAAGATCTTTTCAATGTCAAATGTATTTCCCCTTATTCCAACCATCTAGAACATTCCAAGACGAGAACCTTCGCGAATTAGTTTCTAGAACAACCAACTTGAGTATATAAGATAGTGTTCACGGTGAGCACAAGAAAGTTGATTTTTGATTATGAAATTGTGCAAAAGCTTTGCTTATTGGATTGTGGATTGTGTTATTAAACAAGTGTGATTTAAATTTGAATAAAAGTATGTGAGTCAGGCTTAAAAGTAAAATGATGACTACTTATAACTAGGCGAGTCTCCTATAAGTTTAAGGCATCTATTCTGGATCTCAATCTAACAGACTAAAAAAAAGTAACGAAGCATCTTACCAGATATGAGCGATTAACTCATGTTTTGGGATGATTTATATGCTCTGCATTTTTTGAAGAAAACATCAGTTTTTACCGCATTTTTGGATACTTCGACTATTTGAGATGGTCGTTCACAGAAATATCGATAGTTAAAATCTCTTACGTTTCTTTAATGTCTGGTGTATTTCATTGACCGACAGAAGACATTTTGGTCATGAGCTTAGCAAATTCGCAGCCACGAATCTTCGATTAGAGCGCCAAACTCTATTAAATGTCTTTGAAATATCAAGTTCATTGACTTTGTTTTTCCAAAATATTTAAGGATTAGCCAGTTATAACCCACGGTGCCCGGGTCCTTTTTAAATGCAATCTGCAATTCTCAAATTGAATACTTAAAAAAGAAAATAAATGATTTAAAATCATCATTCGAAAAGTTTCCAAATTTAAATAATGGACGCATGACACTTTTTTTGTTTAAACTACTTTTTATTTTGTTTTCTTATAATTATGTACTTGTACACATAGCACTCATATTTTATTTTTAAGTTATATTTTTTTCATTAATTTCATTATGCTTAACAGCCCGATTCTCCACAAAGTCACAAGAAGAGGTGAAATTGATTTTGTGACTTTTTCGAATTCTGCGCTCAGTCACAACTTGTGAGAGTCACAAAAACAATCGAAACTGTGATCTCCTTCAGACTTCAGAGCAGGTCACAACTCATAAATTTTTAAAGTTTCTTAGATTGATTCAGTATTGTCGATTTCCTTTTACACTAGGGATTTTAGGGATTGCGATCCCTTGTCAAATTTTGACTTTTACCACACCAAAAAAATCGAATTTTTTTTGACAGAGATCAAATCTTTCGAATCCGTATTTGGAGAGGGATTTACATGTATACGAAATACGCACACTAAAAAGACAAATTTTGACAAGGGATCGCAATCCCTAAAATCCCTAGTGTAAAAGGAAATCGACATATATTTTGTAAAAAAAATTTCTAGTTTTGTGAATAATTGTGAGTTCCTACACAAAAATGGAAGTGGACTTTGTTGTAATGAATATTATTGCTGATCTTTCCCACGAAAATGAAAAGTAACATTTTTACATAAACCCAATTTTTTTTTAAGAAACTAATCGTATCAAGAAGTTTGCAGCGCCGACGCGACGGCTTTTAAAAACTTTGAGAGATACAAATAATCCATTCGCTCTCCAAAACAATACATTTATAAAGTAATTTCTTCGTTTTGAATAATCAGCTGTTCAAATAATGACACTTAAAAATCTCACCATGCTGTGGTGAGTTTTGTTAGAAGTTTTCTTGTGACGATTAGGGGGAGAATACCAAAATGTTATCGAATCACAACAATCCTCACAAGGAATAGTCACAAGAGCTTGTGACTTGTGACTCCTCACAAGGGGGAGAATCGGGCTGTAAAACTAATCTTCATCTCCTCGTCTTGTTTCCTCGGCACTTCCTCAATATTGTACTTTTAAACTAAAAAATATCATCATTGACTTTTTTGTGTAAGTACTCGTAGTAAAAGAGAATGGCCCTGAGTAATAGATCCGAATCTAGCCTAAGTTCGATTTTAACCAAACATTCGTAGAAATAAAACAAATTTCAATTATAAATACTTAAAAGCTGCTTTCCTGTAACTAAGTTAAATTTAAAATGATAGAATCACAATAGAACTTTTCGAATCTGGTTAATAGAAATCTGTTTGTGTATGAGTTCACAATAACGAAATTATGAAAATGAGTCACAATTATTGGTATAAATAAGACTTTTGTAAATTTGATCTGTTACTACCAAATTTTAAAAGCAACTTTTCTACATCTAACAAAAAGTGACTTTAAACCGATTCTATGAATGTCTATTACTAAGGGCCAATGTTATTAATAACGCTAGATTGAGCTCAAGGTAATAAAAAGCCAATGTGGCCACGCATTTACGGAATAAACAAAGATATGCTATACTTTTATTGATCACACACATACGTATGCGTTAAATGCTTCGAAAAAAAAAAATACAACGAAAACACACACACATTTTTTGAATATTTACTTCGGTTTGAATTACAAAATTCATTAGGAATTATAAATTCCTAATGTAAAACACATCTACTGGAACTTCACACGTACCCTTAAAATCAAATGCAAAGTCAATACATGAACACACCTATTCGCCACTTTCTACAATAAGGAGAACATTTTGCATCCACATATGTATAATTAAAGAGAAGAATCGTTTTGAAGTTTCTTTCGTTCGTCTTCAGCGCCATTATTTCTCATTAGATTTGGAACAGATTTTCGATCCATGAGTTGAACGATAGGTTTAGAGTTGAATTGAAATTGATGAAGAAATAATCTGCTTATAACAAAAAGATTACAAAAAACTATCCATTAAAACGAAGGGTAATTCAAGTTTGCCTCAACACTGTATAGGCAGTTTATACGTTGCAATTTTTTTAGTTGTTTCTGTTTTGATTTAATTAAGCAATTTAATCGCGAAATTTAATTTTAAAGCCAAGTTTGTGGTCTGTATAATTATTTGAAAAAATTTTTTTAAACACCTTATAGACCGCAAATATCGTCAAATAAAAGCAAAATCAAAATAAAACAAAATTTAAAACAACGACTTTTATTTTTGAAATTTAAACTTTTATTGTTAGTACGTATGCATTTCGGTTCTCGGCTGCGGAACCATCATCAGCGGGCGACAATTAAACAAAAGTACAAAGAGATTACAAGGAAAAAGAAATTAGACTTAGAGAAAGTAAGTAAAACAAAAGAAAGAGTGTTATAAGAGTAATGAAAAACAGTTGTTATTATTTCTTCTTCTTCTTCATAACGTTGAATAAATGAGAATCAATTGGTCCAGGTTCCAAATTCATCAGGTTGTTGTTTAAGTATATGTGAATTGATTCGTATGCGTCTAGTTTATGTGGTTTGTTTACATTTTTTATAAGTTTAAAATTGTTGTCAAATGATGAAATTGAGTGCGGTTCTTCATTATTTGGATCATAAATGTGAGCAGCTATTGCTTTATCTATCTCTTTCTTTTTTACCGATCGAAGGTGTTCATTAAATCTGGTCTCAGCAGCTCTTCTTGTTTGTCCAATGTATTTTTTGTCGCAATTTGAACAAGAGATTTGATATATGCCACTGCGTCGATTTGTAACGTAAATTCACCACTCACAAATGTTATTAAATGGCTTGTTAATGATTTAAAAAAGTTCGGATATTTCGATGGTTTTGCAATCAAAAATACTTTTGATTTTGTGGAAAAAGTAGAAAAGATTGAAATTGAAGATGACGAAATAATGATTTCATTTGATGTAACCGCCCTTTTTCCATCTATTCCTATAAACGAAGCGATTACAGCAATCAAAGAACATCTGCTTAAATTTGATTTACCATCAAGTCAAGTAAATGCCTACATTGATTGCATCAACATTTGCATGAAATATAATTGTTTTCAATTTCGTAATCTGTTTTACACCAACAACTTCGGATGTAGCATGGGCAACGGATTGTCACCATATGTAGCCGAGGCATTTATGTGCAAATTCGAAACAGATTTAAATAAAATAGGTAAATTACCACGAATTTGGTATAGATACGTCGATGACACATTTGCAGTGGTGAAAAAATCAGAAGTTGATTCAATATTGGAAACGATTAACAATCAATTTCCCAGCATAAAATTTACTTTTGAGAAAGAAGATGATAACCTTCACACCCTGCCTTTCCTCGACCTAGAAATCCAACGAAAAAACAAGAAAATCGAATTCAGTGTTTACCGAAAACCAACATCAACAGATCGCTATATAACGAACGATTCGTATTGCGCATATAGCCAAAAAATTGCCGCTTTTCACTCAATGGTGTACAGATTATGTCGTCTGCCTTTATCTATTGAAAACTATATGAAAGAATACAAAATAATAATACAAATAGCTAATGTCAATGGATATGACAAATCCATCATCGACCATCTGATTAAAAAACACTCAAAGAAACTAAAACTTAACAACATGAGTACATTATTCGATCAAAATATTAACACAGACAAACTCCATCGTATCACATTGCCCTTTGCCCCGAATGTCACCAACAAGTTACTACACGTATTTGCCAAAGCTGAAATGAACATCGTCCACACCAACAACAACAAACTAAAATCTAGACTGGGATCCACAAAAGACCACATACCGACAAATCGACGCAGTGGCATATATCAAATCTCTTGTTCAAATTGCGACAAAAAATACATTGGACAAACAAGAAGAGCTGCTGAGACCAGATTTAATGAACACCTTCGATCGGTAAAAAAGAAAGAGATAGATAAAGCAATAGCTGCTCACATTTATGATCCAAATAATGAAGAACCGCACTCAATTTCATCATTTGACAACAATTTTAAACTTATAAAAAATGTAAACAAACCACATAAACTAGACGCATACGAATCAATTCACATATACTTAAACAACAACCTGATGAATTTGGAACCTGGACCAATTGATTCTCATTTATTCAACGTTATGAAGAAGAAGAAGAAATAATAACAACTGTTTTTCATTACTCTTATAACACTCTTTCTTTTGTTTTACTTACTTTCTCTAAGTCTAATTTCTTTTTCCTTGTAATCTCTTTGTACTTTTGTTTAATTGTCGCCCGCTGATGATGGTTCCGCAGCCGAGAACCGAAATGCATACGTACTAACAATAAAAGTTTAAATTTCAAAAATAAAAGTCGTTGTTTTAAATTTTGTTTTATTTTGATTTTGCTTTTATTTGACGATATTTGCGGTCTATAAGGTGTTTAAAAAAATTTTTTCAAATAGTTTCTGTTTTGGTTTTGTCTTGCAACTGCACAGAAAAAATTATGTTGGTTTACGTTTTAATAGCTTATGTAACTTTTAGGCTTAATTAAATTAAAAATTTTGACAACTCAAAATTCTAAACCGAAAAGCAGCTTTTGAGTTTACTTGAATCCAATTTATTTGGAATATCTGCTAACTCTGGGTTATCCCTGAGTTAAGCCCAAGGCTGAAAATATTACCCTTTTTTATGACAAAAATATTAGCTGGTTTGAGTATATTTGAGCCCAGTTTTCAGTGCTGGTGGTAGATAACTTTGAGCTAAACCTGAAAATAAATTGAAACAAAGTTATCTCAAAAAAAGATTTTCCATTTAGAATTAACCTATGACACTATGGAAATGTGTTTCGACTATCGAAACAGAGATGTATATGCGGTGCTATCACACCCATAAATTTAATCTAGCTCTCACAAAATACGTAATTTTTCTTGATGGATTAGAAAATATCTATTGAAGCTGGCACATCGCTAGATTTTGTATCTTAACGCATACAATTCAGTAAAATGAATATGACACTTACCGCCATATTATTCACTCGATACATCCCGGTTAAAACTTAAATCCAGATGTATTTACATTGAATTAGTATAATTTACATCCGGATTTAAGGTTTAATCTGGTTGAATGCAATGAATAATATACCCGTTAGACTCTGTTTAAATAGAGTACAGAGCACTTCACGGATCTCATCGACAAAAATATTTTAAGTGGATGAACATTGGCGCTGTTATCGTTAAGATGACCGTATGTAAGATGAATATTAGAGAAACGTCAAAACACTCGAAAATGTAATTTCTCAAATCGTTTCCACACGATTTTTCTTATAGTATGTTTTATATTAATAAAGTTTATTTAGCAAATGTTTCATTTTCAGATATGTAAAATTTTTAATTTTTGTATTTTTTTTTTTTTTTTTAAGAACAATTTTATGTAATAGTATAGATTAGTTTGACTAGTTGAGATCAACAGTGGGGCTATTGCTACCAAAGCCCTTTTGACGATTATTAAAGAGCTTTCCTTCTGGAAACTGATTTATCGATCAGCGTTTCTTGTAGGTTTTTTTTTCTATCAAGGTTGTATTTATCGAAAAATCCATTCAAAAGCTATTGTTGGGGTTATTCAATGATTGAAGGAATTTTTCAAGGTTTTCCAGATTTTCGGGATTTTTCGCAATTCAAGAAATACCATATTTGGATTAGAGTACTCGTATAGTATCTAAGTTACGAAAGACAGATATAAACTCAGGATTTAAATTTTGTATAGCGTCATTAAAACACTTATCTCGAAGTCGCATAGCCTGAACATCTTAAGGAAGCACCCAGTGCAGCCGAATTTAAACCATCTATTCTTTACCCCCAAAAGATTGACGAGTAGACCGCTCGCGTTTATTTATTTATTTGAATCAAGCTAATTAATATCTAGCGTACAAAAAATATTACTTAGAATTAAGAATTTATAAATTATACAATATTATAGAACATTTTTTTAAAACTATTATTTGAGACATCACAAAAATTTATTAATAAATTATGATTGACGTTATACAAATTAAACATTGTATTCAATGGTGAATTCTGCTCATAGTTGGTACGATAGTGTTTTATGTAAATTGGGTCACGAAAACCTCTTAGATTTCGATTTGGAACATTAAAATTAACACGACACAAAAGGTTTAAAGCATCGATATTACCATCAATAAGATTAACAATAAAAACAAAACATAAATAAGAACGTCTGCGCTCCAGACTGGGTAAATCTATGAGTTTAAAACACATTCACAATGTTTCTATTCAATTTTTATTATGCATTCAGTTTTTGTGTCGAATAGGCTTAGATGCCTGATCAGTCTAACATCTGATATGGTTTTTAACCTTCTCCATCATCCTCCACGCAATGTGATGCAAACATACAAAGGAAAACTGAACCAATCGTCTTCATACTTGGGAATAGGAATATGGTAAAAGAATCATTTTCGGGTGGCATCCTGGTGAGGAGAGCGCCGCGCCGTGGCGGATGTCGTGGCATGGTGATATGAAAAATCAATTTTATTTTGCAGGGTTTTTGCGATATTGACTTTTTCGTCAAAACCGCCATAAACCCCTTACGCTTTTAAAAAGGAAATCCATCATTTTTACTTCTTGTTTACGGTTCTTGGATTCGTAGAAGAGATGTAAAGGTCTTAATGGGTGTGTGTACCTTCCAACTGAGTGTGTTGTAGGTATGTTCTATATCCTGAATGCTGCTTTAATTGTGGGTCGTTTTTCGTCTACGTTTGATTTTGTAACGCAAATGGCAAGAAGAACTTTCATGTATTACAACGTCACCTATATACACATCCTGAAAAAGTTATACAACATCAGAAACAGTAGCTTCAGGCGTTTCACATGACACTCACGTCAATCAGATTCTTTGTAAAGGACGGTTGTATTTAGTGAGGGAATAACGGACTACTCATACATAAGATTGTTGCTTGGTGACCAGAAGGTGTCAAAAGTGTCAATACCAAAAGGGTCGTCAATCACAATGCTGGCGTCCTCCAGACATTTGAATGATGTCAGACGACTTTGTATCCTTTGACCATTTTGAGTTCTAAAGTAAAAGTTGTAGTAAGAATTTTTCTTGAAAAAAAAACCAACAAGACCAGTGTTCCATTTTTAAAGGATATTGTGAATTGACATGGGATAATTATTCTTAGAAAAATTTCTTTGGGTTTTCTGGAATTTTGAGATTAAGTAAAATTTACCCTCGGTAGATGGCATTCGTCGCACCTTCCCAATATGGATGGCTAATCTGATGTATGTATTCCTAGAAATGTTACATTCTATTGTTCCTTTATCCATAATATTTAGATTATTTACAATTGACCGACGATATCAAGAGGACGAGACCACTTACATTCTTTGCCTTCCTGGTCCGATTTTCTTACTTTTTTTTAATTCCCAGCTACTTCGTAAGCTTTAAGCACAGATAATTATATAATTATCTGTGCTTTAAGACTGTTATACTCACAAGAGAAGACGTTTCGAATTAGATATCATTCAACTCAGTGATACTAGTTTTTTGAAAAATGTTCAAGCGAAAGAATTTAAGTGCTGCAAATCGAGCAGACATTTTCGTCAAACGCAACGACGCATCACTACCGATAACAATATACTGTGTCGGTATGTATGTTCATGAAAGTAATGACAAATAATATTTTTGTCTAATTTATTAAAAACTAGTGATCCACCCTGGCCTTGCACGGGAAGCACTAATTATTTATCTATGATCAGATGACTTCTCGTGAATGGGGACGGGGGCGGCTTTGTGACAAAATCTTAGCAGAAATCAATAATTTTTGCGTGTGAAAGCTCGGGAGCAAGCCACATTCAATTGGCAGAGTGGAAAACATGAGTTTTCTAAATTTAAGCCTGCAATAGCCAGCAATTGGCCTTGGGCTTTGTGTGCATGGTAATAGCTAAGGCAACTGGAGACACTTAGGTTGGAATGGTCTTCGTCTTCGAATTTTGAATTTGTCACCGATGATTGTTACCTCAATAAAATTTTTGTATGGTCAAACTAGTTCCGTTGTAGAACATTGGTGTGTTTAAGTAGCGAATAAGCATTAGATATAGGTGATTGAAACTTCAGTGCTAATACGCCCGGCAGTATTCCTAGTGATTTTAATGAATTCAAAAATTCATTCGGATGATTGATGACTTGCTCTTGCTCCATTACTGTATCATTCAATCTATATTTGACTGTTTCGCCAGGCGGTTTCAATTGAATTTGCTCATTGAGCTTCATGACATCATCATTTTTTGCTACCGAAATTGAACGTTCATAAGGCCAATTCGTAGATGTTTGTTAGACTTGAGACAATTTTTTCGACAACGGACTGAATAGTTTGATTGCATTTCATAGTAAGTTCTGTGGGAATAAAATTTTATTCTTGGGCATTTTATTGGAACTTTGGCCAGAAACTTTCTTGAGAGCGTTTGGACAGACGGGTCTTGCAGCAAATGAACAAGCATGTTGATCGACTGCGTGATTTAGGACCGGCTTGATTTCAAAGATATGATAATTTCAAGCATGCCTTCAGATCATCTGTGGGTATTGATTGCGGAATAGCAGGTGAAGTTTGATGGAAATCACCAGCAAGAAGAATGAAAGCGCTTGCCATCACTTGATTTTTTTTTTCTTGAAAATCACGAAAAGTCGGCGCAATCGAGGTCTCAGCGATTTCTTATGCGTCATTATGCATTCGCCCCAAAAAATAATTTTGCACATTATTTTTAAGGATTGCAAGTTAGTGTTTCTGTTCGGTTCAAATTCAATAAAAGTTTGAGTGTTAAGTGCACAGTGCGTCCGGTGTCCAATACTGTTGAAGATATTCCTGATGGGACCACTGCGAATGCAGGAATATTCTGCCTGTTCCTCATGGTACATCGAAAGTAAATGGTCCGCCATTTCCGTTTGTTCAACGTTGCATGAATTTGTCGTTAGAATTTTTATGATCACATATGGTTGTTGTTGATTCCCATCGAAGTGCTGTTCTCACTCCAGTTCTCTATCTTGGATACTGTTTCTGACCCGAAGCAAGCATTCAAAGTTTAATATGGAATTTGTTGTTGATGGATACGCACATGTTCTAAATTACGAGTTATTTTTCTAACCAAACTAAACGTTGGGCTTCACTTTGGCCATATGGAAATTATGATGCGAAATTGCCAAAAAATTCCAAAAAAACTTCAAAGGATCACGCGCTAAGTTAATCCCAATTTTCCTTAAATTTCATCAAAATCGGTCCCGCCTTTTTGGAGTCCAAAGGGAACATACGCACCCATACAGATTACTTAAAATTGGATATTATTAACCGAATTACATTACTGTTCAGGGATCAAGTGTTTACCACGCTTCTTATAAGCAGACCACCTGTCTGTCAATCGGACATCTCCGGATAAAGCGATCAACTTACACTCATGTTTTGGATTCCACAAGGCACTTTGACTGCCAAAATTGATAACATCGATTTTTATTTCATCAAAATACTGAAAGAGCGCACCGATGGCTGATGGACCATGGCGACCCTTCTCTCCCTCAGAATGTTGAAACACCTGTTGAGAAATCCAAAATACACAGAAAATAGCTAGGGAACGGGATGAAAAAATAGTAAGGTAGGGGGGCCAAATAAGGCCCACCTAACGGATTTTTCGAAATAACTGCTAGATTTTTGAGAGTATCCGAGTAAACTAAAAAGGTTATGATTCTTTGTCATTTTATCTACATGGAAAAATAGATTTTATTGTTTTCGTTAAATTGAAAAGTATATTTTTTTGACATTTAAGAACAGCTTACGTTGTTCTTAATAAGGCACATGGGGTCTTAATAAAGCCCACTCAGTTTTCTTAATAATTTCGCAAGTAAAACCCACAAAAAAATTCAATATCTTTCAACAAACATCTTCTTTTAAATTTATTTCATAAGAAAATAGCCTCTTCAGTTTAACAAAAAACACAAATTAAAAAAAACTTTATTTTAGGAAAAAACTTAAACAAAAAAATTTAAACTTCACTTCTTCGTAAAAAAATAAAACAAAAATATTCTTTAACCTGCAACGCGTTTTTTTATGTTGGTTACTGTCCTTTAAGAAGCTCTTTTTTGGAAAAAGTTGGCATTTGGTCTGAAACACATTAAAAATATAATATAAGACCCAATAAATTAAAAGCAAATTTTCGTGTGCCCAATAAGGCCCATCCCTTATTTTTGTGGGCCTTATTAGGAACATGCAAGACTTAAAAAAAAAGAATTATTTAAAACTAACGATCAAACATTTTTTAAAAACAAATGTTGTAATTTACTTAAAATATTATATATTATACGGGAAAAAATCAAAAATAGGTACTTACTTGGTTTAAATTTGTTAAAAAAGAACACAAAACACACTACTTTTTTATAATTTGGTAGTTCTTCACCCCCAGACGAACTTCATTGATCTATAGGTCAAGACCTGAATCGCGAAGCTGGCTTTTTTTCCTTTGTATGTGCTCTTGTAGACATGGTTTAAATATGCAAAGCAAAAAAAGTCCCGTTATTTGTTCGTTTATGTGTTTTCTGACAAGTGGGCCTTATTGGGAACAGGGCCTTATTTGGCCCCCCTACCTTAGTACAAGATTCTTTATATCTTCTGCATTGGTCCAAAGCTTGATTGCTCAATTAGACATTAGAATCTATTGGAAATAATCCAGAAAATACCTCTCATGGGAAATACATTCATTACAAAGGATTTGTTTCTCTTGAACATTATCGTAGCCTCTCCTGTATTTCATTGTTTTATGACTTTTTCCATCGAAATTGCTCAAATAAAATAGCCAGTTCCATTCCTACTCTCAGTAGGAATTGTACACCTTGAGGATTGAGGCTTGGCTAGAATACTTTGCCCTTCACGTTTTGTTCTCCACATTGTAGAGGCGATTGCGTATGCAGATGACTTGGTACTACTAACATCAGGAAAGTTCAACACTGTGTTAATTGAAACCACAGAAATGGGTTTAGGGAAAAATAGTAGCTGGGCCACGAGTTGTGGACTAGGTGTTAACCAACGTAAAACTAAACTGATACTATTTACTATTTACTACCAAGACTAACATGGAAATGGAATATTGAAGAAAGGGTTAAGAAGGCCTGCATAGTGCATAGCTTTCTGTGCCTTTCGTAAAACCTTTGGTTAAAAGTGGGGGTCTTCAATATAAGATGATTTAGTAAACATACACAGCCGTGCGTCGTGCTAACGATCCTCACCTATGGTTCTATTGCATGGTGGCCCGTGCTTACCAAACCATATAACATCAGAAAGTACAAAGAACTGCTAGCATTGGCACCGCAGGGGCTCTAAGAGCTTGGCCAACTGATGCCTTAAGTGTTTTAATGTACCTTTTACCACTCGATATACATTAAGTATCAAGTATCCTGGAATCGAAATCTTGGATTGAAAAACTTATGGCCACAGTAATATTAACGACTTGATTCCAATAGAGATCTTTTCAACTCCTACTGACTACAGCGACCCTAAAACATCAGTAGCATATCCATCAAGAAAGGGCTGGAACGATGACGTCATGACGAAAAACTTCGGTACAGCTATCTTTAGTTATGGCTGAAAGATGGAGTGTGATTTTTCTTCAGGAATCTTCTCTGTATAGTTGCCTTTAAATTAAATAGTTCTTAGTCGTCTGAAATAATAACACGTTTCACTGTTTCGCTTCCAAATTACAACTGCTTTATTTCTTCTATATTTCTTAACACTAAACAGAGATGTAAATGGAAATAAGGGGAAATTATATAAACAGAAATAACGATCGGTTTATGACAATGTAGTTGTGTGGACAATCATATTTAGATAACTAAATGATACAATACAATGACAATAGGATAGCATGCAGTATCTCACATAGTAATACATAGTAATAACTACTACATCTGTAACTTTGGGTATACATATCTAGGTCGTTTACAGGCAACCCAACTTTGCTTATGTTTTTCAAGCTGAATTACTTGCTATGAAGGAAGCTTGCAAGGTACTCAAACAAGATCCAAGCCAGAACTGGAAAACGGGTATTATCATAGTCATTAATTCTAGTACATCATACTCCTAATTGGTCTTGCAATGCCAGGATGAACTTGCCAGCCTCAATATTATCCACATCGTCACTCTTATCTGGGTTCCAGTTCCTTGTGGCATTGATGGGAATTAACGGGCAAACGAGCTGGCAGGCAAGGATCAGCCATTCATAACTTACTTGCCGACTCTTTCCGACATTCCGCTTGGAATTATAAAGGGCCAAATTCTATCAATTTTTCTTAGCGAATCAAACCCTAGGTGGAGCAGTTTAAGTAACAGCATTATATCAAGAAAGATTTGGCCCTCCTATAATAAATCCCGAACACTTTATCTGATATGAAGACCCAAGCAAGACAAAGCCAGGATTGTTGCTACTTGTAGCGGACACTCGCTAAAAGAAGAGCATGCAGCGAAGCTAGGCATTTCTCACAACAAGAACTGTAACAGATGTGGGGACCATCGTGAAAAGGAAACAGTCCTCTATTTGCTCTACAAATGCCCTGCTCTGGCCAAATTTAGAGCCCAATCATTAGGAAGGGCTTTTGTTTACGAAAATGATGAACTTTCGGAAATAAATATCAAAGACTTTATCTCTTTTCTCAAAGCGACGAAATGACTCTAGGATGAACATCGGCTACTTCATTTGACTTCTTTGATCCCGAGCTGACAGAGGGCTTTGACGGTGGTTGACGGTGCAGGGTGCCGGATGATCACTCAATCGGATTGGCTACTATTTCAGCACCAGTCAACAACCTGCTTAGCTTGGCACAGTGTAGATGGTTTCGGATGAGTGTGATGGTCCGGCTGAGTGAGTGATCCAAATTCCGGATTATTGTGCAAAATCAAACACACAATAAGAGACATCAAAACCTTCTAGATCCTTTCATATTTTTTAACTTAATACAAACTGGATGACTCCGTGAGAATATCTACAATTCCTCATATCAATTCTATGCACAGGTTCATACGAGTTATGGTACCAAAATGACGCACTTCAGCGCTAATTGATCCACAGAGCTAGACTGCCAGTAGTCGCCATTTCTACCTATTTTCCTTGATACTCATTTTATAGAACATATTAAAATTTTCTGTTCATGAAACAGGATTTGTAATAGAGACATTTTTATTTGGTGTTTAAAGACTCCCGTAAAGTTTTTTTTTTGTTTTTTCATGTCGTGTGTCTTTCAATGGCAACTCCTTGGGCCCATTTTTCCAAAACCCGATAAAAAAATTCAAATTCCCTTGAATATGTTATAAAATCTGATTTCTGTATTGGCTTTCTCCATTACGTTTTAAGTTCCTCTTTGTCCTAATTATATACTCTTCAAATCCAAACGCTTCCCATATCATTACAAATGGAAACAAATCAAAAGAAAAAACACGACGAAGTAATACATAGGTTCTTAACGTTATCCTGCCTCCGGTCACAGCCTGTCTCTCCCGACACTAATTCCTCAATTATCAGCCCCCAACTCCAAATCAATACTGCTTATACAACCTAATTACCTCACCGTTACCGAGTAACCCGAATCACCTCACTAAAGGCATGAGTAAGAAAAAAACAACTCAATACTTTTCCACTTAAAGAAACTCGCACCCAATCTTCGGAAAATTAACACAAAATTCTACAACATAATTAGTACCGCATGTGGATTTTAAAATCGAAACTTTATCCTTTCAAGTGCGTAGCTGTTCGGATAGGAGTTAACTTCCTGCTCGGCAAGCGTCTTCACAGCGCTCTAGCGGAATGCTAGCTCAAGTATGGGTAACTTAAACAGGAAAGTTTTTATTTCTTCGTCTCCGAAATATGCATCCAGTTTCTCCCGTTGGCAAAATCTCATTTTACTAATCCTTATCCTTTCGTCGGGAAAAGTTTCACCTTTGCCCAAAGCCCTAACACACACACACACCATATTTCTTAGTCTTTATATATACAGCACTGCTCACATGCACACAACAACTCACCAATCTCGATGTAAGCTGTTTAACAAGTGCCTAGTTCTGACGCCACTTAATCTTGTTCCACAACTTAAATCCTTGTGGAGAGCCAGCTACCAACTTTATAGCATTTAAGCACGCAAATACGTACACACTGTACAAGGATACGACACACGTAACATCACATGTGTCCCGAATGGTTCTTCCCTTAATCAAATTGAATGGTTCATAGTTTAACGCCAAAATCCTGGCAATGAAGCAAGTTTGTGCAGCACACTGATTTCGGGTAGAGTCAAAACAAATCCACCATTTTATCTGGACAGGTAGAAATACCGAAATACGAGTATCCCAGCACAGTTTCCGTTCGCCGCACCGGTTGCAGGACGAACAAAGGCGTCCAAAAAGAAACCCCTAAACGCCCAATTCACCGCGTCAAAGTTGTGTTCCTGGCCAAAGGATGGATGAGCGATATTTTTTGTTTTCATTTTTGTGTGTTTTTTTTTTGTTTTTTTGGAAGAAACGAAAAACGTGTGTGATCGTTAGTTCGTGCGAAAAGTCCTATGGACTGATGTGGAAAATCGTTTAAAGTGGTTGACCCAACTCCGCTTTTGTTATTGTTGGCTGATGTGTCCGGTGCCTCCCACTCAAAATAATGAAAGTACATCACAGGTCTACTGATGGATGACGAAACTTTTCGAGGCACAGAGGTGTCCCCATCATCCACCCCATATCGGCGAAAAAATGAATCTTTCATCGCATCGTCCAGCAGGGATACGATACGGTTACCAACAATCGCTGGGTGTGCCTTCACTCATCGCTGAGTGGGGTCGATTCAGGAGAGGAGTTCGTGTTGGGATTAAATTGGTAAGCGATATTGGCATGAGCTGAGATTAGTTGGCTGTCATCGTCGCGTCGCTGTCGTTTGCCGGGAATGATGAGTTTACTAGCAGGCGCTGTACTCTGTGTACATTGCCCGTCCGCAGGTTTCAGTTCGACAGCGATAACAGGAAAATGTTCGAATGTTGACATTGGCAATATTTTTTTCCAAATAAGGATACGTGGGTTTATTTTTTTTTTGCTCTCAACCCCTGCCTTCCCCAGGATTCTGGATCACATACCGATTTATGCATATTTTTATGTTTCCACGCAGTGTGCAAAAATGTTTATGCAAATTTTCGCTTTGTTCCAGTTTTGAATATAATTTGTTTCTATTTTTTGTTTTTTTATTTTGTCAATACCCAACCATGCTCATCAAAAGGACTCTATCGGAACGATGCTATAATTAATTCGAGTAGGGTCGTATTTAAATCAGATCCTCTTTTGGGCGAGCAGAGATTCGAATAATTTAATTTCGGGGATACTACGAGTATAGTTATTTGATTTCTGATTATCCGATGTCATCGTATCCAAAGTTATAGGTTTTATTTTATTTCATATCGAACTTAATTGCTGTGGATTTAACCAAGTTTTTTGGTTGAGTTAGGACTAAATTCTTATTTTTTTTCTTGACAAAGAAAATTCCCAAAATCAATCAATAGGTTGAAATATGATATCACAACGAAGACCATAAATGTTAACAAAGAGAGCCAAGATCATTTTTGATTATTTTGTCAGGTCAACATTTTGAAAAACACTAGTGGAGCTAGTGATTTGGAATTCTAAATAAGAATCTATACCACGCATAGATATAATTTCTTAAAGATGTCTTTGCATATAGATTATAGAAAAGACAATAAACAACGTAGAAGTCCCATCGCTCAATAAAATTTCATCATTCAACAAAAATTGAAAGTGCTCAATAGAATTTTTACGAATTTTTGAGAAAGTGGGTGTATGCCACGCCTCATGAATTCAATATTCAACATTTTTTTCTCACGAATTCATCTTACTTACTTAATGTGGCAGTTCAGGATGGACTAGGGTCTCAACTAACAAGTTTCTCCAGCTAATTCCGTCCCTAGCTAGCTGTTTCCAGTTTCGCACGTGAGGTCCTCTTCCACTTGTGTGCGCCACCTAAGTCGCGGTCTTTTCTACTGCGCCGTCCCTCGGGGTTGGATTTGAAGACTTTCCGGGCCGGAGCATTCGGATCCATTCGCTCTACATGACCTAGCCATCTGTCTTTGGACTTTCATTCGTTTGACCTGGTAAGTTTCGCTGTACAGCGCGTACAGTTCATGGTTATTTATATTCTCCTGTACTCCCCGACTATGCAGACGGGATCAAAGATCACAATGAGAATTTTCCTCTCGAAACATCCTAAAGCGTTCTAATCCATTTTTGACAAAGTACATGACAGTTTTATAGAGGGACACCTTAGTTGCTCCAGAGAAGACTTTGCTAAACCCGATTTGATTTGATTTGATTTGATTTAAGCGCTGGTGTTAGATATTGTCTGAATTTATAGCGGTGCCGAGGTATATAAAGTTCTTAGCTACCTCAAAATTATGGCTGTCTGACGTTCTGTCCAAGATATCAGTGTTGTGTGTCCTTTCTTGATGACAGCATATATGGTTGGGGTGCCGTGAAATAAGGCCAAGTGAAATAAGGCCAACTTTTAAAAATTGGCCTTATTGCACTTTTATAAAGTGAAATTAGGCCAATTTTCAGCAGTTGGTCTTATTGCACTTTTACAAAGTGAAGTAAGGCCAAATTGGTCTTATTTCATTTTCAACAGTTGCTTTTATTGCACTTTGACAAAGCGAAATAAGGCCGAACTGCATTTTTATATTTATTTCATACAAAAAATTTGGCCTTATGTTACTTTACAAAAGCGACATAAGGCTAAATTTTAGGACCTAGCCTTATGTCGCTTTTACAAAGTGACATAAGGCCAAATCTGTTTGTGACTTAAGGCCAAGCATAAAATGTTTCGTTAAAAATAAAAAAAGTAGTTTTTGCCGTTAGATTCGTATAATACATAATTGATTATCGGTGGCCGCTTAGGGTATGTTCAGTCGCCAGGCAGGCGCCTGTAGCAACAGTTTTGTATTTTATATTAATTGGAGTAAACAACTAACAGTTCTGTACTATTGCCCAAGAAAAACTGTTGTTACAGGCGCCTGCCTGGCGACTGAACATACCCTAAGCGGAGCAACGGAGTTGCGTGAGCGGGTGTGAGCCCCGAAAAGGGAGTTAAAATCCTGAAAACCCGCGAAGCGGGCCACCCAAGGTACTGTTGCCCAAGAAAACCCAGAACGTGGGCCCCCGATAAACGGCACCACCACATTCAGTTGCTCTTATTACGCTTTCAAAAAGTGAAATAAGACCAATTTGGTCTTAATTCTCAAAATCATTTGGCCTTATTTCACTTTCTCAAAGTGAAATAAGACCAACTACTGAAAATTGGCCTTATTTCACTTTATCAAAGTGCAATAAGGCCAATTTTCGAAAGTTGGCCTTATTTCACTTGGCCTTATTTCACGGCACCTATGGTTGGCTCTGCCCTCATTTACCGCTAAACCCATCTTCTCCGCCTCCGTCTCAACGCTCACAAATGCGCCACTGACATAACGCTTTGTTCTTCCAATAATGTCAATGTCGTCAGCGTATCTTTTGAAAGATTGTGCCTCTTGTGCTGGCTCCTGAGTCTTGCACCATTCTTTGAAGAACGATGTTGAAAAAGTCACATGACAGAGCATCGCCTTGTCTAAAACCTTTTTTGACATCAAATGCATCGGTGAGATCTTTTTCGACCTTGATGGAGGAGCATGCAATCTCCATCGTCATTCTTCACAAACGGACAAGTTTGTCAGAGATGCCAAGCTAGATATTGCTCTTTATAGTTCATTCCTATAGATGCTGTCATACGCGGCTTTGAAATCGATGAAAAGGTGGTAGGTGTTGATTTGAAGCTCCTGGATTTTTTCCATGATCTGCCTTAATGTGATCGATGGTGGACTTTCCTGGTCTAAAGCCGCACTGATGCACAGGTTGTCGACGAAAGGCTTCAGACGTTCACATAATACGACAGAAAGGATCTTGTACGCTATGTTCAGGAGACTTATGCCTCTGTAGTTGGTGCAGTTCAGATGGTCTCCTTTCTTGAGGATCGGAACGACAATGCTGAGGTTCCATTCATCGGGCATCCTTTCTTTCCACCATATTTTGCAGATGAGCTGGTACATACTTCTAACCAAGTCATCGCCTACTACTTTGAACAGTTCGGCAGCGAGGCCGTCAGCTCCAGTGGCTTTGTTTGACATGAGATTCGATATAGCTATCCTCACTTCATCCAGGTCGAGTAGGCGGTTGGTCTGCGTCGCCTAAGGCGAATGGTATCTATATAGCAGCGGAATTTTTTTCTTCATCGAATTTATAAAGTTTGGAGAAATCTCAGCATGATCTGCGGTTCTATACTACGGTGTTCCCTTGATTATCCATGCAGTTCTCGGATCGGGGATTTTATCCTTGTGATGTGTATTTTATACGTTTTCGTAAAACTTCCAAACTTCTTCTGCTCGTAGAGCTCGCGAGCAGCTCGGGTCCTTCTTTGCAGCGCCGCATGTGATTGCCGGCACTCATCGTTAAACCAGGAGTTTCGTTGTGGTGGTCGACTTCAATGATGGACCTTTTTTGATAAGCGAGGTTTCGGTTTAGGGGTATTCTTGTACTTCGTGTTTCAGTCTCGGAATCTGGTTTCTGATGAACTGCGTTGCGGAATTTTAGTCTGATCGCTTTCTTAATTGGAATTCACTCCTGATATTCGCCTGGTATCTGGTCCCCGATGGCGCTTCAGAGCAGTAGGCTAAGCGCCCTGGTAAATCAGCAGGTACTACGCCCCTTGTGGCACTGAAACAGCACACTAAATGCTCTGGTAAATCAGCAGGAAAAAAGCCCCTGATGGTAATACATTTATATTGACCAAGACGGAATAGAGCTGTATTAATCGCGATTGACTCGGTCTTTGTGACATTTTCACCTAAAAAATGATTGAATGAAATGGAATGTATATTCTTCATATTAAATACAACGGGAGATGGCATCAACCAAGTCGAAAAGAAGCAGTTACAGCCAAACTTTCGTTCATTTTCACATTCTTTCGGTTTTGGTCAGAACGAAACGATTAGAAAAAAAATATTTTAGTTGAATGAACGATTGAAAACATTTCGTATCAGTCTTGGTCTGCTGATTTTGATTGAATGAACGATTGACTGAATAGATCGAATCCTTGAGCCAATCAATCATTGATTGATTCGCTCTTTTAAAATTTTTTAGATTTTTTAGATTAAAATGTTTATTTCTTATAATTTCATAACAGTCTTCAGATATTTCAAAAAAGAATTAATAACATATTAAAAAAGTATAAGAAAGGTTGTGGCATTCATTATTTTCAAGATATTTAAGAAATAGAGTTGAATGTCACTTCAAATAATTAAAATATTAAAAAGTTAGTGGGTGGGGTGACCCTGAAAAATTCATAATATTTAAAAAGAATTGTGCAATACAATCATTATATAAAATGCAATAAACAAAACACAAAAAAAAATAAAGTTGATAAAAAATTATTTACTATGTAAAAGAAAAATTAAACCAAAACATCAGAAATATGTGATTCCAGAGCAAAATAGTCTAGAGAAAAAAGCCAAGATTTAACATTTTTGAGAAACACTCCAGGTATAGTGATTATCCTAATTGATTGAAGAAGGGTATTATAAAGCCGATAAGACATAATAGAAAAAAAATTTTGATACGCAGTGGTATGAAAAACAGGTACATATAATAAGTTCGAAAGGTTTCCACGAAGATTGTATCTCGAAATTAATCGAAAATTCAGATTACCAGACTTCATAAAGAATATTTTTAACGTTTTGAAACAATATAAATGACGCACTGGAAGAATTTTGAGAGCACAGAACAGAGAAAAACTAGAATGCCTACGAGACTAACGACAAATTAATCTAACGACATATTTTTGTAAGATCAAAATTGGTTGTATTTTATTAAGATAAATACCACCCCAGCAAGCAATTCCATATTGTAGCTTGGAATGGAAAATACCATAATAGCTTAGTTGAGCACACGTTTCGTAAATAATAAAAATGACGCAGGGTACAGCGGAAATACTTTTTCAGGGATTCAGCATGATTTGCAAAAGACATACGAGAGTCTAAAGTCAGTCCCAAATATTTGAACTCGTTGACATTCTCAACTACAAAACATCTATCACTACAAGTCAAATCACAAAGAAAAGAAGGTGAGGAGAAGCCAGACGAACAATTGCAAGTAAACAGTTTATATCTACGACACTCAGGCGCGTGGAAACAAACATTTGCATCCAACAATCTAGATGAAGATAAGCTATAAAACATTATCTTGGTTTTGGAGCTTATTACCAAATTATGTTCAAAAAACCAAAGTCGCAATAAGTCAAGATCAAAATTAATATTTGAAATCAGATCTAAAGGACTATTAGCACCGTAGGAAAGTGCAATATCATCTGCAAAAGCTGTCGACGAGCCCTTGAATCCCAAATTAAAAAGCGAATTGATGTATACCAAAAATAAAATTGGACCCAGGACAGAACCTTGTGGAACACCCAATTTAAGAAACATTGCGTCACTCCTTGTATCATCAATCTTCACTCTCTGCGACCGATTTTCAAGGTAAGACTTAAACCAGTTAAGAATAAATCCTCTAAAACCAGCTTTCTCCAACTTTCTTAACAAAATATTGTGGTTGACCATATCAAATGCCTTGGTGATGTCAACAAAAACGATTGGCACAGCTCTAAGACGGAATCATTGCCAAACAACTGGTGGTTTTCGTCTGCCAAAACATTTCCTATTATACTATATTTACGGCAAAACAGAATGTGAACTATAAGGGCGATGACTGTAAATTCGAATTTGCTCACAATTTTCTGTGACGTTACGTGTTCCAAGTGAATGTGAATTATATTAATCACATTAAAAATTTGGTTGTGATGACTTTCAGGTTGAAATAATATTATTAATGATGACACAATGTTCTGTGGTATGATAATAGTAGAAGAAGTCACGGTGATCAAACATTTGCTACTTAATAAGAAAAAGAGAGATGTCAGCTGCGAAAGTAATGAAGAAAATTGTGTAGCATGGAACATTTGAAATGATAGGATATATTAACATTGAAACATTAACGTCTCTTGTACACCGTCGTAAAGTTTCTTTAATAGACACTGCTCAAGTAAAATATCCAGAAATTCAAAAATTCAACCTATTGCTAGCGTTTTCAGGAATGCCCAGTAATTTGCTCTCGAACACAATTCCAGGCGATGTTTTGAGTACACAGATTCTTTCTTAAAAAATGTACTAATGTGCTTTTGAACCCCTTACCAAACTCTTCCAATTATCACTTTCACAAGCTGTTTTCCTCTCTCTTTGGAAAGAATGTTTTATCTTTCCCGTTTTCGAAAAGGGTTGTAAGAATGATATCTCTAATTACCGACCGATCGCTAAACTCTCTGCGTCCCAAGCTCTTTGAAAGTATCGTTTACGATTCTCTTTAATTCAATTGTAAATCTATTATTTCCCCATTTCAACACGGATTCTCAAAGGGTAGATCAACTAACCTTATCCAATTTGTCTCCAAAACACTACTATCTTTAGAAAAAAGTCTCGAAGTTGATGTTATAATTACTGATTTTAGTAAAGCCTTTTTTTTTTTTTTTTTTTTTATAATACACTCGCGCTCAAGGGTATGTTACGAGACCATTATAATGTTTTAAACACAGCACGGGCGAGGGGGAAATTAGGAGGGGAGAGAAAGGAGGTGTCGATGAACATTGATTTTGAATGTTTGCAAATTGAAATGGCAAGGGAAAACTGTGCCGGGTAAGTTATTCCATAATCGTGTTGTGCGACTAAAAAACGAATCTCTATATTTGACGGTACGACCAAAGTTAGGCTCAAGGGTGAACTGATGAGCATTCCTAGCGAAGCGGGTGTCACGGGTGAATTGATAAAGGGGAGGAATGCAACTGGCTACTTCGAGTGAGCATTGCTTGTGAAAGAAGCGATAAAACAGGGAAATACATGAAACATTCCGACGGTGTTCAAGAGATGGGAATGAATCCATTATAGCTCTGTTTCCAATCAGTTTTAACGCTCTGTAAGCTCTTGGTTTTCCAACACGGTTTATTGAGTGGACTAAATCAAACCTAGTGAACCGTACGTAAAGAGTTGTTTTTAGAAACGCGGTGTCTGATCAAATCTTCGTCTCCTCAGGGGTTCTTCAAGGCAGCCATCTCGGCCCAATCCCTATTGTTTCCTCAATTACAGACTATGGAGTAATATATGAGTGATAAAGAGCTAAATTTTTGCTCTCATATTGATCATGTACTTGCGAAAGCTAATTCTTCTCCTGGCCTTATCAAGCGTTGGTCTAAGGAATTTAACGATCCATTTGTTACTAGATCTTTAAACGTCACATTTGTCAGACCCATCCTTGAATATGCTAGTCAGATTTGGTCACCCTTCCTCACATAGAATTGAAGCAGTACAGCGAAGATTTCTTCGTTTTGCTTTGAGCAATTTGCCTTGGTCTGATCCCTTTATCTTACCCGCGAACGAAGACCGTCTACAATTGATCAACCTACTTACCCTTGCTAAACGTCGTCATATCACTGATATAGTATTCGTCCACCAACTTATCACTCTCCGGCCTTGCTTGAATTATTAATTATCAATACAAACCAGCGTCATTTACGTTCCGTCCCCTTTTTCCACCTCCCTACACACCGCACCAACTATTGGACACTTCAATCCAATCTCCAGATTGTTACGTTCAGCCAACTCTATTCAAGATATTTTTGATTTTTCCCTCAATTCTGCATCCCTTAGAAGAATTCTGTCCCAAACCCCTCACTAAACCTTCATCCCATTTTAGTTTTAAGCATAGCTTGGCACCGTTAATCAAACAGTTAACTTCGTTAATGGTTAATCCGCTACTAAAAAAGTTAGTTTCGTTAAACGTTAAAGCGTTAAATTTCGGAAGAATTAACGCAAGTTAACGTTAATCGTTAATCCGTTAACATGTGATAAAAATTGCATTTTTTATATTTTTTTACTTTGAGCACCGGCGCTAAGTAATGCCGATCATCCACTAGGCGATCAACGCATATATGTATTTCGAATTCAACGCATTCAACTCTAATGTACGGTGCCTTCAATTCTGTTCAACCAACGGGTTTGATCTAGTTGTTGGCCGTTGCTCGACGAATTGCGCACCAAGTGTACGGGTAGTGTACGAGCTCGTGTTGCTCCTTGAAAATGTTCGATCAACACGTTAAGCAACATTTTCAAGATTATGTTTTGCACATTATTTGTTCAACGCGTTGATCAACTTTTTAATTTTCTTTGGGATTTCTTGACGTAATATTGTGTTGCGTTGCGTTGGCTGCAGTGAAATGTGTCTACGTGGTTGAACTATTGCGTTGCCATGAACTTGCAGTTCTTGCAACTTGCAAACTGTAGTTTATTTTGGTTTTTCGTCATGGAAGGTGATAAAAAATCAGAGTGGACTACGGAATTAATTTTGCAAATTATTTCAGCAATTGAGGAAAAGCCCAATATATGGGACAATAAGAGCCCCTCTTATAAAAATCGAGATGCCAGGGAATTGGCTTGGTCTCAAATTTCCTCGAAAATGCAATTGCCTAAACTTTGAATTGGAATTCACGGGCGCGGTGGGATCAATCGATTTTAATTTCTCATATATTTCATTGAAAAAACAATTTTCTTCGCGACTTAAAAAAATCATCTACCCAGAATCGTCTTGGCTGTTTTCATTCATTTTCTAATATTATTAATGCGGCAGCCACTTTTTTTTTCTTAGAGGAAATCATACTCATACGGAACAAATTTAAGAATATTTTAAAGCGAAGGCGTGCGTCGACAATAAATGTATGTACCGAACTGAAGTCAAAATTATTTCAGGTTTGACGTTTGAGTTTTTTGTTTATCGTGGTGCGTTCAACGCGTTCCCCAACGAGTGATCCTTGGTTAATTGTACGAATTTATCAACTCGTTCATCAACTGGTTGAGCAACAATATCGAAAACGCAGTTGATCAACTCGAAAAAAATTTTTTTTTGTCAAAATCGAACAAGTTCATTAACTATTGTACGAGGTTATTCAACATTTGATCAACTAGGTGTACGGAGCTATTCAACACTGGAATAAGTTTTAAGAGTTGATCAACTAGGTGTGCGGGGTTAATCAACATAATGGGAAAGTTGGTCAATTATGTGTACGGGGTTACAAACGCATTTTGTTCAATTTTAGTTGCTCAACGTGAATTACGTAAGTTGCTGCACTAGTGTAAGAGTTTGTCAATTCGTTTATCCAACGAAAGAGTTG
This sequence comes from Chrysotoxum bicinctum, assembly GCA_911387755.1. Lineage (NCBI taxonomy): Eukaryota > Metazoa > Arthropoda > Insecta > Diptera > Syrphidae > Chrysotoxum > Chrysotoxum bicinctum. The sequence goes on from OU426989.1 coordinate 43,577,743, forward strand.
AATAAAAAGTTGAACGAAGTTGGTTGAACTTATTGCGCACGTAGTGGACGACCGGCATAATGAAATGATTAAACGAAACGAATCTCTTCGCAGTTTTTTCACTCGCACGCGCCGTCAAAATATAATACGTACCTAGCTGTTTTTGTTTCACTCGCGGCACGCGCCGCACGGCACTTGTCTCATACTTGTCTGAACCTGTTTTTCGCGCCGCGCGGTAAATAGTAGGCATTGAATTAACGATTAACGGACTTAACGTGGATTAACGTATTTAACGTGTCCGTTAACATTTTTAAAAGTTAACTCAAAAGTTAATCCGTTAATCCAAATTTTAACTTCGTTAATTAACGATTAACGGATTAACGAGTTAATGCCCAGCTATAGTTTTAAGTTATTATTAAGTCGAACATTTCTACCTTTATTATGTTTAAGTATAGATTTAAAAATATTATGTCTAGTTATAAGTTCTGCTTGTATTAAGCCTATAATAAATTAAATAAATTTCCTTAGCCGCACTTCACGAATGTGGAATGCGCTACTCAGCTCTGTTTTTCCCTCTCATTATAATACACACAGAAGTTTAAAACCAATGTACATCGGTACCTTCTTTTTAATTTTCTGGACGTTCCCTAATTTTCGCACTGTGTTGTCTAACCGACAAAGGGTATTCATATGTTTGGAAAAGTAGCGATTTATTTCTCAACATAGTCTCCTTTTAGCCCGATACACTTGATCAAGAGATGCTCCAACTTCTTTAAACCGTTCGAAAAATAGGTTTTCTCGAGGTCTGCAAAGTAGGCCTCCGTGGCGGCGATGACCTCCTCATTCGACTCAAATTTCTGCCAGGTGAGTGATTTTTTTAAGTTTGCAAAAATAAAAAGTCGCACGAGGACAAATCTGGAGAATACGGTGGATGGATTTCATAAAGGATATGACCCACGCGGTCTTTTGAGATGCCTACTGTTTCAGTTATCTCGCGCACCTTCAATCGGCAGCGGTCTGCCAATATGAAATCGTGGATTTCTGAAACGTTATTCTACGTTAGAACCGATGTGCGACCACTTTGAAACTCATTATACCAATTTTTAATGGTCGCCATCAAAGGAGAAGAGTAATCGTACACAGCATTTAAGCGCTCTTTGATTTCGCTGCGCGAATTCCCTTCCAAAAACAACAATCGAATCACCGGCCGATATTGCTCTTTTTCCATTTTTCCAAAATTCGAGGACCAGCTGGCTTCCACACGTGGTCAAAATAAAAGTACGAGTCCGATTCGGCTGAAATTTTGACAGTAGCCGTCTAAGAGAATGTACACTGAAAATAAAATTTAGGTATATATGACAAAAATGTAGGTCGATCTGATAAAAATTTTTTGAATATACGTCCAACAAAAAGTTTTGTCAAATTGATAAAAATTACAGAATTTTGTTGAGGTAACAAAAAATATTTTGTTGTATCCACAAAATTATTTTGTTACCTATGCTAACAGATTAGTTTGTTGAAATAACAAAAATATTTTGTCAATATGACAAAATTTCGTAGAATTTACAAAATTAATTTGTCATATGAACAATTCTTTTGTTGTATTAACAATTTTTTTTTGTTAATTTAAAAAATTTGTTTTTTTTTTAATTATTATCGGATTAACAATTTTTTTTGTTAAATTAACAAAATAGTTTCGTCAAATTAACAAAATAATTTTGTTAAATTAACAAAATTGTTTTGTAAAATTAACAAAATTAATTTGTTAAATTAACAAAACTTTTTTGTTATATTTTGTTAAATTAACAAAATATTTTGTCAAGTCAACAAATTTTTTGTCAATTCAACAAAATATTTTGTCAATTCAACAAAATATTTTGTCAATTTTACAAATTTATTTTGTTGAATCCACAAAATTAATTTTGTCAAAATAGTTTTTTTGGGATTTAGGTCCACAAAAATTGGCGTTTCGTCCCTACGAACTCACATGCAACCATTTGTGAGGGCGTATGAACAATACGCAATTTTTGTTAAGTTCAGTTAATCTTACGTTGATTTTTTGACAAAACCAAAATGTGAACTATATCATACACAAAAGAAATGTCATGATCAAAAATATATACGCGCAGAATTTTTTGTTTTCCTTACAAAATAGTTTTATCTATCTGATAATATTATTTTATCAATATTACAAAATAACTCAACCCCAAAACAAAATATTTGTTATAAATTGTTATTAACAAAAACGTTTTCATTTTTTGTTAAATTGACAAAAAAAAATTAACAAAAGCTTTGTGATATTGACAAACATTTACAAAACACATTTTTTGTAGATACAACAAACATTTTGTTAACATCACAAAAAAGTTTGTCGATCTGACAAAAATCTCTATTTTATTTTGTTATATTAACAAAACTTGGTTTGTTAAACTGACAATATTATTTGTAGTGCATATTTTGTTAAACTGAAAAAAAAATCATGCAGAATTACAAAAATTTTATGAAATCAACAAAATCATTCTTTCGTATTGACAAAAATTTAATCAAAACTATAAAATTGTTTTGTTGAAAGTCAACAAAACGTTTTTATCAATATTACCCCTAGGAATTTATTTTCAGTGTACTAGCCGAAAGTAAATCTCTCTTGCGATACGGACACCATCGGGTGGTGAGGCTAAGTATTTAAAAAACAAAACTTACTTTTGACTTTTTCAGATTTCCCCGTAGAATTTCCATAGTACTAATGTTCAGAAACTTTGTACATTCAGTGCACTTGTAGCCCAGTGCCAGATTAAGCCAGCGCGGGGTCTGTAGCAAATTCTATCAAGGGGCCCTTAGACGGTTTTAGGTTAGGCACTTATCAAGTTTATGGTATTAAATAAAACAAAACTGTTACATACAAACTTTTCTTGATTTAATTTGGGAAAATTTATAAATAATGCTGTTGATATCGACTTCTTGGAGTAAATCATGTTCAATATTCATTAAAGTGAGGAGATTAAGACGTTGTTGGCTCATCGTATTCCTCAATTAATTTTTAACACGTTTTAATGTTGAGAAAGATCGTTCACCACTGCAGTTGGTGATCATGAGAGACAAATAAATACGCAAAGCAATTTCAACGTTCGGGAAACAAGATTGTAAAGAATTATTTATCAACAGCTTGTAAACCTGCATTTCCAGAGCCTCATGATTCCTGCTGTCAATAATACCAGGTACATCAGAATTGAGCATTGAAGCGAATTGCACTAATTCGTTGCCCAGACTGTCATCCAAATTATCTGCGTAAGCACTTACTATGGTTGCAGATTTTTAATTTCTTCTGGTGGAAGAGATTTTATATGAAGGTTTTTATAATACAAATTCTATCTACTACTGAAATAAATCAGGCAAGTAGAAGACTTAGCACTATTAATGGACTTGTTGAATTATTGATTCAAAATAGCTTTTATGGCTTTTAGTCTACAAAAATTGGCGTTTCGTCCGGGTGATCGCACATGGACTCATCAGTTAGCTGTGAGGACCTTGTCAATACGCAATTTTTATTGAATTCAGTTCATCTTACATCGATTTTTTGACAAAAATCCAATGCGAACTATATCCAACCAAGATTAAAATTGTAATCATTAACGTTGGAATATTTTGCCCGTGGCCGAGCATTGATTCTATATGAAGGTTTTTATAATACAAATTCTATATACTACTGAAATAAATCAGCCTAGTAGAAGACTTAGCACTATTAATGGATTTGTTGAATTTGTTGAAAATAGGAAAATATTTCAACGTTAATGATTACAATTTTAATCTTGGTTGGATATAGTTCACATTGGATTTTTGTCAAAAAATCGATGTAAGATGAACTAAATTCAATAAAAATTGCGTATTGACAAGGTCCTCACAGCCAACTGATGAGTCCGTGCGATCACCCGGACGAAACGCCAGTTTTTGTGGACTAAAGACCAAAAAAGCTATTTTGAATCAGGAAGAGATTTTAGCTCTCGAAATATTCCGAAAATGCCAGCAATTTTATGATAACTGTTCATATACGTTTACCTAAAGCAGTGAGTACGTTATCAATGGTGACAATAAATACCTGAATTTCATACCGTTGTCCAATTTCCGTTTAATGCGGTGCGAAACATGATTTTTGGTAAGACCAGCAGATAGAAAAATAAAATTTTAGTTGATCATTTTGATGCAAATATTTTCTTCTTAGTAATTGTGACTAAATCTAATATGTAAATAATACTTTTTTATGGTCAGAAAAGGTTGGTGCGCGGGGCCCCCAAATGCGCGGGGCCCGTAGCATTTGCTACTCTTGCTTCGTAGCTAATCCGGCACTGTTGTAGCCTAGAACTACAAGACCAAGTTTCAGTGATTTACATTGCATTTGACATGTGGAAAACTACAAAAGACCATATAAAATTGATTGGGCAGAAGCTTAAAGCATATTTATTTCATTTAAGATAGTCTTAAACTTGTATAACCCAAAGTTTGGTAAGACAAAACTTCTATTTTAATGAAATTTGTCGTGGACTCGAAGTCTTAACAACCAGCAAATATCCACTTAACTTAAGATTATCAATCTTAGGCTAGAAAATCTAAGCTTTAATTTGATACTTCTTTTATTCGATTAGGTATAGTTCGATAAAAATGCAACCTAAGACCAGCATTTTCTAACCAAACCAACCTGAAAACCCGTCTCCAACAATCGTTTATTTTCTTGTAAGTAGTGTTCGAACTAAGGCTATCAATTGGTATTTTCTATTTCAACAGTTGCAATGCGATAGAGTCTTACGGATGCATCATTTACTTCTGAAAGTACGGCACAAAAAAAAACGTATAACATACTCGATTTGAATGACCTCATCCCTACGTAGTAATCTGCTGGAAATTTATAAGAAATAGACTTTGGCACCAATTAGAGAAGTGTAGCTTTTTAGATAAAATATCACCTCAACCATAAAGAAGTAAGCAATTACCCACTTGAATCATTTAGCTTACAAAAGACTCACACGTGCTGATGACCGACTCAGACCGGTTCCACTTAAAACAAAGTCACGTGCCCCATTTCAAATTTGGTTTTCAAAATTCGAGACTCTCAAACTGCCACACGTCACATTTAATAATACCACAAAACATTTTAATCCCTTAAACTGGTTTTTGTTTATAAAATTCTAAAGGTAGGTATAATGTTTACTTTTTCACATGAAAATTGCACCCCATGGTGGACAAAACGACAGTTTTACTGCCGCCATTAAACGGTGTTGTGTTTCAATAATTACAGTTTTAATATTTCCGCCATTAATCCAACTGGATCCACATCAGGTGTGTGCATATAGTGCACCAGGTGCAATTTCCCTTAGCTTGGCGACTGTATCCCATTAAAGGTAAAAAACCAAAAGAAAAAGATGAAAAAGTGACTGAAACCCCAACACAGCACAAAAAACAGTCTAAAATGCCAGATTCGCCAAATGGCAATAAAAAGCAAGGGATGCTGCCATTGCGGACAGCGAGCATCTTTTTCGCGCCTCATTACCTTAACTCGCAAGGGGAATGAATCCCTTCAGCGCATCCCTCATAACTTTAACTCATTACCTACCACTATTACCGCCGTCGCGTCGTGTCGCTTCGCGGCGATTGCGTTAGTTATAATTTTGCAATTTCACCGGCTTAATTACGGACCACATTTCATCTGATTCTCCTAGTGCTCCTCGTGGAGGAACACTAAAAGGGTGGCATAAAAACGTGCCAATTCATTTTAACGACCGTTTGGCTCGTAATGGTCTAAGGCGTTATAAATTCCCTTCAAGAAAATTTCCAGCTCTCCCCATCCGGGCGTGAAGGTAAACAATCTGCCCCAAGGATGATGATGATGATCATAGTCTGATAAGTCGTGGATACCTGGATATGTGCTGCATTTTTTCTTTTGGTCGTCGAGTAGGAAACGCAGAACACGTATGCAGGCAGTAAAGCTGTGCACTTTGTAGCCAACAAGTCATGCCCCAGACTCTGGTGCGACAACAAAGAATGCGTCTTTGAACAAACTAAATGCCAAGGTGTAGCGAAAATATTTTCTTAAGCTGTTATCCTTAAACGGCAACCTCTTGGTCATCCTGAGGCTAGGCTGGACTGAGCAGTGTGGTTATTATGAGCCAAGAGGATTTTCATCCCCCATCTACCCTTGATGGAATTTATTAAATGTGACTTTGGGAGAAATGAGAAAATTGCAGAGGAAAAATTAATTATTATTTTCTTCTTTCGTCGTTGTCGTCTTCATATTCCGTATCTCACTTCTTTTATTTTTTGTTTTCTTATTTTTATCCCCCTTAATTTGTATCATCGTTGTCTTCGCCTCTCGTTGTTGTTGTTGCTTTTTCTGAGGCACAACTGACTGACTGACTTGAGGGTGTTACGAAAATCGTCCTCATAATTGTCACGAAATTAGATTTTTTTTTTCTTATTTATTTTTTTTTTCACAAAAATTATTTTTATTTGTAGATATGTATGTACATATTTTTACGGTACCTATTTTCATAAATTTTTATATATCTTCCTTCTATATCCGTTCTCGTACTTTCTTTTATTTACTAGCATTTTCTTGGAGAAAAAGCATAGTCTGCCCTGCCTGTGTTGCTTAAAACAGTTTTCTAAATTATCAATTAAAATATTAACATTAAAATTTCATTAAAAAAAAACTTAAGTCTCACCTTAGAGAACCGTTTGACAATACGAGCAAACCAACTTGGACCATGCTTCTTTGATAGTGACTCTAGTGCAGATATAATTTCTTTTCAAAATAAAATAGGGAAAAGGGATAATCTTTCAACCCAAATGAGAATTCGTGGTTTGATTGGGGAAAAGGGGTTATTAGGGTCAGAGAGCTATGTTTCGGATGGTATAAGGCTAGTCCTACAGAGGAAAATCGGAATAAGTTGAGCAACCTAAAGAAACAAAATGTTTGCAAAAATACTAATGTCCCAAAGGTATTAAAAATGTTTAGTCAATTATAAAAAATGTAAGAAATACAACTTCGTCTTGTGCTTCTATGCTTGTCCTCAATAACATTCCTTATGTCAGCTAACAAGAAGATGACAATTCGCTTTGTTCATTCGACGTGGTGAAGGACTTCGATGTACTCAAACCCGCTGGCCCGGATAGTATCCCTCCAATTGTTCTAAAGAAGTGTCCTTCAATGCTGGCAAAACCATTGCGCAAGCTTTTCCATCTGTTCTTATCTACTAGTATCTTTCTGAGTGAATGGAAAACAGCATTTGCCCTGCATGTCCCTAAAAAAGGCGAATCTACTTCCCGCTACAACTGTCCTCTAATTTCACTTACGTCTCTTCTTTCCATGGTCAAGTTCAGCTCAAGAAATATCTTGAAGATCTAAGGCTTTTCAATGACTGGCTTTCGTACTGGTCCACTCGTGATCTGATGGTGTATCCGAATCCGAACAGAGGCACACAACTTTATATCGTTTTGGAGAAAGTAAGAATATTGCACTTGACATTTTAAAAGCGTTTGCTAGAGTTTGTCATCAAGCTCTTTTGGTCCATTTGGTATTGATGAATCTCTTCTTTAACAGAGTTTAAACTACCTTTCGAACCACTGAAGACAAGTTGTATATACAGTTTTAAGTCTGAAATTCATAAGATAAATGCTGATGTGCCACAAGCCTCCATTTTGTCTCCGATTCTCTTTCTCATATTTATCAATGATCTTTTGTCTGAAACTGCTAATCCACTAAATTGCTTTGCTGATAGCGGAGAGAATTTGGGCTGCACCTGCCCCAGGATTTAAGTTATACTAAGGTGTAGTTATAAACGCATTATTTTAGTTATAATCTATCACTGTGGAATGCTTTCCCCGGTTAAAATGTAAACAACAAAAATGGGTCGCACGAACTTGCTCCTATGTGTGTATTAGAGAAAAACTGTTCATAAGCATAAAATTAATTTTTTAAATGACTAAAACAACTTCTTTAGTAGTTGGGGGTTAAAATAGGATGCCATGTGATTCAAGCAAATTTAGGCTTATGCAAGAATTATAAATTTTAAGTCTTTGTTGTGGTTTCTTAAAATAAAATGCACGACTGGGTCGCACGAACTTGCTCCTATGTAATAGACTAGGAATTTTAAATACGAATGTTATTTGAAAAAACTGTTCATAAGGATAAAATTAATTTTTTAAATTCTTTTAGTAGAAAGAGATAAAAACAGAATGCTATGCAAATATGAATTTATGCAGGAACAAAAATTATAAGTCGTTGTAGTGGTTTCTTAAAAAAAAAAAGCTTTTATATACAAACTTAAGAAAAAATTTTGGTACGCCAATTTAAAGTTTTTATTATTGTTCGAATAAAAATTAAATTTGCAAAAACAATATTGAGCCATTTCTGAGATATTGAATTTTCAAAAAAATAAAAAATAGATTTTTTTTTCAAAAATTCAAAAAATATTTAATTTTAAGTTTTGAAATGCAATGTGTTCTAGACTTTTTAGAAGCTTCTCTATAAAATTTTTTATTAAGATCCGTTATGTGGATAATGAGAAATTCAAAATTCGAAAAAATGGTTCTATGGTAGGTACAAGCTGTAATATCTTAATTTCAAATTTTTTTTTATTAAATTAAAGATCGTAAAAATTAATTGAAAGAAAAAAAATTTTATCAAAATTCTCGGAACCGTTTTCGAGAAAAATACGATTTTTGAAAACCATTTTTTTTAATTTTTAGCATTTGTATGGTAGGTACCTTAATTTTTACGTAAAATTAATTTTTTTTTATCACATCTTGTAGATATTATTGAGAAACTTTAATTTATCGAGTTTAAAAAAAAATCTAGCAGGGGGTTTTCGAAATATTGACTTTTGAAAAAAAAAATTTGAAGTTTTTTTTTTAAATCCAAAAAAATTTTTTTTGAAAATTTGAGTACACAATTCTATTTATGTTTTTGGGGAGCTTTAGCAAAAAAAAAATTATCAAAATCGGTTGTACCGTTTTTGAGAAAATCAAAAACAAAAAAAAGAGTTCCTTGGGGGGTACCCTCAATAACCATTTTTCGGAAAATCTTTTTCATCCAGTACCTAGGTTTAATTAAATGAAATTTTTTTGTGTTTTTATTTTTAAAATCTGTCGAACAGTTTTTGATAAAAAAAAATGTTTATAAAATTTCGAAAAAAAATCGTATGGCAGGTACCGTTATTTTTGGTCCTAAAAAATCAAATCAAAAAACATCCGGGGGTAAAAAATTAAAACTCATATCTACCAAGTTTGACGAAAATCGGCCGAGCCGTTTAGCTGCAATCGAACGGACAGACAGACAGACAGACAGACAGACAGACAGACAGACAGACAGAATTGCGAGACCCACTTTTTTAGTCTTCGCTATCATCGTAATGTCAACTTTGATCAAAATCTCGAGTTTGATTTTTTTTACGAATGCATAACTTGCCTTATAGTACCTATAAGTCGCAAGTAAAAATAAGATTTTATATACAAAATTTTTAAAACATTTTCAAGAAAAAATTTTGATAGGCCAATTTAAAGTTTTTATTATTCTTCAAAAATAAATTAAATGTAAAAAAAATCTGAAGCCGTTTTCAAGACATTGAATTTTCCAAAAAAAAAATTATTTTTTTTTTTTCAAAATTCCAAAAAAAAATATTTTTCCTAAAGTTTTTAAATGCAATGTTTTTTTAACTTTTTAGAAGCTTCTCTCTAAAAAATTTCATTAAAATGAGTCAATGATGAGAAATTCAAAATTTTAAAAAATCTATGTTAGGTACCTATACAGTCAAGGGGCCGACCCATAGAATCCGTTACGTCCGTTGCCGTGCCGTATTCAACTGACAGATTGATAAAATATACGCTTTTTCATAAGAGACGACCAATAGGTGTCGCATGCGACGGACGCAACGGAACGAGTAGCCGAACTTACTTTTCTCTCCGGCAAATGCGGTGACAGCCATTGTCATGAGCAATTTGAAGTTTCTTGTTTTTGCTAGTGATGGGGTGAGACAAACTGCTACCTTAGAGATGTTACTCTAGTTGTGATTTATACTGTCAGTGAAATAGCAATAACAGTCCATTGGCATTAACGATAAAGTTTTAAAATTGATACGTGGTTAATGAAATGGTACACAAAATTGATTATATGTATATATATATATATGTATATATATATATATATATATATATATATGTTATTATATATATATGTATGTATATACCATAGAGATCTTTTGTACAGAGAAAAAGTGAAGCTTTACGACCATTTTGTTGGAGGAAAAAAATGTAAGCAATTTAAATAAATGCATTTAACAAATGAATTGAACAAATAAAAATACTTAATTTTAGAAAAAATCACCTCCGTAAAAAAGAAACAGCACACAAAACACAATAGAATTGTTGTTGTATTCGCCTCCACTAAAATGGTGGCCGAGCTTCACTTTTGAAAGCGATGTTGTTTATCTAGGTATACATTAAAATCTATGGTTTATACGTATAAGTTACCAATATTTTCAGCCATAATTCTGACAAGATTATGATTACTGACTCTACGTCAATTTGTGTCAAAATATCTCAGTCAAAACATGCTGACAACCTACCAAAACAAATGAAAATTCTCATTCATTCTGGAAGCGTGTCAATATTCAATCAGATTGATGTGCGTAATGGTTTGAATGTAATTTTGGACACTTTTCCATGCAAAAGAAAGAGACAGCATGTTGTTTTTTTAGCGCGCCAAATTGGAAAAAGTTGTGTTTTTGTAAACAAACTCAGATTTGATGTCAAAATGATTTAACATGTGATAAATTAAGTAACTTATTTCTAATCATACCATAAAGTAACAACAATATGAGGCCAAACCTCACACACATACTACGTTTACACGACCGCATATCCACTAAGCCGTTAGATTAACAGAGCTTTCGATTCGATTCAGCTTGTTTAATCGGACCGAATCGAATAGGATAAAACTATTTCGATTCGATCTAGGTATACACGGCACTGATTCTGAACCAATCACGATTCAATCAGCAATATCGAAATCCTCCACTAACTAAAATCCTGCGTACATCCTTAAACATAACTGAAATTACTTCTAAAGCAGAACCAAAACCTGCTACTGAATAACACTAATTGAACCACTCTCAGTGATACTCGTACATAAGCACATCTCTAGTACCGCTTCACTTTTTCTGCCCAATTGACTCATCTCTAGTTCGTTTGAAGTTTGTGGTGCATTGAAAATTGAATGCGAAATCGTCAAAATATCGCAACGGATTCATTTGGTCACCCTCATTCCGTTAAATGCGACAACGGCACCGCATCCGTTGCCGAAACGGACGCAACGGGTTCTATGGGTCGGCGCCCCTTCAGAAATATCTTATTTTAAAAATGATTAAATTATAGATCGTAACAATTAATCGAAAGAAAAAAATGTTAGCACAATTCTCGGAACCGTTTTCGAGCAAAATACGATTTTCGAAAACCATTTTTTAACATTTGTATGGAGGGTACCGTTATTCTTAGGTAAAATAAATTTTTTACTTGCGACTTATAGGTACTATAAGGCAAGTTATGCATTCGGAAAAAAAATCGAACTCGAGATTTTGATCAAAGCTGACATTACGATGATAGCAAAGACCAAAAAAGTGGGTCTCGCAATTCTGTCTGTCTGTCCGTTCGATTGCCGCTAAACGGCTCGGCCGATTTTCTTCAAACTTGGTAGATATGGGTTTTAATTTTTTTCCCCCGGATGTTTTTTGATTTGATTTCTTAAGACCAAAAATAACGGTACCTGCCATACGAATTTTTTTCGAAACTTTATAAACATTTTTTTTTTCTCAAAAACTGTTCGACAGATTTTAAAAAAATTTTCCGAAAAATGGTTATTGAGGGTACCCACCATAGAACCATTTTATTTGTTTTTGATTTTCTCAAAAACGGTACAACCGATTTTTTTAAGAAACCACTACGACGACTTATAATTTTTGTTCTTGCATAAATTCATATTTGGATAGCATTCTGTTTTTGTCTCTTACTACTAAAAGAATTAAAAAATTAATTTTATCCTTATCAACAGTTTTCTCTAATTCGTATTTAAAATTCCTAGTCTATTACATAGGAGCAAGGTCCTGCGACCCAGTCGTGCATTTTATTTCTTATATCTTGTAGATTATTTTAAGAAACTTTTAATTATCAAGTTTTAAAAAAATCGAGCGTAGGGTTTTCGAAATATTGAGTTTTTAAAAAAAAAAATTGATTTTTTTTTTAAATCCAAAAAAATTTTGTTTGAAAATTTTAATAAGTAAAAAATAATATTGAAACTGCTGGGGAGCCTTAACATAAACAAAATGATCTAAATAAGTTGTACCGTTTTTGAGAAAATCAAAAACAATCTAAGGGGGGTACCAAAAATAATAATTTTTTGTAAATTTTTTTTCAACCATTACCTAAGTTTAATAAATGAAATTTTATGAATTTCTTATAAAAAACTCTGGGACAGTTTTTAAGAAAAAAAATATTTATAAAATTTCGAAAAAAATTCGTATTGCAGGTACCCTAATTTTTGGTCTTAAAACAAACAAGAAAAAATTAAAACCCATATCAACCAAGTTTGAAGAAAATCTGCCGAGTTGTAGTCGAACAGACAGACAGACAGAACTGCGAGACCCACTTTTTTAGTCTTCGCTATCATCGTAATGTCAACTTTGATCAAAATTCGAGTTCGATTTTTTTTCCGAATGCATAACTTGCCTTATAGTACCTATAAGTCGCAAGTAAAAAATATGTCTAAAAGAACTATGAGGTAAGGTGGGTCTGAAGTTTCTGAAAAATAAAGCAAATGTTGTCGTCACCTAAAGGTCATCATTTGCTTGTAAAGTAGCATCTGTTAAGCAGTTTTGTTGTGGCAGCCATTTTATATAGAACCTACAAGTATTTGCATTAAAATGAAAAAAGGTCATTTCGAGTGGTCATTAAGCACTATTGATAACGGGAAAAGAACATCACACAAGCTAAACAAAAACTTGACAAATATTATGGGAACTCCTTACTATCGATTGAACCTATTCATTAATGGTTTGCCCAATTTCGGTGCGGTCGTTCGTTCCAGCACAAGTGACGCCGAACATTCTGGTTACCAAATTAAGCTCACCGCACCAGAAGAAATGGCTTGGAGGTAAAATTGTATAGAGGTTTAATGAAGTGTATCGACCTAAAAGTAGACTATGTTGAAAAAAAAGTGTGAGTGCCGGGACGCGTATTGCCAAACTGTATATCAGCACAGATCTCCATAGTCTGTGCTCAGCCATTTTCTGCTCACCGAATTTGAAAGTATTGTAGAGCAAACTGTATGCTACCACAGAACGCTCTGTGGTCACATGCAGTTTGCTTGTAAAATATTAAAAAAGCTGAAGCAAACTATATGCTAGTTCAGATCGAGCAATGTACCTGCGATTACAGAGCCATCGTTCACGTTGGTATAGTTATTGTGTGTGGTGAGTTCTGGGTTGGTATACATTTTGCTTAGGAAACTAAGAGCAAAGTACCTGTGATTACAGAGCCATCGTTCACGTTGGTATAGTTATTGTGTGTGGTGAGTTCTGGGTTGGCATACATTTTGCTTAGGAAACTAAGAGCAAAGTACCTGTGATTACAGAGCCATCGTTCACGTTGGTATAGTTATTGTGTGTGGTGAGTTCTGGGTTGGCATACATTTTGCTTAGGAAACTAAGAGCAAAGTACCTGTGATTACAGAGCCATCGTTCACGTTGGTATAGTTATTGTGTGTGGTGAGTTCTGGGTTGGCATACATTTTGCTCAGGAAACTAAGAGCAAAGTACCTGTGATTACAGAGCCATCGTTCACGTTGGTGTGGTTATTATGTGTGGTGTGTGGTGCCGTGACATAAGGCCAAGTGACAAAAGGCCAAACATAAAATGTTTTGTCTTGAGCAACAGTACCTTGGGTGGCCCGCTTCGCGGGTTTTCAGGATTTTAACTTCCTTTTCGGGGCTCACACCCGCTCACGCAACTCCGTTGCTCCGCTTAGGGTATGTTCAGTCGCCAGGCAGGCGCCTGTAGCAACAGTTTTGTATTTTACATTAATTGGAGTAAACAACTAACAGTTATGTACTGCTGCTCAGGAAAACTGTTGCTACAGGCGCCTGCCTGGCGACTGAACATACTCGTACCCTAAGCGGAGCAACGGAGTTGCGTAAGCGGGTGTGAGCTCCGAAAAGGGAGTTAAAATCCTGAAAACCCGCGAAGCGGGCCACCCAAGGTACTGTTGCTCAAGACAAAACATTTTATGTTTGGCCTTAAGTCACAAACAAATTTGGCCTTTTGTCACTTGGCCTTATGTCACGGCACCACACACCACACACAATAACCACACCAAGGTGAACGATGGCTCTGTAATCACAGGTACTTTGCTCTTAGTTTCCTGAGCAAAATGTATACCAACCCAGAACTCACCACACACAATAACTATACCAATGTGAACGATGGCTCTGTAATCACAGGTACTTTGCTCTTAGTTTCCTGAGCAAAATGTATACCAACACAGAAAAATCTGCTTTTGATCTGACACAGTATATAGTATGCTCTTAATTTGAATGAGCATTCTGTAGTCTATTATAGAGCGTCGGAGCTCTGTACTGATATACAGTTTGGCAATACGCTGCCGGGACTCACTAATAAGATGTGTAAACATCAACTTTCGTCCGTTTGTCGAATTTTTGTTATCCAACGTACTCAATAAAAAATAATGCAATCAACATTGTTTTTTAAATATTGAAAATATTTTTGTTAAGAAATAGTGCGTTTAATATAATAACAATTTAATTTGATGAAAATCATGAATAAATGACAACTTTATTTTCAATATTGTTTTACTTTGTGACTTTGGATATATTCAAATCAAACTGCAAATCTATTTTTACCACAATTTGTTCCTTTCACCTTTTAAACCAAAAAGAGTTTTACGTAATGTAAAGTTTGTTATGTGTAAACAGGGATATTATTTGATAGAAAATTTAATTTGTCCACCTTTATAAATAGAAATGTTAGCTGATACGAAATACTAGAACGATTTGCACATCACTTTTCATTAGAATTTTGAACATGCCGGACCAATTCAGAGCATTAATTCTTAAATATTAATATTAATTAATATAAATTAAATATCGTTAGTCTACAGAACACTTATATTAATCTAATAAAATGCACCTGAATTTTCAATTCAATTTAATTTTTTTGTTTCTTTTCTCTTAAAGTGAGATTACTATTTAAATAATAAGAAATAAATGATTTATGATACAATCTGTTGTCTTACGACAAGTGTCGAAAATATCGAAATTACAACTATTGCTTATAAAACTCAGTTTGATGTATTTTCTTACGATGTCTATCGGGCTATATGGAACGTTTGTGCTAGACCCAGTTTAAAGTTAACCCCGCTACCGGCATAGATTTTTACAAATAAATTAAAATTTCTTATGCCGAAAAGTGTGTTCTTTATTTCGTATTCAGGGATTAATTATTGATATACCATTTTTTTTGAAAATTTATATTTCCAACTTTAATTTCCTGACTATACATTTACCTGTGGCACACTACAAAGACGATCTGATGTAATTTACTTATATATGTACTCCAAGATATTTGCATTTTAATTGAGTCAATTAATAAAGTTTCAAATGTTTTTCGATTTGGGGGTCATTTTTCAAAAAATAAAAGAGATAATTCAATGAAATATAATTGTATAAGTACAGATAAGAAATAGTCGATAAGTAATTAAAAAATATTCTTAGGGTTTTTATTAAGGTATAATGTAGGCATTTGATTTTGTGGGAAAAATTCAATCGGCTTTGGGGAATATTAAATTGCATAAGCACTTTAAATTAAAATAAGATAAGTATTTCCTAGATTAAATTCATTTTTGAAAAGTTTTTATTAATTATTTTTTCAGAGATGCTTCAAGGGTTTGTAAGGTTTATATAGATACCTATTTAACTCTTGATACATCCGAAATAATTAAAAATTGTTGTTATTGTTTCTGTTTCACATATTCTTAAAGAATGCAATTTAAAAAAAAAAAACATTTAATTAAAGCCTAATGTTGAAAAAAAATACGCAAAAATGTTACCATTTTGTTGTTTTCGATGTTCAAAAACGTACAAACGTACAACTGGTTTCGATCAATTTTTGTATGGTAAGACAAATACAAATTTAGAATAGTGTTGTTATGCCATTATACATATATATTACATATACAGGGTGATTGGCATAAGGTGTGACAAAAAGCTAGGGCATGTAGGTTGGACTTAGACAAGAAAAAAATCGTATGGGAGGGGGGGTCTATTTCCCACCGTTTAGGCGGGAGGGGCAATTTAAGAAAAAAATCACTTAAAACAGAAAAAAAATTATTAAAAAATAACGGTGACACCCACAGAGTAATGCTATAGCATTTTGAAAAGCCAGAAATACATTCTTTAATCTTGTTTTTAAAAAAAGTTGTTCGAGTGAATAGTTTTTGAAAAATTAATTTTCAAATTCAAAATTTTGAAAAAAAAAATGAAATTTTTTTTTTTAAACAATTTTTTTTCAAAATTTTACGTAATTAAGTATTATTTTTTTATTCAATATTCAATGCTCTTTTTAACACCTGCGTGAGAGCATTGGTTTAAAATTGACCTGCCACTTTTTTATTATGATGGGGTCGGCTTGGCTTAGGTGCATTTACGAAAGAAAGGATTAACTTTTTTTGTAAAATTTTTTCATTATCCGTCTTATAAGTATACAATAACACATTTTTTCATTGAGAACACCTGCGTGAGAGCATTGGATTAATATTGATCTGCGAATGTTTTTTAAATAATGCAGCGTTACACGCCCTAACTAGTGACAGAAAAATGCAATTGCGAAATAAGAACAAAAATGTTCCTGAATCTTGAAATCAATTTAAATAATAAATACATGCATATTTAGATAAAATACATAATTACTGTTTATTTAAAGTTAATCCTTGCTTTCGTAAATGCACCTAAGCCAAGCCGACCCCATCATAATAAAAAAGTGGCAGGTCAATTTTAAACCAATGCTCTCACGCAGGTGTTCTCAATGAAAAAATGTGTGAAATATGGTTAATCCACTACTTTGTCACATTATTGTATGCTTATAAGACGATAATTAAAAGAATAGTAAAAAGAAAGTTAATCCTTTCAATCGTAAATTCACCTACATAAGAATCCAAAAACGTAAAAACTAAAATAAAAGGCTTTTCTTAGAACAAAAGTAGTTTTTGTTATTTTTGATTTTCTCAAAAACTACAAAACATTTTGACATCCGGTTTTTTGTGTTTGATCAAAAATTAAAAAGAGCATTGAATATTGAATAAAAAAATAATACTTAATTACGTAAAATTTTGAAAAAAAATTGTTTAAAAAAAAAAATTTCATTTTTTTTTTCAAAATTTTGATTTTGAAAATTAATTTTTCAAAAACTATTCACTCGAACAACTTTATTTAAAAACAAAATTAAAGAATGTATTTCTGGCTTTTCAAAATGCCATAGCATTACTCTGTAGGTATCACCGTTATTTTCTAATAATTTTTTTTCGGTTTTAAGTGATTTTTTTCTTAAATTGCCCCTCCCGCCTAAACGGTGGGAAATAGACCCCCCCTCCCATACGATTTTTTTCTTGTCTAAGTCAAACCTACACGCCCTAGCTTTTTGTCACACCTTATGCCAATCACCCTGTATAGTTCACATTCAGTTTCTACTGAAAAACCATCAAGAGGATCTACTTGGGTAAACGAAAACCACCTCTCTTCACTCATACACACAGTCAGGCGGCACAGTAGATTGATTGAATAAATCTTTTGAAATCCAGTCGTAGACGAGTAGTATAGACGAGTTGGTCATTTAGTTTTCCGTGCTTTGGGCGGAACTTCCCCCCACCAGTGGTAAGGGGTTTCGTAGGAAGACAAGTTAGGTGAGATCGTCCAGCTATTTCTTGTTAAGGCTTCCCCCCACCAGCGGTAAGGGGTTTTAACTTGAAGTTTAATGTCCTAATTGCCACCAGGGGCTTCGGTACCTGCTGATCAACCAGAGCGTTTAAGCCTGCTGTTTAGTGCCACCAGGGGCGTATAGTACCTGCCGATCAACCAGAGCGTTTAAGCCTGCTGTTTAGTGCCACCAGGGGCGTATAGTACCTGCTGATCAACCAGAGCGTCTAAGCCTACTGTTTTAGTGCCACCTAGGCGTATAGTACCTGCTGATCAACCAGAGCGTTTAAGCCTGCTGTTTTAGTGCCACCAGGGGCGTATAGTACCTGCTGATCAACCAGAGCGTTTAAGCCTGCTGTTTTAGTGCCACCAGGGGCGTATAGTACCTGCTGATCAACCAGAGCGTTTAAGCCTGCTGTTTTAGTGCCACCAGGGGCGTATAGTACCTGCTGATCAACCAGAGCGTTCAAGCCTGCTGTTCCAGTGCCACCAGGGGCGTACAGTACCTGCCGATTAGTGCAACCAGAGGTGGTACACCGTTGAATCCCATTATAAGCCGAATGAGTTTTCCAGTTTGAAGCCATAGTACCAGAAACGAAGTACCAGTAACCGAGTACCAGATTCAAGACAGCCGCAACTAGTACGACCGATACGAAGCACCAAGAATCACGTGGATTATTCAACTACCCGGAATAAGTGAAATATTAGCAGTAGTATATTGTGTGTTATAGGTTTAAGAGTTATTTCCAATAAAGATTTTGTAATAAGGTTTGAAGACCTTTAAATCTGGAGTTTAGTGTTTTCTTCAGAAAGACCCTGGCGAGACCGGCGAGCAAAACCTTGGCTGGAAACCAAAAAGCACATCACAATTCAGAAACCATTGTAGAACTGTTATAAAAAGAAACAAATTCTTACATGACCAGAAATTTAGGCAAAACATCCTGCAATATCCCAAAGGCAGTAATAATTTCTGTTCATTTGTCAAGAACGTACAAAATTCAACTTCTCGTTCGGTTCCAACGCTCAGTGACAAATCGATATTTAGCTCTTTAAATAAGGCAAATCTACTTGCACCTCAATTTTCTACTAGCTCTACGTTGCCTGATAGCAACATTGCGCCTCCTGTACTTGAGAATTTAAATCATTCAATGGGACAGGTATGTTTACGAACTCGTGCATTTGCAAGAGCCCATCAAGATCTTTTATATAAACAAATCCGCTGCTCCCCATTCTTCTGAAGAACTTTTCGTAAGCTTTTCCATCGCTCCTACTGTTTTGGAATCTTTCCTTGAAGATAGAAAACAGAAAAAAGACGAACCAACATCCAGCTTCTATCGACAAATTGCACTTTCGTCCTTTCTTTTCAAGGTCATGGAATCGCTGATAATTCATCAAGAAATATCTCAAAGATCGAAAGCTCCTTAATGACCAGCAATACGGCTTTCGGAGCAATCGTTCCACTGGTTATCTAATGGCATATCGAACCGTAGAGTTTAACAGATCTTTACATTGTTTTGCAAAAAGGCGCTTGGTATTTCTAAGTCTTTTGATAGAGTTTGGCTGGTGTTCCCCAAGGCTCTGTTTTGTCTTCGACTCTCTTCCTCATTTTTACAAATGATCTCTTGTCTGAAACTTCTTTTCCACTTCATTGTTTTGCCGACGACTCTACTTTCAGCTTTTCATACTCGTTCTCAAATTCACGTCCATCATAAGATTATGAAGAGTTAAATGCTTCAAAAACTTATTGCTGTCTATTATCGTTGAAGCAAAATGTATACTCTCTATATCATTATCCTTGAATGGCACTTGCATCGAAGAAGCCGAAACGCTCTCTGTACTTGGTATGTGTGTCAAGTTCTTCGTTGGAATGACCACTTTCTCGAGATTGCCAAATGCACTGCTAAATACTAAGGATTTTTCCATCGGCTTACCTAAGACATTTTTCAGCGCCACTGATTTTGATAAAATTCACACGTCTAAGGCCTCGGCCACGCACTGAGCGACGAGCGACTGAGCGATTCAGCGACGTCGCTCCGTCGCTTAAAACAATGACAAGTCGCTCAGGGTGTACGTGGCCACCTCCATACAATTTCACGTGTTTTAATTTTTTTGCGTCGCTCAGCGACTCGTCGCTCAATCGCTCAGTCGCTCGTCGCTCAGTGCGTGGACGAAGCCTAATACTCGAGTATAACACACATCTTTGGGCAGGTGCAGTCCAAACTTCTCTTCTAATATTTTATAGAATCCAGAACAGAGCGTTAAAACTGAGAGGAAACCTTCGCAATTTTGCATGTGTTTTCTTATTTTATCGATTTTTTTTTCAGAAGCAATGCTCCTTTGAAGTAGCCAGTTGCATTTCTCTCCTTAACCAGTTAACCCCCGCGATAATACTGTGTTTTGCTGGAATGCTCATCAATTTACCCTCGAGCCTAATTCTGGACGTACCCCCTTGTTTTTTAGCGCACAACACTTTTGTGGAATAATTTACACTGTTCCCTTGCCATTTCAATTTGCAAACGTTCAAAACCATATCGGCACCACCCTTAGGTTAGGTTAGGTTATTGGGCTGACAATTGATGTAGCTATCGTCACACTTAGATCAATGTTGATCCATTGTGTTACCCGTGAGTATAATCACTCTTTCCTGTTAAAACCTACATATGTATTCCATTAATAAGTCAAGCCATTTCAAGGCATTGACGAAGTTCAATATGTAAATTCCTGAAATATTAGAAAGATCTTCTAGATCGTCAAAGAAGTAGCTACCAAGCCATTTCCTTCCCTGGTGGTAAAGTGACGGGCAATGACAGAGAAAGTGTGATGTTTCTTCATGTACCTCCTCATCACCACATCCTCTGCATAGCTTATCTGTACTTATAGTTTCATTTTAAATTTACGATATTTCAGTAAACTATGTCCGGTGATTATAATAATATCGTCACCACCCTTCTCTCCCTCGCAATTTTCTGCATCGCTGTGTTTATCATTATAAGGGCGAGTGAATTATTTGGATTTAAGACAGTTTACCAAGAAGCTTTTAAGACAAGATGAAATAGCAAGTTATAATCAATCAACCGACTTTTGAACTGATCATCGATTGTGTTTAGAAATTGCCTTTTCATTCGAAATCATATTTACCTACAAGTTATTTGTAATTCTGTTTTGATCCTTAACCGTTTCGGTGTCATCCAAAAACCATCTTTCTACCAATTTTCTTGTCAAAATCGGATTCATCAAACACTAAGCACTTCTGCTGAAAACAGTGAAAGAGTTGAAATTTCCCCATAAAAACATTCAAAAACGAATACACTAAACCCATTTCATGTTGAATAACATTCTACTGGTAACGAGACAAAAAAAGATACTCTTACCTGCACAAGGTCTAGATAGGCACCTAAAGGAACTCATGGAATGCTGCTCCTCCTCATGGATTGTTCATCTCACATTGTCACCCAAACCCAACCCAATTCACGTTGACCAGTCGTCCATGCGAAGTCAGTTGAGGTGGTGCAGAGGTAGACGAAGCGCAGAGTGTTTCAAGACCCCCGCTTTCCCCATTTGTGTCTGTGTATTTTGTATGTGTCCATCGCTATACACTGTTGCTTTAATATGAAATGCACTGCTCCGTTTAATTCGTTCCATTACAGTTCAGTGAATATTTGGGTTCCATAACAATCGGTTATCAATGAATTGTGCCTAATGCTGTATCCAGAGGCTGTGGCAAAGGAGAGTGGGTCGGCGCCTGCTACCTCGCTGAAGCTAAAGCAATCGGACATCAGCGGAAGCACCCAGGCATTGCCTTGTATGAACGAGTCGAATAGTACAGACATACAAACGTACATACATATCTCGTCGCAAGTTCGTTTTCGAAAAATATGTGTACACACTGCGTCGTGCCTGATTGCTTTCAACCCTTCTATGGGGTGTTGTGGGAGGCAGACGGGCAGCTCGTCGACGAGAGAACTTTTGGAAATTGGAAAAGATTTGTTGAAAACTTCATTCATTCGTCCGACATCATTGCCCTTGTTTTTGCTTTTGTTCACGTTATACCTTGACGATGGTTGCCACCTTTGGTGATACCAACATATATTTTGCTTGGAGCACTAAATATCAAACAAAAATGATTGTCCCCGCAGTTCGTGTGGAAGCGTGTTCTAATGACTTACAACTTACACTTTCATTTAATCCTGTACTGAGTGCGTTTAGTTAGTCAGCTGGAATGGATAAATCCTAAAGTTTTCTGTTGAATTCGAACGCCAAAGATGAGACGCACTTCCACATGACAAGGGATACTCGAAATATTTTCCTGTTCCTACCAAGCGGCAGTACCCTCAAAAGGGATGTTCAAGTCAAATCTGCTAACTTCGGATTTTCCGGCGTGACATTCCAACTTTTAACAACTAAGCCATGAGCGGTATTTACAGAAGGAAAAACGGACTTTTTTCATTTGATCTAGATCAGTTTTCACTTTTAATGATTTGATTTGTTTGCAAATGTTTTATTTTCCTCATTTTCAATCGAAGGCAAAATTCTGTAGATAAACCAAACTGAAAGGTGGCATTCATAGTTATCATTCACTCCCAGCCTTCTCTAAGTTTTGTGTTGTTTGTTTTTGCCCCATTGGACAGATGTTGTGTACACATGCATTCCATCGGTGCTGCTGGAAGAAATGGATGAGATTTCCGTTATTCCGTTTATTTTTCTTCCTTTTTCATCACTTTTATTGAACCCCTTGATCCCCAACCCCCCAAATCATCCCTATTGAATCTCGTAGGGTTTTGGTATGCAAATGGATGTTACGAATGGTGGTAGAGAGATAGTATAGTCGCGGTAAAAGAACCAAGGACCAAGGACATTCAGCCAACAACGGGGGGTGGTGTACTACCTAGGCAGAGCTATCGTCATCGACTTCGTCGGTCGTCGTTGTCGTTGTCGATGGGAAATCGATTTATTGCACACTTTCTCGCATTTAATTGGCACTCACTACGGGTGAGTGGAAAATTATGTGAGTGAGATTGAGTTTTATGAGGTAAGGCTATAGATATTGACAGAGGCTCTCATTCCTTTATACAAATAGCTACAGATATGTACTGCATTAACAGAAGGTGCAGCTCTGAGCCTTAAATGCCTATGTCAATTTATATTTACCATTTACCAACAGTAGCCAAAGGTAGTGAGGATGTAAATCAGCACGACTTCTGCACAATCAGGTTAATTAGTTTTGTTCGCAGAAGAATTTGCGAAACTACCTAAGCTCCGCATGTCTCCATGTGTATTGGAAAAGATGCTTTGCAGGGGAGTTCCTTAACACTCTTGAGGCGAGACAGGATGGCGAGGACTGCCCGAGAGTTACTCGTAGATAAACTGTTATCGTATTGTTAAGGATTTAGTTTTTCTCGGTTTATATTTACTGCAACTGAAGATACATGATGAATAACATTCCATGAAATAGATTACAGAGATCCAGAACGGAGCTGCTCTTGAGTCTTTTTTTATTTCATATTTACATGGAATTGAAAGAGGGTTGATAACCTTTTTGAAAATTTTGATTGAAAACAAAACAGGATTAGTGAACTGCCGCTAAGCTTAGGCTAGAGTTTAAGGTAATTCAAGGAGACTGATTCATCGGGCTCGTTCTTGTAGTTTTAGCCGGAAAAAATGTTTTAAACTAAACTAACTGCAGGGGTATGGTGCCAATATGTAGCTCAAAAGAAGCTTTTGTTCGGCTCTTGTTATTTTCTGTCGTACGATTTTTCAGTGAAATAAAACACATGAGTTTATATTTGAACTAACATGATACCGAAAAAATTATAGTAGGTTGTGATCATTTATCTTATGCCCCTATTATGGATTACAACTCAACTTAGTTGAGTTGTCATCAACACAACTCAACTCTTAGACAACCAAACAAATTTTTCGTATTATGCAAGTCAACTAAAATCAGTTGTAATGAAAAAATACGTTGCCGTCTTTTAGGAGTCGATTTGCTGTCAAAACCAGCTGCTCAACATGAAATACATACAAAACCAAGAATAAGAAATTGTGTGATGGAAAGTTCTCTCGATTTGTTTTTCGGTGGCTTGGAAGATGAAAATTTCCTTAATGTAGCCAAAATAAAAAAGAATATCCGTATATTTAATAAACTCATGTACACTTCTATTCCTAAAGTATGAATTTTTTTGATTCGAAATAGTTTTCCTAAAACAACCAACGATCCTCAGCGATTCCACCAATTGTTAAACTTGCTACTGCTCTTCGTTTCATTAGCGAAGGAGGTTGCCAAAAGTGATGTGATTGAGGAACTCATTTGTGGAAAATGGCTAAATGCTCAGCTAACATAGAGCAACAAGTCGTTCAAATTGTGATGGCCATGTAGTTTTCAAACTAAAATACACTCATTTCATTCTATTTTTATTAAAATTGTTGTTTAACTTACTGTTGTGTGTCCATATTTTTTATCCGAATGCAGATTTTTTCATTAAAATGTTCTACACAACTGCTTCGAACCAGTTGTCTGATTTTGACGCTTATTACAACTGAAGAACAACTCAACTTACTTACATAATACGAAGAGACAACTGAAAAGTAGACCATTTTGTTAGTTGTCTGCTAATCGACAACTGGTTGTGCTTTGACAGTCAACTGGTTGTGATCGATAATACCAATTTTAAGAATTACAACTAAACTATAGTTGAGTTGTCTTCCATAATAGGGGGGTTAGTCGCATTGACAAAAAATCGCACTCTCAACTTTAGCGTTTAATTCATGTGTTTAATTTTGTAGGTACGACTTAATAAGCGTCGAACGGAAATCTTCTGCGAACTTAAAGCCTATAAAATAATTTTTTTTATTTTCTTAATCGCTGCGATTTTTAACTGACAACAGCGTTGTAATTTAAATCGTAAGCCTGAACAGAAGACTAGAAATGCACATGCGATATTTGGTGCTTGCGACTAAGAAAAACAGTCACACCGTGGTTTGACCTCTCCATATTGTTTTAGCTGTGTTTGTAGCCCAATATGGTGCATATATAAGATTTAATTCGCACGATTATTTAGTTGCAAAGGAAAAATTCAAGCTTAAGTCTAGCCACTCAGATGCGACAATTTGAAGAAGAAATTGAATTCCTACTGTCAAAAGTTAAATTGAATCAAATGTTGCAACATATTTGTGCTTTGAACACAAGTGCGATTTGGGTTAAACGATTACGAAGTCACATTAAATATATAACATATAAATTTTATTTTTTTAATCGCTGAGGTTTTTAACTGGCAGCTGCGTTTTAATTTAAATTGTAATTAGTTTAATTTGTTCATATTATTTCTGCCGTGGTCGTAACTAATTATGATTCATATGCGATTTAGTTCGCATGATTATTCATTTGTAAAAGAAAAATTTTAGCTTATAGCTAGTCTTGCACATGCAATAATTTGACCAAGAAATTGGATTCCCATTGTCGCAAGTTAAAATCAATCAAATGTTTTAACATGCTTGGAAAAAACATATAAACTTCATTTACTTACTTGCTGCGATTTTAAACTGGCAACTGCGACTTTCAAGGCGTTGTAATACAAATCGCAGGCCTTAATAGAAGGCTAGAAATTCATATGCGATTTCTGGTGCTTGTGACTAAAAAAAAACAGTCACATAGTGGTTTGATTTCTTCATATTATTTCTGCCGTGACGATAAAGAAACGTGACCTAGCTCAATAAGATGCATGTGGGATTTAATGCGCACGGATATTCAGTTGCAAAATTGAATTCTAGCTCAAACGCAGCAACGCACATGCGATTATGTGATGCACACAATTCGATTACCACCGTCACAAGTTGAAATGAATAATACATTTCAACATGCTTAGGCTGGGAACACAAGTTGAACGATTACTCAGTCGCAGAGAAGGTTATTAATGGGTACTATGCGATGTCTGGTACTTGCGACTAAGAAAAACACTCACACAGTGGTTTGATTTCTTCATATTATTTCTGCCGTGACGACAAAGAAACGTGATCGTAGCTCAATAATGATGCATGTGCGATTTAATGCGCACGGATATTCAGTTGAAAAATTGAATTCCAGCTCAAACGCAGCAACGCACATGCGATTATGTGAGACACACAATTCGATTACCACCGTCACAAGTTGAAATGAATAATATATTTCAACATGCTTAGGCTGGGAACACAAGTGCGATTTCGGTTGAACGATTTCTCAGTTAGTTACAAATCAAAATCAAAACAAAATCGATTGATAACCAATCCCAATTTTTGTTGATCACGATTAAGAAAAATTGTCGCAACACTAATAATTTTCTATACTCGCGACTAAAAACCTTGATTACTGGAAAGTATGGTGAACATGTTAGTTTATAGGAAATATTAGCTTAAATGAGAATGAAGGGTCATGATATCGAGAAATCATAAATTTTGCAGTCACTACGACAAAAAAACACAAGTGATCTGTTTCTTGCTTACTGAGTTATCGTGCGACTAAAATCAGATATCCATTCCTATAGCTTAAATGTGTTGTTGTATTCGTTTAACTGCAACTTGCGATAAACGCATCGATAGAAGACACATTTCATCCTTTAAACGTGATTTTTCTTTTAATTATTTCGTCAGAAAATCGCCCAGGCCATAGCCCAAATTCGATTTTTGCACATGCATAATCGTGCGACATAAATCACAAGTGGATTTTTAAGGTTATATGAATTTTTTACTCCAATACCTCCTCTCTCGAAATGGGATAAATGCAAAATGAATAAATGTTAAAATAAAACAATTTCTTTCTTTAACTACTTTAAAATTTTACTTAAATTTATGATGATATTTACCTCACTGAGTTGAATTGAGCTATCATCCAAAATGTGCAATTTACTCACTTACTCTTTCTTCAAAATTGAACAGCACAAGGTTTACCCAAGAATTCTTTAAACAGATGAAGTTTATTTGTTTTTCTTTTTTATATAAATTTCTCCTTGTTGGCAATAAAATCAAATATTTTCCAAGTAACACCTTAAAAGTTATAGCGAAAAGTTTTCGGAAATGATGGTGTAAGACGAATTTTGTTTGATGAACAACAAAAGCTATCTGCCTGAGGATATCGCTGGGAACTTTGGAATAATTTAAATTCTAGTGAAATCCTTTTTTTTCTCAATTAAAATGTCTTGGAAGCAAAATGATGATGTTGGCAAAAACCTGTGGCCTAAGTGAAGTTCGTTTTAAATTTTATCTTAAAGCTGATGATGTAGATGAGAATAGAAAAAAAATATAACTGAATTTTCTTATTTGAAGAAACAAATAAAAGTGAGAACACTCCAAGTACATAAATTTTATATTCATTTTAAAATTGTGCTACCCAATTGTAGAAGTGTTTTAATGGGCTGTAAAAAAATAAGAACGAAGGCCTTTAGTTTTTCAGCCATATACTCCTAGTATTTCGGGACATTATTTAATGGGCAAAACTTGCTCTATTGGACGAATACTGATTATAAATAGTTATATGTATAGAAAAGTTGGAGGTCCATTCAAATCTAAAACAATTATGA
This sequence comes from Chrysotoxum bicinctum, assembly GCA_911387755.1. NCBI lineage: Eukaryota > Metazoa > Arthropoda > Insecta > Diptera > Syrphidae > Chrysotoxum > Chrysotoxum bicinctum. Next base: position 43,605,289 of record OU426989.1, read on the forward strand.
TTTAGTGGTGCACTTTGTATCAGAGACCGAAAACTTCCTAAATGCTGAACTTCTACACTGGTTTTGCAGAAATCACCAGCATACAATTTTGGCTCACTGACAAGACCATTTAAATAAAATGCACGACTGGGTCGCACGAACTTGCTCCTATGTAATAGACTAAGAATTTCAAAAATGAATGTTATTAGAGAAAAACTGTTCATAAGCATAAAAATTATTTTTTTAAACGACTAAAACAACTTCTTTAGTAGTTGGAGATAAAATAGAATGTCATGTGATTCAAGCAAATACAGGGTGATTTGCATAAGGTGTGACAAAAGGAGGGGTAATTTAAGAAAAAAACCACTTAAAAGAGAAAAAAATTATTAAAAAATAACGGTGATACCTACAGAGTAATGCTATAGCGTTTGGAAAAGCCAGAAATACATTCTTTAATTTTATTTTTAAATAAAGTTGTTCGAGTGAATAGTTTTTGAAAAATTAATTTTCAAAATCAAAATTTTGAAAAAAAAAATGAAAATTTTGTTTTAAACAATTTTTTTTCAAAATTTTACGTAATTAAGTATTATTTTTTTATTCAATATTCAATGCTCTTATTAATTTTTGATAAAACACAAAAAACCGAATGTCAAAATGTTTTGTAGTTTTTGAGAAAGTCAAAAATAACAAAAACAAAAAAGTCTTTGTAGTGATTTCTTAAAAAATAAGCTTTTATATACAACATTTTTAAAACATTTTTGAGAAAAAAATTTGGTACGCCAATTTAAAGTTTTTATAATTTTTTGAATAAAAATTAAATTTAAAAAAAAAAATATTGTGCCGTTTTCGAAATATTGAATTTTCAAAAAAAAAACGATTTTTTTTTCAAAATTCAAAAAAATATTTTTCTTAAAGTTTTGAAATGCAATGTTCTTTAAACTTTTTAGAAGCTTCTCTCTAAAACAATTTCATTATAATCCGTTATGCCGATAATGAGAAATTCAAAATTTAAAAAATCGCTCTATGGTAGGTACAGTCAGTAATATCTTGTTTTCAAATTTTTTTTTTATTAAATTATAGATCTTAAAAATTAATTGAGAGAAAAAAATTTAAGTAAAATTCTCGGAACCGTTTTCGAGAAAAATACGATTTTCGAAACCCATTTTTTAACATTTGTATGGAGGGTACCGTTATTTTTAGGTAAAACTAATTTTTTTTTCTGAAATCTTATAACTTATATTAAAAAACTTTTATTTATCAAGTTTTGAAAAAATCGAGCATGGGGTTTTTGAAATATTGGGTTTTCAAAAAAAAAAATCGATTTTTTTTTTTAAATCCAAAAAATTTTTTTTGAAAATTTGAATACACAAAAATATTGAAACTACTGGGGAGCGTTAACATAAAAAAAATTATCAAAATCGGTGGTTCCATTTTAGAGAAAATCAAAAACAAAAAAATGGTTCCAAGGGGTTACCAAAAATAACCATTTTGTGGAAATTTTTTTTCAACCATTACCTAGGTTTAGCTAAAAGAAATTTTACGAATTTTTTGTTAAAAATCTGTGGGACAGTTTTTAAAAAAAGAAAAAAAATTTAAAAAATTTCTAAAAAAAATTCGTATGGCAGGTACCGTTATTTTTGGTCTTAAAAAATCAAATCAAAAAACATCCGGGGGGAAAAAATTAAAACCCATATCTACCAAGTTTGAAGAAACTCGGCCAAGCCGTTTAGCCGCAATCGAACGGACAGACAGACAGAATTGCGAGACCCACTTTTTTGGTCTTCGCTATCATCGTAATGTCAACTTTGATCAAAATCTCGAGTTCGATTTTTTTTACGAATAACTTGCCTTATACCTAGTACCTATAAGTCGCAAGTAAAAATACTTTTTTACAACAGGGCTCTGTTTTGTCTCCGATTCTCTTTCTGATATTCATCAATTATCTTTTATATGAAACTCCTAATCCATTAAATTGTTCAGCTGACGACAGTACTCTCAGCTTCTCATATTCATTTCAGGATTCACGCCCTTTCTTTCGGATGTGAATCCAGAACGGCAGCTTATGATACGCCCATTAAATTCTTATCTCGATAGTACCTATATGGGGAAAAATAAGCCACGTGCAATTTAATGCTTCAAAAACTCAATGTTGTCTTCTGTGGTTAAAATGCAACCCATCCCCATGAGGCTACTTATGAATAGCACTTGTATTAAAGGAACCAAAGAGCTCTCAGTTCTCGGTATGTGCATCTTAGGCCACCTTCCATTTCAGAAAAAAATCATTTCAAATTCAAAAAATTAGTTGGTAATTTCAAAACTACTCGTATGCAAGTCGTATAGAAAAACACCAGTCAAAGAAATAGTAGCACATTCAAAATCCATCTTTGATTATTACAAAACGGAAAGTTAATAGACAATTTTAACAATAAGTGATAGTCAAGTGTTTGAACCTTAAATTAATATTTAGTTGCATGTCCCTTGTTAGAAATAACAGCAGCACAACGACGACGTTGCTTCGAATTAATAAGATTTTCCCATCTTTCTACAGGTATGGACCTCCAAGACTGCTGTAGAGCTTCCCAAGGCGCTGTGTTAGTAGGTCCCTTACAACTAGCAACATACTTATTGACATCGCACCAAAGATTTTTTGTAGAGTTGAGGTCTGGGTACTGCGCAGGCCACCCCATGATATTAACCCTCTTTTCTTACAACTACTGCTTCGCAAGTTTACTTGTATGCCTTGGGTCATTGTCTTGTTGAAAAACCCATTTCAGTGGCATTTCATCTTCACCATATGGGAGCATAACTTCCTTCATTATCTTCACATAAAGACGCTGATTCATAATGCCTTCAATCACCATAGAAGGAAAAACATGCCCAAACCATTATGCTGGATCCTCCATGTTTTACTGTCTTTGCTGTGAAGCGTGGGTTATATTCTGTATTTGGAGGCCTTCCTTAATATTGACGATATCCCTTTGCACCATATAATACAATCTTGGACTCGTCTTGGACTTACCAGTTATTTTATTTACACTACTATTATTTTGACCGCAACTGTATATTCGCCCAAAGCTCGAGTACAATTCCAATATTTGGGTAGGTGCTCCAATAACTCATTTGACAAAATTATTTTCTTGTCTCATTTAGAAGCCAATATTGTGATATTATATGGAAGAATGTTAATAGAATCCAAGTTCATATTGTGTTTCGTTGAAACAATGCGAAAGGAATGAAGATCGACTGCAAAAGACAACTGAGCATCTATCAATCACTCAGATTTCCGATATTCAATACTTCTTAAATTAGTATTATTGCAAGCTGTCAATAGAGATTTGTACAGCCATTGAAAATTTCGAGCATTTATTCGACCATTGTCTGCTCTAAAGTATGCAATTTTGGACATCTGGTAGTTCATAATTCTTAATTTTTGTGCAGACACATATGAATTCCGTTACTTATATTTTATTCATGGAATAGATATGCCAGATATAGGAGAAGATTCCATCTATTGTATGGCTTACACGAAGAAAAGTGATCGGTTGAAAACAACGTAAGATTCCTGTAAAATTAAGCAAGTCAGAATTCTAATATACAACTAACAGACTTACCCGGTTAAGATTACACGAGTCAACTCGGTTAGTTAATTAAATAAATCTAATTGATTGTGAAATTTTAACTGTCTTCAGTCAGTTAAAATAAGGAATTGTAGTTGTTTCTTTTACCACTACCAGCATTCGGTTTAATCAAATGAGATGATTATTAAGTTTTAAAACATTAACCCATTTAATTATCAAATAAATAAATTTGGTTGTGCAATAGCTATTATAATACCACAACCTATTGACTTGTAGTTCTCAACCATTCCTATGAGCGTGTCACCAGGAAAAGATGGGACCTACGACTTTCTACCGAATCCGAACAGCGAAGATGAGCAGCACTTTTCATAACAAGACATAGTCTGGCAGGATTTGTAACTTCCTCGGAAGAGGCAGTACAGCCCTGAAAATCTTTTTGTTTTGCAATTGCTGAGAACCGAAGCCGACACGTTCTGCATGACTGCGATCTATTTACTTAGTAAAAGTAGATAAATCTGCTAAGTCTATTAACCTAGATATTTACTTGTTTAATTCAACCAACATATCTATTTGTTTAATTTAACCAAGAACGTTGTTTAATATTAAATAAGAAATGTGCTCAACTAATTAAGTGTTGTTATTTGTGTTAGCCTAATTTCTCGATCAATACAACTAACTTTTCCGATTTAACTAACATTCTTAGTTGCTTTTTTGAAACAATTTGATTTAATCCAGTTAACTATGCTATCTACTTTTAGCAACATACTCCAAGTAACCGAGACTTTCATTTCTGGGTAAAACCCCTCCAAAAGAAGAAACCCTCATTGTAGTGTGTTTTTTAATGGCTGCAGATTTTTAATTATCTACTTGTTTGACAAAAATTAACGCACACAAAAACAGGCACCATACCCACAACCATAAGGCATCTGATTTTTTGTTTTTTTTTTTTTTTATCGAGATGCACCTTATTCGTCAGTAATAAGTCGGAAGACGGCTTACCATTTTCCAAAGTGACAATATAATTATTTATTTACTCATGTGCTCGAAAATAATGAACAATTGAACGCTTTGGACTATGACGAAGTAGAAAACAGACAAAAAACAATCACACCCACTATTTTTCAACCGCATGACGAACGGGTGCGCACACCGCACAAAAGCATCAAAAACTCTTCCACAAGTCGATGTAGGTACACAACAAACTTCCGGTTCACAAAGTGTTTACATATCTTTATATAAAACAACACACATACATATACTGCGAGTGATATTCAAAAAAAAATATAGGTTGGCTATTTCCGGTCCCCACAAGAAGAAGTTCAAATTGTTTATTGTCCCCTCTCATAGAAATGCACTGGACGGTTGGAAAAAGGCATTAAAAGGGAAAAGCGGACTCTTCCACCCATCGGAGCACTTCAAAAACGGCTGCTTTGACTGATTTTCAATGTGCTCATCATCCGATAGAGTGGTTTTCTTAACAAGTGAACCAAAGCAAAATCACGGGGAAGGGCTAAACAAAGATATTTCTAATACCTTCATAGACCCCTTCCAGTCGGAATCATCCGCCGGCTACCCACTCCCATAATCATAGTCATCATCGTCATCATCAAAATCACATCCCTAACCCTTTTGCTTCCTCATTTAGAATTTGGCATCTCTTCGGCGAAAAGTGTTGTGTGTCCATCTCAAAACCTCACCCTCGCTCTCACTCTCTCTCTCGCTCTGTGGCCTGTGCCCAAAAAAGTGGTGATTCAAGGCGAACCAAAACAACAAGCAGCCATAAGACCAAAGCTCCAGAACCCATTGTTGAGCACCCAAAAATCTCCTCACTACTGGCCTCTTTCACGGTTGAACTGTCACATCCACATTCCCGTTCGTATCCCGTGTCATGCTCATTGGACATTGCTGCGCGCCGCTACTGTTAGAAATGTGCGCAAAAACCAGGCACAGTCTCTTCTCGGTTGGATTTTTTCGGGGGTTGAAAACGGAAAACGGAAAACGTTCGTATTTTGTACTCTGTTGCTGTTGCTGTTGCTGCTAACTTTTCTACACCTCGAGGTTTTCGTTTTTGATTGAGTGCAGAGGTTGTGTCATTCGCAGTTTGTCGTTCGTTGAACTCAAACCATCCAGATACATTTTCCAGCTTGTGATTTTTATTTTACCAATTTATTTTGTTTTTGTTTCAAAAACTCTATTCGGAATTCATAATTTGAAAACTCGAGTATCGGATATTGATACAGAAATATTTTCTATCAGTTGTATCGCGATGTGTCGGGAGAGTTGGTCGTGTGCACAGAAGTACTCCTCCGTCCGTATCCGTGTGATGATGGAAAAGTAATTTCCGGAACAAAACGTTAGACAACGACGGACGGATTCAGTAACACTATACCTTTATCGTTCGGCATCAACGAGTACAAACACAACAACAACAGTTACAGCGAGCCCTTACTCAGACACTTCGAAAGCATTTGCTCGGTGGAAAAATGTAATTTTTGTCGATTTATAAAACGGTGATTAGATAATAACGCTTATTCGCAGATAATTTGATTTCGTGATGTTATTTTGCCTCAAGGCTCTCGAATCTAACCGGGGTTTTCAGTGAGTACCAGTACGTAATAACTTTTAGGAAAATGTACCTACACCCTTTGGATATTTTTTTCCTCTTCAAATCAAAACTACTAATAATAATTGTGTTACGCGCATAATGAACTTTAAGGGTTACTTTGAAAAGAAGCAGGTACCCACGAGGGAGTGAAGGTGTTGTCTTGGATGGGGGTTGTTTTTCTCGTGGCCAAATGGAGGGTGGTGATGGTGTTTTTTTTTTGTTTTGTGCGGTTGTTAAAGATAACAAAATGTTGTTTCGTCAAAGAAGTAAACAAAGGTGAGTAAAATATTAAAAATATGTTTCCTAAAACGGCCTCTTAACTCAACCTTTAGAAATCTATAAAAAAACCTTTTTCGCAATGAAAAACTCATAAAACATAATCGGATTCATAGAGACATGATCTGGTTGGTATCTTTGTTTCGGTATAACTCGTTAGTTGGGCGTTATTTTCCGCATTGTTCATTCCATATGGTTCGAATGTTTCGCGCTGCTGAACTAATTGTTTTAGGAACAAATAACTAGGAACTGCGGAAATAGTGGTCTGTTTGTCATTTGGTCAAGGTTCAGTTGTTAAATCGGATGTTTGTTGGTTGGTTTTTTATTTTGTGTAGTATATGAGTGGGAATTTAATTCGTTGTTTCTCTATAGAACGATAGGAATTGAAGATTAATTTGGTCTACATCATTTCGGTATTCGTGTTTTTTTTTTGTGAGTTGTTGTTTATCTGAGGGCTTGTGGATTTAATTTATTTATAATGATTAACGTACTTAAAAAAAGAAGGTATGTTGCCAAAAGCCGAAAGTCATACACTAATTTAAGTTTAATCGAAACTGATGAATGGGCTTCCGTATTTAAGGTCAAACAAACAAAAAAAGTGGATGGAATACATTAAAAGTGAATTCTCTTAACGGTATACAAGGTATTAGTACAAAGCAAAGCTAATAGATTATTTTGAAGTTTTCTGAATTATTTACCTTAACGAAAAAAATTAAAACTTATTTCCAAAATTTCAAATTTAAAGTTTAACACATGTATTTCTAAGACATATTGGAAACATATGGAAAGTCTATATGAATAAAGTGCATCCTAATTCCCCTTTGCTCTTATGGCCAAGAAGCTTACAACTGTTTAGATACCTACCTAATATGAAAATACCTTCACATGTTTTTACTTGCCACACACATGTGTATATATATGCAGGTACTTACGAGTACTATATGGTAGGTATGTTATGAATTCGTTAAAATAAAAGAGCTCGAAATTTCACACTACTATGATAGGGAAGACTTCTGTTTATCTGCCTGTTCTACTACATATATATCATATATATCATTTTAATTTTTTCCCCCAACACGTTTTTTTTTTTCTTTTTTTGTAAGACCAAAAATAACGGTATAAATATTTCTTTTTTTCAAAAACTGTTCTACAGATTTAAAAAATAAAAATACAAAAAAATTTTATTTAGTTTAAGCTAGGTAATGGTTGAAAAATTAAATTTTACGAAAAATGGTTAATGGGGATAGCCCCAATGGAACCATTTTTTTGTTTTTGATTTTCTCAAAAACAGTACAACCGATTTTGATCATTTTTTTTTGCTAAGGCTCCTCAAAATCTTAAATAGAATTTTGTATTCAAATTTTCGAAACATTTTTTTTTTTTTTTTGATTTTTAAGAAAAACTTCAATTCTTTTTTCAAAACTCAATATTTCGAAAGCCCCAACTAGATTTTTTTAAACTTGATAAATAAAAGTTTTTTTAATATAATCTACAAGATGTGAGAAAAAAAATTTTAACCTTAAAATAAAGGTAACCACTATCAGAGTTGTAAAAGAATGCAATATTATGGTGTTGCATTCCGAAAAGTGCCACTCATTCAACTGATTCTTCGGGAATGCAATAGAATTTATCATCTCATTCTTTTAACTTCAGAAATCCATTCCCATTCTATTTTGAAGTCTTCAATAAAGCAATCATTAAAAGCATTCAAAAGACTTTAAATAAAAAGAATGCATTCTTTTTTTACTGCTTGCAGTCTTTGAAGTCTTTGAAAAATCCTTTACATCCTTTGCAGTCTTAAAGTCCTTTAAATGCATTCAATGTATTGAAGTCTTTTTACGGCTTTGAAATATTTTTATTGATTGAATTCTTTTTACTGTTGAAAGCTTTTTAACTGCTTTCAAGTCGGTTATCTTTAATAAAGATATATAGTCATAAAGAAAAACTGTGCGAAAACCGTTTAACTCGTATAATGACTTCTATTTTGGCAAAATTTTTATTTTAAGTGGAGATTTAAAATAATTGCTGGAGTGTGCTACTTTTAACTGACTTGAAAGCATTTAAAAAGCCTTCAGCCGTAAAAAGTATTCAATCAAAAAAAAGACTTCAAAGCCGTAAAAAGACTTCAATACATTGAATGCATTGAAAAGACTTTAAGAATGCAAAGAATGTAAAAGGCATTTGAAAGACTTCAAAGACTGCAAGCAGACCAAAAAGAATGCATTCTTTTGATTTGAATTAATTTGACTGCTTCAGATGATTTTTAAATAAAAGACTACAAAATTGACTGGGACTTTAGTTTGAAAGTCACAGTACTGAGGTTAAATCAAAAGACTTAAAAAAAAAGTCTTTCCATTCAATTGACTGCAATACTAAAAAGACTGCATTCTTTCGAATGCACTACACAAATGTTAAAAAATTAAAAAAAATGGTTTTCAAAAATCGTAATTTTTTCGAAAACGGCGGCAGAATTTTGATAAAATTTATTTTCTTTCAATTAATTTTTATGACTTTTCATTTAATACAAAAAATTTTGAAATTAAGATATTACAGCTTGTACCTACGAGTACCATAGAATCATTTTTTCGAATTTGGAATTTCTCATTATCCACATAACGGATCTTAATGAATTTTTTTATAGAGATGCTTCTAAAAAGTCTAAAACACATTGCATTTCAAAACTTTAAAATAAATATTTTTTGAATTTTTGGAAAAAAAAATATCAATTTTTTATTTTTTATTTTTTGTAAATTTAATTTTTATTCGAACAATAACAAAAACTTTATATTGGTGTACCAAAATTTTTTCTTAAAAATCTTCTAAACAGTTTGTATAGGTATAAAAGTTTTTTTTTTTTCAAAAAATCACTACAACGACTTATAATTTTTGTTCTTGCATAAACTCATATACATAGAATTCTGTTTTTGTCTCTTACTACTAAAAGAATTTAAAAAATTAATTTTATCCTTATGAACAGTTTTCTCTAGTAACATTTTAAAAATTCCTAGTCTATTACATAGGAGCAAGTTCGTGCGACCCAGTCGTACATTTTATTTTTTTTTTTTGATTTTAGATTTGCTCAAAAACTTTTGAATGGATTTAAATGAATTTTAGTATTGTAAGGCTTCTAAAAAGTTTGAATAGAATTTTGCTTTAAATTTTTTTTTGTTAATACTTAATGTTTTTGGAATATTCATTATCTCATATACAAATCAATAATTTTTTTTTAAATGTAATTATTATTTGCACAGTTACGAAAACATAAAATTGGCGTACCAACAGTTTACTTTTTAAATTTATATATAAAACATTTTATTCTATTAATATTTGTTTATAGCATTGTTACCCATAATTAAGGTATGCCTGATGTCTTCAATTAGAATAATGAAGTTGATCGTGTTGCTTAATACTTAAATGTGGTAAAAGACTTGAAATATATTTTTATTATGGGAATGTGCAAAAAAGACCAAAAACACAAGCGTACTTAGTTTTAATCTAAAATGACTATATCTACTATGGACAACATTTCTTACTACAATCTTGGTATATAATTATAAGTTATAGTATTATCATGGAGCGTTATTTTGTGATGCCAATGCTATCCTGGTGGTGGCGCTGATATTAGCGCTCGATTTTACAGTGGAGAGTAGGCTAACATACAAAAAAGAGAATATTTTATTAATAAATTCAGCAGGAACATATCTAGCAAGTACTGTCCCTATGCTTAAGATGTCGCCACAATCGTTCGTCTTAATGATATTACTATAAGTTTTATATAAATACAAAGCCACAATCAAAAACATTTATAAAATTTGTAAAAAATTAAACACAAATAAATTAAATAAGGATACGAATTCAAGTTTCTCAAAACAAAAATTCCTTAAGACTAGCTTGAAAAAAACCTGTAGGGTAATATGGTGGACCCCTGAGAGCAATATATCGGACAGCTTTTTAAAAAAAAAACTGATTGTCTTTTCATTTGTGTTGTAGTACCCCAGTCTCAGTCAGTTCGGACGTTTATTTGTTTGCTCAATTAGAAAACATTTCTTTTTTCTTTTAAATGAATTTATTGCAAGGTTCTGTAATAAACAATATTTTTGAATTTTCTTTCTTGTGCGAACAGGCAACATACAATAAACTGTCCATGTTGAAGACAAATATTTTCGAAATTCAAACTTCACGCCTGCAAAGATTGTCCGTGTTGATTGTGCTTTATTGATGGTCATTTGCAAAAGTCAGTCGCACTGGAAACTGCAAATGTTTGAATTCGAATGGCATACATGTTGATATCATCGGGATAAGTCGAATCAAAACGTCTTCACCTTTGAATTTCCCATTTAAAATAGTGGCTTTAACTTCAATAAGGTTGGTCATTATCATTAGCTTCTTAACCACAAGTCTTGTGCCATTGCACAATTTAGGTTGGCTGATATTACGAAGCATGTTCATTGGTGCTCCGATTGGTGCTTTCAATTGAAATATGTACGCTGGAAGGCCTGGTAAATGTAATGAATTTAAAAATTCTGTGGGATAATTGACCACCTCATCTATATTCATAACAGTACCGGCTGCCTTTAATGTGAACACTTCTCCAGGTATCTCTCTTAAAATGGCCTTAAATAATTTCTCTAACGTCTTTGTTTTTTGCCGCCAATATTCTCTCAGCCAAACATGTTTCTTGTATTGTTGTACAATATTTGGAAAAACTTTTCGAATCAATTTTTCTTTTGATTGAAGTACCTTGCAAAAATTGGTTTGGTTGTTAACGTTATCAGGCCAGTTTCATTGTCTATCAGCATTTTTCCATCTCCAATTTTCAACAATTCATTGAACACGGATATTTGTGCTTAATGTGAGTATTCTCACATTTCTCCACAGAATGGAATGACTTTAAACAGGCATTAAGTGGTGTGAATCGAGGAATTACTGCAAAAGTGTACCGGAAATCACAAGCTACAATAATATTAAGGCCCCACCAAATGATCTCTTTTCAGCCATAGGACATTCATCCCACACGCCAATTTCACACCGTTGCAACCCTTTGGCCATTCCTGACTTTTTGGTAATGTTACACATTAGATTTTTCTTGAAGTTCATGTCCAAAAGCAACTTGAGCGCAAGAAATTATGAAATTTCAAAAATGGGTGAAATCCGATTAGTTTTTCCTTGAAAAAGTCAATTTATTTAAAAAAAAACAAAAAAAAGGGCCTTCTCCTTCTCTATTTTAAAAATGATATTCATAAGACAAATAGTGGTGTCCGTCAAGGCTCTGCTTTGTCTCCAGCTCTCTTTTTCATATTAATTAATGAATTTCTTCTTCTGTCTGAAACTTCTAATCTATTCAAATGTTTTGCTGACAAAAATTCCCTCTGTTTCTATTCGTTTTTAGATTCACATCCTTTTTCTTCAGATGTGTAACCAGAACGGAAGCGAATGAAAAGCTCATTTAACTTGACAGCATTATCCAATGTGGAATCCAAAACCGCGCAGAGTACAATTCTTTAAAAACCAAATGTTATTTCCTGTCGTTGAAGTGGAAATCACGTTGTATCCAACTGTCTAGAGCGGCACTTACATTGAAGAACTTGAACAGCATTACAAATCACCTTGTGTGGAATGACCACGTATTCGCTAAAAACGCTGGTAAGTCTTAAGATATCCTTCGACGATGCAAGAAATTTTTTAGCCCTTCCGATCTTTGGCTGCATTTTAGAAGTCTTATATTTGTCCAAAGACGAGTAGGTACAATTCTCATATATAGATAGGTGCGCAAATAACTTTCCTAAGTCTCTTGGATAGAATTATAAAAAGGGATCTAGAAAATATTAGGTGATATAACTATGTATATTATGGGATAACTTATTGGATAGAATAGAAAACAGAGCGTTAAAACTGAAAGAAAACAGAGCTATCATGGATTCATTCACATCTCTTGAACACCGCCGGAATGTTTCATGTTTTTCCTTGTTTTATCGCTTCTTTCACAAGCAATGAAGCAATGCTCACTCAAATTAACCATTTGCATTCCTTTTTTTCATCAGTTTACAAGCTAGGAACTTTCTCGAGATTCATTTTTTAGTCTCACAACACGATTATGGAATAACTTACCTGGCACGGTTTTCCCTTTCCATTTCAATTTGAAAACATTAAAAACTAATGTTCATCAACACATCCTCCCCCCCCCCCCCCCCTTACCCTAATTTCCCCATCATCGTTGCTGTGTTTAACATTATAAGCGTGTGAATTATAACAAATATACAAAAAATTAAGTATTTTCATATCCCCAGCACTGCCGCAATGTTTCATGTCTTTCATTATTTTACAGCTATTAATAGTGCTCTAGAAAAATATCTAATTGCACTCTTCCCCTACAACATATAAAACGTAATAGTATCTTCAGGGAATGCCCCGATCTGTTTACCCATCAGCCCAGCTTCAGGCGTTATATTAAGTTCAGAGATACTTTCTTTGACCACACTACACGAATGGAGAATACTTTTTTTGGCTCCGTATTTCCCTAACATTGTGATTTTCAAAAATTCAAAACCAATGTTCATCGATTTCTCCTTTTCCATCCTCTTCAAAGATCTCAAACGTTTGCAATGATTTAAAGGGTAGTCATAACCCCTATTAAATTTTAAAAAAATAAACAAATAAATCTGTGCCTTAAGAGAACCCTGAGAATCAATCTAATGAATGAGGTTGAGATGACGATGGATCTCGGTTAGCAATTGTTAGCAATTCAAGTCGTCTCTATGTTAGAGTGATCATTGTGACATCAGTGACGAACCAATACAAATTGGTTTTCATCGATCTGTAGATGACAATGCCTTTATGGTTTTCGAAGAAGTACGGACCGACGATACCGTCAGCAAACATTGACTTTCTCTGGATGCCTTACTATCGCTTGGTGCATTTCGTGTGAATTGATGTTGTTCCAAATCCGGTATAGTTTCACTTATTGACCTATTCGTTCCTCCAAAAATGGCCTTCTTCGGTGGAGATGATTTGTTTGCTGAAATCAGCATCTACTTAAAACTGCTAAATAACCCAGTCGGACACTCGGTGGTGAATTGTTCCAAGCCTCGCAATATAATTTGTCTTTAGAGTCTATAAAATTAAAAACAGGAAAATTAATAACAGATAAAACAACATTGCCGCCATCAACTGTCAAAATCTATCCGCTATTCTGTTCTATTAAACAAATCTTCAAAGTTTTCTGGTAATAGGACTCCAAACCCTTATAAATTTTGCACTCAATAGAGACAAACTCCCTATCTTCAATTGGTAATGGTTCAGAAATTTTTTCTAGTTCTAGATCCTTATGAGTTTTTAATTCGGTCACTCCCAAAATTCTAAGTCTCTCTCCAACCATTTTCTCATTTTATATAAATCCCGGATAATATTGGAAAATCAGCATAAGTCAGAGGAGGCTTATTTGCCACGTTTGAATTGAGCCTCACTTTTAAGCAATAGAAAAAGCTATTTAGCTATTTATCTATCGGAGATTTCCAACAAGCTCTAAGCTGATGAAGGCTGAACAAACTTAAACGTAGTTGGTAGTAGAAGTAAAAGTTGGTTCAATCCTTAAATTGGTTCAATGAAGTTAAGGATTTAAATTTATTTTGGGAAGAAAGTGTCATTAAAAATTAATTTTGTTCCTTCTTAATACTTTAAGGAGTTAAGCCTGCTCTTAAAAGGACTTAATTCTTATGCATGTATTTAAAATTAATGTTTTAACTACTGTTAAGATTTGAAACCATTTTGAATGCGAAGAACTTGATAACGCATTACCAAATTTCCAATCTTTCTATGCAAATTAAGAAAATTTTGATAACTGTAACCCTTAAACTCGAGACCTTTTAAAGTGAAGATTTTTATTATTTTGCCATATACATATTCGTGTTGGGATATATTTGAATATTCAAAAATTCATCACTAAGCACAATTATTGGTTGCCTTTTGTATGGTATTAAAACGCCACCCCTGATAGCCCAAGGGTGCAACGCATGAATGCTTTTAACACAAACCAAATAGAATATTCACAAAGCGGGTCAATAGACCATGACAATGTGTGAACTCATGAATGACTAAGTGGAGTATACATCGATTGTGTAAGGTACATAGTTACACGAATTCAAGATGAATGAATGCTATTTGCTGGAGTGCCAAGTGTATGCACGATTACTTTATTGAGTATGTGGTTCATTATGATAAACTGAATTAATGAAAAATGAAGTTTATTGCAATGAAGTACGAAATTATATAGTAAGTGTACTTTATTTAAAACTTTAGAGTATAATAAAACCAAAAGGTGTAAAACCATCTAAAATATTTATTATCTACCTCTTGTTGTTGAAGGATGTAATGTGGCCAAGCGCATATTGAAGGAATGAAGTATTAACTTCTCAGTATTGTATAGTACTCCGTGCGATAATGGTTAGTGCATTGGACAGTCACGCCAAAAGCTTAGACGCTGCTATTAAAAAAAAAAACAATTTTTTTTAAGCAGAAGAAGTAAAAACGAAAAAATATCTACAAAAAATTTTAGTTTTTGTTTTTGTGGACTGTGTTCAATAAATCAATTAAAAGTTGTTTTGTGACCAAATGCTGTAAACATTATTTGTGTTGATAATCATCGACTAATATATTGCGTCTAAGAAGGGTACGACAGCATCTAACTGATGAGTCACAAAAAAAACTTTCAATTGACAAATTTTTAAGGGTACTGACTCTTGACAAACTCTGCAAGCGTATCTCTTGTCGTGAATGGTGCTTCTGATCTAAGTAAGTAGTTTGCACTCGGCAGAAATTTGTAGGTTCACTTAATTCTATTCCAAATTGACTGTGAAGAAAGCCCTAATAAGCGGTCACTCATGGTCCCCCAATTTTCGTCCGATTATGAGAACTGTCCGGTTGAGGGAAAAAAATAGAAAAGCTTTGTTTTTAACCTAATATTTTTTTTATACTATACGCACACTCAAGGGGTTATGAATACCACTATAACGTTAGGCACAGTGCGAGCAATTAGGAAACTCGGATAGGATTTAAAAGGAGATACCGATACATATTGGTTTTCAAATATCTGCAAATTGCAATGAATGGAAAATACTGAGCCGGGTAAAGCATTCCACATTCGTGTAGTGCGGTTAAAAAAAGAATTTCTGTACTTGACAGTACGTCCTCTGAAATTGGGTTAAGCTGATGAGCATTTCTAGAAGTACAAGTATTACAGTTGAATTGTTTGAGAGGAGGAATGCAACTGGCTATTTGACTAGAGCATTCTTTATAGAAATAGGTATAACAATAATAGACATGAAACATTTCTTATTATTTTGGTACCAAAAAATTAAATCACTCATCACAAAAGGGAACCATACACTCTCAAAACCACACTAACTGAGTTACTCGAGAAATCCCCAAGTAAGCTTCCAACAAGTCATCGCACTGTCTGATTCTTAGAGCTTCGCGTCCGGTTATCGAAGATTTCTATGGATTTGCTAACGTATTAAAAATAAAATTAAAACAAACTTTTACTTAAAACAGGCCTTCTGTTTTTCCGCGTATGAGTGGTTTTCTATCTGAAATGAGCAAGAAAAAGTGTCCGCGTCCGTTTATGAGTGTCCGTTTTTAGGAAAGTATTTTGTATGAGAAATTCGAGAAAGAAGTTTCATCCCGAAAATATGTCCATTTAAGAGAGTTGTCCGGTTATTGGACTGTCCACAAGTAGAGCTCTCACTGCAATCGCCTACGGCATCGCAACAAACTTTAATATCAAAGCCGTTAAAATCGTTTTTGATACAGTTCGAAAAAGAAAACAGCTGCTTCAGAGAGCGATTGTCAAAACTACAATAAATTAACTGAGCGATCACTTTATTCTTACGCGCATCAGACCCAGATGTTTCTAATACAACTATACCTGTTTTAGATGAGCTAAGAAAAAAGATGGAATTTCTTCTCTTGGGAATCATCTCAAATTGATATGTAATAAATTTTAAGCAAATTGTTCCATCTACATGTATGGAATCATACATATAAACCACTTTATTTGACTTCTTTCATCATCGTTATGTTTGTTTAAAAACTTGGTGATTAATTCAAATCATTTCTACGAGATACATCTACACGCATAAATAAGGCTGAATTTGACCAATGGCTAACGATGTCAAACCTTTTGTGGTGGGTGTACATATATGTAATCCGAATTGATTATAATCGACCGATAGCGCTCGACGTAGATGGGTATTACCAGGGGTGTCAGCACGTAACTTGGTTCAATCGAGTTTAATCGGTACAATCGAGCCTCGGCAGCACTTATTTTGGTTCAATAGAGTGTCCTCGATTGTATCGTCAGATTTGGTAGCACACAAACTTGAAAATGAGGTTTGAAACAAAAGTTTTCACTCGACAGAAAAAAGTTATCATTGGCAGTGATTTTTTTAAAAAATAGCATTGAAAAACAAAAAAATGTCATTAAATAACAAACAAACGGAAGTTTTAAACACTTTTATGAGTTTTCACCATGATTTAGCCATAGGAATGCTTAAAAGTACCCAAGGTAGAAAAAACAAAAATTTTCTGTGGGTAAAACCATTTCTTAAAATACACTGGGTCCTCCACAAAAACATCTAAAAGATTGAAAAAAGATAGGTCGTTCTTAAATACAAGTGCATATGTCTACAAACACATATTTTTCAAATCATTATTTAGACTTACAAGTTACATACCTAATATAAAACATACTAAAAAGTAAAAAACTTCACTTAAAAGGCACGGGCCGAGGTCCTTCCTTATCTTCACTTTCCGAATCAAAAAATATCAGAAGAATACCAATTTAACATTTCACTTTATAGTTCACAATGATATTTTTAAATGGAAATCACAAAGAAACTCGTCTCAAATTACGTGCTGCCAAAAATAATTTGTTTCGAGTTGACCTACGATCGACAATGCTCGATTGTATCAAGTTACGTGCTGGCACCTCAGGCCAACGACGACGTTTTCAAAGAAGTTTAACCAATGATGCCGCCACCCAAAATCTACACCCAATAGTAACTTTCTCTAGATACATTGCAACTTATTGGATCCCGTGTGGATTTTAATCGTCCCAAATTCAACAATTTTTCTTGTTGATGAGTCTTTCTCCGAAATTGATCTCTTCGCTGAATACTATTTTTTCGGGCGAATCGCTCGAAATGCTGCTCGAACGAAAGATCCACTTTCAGTTTAATCATTAGCACATATGTATATTTGTATATGTATGTAGGATCACCCTGTAAATGAATCATCCAAACTCACCACACTTAGGCCGGTATTCACCAAGCGCTCATAACTTAAGAAGCTCATAAACGTATTCACCAAGCAATATTAGTGAAGATCTACGAGCGCTCTTAAAAGTTAGGAGTGGTCCCGACCACTCCTAACTTACGAGCGCTCTCTTCGAAAATTTGTTCGCTTGTGCGTGTGCCACGCACGCATTTGACTCGAATCCATGTGAGCAATGCCAAGTAGAAGAGTATCCATTTGCTGTCAAGACCAACATTACACAACATTTCACAGTTTGGGTATGCCTGAACAAGAGAGAGTGGCTCTCATTTTCGAACTTCGAAAAACACTTGCGAGTGGTTGGTGAATACCGCACAGAAATTTCAAGTTAAGAGCCTCGTAAAGTTAAGAGCCGTTTAGGAGCGCTCGGTGAATACGAACCTTAATGAAGTAAACATGAAATAAACGAACACGAAAGAAAGGAAGAACGAGGATGAAGGCACTCGCTTTTCTACCGCCAAAAAGATAACATTAAATAATAAGCTTAAGAAGTTCAATTTTTATGTTCAATTTAATTAAATATAATTTTAAATAATTAATCTTTTCGTCTTTAATTTATCCCACATGTATTGTAGAACGCTGTTACTCCCCATTCTGATTCGGAAAGATAGATTAAATAAATGACAGAAAATTTGATAAATCAAGCATTAACAGTATGGACGCAATCACCTGTCAGAGTTCGAAGACCTCTGTTGGAAAACCCTTTAGTACATTATAAGGGTAGGCCATCTAGTGGTTTCTTTTTAAATGATAGGTTATTTTGATTCTGACAGCTGTTTTCCGATCGAAATCTTGACCGAAATAACGAAATAAGTAGCTTTACGCTTGAAAAACGTTGGGAAATATTGAAAACTTATTTCCAAAGTGAGTGCTGTGGAGCCTAAACAGTGCGTTTTTTGTACGAAAGTTTGTGCAAAAAGTTCTTGAGACTGGTATGCTAGTGGACAACACTCATAGTCCCCGACGTCGTACGGTGCGCACAGACGAGAATGTGGCTGCTGTAGCCGAGAGTGTGAGACTCAATTCACGAACATCAACTCGCCATCAATCTCAACAGCTCAACATTTTACGCACTAGCCTGATTCTGCATTCTCGGATTATTCACTTACATGGTCAGAATACGCTACTGCGAAGCCATCCAAGGCAGCCACTTGAACAACGTTGTGTTCCATAATTATTGAGAATGCTTGCTCTACCAATAAAGCTACGAGTATAATACTTGGACAAAATTTAATTTTATTCATTTTATTGCATTTTTAGAAAGAAACTTTGTTTTGGTCCACGCTTAACATACATCGCAAGTACAAATTTTATCGCAATTCCAAGAAAAAGAAGATTTTTAAAAAGAGTTTTTAACGTTTGTATGGTATGTGTTTTTTGTTGAATAAAAGACCACTTTTTTCTAAGTCCTTAGATATTGATTAAAGAATCTAAGGTGCCAAGTTAAAAAAAATATCGAGAATTTAATTTTGGGAATATGGGATTTAAAAAATCTTAAAAATTGACAATTAGAGTTTTCTTAAAATATTAGTACACAATACTTTCTAAACTTTTAAGAAGGTTATACAATAAATTTAAATTCTGATTAAAATTCATTGAATCGTTTTTGAGAAAATCGAAAATCAGAAATTGGTCTTATGGGATAACCACTAATAAATTAATAACCACTTTTCGAAATTTGTTTTTCAAACATTAACAGCCTTTTACTTAAACTTTTTCTTTGTGATTTTCTTTTTTAAAATTGGTTGAACTCTTTTTGAGAAAAAAATATTTCCATTAATTTAGAAAAAAAAATTGTATAACAGATAACGTTATTTTTGATCTTAAAAAAAGGAAAAAACGTGTCGGGGTAGTAACCAAAATGGCCCTAGCCAAACGGACGGAATTGTAAGACTGACTTTATTCGTCTTCCCTATCAATTAATTATTAAGGTTTGATCAAACCTTGAGTTCGAATTTTTTTACAAAATCATAACTTAAAATTGGCAATTCGTCGTTAAAGACAAAAATTTGGTCCTTGTCCCTCCATTTTGTTTAGTTTCGAAATAAGATCTCGGCTTCTAGCTGTACTATAAAGTTGGTACATAAACTTAAGCCACGAAAAGAGAAACTTAAAAGCTCTGAAATTGTAGGTTTTCATGTGACTGAAGTTTGGTTTAGTTGTTTCAAGTTCATGAGAAGCTTAAAATCGCTTAACGTATACAGTCCAACCTTTGTGATTCTTAGCTTTGTTTTTTAAAACGTGTAGATAATTGCCTCAACTAGTTCTAATACAAAATTGTCCAGAGCCTATTGTCGCTCAAGTATTTTTCAATATATAAAATTATCTTAAAAAAAGAGAGTTGTTCTTATGAAAAACCAAATCGTTGTTTTTTAAACATTTTTTGTATCCTTAAGAAAATACAAAACTTTTAAACCAACATACAATTAAAGGTCCATTTCAATTACAAAATAAGGTCTCAGACTTGAAGAAGCAGTGTAGAATGTGAGATTTTTGTTTGTTGATATCGAAAAAATGTTACATATCTACAAATTTTGAACGTCTAAGTTGTAGGGCATCTATATATACATCGTCCTCACGCTGTTTTGATTATTTTTTCAAGTAACAGAAGTTGAAGAAAACTATTCACTTGAACCATTATAATTATATCTACTTTAGAAGACCATTTTGAGTGTTATTATAAGGAACTGCCGCCCACCACACCTGTGCGCACTTTAAAAAACATTTTAATTTCCTTTATAGATTGTGATGCCATTCAATACTTTTGCCAACAGTTTTTTTTAGTCTATAAGAAGAGTAACAGTACCTATACAGCGAAACAATACTATTTTAGTTGACGAACCTTATCGCAATACTTTCGCAATGATGAATGCATACTTTACCTATTCAGCAAGTAGAAACGTTTTTGGGGGAAACAAAACCAACACATTCCATCGAGATCCTTAAATGAAATTAATAGAAAACATCGAAAGCGGCAAGGTGGATGGGATGAATATTAAAATAACAACAACGTAAAAACAATATTCCCTCCGTCAGTGGAGGTAGCCGAAGACATTATGCAGACGCACATATCCTACATCCTGAGAGAAGACACCTATCGGAAGTGTCTTCGCTTTGCCACCACCACATCATAACTTTGCACCTCTCGCTCCTCGCCAAACTTCATTGTTCAAACACATTTCTATAAAGCGGATGAAATGCTTTTCCGCCTGCTTCCACAAGACCGTCAGAGCTTGTGCCTGACGTACTCGTAGCTCTCAGCAGCACTCCCCGAAAGCAAGATACCTCCACCACTTTAGTATCTGATTGTTTATTCGGCTGTCATCGCGCGAGCATTTTGTTCTCAAATAATACAGCGCTTCGTTATCCTTGCCACACATATTATAGTCCTTCCATTCTATATGAAATATCCTTGATATCGATAACAAAAACAATAAATTCCTCCTTGCACTTCCTTGATAGACAGACAGGCAAGTTTAAGAGTGAGCTGATGGGTTTGGTTTGGGTAGATTGGAATGGAAGCCCTATCAGGACATATGTGGTGTGCCTGATGCCGGTGAGTGTTCCGTTTGAATTTAATTCAAACTTTAAGTGAATTAACCGTATGAGTTATGTCCTTGTTAAAGTGAGACGTCCTTTCACCTGAAGTGAAGGTGCAGTTTTAAATAAATAACCATACACACGCTTTTGATGATGGGTGTGTTTTCCAAGAGTCAGATGGTGTAAGAGCGAGTTATGATGCATTTAAGTCCGCAAATTGGCCTTTTATGAGTTTGTTTATGCCAAGCCATGATGACTATACGACGTTGAAGCACGGGGCAGGCAGTGCGGTATGCTCTACGCCACAAACTTTAAAGTATCTATTTTGTATCTATAGATTGCAGTACGACAGCCAACAACACAAAGCCATCACTTTACTAGCTCATAACTCAATTGAGTTTGCTCTATGAAATTATAGTTTCTAATGCAAACATCAAGCTATAAGGGCTTTTTGATGGTTTATTTTTTGTTTAGAAAAGTTCGGGCTCCCAGCAAAGGCCTCTCTATCATCAATTTATAAATGGATGGTATGTTGCTGGAACAATTCACTTATATTGTTGCGAGGTGAGATTTTAATTCAATTAAAACAACTTTTGCCTGTTTCTGTCGGTTTTTGCTCAAAAGCCTTTACTTGAATATGTACGAGAGTATCATCTACATTATATATAGGGAGTGCTGTTTTTTTTGGTTTTTACAACATTCAGCCATCGTTCTGCTGATAGACGAGTGGTAGTGGTGGTGCTACCGACAGCATGATGGGGACGGGGACGTTTTTGGTGAAACCCTGTTTTTAATGCAATTACAAGTGAAGTTATTTTTGGTATCACCACACTAACAGCTCTGCGGTGTGTTGGGTCTGAATTCGATTAGAATGCAGTTTAATTCGATTCCGAGGAGCATGGGTGGCTGGCAGAGTTAATGGATAAAATATACGAACATCACTGGATAAGTTTCTTTGATCGGTAAATGTGTATTTTAACTTGTAAGAGTTTTCTCCTTAATTTAAGCAGTCAAATGTTTATTTAGCAAATACATATACATATATGAAATCCTATCCTTTAAATCCTTGAAACCTGTTACGAAACCTCATGCCTCTGAAGCATTTGCGTAAAGTTGTCTTGTTATAACTTCTTGATTATTTCCATGAAACCAGTACTCGACTTTAAATTAACAAAACAACTAATGAATTTAGGAAAAACTAATTGGAAAATAAAAAGTAAATTTAATTTATTTCTCCCATTTATCGGTCAGAGCTACTAATCCTCTTGAAGTATTTTTTTACCAGCATAAATTGAAAACGCGATAGGTATATGAACTTTAAATACATATTTCTATTAACTCTTTTTCAATATCTAAATTTTGTATTCATAAGGGGGTAAGTGTCAAGCCCAAATGTGTACATGTTTCATTATTACAAAAACAATCTTTTGATAATTTAAGCCAATAAGGAAAATCTACATTCAGACAAAATTGTATTGATATAGAAATTTAAGCCCTACGAACTAACTCCCAACGAATCAACTCTCAAGGAACTAAAGCGCGGAACAGATTGAACCAGCAACAGCACCGTCAACAGCAACAGCGGCCGCCATTAATTTAGAGCCAATGTATTTCAATTGTTCAACACACATAAGAACAGCAACAGCAAAGCCAACAGCGTCGTTAGGCCAAAGTCCTAAATTTGCTGTTGCTGGTGCAGTGTTGTCAACTTTTCCGCTGCAATATTCAGTGGCACCACAATAAAAAACTTTTGTTCGATATGAAATGTCAAACAAATGAAATGACGTTGCTGGTGGCAATGTGTTTGAGAAATGTTTGCTGTTCAGCGTGCTGTTTGCTGTTGACGATGCTGGTGCTGTTGCTGGTTTAATCTGTTTCGCGCATAACTCACACCAAAACTGGGAATTGGTTCGTGTAAACCAACAGTAAAACGAACTTAGCTTTTTAAGGAAAATGGATTCATTAGAAACGAATAAACTCCGATTTTTAATTGGAAAACTAGATTTATTTGCATCAACAAAGCACAATAAGACTAAACTTTAATATCAAAAGTTCTCTTGATCAACAGTAACTGCGAACCTGCTTGGCCAATTTCGCTGTCGCGGTTTCGAATGATTTTTAATCCGTCTTTGGGTTCTGTGTCCCACCTTTGTATATAAAACTTAAAGTACTCTCATGAAGACGAAATATTGTGGTGACATCTTAAGCATAGCGACATAACTTGCTAGATTTGTCTCTGCTAAATTTAATAATAAAATATTCTCTTTTTTACTACTTGTTTTGTATCTTATCCTACTCTCCACTGTACAATCATGCGCAAATTTCAGCGCCACCACCAGGATAGCGTTGGCATAACAAAATCATAATCATCATAGTGATCTTCTTAGCGGAAGCAGCGCCATTCTCCTAAAGTGCATAATAGTTTTATTATAGTTAACTGCCAATTGAAGTTTATTGTTGGATTCAAAATGGCAACCAGTTCTTTTTAGTAGATAAGCAAAACGTCAAAATTATAGATATTTGGAGGGAACACATTGACGATCTTATAGGGAATATGAAAAATGTCAGTACATATTAATAAAAGAATCTGTTCAGATCGGGGTTTCTCTTTAAGAAAATTATTTTCTGGTTTTTTATATGGGGTTAATTTGAACGAATGCCAGAATATGACAAGTTATACTAAGTTCTGCAATATGTCACATTTCATGGTATCGAGAATCGAAGATGTGTGTCATAGGTACGTATATGTCGAAAGAAAATCGCTTATGTCAAAAGTTTCTTAGACATAAGTTCAAGTTCCAGTTTAGTTTTATTGATTTAGAACTAATAGGATGAAATATTTAGATTTGCTGGCAAATAAGGGGCGTAACCTTATAAATAATACGTTTCTAGATTCTAGGTTTCGTAAGTTCAATATAAGTTGTACTAAAGTATGCACGAAGTTTATATTAAATTACGAAAAACCTATTTCTATCGAGTGATCATCGAGTTTTTTGTGGAAATGAGTTTTCGAAAGCAAGGAGCTGCTGCTATTGTTTTAACAACCTAGAATAGACTGCAAGTATTATTACCACAGAACACTACTAAGTTCTAACACCTCAATAGTCCACAGTTTAGGAGCCATTATTCATAATAATAATAATAATAATAATAATAATAATAGCCATAAATATAATAATCAAACAAATTGACGCAATAACAAGATTTCTTTACCAAGAAACACAATTTTCCTTCTCGTAAATTGAATACTTATCACGACCAGTTGTGTAGGCTATGAGAATTTCGTAAGTGATAAAAAATCTGTTTACTCTTGTAAGTTTTTCTCTCAACTTGTTTTTCTTTCAACTTACAGCTTACAAAAGTTGATCAAAGGACACGGTAGTGCCCAGCCAAGTTCTGGCACTACACCCTTTTTACAGGAACAAACTCAGGCGATTTTTGACCCCTCCCTATCTTCAGTACCAATGAGGTCAGAAACTTAAAATTTAAATATTAGCTAAGCTAGTCAGGCACAGGCGCCTCAAAGGAGGCGTGGTATCTGCCCACTTTCTCCGAATTGGTGTTGGTTGAATGGAGCACTTCCGACTGCTGTAAAACGATGAAATTTGGTAGTGGTAGGGCTTAAATTGCATTCAAAGAAAAAAATACAAAATTAGCAGTTTTCCATTCAGGGGCGTGGTATCCGCCCACTTCCTTAGAACTAATGTTAATTATATATGGCACACTTCCGATTCCAGTATGTAGAACAATGAAATTTGGTAGAACATAAGGGCTCAAATCGCATATAAAGGACCAAAATAAAAATTGAGGTTTTCAATTCAGGGGGCGTGGTATACGCCCACTTTCTGAGAAAATGTTTAATTTATATGGAGCACTTCCGATTGCTGCAATAAGGGTAGGTATGTTAGTGTTAGGTATCTTGCCAGGAGAAGAAGAAACAATTGAAGCGCAAATCGAAACAACCAATAACAAAAAGAAAATATACCAAAAGAAATAGAAGCTATAAACTTAGTTGATTTTAGTAGGTAGAGTCCACCATTCTATCTTTCCATATATTCGAGATTTTGACATGGCAAAATATTAAAATCTTTGCAAAAAGGAGTAAGATCAGACCAAAAACATAAATGTTAAAAAAAGAGCCAAGTTCTTCTATACAAAAACCTTTGTGTAACAAGTCAGCCGTGAAAAGTACTGAGATCTAAAAGTACGCCAAGTTCTTACTTCATGAAGGTTTAGTACCGAATATTTAAAGTAGACTAAGATTGTAACAGCCACAATGTAATATAGAAATTTTATTATTTAATGATTACTGACTAAAATTTGATAGGCTTACTTGGCAAGTTTTTTTTAATGCCCATTTCGAAAGGTTTTAAAAACTTGGCGCGGCGGAGTGGGGAGACGTTAATGCCCGTTCGTACCATGCTTGTCGGTAAAAGCGATTCAAACACGATGACAAACATAATATTGATTATATTCCCGTTTGGGTCAATTTTGTACAGGAGTTTTTCGCTGGACTAGTCGTAACGTAAAAAACCAATAAAGGTATCTAAAATGAAAGATGGCACGCAATACAAATGGGTAGAATCCCCACAACCCCCTTTTTAATATTTGTTATTTAAAATTAAGATTTCATCTGTGCTATTATTCCCCCCACATACATGATTCAA
The DNA here is from genome assembly GCA_911387755.1 of Chrysotoxum bicinctum. Taxonomy (NCBI): domain Eukaryota; kingdom Metazoa; phylum Arthropoda; class Insecta; order Diptera; family Syrphidae; genus Chrysotoxum; species Chrysotoxum bicinctum. Next base: position 43,631,259 of record OU426989.1, read on the forward strand.
TCAGCTTTAAAAAAAAAGCCTGTGGGTTCCTTACGACGATGCCTTCATTTTAGGCAAAGCTTAACAAATTTTCGCCGGTCTACAGTTTCCTCATGCATATGTAGTTTTACTCATGTTACAATTTTAATTCGCGATATTTAACTTTGATTTATTAAAATAAAATAATCAAACGAAATGACGAACAGAAATACGCCGACGCGACCGAAACCGAACAACAACTATGTAATTAAAAAGACTAAAAGAAAAAGAACTCGATGATGAACTGTCAAACCACAAGCAGACGAGTTCAGCGAAAAAAAATTGCAACTGGTAGCAACAATATATGCTACCACCACGGCTATGCTCAGCAAGGGGGTGGGTTCACGATGTATTATTTTGATGATGATTATTAATTAAAATAATAAAAAGAGTGAAGTAATTTATTTTCAATTTACGCAGAGGCGTAGCTGAAAAATGAAAAAGGGCGCCAGTGATTTTTTTTGAAGATAAGGAAATCACAAACCTTTGGAGCGAAACCGACGGTGAAAGATATTTTAAATAAAAGATTTAAATTTATAATTCCGAATGGGAATTTGAAAATTTTATTGGATTGCTTGGGAAACCTTGCAATTAAGTAGGGCTAAAACCCAAGATCTTTTGAACAGTAAGAATACAAAAAAATGAAATTATTAAGATGGACCGTTAACACTCGGTCCCGAAAGCACAAAAACGGTGTTAAGAAACGGGTCGCGCGTTCCGCAATATCGGAAATTTTCGATAGCAAAAACCAAACGATTATAAAAAAACAATTTTTAAACGAAATTATCGACCAACCAATGAAACTTTAAAATTACAATTTTGATTTTAAAACCACTATACTTAGCTTTATTATACCACCAAATTCCTCTCTAGTCCTCGAGTCAACTTCAACTTTCTATGCAAATATTTTTCCCAGTTTTCCTCTGTTCCTCGAACTCCTTCCTAATTCTTCAATTTTCGATATTTTGAGATAAAAAAAATTCCTTTTCTTTTTTGTTTTCAAAAAAATTTGCTGCTAATAATTTTAACACTCTTGATAGCTTGGATCTCCGTAAAGAAGTGTCCTTCCAGACTTTCACCTTGCCTGGAAGACCTCTTCTCTTTTTAAAACCCAGTGCTTTCCGCCAATCAGTGACGTGGGCTTCGATCGCGTCATTTATCAGCAACACTCAGCACATTGGCGAGAGTGCGCCAACGCAGTTGGAACCCATCCGCCTTCTCGTACTCGCACTTTACACCCAGCTTTATGCACAGTCATCATCATTGAATTCGCCGACCTCCGGTATGACTTTCCAGTGGCGGGCAATTCAATGGGTGCATTCAGCCACCTAACATCCCCATACAAGTTTTTAAACAAAATTTTTTTGAAAACCAAAAGAAAAGGAACTTAATTTTTCTAACATAAAACCCGGTAAGAAACACTGGAAAACCTGTGCAAAGAAAGTTGCTATAATTTATAAACTACATTTAGAGGAAGTTGGTGGTAATTTTCTACATCGCGAATTTACTTGATTCGTTGGGTTTTTGCGCAGATTTGGGGAATTATAGGGACTAGCCGTTAACGTTCCATCTTTTACATACATAAAAATATGTTTTAGGTTGGGCACGCAGCCATTCTCACCAGGAGTAACTTCAACAATTGGGAACAAAACTTCGCCAATGTTACTTTTTGTGCATATTTAACACAGACCGCCCGTCTGTTTCTGTGACCAACTGTCACTAGCAATGGCGATTTGAACAGACCACCCGTCTGTCGTCCATTAAGTTTCAAAATTGAACACGTTGATATTTTGTTTCTTCAAGTTACTGAGCGAGTGAACCGATGGCTGATGGACCATGGCTGCCCTTCTCTCTCTCAGTAAGTTGAAAGAAACACCTGCTTGAAGAAAGTTATTAAAAGAAAGGAATAAGGATAGGGGACCGAAAGAATGATTCCTGTTACGGAAAATTTTACCGTAACAAATCCCACCCTTTCCTCCTCGGAAATTGCTTAGTTTTGAAGAAAATAAGCAATTTCCTTCGGATCAACTTGGTAAACAACACAACAAAGGAGACCATCAGACCAAATATGGTAGTCTTATAAAAAAATTAAAAGGCAAAATATGAAAATCAGAAAAAAATTTTAAAAAATTCAACAAAACAAATAGAAATTTACTCAACTTTACTTTACTTTAATTTACTTTACTTTGCTTTACTTTACTTTATTTGGGACTTTAAGACTTAATCATTTTCAGATAACGAAGTAAAAAGTTTCAGATCTTTCGTGTGCCAAGTGCCACGATCTTTACCATTTTCATCTTCAAGGACATAAGTCCAAGGAGACAGTCTTTTTCTGATTTTAAAAGGGCCCACAAATTTTGGTGCCAACTTTGCTGCGTAATAATTTGATGCGTCTGAAAGGACAAAATTTCTTCGCCATACAACATCATTCGGGAGATATTGAACATCTCGCCTCCTGAGGTTGTATGCGTCTGCTGTTTTCTTACTTGCTGCCTTCAACTTGACAGCAATATCTTCCCTAAGCTTCCTAAATCTATCTACTATATCTCCTACCGACTGTACACCAATATCCTTATCCAAAACCTCATTACTAATTCCTATTATATCCTGACCACTAGTAGACATCTCCTTTCCAAAATTAGCATAATACGGTGTAACTCCTAAAACTTCATGTTGGGATGTGCGGATGGCACAAGCCACTTTTGCTAACTGAGAATCCCAACTTCGGTGATTCTCTGAAACATATGCCCTCAAAGTCGTTTTAATTATTTGATTAATTCTCTCCGCGGGGTTTGCCTGAGGATGATAATGTGGAGTAAACCTAATCTTAGTTGAAAATCCCTCACAAAGTTGTTTTAGCTCCCTACTCCTAAATTGAGGACCATTGTCGCAAATGACAATTTTGGGTACTCCAAATAACAGAAAAACATTATCCTCTAACTCCCTACACACCGCTTTTGCAGTCGCTGACCTCAAAGCAAAAAGCAACGGAAATTTAGTAAGATAATCTACTACAGTAAGTATGTACATATATCCTCTACTCGACTTAGGTAATGGCCCTACTAAGTCCACACTTATCATCTCCCACGGAGAAGTTGCTCCTACTCTTTCACTCATAAGACCGGCTGGTTTATCGTTGATTGGTTTCACCTGTTGACATACCCTACATTTCCTAACATATTTCGTTATATCTCCCCTCATTTTAGGCCAATAATATTTTGATACTACTCTCGCAAACGTTTTTCGAACACCCATATGTCCAGCTAATGGACTATCGTGACACTCTTTCAAAATTCCTAATCTATCTTTCCTACCCACTACTAACTTCCACTCATCGTTTTCTTCATGTACCACTACATGATTAGATTTTATAAATTTAAACAATCGGCCACTATCTACTCTCCAGGCCGGAAAATTTAACGGGTTTGACTCAATTTTCGAAATCATTTTCGCCACCCACGGGTCAGAATCCTCATCTGAAATCCCAGCCACTACTGGAACTCCCCGAGATAACATGTCTGGAACTACATGGTCTTTACCCTTCCGGTGAATGATCTGAAAATCAAACTGCTGAAGCCTAACTGCCCAGCGCGCGAGTCTACCCTGTGGGTCCTTGAGATTACTCAACCAAATCAATGAGTAATGATCAGTTACGACCGTGAAACGAACTCCTTCGATGTACGGACGTAACTTCTCAACTGCCCACAAAACTGCCAAACACTCCTTTTCAGTAGTGGAATAGTTCCTCTCGTTTCTATTTAGAGACCTACTCAAGTAACAAATTACTTTTTCCCCTTCCTCAAAAGTCTGTGTGAGTACGGCCCCGATACCGTAATCAGACGCGTCTGTTTGGACCACGAATGGAAGATTAAAGTCGGGACATGTCAAAATGGGAGCCGTTATTAAGCATTCCTTAGCTTTCCTAAAACAATCTTCACATTCCTGAGTCCAGACGAACTTTTTGCTTTTCTTAAGTAAATCCGTTAAGGGCCTAACTAACGTTGCGAAATTCGGTACGAAGCGCCTGTACCATGAAACAGTTCCTACAAAACTCCTAACCTCCTTAACATTTTTCGGTGCAGGTATCCTAACCATACTATCCACTTTTTCCGGGTCCACATGTAACCCGTTCCGATCAACCACGTAGCCTAAAAATTTAAGAGAGGGTCTGCAAAAGTTGCATTTCTCCCTACCTACTTTTAAGCCTGCCTGACGTAATCTCCTAAAAACTTCGTTAAGAATTTCGATATGTTTATCGAAGGTATCTGTAACGATAATAATATCGTCCAGATATACAAAAACGTATGGCTCCAACTCAGGTCCTAAAACACTATCTATAAACCTCTGCCACGTAGCAGGGGCGTTGTGTAATCCGAAAGGCATTCTTTTAAAATGAAATAATCCCCTACCAGGTACCGTAAAGGCAGTAAATTTGCGAGATTCCTCAGCTACTGGAATCTGCCAATACGCCGACTTAATGTCCAACGATGTTAAAAATTTCGCGTTCCTAAGTTTATCTAAAATGGCTGAAATTATCGGAAGTGGATATGCATCTCTTTCTGTAACTTGATTAAGTTTCCTATAGTCGACGCAGAACCTGAATGTACCATCTTTCTTTTTAATTAACACTATTGGAGAAGCCCAAGGACTATTAGACTTCTCAATCACCCCCTCTTCTAACATCTCGTTAAGAGCCTTATCGATATGCACCTGCATTGCTGGTGATACCGGATAGTACCGCTGTTTTATAGGTTCTGTCGACGTCCTAATAATGTGTTCTACCATTGTTGTCACTCCAAGCCCTTCTGGCATGTCCCTAAACAAATCTTCGATCAAAGAATTTAGTTTTCCCTTTTGATCCCCATCTAACTCAGACTCTTCTGTGATAGATGTAGTTTCTATCGAAGCCACCATATCCTGGCTCGAAAAACTCCACATGCGTGATCGAAGATCCGGAACGATTCCCGACAGTGCCCAAAAATCTGCACCAAGTATCATCGCATGGGGTAGAGTGGGTATAACTAAACACTCAATCAGAACAGATTTGTTCTCGACTACAATAGGTAGATTAACAACCCCCAAAACTCCTACACCTGCACCATCTGCTAAAAGTACCTGCCTAATATTTGCTTTTCCTAACTGTAGCCCTAAATCTTTCAAAACTTTCCAAACGTCCCTACAAATAATCGTTCGCGATGCCCCGGAATCCAAAAGCCCTAAAAACCTAAACCCATAAATGTTGATTCCTAAATATGGCCTACTATCATTCCTACTTGTATCTAAAGTGAAACCTAACCTAACCCTATCCACCAGCTGGTCGTCAGCAGGCCACCTAACTAATTTCGACGGCGCTCTTGACCTGCTGGCCCAAGAGTCCGTTGCCCGTTTCCCGAACAACGTCTACAATTCCTATGTGTGGTACCTACAGTGCCACATCCAAAACAACGCCTAGGAGCGGAACAATGACTTGAAAAATGACCTTCCCTATTGCAGTTAAAACAACGAATGGGCCTACTGGGTGGGGGGTTTCGATTAACTGCAACTGTTGCTTCTTGAACTGAAGCAACATAAGCAACATCAGGCTCCAAAGCCTGCCTGTTGCGACCTGAAGGAGGAGGAACAAAAGACTCCACATTTGACCTGATTGTCTCTAGCTTTCTACCCAACGCAACCAGTTCATTGACTGACTTGATATCAGCCAAGCCCAATTGTGTTTGGTAGAAAGGAGCTATGTTCTTCATGAGAATAGCCAATTTTCTATTCTCACTCAGAGGCTCAGAGAATCTTTTAAAAAGGGTTTGCATGAGAGCAATGTATATACCCATTGTCTCATCCCTACCCTGGGTACGCCGCCTGATCTCATCCAACAAGAGGTCATCATAATTGGAGGGCAGAAACTCCAATTTCAACTCCCTAACCAACTCTTGCCATGTTGAGATATTGTCCCTAACCGCCCTAAACCAAAGAAGTGCCTTCCCTGTAAAAAGATCCACCGCCGACCTGAAAACCCTAGCTTCCGATACTCCACGCGATTCCCTAAGTTCATCAATTCTCTCAATAAACGAATTCACTGATGAGCCGCACCGCTCACCAGAGAATTTCACGTTCCACTTTTCAATGCGCTCAGAATTCCGGTCACAGTCTTCCTCCTGTAGTTGGAACCCTGAGCTCGCTCGTTGGCCGACCTGTGCAGCTGGTAACGCACCCATGTCTGCTGTCGACGTATTGTTATCCTCCATTACTTTATCTTTTTCAGGTGGTGCTTCTTCACCACCTTCACTTAACGCTGCCATCAACATCAATAATTCGCCCTTAATATCCGCTACTTCATTAACTTCATCCGTCGACTCTGCTTTCGCCTTATTAATCCTACCTAACGCCCATTCGATTTTTGTTAAAACTTTCAAATACTCTCCTGACTTTTGATTTTTCGGAGGGGTTTTCAAAAGATCCCTAATCTCTAAAATTTTTTCTTTAACCGCCCTAGCGTCTTCCTCAAATGAGAATGGGTAATGAGGGCTATCGCTTGATATAGAACCCGACCGCTCTAGAGTACGCGATGCTCTCAACGTCATCCTCATATTGTCTACCGTCCCTCCTTTAAGGCCCCGGGCCTGTAACTCGTAAAGAAGTTCCTCTTTATTTAACCTGTTCACGTCCATTATAAGAAAATAAATTTACAAACGAAACCGAAACAAATTACCAGATCAAAATCAAAATCACTAAAATGAAAATGTACCAGTAACAAAACAAAATTAAATTGAAAGCACCAAAATCAACACCCAGTTGATTGCTCTAAGAAAATCCATGATAAAATGCAAACCAAAAATCTCGAAACCTAAATAAAATGTTTAGCCCAAATCAAAATTTTGAAAAACAAACCAAAAAAAAAATGTTTGCAAATTTTTATTTCGAAACACCGCAAAAGAAATCAACACTCAAGTGAAAATGACCACCAAAAACAACACCAAAAAAAATACAAAAACACTATACGAAATATTTAAATTTTCTTAAATTATTTTGAAATGACACACTTTTAACTCAATGAGCTCAATTTTATTCAACTGGAAATAAATAATACCAACTTTTCAACACAGAATTCCAAAGAAAAACGAAATTTCAAATAAAAATTTCCGAATAATAAAACCTAGTATGGTCACACTAGAAGGAAAATTCTTATCTTCTATTAAAATTTACTTCGCAAACCAATGCCAAAAATGTAAACAAAACTTTTTTTTATACAAAAAAAACTCAGCCCAAAATGCAAGAAGAGAAAATGAATATTCACTAGAACACCGAAAAGAACTATCAAACTTCAACACAAAAAAAATAAATGTCGTAGATATGTATATGCGTCAGAGCGAGACAAATAAACACTTCAAATAAAAACCACTATGTAAATGTAAAAATTAGTAAATAAACCCCGTAATGAAAATAATCCGTAATGTCAGTAAATGAATTTATAAATTTTCAATTTAAATTAATCAAATTAATTAAAATGAAGAAACTTACTCACAAAAATGAAATAATTGGTATACTCGTATCAATCAAATTTTTCAACTGTTTACTTCAGTTTATCCCACTGTTGTAATCACTTTATTTACTTTCAGACAATGCGTATGTACTCCAATGATAATTTTTGCATAAAATTTAACCACAATATATTCTGGAAAAGAAAAACAAAACAAAAAGTAACTTGGCACAGACACAATTGAATAAAATAACTTCCCTAAAGATAATTCACTTTATAACACAATCGTTGGTAGGTATTTATATTGAAAAATGTGCATATGCAATTGCAATATGCAAACAACACTTTCACCGCGGTAATTGAAATATTTTTTTTTTCGAATATTTATATTTTGTTTATTGAAAGGCCCCACGTTCGGGTGCCACTTGTTACAATTTTAATTCGCGATATTTAACTTTGATTTATTAAAATAAAATAATCAAACGAAATGACGAACAGAAATACGCCGACGCGACCGAAACCGAACAACAACTATGTAATTAAAAAGACTAAAAGAAAAAGAACTCGATGATGAACTGTCAAACCACAAGCAGACGAGTTCAGCGAAAAAAAATTGCAACTGGTAGCAACAATATATGCTACCACCACGGCTATGCTCAGCAAGGGGGTGGGTTCACGATGTATTATTTTGATGATGATTATTAATTAAAATAATAAAAAGAGTGAAGTAATTTATTTTCAATTTACGCAGAGGCGTAGCTGAAAAATGAAAAAGGGCGCCAGTGATTTTTTTTGAAGATAAGGAAATCACAAACCTTTGGAGCGAAACCGACGGTGAAAGATATTTTAAATAAAAGATTTAAATTTATAATTCCGAATGGGAATTTGAAAATTTTATTGGATTGCTTGGGAAACCTTGCAATTAAGTAGGGCTAAAACCCAAGATCTTTTGAACAGTAAGAATACAAAAAAATGAAATTATTAAGATGGACCGTTAACACTCGGTCCCGAAAGCACAAAAACGGTGTTAAGAAACGGGTCGCGCGTTCCGCAATATCGGAAATTTTCGATAGCAAAAACCAAACGATTATAAAAAAACAATTTTTAAACGAAATTATCGACCAACCAATGAAACTTTAAAATTACAATTTTGATTTTAAAACCACTATACTTAGCTTTATTATACCACCAAATTCCTCTCTAGTCCTCGAGTCAACTTCAACTTTCTATGCAAATATTTTTCCCAGTTTTCCTCTGTTCCTCGAACTCCTTCCTAATTCTTCAATTTTCGATATTTTGAGATAAAAAAAATTCCTTTTCTTTTTTGTTTTCAAAAAAATTTGCTGCTAATAATTTTAACACTCTTGATAGCTTGGATCTCCGTAAAGAAGTGTCCTTCCAGACTTTCACCTTGCCTGGAAGACCTTTTCTCTTTTTAAAACCCAGTGCTTTCCGCCAATCAGTGACGTGGGCTTCGATCGCGTCATTTATCAGCAACACTCAGCACATTGGCGAGAGTGCGCCAACGCAGTTGGAACCCATCCGCCTTCTCGTACTCGCACTTTACACCCAGCTTTATGCACAGTCATCATCATTGAATTCGCCGACCTCCGGTATGACTTTCCAGTGGCGGGCAATTCAATGGGTGCATTCAGCCACCTAACATCCCCATACAAGTTTTTAAACAAAATTTTTTTGAAAACCAAAAGAAAAGGAACTTAATTTTTCTAACATAAAACCCGGTAAGAAACACTGGAAAACCTGTGCAAAGAAAGTTGCTATAATTTATAAACTACATTTAGAGGAAGTTGGTGGTAATTTTCTACATCGCGAATTTACTTGATTCGTTGGGTTTTTGCGCAGATTTGGGGAATTATAGGGACTAGCCGTTAACGTTCCATCTTTTACATACATAAAAATATGTTTTAGGTTGGGCACGCAGCCATTCTCACCAGGAGTAACTTCAACAATTGGGAACAAAACTTCGCCAATGTTACTTTTTGTGCATATTTAACACAGACCGCCCGTCTGTTTCTGTGACCAACTGTCACTAGCAATGGCGATTTGAACAGACCACCCGTCTGTCGTCCATTAAGTTTCAAAATTGAACACGTTGATATTTTGTTTCTTCAAGTTACTGAGCGAGTGAACCGATGGCTGATGGACCATGGCTGCCCTTCTCTCTCTCAGTAAGTTGAAAGAAACACCTGCTTGAAGAAAGTTATTAAAAGAAAGGAATAAGGATAGGGGACCGAAAGAATGATTCCTGTTACGGAAAATTTTACCGTAACACTCATTTTTGTTTCGTATTTTCAACTTTGAAGAATGCTTTAATTAATTACACAATAAAGTCTATTTGGTCGTTCGCGTTCACGCCTATTCAACACCAAATATAACGAGAACCAAAGCCAGCGCCATGTCCCTCTATCCACCTTGTGCCAACTATCTCTTAATAAATGTGAATATGAAGCTCAAACATAATAATTCACTGTGTGTAACTGCATGTTGGTGCCACAAAATAACCACCAGCACTATCAACACCCACATAGTTGATTTCCATAAGCAAACGTACCCACCCATCCAACGCCCCCCGAAAATAAACATATTATAAATACATAAAAACAAACACATAGACCAAAACACTGATACAAACAAAAATAATTTATGTACAATTCCCATAAAATTAAAACCGCACTAAAACCAAAAGTTAATATTTGTCTTCAACATGTAAGCCACAATTAATTTGGTTGGCATCTCACCTAGCTCCATTCTTGCATCCTGCATAGGACATGCTGCAGACAAAAAGCGTACTAGACCAATACCGATTATAGAAGAGAAGGTTTTGTTGGGTTTTTGGGAGGGTGCTGGGGAATGGCGAATGTGGAGTTGAAATTGCACACGAGCTTCCGGTTCTTTGTGTTTGCACATGATGATATTTCCGTCATTTACTTCGAGACCATCATCATCATCATGCCCCTTCCACCACTTGTCACTGCCACCACACGAAAAGAATTGGCAAAGTTTCGACTTTTGAATGGGTAACGTTGCAGTGTCCTAAATGCTATACCCACCATCAAAATGTCCTTGTCAATTTAACCGTTGGCTATTTTACAAAACTATAACCAAAGAGGAAGTTTGTTGTAAAGTCATCTCACTCTCTCTCTATCTCTCCCTATCTCCACATACAAAACCGAAACAACTATTATCCTGAATTTGTTTTGAACTTTGTGCCGCTGCTGATGCTCTTGAAAAAAAGCTTAGTTTGTTATTGTATGCATCTACGATGATGTTCTCTGTATACGTATAATGTATGTTCTTTTGAAATAGGAAAATTGGAATCCTTTGACTGTAAGTTGCTTATAAAGGATCCAAACCGGATGGGTGACTCTTTGAATGAGACTTCACTAACTTTTTCAGCTTGTTTTCAATTTAAGAGATAAAAACACTTATTTTCAACTGCAACAAAAAAACAAACTCAAACAGGAAAAGGAAACTTCCATAGTTCTTCTGTTCTGAGGTTCCGATCCTTAACCAGCAGACAGAGTAGTGTTATAAAAAGTGTGCACACACAAAAATGTAACAAAATAGAAATAAATAAAACACACCTACAATAGAATCTGCTAGTATATTTCTACACGAAGGCCAGTAGCCAGGTGACCAAATGAATCTACCCGGGATAAAGGGATAAAATAGCTGAATACTGTCTCATTTGATCAAAGTTAATTCATCGAAAACGTAATTCATCGCGAGCTGTAGGAGGTGAGCTAAAGTCCGAAACAAACAGGAAGTGGTTTTCTTTTGTCTCTTTAAATGTTTGTACGTTTTGTTTTTTTTTTTTTGTTCCGTTGAGACAAGGACACGAAAAAGGATATTTAATTCAATTGGGGACGTCTGACAATTTCAAACGAAGAGTTGTTTTTTTTATAGTTTAAGGATTTCAGAAGGTTTTTTTTTGCCTTTGGTTCATTGAAGGGGTTAAACCTTCAGGATTAAGATTTGTGTGGTGTATTTTTAAACGCGTCTTTGCAGACAAATTAAATTCTAAGTTTATTATTTTCCAGATATACATACATTGAGAAGGGAATGGAAGGCTTTATATCTAGTTATTTATTTTTACTTGCGACTTATAGGTACTATAAGGCAAGTTATGCATTCGTAAAGCAAAATCGAACTCAAGATTTTGATCAAAGTTGACATAAAGATGATAGCGAGGACAAAAAAAGTGGGTCTCACAATTCTGTCTGTCTGTCTGTTCAATTACAGACTAATTTTTTTTTAAACTTGGTATATAGTGCTTTTAATGTTAGTAAAAAATGTTTTAATTTTTTTTTTCAAAACTCAATGCATATTTCGTAAACCCCATTTTAGATTTTGTTTAATCTTGATAAATAAAAGTTTCTTAATATAATCTACAAAATGTTAGAAAAAAAAATTGTATTTTACCTAAAAATAACGTACCCACCATATAAATGTTAAAAAATGGTTTTCGAAAATCGTATTTTTCCCGAAAACATTTCTGAGAACTTTGATAACAGTTTTTTTCATTCGATTAATTTACGATCTATAATTTAATAACTGACTGTTCTTGCGAGCCAGTCGTACATTTTATTTCATTACGTTTTTCTTTACAGAACCCCTTACCTATAAAGGAATTTAATCTATACGAATTTGGATTCTTTGCCTGAATCTATATCCCGAATTGTTTTCAAACATAAAACGCGCTCTGTACTTCCAAGATGATGAGTTATGGCGGTCGTCCACTATGTGCGCGATAAGTTCAACCAACTTTGTTCAACTTTTTATTCAACTCTTTGGTTGGATAAACGAATTTACAACCTCTTATACTAGTGCAGCAACTTACGTAATTCACGTTGATCAACTAAAGTTGAACAAAATGCGTTTGGAGCCCCGTACACATAATTGACCAACTTTCCCATATTGATTAACCTCGCACAACTATTTATTTATTTATTTAATCTATCAAGTACATTAAACTTTCTTAGATTGATATAATAATATATAAATAGCATATGGTATAAAGTTAAATAACAATTAAACATATAAAGTTTATAAAGAATTTAATAATGTGGCTTTACATAAATCTCTATTAATGTTAAAGTCGATTAAATGAAAATTTTGATTAAAATAAAATGAAGAATTGGTTATGGGATTATTTTGGCCATAATTGGTGTAATGTCTAGGGATGTTAAAGAATTCGTTTTCTCTAGGCCGAAGGCAGCGTTGAGGAGCATAAATGCCAAAAAAAGAAAGCAGAGTGGAACAATCAATATGACCAGATAAGACATCATGAGCAAACATAGTCAAATAGTACGATCTCCTTTTATCGAGGGGCTTTAAATCAATAAGTTGGCATCTTGTTTCATATGAAGGGGCTTGCGAATACGGGTAAAGTTTACGAAGTGCAAATTTTGTGAACTTTCTTTGAACTCTTTCAATGCGAAGCGTAGTAGTGTTGTGGTAGGGGCACCAAACAACAGAGCAGTATTCTAGAACAGAACGAACTAGTGCAACGTATAACGATTTAAGAGTATATGGATCTGTAAAATCCTTTGAGTTTCTAATAATAAAACCAAGCATTGCATTAGCTCTGGAAATGATGTAATCAATATGAGAAGTAAATTTAAGCTCGGCATCAAAAATAACCCCCAAATCCTTTTGTAAATACAACCTTTTAAGACTAATATTGGAAATAGTATAATCAAATATTATTGGTGTTTTTATTCGATTAAAAGTCATAACTGAACATTTATTAATATTTAAATGTAAGCCATGCTTGCTACACCACTCAGTTATACTATCAATATCACTTTGAAGTTGTATACATGTCATGCAAGGTTCTAACTTCCATAAAAATCTTAAAATCATCTGCAAATAATAGCTTTTCAGCTTTCAAGATAACAGAAGGTAAGTCATTTATAAAAATTAAAAATAGGAGAGGACCGAGATGGCTCCCTTGGGGCACACCTGAATAATTATTTATATTTTTAGATGAAAGACTACCTATTTTAACAGATTGAGTTCGATTTGTAAGATAGCTTTTTATCCATTTTAAAAAATTTGAATGAAAACCGATGGCTTGTAATTTGCATATTAGAACGTTATGTTGAACGCGGTCGAAAGCTTTAGCAAAATCCGTGAAAATAGTATCTACCTGATTTCTAATTTCCATTGATTGAAGGCAATAACTAGTGAAGATTGCCAAGTTAGTTGTGGTTGATCTTCCACTTACAAAACCGTGCTGAAATTCAGATATATAGTTCTTTATCAATGCATATATTTTATTTTTTATAATAGCTTCAAAAATTTTAGGTATGATTTGAAGTTTAGCTATTGGTCTATAATTTTCGACTTGCTGTTTAGACCCAGATTTGTGAATTGGAGAAATGAAGGAGTGTTTCCAGCAATCCAAAAACAAACCTTCAGTAAGAGAATGGTTGAAAATTAAATGAAGAGGAGTAACGAAGCAAGATTTTAATTTCTTAAGAAACAATGAAGGTATATTATCTGGTGGAAGGCTTACAGAGTCATCAAGAGATGATAATTCAGAAAGAATCTCTTCATTTTAAATGGATAAAGAACCCAAATCAACGACGGATCTACCTTCAAATCGTAATTCAGGATCACAATGCTCCAGAACAAAATTAGATTGAAAGTAACTAGCAAAAAAATCGCAAATTTGACTAGGGTCGCTACTAGTTACTTTATTATAGCTCATAGTTGATGGTATACCAGAAGATTTCTTTTTAGCATTAATGAAACTCCAAAAAGCTTTAGAATTCTTTTTAATTTTTGACTCAACTGACCAAACATGCTGCCGATATAAAAATCTTTTAAGGAATTCATATTCTTTTCTTAATCGGCAAAATTCATTTTTAAAAGAAAAATCAATTTTGCTTTTTTTTAAAATCCGATACATAGCATTTTTTAAATTAGAAAGTCTTTTGTGAAACCAGACTGGTCTACCAGAGTTATTACATTTTTTTATAGGAACGAAATTAGCAAAAACTTCATCTAAAACATTTCTAAACATTGTATATTTGTGGCTTAGAGTACCACTTCCAAGAACACTATTCCAATCAATAGCTGACAAATAATTATAAACATCATTATAATCGACTTTAAAGAAATCATATTTGAACAATTTATCTAAGCTATTATTTACAATATAAGAATGAATGCAAGATATATCAAAATTAACTATTAATGCCTTGTGGTGTATTCCGCAATTGGCCAACAAATAATAATCAGGTTCAGTTACAAAAGCATCAAGCTCAATATTTGTATAAACAAGATCAAGCCACCTTCCCATATTATTCTGTATAGAGTTTATCTGAACTAAGTTTAAAACTGACAAAGAATCAACGACTTCAATTTCAAAGTCTTTAACAATATTATATGCAATTAAACATTTATCATCTTCAGAGTAAGACCACTTAACATGTGAAAGATTAAAATCACCCAATATAATTAAAAATGAATTGCAATCTAAATCATTAGCTATGTGTTTTATATTGGAAATATGAGCTGTATAAATACTAACTGGGGAATTTGGTGGTATATATGATACAAAAAAATATAATTTAATATAAACATTATCAATAGAATGAAAAAAATCAATTCTTACACAAATTTGTTCAATCAAATCAGATGAATCATACAATTCTATTTGCCTGCTAATAAAAGATGAACTAACTGCGAACAATACGCCTCCTCCTCTTGTAACACCAGTTGCAGCAAGGCATCGATCCCGTCTGTAGACAACAAATCTACCATCAAACATTTCAGACGAAAGAATATTCTCAGTGAGCCAGGTTTCAGTGAGAGCAATTAGAGAATATGGAGAGTCAGCCATAGCAATATAGAAATCAGTTGTTTTAGATCTCATTCCGCCCACATTATGATAGTAGATCGCCAAATTAAAAGGAGACAAGTGATGAAGCGACACAACAGTAGGATTTTTAGGAGGATTTGCATTGGAGCAAAAAAATTCAGAGCTTATGTTAGGTCTTCCTGAAGCCGTACTCCATCGTTTTTTAAATTAAATTGAAAGGCACGTAACTTCGTTCCTATAGGCCAGATATTTTCATGGTACATTGCATCATTGTATTCAGCTGGAACACCAATTTTAAAATTTATGAACTTGATATTTTCTTCAAGTTCACCTCGTTTTATTAACTTGAAGCATGAAATGACAGAAGGATTTATACCGAGAGCAGTAGCTAAATGATTGACAATCACTTCGCAGATGATAGAAGGTCGAAAACTACCAAGGTGAAACCACTTAAGCTTTAGTACAACATCATTTTGCAGAATATCACTGGAACCCATAACAGTTCTGGGGAAATTATTACGATTGATACTCTTACGTACATTAGCTCCATTCTCAGTAGCATTCACAACAGTAGCTTTTTCAACGGCATTTATAACAGCTGCATTTACAACAGCAGCAACATCAGCAACATCAGCAACATCAGCAACATAAGCAACATCAGCAACATCGGCAACATAAGCAGCATTAGCAACAGTTACAGCTTCAGCAATCCCAACTCCTACATCGTCGTTAGTAACACCATCGGAAACATTATCAATAGCAAGATCAGCATCATCAACAACATCCGAACCTTCAGCAGCATTATGAACACTAAAAACACCAGCAACACCAGCAACACCAGCAGCAACAGCACCGACAGCGTCTGCAGCATCAACATTAAAAACAGGCACAACACTACTATCAGTAACATTAGTACCATTTCCAGAGTATACAGTGGAAACCTTGTTGGTGACATTTAAAGTGGCATCACTGGTTGTGGGTTCTTCCACAGCATCAATAAGTGAGCGAGAATCATCACCTGTATGAGCAATGACCGTTGCATTTTTTGCATTCTTTGCTTTGCTTTTGACAAGATCAGAGTTAAGCGGCACATTTGTTTTGTTTTCAGCTATGACCGATACCGAAGAAGATTCTTTATTTGCAGAAGAGACTGGCTTAGATTTAGCACTGCGAAGGGGAATGGGGGTAACGTCAATGGACTTTGTTGTTTTGCGTGGTACAACAGGTGACGAAAAGCTTTTATTTATTGCATTGACATTGACTGGAGCAATCAGATTTAATTTAGCTTTTGAGCGAGTGTTCACTGATTTAATAGCTTTACTTGTGCTAGCATAAGAGTCGCGGAACAACTTAAACTCATTGTAAAGATTATTAAGCTTTTTGGTTAGAACATTTAATTTCGCATCACAATTGGGAGAATCATAATTACTGCATAATTCACACTTCCAACAAATGTTATTTCTTTTATTCAATAAATCGATCACATTATCGTTTAGTTTTAAGCAATTAATGTGGAAAATCAATCGACATATGACACACGACACGTAATCGACGTCGGTCGTTTTGTTTTCGCAAATAAAGCATTCATTAGACATTGTGATAAGCACAGACAGACTGATCAGCTCTTAAAACTTATTCCAGTCTTGAATAGCTCCGTACACCTAGTTCACCAGCTTACTCAAATGTTGAATAACCTCGTACACTAGTTGATAAACTTGTTCGATTTTGACAGAAAAAAAAGTTTTTCTAGTTGATCAACTGCGTTTTCGATATGGTTGCTCAACCAGTTGATGAACGAGTTGATATCTACCTTGGTACACTTAACCAAGGATCACTCGTTGGGGAACGCCTTGAATGCACCACGATAAACAAAAAACTCAAACGTCAAACCTGAAATAATTTTGACTTCAGTTCGGTACATTAGGCAATTGCATTTTCGAGGAAATTTGAGACCAAGCCAATTCCCTGGCATCTCGATTTTTATAAGAGGGGCACTTAATGTCCCATATATTCCTTTTCCTCAATTGCTGAAATCAATTGCAAAATTAATTCCGTGGTCCACTCTGTTTTTTATCACCTTCCATGACGGAAAACCAAAATAAACTACAGTTTGCAAGTTGCAACAACTGCAAGTTCATGGCAACGCAATCAATAGTTCAACCACGTAGACACATTTCACTACAACCAACGCAACGCAACACAATATTACGTCAAGAAATCCCAAAGAAAATTAAAAAGTTGATCAACGCGTTGAACAAATAATGTACAACACATTATCTTGAAAATGTTGCTCAACGTGCTCGTACACTACCCGTACACTTGTTGCGCAATTCGTTGAGCAACGGCCAACAACTAGATCCAACCCGTTGGTTGAACAGAATTGAAGGCACCGTACATTACAGTTGAATGTTGAATTGAATTCGAAATTTGTGCGTTGGTCGCCTAGTGGACGACCGGCATTAGACTCCAGTGTAGATAAGTTATTTTAAAAAAATATAACTCTTTAAAGAATGGAAATAAAAGAAAAATAAGCATCAAGTCAAAAGAAAGTCATGGTTTGATTCGAGCTGTAGTTTGGTTAACCACTGTTAATTTAATTTAAAAAACGAACCTCGTATTTTGAGGTTTAACATAAACATTAACTGGTTACGGCTCGGAAAAACTATCTCTTAAGAGTTTAAGTTCAACTTACTGATTCATATCATTAAGTGTTATAAGAATAGGAAGTCCAAATTATAACAAAATGAGTGTTCGTTAACTTTACGGTAGACGTAGTGGTCCTTCACAACTAGCTTTTCAACGCTTGGTGGCAACCGGTTCGGTAATCAATCAGCCAACATTCGTTCGTCAAAGGAAAGCAAGATCAAGAACATCGCCGTGGTCCATGAAAGTGTACAGCAATACCTGAGGCTGTCGAATCCTCACTGTGCACAAGAACTCAGCTTTCCGCAAACTTGAACTGGGCGAATTTTCCAGTCGGGACTTGAGCCTTTACCCGTATATGATCTAGCTGAACACCCAGGAGCTCAAAGTTCATGATCATAGACAACGCTGTATGTTCGCTGACTGGGCTTAGGAGCAATTAGGGGAGGACCCCAATTTTGGCCGAAAAATCTTTAGTGATGAAGCGCATTTGAAGTGAAATTGTTCTCAAAAAGTTAGAGTTTGGTGTGAATTGGTTCGTACGTTTTCGAAAACGGCGGTTAACGGCAAGCACTACAGAACGACGATAACCAATTTCTTTCGGCCCAAATGAAACCACACCCTGCTGGTTCCAGCAGGAAGGTGCTACGTACAACACAGCAGACGCCCCGATTAACATTCTGCATGAACGATCTGGGAGTAAGTTTATCTCTTGCAGAGGTGACTTGAATAGGCCGCCAAGGTCATCCGGGGTCAAATCCCGCTGGGCTTTTTCTTGTGGGATTTCCTGCATTCGCAGGTCTATGCGAATAAACCACAATCGACCCTTAAGGTGAACATATTCAGCTGGATCTATGTTGGATCTATGCAGCCAATGTGGGCATTTGAACAATGTCATATTCCATATACAATCTACATCTACCCGTTCTTTTTGAAAAAAAGGTGTCTCAAAAGTTTCCATCCGAATTCCTTGGCTGTAATTTTGTAATTTTTTTTATGAAAAACTTTGGCTTGAATTAATTACTCCGCGTTCTTTAGAAGAATAATGATTCATGTTTTTTTAAAGTGTATTTTGCATAGGTTTACTTCACAAATGTCAAAGTATAATTGACATTTGCCGACATTTTGAAAAGTTACAGCATCTTCGGTTAGGTTGACAATTTTTAAGCCACCTTATATAAAAAATGTGATTTGTCACGGCTGGATTTATTTTCCTGGGGTTGTGTAGAAAGATCTTTCTTATTAACACAGCGAACTCTTGAAGCCTTGTAAATGAATGTTCCAGCTTTGTAAAGTCATACAAAATACCTTGTCGGAATTCAGTTCTCCAAGAACACCCATGGAGAACATATTCACTCACGATGTACATATTTCAATGTAAATCGTAAATGATTTTTGATTTGTAAACATGTTTGCCGGGGCGCGGTAGAGTGAATCGAAAACCTGGGCAAAACTTATACGTTCCGTGTTACCCGTTACGGTTACACGTTTCGTGTAGTAACCTACCTTACCGACGACTGCATTTAACACTATGTTTACATAGAAAATATTGCGTACTTACGACATCGTGTTTACATTGGAAACTTTGAGTAATGAAATCTCGATTTTATTACTTTCCATTGCTGGCATTTTCACAGTTGACCTTTAAAAATCCAAAAAATGTTGTTCAGGCCAATCATTTGACTCTGCAACGAAATATTCTCGATATCTACGTCAAAATTTAATTTGTCTCTTATCTGTCATACCATATAATTATTTTAATAATCGAATTAAATATTCTTTTCATATCAAAATATACTTTCAGCATTCACTATATCAAAATATATATCGTTCTCCATATGTCAAGCCATGAACTGGATGATGACTACGGCTAGGCGCGCATAGTCAATTTTTAGTTTCGCAACTGCTTGGTTCGAGCAACTAAAAAGTTTGTGCTTTGACAGAAACTAAAACATTGCCTAAAGTGAGTTCGCTATTTTGTGTAATATATAATTATATGCACCTGCGCGGACATTCAACCAAATAGTTCATCTGTTTTTTTATAAGCAACCAAACAGTTGTGCAACTAAAAATTGAATGGGCGCGCCTAGTCTACGACTTCAATGGATTAAAAAATTCAGTTTTTGCCACTTATAATTTCATTACAACGTGGGAATGATGTCAATCGGTTTATGAATCTCTGACAGAGGGAGTAATATAAAGTACAGAAACCTAAAACAAAAAGTTAAAGGAATTAGTTTGATTTTGATAAGGTGAACGCTCCATCTAGGCTTGTCAAAAAAAAAGTTTTGACATTTTCGCTGCATGACAAGTACATATATTTGTGGGCGGCATTAAGCCAGATATACATTGTTCAAATTCACGTGCAAGTCTATTATTTTAGTGGCGAGAGGACGTTGCCCTTTGTGAGTTTTTTTTTTGTGCAAGATTGTGTTTTTAAGAATTTCTTCGAGTTTTTTTTGTAATTTTATCCGAATAATTTGTTTAATTTTTTCGTTCCATGTCATCATACTATTTTCGCTTGCTGTTTTAAAAGTTGAATCTGTGGTTATGCTGTGCTGTGTTCTCATCATAAAAACGTACTATACGCAAATGAACCAATAAATACATGATCAATCATCAATCTTGCATATATGTATAATAGAAGATTTGGATTTTTCCTCAAGCCTATATCCGATCTATACGTGTGACTTTTTCACTAATACACTTACACGTGCTTGTCATGCATTTGAACAATATATATCTAGCTTTAAACGCAATTCATTCTTCTTTGTGGTTTTCTTTTTTATATTTGGCGTTCGCTCAGTGAAATTCACTTAACTGAGTAGAGTAAGGAGTGCGAAGAGATGACTCCTTTTCGCATGAACAAAGTTAACTTATATTAAAAATCGCTGTGTTCAAAAGCACAGAGATGCACTCGAAAGGAAGCCAAAAGAGAAACAGAGATTAAAATCGGATTCGTGTAAAAACAGTCTATTTTCTATTAGATAACATCTCTGTTTGAATATATGGAAGTGTAAAAATATAATGCTGTCTCAAGCAACATCCCTGTTTAAACATAAGTCAAACAAACTTTACGTTACGTAGCGGAGTCCACTTACTCCTAACACACGCCACGAACTACTTCATCGAAGCATATTGTCGATACGGTTTTTGGGTCGTGTGAAATGAATAAGTGTCGACACGGCAGGCAGTGCGAACTCTGGGAATCGAAGTAGTATGCCGACATGGCATGTAAAAAGGACCAAAATAGTTCGTCGACACAATTTTTTATGTTGTTATTCGTTTTTAGTTATTAACTATTGTTTTCGATCCCATTAATCTTAAATTTACTTAATAATTTTTTGATCATTACATTAAAAGTATCATAAACACAAGTAATAATGGAAAATTAACAAGCAAAATGTGTTTGGACTCGTTCCGAAATAATTATTTTACTAGAAATAAGTAAAGACAACAAAATAGTTGATTGAATAGTTGGCACGAGTACGATAACTTGGCCGCCAAGATTTGATGACGGATTTTTGTAGAGAGGTCAAAAATAAGCACTTTTTACTATGGGAGGGGGGGGTCTATCTCCCCCCGTTTAGGAGGTAGGGGCACTTTTAGAAAAAATGGTTTAAATTGAAACAAAAAATATTAAAAAACAACGGCAACACCTACAATAAAGTGCTATACTGCGTTTGAAAGCCAGAAGATTGTTCTATAACCCTGCATTTAAATTAAATTACTTATATCAACAGTTTTTGAGAAATTCGCATTTAAAGTCCAAATTTTGATAAAAAAACGTGAAAAAAAAAAGTTTAGACCGGTTGTTTTCAAAATTGTGAAATGAAATTGTAAATTAGCTTATATGTGTTTTATGTATCTATCAGTTCTTAATCGAACACAAAAAACGGCATGGTTCTACGTCTTCTGGTTTTTGAGAAAACCTCCGTTTATGAGATAGGGGCACTTTTAGAAAAAATGGTTTAAATTGAAAAAAAAAAAAATATTAAAAAACAACGGCAATACTTACAATAAAGTGCTATACTGCCTTTGAAAGCCAGAAGATTTTTCTATAATCCTGCATTTAAATTAAATTACTCATGTCAATTGTTTTTGAGAAATTCGCATTTAAAGTCCAAATTTTGATAAAATAACGTAAAAAAAAGTTTAGACCAATTGTTTTCAAAATTGTGAAATGAAATTGTAAATTAGCTTACATGTGTTTCATGTATCTATCAATTCTTAATCGAACACAAAAAACCGCATGGTTATATGTCTTCTGGTTTTTGAGAAAATCGAAAATAACTAAAACTACTTTTCTACAAAATGTTTGATATTTTTTGCTTCCTTACATAAATAAATCAGTGCTAGCTTCCAACATTACAATATATAAACAGTAAAGTATGTATGGGGGGGCATGCTGCCCCCCTGCAACCCCCCTGCTTGGGCACACTATAGGATTTGGGGTAGGTGCGAGGTTGGGTGCATGCAAAGTTTCTTTTGCATTCACAGAATCTGTATTTAAAAAAATTCAAATTTATTCTATTTATCCAATGTCCACTACATACATATAAAATACAATAAACAATCTTGAAAACCAAAACAAACTTCTGACCATGTTCACCAATACATGGCACTATTTTGCTATCGAAAATACTGCCTAGAAAGGAAATATAAGGACGACTGGGGTTCGCAAATAATAGAGTTTTTATCAGATGTAAAAAAAGTTTACCCTTGTTATACCGATGGTGATATATGTGAGCGTTTACAGTTAAAAGACATCGATCCTCCCACCCTTCAGAGCGAAAATTTAGAAAGTGTTTTACAGCCAAAACATCCTCGGCTTCCCACCATAAAAGAGTAACTCAACGAACTCGACAGTTATAGTACGGACAATGGCTTTATTGACGAGACTTACACACCTTTTTAATACATTTTGACCATTTTTAACTAACTATGACTGACTAACTTCTGACTAACTGACAAAATAACTGACCCAGATGCAATTCTATCTCCTCATGGTGCATTCTGGGTAACGCTAAATGAATTGCGGTACTGAACTAACAAAGATTCATTATGTTTATTAACATTAATCCTTAAAATGGAATCACCGTCACCACCAAAAATCAAAAAAAGTAGTTTTGGTAATTTTCGATTTTCTCAAAAACTAGAAGACATAGAACCATGCGGTTTTTTGTGTTCGATTAAGAACTGATAGATACATGGATCACATATAAGTTAATTTACAATTTCATTTCAAAATTTTGAAAACAATCGGTCTAAACTTTTTTTTCACGTTATTTTATGAAAATTTGGACTTTAAATGCGAATTTCTCAAAAACCATTGATATGAGTAATTTAATTTAAATGCAGGATTATAGAACAATCTTCTGGCTTTCAAACGCAGTATAGCACTTTATTGTAGGTGTTGCCGTTGTTTTTTAATATTTTTTGTTTCAATTTAAACCATTTTTTCTAAAAGTGCCCCTACCTCCTAAACGGGGGGAGATAGACCCCCCCCTCCCATAGTAAAAAGTGCTTGTTTTTGACCCCCCTACAAAAACCCGTTATCAAATCTTGGCGGCCAAGTTATCGTACTCTCCCCGAATCGTTTTTACAGGACATGGTCTGTCATGTCATGTTTTTAGGTGGAAAGCGTTATTTACAGCTATGTTGAGATATTTTTGGATTTAAGTACAAGTGAAAGGGATAAATTGTGGGAAAAACACTGGCTTTCATTTGAATATAATTAAAGCCACAAACTAGTACGATTGCATTGTATGTTTATTGGGTACGTTGGATAACAAAAATATTCGGCACTCGGACGAACGTTGATGTTTACACATCTTAACCGTTAGTCCTGGAACTGACACTTTTTTTTTAAATTTGCTTTTGGAACTACAAATGATAGAAGATTAGTTAAAGAACGAAAAATCTAAGATTTTACTCAAGCCAAATAAAACAAATTTAAATTTAGGTCTTGTCTTAAAATTTACCATTGGTTTTGAAGCTTGTTCTTTAAGGACTTTTTTTTCATACTCAAAAATCTTGTAATAAAGCTATTTAAACGGCAATACTTCTTATATATTTACGTTTAAAATTAACCTTTCTTCTATATTTGCATATCACTTTTATATTTCATCTCAATTAATTCAATATTTTATGCACATACTTCCAATTGAATTTCAATTCGTTGAAAATCCTTTTTCTTAAGGATATTCATACAAAAGTATCATCAACATCAATCCGATTATCTTGTATCAAGGCGATTATTACAACAGCTCTGACATCCTCTTAAACAAGACCAAAAACAGGATTGCACACATAAATACCATTAACCAAAAACAACACACTCATGTTCAGTTGGATTGTGTATCTGAAAAAAGATGAAGAAGTAGAGCAAGTGTTTCAAGATCTCCTCTCTGTGTGTTACCATCAAGCGAGGAGTACACTTTACCCAAAACAAAAATTCCTACTGTTGGTTGTGGGTGATTTGGTTTGCCGTTACTGCAATGCTGCACATCCTTGTATGCGCAAAATAATCTCATGCAAAGGATTCCTTGGATTTTCATGCATGATGTTGTGGAAATTTCAGAGCAATGTTCGAAAATGCTCCATGCTAGACAGGATACACAAAACTGCATATCAAATTGAAGGTTGGCCTTAGTTGGTACCTTTAACAAAGTCAAAAGAACTTCACTCTCCATCTATATGTGCTTGTATCTCTGTGTCTGGTTGGCACTGGAAGTTGTAAACTAAATATTTTCCAGATAATTTTGTTAGGTGGTGTATTTTTGACTGAGGGACGATGACCAAAAATGTTACACACTAAAGGGTAGCTTCAGAAGAAATGATACACAACATTTGACTTTTGGAAAAACATCATTGGGGTTTTGGCTTTTCAGATCCTATTTCCGAAAAGATACAAATATTTTGAATGAATATGTAATGGAGGGCATACCTACGGGTATATACAATTTAGAATATTGACTTTTAATATGCATCTTGTGGTGTTGTTAATGGTTCACATATTAAGAGAGACAAATTATAAACTCCAAATCTATTCAATTGATGGATAAAATAATATTTATATGAAGGGCTTGTAGCCTTGGTTGTATGTAGCACTCTTCATTGTACTAGTTGATTTGGCCTAGATATTTCAATTTCATTAAAATAAAATTCTCTCATTAATCTCATAAATAAATTTGAAATAAGCTGTTTTAATGACGTAATATTAATGTGTGGTAAGGTTAACTCGTTACTGTTTTGATTTTGATATTTACCTAAGTGGCTCCTAATGAATGCCAGGGTCCCAAACCTGAGATTATCTAGGCCAAGCACTCGGACATGTGATAGCTTGATCCTTGAACCAGAGACTTAAATTTCCCTGTCGGAAAGGAACTTGGGACTGAGATCTAACGATTCACTTGACTATCTTAAAAGGACCTTATCTGTCAATGCATCATATTACGTTGCTTCCAATTCCGTATCAAGTCTGTCAAATGTCAAGTTAGCGACATTCTAAAATTGTATGGATAGGAAACTAGACTTAATTTTCACAACAGATCCCATCAACTCCTTAGCAAAATTTCGCCTTCTTCCCCACCTTGGTATAATATCTCAGATATTGCGAAACAAAAAGAATAATTTTCTGTCAATTTTTCTTCTTTTTGACTGGCTACTATTATTGTCTTGGTATTTATCTTCACTTTACCGAACTTTACAACTCCATCTATCAATGCTATTTAAGCCAAACCCAAAGCAATTTTATTAAAGATCCTAAATTATTCTTCCAGTTTGTCAACTTTAAATGAAAATCCGATGGTTACCCTTCCTCTTTCACTTTTAAAACGAAACTTCAAACGAACTACCCAATAATCGCCAAACTTTTTTTCCTCATTTTGTTAACAATCTGTTACCAACGACTCCTTTATGCTTCCTTTCGACTGTAATTATCTCAATTATTTACCGAATTTCTCCCTCGGTTCATTTTTAACTCATATATGATATGAGTGTATTCCCAGTCCAGATAGGTACTGTCCCAGCCATATTTCTCAAAAAAATGCTCTTTCTCGCTCTCTTTCCCTCTCAAAAATTATCAAGGAGAAGCTTAACTTTTACATATTCACACATATTAAAAGAGAACGGAAAAGATGTTGACGTTGTCTTAACTGATTTCAGTAAGGCCTTGGACAAAATCTCACATAAACTTTTAAACTGTCCACCATTGGTCTTGAACTTATCTCCTTCAGATAGATTTCTTCTTATCTCAAAAACCGTTACTACAAAGTTGGATGTAGACCTACCTTCTCTGAAGATTTTTTAGCTACCTCCGGCCACAAGGCAGCCACTTAGGATCTCTTCTTTTTATTCTTACTATTAACGATATTGAAATGATCATCAAGGATTTCCATATTTCACTCTAAGCCGACGATACTCGTACCAAGTTTTTTAAGACCAGTTCTTCGTAATACGATATCGAGAGTTTCTTTGTTTGGTGCCTAAAAAAATGACTAAATATTACTAAAAGATAAATATTAGCAAATGCCAAACAATCACTTTTCCACGAAAATGCAACCAATCTCTTCCCCGTCTTACGCATGAGAAGTTTTGAACTCATTTATTTCGTCCAATTCCAATAGGATTTCTTTGGTCAAGTAAACCTCTAAGTGTCTTCTAAATTTCCAGGGTCCAGTGGGGATACCTGTTATTACTTTTAGGTTGTTCCTACTTAAGCTTATGCAGTTCGTGAAACGTTCTTGGTTGCAATTGCCCAGTAGTAGTTTGACCTGCCTTAGCCTTAGAAGTTGTTTCTAGTTTTTGGATCAACTTTCATCTTCTTCTTGTATGATTTTAATAATGTTTTCTCCTATTCTACGCAATAAAGTTCAGGCCCTGTTAAAAGGGTTCATGCACTTATTTTTGCTAAGAAGTCTGCCTCCTCGTTTCCATGACCACACACGTGACCAGATACCCAATGAACTGTAACCCTGTTCTGTTTTCCAACTTCCTTAAGCCTCCCACACTTATTTAGAACTGATGGCTATCTGACATGATGGCCCAACGCTTCTGCACCTATCCCTTAGCTTGTTTTCGATCCAGCACTGTACCACTTGATGATATTTGTTTCAAGGCTAAGTTTATTGCTGTTTCAGTTACCCCATTGCCGTGGAGAGCTGAGTCTCCATAGCTGCCTTACGGTAGTTTCTCATTGCTCACATAAGACAAATACATGCGAGTCTTTTGAATTTTTCAGGGTACTTCTAGCTGTTTATAATTCGGTTCACGATCTGACTGGATAGGTTTCATATTATGTGGCAGAAATCTTTATCTAGTATATAGTTATGGTGATGGGTCTACAGCCTCATGGGATGTGTTGGCAGAGGATCCCTCTATGTCTAAGTAAGCAGCTAATATTGTCTCGTTTACATCTAAGACGATCTCACTTGATCTGCCCGCACTTTATGCATGGTTAAGAGACCTACTCATTAAAACTTCTGATCTTGTGAAGTTGTCAATTACTTTTTCCAAAGTTATCAGTACAAAGATAGAAGCTTATTGGGCTTAAGGACTTTGCATGGGTTTTATCTTTTTCCTGTTCTGGTAATGACGATTACCTTAGCTGTTCTCCAAAGACTTGGTATTTACCCAAGGGCAATGCTACTCGGAAGAATATTAATGAGACAAGGAATAAGATCTTCTTTTCCCTTTTGCAAGAGAGCTGAGAAGATACCATCTACTCCTGCAGTGATTTATAATTTTGAAAGGTATTAACTGCCCAATCTATTCCTAATCTTGAGCAAATGTTCGTAGCTATTTTCAAGTCCTCTCTGTTTGGTATGAGAGGTGTTCTTTGTAACAAGTTACAATCTAATGGTAAACTGCCTGGGTTAGATTTGAGTAAGTTGAACATTTTTAAGAACTAGTTAATTCATAAGCAGAAATGACGACCACGTGCAGCCCAGCCTTGTTGCCCAATTAGCGTTGAAGTGCGCCGTTTTGTATCATATCTCATATCAAAATGTGAATACAATTTATAAGAGGAATTGTTAACTTATCCAAATATTGAATTCAAAATAGGATAGAATATGGTTTTTGCTGTGTCTATTGGTCATTTAGCTCAATCTTAGGAATCGGATCTCTTACTCTACCCGAGCACTATTCGCATCCAAAAACATCTACTCTGTGTCAAACTTAGCAACTTATTGACTTCTTCTGAAGTGACATCTTATTTGATTGAGTGATCTTCTGAACATGAACCCCATGTTCGAATTCATGCAGTCTAAGTGATCAGAGAGAAGGACCGATACAGACGTATCCGAAGGTCGTCCTATAGCCAATTTGACGCTTTAAGAAAAGAGATGAAGTGAGTGACATTTATTTTCGAAAGTTCTTCAATGTCTCCTATTGACCATTAGTTAGTTAAACTGTTTCACCTGCGGTTTAATAAATGCGAGCATAATGTTAACTCTCTCTCTCTCAAGTGAGCCATGAAGCGTAGATCGTTGGCCAACTGATCAGCTAATTCATTCCCATCAATGTCAATCGATTTCAGATATAAGTGACATCTAGGTTCGTGTTCAGGGCAACAACCTCCTTCCAAAATTGCTTGACCAATTTGGCGGATGATAACAGGCTAATTCCGATTCGGATTGAGATGTTGTTTAAATAACTTGCATTCTTCTTTGATTGTTTGTAACTCCGCTTGTAAAACATTAGGAAAGTCGGGTCGCCGAAAGGACCTAGAGATATTTAAAGACGCAGAAAGATTCCTGAAGTACCACTGCATTCCATCTTTGAGCCGTCAGTAAAGGTAGTTGTTTCGAAGTCTTATGTCATGACGTCGGCATGCAGTCATCTCTAGATGAAAATTAAACTTTGAAATTTTGAATGATACTCGTACCTTTTCTAGAGGCAGAGGCGGCGTAAGGCGTGGGCGGTGAAGGCCTCGCGCTGCAAAGGGCCTCGCGACTCACAGCCGAAAATAAATTTGAAAAAGTATGGAAAATCGAAAAATACACGCCACAAGGTTTTTCTTATAATAATTAGAATTAATTCTCAACTTAAAGATATTCCACCATTCGGCGCACGAAATGAATGTCAATGTCAATAATCGATATTTCTGATAAAATACTTATGTCGATTTCTTTTATACACTAGGGATTTCGATCCCATGCCAAATTTTTTCTTGTGGTGTGCGTATTTCGTATCCATGTAAATCCCTCTTCAAATACGGATTCGAAGAATTGATCTTTGTCAAAAAATTCGATTTTTTGGTGTGAAGGAACGTAAAATCTGTCGAGAGATCGAAATCTTCACACGGAAATTGATTTCTCATGTGTAAAGGAATTCGACATTATATTATGTTATATTAATTAAAGGGAGGTTCTCCTTTTTCAGTGTCAAAAATGACACTTTTTCATTAATTTTTTTTTCATGGAAGGAATGATATAATCAATTAAAATTTTTTTACTTGTTTATTATTATATTAAGTACAAAAAATAATTTTTTCATCAAAAAATACTGGGCCGTTAAAAAACCAATGCGCCTTGGAACGAGACCACCTCCAAAAAAAGTTGTGCGCTATTGGCCACTCTAGCTCCTGCAAAAATGATCGAAAATTGAAAAATCAAAGTTTTTTATAAAATAGAAGAGTGTAGTTGGAGTCATGAATTAGATTAAGAAAACATTAATATAATATTGTAAGCAAATAGCATTATGTAAAGCCAAATGAAGAACGTTGGGCCCCTATTGTTGTGCCAACATGATTTAATTTAGTAATAAGTTAGTTTTAAGTCAAATTGTATATAAAACAAATTGAAAAATAAAATTCTTAATCTAAATCTTAAAAATCCGGACCAAAAGAATTGCCCAAAGTCGGACGCTTGAATTTTAGTGTTCGTTTTTTCCACTTTTTTCGCTCTTCTGAGCGCTGTACAAAAAAAAGTTTTTGATATATCAGCCTGATTTTGGTCCAGACTCCAATAAATTTAATAAGCTTTAAAACAAAACAAAATTATGACGATCCGTCAAGTATTTTTAAAGTAATCGTGGCCAACAATTTGAAAAACGGGGTTTCGAGAAAAACGCGTTTAAAGTTTTTTTTTCGAGTCATGGCTCATGTGTCGACACCTGGTGGTTCATGTCTCATGTGTCGACATCTGGTGGTGTATACCATGTAATGGATATATAAGCGCCAAATTCAAAAATATTTATGTAAAACATGCTACGCTCAAATTACCGCTAAATGTCAATTTTGGAGACAAAAAGGTAGGTCTCGTTTCTGTTCTATAAAATAAAAAAAATGGAAACAAAAATGCATTTTTGGTCGCCGAGAAAGGAGAACCTCCCCTTAATTAAAAAATTACTCTTGAACATTTGCGTACATTTTGTGACTGGATCTAAGAATATCGACAAACAGGATTCGAAAAATGCTTGTCTGACGCTCGTGAGAAAAGCAGTTATGATTTGCCAAAAGATTTTAAAAATAAAAGAGTAGCCAAAAAGAAAAGGATGTTTGATTATGAAGGTAGCGAGCAACCTTCAACCTACAAAGTCTGCTAAAAGCCGGTATGAAACAGATTTTTTTGATACCATGATGGATTCTGCGATAAAAAACATAGAATCGAGATTTATGTATTTAAATCAACATTTTGAAAATTTTGGTTTTCTCTATGACTTGAACAAGTTAAAAAAAAATCCAAAAGCGCAAATATTAAAAAACTGTCAGGATTTACACACAGTCCTGCAAAAAGGTGAGAGCAGTGACTTCCAACCTTATGAGTTGTATGAGGTGTTTTTGTTTAATGTTCCAAAGAAGTATGAGTATACATTTAGGTTTGTTGCTTAATAAATAAATAAAACTATTTAATTAAGTGATTTTTTATTTTATATTGCCTTCTACTTGCACTATTAGAGGGCCTCGCGAAATGTATCTTGCCCACATTAAGTTTAGGTCTTGCGCCGCCACTGTCTAGAGGTGCAGTATTCAGTGGGAGTTGAGAACATTTCAAATGGAATTAACTCAGTAATATTGTTTTATAATTAAATTATTTATTTTATTTTAAATTTTTATTAAAATATTTATTTTAATTTAAAAAATAAAGTTATAATGATATAATTAGTATAAAAATTTATATAAAATTATATTTATATATGATAAGTTTTAACTGTTTCATTTAAAATTATAATACCTAGTATTTTATTTTTTTAGTCAAAAAGCTAAAATAATAATAAAAGACGAGAAGACCCTATAAATCTTTATACATTAATTATTTTAATTTTAAAGATTAATTTAATTATAATAAAAAATATATTTTATTGGGGTGATATTAAAATTTAAATAACTTTTAAAATCATTAATTTATGAATAATTGATCCATTTTTAATGGTTATAAAATTAAGTTACTTTAGGGATAACAGCGTAATTTTTTTGGAGAGTTCATATCGATAAAAAAGATTGCGACCTCGATGTTTGATTAAGGTATAAGTTTAAGTGTAGCCGTTTAAATTTTAAGTCTGTTCGACTTTTAAAATCTTACATGATCTGAGTTCAAACCGGTGTATGCCAGGTTGGTTTCTATTTTTAATTAATAAAAATATTTTAGTACGAAAGGATTAAATATTTAAATAATTATATTTTTAATTTATAGAATATAAATAATTATTTAAAACTATTTTGGCAGATTAGTGTAATAAATTTAGAATTTATAAATGTAATTTATATTACAAATAGTACTTGTTTCATATAGAAATAATTTTATTTTTAATAATAAGTTTAATATTAATTATTTGTGTTTTAGTAAGAGTTGCTTTTTTAACATTATTAGAACGTAAAGTTTTAGGTTATATTCAAATTCGTAAAGGACCAAATAAAGTTGGTTTAATAGGAATTCCTCAACCTTTTTGTGATGCAATTAAATTATTTACAAAAGAACAAACTTATCATTTAGTATCTAGCGAAGCAAGATTTTCATTCTTTTATTCTTAACGCGCTGCAGTTTACTTGATATTAATGTCTTTATCAAGTCGTAAGAATCGCAGAAGAAAGGCTTAAGGTTGGACAAGATCTTAGAGCCTCTGAACGGCCATCATTTCAGATTGAAACACACACAAGATCGAAATCTTCTTGTCACTGAACATATTTAGCATATGATACCCGATTAATCCATAACCTTCAACATAAATCGTTTACCATCAGTTAACCTTTTTTAATAAAACATATTTATTTCTACACCTATTGATCAAATAGTTTTGTAGTTTAAGCAAAAAATGTTTAGTACGGGATGGTTCCAGATGCGAAGAGAAGATAAATCAAATTACATAAATAATTACTATATGCATAAAATTCTTTTCAACTTTTTCGAAACTTTTGGTTCAAAAACTATTCGTTAAAATAACTTGATGCCAAAACAGAAGAAAAGGAGTAAGTTGTAAAATGAATTCCAAACGAAACTGCTTTTTTGAGTATTTTATTATCTTTTATTTCTTAAATTAAAAAGTCTAAAAATTATTATCGAAACAAAACAAAACATAATACTGAAAAATTAAGCTTCTTCTTCTTAACGCTCGTCTTCACGATTAAAATTGAAAGTCAAAAACTGTATCTACATATACATATATGTATCTATGCATTATATTTTCAATGGTATCGGTCAACTGTCAAAGGCGTGTTCAGAGTACATTTAGAAATGAATTCGTCTAACTGGGGTCAAATTGAATCTTCTTCAACATAATTTTGTTGTCATATTTTCGACCCATAGATCATAGATCCTGCTTAAGCCTAGTACTCAGTTCAAGTGAAAATGAAAATTTCATATGAAAGTGACTGCTGGTTCACTGGCATGAAATCCGCAACGAGAAGTGAGTACTAAAATGTGGATTGG
Organism: Chrysotoxum bicinctum; assembly: GCA_911387755.1. Taxonomy (NCBI): domain Eukaryota; kingdom Metazoa; phylum Arthropoda; class Insecta; order Diptera; family Syrphidae; genus Chrysotoxum; species Chrysotoxum bicinctum. The sequence goes on from OU426989.1 coordinate 43,664,116, forward strand.
AAAAACAAATATGTTCCACAACTTTTTCCACGCTATGATTTTCATTTCTCAATGTGCAAACATCAGGAAAAAGTTTAAGGCAACGTGGAAAACTGTGACATTTGTCAGTTGATTTGAATATTTTTTTTTTTTCAAAACAAAAAATTGAAAATTTATAAACAGAAAGGACGAATCAGTTTAAAAATAATTGTCATTTTTTTTTTCATTCAAAGTGAGTATCAAAACTTCACGTGGAAAAGGTTTTTCTATTTTCATTTTTATTCTTCGCGTGTAATTTGGAACGTATTTACTTTTCATTTCACGCTAGGTGAGTACTAGGCTTTACGAACAAAATTGTATTTTCATTACAATGAAAGCTGAAAGTTAAATTCTAGCCACTAAACTACAATTCTTCAGCGCTTTCAGAGTGAGATTTGAAATAACTGAAGAGAAATTTTGCTGAATTCTTTTCTTCAAGTAAGTACACTTCCAATTTTTCCCTCGTGTCTACATATGTACGAGTATATACCTTGAGCGCCTGGAAAAAAAAAACATATTTTTACTTGCGACTTATAGGTACTATAAGGCAAGTTATGCATTCGGAAAAAAAATCGAACTCGAGATTTTGATCAAAGTTCACATTACGATGATAGCGAAGACTAAAAAAGTGGGTCTCGCAATTCTGTCTGTCTGTCTGTCTGTCTGTCTGTCTGCCTGTCTGTCTGTCCGTTCGATTGCAGCTAAACGGCTCGGCCGATTTTCTTCAAACTTGGTAGATATGGGTTTTAATTTTTCCCCCCGGATGTTTTTTGATTTGATTTTTTAAGACCAAAAATAACGGTACCTGCCATACGAATTTTTTTCGAAATTTTATAAACATTTTTTTTTCTCAAAAACTGTTCGACAGATTTTAAAAATAAAAACGCAAACAAATTTCATTTAATTAAAGCTAGGTATTTGTTGAAAAAAATTTTCAGAAAAATGGTTATTGAGGGTACCCCCCATGGAACCATTTTTTTTTGTTTTTGATTTTCTCAAAAACGGTACAACCGATTTTGATAATTTTTTTTTGCTAAGGCTCCCCAAAAACTTAAATAGAATTGTGTACTCAAATTTTCAAAAAAAATTTGTTTACAGTTTTAAAAAAAAACTTCAAAATTTTTTTTTCAAAACTCAATATTTCGAAAACCCCTTGCTAGATTTTTTTTAGTCTTGATGAATAAAAGTTTCTCAATATAATCTACAAGATGTGAGAAAAAAAAATTTATTTTACCTAAAAATAAAGGTATGTACCTACCATACAAATGCTAAAAAATTAAAAAAAAATGGTTTTCAAAAATCGTATTTTTCAAGAAAACGGTTCCAAGAATTTTGATAAAATTTTTTTTCTTTCAATTAATTTTTACGATCTTTAATTTAATTGAAACTAAGATATTACAGCTTGTACCTACCATAGAACCATTTTTTCGAATTTTGAACTTCTCATTATCCACACAACGGATCTTAATGAAAATTTTTATAGAGAAGCTTCTAAAAAGTCTAAAACACATTGCATTTCAAAACTTTAAAATAAATAATTTTTGAATTTAAAAAAAAAAAAATATTTTTTTCTTTTTTTTTTGAAAATTCGATATCTCAGAAACGGCTCAATATTTTTGTTTTGTATATTTAATTTTTATTCGAACAATAATAAGAACTTTAAATTGGCGTACCAAAATTTTTTCTTAAAAAGCTTTGAAAAAGTTTGTACATAAAAGCTTTTTTTTAAGAAACCACTACAACGACTTATAATTTTTGTTCTTGCATAAATTCATATTTGGATAGCATTCTGTTTTTGTCTGTTATTACTAAAAGAATTTAAAAATTAATTTTATGCTTATGAACAGCTTTTCTCTAATAACATTCGTTTTTAAAATTCCTAGTCTATTACATAGGAGCAAGTTCGTGCGACCCAGTCGTGCATTTTATTTTTAAGGTAGTAGTGGCTGGCAATTGTTCATCAGACTTTCGGCGTGATAGTCAAACATATCAAATATCACCAAGGGTAACTATTTTGTCATTACAAGATTATCAGACTTTAGAGTAGAGCTAGACTATATACCCTTCCAAGAAGTTCTTCGATTCTGCTCTTCTATATTTAATTATTCACGATTAGCTTGAGCAAAAGTCATAAAAATACAGATTTTCAAAACTATATATTTACGCACTCAACCTCATAAATCGTACTCCCCAATCTATTGTCAAGCGATACATCATATCCCTTGTTGGTTCAGTATACACGTAGTTAGTTAGTACAGACAGAAATAATTTCTTTTGTGGTCCTAATACTCGTAACATAAAATAATTATTATATTCTTATCAAGGTAAAAAAAAATAGCTCCTCTAATCCATCATTGTCATATTATTTGCCCATCTTGCAGTATCTACAATCTTTTCATACTTCGGTTCCCTCAAATACTATGCATGAGAATGTTCTTACATTAAAACGCAGAAAATCCCAATTTCACACTTTGGCGACTTATCTGCACTGCACCAGGACGAGGATTTCATTTTTCATCGAAAAGTCACATTTTTCTTGTTTTCTCTTTCTGTTTCCATCTCTTGCAGCCCCCCCTACTAACACGCCCACTTGCTGTCTATCCGTGATATTATTGTTTACCCTTCTCATCCACAAACAAAAACGACGACGACGATATAACATCGTTTCAACCATATGTGCCCAACCCGTCCAGTCCACTCACGGTGTCTAAATATCAGCTTGGCAAATGTAAACACAAACAAACGACCAACGACAATTTCAACCGAAATCCACTAACTCCCCCTAGTGAACTTAGCACGTAACACCCTCTGGTGTCGGCTTTTCGCGCCCTCCTCAGACACAAGGCTTAAAACTTTAAATGGTGTAAATTACACTATGCAATGATTGTAATTGCAAACCGGTTACACATGCCGAGGACGACGCGACGTCAAGGATGTCCTTTTTGCATACACGCAAGTGCTCATCCCTTCCTAAAGGGAATTCATTCTGGAAACATTACGGATTAATATGCTTTAGTTGGTTGCTCAATTTTACCTAGCGCTTGCTGAAGCAACGACAACTTAGTGCCAAAAATTCGCGAGCTTATCTACGCATACATTCATGTTAGACCCATCTACCCCCTGACTCCTATTTGTTCTGCTTGCTTTCTGGTCCCCATTCTCATCCTCGTCACCAAACACTCCTGTGCCATCTCGTTTGTCTGGATCATATGACCTGAAATTTTCGGCAAGTGAATTGCACCCGCAGGGCAAAAGTTGAGCATAAAATATTCAGCAGAAGCTTGACTGAGATATTCCTTGCTATGTAGGTGGTAGTAGTCCTTTCTATGTGCCTTCAAACGACGGAAAGAGCTTGAGCGAGTCGTTATGGGAGGATGGAAATAAGGTAAACGGGATGAAAGTTCCATATTAGCACGTGCTAATGAGCAATTTTGTAAAGTGATAACATTTTATCCCTGAAGACAATTCATTTTGTGCCATCCTCAATCCCCAGCCACCATACCATTGTATGGCATCACGTTGAAGAGCCAGGCATATCAGAACCCCTCTGCGGAAGGTTAAGGGTGGTTTATCTACAAAACAAGCTAAGCAAAAGCCTTCGCCCTCGTTATGAAGTGATTTTTACTTTATTTATATTTTTTTGTTTCCTGTTTTTATTCGGATTTTATGATGATGCCAAGGCCAGACGTGTTGGAGAAAGAAGAGTCCATTATTTTGGGGTAAGAAAAAAGTAATTGGTGAGCATGTAGGGTTTGCTGCTTATATTGCTTAACTTATTTCTTCTTTGGTTAGTTTCTTACATATATTTTCCTTTGACCTCATTCAGACAATACACTATATTTAGCTTTAGTTGTTAAGACACACTTCGAGCCTTCATCAAAATTGAATCAGATATTGGAGTACTTGTACTTAAACACCTTTAGATGTGGTTTAAGTGTGAAACTGAAGTTTAGAAAATAAATTCTTCAAAAAAGCCAATAGGCTTTTTGAAAAATTACTTTCTGTTTATTGCCCGACGACGCACGCCGGCCGCAAACCAGTTACACCTTGACAAAAGTTAAAGATACAAGTAAAAGATAATGCAATTGTTGGTCTTAAAGTTAAGAAGCATTCTAAAGTATTGGAGAGCTTTCACATCACTTTGAAGAAGGCTGAACAATTGTTAGTGCGATAGATCGTGGATAGTCAGGTTCTAGTCGACCATTCCTGCGTGCATCTTCTATGTCCATTAGAATGGAGAGGACACACAATTTTCTGTCGAATCCAAACAGCTTAAATAAGAAGCAAGTAGTCACAAAACGAGATACATTTTTTCTTAAGTCAATTGAAAGCTTTTTGCAACCTCTAGTACAAATGCGTTTTGACCAGACACGACAGTTGAGCTCTTCAGTTAGATATAGTCGTTACAGTACAAGACGCAATATACAAGTCGATAGGAATAAACATATTCCAGGTCCGTCAAAATGGAGAGGACCAACAATTTTCTACCGAGTCCAAACTGCTAAAATCATGACAAGAGATAATCTTGGAGGATTTGTCATTTTCTCCCAAGGTACAGTACACTACTGAAAAACATTTTTCCAGCGGCTGAGAATCGAACCCACGCATTACAATTCAGCGCACTAGTCATTGGGACAAGAGGTACTCGCAGGCATATGTATTATTAAAGCAACAAGAACTTGACCTAATGGAGCTTCACCTTACCCCATAACTTGTGGTAATAAGGAACTTCATCCTGAGATTTGAAAGGGAGGTTACTTGGAGGGATAAATGCTTAGCACTCAGAGAAAGAGACCCCATTTCCATCTCTTCAATATGAAGTGTACTTGACATCCTAAGACACAGAATGATTAAAAATCATACGAGTAACTTCGATAAAATTTTCAGAACAGAGTTATGTAAGTAGCAAGAAAAAGTGGGTAGTCGAAACAATGAATTCAGATGACATCAAATACACGAGAACGTCTCACGGGACAGGTACAGATTTTTTCGGGCTGAGAACCAAACATTCTCTGTCGAAGATTCAGATCACAAGCATTTTTTAGGCGGAAATTAATGCCATAGGAAAATGTACCGAACGAAATGTTGAAAGGAACTATCGTAATCAAAACATTGCCATCATATCAAACAGCCAAGCGGCATTTCAAGAATTAAACTCTTAAGCCATGAATAATTCTAACCAGGTGTTGGAGTGATTTTACGGACTTATCGCTATAATTTATTTAAATCAAATTTATATCAAAGGGCACGGTAGTGCTCAGCCAAGTTCTGGCACTACACCCTTTTTACAGGAACAAACTCAGGCGACTATTGATCCCTCCCTATCTTCAGTACCAATGAAGTCAGAAACTTGAAATTCCGAATATTAGCTAAGCTAGTCACGCACAGGCGCCTCACCAAATTTCAGTTTTCTATTATAAGCGGTTCCTGAGATATAAGGCCTCAAAAATCTCAAAAACCGTAACTGACTGGACTCACTGACTCACTGACTGACAGATCATCAAAATTATGGAGCACTTCCCGACATCGTAGAATCTTGTAATTTTGCACAACGATAGGTCTTGTCATGCAAGTAGAGGAAAAAATCGAAAATTTGAGGTTTTCCATTCAGGGGGCGTGGTATCCGCCCACTTTCTCCGAATTGGTGTTGGTTGAATGGAGCACTTCCGACTGCTGTAAAACGATGAAATTTGGTAGAACAGTAGGGCTCAAAATACATATAAAGGACCAAAAATAAAAATTGAGGTTTTCCATTCAGGGGGTGTGGTATCCGCCAACTTTCTCCGAATTGGTGTTGGTTGAATGGAGCACTTCCGACTGCTGTAAAACGATGAAATTTGGTAAAGTGGTAGGACTTAAATTGCATACAAAGAAAGAAATATAAAATTTGAAGTTTTCCATTCATGGGCGTGGTATCCGCCCACTTCCCCAGAACTGATGTAAATTATACATGGCGCACTTCCGATTGCAGTAGAACAATGAAATTTGGTAGAACGGTAGGGCTCAAATTGCATATAAAGGACCAAAAATAAAAATTGGGATTTTCCATTCGGGGGTGTGGTATCCACCCACTTTCTGAGAAAATGTTTAATTTATATGGAGCACTTCTGATTGCCGTAATTAAGGTAGGTATGTTAGTGTTTAGGTATCTTGCCAGGACAAGAAGAAATAATTGAAGCGCAAATCAAAACAACCAATAACAAAAAGAAAATATACCAAAAGAAATAGGAAGCTTTAAACTAAGTTGAGTACACCCTTCTATCTTTCCGTATCTTTCGAGATTTTGACATGGAAAAATATTAAAATCTTTGCAAAAAGGAGTGAGATCAGACCAAAACATAAATGTTAAAAAAAGAGCCAAGTTCCTTATACAAAAACCTTTGTGTAACAAGTCAGCCGTGAGAAGTACTGAGATCTAAAAGTACGCCAAGTTCTTACTTCATGAAGGTTTAATACCGAATATTTAAAGTAGAATAATATTGAAACAGCTACAATGTAATAGAGAAATTTTATTATTTAATGATTACTGACTAAAATTTGATGGGCTTACTTGGTAAGTTTTTTTATGCCCAATTCGAAAGGTTTTAAAAACTTGACAAGTGAACCCATTAAATTTTAGTCAGTAATCATTAAATAATAAAATTTCTCTATTACATTGTTGCTGTTTCAATATTATTCTACTTTAAATATTCGGTATTAAACCTTCATGAAGTAAGAACTTGGCGTACTTTTAGATCTCAGTACTTTTCACGGCTGACTTATTACACAAAGGTTTTTGTATAGAAGAACTTGGCTCTTTTTTTAACATTTATGTTTTTGGTCTGATTTGTTATTGTCCGACGTTTCGACAGGGTTTCACTTGTCGTCCGTAAATTATTCGTTCATTTAAAATGTCTCAGTACCACGATAAAAAAAAGTCTTAAATCTACAAAGGTATTGGAGTGTGTTCACAGGTTAAGCGACCTCCGTAAGAATAATAATGGCACACTTCATTGGGTACCGATAAACTTAGGTATCAAGGAAAACGAAGAAGCAGAATCTTTGACAAAAATAGGAGAAAAAAAACTCTATCGGGCACTCAGCCTTATTGCAGACAACGGGAAAATATGATAAAAAATATAATCATAATAAAAGAGGAGGCAGAAAGATAAAAAATATGGACAGAAATCCCAAAATTGAGTATGGTCAAAATGCTTTACTGGGAGCTACAACCACTACTACTACTACGGCTTAAGCAGGAAAAACCTTCGAATAATCAAGGGTTTCCTTACTTGTCAATACAAATTGAGAAGAAACCTCAAAGCTGTGCCACCTTCGTACGTAGGGAAACAAGGACAACTTAGTATGTCGACATCCGTGGCATATGAACACACATCTCATGTATCCTTTGAACTCTAGTAACTCTAGGTTTGCTAGAGCGTTCAACCATATTACTATTACTTCTTCTGAGCGGCTCATAAAAATAAGAGGCCAAAACGGCTCGTAGAAAACCTAAACCTATAGTGACTTAAAACTCTCAACCATTTATATGTGCGTGTTATCAGGAATGCAGGGTCCCTATAATTTTCTGCCGATTCCGAACGTTTAATGAGCAGCACTTTTCATGACAAGAGACACTCTAAGAAGATTTTTAAATTCCTCGCAAAACGCAGTACACCCCATAAAAACTTTTTTGCAGCGGTCTCAGAATCGAACCCAAGAATTTCTTCATGGCAGTCCAACGCAGTAATTATTATGCCAAGAGGTACTACGTACTGAAGGTTTCTTTATAATAATCGAGTACTAAAATTGTCCGCATAAATCAAATGATAATAGTCAAAAGTTGCTTTGTAATTTGTGTTGATTAGCACTCGTTAGGAAACTGAACAGTTCTCAATTTTCGGTATTTGCATCACAGACCACCTTATGTGGAACGACCACATATTTGTAGTCGCCAAAAACACTGCTAAGTGCTTAAGGTTCCTTCGACGATGCAAGATATTTTTCACCCCTTCTGATCTGGCTGCAATCTATAATAAGGGCTATATTTGTTCAAAGCTTCAGTACAATTCCCATATTTGGGCAGGTGCACCAATAACATATTTGAGCCGCTAGGAGGATAGAATCCAAAAAAGAGCTTTAAAATTGATAGGTGTGAAAATTATAACAGAAACATTTGGATCTCTCGAGCACCGTCGCAATGTTCCTTGTCTTTCCTTATTTTACCGTTATTTTTATAAACAGTGCTCTAGTGAAATATAGCCAGTTGCATTCCTGCCCTAAAATAATTTGACCGTAATACTCGCGCTTAGGGAAAGGTCCATTAGTTTACCCTTGAGCCCAACTTCGGACGTACTTTATAAACTATGAGCCCAACTTCCGACGAACTGCTAAGTGTAGAAATTCTTTTTTAACCGCACTAGATGAATGTGGAATGTTTTACTCAGTCCAGTATTTTCCTCACATTGCGATATTCAGATATATAAAACTTATGTGTACCGAAATTCCCTTTTAAATCCTCTCAAACTTTCCTAAAGGGTAGTAATAACCCATTAAGTGCGCCCAGAATTATTATGATTCCCAAGCTCTTAGTCTGTTATGGGAAAGTTATGAATTTCAACTATATTGATATCTTCGAGTGGTCACTAATTCATATTGAAAGCTTTAAGAGAATATTCAATAAATAACACAATTTAGTTGAAAAACATTGATATTTTTGTACCTAATTCATGTCTTCAAAAAATTATATGAGAAAGACCATGATATAGGTTTTTTCGTTCCTAATTCCTAACTCCTGCCAATTCCAATCTCCCTCTTACCTTCTATTATCAAAACGTAAGAGGTCTCCGTTCAAAAACTCAAGCTGTTTATCAGAAAACTCATTCCCTACCTTTTGAAATCTACGCTTTAACTGAAACTAATCTGATCCCTAGCAATAAAAACCAAGAATTGTTCCCATCTTCTTTTAATGTTTACCGCGACGATGACCTTAGCCAACATACTGAATCTCCTAGTCGTGGCGTGCTTATAGCTGTCCAAAACTCAATTGACTCTTGCCTTACAGCATCATCCTCTTCCCCGTACCTAGATTATATTTCAATAAAGATAACACTTTCACGTAAGTCGCTTTACGTTATCTGGTGTTACATACTGCCATTTCAACCCATTGAATCATATGAACTTACCATTAAAACAGTTGATCAAATTCTAGAAATTTGTGATCCTGGTGACGAAATCTTTCTTTTCGGTGACTTTAACCTTCCCCATCTTAAATGGATTTTATCAGACGATGAATCTTTCTATATTGATTGTAACCCCACTTCTGTTAAGGAATGCCTGTTCCTAGATCGCTTGACAGATTCTAGCCTTTGCCCAGTAAAAGGCGTCTCGAATTTCATGGTAGGCATCTTGACCTCATTTTCACTACAGATTCTACAAACTCTTCTGTTTCACTTAGTCAACTTTCCTTATCTACCATCGATAACTACCATCCTTCCCTTCTTCTCTCATTCTTCCACAATTACCCTCCAGTACGCACCCCCTCGGTAGACATATCATCTTATAATTTTCATAAAGCTAATTTTCGTCAAATTAATCAATATCTAAATGATATTTACTTCAACTATGATAATCTGGCCGTAAAAGATGCTCTAGCAAAATGTTATGGAGAAATTTTGTATTCTATCTCTATATTTGTACCATTTACACGACGCAACGCAAAACTTCGTCTACCAGCCCACCTTGGTATAATTGAAGGCTCCGTTCTCTTAGAAACAAAAGAAACAAACTATGGTCAACTTTTCTTCGCATGCGAACTCCTACAGATTATTCTAACTATCTCGGTACGTATCTACAATTTAATGAGCTTTCCAACTCATTATATCTGCGTTACTTAATTATGTTCAAGCCAACCTTATTAATGATCCTAAGTCCTTTTACCAATTCGTCAATCATAAAAGAAAATCCGATGGCTACCCAACTTCTCTCTCCTTCAATAATATAACATCAAATGATCCACAAACTATTGCCAACTTCTTTGCCTCGTTTTTCAAACAATCTTTCACGGATGACACCTTTGAACCTGACTCTGCCTATTTTAATTATTTACCAAGTTTTTCGCTTGGGCCATTTCTCCCACCTACAATCGATCCAATTATTGTGGAAAATAAGTTAAATCAGCTTAATGATGACTTCTCTCCTGGTTAGGATGGACTCCCAGCTATTCTCCTAAAGAAATGTTCATCATCACTTTCCCTTCCTCTATCGAAAATCTTCAATCTTTCGCTTTCTCAAGGTGAATTCCCTAAGATATGGAAGAGTTCCTTTATAATTCCAATACACAAAAAGGGTCCAAGAGGTGATGTTATCAATTATTGTCCTATCGCCAAACTCTCATGTATCCCCAAAATCTTTGAAAGCATACTTCATGAAATTTTGAGCTTTCACTGTAAATCCCTCATTTCTCCCAAACAACATGGCTTTCTTAAATGTAGATCAACTACCACTAATCTTGTTGAATTTGTGTCATTTACCCTCTCTGCCTTAGAGAATGGTAAAGATGTCGATGTCATTTCCACTGGTTTTAGTAAAGCCTTCGATAAAATCTCCCATAAACTTATCCTTTTCAAACTATCCACCATCGGTTTTTAACCAATTCTTTTAAAATGGATTTCTTCCTATCTGGAAAACCATTACTACAGTGTTCGTGTTCGTTTTTCTTAGCCACGTCCTGAGTCCCTCAAGGCAGCCACTTAGGGCATCTCCTTTTTATTCTTACTATTAACGATATTGAATTGGTCATGAAACATTCCCATATATCTCTCTATGCCGACGACACTAAATTCAGTTTGGTGTCTCAAAAACTGCTTAGACTTAAATATCACTAAATGCCACTCAATCACCTTTTCACGAAAACGTTTAAAATCTACTCCCCGTATCTATTTTCTTCACAATCAACCCCTATCTATCGGTAACTCGATACGTGATCTCGGCATATTATGTGATCAGGAGCTTAACTTCATCTCCCATTATGACGACATAATTATCAAGGCCAATTCCGCACTTGGTTTCGTCAAACGATGGTCCAAGGAATTCTCCAACTCATATGTGACCCGATCCCTCTATGTTACCTTTGTCCGCCCCCTACTTGAATACGCCTGTCAGGTGTGGTCCCCCTACCAACAAGTCCACATTGCCAGAATTGAGAGTATCCAACGTCGATTCCTTCGCTTTGCTCTTCGAGAACTTTGCTGGAACAATCTCCTAATCCTACCTCCTTACCTAGACCGCCTTAAACTAATTAACCTAAATTCTCTAGAAGAACGAATAAAAACTTATGAAATTCTCTTCATTCATAGTCTTCTTACAGGTTCTATTGACTGTATAACTCTTTATAACTCCATCTTCCTTAATACCAACCCCCGCAACATACGAAATCCCCTTCTCTTTTATATACCCACCCACCGTACGTCTTATGGCTCTAATGAACCAGTCTCACCTTAACCTTAGTACCCCTTGTCTAAAACTCCGTCTCTTGAATCAATTCCCCCACTAACCAAAATTCGTAGCTATAAGTTTTCTTAGTTTTAAGTTAGATTAAGCTATATATGTATTAAGCCTAATAAATGGGGGTATTGCCCCCACCAAAATTAAAATTAAACAAAGTTTTATTAAAATCATTAAACCCGTTTTTGAGATAGTTATACAAAAAAACATATAATTGCTCTAGATGAGCTAAATCAAAAGTTTAAATTTCTTTTCTGGATAAACACGTACAAGTGTTGTATTAAATTTGAAGCAAATCTTTCAACCCATTTATGGTATAGGTCCAAATACAGTTTTCATTCAAACACATAGACCAACAGCGTTCAGACGCACGAATGCAAAGAAGGACAGACGAATGGACGTACAGAAACGCCAACGGTCACACCAAGGATTGTCATAGGTATGATGAAAATCAATTTGTTGAACTTCTCAATCGCATAGTCTTAAGTTCAATAAAAAAAAACTTGACATTTTGTTAAGGACGAAAACAATAAAAGCCCTACAGAGCCAGTAAAAATATTTACACTAAACAAACAGAGAATTTTTAAAGTTAGTTTGATTTAGCGTTGCCAGACGTCCCGGATTTCAGACATAAATTCATCTGTCCCGCCGGTGCAGCTTTTTTCCCGGGTTGGGACTCAAAATCACAAAATAATGCCTAATGTTCTTAAATATCTTTCAGTGATAGGAAACAATCGCTGCATTGTGATATAAGAAATTGACTTTAAAATTTCAATCGAATAAACCTAACTGAACGAAGAATGTATTTTTGCAAACTGACATCTGTAATTAAAATTGACAAAAGAAAAATATTTGCAAATGACAAATGACAAAAAACGTCATTTAATTTAGCTAAGTGTAGACGATTGGTAGATCTTACGATATTGTGAGACCTGGCAATGTCTGACAACTATCTACCATTGAGTTGACAATTAAGGTGTGTGTGTACACGGTTGGTAGAAAATCAATTACAATTTATTGTCAGAAGTTGGCTGACAGTTTATTTTTACATATAGCAGATAGCTGAAAATGGAAACTGCTTCATTTGAACCTTGGCAGCAAATTGTCTGACAATGAAAAAATTGTATGAAGCTTAAAAACCTACATCTAACAATTTCTTCATTGTCAGAAACGTCAGGCAACGATAAAAATTGGCAGGCCTGACAGTAAATTGTGTGTGTACACGATTATTAAATACCTTACAATTTACCGTCTAACAATTAATTGTCAGACAAATTTTTTGACAATTAATTGTAAGACTACACGGTTGTAATACATTGTGAGCATGTTTTTCACTGACAGATCTGACAATGCTTGATGCACCGTAATTCCTGTGACACACATAGTATATACACCATAGTATACGAATGAACCACATGTCTGTCAGGCTATACTACGGTAATACCAGCCGAGCAAAATAGTATGAGCGTGTTATCTATACTAGGGTTTTTTGCGTAGTATAGTCTTCTCCTTAGTGAAAGCAGCTCCATTTTTTTCAAGTGAATAAAAGATTTACTAAAACTCAGTGTCATATTGATGTTTATTATGATTTTTTAATATTTTCTAATTTGTAATTTCAAAATGGAAACGAATTTCATAAACGGAAAGTTCTTGACAGTGATCAAATCGCCCAGATTTTCAATATTTGGAGGGAAAATATCGACGGTTTGAGCGGAAATTTATTTTTATCGGGTTTTTCAATAAGAGCGCTACAAAAGTTTTTTTAAATAAAACGAAAACGGTTTTGGATATCAATGAAATTCTTTATTCTTGTAAAAGTACGTTCGATGCCATTACGTATGGAACTCGATTTCTTTTGCATGGCCACCACGGGCACGCTTGCAGAAGTCCAGACGCTGAACCCAATTTTCGATTGTGATTGATTGATTGTGACATTCGCTGTGTGGCTTGTGGCGCCGTCCTGTTGGAACCACATGTCCTCCAAGTCCATATCATCCAATTGGGGCCAAAAATATTCGGTTATCATTGAACGGTAGCGATCCCCATTCACAGTAACACAGTAACGTGACGGTCATGATCATCACGGAAGAAGTACGGCCCAATGACGCCGCTGGCCCATAAACCACACCTGCTAGGACGATTATGACGACCATAAATTGGACGGAGCGCTCTTAACGTTGAGGCCACTGACTTCGAATTTCGGTAGTAAATTTTAATAATTTCGACTCGTTGTTGGCTCGTATATATCTTTCCATCATGAAATGGCAAACCTTACTGAAGAGAAATGTCAAAAGAGCGGCAAGAAATATGGCGTCGTTTGCTGTCCCTGTCGCTCTACTTTTGTAGCGTCCCTGTTGAAAAACTCTTTATTTAAAGTGATTAAGCTGTAAAGATCCATACAAATTTTGAATATGTAAATATGTATGTATCTTCATTTGAAAGATTGAAAATTTGTGTTTGCCAGAATATGACTGGCTGTCAAACTATACTACGTTCTGTAGTGTGTCACGTAGCATGGTATTGAGAGTACTATGGTATTCATACCATGGTATCTATTCTAGATGTGTGTCAGGGGCATAAGGATGTCTTGGCGTTGACCCGTTCACCTTCCCCGTATGTCGGACTCGCTACATACCGACTAAAACTGCTCCAAAACCCTTATTGGCGTCTGACCTACCCCCTCGGGTACACTTAGCTTTTGAAATTATCAAAAGAATTTATTTATTTTGATCTACACGCATTTTATGTTTATTTATATATATTTGGTTACCCTTTTTTGGTTTCTTTTAAGTTTGTTATTCGTTAGATGGCATATCGATAGATAGAAAATTTGTTTCTGTAATGTGTTTTCTAACACTAGAGCAAGAGCAAAAAAGCTATATCTAATTAAGGACTTCATGGAAAGTTTGTAAATATTAACCTCATTTGCAAAAAATTTTGTCCTTAAATGAAGGATTAAAAAATGAAAAATGTTTTGATAGCAAAACCTAAAGTATCTATTTTATTTGAACCGCAACAAAAATGGAATGTCTCTCTGTGGGTTTCCATCCTTAATTAATATCAATTTATTTGAACAAATTCCAAGCTTATATAATTGTTCTCCAATAACACTAACCATCCGACTAATTAAGCAGTTAAAAATGATACATCAATATCAAACAGACTGTATAATTCTGCCGCCATCAAATGACGCAATATATAAATCCTAAAATACATACTTATGTCACTATGTTCCTGTGTATCTACGAGTAAACATATATAAACAGTAGGCTCCATATAGTAAAGCTCCATTTCACCATTCACTTAACAACAAGTTGACAATAAATTAATCATGCTAACTAAACCATAATTTAACGCAAATACTTGTTTAATATGTCACCAGTAAATAAATCTCCGAAGGACCTCGCTCCTGTTATAGTGCCGAAATAACGCACATAGCACACACTCAGTTAAACACGCGAAATTAATTACAAGCCATAAAGCATTTCCGCGTGCGCCACGTATTTTCGACAAATATTTTCCGTAATTTATATGTCGGGGTTTTCAACGTAAAACCCCCAAATATTCAAATAAAAACAATCATACCGACATTCCCTCGTCCTGGGCGATCAACATCATCATCATCATCACCACCAAACCGAAAATATTTACATAGCCAAAATTCTTTAGCACAAAAATTAACCGGAAATAAAGCATTAACCATTCATAATGGAATTTATATACTCAATTCATTCATATTCCCCCTTTCTCTATTTATTTACAGGATCTCGTTATCTTGCCCCACACACACATAAATAATTATCCTCATTCCGGTGGCAGAGAGAAAAAAAGAACCTTCATATTGCCAATCCCCCCAATTCGTACACTTCGAGGAAGAACATCATTAATGGCGAAATTTGTGTGTGATGGCATCCTTAGCGCAAGTTTGTATACAAATATCCTCGTTGAAATGACTTAATTATTCTGCGTGAGATAAGGGTGTACACATAAAAGATGAAAAACCCAAGCCGCTGCCGCTGTAACATCACGTCTCGTTATCAGCCCTCGAGGTGGCAGAACTGTCACAAACGGCAGCAGAGTTCTTTCATGTGAATCCAATTCATATACTCTATAAGGCAAGAAATCCTCACAAAGGATTCCGCACTTTGGGAAGACGACGAACAAGAAGTGTTGAATATCGGTTTTCTGATTACATCAGCGATTAATTCATTCCACCAAAAGACGCAGAAATGTGACTTCCCCAAACTACAGATCCCGAATCAGTTCAGGCAACAAACAGATAAACAGGAGCCACCATCTCCATCACCGCCGCCGCGCCGTCTTCCAGACATCATGAATGAACATTTGCCTTAATCAGATTAGGTACCCCCCGTAGAATAGGAAATAATAAGGGTTGGTATGTGCATGTGCTTGGTGGCTCACCGAGCGAGGTAAGTTATTATAATAAATGTTAATTATATTTAAATAACCATCATCATACCACCACTAACTATACACAATATCCTGACAACTGACAACACCAGCTATACCGCACCTGAATGGGGACAACATCAACATCAACAGCAACAACTACCGCACGCACCTGCGGATGTGTGTGGATGGGGTGACGGTAAACCTCTGCCTGTCTGCTACCCTTTTGGGGACACACTTCGTTCGGGGAATTAAATTGAATTAAATTAAATCACCGTGTTGTTGTGAGTATTGTGCGTGTAGGTATTGTAAGTGACGTGCCGCTGTTATCAGCAATTAGGAATTTTCAACATGTGTTCCGATAGGACTATGAAATTTGTGCTGAATGCGCGTTATGAATAAATACAAGGGCCATTGGCAGGGTATTTAAACATGGCTGGCAGATATTCAGCTAATTTTCGATTTAAGATAATTATTTATCTATTATATTTGGGACAATGAGATGAGAATGTGTGTATGAAACGCAATGGCTTTGTTTGGTATTTACGGAGGAGTTTTAGTAGAGTTATTATTATCAGACATTTTTTAATAATCGATTATGATTTTAGAAAAATTAAGATAAAATACAGAACGCTCAACAACTTTAGAAACGCCATTTGCGTCAGAAATTCAAAAACGCAAACTATAGGTTTTCCAATAAGGACTTGACAACTTTTTTTTAAATAAAACGCAAACCATTTGAGAGAGGTATTTCAAAAATTTTATCAGCGGCTTGAAGTACAATCAAAATACTTATGAATGGAACTCGACTTCGTTCATACGGCTACCGCGGGTAAGTTTGCAGCGGTCGATTCGTTGGACCCAATTTTTGATGACTAGGCCACACATTTCGGCCGAAACGGTCGCTATTTCGCGTTCAATGTTGGCTCTGAGCTCTTCCAACGTCGTCTTCGGCTTGTTGGCATAAACCAATGACTTAACGTAGCCCAAAAGAAAATAGTCTTGAAGCGTTAAATCGCACGAACGAGGCGGCCAATCGACTGACCCATTTCTTGAGATAACACGCTCATCAAACTAACTCTTCAATAAATCGATTGTAAAGTCTGCTATGTATGTGGCTTGTGACAGCACCCTGTTGAAACCACTTGTCGTCCAAGTCCATATCCATATCCGATTCGGGGCAAAAATAATCGGTAATCATGGCGCAATAACGCTGGCCATTCACAGTAACGTGACGATCGTTATCGTCGACGAAAAAATATGGCCCAATAACGCCGCCGGCATGCAAACCGCACCAAACAGTTATTTTTTGTGCATGAAGTGGTGATTAATGAAGCATAATGTGGATTTTCATCCGACCAATAACGCATATTTTGCTTATTGATGAACCCATTGAGCCAAAAATGAGCTTCGTCACTGAAAATGATTTTGCGAGGAAATTCATCATCTTGGCGCATCTTCTCCAGAGCATAATCGGAGAACGTACGTCACTTCAAATGGTCCATGGGCTTCAATTATTGAGTCAGCTTGATCTTGTATGGATTTAAACCAAGATCCTTACTCAAAATACGCCATAATGTGGTCTGAGCGATGCCCAATTCTTGAGAACGCCGCGCGCCGTGGAATTGACTGATTTGGATCGTTTGCTACGAACGCCTGAACGGCAGCGATATTTTGGACACTTCGACCAACCCGTTGTCTCACTGATACGGCAACATCACACAACAAATATGTAGACTCAAATTTTTGATCTACACTTGTTATTGCTGTCTACTAGAGCGAGAATTACGACCGAAAATTGGAGTTACACTCTTAAAGTTGCGGTCACCGACTCTGAATTTCGGTAGAAAATTTTTATAATTTGCAGACGTTGCTCGTTCGAGTACTTTAAGATGATGAAAATGTTGAGTTTGCTGAATTAATTGACAATGACAGTTCGATGATTAGTGAAAGGGTGCGTTCACAAATTAAATTCAAAGTTGTCAAGTCCCTATTGGAAAACGCGATACAAAAGTCCACTGTTCGACTGTCAACTGTTATTTTCGTTAACGCAGTTTGATAAAGTCCTATGTTCAATAACTTCATTTTGGCTGTAACTCTGAAGTAGAAGAAACGAGTTGACAGCAAACATACTGATAAGCCAGCGAGTGTGTTCAGTAAACCTTAAATGAGTTTTCTAAAAAATTGACTTTCGTTCATCGAACAGGAGCCAAATTACCGCTTCAGTGACCGATCGAATGAAAATGTCAAATTAGAGTAATCGATTGCTGGATGGAGTAAGCGGTAATAGCTAAGCTCACATAATTCGATAACTGATGCGGTAATTTGGCCCCAGGTTTTGTATAAGCAAGACAATTGCAAATTTGTCGATTGCAATATCTGCGTCAAAAAATGGTGATAATATGTCAGATTAACGGTTTTTATTTTTTCTTAAATTAAATTTGTAAATTTTTTATAAAAATTGAACATGCTATAATTAACATTTGAATTACTTGAGAAAATAAATTTGTCGACACGAATTTTCATTATTATTTAATTATATTTAACTGGACGAATGTTGGTTTATGCGCAGGTCAATGGTCGCTCTATGTTAACTTCACCGGTGCCACTATGCTGCGTTTTCCGCAAAAATAAATCTACTGCTACAAAATCTACCCCTATAGCCAGTTAAAACTATATACTACTGTGACAAAATCAAATTTACTGAAATTCTTTTTCAAAATACCTGAACGCTCAAACTTCTTTAATAGGCCGCGTTCACCTCGTAGTCCGATAGGATATCTAAGATACTTTAGGATCCGATTCGTTCGCGAACGACCAAAACGGGATAGGTAACATTTACTGTCAAAGTCAAAAAACGACGTGACTCCACCAGGGTTGGACGAATCAACTACATACCTAATTTACTACAACTTGTTAAGTCTGCTACATACGTAGTTAATTCATAAAAAAAATAGAATAATGGAAACCAATTTTGCACATTTATGATCTTATGAAGGTAAGGTAATGAAGATCGAGACAAGACAAATTTTATCTCTACAATTTTAATCTCTACAAAACTTTTCCAAATCTCACGCAAAAGTTTTAAGTTGGAGAGAATAAATCTAATTTAATGTGTTTTTTAGTATATCTCTGAAACGGGTTGTCTTACAAAAGTCGTTCATACCTTTTTGGAATCTCCTCTCGATGCTTTCAAGAGAAGTCTCAGCACCTTTTACAAAAAAACCAGTTTTGACAAAAATCACTTTCGGAAATACGGTGGCTGTCAAAATTTGTCCCGCAAAATAATGCTTATATCATTCTTTTTCCTGGCAAAATATAGTGGAGTCATTTTGTACAGCAATTCACAATAGTAGGAATTTTGCGCGCGAACTGCGTACTGCTCGGAAAAATATCCGAGACAAAATTTGTCCCAGGAAAAAAAATGTATGGGAGACAAAATTTTTCCCGATCTGCGTACTAGGCTTAAACACTTTTGCAGCTTAAGACTACTTAAATCTTATAGCTAAACTATTTTCTCTTCTTGCAATAAGCTTATATAAGCTTAGTCTTATAAAAATCCTTTTCTGAAAACTCAGCTCTAAATATGTCGATATAATCCCATAACAAGTCATGTTTAAGAGTTAAGGTCACTTCATACTTCTATGAAAAAAATAAAAGAATTTGAGTTTTATACCTCCTATGTATATCAAGAAACAATCTGAAGTTCAAAGAATAAAAGCTTTGCAGTAGGATCCTAATGAGATCTTTAATGCAACAACGCAACTACTCACAAACTTTACTTTTCTAAAATAGTAAATTAGTACTAGGCGTAACAAATGTTAAAAAGTTACAATTCGGCCAACCCTGTACTCGGCACAAAAGAAAATAGATCAGCTGAAATGTCAGCTGTTCTTCAAAATTCCCCTTGCATAGTTTAGTATACCAAAATTTTTTGGATAGCTTTAGATTTCTGGTTGACATCAGCTGTTTCGTTCATCAGCTGATTTTTCCTATGGTATTACAACAACACAAATATATCCGGATACCCTTGGATACGTAGGTGAACGCGGCCATAGAATCATTCACAAAATAATCCGCTGTACATTTTCTGTAAGTGCAGCCAATTTGTAGTGAACATTCCATAAGCTCAAATAGCATAAGAAATTAGTTAGATGCATCCATTCCCAAAAAGATATCTGTTTTTGTATTTGTTTTGCTTGTTACTAACTGGTTTAATGAATTGGAACTGTTACTGCAACTGCAATAGCTATCAAAAACTTTGTCTACACATTCCCAACATTTGAGATATCTATAGCTGATTGAAATCTATGCGAATCTACTTAACAAAGTTATATGAAAAATTGAAAAGAGGTTGCAGCTCATTTCAACCTATTGTAAGCGTACATCGAGTGGTTTGACTAGTTGAATTTCAAAACGTCAAAAGTGCTGCACCCAAAAGTTACAAAGTCTTTCAGTTACGACCTCATCTCCGTCTGTAGTTGCATTGCGTTTTGTTCGTAATATTCAATGTGTGTGCATTTAATATTTTGACAGCTATTCCAGCTGCAACTTCGTCTTTATTGTTTTCAGCCAGTAACTCCGCAAAAAACTAAATGTCAATTAGTGGAGACAATCAAATTTATCTGAGCGAATTCATAAAACAAATTAAAATGATTAATTTAAGATATTTTAATTTTAGTTTGCGTACCTGATTTTCAAAAAACATTCTTAATTCATTGCCTTTGTATATAAAACGTATAGTACTTTCAAGAAGACGAAAGATTGTGGCGACATCTTAAGTATGGGGACAGTACTTGCTAGAAAAATATTCTCTTTTTTACTACTTGTTTTTTATCCTATTCTATTCTCCACTATTCTCTAGATCGCTAATTTCAGCACCACCACCAGGCTAGAATTCGCAATACAAAATCACGCTCCATGATAATACTAAAAGTTATATATACAAAGATTTGCTCAAATAGATAAACTTTGTATTTTAATTTCTAAATTATGTAAAAATCTACAACGAAAATATATCTACTTATTAGAAAACTACTTTGGACTTGCTTTTTATCTTTATATTATTATTTATTAAGATTTATTTAAAAGAAGAGAAAATTGAGAAAAAGTGTTCTATTATTTTTGAATTTTGTGTTTTCCCTGTTGGCTTGGTTGAGCTACAAATACGAAAATACCCAAATAAGAAGTTAATAAAAAAAAGGTTTTTCTTTTTCCAATAAACGAATAAAAGCTAAGCGTGGGTAGGTGTTTTTCATACTGTTAATTTAAAGCTAGATGGCGTTTTTGAGGTTCTGTGGCAGTATTGCCAATGCTACTGATTTTTTTGGAGAATTTATTTTTGAAGTAGCAACGCTGGTTAATGGTCCCTTATTCCTGACTAGATTGTTTGAAAACATTAATGATTTGTGTCAAGGTCGGTTCTTTGATTAATAAGGTAGGCTTACTTTAGATGTGTTCACGATACTACACTGCCGGACAAAATTAGAGGAACGATGCATGTTTCCTCTCCCAAGGTCAAATATAGACTAACGGGATAGTTTGTTTGCATATTTTATGAAAGTAATTGTTCCTATAGTAAGTATAGTGATATATAGCTGTCAGATTTGAAATCATTTGGCTAACGAAAAATTTGACTGTTAAAGCGTTTGCACAAGTTTGAGTTTCATGTGTTTTTTTTGTTTGGCTTTTCTTTCATTTAATGTTATCAAAGTCCTACTGGAATATTGTTTATGACAAATGTGATTATTAAAGCAAAAATGCCAGATTTAAGTGAGGTTCAAGTAGCCCAGGCCCTGTATTTGATCGAAAATGGCTTTTCGTACCATGAAGTGGCCTCAAGGCTAAATGTGTCAAAATCCGTTATTTTTCTAAATGTGAAAAGAAACCGGTTCTCTGAAAAGGAATCCCGGACAAGGCAGGAAAAGGTCACGACTCAAGGATTCTGCATTAAAACCGTGCAGGCCAGTAAGAGCTCCCCTTCTCTCCAGGCGCCATAGAGTAGCGCGTGTTGCCTTCGCACGTAACCATATAAACTGGTCTGAGGATGACTGGCAACGAGTTCTCTTCACTGAAGAGTCCAGATTTTGCCTCAAGCCGGACGACAGGCGGGGCAAAGTGTACAGAAGATCAAATGAGCGGTATACACAATGCAACATCAGTCCTCGAGTTGCTTATGGTGGCGGTTCCATAATGGTTTGGGGTGGCATATGTTTGGGAGCCCGCACGGAGTTATGTGGTTGAGAATGGGTCTTTGACAGCAGAGCGGTATGTGAGGGATATTTAGCAAGAAGTTGTTGTGCCATTTGTACCAAATAATTAGCGAAAATTTCATCTTAATGCGGAATAACGCTCGTCCCCACACTGCGAATAGAGTTTCGGAGTATCTTCGAGAGGCCCACTTGAACACCTTAGACTGGCCAGCCTGCTCTTCTGATTTGAATCCCATCGAGCATGTCTGGGACATGCTTGGTAGACAATTAAAGGAGAAAAATCCGAGTCGTCAAACATAGAAGAGCTAAAAAGTGCTTTACTTGAAGCTTGGGAGCAAATACCATAGCAAAACATTGATAAATGTAATCAGAAGTATGCCAAGGCGACTTATTTCTGTCCTCAGAGCAAGAGAGGGAATACTAAGTACTAACACATCCCCACTTTCAATAAACTTCAAAGGTATACTTCAAGTTTTGTAAATCAATGAAAATAAATTTTTTAGCAAAATTTCCCTTTTTTTAGGTTTTTGTGTTTTTTTTTTAAGGAAAACAAGTAGCAGATTTTTTTTTTATTTCAAGTAACTCTAAATTGAGCAAGTTATAAATCCTCATCAAAGAAATAAAGATGAAATGAAAATAAACCAAGATTTTTCACTTTTTTCATGCGTTCCTCTAATTTTGTATGGCAGTATATTTAGAAAATGTTTAAGATTAAGAATGAGTTAGTAAAGTACTTTAAAGTTAGCAAATTGTCAAGTTGTATCATACTAATACCTTATTGATATGCCGTTTAAAATGTGTCGCCAAAGTTTCTTCTCTATGGTAGGTATGTGTTCTCGACTAACGCAAGAATTTGAATCAACTATTATGGATCATTAGCAGGTTTAAGTCTTGCATCACACTGCACCTGCGGTGCAGGCAACTCAAGGTTATTAAATAATTAAACGTTCAATTATATGAGTTAGTTTCTCTAGTTCATTTCAACTACTAAACTACCTAGTTCACTTATAGTTCAAGCTTCTTAGAAGAAATACGAATTTTATTGCATCGGCCGGAGAAACATCAGAAGCTCAACGCATTTCCAATAAATCGAGAGCGATTCTAAGGCAGCTTAACCCGGCTTTTAATTTCTATATTTTTTAATGTTGCGCGGTAGAAACCTCGTAACGATTTTACTTAAAAAAAGTCGAAAAACCTATTATACTGACAACATGAGTAAATCACAGTTTAAAAATGGTTTATTTTGTATCCGACATAAAAATGAATATGGAATTACGAGTATAATACATTTTTCGACGAAAGAGACATTAAAGTTAAAAATAACAAACAGAAATATTTAAAAATACTCCTTCAATTTCAATGCCTTATAATTTTACCAATACAACGTGATTATTTGCAATTTTTGTCTTAAAGCCAAACCGTAAAAAACTAATATCTAGAAATGATAAAGATTTACTTTCCCGTCCAAAGTTATAGTTACCTTTCTTTATTTCTATATTGCAAAACAAAAACAAACCCTAACATTCCATAGCAATGCCTTCGAGTTATCTAAATGGCCTTGAGATCTCTTCGAGTATTCGTCGATTAAGAATTTCAATTTCTATTTTAATTGACATGTACAAAGTATAACGAGTTCGGTATAAACCTCAATATTGTATCTGGAAATCGACAATACCATTCAATTGGAAAATCACTTCACCAACTATCAACCCGGGGTTCCACTCTATTACCCGACAATAACCACCAGGCTCTTCCTTATTGCATATTCTCCTGCTATACACCAGGTCATCATAGTTTGAACATTCGACCAACTTCAGCTATTTGAGATAATCCTTTTGCCATTATGGCACGTGCAATGCCTTAGGCCGATTCCTATTTAAGTTTCTGCCCTGTGATCTGACTAGCCTCAAACCAAAAACCTAGAAATACCAACCGAAAGATTAAAGCACCAAACCGCACGGCTGTCTCATTTCCCAAAAAACAGTTGTTGCCTTTAATGGCAAAACATTCGGCACTGCCAACACACACGGCTTGTAACAAATGCGAAATGCCAATTGCCAATAGGCTCAATCGATCGCCATTAATTCGCCATTTGTATCCTATAGCCCTGGCCAAGCCTAGCTATTGGGGTCGAGTCGATGAGCACTATGAGCAGTCAGCGTCCAATATGCAGGAATCTGTATAAGCAGGAAGCAGGCGGGTGACAATAGACTGCCCATGCCCATATTGTGGATGGAGGCGACTATTTTCATTTTGGGTTTTGTGGTTCTGCTCTTCGCTAATAGTCGCCAATTAGACGAAAACGCTAATTTAGAGCCAACTATATGGTCGATGTGTGCATTGGACCAAATGCAGCGCGTTCCTATGCCTGGCAGATGTGACACACACACACTAACACAAAATTTTACTTACACTTTATATGGGAAAATGTTTAGTTTAACATAAACTCATCGGGTGCACAGAATTGCAATTTAATGAATCGATGATTTTTATTATCACCGATAGGAGGAGCGGCTGTTGCAAAAGCCAGACCGATGCCAGTCCGTCGAACGCATTCCAATTTCCAACAAAAAACCAGTCACCGATGGTATTTCGCCTCGGGACACAGAGCCAATTCCGTTCAATTAACGGAGGTAATTTGCTCAAATGATTGGAAAATATTTTCCATTCTATTGGTGTTGGTGGATAGCGGAAAGGTGGAAGGGGTGTTCACCTATCATGCTTTCGAAACGAATGTGCGTGATGCTGGTTTTGTGTGCAAAATGTGTGTTGGAATTCGGGTTTTGTTTTGCGAAATTTGAGATTTTATTTTATTTTAAGTTTTGATTTTGGTTGGACTTTAATCCAATTTAAGTTTTAAATGAAATAAAGTTTGGGGTATAGTTGAAATCCATTTCTAATAAAGCGGAGTGAATTTAGTGAGTTTATTGAGGCAGTTTATCGGCAGCAGAAATAGGTTGCGAAATTAATAAATTAAATAAAAAACTAATTTGTCAATTTTGTTTTTAGATTTGCTAACTAAACAATAAGTGAATTATACTGCAATTAAAAAAAATACTCTGTATTCAAAAATATATCGCGAATTTGAACACCTGAAATAAAAAACACGAAGTGCGATCAAAAATCGCAGAAATATGTACCCAAGATGGAAAAGTAACAGTTCGACAAACTCGAAATAAGTCTACGTTTGCGACTCGCAGAGCCAATAGCTAGATATACTTGTAGGCTATAAGCTCTATCGAAATAGGGAGAAAACAAGTAGTTTAAACGTTCCCTGACTTCACGGTTTTATGGTGGTTAGTAAGTTCTCGCACAGAAATAACATAATCATGTCTATTACAGAATTCGCAGAATTTTACTCCCGGTGAGTTGACTCGATTCGCATCCGCTGTAAAACTCAATTACATATGAAATTCGTCGGATGAACTACATTGTCGATTCCTAAAATTACCTTATCATTTATGAACTTTCGTATCGACACTGTCAGCTATAAACATTTATTCAAATGGCCTAGGCTGTGATAATAGTATTGCTTTCGATCAACGAAATCAAGCATCGATCGTTGAGAGTGGTTAGTACGAAGAAGGAGGACGGTTCAAAACCAACGGTGTGCTCTTTTTTTTTTTAGATTTCTTGCTCTCGCTAATGGATTGCGAATTCTGTAATACCATATAAGTTGAACAAAATTTCAGTGGTGCAGGGATTTTTACCGACATTCGTTCAACTTTCATTCGTCTGATTCAGATAAAAAAAATTTGGAAATTAATTTAAACTGTCACTTTAGCTCATTCGCCGAATTCTGTAATAAGGGTGAATATTGAATATTGAGCTTGAATTGTAGTTAGTAACCCTCGGCAGAATGGTTAGCGCGTTAGGCTTTCATGCAGTAGGTCTTGGGTTCGATTTTCAGCCGCTGTAAAAAAGTTTTTGAGGAGTGTACTGCCTCTTGCGAGAAATTGAAAAATCCTCTTAGAATATCTCTTGTCATGAAAAGTGCTGCTTATTTTTGCCGTTCGGAATTGGCAGAAAATTGTGGGTTTCTAGTGACGAACACAGGAATGTTTGTAAGTCACTTGGTTTAGGCTCCATCTTTTGAATCCATTGATGTTAATCAAACTCTGGAGATCAATGCTCAGTCTTTTGAATCGGTGTATTCTAATTTTTCTCAACCTCAGGGGAATTGTCCTTAGATAAATATTGGATCTATACATATTTCCTTTGAAATACTCAGACGTCTTAAGCGCACTTAATTATCTAAGGCTAAATTCAATTCCCGGTGTTGACCTAATATTAAAAAGTTGTTCTAAACCTCTTTATGCACCTTTGCATACAATATTGTAAGTATCTCTGTCATCGAAGATATTTTCCACAATTCGCAACTTTTTTGAGTGTTTAGTAAGAACCAGTGTTGATTGACTTTTGACAAAACATATAAGTCATGTTCAACATGGATTTATTTCAGGAAGGTTAATTCTTACAAACGGGACTTGTTTTTCCTCGTTTGTTTTTGATATTTGAAAATTTAAGTCAAATTGAAGTTTTTGATTCGGTTAGCACAGTATTTTGCTTTTTTAAATTGACGCATATGGAATTCATTCAAGTTTACTCAAATGGATTTCTTCATTTTTAATTGTCCCCGCCAAAAAGTAAAAATTCATAATCATACTTCAAGGTCAATTGAATGTACGTAAGGTGTTCCGCAGGGTAGTCACCCTGGGTCACTGCTATTTATCAAATTGCCTAAGCCTCAAAAAGATCTGGAAAGTTTATCTTACTGGTGTTATTTTAACTGCTTAAATCTTTTTCCTCTCTTGATAACTTCTAACTTATGAGTTTACTTATTCTCCTAACTCCAGGCTCTTCTAAGAATATCGAAGTTTTTGGGGTTATTTTTGACTCTAAATTTTTATTCTCTGTTGATTTAAAGTAATTTCACAGATTTGACCCACTCGCACTTGTTTCCATATTTACTTCTGTACTAGGGCCAAATCTTGAATAAGCTGATGTTTTCTAGAACTCTTGTCAACATTTTTTTTTCAGATAGAATTTAGAGAGTTCAAAATCGTTTCACAAGATACTATTTATTTTACAAAACATGTTGAAATTTCTGTCCATGTTTCAAGGCCAGGCAAGGCTTTTTAGCTCTGCAATCTTTGAAAGCCAGAAGAACAACTCACGATATTATTTTGTGTGGATATTCATTGCTGCTAGAACTGTTTAAATCGTTCATTTGAAATCATCGAATCGTTCAACAATCGATTAAGAAAATGATTCGATTATTTGAATCGATCGGTCATTCGATCATTTTGACTTTGAGGCTTTAATAGTTTTCACAAAATACTCTTTATTGTAAGCCATAAACTGCCAAATGAGATCGAATGATGGCTACTATGTCTATGAATTAAAAAGCTTCACAAAATTTAATAAAAATAGATTTTATTTGTTGCGCCGGAAAAGAGCAATTTTAGGGCTTTCAGGTCATATTTGGAACTAAATACTCTATGTACTTCATAACTGAGTTCGTCCTTTAGTTGTCAAGTCATAAAATGTCAAATTCCATTAAAGGATGGTTACGATGTCGATGGATTAAAAATCGCCCAAAAATGCGAAAAAAAAGAGATTTTATTTTATTTATTTATTATGGGTTCAATTCCCACAAAACAATAAGCATACCGGATCCTGATACCTCAAATAACACCAATTCAACCCAAAAATTGTTTTTGCGGCCCACAACGTCGGCAACCAAAAACCAACTCGATCAATCATGTTCTTCACTCCCGAGTTCAACCCAGAAATTCCAGTCTATCGACCGTTCGCCGTTCATAATCCACATTGATTGAAATGGAACAAATGGAATCGAGTAAATCATGGTTAATCGAGTTAATTGATATCGAAAATCGAGACTCATTGAGATTGATTGTGATTTCGAACATCAATATTTTTCGATGATCGGATCAAAAAAATCGAATCAATCCTGATTGATACAGCTTTAATTGTTGCCACATAAAATGTCCTGATTTGCTCTCCTTAATATGTAAATAAGCTTAAAGAAGGCTGTTAAGAAAACGATCTCTTCTTTTTGAGTCAAGGCATAGAACGAACTATGGAATGAACGAACTAATTTCAAGACCAATTAGTTCAATGAATTTTATGATCATGTTAATATAAAACTCTCCAGAAAAAGTTTAAGAATGTAGTATATGACATTAAACTTTTGTTATATAATTTTAAGTTAGTTTGTACTATTTATTTTGATTATATATATTAAAGCTAATAAGCTCGTAGATCAAATAAATTAAGAAAATAACTTAAATAGAAGCTTTAAAGCACAAAGTGCTTTTATCCAAAGATTTAAGCTTTTAAAGTTTTAAAAACTTAAGTACAAGATATTTGAAGGTTTTAAATCAACAAAATCTCATGCAGTTAGTGAAAAAAGGGTACCTGTGAGTTTCATTAAAATGATGATCATGTGATAAATATTTCTATAACATCTTCAGCGTTTCCCGAATGCTCGAAGCTATCTAAGATTTTCCCTGTACTTAAAAAATTGTGATCGATCGATTTAATTTACTATCTTTACTTCAATCTGTTTTAAGTGCTCATCACAGTTTCATAATTGCAATGATCAAGGTCCTTGACGAAATATGGATTTAATATGACCTAGATAATGGAACTGTTCTCTGTTTGCTAGATTTTTCAAATGTATTTCTCATAGTAGATCATCAAATAATTTACATGAAATTTAAACGCTACTTCGGCGTTCCATAAGGCTCTATACTTGAACCTTGCCTATTTTTTCTTTCGAATATTTTGATTCACTTGAATGTTGATTATGTGAAAATTTATTTGCTTCATCCAATTGGCTTACAAGTGGATCTAGTTTTTGGAATGTATGAAGACCTCCTAGCACTGTTCTCTTAACAATGGCTTAAATCACAATCGATCTTTATACCTCCTCATTTCTAGGAAGTCTTGCTTCTAAATCCGGCTTATCTCTCAAAAGTGAAACTTAGGTTCATGAATATTGTGACTAGTCTTAGGTTTATTTTAACATTTCTCTTTTAAAAAAGAGACATCCGTCTTCCGTAATGGGAATTATTTACCAAAAACTAAAAAAAAAACCTGTTTTATTACAAACATGAAACACGTACAGGGACACAAGTTCGAAGTTTAAACAAATTTGATAAAATCGTTTTGAATAAATTTATAAAAAAAATACTAAATTTCGGTCTAAAAGAGCTTACAAAATCAAATTTCTCTTCAAGAGAATGGAGGGAATGGAGAATTGACCTTGGAGAATGGAAGCAAATCGATTAACAGTGGATAAAAAGACGCACAGAAGAACAGACAGAGAGAATGACAAAAACCACTTTGCTGAAGTTCTCTATCATCGAATTCTATAGTTTTGACCTCGAAAATTTCTTACACGAAATAACTAGAAAGCCCAATTCTTGATTTAGTTAATCAAGAATATTTAGCTCCCATAGAACAGTGTTAGTTTTGTAATTACTTGAAAACTACTCTATCGATTCGTAATACACTTCCCACTTATTTATAATATTTAATGTAGGTCCCATAAATCTGCATTCCAGATTTATTACAATGAAATTCATACGATTTTTCGAATATATGGTATATCTCTATTGAGTCGACGATTTTGTTATAATTTTCGAATCAGGTATTCTTTAAAACAAAAAACCTAATGTGACATGTAAACTCTAAAAACAAAAATTCATACTTAATATTGTAAACAGCCTATTTTTAAGGTATTGCTATATGATACTACTTAAAAATTTGTTAACTTTAAAGTAGTTAAATAACTCATCTTAATTTTAAACATTTTCTCACTTGTATCGTACTAAAGCAATTTTCTTAACAATGACAGTTCGCGCAAAAAAACCAAGTAAACAGACCTTTTTTGACAATTTTAAATGTCAAAGTGTCAAATGTACGATACTAAAAGTATGTACATATGTGATGATTTTAAATTTAATAAAATGCAAGAGAAATTTTGATGCTAAATTTAATTAGAATAACAGATGTTCGAAACAACAAATTTCAAGCTAATCAATTATTTGAGCTTTATCGTACGGCACACATAATTATTGACATTTTATTTTAAAATAGCTATATTTTTCCCGCAGCAGAATACCTACTGTAGGTACTTACCTATGGCTTTAAATTTAATTTTCCTCAAGAAACCTCGCCTGAATATCGTCCCTCTACTTTCCCACTTAATACAAAAGTCAAACTCACGAATTTAATCCCAATTTGGTAAACATCCTCCATTCTTTTTTTGTTTGTTGTTTGTCTTTTTTGTATTCTAAGGACCAAGTCGTCTACCTCTTTTCTGAGCAGAGTTTGCTGCATCCACATCTTCCAGCAATTTCCGATGCAAAAAAAAAAACTACGTATCCAGCTGGGTGTCACCTCGGTAAAGATACATCTTGCGTTTTAAACTCCGAAGACAAACGGAGACCGCCAGTTCCAGCAACAACAGCAAAGACGATGACAATCCGTACCGCAAGCAAAGAAAATGGGATAAGGAATAAACCACCTGCGATTACCTTACCTACATACATATATACCTACCTTAAGATTGTAGAAAGGTGCTTGCTTACCTATACCTCACAGACAATTTCGTTCTCCTGGAGCATCCTTTTCTATTTCCTCTTGCACACTGGGTGTATATTTGATTTTCCTTACCGTTTGTTCCGCACAGGATTTTCGGTACGCTCAATTTGGTCCTTCGTGTAGTCTCCTTATTGCTTGGTGCAGAAGTAGCAATGGTTACTTCTTGATTGCTCCCTTGATGGGATTGATTTTCAACACACAAGTCAGGCGATAGAGCAACCTTTCAAGTAAAGTTCAACTGAGCGCATAATATTCTCGCTTCCACTTGAATTCTCAAGATTTGGTTCTGTAATTTGCTTCAGACTTTAATATATTTTTTTTCTCGAACTTACATTTCCCAAAGTTAATCCTCCATCTAAAGGATTGGACAGTCAGTTGGTTGTACAACGAAGCCTGTTGCACCTTCGAAACTCAAATTTTTGTTACATTTTTCAATGTTCTCTTCGGCTTCAAGGACTTTTTTGCTTTTTTGTTAAATGAGCGGTAGATGTGGTATGGGAGAAGAAAATCCTCTAGGAAAGAAAAAACTTCAACGTTATTGTTTGAATTTTTTTTACTCGTCTACCTAAGGTGAACCTAGAACATAAATCTCAATAATCGTTTATCATGAGATGTGGTGGGCGTTGGGACTGGAATTTATTTTGTTTGTTTTTTTTAGATGAATAAGAAAAATATATAAATTGCACAAATGGGTTGTGTGATTTTGTCGAAGGTAAAATTAAAATCATTTTAAAGGATACATTTTATGCAAATAAAAATAAGTGCGATCAGAAGTCAGATTTCTGATAGCTTCAGTAAGATTTCTGATGGCGCTGTCATCGACGACAGTACGGTTCAATGTTAGAATAGCCTCTCCTGTCAAGAAATCAACTTCAGTGTTCCAAACATGGCAGCCTATTGAATAATACTGAAGCGGCAACTAATCCGATCGAGTAATAATCCAGGTACAAGGTCATGCAGTTCACTATTTGGGAAACTTAGAAGCCACGACAACCGTTGCAAGGTCAAAATTAAATAAGAGAAAATGTGATTGAAAATAAAATCAAAACAGGAGAGAACACCAAAAGGTCTAAAATACGTACAGAGCTCTCAAAACTGAGGTAGGTTAAGATCCTTCTTGGGAAATACATCCAAGAACGCCTTACATCCTGAATCGGTTTAGACAGAAACTACCTTCATATAATACCGGGTTTCCCAACTGACCACTACAAGATGAAAAGATGCATGCAGATTTTGCAGTACTCATAAGGAAACATCGGATCATAAATTAGATAGATTTTATGCATTCAATACATCCCAGTACATATTGAGACATAGTGGAATACAATCTCTGAAAGTAATCCAATTACTTAAGTTTCTCAAAAAAACAAATCTGGACGAAGAGCCGTAAGATGAGCGATCTCATCCAGCTCTAGACGATAGATCTAAAGTCGCAGTGCACTTAAACTCCATTATTATTAATTTACTCATCCGGCCATTGTGCACTATAAGCCCACGTAAAAACCCCATTTGACTAGCTCCATGATCTAAGAAATTCGATGAATGGTGCATGTTACAGAAGTTACCGAAGTTCACCTTAGAGCTGACCGGACGTCCTCTTTTAAAAGAACGTGCTTTCATTCGTTTTATAAAAAAAAAGTCCGGTATCGTTTAAAAAATAACATCATTTTTTTCTCTGTTTGGGTTTTTTCAGCTTGCTAAATCTTTCGACATCACAAAACTACAACAAAAAATTTGTCAACAATTCAGTTTTCTGCATCTATCTAGTGTGAACATGACCTTCAAAATATGTGTACCTGAACTCATTCAATTCTGAATACACCGGCATATTTTGTTCTCTTTTAAATAACCGTCTAAACATATCTTTTCATTTGACTGAAGAATTCGATAGTAAAAAACATTACTTAAGCTTCAACATGTAAACAAAAGTTTTACATACATAAATGACATAGTAAGGGAATTTTTAAAAATTGTAGTTAAAGGTGGAAGCGAAACAAGGTCCTTAAAATACTCGTATCTTTAGAGATGGGGTAATTTACATGGAAGGATTACAAAAAAATGAAGCGATATGGAAAATTCATTGCTCTATCTTCGAATCGAACTTGTGCACTTAAGCGAAAATAAATTGTTTAAATCAATTTTGTAACCTGCATAAAAAAAATACAATATTGGATTAGGTACACAGTGAATTTTTTAGGATTTAAAAATTTGTATTTTCAATTCCTGATCGTTAGACTAATGTTGGGAGAATATTTGGTTAAAATTGGTTAAAAGTCAAACATTTTAGAGTAATTCGTTTTTTAAATAAATAAATAAAAAAATAGGAATACATATATCACGGGAATGATGGACCTACAATTTTCTGCCTATTCCGAAAGGCTAATAAGCAGCACTTTTCAAAATATTGGAGACTTTTTCCAAAATGATTGCTGTGTATCCGAAATAGTGCGTTTTTTGTAAAGAAGTTTTGGCCGAAATGAGGCACGCATGTGCCTGCTGTACGCAAGTTTGTGCCAAAAATTCGTTAGACTGGAATCCTAGTGGACAACACTCATAGTTCCCGTCGTAGTACGGTGCGCTGTGTGAACAGACGAGAATGTGGCTGCTGTAGCCGAGAGTGTGAGACTCAATTCATGAACATCAACTCGCCATCGATATCAACAGCTCAACATTTCACGCAATACCCTGAGAAGAATTCTGCACAAAGATCTCGGATTATTCGCTTACAAGGTTCAATTCACACAGCAATTGACGCCGCAAGACCATCCGCTTCGTTATCGCTTCGCAGTTTGGACCTCAGAGCAGCTTGAATTGGTCAACGATTTTCGGCGAAAAATCACCTTTTCTGACGAGGCGCATTTTCATCTCGGTGCCTACATTAAAGTGACAGAATACACTACGGCTACGCTAGCCGAGGCAGCTACTTGAATGACGTTGTGTTCCATAATTAATAGGAATGTTTGTTGTTACTAATGAAACCATAGTCATTATTTAATTTTTATTTTGTACTAGCATAAAAATTGACTTAATTAATTTTACTTTAATTTTTGTATGTTTAATTTTTCATTTGAAATTTTTGAAGGTGCCCTTTTTTTTGTGGGCATATAGATCTGGTCAAACTACTCGTATACCAAGAGACATTTCGTCACGTTGAGATCAAGTCTTTGATCTTATATTTAGAAATTTAATCAATGTCTCCTGTTGATCCAATGTCGTCCTTTACTGGTTCATCAGTCCATTTATTCCCATTACTTCCGGAACAAAAAATGAGACTGAGGTTAATATAAGGCTATCAAGCTCAATCTGGCATTGCTAGACCAATTTGGAGGCTAATATACTCGAAATGATGTCTTAGGACACTGTTTCTGTTAATGTTCAAAAGATTATCAACCTTGGCATCACTTATCAGTTTAGCATTTTGATTTTGGTGTTTTATTTTTTCTCATAAAATGGAAGAAAGAAGAAGAAACATTTTATCTGTGCAAAACGATGAAAATCAATCGAGATACATTTGCCCGATGTGAACATATGTATGTCAGTTCGAATTATAAAACAATCGATCCAAGGAAGATTTAACAAGATTAATTTCTAATCTACGAAATAAATTTATAGGGTAAATCTTCACGATTTGAAGAAGATTTATGGTAAATCCACCTAAATTTTGTATCTTTTGGTGAAAACATAGTATAAAAGCTTATATTTTAATAAAACCAGTAGGATTTTGCTTATGCTCAGGAAAAGAGCTACATATTTCACGGCTTACGGATGACTCTTCAAATGAAATATTCTTTTTACATACGAGTATATGTACATATGTATGTCAAAATAGAATTTAAAATATGTGTATATTTTTCAAGCAATTAACTGTCAAATTCCATAAAAAGATATCGTATTCATCGATGGATTAAAAAAACAAAACAAGTTCTGTTCAACCAACTGCCCTTTACTACTCTGGGCAGCAAAGTGTAGCTTTTTTGTGTTCATTGAGAAAATTTCTGTACTGACTTACACTGAGCTGAACTAGTGTACACTAGTTCAGAATATTTTGCACTACCTTTTGAGCTAGTGCAGGTTGGTGAAAACTGTCAAAATCAGTTGATGTCATTATTCGATTATATTTTGTTAACGAATAAAGTTGATTTTTTTCCGGGCTTTGTATTTTCGATTAAAGTTTTGAAATAATGCATAGATTAGAGCCATCTTCGAGGTTCTCTGGTGATTCAGTGTTCTCCAATTAATTCAATAATATCTTAATTAAATCTCTGTATGTATAGTTACACGAAAAATTCCGAACGCAAGTGTTCGAAAGTTCGATGAAAAAAGGTGAAGATGAGGAAGAGATTTTGTGCCTAAAAAGCCAAGAACGTCGTCGCAGGCACTGTTAATGAATTTCGTCCCTTTGCCATCGATATCAGCGCAGGCATAAGGCATTTTACTTGCGCCGAATTTAATTTGTTTTCTCCTTTTTAACATCTGACGTATGACGTTTTTGCTTGAATTTGCTCTGACAGTTTTCATGAACCTGCACTGCACTACACTACTCTAGACTGACCTTTTCCTGGTTGAACACAACTACAGTCTCACTTAAACCTCACAAGTCGCAACAACAACATTATTCCAAATTTTCTAATTCCAAAGCACATACGAAGAATAGGATAGGTAAACAAAACCCAAAATTATACACGATCATCAAAACTAAAATGAAAATAGTAATTATTTAATATCTAACTACAAAAATCAAGATGGAAAAATTTGTAAAATGTATAAAATCGCGCAACCCTACTAAGGCTTAAAAAATAGTAAATGAAGGAAAAAGTATACAAAAATCGTTCATTAAATGCAATATAAGTAAAAGAGTAGATGAAAAATAGAAATAGTAGGTGAAAAAAATAGTTGTAGTAGTTGAACGAAAAAAGGAAAATGAAAACTTTCAAAGCTAATATAAAGTAAAAAGGTGGTTGATGTAAATGACCATCACTTTACCCTTGAGCAAACTTCGGTCGCACAATTAAATGAAGCCGCACTAAACGAATTTGGAATATTTAACCAGGCTCTATATTGCCCTCCCATTATAATATTCAGTCATTCAAAACTAATATGCATCGGTATCTCAACAACTTTCCTAAAACGCTCGCACTGTGCTCAAACATTTTAAGGGTAGTCAAATAATCATTTCAGAGGACATAAGAAAATCTATCGATAATAAATGTGTAACGTTCTTCATACTACTTGACTTTTCCAAGGTATTCCACATGGACAAATATTCTACTCTTTGCAAAAAGCTCTACCGGTTTTATAACTTTTCTGCTAATGACCCATAGAAACATAGGCAGTTGAGCTCAATAAAGTTCTCTGGAATTTTGTCTCAAATGAAATCGGTGTCCCCCAGGGGTCTATTCTTGGCCCTCTATTTTTTTCTTTTTTTTCTTTAAATAACATTGTAGAAGTGGAATGAACACCTCGCCTATACACCAGTGATTGTCACTCCTACAGTCACCACAAACGTCAGTGAGTTGATGGGGCCACCTCTTCCAAAGATTGTCAAAATCCTCTTGAGGAAAAGGACACCCCTTCGACTAATTCAGCAATACTGACCAAACAAACGGACATATACACCAACCACTAACCTGTCAAACGCATCTACCAGACTACGCAAGAAGCCTCATGCTCCTACGGGTTTGGTGGAGGGATGATCTCTTAAGTGAGGATAAGGGAAAGGATCACGCCCTTAAAAAGCGTCAACCTTTACTCAGATGAATATGTGACCACAAACATTTCTTAAATGACTTAGAAGTATCCTCCGACATTTGCGGCTATAGCTTGTTGAATCTCATCAACAGCCTTAACGGGCTTGAATAACATAGGATTATCATAGGTTTCAGTAACAATCCCTAGGGTATCACAACGGATCTAATTGATATAAGTGTGATGGTAACAAGATCAACTGTTAGCCTATTAATCTAACCTATCCAAACAGTTAAACCTTTGATTACTTACGGGTTTGAAATTTTTTGCAAACTTGACTTCGCACAAAAAAAAACCACCGTTGCATTTAACAATGCAATTCGATATGTTCATGGAGAACGACGCTTTGACAGTATTTAACAATATGTATCTTATTTTCTTGAAATGTCATTTGAAAATCTCGTCAATATTTGAAATTTACTGTTGTTCTCGGACATACTTCTATGTAACTCCTTTAACCTGGTGATCTTTTGATAAAAACAAATTTTTTTAATTCAAATAGATCTGCACACCTTTTGTTCCCTCGCTTTAGGTATCTTACGTCTGAACGCCAGTTCCTTGTCAATTCTAAAAGTCTGTGGAATTTACTACCCGTGCGAATAATAACGATAAATGGTACAATACGAGTACAAATACGTGTACAAGCATTTAACTTCATTTTAGAAATTATGGTTGAAAATTGTAGATCCTTTAAATATTATTTAATTTGTAAATCTACCAAATGTAGACTTTTTGTAACTCTTATCTATTTATCTAATTGTAATTATAATGTGCGGCAGTAAGATAATCATTAATAAATAAATACTAAATAAGAAAATCATTATTAAAAAAGTCCTAATTAGTAAACACTAAATACGAGTACTATGTCTTAATTACCTAGCCTTTAACCGAAAAAAGCAAGTTCATGTGATGCCGTCCTGTAAATTTTGTATTTTTAAATCAAGGCCAAGGATCAAAATTGTATCTACCCTTTAACTTCATTCTCCTTTCACCCGCACGAATTTTAAGTTTCCTTCCTTCTTCTTATATTTAGTCTGCACAAAAAAGAAGATCCAACACAGACATAAGGACAGGGATACCAAATAGCTATGACAGTTATCTGCTTAAAAGAATTTTTCATAAAGTCGCATTAAAATACGACAGGAACCGAGTAAGAAAAAAAAAAGAAACGAAAACGTAATAAGGACACTTCTTTACTATGTACGCACATTTTCTTTTTTACTGTGGCGACTTGTTATAATAATAAAAATAATATTTTTTTTTTACTTGAAATTCTTTTCGACCATTTTTTATTTGCAAGGTAAATGACATAGAGCCTGGACCTGGAGAGCTCTTACCATAGTCTAAGTTGAGAGACAATGTTGTTGAGGGAGGTTGAGGAGAATACGATAAATTGCGGTGTCCTCTCTGCCACTGCCACTCTAAGGATGACTTATGAATAGTGATGGTGTTTTTTTTATCTTCCTTTTCTTCCAAAGAACATAGAACAAAAATTCATAAGACGCAATATTAAAATTATTCGGACATGAAAAATATTCTTTATTCCTTCACAAATTGATCAAATAGCACAAATATTATTGGATTCTTTTGGTTGTTTACAAATGATTTACTTCTCTATCTTCTTGGAAGGACAATGAAAGCTGATATAAGGACATTGTTGTATATGAAAGCTTGTAAATAACTGAAGTGAAATGAAAATCGTTAATATTAAAATGATTTTGAAGTTGAACAGAGGCAAACTTTGCTTATTCTTATATTTTCAATTTCTTGACGAAGTTCTAAATCATTTCTAAGTTTATAAACCCTTGAAATATTCTGGAAAAAGGTTTCAAAATTATAATTAATTTCGATATTTAATATTTTAATACCCCCCTTCAATTTTGAATGACTTTTAGGGACAAGATTGAGATATTGCCCAGTTTGCTAAAAAAGTTATTTCCAAAAATTGCTTGTTTAGCCTTTGAAAAACTGTGGTACCTACTCATAGACAAAACGATATGAGCTTGTCAGGATTCAAACCAAAATGAACAGTTGAGGCTTTTATCCAAGAAAGGTCCGGTGATAGATTTCTTGAAATCCGACATGTGTCAATTTCTGACCACTCCTGCCTTTTGGGACTTTGGGATAACTGAGGAAGAAACTCCATTTTTTTTATTTTTATTAATCTTTTTGTGTTGATGTTATCTCGAAGGATTCCTGACCCTACTCATCGGTCTAAGTAACTTTCAGAAAAGCGAATGAAGATCTACGTTTATCATCCGTTTATACTTCTATAGAAATCCCTTGTTGGGCTGCTGGTAAATTAAAGTAAGATAAACCTAGAAAATTCTTGAAAATTTTTGGAACATGGTCAAGTCTTCGTAACTTATAAACATAACGAACAGAATCATTGATAGCGACCTGAATCAAAATTTCATATACTTTCTCAGCATACGATATCAAGGCAGACAGGCAAAATTAAATTTAACATCATCTATTGAATATGATGTCGATCAATTGGGTGCATCTGGCTTTGGTGCAAAGGCGACCTCTTTAAGCACATTCTGACTAACAATTCCGCAGACTTCTGTTATAATTTCATCAATTTTTTGTGTTGCTGTTCTTGATCATTAAGGTTGTTTTTGGTTTCTTGATGTACTTGAAGGACCATCTCATACGAAGAAATTGGGAGGCGTCAAATCAAGGGCCACGATCCCTTTATTTGA
The DNA here is from genome assembly GCA_911387755.1 of Chrysotoxum bicinctum. Lineage (NCBI taxonomy): Eukaryota > Metazoa > Arthropoda > Insecta > Diptera > Syrphidae > Chrysotoxum > Chrysotoxum bicinctum. The sequence continues at coordinate 43,703,324 of OU426989.1, forward strand.
TTCTTTAAATTGGCACATGATTAACACCAAAGTCGCTTAATTTTTTCCGCATATTTACAACCAAACAATTATTGAAATAAATTGTTTTAATAGTTTCAACAAGTTGTTGCTGCCTCAGATGCTCCATAATAAATTGTTATCGACCATTTTTTAGTGTCAAATTCCAACTGACAAATTTTATTCAAACAAAAATGGCAACCAAATAATATCGACCTAGAATATTAAACGAAAATCAAAAATTTGCTTATGTTTCCAAAATTACGCCTTATAACCAAAATTGATATTTAAAAACATTCTTCCCTCTTCGCTTTTCTGCTTTGTCTTTTGTTCTGTATTTCTTAATACGCGTTGAAATACGACAACGGGAAACAAAAAGATTATGCATACATGTTCAAAATTCGTAACATCCAAGTTTAAAAAAGCTGTAAATACTCTGAGGTCTGTTAACTTCTCTGTGTTCTTTCTGTATTTGTCAAATTCAATTATGCGCCAAACGGTTGGGATTGCATATACTTAATACGAACGAAACTTTACGAATCACAGTTCTGAGATTAAACGTTTTTAGATATTGGGATTGTTTGATCTAAAGTTCTTAATATCTTCATTAAAAACTTTATTACGTGCACCCAAGCTTGCGATCATCACGAAAAAAGCAAATCATTGATGAACATGTAAAAGAGTATTCGACGTTGAATCGATCCCTTGTAGAAATGGTCTTAGAGCTGAGCATTTCCCACCACAGATGCAAATGACTCTTGAAATCTGTCTGAAAAAATCAATTGATTTCGAACGGCTAATGAGCAGCACTTCTCGTGACAAGAGATACTCTTAGACGATTTGTCAATTCCTTGCAAGAGGCAGTACATCCCTAATAATTTTTTTTGCAGCGGCTGAATTGACGGCAATTAATTCGAAATAAAAACAGTGACGCAAAATTTAAGTCGAATTATTACGATGTTAAAACTGTTTAAGTATTAAGACTTATTTTACATTTTGGTACAAAAAATGCATTAGAAACTTTTAAAATAATTGCAATTTTCGGCTAAGATTTCCTTATGAATTATAATAATTTGCATATTTAAATTTACAAAAAAATATATTTATTTTGAAAGTGCAATATTTCAAAAACGGTTTGATGATTTTTCTTTTGAAATTTAATGTTCGATCATACATTTTAGCAACCTAAATTTGCATTTCGAATTAAAAAAGAAAAGAAATGAAGAAATTTTCAATATAAAAAATCATTATTTAAGAACACTGCTGCAACAATTTTTGAAATTTGTCTGCTATTAGTTCATATTTACTTAAAGAATCGGTTGGCATTTTAATTTTTGAGTTCAAATAAATTTAAGGAGATTTTTTTTTTTGCATTGCATTTAATTTTAAAACAATCAGTTCACCCAATCAATTAGAACTACGTATACTCGTATACATGTTAACCATGAAATTTGGCTCTTTTTTTTCAAAAAAACGTTAACACAATATTTACTTTGTGTGACATCTTATCTTAAGCCCTGAAGCGCAGCCTTATTAAAATCAACTTTAATCCAGTTTAATACAGATTTTGGCTCAAGGCCAACTATCGTGAAACTAAAGGAAATATGAATGATACTGAACAATACAAAAATAGAGATTAGAGGAAAAATGTTTGGCATAAAAAGTGATTTGATTGAATTCACTCTGGGATGTATAAATTCGAGGTTCCTGCTGTCAGAAAACTTTGGCGCTATTAATCTCAATTATTATTTAATTAGTTTATATCTTAGTACGGTAACTCGAGCAAGCGAATCCAATTTTTCTTATCAGTAAAATTGGCGAAATTTTTGTCAGCTTTCTGAGTCTTATGAAATATAACTTGACCAATTCAATCATTTTTATTTAAAAGAAAATTTAAAATGCTTACTAACGTAACTTACCTATAATTCAAACAAAATTAATTGTTGAAGCTAGCTTGATAAGCGTAGCTGCAAATATTTTTTTTAATTAAAATTTTTTGCGGCAACATTTGTTTTTTTTTTGTACTAACTATCCGTACGTATTTGAAATTCTTTTTCATCGATAGTTTGAGGTTCGTCATCTTGAGCAGGGGTGGAATCGCGTAAGGCGATAGGTGATTGTCACTGTTTTGATAGTCAATTTTGATTATCAACTTCTCTTTGCTCTGTGTAAAGCGATCGCTAAAAATTTAAAATTACTTGGCACTTACCCAAGTTTGGGAAACTTTGTGCGAATTTTAAATTATCAAACAGGAATAAATGTCATTTCAATCAGCTGTTGTGTATTATGAAAATTATTCTCAATTGTTTTGCACTGCAACTGTAGGAAGTTTAGAAGTTCAAATTTAATCAAAAGCGGGCATAGAACGGACTGCATTTTTTTGATAACTGAAGCGCTTATTTCAGCCACAGTACTCTGTCAAATGGGTGCAGCACAATCAGCCCCAACTTGTCGTTGATAACCACCACCTCCAAGAAGATTTAGAGTAGCAGCTAGTTGAAGCATTGGTGGAATGTGAGTAGATCTTATTCCCGGTGGTAAATCGAGCAATCCCAAAATATTCACAAATGTTTCTTTATTTAAGGGGTTTTTGTATGGTTACATACATGCAGTGCACCTGCGAAGCTTTATATATTCTTTATTTAGACGAAAGTTTTTTAAGAATCTGAAGTAAATAATTTATGTGTTGAAAATAACATACCAATACATGTTCATAGAAAGTTTCATAAGTACATACATTTGGTTAGGTAGCTCCAAAATATTATCTTTATTTCTCAAATTGATTCTTAGCAATTGAACTTTTTTGTGGTTATTCCTTGTTGAGTTCCTCTGATAAAATATATGCATTGATGTAAGCATTATGTATTTATTCTCTATCTTTTATTTTAAATATGATATATTTTTCACTTTTTTAACTTATTTTTCAATGTGAAACAAACCACAACTTATCTCTGTCAAAAAATTAAGAAAAATGTATGAAAGTGACACCTAAATAGCTGTCACCAAAAAACTATACTAGAAAAGTGATTGTCAATTTGATAATCACCTTACGTGGAGCAAAATCATATGGCTGGTAAGTTTTGTGTCGAGTATTGTAACATTCGGGGGCTCCGAAAAAATTTTTGTGCTGTGTACGTTCACTCTGTTTTAAACAGGCCAGCTGTTCTGGCACTAAGCGAAACCCAGGTTGGTGAAAACACTGATCATACGGAGTTTAACCTACATGGATATAGTTTAGTGCCATTATTCTTTTCTCACCATGGTCTCGCCGTATACGTACGTAATGATGTTGCCTATCAGCTTCTTCCACAGTATGGTCCCTGTGTAAATACTAATTTTAATTATATGTGGTTCAAATTCACAGTCCAAAGGCGCATCATTCATACATGTTTTATTTATCGCAGTCCAAGTTTGGATAGTAATTCGACTTCAAATGAATTCGATGCCCTGTCCGACTCTATCCAGAGAATTGTTTCCCATTTTCCGCACAGTGAGATCGTTGTTACGGGCGATTTCAATGTACACAATTCTACGTGGCTGCGCTATTCTGGTCAGACAACACCCGAAGGAAGGTATGTCGAGATCTTTGCTGATTTAAACAATCTGACCCAGCTTGTTGACGAGCCAACTCGGATTCCTGACGTTGCAGGTCAATCGGCCAACACTCTAGACTTGTTCCTTACCTCAAACCCTGATAAATACACCATAAATGTTTTATCGCCTCTAGGCACTTCAGACCATTGTATCATATCTGCGAATTTCTCGTGTCAACAATCCCCAGTTAAAGAAAAAAACCCTGTAAGAACCGTTTGGCTGTACGAGAAAGCCAACTGGAACGGTCTCAATGATTTCTTCGGGAAATTTAACTGGTCACTATGCTTCCTCGGTAGTGATGTAGATTCCAGTGCTGATATGGTCTCAAATCTGATTCTCTACGGTATGAGAAATTTTATTCCGAATAGGAAAAAATCTATCAAACCGAAAGAAAACTCCTGGTTTGATTCGAGCTGTAAAGAGGCTATCAAGGTAAAAGAAGTAAGTTTCCGTTGTTTTAAAGCCAACCCCACTGAGGAAAATCGGAATAAGTACAAACAAGCTAGAAAGACCTGTAACATCCATATCCGACGAACAAAATTTTTACATGATCAAAAATTACGGCAAAAAATACTACAATGTCCCAAAGATAGTAAAAATTTTTGGTCATTTGTAAAAAAAATACGAAACACTACGTCATCCTCAGTTCCAACGCTCGTCTTCAATGACATTCCTGTTGTAAGTTCGATAGATAAAGCCAATTTGCTTGCAGCACAGTTTGCTGTTAATTCGACACTACCAGGGAGTGACATGACTCCTCCTGTACTTGAGAGCGTAAACGAATATATGGGACGAATCTTCTTTCGCACTCGTGCAGTTGCTAGAGTACTAAAAGATCTTGACATTCACAAATCCGCTGGCCCTGATAGTATCCCTGCTATTGTTCTGAAGAGGTGTTCTTCAACGCTGGCAAAACCACTGCGTAAGCTTTTCCATCTGTCCTACTCTTCAGGTCTCTTTCCGAGTAGATGGAAAACAGCATTTGTCCAGCCAGTCCCTAAAAAAGGCGAATCCTCCTCCCCCTCTAACTATCGTCCAATTGCACTTACGTCCCTTCTTTCCAAGGTCATGGAAACGCTGATAAATTTTCAGCTTAAGAAATATCTTGAAGAACGAAAGCTCCTTAATGACCGGCAGTATGGCTTTCGTAGCAATAGGTCCACTGGTGATCTGATGGTATATCTCACCGAAGAGTGGAACAAATCTTTACATCGTTTTGGAGAAAGTAAGATTATTGCACTTGATATTTCAAAGGCATTTGATAGGGTTTGGCATCAAGCTCTCTTATCGAAAATGCGTGCATTTGGTATCGACGAATCTCTTCTTCGTTGGATTAGAAATTACCTTTCGGACCGTTCTCTTCAACTAGTATTGGACGGTTTCAAGTCTGATATCCACAAAATAAACGCTGGTGTGCCACAGGGCTCCGTTTTGTCTCCGACACTCTTCCTTATATTCATAAATGATCTTTTAACTGAAACTTCTAATCCACTTAATTGTTTCGCTGATGATAGTACCCTCAGCTTCTCATATTCGTTTTTAGATTCACATCCTTGTCCTTCGGATGTGGACTTCCAACGGCAGCGTATGATAAGCTCATTAAATTCTGATCTTGACAGCATTGTCCAATGGGGAATCAAAAACCGTGTAGAATTTAATGCTTCAAAAACTCAATGCTGTTTACTGTCATTAAAGCGCAACCCTCCCCTAATGCCACTTTCTATGAGCGGCACTTGCATTGAGGAGACTGATCAGCTTTCAGTTCTAGGTATGTGCATCACAGACCATCTTTTGTGGAGTGATCACATATTTGACGTTGCCAAAAATGCTGCTAAGTGTTTAGGTTTTCTCCGCCGATGCAAGAAGTATTTTACCCCTTCTGATCTGGTTGTTATATATAAAGCCTTTATTCTTCCGAAGCTCGAGTACAATTCCCATATATGGGCAGGTGCTCCAAAAACCCACTTGAGTCTTTTGGACAGAATTCAAAAGAGAGCTATAAAAATGATAGGCGACCGTTGTCTAACTGAAACACTTGTATCTCTCGAGCACCGCCGAAACGTTTCATGTCTATCATTATTTTACCGCTATTTTCATAAACAGTGCTCTAGTGAAATAGCCAGTTGCATTCCTCCCCTTAAACAATTCAACCGTAATACCCGAACTTCTAGGAATGCCCATCAGTTTACCCTTGAGCCCAACTTCGGACGTACTGTCAAATACAGAGATTCTTTTTTTAGTCGCACTACACGAATGTGGAATGCTTTACCTGGCTCAGTATTTCCCACTCATTTCAATGTGCAGACATTCAAAACCAATGTGCATCGGTATCTCCTTTCTAATCCTATCCTTATTTCCTAATTGCTCGCACTGTGTTTTTAACATTATAAGGGTATTCATAACCCCTTGAGTGCGCGTATAATATAAAAAAAAAAAAAAAAAAAAAAAAATATATTTTGATTATCAACAATCAACTATCGCCTTACGCGATTCCACCCCAGGTCAATATTAAATTTTTAGTGCAAATTCGCCACCAGTGTTCCGCCATCAGCTCGGTTTTTCGATATTTTTAATTAGATTAGCAAATAAAAAATAAAAACGGTTCTTTGCTATTTTTTAGGTGATTTTATAAAGATAAATAATTTTATCTTCTTCTTTATTCATTTCATTCAATTTAGTTAAAATCTTTCCAATATTTGTCTACTCTTTGTGAAAGGCTTAGTTTGTGTTTGGTTAACAGTCTTTTGTTCAAAACGCAATACTGACATTTTAACGGAAATGGAAGATTTTCAAAAATTCGTGGATGAATTATTCAAACCCTTTAGTATATTCCTACATTAAAACAAAAATAAAGAACGATACAGAGATGCCTTCAAATACCAATTAAATGACCGTTGATACCCGTAAAGTCTGGAACAGGAGCTTCAGATGGAATAGCTGAACACAATGCTGCTGTACAGATTTCAACTTTTGTGTCAGCTAATTTAGATATTTTAGCGAATTTATCAAACGAAGTCTAGTAAAGACATTGAAGAGAGCTTGGAGCTCACTTCAACCTTATGTGAACCTGCATCCATTGGTTTGACTAGTTTGAATTTGAAATGTCAAAAATGCTGCAAAGTCAGCCAACTCTTGCAGGTCAGACTTCAGCTACATTGCATTGTGTTCGCAATATTGAATCTGCATACAATACTTTCACACCTATACCAGTTGCAGCTACGTTTTGTACGAAATGTTGGAGATTGTCAAATTATCAAACATTTTACATATATAATTTTCTAGACATGAAGGAACACCCCGCAAATTAAATATTAAAGCCTAGTATGCAGATTGCGCTAAATTTTATCTCCCATAAGAAAATTCTCTCCAAAATTTAGCTAAGCTAAAATTATGTCAAATATTTTAGCCGGGAGGTACGCTGCTTCAGCTAAAAAATCAAAATTTCTCTTCGAACTGTACTTATCTGTCAAAATTTAGTGCACAAAATAATTGTCTAGCACATTTATTCTCGCGCTAAATTTCAATTTCAATTTGAAATGTAATAATATTTGAATAATATTTAGAAGAATATTTGGTGACGGAAGTCTTACAAGATTTTCCACAGCAAAAATCACTCATCTATATACTATTATATAAAAGCGAAACCATTTTAAACCTTGATACGCACGATCTCAGAAAGTAGTCAACCGATTTATTTGAAATAAATTTTATTATTTTCTATATTGTTATAAGAGTGTTTATGGCTATAATTTGTTTCATTAATAATTTGTCAAACTTAAATATTATTAATTTTACATTTTTTGTCCATTTTTTTTCATTAGTTGACTTTTACAAACACTCATATCTTAAAACCTATACAATAATCGACAAAGATTAGCATTGCTTCATAAAGTCAATATTGTTGCGCAAATTTTAAGCCCAAAATCACTTCTTAGTTACACATACAACCTGAGAAATAAATAAAAACAAATTATAAAATTATAAACTTTTTGAATTTATTTTATCCAGGAATTAGATTTCATCACAATCGCGACGTCGCTGCTTTGTTAACTTCCCATAGGGAGTTATTGTAATCGGTCCGATTTGTCAAATTGGAATTTTTGACATTTCTCGACGTTTCAAGGTCCCTAGAGGCTATATCAATCATTTTTAGAAAGATGTCTGTGTGTGTGTGTGTACGTACGTTCGTACGTTCGTACGTTCGTACGTTCGTACGTTCGTACGTTCGTACGTCCGTACGTTCGTACGTCCGTACGTTCTTGTACCATTTTTCGTCGTCGATATCTCAAGAACGAGTAAAGATATCGACTTCAAATAAATTTTGTTTAATAGATAATAACTTCGAAAGAGGCTGAAAGGGCGTTTATTAAAATTCAGTGAGTAGTTTTTTCACTATAACGGTTTAAAAAAAAAGTAAAAATTTTGGTTAGATTCAAATATCTCACGAAAAAATAATGCTATTCACTTCAAATAAAATTTAATGTACTCATTATAAGGTCATACAGATTTGGTATGAATTTGGAAAAAAATGAACATACCGTTATTTTTTTAAATAAAAAAAACTGAAAAAAAAAATTTCATAACCCAGATATTCTAAGAACGGAAAACAATTTGAAACTCAAAATAATTTTATTTTACGAAAAATAATGTGTTTGACAACTGGTGAAAATTTCAAAAAAAATCAGTTTACAGTTTTTTTACAAAAAATAAAAAACTATATAAAATTCTATTGAAAATTGGTAAAAATTGTTTTTCGACTCAAATTTCTCGAGAACTAGTAGTGATATTGACTTCTAATTTAGTTTATTTTATACATAGTATAATTTTGTACAATTGGTAAAATGTTGACAAATATTGAATTAATAGTTTTTTTTTTTTTTTTAATAAAAAAACTTTTAAAAATTTTTGTGAAAACTAGCTAAAATTGTATTTCAAGTCGAATTCCTTGGTTATGAACAGCGATTGTGCCTTCTAAAGTATGTTGTTTTATACATCGATACCTCCCAGTAAGAATGTATACTAAGCGACATTTCTAAAATTGTTCAGGAAACGAAAAAAACGAAGAAAGTTCTAGTTGAATGTCTAAGAGACAATTTTGGTTAAACAAAGACATCTAACAAAATTTTTTGTTGCTCACGACAATGAGATCTTTATTAATGTCGCTTAGCATAATTTTTTTGGCGGATAATACAAATTTCAGGTGGCAACATTATTTTAATGAGAAAACATGGCAGTTGATAAATTTTTTTATTTGTACTCTAGTTTTCTTTTCATGCATAATAGGTTGGCAAAACCCAGGCCAAAACGTTGGCCCTTAACATATAGTATATTTCCTCATCAAAAAGTCATTTTCGAAAAAAGTGTCGCTTAGTACATTCTTACGGGAAGGTATCGACATAATACAATTATTAACATATGGTTAAATTTTGACAAGTATCGAATTGACAGTTTTAACAAAAATATTTCGTTTTTAAATTTTTTTCAATTAAAATGTTTGGAACCGAAATAATAAAGTAATTTCTATAGTATAATACATGATTTTATAGTTTTACTATCAACTTAGTTTTTAGAAGAATATATGTACTGTACATACGTATATGAATAAGGCTGTTAAGTTGTACCCAAGTCCCACATATTCAAATTCCATTAATAGCTATGGTAAAATTGAAGAAAACGCCACAATATGTTATTATCTTTTTGTCCATGAAAAAGATGTAAAATTCTACTCAAGGTTTTCTTAGGTGTAGGAACACAGATATATTAAAAAACACGGAAATCTATAATTCAGTATATAACATGTACCTACCAACCTTCGTAATTATTACAAGAAATTTAACATTTTAAATAGAAAAGTTTAAAATTAGTTAAACACATTTTCTGTAAAAAAAAAAACATAAAATGAGCGACTAAGTATCCTCATCATCAACAAAACAAAGCAAATTTCCTAATATCATAGTATGCCACAAGCATCATCGATTTTTAAAACAGGAGTCATTGTATATCCAGTGCTGATCACAGCCTTTCAATCCGGAAAAACCGCAACAACAATTACACTATGAAACCATTTACTTCGATCTTCCATCTACTGCTCTATGATCGAAGTATGTGTACAAAATATCATACCAATTACCACACCAGATACAGTACAGACACAGCTAAAGTTTGTTTCGCTGAAAATTTGGTTATTTGAAAAAAACTAAATATAAAGTTTTCAAGACCACAAATGGGAAGTTATCAGTGTGGGTCGCACCCAGCCTCTTTTTTCATTTCATTATCATTCCAACATTTTTAATTTTCTTTTCTTCCCGTTCGCATACTCTCTCTCTCTTAATATCTGTTCCATTCAATAGTTACGTTTTTTCTCTTACCTACCTACCTACATATTCAATTTTTCTGTATTGTATAGTTTATCTAACTAACCGACACACACACATTTTTTGTGTTTCTCTAATTCTATCGTGGGGGTGGGCTCTTTTTACTTGCGATATAGGTAATAGGTACTAACTATAGGGCAAGTTCTGCATTTGGAAAAAAATCGAACTCGAGATTTGGATCAAAGTTGACATTACGATGATAGCGAAGACGAATAAAGTGGGTCCGACGATTCCGTCTGTCTGTCTGTATGCCTGTATGTCCGTATGTCTGTATGTCTGTACTTCTATCTAGAGCCTAAGCCACTGGAGCTATTTTCTTCAAACTCGGTACTTAAGGGTCTTCGGTGGTTCCCTAGAGGAGAAATTGAATTTTTTTTTTTAGCTCCAAAACTGACACTACCCCCCATACACCCGTAATGCATAATCTTATTTATCTCGAAAACGGCTCTAACGATTTTGATAAAAAAAAATAGGTGTGATATTATGGACATGGACTACATTTTGGTAAAAAAAATGTTTGGTGGGAAATGTTATTAACGGTACCTGTCATAGAACGGTTTTTTGATTTTTTGACTTTCTCATCAACAGCTCTTAACGATTTTAACCAAAAATTTTCAACAGGAGCCCGCTTAAGTTTAAAATAATATTGTATATAAAAATATTCGAAAAAAAACTATTTCTAAAATCTATACTACCTAATACTTAAAATTTGGCATCCCAAATTGTTTTCTCGAAAAATTTTAAGGAAAATTGTCATATAAAAAATTACTTATATATTAAAAAGATTAATCAGACGGCAATTCCATACATCTGAACATTTTTATCTCATTAAATCCATGTTTTATATTTTTAAAATGTATTTTAAATTCCAAAGTACTTTTACATAAGAGCAAGTTAGTGCGATCCAGTCGTGCATTTTATTTTTTAAATTACTTGAATACACTCAATAGCATTTTGGACATTCAATTGACTACAGTGCCGTGCACATGAACTATTCTATAAAAGCGAAACCATTTTAAAGTTTGTTTGAAATAAATTTTATTATTTTCTATGTTGTTATATTTATAACATGCACAAACATGAACAAGCTCTTTTTTTCAAGTGTGAAAGAGAATCTAATTCGATACGGTATGTTATACATATAAACTAAAATTATAAAAAAAAATTAATATTATTGTAGCAAATATGCTCAGTCCCATTGAGAAATGTTTTCATATGCTAATATTAATATTAAGAAAATATTCGTAGTTACAATTTGCGAAGCAACGCGAGTACGGGTCGGCTAGTAATTTATAATTCTCATTCCTTCTCATTCATAATTCTTAAAAAATCATACTTTAAACCAAATTCTTTCAAATCTTTGAAAAAAAAATCATTTAGAGAACAGCTGTTTTTTCTGTGACATATTCTCCACAAAGTTATTATGTCAAAATTTAGCTTGGATTTTAGCTGATGTTTGGAGAAAAATGAGGGAGGTAGAATTTAGCGCGATCTGCGTACTAGGCTTAAATGAACACAAAATGTAATAGATTAGACTTGGGTAGTATAGCGGGTCCATTCAGACAACGTTTGCACATTTTTTTTGACAATCAACACAGGTTAGAGTGGAGAATTAAGTGAATACCGCAAAAAGTAAAGTCGAATTTCTTACAAAAATCATTTACGTCTCAGCATTGTCAAAATCAATACCATTTTTTGTGTTATTATTTTTTATTCGTTTATTCTTTTGAAACGACAAATAAATCCCAAGGTTCGCAGACACTTCTTTGAAAAAAAAATTATTAAATTAAATCCAGAGCAAACTTGAATTACAATGTACGAATTCTACAATTTTCGGTTTTTATTCTCATCATTTTGACAGTTGACAGGGAATTATCTGTAATCCCCTAATTACCTTTAGCGCGTTTCGAAAGGATAAGGGTAAAGAAATATTTTTTTTTCCATTTCCTCTTACTATTTGAATTCAATTCTTTTGGATTTCTTCTTCTGCTGAATCGTCACTCATTTCCTTTGTGGAAATTGAAAAAAAAAATATCTTTATTTTTTTTTTTCAGAAAAAAATACCACGCAAATAAACTGACAAATTCTTCTGGCGACAAATAGATCACCCTACCGGTTCCCTTTGTATATATGGCCACTACCCTCGTTGGCTTATACCTCTCCCGACTACGTCTCTATTCTATTCCCTTCAGTCTTCGGATATATAAATATTCAGTGCCAGATTTTGAAAGTAGGAGTAACGTAGGCCTTATTGACTTAGTTCTCATATGAGTCCCTATTAAATACTAATTAAAATAATTCTTGCAAGGCCCGCGTAGGGGTATTTTAAACAAAAAAAATCTTGTTTCTGGAGTTAACAACTTAGATAAAAGAAACCATCATAAAAGAAAGTATTTGTTAAGCCTAGTTTTTCAGTTTTGAATTCAACCAGAGTTTTCTTACTTATCCTGCTAAAATCTTAACTACCTACTAGTTGGCATTGCAGCCTACGAGTATTTCAAAAATGTCTTTTAAAGTAATTCAGAGTTAACTTACCAAATTAAGTGTGTAAAGTACAAGTTTGGTCGAGATTAAAGTTAGCGGAAATAAAAAAGGGTCAGAAGTTAACTCGAGTAACCAATAAATTTGGATGATTTTGCAGTGGGCCTTAAGCCTTAACCGTCAGATTATACTAGTTTTTTAGACTCACACAATATTTCACAAATGTTCAATATTCTCCACGACCCGCCGCTAGTTCCTTAATGACCTGTGACCACGTTGCTTTCATTTCTACAAAGTTAAGAAAAGTCTCAGTCAAGGGCAAAAAGTTGCTTCAATTAATCATGAAAGACAAAAGAGAGTCTGATGATCGGTTTGGCACCCGTGAAATAACTGTAACTCCAGCCTATACTATACAACCTTCTTTATGCATATGATGGTGGGAAAGCTTTGCAGCCTTACTGCACGTATATTGTACAGAAAACCTCTTCAAAAGTCATAGAGCTACTAAAGGAATGTTAGAACAGAACTTAAATTGCATTATTTTCAGGTTCTACATGTTAAAAATGTTTGATTTTGTACTTCTTAGAATTTTTTTGAAAATTAATTTTAATACCCTTTGGCGTAATGGCTAATGTGTAGGACTTTCACGTCGGAGGACTGGGTATCAAATCCCGGTTTATGCTCCCAAAAAAATGCTCTTTTTCAAGGGTAAACCCTTTTTCGAGGAGGTGATAAATCTTCCGAGATAAGTGTATTGCATATAAGTCCTTTAGATTTGGCGGAAAATAGTAGGTGCCCCTCTTCAGCCGAACTTTTCAACATGAAATTTTCCATTAAGGGCAACGATTTTGGTTTATTAACTTCCCACAGGGAGTTATTTGAGCTTGCAATAGAATGTCAAAGTGGTGATTTTGGAATATGGAACATTGTATACAAAATGGAAATTTGTACCTATGTTGAGCCCCTATAAGTTTGACATACATTAATCCGGCCTTGATCTCGTTGCACACAGTGCTGTGCGTCCGCCCATTGTGGACTCTTGTCATAAGGACTATAAGGACATGAAAATAATTTTTCTTCCTACATCCGCCGCCGATAACACCCACCCACTCAAGCAAACAAAGTTTATTATTATTCTTCTATTCTCCTGCCCCATTATACTTTTGTTTTGCTTTATTTTTATTCGCGATTCTTAAGACTTAGGTAGTTGCTGCTTGCTGTTCCTATTGTGCTTTGTTTTTTTTTTTTTTTTTTGTTTAGCTGTGTTTGCGTGTGCATCCTTTCTGGGAATGGTTTTGCTGGTTAACTGTCAGAACTTTTGCACTTGAAGTGATTTATGTTTTGGAGTCGCACAGTGGTGCTAGTGGTGTAGGGGGTGTGGCGAGGGGTGGAGAGTTGGCGGCGGCAAGCAGGCTTTGAAGGAAAAGTTTTCAATTTTCTGTTGCTTCTCTCATTTTTTATCTGCATCTGTGTTTTCCTTATAACCCGCGTTGACTTTGTTCTGGAATATTATTTTCTCCTCAGTGGTGTTGTGGTTCCATGGGATAATGAAGAGACGAACGGAGGTAAGGTTAGGGTGTGGTAAGGTCCTTGTGTGTGACAATTTAGTATCACATTAACTTTGTCGGAATGTTGTGAATGAGAGTGTGGAATGTTAACAATTATTATGACACTTTTAACGCTTAGGACGACACATAAGTCTTCTGTTTTTTTATTAACGACCTTCTGAAACATTTTGGGGGAGGGATATTTTATTGTTATTGACCTTTCTTTTTCAGGTGATTTAAGTTTTTTTTTTTTGTTTGTATTTAATTTTATTTCATAGCACAGAACCACGTCGAACTCGGGTTTCGTTAGCAGCGGGCTGTTTTTTTTAATACAAGTTCGTTGTCGACGAAACCTGCATATTGCGTTGGTAACACATCAGAGCTAAGCAAAATAAAAATCAAATTAAAGGACTTTTGTGCAAAAAAGAAAATTTATTTTCATTGTGTTTTGGATTAATTATAATAAATTTGTTATTCTGAAGAAAATACGAGTGTACCAGTTTTTGTATTAATTTATAATTTAATTTTTTATCAACTAATATTGCAATACTAAAAAAAAGAAGTGTTTCGAAATGAATATATGTATATGTATATACAGATGCACGTATGCTATTACCTATAATTGGGTTTATTTGTATATGAAGGAAATAAGTTAACCAAAGTTTAAGGAGGTTCTCGTATTTAAATTGGTCATTTAATAATTGTTTGTATTTTATTATCTTTTTTTTTAATAAAGAAGATAGGTAATGTAGGTACGGTCGACGAACTAATTAACTGGCAGTTCTGGTGACTGTGGTCTTTACTGCAGTTTTGATACCACGTTTATGTTTACATTTAAAAGTATGCACATAGAGGTATAACGCCCAAACATTTCATCATTAGTACGGTGCCGAGATTTATGCATTTATTCTAGACTAAGTATTGTATGGTCTGACCCACGGGAGTAAAATCTTATTTTTTTTATTTTATTTATTTTAAGGACTAGCTTAAGCACAGTATTATATGTGTACATCATAGGCCAAATATAATAAGCACCTCTTAGAAGTTGCCATAATCCTAAAAAGGACGTAAGATTTAAAAAAAATTTATGTAAGCAACGTTAAAAATGTATTTTTATTAAAGAAAATTTAATATTTAGTGTTTGCCACCTTTGGCTTTTATGACTATTGCTATCTTTTCAGACATGAAGCTCATCAGCTTGCCGAACTTGACTGAAATTATTTTCTTCCATTCCTGTTTTAAAACACTTTTGAGCATTTCTTTTATGTTGTGGGTTACTTTCGGATGTTTCGTTTTAAAATCCCCCAAAAGTGCTTAATTGTGTTCAGATCTGGAGACTCCGTAGGCTGTTTTCAACAAACCACCAAATGGAAAGAGCAGAATATATAGTGACAGGGTTTCTTATCTTGCTGGAATAAGATGATTCGCATGTTAGTGTAAATAAAAGTTTATAAGACGGATTCAGCATTTTTTCCATCACAAGTACGTACTGTTTTGAGTCCATACAACCATCACAAATGAAAATTTCCTCAACTCCTTCTGCAGCCAAATGCAGTCTCAGATGATAACGCTCTATGTTGTAGGAGTTGGTACTATGCATTCTGGATTGTATTTTTCTCTAACTTTTCACGTATCACAAAGGTAACCAGGGCTACCAAGAACCTTTAATTAAAATAAAAGCACTTGATTTAAAACCTCAAAAAACAACAAATAACCTGGTAAATATTAATGTTAACAAATACGGGGCTTTTGTATGATGCTTACTTCAAAGTTTCATTCATCTGAACACTAGACGTTAGACCAATGCTCTTCTCTCTAAATGTTGGTATATTTTTGCCCATTCTAGGCAAAACGTTTTTGTTTTTTTGTGGAGATTTGTCTTTCTAAACTGTTCCGTTACGTCAGTAGCCAGTTTTATTGACGTTCTCTTAGACCCCAGCTATAGCTTTCATTGAAATTCATCATTGGAACAAATCAGTGGAATGCTGACTTTATTTTTTTTTTTGACATGCCAATTATAGCAATCATTGAAAAATTGATTTCAGTAAAAGATCCTGTCAGTGACTGATAACGACCAATTCTATGTATTTGAGGTTAGAGTTGATCATTGAAAGCAAATCTGACATTTGACAATAGAAAGAGATTCGAACACATTCAGTCGAACGATTGTGTTTCAAGTTAAAGAAAAGAAAATCAGCTGCTCAGTGAAATTGATTTCTATCAGTGAAAGAATAAAAGTGGATTTAAGAGAAAGTTAAAATCAGAATTAGAGTAAATAAAATTCTGCTACTTATTAGCTTCATTTTGGTACCAATTAAAGCCATTGCAGTTTGCTTAATCGTCTTAAAAATGGAAATTAAAATTTTCAATGATGCATTTCAATGATAGCTAGAACTGGCACCTTGTGATTATTCTACCGATCTCCCATATGCGTGGTTAATTTTTGTCTGCTGATTTTTTTTCGATGTCGACGTCTTCCGAAACCGATTTAAAATATTTTGAGCGGCGCAACCTAATTAGTAAATTTCAAATCTAGTACAAGAAAAAGAAGAAAACAAGTGCTTAAGAGAATAGAGAGAAAAATTATTATTAAAACTTTTGGCCAAAGCTGTCCATCTTATAAAAAGTGCTAATCCAAAAAGAGAAAAACAAAATTATAAATGGAAATAAAAAATTACATGTTTTAAATAATTAACAAAAAATTTTATATTTTAAATTTATGTATATACTTTAAATAATGATACAATACAAAAATAAAAATTGGTGAAAGATTTAAAATTTAAATATTTGGTAGGCATTATGAGAAAGATGTGTCTTTGGCTTGCTTTTAAATCTTATTGTACTATTAATCCTTCTAATGTCCCGAGACAAAGATTTCCAGAACTGAATGGATTGAAAGAAAAACTGACGTTCCGAGGTATGTTTGAGAGACTCAGTGCACGGAACTGTAGAAAGTTATTGAATGACTATCATAAAGATAATTGACATCCTTTGAAACGTTGTAGTTGAAAAACAAAGCCTATTTTAGCAGTATTGAGCTTGCGTTTCGATACATATATGAAGGTTTTTATAATACAAATTCTATATACTACTGAAATAAATCAGCCAAGTATAAGACTTAGCACTATGGACTTGTTGAATTATTGATTCAAAATAGCTTTTTTGGCCTTTAGTCCACAAAAATTTGTTTTGATACATAGTTATAGCTAAAAAATATTTCACTACCATAGGTTAGGATGAACATAACAAGTGATTTCGCAAGGGTAATCGAATAGGTGGCCCATAAAATGTGAAGTACCAACAGATATGTTAATGTGATTGTCTCATGTTAATTTCCTATTGAAGGTGACATCAAGGTTTTTAGCAGTTTCCAAGAACTCAGTTTTGTCCTTGTCAAAAAGATGGAAGAAAAGTAAAAAATAAAAGCTTTTTTTTTTTTTTTTTAAATTACCATGCAATTGAATTTTTTGGGATTAAAAATAAACCTGGAATGATTCGACTAGCTTGCTATTTCTGTAAGATCTTAATTCAAACAGTAAGCACTGTGAACAGTACGCAACCCAATAGAAAACTTAAAACTAGCAGAACATCGTCAGCATATGAAACAGTTTTCAATAATGGTTGAAATCTCTTTAATATACAGTGAGAATAGGATGGGCCCCAAGGTGGATCCCTGTGGAACACCAGTCGTTACAGAAAGAAACTCTGATAGATTATCATTTATTGCCACTGCTTGCATCCTATCCGTTAGATTAGACGAAATAAGTGTAACGGCACACGATGAAAAATTGTACAATACAGGCAGCCTGTGATATATGTAAGAAAGAATGATATCAAAGTTTTTAGCAAAATTTAATAAGATCAAAAATGAAACTTGACCATCGTCAAGAGCATGATGTATTTTCTCTGAAACCCCTATTACGGCAGTCATACAACAGTTTTTTTTTTTTCGGAATATAGATTGCCTGGGTGACTGACTTGCTTTTGTAAATCCTTTTCAAATGCCTTTGAAAAAAAAGGAAGGATGGAAATTAATCTAAACTTATTACGTTTGGAAGATTTTGGCACGCATTGGTACGACAACGATTGTATGCACAATCTCGCTGTCGCTTAGGAAAACGTATATGATAAGACAGTCACGGTACACTATTAGTTAGTATAATTTTACTTTTTATTTGAACGTGCGCGTTGCGTTGTAGAGATGCAAATCTTAGAGTTAAGAAAGTGATTTTTCACTAGCACAAACTACTAATTCAACTGCAACTTCATGAAATCGGGTTGCGTCTGAGGGAGTTTATAAAGAAGAATGGTAAAATGTTAAGATCATGGAAGCTATACTGCTACTACACCTGTGATGCTTGGATGCTGTGATGATGGATAACATATAGATCTTGAAATTCCTTAGGCCACCTTTTAAAAAACATAGCCTTATTACTCGTACTAAGAAAACCGGTTCTCCAACTATAAAAGGTATCTGCTTTCTGTCATAGAGATCAACCACTTTGGCATTCATAAAGACCTCATCTATAAGCCGGACGTAACCTGGGGACTGAGATTTCAAAACTTTCAGTCTTTTGCAGACTTCAACTTGGCGAATTTTGGGTTTTCACTTTGGTTCGTTCATCTTGAGCGACGAGGCCCATTTTGACCACGTTACACTTTTTCCGGAATCGATCAATACCCCAAAGTCAAATTAACCCTGAAAATCTTTCAAGTTCAATAGGTTCAATCCAGTGGAGTCATTGCCATACATAATGATAAACATGATCATTTAAAATATAAAAAAAAAATTATTAATAACTTTCAAACAGTCTGTTTTTTTTTTTTTTTTAATTTTAGCATGGATCTCACATTATTGAAAATTTTCTTTCAAATTAGGTTTGAAACAAGAAGTTAAAAATTACTGACTTACTACTAAATTCCAATTGATTCCTCCATTTATTAAGTAAATTGTAAACGAGAAAATGTATGAAACCGCAATGAATTATTTATCGGATTATAGTCACGACTTTGTTCACGTGCCTTCTGCTGTGGTAAAGTTTGTATTTTGTTTCCAAAATTTTAACTTAAAAACATGGAAAATAGAAATCAAGTCGGAATGATTTTCACTACTTTTCTACTGATTTCAAAAAACGCAGCCCTCGTATTTTAATAAAAAAAAATTAAACTTCTGAGTTTAAAATCTTGTTCTCGATTTAATTAGCAACTACTTATTAGAACACACACAATTTCTAACAATAAATTGGTATTTAAGAATCTTTTAAAATATTTAATTACTCTGGTGTATAACAGGGAAAGCTGTCTTGAACATCTATTTTTTTGAGTTTATTTGTGAACTTCCCTCGCTAGATTTATCTACGGAGTAGTGGAATATGTAATGTATGTAAATGTAATGTAGTCTGTCAAGACGACTAATACCACCTGCCGGAAGTTTTTGTGATTATACCAAACTATAATATTATCTTTTAATTTAATATTCTTGTTATGAAAATTAAATAAAACGAAAACTAGTACATTTTCGGATATTTCTACACCAAATTTTTCAAAAGACTTTCTTTTTATGTATGTATGTAAATATTATTTGTTGTGAATTTGAGCCAAATCGGTCCATAAATAAGAATTTTCGAAAAAATGACATCCCTAGCGCCACCTAAGGGGTCTTACACAAACAATACGGACAACTACATGAATATATGGTGTGAATATAAGGTGCACAGCTTCATAAGTTCAGTTGTGATAGTCAAACATACGTATCAATGTTTTTATATATTAAGACGAAAATATTCCACATACGCCGTAGTGTACTGGGGTAAGTTTTCATTCTATTCAAATTAAATTCAAAATCTGTAGTGTGAAAAAATTGAAACAGTTCACGTTAAAGTAGAACAACCTGTTCTAGTTAATTTTTCCAAACTTTAAAATATTTTAAAGAAGTCTTTTAAGTTATGTAGGTTTAAATGAAGACGCTTTAGTATTATGGTCAAACTTACTTCAAAAATTAGACGATACTGATTAAATATCGACAAAGGTGTTCCAATTCATTGATAGAATTCAAAAAAGAGCTTCAAAAATGATAAGTGATGGAAATATAATGGAAACATTTGAATCTCCCCAGCACCGCTGCAATGTTTCATGTCTATCATTATGATACCGCTATATTCATAAACAGTGCTCTAATGAAAAAGCTAGTTGCATCCCTCCTTTCAAACAATTCAACCGTAATACCCGTACTTCTAGGAATGCTCATTAATTTACCCTTGAGCCCAATTTCGGCAGTACTGTCAAGTACAGATATTCTTTTTTTAGCCGCACTACACGAATGTGAAATGTTTTTCCCGGCTCAATATTTCCCACTAACTGCAATGTGCAGACATTCAAAACCAATGTGCATCGGTATCTTCTTTCAAATCCTATCCTACTTTCGTAATTGCTTGCACTGTGTTTGAAATTATAACGGTATTCACAGCCCCTTGAGTGCGCGTATAATATAAAAACAAAATGTTTGTTTTTTCAGGGGAGTACAGCTCTAAGAGTATCTTGTGTCATAAAAAGTGTTGGTCATTTAAGCCGTTCAGAATCGCCAGAAAATCAAGGTACCCTCCATTCTTAGTAACACGCACATAAGAGAAGTTGAGAATTATAAATCACTAGGTCCTGATTCTCTTCGGGCTGTTGCACCCCCAAATTTATCTTGTATTTTTACTTTTTTACTTTAGATGGCTCTTACAATCCAGATGGCCTCAACCAACAAGCCCGTCCAGCCAGCTGAGTCCACAGCTAGCTGCCTCCATTTACGCACTCCAAGTTAGTTGAGATCTTTCTCCACTTTTGTGGGGTCTTCCTTTGCTGCGCTGACCATCTGGGGAAGATTTGAAGAGTCGTTGTGTGGATACACGTTCCTTACCCATCTTACCCGCCGTGTTTTCAGCCTTTTTGACCAGGTTAACGTCGCTGTTGAGCCCGCAAAGCTCGTTGTTGAGTCTTCTAATCTATACTCCCTCGTAGGTATACTAAACCGAATTAACCCGAAGAATCTTCCTTTCAAAGCACTCAAGCAGATTCTCATCCATTTTTTACAGGGTCCATGCTTCTGCCGCTATACAGCAGGACCAGGATGATTTGGGTCTTTTGGTTTCCTTGGTTCCTTGAAAGAAGGTTTCATTACTCGAATGCCTTAAGCCCGAAGAAACAGCGATTGGTGAGTCTGACTCTTCGTTTGATCTCTGCACTGATGTAAACAGGTAAACAAAATCCTTGACGACTTCGAAGTTGTACCTATCCAGTTGCGTACAATTGCTTCAAGAACGATGTTCAAGAGGCTGCAGGATAACGCGTCGTCTTTCTCAAAACTTTCTCGACATTAAAGAGTTCGGTGGTATTTTACCGACTTTGACGGAGCAGCGAGATTTCTCCAAGCGGAAGAGTTTGCCAGACATGCCGAGACGCGACATGGCTCTGTATAATTCGTTTCTGTGTCTGTTCACCCTTCGGTATAACTTTCGAACATTTGTCGAGTCGGAACAGTTAAAATAAGAAGTACTTCTTTTATGAGAGATACTCTTGGAGAATTTGTCACTGCCTCTAAAGAACTGCCTACACTCCTGAAAAGCTAGAAATCTAACCCAGACCTTTTTTAAGACATACAACTTTCACAAACACCGATATCCATCTTTAAAAAAAAAACTTGTCTGAGCGAATTAAGAATAACGGAGTGACCAATCTCAGTGTTAAGAGGTTAAGAGTTGAAAGGTTTTAAGACGAATGAGTGTCAAGGGATGGCAGATAAAAAGTGTTAAAGCTAAATGCTCCGCTATAATTCGGTATGTATCGCAATATTTCGACCGGTCTTTCATGATTCTAGACCATGTGTTAGAGTGAGTCCTATTACCGAAGTGTAACGCCAAGTCCACGCTGATCTGTGTTTAGAGCATTTTGTAGTAGTTCACCCAATGAATTACTTTGTACTATTCTACAATCAAAACATCAGAAGGAGCTCTAATAATTTTTTACAAATCTGGTAATATCTGGAGTATGATTTCTTTAATTAATAACGTTTTTTGATAGTTTAGATTAGACTTGAAATCTCTGCTAGCAATGATAAAATGGAGGAAAGAAGATGAGCAAATTGAGCTTAAACAAGTTTTCAATACAGAAAAATTCAAAAATTTCAAAAATTCACTGATACAATGGAACACTGAAAGTTCGTGAATCGGTTCAAAGAAGCTTGCGAAAGCCAAAACAAAGTGATTTCAGTTCGATATGTTTAAAATGCCTAATAAACGAATTTGTGCTCCGTTTCTAGACTTAAGAAAATAGAAAAGAACCTAAGGCCCCATACAAGTACAGCTACAAAATGTGTCTAAAATAATTCCCTTTGCATTTTGTTTTCCTTTACTTAATTATCTTCTTAATCAAATGCCTTAGAATATTTCATTTTCAAACAACATCACCCTTGTTTTCGTCATTTAATTAGAAAGTTCCTTTAATATCGTTAAAGTCTCACCTTGTTTCGATTGACTTAAGTTTGTATATCACAAACTGTTTGCAACACACCTTGTTTCGAGTCTTACGCTAAATTCAATAAAACGCTGCTAACCTATCTCTGGTTAAATACGATCCCCATATAAAACTCCAAATAGTCTTTTTGCAACCTTCCGTCTTCTATCAAAAGGTGTAAATTGCCAAAAGCACAAATTTTGTCGAAAAGTCTAACTAAGTGCATATTTTCCTCTATCGACCAAGATGAATTGCTTCTATAGATGTAGGGTGTCGACAACAACAAGCGGGGCTTCCCCAACTCTCTAGCTTAAGCCCCTGTTGACGACAACATCATGATGTAACAAAATTGAAATATAATTTTTGGTCCCCTTAAAAGTGCAATTTAGAAGTTGACTGTAGGGGTGGGTGAAATGAAAGGATGTGGAAATATTCTACTCCTTGGAATACAGTTAACCATTCAGTGTGTTTACATACCCTCTTACTTCGATGGTACTTAAATTGGATTGTAAATTCTTGAAGTGAGAAGCTGAACACTGAGTGTAAAGTGTAGCTCAGGAGCCTTGTCCAACCACAAAAATTTCCAAAACCCCAAAGTTGCATAAAGAGTCGTCCAAAGAGGAACACAACTCAGTGCCGTATTGCTCTTACTGCTTTACTCCCGTACTGCAACTGAATGATGAGGACAACGATGTTCCAAAATGAAATTCATACGCTTTCGGGCGATGCTCTACTAATTTCAGGACCGGATATGAACTTCCGTAATGAAAATTTTTCGAACCGGAAAATCCTCTTGAGTTGATTTAGTGTGGGGTATTTTTGGGTGGCAAACTGCCACTCTTTGAGGAGTCTATCTTCTCTGGCCGGGTCCAAGTGCAAAAGGAAGATTGCTGTTGTGGTGTGTTTACATTTTGGTTTGATGGAAATTTTGTTTGCATCGAATTTTTAGACGTGCACGATTTTATAGAGTCTGTCTGTAAATGTCTTTGTGTGTGTGTGTGAGACGAGAATATATTGGAGTGGTAAGTGGCAAATAATTACTGAAAGCTGTTTCGAATAGTACTAATCGATTGTCGAATGGCACTGCATGTTTGTAAGTTGTTTCGAGCTAAATTGGGAGATTGAGAGAAGTGATAATAATTATTTGACTTTTAAGTTGTTTAAGAAGAAAATTATACATACCAACAATGTGGGCCTAAGACTCACAATAAGAAACAAGGACATTAAATGCAATTTAAAAAATTGTTTTCAAAATATGAAGTTAGTGGCTAATAGATGTGATTTGATTGTACGGTTCAACCGTTCACGGTTCTAGATTACAACATTTATTATGAATATAAATACATTAATTTAATTAGACACAAATGTTCAGATGCATAAAATTGCCGAATCTTTTGTAGAAAATTCTGAATTTAAGCAACAAAAGTTTAAAAATTCTTTATATTTTTATTTATATTTATTTATTTTTTTAATTTATTAAATTTATTTTTTATACATACATATACAACATACATATAAGAAATTTGGTAAAATTTTTTTCTAAAAAACTGCATAAATGCTATCGTACGCGGCTTTGAAATCGATGAAAAGGTGGTAGGTGTCGATTTGTAGCTCCTGGGTTTTTTCAAGATCTGCCGTAATGTGAATATCTGATCAATGGTAGATTTTCCAGGTCTAAAGCCGCACTGATATGGACCTATCAGGTTGTTGACGAAAGACTTCAGACGTTTACATAATACGGCAGAAATAATCTTATACGCGATGTCCAGGAGACTTATGCCTCTGTAGTTGGCGCAGTTCAAAGGGTCTCCTTTCTTGAGGATCGGACAAACAATGCTGAGATTCCATTCATCGGGCATGCTTTCTTCCGACCATATTTTGCAGATGAGTTGGTGCAAGCTCCCAACCAAGTCATCGCCTGCCGCTTTGAATAGTTCGGCAGCAAGGCCGTCAGCTCCAGCGGCTTTGTTGGACTTGAGCTTCGATATAGCTATCTTCACTTCGTCCAGGTCGGGTGGGCGGTATTATTGGTCTACATCGCCTAATTCGAATGGTACTATCTCTATAGCAGCGGCATTCTCTTCTTCATCGCCATTATAAAGATTGGAGAAATGTTCTTTCCATATCCTCAGCATGGACTGCGGTTCTACTACGAGGTTCCCATGATTATCCCTGCAGGCTTCGGCTCGGGGATTGTATCCTTGTGATGTTTTTTTTACCTTTTGGTAAAACTTCCGAATATCATTCCTGCTATGGCATCCTTCTATTTCCTTGATCAAGCGCTTCTCATGCTCCTTCTTTTTCTTTCTGAGAAGCCGGTGTTCTTCCTTCCTTTCCTGCTCGTAGAGCTCACGAGCAGCTCTAGTCCTCCTTTGCATCGTCAAACCAGGGGTTTCGTTGCGGTGGTCGTGTAAAACCCAACACATTAGAAGCAGCATCTCTGATGGCTGCTTGGCAACGTTGCCACTGGTCCTTAAGAGGTTGTTAGAAACTCGACCTTGCGATCTCTTGCGATTGTAAGCGTCCAACGTCGAACTTCCTCGCAGTACTTCCTTTTTTTGGCTTGGGTCGGGATATCCGCAGCCGAACCTTGGCTACAACGAGGTAGTGGTCCGAGTCGATGTTAATCCCTCGGAACGTGCGGACATCCTCTATACTGGAGAAGTGCCTTGAATCGATCGCAATGTGGTCAATCTGATTCACGGTTGATTGATCAGGATATCGGCATGTCCCTTTGTGAATATAAAGATGTTTGAACTGCGTACTGGCTACAAGAACGTCTCGTCCCACAGCGAAGTCGATCAGCCTGAATCCGTTATCCTAGGTGGTGTCGTGCAGGTTATATCTTCCGATTGTATCACCAAAGATGTCTTCTCTTCCCAGCTTGGCGTTATAATCTCCAAGCACTATTTTAATGTCATAGCTAGGGCACTGCTCGTATGTTTTGTCCAGAAGCTCGTAGAATATGTCTTTGTTGTCTTCATCTTTCTCCTCTGTTGGGGCATGCGCGCAAATGAGGCTAATGTTGGCAAATTCGGCCTTGATACGGATTGTCGTGAGGCGCTCGTTCACACAGTTGAAACTTAAGACTTTTTGCCTGAGCCTTGTTGCAACAACAAACCCGCATCCAAATAAACGCTGCTTTTGTTCTCGATAGCAGTCACCGTAGTATATATCGCAGTCTTTTAATCTTCGTTTCCCCGGTCCGTCCCATCGCATTTCTTGGATGGCAGTAATATCTGCTTTGCAACAGTTTAGGGCTTCCGCTAGAAAGGGACATTCCACGTACAGATCCGAAGTTCGTTGTCCTTAATTCGTTTGCATGTTTCGTCAACAGTGAATCCGTCCGTCTCCGAGGCTTGTTTTTGCTTCGCAACTAAGTCAGGGCCAGGTCCTTAGTATGACTCCAAGAACGGGGAGCCGATTAAACCGCTCCTTACCAGCCTGAGCTCCGAATATGTTGAAGTAGCCCTGTAAGGTGTTCACTAAGTAGTTCAACCTCACTGGAACTGTAGACGCCATCGTTGATTCCATCTGGGGAATTCCTCCGCTGCCGCTTTGATGAAAGGAGAGATTCCTTAGTGGGAACAACTCTCCCCCCTCTTTCGTTTGTTAATGGTTAACGGTAGAGGATAATGCAGAAGCAGATCAACGTTCATCTTAGAATACAAAACATTCTTTTGTCCAAGCAATCTGGTTTCCAAGAACATAGCTCTACAACAATTGTAATTAATGGATGAGGGTAAGGTTACATTTTTGGTGCTTCTTTATTTCTCTAAGGTTTTCGACACTTTAGGTCACTCTAATGATTTTACATAAATGGTCTGTTTTTTCAGTGAACTTCTTGCAATCATATCTCAGTGATATAAAGCAAGCTGTTGCTGTCGCCAATAACTATTCTTGTTTTCTTCCTACTAACAGTGGGTCCCTCAAGGCTCAATATTGGGGCCTCTGCTCTTCTCCCTGTACATAAATCTGCTCCCTCAACAAATGTTGGCTTTCTCGGTTCATATTAAACATTATTGTTTTATTTTAAGAGGGATTCCCGGACGAGCCCCCATGTGTTAAATCTTTCCTCCAAATATGAAAGATTTATAACAATATAATAGTCTTAAGTTTTATATTAATATTAAATTATTAATTCAAATTATACCGTTTATTTAAAAAAGAACAATTCATCCACGAACCACGGTACTATACGTCAACGGTGGTTGGTAAAAGACTGACTTTATTAGGTAGTAGGTATCGTTCTATCTATTCTATTCTATATATTCATTCAGATAGTCGAAATTGCTGTACCACTTTTATTTCGTGCTCTCTATCATCGTTATGTCAACTTTGATTAAAATTTGGAGTTCGATTTTCTTCCAAAAGCAAAACTTGCCCCTTTATCGCAAGTAAAAAAAGATGTTTTCAACTAAAAGAAGAAATTTTAAGCTTTTCTTTTCACGGACAATAATCATTTTAAACTTTTAAAGACTTTTCGGAACTTACCGCGTAAGTTCTACTTCTGAAAAGTGGAGTAACTTCCGTCTAATCCCATGACCATGAAGAGTGACTTTTTTTCGAAACGTCAGGAAGAACACATTTTTAAATATTTCCTATAAGATTAACGCAGTAAGTTCCAAAAAGAATTTTAAAGAAAAAGGAACCTTTGAATGGTAGAAGGACTTTTTGTTATTAATATGAAGCCTAGAAAACGGTACTTTCGACATATGTTCAACAAATGATAAGCTAACAAAAATTATTAGTTCTATAAATTTTTAGTTCTAAAAATTATTAGTTCCATTAATTTTCTTTCAAGAGGCATACTCGTAGGCTTGCTCATATTGAGTCCCGTTTTCATTAAGGGCAATCGGACAAAATTTTAAACAACATATTGTTAAGGGCTACGCATTTTACTTATTAGTAATTTTCGAAGCACTTAGTAATTTACTAGCTCTTCGTTTTTCGATTTACTAACTAGTAAAATGCCAATTCTCTTTTTTTACAAACGGGGCATCTGAATACGTATAAACAATGATAGTTCGAGAAGAAAAAGTACAACTAGTTCCAGTGATTCTGGCGAAATCGGAAGCCCATGGTTTGCAATTCGGTCTTGGATGTTTAAGTTTTCAACCAAGAACCGAACTGTTGTCTTGTCAAAAATATACATGGAGTAAAATTCTCCATCGTCCAGTTTTTCATAAGTGTTTGCTCGGGACTCAAAACATCGCACTCGAAATCACCGTCTTCCGAAAACATTTTATATTATTTCTGTGGTGTTTCGTAGAAACATGATAACTCCGTAAAATAATTTTCCTTCTTACCTTCTCTTTACATCGAGCTACAACCTTAACGGGTAACCCGATTTTCTTAAAATTTAGAACATAATTTTTTAAAGAATATTCTCATAAATATTCCAAATTTGAAGAAAATCAGTCAAACTATTTGGGCTCTAGCTCCATATAAATTGGATGTAAAACGCAAATTATTTTATGGACTTATCACGTTTCTACCAAATACCACAGATTTTATTTACTTAACTTTAACTTTAGTAAAATGTTAAAATCATTTAAATTTAGCAAAGTCTTCTTTTCAACTTAGTAACTTGATAAAATGTCTTTAGCATTTTGATAAAGCGTTTAATATTTTGCGCAAATACTTTCAAAACATGTATTGGAAACTTTCTATGATTTTTGCCATGGATTTTCACTTCAACTCCACGGATTCGGTTTCTTTCTCATTGGATTTCTATAGGTTAAGTTGGCTGCTGACCGGAAAAGGTCAACACACTTAGACCAATATTTGGTTCGTTGTGATATGGATTCCTATAAAGATCGATGATCATTTCAATAAAGATCGATGATCATATGAGAGAGTAATGGCGGCTTTTTAACCACTAGTAAAAGGTAAACTTGACAATCACTGAATTGACAAACATGAAAATAGAACTATTGTCGTCTTTTACCGCGACAAGAATGTAATTTTTGTATTGTTTTTTTATTAGAGTAATGTTTGATGTACACGTAATTCTTCTATTTTTTCTTGCCTTTAATTAATAGTGCAAACGATCCAAGTCTTCGTTTTAAAGAAATCGGGACAAAAACAAGGATGTCAAACACATACTGCGATTGGTTCTTATGAAAGACAATAACGAGTGAACCTGTTCATACTAGTAAAACGCAAGAGCATAAAGGCATCAAATAATCGATCTTATACATTATTTCGTCAGTTTCAATTCAGAAAGTATGCCAATTTATCGTTCGTGTAAATGCGTTGATTTCTCTGTATATGTAGTTCAACAAGGCAATTGGCCACCTGTCAAACATCATCTCGTTAAAAACTTACATAAGCGGACGTCGTAGAAATCCGTTATTTAAACGTTTATGGTAACTCGGGATTTTGATCCAACTTGACATTACGATTATAGGGAAGACGAAAAAAGTGGATGTCGCAAAATCCATCTGTCTATTCGACTACATTTTGAAATTCCTCCTCACCTCCACACGTATTTTTCTTTTTTTTTAAGACCAAAATTAACGGTACCTGTCATTTGGAAATAAAAAAAAATGTTACAGTTTATTTTTTTTTAACTCAAAAAATTTCATTTAGTGAAAGCTAGCTAATGTTTGAAAAAATTTCATAAAATGGATATTAATGACACCTCCCCTAGAACCATTATTTTTGTTTTAAAATTTCTAAAAAACTCTTATAAAATCAGTTACACTGTTCGAAACGTCAGAAGGCCCACAAGTTTATCCAAACATCAAATCAATCAATTTGATTTTGTCCAAGAGCTTCTCATTTTTTTGTATTTTACATTAATTGGAGTAAACAACTAACAGTTATGTACTGCTGCTCAGGAAAACTGTTGCTACAGGCGCCTGCCTGGCGACTGAACATACCCTAAGTGGAGCAACGGAGATGCGTGAGTGGGTGTGAGCCCCGAAAAGGGAGTTAAAATCCTGAAAACCCGCGAAGCGGGCCACCCAAGGTACTGTTGCTCAAGACAAAACATTTTATGTTTGGCCTTAAGTCACAACAAATTTGGCCTTTTGTCACTTGGCCTTATGCCACGGCACCACACATCACACACAATAACCACACCAACGTGAACGATGGCTCTGTAATCACAGGTACTTTGCTCTTAGTTTCCTGAGCAAAATGTATACCAACACAGAAAAATCTGCTTCTGATCTGACACAGTATATAGTATGCTCTTAATTTGAATGAGCATTCTGTAGCCTATTATAGAGCGTCGGAGCTCTGTACTGATATACAGTTTGGCAATACGCGACCCGGCCACAGTAAAAAACACCAATTGTTATTAGAGACACGCGAGAAGCCTCGGATAACGACTCCCCTCAAATGGCAACCAGACCCGGAATGAAAATGGACTACGATTTACGAGTATGCACCTGGAATGTAAGGACACTCTACACACCAGGTGCTACTCAAAAACTTGAATTTGTCCTCTCGCGGTACAAGGCAGACATTACCGCGATCCAGGAGATACGATGGATAGGATCAGGAATAGCGAAAAGAAAAGATTGCGACATTTATTACAGCTGTCATCAAAGAATGCACATGTTAGGATGCGGATTCGTCGTGGATAATCGACTCAGATCAAAAGTCATCGATTTTAAGCCGATTAGTGATCGCCTGGCTGTGATCTGCATCAAAGCTACTTTTCAAAACATCAGCCTAATATGTGCACACGCCCCTACCGATGAAGCTGAGGAATCTAACAAGGAGGAGTTTTACGACCTCCTGGACGGAGCCTACGGAGCCTGTCCGGAGTACGATATCAAAGTCGTGCTTGGAGATTTCAATGCTAAAGTCGGGAAGGAAAATATCTTTGGCGGATTAGTTGGAAAGCACAGCCCCCACGAATTGACAACAGATAACGGCTTCCGACTAATCGACTTTGCTGCAGCTCGGAATACGGTGATAAGTAGCACTAGGTTCCCCAGGCGAAGCATACACACAGCAACCTGGCGATCTCCAGATGGTCGAACCGCCAACCAAATCGACCACGTGCTAATTGGTGCAAGGCACGCGTCGAACATCTTGGACGTGCGAATTTTCCGAGGTGCAAACGTGGACTCTGACCACTTTCTTGTTGTGACAAAGTTCAGAGCCCGACTGTCCAACGAAAAGAAAATGAGGATCGCCCAAAGGAAGAAATTCAATATTGCATGCCTTAGCACACCTGAGAAAGCCAGAGACTACAGTGAGCAATTGACCGGGAAACTCTCTGCCGTACCCCCAGCCACAAGCGTCAACATCCAGTGGAACCAGTACCGCGACATCATTAAGGAGGTAGCCAAGTGCACCATAGGCTATCAACCACCTAGGAAAAAGAACCCGTGGTATGATAATGAATGCGCGGTATTGAAGCAGGAGACGGAAAATGCACGAATGCAAATGCTGCAACGGAAAACAAGAGCAGCAAAAGATAGTAACGTGAAAAGAGAAGGAAAGAGAAAAAAACCCTGCGCAGAAAGAAAAGAGCAGCCGCAGCTTCTCAGCTCAGGTATCTCGAGGAGTCTAGCACTACCACAAACACCCGCCTGTTCTATAAAACAGCCAAACAACTGGCATCAGGTTATAGGACCGGCACGCAAGCTCTTCGAAACAGCGAAGGGAACCTAGTCACCAAAGCACAGGGAATTGTAGACGTGGCTTCTTACAGTGACACACGGATCTGATTGGTCCAGTTTTTAATGATTTTCCAGCCAGATTTGGCTGAATTTGAGCGATGATGGTCTGTGTTAAGGGCATCGGTTCATTGTGGTTTGTTCGTATCGATCTGCAATTTCAGGAAATCCTACAAGAAAAATACCGCACCAAACGGTAACTTTTTCAGGATGCATTGTTACCTGGTATACCCCGTGTGGGTTGGTTTCGTTCCAAAATTGAGTCCAAAATGTGGTTCCGCTTCCAAGCGCTCCGAAGTCCAGTCAGCGAACAAACGATGTTGTCTGGTCAGTTTGATCATGTAAGTTTGTAGGCTCAAGTCCCAACATAAAATTCGACAAGTTGAAGTCTGCGAAAGCCCAATTTCTTGGCGAAGAATCAACTGCCTCAGGTCCTGCTGTGCACTTTCACGGACCATGGCGATTTACTCGCTCGATATTGCATTCCTACGGCAATATGGCCGCCATACGTCTTCAAAATCTAGCTGTGCCAATTTATATTCTTTTGTTTCTTCATGGAAGAATAAAGCTCTTTTGTTCGGAATTGGTTTTGTTTCTCTGAGCTTTTTTGTTGTCGAGTTTTGTTTCGATTTAAAAACTTGAAAGCGGTATCTGTTTAGTTGAATCATAGGAATTCGTACATGTTTTCTGACATAATCCTAATCCTAAGCCACACTACTTGCTTTTTCAAAAAACGAACGACAGCCCTCACTAGATTCCGTGGACTTCAAAAAACGTTACATTTGTAAGTTCTTCCTTCTACAATATTATTTTTCCAAGATAAAACTTTTATTTACGGTTCACTTAAATCTGTTATAAAAAGAGATGACAGACTTAAGCATCAAAATATTTTAACTAACGTAAGTATGAAAAAAATAAATAAATAAATTAGAACGAATGATGGTTAATAGAGAACCTGAACCGAGTGACTTACAACTCTCAACCATTTCTTTGTACGTGTTTGTAGAAATGGCTGGGACTTACAATTTTCTGCCGATTCCGAGCAGGACCTTTTATGACAAGAGACACTCTTGGAGGATTTGTCAATTCCTCGCAGGAGGTAGTAAGCCCCTGAAAAAACTTTTTTGCATCGGCTGACCTTTGCATGACCCGCCAATGCACTAGCCATTATGCCAAGGGGTACTATACGTAAGTATGTTAAATCTGTATATTAATATTTGTTGAAGTAGAATCAAATTTAATAAAAGCTTTAGTGCTTGTGCAATCAAACTCGGAACCCAAAAGGTATTTTCTGTACTGAAACGGTACACTTTGTCAAAAGAAGTAAGACGACCCAAGAATCTGGCTTTTGGTTAGTTCCTAACAACCTCAATACTACACGAACACAATAATAATGAGAGCTTATGTGTGTAGGTATATCAAGTTTTGTATTTTCAATACCCGGAGCTATGACATTATCAACTTGAAAATCAGTTTCCAAACAAAGTGAGTCCTCATACAAGGACAGTAGATATCTTTTCAATGTACATGTACCAGTACCTACTCGTATGTCCACCACTCCTTTCTCGACCATATGTTATGGAAAAAATACGAAATCTCCTTCAAATTATTCCACTAAGAGCTAATAATTACATTAGACAAACATCATGTAAAATCGTCAAAAGCCATAATTCAGTTAAGTACCCTGTCGTCCGGACCTCTGCCGGTTGCCATATACCATGCCATAGGGCTGCGCATCAGAACTAGAACAAGTAGCTATATAGTATTTGAAAGCACCATCCCGAGGACTAGAATGCAGCACATCACACATCCTCATAGCTATAATTCCTTCATTCCTGGTGAGAAGATATACAGTTATAGATATAATAAAATGTCATCATCATGTCCTTGACGGTGTTAGGCAGCATTAGCTTCCTGTGCCTGCGTTTTCAAGTTCCCTCATCATCATCATGGATGTCCACGTTTATGATGATGATTGCTGCGACGACACGATGAATACTCCAACTCCGACTCCGACAACGTTGATGTTGTTGACGATGATGAGAGGTGGCGGCGGTACTCACTGACTGTTGGTTGATGTGATACAACTGTAGCAGCCAGAGTACATCTGTCACACGAATGTTCATTTCTGTCAGTGGTCATGCAATTGGCTTTATGGCTATGGTTGCCGGGGCTTGTCCATAGGACTGCGTATACTGCATGTCTGAAACCTCACTCCTCATTTCCGACCTCCTGAATAACGTCTCACTCACTCACAATGGCCCATTATGAATGGAGTGCTAAATAGAAACCCAATTGGCGCTCTGTTCACGGCACACTGGCAGCATGTCCCTTCATCACCATCATCATCATCTTCACCAGCATCATCATAGGACGGCTTGTAAATTATCATGGATGAACTGTACTAGGTAATGAAACTGAAGAGGCTTCTCTCATGTGTGTCCCAGTAAAATTCAAAACTTCAAATATCAAATTAGGAGAGCGTATCTCCTTCTTCAGAGTTTAGGAATGGTATAAAAGTTTTGCATATGTTGTCGCGATGATGACGACGGACCGGAAGCTGTCAGGAAGAGCCGTGATTCACTGCACTTAAAAAAATCAACAACTCATCATAAGGATTGTTTTTTTTTTTCGAAAAAGCGCATATGAAGCTCAGGAGAATTTGTAAACGAATAAATATATATGTACTTTCATATTTTCGGTTTACAGAACGAAAACCTAGTATACAAAACTTTTCATTGTTTGCTTGTAGATACTTGCTGAACTGACTAAACACTTTCGCAAAAAAAACACTGGCAAATATGGCACTATTTTTTTTTTTTTCTTTTTTTTTTTTCATTTATTTATTTTGGCTATAATTGACCCTAGAGCCTTTTATATAGAAAAATTCGGGACTTATAGTTGATCTTGGACAAGTTCTTATATTAAGTTGGTCTAGAATATAAGATACCCCTTCGAGATCTTGATTAAAGCAAATTCGCTGCTCCTGAGGGTATACCCCAATTCTATTGAAGAGGTTTTCTTCTTCGCTGGAAGAACCATTGCATAAGCTTTTTCATTACTCCCACTATTCTGGAATCTTCACTAGAAGATGAGAAACTGCATTTATCCAGCTTTTTCCTAAAAAAAGACGACCGTTATTCCACCTCTTCCTAACGACCAATAGCACTTAAGTCCCTTCTTTCCAAGGTCATAGAAACGCTGATAAATTATCAGCTCAAGAAATATATTGCAGAACGAAAGCTTCTCAATGACAAGCAGTGCGAATTTTGTAGCAATAATGATCTGCTGGCATATCTCACCGAACAGTGGCACAAATCTTTACATCGTGCTGCAGAACGTATTATTATTGCACTTCATATTTGAAAAGCATTTCATAGAGCTTGGCTCTCTGATCGAAAATGCTTGAATTTGTTTTTGATCAATCCCTTCTTCGTTGTATTACAAATTATATTTCGAACCGTTCAATACAAGTTGTACGAGTATTAAACGGATTTCTGATTTGTATTCATAAAATAAATGCCACAGGGTTCCGTTTTGTCTCCGATTCTCTTTCTCATATTCATCAATGATCTTTTGTGTGAAACTTCTATTCCACTTCATTGTTTTGCCGACGACTGTTCTCAAATGCATTGTCCATCTCCTTCTCCATCGCAGGTGGAATTGCTGTAGTACCGAATGATAAGCTTATAAAACTCCGATTTTCACCGCATTGCTAAATGGGATATACAAATTCGTGTGGAGTTAAACGCTTCGAAAACTCAATACTGTCTTTTGTCATGGAATCAAAATGTACATATTCCTTATGCCATTGTCCATGAATGGCACTTGCATGAAAGAAGCCAAAAAGTTCACGATATTCAGTATTCGGTATGTGTGTAAAAGGCAACCTTCGTTGGAATGACCGAATCGAAATCGTCAAAAATGGTGCTAAATGGTTAGGATTTCTATATCGGTGTAAGAAAATTTTCGCCCCCTCTGATTTAGCTATAATTTTTAAGACGTTTGTATGTCAAAACTTGAGAT
This sequence comes from Chrysotoxum bicinctum, assembly GCA_911387755.1. Classification (NCBI taxonomy): domain Eukaryota; kingdom Metazoa; phylum Arthropoda; class Insecta; order Diptera; family Syrphidae; genus Chrysotoxum; species Chrysotoxum bicinctum. The sequence continues at coordinate 43,738,481 of OU426989.1, forward strand.
ACAACACATCTTTAGGCAGGTGCAGCTCAAATTTCTCCTCATGTATTGGATAGAATCCAGAACAGAGCGTTAAAACTGATAGGAAACAGGACTATCATAGAATTATTCTCATCTCTTGAACACCGTGTGAATGTTTCATGTTTTTCCTTGTTTCATCTCTTCTTTCTCTAGTATTCCTCACCTCAATCAGTTAACCAGTGATAGCCTTTTGGCTAGGAGTTCTCATCAATGCAACCAATGAAGAGGTTCATTTTACAATCGCACAACACGATTATGGCATAATCTACCCGGCAGTATTTGCTATTGCCATTTCAATTTGCAAACATTCAAGACCAAGGTCCATCGACACCTCTTTTCTCTCCCTCCGTAATTTTCATATTGCTCGTTATATGCTTATGTTCAACATTATAAAAGTCTCAAAAACCCTGCAGCGCCTATAAATTATTAAAAAAAAGTTGAGTCAATAGATTCCGACAAAAGTTGAAACATCACTCTGATACTCGTAACCTACATTCTTTTTTCCATCGTCGTGGATAGGAAGAACACAAAAAAGTTTTTTATATGTAAAGGGTTTTCCAATAAGAGGTGTTATTTTGAATAGCCCGCTATTTCGGTAGCTGTCACTTCTGAAGCTGTCATTTTTTGACATTTGACAAGTAGAAACTACGCTATTAATAAAAATGGAACGATACACGCTTCAACAATGCATTGAAGTTATTAAAATTCACTATAAAAATGGTGAAAATTTGGCAGAGACGGTTCGTAAAACTAAAACATTTTTGGGTCGTCGTGAAGCACCTTGTCGGACCGCAATACAGAAATTGGTGGACAAATTCGAGCTGTTGGGACAAGTTAGTGATGTGAAGAATAAAACCCGTGCACTTCGCTCAAGAACAACTGAGAATATTGCTGTTGTAGCCCAAACTGTTGAAGAAAACCCAGGTTTGTCCATTCCTCGTCGTTCTTTGGAATTAGGCATTCCACAAACGTCATTACACCGTATTTTGCATAAAGACTTGGGTCTTAAGGCTTATAAAGTTCAGTTAACACAAGAACTCAAGCCGGCTGATCATCAACAACGTCGTGTCTTTGCTGATTGGGTCCTTGAAATGCATGAAAATGAACCGGAATTTCATCGAAAAATCATCTGGACTGATGAGGCCCATTTCCACCTCGGAGGCTACGTCAACAAGCAAAACTGTCGCATCTGGGGCTCGGAAAACCCAAGAGTTATTGTTGAAAAGCCTCTCCATCCTCAACGCGTGACTGTTTGGTGCGGTTTATGGTCCCGCGGGGTCATTGGACCTTACTTTTTCGAAAATGAGGCTGGAGCAACAGTTACGGTCAATGAATTGCGCTATCGAGAGATGATTAATGATTTTTTATGGCCTGAATTGGATGGTATTGATCTGGACAACGTTTACTTTCAACAAGACGGCGCTACGTGCCGCACAAGCAATGAAACCATCGATCTTTTACGGGAAAAGTTTCCGGACCGTGTTATCTCTCGAAGAGGTGATCACAATTGGCCACCGAGATCTTGTGATTTAACACCTTGCGACTTCTTCCTTTGGGGCCACGTGAAAAATAAGGTCTACGCCAACAGCCCAGCGTCGATTCAAGACCTCAAAGATGAAATTCGTGAGGCTATCGAGGACATAGGGCAGCCACTTTGCGATTTGGTTATGGAAAATTTCATGAAAAGGATATGGTCCTGTAAGCGTGGTCTTGGCGGCCATTTGGCTGATGTTGTATTCCATTATTAACGGCATATTTTTTTCTTTATAATGAAATAAACATCCGATCATTTATTTCCAAAAATGCCATTTTTCTTTGAATATCAAAATAACACCTCTTATTGGAAAACCCTTTATAAGGATCATTACAATCTTTTGAGAACCTTATTAATAATCTAAGATGGCCCCTTGCTTTGCTGATTATTTTATCCGTATGCGGATTAAATGAAAGTTTACGGTCAAATAGAAATCCTAGATTGTTAAAAAAGTCCACTCTTTCAGATTCAGATGTGTATTACCCGGAGAGTGGGTTTTAATCTTGCTTTCCAATTTGTAAACATTACTAGGTCACCTTATTGATGTCATTTTGTAGAAACAGAACACATTCACATTATACTCTTGTAGTTCTTGGAACAATAAATAAGTTTAAAACCTTCAGTAAACATCAAAAACTATACAAGATGCATGTGTGTATAAATAGAATAGGTCTAATTGACCGCCTTGTTGTACTCCAGATATTACAATTATTGATTTCGAGTTGGAATTTTTTAATTTACATGTTGAGTTCTATTTTCTAAGTAGGATGGTATCCAAACTAATATCCAGTTTACAAACCCATAAAGTTTATCAAACGCTGTACTTAAGTCTCCATTGGAAGCATCATTTTGACGGCCATCCATCAAATTTTTGTTTGTTTGGCTGGTTTGGTTATTTCGAGGAGATTTCTTGCTGTTGATCTTTTACTGGGAAATTTATTTTATGCTTGTGCAATTAATCCTCGGCAGTGAAACTAGATATGTTTGCATTTCTATTGCTATTGCTCGATAATTGTCCACCAGATTCCTTCTGAATGGCCCATTTTGGCCATAAAATTCAAAATCAGAAATCATTATTAGTAATTTAAATTGATTTGATAATAGTTTGCTATTTAGGTAGTTAAATGAACTTTCAAATGGTTTACATTGATCAGTTTGAGGTTAAATAAGAATTCAAATAAAAACCGTCAAAACATTGACTTTGCTCAAACTGGTTGATTTACAACAATGTGTGCTCAGGTAGTAAGTTCATTTGTTTATAACAATTAGAAAATAAAATGTCACCCTTTAACTATTGCTAAATAATATTTCAGATTTTCAGATTCGTCAGAATATTTTTTTGAGTGTATTTAAAAATTGTTGTTCCCTTGCTTTTGTCATTTTAAATATTTTATAAAATGATGGATGGACAGTAAAAAAAGTTATCCTTCCACGAAAAAAGAACAACGCTGCCCAGAAAAGAGACACAACTTGAATTTATTTTACCGTAGATATATTCTAAACATAATCCATTTGAAAAGAGAAGTCCATCACTGCAGTAATGATGACAGTGCTAATGTTGGATTAATTAAAAGTGGATTTGATTTATGTAATGAATCCATCAAGGAAAGGAATAACAAACGCAAGTAATACAGTTAAATACTTATGTTCCTACATGGCTTTTTGTGGAGGTGTTTTCTTAAGCGTTGTTACAAGACAATAGGGGTATGTTCGATCTGGTGCAACAGGTTTAGTAAAATTGCGAAATTTAATTTTTTACGAGATCGTGAACGCAGCTTTTGCTAAGAACTAAATTATTTATTGATACAATTTTGGATGTAACCATGTCGATTAGTGTTGTAACGCACAGAGCTTTATACTCCTACAGCGCCATCTGTTGTAAAATTGCATATCTACTTTGTGGAAGGAACAAAAAACTCTTTCCCAATGTCATATTTATTTCCCCTTATTCCAACCATCTAAAACATTCTAAGACGAGAACCTTCGCGATTTAGTTTCTAGAACAACCAATTTGAGTATATACGAGTGTTCACGGTGAGCACGGGACAGTTGATTTTTGACTATGAAAGTGTGTAAAACGTTTGCTTATTGGATTGTGGAAAGTGTTATTAAACAAGTGTAATTTAAATTTGAATAAAAGTATTTGAGTTGATTATAAATTGAGATTTATTATTTTGATTTGGAAAGTGTAAATAAAGAAGAAATACTAAAAAGATTAATAAGTTTTATTTAACGAACCTAGTAAAAATATTACAGTATATTCGCAATATCTTACTCCCAGAGAGTTGATTAGATTCGTGGTGAATTGGCGTTCTCGTTCATTACAATTAATAAACTCGTCGAACGAACTACATTATCGACTTCTGAACTTCCATGCCACAGCAGTGATAATGCTGTCTTATTTTGTTGACATTAAACGTCAAACATTTAGAATTATTTGTAAAAAAGGCAGTTTCTTTAAAATATCTAGTGAGATTTTTCTATAAAAAAAACAACGTGAATGGATTCAATTGCATATTATCTCATTATGCTAGAACATACTTTGAGATATGCATATTTGAATGGAGATATGCTATAAAACGGTAAAACTTTTCAAATTTCTTAATACTTGTTGACATAAATGAAAGGTTATAATGGTGACTTAAGGAGATAATTTTAAGATTCAACCCATTATAAACCCAAAATGAGACTTCTATTAGTGGATGTAAAGAATATCTCGAATCTCCAAAGAAATTGCATTCATAGATTTTTTTTTTCATAAAAGTCGAATTATAAATCGGTTTTTGACGTACTTTTCTCCATTCGGTAAGCTCTTTAAACTCTTAATTTAAAATGTCTTAACCCAACCTACTCGTTATAGATTTTTGATGCACCTTATACCAATCACCCTGTACAAGAGTTTTCCGATAGAAATGTTCATACTTTAACAGATGATTGCAGCCATATTATTTAAGTAACATCTGTCCACATGGCTTTTGTTTATTAAATCTGTTTTGACAAATTAACCTGAAGAGTTACAACATGCAACAAAATTTGAAAATAGTTAAATTGTTGTACAAAATTTTTCACTTTCTTCATCATTTCTAGCATTTTCCTTAATTATTGTCCTTTTTTTAAACATGTGGGATGAACAATTTAACTGTACTTTGCTTTATAATTTTTGTTGTTAATTATTAAAAATTTATTTGAGATTCGTCTCGAATTTGGCGCGAATATGAAGTGATAGAAATTATAGCTGTGTTTTATTATCTACGGATCTGGATCAGATAATTTTGGGAACACGTATTACAAAAACAATTTGGGATTCTGTTCTCTATCTGGATCTATTTTAAAGATCCGAAAATTAGTTATTATTCTGGCGGGTAGATGGTAAGGTAGTGTAAGCTACAGTGTAAAGAAATAAGACAAGAAACATTTGAAAATCAACAAACTTAATAATACGTTTAGTTTTATTTTCAAGGGATAATCTACATAAATAATGGATCATTTTTGATAATAAAACACGCTTATATGGAGGATGAATGTGTTGCGTTTTCAGTAATACCAAGTGAGTTAAATAAAATGTTGGTGATGCAGGGCATGTTACCGGCATTCGTTCAACTTTCTTCAATGGATTCACTAATAGGTAAAGTTTTTCAAAAATGATTGAAACTGTCTCTTGAACTTATCGCCGAATTCTGGTTTATTGGTTAAAATATGACAGTACGAAATGACATTTAGTGATCCGTCAAACAAACCTAGGAATTTTAGTTTGTCTTCTAGATTCAAAATTTCTTGCGAAAACCTGCAAATTATGTTTAGCTCTGAGAGCTCTGACTGTTGGCTTTGAACTAGTTTTTGCTTTGGAAAAGCACGCCGCATTATTAATTGGGGAACAATATTTTAACTACAAAAAAATGACAGCCAATTCCGTTCCGTTTTCATCTGGGTTCCTCGTTAATTTTATCACATACACCAGGAAGGGCTGGTGAGCCACAGGGCTCCGTTCTGTATCCGACTCTCTTTCTGATATTCATCAATGATATTTTGTCTGAAACTTCCATTAAATTATTTTGCTGACGACAGTACTCTCAGCTTCTCATTTTCATTTACAGATGTACGTCCTTGTCCTTCGGATGTGGATCTGAAACGGCAGCGTATGATAAGCTCATATAAATTCTCGATAGCATTGTCAATCGGGCAACCAAGAACCGCGTAGAATTTAATGCTTCAAAAACTCAATGCTGTCTCCTGTCATTGAAGCAGAACCCACTCTTCATTTGATATGTAGCATACGGTTCTTTGTGGTACATTCTATGGTAGACGACAGCGTGGAAAACCATGCTTGCGCTGGAGAGATGGCGTAGAAGCCTTGGGGTGCGCAACTGGATGGCGTCAGCTAGAGACCGGGATAGGTGGAGAGACTTGTTGAAAGAGGCCAGGACCGGAACCCGGTTGTCGAGCCGATGATGATGATGATACGGTTCAAAGGTTTATTACTTCTATAACTTGTACGGTGAAAGTTAATATTAAAGAATGTGACGGATCTAAGATTTCTTGAGTTCGTGCTCGTGCTTAGAGATATTTTTTGAAGAAGCGATGAACAGTCAATGTTACCGCACAAAAACTGCTGAATAATGACAACATCGGCAAGTTTACGACATTTTAAGAGGCATTGCATGCCGAGTAACATTAGACGCTGTTCATACGGTGGTATGTTTATTCTATCGCAGGGCTGAAAAAATTCCTCAGACCATCGTTTCACAAAGAGAATGTGAGAACAAGTTTTATTTCTCCATTGCATATACTCGTAACTCTTAGATCTCAAAGAGAATCAACTCTTGTTAATGGTTCTTTGTTGATAAAGAAAATTCTAGGGCTTGATGGAAGGTGCTTACGGAAGAAGGTTATAGCTTGGCATTTTGTTAACATTTAGCACAAGCACAAAATGCTTTCTTATGGCTGAACACAATTAAGTGTTGCAACTCGAACTGGAGTTCCTGCTACCTATTATTTTTGACTCAAAAAGTAAATGGGTTATCTGGGAAGCAGAAAAGGGAAATATAAATAAGCTCTTTTCAAGAGACAATATTTGTAAAGAATTTCTGAAGAGAATAAGAGCATTACAAGTATTACCTCCAATAAGATTTATTTAGAGCTAATGAAAAAGATCAATCCGTAGTAGTCCAATAAATGTTTGACAACTTCAACTGTAATCAAATTGAAATGTTGGTACAAAACTAAAATATTCTGACACATAAACTAAATAAATTTTATGACAAGAGTAAGTTCATCCGTACCAATCGAGTATTTTAAGGCTCCTAAATTAAGACTATTATTTTATTATTCTCAAGAAAAACAGTTTGTTGAAATATATCTATTACCATTTTCCTCTTAAAGTAAAAATAACTTTCCCGGAAAATAGCTTTTTTCCAAAACTTCATTTTACGACAAAAATTTTACAACCTCCATGCAAATGTTATTCTTTGAGTATTTTATATTTTTTATTGCAAAAACTATAAAAAAAAAAACCGGTTATGTGGTTAGTTAAAGTGCATTTTTCAAAGTGTCCCCTTTAATTGAATTTCACGTCAAAATCTACCGCTTCGCTGTATTTCTATTTAGATACATAATACACTTCACCATCTATATGTGCATTCATCCTTGAGTGTGAGTTTATGTGGTCGTGGTGTGCCTTTGGAATGCAATTGAATTAAATTATCTGCTTTTAGGAATAAATCCTTTGTGCTGGAGCTTATTGGTCACTGATACGATCTGACATTGTAGCAAAGGAGAAAGAATAGAAAAAAAATAAAAATAAAAATATATATGTATAAAAAAAACTCAGAATAAACCAACCCACAATGCAGAGAAAGTATAGTAGCAACAACAGAAGAGAAAACGACTTAAAAAAGGGATAAATTGTCCTTTTCCATTTTATTCTACTTGACATTTTTTTTAATTTTTTTTAACATCCAACTAAAATACCAGTTTATCAGATCGTAGGTGGACTCCTACAAACAACAACAGTTTCTTTTTCGCAGAATAACACAAAAAACAACTCTGAATAAGAGTTAAACTCTTTTGGGTTTGACCAAACACCCATAGCAAGGACATAGAGAAAAAATGGAGAAAAAAAAACTTCCGGTAATACTGGAAAGACGACAAAAAATGTTACAAAAAAACACCTTCAAAATCACCAAGGACGGAGTCGCGACACTATACTCTAGCCAACCAATATTGCTCTCAACCCCATAAACCAAAAAGCCCCAGCTATGGACTTTTCTCTCTGATCCGGTGCATCAATTTAGGTGCAAATTAGATTTCTCCTCTCCTATCCTGTTCTGCTGCCCTCTACCTGGGCACATCCTTTTGAAGAAAAAATCAGGATAAACACGAACAAAAAAAGCTGCAGGAAAAAAATATGTTAGCCATTATCCATCCATCCAGAGGTGAAAGTCGGGGCGTAGCGCCAAAGTATAGAGAAAAATCTCCAACAACTTCACCAGCGCCTGGACCTTCCAAGTCTCTGGATGCAGAGTCGATTCTATATTTTTTTTCTTTTGCAGTATTCAACTGTGTTATTGGCTTTGTTCGAACGTCACAACCGATTGAAGTTTTGTCCTTATCCGCAAAAACGAAAAAATTATATCGTAAAAACGTTAATTTTCATTCTCATCCTAATGATGAAGTGAAGGGAGGTAACTTCCTTCTTCCTTGCAATGCGGCTGTTCGTTCTGTGTCTGAAGTTTTGCCTGACTTAAAAGTGAAATCCTTTTGAACCTGTTGCTCTTTGAAAAAAAAAAGCTATCTGTGTGAGCTGTGGAGGTGTCTTTGGCAAACGTTACTGTTTTTTTCGTAAGGGTTTTTTTTTTTTTGTGGTTCGGTATTTTTTCCCTTCCCAAATTATCCTTTTATGCTGCTTTTGCAAAATTGCCTGAAGATGTGGATTTTATTGAATGCTTGTTAAAACTAGAAAAGAGAATAGTTTTGCTTGGCAAGAAAATAAGAAACAATTTTTGTGAATTTTATTATTTTATCATTTTTAAATTTATATTTCTTATAAATACGGTCAGCATGGGCTCACACTTTAGGATTCCTCTCTAAACTCTATCTTTTGAAGTGAGAAAACTGTTATACGGAAACACTTCTATGCAAGAAAACTTTTATAAGAGAAAAATATTCTAGGAGAAAACTTTTATGCAAAAAAACTACTATGGGAGAAAACTGTCGTGCAACAAAGCTTAAGCTATCGTGCAAGGAAACTATCATGCGGAAAACATAATGCAAGAAAACTATCATGAGAAAAAATGATTTTTCGAGAAAACTCTCGTGCGAGAAAACTCTCATGTGAGGAAACTATGATGCAACGAAACTAACATGCGACAAAACTATTGTCCGAAAAAACTATCATTCTCGAAAACTATCATGCGTAAGAATATCATACAAGAAAGCTGCCATGAGAAAAAAATATCATGCGAGAAAATCAGAAAACTATCATGCAAGAAAACCATCATGGTAGAAAAATATCTTGCGAGAAAGCTATCATGCCAGAAAACTCAAAATCAAACTTTAATGCGAGAAAAGTATTATGGGATAAAACTATCATACAAGCAAACTATAATGAAATAAAACTATCATTCCAGAAAAATATCTTGGGAGAAAACTATTATGCAAGAAAACAATCATGCGGAGAAACTATCATGGGAGAAAAATATTATGCGAGGAAGCTGTCATGCCAGAAAACTCTCATGCGGAAAAACTATCATGGGGAAACTATAATGTACGAAAACGACTCTCTACGAGTCGTCTGCCTGAAATTTGCTAACAGAGGCAACGAGTCCGGAGCAGGGTTAACAGTGGTGGTAATCTTTTGATTAATTATATAGATAATTTTTTGTCTAGCTTAACTCCATGACATTTGCATCATTTTCAGGCCACATCTTAAAATGCAAGTATGCGCTTAATGTGATACAGCCCAATTCCAATGAATGCTTTTTTTGTACGAAAGTCAAACGATTCGTATTAGATTTAGTATTGGTGCATCATGGCGCAGAAGAATTTTTCTTGCAATCATAACTTTTGGAGAAATATAGACAACCAAAGGCTCCTTTTTTATATTTGACATTACCTACCAAATCTCTACTGTTTACAGTCAAAATACAAAAAATCCCTAAATATACAAGAGAATAACAAAAATAAGGAAACTAAACATTATTCAAAAATATAAATCTCTTTAAACAAAGAACAAGGATCAGATGTATCATCCAAACAAAACTCTTACTGATCCCCGCCCATCTATGCCTTGACTCAACGAACATCTATCTATTTGAAAATAGAATTCTTTAACGAGGATGATACGTACTCACCTGAAATGATATAAAATAAGAGAACCAAAAAGCAACAATGCACATGCACATAGAATGAAATAGAATAGAATTTTTCAAAAAAGGATTAAAGTTTATGAGACGTTCAAAATCCAGCTACCCGAGCACCACTCTTCACTTCGTACATCTTTTCAAATGCAGTGTGGGTGTTTGTCTGGACGCAAAATGTGGAACACCAACATAGATAGAAATAGGAGAGGTCTCTCACTTTCCATCCAAAAACACACAAGATACGGTCGTATAAGTATATCCCAAAACACTGGAGGATATTTATGTGTTTAGAGTGTGGTGGTAGCAAATAAATCGCATTCGTATTTACCGAAAGGATGCGATTTTCAGTGTTTACGCTCATAATATCATTTCGTAAAGGTTTTCCTATACGAACGAATATAGAGATATCAAAACGAGGAGACATCTTTAGCTGCACACGGGTGTCTTACACTTATTTGAGATTTTCTTCCTTGGTTTTCATGGAAAGAAAATCCTGCTGCATCATTTCGAAGGATTCAACACAAGGATTTGGCATTTTCAATTGCAGTCGCTTGGGAAAAATTGTTGGTAGCAGATTCTCCTGTTCTCTAGACAGCGCCGCTGCCTTCAGCTCAACGTTTAGTTGAATGTTGTGACGAATGGGATAGGGTGCAGCAACAGGGCTTAGTGGGAATAAATATTAAGAAATTTTCAAAATTCTACACACACGCAATAGTGTAAGGGTTTCGGAAAAGGGCAAAAGTTTATGCACCAAACTAATTGAGTGGATTTTAAAAATATGTAAATTTTAGCTTAGCACTTGAATAATTTATTAATTCACATTTTTTGAAATTACTTGCTAATTGATGAGAGAAATTTTTTTTAAGTCATATTAATTTTAATTGCTTTTTCAAGTGCTGAAATATTCTCAGTATATTTATTTATCAACACATACTATGTACATAAGAGTATTTATTTAACATTTCATGAACCTCAAAGACTGTTTCAAGACGAAAATAAATGTTAATTTGTTTCCATTCTTCAATTATCATTATCGGTTTTGAATCCTTGCCAGCTTTTCTAAGCGCTAGCAATGTGCTCAAGCACTTAAAGGAAAGTCAAAGTCCCTTTAATGCACGCAAATTTAAAGAAAATTATCATGAATTTTATAGACTTATCAAACATTTTTTAATATATTATAGAATAAAAGCTGATAAGTATTTTAGTTAGTTAGATGTTGGAACTGGTTCAAAAATCTCTTAAAATCTTATCTTTTTTAAAATTGTAAATGCAAAAGGGTTGTCGGAACTAAAAGAAAGAAAAACTTCATTTTATAGTCAAACATATTTCTTCCTCTTTCGACTCGATTTTTGGTATTTTAAGAATATTTTCGCACTTCGAATCACACGGTTCCTTTTCTCATTTTACAAGTTTTCGAAAGTTGCTGAATAATTGTCTTTGAGAGTGAGTGTAAGGATTCGTTAAAATTGACAACGGAAGTTTTCGAGGAAAACACTAAGCCTGCCTTTCAAGAAGCTATGGCCGTGAATGATGATCACTAAAACGATTGCCTGGTAGTATGAATGTGTGATCTGAGCAGAAAATTGAGAAAGTTTAATTATAACATAGAGAAAGCAAGGGAAAAGTTTTCAAAAATTTTGTTAAAGTAAAAGATTATTTGAGATGTAGAGGAAAATTGAAGAAAACTGGCACCGAGAAAAAAAAAGATAAGTAGAGTGTGGAATTTATTAATAAAAGTTCTATTTTGTTCCTTTATTAGTGTCAGATCCGGTAATTTCTCAGTTTGCTGTGTAATATTTCGTTGAATCTAATTCTATCGTTAACGGCTTATTTTCCTTTATTTGCTTAAGACTTAACGGCCCCCTTTAGCCCTTTAAAATTATAATTTCTGTTCGTATTGTACTTGAGCAAATTTTCGGTTTTCATTCTTGGCTCCTGCTCAAAGGTTTCTCTAATAAAACTATTTTTAATAAATCTTTGTTTAATTTAATGTATCCTTTTTACTGTTTTATCATTCATCGTTTTAAATAACATAATTTTAGAATTTTTGATAAATAGACCAAAAAATTTTAGTGCAGCATTATAATTTCATTGTATTACTGTAAGCAGTTAAACTTTTGCTTAATACAAAACTAAAACAATATTCGGTTAAACAAATAAAAGGTCTTTCCTCTTTAACAGATCCACAACAACTGATCATATTTTTATTCTCTCAGTATATTCTTCTTCCTAACCGGCAGTCTCTTTCTATTCAATACAGTCATTATATCTTTCTTTTTATTTGGAAAATCATTTTTTTTTATTCTTTCTTTTGGAAGTGTTGCCACATTACTTAAATTTTTTAACTTCTTCTTATTAATAGAATTCGATTAATAAAACCTCCACCGGTTGCTGAAGCCACCCCATTGTTGAGCTCCTGGGAGGCATCACTTTGTATGTGTTGTCAGTTGTGAGAGTAATTAAACGCACCAATCGTTTGACAGCTCGTCATTTTTATAGCTTTAAAGTTAAATTTCGTTGCACACGCCGGTTTTTTTAAGTGTTTGAGTTTGCCGAGTGTACCAACATTTTTAAATACTTAAGCTTATCTTCCTTAAGTTGAAGCAAAATTTTGAAGTAAAGTTCACTTCGGTGCGGTATAAAGCTTAAGGGTAACAGTTAATCTCCTCTTGCTCGAAAAATCATTGACATTTTTTCGTATTTGAAATGGCCTTTTAAATATTTGACTTGTCCTTGATTGTGATCCAGCTAAGAATAGGTTTGCTATTGTTTAAGGAGATTCTACGCTGTTGGATAGTGTGATCATATATTTTTGAGTAAAGGTTTTCCAGGAAATCATCTAGATATGGATGGTAGGTTATCTAAAGTTAAAGTAAATGTAAGCCAACACCTGTTTACTATTTCTTTAGACTCATCAAACGAGGAATTTTAGGATGTAATAACTTAAAAATGCGACTTAATGAGAAATTATAGTTCTTCTGGTGGTGTTTATTTCAAGGTTTATTGATTGACTAGAAACTTTCTTCTTCTTGCACTACTAGTCACTCTACATGACGCCTATCCAACAGCTATTCCAAATGTTAATTGAATATACAAGTTCATTTACAAATCTCTGTGGTTGGGTAACTAGGAGCATTTTGCTTTTTTTAAATAGCCTGCGTTCCGGTGTTAAAAGCAGCACCCAGTTCCTTTGTATTTTTAAACGTGACTCCTTGATTTGGGAGTCTGTGTACGCGTTATTCTTTCTATGCCTTTCCTTGCTTATTACTTCTTTCTAGCTACTATTGTTTTGCGCTACAGCATATTCGCATCTGCATATTCTGTCAATTTTTTCAGTTGAACGCATTCTTCTTCATTACACACGTTGTTTCTCTGCGACCACTAATTTTTGGCGTCTGTGGTAGATTCACCTACCTCAGTATAGAGAGTCTTTCGGGCAGGTGCTCTCTGTAGACTCTGGAGCAACTGTAAAGCCTATCGGTCTGAAGCCGTAATATGTTGCCATTTCGTGGCTGTTATCCTTACAAGCTAATTTGTGCAAGAGGTATTCATTTCCGACTTAATATAGAGGACAACTTTTATATTGCACTCAAGACAGGGTTCGTAGTGTCCGTCCAGGAGATCATAAGACTCCTCCTTTATAGCTTCTTGGGGTTCACCAGTAGGACCCTTTGGCATAATGAGAAACAGTTTTGGTGGTTTTCCAATGATAGAGATATATGTCTTGGCCAGGGACGAAGCGTCCATATATTGAGTGGAATGAGTGCTTCAATTCAAAATTCCAAATTGTATTAATATTTTTATTATAATATTTGTATCTATGTATTAATGAATCTTCATTTACTCTGTAAATTACATTCCAACATCATTATGACAACATTATCATCTTTTACTAAAATTACTAAAGGAAATCAAGATCTCTCTGGTTATTACAACTTAAAATTCCACACTGCAAACCAACAGAGAATGCTCAAAATCACTACATTATTTATAATGCTCAATCTCATGAAAGTTCTTGCTAAAATGCTTAACAGCTAATGCATTCCTTATTATCGCCTCTTTAACTCAATTTCACAATACCCTTCCACTCCAAGTTATCTGAAAATATACCTACAACATCACTCACCAATATTCACAAAATGCTCAAACAACAATGATTCTCAAACAATACCTTTATAGAATGCACAACAGCTGGGCATTCCATTATTTCTCATACTTAACTTAGATCTCAACCCAAAGTCAAAATAATTTTGTCTCGTTTCTTGCCTTTTGCCCAATGTGTGAAGAATGAGTTGAGTGAATGCATTACGAGAATTTCCTACAAGAGATAGATAGAAAAACAAAAATGTATCTATTGAGTTGCTTATTGTCTCAAACTGATAATGAGTTTAATTTCATGGACAAAAGGGTTAGAAAAGTTTTATTTTAATATAATGTGTGTGCAAATTTAGGTGCAATTCATAACTATCAGAAATCAAACAAATATGAATTTAGTTTTTTAATTATTTTTTAATTATTTTCGTGGCGATAAATTCAATCCACATGTTTTCTGTTTATTTTTTTGTTATTCTAAAAAAAAGTGGCCAAAAATAGTATTTCTAATATTCATATCTGAGGTTTCTTGACATTGCAGCAGAAATATAATTAAAGGTTATTTTCAATTATGAGAATTTTAAATAAAAAAAACTTCAAGGAATCTTAAGATTTTTAATATCCCGTAATAATTGCATCTGTAGAGGGATCATATTCATGTTTTAAGAGAATTAAATATTTTTTTAGAAATAAATGTGGACAAGAAAGGTTATCTACTTGTAGCTTAGTTCTCATCAAATCGTTCTTAGATAATTTTGTCTTAAAAGAAAAAGGATAAATCTTTGCGCAAGGCATCTAGCTCTTTTTTTTTAATTAGACTTTACTGTAATATATTATTTATGTATATTATTTTATGTGTATTGTCATAAGGTGGAATTTAAAAGGTTGGATCTCAAACGTCTTTCAGTTTTGGTTTTATGTTCAGTGCTTCCGCTATCGAAAAAGTCACGCCTCGTGCCTGGTCTTGGCCGACTTAGGTAAGAACCATCACAATGACACCAAGAAATCGTAAATAAGACACCGAAATAAAAAAAAGGATGTGTGTACCGACGTACGCGCGGTAGAAGTAAAACTTCTTTTCTCTCAAGCAAAGCCTCAGCAAGATTCTAACATATAAACGTACAAATATTTTGTATTCTACAAATATGTCGATGTTTTTGACATGTCATTTTTACCCCCAACGCCGAGCATATTTCTAAAAAAAAAATATCAATAGCTTAACCACCGACGTGGTAGGAAGTGGAACCGTGCTCTGGCCAGAGTATAGTATTTATATTTCTGTGGAAATACAAATTTACTACACTTTTGCCGCGAGTAGCTGTTAATATCACCTTAAAATCACTAGTTTACACAAGTTTTTTTCTCGTATCCTATTGAGCATTTCATAAAGCATGTATGTATGTATAATAGTTGTTCATGTATGCCAAGTCTGGCAACATTTAGATAGACCCTTCTAATCATATGGTGTAGAAAACTTGCTGTCAGTGGTCCACTTTTTGTTTGCTTAGTGCCTCAATGGTCAAATAACGGTACGTGTCATTAGTGTCACTTTTTTTTTATATTTTCGTACTGTTTTTTTCATTGTTCTTTTGGTTGCATCGTTCATTTCTTCTCATATTATTCTCATTTTATCGGAAAGTATCATTAAAACGAAGTTCGCATCTTACTGTAACTGTAAGAATACAACGGCACACACCTCCGCAAACTGCACAAGTACACAGGTCTGTTCGGAAGGTCTGTTGGAAGTTAAAAATTTATATGAATCTTAGAATCCACAATGTCCATGCCCTCCTTAAATTTTAGATTTTTCCTAAAACCGTATAAAAAGATAAAAATGAAAAATGCTCAAAAATTTTCCTGAAAAAATCATTCTTTTCCACAAAAGACCCAGAATACTTCCTTATTTGAATATTTTTCCAAATGGCAACTTTTTTTTATTTCCATTTTGTTGATATTAAACATTTCTCTGATTTATAACAAATTATTAATCAAACATCGATTGTTTGCATAGTCATTATTTCAACGTTAATATCTTGGAAACGATTTTTCTATCATTTTTCGACATTCCTCCGAGATTCTCATAATTTTCAATCCTGTCATAAATAAAAACAACCAACTTCTTGTCAATAGCTTTTGAGAATTGACTTCGATTTAGTTTTCCCCCTATTTACCCTATTAAATATTATAATTTTAAAAATCCCTTATGGACATATTTATCTCTTAAGTTATATATTAGTATATAAGAGCAAACACCTCAAAAAATCGGTCTATTTGCAAGGATTGACACCTCATCCAGAACCCAAACGATCCCAGTTCTTTTATATTTATCATCAGGATTATTCTTTAATGGAAGAATTTCCACCGCTTTAGATATCGATTGTTTTACAAGACTTTTTGCTTATACTCTGTAGTTTGTGCTGTTAAGTAGACTCCTAAAACCAAATAAATTTACAAAATGGATCCATAGAACCGATTCAGTATTTCTCGGAAAATTTCCATATCAGCATCAGGACATTCATCTGAATCTCTGAATGCATCAAATTTCATTGAATGCCAATTATGTAATCCAATAAACTGGTCGCAATGGTGTCGTCGCCAGTCCAGTGTCCGCTTTCTCTAAGCTCTGTTGATTAATTGTTTATTCCCTGAATGAAAATCCTATAAAATCTCTTCCGGCCAATATAAAAGGATATTTTTGTTGTAGGTACTTCACCAGCCGTCATCAATTTCATCCTCATTCGAAATATATCAAGGAACAAAGTATAGAGTCAGAATAGAGTTGTGTGGTGTGATGTGACGTGGCTGGTTTGGTGTGGAGTGGAGTGGTGTGATGTGGAGTAGTGTGATGTGGTGTGCAACAACAAAATTTGAAACGCCCTTTTGATGCTTTCATCACTTGCCGGAACCGCTGAGCTGTATCCTTAATTCGATTGTCAAACATATTTGACGGTCAAATGGATTCTACGCGAAAAAGGTCGCTGTATTTTTGAGCCCCTAAAAAACGAACACAGCCTCCAGTATTGACAGTGCTCTACTCGTACATACAGAGGGTGGCGCTGACTTTCCATTCGATTGCACGCATATGCAAATTATTTTTTGAAAACTTTTTTTTTTTACTATGCCTCAACTTGCTTAATGATATTTTTTTTCTGTTTTCATTGAACGCCCCATTTAGTGTTGAATATTCATTTGACCGTTAATTATTGCCCAGAAGTTAAAGAGATGGTTCTGGTTTATTTTTGCAGGCGGTATTAGCACGTGTGGTTGTAAGCAATTAAGCGGAATTCCATATTATGTTGTTTCCGGGTAAATGTATGCCATTTTTCGCCGGGTATTGATGAGAGCGTTATTTTACCGATTACTCTTGCGGACGGTCAATCAAAGGAAAATTCTTCTAATTCCATCGTTTATCTACAATGTACAGTGCGGTGCAGTTGATGCGGTACAAATTTGAAAAAATTTAAGAAATTTATATATACATACCTATATCCAAGTAACTTCCCCCCTCCAACAATTAGGTAATATCTTATAGCAAAAAATATCGACAAATTTTAGCTTCTTCCCTTCGAAGTTTTTCGGTTTTATTTTGGATTCTATCTAATAGGTGCAAAAATGTTTTTGTATGTACCTACCAGACCCGATATGAGAGTTGTACTCTATCTTTGGAAATATATATGCTTTATAAATTATACGGAGATCAGAATGGGAAACAAGTTTTTGCATCTTCTTAGAAAACCTTAGCATTTCGCTGCATTCTATTAATGGTCAAAGAGTTTTCAGTAATGCAAATACCGAGAATAGAAAGCTTTTCAGTTTTCATTAAGTAAACACCATTCATGGATCATGTCAATAGGGAATATTCCGCTTTAACGACACAAAACAACTCTGAGTTTTGGAAGTATTTTATTCCACACGATTTTTCCTTCGACGATGTTGTTTAGATCGAAATCTTATGAAGTCATCACATTCTTCCTTTTAAATTCAACATCCGAAGAAGAGAGAATTAATTCTGCAAATGAATATGATAACCTGGGGCCTGTTTCAGCGCTATTACATCAACTACATCATACTACATCTTACAACTACATCCTACAACTACATCAGTTACATTTTTCTGTTTCACACATAAAACTGAAAGTGTTGTATGATGTACCTGGAAAACATAGTTGATGTAGTTCATTTGACATTTCTTCTGCATATTTTTATTTGAGCTAAGATTTCATGTTTTATTGTTTAATTCAAACTTCATTTAACAAAAATTATGTAAATATTTTCGATGATGACTTTGAATTTGATATACGCGTTGAAAGAAGAAGTAAAGTATTTTTACAAAGAATCAATTTTAATTTGGAAGATCCATATTTTGTGGAGCGATTTCGAATGCCAAGATATTGTATTGAATTTTTGGTTGAACGCTTCGGAGCATTCATTGATCACCCAATTGATTGCAACCAATTTACGATGTCATCGCTGCAACAAATTCTTTTAAGGCTAGGCGCGCACATTCAATTTTTAGTTTCGCAACTGTTTGGTTGCTAAAATGAAACATATGGGCTTATATGGGACACCGCGCACTTAGAGCAACTCGATTCGAGCAACTAAAAAGTTTGTGTTTTGACACAAACTAAACGATCGCCTCGCAACAGTTGAGCTGTTTTTTATAAGTG
Organism: Chrysotoxum bicinctum; assembly: GCA_911387755.1. NCBI lineage: Eukaryota > Metazoa > Arthropoda > Insecta > Diptera > Syrphidae > Chrysotoxum > Chrysotoxum bicinctum. The sequence continues at coordinate 43,757,149 of OU426989.1, forward strand.
CAAGAGAAAAAAGAGTTCGAGCGTGAGTAAAGAGTTGCCAGTGCGCGGTTCTCTTTCAACTGGTGATTAAACTATTTGATTTCGATCACAGTTGCCAGTGTGCGACTAGCCTAACTCTTTACTGGCTTGGAAATGGAAGCCGATATCATGGTGTTGGGACCATGCATGGTGTCTCAAAGGCATCCGTATGAGCTAAGTTTTCATGTTTTATTGTTTAATTCAAATCTCGTGAAAAAACTTAATTTAACAAAAATATGTAAATGTTTTCGATGATGACTTTGAATTTGATATTCACGTTGAAAGAAGAAATAATGTATTTTTACAAAGAATCAATTTTAATTCGGAAGATCCATATTTTGTGGAGCGATTTCGAATGCCAAGAAATTGTATTGAATTTTTGGTTGAACGCTTGGGAGCATTTATTGCTCATCCAATTGATTGCAACCAATTTACGATGTCACCCCTGCAACAAATTCTTTTAACTCTTCATTGGCTTGGGAATGGAAGCTGATATCATGGTGTTGGGATCATGCATGGTGTCTCAAAGGCATCCGTATGTCGTTGCGTAAATAATGTTTTAAAATATGTTGTTTTCTAATAACTTATCTAATATCCTATAAACTCTTTCAAACAGCTTCTACATCAAACATTTATGTTGTATCAATGTAGCAAGATTTTACTGTTAGTTGTATTACAACAATGTAGCTGAAAAAGCTGTGAAACAGAATCATACATTATTCCAATAATTCCAGTGTATCATCCATATCTACACTGATGTACTACAACTGAAAATCGAAAGTACCTATGAAACAGAATTGATGTATTACAACAGTCAAAATGATACATTGTACTTGATGTAGTATCGTTGAAACAGGCCCCTGATGGTGTTGCCACATTAAAACAGTTAAGTGGATTAATAGTTTCCGACAAAAGATCATTAATAAAAATGAGAAAAAGATTCGACGACAAACCAGAACCTTCAGGGACACCAGCATTTATTTTCGAACTTCAGACTTAAAACCATTCAAAACAATTTGAATTGAATGATGAGAAAGGTAATTGCTAATCCAATGAACAATAGAACCATCGATACTAAATTGACGCATTTTTTGAAAGTAAAGCTGGGTACCAAATTTATGAAATGCCTTCGAAATATGAAACAAGCCAATCTTACCTTTACCGAATCAGTGTAAAGATTGGTTTCACAATTCATCAAGTCACGGATATGTATATATCACTATGAAAGCCATATTTCCGGTCAATAAAGTGCTTCCATTCTAAAAAATATTTCTTAAGTTGACGGTTGATCAGTGTATCCATGTTGATGTTTGTGCTGTTAGGCGATAGTTAGAGGAAAAAGAAGATGCGCCTTATTTAGGGATGGGTTGGACAAACGCTTTTTTCCATCCATTCGAAAAGTATCCTGAAAAAATGTCCTCAGAACAGAAAGAACAGAATAAGTGGTGACATACTATTCGGGCTAACAGATTTATGTATGTAGTGATCTTTGAGTATTCTAATGACCGCTCGAGTCCAAAAATGAATATGGGAACTGACGAAGATGTAGAATTTTGGTATGTTTGTAAGTTCGTACTGCCCTTGAATGAATGAATGAATAAATTGGGGTATAAAAACACTGCGACCTAAAGATCTATTGTGTCCCCCATCTAGAACTGGATGAGGTTGGCTCATTATTACAGTTCTTCCTCCAAATCTGCTCCTCTGAGGAATCGAAGTATTTGTAGTATTTTAAGGGATGATAATTCACTCTCTTTTATGTGGTGCTTGTCCAGATACCTGTGCCTTTGATGCACGTGTGCATCACATTTCCGCAGTATGTGGTCAGGTGTCTCTTCGTGAGTGTTACAGAATCTGCAAGTCGCGTTGTTCACCAGGCCAAGGATGTTGAGGTGTCTTCTCAACCTACAGTGGCCTGTGAGAAGCCCCGTAATTTTCCTGAGGTTGTTCCTACTTAAGCTAATGCAGGTTAGAAAACGCTCTCGGTTGTAGTCCCCGAGTAGGAGTTTTGCCTGTCTTAGCTTAGGGAGTTCTTTTCAGATTTTTGATCTTTTTGTCTCCTCTTCTGTTTTGATTTTGTTTTTGATCACGTTTTCTCCTATTCCGCAGTAGGGTTCTGGCCCTGTAAGGGGTGTCGATGCACCTATTTTTGCTAAGGAGTCTGCCACTTCGTTGCGCTGGACACCAACGTGGCCTGGTACCCAATGAAGCGTGACAGTGTTATTCTTGCCCAGTTTATTTAGCTTAATCACGCATTCCCAAACAAGTTTGGAGCTGATGGCGTAGGAGCTTAGTGCTTTTAGTGCAGCCTGACTGTCTGACATGATGGCAATGTTTTGGTTTTTATATTTCCTATCGAGGTTTCTTCCAGCACATATGCCTATGGTATTTACTTCTGCCTGGAATATACTAGTGGACTGTCCCATCGGTAAGGAGAGTTTAGTTCTAGGCCCAAAAACTCCAGCACCAGTCCCTTCAGCCGTCCTCGATCCATCAGTGTACCATTTGATGGTATTTTCTTTAAGACTATAGTTTAAGAAAATTGTTTAATAATATTTTGATTAAAATAAGTAAATCATTTTTTTAACAAATACCTTGCTTTTCCTGTTATGTACCCTTCACCAAATTGATAGGTATTAAGAGCAAATGGATTTTTACAACTGAAATAATAATGATTATGATTTTTTTTTTAATTTATCTAACCTAGTGAACCGTAGTGTGCGAGTATAGCTACATAGAAAAACTTGCTCTGACAACAATGAGAAAGATGTCTATCCATCCGGCAATGTTTTGCATGACACATACGCGGAACATAAACACGAGTTACAACCCTTTTTGACTAAGTCAAGTGTGGAATATTATATCCCACAAGGACGATGGAATCTGGAAATCTCTTTGTTTTATCCCTCTTATAAAGTGATGGTGGTGGTTAAACCATTGCTTCGACAAAGGGGCTTGGAAATAGGGTGAAAATTGGTGTAAGGAGATATGGCTGATAGTCCCTCATGGACTATATATGATGATCATCTTCATCAGCAAATATGTGTAAAAAGGATAATCGAATGTTTTCCACCCATAAACCATTTAATAGCCAACAAAAGACTTTGTTAGTGGTTTCAGGTTTTATATGTTCTTTTTTTTTAAGGAGAAAAGTTATTTTTAAGAAGGTATTTGGGAACAACGAGCACCAAAGCACATACCTGAGTTGTCTTTTGTTTAGATCCACTTGAGTGATCACTTTTGTTACTTAATAAGTTTGTTATTTGTGGGTAAATAAAACCTTTTTTATTTATTATTTATAATAGGTGAATTTTTGTTGGTCTATTTAGCCGGTAATCTAGGCATTAATTTTTTTCATGGGTACTGTATGTTATGAGGAAGTGTCAAATCCTCCAAGACTATATCTTACACTTATGAAAAGTGCCCTCTTCTTCGCCGTTCAAGTTTGATTATATGTCACCTTCATTCTTGATTACTATAACAATACGCCCACAGGAATGATAAAGAGGTGTTATTCACTAAGCCCTGGGCTTTCAAGAACACCTCGTTTGCTAACCACCGATATAAGTTTACTCCTTTACATAATGGTTAGTGCGTTGGACTGTATTGCAGATAAATTAATTAAATGAAAAAAAGTTGAACACAATTAATAATATTTTATAAGTACTTTAAGGCAGAGATTCCAATGGAGGTTGAGGCATTGTTTATACCCAATGAGTATAACATTTTAAGAGCTATCGGAAATTAAAAAAAAAAAAAACACATAAGATTGAGAAAAATGCATGAAATCTTTATTTGAATCGATAGTACGGTCAATATAATTTAATGTTTGAAGATTTTTTTCATGCAAATGTTAGCCGCGGCTGCGCCTCAAATGGTTCATCCGCTTAGTCCAATTTTGGCATTCTCTTTCTAACATTTCGGCCGGTATCTCACGAATAAATGCTTCAATGTTGGCTTCCAGTGCGTCAATCGAAGCGGGCTTGTCGCTATAGACATGAGCCTTAACATAGCCCCACAAAAAATAGTCTACAGGCGTTAAATCGCCTCTCAATTGGTCCATTGTTACGCCTGCTGTGTGGCATGTGGCACCGTCTTGTTAAAACTACATGTCATGCAAGTGTCAAGTTCTTTCATTTTGCGCAAAACAAAGTTTGTTATCATCGCACGGTAGCGCTCACCATTCGATTCACATCATCTTTGAAGAAATACGGTCCAATGACTTCGCCAGCCAATAATCCGCACCAAACAGTGACTTTTTCTGGTAGCTCTTGCAATGCTTCTGGCTGCTTTTCACTCCAAATATGGCAGTTTTGATTGTTCACGACCACGTATCCATTCAACCAGAAATGAGCTTCGTCGCTGAACATAATTTTTCGACATAAAAGTGGATCTTCGCCCAACTTTTCAAGAGCCCATTCATCAAAAATTCGGCGTTGTGGTAGGTCGTTCGGCTTCAATTCTTGCACCAGCGGTATTTTGAAAGGCTTCACACCTAAATCCTTCGGCAACATTTTCCACATAGTGGAGTAACAGGAGCCCAATTGCGAACGGCGCCGAATCGATAATTCACGGTCATCACTAACATGACCGCGTGTTGGTGGCTTAATGTCCAACAATGTAAATTTGGTGCGAAATTTAGTCACAATAGGCCGAATAGGCGCCTCAGTAGGTCGATTAAAATGACCATAAAATGGAAGAAGCACGCGATGAACTTTGAGGAAACAGATCAGCTTTCAGTGGCAGTCGCAAAGAATGCTGCTAAGTGTTTCCGATTTATTCATTCATTCGTTCATTCAAGTGTTTCGAAATAACCAGTTGCATTTCTCCACTTAAGCAGTTCCATCGTAATGTTCGCGCTTCAGAGAATTTTCATAAGTTTAACCTAAACTTCGGACGTATTGTTAAATTCAGGGGATTCTTCCTTTAGGCACACTACACCAATATGAAATGGAATGCAATGGAAAAAACTATGTTCTGAGATAGACTCCGATTATGAAAACTTTCTCTCCCACACAGGAGTTCGTTGGTTTGCAAAATGTAGCATGTTGGAAGCATTGAACGAGCTCAGAGGATAGGTTGAGTTGTTCTAATGTGACACAAAAAATATAAGACGAACTACAATAGCTTGTCTGATCTATGACACAATTAGAGAAAAGTATACAAGAAAATATTCAAGATGAATTCAATCGTTTCTTTCCGAGATATAGCAATGCAGAAGCTAAAACTGATAACTGAAAACTGATACGCAACCATTTCAATACTAATGCTAGTGAAGTGGCAAGAGAAATCCAAGATCTTTATGAATTGCAAAATGAAAACAACAGTAAGGACGCATTTGAACCTAATTTTATAATACTATGAACAAGTTTTGGCGTAAAAAGGCAATTTCATACACTCAAGTAAGTTTGATAAATAGCTTTGCGCAATCTTATTCTTTTCTCCACGAGAAATCCAACTGGGATGGTCTGAACAACTTTTTTCGAATTTTCAACTGGTTACTATGTTTTCTCGATAGTGACGTTGATGCGAGTGCTGATATGATCACAGAAGTGATTTTACTTTACATTGTTCTGGAGACAGTAGGATTATTGCGCTTGATATTTTTGAGGCATTTGATAGAGTTTGGCACCAGGCTCTCTTATGGAAAATGCGTGCGTTTGGTATCAACGAAACCCTTATTCTTTGGATTAGAAATTACCTTCTAGATCGTTCAATACATGTTGTACTGGACGGTTTCAAGTCTGATCTTCACAAAATAAATGCCCAGGGCTCCATTTTATCTCCGACTCTCTTCCTCATTTTCATAAATGATCTCTTGTCTGAAACTTCTAATCCACTTCATTGTTTTGCCGACGACTTCAATCGTATTATAAGCTCAGTAGACTCCGATCTTTACAGCGATCTTTACAAAATCTTACCGAGTTTAATGCTTCGAAAACTCAATGCTGTCTTTTGTCGTTAGAACAAAATGTACCCTTATGCCATTGTCCTTGAATGGCACTTGCATCGAAGAAACCGTAAAGCTCTCAGTACTCGGTATGTGTGTCAACGACGATCTTCTATGAAATGACCACATTCTCGAGACCGCCAAAAATTCTGCTAAATTCTTAGGATTTCTATATCCATGTAAGAAATTTTTCACCCCTTCTGATCTCGAGTATAACTCACATCTTTGGGTATGTGCAGCACAAACTTCTCTCCATTTATTAGGTAGAATTCACAACAGAGCTTTAAAACTGATAGGAAACAGAGCTATCATGGATTCATTCCCATCTCTTGAACACCGTCGGAATGTTTCATGTATTTTCTCGTTTTATCGCTTCTTTCTTTCACAAGCAATGCTCATTCGAAGTAGCCAGTTGCAGTCCTCCCCTCAATCAGTTCACCCTTAATACCCGTTTGCTATGAACGTTCATTGGTTCACCTTCGAGCCCAATTTTGGCCCTACCTTCCAATATAGAGATTTGTTTTTAGTCGCACAACACTTTTATGGCACAGCACGATTTTCCTTTGTAATTTCAATTTGCAAGCATTCAAAACCAATGTTCGACACCTCCTTTCTCCCCCTAAAAACGGCGGTTCTGGACTTCGTACTGCTAAGGACACGAGGGAGAAAACCGACTTACTTAAACTTGTGATTTAGCTACTCAGGGATTGTTTTCTACTATTCAGAAAATCCCCGACTTTTACTTCCAGCTGAATTATTGATCTATATGAACGCTGGCCCAGAGTTAATACTGAACAACATCCCACTAGTCAGGCGACCACCTTTTCATAAAGCTGGGCAATTGTAATCGCCAATGAAGAACATCGAAGCTTGATTCGGATAAACCCCCTTCCTCTATGGTCTAAGGACAGCCGCCTAACTCATCCCAACTGAATGTGAGAATCTCCTTTATAAAGACTACTCCCACCTGAAGAAGGTAGAAATTGACTAATATTTATAGACTAATATTTATTAAAGAAATTATGCCAACTCTACTCAAAGAAAAGTGGTCGTATTTCTTGTAAATACTAAAATTGAATTGGAGAAAAAGAAACCCGCGTTGATCACAAGAAGTTCTTATCTGAATAAAATCCTAAATCCCACGATAGTATTTTAGTGAAAATTATTTTTACAGCTTGAGTTTTCACTTAGCTAAACATAAAAGGTCTGTTTGAGTTAAAGGTATTTGTTATTGTTCTCTTAAATAAACATTTGTATTCTATGTAAAGTTTTATCAGTTTAAGCTACGAGTACAACACAAATCTGTTAACAATTTATTTACTCTATCCCGGCCAGATCATAAGCAAAACTATAATGTAGATTCTGTACCCTTTACCAATATTTTAGTCAAAATCACATAAATAAAAATCGATACATTAAGATACCATTTTGTCATCGACAAGAAAAACATTACAGCAAATTTATTAAATTTAAATTAAACGACTCACGCAGCCGGCACTGATAGCATTCGGTTTATCTTCATTTAATTTCCTAAGCCTTACTGCCGCTTTTCGAATATGTTTAAGGGAACTTAAAATTATTGTTTGGGTATCTATGAAACTGTCAGAAAGTAATTCTTTTAAGTCGACCGATTCTTTTATTTTTTGATAGCAGTTGAGAATTATAAGGCATTGTTTGTATTTGAAAAGGTGTCAATTGCTTCACATTTCAATTGTTCAATGTTTTATGTGTTTCTTTCATAATTTTAACTGTCTGTTGAAAGGAAAAAGTTTATTAATTTAGATGGAAATAAAATGTTTATGAAACTGTGTCTTTTACTTTCTTAAATAGTTCTAGAACTGTTTAAGAGGTAAGAAATGATGGTGATCGTATGTTTGCAGTTTTGTCAATACTTTATGAGAACTAAAAAATACACAATATTATAACTATGGAAATTTCTAATTTCTACCTTTTGCACCTTAGAACAATACATAAAATCTTGAAATAATTTGTCTAAATGCTAGGCAGCAATTGGCTTATAAGCTTCTCAGGTTTTCGTTACTATTGGCAATAAATGTAACATGTTTTGAATGTACAAGCAAAATGTACAAAGTACAAAGTAAAACACTTATTATTCATCCTTGTTGTTCGCCAGAAAAATAATTACTTAAATTATTTTCTACATTGTTTTCGGAAAGTTTGCGTACAAATCTGGCTGTCTCAACCGAAGCTCTTCGTTGACTGATGTTCGAGCAGACTTTTTTTTCGATTTTAATTCTGTCATCAATCTTCTGTTTCGGTCGGTTTTACTGAGTTAACTACCAATTTTAGAGCACTTTGACGGTAAGTTCAATTCATACAATTTCAAATACATACAAATTTCAATCGTCTTTTTGTGCTTGATTTGTCCTAAAGTTTCTCTGAATGCGGTCTTTAGCTTCACTGAAAAATGTTTAGCATTTTAAACTCCTGTGTAGTATAATTATGTAATACACCTTAAGACGAAAATAAGGGCTCCTTAATCCTGGTTCTAACTCTTAAAGCTTTTTATTATTGCTTCTAAACAACTGCGGATAATTTCATATAAAAAGTTAATGAAAGAAATGTATGATCCGACCTCATATTTCTCTTTTGAAACTAGATAAAGGATAAAGAACTGAATTAATGTTACAGGCAAAACCAAATTAATTTGAAAACATATTTCATTCGATACAAAAAATCTTGATTTGATTGCGGCAGATAATTTATAAACCATGCTTTATATTCTTTATAAAAACTAAATGATGCTATACTTATTTTAAGCAGCAATAAAGATTTATCTAATCTAAAATTAATTTTTATGTTAAAATCTTAATTTACCAATGAAGAACTCCATTAGTATGCAGTTCTGATCTGCAGTAGTTGTAAATATATGTAGGCCTTTTTCTAAAACGTCAAAACAAAATCAATTTGATCGTCCATTTGACGCAGATATATAAACAAATATATAACCGGCCTGATTGCTCAAAATCTATTTCAACGTCAGTCCTGCAAACTCAACTGACGTTTGAGAAAACGCTCTCTAGCTTAGCAATCATTTTGCCGTAAGCTTGATTTTTATACTGCAGATGCAGAGTTGCGTCGCAAATGAAGTTATCGAACATATTAGGTGCGTTTTATTATTCACAAATCTATCTGGATCCGGATTTTGATTAAGTTTTAACATGTATTACAAAAACAATTTGGGATCCTGTTTTCTATCGGGATCTATTTCAAAGATCCAAAAATTAGTTATTACACTGGCGAGTAGATGGCTTTTATGGTAAGGTAGTGTAAGCTATAGTGTAAAGAAAAAAGACAAGAAATAATTGAAAATTTACAAACCCAAGGATAAAAAGAGACGGACTTATAACACTGCTGTCACTAAGATCTGTATCGTTTTATTTTCAAGGGAAGATCCAGATCCGGATCCAGATAGATTTGTGAATAATAAAACGCACCTATTATGACTTTATAATAAACTGTGTTATCGAAAATAATAGTTTTGCATAAAAATTTTGCAATTGCATTTTTGACGCAAATGACGTTTTCACAAACGGCAATGAATTTGACCAGTTGTTTTCCGACAATACTCACTTTTCAAGAACGAATTAAACACGAAAAACTTAACACCTGCATGAATATGGACTCACTGCATATTCATTATAAAACTCACCAATAGCCCATTAGCTTTAAAGAACGCATTGTAGTTGTCGAACATTAACAACGAAAATTGGTGCACTCCTAGAAAAAAATCTGACTAAGCAATGGATTAAAAAAATATTTCGTTTCATTAATATTCATACGAAACTGCGCTAAGGAGAGTTTTTGTTGTCACTTACAAAAATCGTAAATATCACTGTATCCATTTGTGTTTTTGTTACTGTCACTTTTCTTTTTTTACCCCCAACGCCGGAAAAGAAGTTTTACTTTAATAATTTTTTATAATATTTCTTAAAACGCCACTTTGCTGCAATTATTGCAGCAGATCTACTGCATTTTTCAAAAAAAAAAATCTACTCCACTTTTTTTCAAAAAATCTGCTCTGCAACTGCTGTAATGAAATCGTTTTCAAAATAATCCGCTGTACATTTTTTTAAGCGCAGCAGATTCATTGTGAACTTGCGAAAAAATCAAAAAACATAAAAAAAAGTGTGAGTGCCAGGACTCACGGTTAAGATGTGTAAACATCAACGTTCGTCCGAGTGACTTTTTAGATATATTCAAATGAAAGCCAGTGTTTTTCCCACAATTTATACCTTTCACTTATACTTAAATGAAATCCGAAAATATCTCTACATAGCTGTAAATAACGCTTTCCACCTAAACACATGTATTTTTGGACCATGTCCTGTGAAAACGATTTAATCAACTATTTTGTTGTCTTTACTTATTTCTAGTAAAATAATTATTTCGGAACGAGTCCAAACACATTTTTCTTGTTCATTTTCCATTGTTACTTGTGTTTATGATATACTTGTAATGTAATGATCAAAAAATTATTAAGTAAATTTAAGATTAATGGGATCGAAACACTAGTTAACAACTAAAATCGAATAACAACATAAAAAATTGTGTCGCGGAACTATTTTGGTCCTTTTTACATGCCATGTCGGCATACTACTTCGATTCCCAGAGTTTGCACTGCATGCCGTGTCGACACTTATTCATTTCACACGACCCAAAAACCGTATCGACAATATGCTTTGATGAAGTAGTTCGTGGCGTATGTTAGGAGCAAGTGGACTCCGCCACGTAACGTAAAGTTTGTTTGACTTATGTTTAAACAGGGATGTTGCTTGAGACAGCATTATATTTTTACGCTTATATTCAAACAGAGATGTTATCTGAAAGAAAATAGACTGTTTTTACACGAATCCGATTTTAATCTCTGGCTCCCTTTTGAATGCATCTGTGATTTTAAACACAGCGATTTTTAATATAAGTTAACTTTGTTATGCGAAAAGGAGTCATCTCTTCACACTCCTTACTCTACTCAGTTAAGTGAATTTCACTGAGCGAACGCCAAATATTAAAAAAGAAAACCACAAAGAAGAATGAACGATAACTCCGCATTTTTCTCAACCTCAGCAATTGCGTTTAAAGCTATACATTGTTCAAATGCATGACAAGCACGTGCAAGTGTATTAGTGAAAAAGTCACACGTATAGATCGGATGTATGCTTGAAGAAATATCCAAATATTTTCAATCTAGCGTACTGCATAGAAATATTGTATATGCAAGATTGATGATTTATCATGTATTTATTGGTTCATTTCCGTATAGTACGTTGTAGAGATGAGAACACAGCACAGCATAACCACTGATTAAACTATTAAAACAGCAAACGTAAAAACACAATCTTGCACAAAAAAAAACTCACAAAGGGCAACGTCCTCTCGCCACTGAAATAATAGACTTGCACGTGCATTTGAACAATGTATATCTAGCTTAACGCCGCCAACCAATATACTTTTCATGCAGCGAAAATGTCAAAACTGTTTTTTTTTTGACAAGCCTAGATGGAGCGTTCACATTATCAAAATCAAACCAATCCCTTAACTTTTTGTTTCTGTACTTTATCTTACTTCCTCTGTCAGAGATTTATAAGCCGATTGACATCATTCCCACGTTGTAATGGAATTATAAGTGGCAAAAACTGAATTTTTTAATCTTTTTTAATCCATTGAAGTCGTAGGCTAAGCGCACACATTCAATTTTTAGTTGCACAACTGTTTGGTTGTTTATAAAAAATAGATAAACTATTTGATTGAATGTCCGCGCAGGTGCATATAATTATATGTTACACAAAATAGCGAACTCATTTTAGGCAATGTTTTAGTTTGTGTCAAAGCACAAACTTTTTAGTTGCTCAAACCAAGCAGTTGCGAAACTAAAAATTGAATGTGCGCGCCTAGCCGTAGTCATCATCCAGTTCATGGCTTGACAGATGGAGAACGATCTATATTTTGATATAGTGAATGCTAAAAGTATATTTTGTTATTGATATAAAAAAGAACATTTAATTCGATTATTAAAATAATTATATGGTATGACAGATAAGAGACAAATTAAATTTTGACGTATCGAGAATATTTCGTTGCAGATGTCAACTGATTGCCCTGAACAACATTTTTTGTATTTTTAAAGGTCAACTCTGAAAATGCATTTTTTGCGAGCATAAAATAAAATGTTATCGTTCATCATTAACATGAAGTGGATATTTTTAAGACATTAAATGAACTCGCTATAAAATGTTACACCAATTGATTTGCCTTTCGTCTTTTTGACATATTGGTCGAGAAGTGAAGAAATGTTAAGGGATTGAATTAAGTTCTAGCCAGCAATGGAAAGTAACAAAATCGAGATTTCAGTACTCAAAGTTTCCAATGTAAATACGATGTCGAAAGTACGCAATATTTTTAATGTAAACATGGTTGATACACGGAACGTGTAAACGTAACGGGTTACACGGAACGTATAAGTTTTATTCACGTTTTCGATTTACTCTACCGCCGGCAAAGATGTTTACACATCAAAAATAGTTAGACTGCTTTTACACGAAGCAATATTACCTTGCGATTTCTAAGTCCGTTGGCAAGAGACGTATATGCTTTTTAAAATTGCAGAGTTATCGTTGTTTCTTCTTTGCAGTTTTTCTTATTGTTCGGGTTAATATGTTTCATTTTCCATTTGCCAATACCGCAGTGAGCTTCTTAAAAGTAGGTAATATAAATGGTGCGGAGATATGACTCCTTGTCGCTTGTATAAAGTTAGCTTTTCTATAAAAATCGCTGTTTTCAAAAGCATGCATGCAGTCGATAGAAACTGGAAAGAGAAACAAACTCGTAGCCAGTTGCTTTCTTTCCCATAGACAATTCAACCGTAATACTCGTGCTGTTAGGAATGCCCTTCAATTTACTCTCGAGCCCAATTTCAGATGTACTTTTAAGTGCAGAGATGATTTCTTTTACAACACTTCACGAATGTGGAATACTTAACCTAGTTCTTATTTTCCCATTATGATGACTTTGGATGACTTCGTGAGAATGTCCACAATTTCCTATATCAATTCCAGCCATGGTATAAAATGCCGCCCTTCAGCGTTAAATGGGACACAGGGCTAGACTACAAGTGGTCCTCATTTCTACCTACCTATACCTAAGGTTACTATACTTTAATCAGACTAAAATAGAATAACATTGCTTGATTTTATTGAAAGTACTCGTACTTCAGAAATGGAATAGTTTCTTAAGTTATATTATTCTGCAAAATGTTCAATCTAAAGAAGCACATTTTATAGTTTTTTTTTTTTTGTAATGTGTTTAAATCTATTTCTTCTGTTCATTTGGGGAATTTTATTTCAAATTAAGAAAAACCTTAGGTATAGTATTAACAATGAATTGTTCTTTTACCATTTGACTACACTAGTTGTGAAATTCTATAAATTTTGTGACAAAAATAATAGTTGAAAATTAAAATTCCTCACAACATGAGTTTAAGCTACTGCCTTTTAAAAAATGAGTTCCATATATTAATTAATTGCAATTTGCTAACAAATAATTAACACTTAAGTGCTATTAAAAATAACCAATATTCAAATCGATTTCATTTGAGTTCAAGTGCAAAATAAAATTTAAAATAAAAAAAAACAACACAATGCATAATAGCAACAATCGTGATGGTGAGTCTGAGAGATGTTCGATCAATTTAACTAGTATATTACGATCACCCCGAACACCCGTGGTATCGTTTAGGTAAGTTTTTTTTTAAATATTGCAGCTTTAATTTATGATGATGACGAATATTCAATGACTTGGTGTACCGCGGTTGGTGTATATTTATTAATGAAACTTGAACGAAAATTATTTAAGAGGGAATAACCTTTGGAAAAAATCAAAATTTTTCATCGAGTTTTTACTATACCATCATTTTCTATCACTGGAATTTTTAAAATGGTCAGTTGGGAGAAGATTTTGTTTTGTGCAGAGGATTTCAAAATTTATTTATTTTAACACAAGATCCTACAAGAGTATGTATTGTGATGAACTTGTGCCTCTTATCTAGGCCATCAGATTCAAAAGAAAATATTGAGTCATCACTCGTCTTTTCTCCAAAATAAATCATATCGGTTGAAACTCAAGCACTCCTTGCCACACCATTTAATGGCCAAATAAAGAGTCTCTAAGGGAGGATTATTAAGACTCTTATAGGGTCACCAGATAAGAACGATAGAATATGAAATTTAAATAAAACAACTAAGGTGTGAGATACACAATTGATAGATATATAGAAAAGACGGAATTTCTTACATTACGGTAATGCGTGTTAAACGAGAAGAAATTGTAGAAAGTTGTGCAGTCAACAGATCCTAAAAGTAGAGAATATCTGTTATTGCTCTTCGTTCTTCCAGCGTATTCAAGTTAATTAGTTGAAGTCGGTCTCGATACGGCTGTAGAATCAAAGGGTTATCCCAAGACAGTCCACGATATGCAAAACGTGAGGAAACGAATGCTCTCAATTCTGGGTATATGAATTTGTTGATAAGGGGAACATACTTGAAAGGCATATTCAAGCAGGGGGCGAGCAGGAGTTATGAATATAGATCGGATCACGTAGGGCTCAGAGAATTCTTTGGAACATCGTTTTACAAAGCCTAGTGCAGAGTTTGCTTTAAGAATATCGATATGTGTGAGAATGTTGAGTCTATCACATAAAACACAAAGGTCGCGAATGGACTCAATGGTAAATATAGGTTGATAATGGATGAACATAAAGATGAGGAAGAGATTGGACGCATTTTCGTGAAAAATTGATTGAATGAAATTTGGAAATATTTAGCACTAAGGAATTATAAGGCATTAGACAGAGAAACTTTCAAGTTGTAGAAGAGTGGAATCATGTAGATTCGGCTTAGAGTGAGATATGGGAATATTTGATAACCATTTCAACATCGTTAACAGTAAGAATAAAGAGGAGATATCTTAAGTGGCAGCCTTGTGGGACCCCAAAGATAGCTACAAAATCATCAGAGAAGGTAGATTTAAATCGAACTTGTAGTAGTAGTTTTCCAGGTAAGAAAAAATTCATCTCAAGACGATAGGTACAAACCCAAGGGTAAATAGTTTGAAGAGAATAAGCTTGTGAATGATCTTGTCAAAGGCCTTAATGGAATCGGTTCAGACAACATCGACTTCCTTTTCGTTCTCTAATGCTGAGAGGCTAAAGGATATGAATTCTACGAGGTAAGATGTTGTGGACCTAACTTTGACAAAGTCGTATTGTCTAGGAACAATGAGAGACTTACAACGAAAACTTTAAATTTTGTACAAAATGCTTTCAAAGTTTTTGGGAATATGTGAAAGTCTTAGCAATTAGACGATAGTTTGTAACTTCACACTTTGGGCCCTTTTTATGTACTGGAGTTATCAAAGAAGTTCTCCATAACTGAGGGACTTTTCCTTGAGACAGGGATACACCGAAAATTTTAGAGAAGGGAAGAAGAGCATTTTTTGATAATATGGCGGGAATACCATTTGGGTCGGAAATATGCACAATAGCTTATTATCGATGAGAAATGGGTCAATTGTATGAGGTAGGAATGGACTCATGAAAAAATTTGATAAATAATTGAAATAATTTTAATTAGGTATATAAAGGAGTCTTCCAGTATAATACTACGTTTTCACCAAAAGATAATCTGAGATTTAAGGCAAGTGTTGTTTTCACCGCACTGAAAGATTAATAAGAGGATTAACTTTGACAGCATCTATCAAAATGCTAATGTTGTTTCAATTTTTCTTATAAAGTAGAAGCGAGAGAAAGAAAGTTTCATTTGTGTCAAACGATGAAAAATCATCGAGATAGCTTAGCACCGTATGGGTGTTAGGTCAGTTCGAATTTCGACCAATCGATCCTATGAAGATTTAGTAGAGATTTATTTCTAATCTACTAGATTTACGAAATAAATTTGTATGGTAAATCTTCGAGAATTAAAGAAGATTTATGGTAAATCCACTTAAATCCCGGATTTACTCTTGGTGAAAACGTAGTATAAGATTATTTTAAAACAACTAACAAAAATGTTGGCGATTGCTTGTGGTTCGTTTGAAGTTTCGTTATTGAAAGAGGAAGGCTTACCATCGGATTTTCGTTTAAAGTTGACAAATTGCAATTGGAGGATTTTGGGTGTTTTATAAGATTGCATTCCATAAGACATGGTCTCTTACACACATACCAACCATGGAAAACTTTTTAGTTTTTTGATGAAAGTGTCGTTCATGGATAATTATATGGGTGGTGTATTTCGCTAAACTAACAGAAGACAGCTATGTGTTTTCGAAACACTAAATTCCACGCGGTTGTTTATACCCCATTGTATAATGCTTTCGAGATCGGAAACTAATGAGCTTAATACTGCTGTTTCAGTTCAACAGCCGAAGAAAAGGGTTTTAAGTATGGAAACGAATATGAAAAGCTGAGTGTGCTGTCGTCAGTGAAAGAATGAAGTGGATTATAAGTTACAGGCAAGGGATTACTTATAAAGATAAGGAAAAGTGTCGGAAACAAGACGGAGCCTTGAGACCAGCATTTATTGTATGAATATCACACCTAAGACCGTCCAGAACAACTCGAATTGAACGGTTAGAAATGTAATTTATAATCTAACGAAGATTTGCCTTCTTTGTCCAGCCGAGCCGGTCCAAATGCCGCAGTAGGATCACTGCCGATACTCGAATAAACGTCAAATCTCTATCCGGAGCAGAATTTCACTTCTCCTTTTATCGGCAGTGATTCTGCTGCGGATGTTGTATTTGTTATTCATATAAAATCCTACTGTACCACGGATAACTTTTCCAAAAAAACACTGCTTTAGTTAGAGTTTTTAATATTTTTGACTACAATGTCTTTGGAACATTGTTGTATTTACTTACGTAGATTTTGATCATGTAAGAACTTTGTTGTTCTTCAAACATGAGCATTGTAAGTATTCCTCGTTTGCCTGTAGTTTTTCCTCCTTTCCTCAGTTGGGTTTGTTGTGTGCATTGGAACTGTCCTATTAGAGATAAAAATGTTCATTGTTGAAAATAATGCCTGTTATCATATCAGCACTGGAATCTATGTCACTATCCAAAGAAGTTGTTTGCATCGTCAAAATTGGCTTTTCCATAATCCCAAACGGTTCTTCTAATACACTAATCATCCTAGTCCTGATTTGTAATGCATGGACGTGAACCGTGCAAAGGAAAAATGTTAGCCAGGCTTGAATGGTTAAAATTTTTGTTCTGAAATATGAATTGCTCGTAGTTAGGAAGTTAAAAGGAAAGGGACCCGAAATCGTATGAAGAAGACAATGCAAGTAAAACAATGCCATTGATACAAGCAACAAGTAACTAGATCATCCAAAAATATTGCCAACAAAATAGTCGGCGGAGGGCTTGACTCCCTCCTAAACTGCGGTGGTATTTTTATACAAAGATTTTGTATTGTTTCTAATCTTTGATAATAAACAAAAGCTATCGAATTTAAAAAAAATATCCTGTCTCCTGGCTCAAAGGCTAATCGAAATATTTTCGCCATTTGTGGTCAAAGTGAAGATATTATCAACCGTGGATTGCATAGCCTTGTCTAAGCCCATCAGATTAAAGTTCGTTTAGAAATCGTTTTCACATATCCACTCTGCCATATACGCTTTAAAAGAATCCCAGTAATTCGATGCTTATACTCGTATTGTGGAAAAGTTTTACATTTTTCAAATTTGACTATAACTTTCAAAAAGTTTTTTATTAAATATCTGCATAGCTTTCAAGATGCATTAAAAATAAGTAAAAATAAGTGCTTTAAAGTTATCAAAAATAGTATTTTGTATTTATAAAATAAAAAAACATGTTGAAAGTCTGTACTATCAAAGTAACTATATTTACTATATTTATTTGTTATTCATGCTATAGTCCACAATATTATTGTTTATACGTACTACCTACTTGTGAAAAGCTAACTGACGATGAGTAAAGTGGAAATATTGTGGAGAAATAAAAATAAGCAAAATTAAGTACTCATAGTTACATTTGTTACAAGAACTCAAGATGTTTTGCGCCTCGTTGTTCAAAAGTGATTTACCGACATTCGTGTATCTTTGACGTCTATCGTTTTTGTGATATGAAGAAGAACTTTTCGTCACACCTAAAAACTTAATTGAATCTACTTCTCGAAGCTACACCCGTTGAATTAAGAGGCTAAGGAACAAAAATAAATTATCTAAGCCGAAGAATTTATTTTGAACTACGGTATCTATTAACTAAAAAAAATTATTTTAAATCTCACTCTCAGCGCAAAACTGCCCGAAATACTAATAAACGCATTTTTAAATATTCAAATTTCGCTATTTGTCAGCTGAGAGTCTAAGACTTTCCCAAAAATTGTCAATGATCTTTAAAAATTGATAAAACAATAATTTGTCGTAATTTATGCATTTATCTGTTTCTATAAACATGCAACCAATAATGTCGGTCTGTCTGGTGTAACTTTCAATTAGCGTTTAAGTGCGAATAAAATGTTTATTTTTTTTTTTTGTACTATCTGCGATAAAATTCAACTTAAGATTCTCCTATAGAACACAGTGGATGTGCTAATCTCACTCGATATCTGAACAATTGTGATCAGTTTCGAATTGCTTGTCACCGCTAAAAGTAGTAAAAATATATATTACTTTTATTTATTATGCCATTCGAAGCGCAAAATAACTCCTCATCGGCGACTACGACGGGGGGATTCTCCTACAAAAAGGGACATCGGGTGCACTACAAAGATGTCGACGGTAAAATTATAGTGTGCGTTCAGTTGCTGAATTGATCTCTACCCGTGATAAGTGTATAAATCTTAAAATCAAATAAATTTGTAGAGAGAGAGGAAAAGAGAATGTCTAATTAAAAACCAACCTGTTCAATCAGTAAATATTTGAATAACCTTTGCAAAAAAAAATAATTTGTGTGTTTTGTGTTGTGTTTAATAAAAAAAATTTCAAAAAAATATTTCCGGTACTAGCAGAGTTTCAAAATTATTTTCACTTCAAAATATGGATGTCCGGAAAATATATGTTTGCTTCACTAATGAAAGGTGCCTAGAATTGGAAATTTTTTATTTTTTGTGAATAAAAATATGCTTACATTTTATTTAATTAAAAGAAAAATGTAATCGCTTTATTAAGAAAAAAAAACTGTAGGCAAGGTAGATTTGTATTTAATTGGTGATTCAACTCAAAAGTCCGTTTTAAGATTTTAAATTTTTGTTCTAGCTATGTATTGAACAAATTCATACTCATAAAATTAATATAATAAAACAATTGAAAGTTTCTCATAACTTATCTTGCATTATCTTATCATGCGTAATTGAATAGTAAATTATACGTCCTTCCATCTTACAAAGTGGCGTAACAGATAACTCCCATCTTTTGTCTACCTTAACTTTAACGAGTAAATAATAATTTATACTAACATTCAATATACTTATAAGTTTTATTTTTTTACCAAGAAAGAATCTTCAAAAAAGACTTTGGTGTTTTATTACATCTAAATTGAAGTTAATTACATGTAACCTAAAACAATTGGGTATTTTGGTTTGCTTTTTTGTGTGGCAAGCGAAGAAAAAGGCTCAAACTTAGCTGTCCTAGAATTTCTTTGGCATTTTGGGCGGAAGATATTTGGTACTAGTAGTGCCCCCTGTCGTGAAATAAAAATGTATTTTGCTTTTAAGAGAGAAATTGTTTCTAACCACAAGAACTGCGTCTTGTATTTTGCTAGATCCCTTTGGTCTCGTGAATTTTCAGCCCTTCTAATCCAAATCAATTTTTTACTTGTCATCAATCTGGACATTAAATAGCCGCATCGTTTCAACTTTCCTATAGCTTTAGTCAAATCAGAGTTTAAGTATTATTTCGCCTTTAAACACACAGAGACTAATGCAGCCAGAGCCAGAGGTGCTAATATACTACACTCCTTTTGACCCCATTTGGTTTTAACTGGATAGAATTAACGATCTGTCAGTCAAAGTTCAGATTCAAGTACATAAACAAAAATAGTATTCTCGAGTTGATGAAATGTAAATACTTTATGACAGCTGAGTAGAATCAATGTTCAACAGAATATTTGTCACAGAAACCGAAGGTTTTTGGTGTCCCGACTTCAGAATTATTCTACCACGTCAGGTTTTCAAGATATTCTAATTTAACAATTACAAAAAAAATGTTTTTGTTACATATCGAAATAATACAAAAATCTCTAAAAGCTCGCTACAGCATCTGAAAGTTCAAAGGAAATTCCTTCTTCAAAACTCACTTAGAATCATTTCGATTCATTCTTTTCACTTGGAGAAAAGTCTTCGACTTGCGTACCTAATTTAGTCTCTATTGTTATTCGGATTCTAGAAAAAATATTCCATTGTGCAAAATACATACATATACCGAAAATACAGCGTTTTTGTTCCTTTGTGTTAGGTTATCTCGAAAACCTGTTCTAATTTGTAGAATATTGTTATTACTGTTGAAATAAAATCCCCCAATGAAATACAAAAAACATTCGAGAAATCAAATAACGTAGTATAAAACACTACGTAGCATTCTTAATTAAAGGCAGTAAATTAATTTAAAGTTGTTAAATTTAAAAAAATAAGACCTGTCATATATGTGCGAAAATTGAAAGTGTAAACATTTGAGAACAATTGCGTTATGTTATATTTATATTCAAAGATGGAAACACGATTGTAATGGAACTTCTCGCGAATGTTTTTTTTATTTAATCATCTGTATCTTTTTCAAGGATATAAGAGTATAATTAATTATTTAACTTTCATAAAACATCATTTTGTGTTATTTAAACTTTTAAAATCTTTCAAAAGAGTTTATAATACAAAATTTCGGTAGCTCATTACAAATACTTTCAATTTGCAGACAATATTAAATTTATAAGTTTTAAACATTTCTTAATCATGATGTATTTTTGGCATGCAAAAACTTTTAAGAAGATTCTGAAAAAAATAAAAATTTTATATTAGTACTGTTAAAAATGTTTTAGTATACATTTTTTTTTATATTAAATGATATATCGTAAGAATTAAGTGAAAGAGAAAAAATTGTATCAAAATTCTTGGAGCCAATTTCATGAAAAATAAGATCTTCAAAACGATTTTTAACAGTATTTTTTAAAGAAATCATTATTTTTGTACAATAGAACAAATTTTTTACTGAATCTCTTAGATATTTTAAAAATTTTGAAAAATATACAGTACCTATATGAAATTGTGTTAAGTTTTTAAAAAAACTGAAATTTCATTTAGAAAATCAAAAAACATTCAGTGAACTTGAATACACGGAAGCTATATTAAAATACATAAAATACTGCTTAAAAAGTTTGAATCTTTTGGTTTTCAAGATCAATAATTACTTAACTGGTTGAAAAGCTATCTAACTAACCGTGCTGAAAAATCTGTGAAAATTTTTAACCACTCAGATGCTCCCAGTGCCGGATTAGCCACGAAGCAAGAGTAGCAAATGCTACGGGCCCCGCGCATTTGGGGGCCCCGCGCACCAATCTTTTCTGACCATAAAAAAGTATTATTTACATATTAGATTTAGTCACAATTACTAAGAAGAAAATATTTGCATCAAAATGATCAACTAAAATATTATTATCATTGAAGCGAATTGCACTAATTCGTTGCCCAGACTGTCCTCCAAATCATCTGCGTAACTTACTATGGTTGTAGATTTTTAATTTCTTCTGGTGGAAGAGATTTTATATAAAAGTTTTTATAATACAAATTCTATATACTACTGAAATAAATCAGCCTAGTAGAAGACTTAGCACTATTAATGGATTTGTTGAATTTGTTGAAAATAGCAAAATATTTCAACGTTAATGATTACAATTTTAATCTTGGTTGGATATAGTTCACATTGGATTTTTGTCAAAAAATGAATGTAAGATGAACTGAATTCAATAAAAATTGCGTATTGACAAGGTCCTCACAGCCAACTGATGAGTCCATGTGCGATCACCCGGATGAAACGCCAATTTTTGTGGACTAAAAGCCATAAAAGCTATTTTGAATCAATATTTCAACAAGTCCATTAATAGTGATAAGTCTTCTACTTGGCTGATTTATTTCAGTAGTATATAGAATTTGTATTATAAAAACTTTCATATAAAATCTCTTCCACCAGAAGAAATTAAAAATCTGCAACTATAGTAAGTTACGCAGATGATTTGGAGGACAGTCTGGGCAACGAATTAGTGCAATTCGCTTCAATGCTCAATTCTGATGTGGCTGGTATTATTGACAGCAGGAATCATGAGGCTCTGGAAATGCAGGTTTACAAGCTGTTGATAAATAATTCTTTACAATCTTGTTTCCCGAACGTTGAAATTGCTTTGCGCATTTATTTGTCTCTCATGATCACCAACTGCAGTGGTGAACGATCTTTCTCAACATTAAAACGTGTTAAAAATGAATTGAGGATGAGCCAACAACGTCTTAATCTCCTCACTTTAATGAATATTGAACATGATAGTGATGTGTACCTCATACATGAGGCAATACAAAATGTCCCATACACCAATCTGAAATGTCCCATCACCTCAAAACGAAAAAATGTATTACCTCACACCTCACCACAAAAGC
Organism: Chrysotoxum bicinctum; assembly: GCA_911387755.1. Lineage (NCBI taxonomy): Eukaryota > Metazoa > Arthropoda > Insecta > Diptera > Syrphidae > Chrysotoxum > Chrysotoxum bicinctum. The sequence continues at coordinate 43,779,789 of OU426989.1, forward strand.
AACGAAAAATATTTCTCTTTACTCTTTCATGGAAAAAAAACACTATTCGTATCGAGCATCTCACTCATCGGCCTGATACTAAGACTGAGACTGATGCAGAATGAAGTTGTATTGTAGTTAATTGTATGAAAGGAGGAAATAGGCCTCAAACTCTCTACCCACACAAAGATCAAACCAATGGAAATAGAATGAGGTTTGTGGAAGATCAGGGGTGGAATCGCGTAAGGTGATAGTTGATTATCAATTTGTTGATTGTCGTTTTGACCATCGCTCTCTCTATAATTCTTAATTGATATGATAGAGACAGCTATAGTCAAAAACGACAATCAACGAATTGATAGTCAACTTTCACCTTACGCGATTCCACCCCAGGATTTGAAATGAAATGAATGAATGTGTTGTGAGTTGAGTTGTTGAATACTTTTTACTCAAACGTCCCATTCAAACAAAATTCGTGACATTGTCGCAGGCTGGGTTTTTGTATCAGACTGGAACTTTGTACCAGGCTGCGACTTTGTACCAGACTATGACATTTGTCATTTAAGGATTGAGGTTCTTTTGCATCTGTTTGAGAAGACAAAATGAGAAGAGATAATGAGTGGGACTTATGAATGAATGAATGTTGCATTGACTACAATGTAACAAACAATGAAGATAGGTATGAAGCATTATCGAAAATTATACAATCAAAGGGTTAAAAAAGGAAGGAGGTTTTTTTACAGTTTGGAGTAGGAGGTTTTATTAATTTTTGAAGGAGTAGGAATTTTCGTTTTTGATATGCAAATGCAAGTGCATTCCTTTTATTTGTATTTGTTTTGCTTTTAGTGCTAGAAAAAAGAGACTAGAGTTTAGAGATCAAGATCAAATATGAGAATTGAAAAAAAAAATCAATCAATCAATTGTGCTGAGTTTGCGTACGTGAAGAGTCATTAGTGTTGTATTTAGTCCAGTGACCTGTAATCAAATTTGTTTGTAAAAAAAGTGATCAGAACAGGTGTTAACAGAAGAAATATGTTGAGTGGGAAGAAAGTAGGACAAATATTGTTTTTAAATGCAAAAATGTAATGATGTATTTTTTTAAACTCATTAGATTCAATTTATTTTGAATGTGATAAAATATTTGTTTTTTTTTTTATTAAAAAATATCTTTTTGTGTTTATCTTTTTATTAAATGCTTTTGTTTTCTTTTTCTTTTAAACTTTTTTTTTAGATTATTTTTTTTTATTATATCTTTTTATATTTACTTATTTTAAACTTTATTTCTGTTAAAAACTAAAACTTTTTTAATTTTGTTTTTAAATGTTTTATTTAAAAATAAAGTGTTTTGTATCAAGGATATTTAATTAAATATATTATATTTATTGATATTTAATTTTTGTAACCTTTTTATTTAATGGAAAAAATATATACTATTAAAAAAAATAAATATATACATACTATTAAAAAAAATATCCATTTAAATAGGTATGTACTATGGGACATTTGAGGTGGGACAAAGTACCACCTCATTTCAAAAAATGAGTACCTCATACAAACTCATTTCAAATTCGTGTCCTACCCATCACTAGAACATGATTTACTCCGAGAAGTCGATATCAACAGCATTATTTATAAATTTTCCCAAATTAAATCAAGAAAAGTTTGTTTGTAACAGTTTTGTTTTATTTAATACCATAAACTTGATAAGTGCCTAACCTAAAACGGTCTAAGGGCCCCTTGATAGAATTTGCTACAGGCCCCGCGCTGGCTTAATGCGGCACTGGATGCTCCTCAAGGCACTTATCTTGGGCCACTTCTGCTTTGTTCATTATGACTTTTCTTTCACATAGCATTTTTACTTGCGACTTTATATTACCTAAAAGGCAAGTTATGCATTCATAAAAAAAATCCAACTCGAGATTTTGAACAAAATTGACATTACGATAGACAGAGAACACGAGAAAAGTGGGTCTCGCAATTCTGTCTGTCTGTCTGTTCGACTGCAGCCTAAACGGCTCAGTCAATTTTCTTTAAACTTGGTTGATATCGTTTTTAAATTTTTTCCTCCCACAGTTTTTTTTTTAAGACCAAAAATAACGGTATCTGCCAAAAGACTTTTTTCGAAATTTTATAAATATTTTTTTTTTCTCAAAAACTGTTCAAAAGCTTCTTTAAGCAAAAATCAAAAAATTTCATGTAGTTAGAGCTAGAGTGGTACCCCCTCTAGAATCATTTTTTTTTTTGTTTTTGGATTTTCTCAAAAACGATACAACCGATTTAGATAATTTTTGTTATGCTAAAGCTCCCCAAAAGTTTGGATGGCATTGTGTAATGAAGTTCTTAAAAACAATTTTGTTTTGGATTTTTAAACAAATTTTCAATTTTTGTTCTGAAAACTCAATGTTTCGAAAATGCCAAAACTTTTTTAATACAATCTACAAAATTTGAGAAAAAAATTTTATTTTATATAAAAATAACGGTACCCACCATACAAATGTTAAAAAATGGATTTCGAAAATCGTATTTTTCTAGAAAACGGCTCCAAGAATATTGATACATTTTTTTTTTCAATTAATTGTTACGATCTATAATTTAATAAAAAAAAAATGATATTAAAATATTACTCACTGTACCTACCATAGAACAATTTTTTCGGATTTTAATGAAATTTCTTATAGAGAAGCTTCTGAAAGATTTGATAAACATTGCGCTTCAAAACATAAACAAAATATATTTTGAATTTAAAAAAAAATCAGTTTTTATCTCTTACTACTAAAATAGTTTCACAAATGAATTTTATGAACAGTTTTCTCTAATAATATTCACATTTAAAATTCTAACAGCCCGATTCTGTCGTGCTGATAAATTCAACATAGCTGATAAATTACCAAGTTCCTTATAACTATCAGCTTTTCGTATTCTATGCCTTAAAAAAAAGCTCTTTTACTGACAAATTTATCAGCTGTGTAAAAGGTACTGACAATTGTATTTGTTTATATTTTGAACGCGTAAAATATATACAAAACGGGTTATTTGGATTATTTTTGCCGGTCTGCAACTCTGGATGTTCCCGACAAAACTGGACATAACATTGTAGCTGCTCCTGCGTTGCTCTTTCACCTCTTGTTTTTCTAAAACAAAAAAAATAAAAAAAAAATTCATAAACAAACAACAGAAACAGCAGACATTTTCGCGCACTATAGAATACACAAATTCACAGCAAAAACATTACATACAACATATTTTTTGCACTCAACAAAACACAAATATTTTTCCAATTTAAAAAAAAGCATATACCATAATATATTTGTAAAAAAACTAAAATATTAATAAAATATATAAATTTCACTTACTTTGCTGCTGGTTCCTCCATTGTTTATGTTTTTTTTCTCTTTATTTTGACAATTCAAATTCACCACCAAGAGAGGTGAATTTAAAAGCTGTTTATAGCTTTTATTCTATCAGGTGTTTTGTAGAATACCTAATAATTTGTCAGCTGACAAGAAAGCTGATAATTTATCATTAGCTGATAATTTATCAGCTAAATACAGAATCGGGCTGTAAGTCTATTACATAAGAGCAACTTCGTGCGAACCTGTCATTGTCATGCATTTTATTTTACTCCCGCTAATGACAGTTGCAGTTTGGATGGTACATAATATGTGGAATGCAAACAGACTTTAAATTAAAACAATGTTCGCATAAAAAGGAATGTTGTTTTTTCCATAAGTTTCAACAGCATTTTTTTATGAATATCTAACGAAGCCTGAGCCCTATTGTAGAATAGAAGAGAATGTGATTAAAAATAGAATCAACAGAAGAGTTGGTCATAAGATCAAAAATATGGGCATAACTCCCAAAACTGAGCCAGGCCCAAATGCTTCCTGGGAGGTACAGTCAGGAATGTTTTACATTCTATAAGGAGGACAACCTGAGAATAATTACGAGTTTCCTCACGTACATCAAACTCAAGAGACACCTCAGTATTCTTGGCCTTGTGAGTTGTGACCAGTGCCACATGCATATTCTTCAATACTCATAAGGAAACACCAGACCATGTATTAGGTAGATATGATCCACTCGTACATCCAAAGTGGTCAAATCGCAGCTCCGAGGCGGCCAATTGACATCGCCAAGACGGCTGATAACACGATTTAGGAATTTGGTGCTCAAAAGATCGATTACGGCATGGACTGTGAGGCATGGCGCGCCATCCTGCATAAGCCAGAGGTCGTCCAAATCGATGTCTTCAATTTCAGTCGGTTAGCATGGCTCTGTAACGCCTGCGTTGACCGAAACTTTGTTCCCAGCCTCATTTTCGAAAAAAAAAAATGGTCCAATGATGCCACCACTCCACAATCCGCACCAAACTGTCACTCTCTGTAGATGCATTAACTTCTGGACAATAACGTGCGGATTTTCCGAGGCCCAGATGAGGCAATTTTGTTCGTTGTCCAATTCAAGCTGCTCTAAGGTCCAAACTGCGAAGCTTGCAAGCGAACTATCCGAGATCCTTGTTCAGAATTCTCCTCAGGCTAGTGCGTAAAATGTGGAGCAGTGGAGATCGATGGCGAGTTGATGTTCGTGAATTGATTCTCGCACTCTTATGTCGTTTTTATTCGGAAATCCGAAAGTCGTCTGGACTCTTCTGAAAGTGTTCACTTGGGAAAAAATGACAGTTCTGAATTCTGATTCTTAAAAGAAGAGAAATTTGCTTCTGGATTTAAAATCAGAATCGAAACCAGAAGCACTCACACATTCATATTTTTTTTTTATAATTCACTCGCGCTCAAGGGTATGTTACGAGACCCTTATAATGTTTTAAACACAGCTGGGGCGAGGGGAAAATTAAGAGGGGAGAGAAAGGAGGTGTCGATGAATATTGGTCTTGAATGTTTATAAACTCAACCGCTATGATTTTTTGTATCCTAATAGTGCGAAGTGTATTTTTCAACGCACATTATTCTTGATTTTCATTATTGTCCATACTTGATGTTTCACATTTATGCAATCACAAAAAAACTTCAGAATCATCAGAATCAAAAAAAGTGTTCAGTTGGGATTCCGAATCGAAGAGAGATTCCGGATTGCCAAATAAAAACGACATTAGCTACAGCAGCATCATTTTTGTCTGTGCGTATACCGTACGACGACAGGGATCATGAGTGTTGTCCATTTATAGCATACCAGTCTCACGAACTCTTTGCACAAACTTGCGTACAGTGGGTGTTTCATTTCGGCCAAAACTTCTTTTAAAAAACACCCTGTTTGGGCTACACAACATTCACTTTGGAAATAAGTTTTCAATATTGCCCAACGTTGTTCAATCGTAGAGCGACTCATTTCGTTCCGCGGAGGTACGATACTGACTTGCTATCAAGATTTCGAGCGGGAAACAGCTGCCAATGATTTAAAAAGAAAACACTAGATTGGTCAACCTTTACAAAAGTTTCTCTTAGTACGTTGGACTGTCATGCAGATGGTCTTATACTACGTTTTCACCAAAGGTAAATCCAGGATTAAAGTGGATTTACCATAAATCTCCTTTTAATCTCGTAGATTTACCATGCAAATATCACGTCAAATGAAGATTTTAAATAAATCTCCTTGAAATCTTCTCGCAATCAGAAGATTTGCGAAACAAACAAACCTTATTTTGTAGAACGCACCTATGTAAACCCACTTTCTTCATTGACAATCAACACAAAATAGAAATATCTGTTTTTTTCCTGTTTACTACCCAATTGCAATTTTTTTTTCTCTTGTCCAAATTGTTAATTGAATGACAAGACAGAGTGAAAACGTCAAAAAAATCTCAGTTTCTTTGGTGAAAACACTTCAAGATTTATTTCAAATCTCTAGCGGATTTACTCTTGGTGAAAACGTAGTATTAGGTTCGATTCTCAGCCGCTGCAAAAAAGTTTTAAAAGTTTTTCGGGGGTGTACTGCAGTTTGCGAGCAATTGACAAATCCTCTAAAAGTATCTTTTGTCATGAGAAGTGCTACTCATTAACCGTTCGGAATCTGAAGAAAATTGTAAGCCCCCTGCATTCCTGGTAACACGCACACAGGAATGATTAAGCGTTGTAAGTCGTTATGGCCTCCTCTTTATTTTTTACGAGAAATACGAGAATACCAATTTGACTTTGGTAAATGTAACGAAACAGGGATGTCAATTCACCTGAAATTTTGAAATAATTTCAAAAATCATACATTCCAACTAGTAAGAAAGGTTCGTGACATTAGTGTAGCAAAATTCAAGTTTTGTCTAGTATATCATATTTTTTTACCCTATATAATTATAATTTTGTATAATTTATTTATTTATTTGGTCTATAAGTACATAACTACTTTCTTAGACATAGCTAAAAATAAAAACATTGCGTGCTTAAATAATAAATAACAGAATTAGGTTTATTATATAAAATAACTTAATCAATTCGGTACATAAACAATGGTATTCATTATTCTTTTTTTGAACAATTCTCTAGAACAGTCAAGTTCAATAACATCGGCATATTGGTTAAAAAAATGACACGATTTAGTAACCGGTTCATTAACTCCATAATTCGTCGAATGATGTGTGATGAAGAAAAATTGATTAGCCCTTGGTCTAAGACAACGCGCTGGTGTATGTCTAATGAAAATATCAACTAAAGGAACACAATCAATGTGCCCTGTTATTACATCTCTAGCAAGTGCAATTAAGAAATAAATTCTTCTAGTTTCTAGAGGTTTTATATCAATTAACGCGCACCGATCTTTATATGATGGCAAAGGCAAGGTCCATTCTAGTTTACGAAGTGAATATTTAGTGAATCTTTTTTGAATTCTTTCAATTCTATTAGATGCGTTTTTGTAGTAAGGAGACCAAACTACACAGCAGTATTCCAAAATTGGACGAACAAAACTCACAAAAAGTGATTTAACAGTATAAGGACACTTAAACTCATTTGAATTTCTAAACAAAAATCCAAGCATAGAATTGCCTCTAGATACAATATAGTCAACATGCATTCTAAAATCAAGCCTGGAATCAAAAATAACTCCTAAATCTTTGTGATTGGATACTCTTTGAAGTACGTTCTCAGATATGCAATAGTTAAAGAACACTGGACTATAAGATCTAGTAAATGTCATTACACAACATTTTTTGATATTTAAGTAAAGGTCATTTAATGTACACCATTTTGATAAACAGATTAAATCTTTTTGAAGTTGTATACAATCAGAAAGCGAATTTACTGATCGGTATATCTTAAAATCATCTGCAAAAGACAGGCAACTTGATTCTAAGATAACGTTTGGTAAATCGTTAACAAAAAGTAAAAATAAGAGGGGGCCCAGGTGACTACCTTGGGGTACTCCTGAGTAATTATGTATTAGTTCCGATTTAGTTCGACCAACTTTTACTAATTGCACTCTATTTTCAAGATAGCTTTTAATCCAATTTAACATCTGAGAGTGAAAACCTAAATGACTAAGCTTTAACAAAAGAAGTTTATGGTTAACTCTATCGAATGCCTTTGAGAAGTCAGTGTATATTACATCTACTTGGCTTCGTTTCTCAATTGCATTGATACAATAATTCGTAAATAGTGTGAGATTAGTTGCAGTGGATTTTCCACTGACAAAACCATGTTGATAGGGTGAGATATGTGACGTTAACAATCAAACAGAGGCTAAAAAAAATGAACATGAAACCGAGCAAAAGGGCGGAAAACTATAATTCCTAAAATATTTAAGATAATTTAATGCAGTAAATTTTGTAAAATTTGTAGAAGTCTTTTTTATTAGATTGACCAATAAAAATACTAAAGGGACCTTTTATTTTCGTCCTTTAGTGAAATGTTTTTTTTTTTTAGGCAGTTTTGTTTGTTAAAAATATATTTAGCGCGTTTTGAAAATAAGTTTCTTAAATTTTGATTCTCAAATGCCTGTAAAATTAAAAAAGAGAAAAATAGAGCTGTTTTGAAAATTACAAGCATTGTATGAAAAATAGCACCCATTTGAATGTTAAAAACATTAAAATAGTAATAACTTCTAAACCAGCCCGTTTTGAAATACAATTTTTCCACCATTCTATAGCTCTCTTTAATACGCAAATTTTGGTATACCACACTCCATATTTTGAAAAAAGTGCCTTTAGCACCGTTTTGATTGTTAACGTCACATATGTGCTTTAACAGAGTCGTACATTTTGGTTTTAACCAAGGATTCAAAAACTTTGGGAATTAATTGGAGTTTTGCAATCGGTCTATAATTTTCAATTGATTGCTTAGAGCCAGATTTAAAGATTGGTGTGATGAACGAAATTTTCCAAGAATCGAGGAAAACACCGTTTGCAAGAGACTGATTGAAAATTATTTGGAGTGGTTTTGATAAGTTGTACTTACAGTTTTTAATGAAGATTTCAGGAATATTATCGGGGGGAAGACTAAGACTGTTATCCAGTTTACCAAGCGCAGACAGAATTTCTTCTTCTGATAGAAATATGGTACCAACATCAGTTATAGCGGGAATTTCATAGTTTACTTCAGAGTGAACTGAGTTTAATATGAAATTCGACTGAAAAAATGAAGCAAACAAATTACATATATTATTCAGATCGCTACTACCAATGCCTTTATAAGTCATATAACTAGGAATACCAAGAGATTTTCTCTTAGAATTTAAATATTGCCAAAAGCATTTAGAATTTGTTTTGATGTTTGATTCCAAAGACCAAACATACTGCTTATGCAAGAATTTTTTTAAAAAATCATATTCACGACGCACTGTGGTCCAAAAAGGAAAATTTCGTGGCAAAAATACTAATTTCGATGTTTTATTTTTAAAGTTTTGTTTTTTATTTCTAATAGAAATATAAACGGAGCTTTAAAAACAGCAAACAAAAAAATTTTCCGCTAACTATTTTGACTTATAGAGCTTTTCAAAGTTGGTCAATTTCGTTCTAGATTTAAAAAAAAAAACAGAAAAAACTAACTTCTTTGTTTTCCTATTTGAAATTTTGGCATATTAAATGTAAAATATTAATTTTCTATAGTGTATTCTAGTTGTATTATTTGTCCGTAAATCAAAATTTTAACTAAAAAAAATAACCAAAAATATTTAGTATTTTTAATAAATAAAACAAAAAACACCCTTTTTTAGCAGATTTTTTCGGTTTGAATAGAGCTACAAAAAAATACTCGCGAGTTCGCGCGAAAAATTGACCATGATTGATTGACCTAACTATTTCTTAAACAATATGCAAAAATGTAGCTGCAACTATTTGCAACCTTCAGAGAAATTGTAATTTGTTTAAAAAAAGTCGTGTTCCCAGTGATGACCTTTTGGTCTTAAAAGCAAATTCCCTTATGGAAAATTTCAATTATTTTATTAATTAAAATAGTCGAGAACGTGAAATTTTTTTTTTTATTAAAAATCGTTTTATTACTATCTTGATTCTGACAAAAAAACCGCCCACTTCTACGCCCCTTTTTATACAAATGCCAATTATTATTAAAAAAATATAAAATATTGTACACAAACTATTGATTACTTTATTGAACATTACATTTTTTAATCCGCCCACTTTAACGACCCTCTTTGAATAAATTCCCCTTAACTTAAATTATTGTAAATATTTATTGATCTTATTCTAATAGTACCTAAGGATAGATTAACTTGCCAAAAGAAAAGGTTTAATAGCTTTATTGCCTACTCCGTATACAAAGTTAAAAGAATTATTTAATTTTGGATTATTATTTTATGATCTAATAAAACAGGTAGGAATAATAATTTTCTTCCGATACCCCATATTGTTAAGCTTAAATTTCACAGGTTAAATAATCCTTGTGTATATACATTATGGACAATGGATATATGTTGTTAGTTTTCAAGAGGCTTTACTGACGAGTGGAGTTTGCAAATTAAATACCAATATGAATATTTCAAACAGAACAATTTTTGAACATTTTATCAATGTTTCGAATTCTGAAGAATTTGTAATTCTGATCCAAAACCAATACGCAGATACATATAAGTGACAACGATGAAACGAAAAAGAAACTCCAAAGATTATACGCATCATTTAAAAAAAAAATGGATTGACTGTTTTAAAGTTAAAACAAGATTTCTCTCAAAATATGAAGAATTTTTGAATGGAACATTTACAATCCAATGTAATGAAATTGAATACAGTGACGTGCCAAGTACATCAAGAGGAAGGCCTTCGAAATTCTTAGATACATGTTCAGTATATACCAAAAGGAGGAATCTATTGGAAACTAAGGGCCATATTTCGACTGAAAATGTTTCCACAGCTCTGAGTATAAAATATAAAAAGGAACACGAAAAGATAAAAGCGGATATCACAAAAGCAGTTTTTAATGCAAGCCCATTGCGAGTCCAACGGATAAAGGAGAGTATTCCCACACCTCAAAGGGATCCAATAAAATACGATGGTCCCACTGCGCTAGCCTTGTTCTTGGATATGGGGCTTTCTAAAGAAAAATATAATTTGATGAGAAAATCATTAAGAAGCCATAACGTTGATGTGTTTCCGAGCTACAATTTTTTAATGGAAGCTAAAATACAAGCAACTCTATCAAATTTGATAGTAACAGAAACTTCTGTTGAAGTAAATCTGCAAGATTTGCTGGACCATACAGCAAAGAGGATTTTAAATAGCCTAGTCAATCAGGATCACGCTAGAATAAGATGTATGGAGTTCGTTCTTAAACTAGCTTATGGACTATACCAAGAAGATGAGACAACCGACAAGAAGGATGCCGAAAGAAGAAGAAAAGCGGATATTCAAAAGGAATTTAGGGAACAACTCGGGTTAATCATTGATACGCCAAAACAAGGATTCGGTAACACAAATGATGGAAACATTTCACGAAGATTTTTTGAAAATCCAAAAGTTACGTCAGCTATAACCCGAGTAGACAAGGATCTTATAAAGAAACTGCAAGTTATTTTAAATGCGCTGTCATCTAAAGAATCTATTAATGTAGATAAATTCAACGAGTATACCAAAACCTTTTAAAAGCCAAATACAGCTACAAACTCCTGACACCAACTCTGCACAAAATTTTGGACCATGGAGGCGAACTTATAAGACATCAAATTTTGCCAATTGGGGAGCTTTCAGAAGAAGCACAGGAATCAAGGTATAAAGACTACAAGCGATATCGATACTCAAATACATGCAAAGTCTCACGGAAACGACAAAATGAAGATTTCTTTAATATGATAGATCCACTTGTTTCATCTTTAAGACACGTTAGATCAAAAAAAGAGCTGAAAAAGAGTTACTGCCCAGAACTAATAGGTCTATTAATTGTTGAAAATGATAACGATGCCGATGAATTTTTTTCTAAAAATTAGATCTATAGTAGTTAATTATAAACAAATACTTATAATGTATTCTATTTTATTTTGTTAATATAAATTTTATATTCTATTTTATTTTTTTTTCGTCCGTTTACTTTTTTCCTACACTGTTTCATATAAAATATATCAGTCAAACAGTTTATAGAATAAACTGATGCCCCACAACATGAAAAAATACTGTTTTATAATACTCCTTAAAAAATATTTTTGAAATTGGTGCGTTAACTTTAAGCATCCACTGTTGTTATGAATTCACTTGAATAGTCAAAAACTTTTTTTTTACAAAGTTTTAAAAATTTAGGACTATTTTTAAAAGGTTTACTTTCAGACTTTATTCTGTTAACTCCTTTTTCTAAGAAAATCTTACATCAACCAATTATTCTGAAACACCCTGTAAAGTAATTTTCTTAAAATTCACAATTTATATAGCCTTGGAAATTACCTTTAAGGGAAAAAAAAAATTGTTGCGATAGCTTCACGTGTTCAAAAGTTATGATTTTTGCAACGAAAAAAGTCATTTTGGACCACAGTGCGACGTAAGCGGCAAAATTCATTTCGGAAATATGAATTGACCTTACTGATGCCTTGCATTTTACTCATTGCATTTTTTAACCTTGTTAAACTTTTAGTGAACCAAACGGGCTTATTATTTTTCTTCATTCGCTTAACAGGGACAAAGGAAGAAAAGGCTTTGTAAATTATGTTTAGCAAAGTCTTATAATTTTTTTCAACGTCCTGGAAACATAAGATCGAACTCCAATTTACATTATTTAAGACATGATTAATGCTGATGTAATCGGCCTTGCTAAAATCATATTTATAATCAACATCAAGATTAGAGCAATAGGAATTATTAAAATTGATATAATTTAACTCTAATCGCAATGCTTTATGATGTATACTATTATTCAATAAAGGAAAATCCTCTTCAAATAAGCACATTTCAAGGTCTTCTTGGACAAAGACAAGATCTAAAATTCTACCAATAGAGTTTAAAACATTATTTGCTTGTACACAATTTAAGGCTGACATAGTGTCTAATACAATTATTTCGTTTTCGTTTACAATATTATATGGGATGAGAGCTTTATCATCCTCAGAGAAAATCCAATTTACAGTACTCAAATTAAAATCACCTAAGACTACTATATAAGATTTACTATCTAATGAACTTTCAATTTCTTTAATATTGTTTATATGCGCATAATAAATTTCAATGTTTGATTTTGGGGGAATATAAGAAACAAAATAATATATACTTATTTCACTAAAATTGTGAGTGAAGCTCACATTAACACATATTTGTTCTATCAAACCTGAAGAGTTTGTGAGAGATATTTGCCTACTCTTAAAATTACCCTTAACTGCAAGCAGCACACCACCTCCTTTAGTTAGTTCAGTACAGATTTTGTCTCTATCCCTTCTGTAGACTTCGTAATCGTTATTGCAGATTTCGGCATTTGAAATGTCATCACCCAGCCAAGTTTCAGTAAGGGCGATGATAGCGTAATTACAGTCACTAACTGCGTTATAAAATGTAGTTAATTTTGATCGCATTCCTCCAACGTTCTGGTAGTAGATTTGTATGGCATCAGCATCGTAAGTAGGATTAAATTTAGCAATAGAGGTTACAATGGAATTAGAATTCTCAACAGCATTCAGATTTTGATTATTCATGTTAACGGTAGATGGGATTGTCATATTTGTGTTTCCACTGACCTGTCGTTCCCGTTTTTTGGAAAGTGTTGGAAAGGTCTCACTCGTATTCCTTTGGGCCAAAAATTTGCATTGAAGACAGCATCGAATGATTCAGCTGGAATGCAAACTTTAAAATTAACCTTTTTTATTTGGTCCAGATTTACATCTTTTCCTACTAGTTTAAAGCAAGAAAGCCTCGAAGGCTCAATACCGCTGGTTGAAGCAATATAATCAATGATTGATTCCGTACTCGTTGTGGGACGAAAGCTGGATAAGTGGAGCCATTTTCGGCGTTGGATAATTGAATCACCGAATATGATGTCATCAATCATTTTATTGCCTTTAATCTCTCGAACGTTTTTGTTTTTTATTGGCTTGGCTTCAATCAAACGATCCTGAGTGTAGTCATCAACAATTTTGGGAGCAACATATGTATGTGCTATTTTGGAGGTGATTTCCCTAGATTTTTGATAAACTTAGATTAATTTTTTTAGTGACACTTTATTACAAACTATATTTGCTTAAAGAAATTGATAAACTCTTACAAACTTTATCGTTTATTGATTCAAGAACTTATTTCTTATATGAACAAAAAATGTAAAACTTGTTATTAATACAATCTCTCATTTTCATGTTTATTGAAGAACTGGAAGCCTCCCTCCATCCCCCACTCTCCCATTGCTTCAACGAATTTTGTATGCCATGTATACGTAATATTTATTATCTATATAAAACTCACTTTCCACGATCATACCTAACAGATGATGCATTTTTTGATATAAATATTTATCTGTAAATTAATAATTTTGTTGACTTTTATTTATGTAATGTGAAAGACTTGTGTTTTGTTTTTATTTGCTTTTTTTTTATTAATACTGATAACCTGGGCGCCCATTCAATTTGTGTTTAATTAACAAAAGAAATCAATCAAAACGTAACTGACAATCATTCATGTCCGTCTGATACTGATTTTTCATATGAAAGTTTTTTTCGGAAAGCATTTAATAATAATTGTTTAATATAGGGTTTTCAATTTCTTGGAAACGGAGTAAATAGCAGTCTTCTTTAATTAGAGTTTAACTCGGGTAATAAACTATTGCTTCTTAATGTAAAGTTCTTTTTCTTAATTCCTTGTGAAAATTTACAAATAATAGGGACAACAATTTTTAAAAGTGATAAATTTGTTTTAAGAAAAAAAAGTTAGAAAAAAGTTATCACAGCACTTCAAATAGAATACAAACTTTTCCTTATTAAAAAAAAAATTTGTCTGATTAAAATTTTTGTTTCTTAAAATACATCGCTTACCCCCAGTTTCACAGTGAGAGTTTAAACTTAAGTTCTGCTGAACCTGAACTGGAGTTTAAATTTGAAGTTCAACTCATTCGGTTTCACAGTCTTATCTGAACTTCATTTCATTAAACGTAGTTTAAGTAAATTGTTTTCTCTTTCTATCTGAATCAAAGAAAAAACAATCAAGGAAAGTTTGCTTTGTTTCAGTTGTGACCTGTGAAAGGAAACAAAAATTAAAAATGAAAATAAATTATATTTTAAAATGTTTGAATAGGTTGTCGAACTGAGATTTAAACGGCAGAATAGTGTCGTTTAACTTAAACTACAGAATGAACTCTGTCCAAGGACTGTGAAACCAAATTTATTGTTGAACTGAAGTTTAAACCAAAAGTGGGGTTTAAACTTCCACTGTGAAACTGGGGGTTAAACTTTATTTTTTCTTGATAATTTACTTAATTTTTAGGCAATTCACAAAGGTAAAAATAATGGCGCAAAATTTTAAAGAGTTCTCGTTTAAGCAATTAAACCGGCTCTACTTAACGCAGTCGTTTAGCTTAGAGACTTTGTCTAAGTTTTTCGTAATTTTAATCACGTTAGACAACTCTTCTAACTAATGTGGGTTTTACAACAGAACCTAAGCAAATTTGCGTTGAACAACCCTTAATTTGACAGATGCATAACTCACACAACTACAAAAACACAAAAAAAAAAAAGTAAAAAGAACAGACAATTTCAAACCAAATAATTTTTCGCAGAAAAAAGTTCATTTAATATACTACATCGGTACAGATTTTGATTGTTTATAAGTTATTTACATTATTTTAGATGAAAATAAAGTATAAAATACTCAATTTGGTGTTGTAAGGTGCAGATTCATTTAGCTATATACTCGTCTCGGCGGCGCGCGTGCATACATAAGATATGTACATTTGTATCTACAGATTTTTTAATTGTAGAGCATTTTCGTACGATTGTTTTGAATTTATAATATTCAGTGATTCAGTCTATTTACAAAGAACATCTTTAAAAAATCTAATAAAACATCAGTAAACATTTTTCCTTCCATTTGCTTTGGTATGAAATGTACATTGTCAATATGGATAAAGTATACTTTTAAAAGATAAACTAGCTATTTGTGGCTGTTAAAGTAAGACGAGCTCTTTAACGTTAAAGTATAGTTTATGTCCTTTAAAATTAACAAAAAGTCAGTTCTCGTTTTATACTTAATATTTAGAGTCGACTCCCATTCTAAAATTGATTTAGAGTGGGTTTTAAATGTTTAAAATTTTGCGCCAATGTGTCTCCTAAGTCAAACTATGTACGTTTTGGTTTTTGAATTATCAAAATATTCGTGAATTTGCCGGTTATTCTTTATCTAATTTCTTTTTAAAAGATTGAGTCCCCTTTACTGAAGGATTATACCATATTTATCCCAAAAATATACATACATACATAGGTACTATGAATTCACAACAAATACGAACAAAATATCGTGTTTAATTATTCATTAATAAAAGTGACATAAGGGACAATTCGGGCTACGTTTTCATTAGAGCGCAAATTATAGAAAACAAATTTCATTCAAAATTCGCAAATTTTGTTTGACAGCTCATTTCATTTTCAATTTGAATTGGCTGATTTTTGTTATTTTCTCTTTATGTCTCTATAATTTTTTTTCTTACATAGAGTTCTGACAATTCTAAGCTTTTCAAAGCCGTTTAAATGCCTGCCAATTATGTACATATGTATGTGTCTTCACTTATAGAGTTTTCATTTGGTAATGCAGAAGAACCTTCCGGAATGCCAACTGAACAAATTGCAACATTTTTTTGATTCTGAAGTTTGTATTTCGTTGTATTTGTGTGTCAAATGCTAGATGTCTGAAATTGTTTTCGTTTAACATTCCTTTCAGACATGGCGAACCCTAAATTGGAAGATTTTGATCTTATTTACGAGGAATAAAATAAAATTAATTTCAATTAATACGTTTATATGCAGTATTTGGAGTTAATTGAAATGGTGTTGTACGATTCTGAAACATGTGATTCTATGATGTGAAGAAGCGAGCTTGAAGCTCACTTCGACCCTTTGTATACCTGTATTGAGTTGAAATGTATTTCGTTCGACTCGATCCCACTAGCTCAGCGGTGGTGTCGAGTCAAAATGTGAAACGAAAAACCTGTGTCGAGGAGTTGGTTTGACAAATTGTTTCAGAATCGTACAACACCATTTCAACTCAACTCCAAATCGAGTCGAAAATCTGACCCTAATCCAACTCGATCTTTCGATACTTCATATAAACGTAGTATTATATTATAACTTTATATCCGATGAGAGATAATAGCTGTGTTTTATTTTCCCCGAGATCTGATCCAGATTGTATCTTCATTCAAAATTACACGTATAACAAAAACAACACAAAGCCCTGTTTTGTGTGTATTTGTTGTTTTACATGTTATTTTGAAATCCAATCCGGATCAGATCTCGGGGAAAATAAAACACAGCTATTATTCTACTTTAAATATTCGGGATTAAACCTTCATGAAGTAAGAACTTGGCGTACTTTTAGATCTCAGTACTTTTCACGGCTGGCTCTTTACGTAAAGGTTTTTGTATAGAAGAACTTGGCTCTTTTTTTAACATTTATATTTTTAGTCTGATTACAATATACATGGTCTTGTCCTCATGTACTCAAGGCCAACAACCACGCGACACATGTTTGGACATTGCCATAGAGCTCCTGATGATGAATGCCATCATATGCGGCTTTGAAGTCGATAAATGGATGGTGACTTGAAATTCGCTATTAATCTTTTCCAGGACTTACCTCAATATGAATATTTAGTCTATGGTCGATCTGCCGGGCCGAAAGCCACACTGGTAAGCCAAAGCGAGGATAAGACTTCTTTTATCGCCAAAAACTCCGCCTGAAAAGTGCATCAGTGAAAAGGACGAAGAAATGAGATTTGTATGGTCTTTTCGATTGGCAATCCAAATGCGTTTGGAGTACTCGTACATGTAAACTCTTCTGAAAGTGTTCTATTGGCTTTCAGAATGACAGTTTTTTTTTTCTGAAAGGGAGAAATAAACCTGAATTTCTCACGCATTTCGAAAACGCGTGCACTGTACCTCGAACTAGAACTTAAGCGTGTTAACCGATTTCTTTCAAGTTCACAGAACATTTTTATGCAATTTTCTAGAATGGATAGTTCACCTGCAATAATTTTGGTGTTTTAAAAATTTCTTGCAAATGTTCGATAAAATTTCTTGTAATAAAACTGCGTACGACCCTTTTGAGAGAAACTTCTTGAGAATGATTTATGTATAATTTGTTTTGTTTTCATTAAGTTTTTATGAGTTTTAATGAACTATTAAAGTCCTATTGAATCTTGGGATTATAATGTAGAATGAAATAAGCTTCAATTTTTGTCTTAATATTTTTGATTATTTATAGTTTTCGGTTATTTTAAAAATCTGAATTTCACCACTTTCATCTCCCTAGAAGTCCGCAGTTGAAATTAAGGGTACTTTATAGAAAACACTAAAGGCATAATAATACCTATAACACTCCACGAAAATACAGCTGTGATGGAATTTTTTCAAAGTGACATATTAAGTTTATATAAACTGTTAAAAAAGGGCTGGAAGAAGTTATTAGAAAGAAAAGATATACAAATAAGTTTTTATCGGAGTCGTTTGTTATATTTACAGAAATAATCTCTATGTGTACATATTCAAACCATATAATTTGTTAATTTCGCCCTTGGGTCTAGTAAAGAAGGAAATTAATTTAATCAAATATTTTTGCTCAATTACTCAATAGCCATTGCCATAACGCTTTGATCATTTGTTTTTCTGGTATCTAAAAAAATCAAATCAATCAAAACTCGCGACGATAATAACCATCCATCTAAAATTTTAGCAAAGCAAATTTAAAATCCCTCGAAACTTTTGAAATTTATCAGGTTAGATTCATTGTCAGTTTTCATTTTACAATAGATTGGTTTAGTTTTTCTTTCGCAACAATTTTTTCTTCCACTTTATTTAAATAAATTAATTTAAAAAACAAGAGTAAAAAAGTTATTAACAGGCAAAAATTTTAGTGCAGAAAGTTGTTGAAAATGAATGAAAAAGTATCGTTTCAAGAAACAAAGTACGTACCTTTAGTCTATAAACATATTTCTGGCTTAATAGTCTTGTTGGTTTTTGGTGATCATTAAAGCCACAAATACATTTAGAAACATACATAAAACATTGCTGTTGGGGGTAAATTTGAAACACAGAAATACCTTTATGATGATGGGGAATTGCCCCACCGTTGGTACGAGTATGTGCTGCATGAACCCTGTACATCTAATGCCTAGACTGGGTAGATTTATGCCCTTAAAATTTATTACAGAGTGTTTATATGATTCCCTCCTTTAAATCAGCTAATAACCTACTAGCTGTCTTAAAACAAACAAGTTTTTCTTCTTCGAATATTCTTGAAAACGGCTCCAACGATTTTGATCAAACTTCGTACCTATAATGTACTAAATGATTTAAAAACAAAACTTAAATTCTATGGAATCAACTAACATCACATTAATTATTATCAAATTCATATTTGAATGTAAAAATAATTCTTTTTCGTGGAAGAAAAATTGATTTAAGTCACATTTTTAACAAACCTTAATATCCCATTAGTTCAAGGTTGGATTAATTTGTCGTAAGTTGAAATTTAGGGTGGAAAAATAGAGAGAATTTCAGATAAAAACTGCTTAAAATCTAGAGTAGCATAGATGCTTTTGAGGGAAAAACTCTTGTTTAAAATACAATTTTTAAAATTAAATCTATTAAAAAAATCAAACAAAACGAAGCGCATCCAGAAACTCATCGCTTTTTTACTTTACACTATTTATAGTGATTTACCATCAGGCATCACTGCTGACATCTCTGAAATTCAACCGCTCAACAGTTTAAAGCCACCAGTTGGTATATTGCAAAATACTAGCCGGCCAAGAACTCCTAATCCTTTACCTGTGAATACCTCCGACGACCAGTCCAACCAAGAGTCGCAATCTATAACCACCGGGCAAGGGCAACAGCAGCAGCAAAAATTTTATCGTAGTCCTTGTGATCATTGTGGCTTCCACAATTTCCCAATAATGTCGAATGCAACTCCTTTGCCCATAACTTCTCCAGCGCGGTCACATAAGAGTCTGGAAACTGTTGAACAAACTACATTGCCCAACAACATGCTAATTATTCCTCATCATTCCAATATGCGACGGAATGACTCAAATTATTCGATTGGCATGCCAATACAAGAGTTAGCAGTTTCACGAAGGCCTTCATTACTTTTGCAAGAGATTCTCACAACTAGACGACCCTCTGTGATTTTGGGTAATCTTGGAAAACGAGATAATTCCTTCAAAACTCCAAAAACAATGCGGTACACCAAGAACATCTTAGAATATGGATTAAGAATTTGTCCTTAAACTTATTTGAAATTATTTCAGCTTACTACAGGAACACCGAAGTTGTGGCAGCATTTTGTCTATCAATGGCGGTCCCAATGGAAGCATGGGTGACAGTGATAGAGGACCAAAAAGTGCAATGGCTAAAAATTCCAAATTCAAAAACAGACGGGTTGGAGAGTAAGTATCCAAAATTGAAGAATTAATTTAACTTACTGATGATTGTATAAAACATTTATTTTTCAGTGATGCAATAAGCTCATCGTTATCAGCTCTTTACTGTAAAATTCTGGTTCTTATCGGGGTCTGCCTTCCAATAACAGAAATTATATCTCAACAAGTTCCTACCTACGTTTATCAAGGATTCTACGTGTATCTTTACAGCTTGAGTGTGCTTTTCGTGTTCTTCTTGTACATTTGCGCGTTCAGACATAGAGCTATTTTCAATGTTCTAAAGGACTATCGTGAGTATTTGAATATAAGTTCTTTAAGATGTCGATAATTCGATTGATTAAATTCCGTAAAAGTAGCCAAAATATCTATGAAAAATGATAGAAGAAAGTTCGCATAAGATCACTGCCTCTATTTTCCACCATTTTCAAAAGTCGTAGACTAGTTCCAGCAATGTTTTTCAAAAATTCATTTTCATTTTATTTATTTCTAATGACTTCAACTATAGTTCATACAGTTTTCTCTTTCTTCCTTCAATAGATGAAAAGAACAACAACATTCACCTTAAACGAAAAGCTGTTCGATTTGGAAGTTTCTACCTTCGTATCGGTGCAATTGCCTTTGCAATCGGAAATATGGTCTATTCGGGTCTTGAGCTGGGGCAATTTTTCGAACTCAACGGCCGTCCTGGATGTCAGGATCCATTTTTGGCAATCACACCAATTGCCCGAATTTCACTCTGTATAATTCAAGTACAGTTTATCTTCCTCAATACGACATACCTTGATATGGCACGCCACAAAGTAATATGCCGCTTCGGCCTAATGCACATGGTTGCTACAAATCTTTGCGAGTGGCTTTATGTTCTAGTGGAGGAGACAAAACATGAAATTTTTCATGTTGCAAGTCATGACAACGATCACGGAAAAATGCTTCCCAATGCTCAGCAGCATAAGATTATCAATTTGACAGTTGCCATAGAAAACTTAACCTCATCTACCACACATAGACCCGGTTGCTCTCGCACAAATATAATGGGAGCCTTAGTGCAAGAGGTGTCACCTTTTCTCTTTCCATGCACCATTGAGTATTCGCTAATATGTGCTGTGATCTTGTACGAAATGTGGAAGACTGTCCGATCTATTCCGGATATAGCAAAGACTCGGAAAGATTCGATAATGCCCAGTACGGAAAGGACAAGCTCCCAACACCAGTTCTCTATAGATTGTTCGCAATCCCATAAGGGACTTTTCGTGGGAATCCTAGTGATCGTCATGACGATCATCTCCATCATTATGTACTTCGTCCTATACACACAACCCGGATACGAACTGATCGCTACGAAGGAAGTTACCCTATGGGAGACCTGTATTTATGCCATATCAGCTGTGGCCATTATTACGGGAATCTTTCTTATGAGGGATCTCAAGTATGTGGCCAGTGATGGTCATCATCATTCAATGAAGTTGGATTTGACGCTATTGATTGTTGCCCAGACAGGTGTGTATCTCTATGGGATGTTCAGTATGATGGGCAGCTATTTCTCCAAATGGGACACAGTCCCCGATCGTGTGGAAGGAATTGTCGCTGAAATATGTAACCTCTTTCAAACTTCGTTGCAAACTATGTTCATCATTCACACAGTCCATCGACGATGTAAGGGATCGAAACAGCAGCGTCAAAAGCCTGGTCGTGAAGTCATCACCTACTTATTGGTGGCAAACATGGCTATATGGTTTATTAATACACTCATAAAAGGACGAGCTATGTTCAGACAGACGCATCTTGATTTCTTCGGTGTGTGGGGCTGGACGATAATAACACATGTCTCAATGCCACTTGCAATCTTTTATAGATTCCATTCGACGATATGTCTTTTTGAAGTGTGGAAAACAACTTACAAGGCCAAGTTCCACTGAATAATATATATTTCGTTATACATAAGTTCGACTGTACATAAATATAAACAAAATAAACTGAAAATAATATAAGGCCCATTTACGAGTTTTGAAATTATAATTATTGTTATGTATTTAAAGGTTAGTGCATTGGACTATCATGCAGAAGGTCTTTGGTTTGATTCTTAGCCGCTGCAAGAAAATTGTTCAGGGGCTTAATACTTTTTCCGAGAAATTGACAATTCCTCCAAGAATATTGTCATGATAAGTGCTGCTCCTTAGACGTTCGAAATCTGCAGAAAATTGTAGTTCATTTCCATTTATCCAAAACGCTCACGCAGAAATGGTAGAGATTTTTAAGTCAGAGTACTAATGAGTAATAATAAGAGTACAAACAATTAATTGGATTAGAAGTTGTAGACAAGAGATCATTTATAAAAATAAGGAAGAGAGTCAGGGACAAAACGGAGCCCTGGGGCACGCCAGCATTTATATTGTGGGTTTCAGACTTGAGTCCGTCCAATACAACTTGTATTGAAAGTATCGAAAGAAAATTTCGAATCTAACGAAGAAGAGATTTGTCGACATCGAAAGCACGCATTTTCGATAACAGAGCAAAATGCCAGACTTTTTCAAATGCCTTTGAAATATCAAGTGCAATAATCTTACTTTCTCCAAAGCGATGCACAGAGGAGTATTCGACCCCAAAATCCGGTCATAAGTAAAAAAAAAAAAAAATCGCATTCGACCCGTTAATTTTTGCTTTTTGCATTCCTCAATACCCATGCTAACTAAAACCGGTTTCAATTAATAACTGTTGACCCCCTAATCCTCAAGATCTTAGTCTAAATTTGGTCAATTTTATAAGCTCACGCCAAATAAGCTTATTTTGTTTTCTAATCATTAACACTGAAGTCTGTTTTTTTTATTGTGATTTGTGATAATTGTGAAAAATTTCTAATGGATGTCTAAGGTCAAGGTATGTACTTTATTTTAATACAGAAATTTCCATATATTTTATTGATAAAGTATTAAAAATTGAGATGACAAGAATGCATAGAAAAACATGAAAATTTATGTAATTTTCGGTGGAAAAAAAGTGTGTTTGTTATAGTTCCGGGTACGATCGGGCAAAAATTTTTCTTTTATATTTAACTGTACATTTTTGTCATCTCATGTACATAAAAAAAAGTCACCCATCTTGTCACATTTTTTTTTAATGGGGTTTCTTAGTCTTGAGGTATTTTTAGTCAATTTGCCCTTCCTTGTTTAAAAAATTATGTTTAATTTAGATATATAACCAAATTACATTCAAATGATCTTTAAGGAAAGCAACAAACGAAAAAATTTCATGTATAAATAATTAAAATGAATTAAATAAAATTGAAAAAAAAAATACTTAATTAAAAAATTTTATTTTTATCTAACCCGAAAATTTTTTTCAGTGTAACTTTTTAATGCATCATAAGTTATAAAATAATATTTTAGGCCAATTCCAATAAGAAAAACAAAAAAAAATATTTTTGACCGGATTTTGAGCTCGAATACTCCTCTGTGCGATGTAAAGATTTGTTCCACTGTTCGGTTGGATAAACCATCATAAAAAAAGCCATACTGCTGATCATTAAGAAGCTTTCGTTCCTCAAGATATTTCTAACTTGATAATTAATCAGCACTTCCATGACCTTGGAAAGAAGGAACGTTAGTGCAATCGGTCGATAATTCGAGGGAGAAGAAGATTCACCTTTTATATGGGAATTGGCTGAACAATTGCTGTTTTCCAACTACTTGGAACGAGCCCAGAAGAATAGGATAGATGGAAAGGCTTTTATGTATGTATGTTGAAATCTTTTGAGACTCTTACCACAGTACGAGTACGAAAAATGATTTATCCCATAGAATCATTTACGCGCTCAAGAACTGGGGGAGTCATTGCAATGGTTGCGTCATGGCGATGCTCAGTTTTGATTTTCCTGTTAAAGATGAATGAATGAAAGGAGGTATTGCCCAAGCTGTTTGTCAAACAATGAGTAGTAAGCAACGTAGGGACGAGTACAGCTATCACTGGCCCACCATCTTTTTATGTGCGGATGAAAAACCGAAATCATAACGCCATCCCATGCCATAGCATCACATTAAAAGCCATCAGACATCAAATAACCCAACTATACGATGGCCCATCGTTTAGAAGTGCCATAAGACGTGTTATATCTGTCGATTTCACGTTGTCCTTTGAATTAATCTACCTAGATACACAGGATGTGTCCAATAGTTACCGCTTCAGATGAAACACCTGAGTTTTTAGATCATGGTTATGGTTTCCGATCCCATTTCAATTGAATAGCTCTATCTTTTATTATAAAATTTTTTTACAAAGAATAAACTTTTTACTTGTTACATATACATGTAATATATATAATTAAAAATGATCAGCCTTATTTATTAGATTTCACTAATACGCTATTCACATCAAATCAAAATCTAGATTTCGAGCAAAATTCTCAAAATCTCATCCAAACCTACTAGATTTCCCATACATTTTCAGATTTCCAAATCTACTAGATTACGACAAAATCTCCTAAAAATCTACTTTCAAACACAAGATTGTCAAAACAAACAAACCTTTAGAAATGTTCTGCTTTGACGGCTTTTAAACGAAGCAATATTACCTTGCGATTTTTAAGCCCGTATGAGAGAGACGTGTGTGGTGGCGGGGTTACATAAGGCGGAAGATGACTCTAAAAGAGAAACTAAGATTAAAAATCGCTTCCGTGTAAAAGCAGTATTTGTCAGCAAATTGTCAGCAAGAGAAGAGGTAGATAAAAAGCAGATAATGGAGTCGAGTCTCGAGTGACTATTTGAAATTTGAATTGTGGGGAGAGAAGGAGAGAAGATAAATTATATCCGAGAAAGCAGGATAAATGGACAGAAACGTCAAATGAAATCCTGGTTCTGTTCAGTGCGAACGCTTCAATGAGATTTCGTAATCTTGTTGCTGAAATCCGAGATTTTAATTCGGCGTGAAAAGCCTATAATACTCGGTCCAAGTTTGGAATAGTTAAGCCGAGTCGATGCACTTACTTCTGGTTTACGCTACGTCAAACAAATCCACAATTATAAAATGTTTTCTTATACCTTTTAGCTACGCCTTGCTTATGCCAATTATATTATCGAAAAAATCACCAATCTAAAACTCTAGTTATTATAAACGTAAACAAATCTCAGCTGATTTCCATTATTAATCAATACCGTATAGTATAGCTGCCATTACTTGCAAATTAATTGGGATATGCCATCCTCTTTTATTATCGGTTATGAAAGGCCGAGCTGTGGCTATTAATTTCTTCAAATTTTCTTTCGAATATTCCGCAGTATTATGGGACTAAAACGAGTTTTTTACTGCTTTGGCCTTCTCATTCTTCCAGTTAGAGGGTTTAAAGAATGTAAATAATTTATAAATGTAAGACAACTATCAATTTTGTCTAAGTAACAAGAAAGAAACAAAATTCTTTACACTTATTTTTGTAAATTTCACACAAATGACATTTAGATACTACAACGGCTTAAATCCTCCTTTCAACCAGTTTTAGCTTACTCCTCCTCTATTCCTCGTGTATTTTTTCAGAATCGTTGTAAAATAAAAGTAACTTTACTCCGTCTCTGAAACGAGTTAATAAATAAGATTAGATTAATAATAATCTACATTAAATAATTTTATCCATTATTTTTCCAGTTTTCTTGTAGAATCGATGGTCATTTGTCACTCGTGTAAATAGGGCTTAAGAAATTACAAGTTACCAAACCGACCGCTAGAAATTTATCTGTCAACCCAATACAACAACCAATTTTACTGCACAGCCGTTGTATCGGTTAATAATTTTTCAACCACTACTAACTTAGCTCTTGGTGAAAATAAAAGACGGCTGCCAAAAGTCATCCATTGAAATTCGCAAGAAAAAAATCTGCGTCCATTTTTTATCTAAGAAATTTATTCTTATTTTTTTACAAACCTTTGCCTAAAATTGAGCTTCGAAAAAGTATTTTCTAAATCTTTGTGAACTTTTTCTATAAACACAACCCACAAAATGGAAGTAGACGAAGAAGAATTCGAAGTTCCATCATCCAGCAGCAAAGGCGAGAAGAAACGATTCGAAGTCAAAAAAGTAAACTTCACTTTACAAAAGAACTTTATGTATTTTGTATTAATTAATTTTATAAATTATTTTATTTCAGTGGAACGCTGTTGCACTCTGGGCATGGGGTAAGTTGATATATTTTCAACCTTGATTGAATTTGGAGAAGAAAAAAAAACAAAGAAATCTAACCTCCAAACGAAAATCCCCAATCACCACAAAGAACTACCTAATTAAATGAATTTATTTTTCTAGACATTGTCGTGGACAATTGTGCCATCTGTCGCAACCACATCATGGATCTTTGCATTGAATGCCAGGCAAATCAGGCATCAGCCACCAGCGAAGAGTGCACCGTAGCTTGGGGAGTTTGTAATCACGCTTTCCATTTCCATTGCATCTCCAGGTGGCTGAAGACCCGACAGGTATGCCCATTGGATAACAGAGAATGGGATTTCCAGAAATATGGTCATTAAGATGAAACTAGACAGTCGCCTCCTTATAAACAAAAAATAAATTATCTCTTTTATAGTTTTTCCCTAAAAAATAAATATTATTTTTTTTTTTTTTTTTTTGTGTTGAGGATTTCCTCCTTCAGAATTTGTGTGGAACAAGAAAGAATTAAACTTTAATTTCAAACACTCGATGACATTTTAATAAAAACAAAAATCACGATTATTGTTTCTTTTCTCCGAGATAAAGATTGAAGTTGAAACAAAATGCAAAGAACGAAGCTCCACTTGGTCGCCTACTGGCCAAATGTGGGAAAGCGAATAACCAACGGCTTTCAATGCTTCTAAAACTGTTGAGACTAGTAAAATTTATCAATTGGCAAGGCTTCAAAGGTTGAGTTGTTGTTAAGTTTACGTTGAAGAAAGACGGTTTGTGATTGCACAAGCTTTCAAGTACTATGGTTTAATTTGAAATTAACTTTAAATCATTCACCCAGAGCCGGTGCCACCTTAAAATATCAAAAAAATGTTTTTTTTACAGATGCTGCCTCTTGCGAAGATATGACAAATCCACCAAAAGTATTGTTATGAAAATTGCTTCTCATCTTAGAAACTCGGTAGATAGTTGTTTTAATTATTCAAATTAAATTTTTAAGCTTTTGAGCAACGCATACAAAAAAAAGTTTCAGAAGTGGCGCGATGGATGTGTGCTCGCCTGTGAACCTCATGATCACAGGTTCGATCCCTGCCGTCGTTTATGTCGTTTTAATTCCATTAAAAACCTTCTAAATTGTCATCAATGGGTTGCTGGTTTACTCATTACATGTTGTTCAGGCATAACACTAACAACATTTAATTGAGTTAAACTAGTATGCCCAACAAGGATGAACACGAATAAAATAATGTGAATTATAAGCGACATAGAAATAAGACACGGCATTCTCCGCTTTAGTTCAGCCGCCATCCCTGGAGATAAAATATCTGATACAACAACCTTCAGTCTCAGAACATCGTGCCACACATCTTTCCTATCCTTCTTTCTCTTCCGTAACTTCACGCCCGCGCTGTGTTGAAACATTTAAAGGGTAATCATAATCCCTTGAGCGCGGGTAGATTATAAAAAAAAAAAAAGAAACAAATACTGTAGATGTTCTTCAAAGGGAATTTTCAATTTTAGAAGCGATGTGCTCAATCCTGGCTGAGCTCCATGAAGAATTTTAATGTTTTCAAGTCTTTTTGGCTACCCGAATTTTTGACTATTTTTTAAGCTTAATCAATGGCAATGGAAGCATGCGAAATACTTAAAATTAGATAGGAGTTATGAAGGGCAATAATATAATTCAAAATTTTGCAAATGAAATCAAATATTAGGTGAAGGAGTTTATTCAACTGCATTATATCTAAGCTACGAGTAAACCTTCCTCACTCACTGTAAGTTTTTTTTTTTTTTTATAATCTACCCGCGCTCAAGGGATTATGATTACCCTTTAAATGTTTCAACACAGCGCGGGCGTGAAGTTAATGAAGAGAAAGAAGGATAGGAAAGATGTGTGGCACGATGTTCTGAGACTGAAGATGGTTGTCTCAGATATTTTTATCTCCAGGAATGGCGGCTGAGCTAAAGCGGAGAAATGCCGTGCCTTATTTCTATGTCGCTTATAATTCACATTATTTTATTCGTGTTCATCCTTGTTGGGCATACTAGTTTAACTCAATTACATGTTGTTAGTGTTATGTCTGAACAACATGTAATGAGTAAACCAGCAACCTATAGATGACAATTTTTAGAAGGTTTTTAATGGAATTAAAGCGACATAGACAACGGCAGGGATCGAACCTGTGATCATGAGGTTGACAGGCGAGCACACAACCATCGTACCACGGCCACCCCCGTTGTGGAAAAGAAACAGTCTTACATTTACTTTAAAAATGTTTTGAACTGTCCTGAGCAGAGTGAGATAACAATCGTTTAACGAATTTGAAGATCAAAGGCTTCACCTCAATGCGATGAAATGACTTTAAAACAAAATTCCGTAGTTAGAACAGGGAAGTTTAAGTTTTTATTCGGAGTCTCAGTGGGGTTTTCTTAGGCCAAAAAACTGCAATTAGTTGAAGCTCTCATGCAAAAATGATTTCTTGACTAACTACATATATATGTACATAGCCATTTTCTACCTCAAAATTAAAGCTGTCTACGAAGTTCTATCAGATTCGTCTATTTTTGATGTACCTTACTTACACCCAGGTACTTCTGTCTACTCTGCTTAGGCCGCTGATTTCTGTACATGATTTAAAAATCTTCAGCAAATGTAGAAGATTCTAAAAACGCTGTTGGCTTGCGATTTTCGCAAAATGTGTTCCAGTACGATGTTAAACAGTAACATTTGATCTAACTCTGTAGTGTATTGTCAATTGGGAAAAAATGTCTTGAAATTCATCGATTTGTTAGGAAATTTTTTTTTTTCAAGTGGATACCTCTATAAAGCGTTGTATTGCAGAACAAAAAGTATTAGCGAATAAACGCTTTTAATAGATATAAAGATTAACATTAGGATTTCTGCTGTTATGTTCAACTTATTCATCATTCTGGCAACGATTATGTATAACAAATTAATGTCAGGAAAGAAGCCCTGCCTCTGTTCAGCATCCTAAAAGTTAACATCATATTAATTGTATACTAGCGTAAAGGATACAATTTTTGGCACCTTTAATAAAATGTTCATCTTAAAATGTGAATAACTTTCGCAATTAAAGAGCGGTGATATATTTTGCACATTGAATTAAAATTTTAATTTTTTTTTTCTTAAACTATAACTTAATTTTGTTTGTTTTTTTTAAACTAAAATGTTAAAAAGGTGAAAAGGTGAAAAGCTTTTCAAAAACTACAATTATTGGCAACCGGCTACAATTTATTATTGGCACTCCTAAAATTAAAAAAAAAATCATGCTTTCCGTAGCAGATTTGTATTCAAGTACTAATAAAAGAAAGTTTAAAAAAAAGTTTAAAAAAAATTAATTAATAATTCATGTAGTGAGAAACATTTATCTCTCCAAAGAACGATAGTAAGTTCTTCTTCCTCTGTTATTAAAATAAGTGCTTAAACGAAATTGTAATGTAGATCTAGGAATATTGAATTTTTTGGAAGCTACTTTTTGTTGAATATCATTTTCGTTGTGTGTTTTTCGTTTCATTTTTTGAAACTGAAAATTGTAACGGTCAGTTGATATAGTTATTGGCACTTTAAAAAGCATAATTATTGGCAGTGTAAATAATTGTAGCCCCATAGAATGAATAATTAGCAAAAATTGAACCTCTATTTTTTTGCCATACCAATTATTATTGGCACCTCTTTTTTTAAATTTACTAATTTATTTAACAAAAAATTGTTAAAAACATTTACTTTAATATATTTATACTCGTAAAACAAAAATTATACATTTTTATTAAATATTGTTGGAGTGAGAAGTGGTTCACTATAAATCAGAGATCCGATCGCCCAAAAATAGAAGACTAGAGAAAAATCGTTGCCACAGTAAAATGTTCTTTTTTTGAGAATTGAAAGACACGTCTTACCAGTTAGAGAGTTTATTCAAGAAGAAGGAATAAGATTTACAAAATGAATGCCTACAGTCAGTTCCGTTTACTTACTTTATAATATATGTATAGTAAAAAACTAAAGCGACATCTTTCAGAAAGAAAAGAAATATAAAAAGTAATAGAATTAAACAGAGATGTCCTTAAATTATGTTTTCACTTGAACATTGCCGGCCGCCTTGCAGCATTGGCTGTAAAAACGTTATAATTATAAGTATTAAGTTATCAAATACTTCATTAAATTAATCACCTTTATGTATGTAATATGGAATAGTTTAAAATGTTAAAAATACAATTTTAAGATAAAAAAAAAAACTAAAATAATTAAAAAAATATATAAACAAATCAAATGCGAGCTTTAAATTCCAGATAGGTGCAATACAAAAACAGAATAAATTTTGAGTTTGTTTTCGGCAAATCGTTGAATTCATTTTTTTTTTTTTTTTTTTTTTTTTTTTTTTTTTTTATGATAATTTTTGCATAGGTACAATAGAAAAAGAATTTTAATTCAGGTTGAGGGTTCAGATTAAGCCTCAGGTTCAGGGTCAGGTTCAGTTAACAGACAAAGCTTACTAATAGGTCGGGTTATGACTCCATTTTGAGTCCTTACATCTACGACTCGAACCCTTTCATCTGGTCCGAAATACAATTTAATAATGCGGCCAAGACGCCATTCATTTGGGGGTAGATTCTCATCTCTTATTACGACTAAATCGTTTAACAATATGTTTCTTTTTGGATATTTCCATTTGTATCTTTTATTTAATTCTTTTAGATATTCATCTTTCCACCTGCGACAAAATTGATGGTGCAAAACCTTAACTCGTTCCCATCTCTTAATACAAGTGAGGGAATTTTCGTCTATAGCAGGTTCTAAAGGTGCCAACAAGGGCCCACCACGAAGGAAGTGTCCGGGAGTTAAAGGCGGGATGTCAGTTGAGTTTTCGGACATCGGAGAAATGGGCCTGGAATTAAGACAGGCTTCTACCTTAGTAAGAAGAGTAGAAAACTCTTCAAAAGTGAATTTGTTGTTACCGGCTACTTTTCTAAAGTGGAGCTTAAAACTCTTCACTCCTGCCTCCCAAATACCACCCATGTGTGGAGCTCCTGGTGGAATAAATTTCCACTCAAGGTTTCGATCCTTGTATCTTTCAGATACTTCATTGGAAGCAGATTTTAAAAATTGTTTGAAATCATTGGAAATAACTCTACTGGCGCCCACAAAGTTAGTCCCATTATCAGAGAACAAAGTTTTTGGCATGCCACGGCGAGAGACAAATCGATTAAAGGCACCCAAAAAGTTTTCGGTGCTCAAATCGCTTGTGGCTTCCAAATGGATAGCTTTAGTTCCAAAACACACGAAAAGGCATACATATCCTTTGGATATGCGACAATTTCTACCGGAAAAACTCTTTATTAAAAATGGGCCGGCAAAATCCATGCCTGTATAAGTAAAGGGAGAAGAAATGATCGTTCGTTCTAGGGGCAAAGCGCCCATGATTTGGGTTTGCATCTGTTTTTTAAATATCTTACAAGGCTTACACAAATGAATGCACTTTTTAATGAGCCTTTTAATTCCTGGTATATAAAATTCACATCGAATCAGTCGGAGTACAAGCTGGTTTCCACCGTGCATTGTTATATCATGCAAAAAATCAACATAGAGTCTAGAAACTACAGCTTCATAAGGAAGCAAGATAGGATATTTTTCATTGTAAGAGAGGGTGGAGCAAGAAAGTCTTCCATTTGAACGAATAATATGTGTTTGATCCATAAAGGGATTCAAGTTCAAAAGGCGACTTTTAGAGGACACGGGTTCTTTTCTTAAAAGTTTAAGGTAATCTGGTTGATAATAAAGATTTTGCGTCAGTGAAATAACGAGACTTTTCACGTGACTCACTTCACTTTGAGTAATGAAGGTTGACGTATAACGAAAGAACTTTCTGTAACGAGGGTGTGTTAGATGGAAAAAACGAATAACATAACTCATCACTCGTAATAATTTAGACCACTTAGAAAATCTACCTATTATTGTTTCAACATTTGACAGAATTAAAGTGTTGTAAGCTTTGATTGGCCTTCGCTCCAAATCATCTTCGTCTGCGGTTTTTAAAAGAGACCGAGGCCAAAATGATTGGGACCGGCTAAGCCAGGAAGGACCATTCCACCATAAACTGTTGGGTTTCAGTTCCATCGGTGATATACCTCTGGTTGCTAAATCAGCAGGATTGTCTGCCGACCGAACGTGTCTCCATTTTATAAAGGGTAGATCTGTTTGGATTCGAGAAATACGGTTGGCCACAAAGGTTTTCCAGGTACAAGCTGGTTTATCTAACCAAGCCAAAACTATTGAGCTATCCGTCCAACAATATAAATCTTTACTGGGGCATTTTAATTTCGATATCATTTTACTATAAAGTTTGGCCAAAAGAACAGCACCACAAAGTTCGAGCCTTGGCAAAGGAATTTGGTTAACTGGTGATACTTTGCTTTTGCAGCATATTAAGTGAGTAGACCAAGTGGTCTCACTTGTTTGAACGCGTAAGTAAAATGCAGCTGCATATGCATGCTCGGAAGCGTCACAAAAACCATGAATTTGAATTGGATTCGATGGATGGTATTGCATCCAGCGAGGAACTTGGATTTTTTGGATAAATGGTAGCGAAGTAAGAAAAGATTGCCAGCGGCTACTCGTTAGGGGCTCAATCGGTTGGTCCCAAGACGTCCCGTCACGCCAGACTTGTTGCATGATTATCTTCGCAGTAATGATTATTGGAGCTAACCATCCAGCAGGGTCAAATAACCGGGCTATTACAGATAGCACAGATCTTTTGGTTAGATCATGATCAGATGCGATAGTTTTAAAGATAAACTGAAAGGCATCAAGTTTTGCATTCCATTGAATGCCCAATGTTTTGGATACACTCTTGTCTTCAAGATTTAAAACATCTTCATTAAAGAGATGTGATGCTGGGATGGTGTCAAGAAGCTCACGACAGTTTGATGTCCACTTTCTTAATGGAAACCCTGCAGAGTTCAGAGTTCCAATCAACTCACGCTGTGCTCTTAGTGCAGTATCAATCTCATGAGCACCAGACAAGACATCATCAACATAAAAGTCTTCTTTTAAAATTGCAGAAGCCAGAGGACAAGTATGTTGAACATCTGCAGAAAGCTGATGTAGACTACGAATAGCTAAGAATGGGGCACAGTTCATGCCGAATGTTACGGTTTTCAACTCATAGGTCTTTGCTTGATTATCTGCATCCGCGGGATTGCGGAACCAAATTCGTTGATACGGAGTGTGATCAGAATGAACTCTTATCTGACGGTACATTTTTTCAATATCAGCATTGAACACATATCGATAAAAACGCCAATTTAATATTAAAGTTGTTAAATCGGATTGTAGAATAGGGCCAGTGTGCAACAAGTCGTTTAAACTAGCACCAGTGCTTGATTTACTGGACGCGTTAAAAACTACACGAATTTTTGTCGAAATACTATCAGGTTTGATAACCGCATGATGAGGCAGATAGAAAGAGCACACTTTCTTTTCATGAAGGATTTCATTAGAAGGAACGAATTCCATATGACCAAGTGTAGAATATTCTTCTAACACCTGATTGTATTTTGCATGTAAATCAAGATTTTTTTCAAAAGATTTTTCCATGCGTTGGAACTGTTTAAAAGCTAGGTCTCGAGAAAGACCTAATGCTGGCGATGGGTCTTTGAAAGGAAGACGAACTGTATAACGGCCATCAGGATCTCTAGAAGTTGTAGTTGAATACAAATTCTCACAAAAAATGTCTTCATCGGAGAAAGGTTTGGATTCAGAAATATTTTCAACTTCCCAGAACTTTTCAATCTGTTGATCCAAGGAAACTTCATTAAAATATGAAACGAAAGTAGAAAATGAATGAACATTTTCTTGAAGAGGTCCTGACAAGATCCATCCAAAAACTGTATTTTGGGCCATAAGTGAACCCAAGACATTTGTTTGTAATCCATCTTTTATAATTGAGGGGTATATATCCATACCAATAACTAGATCTATTTTCGAACTTTCATAGTAATATGGATCTGCTAAAACAAATTCAAAGGGGGCTAAATTTTCTTTTTGAATTATATTAGCTGAAGGTAAATTGCCAGTTAGATTCTTTAAAACCAAAGCATTGGCAAAAAGATTAAAATCGGGATTGCATTTTGAACCTAAATGAATACCACAAATCTTCGAGGCGGTTGAGGTTATCACAGAACTCATGCCAGCAATATGAGCTTGTATTGGTTTGACAGGTAGATTCAATCTTTTTTGAGCAGCTTCAGAAATAAAAGTAACTTCTGATCCCGTATCTAAGAACGCTCGTAAAGTAAATATACTTCCCAAATGATGTAGGTACATGTACTAAAGCTGTTGCTAATAAAACGGTTTTATTATTTTTTGAAAAGTAAGATTGAATACTAATTGATTTTGCATTTGAGTTTGGGTTTTCAGTGGACTGTATAAAATTATTTTGAATTTGGGGTTGAAGATTGGATTCATTTACAGAAGAAGAAGGATTAAATGGAACCGATTGAAGTTGAGATTCGGTTCCTCTAGGAATATGAAGCATCGTGTGATGCTTTTGCTTGCAATACATGCATGTATGAATGCTTTGACACTTTGATTTTAAATGAGAAGATGATAAACAATTGTGACAATATTTAAGCGAATTAACCTTTGAAATTCTATCTGGAATAGACAATTGAATAAAGTTTGGACAAATTCGAAGAGGGTGATTGTTATTGCAAAGTTTGCAACTAAAGCTGTTGGTTTTAGTATGAAATGATTTATGTTTTAATTTGTCATTATTTGGTTTAAAAATATTTATTCTATTTGTAGGTTCTTTAACTTTTATCGTGCATTTTATATCAGATACTGTTTCTAGCACTCTGTAACGATTGGTGAGGAAATTATCCATTGCAGACCAGGATGGAATGTCTCTAGGATTTTCTAATGACTGCTCCCAAAGAGCTAAAGTTTTTTCAGGAAGTTTATTAGAACACAAATACACAATAATAGGATCCCAAGAATCGGTACAAATTTTATGAGCCTTAAGAATTGATAGACTATCATTTATTTCACGTTGTAAATTTCGCACAGCCTTTCCGGACTCTATTGAACTGTTTGATAAGTTAAAAAGATTTTTTAATTGATTGTTTACAAGAATTCTTTTATTTTCAAATTGTTCTGTTAAAGCCTTCCAGGCTAATTCAAAACTATCTGCTGTAAGAGGGAATTTTGAAACAATGTTG
The DNA here is from genome assembly GCA_911387755.1 of Chrysotoxum bicinctum. NCBI lineage: Eukaryota > Metazoa > Arthropoda > Insecta > Diptera > Syrphidae > Chrysotoxum > Chrysotoxum bicinctum. The sequence goes on from OU426989.1 coordinate 43,815,141, forward strand.
TTTGCATCGCCCTTTGTTTTTGAATGAAGATGAAATAATTTTTGAACCGCGCATAATTTAGGATGATTTATATATACAGCCGTAAACATATCACGAAATGTTGGCCAAGTTAAATAATCGCCGTAAAATATGTCGGTATCACAGGCAGGAACTTTAATACACGGCAGAGAACCAGGACATTCACCTGCAACAGACAGTGAAGAATCTTGCACAGATCGAGAATTTCCGGTTGTTGAACGTTGATTGGGATCGTTCATTTGTAAATCATCAGCTTTAATTAAATTTAGTTTCTTTATGGATTCAATAATTTCACTAAGACAATGTATGTATGTATTGCCAGATAAAAGATACTTTGCCTTAACAGATTCTTTATCTGCATCCGACAAAGCATCATCTGCATCGGGATCGAGAAGTAAACAAATCGAGTAACATTTTTTAATATCAGACCAAAGGTCCTTTAATTCAAGTTTTGAAGCTTCTAATGTAGAAGGAGTTTGATCGACTAAAGAAATGGTTTCAAAATTAGTGAAAAATGCAACCAGCTGATCAGCAGCAAGTATAAATTTATTAAGGGATGACATTTTATGAACAATATAAACAAAATGTAGTTAAAAGATTCAATGAAACTCACCCCGAAATTAAGTAAGAAATCACGGTTAGAAAAGTTGAGATATTCCTTTTACAAAACTTTACAAATTAGGGAACATATATGTAGGTATGTATAGGAACTTATGGACACTTTTTGTACAGGTACTATTTTTTCAATGGGATGGGAATTATCCTCACACTCACTTGAATTAATAAACTTTTCTCTTTTTATAAGCACTGATTTCAGTATGTACATATATGCATACGATAACTATTTCTTATATATGTATGTACATATATATATATACTCGTAGATATATTTTAATCAATAAATTAGTTTTTTCTCTTAATTTTATAGATTTTAATTTTAATTTAAAAAAAAATGAATTCAAAGCACGATAATTCCTTTAGAAGGATTTTAAAGAGAAAATTTAGAAAATATAACTACGTATATAGAGATTTTAAATTATTGCACCGATCTTAAAAGTAATGCACGCACCTGTTACACAATTGGAACTGATTGTGGCTTTTGTGATGATCGTGGTGAATTTTTGATGCAAAACCGGTTGTTCTGGTTACGGCTTTTTTGGACAGCTTGTAGATAACGGTGGCTACGCTGTGAACTGCCACTTGGTGATGATCGGTGATGATGATTTTTGGAGAGTATATGCGATCATTTTTTATGATCGATTCGAATCGTTTTTTTTTTGTATGATGTGGTGAATTTGATGAATGATGTTGATGTATGCGAGGGATCAGTAGATGAAGTGGGGCAAGATTAGAGGATCTTGCACTGCAAAGCTTGTGTGTGATGTGAAGTAAGTTTGTGTGAGTTTCACGATCGTTTCTTTTGATCGATTGGAAGTTAATATATCGTTTTTTTTTTTTTTTTTTTGTGATCTGATGAATTCGATGATGACGGATGCGGGTGATCAGTTGGTGAAGTGGGGCAAGATTTGGGGATCTTGATGGCGAAGCGAGGTTTGTGTGTGTGTGTATGATTGTTGGATTTCTTTACGCACATACATACATATGTAGTTATGGGAAACTTATACTTCACTTCTAAGATAGTTGTGATGAAGTTAATGATGATCGTCAATTTCGTCAAAGTTTTGGGGAACTTTTACTTCAAACGTAGTGTAGATGGATGTAACACAAGTTATAGTGTTTTATGGACGACGCGACGTGACGTGTGACAAGCGAGGCGAGGCGTGATGAACGATGCTTGGTTGCTTATTGCTTGTAAGATGTAGGGAACTTACTTTACTCAGCAAGCACTTAATGATCTTGAATTAATGATCATTTATGCACACAAATTTGAGATTTATGCACTTTGTAGGAAAATGGTGTCTTCTAATGGTTGACGCAATCGTTGTGATTGATTGATGCGATCTAAGCTCGTTGATCTAGATGATCGTGGCGAAGCAAGATATAGGGATCTTGTCAGTTGAGTTAGATGACCAATTTTACAGGCAAATATATAGGGATTTGCTCTTAATTTTGATTAAAAATCCGGCTCGTTGTGACCAAATGTTGGAGTGAGAAGTGGTTCACTATAAATCAGAGATCCGATCGCCCAAAAATAGAAGACTAGAGAAAAATCGTTGCCACAGTAAAATGTTCTTTTTTTGAGAATTGAAAGACACGTCTTACCAGTTAGAGAGTTTATTCAAGAAGAAGGAATAAGATTTACAAAATGAATGCCTACAGTCAGTTCCGTTTACTTACTTTATAATGTATAGTAAAAAACTAAAGCGACATCTTTCAGAAAGAAAAGAACTATAAAAAGTAATAGAATTAAACAGAGATGTCCTTAAATTATGTTTTCACTTGAACAAATATGTATACCATAAAATAATCAAAAATGAACGCTTACCGAATTATTAGCGGGAACACTCAATTTTGGATCACTTTTTTCGCAACATAAAAACGACTTTACTTTTGCACTTTTAAAAACGAACTGAAAAGGAAATTAATGAAAATAAAAACACAGAATTAGATACGGTTTAAGGAAAAAAATGTATAGCTCGGGTCCATAGATTTTATAAAAACCATTTTTGAGTGAAGGGGTGCCAATGATTGTATCCGTTGCGCTAGATAAGTTAATGTAAATTTAATTAATATTGAAAAAATAAAGAACTTAAAATACAAAACACCTGCTAGAAAATATTCATGTAATGTGTTTACATAATCCTGTGATTCTTTGTATCTTTTGTCTCGATCTCAGTTTAATTGAAATAAAGAAAGAGAATTAACGGTTATAATAAATTTTAGATGAAATTCTTACCGTTACATATTTTTTATTTGAATATTAGCCCAAAATGTTTCCAAATCTGGTCTCAAAAAACTAATAGGCCTTACACCTGATTTGAATTTGCAGAGAGCTCTCATACAATTCACAATATTTGACAACAAAAAAGTACAATATGGGTCTAGAAGATTAAAAAGCATTGTTTCTTTATCCCAAAAAAGCATCTGATAAAAGTGAAAATTATACCGATACATCGGTACTTATGCCACTGTTGCAAGAAAAAAGTAGAATTCACTAGAATTTCCTTGAGTCAGATGGTCAACAATCGACAGTTGTCGGTTTTCAAGGATTTTATGGCCGAATATTTCGAGGAAAAAAAAAAACAAAATATTTACTTAATATAAGCAGACTTCAACCATATCTATCCTAATTGGAGTCATAATGGGCCACAACACAATAGGAAGCCACATGAGTAGAATAAGTAAGACAATAGAGAAGGGCTCATCTCACTTGTTTTGTGAATGCCCAAACATATCCAGAACCAGAAAAGGAGTAATCGTAGAATATTTTCGATGAATGAGGCGACATCTCTATCCTGCCACTAAAGAACATCCTAAACGTACCACCTCTTACGTGGAAGTGACAAATCCTCCAAAAGTATCATTTCGAAATCGGCGGAACATTTTAGATCCCCCATTCTCGTAACCACGCACACAGGAATGTAGTCTCTATGTTTATACTATCTACAATCCGTATTGTTCTCTTATTTATTTTTAAGAAATAATCTTCCAGTTAAATAATAAATACTTTCAATAATTTTTATTTGAAATTATGCTTTAAAATAATATTTTACGTTTATATTTTAACATATTTTTCGTTTTACTTAATAAAACATTTTTATTTTGTTATTTCAAAATTTATATATATCATTGGGGAATATTTCATGGCAGTTAATTTAAGTCTGCAAAACAGGAATGAACAACGCCTATACTTTATATAATACACTTAAGTTGTTTTTTTTTTAATTTTATTACGATCAATATTAAAAATAAAATATATACACAGTCGACAGAAGTTTACAATCATTATATTTAATCAAATAAATAATCCTCTTTTGTTAATTTATTATTTTTACAAGTCTTAACTTTAATTAAAAGGATTTTGCATCAGTTGGTTTCTTTTTATTTATTTATATTTAGCTTTATTTTTTTTTTTGTAATTTAAATTTTTTAAATATTTAATTTATGATTTTTCAATTCTAACTACAATTTTTTGCTAGGCTCTATAATATTTTTTGTATTTCCTGATATTCTCTTATTACTTTTCATGATTTTTGTTATAGGGCGGGACGAACCTATGCTTTATTTCGTAAATAATACTTTTGTTAGGAGTTTTAACACTTTTAAGTAGCTTTGGGCAGTTGGCCTAAATGAGATGTATAATATTTGATTTTATACATATATTTCAAATATCATTATCATTTAATTCAACTGTCTGAATCATAAACTCATGGAGATGTTATAAATGAAGATTACTATACATATATCTTTTGTTTTAAATAGATTTTTATATAAAATTAGCATACAAAGGCAAATAAAAAGACGCCAGGATTTTGATTAATAAGTTTTCTTAAAAATGTTCTTACTACAGTTCAATATTTAAAAGAGCTTGATTAGTTAGACTTTGATTGAGATGAAGTTAATCTCTTTAAAAAAAGAAACTCACTGTTAGGATCAGGATATTTGTTCTTAATAGGCGCTATCGTGAAAAAAATTTCCCTCGGAATTTGTCCCAACTTTCAAAATTGTCAACTTGAATGGTGTCAAAAGTTTCCCTTGGATTGTATTGATATCGGGAATTAAGTTCAATAGGGACTTTGGATCTCATTTCAAAAGGCTAGCCGCCAGTTTGCAATGAACAGTGCGGAAGCATTTTCGTTTCCAATTTCCCAAGATGGGAAAAATTCCGAGGGAAATTTTGTTCACTAAAGGCCCCAAAATATATCATATACATACATATATATCCTAGTATTGTGGATTTTCAAATAAAACAAATTCATTTACAGAACCTTCAATTTTGGTAACAAATTTCATGTAAACCTTTCGTTTTCGGATAATTCTTATACCTCAAAATGAATAAACGTGTACTTGTATATAGAAAATGGGAAGCATAGTGACGCTTTGTGTTTGAAAAATGTGGATTGCCATTGCCACAATGACCTAAGCTTAAATTATTAAGATGGTTTGAAAATCCGAAACACATCGCTAATCTTAATTATCAAAAATCAATGTTGTGATAAAATTAAAGTTTCAGTAAATTTAAATACAAAAAAAAAGAACAATTTTATTAAATAAATTTTTGTTTTCATTCCATTTTCCGTGATGTTAATTATTTAAACTTGTTTGTGACTGACGCAATCGTTGTGGATTCAAAAAATTACAAATTCTGGTCATTTAAAAAGGAATTAACGATTATTTGGCATCTAACAACCATTTGTGTGTATGTGGCTCAATCGTCTGCATTGACAACAAAAGTGTACCTAGCGTGTATATACATAAATATGTATATGTACCTTCAAACTGAATTTTCTATGAGCGGATGATTTTTTCTGCTAAATTGGCTTGCAAAGTAGTTGGTGGACGTTATGCAATTAACATGTTAATGTTCTTGTATGTCTTATTTTTTTTATTATATAAATTCAAAAAAGGAACGGGCAACACAATAAAGCATATTAATTAAAACAAAATCTTATTAAGAAGCTGGTGAACAAAAGTGGACGATCTTTTTCGTTACTGGTGCATTTACAGTATCTAAATACAAAATAAAGATTTAAAAAATTACTTCTCAAACAAAAATAAACCTATAGTTTTAAAAGTATCCTATTAACAAAAATTCAGTTGACTAGTTCGCTTTTGTTCACCAACTCCTCAATTATCCATTTCATTTGTAATCAGCCTTATGACGAATTGTCATACCGAACAGATTTAGTTATGGTTTGTTTCGGGGTAACTAAACGTTTTCAATTACGATGGAATTTATGATAGGGCTGAACATGTTATTAAAAGAAATTTAACTATCTGTTTCCAATGTATGTCAAACAAAATAACCATCTACCCCTATTACGTTTGTATAATTGAAATAGATCTTGTTTTTGTATTACACGAATTGCATCGTTATCCGAAACTTGTTACGAATCCCGAAAATATTATCACATAGTCCATCGTAATGCAAAATCTTATACAAATGCCTACGAACGGATTTGGTGATAGCTTTTTTCGGAATTCGTAGAAGTTTCCGATTACAATGGAATTAGTGGTAGGGCTAAAATGTTATGTATTCGAAATGTAGAACAACAATTTCCATCTCCGAAAACTCTATTCATATTCAGCCCTATCACGGATTCCATTGTAATCTTTTACGAATCCCGAAAAAAGCTATCACCAAATCCGTTCGTAATGGCAATTTGTATGAGATTTTCCACTAGGATGGATTTTGTGATAGTTTTTTTCGGGATTCGCAACAAGTTTCCGATTACGATGGAATTCGTGATAGGGCTGATTGATCATTTCGGGTGGAGTTGAGAACACCAATATTTCACATGCGGAATGAACAAATCACAAGTCATTTTATGCAAAATGCAGAACATCCAAATTCACTTTTGTTCCTCGAATTCACAATAAATGAAATGCAGAACGTGGGTAACTAAAAACAAAAAATAATAACATTTGTTTATGTTGTGTTCTAATGATAAGACCTCTAATAAAAAATAATAAAATATAGTTATTTGATGCCCAATTGCCTTGTTTATGTGTGTATATTTTTCTATTGCAAAAATGAAACAAATGTACATATATATGCCAATCAAGGATGACAACTTAGCTAAGTTGAGTTGTCTTAACGACAATTCCAGATTAATTTAACTGTATCTGTATGCAGACGGAACAGACCATTAAGACTTACAGGAAATTGAAATATCATGGATTTATTCCCACCTCTTGAGCAAGGTTGGAATGTGTGTCATGTCTTTCCTCTTTCACAAGAATTGCTTACTTGAAGTAGCCAGTTGCATGTCTCCCTTGAATCAGTTTACTCTTTTTGCTTCGGCCTAATTTTGGATATGCCTTCAAATGGATTCGTTTTTTAATCGCACAGCAAGATTATGGAATAATTTACCAGTAACGATTTGCCCTTGCCATTTCAATTTGCAAACATTCAAGATCAATATTCATCTACATCTCCTTCCTCTTCCTCCCTTATTTGCCCATCGCTCGAGATATGTATGTATGTTAATGTATAACATTATAAGGGTCTCAATAAACCCTTGAGCGCAAATACAAATAAGCTTTTTAGCAACCAAACAATATTGTTTGTATTATGAAAGAATCTGTATTTCCAGCTAAGTTGGAAAATAAAATTTGTACAGACAACTGAGTTGAGTTGTAAACCATTCTAAGTTATCATTTGAATGAAAACAATTTAAAATATAATTGGATTGGTTCATTTGATTACTTCAATTAAAAGAAAGGACAGACTGGTTCGTCACAAAAAAAAACTCTACCAAGAGCAAAGTGAAGTTATTCATTATCATTACGTACTTAAAAATATCGGTCCATCTTTGAATACCAATAACTAAAAAGGAATGGTAATTTATTTAATTTCCAATCGAACCTAATCGATCTTAAATTGGAGAGAATGTAGTGGGTTTGGTTGAAGTTAAAAGGATGCCAAAAGTCGATCCATTCGAACGTTCATATTGGATTTGTCGGGGATAGTATTTATAATTTATTTATTAAGATATATTTATAAAAGACTGTACAACATTTATGTTTACATAATACGAAAAAATCATATAAAAATTGAGCTTTTTAAATTAGCGCAGCAAAGCAGAAAGAAATATCAAATAGCAGAAAAACAGAGTACTTAAAATTTCACAACAGCATTACCAAAAAACACCAAACAGATATAAGAATAAAATATATGGAAAGGAAATTCCAATAATTTTCTTATGGGGGATGGATCTAAATATTAAGCTCATCCGAGAAATTAAAGGTTTGTGTATTGATACTGGCTATCTATAGTAATCCCATGACGTCAAAAGAAAAAAATGTAGAACGAGAAGAACGAACAGCAGATTTCGTAGAGTTGGACTAAAAATAAAATACTTTTCCGAGAAAATGTAATTTGTCTAATAAAAGAAAACATAAAACTCATGCTCGCAGCCGCTTTATCTTTTAAATAAATGTCCCTGATCAGATTTTAAAAATTGAACAAAAATTGTTTAAAATAAAATTTCTCTAATGATTTTTGTAGGTTCTGTAATGCTCTCGTTTTGATGATAACATTAATTGGGGTTTAAAGTATTTTGTTGTAGTTAATTGTATTTTGTATTATTTTGAAAAAATAATGTGAACTTTATTGGATCCTTAAAGTTGAACGATTTTTGAACTCCTTTTTTTTCTGTTATGTTATTCGCGGATTGTAACGAATTTTGCCTTACGTCAAAAGGAAATAATTGAGTTAAAGTCAAATAATTTACTGCTCAGAAGTGAAAAGTGAGAAGTCTAACCTGGGCCCGTATCGCATAAGACGAAACCAATCACATAATTACCTATCTTTATCATATCCATAAAGAAAAATAGAGATAGCGATTACCAAAACGACAATCAATTAATAGAGCGACCGCTTTAGTCTTACGCGATATGGCCCCTCATCTACTCTCAGAAAGAAAAGATATCTATTAATGAGCTACACAATAAGTAAAAGTTTTTTTTTAAGAAAATACAAAGCATGCAGATCCAAGATATAAATATAACAACTGAACAATTTTATTTGATATAGTAGAAAGGAACCTAGCTGCTTACGTATACTAGTAGCCACTTTGGCTACTGTCTTGACCAACAAAACATTGTTAGAAACGTTGAATATTCGATAAATTCAATAAAATTTCTAAATGAATAAGCCAATAGATTCTGGTAGGTACTCGTAACTTACTAACCTCCAAATAACGAGTATATTATAACAATTTTGTATGCTTTCATCAAATGTTTTTTTTTCTTGCACAGACAATACAAACAAGTAAATCCTTTTTTGAGAGAAAATATAACCCCATGCTGTTTGGACAAATTCTAATTATGTAAATAGACTTAAAAGCGACACACATTTAAAATAATTAGAGCCCAAAGCAACGAAATTAAAAAATAAAACAAATAGAACATAACATTAAAAAGACTATTTTTTTAAGCAGTTATTTTCCCTTTATATTTTCTAAATTAATTGCTAAATGGTTTTTTTAAAAACTATAAAATGAGCATAAACAATAAATTGCTAAGTGTATATTTTTTATGAATGCAACGTTTTTGTTTGTTTTTTATTCGTTAAGTGTTCAACTTAAAAACAAAAAATAATTAAACTATAAATATAACTTAAAATAGGATTTTGCTTGCAATGGTTGTTTTTTAAGTTTTTTTTTATATATATATTTTTTTCTTCTCAATTACATTTATTATTTAGATTATTAGACTTACATATTATATTATATAAGATAAATATATATAATATTTTTTATTTTTCAAATTTTACACTTTAAACATTTTCTTTTGTATTTTTGTCTTAAAGATATATTTTAAACTATTAATATTAACTGTACAGTGTATGTAATTGGATTTTATATAATTCCATTCTCAATTTTTTCATTTTCCCTAGAGTTCTTTTAATTTTTTGCTTAAATCTTCCATCTGCAATGCATAGAAAAAGAAAAAGTAAATGATAATAATTTTAGTGTAAAAATATTTTTGTTTTTGGATTCAATAATAATAATATGTACAATATACTTAGAAATTTTGATTTGTAAATACAAGAAATAAAACAATAATATGTGTAACATTTAAGAACAGTAACAATGGATTGGGATTGTGTGCATTTTAACATCTTCATTTCTAAATCATTAACAGCTTTTTAATTATAATTTAAAACATGCGAAGCTCTTTTCTTTTTCGTTTCAACTCAGACAATTTAGATCTAACACTTATTTCGGCAACAATAAATGTTTAAAATGATGAATACTTTAGAACCTATTGAAAATGTGAAACGCGCGCAAAAATAATGTCAATGTTTCGTAAAGTATTGTTGAATAGCTTTTTAAAATATAAATTTCTTGAATTGGGGGTTTGAAACAACGGAGCTTTCTAAAATTTCTGCGAATATTCCATTCATTATCACTTTGAACTTTCAATAAACTGTCTCTATCATATCAATAAAGAAATATAGAGAGCGATTATCAAATTAATTAATCGAGTGATCACTTTACTCTAAGCGATACGGGCCCAGTTATCTCATATTGGAGATTACAATCAATAATGGTATTGAAATTTGCTACCATTTATTCTTTGTAGATTTATTTAAAAGATAGAAGCGAAAGGAGTGCTCAATCACTATCATCAAGTATTCTGAAAATTTCGATAATTTTTCGACGATCCGTTTTATAAACAAATGAATTTGTACTTAGGAAAAATTACATATTTAACATTACGGTAAAAGGCCAATTGCATTAGTTTTTTATTTCCAACGAAAGGAGTACCAGGCCCTTACGTCATTTTCCATTGGACGTCTAGAAGCATCTGAATGCATCCATAATTGTTCTCAAAACCATTTTATTGGCAAAAAGTGACGATTCTTGGAAGGAATTTCGCTTCTCGATTTCAAGTCAGAATCTACTGAAGAAGCACTAATACACATACTCAAATGTCAAAACTAAAAACCGGCAGCAGCATTCTTCTTTGGTTTTGTTTCGTTTGTGTTTGCTACAAATAAGTTCGTTTGGAAATAATTTACTTAATTCAAAATATACAAATAAATACACAAATAACAAATAATAAATAACTAACGCAAATTTTCACCAACCCGACGATACAAAGGCAACATTTCAAATTATAAGTGGAAGTAGTGAGCACCATTCTATTGGATTTCAGAATGTGTGGATCCTAACCAATGGAGAACGACATTAGTTGAAATCTATTGGATTTCAAAATGAGTGGATCCTTGAGTGAAACCAATGGAAAACCACATTAGTGTAACTGGTTTCTGGACGATTTTTTAACATCACCTGCAGTGATAATCACATTTATTTTTTCACTAACGGATTTAATTTGTTTTTAAATAAGGGGGTTTAAATCGAAAGGATGTTTTTTTTAGAAGCGTAAAATAGGCAAAACTGTGACAGGCGATTTGAAAGCTCTCGGTTGTTTTGAGGTTAGTTTGTTTTGGAAATTTATCCTGAATCTCATAATCAGAATTCCGTAACGTTTACAAATTATTGAAATTTATTTTGAAAAAAAATTGTTTAATTCGAAAAACACATTGAACGATACCTGCGTTTTATGATCGTGCTCATAATCGTCCTATCAGCAGCGAATGATCGAAATGTGCTAATTCATCGTGCTCAACAATTAAGCTTGTGCTTAATTTTGCTCAAAGATAAATTGGACCTCAAAATTACACCATGTAAGCGACATTCGCGACTTCCACTTGTCCGAAATCATATTCAAACATTAATGACAAATAATTATCTTTCAAATAAAGGTAATTTCATGGATATTACAAATATTTTTCTGTTCAAATTCAAGTTATCCGCATCTAAAAAAAAACCCTTTAAATATAATATAATTAAATATTAAATTTAATAGAACTGATCGAAATCCTAAATTGGATATCTTTAGGGCCGTTTTCTTCACTATAGCTCAACTTGAGGCAAACTCTCAAGTTGATCAACTTGAGAGTTGGCTTCAACTCGAGAGTTGAAACGCAAGTTGAAATTTCTTTTTCTTCACAATTTTTTTCTCAACTCCCGAGTTGAAAATCTAAAGTTGATCAACTTCTGATTTGAAAAATATCCCTGGGATATTTGTTAAAATAATATATACAAGCTGTCACTTTCAAAATTAAATTTTAATTTATTCAGTCAATCTAATTGAATTTTTGTGTCTTCGATCTACATAAGGATAAAAATAAGTTGTTACCAATCGCGAACGGATGTTTGTCATGGATGTTGCGGTTTCCACAAAGATACATGGTAAATTTGTGGCAGCTAAATCAGCAAATCTGGGAATTTCTGGAGCAGGTTCTATAATTTTCCATCAATTGCTTTGTTGTGAATAACACCGCAAGCGATGATGATGAGTTTTGCCGTCTCTTTTTTGCACCTAATGTCGGAAGCCAACACGGGAAATCTGCTTTTCCAAACGCCATATGAACGCTCAACTCAATTGCGAGTGCCTATCTGCAATTCTTTGTACAAATGCTCATCAGCGTTTGTTACAATGGTGATAAAGTGACCAAATTTACATATAAAAATCGTCTTTTCGATGGCGAAAAAGCCTCGTACTGCTTCAAGAATTTCCTCGTGCGGCGATATTCACTGCTCGACGAAGTTGAAGTCCAATTTTCTCAAAAATAATTTCTGCGGAAAATTATGAAAATATTTTTTTTTGTTGTGAAAACTCAAGCAAACAAACTTTTGAAGCAAAATGCATGTATTTTATTAAAAAAAACAATGTTTCATGTCAACTCTCAAGTTTGCTCTCTCAACTTCTAGTATTTTCGGAAGTTGAGAAAACCAGAAGTTGATCAACTCGAGAGTTGAGAATCGAAAGTTGAAACTATCAACTTTGAGTGAAGAAAAACAAAATCTCAAGTTGAGAATAAAAATCCTAAAGTTGAGGTCAACTTCTAGTGAAGAAAATGGCCCTTAGTTTGTTCAGACGTTGAGTAAAGTCCGATCAATCCACAAATCAGTGATCATTAAATGCCATATTTTAACCCACTACCCACAAGAAAAAAAAGAAAAAAAAAACGAAGAACGAGCGAAACAAATTTTGGAACTTTTTGGATTGATCGCCAATCATAGACAAATAGTTTGCCAAGCTTTTCTCTTGGTTTAGCCTTTTGATCTTTGTCCGAACAGGCCTTACAGAACTCTTTAAAAGGGAAGTTTTGGAGAATATTTTCAAAAAAAAAAACATTTGTTAAACGAAAAAATGCACACTATCCCTCGCAACAGCAGTAGAAGCACTTGCAGTAGTTTAATGCCTTTATTTGCTTTCTGGTATAGCATTGGAGCCTTATTTATTGTAATTCGTTTTCTGTATTTTTTTTTCTTCAAAGTTCAACGTTTTCCTCATTTCAACGCATAAATCTGCAGTTAAACAATAAGTCCCGCCATCAATTCAACAGCAGGTCTACCCCATTTGTATTATTCGCGGGCGTCTTAACAGACGACAATAAACTCGAATTAGCAATAATCACAGGCGAACGAACAAACGGTGCAGCAAGTGCACACGAGCCGAATGTATGAGTCGTTGCCATTGCATTGGAGAGAAACGATGATGTTTGCGTTGCTGAAAACATGGGCGTCATTAAAGGTGCGACCGATGTCAATGGTGTTGGAGAATTTATATCTTCACTCATTACAGATGATGTTGGTGAAGATAATGTTATATCACCACTGGAAGATGACGAAAAAGTCACGTTTCCATTAGATGGAGGAATGTCAATAGTTTTGATTTCATTGCCAAATATCAAACGCAGACGCTTCTTTTGTGGAGTCAAGTGATGCGTAGGCGGACTGGGATAGAGAGGCGTCTTTGAAAGAGAGATATTTGATGCTGCAGCAGCAGCCATCATCTTCTTGTGTTCCCTTCGTCGGTGGTCTTTTGATTTGTGTCGTTTCTTGCGTTTTTGTGGAGTTGAAGAGACCTCATAGTCGGTTCCATTCTCTGAAATGCCTTCCATGCGTAGAATCTCATATTCGACAGGTTCCGAACTCCCATTCATACTGCTCTCATCAGACAAACTTGTTCCCGATTCGATAACTTCGTCTAGAATTGGACTGCGCTTCATGCGCAATGTCAATTTCAGACGCCTTTCGGGAGTCTTAAGCAAAGGTTCGGAACCTTCGATGATAATTGGCTGCGGTGGTTGATGTTGCGTAATGGCTCTACACTCGCTCGCAGAAGAATTACTCTGGTCAGACTCACTGATACTTTTTGAATGTTTCCGTTTACGCAATTCTACAATATCACCACGTGGTTTCTCTACATTATTGTTGAGAAAACTGTGAGTACAAGTGCGACCATTGCGCCGCAATCTCTGAGATATTTCTCCGTTCAATGAATTATCAATCACGGTGGCGGTAGACATTTGCTTCTGATATTGTTGCATTGATTCGAATGACGCAGTGAGATTTTTTCTATAGCTTTGCGCTAAACCTGCATTATTGGATGTAACATTGGTGAAGTTGTTGGTGGAATTACTTAAATGGCTATCGGCGCTACTACTACAATTACTTAACGTACTTAAATTACTACCAGTGCTACTACTATTGTTGCTACTACCGCTACTATTACACTTGTTGCTGCTGTTGGTGTCTTCGATGCCTCCACCACTGCTATTCGTATCACTGCTGATATTCAGTAGTCTTTTCGGAGGCGTCGCAGACATCTCAGCAAATTCTTCGAATGTATTTTTACTGTTACTACAGCTGCTATTCGATAATAGCGGTTGTAATGTTATTTGTTGTGTTGTGGTTGATGTTGGTGGTAATAATAACTTATTGCTACTTATTGTATTACTGTTAAGATTATGCAATTTTTCTACTACGGCAGTTTGTGGTTGTTGTTTACTCTGTGTCGCTTCTATTTTCGGCGGTTTATCATGGACTAAGACGGGGATAGTACTATTTTTGCTATCACTGCTGAAATCAACATTTTGTGGCTTCAATTTTCGGCAATGATTACGCAGGACACGGCCATTTGATCCACTACTCCGAATGCCATTTAATTCAACTACCGGCGGTGGTAGATGTGGTGGTGCCACCCCTGGGGACTTGCAATAACTAACCGCCTTCAAACTATTCTCGTCGGCTGCACTTTCGTGGTTTTCATTGAATACTATTGTTTTATGCATCGCATCGCTGGCTATACGATGGCCACTTTCCTCATGGTCTTCATCCATGTCGACGTTCATAACTTCCGTTGTAGAGTTCCGAAGATTTCGTGAACTACGCAAAGCAAATCGATGACTGTGAGTGGCTGGTGCATTTGCGTTCGCAGCAGCGTGTGTTGTTCCATTCTGACGTCGCAACGTGCGCCGTGTTTGGATGCACTTAGAAGCACTTGACGCTGGCACGACTAGTGTTGCATTGTCGGTATCAGTTGAAACAGAACTTATGCTACTACTAGTACTATTCACACGTGCGGATTTTCTCAGTGATTCTCTGGCATGACAATTGCTTTCAGTTCGTCCATTTTGCTGCTTCTCTGTCGCCGAAGAGGCGCCATTCACACCATTTATCTTCTGGTGGTATCCGTTGGCCATTATCATTTCAGCGTCATATTTGGTCATACCTTTCTGGCGCAGTTCTTTCATAGTCAATGGTGCTGCTATCACAACGGGGTTACTCTTCCCATCACTGCTACTGCTATCACTGTGCTCGATCTTTTTAACCGCAGTACTATTCGAGTTATTATCTACTAAATTTAAACAACTATTTGTATCGGTGTTTGTGGTGGAATTCGCTCGGCTTTTTATCCGATTAATGCGATTGTCAGTCTCACGCAATCGATATCCTCCAGCCTCTTGGGGATTTGTTGTGTTTGCATTTCCTTCGCCTTCTGTATTAGCGCCCTTTGTCTTGGCAAAGGCTCCAGTGCCGCGACGTTCACAAGTTTCACACTCGCAATAGCAGTTCTCGTCGCCAAAGAAGTCCTCACCATAAAAGCATGTGATTTCCTCGCCAACTTCAATGTCGCGCAAAACTTTTACACACGCTGTATCCCTGCCAGTGGCTACAAATTTACAATTTGCCCGACAATCGTGATTGATGTAGGCGGCTGGGCCGAGCCAAAGTTGGGCACAGTTCTTTCGGCAACTATACATCACCGAAAAGTCGTTTTTTCCAGAGTGCAATAGAGCTGCCTCTTCGGCTTCTGACAGCTCAGCTATACATCCGACAAGGCATTCTATTTTGTCGTTTTTGTACCAACGTTTGGTTGAGCATATCTTTGCGCCTTTTTGGCCTTCGAGGGAATAGCGATAACAGGGTTCGATAACAAATCCACTGTCCTTGTCGAAAACACGCAGATATCGAATGATCTGTAAATATATACCGAAAAGTTAATTACAAACTTTCATTAAACTAATATTTTGCATTTACTACATTTTTGTTTCTATTAAACATTTATACATACGTGATCGTGCAACCTTTTGATGGACACTTTGTTCTTATTCTTCACACATCTTGGTATCCACTGACCATGGAATATTCTCTTTACTGCTACCTCATAATTCTGGCTTTTTATAAACTCGGCTACTATTGATTTCAATTCATCGCTATCAACTTTTAATGGACGGTATCGGATGTTCATTTTGTGCGTTTGAAACCCTAGATGTGGATCTAGAACCAGTGAAGTTGCTAGATCATCATTCTCGGATAGTTCTTTGGGTGTCATGCCAGTTGATTGGTGCAGTCGGTAATTGGCGTATGACGTACTTATGCCATTGCACAAAGCAAGTTGATATCCATTATTGTTATTTGTCAGATTGTGGCCGAAGGTCCCGTGTCCATTGTTTGTATGACCGCCATTTGAAGTTGCAGTGTTGCCACTGCTTCCACCACTGCCAGACGATGGCATCGAATAGTGGTGTGCTCTTGAAGAGTAATTAGTGTATCTGCTGCCAGTTTCACCTCGACGATGGTTATTTGAACCAACAACCATTTCTGCTTTACAGTTACTGAAATAAAAATTCAAACAGAAACTGAATACATCAATAAGTTATTGAGTACTACTAAATAAAATATATTCAAACACTCCAATTTAAATGACACTCACACAATATATTTTGAATTTAGTTCACTCATTCATCAAACTTAATAAATTATATCAGATTTGAAACATAAAAATCTCAAATTTAACGATCATCACCCCAGTTTGGACATATATGTTTGAAATTTCTTCTTTGTTTGGTTATAAGATTCTTCGGCTATCATCATCATCAAAATGTGTAATGAAAAGAAAACCAAATGGGGAATAATGTGAGTATAGCTTCGTTGCATGAACTTGCTCTTGTGTTTAAGAGACTTAAGAATTTTAAGAACGCTCTGTATAAAAATGTGGATGGATTGATAAAGAAATACATATGTATGTATGTTGCCTTTAATTTTTTTTAAATATCTTAAACAAATTCTTTAAAAGTTTTATCTGAAAAAATAATGTGTTTTCTTTAGCAAGTATGAACTTATGCAAGAACTTAAATTTTTAAGTTATAAAAGCTGCTAGATAAAATAAATTTGTATTACATATCAAAATTCTAGAAACCGTTTTCGAGTAAAATTAAATTTTCGAAAATGATTTTTTAACATATGTATCTATCATGAAGGCCGTTATTTTTGGGTACAAGGACAATTCATTTTTAATCTTTTAGATAGTGTTAGTTGTCGTTTCCAAAAAACGAGCATTTCAAAAAAATTTGAAGACAATAATATTCAAAATTTAAAAGAATTTTTGATAAAATCGAAAGCTAAAAAAGGTCCTATGAGAAGTAACAGTGTTTTTCAAATTCAATGAATCCGCATATCTTACTCTCTAGTTTTTATTAAGCTCTATCTATTAGTGAACCAACAAATTACATATTTGTGAATTAACCCGTTCGGGTGACTCAAGGCATATCAGTGATGTTTACCTTAAAACTTAAGACCTTTCCCCAATATTTATGTGTCAAATAACTACAACATAGTAAAACAAGTCCTGAAAATATGAATACCGTTTACAATTCACATTATTTTTTTTTTTTTTTACAAACAAACCATTGAAGAGAGTGCATTCTTCTTTTTTATTTACCCGTGTTCTGTATTCCTAGCGAAAGTGAATTGAAAACAAAATTCAATTTCACTTTAAATTAAAGAGCATGTTTTGCATTCCGAGTGAATTAGTGGTAGAAAGGACGAAAATTAAGGAGAGAGTTGGTTGAAAAGTTTTATTTAGTAAAGCCAAAATTTTAGATCTTCCAGAAGCAGTGTAAGCTGGAATGGGGAATGAATTAATATAGACATTTTTTAATTACTTGTAGTTTCAAAAAAAAGCACGAGTACGATAACTTGGGCACCAAAAATTGATAACGGATTTTTGTAGAGGGGCCAAATACAAGCATTTTTTACTCTGGGTGGAAGGTCTATCTCGCCCCGTTTAGGAGGTAGGGGCGATTTTTGAAAAAAACGACTTAAATGGAAAAACAAATATTAAAAAAGAACGACACTACTTGAAATGCTAAACAATAACGGTTTTAAAAGCCAGAAATCTGTTCTTTAATCCTACATGTTAAAAAAACTGCATTTAAAACTCAAAATTTTGATAAAAAAACGCAAACAAAGATGTTTGGATCAATTTTTCTCAAGATTGTGAAATGGAAAACTAAATTTTCTCTTTGTGGTCAATGCCGATATCAATTCTGAATCGAACCGAAAAAATCGAAAGCTTTTGTCGACCCTATCGCAAACGAAAAAATAAAATTTTTATTAAATGAAAAAGAAATACAATGTACAATCTACATGTCCATACATAATTATGGGGGTGACTTTCCTTAAAGGTAGCACATATAGTATTGATTTTTTTACAGGTAGCCAGTGGTCTCATTTTAACAGATTTAAAATATTAAAGTGAGGAAGCATCGTTAAATTATAAAAAAAACTTTTCAGTTTTAACCTCACTTTTTTTAAATGTTTTCTGACTAAAAGGCACTAGGCAGGCACCTATATCAACAGTTTTTTTTAAATTAAAAGTACTGTCGGTTTAGAAACTTTCCTGCAATTAACAATTAACAAATAATTTTCTCACAAAATCAACAAAAATTCTCAATAATGTCCAAAAAAATAACCCGACTCTGGTAATACCTACACAAAGTGAAATGTCAAAATAAACCAAAATAAAATGCACGACTGGGTCGCACGAACTTGCTCTTATGTAATAGACTAGGAATTTTAAAAACGAATGTTACTAGAAAAAAACTGTTCATAAGGATAAAGTTATCATCATTTTTTAAATTCTTTTAGTAGTAAGAGACAAAAACAGAATGCTATGCAAATATGAGTTTATGCAAGAACAAAAATTATAAGTCGTAGTGGTTTCTTAATAAAATAAGGTTTTATATAATTTTTTTAAATATTTAAAAAAAAAATTGGTACGTCAACATTAGGTTTTTATTATTGTACGAATGAAAATTAAATTTCCAAAAAAAATATTGACCCATTTTTGACATATCGAATTTTCCAAAAAAAATTATTTTTTTTTTTTTCAAAAATTCAAACAATATTTATTTTTTTTAAGTTTTGAAATGCAATGTTTCTTAAAGTTTTTAGAAGCATCTCTATAAGAAATTTCATTGAAATCCGTTATGTCGATAATGAGAAATTCAACATTTTAAAAAATCGTTCTATGGTAGGTACAGTCAGTAATATCTTGTTTTCAAAATTTTTTGTGTTAAATTATAGATCTAAAATATTAATCGAAGGACTAAAAATGTAAGCAAAATTCTCGGAACCGCTTTCGAGAAAAATACGATTTTCGAAAACCATTTTTTAACATTTGTATGGAGGGTACCCTTTTTTTAGGTAAAATACATTTTTTTCTCATATCTTGCAGATTATTTTGAGAAACTTTTATTTATCAAGTTTTAAAAAAATAAATCGAGCATGGGGTTTTCGAAATATGTATTGTTTTCGAAAAAAAAATTGAAATTTTTTCTAAAAATCCAAAAAATTTTTTTTGAAAATTTGAATACACAATAAAATTGAAACTGCTGGAGCCTTAACATAAAAAAAATGATCAAAATCGGTTGTACCGTTTTTGAGAAAATCAAAAACAAAAAATTTTTTTTTTTCATTCATTACCTAGGTTAAACTAAATGAAATTTTATGAATTTTTTTTTTAAATCTGTGGGACAGTTTTTGAGAAAAAAAATACATACATATACAAATTTCGAAAAAAATCTTATGGCAGGTACCGTTATTTTTGGTCTTAAAAATGAAATCAAAAAATACTCGGGGGGAAAAAAACAAACCCATATCTACTAAGTTTAAAGAAAATCGGCCGAGCCGTTTAGCTGTAGTCGAACAGACAGACAGAATTGCGAGACCCACTTTTTTGGTCTTCGCTATTATCGTAATGTGAACTTTGATCAAAATCTCAAGTTCGATTTTTTTTACGAATGCATAACTTGCCTTATAGTACCTTTAAGTCGCAAGTAAAAAAGTGCATTTTGTATGCAAATTTGTGCTACCTTGAAGGAAAGTTGAGCCAAATAATAATTGAATAAAAAATACAATGTTCATTTCTTAAGATAGTTATGCATTTACAAATTTACGATAATCATAAATTGTAACGAAGTTCAAAACAAAAATAATTTTGTCAAATTTAAAAATTAGCATCTGGCAATCCCTGCAATAAACTTCATTAAAACATCTCCGGCTGTCATTTTATGTTTTGAAAATGCATACTACTGCATTCTCCATTCATATTATGGCCACATACATAATTTATATGCTTTTTGCGAATTTAAAACTTTCACACATATCTATAAACGTCTGTTTCCATTCGACAAGCACATGCGTAATAACATGAAAAAAAAAAACGCACATAACATATGATTAAGTTCTAGCAAAAAAAAAAACAATGATATGGACAGGTATGTATGTATTGGTGTGCGTATAAATGTATATCCAGAAGCAGAACAAAGCGAGATAGAACTAGAATTTCCCAGTCGAAAAAGCTTAACATAACACAAACCAACTCACTCAAGCAAAGGAAAACCCTTCCAAGTTGATAAGAAAAGTCCGAAGTTCTTTTTTGCAAATTTTTCAGGCCGAAACAAAATTGGATAGAAACAATTTTTATAACAAGGCAATGTCTTGAACGCAAACAAAATATGGGAAACATCGCTCCCACACTAGTGGTAAATTAAAAACAAAAAGAAAACACTCAATAAATTCTGGCTTTCTCACGCACACAAATTAAATACTCAGCTGTTATTACAAAATAGGGTGTTCTGTCTCGAGACAAACATAAAATAACCGAAAAGGGATAAAATGTTCCATCTCATCACACGGAAGACAAATGGTCAATTTTTTTTTCTCCATAAAGGTACTTAACCTTCATAGAAACAAAATGAGAGCAAAAAACACACATTGATAAATAAAATGCACTCAACAAAGCTTGCGAAAACAAAAAAAAAATCTGCATTGTGATTGTGAATAAATCATCTGCAGTACACAATAAACCAATAAAACAGTAGATCTGCAGCACGTCTCCATCTGGATTCGATATCGAAAAAAATATATATTCACTCGCTTGCGCTTTATCCAGGTTCGATACAACACACATACACACTCAATCCAGTGTCTACGAAACACGAAATTTTCACAAAATTTTCTTTTCCACCGCCGCCCTTCGAGGATTTTTTCTACCGATTCATGATGGCTTTTCGTTTTCAGCCATTTTCCAGAACTCAACTCTTACCTTTTCAGTAATCTTTCCGCACAATGTTCTAACCATAATTTAGCATAATTTCTGTAAGCGTAACGTTAAACTTTGCAAACACGTAATTCCGACTGCGAATAAAACGAAAATTATTCTCTGCTACTGTCCAGAAAACTTGCTGTTCTTTATCTAAATTAAATTATTCCTTTTTTTATCGTTTTCGTTTCCTATAATTCTGTAGCTGCTGGTGCTGCTACTTCTTCCATCGACAACGGCGACGAAGCGAAGAGAGTGACGAACTATACGGCGATGTCTTCGAACAGCAACCGTACGTTAGAAAAAGAACAGGTGCGAGTGAGTCCGCAATATGCCCATTGACACTATTTCTGTTTTCGTTTTCGAAATTCAATATATTTGTTTCCAACCACTGTTTCACAGCAAATTTATCATATTATCATCTCTTTTGAGCACATTGCATTTTGAAATAGCAAAATTTGAAGAAACGTTCCAACTTTTTCACCGAAAAGTTTCTCACATGTGTTGGAAAGAGACCATCATATTATGTCGTTAATAAAAGCGTTTTAACCAATATGGCGTCCTTATGATTTTTTTCTCGCTACGGCGACTTTTACAATTTTCCATGCGAAACTGGAAATTCGTTGTGAAATGATAACTAATTTTCAATGTATATCCATCGTATATGTTCTTGAATATTGCTTACTGAAGAACTTAAATGATTATTACTTTTATTTATAATTATAAACTCTAATTTATGATCCGCATTAATCACAAACACTGGCAGAAAATTATTGTATTAAGAGTTAACAAGCGAAAAGCTCGAATGAATGGTTTTGGTTTCTCTATTTCGAAAATGGCGAAATCTTAAAATACTTCTTTCTCTTTCGTGTTATGGGCGATGGCAGATACATCTACCTGCAACTAGAGGATATACTACGCTTGGTACTTAAGGTTAAGGTTCCACTGATAGTTTGGAAATTTTGTCTAAGCCTAGTACGCAGATCGAGACAAGACAAATTTTATTTCTACAATTTTAGGCTAGGCGTGCACATTCAATTTTTAGTTGCACAACTGTTTGGTTGTTTATAGAAAACATATTAACTATTTGGTTGAATGTCCGCGTAGGTGCATATAATTATATGTTACAGAAAATAGCGAACTCATTTCAGGAAATCGTTTAGTTTGTGTCAAAACACAAACTTTTTAGTTGCTCGAACCAAGCAGTTGCGAAACTAAAAATTGAATGTGCGCGCCTAGCCTAAGACCCGATAAAAATGGTGATGCCAAAATAATAGGTGCGTTTTATTATTCACAAATCTATCTGGATCTGGATCTTCCCTTGAAAATAAAACGATACGGATCTTACTGACAGGAGTGTTATAAGCCCGTCTCTTTTTATCCTTAGGTTTGTAAATTTTAAATTATTTCTTGTCTTTTTTCTTTACACTATATGTAATACATGTTAAAACTTAATCCAGATCCGGATCCAGATAGATTTGTGAATAATAAAACGCACCTAATATTATCTATATGATATCGATAGCTATTTGGAAAAAAAGCTCCTTAATCCCGATGTCGTTTTTATTGAAAATTCTAGAAAATAATTTGTTCTTTATCTTAAAAGAAACGGCTTATCTCGAAAGAGCTTGAAACAGGAATAATAAATTTTATTAAAAAACTTAACAAATAAATAATATGACACTATAAAGCCAACAACAAACAAAATATAAGATTCTAATAAACAGGTAGATTCTTTTGTAATTCCAACATCCCCACTAGAATCTATATTTCTTTAAACCCATTGACTTAGTGCAATATTTAGATTTCTCAGCTGATGGTAACCCCTTTGTTAATATATCAGCAATCATTTCCGAAGTTTGCAAATATGTAATCTTGATCAAATTTTCGTTGACGTTTCGGATGAAATGGTGTCTCACGTCTATATGCTTCGTCCTTGCATGATAAACATTTGTTGAAGTTAGACATATCACGCTTTGATTGTCACAAAATAAAACAATTTTTTTTGTTTGTATTTTCCAAAACAAGTTCACTTTGAAGACCATTCCATGCTCATTGCCATATATTCAGCTTCTGTTGTTGATAAAGCAACTGTCGGCTGTTTACGAGAACACCAGGAAATTGTTCCACCTTGCATTTTGAAAATGTACCCTATGACGGATTTTCGGTCGTCAACATCTCCAGCGTAATCGGCATCACAATATCCACATAGCATATTTGTATTGCCATCTTCTTTTGAGTAGCACAGCTTCCAGTTTGATGTACCTTTGAGATAACGCATAACTCTCTTAGCTGCTGCCCAATGAGCCTTGCCCGGATTTTGATTAAAACGACTTAAATAGTTGACCGCATAACATATGTCCGGTCGTGAAACTTGTGCAGTAAATAACAAACTGCCAATCAACTCCTGATATGGTATATTTGACATCTCTTCGCGCTCGGAGTCTGACTGTGGTGCCATCATTTTTGTCAGTTTTTGATTAATATCGATAGGTGTTGAAATCACGTTGCTATTAATCAGTCCAAATTTATTTACCATATTTAGAATGTATTTCTCTTGGTCGATCCAGATTAAACCTTTGGACTCATCTCTTTCTAATCCGAGCCCTAGAAAATAATTAGCAGAACCTATGTCCTTCATGTGAAATTGGTTAAGTAAATTTAATTTTAAGCGCTGTTTAAGTTGAGGATTATTATCAAGTATCAGTAAATCATCCATATATACTGCAACAATTAAAATCTTGCCATTGAATGTTGAAAATAGATACATGGATCCATTTCTGATCGTGTCATTCCGAAATCTTTCAAAGCAGAAGATTGTTTCAATCCACAAATAGATTTTCGCAATTTAAGTATACCTTCTCACTACTGCCGAATCCCTCAGGTTGTTTGATATAGATTTCATCACTCAGATCCCCTTGCAAAAATGCAGAAATGGCATCCATCTGCTCTACTACTAAATTTTTTCGAGCTGCTAAAGCCAATAAAAATCTAATAGATTCGTACCTAACAACAGGCGAAAAAGTTTCCTCATAGTCTATACCATGACGTTGATGGTTGCAACCCTTTGCCACAAGTCTGGCCTTGTAGTGAATGATTTTTCCGTTGGCATCCGTTTTTGTTTTAAACACCCATTTCGTTTTCAAAATCTTTTTTCCTGGTGGCCAAGTCAACTCTCTCCCAAGTTTCATTTGCCAATAAAGAAGCATATTCACTGTTGATGGCTTCTTTCCAGTACTCTGCATCTTTCCTTGAAATGGCATCTTCATAAGTCATTGGGTCATTTGAATTACAGCCACTAGCTATAAACGTAATGTAGTCATCAAAATTCTTGGGTTTTTTAATCCTTTCAGATTTTCTTGAAGGTTCAGATATATTAGATGCTTCATCCAGTATTCAAAGCCAGAGCTACAATCATCATGAACTTTATTCTTTTCAATTCGATCAGTAACTACTACATCCATATGTTCTTCACTATTCAAAATAGCACTAGGATTTTCTTTAGTAATCCCCACTGAAGTCGCTTGGCATAATGATGAAAACTCATTTATTTTTCTATTGCTAAATACCTGTCCAAATGGTTGGCTCTCTAAAAATGCAACATCACAGCTTTTGATTAGTTTTTTCTTTTCAGGATCATACATCCGGTAAGCCTTGGAATTTTCACAGAAGCCAAGTGTTACACATTTGATTGATTTGACATCAAGCTTCTTCCTCTTTTGCTTAGGAACATGCACTATTGCTGTTGAACCAAAAACTCTTAGATGAGAAACATCCGGTTTTTGCCGGACCAGATCTCTTCAGGAGTTTTGGAATTTTCCAGCACTCTGCTCGGCGTACGATTAAGCAAATATGCAGCAAACAATATTGCTTCTGCCCAAAAATTTTTCTAAACACCAGCATCCATGATCATATACACCTGATTTTTTCGATAAGTGTACGATTCATTCTTTCAGCCTTCCCATTCTGTTGAAGCGTATAGGGAACTTGAGTTTGATGTCTTATCCCACATTTCGTAAGATATCTAAGGAAAGCTTGATTGCAATACTCGCTACCGTTGTCTGATCTTAGTTGCTTTATTTTCTTACTCGTTTGATTTTCTACTAAGGTCTTGAATTCAATGAACTTTTCCATTACATCTGACTTGTGTCTTAAAACATAAGCGAAGACTTTATGCGAAAAATCATCTAAAAACGTAAGTATGTAATAGGCACCTCCAAGCGACTTCTGTTCCATTGGCCCACAAACATCCGAGTGTATTAATTCCAAAAGCTCACTTGATTTTGACTCTGATTTTGGAAAAGATTTTCTCGAGTGCTTTCCTTCGATGCATTTAAGACATTTTTCATTTTGCAAACCCGAAAATTTCACTCCAGTCACAGCTCCACTCATCATTTTTATCAAAGCGCTATGACTTGCGTGCCCCAATCTCCGATGCCACAAATCGTATGATATGCTTTTATCAACAAGCCCGTTGATTGCATTAGACATTCGCCTATGAAGATCCCAATTTAAAGAGCTTACCATTTACTTGATTTCCTGTTGCTATTAAACTTTTCTTATCCCAAATTTCGCATTTATCAGATTTGAATTCAAAGACGAGGCCATGTCTTGTCATTTGGCTGACTGATAATAAATTCGCACACAATTTAGGAATGTAATGATTTTTATCTTCTCCTTTACACAAATTTTCAAATCAACATCTCCTTTCCCTTCTACATTCAGATTATAATTATCGGCAACAGTCACCACTTCTTTTTTTACAAAGATAAAATTTTTTATCCAGTCTTTTCTGTTGGTCATATGCTCTGAAGCTCCTGAGTCAATGAACCATTCATCGATATTTGTTGAACTCGCACTTGCCATGAGCGATGTAAAAAGTACTTTGTCTTTTTTGATCTTTAGTTGTTTTACGTTTGTTGGGACAATTTTTAGCAAAATGTCCTTTCTCCTTGCACTCAAAACATTTAAACTCAGAAACACGTTTTTGATTGCCTCTGCGATAGGGTCCTTTGCCAGAATTTTTCCAAAAAAAACTAACTGTTTCACCACCAGATTCATAGCAATCATCCTTAATGTCTTGTAAAAGTTCTGTTTTTATTGAGTCTGCCGTAATTTTAATCCCAGAACTTTCCAATCCCATTATCATTGGGTTGTATTCCTCACCAAGACCTGCCAACAATAACGATCCTATCCATTCATCGGATACTGTCATTCCAATTGAATTCAATTTATGAGCTGTCGTTATAACTTTGTTGACATACGATTCCACTGAATCACAGGACTTCAAGTTCGTATTCAATAACGACTTAAGCAAACCAACGCGTCGAGTAAGACCATTATCAGCAAACGCTGCTTCTAAACATTCCCAAACATCTTTCGCTGTTTCTGCCATTCGAACATGTACATAACTAATCGGTTCGATCAATAAAATTATCTTGGACTTGGCTCTGGAAATTTTTATCGCATCTTCATCTGTTCCTCGCACACACTGCCACAGATCTTCGTGCACCAGAAAATTTTCAACTGCGAATTTCCAGTCCTCATAGTTTTCCCGTCCTTTTAATTTTTCAATTGTTAGAATGGATGACATGGTTTTAAGATAAATTATTTTCCTCTAAAATGTTTTCTTCTTGAGCGATTCTGGACCCATAACCTATTGAAAATTCTAGAAAATAATTTGTTCTTTATCTTAAAAGAAACGACTTATCTCGAAAGAGCTTGAAACAGGAATAATAAATTTTATTAAAAAACTTAACAAATAAATAATATGACACTAAAGCCAACAACCAGCTAAAATGAAACATATGGGCTTATATGGGACACCGCGCACTTAAGGCCAGGCGCGCACATTCAATTTTTAGTTTCGCAACTGTTTAGTTGCTAAAATGAAACATATGCGGGCTTATATGGGACTCGATTCGAGCAACTAAAAAGTTTGTGTTTTCACACAAACTAAACGATTGCCTAAAATTAATTCGCAACAGTTGAGCTGTTTTCTATAAGCGCAAGAGAGAAAAGAGTGTGAGCGTGAGTAAAGAGTTGCCAGTGCATGGTTCTCTTTCAACTGGTGATTAAACTATTTGATTTCGATCACAGTTGCCAGTGCGCGACTAGCCTAAAAGGACACATTAGCCGTGTTTTTTTGAAAAAGTTATCCGTAGTATAGGAGGATTGTATATGAATAACAAATACAACATCCGCAGTAGGATCACTGTCGATACTCGAATAAACCTCAAATCTCTATCGGCAGTGATCCTACTGCGGATGTTGTATTTGTTATTCATATAAAATCCTACTGTACTACGGATAACTTTTCCAAAAAAACACGGCTATTAATACAACAACAACTTCAATGTCTTGCACATTGTAACAACAACAAATAAGATTCCAGTGCATCACGGCAGCTCTGACCCCGCACTTCGCTTGTGTGATATCGAACTCAATGGCCCTGAGTAATAGATCCGAATCTAGCCTAAGTTCGATTTTAACCAAACATTCGTAGAAATAAAACAAATTTCAATTATAAATACTTAAAAGCTGCTTTCCTGTAACTAAGTTAAATTTAAAATGATAGAATCACAATAGAACTTTACGAATCTGGTTAATAGAAATCTGTTTGTGTATCAGTTCACAATAACGAAATTATGAAAATGAGTCACAATTATTGGTATAAATAAGACTTTTGTAAATGTGATCTGTTACTACGAAATTTTAAAAGCAACTTTTCTACATCTAACAAAAAGTGACTTTAAAACCGATTCTATGAATGTCTATTACTAAGGGCCAATCTCCTCAAACTATAAAAAAAACGTCAATGAGCATACTATGCCTGTGGACATCAAGAAATTGCTAATTGATGGTGTAGACACGTTGTAATGTGTGTTCAACTTTAAGTAAAAGAATAAGATTGGCATCACCAACAAAGAACACGATAGCCAACATAAAATTTAATTTGTGAATGCCTGAACCTGAACCAAAAATATTTTCCACCATATAAAATAAGTTCTTGATCTCCGTCTGGGAAGAATCTTCATTCTTCAAAAGAAATTTATGGAAATTTAGAAAATTGGTGAAAATTATAAGTGAATTTCAAATTAGTATTCAAAGGAAAGAAAATCTTTGCATACAAAAGCATATTCGATTCCTTCTATTCAAGGTATTAAAATCAAAACAACAATTCTAGATCTATAAAAATATCGAACGGCACATTCTCCGCCATTGTTTACTAAAATCATATTTATTCTTAAAATATATACATAATTAATTTTTGTTCGTGCTTCCAGAACGAATTAATAAAAAACAGCAACAAACAAAATGCCTAACATTAAATTGCAATCGTCGGATGGTGAAATCTTCGATACCGATGTTCAAATCGCAAAATGCTCTGGAACCATCAAAACAATGTTGGAGGATTGCTGCTTAGAGGATGGCGACGATGCCGTTGTACCTCTGCCAAATGTTAACTCTGCCATTCTTCGCAAAGTTCTTCACTGGGCCAACTTCCACAAAGACGATCCTCAACCCACCGAAGACGACGAGAACAAAGAGAAGCGAACCGACGACATCTCTTCATGGGATGCCGACTTCCTCAAAGTCGATCAGGGCACCCTATTCGAACTTATTCTGGCAGCTAATTATTTGGACATCAAAGGATTACTCGATGTCACTTGCAAAACTGTTGCCAATATGATCAAGGGTAAAACCCCCGAGGAGATAAGGAAGACCTTTAACATCAAAAATGATTTTACTGCTGCCGAGGAGGAACAGGTCCGCAAGGAGAATGAGTGGTGCGAAGAGAAGTAGAGGCACTTTTGTTTGAAAAAAAAACCCGTGAGCTAAGCCTTCAATAGTCTTGTAGTTGCAGAAGAGTAATTAGGATGCGAAAACTTAAAAATGTTTAATCAAATCGCTGGTATTATTTCACTTGAATTCAATGTCACATTTTATTTTGTTATTTTAAATTGAATAAAAATGTATCAACTATCAAATTTCTTTTTAAATAAAATGATTCATTCATCCAATACACACGTTAAAATGGTTTCCAAGTGGTTTTCCTTTTACACAAAATTTGTGAGGTAAAATTTTTTTAATAATTTACTGATGTAAATGGCAGCAAAATATTCGACACGACACAAGCATTCCATAAGTCGATTCCAACTTTTATCACTCGTTTTGTTTTCGTCAGACGTTGTTAAATGCTTTGTTTCTGCATTCTGTAGGACGAAATAAAACGACTATGAAGAAAAACGACGGTCTCTCGTTCAAACATTAACACGACAGACATTGCAGTTGAAACATTAAAAGCAGTTCCAGACGTTCGTAGAGCTGATGCAAATAAACGAGTAGTTTGCTAGGGTTTTTTGAAGGGGATACAAAAAGCGATTTCAAAAATGGAATTGAATACCATAGCTGAGAAGCTGAACAGGGTTCTCCAAAAAGGTTTGAATGGCTTCCATTCCAATAATATACACAAATTCTTAATGTTTGCTTTTCTTAGGTTTGGACCGACTTCAAATTTAAAGTGAAGAAGACAATAATCTACAATTCAAAGGAAATAAAAGCAACTGGAGGAGGTCCAAGCCAGTTGCAAGTTTTATCTCTACTGGAAGATCCTGTAGCAAATTTGGTAAATTATAGAAAGTGGTAGAACCCAAGTGGAAATCTAATTGAAGGGTTGTAAGTCTAAAGGGTCTTAGTGCCAAAAAATCAAAATACAATTTAAGTGTCAAGCCTTATAATTTCAACATGGACTCGAGTGTATTTCTTTTAAAACTGTACACACACAAATAAAGTTGTGGTAGAGTCTAAGTGCCAAGTTTTGTTTTTATTATGTTTTTCTCGTATATCTCCAATCTATAAAAATGGCACTTAGACCCTTTAGACTTACAACCCTTCAATTGGTGTATCCCAGTCCAATTTGCTCACAAACCCCTTGCCAACTGCATCTAAGCCTGTATCAACACACAAACTCAGGCAGATTCAGGAACTTCACTTCAGTATTTTAAAGCAATTGTGACGTTCCGGAGCAAAGTGTGACGTTCCGGAGCAACAACATCAGGAACAGCAAGATGAAACTGAAGAGCCAGTAGGAAAGGAATGACGCAGAGCTTCTACTTTTAAAGAGAAAAGCTGAGCTCCTATTTTGGGACTGTAATGCAGCTGTCGTCCTCTGAGTAGGCAACGAAAACGATTCTTCCGTATTTGTTCTCTAAATGAGCATCGAGCAATAATTTTGTATGTAGACTTTATAGTTTCCTTTGATTTTGACAGATGTTTGTTACTTTTTAATGATCGTTTAAAAATCGGTTACAAAATCGTCGCGTCGAAAAAATTATGGAATGTTATTTGAAAAACCACACCATAAAGAAAACGAGAGAGGTTAGCTTCAAAATCACAGATTCCATCGTAACAAATCTCGGTATGGATTGTAACGTTATGAATCATGAAAAATCAAAGGGCACGGTAGTGCCCAGCCAAGTTCTGGCACTACACTCTAATACACTTAAAATTCCTAACATTTGCTAAGCTAGTCAGGCACAGGCGCGTCACCACCTTTTATTGAAATTCCTTATAAGAAAAGCTAAAATTTGATGGGCTTACTTGGCAAGTTTTTTTGTATGCCCAATTCGAAAGGTTTTAAAAACTTGACCAAACCCATCAAATTTTAGTCAGTAATTTCTAAATAATAAAATTTCTCTATTACATTTCAGCTGTTTCAATATTATTATACTTTAAATATTCGGAATTAAACCTTCATGGCGTACTTTTAGATCTCAGTTCTTTTTACGGCTGCCTTGTTACACAAAGGCTTTTGTATAGAAGAACTTGGCTCTTTTTTAACATTTATGTTTTTGTTCTGATCTTACTCCTTTTTGCAAAGATTTTAATATTTTGCCATGCCAAAATTTAGAAAGATACGGATACCTACTGAAATCAACTTAGCTTATAGCTTCCTATTTCTTTTGGTATATTTTCTTTTTGTTATTGGTTGTTTTGATTTGCGCTTCCATAGTTTCTTCTTGTCCTGGCAAGATGCCTAACACTAACATACCTACTTTATTTATAAATACTAGTAACTACATCCGCTGAGTCATAAAAAAGCAATAAATAGCCGTGTTTTTTTGGAAAAGTTATCCGTAGTACAGTAGGATTTTATATGAATAACAAATCCAACATCCGCAGTAGGATCACTGCCAATAAAAGGAGAAGTGAAATCCTGCTGCGGATAGAGATTTGACGTTTATTCGAGTATCGGCAGTGATCCTACTGCGGATGTTATATTTGTTATTCATATAAAATCCTACTGTACTACGGATAACTTTTCCAAAAAAACACGGCTATTGTTGAGGATGCGATGATGTTTTTGTTACAATTTTAACTCCTTTTTTAAATGAAGGTAGCCCACCGATTAGTAGCCTAATTAGTGGTTTGATTATAGTTCACATCACATTTAAGTTAAATTATGATAAGAAGCGCTTATCATAATTTTTTCAGGTATGCAAATGTTTTCTTTTTTCATTCAAGTTAACATAAACATAACATAAAGTACCAAATCGAGCACTCTAGTTTTTAGAAAAGTCAAAAGAATTTTCAAGATGCATGTATAGATTCAAAATGACAATAAAAAGACACTTCGAATGAAAAATCTTAGATTTTCTATTTTTCGCTTTGAATGTACATTAACCTAAACCGCTCTACCAAATTTCATCATTCTACTGCAATCGGAAGTGCTCCATGTAAATTAAATATTTTCTCAGAAAGTGGACGGATACCACGCCGCCTGAATGGAAAACCTCAAATTTTATATTTTTTTCTTTGTATGTAATTTCAGCTCTAACACTCTAACAAATTTCATCGTTTTACCGCACTCGGAAGTGCTCCATTCAGCCAACACCAATTCGGAGAAAGTAGGCGGATAACACGCCCCCTGAATGGAAAACCTCAATTTTTATTTTTGGCCCCTTATATGCGATTTGAGCCCTACCGTTCTACCAAATTTCATTGTTCTACTGCAATCGGAAGTGTGCCATATAATTTACATTAGTTCTGAGGAAGTGGGCGGATACCACGCCCCTGAATGGAAAACCTCAAATTTTACATTTTTTTCTTTGTATGCAATTTAAGCCCTACCACTTTACCAAATTTCATCGTTTTACAGCAGTCGAAAGTGTTCCATTCAACCAACACCAATTCGTAGAAAGTGGGCGGATACCACGCCCCCTGAATGGAAAACCTCAAATTTTCGATTTTTTCCTCTGTTTGCATGACAAGACCTACCGTTGTGCAAAATTACAAGATTCTACGATGTCGGGAAGTGCTCCATAATTTTGATGATCTGTCAGTCAGTCAGTTACGGTTTTTGTGATTTTTGAGGCCTTATATTTCAAGAACCGCTTATGCTAGAAAATTGAAATTTGGTAAGGCGCCTGTGCCTGATTAGCTTAGCAAATATTCGGAACTTGTAAGTTTCTGACTTCATTGGTACTGAAGATAAGGAGGGCTCAAAAATCTACTGAGTTTGTTCCTGTAAAAATGGTGTAGTGTTAGGACTAACTTGGCTGGGCACTACCGTGCTCTTTGATTGCACGAATTTCGAACATTTTTAGGAGAATGTGCTCCAAATTTATTCGATGATTATTAAAGCTAAGATATTAAACTACAGCTGTGTAATAATTATTTTATTCAACGAGCTTCAAGGTCGCTTCAACATCTCATATAAACGTAGTAATTGACTTCAAAATGAGGTTTCGACTTTCTAAAGCATCAGTAGATCAGTTGTTGAATTTGTTTGGTCGTAATTTGGAACCTGTCAGTGCGCTAAATCTAGTAGTAATTATTTTACGATTGTATGCCACACTGCCACAGACTACGTTTATACGAGACATTGAAGTTAATATATGTAAAGGGTGATTTTTTAAGAGCTTGAGAACTTTTTTTAAAAAAAAAACGCATAAAATTTGCAAAATCTCATCGATTCTTTATTTAAAACGTTAGATTGGTCCATGACATTTACTTTTTGAAGATAATTTCATTTAAATGTTGACCGCGGCTGCGTCTTAGGTGGTCCATTCGGAAAGTCCAATTTTGGGTAACTTTTTCGAGCATTTCGGCCGGAATAGCCCGAATTTCTTCGGAAATGTTGTCTTCCAAAGCTGGAATAGTTGCTGGCTTATTTGTGTAGACTTTAGACTTGACGTAGCCCCACAAAAAATAGTCTAAAGGCGTCAAATCGCATGATCTTGGTGGCCAACTTACCGGTCCATTCCTTGAGATGAATTGTTCTCCGAAGTTTTCCCTCAAAATGGCCATAGAATCGCGAGCTGTGTGGCATGTAGCGCCATCTTGTTGAAACCACATGTCAACCAAGTTCAGTTCTTCCATTTTTGGCAACAAAAAGTTTGTTAGCATTGAACGATAGCGATCGCCATTCACCGTAACGTTGCGTCCAACAGCATCTTTGAAAAAATACGGTCCAATGATTCCACCAGCGTACAAACCACACCAAACAGTGCATTTTTCGGGATGCATGGGCAGTTCTTGAACGGCTTCTGGTTGCTCTTCACTCCAAATGCGGCAATTTTGCTTATTTACGTAGCCATTCAACCAGAAATGAGCCTCATCGCTGAACAAAATTTGTCGATAAAAAAGCGGATTTTCTGCCAACTTTTCTAGGGCCCATTCACTGAAAATTCGACGTTGTGGCAGATCGTTCGGCTTCAGTTCTTGCACGAGCTGTATTTTATACGGTTTTACACCAAGATCTTTGCGTAAAATCTTCTATGTGGTCGAATAACACAAACCCAATTGCTGCGAACGGCGACGAATCGACATTTCACGGTCTTCAGCAACACTCTCAGAAACAGACGCAATATTCTCTTCTGTACGCACTGTACGCATTCGTGTGGTTGGTTTAATGTCCAATAAAGTAAACTGAGTGCGAAACTTGGTCACAATCGCATTAATTGTTTGCTCACTTGGTCGATTATGTAGATCATAAATCGGACGTAAAGCGCGAAACACATTTCGAACCGAACACTGATTTTGGTAATAAAATTCAATGATTTGCAAGCGTTGCTCGTAAGTAAGTCTATTCATGATGAAATGTCAAAGCATACTGAGCATCTTTCTCTTTGACACCATGTCTGAAATCCCGCGTGATCTGTCAAATACTAATGCATGAAAATCCTAACCTCAAAAAAATCACCCTTTATTTCCTCTATGTACGCGAGGCTAAACACGCACCGTGTAATACCGAACTTTCACATGACTTTTGATGTCGAAGTTTTCGTTGCTGTTCTCGCATAATGCTTTCTCATTTTGTCTGATACATTTCGCTTTTAGTGTTTGTTTATGAAATTGGCCATGATAAAATTTAAGAGGATTTTTGATAAAGCTGCTTTTAGTGTTTCTTTATGAAATTACCAGTCAAGCACGAAAAGTGTGAAGCGCCCTTTAAATAAAAAACAACCCACTATTTTGGTTACAATACTCTTTTTATTCCGACAACAAGAAACAGAGATTCACTTCTCTTAAATTCAGGTAGAAAGCGACAAATACATGCAATTTAGATTTGTAATCGTAATATCCATCCTTTTCCAACACAATACTCCTTTTTTGAACTGCCTTATCGACATATCCCTTTGCCTTTATTCCTGCTTTTAATTTTCGTAGTTTCTGTTATTTTAAGTAGTTTAGTTAGTTATTAGTTTTGATTGAATGAGACTGTGACTCATTGTCTTTGGTGTTGTTGTCTGTCCGAAAAAGAAACGAACTACATAAATCAAATCAAATTTGAATTATTTAAAATATGTATTAATTCAAAGAACTATGCAGTTAATTACTACTTGTACTTGGCCGAATCAAATATGAAATAAGGAACAAGGAATACTTTAAAAACATATTCGTAACAACGACCGGTGAGTGAAATAGATTTTTTGTTTTTAAATATTTTTTGTTCACAACGAAAACCACTCAGTTAATTACTACAACACCAAACACATAAAGAAATAAAAACTGGACGGATTATCATACGGGTACGATGAGGTGCGAAAATCAGTTTGGCCTTGTTTTTCTTTTTCGTCTATCCATTTGCTGCTCTCAATTAAAAGGGATGATGATATGTTATCTTGCTTGCTGTTGTTTGTTAGCACAAACCATCTCGCTCCTTTACACACATTATTGTTTAAAATAAAACAGAAAACACTATTCCTTTTGTCAATTGGGAAAGTTTAGTTAATAAAAAAACTCGTGCGTGCGAACTTCTAAATCATTGGAATTTTTGCATTTAATCGATTGTTTTAAACCGATTTCTATTGTAGTTCATCAAAAAATGTGTTCTTGTGCATAAATCCTATTCAGGGGATTATTTGAAGATGAATATTTCATTTATCGAATCATTTTTTTCGGCAAGGTCGCCATGTTTGTCAAATCAATTGCTTTCAAATCACACATTCGCCTTTTTTATCCAATAAACGTACCGTTTTGATTTTAATTCTAAATGGAATAATAAAGTGTTATTGATTGATAGAATAAAATAGTCTATAGTCTGTTGGCTCGAATCAAATTAAAAAAAAAAATAAATAATTTTTGATAATGGGATTCACTCAATTATAAATGTAGCAAAATATAGAAGAGGGTGTAAAGAAGAGAGACACCTTTCGCAACGCAACTGTTTTGCTGCTCAATTTGAGTGGTTTCTCATTTTTTCATTCGGTTTTCGGGAGTATCTTTTCTTCTGCTATCAGTCACTTCAACGAGCGAGCGAGACGAGAAGTAAATAAACAAAATACTGTTACATGAAAAAGTGTGTAAATTAAATTCGCAGTAAAAAATGCAGACAAAATAAAAACTATAACCTAAAAATAGCCGCAAAATAATTTTAATTGAAAATGATTTTACTTTTTGCTGTTTAAATAAATGTTCGATTAAGAAATAAAATTCGTGATAAAACATACCAGAACCATAGAGGCAGGGAGAATTAATAACAAAAACTTCTGTAAATAATTTACAGCATGTGCTTAGTTGTGATTGAAAGTGATTAATGTAAAAAAAATATCTAGCTGTTTTTGTATACCTAATTGGGATGAACTGTGTATTACCAAAAACATTTTCGGAAAAATAATAAATAAAGTGTAAAATAAATCCTATCGTAGTTCCGAATTTGTTTAAACAATTTATTTAACTAATTGGAATAGTTTTTGTATCGAGACAAAGAGGTGAGTTCGTCTAGCAATTAAATAAATTACACTTAAGATTCATTTTTTTTGAGAACAGATGTTTCTCATTAAGTACATACATATATGAAATCCATTAAATAACTCAAATTAACTTAATTAAAAAGGGGAAAAGTTTGTGATGATGTCTGCTTCGCTGTGCCGAGCACTGCTTTTTCCTGTCGATACGTATGCTTTTTATTACTTCTCTTTTTACCAATAACCTAAGAACTATAATCTCTTATATCCAATTTTTAAATCAACTTTATCCAATATTGTACGGTAAGACTCCCATACTGATTGGCTTTAACCCCTACATCTTATTTTGGTCGAATGTTCAACATCGCTGAACTTTATTCGTTGTTTTATTAGGGTGTTTACATGGAATGTAATGTTTGACGACTTATTTTCACAGAAAAGAACTGTAAACAGAACTTTGCTTTTACATGGTAAAAGATGTTGACAGGTTCAAGTCTCTAAAATACGGGAATAGGGATGGCAATATATATTTTGACAGCTTTAATAATGAATGAAACAATTAAAAGAAAATTTGTTTAACCCGTTTGTAAGCTAGAAATAAGCTATTCCTTAACGTGTATACGGCTGCCATATAACAGTTAACCATTAAGGTAATGGGCGCATTCACAAACCTAGTCACTACGTAGTCAACTCGTTCTGATTGGCTAAAGACAACTAAAAATTTAGTTGAAATTTCCCCTCAAACGTAGTGTAAAAATTTCTGCTTCAAAGCTAGTTGACATTTCACAATCAGCTGTTCATTGAAAATACAAATTTAATTTTTGGTGGAAGATATTTTCGAAGTGAAATTATTAAACAAATTAATTTTATATCTTATATTTGATGTTATTTAATTTAAACTGTAAAAAAAAAGTTTATTTAAAGTTCTCAAAACACATTTTTTCTTATTTTATATGTTTACATCTGTCATTAATATGACAGTTTGAATTGACTAGCTTTGTAGTGCAATTTTGCATTCACAAAGCTAGTTGACTTTTTGACTACGTAGTGACTAGGTTAGTGAATGCGCCCAATTTTTCACGAAAATGGTTTAAAACTGAAAGCTATGAACGGAGTGTGTCTGAAATGGGTTGTCGAAATCTGGTTACCAACAGAAGTGAATAGAATACGGGCGTTACAGAATAAAACCAAATACCTAGGTGTGAAACGACCCTAAAAAGTTAGTAAAACTTCTGTTGTAATAGAAAGAATTACCTAAATAGTGTAAAAAATGCAAAAGTTTAAGTTTTATTTTAACACCAATAGCTTAGATTCCAGAACATAGTTTTTTTTATTTTTTTTTTTATAATTTTGGGGATTATGAATAATCTTACTTAAAATGTTTGAGCACAATGCGGGCGTTGAGGAAAGTTGGAGAGAATTAAAAAGGAGATATCGATGCACATTCATTTTGAATGTCTGAATATAGAAATGGGAGAGAAATATTGATCCGGGTAAAGCATTCGTGTTGTGTGGCTTAAGAAAGAATCTCTGAATTTATCAGTACGTCGGAAGTTGGGCTCAAGGGTACACTGATCGGTTAAATTGTTGAAGGGGTAGAATGCAACTGGCCTTTTCACTAGAACCCTGTTCAAATAAATAATGGTAATATAGGTATAATGAAAGACGAGAAACATTTCAGCGGTGCTCGAGAGATTCAAATGATTCTGTTATGCTTCTTTCACCTATCATTTTTAAAGCTCTTTTTTGGATTCTATCCAAGAGACTCGAATGAATTATTGAAGCACCTGTCCAGATATGGGAATCAGAAGGGGTAACAAATTTCTTACAATTTTGAAGGAAACCTAAACATGTGGTGATTCTACACAAGGTGGTCTGTGATGCACATACCGATAACTGAGGACTTTTCGGTTACGTTTAAACAAGTACCGCTCATGGATATCGGCATGGGGGATTGGTTGCGCTTTTACGACACAAGACTGCATTGAGTTTTTGAATCATTAAATTCTACGCGGTTTATGTTTTGCGATTCAACAACGCTATCGAGATCAGAAATTAATGAGCTTATCATATGCTGTCGTTCTAAATCCACATCCGAAGAACAAGGACATGCATTTGGAAATAATATGAGAAGCTGAGAGTACTGTCGTCAGCAAAACAATTTAATGGATACAAATTTCAGTTTCAGACAAAAGATCAGTGATGAATATCAGAAAGAAAGTAGGGGACAAAAGAGATCCCTGTGGCACACCATCATTTAATTTATGAATTTCAGACTTAAAACCGTCCAATGCTACTTTTATTGAGCAGTTTGAAATGTAGTTTCTTATCCAACGAAGAAGAGATTCATCGTTACCAAATGCACGCATTTCAAAAGGAGGGCTTGATGCTAAACTATCAAATTCCTTTGAAATATCGAGTGCAATAATCTTATTTTCTTCTCCAAAACGAAGTAAAGACGTTGCCCTCTACTTCAGGGGATGTCTTTATTTATACAAAAAACTTATTTTACATAAGTGATACTGTGTATGGCGGACATGATACAAACTTACATGAAAAATTGTTGTAGAATGTTTAATGTAACTACAACTTTAAATAAATACAAATTTAAAAATAAATAAATGTTTGATTTAAACACTTCAGGAGAAGTTTAGTCCGAGTTGTGTCAAATTTTGGATGTGTTGTCCGAAACTAAGGAACAGTAAACCGCTGAAATTTTGTGTGTTTTTGTTGTTAATTATGTTTAATGTCTCTAACGTGTAACGTTTGGATGGGTGTTTCTCTGTTGCAAGGATTTCTACTCCTTCAAAGTCCAGTTGGTGGCCAGTCTCAACGGTGTGGCAAGCCAGTGCCGTCTTCCCAGCATTTCTTAAACGAATGTCTGATCTATGATTCGCCATTCTTTGAGGAAGGAGTTGTTTGGTCGTTTCGACGTAGCAAATGTTGCAGGCTTTGTTTAATTTCCGTTTGCAGATAATTTTGTAAACTACGTCCGTACGGCGGCGGTCCTCTTCTGTTTTGTTTTTTAGACATGGGAAGAGGGAAGCCATAGTCTGGTTTGACTTATACGCTAAGCTGACGTCGATTTTGTTTTTAGCGACAATCTCCTTAAAATTTTCTTTCCGATGGGGCTTTATGTTTTTGACGGAGTATCAAGCTTCTTATTATTTGTATCGGAAAGCCATTGTCTAAGAGGATTTTGGTGACCTTTTCCTCATTGGCGGAGTGAAATTCCCGGTCACTCAAGGCAAAGACTTTGTTTATTAGGTTGGATGCGGTATTTATACGAATGTGTTTAGCCTGGCTTGATCGAAAATTAACAAGTCTTTCTGATGCCATATCTTTGTGATACCAGTTGAAAGAGAGCCGGTAATTTGTTCGATCGACTTCTACATCAAGAAATGATATCGAGTTACTTTTTTCTCTCTCAACTGTAAACTGAATTTTCGTATGAAATTGGTTGAGACTTTTCAGCACATTATCAATCTCTTCTCTGTTCACAATCGCAAAAATGTCATCAACGTATTTCACAATGAACTTCGGTTTGTAACTCTCTTTGAAACATTCATCGAGCAGGAAGTCTAATACCAAATTTGCGATTGTCGGCGAGACTGGGTTTCCCATTGGCATTCCGTGCATTTGTTTGAACAAATTTTCTTTGAATTGTAGATTATTGTTTTCCTTGATACAAAATTCGAACAAATTAAGAAATTTGCTTTGATTCAGTTTTCTAACTTTACTTATTATTTCCCACTTCTTTTTAATTATGTTAATTGCGAGCTAAGTAGGAATATTGGTAAAAAGAGAAATTGCATCATAAGAAACCAAAACATCATTTTTGTCAAGTCAAGTTGTCAAGAAGGTGCACGACCATCCGCTTTGTTATCGCTTCGCAGTTTGGGCCTTGGAGCAGTTTGAATTGGACAACGATCTTAGGCGAAGAATTATCTTTTCTGACCAGGCACATTTTCATCACGGCGGATAAGTTAACGAACAAAATTGCCTGCACTATGCGGGTGCTCTAATTTATTCTATAATATCTTAATTCTAATACCTTTCGGCCTTAAAACTGTATTTATGCCAAATATCTGATAAGCTACGGGTTTTAAAACATTCGGTGTATTTACAACGATTCCGGAGACGGTACAATCATGAACTGTACGCAATCTACCTTGAAGCAGATATCGTGACAAAAATTAAGCTCGGTAGACTCCGGTGGGCAGGGCACCTAGCTCGCATGAGCGAAGAGGAACCTGCTCGGAAAGTTCTTTGTGGTACATTCTATGGTAGACGACAGCGTGGTAGACCATGCTTGCGCTGGAGAGATGGCGTAGACCAGGACGCCCGAATCCTTGGGGCGCGCAACTGGATGGCGTCGGCTAGAGACCGGGATAGGTGGAGAGTCTTGTTGAAAGAGGCCAGGACCGGAACCCGATTGTCGAGCCGATGATGATGATGATGGTGTATTTACAATTATTTATAAAGGGTGCGTTTTATGTTGAAGTTGCATGACGATGTTTTTTTTTTTAATAACTTGTAAGTGAGATAGGTACAATTTTTTAATTTATATTTTATTGTTTGATTTTATGGTCTTTAACAATTTGTATGGAATATGATGTCAGTCAAGTGGGGGACTCTTGACTTTGCTAAGACGCAAAGGCGAGCACATTTTGCAAAAAAAAATTTCGCAGACTTCTGTTGTTCTGTTGTAATTTCAGCAATTTCGTTTCTAATATTGCCCTTAAGTATGGAAGTTGTAGTTGGTTTGTTGCTATACACCTTTTCCTTCAAGTGAGCTGAATCTGATATGGCAACGTCTTCTTGGAACCACATCTTCTGTAGTCCTAAATTGATCCATTGTTTCATTGTTGAGCACGATGACGAATTGACACATTTCGATCATTACCAACACTACGCTCCATATAAGCAATCGCTTTTGCTATTATATGTTTCTATTATTGTTTGGAGTAAAGGTATTGCGATTTGTATTCTGAAGAACACAAATTGTTAAATTGTTTGATAAAAAAATAAAGAATTTATCTATTTATCCATCTACTGGATGGACGACTATGAGCACCATAAACAGTCTATTAATGATGAATTGCTCAACCAAACTAACGTCAGACAAAAGAGAAAAGAAAGCGTACGAAATACAACTTCGTCTTTAATAACGTACAGCGCCTGTCTTCAATGATACTCCTAATGTTAGCTTGAAACGAAAAAGCCAATTTTCTTGTACACAGTTTGTTGTTAATTCGAAGCTGTCAAAAAGTACTCATCCTGTACTTGAGAAGGTTAATGATTTTATGGAACAAATCTTCTTTCGTACTCGTATAGTTGCAAGCGTAATGAAAGATCTCGATATACACAAATCCGCTGACTTGGGTAGTAATTCTCCCACTTTTCTGAAGAGGTGTTCTTCAACGCTGGCAAGACCATTGCGTAAGTTTTTCCATCTGTCCTACTCTGATGGTCTCTTTCCGAGTGGATGGAAAACAACATTTTTTTTAGTATGTCGCTAAAAAAAGGCGAATCTTCTCCCCCTCTAACTATCGTCTAATTTCACTTACATTTCTTCTTTCTTAAGTCATAGAAACGCTGTATATTATCAAAATATTTTAAAGAACGAAAGCTTCTCAGTGACCGACATTAGGGCTGGTATATCTCACCGAACAGGGGCACAAATCTTTAAATCGTGTTTGAGAAAGTAAGATTTCTGCACTTGATATTTCAAAAGCAATTTATATAGTTTTGCATCGAGCTCTTTTATCGAAAATGCGTGAATTGGGTATTGATGAATCTCTTCTTCAAATAAATTAGGAACTACTTTTCAAACTGCTCAATTAAAGTTGCATTGGACGGTTTTAAGTCTGAAATTCATAAAATAAATGATGGTGTGCCACAGGGCTCCCTTTTGTCTTTTACTTTCATTCTGATTTTCATCATTGATCTTTTGTCTGAAAGTAAAATTTTAATCCACTAGGTACACTCAGCTTCTCATATTCGTTTCCAAATTTTTTTTTTTTTATAATACACTCGCGCTCAAGGGTATGATACGAGACCCTTATAATGTTTTAAACACAGCACGGGCGAGGGGGGAATTAGGAGGGGAGAGAAATGAGGCGTCGATGAACATTGGTTTTAAATGTTTGCAAATTGAAAATTTATATAGTTTCTGTTAGTTGGATGTGGATTTTTAACGGCAGTGTATGATAAGCTGATTAAATTCTGATCTCGATATCACTGTCAAATAGAAAATGAAAAACTGTGTAGAATTCAATGCTTCAAAAACTCAATGTCGTCTCATATCGTTAAATCGAAAATCACCTCCATGCCGCTATCCATGAGCCGCACTAGCATTAAGCAAACAAATCAGCTGATAGTTCTCGGTATGTGCATCTTAGACTACCTTGTGTAGTCAAACATATTAAGGGTAGTCAAAATGACTTTAGTGGGCAAAAAATTAAAAAAAAGTTGTAAATTAATGCAGAAATAAATCGCTACACTAATAAGAAACATTTTAAACGTTATAAATATATGAAATATATGAACAGTAGCTATAAAACAAGTTTTTGTAACGCTAGTATAAATGTACTTAAGGAATTGATGGGTATATGTAAATAACATTTAAATCAAAAAGACTGATAAAATCATTCTTTCTTTCAATATATGGTTCCCAAAATAATTGAAGAATACTAATTTAAACTTATGTTGGACTTACACGGCTGCAAAATAAGCATTTTGTACCCTTTTTAACATTATATGTTTTTGCCATTTATAACTACGTCGTGTAAATGGTCTTAAATTCAATTTTTAAGACGATTATTATTTTTACAGAGGTCGCTATATTTTAACAAAATCGACGAATTGAATTCAGATTTGATCTGCATTTTTTTATATCATTTACAACATCGGTAATATGCTTAATTACTTAGTTAATAAAAATTTGTTAATAAAACTTTTCATAAAAGTTAAGTAATTTTTTCATTAATATAAGTCAAAGGTACATTCTCCAAAAATAAAATATGACTCATAAAGTCATAATTTTACTGCATCTATACGTAAAGTAAGTCGGTTTGTGTAGGTATAAGGTTAACAAATAAATATCAAATAATGACACCATAATTTAAAT
Source organism: Chrysotoxum bicinctum (assembly GCA_911387755.1). NCBI lineage: Eukaryota > Metazoa > Arthropoda > Insecta > Diptera > Syrphidae > Chrysotoxum > Chrysotoxum bicinctum. The sequence goes on from OU426989.1 coordinate 43,858,863, forward strand.
GAATTGTTTAAAATTAAAAAAATGGTTCAGTAGTTTTTGACATTAATATTTTTTAAAACAAGAATAGGCTTCTCAAAAGTTAAGCAAAACTATAAGCACGAACAAATTATAATGTGTGAAAGTACACAGAAATGATATTTTCTTCTCAAAATAAAAAATCAATAATCCAAACGAAATGGCAAAGTTTCTATTTTGTTTATTATTCTTTTGTTGTATAGATATAAACACTCAAACAACGAAAGTAATGCATTAACGCGGAAAGTGGTTCGCATTTTTCTTCATATCACATTTATAAGTTTTTGATTTCGTAATACTCCTAGGTATACAGCTATTGATTTTTTGCTCTTTTCTTCTCTTTTCAGTTGCAGTTGTGACACGCAATAATGGACCATTTTCAAGCCGCAATAGACCCCCGTAAGCAGGAATTATTGGAGGCTCGTTTCATTGGAGCTAGGGTAAGTACACAATCCAAATAAATTATGTGTATATTTTCACTGTCTTTGGCTTTTGCGCAGACTTTGTGAATTTGCAGTCATGCTCTCTTGGGTTGGGACAAACACTGAATACACCAGACTTAAAATTGAAACCATGCGATTAATAAATTAACCCTATATCATATCTTAGTACAAAATACTTAGTTAATTATATTACGAGTATTTTTAAACCAAAAGTATTCTAATTGAAGTTATTGTAAAGAAAAAAAGTTTAAGTTTTAAAGTGAATAAGAGAGAAACACGGAAAACACGTTCAGAAAATGGAGAATCCCAATCTTAATCTTCCGCTTACAATAACTCCGGTTATTAATGGCAAAAAAGAAGAGCCATTGCAAAGAACTAAGCCAGATTTAACATTTCATTGCATGTGTTGTCGGGCTTTTTTTGTTCATCCAGGCAATCTGTATCAGCATATGAACTCATGTCATTTGGGCGTGGACGTTAAAACGGAAGATTACGCAGAACAAGATGAACATATGTCCGACGAGGACGAAGAAGAACCATTCGACTATTCGACAGCCATGGAACCGGTGTGTGATCTCATAGATTTAAATGATGATTCTGACCATGACGACGATGATGATGACGACGACGACGATGACGAGGATGATGATGACGATGACGAAGACGAAGAGGATGACGACGAAGAGCCACCTGCTATGGATGAAGATGACAATTCAAGTAATTCCCAAACAACTATGCCTTTGAATAACGAATCCACTGCAATGAAACCTGATGGTAGAAACAATCCCAACACAGAGTATCCGATGGTACAGATGGGAAATATGTCATTCCAGTGTTCTCATTGCGAAGCATCGTTTCCAAACGCTGGTGATCTAGCCAAGCACGTTCGTTCTCACATCACCAATAAACCTTTCCAATGTTCAATTTGCCAAAAGACATTTACTCACATCGGCAGCCTTAACACGCACATTCGCATTCACAGTGGAGAAAAACCCTACAAATGTGAACTGTGTCCAAAAGCATTCACCCAATCCAGTAGCCTAATGGTCCACATAAGATCACATTCAGTCAAGAAACCGTATCAATGTAATTTATGTGATAAGGGTTTCGTCAACTCTAGCAGTTTACTTCTGCACATTAAGTCGCACACAGACGATGAGACACACCCTTGCCCTGAATGTGATAAGGTCTTCAAACATTCTAGTCTGCTGTCGGAGCATATGCGGCTTCATTCCTACGATCTGGTGTATCAGTGTTCGATTTGTCGTACAGCATATAAGAGTTCCAGCGAGCTGGTGCAGCATATGAAAGCCCACATGGGTGAGAAACCCTTCACGTGTTCCATATGTGAAAGATCTTTCACGCAATCGGGAAGCCTTAACATTCACATGCGCATCCATACGGGCGAAAAGCCATTTCATTGTAAAGTATGCGACAAATCATTTACTCAAGCATCAAGCCTTACTGTTCATATGAAAGTACATTCCTTGAGACAATCACATGGAAACAGACGTTCCCTGCCATCGCAGACAACCGTCAAAACAGAAGATCAAACCTTGCTTTGCATAGTCTGTGGCAGTGTTCATCAAGATGCCCTAGCATTGGCCAGTCATGTCACACAAAAACATTCAGAATTGCTTGATAATATGAGACGACATGGAGACATGCTACAAATTACAAAAACCGAGCAGACGAACAAATAATCCCTCAATGTATAGAAACAAAATTATAAAAAAGCCATTAAATAAAAAAAACAAAATCTATAAAATTCTTTTGTATGTTTTAAAATAATGTTTCAGTATTAATTTGTATTACTCTAAATTTAAAATTTCAATTAAACAAAGATCTCGTTTATATATTAATAATAATCAATTTTAATTTTAAGTACAAAAAAAAAATAATTCAAAATACTTTGGTCTCAGTATAATTATGTAATACTCAAACGCACGTTTTATATATGTATATGTGCCATTTAAAAAAAATATAAATTAAAGTTTAAATTATTTTAAAAATACACTAAACAATAAGTTTATAATTTAGAATTTAAGGCGTCTTTTTTAATTAAGACTTGGCTTTTTGCACAAATATCTGTTGCTTAAAATATTTTCCCACAATTTATAAAATTTATATTAATGACTTTTTCTATAATATTTGTTTTTTATTAACAAAAAGGCGTATACTATAACAATGTTTATTTAAATAAATAAACTTATTTGTACTCAGAAATAGAAATTTAAATTACAATGTTAAAAATAAGCTATATAAATAAACATATAAATTATGTATAAATAAAAAAAAGGTTTTATTTATTTAATTTGATCTGTCGATGCGGAAAGGAAAGTAGGTACATACTCGTATAATAACGTAATCTTAATACTTTGAGGAGCCAGTTATAGTTGTCATTGAAAATTAAATATTACCTTCATTATTAGTGAAATAGTAATTGGTTAAATTGTTATTAATTTTTTTGGCTTATTTTTTTGAAGTAAAACTTCTTTTCAGGCGTTATCAGTCAAAGACAGCGACATGTTTTTAGAATACAAAATGTTTGTACGTTTATAGGTTAGAATCTTACAGAGGCTTTGCTTGAGGGAAAAGAAGTTTTATTTCTACCGTGCGTACGTCCGTACACATAACCTTTTTTTTATATTTTAATATGTTTGAGCTTAGCGCGAGCAATTAGGAAAGTTGGAGGAATTTAGAAAGAGATGCAGATGCACATTGGTTTTGAATGTCTGAATATCGTTATGGGAAGGAAATAGTGAGCCGGGCAAATAATTCCAGATCCGTGTCGTGTGGCTAATGAAAGAATCTCTGAACTTAACAGCACATGAAGTTAGGCTCAAGATGAAACTGGAACACTAGAACATTGTTTATAAAAATAACGGTAATATAATGAAAGACAAGAAACATTGGGGCGGTCCTCGAGACATTCAAATAATTCTCTTATAGTTGTATCACCTGTCATTTTTAAGACTCTTTTTTTTGAATTATATTCAATAAGAGACTATTATTGGAGCTCCTGCCCAAATATAGGAATTATACAAAAGCCTTAGACGGATTAAAGCCTTATATGTAGATTACAGCCAGGTCAGAACGTGTGAATCGAGTAAAAAGGAAAATAAAAGAATAAACCAAATGAACAACAACAAACAAGTATGGGTTGATAAAACTACTAGTCGGTTGAATCTAATTGATCAACAATAAAAACTGCATTGGGGTGGAATACCTTACGTGGTATCGTAAGCGTATTTCGTAGTAGTAGTAATTCGGCATCTAATTTGATTTCTAAGTTTAACCCAACTTAACAGCGAAGAGTTAAGAGACTAAAGGTTGGTAAAATCTGAGGCTCAATTATGTCACTCGATTCTATTCGAAAGTTGTTTCCGATTCTATTTTAAATTCGTACTTGGAAACTAAAATCGGAGACATGTTATGCATATTATTTCCTCAAAAATTTCCGAATTTCGGTAGTCTAACTTAATTTCTGAAATAATAGAAGTAAAAAAAAAGTCGCAATAAACTACAGGTCATGTAGAAGTGATAAGAAATTGAATTAATCGTGAAATTATTAAAGAAAATTCCAATAATTGCTAAGAAAATCCGAAACGCAATTAACTAATTGGAAACAGACGAATCGAAATGGTTGTGTTGAAATCTTGTTTATCTTTATCCATCCGACTATTATCCGCTGTACTGGAACTTTAGGGCCGTATCGCGTAAGACTAAAGCAATCGCTGAACTAATTGATTGTTGTTTTGACAATCGCTCTCTCTATCTTTCTTTATTTATATGATAAAGACAGCTATAGTCAAAACAACAATCAATTAATTGAGCGATCGCTTAAGCCTTGGGCGATACGGGCCCAGCATTTAAATTATGTCGAAAATTCTTTTATTAATTCTTTGATTTTTGCATTGATCTTGTGTTAAAAAAAATTTAACTCATTGCTAGGAAACATATTTGATATTATGTAGAATAAACATTTCCGAATTCTAAGGAGTTTGAAATTTACTTACTACTTTCAGTGTTATAATTAATAAAAAATATGGTTGTCAGTATTAGTATTGTTTGATTTCCGTTTATTAAAACTTTCTATAGAAGAGTTGCAATTTTGTTATTTCATACATTTTTTTTATTTCAAAACAGCTTTTTTGGCCTTTAGTCCACAAAAATTAGCGTTTCGTAAAAGAAATTTTATTAATCAAAAGATGTAAATCTTAAAATTAAGTTCCTTTTATAAATTGAATAAAAAATTGAATAAATTCATTTTTTTATACATATGTATGTATATGAAATTCAAAAAAAAGGAAAAATGAAAAATATAAAAAAATTAATAGTTTTTGTTGTTGTAGAAATTCATTTAAAATTTTCCCAAAAACAAAATTATAAGCCAATCTCAAGTTTTTATTGATTATATATTTAAGGAAATAACTTAAAAAAATAATCGTTGATCCGTTTTCAAGGTAATGGGTTTTCAAACAAAACTTTATTGAATATTTTTTCGAACATTTTTATACGCAATTTCGAATTCAAGGGAGCTGCTGCATAAAAGGTTTGATCGAAATAGTTAGAACCGTTAATGAGAATGCCGAAAAAGAACGGTTTAATGACAAGTACCATTAATCTTAATTTTTTTTAACAAAAATACAAAAGTATAGAATATTTTTTTTATCAAATCGTAGGAGTCGTTTTTGAGATAAATAAGATTTATCATAACGGCTGTATGGCATTGAAAAATCTCGACTTCGAATTTTTCAAAATGCAAAATGTACCCTAATACTTACATAGAAACTATATTTCAAGTAAAAAAAGTGCTTATTTTTTGGTTAACTTTCACGACCGAACATTTGCTGTGGAACGGTTTTCGAAAATGCTTTTCTTTAACACTTGTCGTACGTCACCATTCATATACGAATACATACAGAGAGGGCCATCTAGTGGTTTCTTTTTAATTCATAGGTTATTTTGACACTGACAGCTGTTTCCCGCTCTAAATCCTGACAGAAAGTCAGTATCATACCTCCGCGGAACGAAATGAGTCGCTTTACGCTTTAACAAAGTTGGGAAATATTGAAAACCTATTTCCAAAATGAGTGATGTGTAGCCCAAATAGTGGGTTTTTTGAAAGGAAGTTTTGGCCGAAATTAATCACCCACCGCTCCTGCTGTACGCAAGTTTGTGCAAGAAGTTCGTGAGACTGGTATGCTAGTGGACAAAACTCATGGTCCTCGTCGTCCTACGGTGCGCACAGACGAGAATGTGGCTGCTGTAGCCGTGAGTGCGAGACTCAATTCACGATCATTAACTCGCCATCGATCTCAACAGCTCAACATTTGATCCACTATCCTGAAGAGCATAAAGCACAAAGGCAAAAAGATTTCGGATTATTCGCTTACAAGGTCCAATTGACTCAGTAATTGAAGGCGCGCGACCATTCACTTGAAGAACGTTGTGTAAGGGTGTATCATAAGATTTTGCTCAAAATTCACAGTCAATAGTGAAAACGTTGACTCGAAGTTTTCCACTATCAGCCCTATTATGAGTATCAATTTGATAGTCGATATTATCTATCAATTAGTTGATAATTTAATTTGGTATTATGGGTATCAACTGGTAATTTTAGATAGATTGTGAATATCTACTAATCAAAAGTTCATTGTGAATGAGTTTTGATCATTTCGTTTGACGTTTCACGTTTGAAATATTTATTTGTTTTTTGTTGCCCACGAAAAGCAACATTCTTTCTGCGAAAATGTAAGTTGTTCTTATAAAAAAATCATCATAACTCCTTTCAAAAAACAATTCTATCGAAGTCATTATTCTTTTTAACTTTTTTCGCTTTTAAAAATCCCGAGTAAATTTGTATGTTTACGTTTCAACCAAGAATTTGTGGTTGATAAGGAAATTGATGTGTATCTATTTTGTTGATATCCGTAATACCATGTCTATCAAAAAAATCATTCACAATAATGATAAAATCAAATAAAATTCACACTCGATAAAAAATGTTGATAGTTGATAGCCATAATACCAACTCTTTCAATTTGTTGATATGTATCAAGTATTTAGTTGATAGTTGATAGCTATAATAGGGCTGTATATTACACACCACAGCCTGTCTGGTTGGATGATTTCTACGACCGAAAATTCAGAATTTTAGCACTTACAGTGACGAGCAAAAGTGGTTAAATGTTTTCGCTTACTTGAAAAATTGATTTAAAGTACCTAAGAGTTTTTAATAGAATTAAAATCTTTTTTATTTTTTTTATTTTGTTTATTTAACAAAATTTTATTATTTATAATAACTTTTTCAAAAAATAATATATTATACAAAACAAAAAATATTCCATTAGGTTTTAGACTTATCCAATTATTATGCACGTTTAAAATCAATTTTTTTTCTTTAGTATTTAGTCCATAAACCTTTATTTTTAATTACTTGCGAGCAACGCTTTGGCATACTTTCCACCAAATTAAGGAAAAATTGCTCTGGAATACGGCCCCATTCCAGCCCCATTCGTTGCCAAAGCTCATGAGTGTTTGATGGACGATTTTTGTTCTGCTCCAACCTTCGCTTCGCATTGACCATAAATTTTCAATTGGATTGAGGTCAGGGCTTTGTGCTGGCCATGTCATCGTCGTAAACTGTTGATTTCTCAGCCATTCCAAAACAATTTTTGACGCGTGTTTTAGATCTCCGTCCTGCTGAAAAGTTATTTCACAATCATTTAAGCCTGTTGATGCAGTAAAAGGTGGTAAATTTGTCGTCAAAATGCCCAAATATTTTTCTTTGTTCCTGATGCCATCGATTTTTACCAAAGGACAAACAGGGTTCCACGAGAAACAGCCCCAAGCCATAACCGAACCTCGTCCATGTTTCAAGATCTTTTGAATGTTTTGATGTTGTTGAAGTGGTTCTCCACGACGTGACCAATAAAAAGATCTACCATCCATTCCTATTCTTTTGACCTTCGTATGATCCGACCAAATGATTTTTTTCAATTGGTCAATGGTCCAGTGTTTGTGCTTTTTAGGAAAAGCTAACCTGGCTTTAATATTTTTCGCTGTAAGCAGAGGCTTCTTCGGTTTCTCTTTAGCGTTTAACGCAATTCTTTTGAGTGCCCGGCATGCAGTCCATTCACGAGCTGGCTTGTCTATGTTTTGGGCTGCCTGCTTAGGTGTTTTGGACCCACAACTTCTCAACTCTCTTTCCATTCTTCTAGCTTCCATATCAGAAAGCAGTCGTTTCCGTTCTTTTTTTCATTGGGGGGAAATCGATGTTTTTGTTTTTAATATAAAGCACAGAAGTTTTTGAAATTTTCAAAATTTTGGACACTTCACGCGATGATTCACCACTTTTTAGTAAAAAAAAAAATAGTGCGGTCGACGGTATTTTTACAAATTTACCCACAACAAACTATCAACAAATAAAATGTATCTTAACTGTTACTTGTTAAATAGCAGTAAAACAAACAAAGCACAATAGAGAGGAACATCTTTCAATGAACAAACGATGTTAAATCTCTTGAAATTAAAACGTGCATAATTGGACAAAATGAGAAAATTATTATTTTTTTTTGTTTGTATAATATATTATTTTTTGAAAATTTTATTATACATAATAAATGTGAGTTAAATAAACAAAATAAAAATAATAAAAAAAGATTTTAATTCTATTAAAAAATCCTTAGTTAAATCAATTTTTCAAAAAAGCGAAATCATTTGACAACTTTTGCTCGTCACTGTATGTATGTAAGTGTTATATTAATTACTTGCCATCTGAAAATTTCTAGCCTTGGTGAAAATACGATAAAAGTGATGTCTATTTTTGATCTTAGATATTCCTTTTGATAGTCAATTTGTACTGCATAAGATTAGTGATTGAATGAAGTTTAGGTTCGTCATATAGTTGAACAATTTTCGCATTGAATATTCTTACGTAGAATATAATAGTTTATTCACTTTATTTTTTGTTTTTTATAACATCTTAAAACTTGGAGGAATTCATATGAATTCATATACATACATATGAATATATGTAGGTAAGGTACGTGCTTTAATTTAGAACAAAGTCATAGGTAAATATACAATCTATCGTATGCCTAAATTATAACAGGTATAAACAAAATGGTTTTTCCAGATGGGATGGCACAAAAACAAAACGTATGTATTTTGTTATGTTAGTAAAAATATAATTTAACCCTTACAGTATAAAACAACCCTCAATCCAATATTTTCTATCTTTCATTTAATACATATCTATCCTTTGCATTCAGTAGGGATCTCTTCTGTTTCACTAATGTCCTGGGCAGAAGGACATTTTTATGCCACCATTACTTCGTTTCTTCCCTATAAACTTAGCTATACGTACAAGAATCTAAACATCCGGCCAACTGCCGAGCAACTACACACTCGCACCACGCATCCTGATAATATCTACACACACTTTTAAGAAGGCTCTGATGCTGTTTGTTGTTACCTAAAACTTTCCAATGTTGTTGGATTTGCTAGTCTCTGCACATCGAAGTTTTGGAACATTCCAGACATATACAAGCAATTATGTTCGCTGCATCTACCTTGAAGCTCTAGAATTTTCCACACCTGGTTTCGATGCGAAGTGCATGTGGAGAAAAAATATAAATAATTGCATATACATACATATGTGTACCATATAAGGCACTTAATCTCGCTCTCGCACGTACGTTACATACGCACCTCGATTCCATTCTATTGAGGCCTTTTTTTTTGTATTGGAAAGGACTAACACAGTTCGCTTGTTCCTGAAAATATGAAAAACACCTAGATGTTTCCTATTAAATTTCGCGATTACATAATAATACCATAACTTTAGCTGTCATTCCTCTTGCTTCCTTGAAAAAAAAGGAGAAGAAAAGTGTGTAGGTACATGTGTACTTAAATATTTGTTCTACCTACACAAAACAACATCCACTATCTCAGCATGGGGTGTTTAAGAGTTTTGGGCGCCCCGGCGAGTGGTGGGCAATTCAGGGCGGAAGCTGCTAAAGCAGAGTGAACAAATAAAATCCTTTAGTTCCGCTTACGATGGGAATGAGATCCTCCCTGAAAATCGACGGAGTATAGGTACATGAATTTATTGATTTTCCCAAATAACATTTGAAATTCAACCAACCACCATCGAATACCGGAACACCGAACAACCACCACTACCGCACCGATTGAACATTCTGGCGAAAAACTTTAAGAGGAGAATCTTGGTTTCAGACTTATAAGGTGGTTTCTTTTTTAATATTAAAGCTTTTTCATTTATTTATGTATTTTCAAACAGGAGAAAGAAACAAGACATTTTTGAATTATTGGATTCAAGAGATACTTTTGTTTCGATTGTCCTTTAAATTCCTGGAACTTTTAGACATTTCAGGTGCCTACGAGTATGTACTTGAAAAACTAAACTCTTCAAGTATGTTTTCTCAGCACTTAATTGAATGGTGGTAAACGGGAATCATAATTTTAAAACTGAGATTTTGTTTTGAACACTGAGGCCTGTTTTATTAAACCGATTCAAAACAGCTTTTAACGGCCTCTAGACAAAAATGACATTTCATCCCTCTTATGATACTTGAACGATTGATTTGTGAGGACCTTTTTTTTGGTAAGTTAACTTCTTTTGAAATCAATTTTTTGACATAAAATCGAATGTAAACTAAATGGGTTTTCATTGAGAGCTTGCTATATTTAAATTTGAGTGAGCTTGCTATCTTTGAGTGAGATATCATTGGAATTTAGTATTTATTTAGAAGACCCATGTATTCCGTTATGTGCCGAATTTAACATCATGTCCAATTTTCCACAACTCTCGCGCATAAATCCGGCTTAATTTGACCAAGGGCATTGATTATGTTGGCTTTCTGGGCAGTGGTGGCTTGCGATTATTTGACATAGACCTGTGACGTAAGAAAACCTTGCAAGAAGAAGTCTATTGGGGTCAATTCGCACTATCTCGATGGCCAATTCACATGGCCTCTATACGTGAGATAACCATGTTCGGAAATTGTTCATGCAAAATGTCCATTGTAGCAGGGGCTGTGTGACACGTAGTGTCGGCTGTCGGCCGTGCTGTTGATCGTTGTTAATATCATCCACTTCGATCCAAAAGAAATTGGTTATCATCGACGGAAAGGCCTCGCCGTTGACAATAATGGTCTGACCAACGTAACGTGTTGTTCTAAAAGAGTTATGGACCTATGATACTGCCAGTCCACACCAAACAGTGACTTTGTCTAGATGCATTGCAATTTGGTTGATGAATTGTGATCTTCCAAAATTCGATAATTTTGCTTTTTGACCAACCCATTCATCCGGAACTGGCCTCTGGCTGATTATGGTTTTTCGAATGAAATTGCGGTCAACTTCCAATTGTTGTTCCAGCAGAAGATCAACTTTCTTATTTTATGAAAGTTGATCTCTTGTTTTCAAATATTGTTGAACGTAATAGCTCTCCATGTTGATTTAGCAAGACAGATTAAATGAGATGTATGCAACAGGATTAAACTTCCTTAAAATAAAAGACGGACATTATTTTTCATCCCAGAATCAATTTAATCTTAATTCCCGCGCTTTTAGGAGTCTTTATCTTCGAGCCTGGTTTCGTACATATTGTTAAGTACAGAGATTCTTTCTTTACCCGCACTTAACCTATGTGGGTAGAGCATTTCCAGCTCTGTTTTTCCCTCTCATTGTGATATAAATACAAACATTTTTAATCCTTTCCACTTTGCTTAATATCACACTGTGCTGTCTAACGTCTAAGGGGTATTTATATTTTCTGCCCTCTTATCCAGATCAAGCACTTTTTCAATCGAGTGTTCATTATTCTTTGTCGCATTCAACCTGGAGGGGAAGACCTTGGCGAAAGCATTGTTGTTCCTTCGATCCTATGAAATGTTAGTTTGACTCTCTGGACTGCATCCACATCTTGGTCCACGTGATAGAATTATCGGTAGTATTTCCTCCTTTGTTTTCCTTCTATCGTCGAATAAATTTGATGTCGAAAGATTCCACTCTCAGACCTCCCTTTTGGCTTATCGTTCAACACTCGTGGCTATAAAGCCAGGATTGGCAGTGTTAGGGTCCTATAGAGCGTTCATTTCGTCTGTAAAGTTTTGAACTTATTTGTATCGTCAAGCCGAAGTAGTAGTGGTTTAACAGTCTCATTCTTCGTCTCCATTTATGTAGGTGTCATTCGTGGAATTTATATTTATTCCCAGGTAGATTAACTCTCTTAATACGAGTGCTTCGAAGTTGTTGTTATTAAAAGGGAGAGTTAATAGTTCGGTTTTCAGATATGCTTCCACACGTGGAGTAAAACAATATGTTCGGTTGGTTCTTAAATCCAGCAGGCCTGCAAAAGGGGAAAGTTCAATGTAATTTTACAAAAACGTGTGCTTGACTTCGGTCCCAAATATTTTTTTTTCAATTTTTGGTTTAATAATTGAAAAAAAAAATTGAAATCTGTCAATGTTCTTCAAGTTTTGGTTATTATATAAAAACACTGACGCAAAATTTTAAAAAGATTGGTATTAAGGTATTAGTATGATCCTACTTAACAATTTGCTAACTTTAAAGTAGGTTGCTAACTCTTTCTTAATTTTAAACATTTTGTAACTGTAAATTGCTTCTGAACACACCCAAAGTAATGACAGTTCATGCAAAAAATTAAGTAAACAGACCTGTTTTGATATTTGGAAATGTCAAAGAGTCTTATGAAGTTAGCCCGATACTAAAAAAACACAGAAAGTATGATGCTATACTGGAATAAAATTTGCAAAATCGTCGTTTTTACTAAGTCTCATACTAAAACATCTTTAACATCGTACTAACTAAAAAAAAAATAAAAATTTTGCTCCACTATTTTTAAATTTAAACAAAAAAAAAAATAGAATGTTTAAGCAGATAGATTACGGTTTCTAAGTAGTTCCCTTATGGGAAGAAAGTTCTTAAAAATTTTCGATTTTTCGGGTGTTCCGCAGGAAATCTACCTAGGTCCACTCTTGTTGTTTTATATTTATTGTTGTCCTACCAAGGCATATTATTCATTCCATTTGTCTATTATATGCAGATGATCTGAAGATATACAACGAAATAAAATATTTGTTTGGTGTTAAAGCAATGGTTTTGTATTGAGTACCAATCGGCTACTTGAAAGTGACAGACGTCTTTTCTATTCTGTGCGGTATAATACTAAGAAAACAAAATTTCTAAGAGATCTCGTTCTCCGAACAGTGAAGACACCATGTCTTCACTAAACAAAACCCAAAAAATTTGCTCTGTAGAGCATAATCGTTGGATACCTTTGCAAACCCATCCAGATACAGACATTGATATCGTAGTGGATGAAATTGTCGAAAATCCAACAGAATCTAAAAAAAAAACTAAAATTCCCTCGGTGTGCGTTTTGCAAAAAACGAGTGAAAATGTCCATGAATTATTCCGTGAACTGAAAATGGAACTTTATAGTGTAAAGAAAATGTCGATCGGAATTAAAATTAATTGCGGAAGCCTTGAAACTCATGGCAAACTCTGTGACGCGCTTAAAGCAAAAAATTGGCAATTCTTTACCCACGATTTGCCATCAGATAGGTCCTTTAAAGTCATGCTCTATGGGTTACACGAAATAAAAGTTGACATTCTTAAAAACGAATTATCATCACTTGGTCTTAAATGCATAAATATTAAAATGATTAAAAAAACATATGATTGTTTCACTGACATTTTGTATTTAATATATCTTGAATGTGGTTCAATAAAATTAAATGAACTTAAGAAACAATTTCGTTCAATATTTAAAACTGAAGTTAAATGGGACTTCGCCCGAAGGCAAAGGTCCAAATTGACGCAATGTTACAACTGCCAAATGTACGGGCACGGCGAGAAGAATTGTCACATTAAAACACATTGTGCTAACTGCTCTCTGAATCATGAAACAAAAAATTGTGATTCAATCAATATAAAATGTGCAAATTGTAGCGAAACCCATAAGGCCAATGACCCAAATTGCATAAGCCGACAAAGTTTTTGCAAAATAAGAGAAAAATTGTCATCACGCAATAAAACACATCATAGAACAGCAATTGCAACAAAAACAGTGCACCAGCAGCGCCAGCATACGTTTACAACAAACATCAGCGACTTTCCAGCACTCTCGCCACACAACAGGCCGAAGGTGTCAAACTCAACTGAAGCTGTAGATGCAAACAAAATATTAATAGATAACAACAAAGGTTATAATGCATGGTCTAACACTCCAAAAACCGGTTTGAATGGTACAAACGAACTCTTCTCCATGGAAGAGATTAACTCGCTCACTGCAGAAATGATTACTCTTCTTGGTCGATGCAATACAAAGGCCGAACAATTTAATACGATTGCACAATTAGCTGTTAAGTATCTTTATTCAGGTAAATAATGATGAGTGATAACTTTAAGATAAATTGTTGGAATGCTAGAAGCATTCGAAACAAAACAATAGAATATTTTGCTTTTCTAAGCAAACATAACATTGATGTTAGTTTACTTAGCGAAACTTGGTTAGACAACAATGTAAATATTTCAAATAAAGACTACCTTTGTTATCGTTTAGACAGAGATGAGAGAAGTGGGGGCGGTGTTGCCGTTGTTGTTAAGAGAACTATAAAACATAAATTACTACCAATTGTTAAAACTAAATTGATTGAAAATATTGGTATTGAAGTACCATTTAGAAATGGACAGTCAATAAAAATATTTTCGATTTATTTTCCGGGTGGTTCTTCGTCGCCTAGTAAGAGGTATGATTTTAGAAATGATCTGCGAAAATTAGTCACAACATCTGACATATTTCTAATTGGTGGAGATTTTAATTGTAGGCATAGGGACTGGGGCTGTGTCAGAGCTAATCCATGGGGTAATATACTTTCCGACTTGAATTCCAGACATCCATTTAATGTTTTATATCCCCCCCACCCTACTTGTATTCCCACTAATAATCTAACACACCCTTCCACACTAGATATATTCCTCACTAACATGCCTGAGATTTTTACTCAACCTTACGTGGAAAATGATCTTAGCTCGAATCACTTACCAGTAATTACAGAAGTTAGTTCCACCCCCGTAGAAAAATGCAATATTATTTACGATATTAAAAATACAAACTGGAAGAGATTTAAAAGTAAAGTGCGACAAAAACTTAGAGAAACATCGGTAATTTCTTCAAATAATATCGATATTGCTCAAATAGATGAATCTGTGATTACATTCACAAGCTTAATACTTGAGAGCATGGAGCAGTCCGTTCCAAAAAAAAATGTACGGCGTTTTAACGGTAATGCCCTTCCTCCTCAAATAATAGAAAACATAAAAATAAGAAACAAATATAGAGCTTTATGGATTAATACTCGACAAGAATTCTACTACTCGGAAATGAAAATTTTGAACGAGATTATTAAATCATCGATTGCCCGCTTTAGAAACCAAACATGGAACCATAAGTTGCAAGGGTTAGATAAAAGAAGTAAACCCTTTTGGAACTTAGTAAAAGTTATTAAAAAGAAAAAGGTCCATATTCCGGCTTTCAGGATAGGAAACACAGTGCTACTTTCTAATGAAGAAAAAGCAAGCGCTTTAGCTCATGAATTTTGTACTAACCATTCAGTTTCTAGTAATATAACTAGTAACAGTAGTATAGAAAACCATGTTACTGAATCTATACATGCACTTAATAGAAGTAACATTGATATTACGGATGACATAGTATCTATTCAAGATTTAGCTGTTATCTTAAGAGGCCTTAAAAATGGTAAGTCTCCTGGATTTGATGGGATCAAAAATATATTCTTAAAAAATCTTCCGAAAATAGGTATATTATTTTTAAAAACGCTATTCAATGGATGTTTCAAAGTGGGTTATTTCCCAAGTGCGTGGAAAATGGCTAAAATAATCCCCATCGCAAAACCGGGCAAAAATGGTAACTTGCCATCCAGTTATAGGCCAATAAGTTTACTAAGCTCGTTAAGTAAGTGCTTAGAAAAAATAATTAAAAATAAATTATTGCAGCATGTTATTCAATTTGACATCTTGCCACAAGAGCAGTTTGGTTTCAGGAGCAATCACAGCACAGTTCACCTAGTGGATAGGATAACCAAAGACATTAAGAGTAATTTTATTGCAGATAGAAGTACGGGGATGGTGTGTCTTGATGTTGAAAAAGCATTCGACTCTGTTTGGCACGAAGGGCTGATTCACAAACTCCTTGTTTTGAATTTTCCACTATACCTAGTTAAAATAATTTCATCCTTCCTTACAAAGCGAACATTCAAAGTTTCGGTTAATAATTGGTATTCTGATTTATTTGAAATTGCTGCAGGTGTACCCCAAGGATCTGTACTTGGCCCATTTTTGTATATTATATACACACATGATTTTCCTAAACCTCATAGCTGTAAAACTGCAATTTTCGCGGATGATACGTGTATTTATTCATCAGATTCAAATGGTTTCATCATTGAAACAAATTTGCAATCTGCTCTGAATTTGGTTCAATCGTATTGCGACGACTGGAAAATAAAATTAAACGCTTCTAAGACTCAGGCTCTCTTTTTTACTAGAAAAAGAAAAGCCTGTTTCTTGCCAAGTAATCAGCTTCAGTTGAATGGGGTTCAGGCGGAATGGAAATCAAGTGTCAGGTATCTTGGGGTACACCTGGACAAAACATTGACATTTGGTGTGCATATTCAGGAGACACTAAATAAATTAAATGTGGCGATAAAAATTCTATATCCTTTTATCAATCGTAAATCAAAATTGAGTGATGCAAACAAATTGACAATATTTAAAACAATATTCCAAAGCATAATGCTATATGGTGCACCTGCCTGGGGAATATGTGCTAAAAGCCATATTCGCAGATTGCAAATAATGCAAAATAAAATCTTAAAAATGATGCTTAATCTCCCTTGGCACTATTCTACCGAAGATCTTCACGCAAAAGCGAAAATCGAGAAAGTTTCAACTCGTATCTCAAAATTATATGAACGTTACATTGTATCATGCAGTTGTTCCGATAACAACTTAATATTAAACTTAACAACTTAAGCTGTTGAAAATTTGTTTATTTATTCAACTTTGTATTTATGCTATATTTATATTGTCTTGTATAATATATTGAATTACTTGTTTTTATTTATCTATTTGTTTTGTAATTATTTGTATGCTTATTTATTTACGTATTTATTATATTGTTATTTATCTATTATTTATTTAATTGTTTATTTATTAATATTTATTTATTTATTTAGTCATTTATTTATTTGTTTATTTATTAAATTATTTATTTATTTATTTATTTATTTACTTATTTATTTATTTATTTATTTATTTATTTATTTATTTATTTCATTATTTTTTGATTATATGTTATATTTTGTATTCTTATTCTATTATTTATTTAGTAATTACAACTGTAATTATTATTTGTTTGTTTATTTATTTAGTTAAATTATTAATATTTATATACATTCTGTGATAGGACAAATTATACTTATTTATTTATTTCTCTTTATTATGTATTAAAATAAAAATGTAATCAACATCTTAAGTTGTCGACCAATCGCCTCCACTTCTTTCTCTCTACATTAAAAATGTATTTTTTTTTCCAATTAAATGAAGGTTTTATAGTAGCTTTTCCTTCAAAAATACTCAAATCTGTGATATTATATTGAATAAATGTTATATAAGTTTTCAGTAGTAAGGTAGAAAACTACCGTTTCTCTGTAAATTGTGCAATTTAGGTTTTAAGAAAAGAAAAAAAAAAAATGAATACAGCTACAATAAAGATTCTTTAAAAAAAAAAAAAAATGGTTTTGTATTTTACCTTACTAACTTCGATTTATCAGTTTCTCATTATTTGTAAAAAGAAAGTCAAAAAGACCTAATATCCTTTAGAGTATATCGAAAGAGGGTCAAACACGTTTCACAAAGTTTGCTTTTAGGAAATGTTATTGGTCTTTAAAAAACACCATATGAAGGATGTGCCTTGATAGATCTAAAACGTTTTATCATAAGACGTGAAATGTCACTTTGTGAGTGGTCACATTAACTGTTCATAATTGTTTCATTGTTCTAGTACGACATTTAAGACCATACATAGAACTAACTACTGTATTAATGATCCAATAACTTTGGCTTCTTTAAATTACAATAAATATGAGCACGTAATCGATTTTAATATGAGTCGAAATTTATTCTGAATACTGAAACAATACTTAGAATTATTAAGTGAAATTTGGAACATATTATCTTCGATATATAATGAATCATTAAATACAATTTGTTTTTAAATCCATTTTGTTTTTTAGTATTTAAAGTTTGTTCAAAGTTAAAAAGATCCAGTTTTGGCCAACCAAAATGTGGATTTTCATTATAAATTCTCTTCTTATTTATTTTTTTTTTTACTTCCAAAAAGTGTAAAAAATATTGCATTTCAAAACTTTAAGGAAAATATTTTTTTGAATTTTGAAAAAAAAAATCTATTTTTTTTTTTTTTGGAAAATTCAATATTTTAAAAACGGCTTAATATTTTTTTTTGTAAATTTAATTTTTATTCGAACAATAATAAAAACTTTAAATTGGCGTACCAAAATTTTTTCTTAAAAATGTTTTAAAATTTTTTTCTAGAATGCCAAAAAAAACGCACGATTTTTGGGAATTTTTTTCTCGGAAACCTTATTGTTATTAGGTAAAAACATATTTTTTTTCAAATAATGAATACATTCGTCAAGAGTACAAAAAAAACTTGTTTGTCTTAATTTTCGAATTTTGGCCGAATTATAGTGGGTGCCAACGTCGACTCATCAAAAAATACATTGTCCCATTGCGGACAGTTAATCTCCGGATCTACTGAACCAATTTTCAAAAAACTTGTCGCAACTTGATTGTTTTCTAAGACAATTTGCCACAATTACATATGTTATTAACTAATAAAGTTTCCGAGAAAAAAATTCCCAAAAATCGTGCGTTTTTTTGCCGTTCTAGACCGTACTAGTACATTAAGAAACCACTACAACGGCTTATAATTTTTGTTCTTGCATAAATTCATATTTGCATAACATTCTCTTTCTATCTCTTACTATACTAAAAGAGCTTAAAAAATAAAATTTATCCCTATGAACAGTTTTCTCTAGTAACATTCATTTTTAAATTCCTAGTCTATTACATAGGAGCAAGTTCGTGCTACCCAGTCGTGCATTTTATTTAAATCCTTGTTAGGCGCATCTTTCATCGGAAATTCAATTTCGGTTCATTGGAAGAAATTTTACAGAAATGCGACGACGCATTGCGATTATAAAATAAACACCATAATCGTTTGAAACCATGAAAAATCGGTGAGAGAGTGTAATTTATTGTTTCTAAAAAATTATTTTTTCAATTAAGAAATTTTTTAAGAAATGTAATTAGAAGCACCGAAAATATCGGCCAAATTGCCGCGGCGAACTCGGCGGGACACCTCCATCCAATGGTCCTAATTTTGAATGACGCTGAGGCATAATTTAGGTTCTATGCCGTTAATGTGCCGAATTATCTCATCCTTTAGCTCTTGAATTGTTGCTGGCTTATCGACGTACACATTTTCAAATCACATGATCTTGGCGGCCAATTGACATCGCCACCACGTGAGAACACGGCCATTGAATTTGTCGCGCAAAGAGCTATTGTTTCGTTAGCTGTGTGGCAAGTGGCACCGTCCTGTTGAAACACATATCGTCCTTTTTCTTGAGAAAACAAAAAAAAATATAGTTTTTGAATTAAAAATAGTTTCTTAGGCCGGAAGGCACTAGATTTAAGATATAGTTTAGCTTAGAGCGCCCGCACAGGGCCAGTAAGTTAGTTTTAAGTTAGTGGATAATTAGGCTAGTTTTTATGAATTTTTGTCTAGCTGTAAGTAGTTTTAAGATAAATGAAAAATAAAAATGGATTTAAAAAAAAAAAAACATATCGTCCACATCCATATCTTCCAATTCGGGCCATAAAAAGTTCGTTATCATTTCACGATAGCGAACACCATTCACAGTAATTACCTGACCGGCCTCATTTTGGAAAAAATACGGCCCGATGATGCCGCCATCGCCAGCCCATAAACCGCACCAAACAATCACTCTTTGTGGGTGCATTTGTTTTTCGACAATCACTCTTGGATTATCATTCGCCCAAATGCGGCAATTCTGCTTATTGACGAATCCACTGAGGTGAAAATGTGCCTCATCACTGAAGATGATTTTCTTCGAAAATTTAGGTGATGTTCACATTCAACATCGGCCCTTAAAATTTAACCACCCTTTACATGCGATTCAATCGTACATTTTTGTTTTTCTTTGAGAAATCCTTAATAATTTTAAAATACTTAAATATGCCAAATAATATGAATTTCAAGAAAAGATTTTTTCTTCTTGAGGAAATCAAACATTCAAAAGATTAAAATTGAATTTTGAAGAACAGGATACTTTCAGAAATCACCTAGATTTTTTGTTTAAAAATTCCTTTGAGCTTCAACAAAATTGTTGAAATTGAATATCTCAAAAATCTGACCTGCGCTGAATCTGCGCTTTTAGGAGTTGTGATTCGAATTTGGAATACTGAATGCCATTGGAAAAATAGTGTCTGCTTTCTGCTTCGAAAAATTATAGTAATTAATATCATAAGATGACCAGTTTTACCCCACTGTGCGTTGAGTTCTTATTTATTTGATGAAACAATGTAATTTCCTATTGATAAGCATAAAAATGGACTCATGTCCTAAATTATATTACAAAATAAATTTTACAAGTGAGCATCGAAAGAAAGGATATCAACCATATAAATTCATCAAAACAAATATTATGATTCTCAGAGCATAAACAAATCCGAATTCGGAAAAATTTGGAAAGCTTTCAACAAATATAACAATCTATCGCAAAGAATTATAATATACGATTTAAAGTTCCATGTACACATGGGAGGGCAAAGCATCCAGCAAGTGTTCTTCTGGTGAAGCACTAAAGCAACACCTACATCTTCTTAGGCCAAAAACAGGCTCATATTGTTGCCAGGCGGATCCGTGGATATAGTGCACTTATTTCGATATATGTATGTTTTTTTTTGGGGATGGTGCTATCTTCCGGTTGCTGCGAAAAGTCAGCCTTGAAACTTGAATATGGGCTGTTCACAGGACTGACGAAGGAAAAGCAGCATAATACTGCTCTTCTCGTCGCGTCTCGTGGTCATCATTTGAAGGCAGGTACATAGCCTTGGGTGTGCTGTGCGTATTGCAAAATGTAGACAGCAGAATGAAAAAGATAAAGGATATGCGTCTGCAGTGCCATAAAAGGAGCGACAATATTAGAAGTGTGGCCAAGGCACCACCACCGGCCCGAGCCGACCCGATTGAACGACCGACCGTTCCTATAGCAGCTCGGGCAACCATCTGAACCATCTGGAGTAGCTCGTCCGAAAATTATTTCCCAGGACCAGGACCAGAACACGAAATAGCTTGGCCCGTTGAATGGATGGCGCATATTCTCTCGTTTGTGTGTTGTAGGCTATATGTAGTGAAGTGTTGTGGTATTCCTGGCATTAATTGGGTGGCACTCCACCAAAGTATAGAGGTAAAGGAGGCTAAGAGCGAATGGATCGATTTCACAGAATCTGATTTCGTTTCAACTTGGTAACTGCGACAATGGCGGGGTGCTTGGTACCTACCCGATGCTCCTCTAGTGTGGGTCGGCTCAAGGGAATCCTGTCGAGCTTTACCAACTCGCAAAATTGATTTATATTTATTATGGACTAGGAAGGATAGATACACACATGAAATCACCATAGTGCAAGCAGGACTAACCTTTCCCCTTTCTCGTTTACACCAATTGCTCTATACTTCACTTTGGTCTATAAGTCCTTGACAGATGAAGAGTGAATATGAGATTGTTTTTTTTTTCCATCTTTTTATTTTTGTTAGAAAGGGTTTGAAATGGTGAAGGAAAACCTACTTAAAATGTTGATGTATACCTATCAATATATGCGATGGGTTTTTCTTTATGCCTATATATATGTATATATATCTGATACTAACTTTGGTAAAAGGGTAGGTTTGGCTGCACTAAAGCCACCCATCTAAAGATAGATGGGTGACTGCTTTGAGGGGGATGTGAAAACCTGGAGGATGTATACCTCAACTCGTACATATAAGTTTGAAAAAGTTTTTTCTTCTTATTTCAGTTTTTTTTTTTTATGTCAACTGTTCTGCTAGGGCCCATCGAACAATGTACTGAGTTTTTTTTTGTTATTTCTTTAGCAATTTATTTTTTCGCGAACTTCACTCCACACTGTTAAATGTTTTATTTTCTTTTTTGTTCAATGAAATTATTCGCATGCGAAGGATACGCCCAAACTATTATTTTGATTTTATTTTTTATTTAGTATATTTGGTGCTTTTACTCTGCACTTTCTGTGTGTGTGTGGGAAGAGTGCAAGAAGCAAAACTTCAAGGATGCATTTAGCATTAAATTGATAGTATGTATTAGATAACATATTAGGAATCTCATTAAAATAATATAATAGCTTTATTATTTATTTTCACACACTTATACAT
This sequence comes from Chrysotoxum bicinctum, assembly GCA_911387755.1. NCBI lineage: Eukaryota > Metazoa > Arthropoda > Insecta > Diptera > Syrphidae > Chrysotoxum > Chrysotoxum bicinctum. The sequence goes on from OU426989.1 coordinate 43,880,958, forward strand.
AACTCAGTTTGTAGTGTATGTCCCGAAATTAAGATATTTTTAAAATCCGAATGACTAGTGGTAAGAGTGCGGTGACCATAATTTAAATTCCAAATATGGAACGATACAAAAATCAAAGATTTTAATACAATTTTCTTTTATTATACTTTTTGTTTTATAGATCAATAATTTTTTACCCAAAATAAGAACCTAAGGTTATGGTTTTGGTTGCAGCGATTTTTACACGCGTGAGTGAGCGATTTCAAGCTTTCAATCGCTAGATTTAACGATCGATCAACTTTTTAAGTGGAGGAAAATTGATTACCCTATCGGAAGATGTTATAATTTTTGCAAATGGCGTCGCAATCATATCTGACATTTGTGAAATAGACAGCTACAGTATAAACAAACTCGGAAGAGCGTGGAATAATTGTGTTGATTTTTTTTGACAAATAATCGGTGGGTGGTGTAAGGTAGGTAGGTTGGAGTGGCTGTCTAGTTGTTGTTGACTCACTTAGACCTCAAGGATCCGTTGTGATACCACTAAAGAAGTTACTCATGGGAGAGTAATGAATTTAAACAAACCATTTCGTGCTTTTAATAAAGTAAGAGAGACATTTCGTGTCGACGAGATAGTTATTCCTTCTATTGGAGAGTGCTGGACATGTACATAGAAGGTGTTGGACTGTTTCTTCTTCCTCCTCGTCCATGCAGCTTCTACAGAAGTCATTTGTGTAGACTCCTAGCCTCAAAGCATGTCTACCTATGAGGCAGTGTCCTGTTATAACTCCGATTGTAGAGCTTATATTTTGTCTGCTCAGGGAGATCAAGTCTTTTGACCGTTTAAGGTCTATGCTTGGCCATATTTGTTTGGTTGCCAGGCAGGTGGTACCCTGTGACCATCTAGCATTTGTTGATTCTAGAGCATGTTGTTTGAGAAGATATTTGCATGTAGCAAGTGGTGTTCCTATGTTATGTTTTTGTCTAACAGTAGGCAGAAGTGTTCCGTTTTTGGCGAGCTCATCGGCTTTGCAATTTCCCGGAATGTCTCTGTGGCCCGGCACCCAAATGAGGTGAATATTAAACTGTTCTGTCATCTCATTGAGAAATGATCGACAATCGTGGACTATTTGAGAGTTTGTGGAGACAGACACGAGAGATTTGAGAGCGGCTTGGCTGTCCGAGAAGATTCGTATATCCTTGCAAGATATAACGTTTTCTTTGAGCCAGGATAGTGCCTCTTTAATCGCCATTACTTCTGCCTGGAATACACTACATTGATTGGGAAGTCTATATGAAAGACTGAGATTCAGTTGTTTCAAATAGATACCACTTCCAACGCCGTGATCGGTCTTTGAACCGTCTGTATAGAAGTGTACCGCATTGTCTTCCAGGGGTCTCTCTTCTTCCCAAGACGATCTTGAAGGGATGGAAACAAGGAAGCTGTTATTGAATACCATTTTTGGGGTGGTATAGTCTAAGCGATCTGGGATAGATCTGAAATTGTCTAAGATAGTAGTATGACCAGTATTGTTACTGATCCATTGAGAGGTGGCTCTAAGCCTCACGCATGAGTTGGCTGCCACCATTTTGGAGAAGATGTCAAGAGGTGTTAGGTTTAAAAGCACTTCCAGGGCTGCGGTTGGTGTTGAGCGAAGTGCTCCGGTGATGCACATACCTGCTGACCGCTGGACTTTGATGAGTTTATCTAGATTTACCATCTTGTCCAGTGCGGTCCACCATACGACAACTCCATACATGAGTATCGGTCTGATTACCGAGGTGTATAGCCAGTGGGTTATTTTTGGGGAGAAGCCCCATTTTGATCCTGTGGGTGGTGTTAGAACAGCGTGAATTTCGACGTCGATTTCCTAATCGTGTTACACCAACTGGGCAAACATTCCGGCGCTTATAGCTATTCGATTCAAACATAATGGAACCACAAGAGGCCATGCAGGGCGTTGCTGCCAGCTGACTGATCATTCGGCCGAGAATATCGCAACTGTGGCTGAGGCTGCCGATGTCGTTGAGTACGAAGAAACATCAACCAGACGACCTTGACGCGTAATCCAGCAAGTTCGCCCGATTTAACCATCTCAGACTGATTTGTTTAGGGCTACTTAAAGAAATCATTTATGCCAACCAGCCTCAGGACAATCGAAGTCCCTAAGGAGAATATTCAACAGGAATGCGAACAGTTATCACCGGAAATCCTATCTATTAGACAGCTAAAGTGCAATCAGCGTAAAGATAGATATCAACGTCACCAAGCAAGTGTTGATATTTTTTTTGATAATTTAATTAATTAATTTTGATAATTTATTAGTGTTTCCATGACTTTGGAAAGAAGTAAAGTGCAATTGGACGATAGTTAGAGGGGGAGAAAATTCCCTTTTTTTGGAACAGGCTGGACAAATGCTATTTTCCATTCACTCGAAAAGAGACAAGTAGAGTAGAGAAACAGCTCTTCAGAAAATGCGAGAAGTATTATCCGGCTCAACAGATTTGTGTATAACGAGATCCTTCAGTACTATTAACTGTACGAGTGCGGCGGAAGATTTGTTCCATAACATCGTTTGAGGTCTCAATTACAGGAAGATTCATGACTTTTTTTTGGCAGCGTGGAGTTAGCAGCAAAGCAAATTTGCTTTTTCTTGGGAGCTGACATAAGGAGTAATATTAAAGACGATTGTTGGAACCGAGGACATAGTAGTATTTCGAAAATGTTTTACAAATGACCAAAAATGTTTACTACTTCTGGGACATTTTAGTATTTTTTTTGAAGAACAGTGACCAGTTAAAGTTCCTGAAGAATTCATTTGGACCATTCCAGTTGGCTCTCTTGTATTGCTCAACGGTTCTCTTAGGGATTTTTTTTCTGTTCCACTTAAAGTTTACTATTTTTATATCATCTTGCTTAAAATCGCTATAGGTAATGCTGTTCAACTTTAAGCCTTGCAATCAGCACGGGGTGGTCTATCTGCGGTATTTAATATTTCCTGGAGAAGAAGACAAGATTAGTATTTTCAGGGTTTACACCGAGCCCTCACCAATTTTTCCAGTGCGTTAACTTGTTAAGAGCATTTTGAAGAAGTTATTTCAAGGTGTTAGGATGCTTTTCAGATACTGCTGTAGTAACATATAGTCCTCCCTAGGCACATTAGTATCTCATTTACTACCAAGTTCCAAATGAGGGAGAATACATTTTGTTAAGTACATACGAGTACATTTCATCAAGTGCAGTAATAAAACGAATTTGGTACAAAAACAAGAACAAAAAGAGGTGACTTATGTAAGTGTTATGGACTCAGTCACAAAAATTAGACCCATGAAAAATCAAACATATACCCAAAATAGGTCTTCTAAAGGTGCATACTATCGTATATGCTTGCGTTTCTATATGTGTATTTCAAATAACATACAAAAAGTTTCACTTCAAGATTGCTTGCAACCGATTTCATCGCCTAATTTGAACACAACTCAATATTTCAATAACTTTCAACCGTTTTATTCACTTACTAGTGCAAGTAAAAATCGCTGCTACTGAAACTATTCGTAGCCGATTTACATACTTTCCTAAAAAAAACTTTAACATATTCCAAAATTTTTCGTTGATAAGTCTCTCATTCCCCCTAGACAACATGGCTTTGTCAAAAGTAGGTCCACAATGACTAATCTAGTTGAATTCGTATCCTATAGCCTCTCAGCCTAAGAGAATGGAAAGGAAGTCGACGTTGTCTCAACCGATTTCAGTAAGGCCTTTGTCAAAATTTCACATAAGTTTATTCTATTCAAACTGTCCAACCTATCGTCTTAAGATAGATTTCTTCCTCCGGGGTTCCACAAGGCAGTCACTTAGGTCCTCTCCTTTTTGTTCGCACTGTTAAAAATGATAAAATGGTCTTCAAATAGTCCCATATCTTACTCTATGCCGATGATACAAAGTTTTTCAAGACCATTTCTTCGACATATGATTTACTCTTCTTTAACTTGACATCGACAGTTTATCTGTCTGGTGTTTGAAAAATTAGAGCTTAACATTGCTAATTGACAATAAACTTTTTCTTCTCTCTTCTACCTTCTCCATTTTCAACCAATTTCAATTGACTCGCTGAGTTAATTCGAGACCTTGGTGTGTTGTGTGATAGAGAGCTCAACTTTTTCACAAATTAATATTAACGAGATTTTTTTGAAGCAAACTCAGTACTATGCTTTGTGAAACAATATTGACTATTTTCTGACCCATTCGTGACCCAATAACCTTTGTTCGCTCTTTTTGAATATTGAATACACCTGTCAAGTATGGACCCCTTATCAACAAAATCATGTATCCTGAATCAAGAGCATTCAAAGTAGTTTATTACGGTTTGCCATACTTGATCTATCTTGGAATAACCCATTGATTCTACCTACGTATCGAGGCCGACTTCTATTAAATAAAATATACTGTTTCGACTTTGACCTCAGTTCACCCTGCTAAAACTTCGTCTTCTTAATCATCCTTCAAATTCCTCTCCAACCCTAGATTAAGATTAAGAATTTGCTTGTATTAAGCCTAATGAATGGGGTTAAAAAGATACAAATCAAATACCACACAAATCCAAATGGCCATTGAATAATTCAAGAATTTGAAGACTTTTCATCTAAGAACAGAATGTAAATAAAATCCAGGATGGGGTCGCACGAATTTGTCACTACCACTGGTGAAAACTACAATTTACACCATCAACAAAATAAATAAACATTTAATTTTGGTTGGGTTCCTGGACCTTTTCTTGTGCCCTGCGTTTTTATAATAATACATCTGTTTTTGTGCATTTTCATTTCGTAAGAGTAAAAACAACTATTTTCACCATTATTCGGCCATCATCGTGTAAATACAACATGAGTATCTGTTTCATAATATGAACTTACAAAAAAGTTCTAACATTTTACCGATGAAAAATTCAGCCTACATTGTGCATGTATGTGCTTTAAAGAGTAACCAATCAATTTAATTGTGCAAGAATATTGGCTATGTGTTCATTTCAATGTGTTCTGTAGAGTTTCCTTCGATTGAATTCAATGCAAAAAAAAAAAAAAAAAATAGCAACGACTATTAGCCATTCGTTCACATTGTAAAACTTGTTTTGGAAATCACAAGCGCAATCGTCATTGTGGCTGTCGTACTAGGCAATGTCATTGACTTTATGATTTGCTGACCCCTTTCATTCTTTTTCTAAGACTTTCTGCTTTTTATGCCTGATCTTATGTGTTTCATTTCCGTAGAGTAAGAATACCAGCAAAATAAGTTATAATTGATAACAAAGGAAGATGAATTTTTGCATAGCCAAAAATAATTGAGAAAATGTAACTTTGCTTATACCAAAATAGTATATCTATCTTATCCATTTAACGATTCTGACTGTAAGTTCTTACATTTTTGTTAAGTTATTTTGATACTGGGGTCGTAATGCGGTCCGATTATTGACTTTATATAATTACAATCTTTAATACATTACGTACTTAAATTAATTATTCATGATATGATATTCACGGGTTTTGTCAGTCTACATTGAGCATTAATTCTGCACATGTAGCCAACGCATTTGCTGCAGTTTGTAAAAATGCACAATTTATTATTAAATGAACAGTTTTCGAACAACTATCAACCAGTCGAAAATTGAAGAACATACATGTGGGTGATTCTACAAACAATGGAATAAAATGATACAAATTTCGGCACGACATTTTTGGAAGCCAAAAGTCGTAAGAATTGTTCTAGTTGATCCTTAGAACGTCTCTTTGCGTTGTTGAAAGCGGCCAGTAAAAAAAATTAAAAATGACAATTTTAAGGACATTTTTTGAAAAAGGATGTTCAGGGGACTGAGTTTTTTTTAAGGTGACTGAATAAATCTTTAGTTTTTTTTGTATTTTCTCTTGGGTACAAACTAAAATATAGAAATTTAATTTAATTAGCCTTTATAAACATACAAATTCATGGTTAATACATAATAACTTAGCATTTTATTAAAAAAAAATAATATATTATAATAAATTTTTTTTTCTACTTAGAATCAATTTAAAATAAATTATATTATTTTTACAAATTTTAAAAATATTTCGTAATGAAGTTCGAAGTTCAACATAACTTAAAAATTCTCAGGTTTCTGAATAAAATATCATTTATTTATTTATTAGCCAGGGGACTGAGACCAGGGGACTGAGGTTTTTCATGGTTTTTGCGCAAAAACGATATTAAGGTTTTATTTAAAAAATCAAAAAAATATATATAATATTACAGTTTCATCAAACCTATACTATACTGCTAAAAAAGATGCCTACTTACATACAAATTTGTTTCGTAAAAACTCACCAGAGGACTGAGAAACTAAACGGACAATCCACGACTTCATGCACAAATGTCTTTTTCACAATACTAACATAAGAAACAGAATCGAGTTGCGCCACGATTTTATTGTAAGGAGACTTGGTTCTTCAAATTGTCAGTGCTGGAAATCTGATCGACATCCTAGTTATTGATATTTTCGACTGTTTCAATATGCCAGGGGACTGATATAAAAAGCGGGGGACAAAGTTTAATTAAGTTTTTTTGTAATAAAATCAATTACTAAAAAGTATTTATCTATTTCGTAGCAAAGATGTATTATTTGGCGTAACTTCGGTGGGATTCATTTTAAAATGAGATCTGAAATAAGAGAACGGTAATAATTTTTCTTTGTGAAAACGCACTGGGGACACGTCAGGGGACTGAGAATCGGACACTTTGAAGATTTTTTGAGCAATATAAAATAAGGTCACCCTAATAATATTGTTAGGCCAGGTAGATATCAGTGAGATTTAATTTTATAAAAAAAAATCAGATTAAATAATTGAACGGATTTCAAAATATTTCTCGGGCCGCCGAAAATTCCATCGTTTGTAGAATCACCCATGTATTTCCAAACGTCATTGTTGCAACTGACTAACAGTAGGGAGATAATATAATACTATGTTAACAAAAAAGTGTACTACAGTGGTCGAAATAAGTATAAAGACAGTCATTCTGAAACTGTTCAATATGCCAAAAGTTATGCAATGTTTATATTCGCCAAACGCTAAAGAAATGAATTCTCTTTTATCTAAAAAAACATTATACCGTTATTCCCAATTTCTTTTGAAAGAGAAGGTGATTTAGTCTTTATAACAAGAAAAGTAGTGCACAAATTGCGAAATAAGTATAAAGACACGGCCTCTGTTTCTCAATATTCCGATTTTTCTGCAATTTTTTCTAAATTAAAAAGTTGTACAGATATTTTTAAGTTATTGTAAAGGTAAATTTCATTTTTGGGTTGCAAAGTGATTTTTAAGAATTTATTATTTAACCATGCCTCGCAGAACTCATTTGAGGGCGGAAGAAAGGGCAATTAATACAACACACAATTGATTGCCACAAAAATTGAAAGATCTGTTTCCGTCGTGTGTAATTTCCTTAATTTGGGGGAAAATTATAATACTGTTGGCAGATCCGGTCGACCAAATCTTTTGAACTCTCGGAAAAAGCATATTATTTGTCATGAAGCAAGGCAGAAAAAGCTAAATGCTAGGCAGATTGAACGTAAGTTAGACTTCCCCGTTACTTTTAGAAGACTGTAGCAAGTGTTGAAGGCAAATCATAACTTCGTTACACAAAAATGATGAAAAAACCGCAGCTACAACAACATCATAAAGAAGGAAGATTCAGGTTTGCAAGAGATCACATGTCGTGGACCAAGGAGTGGGAATCCGTTATTTTTAGTGATTGAAAAAAAATAATTTGGATGGCCTCGAAGGTTTTAGCTATTTTTGGCGTGATTTGAGGGACGAAAAGCAATTAAAATGAGTCGGCACTCTGGAGGTGGCAGTGCTATGGTTTGGGGTGTTTTTGGTTTTCTTGATAAAATTCCCTTGATTTTTGTACAACCCAAAATGAATGCCCAAAAATACAGAGAGATGCTGGAATATGCCTTCGATAAATTTGGAGACATTTCTGCCGGCAAAAATTTTATTTTCCAGCAAGATAATGCTCCCGTTTATAATGCCAGTTGTGTTCGTGAATGGTTTGAAGTCAGTGGAATCCAGTGTTTGGCATGGCTTTAATCAAATCGAAATTTGTGGGAAATAATGGCCAGAAAAATTTATTAAAATATAAAGCAGTACAGAAATGTAGCAGACCTAAAAAGAGCAATTACCGAAGCATGGTTGGAAATCAACGAACAAGTCCTCCAAAACTTGATAGATTCGATGCTGAACAGGTTTTTAATAAGTTAATGAGAATCAAGGTATTGACTTTCAAATTCGTAGGTAACTCGGTGTTAAAATGAATAAAATTCTGACAAATATTGACTGTCTTACTTATATCGCATTTTTTACGCTTCTTTTCCTACAATTAATGACAAATCAACCTCTCTTTCAAAATAAATTGGGGTAACGGTATCATTTTGCTTTGTATTTAAAAGAAAATTTATTTATTAAGCGTTTGGCGAACATAAACATTGCATTACATTTGGAACTTAACTCTTACGTCATATTGAAGAGTTTCAGAATGGCTGTCTTTATACTTATTTCGGCCACTGTACTTTAATGTGCAGGTAAAAACAGTTTATTAAAAATTGTTTCAATATCTAACTAAACATATTTTCATTTTGTTTTCTTAACTTTATCTTATGTGAGTAGGAATTTTGCGATGCCAGTTTTCTTTTTTTTAATTAAATATTCCATTTTTTAAATATAAAACAAAACAAAAGCAAAACACGCAACTGAAAAATGATGATAATTTTGATAGAAATATGATATTTACATGAGAATTCTTAGGTGTGTTTGGGCTTTATATTTTCTTTTACAAATTATAACAATTTGCTGTCAAAACCCATACGAAAAAAACCCATGTTTGCGAGTCTTGGGGAAAATTTCACGTTATCAAATAGGCATTTCACATATTGTAGTAGATTTTCTTAAGAGATTTTTGGTAAACGTCACTTTACTATTTCACAAACATTTTGTTGTTATTAATGTTAAATTTTAATCCGTAGCTTAACCCTTGTTCCATAATTTCGTAAACTCTTGGAATAAATGGGGAATAAGCATTTTTTATTAATATGGTTGTACAAGTCTAGGTAAATAAAGGATTTTTCAATAAGAGTGGGTAGATGTTGAAATGTTTTGTAGAGTTTTTAACAAAATTATAATTTTTATTTGACATCGTTCAAATGCCTGCCTCGTCGAGTGGCGTCCTCTATGTGGCACGTATCAAGATGAGAAGGGGTGAGTCTGTACTTTTCCACTCGATGTGTCGTCGCGGAATTCACGTCTCTATCGTTCTTGCAGGACGTCTTTTTAGTAGAAAGAGCATATGAGTATGATTTCTAACAGTCATACTAGGTTGATGGTTTGATGCATGTAACATGTCACATTCCTATTTGAAGAGTTCTGCTGATAAGCCATCAAAGCCTGTGGTTTTTGAAACCTTCTTCTATAAGCCCATATATGTATCTTCTATACTAGGTGCTGGAATTGGTTGTAGATTGAGTAGTAGGCCAAAGAAGGGCCTACTACTCAATCTACATTATGTCCATTTAGTAACAATTGGAAATGCTGCTTGAATATGTCTACAACTGCATGTCTTTGGTGACTTAATTACCTTGGCTGTCTCAAAAAGCCTGGGCCTTCATCGCGTAAGACGACGATAGTTTGACGACGTCGTTTGAACGATTGAACTGCTTCGTGTAACACATACAAACTTGAATCGTCTGGACGATGTCGTTAAGACGATTCAACTTTAGCTTCATGTAACTTGTTGAACTGTCAAATATGGTCGACTGAACGATTGCGATTAAACGATTGCTATTTTACAATCGTCTCATACATTTTGTGGATTTTTTGAGTTTTTTTTTTTTATTTAAATTAATTTAAAAAAATGTTACTACATTACAATTTGTTATTTTTCGATGATAATGAAAGCGAATTAAATGAAAGCGAAACTATCGAATAAATGCGAATGCGAAGGACACTAATTTCGATTTCCTTTATTTAACACTAGGGATTTTGATCCGGGATAATTTGTTTTCTTTTGGTGTGCGCATTTCGTATACATAAATCCATCTTCAAATAAGGATTCGAAGATTTTGATCTCTGTAAAAAAAAAATCGATTTTTTTTGGTGTGAAGGAACGTAAAATCTGTCGATTAACCGAAATCTTAATACAGAAATTGATTTCTCATATGTAAAGGAAATCAACATAAGGAATGCATCGCACCCTCTCTCACTTCCAACGAAAACTTTAGTTTGATTACAACCAGACAGCCCAAATGACATTTTATTGCTTCTTGATGTTCTCAAACTGTGGACGATGGACGATACGACCGAACGATGCAATTGAAACTTTACACGAAGCAAACTTTTGACGACGTCGTGTTCGACAATCGTTTGGACGACGATCGTCTTAAAAATTACGCGATGAGGGCCCTGTGTTCCGGTCTTAAAACTAGAAACCACTTGCTTTGAATTTTGAATAAGGCTTTCGATTGTTGTTTCGATCGCGGAACTCTTCTTTCTCTTTGAACTGGGAGACTGTAGAATGTAGATGCGTCGTCTAAATAAATTTGAGGTGCGGCATTTCGCAGAGAACACAAGTCTAGCGACGTATAACTCTCACGTTTTGTTGGTTCCTGCCCGTAAAACCATGGGAGTTAGCAATATGTAAAACTCGCCCATCACCCGACTAGCAACACACTTTTGTTTCATTATTTATTTCGGAGCTAAGTATTTAAAATAATCTAAAACAAAACGAATTTGTCTGTTGTATATAGGCATGCGTATTCACAGTGGACAAATATTCACAGAAATTTAATGAAAGTAACACACAAATAACGCTAATAAATCAAAAACTAAAACACTGAAATGCCATTTTTCTATACAATTTATGTTCTCTGCAATTCATTTACGAAAAATGAGTGGAGAGTTCTCCAAATAATCGACTATAATTATTAGATATCAACCCCGGGTTTCATACTTCTTGGAAGAATGATTATGAAGGCTTTGTTTCTCTCATCCTTGGATATGTCGGGCTGTCACTGTCACCAAAATTTCATCAATATAAAATCACGCAGGTCAATTTAATTTATTTTATTTTACAGAAAGTCCGGAATATTACACCTTATGTTAAAGATAAAGGTTTGCTTAAAAGTGTAAAAATTGTTTGTACATTTGGAGAAATGTTATACGTACATATACCTACGATAGAGCAAATCTGAATTAGAATTGAAATTCAAGACAGCAAAAACCTTCAGTATATTTGGCCAGTATTAGTGAACATATCCGGATACCATACAGCGAGATGCCACTTCCGTTGAAATATTTACAGCCTCGTCTTGCACTCAATCTTAGTCTAAATCAGTCTGATAATTTATCAGCAGTTTTAACGCTGTCAACGATCTTCTTGTCTATACGGTCGATGGGATCAAATCCCAGGTAACTTGTCGTAGGTATCCTTTGTTTTTGACCCAGTGTTTTCAAAGATATAAATCAAACAAAACTCATATTAAATTCAAAATTTGATCACTAAATTGACCTAAGAAAATAATGTACAATTTCCTTTTATACTCTTTTCGGTCTCCTTCACAAATTAAAAATACATATAGTACTATCCCTTGACGCTCACTGTAGATACTTGGTTTCAGTAGGACATTTTACAGTTTCGGGCTTCTTTTTCTCTTCGCTGCCATTCCATGGCTGAATACTTTTATTATACACTAATTTGTTTGTTTTTGTATCCGAACAGTATAAAGACAAATCTCTATACATTTGAGCTCTTTCTTGTCTGAAAGAGAGAGCTATATCAATAGCTTAACAGCAATTTTAGGGGTGTGTTGGTGAGTTCTTATCAAACATCAAACAAAAACTGGTATCCCAGTAGGAAATTTCCAAAAATTCACTAATGAAGAAGTAGGTGTTTCATCATGGAAAAGGAGCTGCACCCATGAATTTCCTACGGAATCCTATGAGGAATTTAACACAGGCTTGTCATTGGAAGGAGGTACACACTTTTTCGATGCATATTTTGTTGTGAAATCACTATGCTCACGGCATCTTCGATTTCATTGGTAATTTTTGTGTCTGAAAAAACTGGTTCTATTGATGTGATTCTTTCCTCAATGGAAATAAATTAATGAAAAGTGAGTCAACTTTTAATCAATTGCCTCAGGGAAAGAATCATTGAAAATACTAATTATTCACTACAGAATTGTGTATATATTTGAAGCTCGTTTTTTCAGTTTTTAAAAAAGGAATGCATTTAGGCGATGTTTTATTAAGAGAAGGAATATGAATGAAATCATTATTCATTTCTTTTCTTATTTCATCAATAGAAAAAGCGCCTGAAATGTATAGGCAAATTTATCGCTGGAATAAAAAAAAAAAAAAAACAAATTAAATTTGTGTTATGTACGTATTTATTTTATTAACTATTATTCTACATTTTAAAGAAGTTAGTAGATATATACATATATCTTACATTGTCTTGTTGTAAGATGTAACACAATCAGTTGGTCGAAAAACTCTCCTTTGTCACTTGGTAGAATTTGGGGAGCAGCTTAGGGATTATTCATCTTCATTCTCCTGTTCATTTGAGATCTAAGAAAAAGAGGAATATTTACTTTTGGAAAATCATTCAAAAGAATATAGGGAATTTACCGTTGGTGAATTGTTTTCCTTCTCCATGGTTGTTATTTAATCACAGAAAACCCCGCACAACCGTTTTCTTTGATCACAAAATTGACACTAAATCATTCCAAAACAAAAGAAATAACTCATGGCAAAAAAAGACCTATTGAGCGTCGCCGACCCATCGCGGGAAAAACCCAAAAAAAAAGGATTGTTTATTGCAGGTCAAAATCTCTCTCTCTCCTCTCTCTTTTTCCTCTCAGCTCGCAGACTGTTTTGCTCAGTAAACGAAGTTCATGAAAAAATACATTCCTTTTCCCTAGCGTAATCACTTGATCACCATAGTTTTGCTCTATTGAAAGGTTGTTTACTGATTTTCAATTCCAAAGAAAAGAAAGGGTTGTTTTCCCTTTCACATCGCAGGCATTAAACACTCAATTGTGGATTACAATAACCACTGAAAAGATGCAGGAATAATTACAACGTGTTCAGCATTGTATTCATTAACTTTAAGGATGTGTAAAAAGGATATTGCTTTGTTTCATGTTTTCTTTACCTTCTTTCGAGAACAAAGCACAAGATGCAACTTGGATTGCAAACTACTGACTCATTGCATGACTTTCGATGAATGAAACCAATGCAGACCTTCTACTCAATGAAAGTGCCAGGTGATTTCTACGAGGAATTCAACTTTATTTTTCCTTGAGGAGCAAATTTCCTACTGGGTATACTCGTATTCGTTTTTCGCCTGTTTGTGGACTGAGCGTGATTGTGAGGTCCGTTTCGTATTTTAGTTTTCAGAATATTCTCTCAGCGTCAAGATGTCTATGTGGAATATGGAAATTACGTTAAGTTTAATTGAAGATCTCCGCAATAACCCTTGCTTGTGGGATTCGAATTCACCACAATACAGATTCCCTAATAAGAAATTTGAAGTTTACGAAGAATTAGGAAAAAAATACTCCGTTAGTGCATGGGAAATGGAGAAAAAAATACAAAGCCTCAGGTGTCAATTCCGAAGAGAACAAAAGAAAATAAAAGAAAAAGAAAACAAAATTAAGGTTAAATGCAAATGGTTCGGATATACGCCATTGTTGTTTCTATCAAATCAAATCGAGGAAGCAAATGAGAAAAGCGTGTATGACAGTACTGGCAAGAAAATTAAATCAGATGTGAGTTATTTTTTAGTGGTTTCTTATTCAATGTTTGGATTTTATTGTGAATGTTTCTTTGATAATATTTTTGACAGATGTCAGATAATTCGGTGGAACAAGACGAAATTGTTGAAAACAGTGTAATGGACTTCAGCTACAGCATTGATTCACAATCTCAAACTACAACAGAAGACAAATCTACGAATATTGTGAAAACAGAACCCAACAGTGAGCTTGTCAATGGCACTTTGCAATGTATGAAAACTCTAATAGATGTCGTTACTAAACGTGATGAATTTTCCGTGTATGGTGATTATATTGCCGATAAGCTGCGTAACAGTGGAAGAAGTAAAATTGAAATTCATATTGCACAGCATCATATTGACAATGTAGTATTTAATTTGGTAATGGGTGTTTATGGTGGAGGAGCGACAGGTAGAGCAGGTTCAGGTATTATAAATATAAATACAGCTTCGGGTGTTTCAAATTTGGCATTAAAGGAGGAAAAAATGTGAATTTGTTTGTTTGTTTTACGTGCTAATAAATTAAATGTCCTAATAATAATTTAATATTGTTTTATTGAGCCTAATGCTGTCTTGAATTATATATGTATGTATGTACTTCATCTTTAAATTCTAAGGGTATTTAGTTACAGAGCCCACCTCTTGTGGCTAGTGGCTATCTTATCTACTTGGGAAAGTGTAAATTCTATTGGTAAATTGTTCTTGAAATATCCAATTTCCAGAATTTGTAATTTTTTCTTACCCACGATAATCTTTGACTTTGTGGTCAATTTTCTCCAGAAAATGTGTAATAAATAGCGTTTAACTATTTTTTTTAATAATTTTAATTATATTTAATACCGTACTAGGTATTTACTAAGTAAAACAAAAATATTAGTAGAGAGAATTCATCCGTAGGTTGACCGTACGCATTCGTAGAATGTACGAGGCATTAGTTTAGCTTAAAAACTCGCAACCGAAGTACCGTTTATTTCTTTTATTAAATGCATTCAATTCGAGAACAGGCATGGATGTATTTTGGTATAGTGCGGTGTCAGTAGTATAGTAAATAATTAAAATAAAAGTTATTATTAGTAAAAGAATGGAAGGCGTAAAATTAAAAAGAAACCCTGTCACCGAAGCTTTACTGAAAGAAATTCAATGAAAGTACAAAATTTTTTCGGAAGATTTTGAATGTAAAATGTTAAATTTATTTATTTATTTATTTAGTTAGCTTATTGCAAGCGAATTACTTAAATTATATTATACAAACTTAAATTAAAAATAATATACTTAACGCTAATAAGAAAATAGAAAATAATACGGTGGAGTGAGGTTAGGGTGAGAAGGTGTATAGAGTTCTTCTAAGGGAAGGGGAACTAATGGAGAAATCGAAAATATCTTGTGCAGTATTGGCTAATCGAAGCATTCTGCCCATTGGATTGAAATGGCCGTAGTTGGTGCGGTGAATAGGGAGGCGGAAGAAGGGGACAGCTCTTAAGTTACGTGGATTGGTATTAATTTTAATCCATTCGAGCAAAGCAGGAGAGTCTATGGCTCCAATGATGAGCTGATGGACGAATATTATGTCAGCGATACGGCGACGTTGAGAAAGGGTGTGCAAGCCAATTAGTTGCAAACGGTCTTCATAAGGGGGTAAAATAACGGGATCAGACCAAGGTAGACTGCGCAAAGCGAATCTGAGAAATCTCCTCTGAACAGCTTCAATTCTAAGAGATTGAGTGATTTGGAAGGGAGACCAAACCTGACTAGCATATTCAAGGATAGGCCTGACGTATGTGGTGTATAAAGATTTGGTAACATGGGGGTTGGAAAATTCTTTAGACCATCGTTTAACAAATCCGAGGGTAGAATTCGCTTTCCCGATGATATGATCAATGTGAGAGCGAAAATTTAACTCCTTATCACATATAACCCCGAGATCACGAATAGATGAAACGATAGGGACAGGTATGTTACAGAAGTAATAGATTCGAGGATTTGAAGGTATACGTTTACGGGAAAAAGTCATAGATTGGCATTTACTAATATTAAGCTCAAGAAAGTTTTTGTTGCACCAAGTAAGAAAAGTATTTAGATCAAGTTGAAGCAGCGAAGAATCATGAGAAGACGAGATTACTTTAATTATTTTAATGTCGTCTGCATAAATAGAAAGGTCTGAGAAGGAGATGATTCTACCGACATCGTTTATAGCAAGCACAAATAGAAGTGGACCGAGATGGCTACCCTGGGGAACGCCAGAGGAGGCGAGGAAGGGATCGGACACTTCATTTCTGAAAACAACCCTGTATAAAGGGTTCTCGAGATAAGATTTGACCCACTTGATGAACGATGGTGGAAAGCCAAAGGCTTGTAGCTTAACGTAGATAATTTGGTGACTGATTTTATCGAACGCCTTGCTGAAATCAGTGGTGATAACGTCAACATCGTAGCCTTTTTCCATTGCCGACAGTGTCGTGGAGACAAACTGGGTAAGATTAGTCGTAGTGGATCTTCTCTTTAAAAATCCGTGTTGAAGTGGGGAGACAATTGATTTACAATGGAAATAAAGCGAATCATACACTATACTTTCAAAGAGCTTGGGGATAACAGAGAGTTTAGCAATCGGACGATAGTTAGAGATTTCGTTCTTACAACCCTTTTTAAAAATTGGAAAAATAAAGGATTCCTTCCAAAGAGAGGGAAAAACTGACTGTGAAAGCGAGAGTTGAAAAAGATTAGTGAGGGGTTCATAGAGTGCCGAAGCGCAATTTTTAAGAAAAATTGCTGGAATACAATCAGGACCGGGTGAAAAGTCATCATTCAGTAAACTTAACTTTTCACGGACGGTATGCGAACTAATGTTAAGAGAAGACAGAGAAGTGTGCGGGCTATTTGAAAGAAATTTGTGGTAATCAAGGTCAGGTTCATTTGAATTATTGCTATAGGATTGACTAAAAAAGGTAGCAAATAGGTTAACAATTACTTTAGCTTCAGAAGAAGATGTGCCGATGAAATTGAATGTTGAAGGAAGACCGTCGGATTTTCTTTTCACGTTTATAAATTGGTAAAAGCGTTTTGGATCGGTGATGAGACAGGTTTGCATTTTATTGAGATGGATTTGGTATAGAGAATTGCAGAGAACAGAAAAATTAGAAGATGCTTGTTGGTAGTAGAAATAGTTTAAAGGTGTTTGGGATTTCAGGTAAGTTTTCCATAACTTATTTCTAACATTACGGATATGACGTAATTCTTGTGTGTACCAGGGAGGAGATGATACACAGGTTTTTTTAACTGTATAAGGGACACATTGAATGAGACAAGCAAATATAGAGGTGTAAAAGAAAGAAAGCGATATATCGATGGGAGTAGTGAGGTTGATGAAAAGGTTGAAGTTTATGTTGTTAAGGAGATTATTAAGTTTATTGAAGTCGGCCTTCCGAAAGTTGAAACTGGAATATTTTTCAGATTCAATAGTTGGAGAGCTATCTTCAACACTGAATATAAAAGAAAGAGGAGGGTGATAGTGATCTAGAGTGCAAAGAAGATAGTACAGAATATGAGGAGTTTGTTAACTTAAAATATTATATTTATTTTTAACTATATTTATAATTGATTAATTAATTTTAAGATACCTTTTAGTTTTTTTCTTTAACTTTATTTATAATTAAGATCGAAAAAATAATTATAAAACTATGTATTTCTTAACTTAAATAATACCTATGTGCATGAATAATACCCATGTGCATGAATTAACTTTATTTATATTTAAAACAGTAAAATATTCAATAGTTTATTTAAACTTAAAAAATACAGAGAACATGTTTAATGGTGGTAAGTTCTACAATAATATTCGTACAATATACGAATAGAGCTGTGCAATTTACGAATGAGTTACAAGGGCATTGGTAAATATGACAATAATAATCGTACCAATAATATTCGTACAATATATCTACGGTTGTTTTTCTACGAATACTAATAAAATATTCGTAATATGTACTAATCTACGTCCATTCTACGAATACTAGTTTTTATTAATAGTTACATATGAAATTTTTTGAGTGAACCTCCCGACCATAGTGGCTGATGAAGCTAGTTGAATCAGTGGAATGTCCTTTGTATCACTGACAACCAGGAATGAACACCCTGAGGACAATACAACCGACATTTTAAATTTAATTTTTTTTTTCGTCATGTAAATTTTATATAAAAATAATTAAACTTAAGTCACTGTATATAGTTAGGCCCCCTATGAGCCAACAAATGTAAACTTTCATACATATGTAGTATCTTATTAGTTGTAAGCCAAATTGTAAATAGTATGTTCAATAAAACAAAATTGAATTGAAATTGAATTGAATGTCCTTTGTATAGTTCTTGTAAATTGTTTCGCAAAATTCCAGATACTTTGTATAGTTCAGCTTATGTTGCTAGTTTGAAAGATCCGCGGCCCTGAGAGATTCGATATTCATTAGTCTAAAGAATTCTACCAATAAAATCTTGCATCCGCTCCTGCGACCAGTAAGAAAACTCAAGCCTCTTTTCTAAAGCATTGTACTATGTTGGATTCTGTGATAGTTTGTTTTGGTAATTCTGAACAACTTTGGGGTAACGATGGAGTTCGTGACAGGGCAGACGGTCTGATCGATCGAACGTCAAGAGTCACTTTTTCCTAGATCATTTTGTTGTAAATGAATTTCAATAGAATTATTAAATTAAGCACCACTCTTTTTCAAAATGGCGGCTTATCTCGAACTCCTACCACCCCAATAAAATTATTTAATATTGAGAAGATGAACGCAAACACATACCTTACCAAAAATTGAGCTAAATAAAATGTGTTTCACTTTTTCCTCAAAAATATGTGTAGAATTATATAAGCCGTAATGTATATACCTTCACATATTAAAAGAAAACTAATAGTTTTCGAGAAATTGTCAGAAAACTGTTTTATTCGGACCATCATTATGAGCATTGAAGGTTTGAATTTAACAACAACTTGAATGAACCATTTTTTTTTTTGTTTTTTAACTTTTATTTCATTAAATTCAATTTTTACTTTTTTTTTAACTTTAGTATTTTTATCTTTTTAGGTAAGTTTAATGGATGCCTACTAACTCGTATATTCCCGTATATATGTATGTGGATGACTTGAATTGAACTTGCTCAACGTCCGATTGGTTTCGTCAGGTAAAATAAATTTATTTTTAATCAAATGGAAAACCTGAGGGACCTTATTCGGAATTCCCCCCACCAAAATGAACTTTTTTTTTACGAATCAATAAAAAAGTGTTTGCTGTTGATAAAAAATATCAAATTATGGTGGAGAACAGTTTTTTTGTTTAACAGTACTGTGGGTTGCCCGCTTTGCGGGTTCTCAGGATTTTAACTCCCTTTCAATTTTTTTATACTTCACTTTTTTACCATAAAAAAGTGTTTCTCCTCCACAATCAACAGCACACTTTTTTTATCGATTCATTATAAAAAAGTGCATTTTGGTGGGGGGAAAATTCCGAATAAGGACCAACCTGAAATGCGTTGCTGGCTGTTTTCTCATGATTTTTTCTCAAAAAATTCAAAATCAGTATTACGCAAAAGCAATATGTCGAAAAGGCGGTTGCAAAGCAGAAAACAAAAAACAAAAACAAATACTCTTACGCCAGTTTGATATTGAGAGTAAATTAATTGGGTTTCTCACTGTTAATTTACGAGTAATACCTCCTTGAAATTATTTTATTAATGTAGTGTAAATCAATCGACTATAATATACTCGGCGACTTAAACTTGAATTCAACGTTTAGAACCCTTGAACACAACTGATAACTCCTTGTCCTTCCTAACTAAGTTTATTTTTTGATTTTAAAATACTAGTGTTGAAGAAAAAAGCATCCGATCCCAAACCACTTCAACTATCGGGACGATGTGGAATTTTTCGACTGATGTTAAATGTCAAATCAGGCTCAAATTCCAAGAACTACTCGTTGAAATTATCTGAACAATACTTGAATTTTAATATAAAAACTGCAATGTTGCGAAGTTGGGTTCATAAAATCTTCTTATATCTTGCTTAATTGAACTGAAATGCAACTGGCATAGTAAAATCGAACGAGTTTAACTTATATTAAATTCGCTTTTTATTTGTTGTAAAGTGAAAAAACTATATTACCCTTTGGGGGTCTTGGGTTCGATTCTCAGCCGCTGCAAAAAATGATTTCAGGGCTGTTCTCGACTTGGACCATGACTTTCCCACTTTACTGCTTCACCCTTAGGTTCCACATGTGGGGTTCACCGAGTTGAACTCATAAAACGTCTGAATGTACATACATATGTAACAAATTACCATGCTGGCTATGGTGAGATTTTTCTGATTTTAAGGACTGACGGAGAATACGAAAAATTATTATCAAAGCACAATAAACCTAACAAGGAATTAATTTCACTTTGTCTTGTGGCCCATGATCTCACAACAAAAGGGCTTACTTAAATTTTATATTCCAAGTCTGTAGAAAACTTATATTAATCTAATAAAATCCACTTGAATTATTGCTCTTGCTTATAAAACTGAGAACTACATGGAAAATGAAATTTTCTTCAGGCTTGACAAGCATGCGTTCACTTTCCCAAATACCATATGCTTGTCTTGCAGCCAAAATATAAAAACATTTTGACATCCGTCCAGTATGCTTGATAAGCCGCTCGATGGAGCATATCAAGTCAATCATACCGTGCTTCCCAAACATATTTTAAAATGTAAACGCCCCTAATCATCATCATCATCGGCTCGACAACCGGGTTCCGGTCCTGGCCTCTTTCAACAAGTCTCTCCACCTATCCCGGTCTCTAGCCGACGCCATCCAGTTGCGCACCCCAAGGCTTCGGGCGTTCTGGTCTACGCCATCTCTCCAGCGCAAGCATGGTCTACCACGCTGTCGTCTACCATAGAATGTACCACAAAGAACTTTCCGAGCAGGTTCCTCTTCGCTCATGCGAGCTAGGTGCCCTGCCCACCGGAGTCTACCGAGCTTAATTTTTGTCACGATATCTGCTTCTAGGTAGATTGCGTACAATTCATGATTGTACCGTCTCCGGAATCGTCCTTCCTCACATATGGGGCCAACAATTCTCCTTAAGACTTTTCTCTCGAACGCAGCTAAGAGGTCGGAGTGCCTTTTGCTAAGCACCCAAGTCTCGGATCCATATGTGAGTACTGGCAGGACCATGGTCTTGTACAGCAGCAGTTTTGAAGTTATGGTGAGATTTCTGGATTTGAAGAGCTTTGACAGACTATAGTAGGCTCTGTTGGATTTGAGAAGCCGCCCGCGTATTTCTTCTTCTATATTGTTATCGGCTGCTACTATTGACCCAAGGTATTTAAAGGATTGCACCACTTCAAATTCGTGCTCCGCTACCTTGATTGTTTGACCAACTGTTCCTCTCGCATTCGACGCCACCATGTACTTTGTTTTACCTTCACTAATGTGCAGCCCCAGATTTTGTGCCGCCTGCTCGATCTGGATGATGGAATCGTGTACAGCTTGTTCGGTTCTTCCGATGATGTCAATGTCGTCTGCGTAAGCTAGTAACTGGCTGGACCTGTTGACGATGGTCCCTCTTGTTGCCGTGCCAGAGTCACGGATTGCTTTCTCCAACGCCAGGTTGAAGAGGAGGCAGGCCAAACCGTCCCCTTGTCGGAGTCCATTAAAGATTTTGATTGGTCTGGATAGCAATCCGGCTATTTTTACTTGGCTTGTTACGTTGGTCATGGTCAACCTACATAGTCGTGTCAATTTATTTGGGATGCCGAATTCTCTCATGGCTTTGTAAAGTTCTACCCTGGCTATGCTATCATAGGCGGCCTTAAAGTCTATAAACAGATGGTATGTTGGGATGTTAAATTCTAGACATTTTTCCATCGCCTGCCTAAGGGTAAAGATCTGATCAGTTGTTGATTTGCCTGGAATGAAACCACACTGATATTGTCCAATGACGGTTTTAGCGTATGGGGTTATCCGGTCTTGTAGGATAGAGGAGAGTATCTTATAGGCGGTACTCAACAACGTGATACCTCTATAATTGCTGCACGTTGTGACATCTCCCTTCTTATGTATGGGGCATATTAAACCTTTTCGCCAGTCTTCTGGCATTTCTTCCTGCTCCCATACGTGTACTATAATATCATGAATTGATTGACGTAAGGCTGGCCCGCCGTGATGGAATAATTCGGCTGGTATGCCATCGGCTCCCGGGGCTATAGCCTTCTCAACCTCTTCTATGCTTGGTGGCGGCAACATAGAGTATTCTTCTTGAAGTAGTGGAGCCTCCACTTCTGCAGTGAGCTGACCATTTAGCAATTCATTAAAGTACACTTCCCATCGCTCCAGTATGCTTTCAGGATCGGTGATCAGATTTCCCTCTCCGTCCTTGCATTATGTGCAGCGTGGTGTGTACTGCGTCATGTTTCGGACGGATTGGTAGAACTTCCGCGCCTGGTGCGGACCTCGCTCTCGGCTATTTTCTATTTCACAGATTAGGTTCTTCTCCCAGGCTGATTTTTTTTTGTCTGTGTAGCCATTTTTTTATTCTTCTGAGCTCTTTATATTCCTCTTCGCGTGCCCGCGTTCTATGAGATTGTTGCATTGCTCGGTACGCAACATTCTTACGTTCAGTCGCTAGCTTGCATTCATCATCAAACCAGTCGTTCCGATTTTTACGACTGCTGCCTAAGATGGAGTTGGCAGTACTAATGACAATATTCTTAAGGCGTGTCCACTTCTCATTTACGCCCAGCATACTGGCTCCAGGACTTACTCTCCCTAAGTCAGGTGTTTCTAGGGCGAGTCCTAACGCATTACCAAAGGTGTTACTGGTGTTTTCATTGCGCAGGGCAGCCGTGTTGATTCGAACCTGATCGGCGGATGCAATGCGTCTTCGCAAGGCAATCCGCCCTCGGAAAACCATACCAACAAGATAGTGATCCCAGTCGATATTGGCACCTCGGTACGTTCGTACCGTCATCAAGTTCAAGTAGTGGCGACGACGGTCTATCAACACGTTGTCTATTTGGTTACGAGTGACTCCATCAGGTGATACCCAGGTGGCTTTGTAGATATCTTTACGCGGGAACCTGGTACTCGCAACGACCATGTTTTTCGATGCTGCCAATTCTAAGACTCGAAGTCCATTGTCATTAGTGTTCTCATGCAAACTATGGGTGCCTGCGTAATGCCTGAATACCGGCTCCCGACCTATTTTTGCGTTCAAATCCCCAAGGATGATTTTAACATCATACCTTGGACAGGCATTGAGGGCCCTCTCGACTTGTTCGTAGTAAGTCTCTTTTTCTTCGTCTGAGGACTCCTCCGTAGGTCCGTGAACGTTAATGAGGCTGATGTTCGTAAATTTGCCTCGCACGCGAAGGGTGCATAGCCTTTCGCTTATAGCGTTAAAGCCGATGATAGTAGACTTCATTTTTTCGCTGACTAGGAAGCCTACCCCGAGCACATGGTGTTTTGTATGACAGCTGTAGTATATGTCATATTCTTTCTTCTGTAAAACACCATTCCCTGTCCATCTGATTTCTTGAAGAGCTGTTATGTCAGCTTTATACTTTGACAGGGCATCGGCTAGCTGCTGAGCAGCTCGAGCTCTATAGAGCGATCGTACGTTCCAAAAGAAAATTCGTAAATCGTTTTTCCTTTTTCTTTGCGTGGGTTGTCGTCGTGAGATCAGTCCGTTTCCGAGGCTTGTTGTCGGTCTCGTAATTCTTTTAGTTTTACGGGACAGGGAATTAACCTGTCGCCAACCTGAGGAACCAGCCTGATCATATTAGCCAAACCTTTTTTAAAAGGCTTGTTTCTAGCGGCCGCCACGGAGAGGCTATGATCGCACTTCCACCAGTCCCGAATAGTTACGGCACGTGCATGTTTTCGTATGCTACATGTTGTTCCCCCTATTCGTCTGATGGCTGACCGCCAAAAAAACGCCCCTAATGGTGCACGAAAATATGATACTCCAGTTTGACTCTTGGACTTGGAGAGGAGACTGATACACAATTCTTTTTTCGTTGGTTTCGTCTTTCGTCTTTTTGATATTTTTGGTGAGGTGTGTCGAAATGTAGCTTCCTTCTTCCCCTCACACCAAATATGTCATGAATATTCAATTCGAAATTTGGCATTATGTGGTCTGACAGATAAGGGAGAAATTAGATTTTGACTTATCAAGATTATTTCTTTGCAAATGTCAACCGATTGCCCTGAAAATGCATTCTCCGGAGCATAAAATAAAAAAACAACACTTTTCTGATTTTTTGAATTTTAACTCTGAAAATGCATTCATCACCATCACCAACGTAAAGGGCATTTGTTTAAAACATTGAATGAACCTGCAATGAAATCTGACACACAGTTATTTCGTTTTTTTGACATATTGGTTGAGAGGTGAAGAAATGTTGAGAGAATGAAGATATTTAGTTCGAACTATGAATGGAAAATACTAAAATCGAGATTTCAATTCATTGACACCATAATCGAATTCCGTAAGAAAGTGTAACCTTAACGGGTTACACAGAACGTGTAACAGTGACGGGTTACACAAAACGTATACGTTTTGATTTAGGTAACATTCTGTGGAAAGGTTTGTCGTTCCAATTTTGTAAACCTGAATGACCTCCTCCACCTGCTGTATATAGTAGTTATATTTGAAAACCGTATAGAAGGGGTGATTGTTTCAAAAGTGTTATTAAAGTCTGACAGCTATCATATTTGACAGACAAAAATAAATAAAAAATGGCAACCATTTAACCGAATAGAACATCATTGACTTTTGCTCAAATTTGAAATTTATACTCAGGGTCGGTTGCTCAGTTAGCAATAATTTAGAAGAGACTTTTTGTTATTGCACATCAGCTTATGTGTAGCTTAGAGTTGCGTTTCTGTTGTGGTTATTGCACTTTCCTCTTCTTCAGGCATAGTATGTCAAATACATATGCATAAATAGCTCATACCTACATGCATACATATGTATACCAATCATCATCATCCATTTGCAGTGCAATATTCAGTTTGCCATTTTATATTTATTACAATAATCTCTTTTCATTTCAATCTCTTCATCTGCATCGCACACAAAAAAAAAAACACGCGAACAGAAGGAAACCCATTCGCGCAGTCCCCCTCCCCTTTGGTGGATTGTGGGATACCGAAAAACAAGACTGAAAAAAACGAAGAAAATATGATTTTTTCCCGTTCCTTTATGTATATGTGTGCATCTGTATTTGGTTGCACATTAATAAAATGCAAAATGCAGTCCGCCCACCTGCCTCCGTCCGTCCACCCAAGCAGCAGGCATTCATCGCCTCGCACCATCCATCGACCACCACCACCTCTTGCGTAGAATGTGTGCATTGTGCACCTATAACTAGGGCGAACGAAGGCAGGGGTGCTGCTCATTCTGCTCCACATGAGCCCAGCTGGGATGAGAACTCCAGGGAGGTGAAAAAAAAAAGAATTCTAGAATAGTATACACATTTAGATGCAGCAGCACCCAATTTGATTAGGGGGAGGGGTAGGGGGATGTGGATGTGGCGGAATAAGAAGAGGAGCAAAGCAGTGAGCACCATCGTGGTTCATGGATGGCATGGGCATGTCGGTTGTTGGAAGTGGGAAGGAGCAGCAGCAGGAGACGAACTGGGATAGGGGAGCATAGCACCCAAACAGGCGAATGAGAAGGTCGAACATTTTTCGCATTTCCTCTCTTTTGTATTTTCTATGCCAAGTGTGCTGGAGCTCCAAAGCTGATGCCTGCTGAGTGTGTGTGTTGACGATGTGATTAGGACAGGACATGCTATACAGCCAGTGGATGGAACTGTACTCTATACACACAGTTCAATATCTCGAACTTTGGGATTGAACTTTAGAGATCTAAAGCGCACTCACACCCAAACCGCCGCAGTGGGCAGCCAGCCAGCCATCAGCCAGCAAGCAAGCAGCAGCATAGTTCTCTTCGGTGTTGTCGCGATGGTGACGCGGCTTATTGTCCAGCAAAACCGTAGATTAATATATAAGCCAATCTCTTATAGCCGTGTTTATTCCATTATTCTATTTCCAAGAAACTCTTGTGTTTTTGCAAATTAAGAAGACAAGGAATGAATTCCTGCACGGTGGTGGCGATGGAGGTGAAGGTGGCAGTGGTGGTGGTGGTGGTGGCATTAAATAAAACAACAGATAAAAGTATCTGTGTGAAAAAAAAGAGTAGCTGTAGGAGGAAAAATGTATCTTTTTCTTGTTGTCGCACTGTTGCCTACCCCAAAAGTATATAATATACTTTTCTACATACACACAATTTATTATTTAATTTTTTCTCGTCGTTATTTTACTTATTTTTTTCTTTTTGTATTTTTTATGTCGTTCCTTCGGGTTTGTTTTTCTTTTTTCGGCTTCGGCGGCGACGATGACGACGGTGGCAGCCAATAGCGTTGTTGAATGTGTTAGTGCTACTTGGATAACTGTTTGACTCGGTTCGGCAGTCAGCGGGTTTTCGATGTGGTTTTCGTTTGTTTTTCTTCTTCCAAATCTCTCACATACAATTGTAGAATTATTTGAGTAGGTATTTAGACAATGTAAGAAGAGCAACAAAAACAAGAACACCACGAAAAACTATACCTACCTACTTAAAACACTTTGTAATATTTTTTTTTTAATTGTGAAGTGTTTTTGATTTGTCTCGTATCTGTGCAGTTTGTCACCCTCTACCACCCCCTCCCTAAACCCGGCCCTCCAATCAATTTATAATTATTTCAAAATTCAAGAAACAGAAAATAAAAACAACATTAAAATGAAATAACAAAAAAAAAAAAAAAAAAACAAAAAAAAAAACCGATCAGGGCTAAACTGCATTTGTATATATCCCCCATGTACCTACCTATAGTTAATTTTGAAGTATTTTGTATCTATTGGTTTGGGGTTATTGAGATGCAAAGTGAAGTGTTAGTGCAAAGTGCAAGTGCCTCGCGGTTTCACTTAAATCTGTTGCCAGTGCTGCGATTACACTTACATATACAAGATACTTGATAAAGTTATTTTTGAGATTTAAATACAAAGATACATAGAAAAGAAAACTGAACAAAACCGTTTTTTTGTTTTGTGTATAAAAGTGATTTAGGTATTTTAAAACGTTTATCGATTTAAAGATATTTTTGTTTTTTTTTTTTACAAAATTCTGTCCGAGAGAAATGTGCAGTGAATTGCAAAACTATTATGCAAATGGGTCACCTGACGAGCAATTTTACTACTACTATCAATATGTGAGTGAAATATGATTAAAAAAAAAAACTAAATCTTTAATTTAAGGCCTTATTATTCGTTTTAATTGACTTTTTTAGGGAAAACGTAAGTATGTATGTTGAAATTTTATAGACAAGTAAATTCAAGTAAATGTATAAAGCATTTTAAGCAGTGGCACTTTTGTATGTCTCTGTTAAGCTTTGGAATCTAGTTTATACGAGTAGGCTTATAGTTTTTTCTATGAGTGCAAACTTCTTTGCTTATTACCCTAGTTTGTGCACTTTCTTTTTTATTTTTACATTTTTTTTTTTTTTGCTTGATTAGTTACTTCTTGTATTTTGAAATTTGAAGTGCACAGTATTTAATCGTGTTGTGTAACATTAGTTTTCATCGCTGAGGTTTATATCGAAGGGTATGTATAGTCATATCATAACTATAAAATATAGAAACTGGTAGACATTAACACGATTTTTTAACTTTTATCGCTAAAACTAATGAAGTTCTTACTGCATATTGTTGATAAAATTTAGGTAAAGCAGTAAAATTAGGCTTTGGCTTCGAAAAATTTGAAATAAATCGGCATTTTAGATGAGGACTTGGTTTTGTGGTATGTTAAGAGATCCTTTTAATGTTAAACACAGCACGGTGATAGGGGGAGGGTAATTGAATTGATTCTTGCTGTTCGAACTCCTGCTCCAATAAAAGCAACTGACACTTCCTCTATTAAGAAGAACAACCCCAAGTTAGCACATAGGTATATCTACAACTGAAGTGCCCAGAGAAAAAACGCCTCAGATCGATTTCGAGAACATAATACATACATAAGTGTATAACTTATAAAATGCGGTGAATTTAAAAGAAAATTTAACAAAGAAGATTTTAATACAACAATATGAGTCAAAGTGATCTTCCACGTTACAGCCAAAATTTCTAACGCATTTTTAGAGAGAGCTAAGTTCTAGTCATAGATCCTTTGAATTTTAAAATATTAGTTTGCAAAAAAAAGCAAGACTCAACATTGTTCTTGAAAAAATAGTGCAAAACTCACTAGCAACACAATCTTTCAATAATCCGTCCAATTACTGGGATACGCCGACAACATGTACATAATTGGAAGAATAAAGTGTGATGTTAGTGGTGCGTTTTTGAGCTTTGAGATGGAAGCGAAGAAGATGGGCTTAGCGGTCAATTAAGGCAAGACCAAGCCGTTATCAAGAAAGGTCACACGACAATGGCGTCTTGTACAGACCGTCACCATAGACAACTTGAATTTTGAGACTGTTAACGACTACTTATTTGACGCTATTAATTCAGACAATAACACCTGAAATCAAACGGAAAATATCTCTTGCCAATGGCTGCTTCTTTGGGGTTAGAAGGCAATTGAATAGCAAAATCCTCTCTCGAACAACTAAAGAGTCCCTGAATAAAACTCATATCATCACGCTGCTTGTGTATGGCGCAGAGACCTTGTTGTCGAAAGTGGATAAGAACCCTTTAGGACGTGTCCGGACGTTTCGAAATCAAAATTCTCCGTATGATCTATGGTCCCGTCTGTATTGATGGGGAGTGGAGGAAAAGATATAACCACGCAATGTACGGGCTATACAGCGAAACCGACTTATTCAAACAAATTAAAGTCCAAGGAATGAGATAGCTGGGTCATGTAGAGGGAATGAACCCAAATGCTCCGGCCCTGGAAGTTTTCGTATCCAATCCCTAGAGACGGAGTAGAAGAAGACCGCTACACAGGTGGCGCACACAAGTGGGAGAGGACCTCAACCAATTTGACGTGCGAAATTGGATACAGCTAGCTAGGGACCGAGCTAGCCGGTGAAGCTAGGTTGTTGGTTGGTTGGTTGAGGCCCTGGTCCAACCAGGACTGTAGTGCTACCTTAAGGTACTAGTACGGTCTAGAACGCCAAAAAACGCACGTTTTTTGATGAGTCGACGTTGGCGCCCTCTATAATTCGGCCAAAATTCGAAAAATTAAGACAACATTTTTTTTGTACTCTTGACGCATGTATTTATTATTTAAAAAAAATTATGTTATTACCTGATAAAGTTTCCGAGAGAAAAAATCCTAAAAATCGTTGGCGTTCTAGACCGTACTAGTACCTTAAGTAAGTAAACAAAATATTTTTCAAAATTGCGCCCTTTAATCGTTTTTTTTTTCTTTTTGGCAAGATTTCGACTGGAAGTACTTAGAATAAAAACAGAAACTTAACTATTTATAATTGAAAGTCAAAACTGATTTTTATAGTGTAAAGAGTATAACCTTACAATTCCCAAGTTTTTCAATCAATTTGCAGCTTTTCCAGTCCAGATTAAAGAGCTGGGTAAATCGTTCATTTCAAATGATCGATTTGGTCAAGAATCGATTACCAAACTGATTATACTTTTTCAATCAATCAATAATTCGATCACTTTCATTTCACTCAAATGATTCAATATTGGTCCGATTCGATTTTGATTTTAATTTCAATTAGTACCGAGTTCGATCGAATACAATTTGATCCTAATTTTAAAAATTTAGTTTCGTTTCGTTGTAGGATGCGAAATGATACAAACAAATTTTTAACTGACAAAACTACGAATAAGAAACAAGAAACCGACCCTTTTTTCAGACGAAAAATATTATTAATTTAATAGCCACGACAGAGTAATAAATATTAAAAAACAATTATATTTTTTAGAATGTCTAAAAATAATTAATTTTCAATTTTTGTTTGTAAGATGGCAGATTTATGTAAAAAGCGGAGTGTAGTATGGATGTTTTTTGATCAAATTTCTAATGGAAGAGCAAAGTGCAGTTACTGCAAAATTTAAAAATTCAAACAGTAAACATACCTGATCGTGATACCGCAAATAACATCAGTTCAAACCAACAATTGCTTTTGCTGCCCACAACATCAACAACCAACACAATCAAGCTTGTTCTTCAATGTAGAGTTCAACCCAGAAATTCTAGTCCACCGTCCGTTTGGCGTTTATAATCGACATTGATTCAATCGGAACAAATGGCATCGAGTAAATCATGGTAAACTGATATTGAGAATCGAGATTCATTGAAATGATTAAGATTAAAATAAAAAAATCGAGAATCGAAAATCATCGAAATGACTAATATTGGGATCGATTGAAATAGAAATTTGTGATATCATCAATACTTTTCTATGAGCGGATCAAAAAAATCGAATCGTTCCGGATTGACTCAGCCCTAAGATTATTAGAAACGGTTCCAAATACATATGTTGACATCATCATTTAAACAGTTTCATTCATTTAAAACAGTTTCAGTATTTTAAAGTTGATGGAAGATCAGTTTTAAATAATATTAAAAAAAATTGGGCCCATATGGCTGCCCTGAGGAACTTCAGTACTAACTTAAAAACTTTTTGAATGATAGCCATTAAAATTCACAGAATAGGATCTGTCAAGCAAATAAGATTTGATCCAACCAATCAATATTGTACTTAAACCAAGCTTGCTCATTAAAAGTTTGTCGGAAGCCTTACCAAAACCAGTTATTATACAATATGTTTTTTTTTTTTTTGTTTTTAAAGGAATCTTTACAAGACTCTGCTAGCTCCTCGAGAAAAGTTATAGTCGATGTCGAATGGCGTCTCTAGATTGGGATAAACGATTTTGTATAGAAACTTGTTGTTTTGCAAATAATTGCTTCGAATAGCTTCAATATAGTCGGCAATTTAGCTATTGGACGATAATTGTCAATTTTATGAAGAGACTGGCAGAATCCATTGAATATTCCTCCATATAATAGCCGGCACAAACTTATTGATCTCCCTAGTCTTGAGACTGCACACACGTTCTTATTTATGCTTTGTTTTTATTGTCAAAATAATTGAGGGTTATATTGACGCTTTACATTCTGGACCTTGTTAACGATTAATCCGAGATCTTTGTGTAGAATTCTCCTCAGGCTAGTGCTTGAAAAGCTTAGCTGTTTAGGCCGATGGCGAGTTAATGTTCGGGAACTGAGTCTCAAACTCTGGGCAAATCAAGACATCAGCAATAACAATGACTTTTTTTGTTTGCTTGGGCGAAAAATAAATAGTTGGTACCGTCCATCGAAGAAAATATCAGAAAAAAAAGTGACTGAACTCAATGATGGACTTATATAAACATAAAAACAACAATGGTCAAATTTAAGTCAAAATGTTTTTGTACCTGTATATTATAAATGTGGCTTTCAAAAATCTATAAAATAAGTTCTATCAATTCTAAGATATAACACGACACAGTAAATGCCACGAACAAAATTTGTTTAACCATTTATGTGGAAAATTGCAATTTTGTAGAACACACATTTTTTTTCTAAAACAAACCTTTATTGAGAAATTTTCAAAAAACTCATACTTAATGCCATTGGATTCGCAGCTACACTGACTAACCCACTCAGTTTAAACGTATCTCATTACCAATGGACATGCAAAATTAAACTTCAAATTATTTATTCTCTCATTCGCATTTTTCACCTATTTCTACTGGGCTACTAAAGATTCACCAATTATGTATTTAAGTTCAATCAAAAGTATCAATGATAACAGCTTTTGTCCAGAATACATTTTGCTCAATTTTTTACTTGCGATATAGGTACTATAGGGCAAGTTCTGCATTTGGAAAAAAAATCGAACTCGAGATTTTGATCAAAGTTGACATTACGATGATAGCGAAGACCAAAAAAGTGGGTCTCGCAATTCTGTCTGTCTGTTCGACTACAGCCTAAACGGCTCGGCCGATTTTTTTCAAACTTGGTAGATATGGGTTTTAATTTTTTCCCCCCGGATGTTTTTTTCTTTGTTTTTTTTTTTTTTACCAAAAATAACGGTACCTGCCATACGCATTTTTTTCGAAATTTTATAAATATTTTTTTTTCTCAAAAACTGTGGCACAGATTTGAAAAAAATCATAAAATTTCATTTAATTAAACCTAGGTAATGGTTGAAAAAAAAATTACAAAAAATTATTATTTTTGGTACTACCCTTGGAACCATTTTTTTTGTTTCTGATTTTCTCAAAAGCGGTACAACCGATTTTCATCATTTTTTTTATGTAAGCTCCCCAGCAGTTTCAATATTATAGTGTATTCAAATTAAAAAAAAATTTTTTTTGGATTTTCTAAAAAAAATTCAAATTTTTTTCTTGAAAACTCAATATTTCGAAAACCCCATGTTCCATTTTTTTAAAACTTGATAAATAAAAGTTTCTTAAAATAATCTACGAGATATGAGAAAAAAAACAAATATTTTACCTAAACATAACGGTACCCTCCATACAAATGTTAAGAAATGGTTTTCGAAAATCGTATTTTTCTCGAAAACGGTTCCGAGAATTTTGCTTAAATTTTTTTCTTTCGATTAATTTTTAAGATCTATAATTTAATAAAAAACATTGAAAACAAGATATTACTGACTGTACCTACCATATAACGAATTTTTTCGAATTTTGAATTTCTCATTATCGGCATAACGGATTTTAATGAAATTTTTTTAAAGAGAAGCTTCTAAAAAGTTTAAAAAACATTGCATTTCAAAACTTTAAGAAAAATATTTTTTTTTTGAATTTTGAAAAAAAAAAAATCTATTTTTTTTGGAAAATTCAGTATGTATATATCGGAAACGGCTCAATATTTTTTTTTGTAAATTTAATATTTTTATTCAAACAATAATAAAAACTTTAAATTGACGCACCAAAATGTTTTAAAAACTTTGTATATACAAGCTTATTTTCTTAAGAAACCACAAAGACTTATAATTTTTGTTCTTGCATAAACCTATATTTGCTTAAATCACATGGCATCCTATTTTTACCTCCAACTACTAAAGAAGTTGTTTTAGTCATTTAAAAAATTAATTTTATTCTTATGAACAATTTTTCTCTAATATCTAACATTCGTTTTTGAAGTTCTTAGTCTATTACACAGGAACAAGTTCGTGCGACCCAGTCGTGCATTTTATTAAGTTATTGTTTTAAGTAGTTTAAATAATGTTGCAAGCCAGAAATGTTTAATATTTTTGTCCGTGCCTTAAACCATTATACACCACTTTCTGCTTAAAAGAAATATGTTATTAATAAAGCAGTAGCTTATACTTTAATAGTTAACCACTTATAACTTTGAACCTAGAGCAAAAGTACTGTACTCCAGGCGTGCGTGCTTAAAAGATTTTGAGTGGATCAAAATATTCAGGAAAGTCACAACTCAGGAAAAAAAAAAAAAAAAAAAAGAGCTCCTCGAAAACATTCGGAAGATCCAAAATCTCGTAATTAAGACTGAACAAAAAAGTCAACATAATTTCAAAAGTCGAATATTCTTTAAGAGTGTTTATCTCTGCATCCTTTATTGACTCAAAACAAAATAATTATTGAAAATATTAAATATATTTTATTTTGACAGTACTGACGAGGCTGGCATAATTTTCACTTACATATATTGACAGTCTATTAAGTTGCTAATAACCGTAAGAAGATTCATCGTTCTACTTCTGTTTGGGCTGCTATAAACTGCAAATGGACGCTCTCCACTCGTTAAAGTAAATTAGGAATTGTACCGACATTCGTACAACATGCAATACATTCAGCAAAAGGATTAACGCCATTACCCGTGCTAGAAGAAGCTATATCGAGCAGTGACATGGTTTTCAAAATATTAAATGTATTATTAACATACCCAACAAATTTTAAATAAAAACTCTAAAAATGAAGAAACTATAGAATTTTGAATTGATAATACTTCATTTGAGGCACCCTGTAACAAGTTAAACTATAAAGAAGGATTTGAAAAATATAGGCCAGTGGTCTATTTCACACACCACTTTTAACTATGCAACTTATTCAAAAAATAATTTCTTGCAAAGTAAAAGTGCAAGGTGCTTCATTAAAAAGGAAAAGTATTCACGACTTTATATATTTTTTTTTAGACTCTCATACAAATTTTAAAGTATTTCACTAATTTAAAAGAGAACTTTATATTTCTTTTCGTTTTTACTTGCGACTTATAGGTACTATAAGGGAAGTTATGCATTCGTAAAAAAAATCGAACTCGAGACTTTCATCAAAGTTGACATTACGATGATAGCGAAGACTAAAAAAGTGGGTCTCGCAATTCTGTCTGTCTGTCTGTTCGACTACAGCCTAAATGGCTCGTCCGATTTTCTTTAAACTTGGTAGATATCACTTTTAATTTTTTCCCCCCACACGTTTTTTTCTTTTTTTTTTAAGACCGGTACCTGCCATACGATTTTTTTTTTCGAAATTTTATAAACATTTTTTTTTTTCAAAAACTGTTCGACAGATTTTAAAAATAAAAATACAAAAAAATTTCAATTATGATATTGAAATTATGATATTGCAGCTTGTGCCTACCATAGAACCATTTTTTCGAATTTTGAATTTCTCATTATCCACATAATAGATCTTAATGAAATTTTTTATAAAAAAGCTTCTAAAAAGTCTAAAACACATTGCATTTAAAAACTTTAAAATAAATTTATTTGAATTTTTGAAAAAAAAAAATCTATTTTTTCTTTTTTTGAAATTTCGATATCTCCGAAACGGCTCAATATTTTTTTTGTAAATTTAATTTTTATTCAAACAATAATAAAAACTTTGAATTGGCGTACCAAAATTTTTTCTTAAAAACCTTTTAAAAAGTTTGTATATAAAAGCTTTTTTTAAGAAACCACTACAACGACTTACAATTTTTGTTCTTGCATAAATTCATATTTGCATAGCATTCTGTTTTTGTCTCTTACAAAGAATTTAAAAAATTAATTTTATCCTTATGAACAGTTTTCTCTAATAACATTCGTTTTTTAAATTCCTAGTCTATTACATAGGAGCAAGTTCGTGCTACTCAGTCGTGCATTTTATTTTATAAAGTGAAACCTTACATATGTGTGGGAGCGTAGCATTTCATCAAAAATTATTTCGCAAATACGTCGCAATATTCCCAATTAATTTTGTTCTCCTACCGATTTTAATTTCGCCAATTTTCATTCTGTTTTTATCTAATTTATCATTTGGCCAAACTAAATTTGCGCTTTTTTTAGTTCTTTATTTCGAAAACGTAATTTGTTGTTTTCCTTAAATTTATTTTGAATATTCTTATATTGGATTTTTGACTATTAATAGTTAACGACGTATGTACATACTTACATGAATATGTACATAACTGAATTTCTTAAGTTTAAGTTAACAAAAAAATATGAGTTTGTATATTTTACTATTTTGGTATCTTTTTTTTTTTATTTTGTAAATAAAATACATTTTTTTTAATCTGTTTGTGTTCTTAAGAAAAGGAATAAAAGTATGGAACTAATGAGTTCAACTTTCGCTTAAGTTATTCAAGCAAACATTATACAAAAAACATTAATCGAAATAATGAGCGAAATAACAAACAGCGAAATAACAAAAAGCGAAGTAACGATATGCAAAATATCAATTAGCGAAATGAACTGGAAATAAACTTTCGTTGGAAATGTTTGTCATAATCAGGCAATTGCTATTGTGAATGATGCTTGAAAGTTTCACTCGGAATTTACTGTCAGGGTGAATAAAGTTTTATTAGGCATTTTTCTTTTTTAAATCTGAGCAGAGCACTAAGCAGAGCTTGTACATACATACATTGGGGGCTATCGTGAACAAAATTTCCCTCGGAATTTTCCCCATCTTCGAAAATTGGAAAGGTCAATACTTCTGCATTGTTCATTGTAAGCTGGCGACTGACCTTTTTAAATGAGAGCCAATGTCACTATGAAACTTAATTCCCAATATCAATAAATTCCAAGGGAAACTTTCGACATTATTCGAGATGACAATTTTGAAAGTTGGGAACAATTCCCAGGGAAATTTTATTCGCGATAGGCCCCATTATGTCGGGTACGATTTGACCAGATTTTGATAAGAGCTCTGATATATTTATGTATGTAACACACTGGAGCACTGAACTGTCAAAGGTGTCGATCTTCATTTTTATTTGTTAGTTTGTTTTTCTGTCATATCACACGAAAAAAAAAATAAGTTGGCCGTGCTCAGCTTTTTACGCTAAATAGGCCTATTTTGAGTTTTTCTAGGTGATATTTCTTCAAGTTTGTTTTTTTTTCTCATGGGGCTGCGGAAGAATCAGGATCCCCCTAGGAGTGACATGGGTATCTAAATTATTCCAGCCAAGTGCAATTGCACTTAGAATAAAGCTTGAGTATTATAGGAATCTTGTAATTCTTGTCAATTTTTTGTTTGTGGTTCATCATTTGGGAATGAACATTTCGAAATTTATTGCCTATTTATCGTTTCGGTTTTAATTGTTCGTCAAGTGTTTATTTCGCCATATTTTTTCGCTTAAATATCGTTTCGCATATTTATCTACATTCGCGTTTTATTTGGATATCATTATCTAATTAGCTTTCGGTTTAAAAAAATTTGTTCGGAATGTGTAAGACATAAACCTAGTGCGTTTGAAAACTACCGAACGCCAGTGTTACTTTCTCAATTACATAAATGCCGAGTTACAAACCGGGAAATATCATTTTGTTAAATATGTTCTTACTAGACAATTAATGGTTGGTAATCCTTATAAGTACTTTGTTCTTCGTCACAATCCTAGTACTGCGAACTAGTAGACTAAATTCATTGAAAATATTGCATTGTAGGTTTACATTGCGTTCCGACGATTTTTGGTTTTTTTTTAGTACCTATCAGTTAAAAAGCTGCTTAGGTACTCTCTCACTCGGTAGGTGTGGATAGCGAAGCATTTGAGTGATTTCAAATGAGTGCACTTCCATATGGCTACCAAATCCTAACTTATTCATGACAAACATAGGCCCATACGCCATATGCCACATGCCTAAAATTCAAGATGGCGCCCAACGCACATGAGTTAGAATCCCGAAATTTATAATTAAGATGATTGTGCCAAGAAAACCTCTTTATTATTTGTATTATTTCAAATGAACTTCCTTTAGGTTCAGAACGCAAAAGCTGATAGCAAAAACAGAGCAGTCGCTCGAATTTTAAAATATGAACCTATAATAATCATTGTATTTTTTATTTTTCTAATTTAATCGATTCGATGAATCATGCATATGTACACATTCATGTAAGTGTGTATTTATAATAATACAAAAAAAAAAAAACAAATAACACGAAAGAGCACACACAAAAACGGCATTTACAATAGAACACATAACAACCAACATTTTCCATTTCTTCATCGACTCCCCAAACCTCCGGCACCTCTGAAAAAAAGCCTGACTGATATTATGTATCAGATTTCCGTTTAACTCTAAATTTATTCTTCGTTCTTTTCTTTATCAATCTCCGTCCTCACATTCTCTGCACACAATAATTTTGTATATTAAATTCCAAAAACTCGCCTCCCCCGAGCCCCATCAGATTATGTAGGTAGGTATATGTGGCACGTATAAGGTACAATATTGTTGGGCAGGGCTCCACCTCAAAATATTCCGAGTTGCTAACAGCTTTGACCAGGACGAGAACGACAACGACTACGACGACGGTGGCGATGGCAGCGCAGCATGGGCAATTGATTATCATATCAACACAACACAGCAGCAAGCAGCAATGTGCGAGTTGCGAATGTAAAGCTCCCTCCATCTTCATCCAATCAAATGGCATTCTTGAAAGTTTCGTATTTATAATTTGGCAATTGTTCTACTATTTGCTTGGAAGTAATTCAAATCATTGTTGCTGCAGTAAAATATCAGCGAGTTTACTTGTGTTGCTTTGCTTTGAAAACTCAAAAAGATAAAAATCACCGTCGGTGAAATTAGTCTGATCAAAATCTTCCACCGTTCAGCATGTTGATGTGGGAAAATTTGTCAGCCAGCAAAAAGTTTTATCCACTTCCACCACACATAACACATAGAAGGTATCCCAGGCCCACTCAGAAGTTGTTGAAAATAATGGCAACAATGACAGTGACACATGTCAAAACACGGTCGATGCAAACGATAGAGACGAAAAGTACACACTTGCCCAAGAACAGCAGCGGCGCACACGTGCGTCTTCCCAGCTAACAAGTCACTGACTGACTGTTCAGATTCAGACTCAACGAATATAAATTTCACATGAACGTGAACTCAACTTTGCTTTGGCCGCCCCATCAACTATGATAGTCTTAATAACGTACAAGAACCAGAATTGTGTGAATGTTGCACTGTCATCCCAAACACATAGCCATAGCCAACGAGTGCTCCGAGGCCCGAGCCCCTTGAAAACATTCAAGCGCACATCAGTCATCACACCGAAGACCGAACAGCTGTTTTTCTCTCTATCTCTTTATCTCTTATTATTGCTCTGTCTCTCTTTCGAATAATGTTTGTGTTGTCGGTTTAAAATTAGCAACTGAAACCACATGGTTCGTTCTATTTTCGCTAAACAAGCGAATGACGACGACAGCTCTTTTTGTTATGACTTTTGAGTGGCGCGACGGAGGCGGCGGATGTTGCTTGGTTGCTTGCTTTCGCTACTACAACTATGGCATGCCGGTCGGCCGCTCGAGCTCGACGACTTTTCGTTTTTCGTTCGTTCTCCATCCACCATTTTGCGTCAATTAAGCGACCGGACCGGGTGCTGTTGTTGGGTTATGTTTTATGTGAATATCTAAGGAGCGTCGACACGATGTGGTCGCGGAGTCTTATCAAGATTTTAATTATTGGTTCTGTTTTGCTTGAGATTTTCTGCTGTGTGCGGTTAAGCTGACGTCTGCGCCGAGTCTGGTTGCTTTGGATATGGCTGGTGCTGCTGCTACTGCTGCTGTTAGTGGAATTGGTGTGTTGCTCATGGCATTGCCGTCTATCGTATCGTCATCACACACTGAGTTGCGACTTGCGAACACGTAACACCGACGACGACGACGATGTGTAGTGTTCTGTATCGGTTTGTCGGTCATGGAAATGGAATGCATGCATGGGAATTTAAAATAGATTATTGATTGTGTGTCAGGTTTAAGTTGTTTAGTACTTTTTGATGCTTTTATTTAGTACTTTTTTGTGTATGGATAAAGAAGTGTTGAATAGTAGTAGGTGGATTTTGTTTTTGACTTGTCTAATAGAAAAATGGTTTGGTTGTAAATATTGCATAAGTTTTGTACAATAATAAAAACGATACAAATTATTATTATTTATTATAATCTACATAAATGTACGGAATAATACTTAAAGCTCCTAGCTACCAGGGCTCCTAGCTGAATAAAGAAACAATTAGAAGTTGACTTGTAAACGATTTACATATAGGTATTTGGGCTTTCATTAAATTATTCACCCAAATTCCTACCTTCGCTATATGTAGACATTACTGAAAAATCCTATCAAACTGCACATTCATATTTTACACAGATTGAGTAGTTTGGACAAAAACTTGGAATACACTTCAATAAATGAAAGACAAGTGAGTAATGGAGGACGAATTCGAATTTAGTGCAGTTCTTCAACGACCTTGATAAAAAGCTTTGATGGCAACACGGTGGAAGTAATTCGCGGATTCTTTAAACCAAAAAATATACCTGTCTATGGTTCTATCTCCCCAGTATGCCTTTTCCAGAATTTTTTAATGTTTAAATACAATTGCATAGAGTTGAAAAAAAGTAAAATATCTCTACACACAACATACCTATAACAAGCCACAAAATTACAAAACACTTTAATATTTATTTAAGAAAATGAAATACAAGTTCAAGACTTTTATGTTATTCAAAAAAAAAAACCACATTCACCAACAATTCTTGATATAAAATGGAATTTGGAAGGTTGCTAAATGGCGAATAAAGTGGGTTTTCTATTTTATAAAAATGAATCTCGAAAATCGGATTCTAAACAGGAGATGCATATTCTAATATACTACGATATCATCTTATCATTCTT
The DNA here is from genome assembly GCA_911387755.1 of Chrysotoxum bicinctum. Lineage (NCBI taxonomy): Eukaryota > Metazoa > Arthropoda > Insecta > Diptera > Syrphidae > Chrysotoxum > Chrysotoxum bicinctum. Next base: position 43,920,956 of record OU426989.1, read on the forward strand.
TATAGTTTTTTAGTTATATTCTGGGAATACTTATCGAACAATAATTGGTATGAAAATAGCACCCAGATCTTTCTGTTCGGTGACCCGTTTTAGTCAAAATGAGTTTTATGTCTTACGAGTAAAAGACATAACACTGCATTTATTAACTTTCAAGGAAAGTCCATTGCACACCATTCCAGAAGGATATCCACATCTTTCTGTAGTTTTATAAAATCAAAGACACAAATAATTTCCAGACACATTTTGTGATGATGATAGTTTTTTTGTAATATCATTTATGTAATTCAGAAATATTAGCGGTCCCAAAACGGAAGGGAAGTGTTCTCCCCTATTTCATTTTTTTCATTTCATTTCATTTATTTCGAAGAAACATTCAATTTACAATGACACATTAAGATCAAAATCTTTTAGAGTATCGATAGTTTTACAAGTAACATAGTTTTTTTTTATATTCAAAAATATGAAACATACTTCTTAAAGCTAGGATAAACAACTGAATTCAAAAATATAAGTGTATATAACTTTAAATTATTTGCAAAAAACTGAAAGAAGAAATAAGATAAGTTTAAGAAATAGGACAAAGCAAAGAATGTATTTAAAAAGAGAGAGAGAAAAAAAAATAGAAAAAGATAAGAAAAAGGATATGTGCAAGATAATTCTATGTTCCTAAGTTTGATTTTTATAGTGCAAAAATAATTTCCTTCTAAACGCTGTGTACTTTGCAACTCATTTGGAAGAGCATTCCATAAACGAATTGCAGAAACGTAAAATGAGCGTTCCGCTATACTGTATGCGAAACGTGGTAAAATTAGTTTCAAACCTCTTTGGGAATGGGCATAATTAATTATTTCGGTCAGATAGTTAGGACACCTGTTGTGAATGATATTGTGGAGATTCAAAACTAGCCTAATCTTGAGGTGCTCATCAAGGTTAAAACCAAAGAGCGTATGACGCAGATGGGCAACACTGGAATATCTAGGTACATTATAAATAAACCGAATACAATCATTGAATGCAACGTTCAATCTGCGCCTACATTCACTGTCCAAAATTGGATACACAGAAGAATTAAAAACGAAATATGGCATAATTAATGATTTAATGAGGCGGATTTTCATATTGGGAAGCAATAAGTTTGAAGAAGATCTCAGAGAACGTAATCCAGAGTAAATTTTACTAATGGTATCTGAGATTGCACTACAGCAAGTTAGATTGTTATTAATTCTATATCCTAAATACTTTACATCCTTCACATAGATAATAACTTCATTGTCAAGTACGACTGTGGGAAAATCAAAAAAGTTGAGCTCATCTCTAGAACATAACATAGCAACAGACTTAGCAGGATTAAGCTTCATGTTGTTAGCATTAGACCAAGAAAGGATATGGCTTAAGTCCTCATTTAAACGAATTATACAATCCTCCATCAAACCAGTTGTACGAAAAATGTAAAGCACAACATCATCAGCATACATATGAACTTGGCAATTGGAAATGACATTAGGAAGGTCATTTATAAATAATGAAAATATCAGAGGACCCAAGACGGAGCCCTGGGGTATTCCGAGATTTGTAATAAGGGGGTTTGAAATGCCAGCCTCAGTTTTTATTCGCTGTACCCTGTCAACTAGGTCGTTACACAGTAGCTTAAGTGATGATCTAGAGAAGTTAAAGTTTGTCTTAAGTTTAGAAAGAAGGATTGAGTGATCAATGCAGTCGAATGCCTTAGAGAAATCTAAGAGCACAATGACACCAAATTTGCTAGAATTAAGTGCAAAGCGGATATCAGACGTAACTTTTATTGCTGCAGACTCACAACTGTGCATATTTCGGAATCCAGATTGCCACTTTGAAAGCAATCCGTGTTCATTGAGGTAGTTTTGGATTTGATCATGCATTATTTTTTCAAATAACTTGCATGGATAGGATAAGATGCTAATGGGCCTGTACTCAGAAGGGATAGAAGGGTTTGATTTTTTGGGAACTGGTATAATACTGGCACTTTTCCACGCATCAGAAAATTCACCGCTATAATTGCAAAAGTTGAAAATATGGATTAAATAATTACTTACAATGGGAAGTATGAGCTTTAAGAACTTTGGCGATATTTCATCAGGACCTATCGCATTCGATTTTACCGATCTGACAGAGTGGTACAGCTCGTAAGCATCGATGCAATCAAATGAAAAAGAGTTATTACTCTCAGGCATAATAAAAAATTCTGGGGGAATATATGAACTTGACAAGGTCGGAATCAGAATATTAGACATCACTTCCGGACTAAAAAGGCATTTACTTTTGTTTTTGTCTTCTTTTACTCCAAGTTCTTTCAAGTTACTCCAAAGTTCTTTAGAGCTAAGAGACGGGTCAAGTTTCCGTTGAAGGTATGCACGCTTAGAGTTGCGGATACTAGAATTTACTCTGTTTCGAGAAAATAAAAACTGTCTTTTATTGAACTCAGAAGGATTACACTTATATCTCCGGAAGAAACGCTCCCTTTCCCTTATCAGGTGCTTGATGTTGTTGTTAAACCAGGGACATCTATATTTACCTTTAATTCCCTAGTGACTATCGGGACATAGTTATCATATAGCCGAGTTAGTAGGTCGTTAAATAATGTAACTTTAACATTCACATCCGGAGAAAAAAAGATTTAATTCCACTCCAATCTAGTAAAATTTGCCCTTAAATTTTCAAAATTAAAATCACGGTACGACCTAAAGCTCAAAGTTCGAGTGGTATTTCTCATATCAACATCAAACTGAAAAAAAACAAAAAATGAAATCATGTATGAAGTCGGAAGTTGGTCTTATTTGATCATTTCCCAGAATTCTGTGTCTAGAGCTGGTCAAAAACATGTCTAATAAAGAGGGGTTCACTTCTGATTTGAAACAAGTTGGCCACCGATTATTAACAACAGAAAGACCGAAAATATCACAGAAATGATGTAATAAACGCGTAGAACTGTTGTTGTTCAAGAAATTTACGTTGAAGTCACCTGCAATAAGAATGTCATTGTACTTCGGACCCAGATTCATCAAAGTTTCACTCAATTCACACAGGTTTTCCTCTTTAAACATATTGGGTGGACTATAAATAGCTACAAGTAAGCATTTTTCAACAGCATTCCTAACCTATCGCAGTTATTATTTAATAAATGGTGGTTCTGTTATTATCGTAACTTCTATCCGTCACTTTTTCGATAAATAAATCACGACGACTCATAGAAAGCCTAAACCTTGTGACTTACAACTCAACCATTTTTGTGTGCGTGTTGACAGGAATGGAAGGCATCTACCTATTCCGAAAGGCTAATGAGCAGCACTTTTCATGGCGAGAGATATTTGCGGCTGAGAATCTAACCCAAGACCCTCTGCATGACAGTGCAAAGCACTAACCATTATGCCAAAGGGTACTAAGTACTTGTTTGATATTTAACTCTATTTTCATTTCAACTACAACAGCTATATAAGCGAATTCAACATTGTTCTGCATCTTAAAATAATAAATAATAGATTTCTTTCTTCTTACATTCTCTTATTGCTTCTTCCTAAAATTTTCTTGATTTTCCGTTATCAAATTCTTTGACCGTCAAAATTATACTCCTCTAATATTCTTCCAGATCTATTACCAAATAGGTATATATTGATAGAATCGAATCCATCTAGATCCTATTTCTACCTTATAACCTTGGTTTTTTGAAGACTTGAACTTGGTTAAATCTTAAGATCTTAAAATTCTTAATTTAATCTACCCTTAAACTCTGGAAAATCTGAACCGCGATAATCACACATTCTAATTTAAATATCAATAAATTGAATCACTTCAAATAGTCTTAAGAAATGTAAGTATTCATACAATCAAACCTCACCAGAATTAAATCTAGTACTAATTCAATTCAACAACAGCAACACTACTCAGCGCCCACCATCTGTGTTTACATTCTCATAACAACACCGTGAGTGAGTAATCGGCTGAGAACGAAACAATATAATAAAAACGTACTGAGTGCATAATAATGTTAATAAAACTGATTTGCAGAGTCAACAGACAGTAATCGTGTTTGAATTTTCCCATGGTAATGGTATATCTGGTATATATTTTTCTTACTCTCTTCCGTCATTTCATTTATTCTTTGTTCGTTCATGCGCACAAGTGAGCGAGATAAATTTTACACAAACTTCAGTCAAAAAAACGCCTAAGTTAGCTCTTTCTTGGTTATAATATTTTAAGCTTTAAACGACCGACGACGACGGATGGCGGCCACCATAATCAGGGATGAAAATGCTTGGCTAAAAGAGAAAAGAAATTAGATTGGCGAAAAGTAGACATTACATAAAAGAAATAACGAAATTTAAACAATCTTAAGTAAGAAGTGAATGCAAAATTGTGAAAAATATTTTTGATGGAGAGGATTGGAGGGAAAACGTCAACGAAAGCCAGATTTGGCGACTATTATGGAATAAAAACAAAGTTTGACAAAAAACTTTAAACTTCCCATTGCATCTAATTCTTTTTCGTACTTTAAACCATGTCCTTATAAAGTTATAACATCTGTCACTGCGAAAATGATTTCGTGGAACCAAAAGATATGAGATCCACAGAAAATAATTATTTAAATCAAAACCAGTGTTTAATTTTTCATTCATTTAATTATTATGTACATATCTCCAGATTAGAAGAAGGCTAATTGTATATTTTAGTTAATCCGGGTTTATTGGTCGATGGAAACGTAGTATTACTTTAAAAAGAATCCAATTTCAAACGCAAGGGGCCTTAACCAATAATGAAATTTAGCGACGAGTTTAATATTCAATTTAAATGAACCATTATACAATGGACTCTATATAATTAAACCTTAGTTAACCATTAATGTATGGTTAATTATATAGAGTCCATTGAATAATGTTTCATTTCACTCAAATATCTTCTTGTGCTTGAAATTGGATTCTTTTCAAGGTAATATTATGTCTACCACTAAACCGGGATTAACTTAAACATACCCTTAATCTTCTTCTAATCTCGAGACAAATAAGACAGTAAGGTGCAAATTAACGCTTAACTCGTCAAAAAACGATTAAGTCCACATTAAGAAAAAATCTACTCCGTCCGAAGTGAACTGTCATCCCTGACAATGACAAGCTGTAAAACACTGGCTCTTTAAAACATCATCAGCTGAAGAACAAGGACAAAAATGAACTGAAAAACATTTATCGCCTTTAAAATTTGTACTAGATTACCATCAAGCACCCGAGAGCAGTGCTCACACAGCTGGTGTATATTTCTTTTATATTTTTTTTTTTGTTTGTTTGTTGGACGTGTGAAAAAGAGATAGTAGTATAATGTGTGTGGATGCACATTAGCCTTGTACCCCGCGACTTGTGGCCCGATAATAATAATTGAGCCAAAACGTGGGTGAAGCAGATGAGAGGAGAGAGGCAGGCACTGCACAAGACTAGGTTAAAGATACGCGAGTGAGTGAGTTGCATGGAATAAAGTTTTCAAATGTGTGCGTTTGTTGTTTGAGATGGTGTGTGTTTGTGTAGGCAAGGACTGCATTCATAAAATTCCAGAGATTCCAACAGAACTGGTGTTGCCTGTTGTTTGATGTGTACTGAAGAGAGGTTGAATTGGGGGGACCTTCTCTGGTTGTCGGCCGATCGGATTTCGGTAGCGTATCGTAGTCGTAGGTCGGTTGTAGAGTGACAGGCAGATTGTGTTTGTTGTTGTTGTCAGTTGGATGGAGAATGGGGAGCTGGTTTGGTGTCTTTTGGTTCGTTTTGTCGGAGCCTGAATGGGAGAACATAATGAAGTATCAGTATCAGAGAAATATGTAAGTGGAAGAAATATTGGTAGGGTAAGTATCTGGCATATTAGGAAAAAAGAGCGAGAATGCAAGCAAGGGCGCTCGTGAGAGCATCGTCGATGACGGTGTCGGCGTACGGCGTACGGCGAATGACATTGCTTAGTGTGGTGGATAATCGTGCACTGGTGGTGATTATAGTAATAATAATAATAAAAGCGGCAACCCACAACCGCACACACCGGAACGAGTGCGCGGAACAGATAAACGGCATTGCCCACTTTGTGTTTGTTGTGTCGAGTCGAGAATTTGTAGTTATTGCCAGCTTTCTGTTTTTATTCGGTCTTTTGGTTTGGTTTATTTTACCTATTTTTTGCACAAAGATGATGGTTGACAAAGAAAAGAAACAAAATGACTGAAGCTGTTTATGTTTAAAAGGGAGAACCAGATGCCAGAGACTTCCGACGACGACGCGATAAACTCTTAAGAGGAAAACTATATAGGTAGTTGTTGGGTTATGTCGGCCGAAACTGAAAAAAGCTTTGTATTTGGCTCGAACCTCTTTAAGTTAGAAGATTGATGGATTTTAAATGGTTTGGAATGACGTTGTTGGCGCTCGCTCAATATTTGAGTCAGTGAAGAAATGGCTGGTGATCCATGTGTGTTTCGTAATATGAAGTTGTTGACTTTAGTTGGATACCTACCTACTCACTGTGTTTTCAGCCGCCCGTATATCATGACACTTGTTTTAAGTCTCAACTCTTGGGCCACCGTTGGTTCTTGGTGGATGCATGGATTCGATATGGATAATGCTAGGGCGTTGGTGTAGCTTGTACTGTTGAATTATGCATGGGAGAGTGGGGTCTGGGTCTTTGTGGTAGATGGTGTTATGGTGGAAAGAGGGAATAGTTTTCATCCATCGTCGTCGTGTAGTCTTTTGTTCTTCTACTTCTGTTAAGGCCTTAGGGTGGCTGGGGGCTGCTGCTGCCTGATAGTTTTGGAGTGTTCGTTGTTGTTTGACTGGATGCATGCTGCATTGAGGAGTTGCTCATTGGGCACCGATGATGATGGTTCTCTTTCTCTCCGGTTCTTGGGTTATTTATTTACTCTTTTTTGTTTAGTTTTGATAACAAGTGCGAATGGTAGCAGCTAGCAGCAACTAGGTAGATATTTCTGGTTCTTTATTTTTCTTCCTCTTTTTTTTCTGCTAGTTGTGCTTGTGTCTCCTTGTGTTTTGCTTATATCAGGTTTCATCGGTCGGTTGGTCGGATGGCGGCTGACACGACTGCGACCACTATGTCTACTTAGTGTTGTGGAGTTTTGAGATTTTTGAGCAAAAGCACGGCGCATGGTGTCGTTGGTTATGTACATAAGTTTTGATTGCGATTAGAAGGTATTCAGTTCGTAGTTTTCATTGTGGTAGTAGTAGAAGTGGATTGGAGCAACAAATAGAAGGATGTTGTATGCACACGCTCTGCTCCTGTCGCGTAGTGCGCGTTGCAATATAATTGTAGATTTAGCCGACTGCAAGCGGGGTGCCAAAAAGTATTAAAATACCTACGTTTCTTTTTTGTTTCCATGAATAAAATAATATTGTGAGACTTGTGAGAGAAAAAAAATAAATCTTCCTTCTCAGTTTTCCTTGAGCTAACCTGTTATGAGGACATTTTCTGCTCTTCTTGGAACAATTCAAGTCACTGTCATCCAACATTGTAGTATAGTGTTGTTGGAATGTGTATGACTTGGTTGTGTGTGGGTGTATGTTGGTGAATGTTAAAAAAATAATTACATATATTTACTTGAGAGTTAACTTAAGTAAATTAAGTACTTAATTAAATGAATTTCCGTTTTGTGTTGTATTGTTTTGTTGAAGTGTGAACAAAGAAAAATAAAGTACCTACACATACCTAAAAAAATTATTGCCAAAACAAAAAGATTATAGATTATTTTATTATTAAAAATTTGTTTGCATTTGAAATGGTTGAAAGTGTGTAGTACTAGTGAATTATTGAAGTACTTTGGATGTTGAAAGGAAAGAGAAAAAAGAAAACGTTAAACGAATATAGCTGAGTAATGAGGGAAAGAGCGAAGCGAAACGATGCTGCGAATAAGCTTTACAACGAAAGAAGAATGAACCGATTTAAGGTTAGTTTTTCCGTGTTTATTTTTTTTTTGGTGTTTTGTTTAAATAAATTTATCGTCAGTTTTTTCTTAAGAAAGAGAACAATATACATAGTACTAATCTGTATTGATATTTTGGCATTTCTTTTAGCATTTATTGACTAAGAAATGACTTGGAAGAATTATTATAGAAACTAGGAGGTAGGTTAGTAACTACATTTACTAAGCATGAGAATAGAGAACGGCAGGTTGTTTTTGTGTAGATTTTGTAGTAGACTTTCAAATGAAAATAATCTAGACCAAAATGGACAGCTAAACTATTTGCATTCTCTAGATAAGAATAATTGAAATAATTGATTTTTAAGTTTGGTATTGGACCATGGCTGAAAAACTAGGTACCTTGTAGAGTTTTTCCAAGATTGAGCTTTTTTTTCAATTACCTGTTTATACCTATCCGCCATATTTTTCCTTAAAATGAGGAAGAAAGAATGCACCTCCATTTTTAAATAGTTTGAGATGAATAGAATTATTGTTTTCGCTTTTTGTGTTTCAAATTAAATAATCTTTCAATTAAAAATAAACGAAATAAAAAGATTATTATATTTAATTGTGTGGATAGCTTTCAGGAATTTAGAGCTTACTTAGAAAAATGGGTTTGTGACAATTTCCCAGAAATTTGGCATTTGCGGTTGAAAATTTATGATTTTTAAGTTGCACTCACTGAAATAATGTTTGTATTTAGCGTTTGTGTCGTCCATTTTATTAACTTCCCATAGGGAGTTATTGTAATCGGTCCGATTTGTCAAATTGGAATTTTTGACATTTCTCGACGTTTCAAGGTCCCTAGAGGCTATATCAATCATTTTTAGAAAGATGTCTGTGTGTGTGTGTGTACGTACGTTCGTACGTTCGTACGTTCGTACGTTCGTACGTTCGTACGTCCGTACGTTCTTGTACCATTTTTCGTCGTCGATATCTCAAGAACGAGTAAAGATATCGGCTTCAAATAAATTTTGTTTAATAGATAATAACTTCGAAAGAGGCTGAAAGGGCGTTTATTAAAATTCAGTGAGTAGTTTTTTCACTATAACGGTTTAAAAAAAAAGTAAAAATTTTGGTTAGATTCAAATATCTCACGAAAAAATAATGCTATTCACTTCAAATAAAATTTAATGTACTCATTATAAGGTCATACAGATTTGGTATGAATTTGGAAAAAAAATGAACATACCGTTATTTTTTTAAATAAAAAAAACTGAAAAAAAAAATTTCATAACCCAGATATTCTAAGAACGGAAAACAATTTGAAACTCAAAATAATTTTATTTTACGAAAAATAATGTGTTTGACAACTGGTGAAAATTTCAAAAAAAATCAGTTTACAGTTTTTTTACAAAAAATAAAAAACTATATAAAATTCTATTGAAAATTGGTAAAAATTGTTTTTCGACTCAAATTTCTCGAGAACTAGTAGTGATATTGACTTCTAATTTAGTTTATTTTATACATAATATAATTTTGTACAATTGGTAAAATGTTGACAAATATTGAATTAATAGTTTTTTTTTTTAATAAAAAAACTTTTAAAAATTCTAGTGAAAACTAGCTAAAATTGTATTTCAAGTCGAATTCCTTGGTTATGAACAGCGATTGTGCCTTCTAAAGTATGTTGTTTTATACATCGATACCTCCCCGTAAGAATGTATACTAAGCGACATTTCTAAAATTGTTCAGGAAACGAAAAAAACGAAGAAAGTTCTAGTTGAATGTCTAAGAGACAATTTTGGTTAAACAAAGACATCTAACAAAATTTTTTGTTGCTCACGACAATGAGATCTTTATTAATGTCGCTTAGCATAATTTTTTTGGCGGATAATACAAATTTCAGGTGGCAACATTATTTTAATGAGAAAACATGGCAGTTGATAAATTTTTTTATTTGTACTCTAGTTTCCTTTTCATGCATAATAGGTTGGCGAAACCCAGGCCAAAACGTGGCCCTTAACATATAGTATATTTCCTCATCAAAAAGTCATTTTCGAAAAAAGTGTCGCTTAGTACATTCTTACGGGAAGGTATCGACATAATACAATTATTAATATATGGTTAAATTTTGACAAGTATCGAATTGACAGTTTTAACAAAAATATTTCGTTTTTAAATTTTTTTCAATTAAAATGTTTGGAACCGAAATAATAAAGTAATTTCTATAATATAATACATAATTTTATTATCAACTTAGTTTTTAGAAGAATGTATGTACTGTACATACGTATATGAATAAGGTTGTTCAGTTGTACCCAAGTCCCACATATTAAAATTCCATTAATAGCTATGGTAAAATTGAAGAAAACGTCACAATATGTTTTTATCTTTTTGTACATGAAAAAGAAGTAAAATTCTACTCAAGGTTTTCTTAGGTGTAGGAACACAGATATATTAAAAAACACGGAAATCTATAATTCAGTATAACATGTACCTACCAACCTTCGTAATTATTACAAGAAATTTAACATTTTAAATAGAAAAGTTTAAAATTAGTTAAACACATTTTCTGTAAAAAAAAACATAAAACAGGAGTCATTGTATATCCAGTGCTGATCACAGCCTTTCAATCCGGAAAAACCGCAACAACAATTACACTATGAAACCATTTACTTCGATCTTCCATCTACTGCTCTATGATCGAAGTATGTGTACAAAATATCATACCAATTACCACACCAGATACAGTACAGACACAGCTAAAGTTTGTTTCGCTGAAAATTTGGTTATTTGAAAAAAACTAAATATAAAGTTTTCAAGACCACAAATGGGAAGTTATCAGTGTGGGTCGCACCCAGCCTCTTTTTTTTATATAATTTTGTGCACACTAAATGGATTAAGATTACCTTTAACATGCTTGAGCACAATGCGAGCTTTTAGGAACGTTGGAGCGGTTTGAAAGGAGATACCAATGCAGTTGGGTTCAAGGGTAAACTGCATTCCCTAGTCTGTTTTAATATAACATTCTTAATAAAAATAACGGTAAAATAATGAAAGAAAAGGAACCTTGCGGCGGTGCACGAGAGATTCAAATGTTTCTGTTACACTTTTATCACCTATCATTTTAAATGCCCCTTTTTTGAATTCCTTCCAAGACACTGAACTGGGTTATTGGAGCCAGATCAAAAGAGATTTCGAAGGAAACCTAAACACTTTGCAGCGGTTTTGGCGTGGTCAAATATGTGGTCATTTCACACAATGTTGTCTGTGATGCACATACCAAGAACTGAGAGATGCTCGGTTTCCTCAGTGCAAGTGTCGCTCGAAATCTTGGCAGAAAGTCAGTATTATACCTCCGCGGAACGAAATGAGTCGCGTTACGCTTGAAGAACGTTGGGAGTTATTAAAAAATTTATTTCCAAAGGGAGCGCTGTGTTGCCCAAACAGTGCGTATTTTTTATAAAGAATTGGCCGAGATTAAGCACCCACTGCGTGTTTTGCAATAAGTTCGTGAGATTGGTATACTAGTGGACAACACTCATGGTCCCCATCGTCGCACGGTACGCCCAGACGAGAATGTGGCTGCTGTAGCCGAGAGTCATCATCGGCTCGACAACCGGATTGCGGTCCTGGCCTCTTTCAACAAGTCTCTCCACCTTTCCCGGTCTCGAGCCAACGGCATCCAGTTGCGCACACCAAGGCTTCGGGCGTGCTGGTCTACGCCATCTTTCCAGCGCAAGCATGGTCTACCACGCTGTCGTCTACCATAGAATGTACCACAAAGAACTTTCCGAGCAGGTTCCTCTTCGCTCATGCGAGCTAGGTGCCCTGCCCACCGGAGTCTACCGAGCTTAATTTTTGTCACGATATCTGCTTGAAGGTAGATTGCGTACAATTCATGATTGTACCGTCTCCGGAATCGTCCTTCCTCACATATGGGGCCAACAATTCTCCTTAAGACTTTTCTCTCGAACGCAGCTAAGAGGTCGGAGTGCCTTTTGCTAAGCACCCAAGTCTCGGATCCATATGTGAGTACTGGCAGGACCATGGTCCTGTACAGCAGCAGTTTTGAAGTTATGGTGAGATTTCTGGATTTGAAGAGCTTTGACAGACTATAGTAGGCTCTGTTGGATTTGAGAAGCCGCCCGCGTATTTCTTCTTCTATGTTGTTATCGGCTGCTACTATTGACCCAAGGTATTTAAAGGATTGCACCACTTCAAATTCGTGCTCCGCTACCTTGATTGTTTGACCAACTGTTCCTCTCGCATTCGACGCCACCATGTACTTTGTTTTACCTTCACTAATGTGCAGCCCCAGATTTTGTGCCGCCTGCTCGATCTGGATGAAGGAATCGTGTACAGCTTGTTCGGTTCTTCCGATGATGTCAATGTCGTCTGCGTAAGCCAGTAACTGGCTGGACCTGTTGACGATGGTCCCTCTTGTTGCCGTGCCAGAGTCACGGATTGCTTTCTCCAACGCCAGGTTGAAGAGGAGGCAGGCCAAACCGTCCCCTTGTCGGAATCCATTAAAGATGTTGATTGGTCTGGATAGCAATCCGGCTATTTTTACTTGGCTTGTTACGTTGGTCATGGTCAACCTACATAGTCGTGTCAATTTATTTGGGATGCCGAATTCTCTCATGGCTTTGTAAAGTTCTACCCTGGCTATGCTATCATAGACGGCCTTAAAGTCTATAAACAGATGGTATGTTGGGATGTTAAATTTTAGACATTTTTCCATCGCCTGCCTAAGGGTAAAGATCTGATCAGTTGTTGATTTGCCTGGAATGAAACCGAGAATGTGAAACTCAATTTACGAACATCAACTCGCCATCGATCTCTTCAGCTCAACATTTCACGCACTAGCCTGCGGAGAATTCTGCACAAAGATCTGGGATTATTCGCTTACAAGATCCAAGTGACTCAGCAATTGAAGGCGCACGACCAGCCGAGGGAATGTGCTCTTACTAATAAAGCCATATTACATGGAAACAATTTAATTTTGTTCATTTTATTGCATATTTAAAAAAATTTAATTTAAAAATTTTGGCCCACTCTTTATACAAAAGTGAAACCTCAACTCTTATACTATTTTCTGAGTGATTAAGAGGTAACGAACTAATAAACGCAAAAACGCAACTGGCGAATTTAGTCGAAATGCTTTAATTGTACGGCAATACTATAATATCCTCAACAAAATACTATTTCCCCCGTTGCTGGAAAACGGTACAAAATCAAATCAAAAATTTAAATTTCGAATATGGCGGCAAACGAGATGACAAATAATTATTATTCAAAATGTCCGATGTGGCGATTGACGCTTATATCTGCTAAAATAATGAGAGTAGGGACCTAGCATCTATTTCTTGAAAACAATTACAGTTCCAATAAGTTTAAATCAGTTTTAATTAAAAAAGCACATGTGTAGGTATACCAATATAGTTCCCTAGCTTTGTATGTTTGTTCTGTACCAGCACCAATTTATTACTATATAAACTTCAAACGAACAAGAATTAGAGCTTCTTTTTTCCAACCTTGGACCCGACGAGCTTACATCGGTCTTAGAAAAAAGTTCAATGTACCCTTTTCGTACAAATCCTATCATCCATTATTAAATTTTTTTTCCCCGAAAACGGCTGCTGTGAAAAAAAAGGATTTTTTCATCCCCTAAAAAATATTCCTTGCTCTCAAATACACATATACCTACCTACCCATACGTCATATCTAATCTTTCCTTTGCCATTCGATTGATATATGTACATATGTATGTGTGTACCTAGTTGAACAAAAAATTGACAACATAATTATATCAGATTAACTCAACCCCTGCAAAAATACGGCCTTTAATTAAAATTCATTTAACCTTTCATTTAACGGTAGTAAAAGTTGCCTAATTAAACTTTTTCCACACACACACACACACACTGATACAAAAACAAAACGAAAAAGCTAACCACATATAGAATTAATAACTCTGCAACGAATACGTATGCAAGCAAACTAACAACCTACTAGTTAAACTCTTTATCGTTGCTGCAAAAAAAAAAAAACAACGAATATAAAAATAAACGAACACACACAATCTCATAATAACGACTCGTCGTTCGTCGAACAAACCACTTTCCATCTCCGTCCCTCTTGTAGACGAGTCAACAATCGGCTCTCTTGCTGCTGCCACTGATAACAAAAGCGCTTTTTTGCAAGTTCATTGAACTTGCTTGTATTACATGGATTTGACCTGACCTAAAATACAACACGCTTATGTATGTGGAACAGAAATTCAACAGTGTGAAAAGCTGAACAGCGCCACGGTCGGCAGTGGCAGCATCATAGACGACAACGACAACGACGGTTGCGGCGGCAGGCAAAGCAACAACACTCCAGCAGAGAAAAAAAAGTGTATTTTACCGTCCGTTTTGACGGCACACGAGCGAGAGAGCTTCGTTTTTATAAAACAAAAATAGAGAAAGAGAGGAAAACGACAACCGTATAAATGCGTCACAAAAATGTGCATTCGAATTGAAGTGGTCTCGCTCTCGCTTTCCCTATCGTCTTTCCGACCGAATAGTGTGCATGCTGCCGGAATTGGATCGAAATCGGACTGCACGTTATATTCTACAGTGTGTCGGCCTCGGTATCATGCAAAAAGATTCTCTTTTTTGTTCTTGCGGTTTCTCTTTTTCATTGATGTTTTGTTGGATAGGTTAGGTTTAGGTCGTAGAGTCGTAGTTGTAGGTAGCTGCCGCCACCGCTCACCGTTGTAGTCTTGTAGTCGGTTGCCGCTACTGTTGGAGCATTTAAATTTTTGACAGCAACTGTCATTGGGGATAATGCGCATGAAAGGAAATAGTATAAGTAAAGTATGTCTTATAATCAGGCAAATAAAATTTATACGGCGGCACCGACTGTTTTATATATGAAAAGAGAATGAGTTGCAATTAAGAGAAAGAGAGTAGTTTACAAATTATTTTGACTTGAATTGGAATCGAATGGGAGCTTCATATCTATCGTAGGTATATGTGATGTCTTGCTGTGGTCTGGCCTCTTAACACTTTACTTCTCTGGTCGACCGATATGCTTTACTCCTCTGGTGTTCCGGAGCATTGGGATTGGAATTAAAGTGGTATAAGTTTGACAGCAGAAAATTATTTAAAAAGAGAATGATGATAATTCGTTTTTCCTTGCTGCGCGAGGACAAAGAGTTGTGTATTTGTGTGAAGTATAAAAGGGTGGCAAAGTGGTGAGATATAAAATAAGTTTGATAGCAGGGAATATGAAAGGCAAGGATAGGACAAGTGCGTGAGAAAATTTGAATTACCTGGTTGGGGGGTTGTTTGTGACTGAGACTTGTCATTTAAGAAGTATACATATTACACATAGTTAGGGTGAGTTCGTATAATAAATGAGGAGTGGCAAAAAAGCTTTTGGGGAATTTCGAAAGTGCAAGAAAAGCCCACATGATGATGACTTTAATAACACACTGAGCAGCTTAGAGCTATGTGATTACATGTTTGTTTCTTTTTTTTTTTGTTTTTGCCACGAAAGTCGGATTATATACCTACCTTTTTTTCGTTTTTTTTGTTTGTTTAGACTTAGATATATCTACTTATATTGGTGTAGAAGAAAAAGTTTTTGATGCAGTTTGCATTTATTATTTTTTCTTTTTTCAACTTCGACGGGGTAAATTTTTGTCATACTTTTCTTACATAACAAATCAGAAGGTAGTTACCTATCTACGAAAGAAAATGGAGGGTTTCTTGACTGGATTTAGCTTTGCTACCCTCATTCCTGACTAATATCCCAGTTTTAATTTATTTAACAAGTACATTTGATGATTTCTGTAAAATATAAATTACAAGAATTACAATGTGAAAACACAGAAATCAAATTTCCCCACATTGGGCGCCATTTAAAAAAAAAAAAAACAATTACGCTCTAGACACGATATTTTGGTAAATTATGTAGGTACGTAGGTATACTTTTTAAAGGTAACATCTATACGTGTTCAGCATGTTGTGAAGGAAATAATATATTTTTAATTTTTATTACTAGGAATATCCATTTTTCCCAAAGTGATACCAAATTGGAATGTTAACTGAAAAAATAATTTCATCGGTATTTGTCTTGAAGTAATTGAATGTCAAGAAATATTTAAAATTCAAAAGATTGCAGATAAAATCATCAGTTGAAACCCAACTAAGAAGATTTTTGGTTAAGTAGGTTATAGTTTAGTTGGTTCTGTCTGAATAAAGCAGGACGTTCTTTATACCCCTGTTAAACTTATATGTTTTGAATTCATAAAGAAGGGTTTTTGAACTCGTTTCATTTTCTTTTATTTTCCTGCAAGTTATTACCCCTCGGTGTAATGGTTAGTACATTGGACTATCACGCCGCAGGTTTGGAATCGATTCCTAGCCGGTGCAACGTAAAAACAAAAAACAAGGATTTTTTTTCAGATGTACTCTCTGCGAGGAAGTGAGAAATTCGTCAAGAACAGCCCCCTTTCTTTTTGAAAACGCAAGCAGAAAATTGTACTTCCCCTACCAACAAAACGCGCTCAGCTAATGTTGAGAGTTATATATACATAACTTTGTAGTACCCCTTGGCATAATGGTTAGTGCGTTGTATTGTCATGCAGAAGGTCTTGGGTTCGATTCCAATGGTGTACTGACTCTTGCGAGGAATTGACAAATCCTCTAAGAGTATCTCTTGTCATGAAAACTGCTGCTCATTAGCCGTTAGAAAATCGGCAGAAAATTGTAGGTCCCCCCTCCATTTCTGGTGACGCACACAGAAATGATTGAGAATTGTAAGTCACTAGGTTTAGGCTCTCTAGAAGCCGTAATTGCCTCCTATTTATTTATTTTCTAGACTTCTCTTCGAGCTAGTGCGTACGAGAATGTTTGTTTAAGTGGAAGTGAATTGTTAAAGATGAGTGTAACCATTTTTTGGCGTGAGCAGAAGAAATGATACGTTTAAAAAAAAAAAGTTTAAGTAGTAGTAGTAAGTGTGAACTTTATTTACATTTATATAAGATCTAATTACATAGTTTGGTATAATTTTACACAAAAGAGCATTGGCATGTGCCATCAGCCGAAAAAGAGCATTAATATTTTTGTATAACAAAGTATGAATTAGTTCAAAGCCAAGTTTACATTAATAACAAATAAACAAAACTAATAAAAAAATATAAAGAATAATATATAACATTAAAAAGCAGGATCAAAAAGATTCGTTCATGATTTGATTTCGATATTTATAGGCAGTTTTTATGTAGAAGTAAAGAAGTTTCCAATTATCGCCATTTAGAATACACTGAATTTCATCTCCAGAAAGGGTATTTTTTTCCAAATTGATCTCCTGATTGAGTTGAAGATAGGACAGATGCCAATGAAATGACATGTCTTCTCTAGTTCACAAGGTACATTCCGTGTTTTGCTCACTTATATAAAGTACGTAATTAAGCCTTAAGAGTTCACCTCTCGCTTTAAAAATAGTATTAACTACATCTAAACTGTTTTGGTAGTAGTTTTTTTCTCTCAGAGAATGATTAAATAATTTATAAGATCTTCTTGTTTGACTTTGTTGGCTTTGTTCGTTGAAAGCATTTCTTGCAGAGTTTTCAATTTTCCCTAAAATTGTTTGTAGGTTTATTTTCAAAGATTCTTCATTTCCTAGTTGGAGCGACACATCGTGTTCAAGGCTCAGTCTTCTCCATTCCGAAAAAAATTGTGCATTTCTGTTTTTAAGATGTAAAGCGATTTTATTTGTGAGGCTATTGGAAGGATGTTTTAAAGTCTTTTGCATGTATGAGAAATGTAAATCAAGAGTGTACATGTATCGGGTTTTTCAATAAGAGCGCTACAAAAGTTTTTTTTAAATAAAACAAAAACGGTTTTGGATATCAATAAAATTCTTTATTCCTGTGAAAGTACGTTCGATGCCGTTATGTATGGAACTCGATTTCTTTTGCATGGCCACCACGGGCACGCTTGCAGAAGTCCAGACGCTGAACCCAATTTTCGACGGTTTTCAAGCATAATCGGCCGATACTGCTGCAATTTCACGTTCGATATTCGTACGAAGTTCATCAATCATCGCTGGCTTGTTGGCATAGACCATACGAGTAGACTTGACGTAGCCCCATAGGAAAAAGTCTAACGGCGTCAAATCGCACGACCGAGGCGGCCAAGCGACTGGACCATTTCGAGAGATAACACGTTCTCCAAACTTGGTTTCCAATAAATTGATTGTGACATTCGTTGTGTGGCTTGTGGCGCCGTCCTGTTGGAACCACATGTGCTCCAAGTCCATATCATCCAATTGGGGCCAAAAATATTCGGTTAATCATTGAACGGTAGCGATCCCCATTCACAGTAACGTGCCGTTCTTGATCATCACGGAAGAAGTACGGCCCAATAACGCCGCCGGCCCATAAACCACACCATAAAGCCATTCAGCCAGAAATGAGCCTCATCGCTGAAGATGATTTTTCGATGAAAATCCGAATCATTTTCAAGTTGTTGCTCAGCCCAATTCACGAACATACGACGCTTCTGGTGGTCAAGTGGCTTCAGTTCTTGCATCAATTTAATCTTGTAAGGATGAAGGCCAAGATCTTTTCGCAAAATTCCCCACAACGACGTCACAGAGATGCCCAACGCTTGAGAACGACGTGTGAGAGACACATTTGGGCTTCCTGCAACTGAAGCCTCAGCGGCAGCAATATTCTCGACACTACGGGCACTTCTTTGTCTCACTGGCACGGGAACATTTTGTACTGTGCCTGTGGATTCAAATGTTTCCACTAGACGCTCAATTGTTGATCTGCTAGGACGATTATGACGACAATAAATTGGACGTAGCGCTCTTAACGTTGAGGCCACTGACTCCGAATTTCGGTAGTAAATTTTAAAAATTTCGACTCGTTGTTGGCTCGTATATCTTTCCATCATGAAGTGGCAAACCTTACTGAAGAGAAATGTCAAAAGAGCGGCAAGAAATATGGCGTCGTTTGCTGTCCCTGTCGCTCTACATTTGTAGCGTCCCTGTTGAAAAACCCTTTATATTGATGGTAGATCAGTTTCAGGGTGCAACATGTACGTTGGTATGTTTTCTGGCAGTCTGAACATTCTTTTTAAGAAAAATCGTTAGACTTTTTCTACTTGTTCAAACTCGAGAATACCCCAGAATTGTGCCGCATAACACATAATTGATCTAATGACTGCATCAAAAATTCTGTATTTTGTACTTGGAGCTATATTTCGGACGCAGAAGACAGTTTTCCAATTACAGTTTATCGCGCGTTTGGATTCTTTAAGCTTTTCTTGTAAATGCTTTTTAAATGATAGCGTTTGATTTAGCAAAACACCAAGGTACTTATATTCTTTTACAATTTCCAGTTTTAAATTTTCCCAAGTCCAACTTTCATTCCTTACGAGAGGACCGGCCCCGTTTCGAAACACCATTATTTTTGATTTAGATGTATTTATTAGGTTCCACAGCTTGCAGTACAGTTGAAGTTTATTTATCATAATCTGGAGCATGTTGGGCGATTCTGATAGTACAACAATGTCATTAGCGTAGAGTAATATTTGTATGGGCATTCCATCAAAAAGAATTCCTCCAGGAATTACTTAGGTCATCTAAATAAATTGAGAAGAAGAGTGGACTCAAGAGACATCCCTGCTTTACACCAGTTGTAGGTTCTAGCCAATTTGAAAGAATATTTCCATCCCAAACAGCCGACTTATTTTGTTCGTATAGTTTCTGGGAGATTCTTAACATTTTTGTTGAAACTCCAAAGTTTTTTAGTTTGAGAAATGAAGATCTTCTGTCTACAAAGAATGCGTAAAATTTTTTTCCTTTATCCAAATACGTACGAGCAATGCTTGTATTATCTACTGTTGAGTACCCCTTGCAAAATACAGCTTGAAATTCACTTAATAAGTCATTTTCGTTTATCCAGTCGGTTAAACGTTGTAGTAAGATCCCTGTGAAGATTTTCGTGATAGTGTTTAAAAACGATTGTCAAGAGATGTCCGATCTAAATAATAAAATTAAAACTTTATTTAAACACGTTTATTGAATATACGTCTAAACACGGTAACTGATTGAATCCAACTGCCATATAATATTACATTATCTTAGTTAAAGGGATATTAGAGAATGGGAATGAGTAGGATAGATATAGGCTATCAAAAGGTATAGGGATGGTGGAATAGGGAATAGTGATGACAGCTCGGCCCTTCCTGACGTAACTCGCCCCGAGTTATTCTTGGTTATGGTTCGGATCTTCATCTTCTTCTTCTGTGTCGTAGTCTTCATCGATTTCTGGATACAGAGCACACCAAGGCTTGAGTTTATCGATGCTGGCTATTGTACTAAACTCTCGCTTTACTTTCATTCCATCAATGTTCTCCACGACATATCGGTCAAATCGTAAAACCTTTGTCACCACGTATGGACCCTTATACTTAGTCTCTAGCTTGCGAGACTCGCCTGTGCTTTGGATCGGACTTTCGATGAGAACAAGGTCTCCTTCCTCGTATTTGTGTGGCGTCTTATATTTAGCGTCGAAACGTATTTTCCATTTTTCTCTGGCCTTTTCGATGTTCTTTATTGCCTCTTCTCGTCTCTCACTGACTGTTGGTTTCTCAAAGATGTTGATATCGTCATCATGAAGTGCCGCCAGCAGCTTGTTTCCGCCGATGTCACGGAGTGGAAAATCGTATATAAGATCGATAGGTGAAAACTTTGTTGTTGAGTTGATTCTCGTGTTTATTGTCCATTGCAGTTCACGGATTTTGGTGTCCCAATCTTTAACATCGTTGGATGAAGTTTTTAAGTAAGCCAATATGCTTTGATTTACCCGTTCGGCAAGCCCGTTCGATCGTGGAGTCCTGACAGCGACCTTTATATGTTGTATGAGGTTATGGTTACAAAATTCTTCAAACGACGCCGAAGTGAATGCCGTTCCTCTATCGGTGACTATTGTTTCTGGTACACCGAAACTCAATGTCAATTGACTCATTATATCAATAACAGGCTTACTTTTGGTCGATTTTATCATTGTCAAGCGCGATTATTTCGCATTGTCCGTTTTCGATTATGACGCGACCTTTACACAAAATATCGACTCCAATTATGGCGTCATACGACATAACCTCATGGTCGATGATCATAAGCTCGCTCTTAAATTCAGACCCGTCAATTGTTATTGGCACTACTAATTTTTCGTGACACTGAAATTCTCCTCCTGCGAACCCAATGAGTTTTTCATTGCACGGAACTATATCATTTTTGAAATTAATGGCAAATTTTCTACAGACAAGCGAGAAACTACTTCCGGAATCAATTAACGCCACACATTTTAAGTTCTTAATACAAATGTTTTTCAATGTTTCTTGACGCACACGATTCGCGATGGCATTAACCGGAGCTCTATTTTGATAAGGACAATTTTTCGTTTCGTAGCTAGTTGTCGAACACTTTTCGCACCGAGGTTTCCTTTGTGTTTGGGTACAATTTCTTGAAACATGTCCACGCTCGCGACTGTTGTAGCACACTGGACCCAAATTTTCTCGTGGTCGTCCAAATACTTGAGTTTGTGGAGCAATATGTGATGTACCAACAAAAGGACCTTCATTCGCACACACGCGATTCAATGTTTGTAACAAATCCGAGCACTTGGGGAAAGAATATGCCGACAACATTCTGCGCAACCCATCATCGTATAGTCCGTTAATTATATAGCTAATAATCGCGTTATCATCCAAACTTCCGCGACGACCCAGAGACAATACTCTATAATGAAACTCGATCAATGTTTCTCCTTTCATTATTCGCGTTTGCAACATTTGCCTATGCACATCGGCTGTATTTATTACACATGGAAAGTCTAACATGAACGCGCACACAAAATCGGACCATGACTTGAAAACGTTTTGTGAATCTATCCACAATTTAGCAGCGCCTCTCATCTTGCATTGCACTGCAAACAAAACGGATATTTCATTCCACTGGTACGCGCTTTTTAATTGTTCAATACGGCCAATGAATTGCGCGGACGAAAGATTTCCGTTGCAGGGGTCAAATTCTGGTATGACATAAAGAAGATCGCGAATATTGGTATTTGGTACTGACGGCAACTCTGTTTGTATTGCGTTTTGCATTTTGTTTCTATTTTCAAAATATATCGACTCACTCGCGACTCTATTTACTCCACCCGACGAAGGAGAGACAAGGATACTTTCAGGCAGATACACATTGGTTCAACATGTCGGTGGATGTTGTGTTGCCAGCAATGGAAGAGACAAAGCATTAGTAGTTAAAGTATTAGAGCAAGACGGTAACATTATTGGATTTTGTCTTCCCATATTTGTGTTCGTTTGCACTAGTGGTGATGACGTCATAACGTAAAAACTAGACGCGACAGCATTATTTGTTTGCGTCGTTTGGCTGTTCCCGACGACCGTTACATTTTCGATATTAACTGCTGTTGCGTTAGACTGTACTGTCGAGACAACTGGGCACGGTAGCACGTTTTTTTTCTTCGCTTCTTCCACTTCAACCGCCAGCCTAGCATTGTCCTTTTGCAGATTCGTCGACAGTTGGATGACGGTTGCAAGTTGTTGGGTCAGCAACTCCATTTATCGTTGGAGTGCACCGACATCGTCCCTCAACTTACCTACGTCCGCCTCATCCTCCCGTTCCTCACTCTGCTCCAATGGACCGTCGCACGTGACCGACTCTTTAGCCTTTTGCAGCTCCGCGAACTCGTAATTATTCAGTCGAGTTATAAGTTCAATTTTGCTACCCGTTGTCTTGTCGTTCAGTTGGGCAAGAATTCCTTTCAATTCTTTCACAGTAAATTTATTAAGGTCCATATTGTTTTTTTTTTCACTTAATCGGATAATAATCGAATATTAATTGGATATTTATTGGTTATTAATCCCACTTCTGAAAATTGTCAAGAGATGTCCGATCTAAATAATAAAATTAAAACTTTATTTAAACACGTTTATTGAATATACGTCTAAACACGGTAACTGATTGAATCCAACTGCCATATAATATTACATTATCTTAGTTAAAGGGATATCAGAGAATGGGAATGAGTAGGATAGATATAGGCTATCAAAAGGTATAGGGATGGTGGAATAGGGAATAGTGATGACACGATATACCTCTGTAGTTACTGGGATTTTTTGGATCTCCATTTTTAAAAATTGGTAGTATTACACTTTTCTTAAAACTTCCAGGAACTTCTCCCGTGGACCATATATGAATTTGAATGTCGAGGTTGGTTTTTCTAAAAAATCTGTTGAAGCGTTTTTGAAAAACTCATACGAGATACGATCTTCCCCAGGGACTTTATTCAATCCACATCGGTGTATCACACGTGTAACCTCATCGAGCAATATAGATCGGTCCAAGAAGATGTCTTGTTTTATGGGAGTGCATATTTCATGGGTTTAATAATGTTTAATAATGTGGATATCATTCATGATATGCCATATTCGTTTAGTTAATAGCAATATAAGACATTCCGAATAAAAACTGAACTATAACTTATAGATCAGGCCATTTCTTACATTCATGAGCTCGCAAGAATAGGATTTTTTTTTTTAAATTTTAATTCCATTTCGTAGCCTATAGCTTGAATTCTTTCAACTTGATCTTCAAGATTAAGGTCTTACAATCGACGAAAAATGTGAGACTATATTTTGGTATACAAAATTTTCTAAAGATTTTATACTAGAAACGGTATGGAAGAAATATCAATTTGTTTTCACTTTTCCAAACACAAAAGTTGATGAAAATTTTCGGATCAGTAATAATGATAAGTCCTCCCTTCACAAAAGCTAAATGATGAGCTTTCTTTTCGCTTGCAGTTCGAACGGTATACTAAGAAATCGGTGGAAAATAATTCATTCTTAAGGAATGTTTCAGTAACCATTACACATGCACGTAATGTCGTAAATGCGACAATAATAAAAACTTTTGTGTTTTGAGAAACCGAACTTTAGGATGGCAGAAGTTGCAACGAAAACCCAAAGTCATTCAAGGTCTTAAATGCAACACACTTACCGATTGTTTTTTTTTTTGTGAACCATTGAGCTAAAATGAACCTGCAACAAATAAGGTGCTGTATTTATTTTTAATTTTTAATACCCAACTGTTTAAGTTGCTTTAATTAATACTTTTCAAACTATAGCATGTGTAGACTTAAAACCTGCTACGCATAATAAGTAGTTTTTTCGCATATATCACCAAAGGAACTTAGCTTCATTGTATCTATATACAAATAGTTTTTAACCATATATACATTTGTATATGTATCTCTTGTAAAGTTCGAGCTACACATAAGTTTTTCGCTTTATTTCCTTCTAAAATATATGAATATTTATATAGATGTCTATGTACATGTTGAAGTACATGTATCTACATAAACAGAGATAAACATATCGACAAAAGTTTCACCAGCAATATAGCAACAGCAGGCAGCACCAACAGTAATAGTAGCAGGCACCACCAAATGCGGATAAATTTTCGCTTCAATTTTCCGTTCATATATGGTTGGGCACAAATCTGTTTACTGAAAGATAGATATCCCCATGCACTCATACTACCTTGCAAATGATACGAAAATAATGGAAATAATAATAAAAATAATAATAAAGCAAATAGGAAAAAAAAAATAATAATAATAATAATAATAATGCACACAATGCGCACTGCTCGCTCGATATCGCCATCGCTATTCACATAGCACAAACAAGCGCTTCTCTATAACTAGAACAAGATGTGAATTTTAAATAAGCATGAGCGATGGAGATCCAGAAGATGGTTTGGTGGAGCAGCACCAGCACCAGCAGCAGCAGAAGGAGGTGAGGTTGTCGGGGACAACTGTACTAGTGGAGATGAATACAAGAAAGAAAAAGGAGTATATCGAAACTACTGTACGGGATAGAGGGGCAGCAGAGGAGACAGAAGACAGAGGCAAAAAGGGTGCTCTTCTGCCAGTTTCATGATGATGGAAATTATTAGAAAGCAAAGCATCCGACAAAGATACAAACCCATCTACGAAAATATTCTACATTCTTACTTGTAAATACAGTTGGGCATTATATACATCGACACATTTTAAGGTGTAAGTACGTATTAGCCGTATAAGATAAGCAACAATAGTGCGCGCACCACGAAAATGCATAGATAGACAACTGCCTCCAACAACAACAACAACAACTAGCAACAACTATGGCGGCCACGACATAAATTTAAACGCGAAAAATGAGAATTAAACAAGAAAACAAAAACAAACAAAAAAAATGAAGAAAGAAAAAATGTCTAAAAAATAACGAAAAACGAAGAAATGAAAAATAAAGAAGGCGAACGCGAAAAGTATAACCTTTGCTTATAAAACATGAATGCAAATCGATTTTGAGTCAAAAAAATAATCAAGATGGCGATGGCTGTCGCTTGTTGTTGGATTTATATGAAATAAAAATTAATTTACAAAATGTAAATTTTATTACGAAATGAGATCAGAAATAGCTCGACGTGGAAATAATT
Organism: Chrysotoxum bicinctum; assembly: GCA_911387755.1. Lineage (NCBI taxonomy): Eukaryota > Metazoa > Arthropoda > Insecta > Diptera > Syrphidae > Chrysotoxum > Chrysotoxum bicinctum. The sequence continues at coordinate 43,946,442 of OU426989.1, forward strand.
TTATTGTATGCACAAGTGGCGCCATTGCAATGACGCATTTTAAGATTTTAACTGTGAAAAAAAGATTAATTGCGCAGATATTAAATTTTTGTTCAATAAAATAGTTCTGAGATAGTAAAAATAAAAAAGCTTCTGAGATTTTTGATTTATAAATTCCACCTCAATTTCATTCTTAATGAATATTCTGTAATAGAACCGCACACATATTATAGGTTTATAAGCTTAAGTATCTGGTGTTTTCTTATAAGAGAAAACTTCCTGTCAGAAGCAAAGGACTTCCTTTGTGAGCAGAATCTTGAGCCTTTCTGTAGTTGTCTATTTCAGTGAAAATGTCAACTGTTCGCAATGTATAGTCGTCCCGTTTTTGGGTTGCACCACTTCTGGGGTTGACTCATTGCTGAATTCGTTGGATTTTCTTGTTTCAGGAGTCTTAAAACTATCTAACATGGCCTTTTTGAATCTCTTTTTTTTTTAAATGGATCGGTTGAACCGATCATCTCTGATTTTTTGTTAGATGTTTTTTTTACATTAAGGCGGCTTTTATCTCTGTCATCTGGCTCCTGCTGTCATGCGAAGGATGTTCATTTCGCCGTTGAATTTGATCAAATATTAGTTGACATAAGTTTTTGTTTCATCTTTGTATGTATTTTTAAATAGCCCTTCGTTAAATATTCAAATATCATAGTCATTTGGGCTTATTTCGCTTTGAGCTCGGAAGGTTATGTTCAGTCTTCAGGCATGCACATATGTACATAAGTCAACAGCTTTCTTTGATAACAGTACCTTGGGTGACCCGCTTCGAGGGTTCCAAAGATTTTAACTCCTCCTTTTCGGTCATCTGTTGCGCTGCTCCCGTTCAGGGTATGTTGTCACCTACGCAATCATTTAAGTAGACAACAGTACCGTGGGTGGTAACTTGGGAAGCACTGTTGTCCAAAAAACTTTTGACATAGGCGCCTTCCTGACAAGTGAACATACCCTTAGCGAAGCAACGGAGTTTCGTTAATGGCAGAGATGACCCAAAGAGGAAATTAAAATCTTATGAAACTAGTGGGTCACCCAAGGGACTTTTCTCCAAGAAAACTGGTGGCATAGACGTCTACCAGACAACTGAACATTCCCTTAACGGAGTGGGACTGACTACGGAGAGAGAAAAATCTAATCGTGCTTCTAATCCATATCAGCTGACGGCTGATCAAGAAATAAGTTTTAATAAATATTCGCACAGGATGATCAAAATTCGATTTTATTTTCAAAATGATTTCTGGAACTTTTTCGGTTACTTTTTCGCGTTATTTCATATAGAACGTATCGTCGTCGTTCTATGAAAACTCCCTAAGTCCATTTTTTGTGTTTTGAGATATTTGCATTTAAACTTGGAAATTAATATAAAAAAATCCAAAAATTATCAGAATAGCACGATCTCAGGCTTCAACTGTAGAATGGGTTTGGTGTAGCCATTGTGCAAACAAATTTTTTGCCAATGGTTTATCCGAAATGAATTAAATAAGAATTGAATCACATATTTTTTTAAAATGGACTGAGGGAGTTTTCATAGAACGACGACGGTATGCTGTCCTATATATTAGAATTATTCGTTTTCAAATTTTTAAGGATTTGAATCAAATTATGTGCCGTTTACGAAAAAGTCAAATCAACATCAATTTGATAGTCAAATGATCGTCATTTTTTGACGCAGATATTGCAATCGACAAATTTGCCTGCCTACACTAAATCTATTTGATCGACGAAAGTCAATTTGTTGACAAACACATTTGACGGTTACAAACAAGCGTCTGGATTGTTAATATTTTTGTCTTTGACTCGGATTTTTTTTACTGCCTAGTTGCGCCGTAGTTGTTTTCCCTTAGCTTTTTCAGGCAAATGAAATTTTTAATTGAATTTATCTTCATAGAACCAATTTAGAGTTATGCCGTTCTTGTAGCAAATGAGCGATATTTACTTTTAAAAAGGTAGACATAATGGATGCGAGGGCATTCCGCTCACCATAATCCTAATCTGAAGTTTGAAAAATGTCTCGAGGCCAATTGTTTTAACGAATCCAAAACGAACCTTATAGTGAAAGTTAGAAGAAGAAAAATGACACGTATACGCCACAGTGCACGCATGTGTTTATTTTTTAATTCGTTGTCTTCACTCTAATTAACTCCAATTAAGTTCCTTAGGTTTATGTAGCTTCATTAATGGAGTATATACCAAATCAATGATAAATATTAATGGTATTCTGAATCAAATAAAAGAAAAGCTTATTTTTTTTAATAACATAATACATAACATCGGCCATATAAATTTTTTTTACTTATAGGTACTATGAGGCAAGTTATGCATTCGTAAAAAAAATCGAACTCGAGAACTGTCTGTTTGTCTGTCTGCTCGACTATAGTCTAAACGGCTCAGCCGATTTTCGTTAAACTTGGCAGAAATCGTTTTTAGTTTTTTTCTCCACACTTTTTTTTTACTTTTTCTTAACCCTAGAAGGGTTACCTTCGTCGCTTCGACGAACCTCAATTTTATTTTATCATTTATCTTTTTACTCCTTGTTCCGATTGCATTCTCTTTTCTTGTAACCCTAGTCATCTAAAATATATATTTTTTTCTTTTCTTAACAAAAAAATAACTAATAAACATAAATAATTTAACTTCACATGAATTAGTTAATAACTTTTTTTTTTAACAGCGCAGTTAAATATCACTTCGTCGATTCGACGAATGGTTACCTGCAACGTACTAAAAAATATGTTTACCCTTCTAGGGTTAAGACCAAAAACGGTAGCTGCCATACGAATTTTTTTCGAAATTTAAAAAATAGTTTTTTTTTTCAAAAACTGTCCCACATTTAAAAAACAAAATTCAAAAAATTTTATTTAGTCAAAAATTTTCTAAAAAATGGTTATTTTTGGTACTCCCCTTGGAACCATATTTTTGTTGATTTTCTCAAAAACGGTACAACCGATTTTGATCATTTTTTTATGCTAAAGCTTCCCAACAGTTTCAATATTATTGTTTATTCAAATTAAAAAAAAATTTTTTTTTTGAATTTTTAAAAAACTTCAATTTTTTTTTAAACTCAATATTTCGAAAACCCTATGCTCTTTTTTTTGTAAAACTTGATAAATAAAAGTTTCTTAATACAGGGTGCGGCACGGAAACCGAAAGGATTTTAAATCGTAACAGCGCCACCTGTAGGCAACGTAGGAAAACGATCTTGGTCGCGTTCGAAAAAAAAGAGCAATTTTTTTAATATATTTATTTAAGATGAAAGCTTTTTAGTTTTAAAGATAACATCGTTTAAATGGCGACCCTCATTTTCGATACAATTACGAAGGCGCAAAATAAAATTATAGTGCACGTTAGTCAACATAGTGATCGGAAATGCAGCGGAATGTCGTCGAATTTCAGTTTTTAGTGCTTCTAGGTCTCGAGGTTTATTTTCGTATACTTTTGATTTTAAGTAGCCCCACAGAAAAAAATTGCAGACGGAGAGATCGGCTAACATCACTTCACTGAACGCGATTCTTGCGGCATAATCAGTGGATTGGAGCTGTTGAGTATACAAAATTTTGAATGAATAGAAGTTTAAGTCAGAATTAAGTATTCGGCGTATGATACGATCGGCTAAATTTAAATTTTTGGCGTGCATGCGCGTGGAGTGACTCGGACTTGCTTGAACGGCGGCACGGACACGCGCGATGTTTGGCGAGGTCGCTTTCACTGTTGGCGGACCCGGGGGCTTTTTTTACAAACCGAACCAGTTTCGCGAAAATTTTTCACCCACGTCCGTAATATTTTTTCAGAGAATACAGGTTTTTTACGCCCTAAATCAAAACGTTTTCGAAATTCGCGCATTGTCAATACGTACGAATCATTGTTTCTAAAAAACCGTTCTACGGCGAATGCAAGCTGCTCAACCGTTATTAGTTTAAAAAAATTGCTATTTTTTCTTCTTTCGAACGCGACCAAGATCGTTTCCCTACGTTGCCTACAGGTGTATACAAATGTTAAAAAATGGTTTCGAAAATCGGTTTCTTTTCGAAAACGGCTCCGAGAGTTTTGATTAAATTTTCTTCCTTTCGATTAATTTTTACGATCTATAGTTTAGTAAAAAAATTTTAAATCAAGATGTTACTGACGGTATCTACCATAGAACAATTTTTTTTCGAATTTTGAATTTCTCATTATCGGCATAACGGATTATAATGAAATTTCTTATATAGAAGGTTCTAAAAAGTTTAAAAAACATTGCATTATTCAATATCTCAAAAACGGCTTTATATTTTTTTTTGGAAATTTATTTTTCATTCGTTTAGTAATAAAAACTTTGAGTTGGCATAGTTTTTTCTCAAAAATGTTTTAAAAAAATTTGTACATAAAAGATTATTTTTTAAAAAAAACCACTAAAAAGACTTACAATTTTCGTTCTTGCATAAGCAATATTTGCGTGAATCACATGGCATCCTATTTTTAACTCCAAAGAAGTTGTTTTAGTCCATTTAAAAATGCATTTTATGCTTACGAACAGTTTTTCTTTAATAACATTAATTTTTGAAATTCTTAGTCTTTTACATAAGATCAAGTTCACGCGACCCAGTCGTGCATTTTAGTTATAGTTATATAGTACAGTAGAGTTAGGTTAAATAGCTTTATTATGGGTGTATATTTCGAATTAATGATAAATATTTAAGTATTCTGCTTCAAATGAAAGAAGACCTTTTTTTATATCATAATATCAGTCAAATATAATTTTTTTTGTTAGAATTCTTAACGACAAACATTTTCGTCAGATTCCTAACATTGGCAACAGAGTTTTGGCAAAACTGGCAAACTGAAGCAGTAATTAAAAAAAAAAAAAAAAAATTACACGTATACGCCTAAGTGAACATATAAAAACACGATATTTTAATCCAATTTGATATGATGATAGATAGAGCAGAAGAAAAATGTGCGTATCGCTATTCAATCTATGTCCAGTCTTGATCGATTGTCTTTAAACTTGGCATCTTACTTACTTACTTACTTTTCCGGCTCCCGATCCATGGAGGGTCTTTGCCTGAGATATTGCGGTCTTCCATCGGTTGCGATCTCTCTCGAGTTTCCTTCAGTCGTTAAGACCAAGTACTCTTGCGTCTGTAACCGCCTGGTCTCTGCAGCGGAGGTTCGGTCATCCACGTCGTCTCGAACCTGGGGGCTGAGATTCGAAAATTTTCTTAGCTGGGGCGTTGTTGTCCATTCGCTCGATGCGACCGAGCCAGTGTAGTCGATGTGTTTTGGCTCCTTGGACTACATCCACATCTTGGTACAGCTCGTATAATTCACGATTGAATCTTCTCCTCCATTCGCCCTCTTCGCATATAGGACCAAATATCCTTCGCGGAATTTTTCTCTCGAAAGTGCCCAGTATCAATTCCCCTTTTTTACTTTACGAGTATCGTGCAGCACTTGGCGCCGCCGCCGTAGAGAAGAACTGGTAAAATTAGGGTTTTGTATAGCGCGCACTTAGTCTATCGAGAAAGGAGTTTTGAACCCATTTGTTTGGCCAAACCGAAGTAGCAAGGGTTCGCTAGGGTAATTCTTCGTCGGATTTCCACTAAGGTGTCATTTGTGGGATTGTTGTTTCTTCCGAGGTAGATGAACTCCTTAACTACCTCGAAATTACTGCTACCAACAGTGACGTTTTGTCCTAAGCGATGGACAACTGAGGCTTTGCTTGTTGATAGCATATACTTTGTTTTGTCCTCATTAACTTCAAGACTAACGCCTTTCGCCTGTTCTTCAACGCTTCTAGCACAGCTCGCTTGGAGCGTCCGGTGATGTTGATGTCGTCCGCATGCCAAGCAGTTGGGAAGACCTGTTGAAGATAGTGCCTTCCAGGTTAACACCACTCTTGCGCACTATCTGCTCTAGGACTAGGTTGAAGAAATCACATGATAGCGCATCTCCTTGCCTGAACCCTGTGCACGTCTGGAATAGCTCGGATGAGCTGTTACCCATTTGCGCGTTGCACCCCGTATTTTGTAACGTCATGTGGCATAGCTGGATCAGTTTTTTCGGGATCCCGAGTTCTGACATCGCCAATAGAAGCTCTTGGCGATTTATGCTATCATATGCTATCATATTATTAAATATTAGTCTTTGATGGTTTTTTATTACAAAAATGAACTCGTCGTGCCATTTCATATTTCGCAACTAAGTTTAAGTTACAAATTTAATAAAAAAAATTATGTTTATTATTATAAGTGCGATCTAATTTCTAAGTAATTTTCTTAAACCATTATTATCGGTTAATAGAAAAACGTTTTTTTTTTAATTTTTGGAAAACCATCTAAATGATTTTGATACAAAGAAATCGTTCACAGATTTTTCATAGCAATACATTTCTCACAAGGACTCTTACTTCTCCTAAACGCAAAGTGCAAGTGGCCTACAAAACTTTTCACTCGATTAATTTTTCCGGAAAAAAAATGAGCTCTTGAACAAAATACAATATACATAAATATCGATGAACAAAAAAAAAAAAAAAGATGTGCATATATTTTGACCTATTTTGTGAGTGGACATCAAGACCTAGCAAGAGGAATTCGATTTTGTTTTAAATGCAAAACTGCTATTTTTGCTCCATTTGGCAATTTTGCATTTAAAAAAAAAATCGAACTGGAGATTTTGAAAAAACTTGTATTACGATGATAGACAACACGAAAAAGTGGGTCCCGCAATTTCGTTTGTCGGTCTAAATATCCTAAACTTAAGCCGTTGAAGCGGTTTTCTTCAATTTTGGAAAGCCCTTGGTGATTTACTAGAAGAGAGGTTTAAAATTTGTTTATTAACTGAAAAGCTAACGGTACTTGTAAAAAATCTTATTTATCTCGAAAACGGCTATAACAATTTTGACAAAACAAAAAATATTGATATATGGACTATTTTATTAAAAATTATTTTAGGAAAAAAAAATGTTAAATTTACACTATTGTATAAATATATACATATGAACATTTTGGAAACAATGTTTTTTCGTTTTAAAAAAAAAGTATTTTCTAGGAGTTCGAATTTTTTTTTCCAAATGCTTGGTTCTCTTCGAACCACGTTTTGACGTACGCTATGGGACATTATCCTGTTGGTATACCAAAACTTACAGCATTTCCTCGTCAGCCTTCTTCAAGTATATTAACTTATTCTGCTTCGTCAATTATACCGTTTATACTACTCTCAACCATTTAGTAAGAGAAGCAAGTCCAAATCACGAGTTTTGCTCCGGCATTTTTAAGAGTCTTTACTTCATTTTGGTTTTCTTACATACGACCCGACGACTCTGTTCTCTTTGGTTAAGTCTCGATGCGTATTTGCGAATGCCATTCTTCCATCCACGTGCTTTTTTTTTTCAGAAGTGGTACTTTTTGCCAACTTCGAGCTGGTAATTTAGCTTACAGCGGGCATCTTCCTTCTTATCTTCACAGAACTTACATAGAGCTGGAGATCGTCTTTTTTTCTAGAGCTTAATGAAGGATTCTGCTTTACCAACTAGATAATTCGTCGATCAGTTCGTTTAACCATCATTCTTTTTGTACCGCGTGTTTCGAGGTTATTTTGCCGTTTTAGTGCATTACTCTCCATTTAAGCGGAACATCTTATTCACTAGTAAGTTTTCCCTTCCAAGTCCAATTTTTGTGCATCAATCCTTTTGTTTCTTCAGTGCAATGCTTTGATCGACCCATTTTGCTAATGCTCAACTAAGTTCTTACCAACAAAAAACTAGTTTCAACTTATGCTTACATATATTGAAGTACCGTACGATCAAAAAATTGGTTTAAACTTCTACAAAAGCAGCACCTAAAAAAGTGCAGTAAAGTTATATCAGCACTACTATTTTCGTGAACACAACATCAAAAGTAAAAATGTGTAATAAATTAAAAGTCAGAGACAATTCTTTGTAATAAACAAATCGCAAGCATATTTCAATCTATTTAATTTTGTAGGAAATCTTATAAGATACTTATTATGGCTCTATGTTAAGTTTGATGGTTTTACATATAAATTTGTCGGAGTGCGAATGTTTACTCACATTTTTAAATACAAAGACAAACAAAATTAGTCTTTCGATATTAATTTAAAACAATTTGGAATTTAATAAATTGAAATTTTTAACACAAAATTAATGTTTTTAATTATGAAGTAGCGCAGCAATATCAGCAAAAAATAAGGACGGCAAGTCCTTGGTTATGTGTACTTATACGAGTAGAAGACTTAGCACTGTAGTTGTGCCTCATGTGTTATCTCACATGACACATTTGGTTGTTTTCTGGAAGCTTCATGCATCAATAAATTGTACTTGTATGTACATTCAAATCAATAAAATAATTACTATACATATATCGAAATGTTTGTATATAAAACAGTAGTTGAATTAGAGAATGCAAACAATACATATAACGAGTTTATCAAAGGGCAGGTAGAAAGTCGAGTACCGCCTGATTTTGGTGCTCAAATATATTAATTTGAATATCATTGTGTTTAGCTTAAATTTAAAGCAGTCGCCATAGGCACTTTGTCTATCCACCCCCCCTCCCCTCGTATATTATTCCGCTACTAATTCCAATGTGTCCCGTTCCGTTCGTTCACATTTTGTTGCTTTGTTTTATTGGTGAGTTATTTTTATTTATAACAAGCAAAATCAAACCACAAAAGTGAATTAATTGCTTACGTGAATAATCTCTCCTTGTTGTTTTTATTCGCTCAATCAAGCTATATTTACATATGTCTATGAGTGTATTTGTATCTTGTACGTTTTATATTTTAATGTATCTATGCAAAATCTACTACTTTATGTACTGCCAAAGCAATATAATAAGATATCTATGACAGTTCATGATTTAATTTGCTTGAGGAATTTTTGTGTAAGCCTGAAGCTAAGCACACAGAAAATATAAATTTCAATCGATACACACTCTCTCAACGGCTATTTTGTTATTTTCTGCTCTTTATCACGTTTTATTTTTAGATCTTAATTAGTACAGTGTTTAATTTGTGCAAATAATATAGATGCATATGTACATGTATGTATGTATGCATGTATGCAGATACTTACTGTGCCTTTGATGTTATAAGAAAAGTCTAAAGTTCACCTTGTGACAAAATTGTAATTATATTGTTTTTAATTAACACCAAGTACAGTGGAAGCAAAAATGGTTGATTTTGTTTCATGCACCCTAATGTGTATATAATATTGGTTGTGGCCACGGATTTGAAAACTTAAAATATGAATCCAGTTTTGGCGTATGACTCATAAACTACAATAGATTTGGGTGTGATTAGGTTCTGAAGGGACCTCGTTTTCCACGCTTTACATTTCTTATAGCTTTTATTGTTACTAAGAATATAGTAGAATTTTAGAAGTTCATTTTCAGAAGAGGAGAGAAGAACACTGGCTTCTCAGAAAGAAAAAAAAGGAGCTGGAGAAAGGAAATAGAGGGATGCCATAGCAGGAATGAGGTTCGGAAGATTTATCGAAAATTAAAATAAATGTCGGATACAATCCCTGATCCGAAGCCTTCATGGACAATCAAGCAAATCGCTGTCCATGCTGTGAACATAGAAAGACTTTTTCTCCAAACTTTATAATGGCAAAGAAGAAGATAATACCATTCGACTCAGGCGAACACCGCTCACCCGACCTGGACGAAGTGAAGAAAGCTATATAGAATCTTAAGTCCAGCAAAGCCGCTGGATTTGTTTACCTTGCTGCCGAATTGCTCAAAGCGGCAGGCAATGACTTGGTTGGGAGTATCCACCAATTCTTCGGCAAAAAATTGTCGGAAGAAAGCATTACCGATGAATGGAACCTCAACATTGGAAAGGAGAACCTCTGAACTGTGCTAACTACAGAATCCCCTGGACATTGCATACAAGATCCTTTCTGCTGTTTTATGTGAACGTCTGAGCCTTTCATTACCAACCATAGCAGTGCGATCCGCAGATCTTGGAAGAATCACAGGAACTTCAATTCGACACCTATCACTTTTTTATCGATTTCAATGTCGCGTATAATACGATCTAGAAGGACGAATTATGAAGAGAAATGTCTAGTTTTGGTTTCCTTGACAAACTTGTCCCTTTGTGCAGGATGACTATGGAGAACGCACTCTGCTCCATCAAGGTCGTAAATGATCTCACATTTGATGTTTTAGGCAAGGCGAATCTCTGTCGTGCGACTTCTTCAACATCGTTCTTGAAAGAATTATGGCAAAACTCACGCATCACAATCTTTCAAAAGATCATCTAATTACTCGGAGACGCCGACAATATTGACATAATTGAAAGAACAAAGTGTGATGTTAGTGGTGCATTTGTGAGCATTGAGAGGGAAGCGAAGACCATGTAATGTACGGGCAATACAGAGAAACCAACTTAGTCAAAGGAATCAAAGTCCGACGACTGAGATGGCTGTGTCATACCTAGGGCTCGGGACCGGAGAGCCTTCGAATCCAACCCCGAGGGACGGTGCAGTAGTAGACGACTGAGGTGGCGCACAAAAGAGGGAGAGGACCTCAACCAACTTGACGTGTGAATCTGCAGATAGATAGCTAGGGACCGAGCTAGATGGAGAAGCTTGAAAGTTGAGGCCCTAGTCCACTCGGACTGAAAATTTGTTATACATATTTTTCTCAAAAAGAAAAAGAAAAACCACACGAATATTGTAGGATTTGTTTTTGTTGAATGTATTGTATGAAATTCAAATCAGAGTTTTTGTGGAGCCTTAATGCCAAAAGCGTTTCGTCCAGGTACAACTGGTTCCTTTATTTTCAAAAATCTTCTTAGAAAAACCAAAAATTCAAGTGAACATTCATTTTATCCCACCGGTAAGCATTCAGTACTGAGTTGAACCAGTGTTTTTCATCTTCAATGAACCTGAAGAATTTATTCCAAAGAGTTAGAATGCTTGCATAACTCGTTTTTCAGAAGTTGTTTGAAGACTCTGGGATTTTTTGATGCTAGCTGCTGCCTACTTTTGATAATATTTTTCTTTATTTAAGTTGATATTTCTGTTGAGTACACAAGTTCTTTCATTATTTCCCATGCAAAAAATCCAATACTGTAAGGAGATATTGCATCCTAGTAAACTGGTCCGTTTCTTCCTATCCAACTATTACCATATTCTTCATCTAGCCAATTCTTAACCACCCGAACATATTGGCTGATGAAGCAAGTTGAATCAGTGGAATGTCCTCCAATAGTTCTGGTAAATTGTTTCGCAAAATCTCCAGATAGTTTGTAGAATTCCACCTGGGTGGTAGTTTGAAGTGGCCGATTATGTAAATTGATTCTAATTACACCAGCTCAGATATTGACGCTGGATTTGTGTTGAAATGATGACTATCGCCTTCTGCGTAATTTCTTCACAGCCGCACATGTTTGAAGATTGTGAACATTTATAATATCGAATTGTTTGATTTAACTATCAAATCAACTGCACTATACTGTGTTGAAATATGGGGTATGGCAGCTGGAGTTAAAATTGAAGTAGTACAAGCAACAGCTTTGAAGAAACTATTTGGACTAGCCATCAACACTCAAAGCAATATAATTCATGTAGAAACTTGAACTATTCCTTTAACATACGAAATAGCGAGAAAATGCTTAAACTTCTGGATAAAGCTTTTAATATAATATAAAGCAGTTCTTGAATAGGTAAAGGGTAAGGATTTTCTCCATGCAGCAGGTACATTAGAGATTGTATGTCTGGAAACATTGAACATTTCAAGACGCTTAGCTGTCTGATGCTGGATAATTTGTAACAGCTTCCAGTATTCTTTCATCAGCCTAAATTCTTTTATCGAAGTCTGCAACACGTATTTGGATTTCAAAATGTCTAAATTTCAAATTTTTCTTTATTTAATTTAAAATTTTAAAAACTTAGCGAAACAGAAAACATTTTATCAACATTCTAGGTGGCGTTTTCCAGAAAAATATGATTTTCGAAAAGCATTTTTTAACATTTGTGTGGTGCGTACTTCTATCATTAGATAAAAGATCAATTTTCTTTTAGACAATATGGATACACAATATCTACTATTGAATTTTCATAGGAGCCTTTTTTTTTTCTTTTTTTTTTTATAATTAACATTCACTCAGTGATAGCATTTAGGAAACAGTGGGAGGATTGAGTAGGAGAAACCGATGTACATTCGTCCTAAATTTCTGGACATTAAAATGGGGAGGAAAAACAGAGTCGGTTAAGGAATTCTACATTCGAGGCGTACGGCAAAAGAAAGAATCTCTGTACTTAACTGTACGTCCAAAGTTTGGCTCAAGGGTATATTGATGAGCATTCCTTGCGGCACGAGTATTACTGTGAAATTTTTTTATGGGGGGAATGCAACTCGCTATTTAAATAGAACATTGTTTATAAAAATAACGCTAAAACAGTGATAGACAAAAGACATTTCGACGATGTTCCAACGAAACAATTGTTTCGGAAATTACTCTGTCACCTATCAGCCTTAAAGCTCTATTCTGGATTCTGTCTAGTAATTGTAAAGATGTTTTTGATGCACCAGCCCAGATATGAGAATTGTATTTTAGGTTAGGACGTATATAAGCCTTATAAACTGTGGCCAGATCAGAGGGGGAGAAAATGTTTTTACATCGTCTTAGGAAACCTAAGCATTTGGCCGCATTTTTAGCAATATCCAATATGTGGTCATTCCACAAAAGGTGGTCAGTAATACACATACCAAGAATTGATAGCGTTTCAATTTCTATGATGCAAGCTCCATCCATGAATAGGGGCATATGGGGAATATTCCGCTTTAATGACAAAAAACAGCTCTGAGTTTTAGAAGCATTAAATTCAACACGATTTTTAATACCCCATTTAACGATGCTATTTACTCGTAGATCGGAATTTAATGAGCTCAACATATATTGCCGTTGCAATTCAACATTCAAAGAACAAGGAATTGAATCAGGAAATGAATATGAAAACCTGAGGGTGCTGTCATCAGCAAAACAGTTAAGTGGATTAGTAGTTTCGGTAAAAAGATCATTTATAAAAATGATAAAAAGAGTTGGAGACAAAACAGAGCCTTGGGGGACACCAGCATTTATATTACGAACTTCAAAACGACTTGAATTGAACGGTCAAAAAGGTAATTACTAATCCAAAGAATAAGAGATGCATCGATACCAAACGCACCCATTTTTGATAAAAGAGCAGAATACCAGACTGTATCGAATGCCTTAGAAATATCAAGCGCAATGATCTTACTTTCCCCAAAAAGATGTAAGAATTGGTTCCACTTTTCAGTGAGATATGCCATCAAATCACCAGTGGATCTATTACTGCGAAAACCATATTGGCGGTTATTAAACAGATTATGTTCTTCAAGATATATCCTAAGCTGCCGATTGATCAGTGTTTCCATGACCTTAGACAAAAGGGACGTCATGTCAGTGCGATTGACCGATAATTAGAAGGTGAAGAAGATGCGCCTTTTTTGGGGGACTGGTTGGACGAACGCTGTTTTCCAACTCTTTGGGAAGTACCCTGTAGAATAAGAAAGATAAAATACAAAATTTTATCAAAATCAGTTCTACCGTTTTTGAGAAAATCGAGGAAGGTTAGGTTAGGTTAGGTTGGAGTGGCTGTCTAGCTGTTGTTGACTCACTTAGACCTCAAGGATCCGTTGTGATACCACTAAAGAAGTTACTCATGGGAGAGTAATGAATTTAAACAAACCATTTCGTGCTTTTAATAAAGTTAGAGAGACATTTTGTGTCGATCGTTGCCAGTTCACTGGTATTATCGAAGAAGGGATTACCGAGATAGTTATTCCTTCTATTGGAGAGTGCTGGACATGTACATAGAAGGTGTTGGACTGTTTCCTCTTCCTCCTCGTCCATGCAGCTTCTACAGAAGTCATTTGTGTAGACTCCTAGCCTAAAAGCATGTCTACCTATGAGGCAGTGTCCTGTTATAACTCCGATTGTAGAGCTTATATTTTTTCTGCTCAGGGAGATCAAGTCTTTTGACCGTTTAAGGTCTATGCTTGGCCATATTTGTTTGGTTGCCAGGCAGGTGGTACCCTGTGACCATCTAGCATTTGTTGATTCTAGAGCATGTTGTTTGAGAAGATATTTGCATGTAGCAAGTGGTGTTCCTATGTTATGTTTTTGTCTAACAGTAGGCAGAAGTGTTCCGTTTTTGGCAAGCTCATCGGCTTTGCAATTTCCCGTAATGTCTCTGTGGCCCGGCACCAAAATGAGGTGAATATTAAACTGTTCTGTCATCTCATTGAGAGATGATCGACAATCGTGGACTATTAGAGAGTTTGTGGAGACAGACGCGAGAGATTTGAGAGCGGCTTGGCTGTCCGAGAAGATTCGTATATCCTTGCAAGATATAACGTTTTCTTTGAGCCAGGATAATGCCTCTTTAATCGCCATTACTTCTGCCTGGAATACACTACATTGATTGGGAAGTCTACATGAAAGACTGAGATTCAGTTGTTTCGAATAGATACCACTTCCAACGCCGTGATCGGTCTTTGAACCGTCTGTATAGAAGTGTATCGCATTGTCTTCTAGGGGTCTCTCTTCTTCCCAAGACGATCTTGAAGGGATGGAAACAAGGAAGCTGTTATCGAATACCATTTTTGGGGTGGCATAGTCTAAGCGATCTGGGATAGATCTGAAATTGTCTAAGATGGTAGTATGACCAGTATTGTTACTGATCCGTTGAGAGGTGGCTCTAAGCCTCACGCATGAGTTGGCTGCCACCATTTTGGAGAAGATGTCAAGAGGTGTTAGGTTTAAAAGCACTTCCAGGGCTGCGGTTGGTGTTGAGCGAAGTGCTCCTGTGATGCACATACCTGCTGACCGCTGGACTTTGATGAGTTTTCCTAGATTTACCATCGGTCCACCATACGACAACTCCATAAATGAGTATCGGTCTGATTACCGAGGTGTATAGCGAGTGGGTTATTTTTGGGGAGAAGCCCCATTTTGATCCTATAGCCTTTTTACAAGTAAAGAGCGCTACGGTAGCCTTTTTTACTCTTTCATCAATATTTGCCTTCCAATTTAGTTTTTTGTCTAAAATGAGGCCTAAATATTTGGCTTGGTCGGAAAAGCTTAATGGTATTCCTTTAATCTTGGGTGGGTTAATCTGAGGAATTTTGTACCTTCTCGTAAAGAGTACTAATTCTGTTTTATGTGGATTGACGTCCAAGCCACATTGCTTAGCCCACTTTGTTAGCCTATTTAAGGCATTTTGTAAGAGTTCTGAGAGAACTTGGGGATGTTTCCCAGATACAGATATTGCAACGTCGTCGAGGAAGCGACTATTAAAAATCATTTAAAAAAATGACGGAGTGATGCTAGGTTTCCACTTGTTTTAAAAGACGCAGTTTGACATGACAAGGTGGGTGATACCAGATTTCTACAATTATTGTTCTTTTTACTGTCTTTTAAATACGAGTGATTCTTGATATAAAACAATCAAACAAAGTTTTTGTATATAAAACAGAACTGAAATCAGTTCTTGGTTGTTTCATTTTGTAAGATTATGGCTATTTCATTTTGAAGAGAGCAAATTCGAGCTTGATAATGTACATAGTTAAGTTTGAAAGCAAAGCATTTACATTTTAAATTAAAATAAAAAAAACAAATATGAAATAAATAATTCTAGTTTTGTTTTAGCTTCTTCGTTAAATAAAAAATGTTTCAAATTAACATAGAAATAGAACATTAAACATTTCTTGCTTATAGGATGCTCTCACTTTGCCAGCCACATGTCAAGTAATCGCCTACATTTGGCTTTTACCCAAGAGGTTAGAGATGTAACTTCTTTTTCATTCAAGAACCCCTACCCTATTTCGACAACAACAAAAATACTTTTCGCAATGTTAGCCATACACTTCCCTTCCATAGTATAACACTTGAAATTTGCCAACTCTTTCTATCCTTTGGTAAAATCAAATGGGATAATAAAGTCCTGTCATTCCATCTAAACACGCATATTCTCTTTTAAAAGGTCTTCCTATAAAACGCGCCTGTGTTTTCATTTTCCACCTCCTGTCCCTAGAAAGGATACATGGAAAAATAAAAACCTTCCCCTTACTCCTCTATTTAACTACCCAGCCAGCCAACCAACCAACCAACCAGCCAGCCAGCCTCCAGGTTCTATTAGTTTATTGCGTTTCCATGTGCTTGTTCTAACGATATGCGATGTACTCTATGCGAGTGCGTTTAGAAAATAAACTTAAATTTTCAACAACAAAAACAAAAAAAAAAAGGAAGAAATTCTAGATACGTATGTGCATATGTTAAGGTAGGACGAGATGAACAAGAACATATAACTAACTATTGGAGAATCAGTTTCCAGGCTCTGTAACACCTGCCGTATTCTGCAACGCAAATCTATCATATATTTTATATACTTGGCTTGGTTTTGTTGTTTTGGAAACGACAACGATAACTTGCTACAACCATGTATCCGCATATATATGTATGTTTATGTAGGCACCAAAGATTAGAATGCATAACATGCACCACTCGTATTTTCTCTTTCTTTTGCAGGCGAAAAAGATTTACAATTCAAAAACTTAAAAAAAAAAAAACCCAACTTGCACACATTTCCTATGAATCCAGTGGTGTGCTTTTAGAATCAGGACGCTACAAAAAGCCTACAAGATTTTTGTTTATTCACCAGCCTATACACACCCTCACTTTCACCATCAACAATGACAAGGTCCATTTGCGTGTATGTATCACAAACAACCAATACAGAAGGAAGAAACAAAAACAGAATTAAAAAAAAAAGAAAAAATATGATTCTCAGGATTTCCTGAGCTTCCCAGAGAGATGCATTTTGCATTTTGCAAAGCAATGAATCCTTTTTTCGGCCCAGTTCTTTCCTCACGCCAACATTTCTAGGATATCCCCCGCCATTGCTCGCCCACCCATTTCGTCGTCCGCACGGACATTCTTCCATTGAGCATACAAATATCTGAGGGTCGTGGGTTGATCTCATTTCCTCGCATATATTTGTATGTATATAAACTAGTACGGGTTGCGGGAATGTGTGACTTTCCAGGACATGATGGTTGAAGGAAATAGGAGACTGGGTGTGGGCAACAGCTACACCGAACTCTTCTCAAGCATTTTATTTCGAATCGATGCTGCTTGCTGAAATGACTACGGTTGATATGGTTTAAGTATTAATATATGAATAGCTGAAAGAGCGAGAGATCAGTATATATACTATGGGGTATGCTTCACACTCAAATCCGCCATAGTTCCCCCCTCCAACGAAATCGTCCTTTGTGTGCTGTGCCCTGCAAAATTTCAACAAAACAAAGCGCACTAGGACTCTATAGTTGATGCAAAACTAATCGATATTTTAGTAGTCGCTTGTCATGGCCCGATGTAAATCTAGGCGAGTTACTCATCCAGTATATTGGGTGAACAACATACCCTACCCCCTCCCGCTTGCCGTACTCCTTTTCCCTATTCTGCCATCTACAACCACCCGTCACACGCCTATTTCTAAAATGGTCGACATACAGATGAACAGGATGTTCTCCATATTTCTTAAATTTAATTAGTTTCCTCTCTTCATCGCAAATTGGACGTGAGGAGAAGGGTCACAATGGTTGGGCTGCTTGCGTTAATACGAACTCTTTCACGTTCTAATAACTTTCGAACGCACTTGAAGGGTGGAGATTAGTCGTGGAGAAAAAATGTGTTTTAGTTTAGGGAACGCCCTAGAATTTTGCACTAAAAAAGCGAAAAAAAAAAATCATCCCACTGAAATACTCAAACACAGTGTAAAAAAAAATTATATGCAATGCAACGAGTACGCTTCGCGAATTGCCTGAAGTTTTCATGTTTCTGTGGCGGAGCTTTTCTTCTTGGGAAAAAAAATTGTTAAAAGGAAAATTTCCTCGCCTACCACCCATCAACCTTGCCCCCTTCCCCCTCCTTCTCCTTCGCCATCGCCAACTCCCGTCTATAGGTTCGTATCTCCATATCGGAAATTATTTTCGTTGCCACTAGGATGCTATGGGTTTTGTACAGTGAGTGGCAGTGTTGCAGGTGGCGCTGCCATCTCGGTTATATACTACTATTTAAGAGAAGGCAAACAAAAAAACACGCAAAGTATTGTGCTGTTCATATGTATGTATAAGTATCTATGACGTTGCGGATACTTGGGGCGCTGCTAAACGGCCTAACCAACTTCAACTTAAATATTAAATGAAACCCACTCGCTCTTCATTTGCGAATCTGTAGATGATTCTGTCTTTTTTTCTGTCTCATTTTTGTTTTGTTTTATTTTAAAATTTATTTTGTGAGCATTGTGAATGTATATTTTTTTTACTTACCATTTATACATGTATCTTTGGGCTGTATCAAAGTAATGTTTGCTTAAATAGATCCCATGTACATCATTCAAGCATATCACATATTTTCACTTCGGATTTCTTAATTTAAAAGAGATTTTTGTTGTTGTTTTGTTTCATTGCAATTTTTTTCTTCTTTTCTGTTTTTATTTTATTTTATTTTTTTCTCATCATTTATTTTGTTTTCTTTTGTCGTGTTGTCCACATTTTGTTTGCTCTTAGTATAAGTATTGATTTTACAAAATTTCTATTCACTTTGCGATGAAAAAAAAAAAAATATATGTATACACACAATTTGTCCGCCATGTTGGTCGCACACTCAAGCCTTGTAATGAGTTAAAAAGGTTGAGGTGATTAAATTTTTGTATTCTTTGGTATACTCGTATAGAAGAAACCTGCCCTGACCAATTAAGGTAAAATTAGCTCAATGTTTACGAAAATTATAATATTTTAATGAAAGTCTTAATGGAAATACTTCTTGAACAGTAAAATGGAATTATTAAATTATAATTATGGTAGATATGCATAAAATCGAAATAGATACGAAATATAAAGGTTAAATTAGTAAACAGTATTAATTCTATTAGAAGGTTAGTTTTGTAGAATTTTCTGGATTTCAAAGGCATACAATTAAGCAAACTTACAGGAAATTAAAAATTATACTTATTTCGCAATATTCTTTTCCGAATTGTTATAATTACATATTTAATTACTTCATTTATGTTCAGTTCTGGCTTGTTCGTTATACAGGGTGATTGGCATAAGGTGTGACAAAAAGCTAGGGCGTGTAGGTTGGACTTAGATAAGAAAAAAATCGTATGGGAGGGGGGGTCTATTTCCCCCCGTTTAGGCGGGAGGGGCAATTTAAGAAAAAAATCACTTAAAACAGAAAAAAAATTATTAAAAAATAACGGTGATACCTACAGAGTAATGCTATAGCAATTTGAAAAGCCAGAAATACATTCTTTAATTTTGTTTTTAAATAAAGTTGTTCGAGTGAATAGTTTTTGAAAAATTAATTTTCAAAATCAAAATTTAAAAAAAAAAATGAAAAATTTTTTTTAAACAATTTTTTTTCAAAATTTTATGTAATTAAGTATTATTTTTTTATCCAATATTCAATGCTCTTATTAATTTTTGATCAAACACAAGAAACGGGATGTCAAAATGTTTTGTGGTTTTTGAGAAAATCAAAAATAACAAAACTACTTTTGTTCTAAGAAAAGCCTTTTATTTTAGTTTTTTTCGTTTTTGGATTCTTAGGTGAATTTACGATTGAAAGGATTAACTTTCTTTTTACTATTTTTTTAATTATCGTCTTATAAGCATACAATAATGTGACAAACTACTGGATTAACCATATTTCATACATTTTTTCATTGAGAACACCTGCGTGAGAGCATTGGTTTAAAATTGACCTGCCACTTTTTTATTATGGTGGGGTCGGCTTGGTTTAGTGCATTTACGAAAGAAAGGATTAACTTTTTTTGTACAATTTTTTTATTATCAGTCTTATTAGCATCCAATAAAGTGACAAAGTACTAGATTAACACATTTTTTCATTGAGAACACCTGCGTGAAAGCATTGGATTAATATTGACTTGCGAATGTTTTTTAAATAATGCAACGTTAAACGCCCCAACTAGTGACTTCGAACTATGTGTACGAAGTGGAAATAGAATCTTTGGAACAACTGAAACAACCGATTGAAGTGGCTGGAGTCAAATTACAGGAAAATTTATCAAGTACAAATTTATGTGCAGCAATAAGAAGGCGCTATAATCTTTGCCTTCTACAAAATGGGGATCATATCGAAAATTTTTTGTAATAAGCTTTAGTTAAAAAATAGTTAAAAATTTAAATAAACAGTAATTATGTATTTAATCTAAATATGCATGTATTTCTTATTTTAATTGATTTCAAGATTCAGGAACATTTTTGTTCTTATTTCGCAATTGCATTTCTCTGTCACTAGTTAGGGCGTGTAACGCTGCATTATTTAAAAAACATTCGCAGATCAATATTAATCCAATGCTCTCACGCAGGTGTTCTCAATGAAAAAATGTGTGAAATATGGTTAATCCAGTAGTTTGTCACATTATTGTATGCTTATAAGACGATAATTAAAAAAATAGTAAAAAGAAAGTTAATCCTTTCAATCGTAAATTCACCTAAGAATCCAAAAACGAAAAAAACTAAAATAAAAGGCTTTTCTTAGAACAAAAGTAGTTTTGTTATTTTTGATTTTCTCAAAAACCACAAAACATTTTGACATCCCGTTTCTTGTGTTTGATCAAAAATTAATAAGAGCATTGAATATTGAATAAAAAAATAATACTTAATTACGTAAAATTTAAAAAAAAAATTGTTTAAAAAAAAAATTTTCATTTTTTTTTTTTTTAAATTTTGATTTTGAAAATTAATTTTTCAAAAACTATTCACTCGAACAACTTTATTTAAAAACAAAATTAAAGAATGTATTTCTGGCTTTTCAAAATGCTATAGCATTACTCTGTAGGTATCACCGTTATTTTTTAATAATTTTTTTTCTGTTTTAAGTAATTTTTTTCTTAAATTGCCCCTCCCGCCTAAACGGGGGGAAATAGAGCCCCCCCTCCCATACGATTTTTTTCTTGTCTAAGTCCAACCTACACGCCCTAGCTTTTTGTCACACCTTATGCCAATCACCCTGTATAAAAGGTCATAAGCAAATCCAAACGCATCTATTTTTTTTGCGAATGTTTTAAGTGTATAGTAACTATTTAACGTTAATGCGTCCATAATATTCCGGATTGTTACTTTGCGTTAAGTTTCGTACAAATTTTTTAAATTTAAAATGTTAAATTATTAAATAAAATTACTTTAAGTGAATACAAACACAAACCTCTGTTGAACTTAACGAAGTTCAAGTTCAAGTAAAAAGAAGGTAGTAGAGATGACACAGTGAAATAAAGCAGAATTCTTCACTTTACTCATCTACATTTTCCCTCCAAAAGCAGAAAAATGTTTAAAGGATTTTTCAAACTGATCTATCTTTTTAGATTTTTTGGAAATTAAAACATTTAATCGTTCAAATTCCATCATTTCGATAGATGTTAATAGTAGCGTAATTCCAATTAATACAACGAACAGATTGCTGCGAAATAAGTGCCAACCTTAGTAAACTTTTGTTTAAATGAAAAAATAAAATATTTTAACGTAAGATTTTTCATCAAAAAATTTAAAACAATATGTTTACGAAACTACGTTATTGAAAAAGGAAATCAAATTGACGTAACAGAGTTTTTGTTGTGGTAAAATTTCTAAGATAGCAAAAGGTCAAAATTGGTTATATGTACTCGAAGTAAGTTCTGGTGTTCCTCAAGGCAGTCACTTGGGTGCCCGTTTTGTTCTTGCTTTCGTGAATGATTAACTCTCCCATTAGTTTTTGTTAAAGCACTTATGTATGTACGCTGACGATTTAAATATATTGCTATCTATTCGTTCCTTAAATGACTGCTTTTTACTTTAAAAGGCTCTTGATCTTCTTGTTGAATGGTCCTACGACAATGGTCTCAAACTTAATATTGACAAATGTAATGTTATGTCTGTCTACTGTTTTTTTTCTTACATATACGGAGGCTGTTTGAAAAGTTCTCGGCCTAACATAGAAGGCGTTGTTTTAATAAATAACTTTTAATTCCTCAAACAGCCTTATATGTATATATAATAATTGTATGTGAAGTTTCATTAAAATTGGTCGCGTACTTATATCAGTGCAATTTTTTGTTTGAGCGAACCAATTGCTAACAACGAAAATGAAAACAAAAATGAAATTAGAGCGGTCATTAAATATTTGGTCAAAAAGAATATGACACCAAATCAAATTAAAGATGACTTCGATGAGACATTGGGGGAATCTGCACCTTCGTATTCCACGTTCAAAAAGTGGGCAGCCTTATTTAAACATGGCAGACAGAGCGTCGAAGATGATCGCAGAAGCGGAAGGCCAACAACATCCACCTCTTCAGAAAACGTCGATAAAGTTCATAAAATGGTTTTAGACTACCGAAGGTTAAAAGTGCGAAAAATAAGCAACACCATGGGGATCTCTTCTAAACGGGTTTACCAAATTTTGACCGAAGAATTGGGGTTGAAAAAATTGTCCGCAAGGTGGTTGCCGCGTTTGTTGAGCGAAGAACAAAAATTCAATCGAGTTGAAATCTCTAGAGAGAATCTAGCTTTATTTCGGAGGAATACCAGCGATTTCTTGAGAAGATTCATTACCACCCACGAAACATGGATTCATCACTATATTCCTGAGACAAAAGAACAATCAAAACAATGGAAGCAAAGCGGTTCTCCTCCACCGAAGAAAGCCAAGTCGTGTGCTTCAGCTGGGAAAGTGATGGCGTCAGTCTTTTGGGATTACAAGGGAATTATTTTTATTGATTACCTTCCCAAGGGCCAAATTATCACTGGTCAATACTATGCAAACCTGTTGGACAAATTGGCTAAAAAAGTTGCCAAAAAAAGACCAGGATTATCCAAAAAGAAGATGCTTTTTCATCAGGATAATGCTCCAGCACACAAGTCGGTTGTTGTCATGGCTAAGCTCCATGAACTTCGATTTTGTGTACTGAACCACCCCCCTTCCTAACTTAAAAAAAACATTTGGCTGGATGCAAATTCTTCACCAACCAGGAGGTGATTGCTGAGACGGAGCGGTTTTTCGAAGAGTTGGAGGAATCGGCCTATAAAATGGGTATAGAAGCGCTGGAACACAGATGGAATAAGTGCATTGATATAAGAGGAGAATATGTAGAAAAAGATTAAAAAAAAGTTTTAAAATGTATTGCGTTTTATTGGTCAGGCCGAGAACTTTTCAAACTGTCCTCGTAGATTATCAGCCAGGTTCCAAAAATCGAGTGGAATCGAAATGAAAACGAATTCCCACATCGAGTGAATTTGTTTTTAGTGTTCTATATTTCCCTCTGTTTCTTAATTTCGAAATCACTTTGAGTAAAATTGAAAACAGCTGTCATCTGTTACATCTCAGTTTGCAAAACTATTTTGTTTGTGAAGTTTTTTGACTGCTATTAAAACTGCTAGTAGAATGGAGTAAAAATTCCATTCATGCATCATTGCAGCTGGCCGCTGTACTATGTTTTCTTGCCGAAGAAATTTCCAAAGATCAGTTGGAAAAGATTTTGATATCGGTCTGAGTCGAAGTACTGTGTCAAAGATTTTGATTTGGAGAATACGATTTATTCTTGAAATTACTAAAGAAGAGGCATTAAAACTTATTTTTTTTGGAAAAAAATTAATATTTTTGGAGTCATAGAATGCATTGTTGGAACGCAAATCAAGTTCCAACGCTATTCTTTATTACAAAAGGATATTTTTCATTTTTTTGTTCATATTTTTTCACACAGATAAATCTAATCGAATTCAAATCACCTGAAAATCGAAAAAACTCGAAATCTGGAAAACGGAAAAATTAAGTCGAGATCGGTAAAAGGAAATTGGAGAACACTAATTTCATTTCCAGTGAAAGCAAAATTCTCGCGAATTTTCAAGTTTTTCAACATTGTTGCAATTGTATACGACGCACGTTGGTTGGACCAGTTCTTGACTACTGTGCTATATTTTAGGATACGCAGCTTATAGTTTATTCAAATCGCTTGTAAAGCGTTCAGCGGAGATTGAAAAAATACACTTGGTATAAAATCATTGAGAGTTATGCAAAATATAATTTTTGTAAGATTTATTGCAATATCATATCGTTTCACCAAGTTTATTATCCTTGATAAAACTGAAAGCAGTATGAGAGTTAGACAATTCTTGTTATCACATCGTTATAAAAATAACTATGGTGAGAATGAGCCAATATTCTTTTTTAATTTATATTGCACTGAAATCGACTTGTTTGCGTTTAAACAAATCTTTAAATATTATTGTTAACTCTGTTAATTTGTGGTATACTTTATTTTTAAGTTAATTTTCAGTATGTATTTTGTAATGTGTATAGTTTAGTTACTGATAGATGAAATAAATAAAAAGAGATGTTTTCAAAAAAAAAAAAAAAAATGGGCGTGGCAGTAGGTGGATTTCTTAAAACCACACATATGTACAATTTACATATGAATTAAGTTCTAGACAGTATATTTACGAAATTTCAACTTTCTATCGGCCTACCATGATGAATACATTTATATATCAAAAAAGTGAGAGTGACTGAAACTGGATTTCCAAAAAACCGGGGTAAGGTTAAAAAGATCTTAGAAACAAGTTTATAGTTTTCTATAGTTGATAAATTGACAAATTACACATTGATAAATGGAACCATAAGTGTTTGGATTCTCACCATATTAACCTTTTCCATTTCTTATGTATATTAATACTATAAGAATTTCTGCAGAAATGTTGAATAAGGGACAACTAAATAAATAAATTTTGTGCTGCAACAGCACGTAGAGAACCAGGACTTACTACTTTCAACCGTTCTTGTGTTTGTGCCACCAGGAATGGAGGATACCTACAATTTTTTGTTAAGTTCTTAAGGCTTAGATTATTTATTACAAACGATACTCTTAGAAGATTTGTCTGTTGCAAGAGGCAGTTCAACGATGAAACATTTTTGCAGCTGTTGATTATCGAACCAAAGTCCACTGCATGATAGTCCAACTCCATAACCATTATGCCAAACGGCACTGCAAGGAAACAGGAGACAGATTTCAAAAAAAAAAAAAATTACATACTCATACTCATACATACTCCAAATTAAAGAGAGCTTAAACACAAGTTTTCAGCTTTCTAGGGAATTTAAATAATGAGAAAATCTAAATATAACAAAAATGGGCGAGGTAATGGGCGAAAAAAATTACGCATGTAAAGTCTTATATTCAATGTAGGTAATTTACACTTCGCAAGAACGTTGAATAAGAACAAAACAAGACTGCAAGACAAATGAGCGTGAAAGTGCACGGATATTAATAAAATATTCTCAAAATTCTATAGAAATCAGCTCAGTGTTTTTCTATATAAGCTCATCATTTGATTTCTATTAAAATATATTTCAGAATTTTACTTGACGCTGATGCGTTTTTAGTAAAACTAATGAAAACTGTATCACCCATATTAATAAAAAACGCTTATTCCTTCTATAGTCCACTGTCTTACTAAACCATAGAATAGGAGTTTAGTCCTGGATTAAATATTTACATTAATAAAAACAAAATGTTCCCGGAATAGTAAAATGACGTTTATCAAAAATCCTTTTAAGAAAATCTTCTACAAAAGTAAGCAATCTCTTTTTTATATTCTGTGGCTACCTAAATTGATTGTCAATTGCTTTTGTTGTGTCTGATTGTGGATATTGTTTGTTGCTGTTGCTTGTTTTTTTTTATAAATTCTATCAAAAAATCCATCATGAACAATATTACCAAAAAAAAGAAAAAGGAGTAGGCTGACTAAAGCCGTGGATATCAGCACAATCGTCTTGAACCTTTTTTAAATGAGTAATTTTATTTAAGATTATGTTTATATACATCGAGTCAATCATTATACCTCATTACGACCCCAGTATCTAATAGAAGCCATTACTTGTAAATCCACAGGAATATGTCCACCTCTTTTGTCTGCATTTAGGTCTGCTTCAACGATAGCTATAAGTTTTTCCATGTTTTTTTGGAAAACCTATATTTCTTTCGGAATTCCTCTTCGCTTAGCTCTTTAATCGGATCATATCGCGGTTTATAGATTTTTGATCTTCTTATAGAAAAATTAGGATTATCCAGCAAATCCAAACGGTTCAAGAAATCGTTAAAACTTTGTGCCATTTTTATTATTACTATTTCTTTTCAAAATTAATTTAGAAACTTCTCACTTTTGTTTAATTTTTTGATTAAAAAAAACGAATTTGACATTTCTATTTCTTATTCCTTCGCTAAACCACCTACTTCGGTGGTTTAACTTAATCATACTTAGTAAACGTCACTTAACAGAAAATTTGTTTTATTAATGAAATTTCGCACTTAGTCCAGGGCTTAACGATAAACCTTCACTAAACCATATTTATTAATATGGGTGTATATGTTTAAAGCAAAATTAAAAAACATCACACTTCCAAGTCTAAAAAGTTGCTAGAGACACAATAAAACATCCTTTAACAAAGCAGCACTTCATGGATCTTGACGATTAACGACTATATGGAGGGGACTTCTGCCATTTTCTCACATACTTCGATTTTGTTGTCTTCGTGGAAAATATCGTAGGGTACAATTGTCTTTGCTGCGGGCCAGTACTTCTTTCAGGCAAATGTTTGCCACTTCATGCTACTCCCCGTCTTTTGCCACTTGCTGTGCTTCAATGTTAATCCAAGGTTCGGTAAACTTTATTGCAAAAATAACGTTTTTTTTTTAATAGAAAAATAATAGTTTTGTATATTAGTATCACGCCGTCAAATTTTGTCTAATCTGTCAATGTCGAAATGTCATTTAAAGTTTACATTTTTATCATGGTGAAATTCGAAAATGGGCTACGTTTGGAAATTATTACATTCGAAATTCTGATCAATGTTCGCAACCAAAATCCTCAATTTCACTGTTTTATCCTTATTTAAAAAAAAAGCTATCAAAATCAAATTAAAGAACGTCATGCTGTAATGAAAGAAAAAACAAAAAAAAGCACGTATAAATCTCAAAAATCAATTTTCACCACACAATCAATGATCTTGGTCAGTAAATTCAGTGTGAAAAAGAGTAGAGATATTTTTAAATATTCTTCAACAATTATCAATTATAAAGACAGAAAGGAATTTCGAAAGTTAAAGTATAGGACTTTATAAGTCGAAAAATTCAACAAAAATGAAATTTATGAAAACAAAATTAGAGTTAACTTTTAATGGACACCTTATTTTAGCAAAAAATTTTAGCAGTATTATTAGTAAAGTAATAGGTTATTATTTTCTGTTTTTGATAATTAATTTAAAAGTATTTTTATTTCTAAAAAAAAAATGCAAATGAACTTTTACATTTCGCGCAAGCTGCAGTTTGGTCTTGGATTCAAGTAAAGGTATCGAACAAAAGTCTTTAAATCAAAAAATAAACTACTTGTCCTTCCATGGTCGTCAATTATCCATACATATGAGTACGATACTCGTATTTGACATTTATCAACAAAATTGATGCATCGCTATTATAGGTGTAAAACTCCTTCTTCTTCTTCTTCCTTTGATTCGGCGCTGTTATGATCTCGATGTCGAGGGGATCATAACTCTCCCACGTATCTGCTTCACACTAGTGATCCGCCTGTGGGGTTCGCCGGGTTGACCTCAGAAATCGGCGGCAAGCCTCCCGGTTTTGTATTGTTCCATTTCTGAGGCCAACTGAATGCTGGTGTTTTTGCATTTGTTTGTACCAGGAGTGTTTAGGCCTACCTTTCTTTTTATTCCGAATTGGAACGTTGTATGATATTGCCTTTTTGACGGGGTTCTCAGGATCTCTCCTTTGAACATGGCAATACCAACTGAGTCGGTCGTGTTAAATTTTTTGGGAAATGGTATTCTGTAAAACTCCAATTTTTAAATAAACTGTGAATTGTATACACATAGTTTATTAGTTCTTTTGTGAATAGTTCCATTGGTATTGTCATTATTAAAAATATTGTTATATCAATATGTTGATCAATGGTTAATTCATAGTTGAATTATTTTAGTTTGTGATCCATTCCCTGATTCTAAGAACTTTTCTTAAGAGAAATTATTTTAAATTAATATTAATGAATGAATATTTTATGTTTTATTAGATATTGGCGTGTTAGAATTACTTCCTTTGAAAATTTTCTGTATTACATATTAGCAAATGAATATAGTAAATTAGCTTTTATTTAATTTTTATCAAAATATAAACCCAAAAAATAATAAATATGCATTGAATTACTACGCACCTAAATGTCAAATGTCAAATTGAATATCCATTCACAATCTTTATACTCTGTTCAAAATTCAAAGTAAAATTTATCAATTGATAACAATATTACCTAAATTTCCATTAAAAAGTTCTATTGTTTATCAGTCAATTGATAGTTAACAACCGTAATAACACTTAATATCACTAAACAATTCTGATAATCAAATGCGCCCCATGAAATTTTGTTTGTAGCTCAAGCAAATATCTTACTTCACGTTTGTTTTTTTTTTTTTTTACAAAACGTCGGTCAAATTTAATTATATAAATGGTCTTTTAATGCTTGAAATTTGTTAGGTTATAGCAGCCATGTTGTTTAACAAACATCTGTCAAATTTAGTATTGTGCAATGCTTGTAAATGGGGTTTTAAATTTCCTCCCTTGTCTTTAAATTATTTACTTAGAGATAAAAAATCCGTTTAAGGTCGAGCATGACATTCTCATGGGAACCATGTGAAGGCGGTTTTGAGCTTAATCTTCTAGATTTAATTATTGAGATTTCACAAAATCATGTTTTCCTTCAGTATGGAAGTTCGCGAAAGTTATTTCCGTGCTTAAAACACCAGGTACTCGACTCTCTGCACCCTTTTTCAGTTTTGCTACACTTCCACACTTTCAACTCTTCGGTATTTTGAGAACAAATAATCTTATTTGTAATAAACAGTCTTGTTTCAGGCCTTAACATAGCTGTGTATCTGCTTTAGTAAAAGTATCTGATGATATACGAATTTCGGTCAGTAATGACTAAGTAATCTCTTTAGCCCTTTTGGACTTTTCAAAGCCTTCGATACCTTTGACTACTTGCTTTTAGAATAAAATTTAAAATGTTTTTTTTTTCAGTTTTACTGATAGTTTAGCAAATTTAATAAAATCTTATTTGTGCGGTAGGAGGCAATCAGTGATTTTGAGTATTACATGCATTCTACATTCTAGATCACAGTTTAAAAATATATTGAGTGGAGTTCCTCAGGGATCAATATTGGGTCCATTGCTTTTTACAATATTCATAAATATTGTATTAGAGAAGCAAATATTCATATGTATATATGCTGACGATGTTCAGCTTTATTTTTCTTGCAAACTAGGTTCAATTGAAGATGCTGTCTTGAGGCTTATTCGGATCTACAAATCATAGTAGTATGGGCTGAAAGAAATAGCTTACAACTGTCCGCTACAGGTAGCAACGATCCTGGCAATGTTTTACCTGAGTCTGCATATCAGAACAAGTGTTCGGGGTTTATTATAGGTGAGCCAAATCTTCCGAGATACTCGTATAATGCAGCTAGTTAAACTACTCCACCTGCGGTTTGATTCGTTAAGAGTTAATTGAGAGCATACTTAGATAAAAGAGACACTGAGGCTAATATTCAAACCTGCAAGTTCATTGCGGCATTGGTGGACCGATTTGGAGGATGATTTACTAGAATTAATGCCCTTATTAGCTGCCTGACTATCTATGATAAAAGCCGTACTCTGGTTCTGATTTGGTTCTTCATCTGTTGTCCACTAATTCATCTTGGAAAACACAAGCAAAGTCTTGTAGATATATTCAGAGTGTCAGAAATTGATTCCTGCACCAACACCACATTCTATCTTTGAGCCATTAGTAAAGACTGTTGTATCGAAGCTTTTCGGCACCACTTCATCCTGCTGCCTAAACACAAAACTGCATCCTGCGACGAAATGACAAGTGTTTCTCATCTTGCCATCCGGACTCGGCAAAAAATTGTAGGTCTCTTTCATTTTTGCAGTCAACACGCACATAAGAATGGTTGAGAGTCGTAAGTCACACACCCCTATTATGGTTGTCAATTATTATCAATTGATATTTGATAAATATTGAAATTTAGTACTTTTAATCTCAATTTTATTTAAGAAATTATCAACTATCTGATAATATTAGTCAATTTTATTTCTGTTCACAACGGTAAGCATCATTATCAATGACCAAAAATTTTTTTAATTGGATTATAAAATATCGAATTTTAATTTTTATCAATTGATAATTGACAACCATAATAGAGGTGACAATGTTCTGGTTCTTTACGAGCAGTTTCCCCTTTAGTTTATGCATTGCTTTTAGTACCTATTATGCAAGTCCTTCGACTGGGTTTTTAGATTCCAATACTTAAATGAAGTTTAAAGAAATTCTTCGAATTGAGGATTGAAGTAGCCAATCTGCTGAAGTTTAGCTTTTTCTTAAGGAAATGGATTCCTTTGAGGTTTATTCTTGAAGATTTTCCTAGCTATAGATAAATTTCTCGAAAGATTATTTTTAAACGGAAAATTTTATGCAGCGACCAACCAACTAACTAACGTCCTTGCTGTTGGCCAAACAACAACAAACAGTCACGACGGCGGCGTCGCCGACCAACGACGCACGGTGGCGGCGGTAAAAATAAATCGAAGGACGTGTAGATTTTGCGGAGCCACTTTCCAGTGCATACGCATGGTGTGGCCTTAGTTTTTGTTTCCCTCTTCGTACTTTGTGTTATACATTCAGATGAATAGGGACACCAATCATTTTCATATACAAACACAAATTTTATCCTTATGTACAATGCTAAGGAGTTGTACATAACCAACCATTCGATGAGGCAAAACGAAACATACAAAATAATACAAAAAAAAAAAACACTGAAAATGAAAAGAAAAATTTCGCATAAAGAGTTTTTCTGCGTAGGGGTGTATAATAGTATGGGATGGATGTACTTTGTACTTACAAAAATATACACACAAATTTGCAGGTGGGTAGGAATATTATACCAACAAACAAAAAAATAAAAAAAAAATAATGAAAATCATACCGAAGAGAAAATAAACTTGCAAAAGACGACGACTTAACATAACAACAAAAGCGAAATCCGGCCATCACATATATGAATGTATGTATGTACATGACTTTGATATGTGCCCTTTGCCAGCAGAGCACCTATAGTTCATGTATGTAGGTATGTATTTGTGTTTGGTTGGGATCCTTTGATTATACATACATGTGGTGGCAACGGATATAAATAAAATTCAATACAAACTATATCCGAAAATTCCCACACACACAGATACATATATACTTTTTTTTGTAGAGTATTCAATATGACCGACCAGAGCCAACTAAAATCCTAAAATGTTTACCTAACCAACAAAACGCAGTATCCTTGTTGCTATAGTCATTGTATGTTATAGCGGCCACGCGCACCGATGGGACTAGGGCCGGGGGTGCTAGGTGCTAGCTAGGTGGTCGTTGGTGGGTGAAAGGAGTAGGAGGGTGAAATATTCAATGCAACCTCATCGCCTAAGCCTCCAACTCCATCCAATTCCATCGTTGTCGTCGACAATCATCATATTCATCATAGCATCTTCCTTGTTCACTTCTTTATCCAAAGTTTCTTTATATGCTTTCTTTTCTGTCCTCCAGATGCCATCGCCATCACTGCCACGACTTCTCTCCACTTGTCTGTCTGTATTTCGGCATCTATGTGTATGATGTGTGTGTATGGGTGGTGGTAGAGTTAAGGAATATTGATTTTGTGGATTTTTGTGTGTTACGTTGAATTCCTCGCGAATTTTGTTCCACTTGTTCTACTCGCTTCTTTTTCTTGTTATGCTGTATCCTTTTATATACAATAGCAGCCACAAATGCATTTTTCTCAAACTCTTACAGATTTTGGGACGTTGTTGGAGGGCGATGATGACGGTAGCTTCTCACATAGGAAATAAGCAGCCAACAACAAACAAAAAATTGTTCAATTCGAGATGGAGCACAAAGATTAGATTTTCACTTCTATTCCAGGGGAATGAAGTTAACAGTTATTTCCTTGCTTTAATATTTAAGAACATACCACCTCCCCCTCGCCCCCCTCTACTCTTGCTACCTCTGGACATACATACATTCATAGTAAGCGTATACTGCACACACTTGCCTTTTGTCGAATCTAGCAAAGATCATCCATCCATGCAGCACCTCTTCTAGACCCTGGAAAATATAGATTTGTGCCGCCACCACCAACGATGTTGCTGCTGCGTCGTGAAATATTCCGAAACAACCATGTATCCGTATGTATGTATGTGCAAAGTACCTAGAAATGCTGATGCTGGTGGCTATGACTCCCTATGTACTTCTGAGTGTTGCATATTGCAATAGTGAATGCTGTTCACCCAGACTCAGAGCCAGACCCACCGCTCAAACGCTTGCCCAAGCATCACCACCGGCATTACCATCTTCATCATTCGAATGAACGTGGCACAGACTCTCAAAGTAGGTGCATTGCTGTTGCTGCTGCTGCCTACATCCTATACCTACCTACCATCATCATAATCATCGTCATCATTATCATCATCATCACCATCATGGCAGCCGAAACACACAAAAACTCATCTATCGACCAATAGGCTCCATATTCCATCTAATACTCTCTTCTCCTTCGCACTCGTTGATATATAGTGATGCTGATATCCCGACGACTACAGAGGTGCAGTATGTCATCCTCGTCGACCGACATCAACGTTGTCGGCTCTCTAATGCAATTTAATTTCTAAAAGCGAAATTTTCGGGTGCCCTAGCTGAGCGCTTGTAGTCCCAAATGCGAATCTACTTTCCATGCACCATGGTGACCACCGACAGCAATTTCCCCCATTTCGAAAGCTTTTCACGATTTTAAGGAAAATGTTAAGCAATAATTTGACTAAAGTTGAATATTTTTAAGTTTTCCTGTTTGCATTTGTTTAAACAGATTAATTGTCTTGTGTTTCGATTTTCTTATGTTCACTGTGGCGTATACGTAATTTTGTGTAAAAAATTATTTCAATCATTTTTTTAGTCCAATTTCTTAAAATTAACTAAATTAATTATGTAATGTGGAGTTTATTTATAAAATCAAGTTATAAAAGTATGAAGAACTGAGAAATTGCCTTTTTGTCTAGTCGGAGATGTACTAAAATTAGGTTGAGGAAAACTTGTTTTAAAATCGAAATTTTAGAAAGGGTTTGCAGATAGATAGATGTTTTCTTATTTAAGAAAATAGTTTTTCAATATTTCTTATTTTAAAATAAGGACATGACAATATTCACGTCGGTCTGATATGAAATTTCGTAAGAAAAAGAATATATATATAAAAATTAAAGACCAACCCAGCAGCGCTCCGTTTTAAATTTCGTAGATCCAGTTTGTAGAGAGAAAACTTTCATTGAAATGTAACCGACGAGTTTCCTCTGGATGAAGTGTTTTACGTCTTCAGTTTCCTTTCTGTTGGATAAGCTACAGAGTTGAGATCAATCAGCTCGATGAGGCATGAAGTTTAAAATCTCAACTCTTGCTCTTTAAATGCAGCTTGTACGAGTAACTTCTGGTGATATGTCGTTTCTAAATTAATTAGCTTCTGATGGTAAATGCTGGTTGAGGTTCCTCTAAATTCCTGCAATTTGTTGAAAATTCTCTGGGTACATTTTGAGTGAAAGCTTGTTGATCTATTTTAGCAGTTACATCTGCAAAGATAGGTTGGCATTCCTTAAAATTTGACTCCATTAAATATAGATTAGCTCCATTGGTAAGAGTTAGTTGATTTCATTCTAGTTGATGTTGTCGCAACATGAAAGATTTGTGAACAGTTTTTTCGTTTCGGTTCATTACGAGTACTTTAACGATATAATCAGAAATGGTTTAAAAGTTTTGGATACACTCTGGCGTTTCCCCGGACTCCACATAGATGGTGTTGAATTTTGGTAATCTGAATAAACGTTTGAAGAAATGCCTATGAAGAGCTTTAAACTTTTTGAGTGGTGAACATCCAAAAACGTTTAGAACATAGCACTTACATGGGTTGACTTTTTCGTGAAAAACGAGATATTTGACTTCCAGATCAACATTTTGGTTTGAAAAGAACTTGAAATACATTAAAATATGTTTCCTACGAAACCAAAAACTCGGTTTCGTCTGAAAACTTTTTATATTTCAAATTGATGGAATAAGATTTCATGCAGATTTTTACGAAATCTCAATGAAAACGCAATGAAATCTCGCTTTACTAATTTGAAGATTTCGATAGTTTTTAAGGCTAGTTTCGCTTTTGCGTTTTTATCTTGAGCATGCTTAGAAAAATTTATTAAATGTGCAAGTAAAACTCTTATGCTAGGGCATTTTTTGCCGACATTGACGAACCTTTAAAAAAGAAGATCAAAGACTTGATCTCTTTTCTCAACGCGACGAAATGGCTCTGAGACGAACGGTTACTTATGTAACTTTTATTGTTTAGAGTTAGAAAAGACTGGTTTCAGAGGTTTGATGCTGGAATAATTCTCCTCATATCTTAAAAATATATAGCAAATTGTCGAAATAGGAGATCTTTTGACTTCCAGACTAGTGTCCCTCAGGGATCAGCTTATGGTCCCATTTTGTTTATTATTTTTTTTTAATTCCTGTTTTGACCTCAATCTTAAGGGAAATCGAATTAGGTTTGCAGATGACATAGTATTCGTATTTTAGTCCTTCTGTACTAGACCTAATAGCTGATATAATCATGATTTTTAAATTGTAGGGCATTGGTTCGGAAAGCATAAGTTTGTCGTTAGCATCAAAACCAATATTTTTTAATATTGCTTCCTTAGAGAATATTCCACCGTTGTCTATTTTGTATGCTAATGGTTGCAGAAGGACAATAAGGTTTATTAATACTCGTATATATGTATATGATGCTTTCTTTATATTTCTTATTATTATTCTTATTAACGTGTTTTTTATTATATTGTTTTTTTTTTTTTTATTTTGACATTCATACTTACTCTCTGAAGAAGAACCTTTTGCAGGCAACATATGTTTTGTGCATCATCTAAGAAAATTTTGCTGTCGAAAACTTCTTGAAACAGTATCATAGGGACTAGTGCAATTTAAGTTGCAATAAGGTCATACAAATTTATCATATTTAGGGGGTGGCCGTGTTGCGATGGATGTGTGCTCGCCTGTGAACCTCATGATCACAGGTTCGATCCCTGCCGTCGTCTATGTCGTTTTAATTCCATTAAAAACCTTCTAAAATTGTCATCAATGGGTTGCTGGTTTACTCATTACATGTTGTTCAGGCATAACACTAACAACATGTAATTGAGTTAAACTAGTATACCCAACAAGGATGAACACGAATAAAATAATGTGAATCATAAGCGACATAAAAATAAGACACGGCATTCTCCGCTTTAGTTCAGCCGCCATCCCTGGAGATAAAATAGCTGAGACAACAACCTTCAGTCTCAGAACATCGTGCCACACATCTTTCCTATCCTTATTTCTCTTCCTTAAACTTCACGCCCGCGCTGTGTTCAAACATTTAAAGGGTAATCATAATCCCTTGAGCGCGTGTAAATTATAAAAAAAAAAAAAATATAAAATGTGGTATGGCTATTCGACACATTATCAGCCTCGTAGTAATGATCAATAACTAGCTTTTTGTTCCACCAATACAATACAACAATAATAACTTTCAAAACTTTATCATCTCAGTGGCACCCATGCTGTTCAATCCGTCGCCTTTTGAGCTTCGGAGCTTAAGTTTTTCAAATAAATATTTATCAAAGTGAAATTAAAAAATAGTAGTTTAACTTTAATTTCATTGAAGTCAATAATATTTACAGAGTAATAATTTAAATTTATTTGTATGTGCTTTTATTAGTTTACAAATTTCGTGTTATATTATATAGGAAATGTCCGCCACAAGTTTTGTCAAAACTAAAAGATGCATTTCAAACATTCCACAGTTATGTTTTATCTCCTAATATGCTTATTTTATTTCTTATTTATAATTTGTATATTGTATGGAATAAACATTGAATTGAATGGGTATTAATAATTAAATCCCAAGTCTCGGTTTATTTATTTGCGACTGAAGAGTAAAAGGATTTTCGGGCGATAACACTCACTATATCTGATAAATAAATACCATTATACATATCATCAATGAACAAAGTGAATAGTAGTGGCCTTAAAATACATCCTTGGGGAACACCAGAGGTCGTATCATACTAATTTGAAAACTCCACCGCATCCTACACTATTGCAGTAGCTAAGTTGAGAAAGTTGCAATACATAAAAATGTTTATATTTACGCTGCTTTCCAAAATGTTGTAATAACAAATTTTATTGGTAGTAAATTGCAAATATTTACATATTTAGAATAGTACCTCTTGACGGAGTTCTTTATGTGTTGGAAGTATCGGTTCAAAGTATGAGTTCGATTAGCAGCTATCAGGCTGCCACCTTAGAAATGCCACTTGTGAATAAGTGTCAAATCTTCCAATAGATTCTCTTAGTATGCAATTAGTTTGCGTCACAAAAATCAATGAATGTATTAATGGGTTGTGATTTGTTAAGCGTCTTCCTACAAAAAAAAAATGTATATATAGATGTTTTTTGAC
This sequence comes from Chrysotoxum bicinctum, assembly GCA_911387755.1. Taxonomy (NCBI): domain Eukaryota; kingdom Metazoa; phylum Arthropoda; class Insecta; order Diptera; family Syrphidae; genus Chrysotoxum; species Chrysotoxum bicinctum. The sequence goes on from OU426989.1 coordinate 43,983,199, forward strand.
AAGAGATAAACTAAATGACTATTCACACATTTAAAAAACGGAAAATTCACTTAAAATAGAAAACTAGACAACAGATTCTTATTTTCGTCAATACATGTGATGGTGATGTCTTATCGTCCCAATCTCTCGAGCTGTGGAATATATCATTGAAATGGAACTTCTTTGGTTGCCTTAAGAGTACAATTTCAAAATTACCATACCGAATAAACGAAATGAAACCACTTCGAGACTAACTGGGTAAAAGTACAAATTCGTATTGACGTATTTTCCGAACTTTTAAGTTTTGCTAAAATATTTCCGCTAAATGGATTGTTATCGTTTTTTTTTTTCTTTTAAATTGCGTTGGAAAATACTATCAAAAATTTAAAAACATTTTTTTAAAACATTTCTAGAAAACTCCCATGTTTTCCAAATTAAAAAAAGGGTGAATCGCGGAACGAATATGAAAGTTAAGGGTACTGTCGTTATCGAAAAAATGAAGTGAATTAGCAGTTTCGGGCTAAAGATCATATTTTATGATCGTGGGAGACTAAAACGGCTGCGGAAACAAGATAACTCCAAAAATATTTTTATTTATTCTGTAAAACAATTGGACTAGAGCGTAAACTACTAGAGGTACTCGTATTTTCTTCAAACTGGATACTTAAGGGTCTTCGGTGGTTCCCTAGACGGGAAATTGAATTTTTTTTTAGCTCCAAAACTAACGGTACCCCCTACACAACCGTAATGCAAAATTTTATTTATTTCAAAAACGGCTGTAACTATTTTGATTAAAAAAATTTTGTGTGCTGTTATGGGCGAACGGACACGGACAACACTTTGATCAAAAAAAAAAAAAAATGTGGACAAAATGTTATTAACGGTACCTATCATAGAACAGTTTTTTTGATTTTTGACTTTCTCATTAACGGCTCTAACGATCTTAACCAAATTTTTTAGCAGGAGCCCCCTTAAGTTTAAGATAATAAGAAAAAGCCAAACAAAAAATATAAAGAAAAAAATTCTGTTTATAGTTTTTGTTTTTGTGGACTCTATTGATTAAATCAATTGAAAGTTTTTGTGAAAAATAATATTGTATTTAAAAATATTCGAAAAAATATTTTTTGGGTAAAAAAAAAATCCAAATATTTTATTTGAAAAATCTATATCTTCGAAACATTTGGACGATTATTTTTTAAATTAAAATCTATACTACTATATGTATATGTCCTTAAAATTATCATCCCAAATTTTGTTCTTAAAAAATTTTAAAGAAATTTCTTATATAAAAAATTACTTTCATAATAAAACCATTTTTGAGCTTTGTTTGCATAAATTCATAGTTTTCTGGAAATCAGACGGCAATTTCATGAATTTGAACTTTTTTATCTCGTTAAATCCATGCTCTATATTTATAAACTGTACTTTAAATTCCAAAGTACTTTTACATAAGAGCAAGTTCGTGCGATTCAGACGTGCATTTTATTTTCAATGGACAAACTAATATTTATTTGATTAAAAATCAGCTGCGAAACAGTTATCTATTATACTTAAAAAGGAAACGCCTTCAAAGAAAGTAGAATTTGGTAAAAATAAATATACTTTATTATTCGCCTTCGAAAAAAAGAGAACGATCAAGGGTTCATAAAATTGTTAAAAAAATTGATTGAGCTTATTAAAGCAAAAAAATAAATAAATCTTGTTTATAAGCTGTTGCAAAAGCTTAAGCTCTCTCTTTAAACCTTTTTTTATACACACATATTACGCACATTAAAGGGATTTTTATTACCCTTGTAATGTTTGTTTGTACAGTGCGAACGTTTAGGAAAATTGGAGGAGGATTTAAAATGTTTTGAATGTCTATCTATTACATAAAAAATATTAAGACGGGTAAAGCATTTCACATTCGTGAAGTGCCGCAAAAGAAAGTATTTCTGAATGTTACAGTACTTCCGAAGCGGGTTCAAGGGTCAACTGTTTATTTAAGAGGAAGAATACCCTTTTTGTAGACCCAAGTATCCTCCTTGTCCCGAATTCAAAAAAATTAATTTTTGTGAAATAAAAAGAAAAAAGTTTCAAAATAAATTGTCAGAATGAATTCAAGAGATTATTTTGCACGCACAATGAATTGCAAGGCGTGATTTATAAAAAAAATTCAAAAACTCACCGCCCCTTAATAAGTATTTGATCGTTTTCGTCAATTGATTTTTACTTCCTCTATAACACTACGATGATTGAGAAGTCCAGTACTTCCCACATTCTCTCCCAGATTTCGCTACCTCTATTTTTAAACAAATCTATTTCAAAAACTCAAAACGCAAACACTTTTCAGCAAAACTAATTTTGAACTTTTGTTTTCGTAAGCCCGTCTCTCTATAGTTAGTCCTTAAAGAGAAAGACGGCTCCAAAGCTTCCAGTCGTAAGTTATTTTTTGTATGTTTGGTCTTGATGTGGTTTTTGGAAAATTTGAGGACTATTGACCAATGACCAATGATATTGAAATAAATTGGTTTAAAAAACAACTTTAAAGGTAGAATAAAATGCAAAGTCTAGGCCGTTTATTGTGAGCTACCCTCCAGTTGTGTCTATTTTGAATGCAATAAGAGGAGAAATTTGAATTTTCCGTAAGCTCATCTAGATCTCGTAGTTATCATCCAACATTTTCTTTATCTTTTTAACTTCGAAAGCCTCAGTGAATTTTTGGTCTTAAACCTTATTACGTTTAAGACCAAAAATCACATAAAATTTTCTAACGTTTGGATCATTCCTTTTTTTTTTTTTTGATAATATCTCGTCCAATTTGGCAAAATGATATTTCAGTTTTCCAAAATCTTACACCAAAAAACCATTTCAAGTGAAAAACTTTGACTTTTCACATTTTTCTATAACAATGTGGTAGTATTGTCATAACGTAATACTAGCTTGCAATACCTGGCCAAATTACAGCCTTGAACTATAAGATCAAGTTCGTGCGATCTTCTCGTGCATATACTATATTTTTTAATGCACAACCCATAGAGAGCTTATGGTTTAACGAAAAGCACCATTTCAGAGTAGTAAATAACTTTGGAACCATTTTTTGCAGACATATAGAACCTCACTATGCTTTCCTCCATGATTTTTCCTTCCTAAGACCAGACATTGTAAGCCAAACGTCTAAATTCTGTAAAAAAAAAGAAAATCTGTAAGAAAGACATTCCAATAAAAAGTTAGAAATATGCACACACTAAGCTATATGTATGTACCCATGCACTCTTTTTTCATGATTTAATCGAAAACCAGTTTAAGCGGTTTTCACAAAAAAAAATAAAATAAAAGAAAGATGGCGCTGACTCTTGGACCCATTCCAGAAGACATGATTTAATGTTGTCTTCTTCAAATTCTACTCCCTTCTATAGCTTAAGTTTCTTATTTCTATTGAAAAGTTGGCCTTCTTCAATTTTTGTGAAGAGTTTTGTCCACCAATCGCGATTTCTTTCGTGCTTCTTAACCAAACAATCGCTGCCATCATTAGCTTAAGGCCATTGATCTAACTGTTTGTTGTATAGAGGAGGTGAATTCGCAACATAAACCATTTAGTGTGGCTGGTCTCATCGCTTATTTTCCACACTTTTTCGCAAATTCTTTGATTCTCACTTTTTTTGTTTTTTGTTTTTATTTGTGGTTTTTATATCAAGTCCAACACTGCAAAATGATGGGTCTTGCGTCTGTCCATACGTCCGTCTGTCGGACGGTTTGAAGGCTTCTTTCATCACAAGTTCGCAAGAGAATAGCCGGAAAAACGATGAAGAATAAAAAGACGACGAAGACGACTACGACAACGTCGTCGGTCGTTGGAGCAAGTACGGATAATTATTATTACTGGTGTGTATCATCGGCTAACAATTGGGTGCTTCAAAGTGAAACAAACACATTTTTAATACGCGGCAGGCCTGGGTCGCATTTGTATCTTCTTTTTTTTTCTTCGTCTTTCTTCTTTTACAATGTTGTGTAAAATTGCAAGGGCAAGCAAGGAAGCAGACAAACAAATGTCATTGATCCTTTTGATATGATGTTAAGAATATCGGCTTAAGTGCCCGGAAAAGGACACAGATATGTACATACGTCGTGTATGTGTATGTTAGCGAGATTGTGTTGTATTATATTCAAGACTACAAGTGCTCGCATCATTTAAATTCTGATGCATGGTAGGTTTTCTTAAATTATATTTAGCTTAGAATTAAACTTATCATAATCTTAAATCTGATTTTTTGACAATCGACCTGTTGCATAGTTTGTATCATCTTGATTTAAGGAGTAAACATGGTTTTCACTAATTTATCAACGAAGTAGGTAAAGAAATGTATATTTTTGTTTAATATTAGAAAATGCCGATACAGAAAAATCAAAAAGTTGGGATATGGCAGTTTAAAAGTCGTAAATAATTTTCCATAAATCAGGATGATGTTTGAGATAATACGAGTAACTTCCTGATGGCTTACTTATCCATATATCCGTTTTTGTCAATCACTTACTATTTCACTCTGTATTTCCTGCTCTGTCGAAAAATTCATTTCTTATTCCAACTTAAAAAAATCGCTTAAATAACATTCATTCACAAATTGTTTAATCCTATTTATTTATGCGAAAAATTTAAGGTAGCAAATTTCTTGCAATTTACGACGTTCTGAATGCGTTTGATAGAAATCAAAAGTGTTTTTACTGATTTTAGTACATCCGTTGCCAAATTAGGTCATCAGATATTGCTTAGTAGACTTAGAACAATTGGACTTAATTATTTGTTAATCTATTTGTTCATGGATATCTTTGCATCTTGAAGATTGTATGGTATTGTATTTTTAAGACGAAAAGTCTAAATGTTTAATAGTTAATTCTGGTGTACCGCAGGGTAGCCACCTTGGTCCGTTTTTGTTTGTGTAATTTATTATGAGTTTCCTCTGGATTTGAAAATCTTATTTATGACGTCATCGGTAATCCACTTAATAGTGAATTGTGAGCTGTTACAAGGAGATCGTGAAGGATATAGGGACTGGTGCAAAACTTATGATCTATTTGTATATATTGACAAGTTTGAAATAATGAATATAATTCATATTAAATTTTTGTAAAAAAATCGATATAAGATGAACTGAATTTAACAAAAATTGCATATAGACAAGGGCATCGCCGAGACGAAACACCAATTTTTTTTTTGGCTAAAGGAAGGCTATTTCGAATCATTAATTCAACAAGTTCAATTAAATATTGCTAAGTCTTCCAATTCTACATTGCCATCTTATTCTCATAAACTCCAACTACATATTTAGTCTTCCATCATTTTTAATTCGAAAGTCTATGGCAAAGAGAGTATGAGAGTATTGGCTTGATTGGTTTTTGAAACTTCACAAATAACAGTTTTATAATATCATTTAAAAGATTAAGAAAAAAAATGTCTTGTGTTTTGATAAATAGTTGCCTGTATCGTTTAATTTTACCGATATATTATTAAATAAAAGAAAATTTAAAACTAAAACATTGCTATAAGTATTTACCACGGACCTTTTTCTTCCATTTTTCACTTTCTTACTTATCGATATGATGGATTAAAATTAAATTTGTTGTACAAACAATTGCTTAAAACATTTTTTTTTTAATATTTTTTTTTTTTTTTAAATTAGAAATCTCAAAAACATTTGAATGATTTTTTCTGAAATTTAATTTTCATTTGCAGAGTTATAAAAACCTATAATTGGCGTACCAAGATTTCTTGTTCGAAACATTTTTTTTTTACACCAACAGTTATATGTATGTTTTTTAAAACCGCTACAACGATTTAAAATTTGATCTTACATAAATTAATAATTTCTTAAAAAAAAAATCACCAAATTATTTTTAACTTCTATCAACTAGATATGTAGGTAATTTTTTTCCTGCATTTAATCAAAAGGAACAATTTAAAAAAAGAAAAACTCAAAATGAACATAAAATAAAAAAAAAAAACATTACTAACACTAAAAATATTATTGTATAAACTTGTTTAAAGTCCGAGAACTAGCTTAAAAGTATCTTTAAAAAATATCAAAAACTACAACACCTAAGACCATTTACGATAACGGCAACTCTGCAATGGATTGATTGTTTGCTATTCGCACTGAACTTCTTGTTTAATAGTTCTTATAATGTAATATGAAATATCGAAAAATCTATAACATTGTGTGACCTAAGAAGAAATGGCAAGGCCATACCTTAAGTGATTGACTACTTTATAAACACTTAAATAAAACAGCTAACTGTACCTGCCATACAGCAGTTACGCAAAATCTTACTTATCTCGAAAACGGCTCAAACGATTTTGTTAAAACAAAATTTTTTGTGCTATTATGGACATGGACTACATTTTGGTCAGATAAAATTTGGGTAAACATGTTTTTTAACAACAATTTTTGTTTTTATTTTCGACTTTCTCACTTACGGCTCTAACGATTTTGACGAAAGTGTACAGGAGCTCATTTGAATTTAAAATAATATAATATTATGTAAAAATATTCGAACAAATATTTTTTCAGATTTTGAAAAAAAAAAACGTTTTGTTTTTTGAAAAATTATTTTTATTATTTTGGAAATTGTTTCCTAAAATCTATAGGACTAAATACTTTAAACTGGCGTCCCATTTTTTTTTTTGAAAATTTTTATAGAAATTTATTGCATAAAAAATTAATTTAAACATTTATACTGTTCTAGAAATAAGACGACAATTGTTTGCATTGAACATTTTTTATGTTTTAAATTTACTTATAAACAGTTTTTAAATTCAAAAGTACTTTTACATAGCAGTCGTGCATTTTTGTTTTTTTTTATAAAAATAAACACTTTATTTGCTAACTCTTACATTTCTAGTAACAACTTTGATTATTTTAATAAATAGCAAGTTTGTTTATAATACAAATTCTATTTACTGAAATAAATCACCCAAACACTATTTAGTTAAAAATAAAAAACACTTTTTTAACAAGTTAATCTGTTAAATGAACAACTTTGTGGTCTATATTATATTTTAATTGTTGAAAGTCTCTTCCTTATTGACCGCAAAAACTATTTAGTTGTTAAATTATTGATTCAAATACCTTTTTTGGCCTATAGTCCACAAAAATTGGCGTTTCGTCCCGCCGCACAGTGCGGCCGAAGGCATCTTTGTGCGGCCAAAAGTCCAAAATAAAAGTTTTGAGTTAGAGTGTTTTTGTCATCAGGTTGTATAAATGAGACCCCTAGGAGACGAAAAATGTTCGTAGTAAAGTCTCTTGCCTCAAATCCTTTACATAATCTCAATCTGAATGGTGGCTGCTAAGTTATTGTACTCACGCGTCGTAAAGATATGCTAATGGACGCTTTCATCAAACACGTGTAAAAGTTTTTATTTCCAAGCAAATTTATTGCTATAAAATGGATTCAACACCTGCAGGTGAGTAAAATAAGTTAAAGAATTTTTGAATATAAATTCCTAAATAGAACATTGTTAAATAGAGATACTCTAATGTCAACACTATTTATTTATTTAAAAAAAATATGTATTTGAGTGAAAACTTTTTTGTCTTGCTAGATCTTGTTCTCAAAGCTATTTAAGATAGTTAATAAAAGATTTGTGTACCAAATAGAATAAAATTCAGCTGCCCGTAGCTGCCCGTTGAGTTTTGTGTGCATTAATTTACAACAATATCCCTGGTATTGTATGCCTACGTTAGTTCACGAACTTTTAATTCATGGCCCCGAAATAATTCAGTGTTACCTATCGGTCAAGTGTCGGAAGATTCACATGAAGCAAGTAATAATCCTCTGCACAAGTCTGGATCGAAATCTGCTGTTGAAAATTACAGACCAATTGCTAAACTTCAGTTGATACCTAAAGTAAAAAATAAATTCTATAATTTGATTAAAAATCATATTTCTGAAAACCAACATGGAAAAATTTCAATCATTTAGATTTCACTCCGCACTTCTTAAATAGATCCATAGTTATTTAGTTGGACGAAAACAATATGTCAAAATTGGTAATGTGCTGTCAAATGAAATCAAAAATTTTTCCGGTGTACCTCAGGGCAGCCATCTTGGACCGATCCTTTTCATTCTTTTCATAAATGATTTGCTTAGTTACATTTCCTATTCAAAGTATTTATCATATGCCGATGACCTCAAGATTTTTAATTCAAGATTTTTAGTTGGTTTAAATCTCCACTAGATGCGTGTAAAATTCAAAATGATCTTAATAATATAGTTCACTGGTGTAATCTACGAGTAAATGGATTATATTTCTATAATAATAAATGTAGTCTTGTACCTTATGTAATCCTATTTGTTTTGATTACAAAATTGATGGTCAATGCCTACAAGAATTAATGAGTCAAAAGGACCTTGGAGTTATCTTTGATTCTAAAACGAATTTTTCGCTTCAAATTGACCAAGTAATCTCCAGAGTAAATTCGATGTTGGGTTTCATAATAAGAAATTCAAAGTCTTTTGAAATTCAAAGTCTGCTAGAGTATTGCTGCGTTATTTGAAATCCTTATACTCAAACAAGCAACCTTTGTATTGAAAAAATTCAGAGAGAGGTTTACTAAGTTTGCTTTGCGGAAACATTTAGAAATGCAAATGTTCCGTCTTTTGAGATCAAAAGTGCCTTTATTGATTTAAAGCCCACAGTACTCAGAAGGAAACTAACTATATTCTGATATCCTCAATTCAAATATTAACAGTTCGATGCTGCTTTCAATGTACTCTAATTATGCACCTTCCCGTTTTTTGTAACCTAGAGGTGGAAATTTCGTATATGTTCCCTATCATAGTATACAAATTATGCCAAACATAATCCAATTACTAGTTCTTGTATTGTTTTGAATGATTTTGATGTTGTCATTGATTTTAATAAAAGTAGGATAAATATTAAAAGAGATATACATATATTCAATTCATTATAAATATTATTATTTTAATACTTTGTAAATATGTTATTTATTCCTTAGTTTAATTATGTATATAGTCTTTATAAAGTTTTTTAACTTGATTGACAAAATAAATAAATAAATAAATAAATAAAATCTATCAAGCTAATTTCGCAAGAAACCATTATCGTCAAAAGACAACGGAGAATGTTTTAAAAAGATTCCTAATCGCATCCGATCCACTAATATCTAGTTGTCGAAAATTACCTCTAAAACCACTTAAATCTTTGTCTAAAGACTGTATCAATTTGTTAGCACATCCACCTGTAAATAGATAATCACAGAAGATGAACAACAATCTTTTGACAGCTCTTCCGCTTCTGAAACAGATACAGATGTACATAGCTGATTGTGACTGTTACGAGATGGGAAATGAAAACTTTTTCATATGTAAATATCGGATTAACTTATATATATTATTTGCTCATATTGCATTTTGTATTTCTAAATTTGTGATTTATAAATTACTGTGTTCGATTTCAATAAAAATATATAAATTTTGTTTTTCGATTTTTTTTTGTTATATAATATTGCCATATTGCATTCCACCATTTTGAATTTGTTCATTTTTAATAAATTTTCAAGTACTTACATGCCCTTATAATATTAAAACAAAATTTTTTAACCAACTATGTATCAAAGTTTTTTTCATTTTTGATAAGTATGACATGACGCCATATTAGGTCGTCCATTTTGAATTTGCAGATTCTGATAACAGATTCGTAATCAGTGAACCCAAAAACCCCTATATACCAATTTGTAGATCATTCTCTACGTTTTTCGACTTTTGGCCGAACAAGGCGGTTTTCGGCCGCACTGTGCGGCGATCTCTTTGGATTTATCAGTTGACTAGCCCTCGCCTTGTAAATAAATACGCAACTTTGTTAAATTCAATAAGTCCAATCAATTAGTGCTAGGTATTCTATTTCAGCGTTTCGTGGTCCGCGAAACCCTTGAGTTCCGTTGAACGGTTAAAGTTTCCGACTTCCATCCAAGAAATACCTTAAACTTCCGTAACTTAAATGATTAATCAGCGATTCCATGACTTTGGAAAAAAGAGGCGTTGATCTATATTGTAGGAGGAGAGGGCATTTTTTAGGAACAGACTGGACAAATGCTGTTGTCCATCTTCTAGGGAAGAATCCCGAACAGTAGGAGCGATGGAAAATCACCAAGCACCAAAATGATCTGTTATCGTTGTATGTAGATGATTGTTGAAATCGAAGATGAAGTTGAATTCTGTATGTTTTTGACAAATGACAGGGTATGCCCAAGCAAGTAGAAATTAATTCATGCATACAATTTGATCCAAAACAATTTTTTTTTTAAACAAGAAATATTTCTGTCATAGCAGTGCTGTCAGATAAAGGGATTTTTTTCTACTAATCTTACCTTAAAATGGAGAAAACAGGTTGGTTACACATACAAATTTATTTATTTAGTTTGTTTTATTAAAATGCTTATTGCAATTATTCTAAATAAGTAAAGATTATTAAAATTCAATACTATAGGAAATTTGTTTGGGATATTTATTTTTATTGAACTTCAGCTTTCACTCTATAATGACACTGCACACAATTTGAAGTTGATTTTCGAAAACAGCTTTATTTTTTTTTCATGTTGGCAATATTATTTCGGGGAGAATTTTATTCCAACGGAAGTTCACGATTCCAAAAAAAAAAAAATTTCTTGTGAATGAAATTTCTGTGGGAAATAAAATTTCCCGGGAGATTCCCGATATTACCCAATGTTGACGGAATATTCTGTCGGCAAAAATATCGATTCTTATCTAAATATACCAAAGTGAATTTTATTCATCGACAATAGCTTGGGACCCCGAATTCTTGTGAACATCATTCACTAAGCCATTGTGGTCATTTTAAGATTCGGTATTTTCAAATCGATTTTCTACGAATCCGAATTTTGATAAATCGATACTTTTTGGAATCGACTTTTCAAAAGTGAGTTTTATGTCAAACGATTTTCTTAAATTGACATTTTAAATCTCAGCAAAATCTTATCCAACCTATAATTAATAATAATGGGGCAAATTTAAAAGCCTATTGTTAAAATATATGATACTAATAATTTGCTAACTTTAAAGCAGTTAACTAACTTTTTCTTTATTTTAAACATTTTCCAACTAGTATGGTTCTAAGAATATTTTTTCAATAAATTATTTGTGAACACACCCACACAAATAACAGTTCGTGCTAAAACCTATGTAAACATAGTCTGTTTGACATCTGAGGTGTCAAAGAGTCATACGAAGTTAGCACGTAAATAATTAAATAACTAATTGATGATTTTAACTTTAATAAAATGTTAGAGAAAGTTCGATGCTGAATTTATTTAAAATTTGCAAAATCGTTGTTTAAAAGTGAAACAGTTCTAAAATCGTACTAATTCGACTAAAGTTTTGCGCCATTATTATTTAATTTTTTGTTCTAAATTGCATACCATTTATTAATTAAGTTCGTGTTATGGGTGAGTTTGAAAATGTTATTCGTACTATGGACGCGTGTGGCCACATCTAGATCGTTTGTGGGAATGAAAGTTGTGCCCATGATAGCGTGGCACTCAGCCAAATCTAGGTTGTAGAGAAATACTCGTACATAAATAACCAAAGTTTTCCATGTCAAAATAATATTTCATTCAATAGCAGCAAAACTATTACGCATTATTACCAGTACGAGTACATCAACTCCACATAGCTAATCTCTGATTTGCACCAGATCTATCTTTCCCTCATGGGAGACCTACTTGCAGATAGATATGGAGGTTGTATTACAATTTTGTTGGCATTTTCTTTTTTCTTATTTTTCTTGTTTTAAGTTTTATTTTGTGGTGCTCTGCTGGCCGTCATATAGCCCGAAGTATGTTGTCTGGTCGGAAAACGACGACTCGACGACCGACGCGCGACGGTTTGTCCATCCGTGCGTCGGTCGTTGTCAGCGTCAGCGTCGACGAACGCCTGGTCGATTACATTTAAGTTGTTACCAACTTCGATTTCATCGTTGCTGTCGATGTCTTTACTTTTGTTGCTTCTTGCGTTTCTCTAAACTGCGAGACTCTATATATCTTTCTGTGTGTGGCTGCAGTGTAGGTTCACATTCTCATTACAGGTCATTCAACTTACAGATCGGTTTTGTCGTTGGTAATTTTTTTTTTATTTTTGTGATTGGCCAAAGGTATTTTTGCAATCGTAATAATTACAGTCAATAGTAAAAGCAAACCATGTGGCAAATGTTTCTGCGGCTCCATCATGTACTCGTTTCCACATATCGCCATGTATTTACCTTATATTCATTGGATGTTGTTGGTTTAATAAGTGGCCATTGTTCCATGAGCTTAAAAAGCAATCTATATGATTTGTATTTGGTCTATAGAATGAACAAGTATTGGCTTTGTGTAAAAACAACAAATTCTAGGTTTAAATCGAACATAACATTACAATGATGTGGAGAAGGCTGAAATATTTGCTTCGGCATACCGTTTGTGACTTTGTGCCTGGCTGCGTTTGTCCGAATGTACATAGATCTATAACTCCACTGTACATAGAGCAAAAATGGTCCTATTTTTGTATGGTTCCGGTTTATTTCCACCAACTTGCTTCCAATTTTTTAAATTTGTTTTTTAGGATATCAATTCTTAACACTTACAGTGAACGAATATTTTTGCAATCAAGTAAATCAGAGAATACTATTTACGTACAAAAGATACTATTGCTGGGTGTCTAGCTAAGTTCTGGAAGAACATTGTTTCCCAGGGCATACATATCATGAAATAATCGAGTTGTATAACAATTTTTATTAAGATCCTTTCAGCTGTTAATGTCATATTTATTCCGAAAGCTAGCAAGCCCACTCACACTGAACCGAATGATTTTAGAACAATTAGCCTGTCTTCCTTTCTTCTTCAGACCTAGGAAATGATGATAGAAACCGCTATTCGCCTCAATCTCTCGCAGGCCCAAAACGTATAAATGAAGGGCAAATCCGTTAGGACTGCACTTCATGAAGTGGTCAGCACGAGTGAGAAATCAATGCACTTTAAGGAATTTACCTTCGAAGCATTTTTTGACTTAGAACGGGTCGTCAACAGTGTTGAAAATGGCGCGATACGACCCGATACTGCCAAACTGCATTGACTCCATGTTTCATACTAGAATTGTTAATGAAGAAATGGGTGACAGCAATCTCAAAGTTTGGACATATAGAGGTACGCTACAGAGAGGTGTCTTATCTCCGTTGCTTTGGCTTCTGGTCTTTAATTAGATTATAGCCGTGGCGTAAGCTGATAATACAGTGATAATGACATCAGGAAAATTTGTCCCCACTCTGTGCGAGTTTCTAAGATCAGCCCTTGGCAAGCTCAGTAATTGGGCCAGTAGCTTCAAAATTAATGTCGTCGCTCTTAAAACGTAATTGTTTACGCTGCAGCACTCAACACCTCCAGTAGAATTTTTGGTAAGAGACGGGCAGCCATTATAAGGCCTATCCTGACGTACGCCTGTTCGGTTTGGTGGCCTGGGATAAGGGAACCCGCATCTTCAGACAATGACAAAAATTCAGACACTGGCAAGTATCGGCACAACAAGTGCCCTGAGAACAACGCTAACCGTAGCCCACCACGATGAAGTTGTCGGACAAAACTATTCTACGGCTTAAAGAATGTAAAAAATTGAAAAAGGGCCTCTGTTGTCACAGAAACACTGTAAACTTTACTGGCATATAACAAGTGATTTTTTATGAGCTATCGGAAATTAAAAAAAAACACATAAAATTCCGAAAAATGTATAAAATCTTTATTTGAATCGATAGTACGGTCGATATAATTTAATGTTTGAAGATTATTTCATGCAAATGTTGGCGCCGCGTCTGCGCCTCAAATGGTCCATCCGCTTAGTCCAATTTTAGCATACTCTTTCTAACATTTCGGTCAGTATCTCAGGAATAAATGCTTCAATGTTGGCTTCCAGTGCGTCAATCGAAGCGGGCTTGTCGCTAGACATGAGCCTTAACTTAGCCCCACAAAAAAGGGTCTAGAGGCGTTAAATTAGACCAAACTGAAGATGTTTGACAGTGACACAAAACACGAAACGTGCGTGAGCTGTCAAAACAAGTGTTGCCAAAATGAAAATAGCAAAAAAATCACCCATCACATTCGACCAGACTATATTTTACCGTACATATATTTTAACCCAGTCACACTAACAAATATTCCAACAAGGGAGATTTGGTTGGAAAGCCGGTCTTTACAGACGGTTCGAAAACGGCAGCAAGGATAAGGTCAGTCATCTTCTCGGACAACCCACCCACAAATAGATAATTAAAGCTCCCAAACGTTTGCAGTGTTTTCCAAGCGAAAGTGCTTGCAGTTTGCGGGACCGCAAAATGTCTTTCCACATGTGAACTAACGAAAAGGAACATTGATAACTTCATAGATAGCCGGGCGGCAATCAGAGCCATTTTGTAAGTTATCGCGAAGTCAAAAAAAGTTGTTCTGGTTGCCGTATAGTGAATTTAGATTCCTGGGAAAAATATATTCAGTAATTAATCGATGGGTCCCGGGACACAGTGATATTAAGGGGATTGAAATGGGTGATGAACTGGCCAAAAACTGTTCATCACTTGACCCGATTCAAGTTATGCCACTGGAGCAAGAAAAGTATAGAATTCACCAAAGTTTCCTCAAGACCGCAAATGACAGATGGTCAATAATTGACACTTGGCGAGTTTTGAGGAATCTTTGGCCAGATATTTCAAAGAAAAAAAAAACGGAGTATATACTAAAGCTCAATTGTCTCTCTTGGACGTAATCCTTACGGAACCCTCATGATTGGGTGTCAGCACATCTGACTTATGCAGAGGTTCTCAGAACGAAGTGGTGGAAAAGTGCTTATCGAGGAACTGAGCAACGTCTCCTTTTTGCACTAAAAAGCATCCTTAACTTCATTCAGAAATCAGGATGGTTAAGGAAGGCACCCCTTACCTAAGACTTCCACTAAATATTTCCTCTTAGCCTTCCCAGTCCTACATTAGCCGATTGAAGAGCAAACATACAAATAAACATATTTTCACATTTATATTAGTAAAATGAATTAACTTCCAAAATAATTTAAATAGTGCTCCAAAAATAAAACAACTTATAATTTAATAACCAAAAAATAAAATAAAAATTAAAAAAAAAAATATGTATAATCTCTAATTTCCATTTTTCTTTTTAGGTAAGTACATACTTTAGATGGAGATTTTGACTAAGAAAACTTAAGATATTTTTGTGGTCCATGTCCTGAAACAAATAAGTTATGGTAAGTGGAATTTTAAATTATTTAGTCGTCAAATTGTTAGATATCATCAGTTCCAACCAGAAACCTGCCATTGGCACTTGAAATAATTTATGTAAAAGTATCTATATCATATTTTAATTCCAACACGCCGTTTTTGAACTAACAACATTCTACTGGTAATGGTCATTACCTTTGATAAGTAAAAACTATGCATATATTTATAAAATATTGATTCACACGTTGCCGAACTTGGAGTTTCTGCCGCCCGCAAAACTTTAAAATAAGAAAACCATACAAATTACATTTATGGGTTTATTCAATACTGTTCAAATGTTTTCGACAAAATACAAGTTTACAAAATTTGGAAATTAAAATGCTGTCCTGCATGATTTCCTTTTTCAATATGTCTTAGCATATTGTATAGAAAACCCTACCATCCGAATATGAATCTAAAAAAAAAATTATTATTAAATATTTGTTTGTGTATAGGTGTCTTAAATACAATACAATGAACCTTAACTGCTGTTTATTATAAAATATTTTAATTTTAACAACAAAATGATTATGAGCAACTTCAAAAGGTGAATTACTCCTGCACCACACGTTTATTTCCATCGAAATGACGATAGCGTCAGGAGAAAAGATAGTTCTATTTCTATTGCGGGATAAATTTCCTCAACGTTTGATTTCTCGAAATGGAGAATTCCGTTGGCCGCGGAGGTCGTAAATTTTTATATTGTTGTGGTTTTTCTTTGCGGCAACATTTGGTTTTTCTTTTTATTTAAAATGACATCTTTATAACTCAATATTAACAGACAAAATGTTGCATTAACTAAAACCAGAGTTTCTTTCAAATTGAAGAAAAAAACTTTAATTCTCCAAAATCTGAAAACACGTTACCAGTCTATTTTTTTTTTTTTTTTTTTTTTTTTTTTTTTTTTTTTTTTTTTTTTTTAGCTGTTTTGCGTTTTGCTTATTTATAATAGCTTGTTATTATAATAATAAAAATTATAATAAAAAAATTCACTTATTTGTAGGATTAACTAACTCAGATTTAATTCAGAATTAACTGAGCTCTGAAAAACGAACCCTAGTAAATTCCTTCCACGGTGTTCCCTGAATGTAGAAATTTGGTGAACAAAAACAATTTTGATTTCATAGTTTAGCTCACAACATCGAACTAAATTTCAAAATAAAAAAAGACATTGTCGAAGTCAGGAATTTAGTCATGTTTTCAATGTCTCCAAAAATGTATTTAAATGTATACTTTTATATGAAATTGTCTCAATGCCGATATGTATGTATTCATCAAATTATCAGATTGATTAGATAATAAGTTTTTAGCCTTTGCTTTGAAAATTCAAAGATATGATTTTAAGGGTGATACTCGAAGCTGTGATAATTACCGTTCGATTAAGCTGATGTCACACACCATGAAGATCGTTGAGCGAGTCTTGGGTAGCCGACTGCGAAAAATAATTAGGCTATCTGATGACCAGTGCGGGTTTGTCGGGGGTAAGTCAACCACGGATGCAATCCAGAGTATAAGAATAATTATGGAAAAACATCGGGATTCTTTGGAGGATTTGCATGTCGTATTGGTTGATTTTGAAAAAGCATTCGATCGGCAACCACGAAATCTAATATGGGTGGCCCTCAGGCAACGAGGAGTTCCAGAAACCTATGTGCGGATAATTATGGACATGTATGATGGAGCAGTTACTAAAGTAAGATGCGCAGCTGGAGTCACCGAAGAATTCGAAATCACAGTAGGTGTACACCAGGGAAGTGTCTTGAGTCCCCTGCTCTTTATTACAGTTCTTGATTACCTGCTTGAAGGCAAAGTGACGGATCCAAAAGTACATCAGTTATTCTTTGCTGACGATGGAGCCATCATAAGTGAAGACCCGATATCCCTACAACGAGCACTTGACGTATGGGTGGATGTTCTAGAAGGAAGTGGGTACCGCATAAGCGCGAAAAAGACAGAATACTTTAATACACACAGGCCTTTTCCCGACATTTATTTGAATGGAGTAGTGCTTCCCAAGTGTGAAAAGTTTAAATATCTGGGGTCTATGATAAATAACGAAGCTACTTGTGATGACGATATCAATCATCGCGTAAGCGTAGGGTGGATGAAGTGGCGGGAAAATTCTGCTATCTTCTGTGACCGAAAAATGCCCCCTAAGCTGAAAGGAAAGCTCTACACTTCAGTTGTGCGTCCAGCACTCACATACGGTTCACAATGTTGGACAATGTATAAAAAGTATGAGAGTAAGCTAACGGCAGCTGAGATGAAGATGCTTCGTATGACAGCAGGAGTTACAAAGCTTGATCGAATTAGAAGTACGAAGATCCGAGGAAGCCTTCATGTTAAGAATACCATTTCCCAAAAAATTGAACACGACCGACTCAGTTGGTATTGCCATGTTCAAAGGAGAGATCCTGAGAACCCCGTCAAAAAGGCAATATCATACAACGTTCCAATTCGGAATAAAAAGAAAGGTAGGCCTAAACACTCCTGGTACAAACAAATGCAAAAACACCAGCATTCAGTTGGCCTCAGAAATGGAACAATACACAATATAACAATGAGGTCAACCCGGCGAACCCCACAGGCGGATCACTAGTGTGAAGCAGATACGTGGGAGAGTTATGATCCCCTCGACATCGAGATCATAACAGCGCCGAAACAAAGGAAGAAGAAGATGATTTTAAGACCAAGTCAGATAAAATCGAATGAATATTTGACAATTTTAAGAATTCGGACCAAATTTAAGATCTTTAATAATAAATAAAAATGTTGCTATATCATCTGGTTGCTGCAACTAAATCTGACGTCAGAATATGAATTCTGACAGTTTGACAGCTGTAAGACTGTATTATTCAGAGAGTTAAAAATATTCATCCTTAGATGCTTGAATAGCCAGTTGCATTTCTCCCCTTAAGCAATTCCATTGTAATATTCTTGCTACTGTGAATGTCCATCAGTCCATCAGCTTACGCTTTGAGTCGAATTTCGCAAGTACTGTAAAGTTAAGAGATTCTTTCTTTAGCCGTACTGCACTAATGTGGATTACTTTACCCCTACCATTGCGATATTTAGACGTTCAAATTCAATGTATCACCTTTTAAATCATCATCTACTTTCTTCAACTCAAACATTATCAGGTATTTTAAGGGTAATTTTTAGTGCTCGCAAAATTAAAAAAAAAATAAACATTTCCGGGGCCAACAATCCCCCAGCTGAGGAAATTCCAAACCATTTTTTAACTTTAGATGAATGGAAAGGCTTTCTAAAAAATTCTCCGGTATGTGCTTCAGCTTAGTACCGCATATTCTTTTTCGTGAAGAGTTTACTTATGTAAAAATAGGATTTATCACTAAGAAAAACCACCTAAAATACGTTCCATTGATAGTTAAAATCGCGTTCAGAGAGTCCCAGGACGATCGTCAACTATTACACTGAATGAGCGAAATGTCCTAGGACGGATGTACATATGCATGCATGGGCACAGAACGCCCCCAGGATTGAAATATTGAGTCAAGAGTTCTGGAACTTCCGAACGCTTAAAATCTTGACAGAAAGTCAGTATCATACCTCAGCGGAACGAAATGAGCCGCTTTATGCTTGGACAACGTTGGAAAATATTGAAAACTTATTTTCAAAGTGAGTGCTGTGTAGCCCAAACAGTTCGTTTTTTGAAAAGCAGTTTTGGCCGAAATGAAGCACCCACCGCGCCTGCTGTACGCAAGTTTGTGCAAAAATTTTTTGAGACTGGTAGGTATGCTAGCGGACAACATTCATGGTCCCCGTCGTCATACGTTGCGCACAGACGAGAATGTAGCTACTGTAGCCGAGAGTGTGAGACTCAATTCAACAACATCAACTCGCCATCGATCTCAACAGCTCAACATTTCACGCACTAGCTTGAGTAAAATTCGGTACAAAGATCTCGGATTATTCGCTTACAAGGTCCAATTGACTCAGCAATTGAAGGCGCACGACCATCCACTTGAAGAACGTTGTGTTCCATAATTAATGGGAATGTTTTCTCTTACTAATAAAGCTATAATACATGGGAAAAATTTATTTTTATTCATTTTATTGCATTTAAAAAAACTTGTATCTGTCCCATTCTTTATATGTGCCCTTAAACTTTTCGATCAAGAATTACAAGTTGACTATTTGTTTTCAAAAACAAAAATTTCTTTAGAATTATTTGAACCGAAAGTTGTAGATATTATTCATTCTACATATATACTCGTACACATAGCGTAAGATCTAATTTAAATTCTATGAAACTGCTAACGTCGAGAACACCTTCCTTATTATCTAAGCGTTTAACACGCAATCCGCCCAGGACTATACATATAGACAACCCACCTTCTTATGCTATAGTTAATTAGCAATCTAAAATCTAAATAGAAAGCAAATCAAGACAAACAAACAGAACACATACTTATGCATATAGACAAGTACGTTTGTAGAGAAAATACCAAGGGACTTGGTGTTTTTTTTGTCAGTTGGTGTTGTTTTTGTTATTTCCTACTGTTTAACTTCACCCAAGGATATCGGCATAAGTCTAGCGAGATTTGGGTGTATTTGTTTGCTGTTCATTCAGGTTTATGTACTTCTTCCTCTCAATATATTTAATATATATAATTCGACTTGACAGTCAAAAGTCATCCCCCGAAACTGGTTCTTCCTGCCGCCAACCTGCCTGCGTGTCTTCTACTTTTCCTTCCATGGAACTTTGTGGACTTTACATGCAGAGAATAATAATTTCCCACTCAACATCGATTGGAATTAACAGAAGGACTGCTTTAGCAGAGTTGGGAAATAAGTGGTGGCAGAGGAGGAGGTGTAAAAAGAAATTTCGTGCAAAGGAAGGACATTGTGCTACGCGCAAGTTTTAGCCTTTCAACGGGAAATAGTATACAGTACACCATTTATCCAAGGACGAGTGGTCTAACGCCATCGTCATGCTGCCACCATATTGATGTGACCTCTAAAGCAGCAGCTCCGTTGTCTATTTGGATGCTTGCGAGAGATACTCGTATTGACTGAGTTTTTTGTCTTCCATACTCTTCAAACCAATATAGAGACATCTTATATTTACGTCACCTTTCCTAGCAAGGCAACCCATCACTTACAGTTCTGCCAGTTTACACATGCGTTTTACAGTAGATACAATCAAAATATAAATAAAAATATCTTTAAAGTTCCTACAACTTTAAATGCAGTGCAATGGGCAAGTACAGGGGATGAGGGCTTATTCTAGAATGCCACTTCCAATCCAATGCAAAGAGTGAAACCTATTCGGAGATGGAGAATGATGTTGGTGGATACAGGAAATGTCGTGCTTGGTTTTCGTGCTCTCACACACATAACATTCTTAATTTTTGCAACCCGAATTCTCCTCTCCTTCCATTTGAGTGTAAGTCGTTTGATTTTATTGTTTTTGTTGTGCTATATGTATGTTCGATATCTGCAGCAAGCTCGCTCGTATGTTTACGACCTACATGCATACACATTGTATCTACTTTTGTTCAAGTACCTAAGTTTGTTGTTGTGCTTTTTTCCGCCATGTTCTTTTCCATTTCAGATTGAAATCCATGTCGCTTTTGTAATATTTAACATGTCAACTGAAACAATAATAGAAAATGCTGAATAAATTGGAGAGCGAAAGAGACCAAGTTATAGGATTAGATATTAATATACAAGTTGCAGTCAAAAAGAAGTTGCTAGAGAAAACATTAAGGTTTTTTAGTACAAAAAAAATTTTTGTTTTTCTCTGAGTGAAGGTCAAAGGTGTTTGATGAATAATATACAAACTAATTAACTGTACAAATTTCATACATGAAGGTTTTTTATAATACGAACTCTATATACTACTGAAATAAATCAGCCAAGTAGAAGACTTAGCACTATTATTGAACTTGTTGAATTATTGATTCAGAATAGCTTTTATGGCCTTTAGTCCACAAAAATTGGCGTTTCGTCCCGGCGATCTCACATGGACTCCAATTTTTGTAGACTAAAGGCCATAAAAGCTATTTTGAATCAAATTTCATGCAAACAAAAATCAATAATAAAAATAGCTTCATAGTTTCGAAGGTCCGGAATGTCGACACAAAGAGATTAAGTTCTTGCTTCATCGAAGAGAGTTAGAACCCTTAGAAGCGGCTTCGATGACAAATATTTGGACACTACTCAAAAACTCAAACCGACATATGCATGCATGTAGGGAAAGCAATTTAGATTCCTCTATATAAATGCCACACATTGATGGGCAATACGGAGCCCCGGAAATCACCAGCTTCAATTTTCTGAACTTCAAACTAAAGATTATTTTATTAAAACTTGTATGAAAAGGTAGATATGTATTTTCAAATTCACAGCAGAAAACATCTCATAATAATATTGGAGATTCCCGAAGGAAATCGAATTGGAACACTTCCATTTACCAAGTTAATTCTTCTAAATTTCAAGACATATTTTTAAATATTTGACCTGTAGCTTATCAACTTCTAACCGAAACCATAACGCCTTTCTTACGACGGTTATGAAGCATATTGTCCTTTTAAAAAAAATATCGAACTCGAGATTTTGATCAAAGTTGACATTACAATCGGTACGATAATTCCGTCTGTCTGTCTATATGTCTGTAACTCGATCTACAGCCTAAACTACTGGAGGTATTTTTTTCAAACTCGGTACTTAAGGGTCTTCGTTGATTTCCTTGAAGGGAAATTGAAATTTTTTTTTAGGTCCGAAATGCAAAATCTTATTTATCTCGAAAATGGCTTTAACGATTTTGATAAAAAAAAGTTAAGTGTGCTAATATTTAGTTCATCATTTTGGTGAAAAATTTTTAGGAAAAAATTTCATTAATGGAACCGTTTTTTTTTTATTTTCGACTTTCTCATTAACGTCTATAACGATTTTGACCAAAATATTAGAAAAAATGTACATATTTTGTTTTTTTTTTCTGAAAAAAAAATAAGAAAAAAAAATTACAATTTTTTTTAAGGAAATTTCTTATACAAAAAATTAATTTAATAACAAAACGACTTTTAAATTTTGTTTGCATAAATTCATACTTTTCTGGAAATCAGACGGCAATTTCATGCACTTGAAAATTTTTATTTCAATAAATCTATATTTTATATTTATAAAATTGATTTTAAATTCCATAGTACTTTTATAGTATAAGGGCAAGCTCGTGCTATCCAGTCGTGCATTTTATTTGTTTCTGTAAAAACTCAATAAAAGTGACCTTTGTTGTATTTTGCACTCAAAAGTTGTTGAAGTAAGTTTAGAAGGGTTTAACTTTTCAAAAGTTATATGCTATACGTTATACGTTTAATGATGGCATTGGCATCTGAAATTTTATGTTTGACAGCAACTGTTGCCGACCACATTGACAGTGGCATAGGTCAGGGTAAAAGAAATGAACGCATTTAGAGTATTTATTGATAGTGGAGAAGCCAGGGTAAAAGAAATGAATGTATTTATAGCATTTATTGATGAAATCATTAAGACCACATAATGAAAACGTAGAATTAGATAAAAAAAAAATTAAAATTTAAATAAATTAAAAATGCAAAAATACAATACATTTTGTAATATTTTTCAGGGGAGTATAATTGTAGAGAGTTTTCGATAAATTTTGCTTCGCCAGTTTGCTGCTGTTACAAAATAGTAATTGTAAAATACAATTTAAAATTTGTTTAAAAAGCAAGTTTCCATTTCACCGAGACTTTGTGAGTTTTCAAGTTTCTTGTGTGTTTCTGTTTCACCAAAGAAAATAAAATCACAAGTTTCTTTTGTTTTTGATACAAGTTTTTGAAAATAATATTTTAGGTGTTCAAAATGGCCTTACGCCGAAGGCATAGTAGTAGTAAAAGCGATAATAGTGAAAACAATTACTTTGTCTTGAATCGCAGAAGAATAGTTTATCGTCCGCGGATAAACTTTAATATTTCGGAGTGTTTTTATTTTAATGAGTGTTTTCGTGTGAGTTTCTGCAAGGTGGAAGAAATAATTTTGCTCATTGTGCATTGTCTAGAATGCAGCAATTACTTACTGTCTTGCACTGGATTGGAAATGGTGGGCAGTATCATGGTGTCTCAAAAGCCACAGTATGCCGATGCGTTAACCGGGTTAGCTCAGCGAGTGTTGATATATATTGTTAGAAACTAATAGTGAGATATTTTCAATTTGACTAGATTTTTTATGTTTTTTCTTGCCATGGTTCCTCTCTTGACATTTTGCCAGCTAATGTCGCGGAGATATTTCCAGTCCTTGTTCCCCAGAATGCCTTTGGAAGCTAACTTACTTAAAATATTTTTCCATTCGGTCAATTTACTTTGGTGGGTGACCGTTTTGCAAAACTTTCCAAATGAAAGTCTTTTTTCTCGCGCACTAAAGATGCAAAAAACCATTTAGTTTGCTTATCCATTGTAGACATCATTCTAACGAGCTTTAAAAGTTGATGAGGAAAACTTGTTGTTTACAAGAAACAAAAAAAATTTGTGAAACCGTATTTTCACAAAATTGTTGCTTTCCAAAGCTAGTTGTAGTTTGTGAAACCGAGTTCTGTTCTACAAATTTGTATTTGTGAATTACAAGTCACAAATTTGTACTTGTAATTTGTAGTTGGTGAAATAGGAATGGAGGGGAATTACAATTTTCCGCCGATACCGAAAGGCAAATGAGCAGCACTTTTCGTGACAAGAGATATTCTAAGTGGATTTGTTAATTTCTCGCACCAATAGTGAGAAACAACGAAGTTGCGGCAGCGAAAAGTATTTAAAATCTCTTGCTCTTCAATGCTATTAAATTCGATGAGAAGTAAATGGTCTTAAAATTTTAGATGGGAAACAATTTCACAAAATTCGAGATGCAATAAATTCTCTCTCTCGGTTAGAATAAACTCAGTGGAAAATAAAGTTAAACAGATTTCCAATTAAAGTGAAATAAATTTCCATGTGGAGCAGATTGTCGTGAATTAATTTCTCTGCATCTTGAATAAACGATAAGTTTATAAGTTAAAGTGGAGTGAAAAGGTTCAACATTAATTTTGAAAGATAAAAGTGGTACTTTATTTCCAAATTCCGTCAGGCATTTTGTTGAGAAACAAATACTATATGGAAACAGTTATAATAAATCGAAAATCATTTTGTATTTTTAATATTGAATCTACATACATATTTACTGCCTGATCATAAAACTAGAGGAACCTGGCGGTGAAATGTATATATGTATAACCTTCTTTGTACGAAAACTCTAGTAAAATGCAACAGAAGACATCATGTTAATAAGTATTTCCCGCTTAGGGAAAGCCCGTACTTCAAGTTCTCTTTAGCCGATTATGAACTTTGTTAAGCATCATTTATGCATAAGTTGAAGTGGTACAGTTAAAATCATTGAAAAAAAAATATTATTTCCCCCCTCTTTTTTTCGAAAACTCGAGATTTTTATTAATTAAATAACGCAATTCTGTCTGTCTATTCGACTACAGTCTAAATGGATCGGCCGATTTTCTTTCAACTTAAAAGATACTATTTTTACTTGCGATATAGTAACTATAGAGAAAGTTTGGCATTTAAAAAAATCGACCTCGAGATTTTGATCAAAGTTGACATTACGATGATTAGGAACACAGCAATTTCTCTCATAAACGGCTTTAGCGATTAGAACCAAAATTTTTATACAGGAGCTCCTTTGAATTTGAAAAAAAATTGCTTATAAGCTTTCAAAAAAAAATTGCTTTTGGATTCAGGAAAATTTAGTATATAAAAAACATGTTTCTGTATGTCTCTACCTCGAACTTAACGGTCTTCGGTGATTCCCTAGATTAGAAATTGATTTTTTTTTTACTCCAAAACTCATGGTACCTTGCATGGGTAGCCGTTATGCAAAATCTTATTTATCCCGAAAACGGCTTTAACGATTTGGATTAAACAAATCAACTGTGCTATTAAATAAATATTGGTCAACAAAATTTAAGAAAAAAATGTTATTAACGGTATCTGTCATTGAACCGTTTTTTGGATTTTCGACTTTCTCATTAACGACTCTAACGATATTGACCAACATTTTTGAGTTTAAAATAATATTGTATATAAAAATATTCAGAAAAAATATTTTTTGGGTTTTTTTTTTCTGAAAACTCAATATCTTGAAAACGTGTGAACGTTTAGTTTTGAAATTATTTTCTAAGATTTATATTATTGAACAATTAAAATTGGCATTACAAATTTTTTTTAGAAAAATTTTAAAGAAATTTCTTATATAAAAAAATAACTTAATAATAAAATTATACTTTTCTAGAGATCAGACGGCAATTTTATAGATTTCAACATTTCTCTCTAATTAAATCCATGCTTTAATATTTATAAACAATTTTTAAATTCTGAAGTACTTTAACATAAGAGCGAGTATGTGTGGTCCAGTAGTAAATTACAGATCGTTAAATTTTTTGATCAAAATTCTACGTTTCGTTTTTGAGAACAATTTGATTTTCGAAAACAATTTTTTAATGCATATTTCTCATTGGAGTTTTCGAAATAAAAAGTTTTCAAAAAAAAAATATTTGGAAAATTAAATACACAATATTATTCATACTTTTAATGAACTTTAGCAAAAAAATATATCAAAATCACCTGTACCGTTTTGGGAAAATAGAAAACCAAACCAAAAATGGTTCTATGTGGGTAATATTAATAACCATTTTCTTCATCTTTTAAACCATTAGCTAGGTCTCACTAAATGTAATTTCATGATTTTTTTTTTAAATCTGTAGAACAGTTTTTGAGAAACAAAAAATATTTTCTGCAAATTCGAAAAAAAAAATGGTGGCGGGACCCTTAGTTTTGGTGTAGAGAAACGTGATGTGGGGGATTTTAAAAATATCGTCCATCAAGTTTAAAGAAAACCGGCCGAACAATAGACAGAATGACGAACTCTTTTGTCTTCAAAATCATTATGATGTCAAGTCTTATCATAATATCGAGTTCGATTTATTAAGAATCCATAACTTGCCATAAATATAACTTTATGTCGCAAGTAAAAATGAATTATGCGCTTTTTAAAATTATAAGTTTTTTTTTATACAGGGTGGCAAACCAATTGTGCTACAATAAGAAATTCAAATAACTTTTTTTTTAATCGATGTATTTCATTTATTTTTTTTTATTGGTTAGAAAATTAAATTTTATTTTAAATAGTTAGTTGTTTTTAAAGATTATTGACCGCAAATGACCTCCACGCTGTCCCACGCATATGCGGCACCTGGTCAAAAAATTATTCATTGCGGCCTGAAGAGTTGAAGTTGGGATCGCCTCAATTATTGTCGTTATGGACTGCTTTAGTTCAGTTAAATTCCTGGGCTTCGTTTTATACACCTCTTGCTTGACATAACCCCATAAAAAGAAGTCTGGTGCAGTCAGGTCAGGTGACCTTGGGGGCCAGCGAAGAGTGGAGTTCCTAGAAATTAATTTGTTTGCGAATTTTTTGTTTAGCTCCGCCATAACTGGTCTGGCTATATGTGCAGTTGCTCCATCTTGCTGAAACCAAACGCTGTTGAATGGTATACGTCTTCGGCGCAGTTCTGGGTAAAAAAACTCCTTCAACATCTTTAAATAACGGTCCCCATTGACAGTAACGGTTACACCGTTTTCTTCAAAGAAGTACGGCCCGACAATACACCTTGATGAAACTGCGCACCACACAGTGACTCGTTCTGGGTGCAGTTCCGTCTCATGGAGCATTTCTGGATTAGACTCATTCCATATACGGCAATTTTGCTTGTTTACATTGCCGTTAAGATCAAAACAGGCAAATCCTGAGGGTTTAACTTGCTAGTAATTTGGACTTTGTACGGAAACAAGTTTAAATCGTCATGAAGTATCCGTTGTAATGACCGTCTACTAATTTCAATTTGCCCCGATAAGTTTCGGGTCGAAACGCTCGGATTGGCCTGTATTGCAGATGCTACTGCTGCGATTGTATCCTGAACCCGAACATTGGCATCTCGATGGTACGGCCTTCGTGCGATGCTTACAGATTCGGCAAACATGTTTACAAACCTCATAATGGTCCATCTACTCGGGGGATTACCGCCAAACTCCCGCCTAAATTCCCTTTGGACGGAAATGACGGACTGCAAAGCATGGTACCGTTGCACTATCCAAATTCTTTTCTCCGTATCCCAAGCATCCATTTTTATAAATCTAAATAGTAACCTACAAAATAAAAAAAAAAATAAGCCGATTACTCACACAGAAAAAAAGTTATTACGTTTTATTTTTGTACCACAATTGGTGCGCCACCCTGTATTTAACGCGCTCTAAAGTGATTTTGATTACCCTTAAAATGTTTAAGCACAGTCAGAATTTGGGCTCGAGGCTGAACTGATGGGCATTCCGTGAAGCCCGAGTATAACGGTTGAATTGTTTAAAGGGAGAAATGTAAGTCTATTACGTAAGAGCAATATCATGCAACCCAGCCTTGCATTTTATTTAAAACTAATTTAAAAAAAAAATAATTGTTTCGTCTGCTGCTACATACCTAATAGATATTCTACTTTTCGTTAACGTGTACCACCAAATCAATTTCTACGAAAGCTGTTTTATTTATATTTATACTTCAAAAAAAAGGAGCTAACACAAAGACAAAGTCAAAAACTGACTAACCGAAGAATATTTCAAAGCAAGTTCTTCTACAGAAGAAAGCAGACAGCAAAGGACTGCTTTTTGGCACACTGCTTGAGGAAACTTAACCCCTGGGTAAAACAGAGCCTGACCTGCAAAATTATTCTCAATAGATTAAGGACTGCCAAGATTGTATAGTTTGGCAAAATCATTGTTTTCACACAAACTTTAAGGTGCTTTTTCATTTTTCTTTTGTCAAAACTGACTTCCTTTAGTGAGTTTCTTCTACGCTAACTTTTTGAAAAACCTTTCAAAATTTGACATCCAATTATCACCTTGTGCACACCTTTCTGTCCTGAAAAAATTGTTTCTGGTTCAATAGTGTTTTTTTTTTTGTTTCAGTAAAAACTGTTTTTTTTTTTGTTTTATTCACGAATAAAAGAGAATCCTTCAATCACAGAAAAGTGGAAACGAATCTCGCTATCCATCAATTTGCTTGCAAAAACAAAAAAGTTCTTCCATTTGCCTGTTACTGGATCTCCATATGAAACGGCATGGGAATATGGTTCAATTTGAAGTTGGCGTGGCCGAAGGACTTTTTCCAATGCACAGACACAGGACATTCTTTTCATTATGGCCCGTTCACTTGCACATGCGTCTATGTGTTGAATTTGTGTGTGTATAGCTCGGTGTTTTCGCAAATCGCAATGCGCTGCAGAAGGTTGTCATTTTTTTCTCTTCTCATTCTTGTTTCCCACTTATTTATGTAATGCCATTTTTTTTTGTTCCAACCATAGATGGATTTTTTTTTCTGTTCGTTTGAGGTGGTTGGGTTCGGGCTGTTTCAGTCCGAACGAAGAACATGACAAATGTCCTTGTACTTTTTTCGCAGTTGTTGTTGTTGTAAGTTCTTGCGCTTGGAAAATGAGTAAGCGAACTAGTTGTATGCATGTAGGTAGGTAGATATATGTTTAGGGTTTTTGCGCTGCACTCGCAGCTCCAACGCCGAATAGAATAAGCAATAAATGTTTAACTGATTATTTTTTATTCACCCATTTGAGGTTAGACACGGTGGTGGTTCCTTCTCGCCTCAGTCCATAATCAATTTAACTTTTTTTTTTTTAATTTTTCTATGTTTTTGTTTTCTATGGGAATTCTGTGGAAGTTTTTACTGGAATTAATTTTTTTCTTCGCCTGATATGTTTTTATTTTATTTTTTAAAGGAGTTGATAAATTTTTTGCTGATGAGTGCGAAAGAGATAAATGACTTGTCGGAAAACACCCCTTGGGTAAGGCACGAAAAAGGTTGATATTGAGCCAAACAAGAATGTTCAAATATAAATTTACTCCTAATGGATAAAAATATCAATATCAGGGAAAAAGATTAAGTGAAGTTGAAATGATAAAGTTAGCCAGTTGGCATATTTTAATGAGTTTTACATTTTACTTTTTGTATTGTTTTATTGAAAAAAAGAATTTTGACTTAGATTTTAGCTCAAAATTTGAAACACTGGTTTGTTGTAACCGCAAGTGCGAATTTTTCACAAAAATAAAAAAAATTAAATAAAATTATTGTATTGCAGGTACCTTTTCTAGATTAGCCAATTTGATTCTCTTCTCTAAAAACTCATCCCATATAAAAACTCTGAAACGAATGGACGAATTTGCTTCAAATTTGTTAAGGAGAGTTAGGCTCTAGTTTTATGGACACCTGGGCGAAGATACAACCTAAAACACACCTACTTACCCATAGGAGTATTTCGAGGAAAATTTTGATCATAATTATATTTACTTGCGATATTCATATGTGGGGAACTATAGGGTAATATAACTTTTAAGGTTTTCGCTTTTGTTAACACAGCACAATTTTAAGTTTTTGGATTAGCCGGGTTTAAAAAATAATAGAAATCAAGCGAGTTCAATTCAGTACTCACCCCGAACTTTTCACTTCAAATTACATTGCGGGTGGTTCCAGGTGACCATAATATATTTTATATTTTTCATTTTTGTCTAGCTTGTCACGTTAAAAGAACAATATTTGCGATCGACGTTATGTACGGAACTTTTTGACCTATGTATCGTGTAATCTTAAGGGTTTTTCCATAAGGGCGTGTAAATGTTGATATGGAACAAACTGTGTGTGTAAGGTATTCACGAAATCAATCTTTTCATTTCAAAGGCCCATTTATGCCATTATATGTACTGTACATATATGCAATATGACATCGTTCTCGCTTCGACTTCTTACGTTGGCAGGGATCCGAGTGATCCAATTTTCATGGACTCTTCCCCATAGATCCGGCGATAGCCTGTGTTATATTCGCCTTTAAGGCATCGCTTGATTGTAGTTTATCATATAATAAAACGGCAAACATGTTTTTTGTGGTACACTTTTCTCCAAAAGTATTTAACCGATTTCGATAAATTTTATATGGTTGGAAAGCCACAGTTACGGAGATGTGCAGAATATACTTGAGACACGCATTTACACACTGTGGGTCATTGTTGTTTTTGCACTGTCGAACACTTTGCATATTACATAAAATAAAATTTAATTTAATAAATTTGCTTGAAAACACTGCCAATAAAATATAAATAATAAATAAATTGGCACTCGAATTTCGAGAGCTGGCTCGGCTAGTATAAATAAACCGGCAACTTAAGGAGTCTACTATCTGGTAGAATTCCTAGATATTTTACCCCTCTCTGCGTTTCAATCACTTCACCAGCTAGATTGATAGGTTTCATATGTGGCAGAAGTTATTCCTTGTAAATGGTATGATTGTCGTCTTGGAGGGGTTTATTGATAATCCTACAGATAGACACCATTTCCGTGTAATTGTTAATCGTCTTTGGATTACCTACGGCTATGATAGCAACATCATCAGCAAATCCAATGAAGAATATACCTTGGGAGGTAAAATTTTCTAACAATTCATCTACTACAAGACTCTTCAACAAGGGTGATAATACACCACCCTGAGGACAGCCTCTTGCTGTGATTACTTTTTTTTACATTTTGTCCTTTTTGTGACAGTATTTTTAGTCCCTAACATTTCCATCTAGTTATGGTGATGGGTACGCATTTCCTAACAAAAGTTGTGCCTACAGCCTCGTGGGATGTGTTGTCCAAGGCTCCCTCTATGTCTAAGAACGCATCTAATATTCTATCTTTTTTCTATATTTTGGGAATAAATATTAGCTTTCCTGTTCTCCATATACTTGGTATATACCCAGACGCAATGCTACTTCGAAGAATATTAGTGAAGAATATTGTTAATGACACAGAAACTGAAGATATCGACAATGAATGATAAAAAAAAAATTATATACTAAAGTTAATTTTTCTGTATTTTTCTGTATTCAAATAAAAAATTATTCACTCGTAAATAAAAAAAACTCTGATTATATATCATGGATTATGCCTACGGGGGAAAACATGTAAAAAAAAACGCGCACTGCATTCTACCTCGAAGGTGGTGAGGAAACGAGTACATCGTCATAATATATTCGCTTTCTCAGCGCTCTACTCCGAAAACGGTTAATTTTACAGAAAAATGCAAAAGACATTTTTTGTAGACAATTTCACGACAAACAATTTTTATAATGACCTTTATTGACCTCTGAGCAATAGATCGCGAGATATTTGCGAAAAACTGATTTTTGTGACCTTTTGACCCCTATAACTTTTTTAGCCGACACGATATCAATGTCGATTTTTCACATCTTCATTACAATGCCGTAATAAAGGTGTATACAAAAATTCAGCTCACTAGGAATTTTCAGTCATATAGGAGCTTTTGATAGAGCAAGACGTCAAGTTAAGCAATCTTTATCTCTGATCGTGATTTATCATAGTTTTTCTTTTTTTTTTCAATATTTCCAAACGTGTGAGATCCCCTAATTCCGAGGACAAACTATTGTCCTCGGATAGTAAAATTCCAAAAACAAAAATTATGAACTTAAATACAAGGGGCTCCAGAGGAAACTACTGGAGTCCTTTGCAATGTTTGCCGGATAGTGACATCGACGACTATTGTGGCAGATTAGCAATGTCTTTCAATAGCATTGTGCAGCCCAATAAAACCAGTGACAACAACATGGAAACCGAAGAGGTAGACATTGACGAGGAATCTTCAACCACCAGCACGTTGGAGGAGTCATCCACTGAAGAGGATCCTAGTGAGATCACCAGCTCGGAAGAAGATACCAGTGATTTTCCCCTACCTGGACAGAAGAGACCAAGCAAGGCGCTTAAGGACAAAGGTACTAAGCGCATTCAGCTGGAAAAGGACTGCTTAAAGAGTCCAATTAAAGTGCTAACGCCTGTCCAAACCGAAACCGAGAAGTCAGTCAAAAAGACACTGACACCAGCTTCATCATTCTCAACAGCTTCAACATCAGCAGCCACCAAGCCTGTTCCAGCTTCATCATCTTCAACATCAGCAGCCACTAAGCCCATTCTAGTCCAGCCTACAAAGACATCGAATAAATCCACAGTGAAACCAACCAAGGCCCCAGGAATGCCCCCAATTTTTTGCTATTCCGGCAACATTGCTGAAATCAGCAGGTTCTGCAAAAGCAAGGGATTGAGTGTAACTTTCAAAAACAGAAATACAAAGACGACTATTATTTCCACTGGAAACAAAGAAGCCTTCGAAATCATCAAAAACTTCCTGAAAGCCAGGAAAATCGAGTTCAACTCTTTCACACCACGCGAGGATAGGAAGAATCTACTTCTTCTTAAAGGAATACACCATACCTATGCTGCTATCGAAGTTGAAGACGAACTACGGATAGAAGGACTTCCAGTGGTCAAGGTATCCCATTTTAAAGCCAAGAAGGCCCAAGGGAAAACCTATAACAATTTTGTAGTAGAGCTATCGAAGACATGTGACATTAACGAAGTCTACACGAAGACTCTAATAATGAACCAGAGGGTGCACTGGGAGCGACTTAAGACCGACGACATTGTTCAGTGCCGGAACTGCCAGCGTTTTGGACACGTTGCCACTAACTGCGGACGCCAGTACGTGTGCGTTAAGTGTAAAGAGGATCATGAACCCGGGCAATGCCAACGTAAGGAGAATACTGGGTTGGATGTATGGTGTGCCAACTGCAAAAAGGAAGGTCATCCAGCCAGTTTCAAGGGCTGCCCAACACTTAAGGTAAGACTCACCGAAAAGAACAAAATGTCAGCCGAAAAAAAAGCACAACAGGTATTTGCTGCAAAATCAGCATGTTTGGTTACCCGCCCTGCACTCAGCTTTGCAGCAATGGTGAAAGGCGGTTCTTCGCAGAAACCAACCAATTCCAGGAGCCAACAGCAACAACAGAAAACGACACCAGCGAAGGTGATCACACCCCAAGCAACAGCACCAAGGAGTGGACCAACCAAACCAACAACACCAAGGAGTGGACCAACCAAACCAACAACAACCGCACCAACGAACCTGAACACCGAAGTCCAAAGGATTTTTGGATCCGACCTACTCACGGTCATTGGAAAAGCTCGGAGTGCAGTTCCATCGAACTATGCTCAGCTTAGCGAAGGTGAGAAGTCCGTGGCGCTGGCCACCTTCATATTCCAAATATGCAATTAAAGAAGCTCCGCATCCTGACGTACAATGTGAATTCATTGTACAGCCTTGAGAAGAGAACGACATTTAATTTATGGATGAAAAACAAAAACCCGGACATCGCTCTCATCAGTGAGACCAACGTCACCAGACGCAACAACATCGACATCGCCGGCTTCAAAACCTTCCGAAAGGACAAAGATGAGGGCCGTAGAGGGACGGCAATCTACGTAAAAAAGAAGATTTGCCCCAACACCGCTGAAACCATTATCACTGGTCTCAGAACCAGCGAAGCCACTGCCGTCACCATTAAACTTGGAAGAGATGAAACCCTTATCATCATCAGTGTCTATTTTAAGTGCCAATCCAGCATGAGAAATATTCACAATGACCTCCAAATTCTCAACGGTGTCCTCGAGAGAAGCACGTATGGACTCATCGGGGGTGATTTCAATGCCAGGCATCACATGTGGCTGGATACTACGATTTCACCTGAGGGCAAGGCGATTGTTGACTGGCTGGACGCTAACAACGACCAGCACTCGTTAGTGGTTGTTTCACAACACAAACCCACCTTTCCCAGAACACCATCAACGCTGGACTTCTTCCTGGCTTCCTCGAACCTAGTGCACACTCTTCCGGAAATCCGGAATTATGTCTGTACATTATTGCATAGTGACTCGGACCATGAAGCTGTTCAACTATCGATTAATCTCAACCAACCCATACTCCTTACAACAGAAGCTCCTGAGAATTTCATTAATTTCAGACGGCTGGATATTGATAGACTTCAAAGAGACATAGAAGACAGCTTAACTCTCCCACCTTCAGACAAGAATCTTCTGGATATCGAAATCGATGCAGCAATTGTCAACTTTGAACATGCCGTATCTGATGCCCTGGACAAGCAAAAACAGTCTAAAACATCAAGGGATAGGTACCAGCACCTTCCCGAGTACGTTCAAAATCTGTATGCTCACAGACAACGTCTAAGGAAACGTCTCCAGCGGATCCATCAAAGTGAACTGAATACAACAAACAGAAACTACCAGATAGTTTGGAATGAGCTACAGCAAGTCAACATCATGTTCCGGAACTCCATTCAATACCACAATAATATCCAATACCAGAAAAGATTACAAGCAATCAAGCCAGGACCAGAAGCTTTCAAAAACATCAATAGGATCATTGGAAAACAGCCACAAATACCGGAAACCATCATCAGCAATGATACTGAAGCTACCTCGGCCCAAGACAAGGTGGAAGCGTTCGCCGACTACTTCGAAGGAAACTTCACACCCAGCCCACCTACTGACCCAACTTTCTTACGAGAAGTTGAGGCAACAGTTCAACAAACACTGCAACCTAATCCGGATAAAATAAATTTTAATATTATCAATCCAGCAAATGATCCCACCGATAGTCCACATTTATGCAATCTAGAGGAGGTTGTAGAAATCATCGGCAATTCTAAGCCAAAAAAGTCTGCTGGACCAGATGGTGTCTCCTACTACATCCTGAAAAGGCTGCCACAGGCGGTAATGATTTTCCTCACAATCATTTTAAACAACTGCATCAACAACTGTTACTTCCCCCAGAAGTGGAAAACAGCGAAGATTGTGCCAATTCCGAAGAAAGGTGCCTCCAACTTAGTTTCCAACTACAGGCCAATATCACTTCTCAACAACATCAGCAAATTACTGGAAGAATTAATCTTACGAAGACTGAAGAAATTCTGCTGTGAAAATTCAATCATCCCTGACATGCAATTCGGCTTTCGAGAAAAACACTCAACCTTGCATCCACTGGTAAAATTCCAACACGATATCACCACAGCCCTCAACAGTAATCGTGTCACCGTCGGATGCTTTCTGGATGTCGAGAAAGCATTCGATAGCGTGTGGATAGACGGTCTAATCCACAAACTTCATCTTATGCAAGTACCTCCGCCATTAATAAAAATTCTCTTTTCTTTCCTATCTTTCAGGAAATTTTTCGTTCAAGTAGATAACTGCAAGTCAAACATGAAGACCATCAGAGCTGGAGTCGCCCAAGGCTCAAAACTAGGCCCCTTCCTCTACAACTTGATGACTTCAGACCAACCTTCACCAATTGGATGCGAGAACCTTCTGTATGCTGATGACTCGCTCACCTATGCCACATCAATGTCACCTCTAATCGCTGTCCAAAAAGTAGAAACCCACATTAACAGACTCTTCCAATTCTACCAGAAATGGGGCATCCGAATCAATACTTCCAAATCGGAACTTGTCTGCTTCAGGAGACCTTCAACTGGTAGAGGCCTTCGCACCGCAACAATTTGCAGAAATCTGGTCCTAAGACTCCCTGACGGATCCTCCATAGTGGCAAAGCCAAATGTCAAGTACCTGGGAGTGCACTTCAATGAGTTGCTAAGGTTTAACCTGCACTCAAGAAATGTTCTGAAAAAGGCCAGCTGGGCCTTCAGCCGTTTGCACCCATTGCTGAAAAGAAGATCAGGTCTTAGCCAACCGACAAAGATATTAATCTACAAGCAGCTCCTGCGACCAGTGATCAGCTATTCCTTCCCAGTCTGGTTTTCCATCTCGAAGACAGCTATGAAGGAACTTCAACTATTCGAAAGGAAGATACTGAGGATCTGCACTGGACTCTACTTCGACCGTCAAAGACAGAAACACTACAGGAACGAGCATCTCTACACAGAAGCCAATTTAATCCCGCTGGACAAATATCTAGTTCTTTCAACGAAGAAACTAATGGGGAACATCATCGACCACCCGAATCAGCTTATGAGAAGGATGACCACAGAACAACGACATCCCGAGCCGAGGTACCTCAGTGTGATGGAAACTCTGGATGACAACGTAATCATGGACAACGAGGAAGTAGTATCGTTCTACGCTGACATTGGGTCAGCCTACCACCGCGGCTAAAACGCCATCCCTGCCCACAACCCACAAAAATCACCACTGACAACCAGGAATGAACACCCTGAGGACAATACAACCGACATTTTAAATTTAATTTTTTTTTTTTCGTCATGTAAATTTTATATAAAAATAATTAAACTTAAGTCACTGTATATAGTTAGGCCCCCTATGAGCCAACAAATGTAAACTTTCATACATATGTAGTATCTTATTAGTTGTAAGCCAAATTGTAAATAGTATGTTCAATAAAACAAAATTGAATTGAATTGATTGTGACATCGACGACGACAACGAACCAGAAAAAATGGATGAGTCTGCATCGAGTAGCAACCAGCCAAAAAAAGTTAAAATCCCTCCCATTAAATTGTTACAAAAAACTTGTGAATATGTGCATACATTAATGACATCGATTAATGTTTCGGATTATTCAATTAAAAAAATGTCAATAGGTATCAAAATTATTTGTGATTCAATGAACTCATATAAACTCATTATTAATAAGTTAAATGAAGACAATTGCCAGTACTTCACTCATGCGCTAAAAAGTGAAAAAGCTTTCAAAGTTGTGTTGTATGGCTTAAATGAAATGAATGTTTCTAATCTGAAGAACGAACTCAATAAACTTGGTCTTTTGTGTAAGGAAGTTAAACTTATAACTAAAAAGTATGAAAAATATACAGATACGTTTTACATTGTATCTCTCGAAGCTGGTTCTATAAAGTTATTCCAACTTAAAAAAAACTATCGTTCGATATTCCACACGCAAGTTAATTGGTCATATCAACGAAAACAAAAAAATCAATTAACTCAATGTAGAAACTGTCAAATGTTTGGTCATGGCGAGAGTAATTGCCATGTCAAAACATACTGCTCTATATGTGCAGGTTCCCATAAGACCGACGAATGTATTAACACTGAAATATATAAATGTGCAAACTGCAGCGAAAAGCACAAATCAACTGATAGCGCATGCACAATAAGAAAGCGATATCTTGAAATGAGAGAAAAGTTGTCAAATAAAGCAAGTCATCGTGCTCAAACTCAGTTTAAGATCGTTAATCCCGTCGTAAACACTCAGAGAGTTAACCCATCTTATCTGTCAATGGATGATTTTCCAAACTTACCACATCGCCAACGTGAGCATCATGAAAGAGGATTGCAGAACAGCAATGTTATAAAACCAAATGCATGGATTAATAACAAACCTGTGGTGAATACACAACCTACCACACTGTCATCGACATCTACTCATGGTGAGTTATTCTCAATGGAAGAGCTGAATTCCCTCGTAATGGAGATGATTAGTAAATTAAGTTTATGTAAAAGCAAAGTAGAGCAATTTCAAGCTATCGCACAGTTAGCTACTAAGTTTCTATATTCTAATGTTAAGTAATATGAATATGTCAAATACGATTTCAGATTATAATTTGAAAATTATAACATGGAATGCCAAGGGCATTCGTAATAAAATTTTTGAATTCATTAACTTTTTAAATCTTAATTCAATCGATGTAGCTTTAATAACAGAAACATGGTTGAATTCAGATATATCAATCTACACTCAAAACTTTAAATGCTATCGCATGGATCGTAAAGATCGAAGAGGAGGTGGTGTAGCAATATTAATTAAAAAATCAATTCAACATTCTCTCTTGCCTATTGTGAGGACACGATACATTGAGAATGTCGGTGTAGATGTAAGGTTAAGGAATCACAGAACAATAAAAATATTTTGTGTGTATTTCCCAGGTAAAAATTCTTCTGAAGAAAAAAGAATGCACTTCAAAAGTGATCTTAGAAAACTAATAATTAGAAATGAAAATTATATAATCGGTGGTGATCTAAATTGCAGGCACAGGGATTGGGGTTGTATTCGTGCGAACTCGTGGGGTAACGTTCTTTCTAGTATGTCTTGCTTGTTTTCGTATTCAATGTTGTTTCCGTTTAGTCCTACTTATTTTCCGTCTGGGTCGAGGGGCAATCCTTCCGTTCTTGATATTTTCATAACTAATATTCCTTCGTTTTTTACTCAACCGGAAACTATTAATGAATTGAATTCTGATCATGTCCCAGTCGTTTGTAAAATGCTTGCAATGGCGGAAAATAGAGATAATTATTATCTGGACATAGAAAATGCAAATTGGAGTCGATTTAGGACAGAAATAAAATCCAAACTTAGAACAATTTCTACAGATTTGGATAGAATTTGTTCAAAAGATGATGTTGAGGTGCATGTCGATATTTTTTCTAATCAAATATTAGAATCAGTAGAGTCATGCATCCCAAAAAAAGTGAGAAAGCCTTTTCTTTTTAAAATGCCGGAACACGTTCTTGAATATATACGCATTCGAAATTCGTTCAAAAGACAATGGCAACGTTACCGCTTACCGGAGTATCGTATTCATGTTAAACTCTACAATAAAATGATAGCTAATGAAATTGATAAGTATCGTAATAGAAACTGGAATGAGAGACTTAGCAAATTAGAAAAAAATGCAAAACCCTTTTGGAATATTGCCAAAATAATTAAAAATAAAAACAGGCAAATACCTAATATTGAAAATCATGATGAAGTTGTTTATGAAGACTCAAGAAAGGCTAATGTTTTCGCATCTACATTTTTAAATAATCATTCAGTGTCGCAACATCTAAGTGATAATGAGACTAAGAACCTTGTAAGTCACACCTTAAACTCAATCCACATACAAAATATTGATACTCCAACAGATCAGTTTGTGAATTTACAGGATGTGAGACATATAGTGTGCAGTCTAAGAACAAAGAAGTCTGATGGACTTGATAAAATTAAAAATTTATATATAAAAAAATTACCGAAGGCGGGTATTCAATTTATTGTGTTTTTGGTTAATGCGTGCCTCAAAACTCAATATTTTCCAAAAATTTGGAAACACGCTAAAGTCATACCCATCCCGAAACCTGGAAAAATAGCAAAACTCCCATCAAGCTATCGACCAATTAGTTTACTCAGCTGTCTCAGCAAGATATTGGAAAAGGTTCTTAAGGAAAAAATTCTAAATATTGTTGGGGTATTGAATATCCTTCCAAACGAACAGTTTGGATTCAGAAGGTTTCACAGCACTAGCCATCAAGTGTTAAGAGTTTGTGAACATATAAAAAAAAGTCGTTCCCTGGGTAAATCGACTGGACTTATCTTACTGGACATAGAAAAGGCTTTTGACACAGTGTGGCATGATGGACTAATACA
The DNA here is from genome assembly GCA_911387755.1 of Chrysotoxum bicinctum. Classification (NCBI taxonomy): domain Eukaryota; kingdom Metazoa; phylum Arthropoda; class Insecta; order Diptera; family Syrphidae; genus Chrysotoxum; species Chrysotoxum bicinctum. Next base: position 44,022,843 of record OU426989.1, read on the forward strand.
CAAATTGGTATGCTTTGGGTTTCCTGTGTATCTTATTAAAATTATCAAAAGTTTTTTGTCCGATAGATATTTCAATGTTTTTGTTAATAACCGTTCATCAAATCGTTATCAAATTGAACACGGCGTGCCACAAGGATCGGTATTAGGTCCATTTTTGTACAATATTTATACATCTGATATACCTAAGCTACCAGAGTGTCAATTAGCTATATTTGCAGATGATACTGGTATTTTTTCATCGCATGAATTTAGTCTCAACATAGAGACAAGTTTATCTAATGCTCTTGAACTAATGACCCAGTATTATTCTAAATGGAAAATTAAACTGAATGCTGACAAAATTCAAGCTATCTTTTTTAGTAGGAAAAGAAAATCTTGTTTCCTTCCCAGCAATCAGCTTAATGTTAGTGGCATTAATGTTAATTGGGAATCAAATGTTCGATATCTAGGGGTGTATTTAGATCAAAAACTTACCTTTAAGGAACATGTCGCTAAAACACTACAAAAAGTTAGTATTTCTATAAAAATACTCTATCCTTTTATAAATAAAAAGTCTGGTTTGAGCAATGATAATAAGATTATAATTCATAAGGTAATTTTTCAGGCAATCCTTCTGTATGGATGTCAAGTGTGGGGAAAATGCGCAAAATGTCATGTTAATAAATTGCAAATATCTCAAAACAAATTACTTAAAATGATGCTTAACCTCTCTCGTTACCATTCCACCAGTGACTTGCATGAAAGAGCAAATGTTGAAATGATCTTTAATAGAATCGAAAAACTTAATAATTCATTTTTGCTAAAGTGCGAATTTTCCGATAATCCCTTAATCAATCAAATAGTGTCATAACCATATTTCTGTTTTATGTATTACTCATTGTCTGCATTCATATATTTATTCATATATTTATTATTTACTGATTTATTATTTGTTAGTTTATTTATTTATTTTATCTGTTATTTATTTATTTAAATATATTTAATTATTTATTGATTTATAATTTATTTATTTGTTGTTTCTTAATATTTATTTATTTATTATGTATAAGTTTATAGTCTGTTTAGTTATTGTTTATATATTAATTTGTTAATTGTTAATTTATTTATTTACTTAATTATTTATTTGTTTTTTTATTAACTTCTATCTATTTATTAATTTATTATTTGTTTATGTTTGTATTTATATATTTATTGACTAATTATTGTTTATTTATTAAACTCACCTGTTCACTTTGAGAAATGTTTTTGTTTATGATTATCTGTCATATAAGACGTTTATTTATTTATTTATTTATTATATATCTATATACTAACACGTACTAATACACCTCATAAAATAAGTTTTTATTCTATTATTGTCTAACACAACTTTACTAATCCTGGTACCATCTAAAGTACAATTTTAAATTCTAGTCACAATGTACCTGTCTTTTCATCTTATATTGAAGGTTTTTTTGTATTTTCCTTCAGAAAATTCTATTAAAAAATGTAATAAATCCAATGTAATAAAAATACTTATTCAGTTGAAAGATATAATGTACGCAATATCAAATCTCTGTATATTAACTGTGCGGTAGCTTACCAAATGTAAATCCAATACCGAAAAAAATAAAATCTATCTATCTACTAGGAATTTTTTCGCAGATTGGGGTTTAAAATGCCTAAAATGACTGGACTAATGATAGCGAAGGCTAAAAAAGTGGGTCTCGCAATTCTGTCTGTCTGTCTGTCTGTTCGACTACAGGCTAAACGGCTTGGCCGATTTTCTTTAAACTTGGTAGATATTATTTTTAATTTTTTCCCACCACACATTTTTTTCTTTTTTTTTTTAAGACCAAAAATAACGGTACCTGCCATACGAATTTTTTCGAAATTTAATAAATATTTTTTTTCTCAAAAACTGTGCCACAGATTTAAAAAATAAAAATACAAAAAAACTTCATTTAGTTAAACTTACATAGGTAATAGTTGAAAAAAAATTCCAAAAAATGGTTATTGAGGTTGCCTCCATGGAACCATTTTTTTTTTTTTTTTTTTTTTTTTTTTTTTTTTCTCAAAAATGGTACAACCGATTTTGATCATTTTTTTATTAAAGCTCCCTAAAAACTTTAATAGAATTGTGTACTCAAATTTTCAAAATTTTTTTTTTGAATTTAAAAAAAAAACTTCAATTTTTTCAAAAATCGTATTTTACTCGAAAACGGCGCCTAGAATTTTGATAATTTTTTTTTTCTTTGAATTAATTTTTACGATCTTTAATTTAATAAAAAAAAATTGAAATTAAGATATTACAGCTTGTACCTACCATAGAACCATTTTTTCGAATTTTGAATTTCTTATTATCAACATAACAGATCTTAATGAAATTTTTTATAGAGAAGCTTCTAAAAAGTCTAAAACACATTGCATTTCAAAACTTTAAAATAAATATTTTTGGAATTTTTGAAAAAAAAAATCTATTTTTTTTTTGAAAATTCGATATCTCAGAAACGGCTCAATATTTTTTTTGTGTAAATTTAATTTTTATTCGAAAAATAATAAAAACTTTAAATTGGCGTACCAAAATTTTTTCTTAAAAATCTTTTAAAAAGTTTGTATGTATATGTATATAAAAGCTTTTTTTTAATAAACCACTACAACGACTTATAATTTTTGTTCTTGTATAAATTCATATTTGCATAGCATTCTGTTTTTGTCTCTTACTACTAAAAGAATTTAAAAAAATTAATTTGAAACTTATGAACAGTTTTCTCTAATAACATTCGTTTTTAAAATTCCTAGTCTATTACATAGGAGCAAGTTCGTGCGACCCAGTCGTGCATTTTATTTCTTGTGGTGTTGCCTGAAGTCTATGTGAATGACCCGCAATCAACCGATTCCATTAAGCTTAACATAATACAGGCCCTTTCTCAAACTCAATCAGATTTATGCTAAAGAGTCATTGAAAATTGGACCACTCGGATCCGTTCGTGCCACCGTAAGAACTCGGGGCAAGAATTTGAACGATGTTATATTCCATATACATATAATGGCATACATGGATCTTTCAAATAAAAAAAAAAAACAAAATAATCAAAAAAAAAAAAAAAACGCCAAATTTAAATTTTTCCACGAATTTCATCATTTTGGGATATAGTGCGCCGTTTTCTGAAAAGTTGGGTTTCCTGTTCTTATTGTGTAGTTCTATTTCTGTTACTTTAAAAAATGTATGTATGTCTATATATTTTAAAATGCTCCTGATCGAAATCATATGCATTAATCAATGAAGATACTTTCTCAAAACTCTGGTGCACCCAGGCGTATACGTACTTTTTTTTAATTTGATTTAATTTGGTTAATATTTTTCTGTTTTGTGAATCTTACATGATGCTAATTTTAATTTAAAACATATAATTAATGGTACGAGTAGTATGTGTGTACTTGGTTATTCTTAAATATTTTGTCTTATTGTAAAGTATAAAATGAAAGTTCCAAGGAGGTTCTTTTAGTCTTTAAAGTATAAAAAATACTTATTTCACTCTATTTCAAAACCCAACGTAACAAAAATTCATTTTTTAATCTCGATGGAAGAAAAATCCATTCAACAATGAAATAATGCGGAATTATCAGTAAATGGTGAATAAATATAGTCTAACATGCAGGGAGCTAGCTAAAAAAACAACTCTAAGCAATTATATATTTTTGAAGCTCGACCTATCATAATTCAATCCGAAAAGAAGTTGGAAATCTAAACTTTTCCCAAATGTTTATGTGTAAATCTGAAAATAGATCCAGTTTTATCCAAATTTTCACATTCTATTATAAATATTAATTTAAGGTAAAGTTGTAGAGCCTTTCATTCTCCCCGGGATCCATCTTTAATTCGTTTTTCTTGGGCTGCTTTCTCCTAGGCACATAATATGTATACATATCTGGTCCTGTGTGCAATGTGCATCTGCTCTCTGTGCATGCACTATATCTATCCCAACAACACCACCTTCAACAACTGTCGCTCACTTCACGACTATTTGCCTATACCTCTATACATAGGTAGGTAGACTATGTGAAAATGAGAAATTGCCTTTGCGTCTCCTTGAAATAATAAATGTTGCTGGTGCTGTTGATGCTGCTGCTCACTGTTGGTGTGCTAGGTCGTTCATCGCCTCCACCTCATCTCCATGATGCCACCCTCAATCCACACAAGATTCGTCCCATACCCCAACAAAAATACGCCACCATCCTTCTCCTGCTCCTTTCTATTGTGTTGATTCCTCGGCATCCTCGTTGATGCCGTCGTCGTCGTCGTCCTCATCGTCATCCTCGAATGTTTGTTTTTGGGTGGCTGACTGACTAACTGCCTGACCCGACCCGACCAACTGACTGCGGGATTTTGCTCAATATAGGACTCGGGTTCAGAAACAAGGCGGCAGTATGCGGGTTCTGATGATTCTCCACTGGTAGATAGATTGCCTCTGTGATGTGATGGCACACACAGTACCTACAACATGGCATAGCATTCTCGCTTCTGGATTCGGCTTCGGCTACGGGTTCGGGTTGATCTCGCATTGGTTTTTGTTAAGGTTTTCGTGTTCTATACACTCTGTCCTATCCGAAACCAAATGAGTGAGAATCCGAAGAAGTAAAAAAAAAATAAAATATCCGACCTGCTGAAAAAAAAAAGCCAGTAGCAACACCACACAGCTCTCGCATCGCAGAAAATAAAAGGAACCCAAGTATAATAGTGTATTCCCATGAAATGTACTCATCAGTACATAACATACATTTAGTACAAGTAGCGCCGCCGGAAGTGACGGTTTTGCTCGTCTCCCATTTTATGTCTGTGTGTGTGTGTGAGTGTAAATGACATCAAGCAAACTTTAGCCCCATAATAAAAATAAAGTTCAACCGGTTAGAAGATTTTTTGACTCAAAGTGGATTTTCCTTCGTCTCCCGCAAACCTCAAAAGCACAAAAACTAAACTACTTTACATCAAAGAAGACGAAAACGCCGTCAAATATTTCTTTTGAATTAAACAAATTATAAAAAGTATTGTTTGTGTGATTTACTATTTTTTTTTCAATTTTAAATATGTACAGATACAAGGAGAGCTATAAAATATACACTTTATAGATACATTTGGTTCGTGGAAAGTTTTTGCTTTGTTTGTTTATTTTATATATGTATGTATATTTGTATATTTTTGTAAGTGCTGCCCTCTACTTACCACATAAAAATGCTTTTAGTTGGTGTGAGAATTTATTAGATTACTCAACAGCCATTGTTTGTATATTATATACTTTGTGCGAACAGTTAAAATACAAAAACAACAACACGAGAAGGAAAAGAATTCATATGTATACATATTCAGGGGTGCGATATCAGAGGTGACATTCATTCTTGTGCTTCTTCTTCTTATTTTTTTTCTTCCTCCCCCCTCCACCCCTTCCTCGCTTTCTTTTGTTTTTGTTGGTGTAATTTTTTGTTTTGCCTCTGTGTTATCGTATCAGTTGTCTCTATATCTTTCTACTTTAATATTGTAATTTTGTGTACTTTAATGTAATTAATTATTTACGTAAGTATAGACAAATATGACAGGATGAGGGGATGTGGAGAGGGGGTCATAAGTTGAAATTGGGTGGCACACGGACGGACAGAGAGGAAATCAGCAAACAGCAAACAGCAAAAAATATCTATCTTTTCGTTTTTGTATCTAGTATTTGCAGCAAAAGGGATGAAAGCAGCAGTTTTTCATTTTTTTTTCTTCTCTTTATTATTATTATTAAGGTGGGTGGTTGATGGCCGCTGACTGTTTTGTGTACACACAGCTTTAACTTGTACCGCGAGAGTAGAGGTTTGGGGTTGGTGATAGTGATGGTGATGGAGATAGGGATAGTGATAGGGTAAGGTAGAGGAGGTAGAAGATTTTTTTTTGTTCGAGACAAAAAAAAAAGATGGAGTTGAGTTAAAGGTATTTGAGTGTTTTTCTTTTTCTTTTAATTTTTTTCTTTTTTTTATTTTTGAAAAATCAATAATTTCATTTTCGACTTGTTTTTTTGTTTGTGTGTACTCTTTCATATTTACAATTTTAAGGGTCTCTCTTTCTCTCTGTCTCTCCCGTCATCAGCACGTTTTATAAGTATGTTTGCTATTGTTGGGCAATGCAATATACTTATCTATAGATATGAGTACCTAGTATGTACCCTACTGCTTATGCAGAATTTACCTTCAATAATTTTGAGTGAATAAGCTTGAAAGGAATTTAATCCTTTTTTATATTAAAAAAACGATATTGTGTTCGTTCTTATTTTAACTACCTAGCTTTAGGTTTTTAAATTATACATATATGAAAACTTTATTAATATTCATTATGTGTATTTGTGTATAAGAAAAATTAATGAAATCGAGAATTAACTTAAAGAGAATTAACTTAAAAGTTCGAAGTAGATGAAGATACGAGATAGAGAATTAAGATACAAAATCTCCAGGTTTGTTTTGCCCAAACGCAAATAAAGGGTTCTCGAATATGGATGGAGAGATTTGAGAGTTCATAGAGGCCATGCCTTACATATGGTTTGGTGGCGAAAAGCCAATTACAACTATCAACATGAAGTAAAATGTACATCTTATTACATTGTCCGTGAATGACACTTTCTGACCCGACAATCTTCATTGAAATGACCATATTTTCGAGACCACCAAAAATGCTTAGGATTTCTATATCGATGCAAGGCATTTTTTACCCCCTCTTATCTGACTTATCTTTGGGCAGGTGCAGCCCAAACTGCCTTCCATTTATAAGAGAGAATCCTAAACAGAGCGTTAAAACTGATAGGAAATAGATCTATCACGGAATAATTCCATGAACACCTTCGGAATGTTTCATGTATTTCCTTGTTTTATCGCTTCTTTCAAAAACAATACTCACTTGAAGTAGCCAATTGCATTCCTCTCCTCAATCAGTTCATCCGTGATACTCGTTTCGCTAGAAAAACGCATCAGTCCACCAACGACCCAAATTTGGGTCGTACCATCAAATACAGAGCTTTGTTTTTACTTGCGAACTATAGGTACTATAAGGCAAGTTATGCATTCGTAAGAAAAATCGAACTCGAGGTTTTGATCATTGACATTAGGATGATAGCGAAGACCAAAAAAGTGGGTCTCGCAATTCTGTCTGTCTGTCTGCCTGTCTGTTCGACTGCAGCTAAACGGCTCGGCCGATTTTCTTTAAACTTGGTAGATATGAGTTTTAATTTTTTCCCCTCTGATGTTGTTTTCTTTTTTTTTTTTTTTTAAGACTAAAAATAACGGTACCTGCCATACGAATTTTTTTTCGAAATCTTATAAATGTTTTTTTTTCTCAAAAACTGTCCCACAGATTTAAAAAAAAAAATTCAAAAAATTTCATTAAGTTACCTAGGTAATGGTTGAAAAAAAATTTCCAAAAAATTATTATTCTTGGTACCTTGATTTTCTTAAAAACGGTACAACCAATTTTGATATTTTTTTTTTAATGTTAAGGCTCCCCAGCAGCTTCAATATTATTGTGTATTCAAATTTTTAAAACATTTTTTTTTTGATTTTTAAAAAAAATTTCAAATTTTTTTTTGAAAACTCAATATTTCGAAAACCCCATGCTCGATTTTTTTAAAACTTGATAAATAAAAGTTTCTTAAAATAATCTATAAACTTCAATATTATTGTGTATTCAAATTTTCAAAAACTTTTTTTTTCAGATTTTTTGTTTGAAAACTCAATATTTCGAAAACCCCATGCTCGCTTTTTTTAAAATAATCTACAAGATATGAGAAAAAGAATTAAATTTACTTAAAAATAACGGTACCCTCCATACAAATGTTAAAAAATGGTTTTCGAAAATCGTATTTTTCTCGAAAACGGTTCCGAGAATTTTGCTTAAATTTCTTTTCTTTCAATTAATTTTTAAAGTCTATAATTTAATAAACAAAGTTTTGAAAACAAGATATTACTGACTGTACCTTCCATAGAACGAAATTTCAAAATTGTGAATTTCTCATTATCGGCATAACGGATTTTAATGAAATTTTTTAGAGAGGAGCTTTTAAAAAAACATTGCATTTCAAAACTTTTAGAAAAATGTTTTTTTTTTTATTTAAAAAAAATAATCTATTTTTTTTTTTTTGGAAATTCAATATCTCGAAAACGGCTCAATATTTTTTTTGTAAATTTAATTTTTATTCGAACAACAATACAAACTTTAAATTGGCGGACCAAAATTTTTTCTTAAAAATTTTTTAAAAATTTTGTATACACTACAAAGACTTATAATTTTTGTTCTTGCATAAACCTACATATTTGCTTGAATCACATGGCATCCTATTTTTACCTCCAACTACTAAAGAAGTTGTTTGAGTCATTTAAAAAGTTAATTTTATGCTTTATGAACAGTTTTTCTCTAATAACATTCATTTTTGAAATTCTTAGTCTATTACATAGGAGCAAGTTCGTGCGACCCAGTCGTGCATTTTATTTTTTTTAGGCGCACAACACGATTTTGGAAAAATGTACCCGGCGTGGTTTTCTCTTGCCATTTCAATTTGCAAACATTCAAGACCAATGTTCATAGGGACCTTCTTTCTCACCCTACCACCCCTAATTATCTTGTTAATATTATAAGCTTATCTCAATAAACCCTGTGTGCGTCTTACTACGAATATTTATATTTATATAAACATAACAAGAGATACTCCTGAAGGAAAACATTTTTTGTTACGACTGAGAATAAAACCCAAGAGCATCTGCGTGACATGACTTGTCTTATATAACTTATGTAACTTTTGTTAATTTTCTTGTTTTTTTAGATTTCAAAAGCTTAAGATAACTCACAATGAAAAGATACAATGAATAAACCAAAACCATTTTTCGGTAATTATATTCTGGTGCAGTTAGAAGCGGACCCCTATTTCGGCTGTAAAAAACTCATCTTCTACGATAAGGCTAATTTAACAAGCAAAATTGACGGATTTTTGCAACCAAGTGGCAGTGCATCTGCAGAAAGATTCTGTTTGGTTGTGAATTGTAGGCCGGAAATTTCATAGACAAGAGCAGTTTGGGGGAATGGTTACCTCACGCAGAAGTGACGGGAAGCCAAGATGGTACGATTGGCACCATTTAACTTTTTACTGTGGGATCATCTTAGGTCGCAGATTTCTGCCCGCAAATGTCCATTCCCTCAAAGTCAATATCATACGTGCCATCGCTCAAATTCAATACGACCCATGTGTTAGAATCATCGAAAATTTCACCTTTAAGATGCGCACTATTCAGCGAAGTCAAGGTGCCCATTTGAATGATGTTTTATATGACATAAAATGTCATCATTAACAGGCCTTTCAAATATAACACACAACTTGTTTTGTATTGCTTTTTAATATTTACCCGTTTCTAAGGAAAAACCCTTAAGATTTAATCTAAACGCAAATATATTTAACCCAATTTAATTTAAATTATTATTATTACTAAACCTGCTATGATAAGCCATATTCCAAAGACGATAAAATGTTGCCAACTTGCAAGTAATTCTACTTTTTAAAATCTCTACTTGTAGTCAAAATGTGGCTTGAAGATTAAGCTGGGTTTCTAAAGAAAGTTCATAAGTTTTGCAAGAATCGGGTAAATTGAAATCCCAATTATTAGTAACAATCAAAGTTGAACAAATTGGCGCAAAATTTTAATTGAATTAGTACGATGCTAAAGCTGTTTTAGTATGATACTAGGTTAAAACAACGAATTTGCAAATTTTAATCGAATATAGCATCATACTTTCTCCACCCTTTTATTAAAGTTAAAATCATCGAATACCTACTTTATTTTTTTAGTATTGTGCTAGCTTCATATCACTCTTTGACATTTGCAAACATCAAAAAAGGTTTGTGTACTTACTTTTATACACGAAATGTCATTGTTTGATTTTCGTTTGGGTTAAATATATTTGATTTTGGGTTAAATATATTGTCGTTGGGGTTAAATTTATTTGGGTATGAGTTAATGATATTTGTGTTTGGGTTAATTTTATTTGATATTTGGTTAAATAATTTTCCGAATATTGCATTGATTTTTTTTTAATTATTTGTTTTTTTAAAGAAAATACATTTTTGTAAAATTTTGTAATCAACAACTTCGGTTGAGGTCCTCTTCAAACTGTGATCTTTAGTGTCCAGTTCTTTAAACGCATTTTAATGTTAAATTTTATTATAAATTTCTAGTTTGAATTGTCTACATGACTTTTTACTACAGTCGTAGTATTATTCCACATCGATTGAAAGAATGAATTCAAAATGTGAGTAACGTGGCTGTCCTTTCCTGGTATTCCCAATTAAATTTACTTTTATATAATAATCTCTAAATCGTTAAATATGTCTAGATCTATTCGGTTACCTGCTTTTGCCAGTATCTCTTAAGCTTAAGTACTGCTAAAAAAAGAGGCATGCAAAATAATTAAACTAGATGCAAATCAAAGCTAGAATACGCCCATTTTTACAGACAGACAGGCGGTTATTAAATCCATTGAATCGGCTTTTTCATCTTCTAAATTACTCCAGCAATGCCGATATGACCTTGCGATTCCGAACAATAACCTAAATATCACTTTTATATGGTGAGCCCACAGCAATTTTTGGGTGTGACTGATAACAAAAAATAATTAGCATAATTAGATAGGCCCTTAATAGTTATTTACAAATGCGAACGCCTTGCATGCCCAAGTGGGAGCAATAGTGCATAATAGTGTATCATACTCGAATATGCAGTTCTTTCCAAGTCTAAGTAATTATGATATCAACTTTGTCAAAATGTAAAGTTGAAAGATTGAAAATATCGAGTTCTCAAAGACGTTTTGCAGACAGGCTTTTGCCTGCCAGACGCGATAAGAATACGACCGCCTTCAAAACATCGTGGACTTCGATATTTGCAATCAGGGCACTTAGCTCTTCATTTTGAAGTTATGGCAAATTTCTTATCACATTTTTTTAGACTTTGGAAAGAACCGCATATCTGATGCACTCTTGTGCACTATTGCTCCCACTTGGGCATGCAAGGCGTTCGCATTTGTAAATAACTATTAAGGGCCTATATAATTATGCTAATTATTTTTTGATATCAATCACACTCAAAAATTGCTAAGGGCTCTTAGTCTATGGGTTCCGGGTCACAGTAGAATATAGGGAAATGAAACAGCAAGAATCGGGCCTTCATAACATACTTGCGGAAAAAGTTAATATTCCTCTTGGTGTTATGAAGGACAACATCTTTTCAACTTTATTCCCAGAACCCAAATTTTTTGTGGAGCAGTTTTACCAACTGCATAATATCTAGATAGAAAGATTTGGCCAACCTACAATAAGTATAGTAGCCCTTAGCATAATGGTTTGCGCGTTGGACTATCATGCAGAAGGTCATGGCTTCAATTCTCAGCAATTGCAAAAAAGTTTTTTCAGGGTTGCTCTCACTGCTTCTTTAGAAGAACTGACAAATCCTTTAAGAGTATGTCTTTTCACGAAAAGTGCAGCTCATTAGCCGTTCGGAATCGGCGGAAATTTTTGGTCATCTCCATTCCTGGTTACATACATATAGGAATGGTTGAGAGTTGTCAGTTTCTAGGTGAGCCGTGACCACATTTTTCTACCTACCTACCTGCCTAAAAATATACATTACTGAGTAAAAATTTGAGTACAATATTTGAAACTTTCACTCCCACCGACCGAAAAATAACCATTACTCGAGTACAGTATACAATTCGACAAAGTCGAAAATCATTCGAAGTACATTGTATTTCTATTTCCATACTTTCAGTTCACACCGTTTTGTGGCAGTAAATATAACAAAAATATATATGGAAATACGAATTACAAATACGATATTGGGAACTTATCCAATCTTTTCAATTCTTGATATCAAATTTTGAAGTACTGAGGCATGAGGTTCAAGCTGATTTTAGTTGATGGCTTCCTTTGGACGCTTCAGATGTCTTTCTTTGGTGCACTTATAATGTGTTGAAAGTCAACCATTTTGGGTTTTAAAAATTGTTGTTTTTCTTTGACTTGAGGAGGAATCAGATTCCTTCTGTTGTATTCTCGACTTGCTCCTTATAACTGAATTTGATAGCTAGGTTAATTTTTAATTTGATAAGCTTTCAACACGAACAAGATTCCTTTCGCTTTGCTCCTCCCTTCTTCTCAGTAAATATCAGCAGTTGAGTCTACTCCTGTAACTAATAAATAATAAGTTTTTTTTTGTATAATAGCGTGTTATTTAGAATAACTTTGAATGAAATTGTAGAATCTTAAACCATTATTTTGTTTGAAAAAAAAAAAAAAAAAATATATATACGAGTATATAGAAAAAACTAGAAATGATCAGAATTCGTTCCTTTTTAACTCGAGTTTCACTTGCTTTCATTGGGATTACTGTCGGGTGTGAACACAACGACGAACTTAGCTCGTAGTTAGAAAATAATTATCCCTCACTGAAAATGAACCTTTTCCGACGATTTTATTCGACTTTTAAATTCAAAATATTTCTATAGTGTTATTGTGATGAAGTATGAAAAAGATTATTTAGTGAAGTATATTCATAGCTTGACCCCGATCATATAGTCTTCAAGATTAAGTACTTTTCAGAAGAGTTTTTATCCTTGAAAAGTTGTTGTTTAATAATACTGTGTTCATGAATATTATGTTGTAAGTAAAATTAAATACATATAACACAAAAAAAAAATAAGTTATCAATGAGTTATAATTTAAAAAAAATTAGATTTAAAAAAAATCAATGTTGGAAAAGAATCCCCTGTACAATAACTTAAAAATGAGTAAAAATACCTAAAGCCTTTCTTTGAATTAAGTGTATTTCTGCCCACAGGCTTAAAACGCAGTTTCTTTGTACTAAATTTGTGTAATATAGTTGCAAAGTTTAATCGCAATTGTTAAAGTCGGTTGCGAAAAAAAATGAATAAAAAAGAAAATGCTGTGCGGGCGGGTTCTACGCGATATAGTTCTTAATCGAACATCCGAATTAATTCTGTAAAGAGATGTATAAAAGTCGTCTGAACCAAATTTAAAACTATTTCAGGATCTGACCTCAATTATTTTTTCAGCACGAAACCAATATTTACTTTCCCTTTAAATGAGTAGATATTAAATTCTTTGAAACATAAAGTAAAAGTGAAGAATTCTCAGAAAATGATTCAACTAATAAGATTTCAAAGAGTGAAATCTGTTGAAATCCAGCTAAAATTTGTAAGACCAACAAAATAACAGGTGAACGTTTTTGGTGACTTCTCACTTAACTTAGATTCACAATATTAAAATTTAAGATTCAGTTTTCCGTCTATTCTTTGACTAACTAAATTATTATTCAACAATTTGAAAAAATGCTTACATTTTCAAAGGTTTGTAATATACAAAAAACATGATGAATGTCTTATCTCAATATTTGACCACCGAGACTGGACGCTGGAGTTAAAAATACATAATGTATGTCAGGAAAAAACGCGATAATCAGACTTCTAGTTTGTACCTACGTTGCTCTATTTAGTTAAAACAAGTTGAAAAAGTTACCTACCTAGCTCTAAATTAAATTAAATTATAAAAAACACATAGAATTACACGTACATATTTCCTTTTAAATGCGCTACCGACGATGAAAAGCTAATTTGAAAAATTAAAAAAAAAACTAGAAAGAAAATATATATACAATACAAAGTTAGGTACCTACATACTTACAAATATTTTTTTTTATTTAATTCATCTATAAATATTGTAAACTCATTTGCCTATCGCTCTGTTCATAAATTCATAAATCACTTACTTCTACCATCTCACTATAAAATCTACCACAATACACATTCAAACCTTAAAACAAAATTAATAAAGCAAAAACAAAACAAAAAAAAAAACAAATAAACGAATCTATGTTTATATACCTAGATACTTATAAAACAATACACCTCGTCTATACTATAGCTTGTTGGTTGTAATTTATTTTATAGATACACATTCCGTCGCAGTGTTATGCGATTCTAATTTGGGTACCCAATTTAGTCTCATAGTTGCCTTCAAGCTTTAAAATACCTACATTTCATTTCACTCCTTGTTGTCTTCTTTTCTATAAAAAGAATCTTTCTTAAAACAAAAATACTTGTGTATCAACAAAAATAGACTTATTTACCTACCTATACTTATGCATATGTATTAATAATTTTATAGGTAGGTACCTACATTTTTTATGTTTCGCAAATAAAAAAAAATTAATTTTAAATTAGTCATACAATTTTTAATCTGATTATAAACATAATTTAACATAAACCACAAATTAAGTCTATTTATCTACACTTAATTGCTTAAAATCCAACTCAATTAAAAGAGAAACCAAAAATGATAATAAAAATAAAAAAAAAAAACAAACAGAAAAAAAAACAACACTAATGGCAAAGGCAACAACTGTTTCAAAAGAGAATGCGCGATGAAGAGAAAAATTTGTCTACATCAGACCATCTTCGTCATCGCGCCGCCATATCACCAGACAGACGAGGAAAATCTAATTCGTAAAACAATTTTCCATCCAAGTGCACAGAAGAAAATTCCGCACATATCCCAAGTTCCCAACCAACACGCAGAACATGAACAAGTATGACAAATGAAAAAAACATGGCTGCTATGCACGCTGAGCGCCTGTTACATTGGCGGCTTTGAGATTTCTGTGTTACCTTGCTTTTTATGGTGCTGCCTGTTTCGGCTTCGGTCTGCCTGCGCTGTCTTGTCTGTTGCCATCACAATCACACCACACATGTAGGTAGCGGTAGCTCGGCACAGTCCCAGTGCCAGTGTTTTGCAAAAATGAAAATAATTCGATACTTTTCGGAATTCGCTTTGAAAATACAGACATTTCAAACTCACTCAGTCCAACTGAATTTTATGCTCTCCCAGCTATTTCCTCGAACATCGAATTTTACCTTCTTTGGCCTGTGGGATAAGATAATAAATCTTGTGATTTAGTTGGCTCTCTTGTTTTGGTTCCCCTTTCGCCTCCTAGCGGGCAAAAACATAAACACACTCACACAACTAAAAAGAATAAAACTAGTAAAAATGTGTGTGTAATGCGGTTAGGGTATTCTGAACTGAAATGTTTTGAATGAATCCGAACAGCTGACAGGTTGTGTTGTGACTTGTCATCCGCTAGTGGAGCCACTGTGCTGGTCATCGAACTGCTATCGAACTTGTTTGTTGCTCTCGTATCTGTCAGATACACAGCCACTTGACATCACACTTCTTTTGTTGAATGAAACAACAAACAGGGTTTAACGAAAAGAGAGAGTATGATAAAATGCAGGCGAATAACAAGAGAACAACGTTAAACCACGGGGAAGAAACAGAGAGCAAGAGAGAGAACAGCCAGGCCGGTTCGATGAGTTTATCTATCTAATTGTGTGTGCAATTCCAATTCGAATTCCGGCAAGTTGGGGCTTTGTGGTGTGTGCTGTTAGATTAGAGGGCACGACTCCGACTTCCGACACACAGCTGTTTTTCGCAGTAAATTAGAGATGAAGGAGAATATGACAACTAAGAGAGAATAAGAACAAGTAAAATGCAAACAAAAATACAAACGAATGCATTGCCATAGCAGAATCAGAGAGTGTGGCAAGTTTGAGTAATGGTGTCTTGGGGGGAAAGGTGGGGTTAGGAAAAGGGTGAATTCTGTGATGATGACGAGGTTTTTGTATATGCGCGCGGATAGCTCGGTGCTGGTTTTATGGTGTCGCTGTCGTCTACGTCGAAAACGAATGACTATGCAGACCGACCGAAATCAGACGAACAAAACTGTGAAGATTATAAAATGTATAATCGTTGTTGGTGGTGGCGGGTAAACTATAGCTGGCAGCCTGGTAGTAGTCGTATTCGGTACTACGTCGGGTGTATTACGTATTTCGGAACTTTACTCCCGTTTTGTGTGTTTTTTTTTCAACTGCCTGTCGGTGGTTCGGTCGGTTGATAGAATCGGTTTATTTTGACCGATTAATTTATTATTTTTGTGTTTTGTTCGTGTTTTGTATTTAGTGACTGACGCGGCCATCTTTATAATTTTTTGTTTTTGTTTTATACCTAAATTATTTTACTTCGTGAAGGTATTCAATTTATTTTGCGCAGGCATGCATACATGTATTTTTTCGATCTTAAACAAACATCCCCCAAGACTATTTTTATGATAATTTTTATGACGATGTAGAGCTTTTATTTTAATTGATTTTTCGAGTGTTAGTAACAATGAGATAAGAGGGATAAACACACGAAAAGGCAATACGAAGATGAATGTTTAGATTTTTAATGAAATTTAGTAGGTATTCTGTAATGATTTTCGTTTTAGAAATTATGTAGCTAGTAAGGGTTGTTAAAACAATAGAAGTGTGTGTAAATACATAGGTATAACTTCTCAGTTTGAATGATAAATATTATTTCAATTTTAATATTTGTCATGATTGAATGACACTCATTACAGCGCTGTTAATTTGAAAATCGTGATTTAATTTATGAAAGTATACCTACCAGTTTTAAAAACAATCAAAAATATCTTGAAATGTGAGTTTAAGTAAAAAGAAATGTGTTGGGCGCCATTTAAAAGAAAAAAAAATAGCTTTTATTGTACTTATATATACCTCAATGTTTTTGTGATGGTATCAGTTAAAATATTGCTTAACCAGGTACCTCTTCCAAACTGAACAAGAAAATAAACTCAAATGCACAGGGATTTTAAGTTTTTAAACGAAACAAAGATATTTATTGGGCTATAAGTATACCTACATATTTCGTTATTCATAATCATACTGATACTCGTAGACTGACCTAATTACGAGTTGTATTTTGAATTTAAGTATTTACAATTGATATTATAACAGGGCTTACTAACATTAACAGTGTACAAGGTTTATTTTACATAACCATAAATTGTTGGGCGCCATTTAGGAAAACAATATTGTGATTTATGGTGATTTGAGGTTGTTGGGGGTGATCTTTGTTTAGTTTTTCAGCCATCTTGTGCTATATAATTAAAGAATTTTGTTTAGAATATAGCTAATTATACAACATGTACACTAGATTTGTTGACAATAGAATTTTTGGGCGCCACTTGTTTTACTGAAAAGAACGATTTTTTTTTAAATGTCTAACTTAAATTAGAATATGTATTGCGAACATTAAGTTTGATTAAAAAATGACCCCAATGACAGAAAAGACTTCAAATTTGAATACAAAGAACAGCGTGAACATATTAATAAATTATCAAAAATAATAGATTTATTGTAAGACATTGTTATGGTTTTGCTTGAAAACTGTTAGATATTTGTGCTGCTATTGAACGGTTCAATTTTCGAGATTGAAAATATTATTTTCTGTCATAGGTGTTCTAACAAATAGTGGCTGTGTTAGTGGTGGTCAGAAACTCTGTCTATCCACTCTGTTTCTTTTAAGGATTTAATTTTCAAGAATAGTCGAAAAAGAGCCAGAGGCCACAGAGTGCTTAAAATTCTTCCCTTCTTTGTGGAGCGTAATATTTCTAGGAATGTGCATTTATTTATCGTGTGTATTTCTTTAGAGTCTCAAAATCTTAAACGGATTCTGGTTGACCGATACCAATATGTCAATTTTTTAGATTACGAATTGTCTGTAATGAATTTTTGAAAATTAATATTTAAACGACTGTTTTTATAAAATTCTGAATTCTTCCCACACATCTGGGACCAAAAAAGTGAAATATCACATTTTGATTTTCACATGTCAGATTGATTTATTATTTGATTAGGACTTCCGAGAGACTTAATTATGTTTGATATATAAAACAAACATTTCACGTTGGGCGCCATTTAAAAAGTGTTTCTAAATACAAATGATTATTACTGGAAATATAATTAATTATATAGAAAAATTTCATGTATTTTGTTCAAGATAATCTATGAGGCTTCACATTGGGCGCCATTGTAAAAATAAATTTGTTAATAAAAAGTTAGATGACTTTATAAAATTAACCTTGAAACTACTTGAGAATATACAACGTTTAACGAAAAGTTAACTGTATCCCATTTTATACTGCACACAACTCAACCGCAAAAAAAAGTCCATCACTCCATTGCTGAAGAAGCTACACTAATTCCTGGACAAAGACAAAGAACAATCTATACTCTCTTTCGCGTGCAAAGTGTACAAAAAAAAAAAGGAATCCCAACATAAATGCAAAGAGCAAAAATAAAAAAAAAATATTTTCTCAGAATAATAAGTATCTACATTATATACCCTAACCAAGCAACAATCCAATCATATTAAACTTTTGTATTTGCTGCTTAACAGACCGATGAAGCGAGAGTATAAGAAATCATGGTTAGATGAGGTGAGCTGTAAGGCCGAGGTGAGGCCTTAGGCAGAGAGTGTACAAAAAAGTGTATCTAAGGAATTCGAAATTGATTTTTTTTTCGTTTAGTTGTGTGATGTTCTGTCTCACCCGCTCGCCCAGTTTGCTTGCTATACATTGTCGTCGATTTGATTATTTGACGCTTGTGTTACACAATTAGTGTTGTTTTTTTTTTTTTTTTCTTATATGTATTATTATTATTCATTTGATTTCATTGTTTTTGACCTCGAAAATTGTATACTTTTTTTTTGAAATCGATTATCGTTTCTATAACATTATTGTCATATTTTTTATCGTCGTTGGCTTTATTGTTATTTGAAGTGAATTTAATTTTGTTTT
This sequence comes from Chrysotoxum bicinctum, assembly GCA_911387755.1. Classification (NCBI taxonomy): domain Eukaryota; kingdom Metazoa; phylum Arthropoda; class Insecta; order Diptera; family Syrphidae; genus Chrysotoxum; species Chrysotoxum bicinctum. The sequence continues at coordinate 44,041,590 of OU426989.1, forward strand.
TTTTTTGTGTGTATTTCCAAGTTTAGATTCACATAAACTGATTTTTGTGCAATTTAACGAAAAACAAGAAGAAACAAATGACAGATGAAACAAAGATGATAAACAAGGATTATCTTCCATAAGAAAGTGGTTTTTCATATCTTCTCGTTTACCTGGTTAAAAGGAAAAAAAAAATAAAAAAAAAAATACACGAACCAAGAAGTGAGTGAAATAAAAAATAAAAAGATCAAGAAAAAGGCGAATATAATAGAAAGAAGTGGACAAAATAAAAAAAAAAAACTAAAGGTAGAAGTGGTGAAAAGTATTTGAACTTTATGTTCGCGTATCTATAACAACTACCTCAGACCTACCTTTGAACATTTCAACAAAAAAAAAAAAAAAACAACGTACATTTTGCGTTTAATTCTGTGTGTCATCTGCCGTTTTTGTTTGCTTGTTGTACCTCCTTTCACACAGTGATTCGTGTAAAACCATCAGTTTTCATCAGCATTTATAATTATCTACGTTCCATCTTTACTACTTTCGTCCGTCATCATCATATACACCTCTATTTTGTTTAATTCGTTAATGGAAAATGTAGCAGCAGCTGGATAATAATGAGCGCATGCTATTTATATGTGAGTACTTTTATCGCTATGAACAATAATTTAAGAATGAAACTGAAAAATTATTTTTAAGATATTTTATTACGAACTTGTCATGGAAATATTGTGTAGGTACCTACCTATCTAAGCAGTCAGAGTTACATCTATCCTATAGCAATAGCTAAACCATATTTGAAGGAATTTACATGTTGTTCTTGCTTCTTTTTTTTTTTTTTTTTGTTTCTCCTCCTTGTTGGATTTTTCCTGATTTTTTTCGTTTTTCTTGAGTAGGTTTTTCAATGTTCCCCTACTCTTCCTGAAGAGTTGCGTTTCGCTGCTTGCCCCAACTTCCCCTTTTCCACCACTGGCACTGCTTATTGTTGGTGCTGCCGTCGAATGGCCCATGTGCTGTTCCTCTATAGAGCTGTACCTATAGCTGATGGCTCGATAGCTGGGCTGCTGGTTAAAGATACATACATATCTTATTATTATTTGAGTAGTGTTTAGTTGGCAAGTATTGGTTGTTGGAATTGGAATTGGTGCGGTCTTGTTTTTGTCCATATTCCTCATCATTTCCGCTTATTATTCTCTCGTTGTTCTCTTTTGAAACAACTAACACTTTGTTCAGCTCAACTCCTGTTGTTGTTGATTTTTTTTTTATTCTTCTTCTTCTTCTTTTTCTGTACATGTAGATACATAGTTATTATCGCGGTGGTGCTTGCAGTTTTGTGTACATTTTTGTCACTTTATTAACTACCACGACAAAGTTCGTGCATACGGATCCGGTCATTGTGAATAATTGAGTAAAATAAAAATAAAATCTACCAAAAAAATTCACCATACACAGGTGAAGTGTGTACTTACTTACCACACTGGAATATTGATAAATCAAAAAAAAAATTAACAGTGTAAATTTGCTGCTGTCATTAGTGTCAGTGGAATTGCACAGAGCTTAACGAATCAGCAGTGAAAACACAGACGATTGCCCGGGGAAGAAGGTGATCTTAGAGTAGAGCAAAACTAAAAGTAGTGCGCACGAATTCATCCGTTGTTGTCGGTTTTATAGTTTAATTTAAAAAAAGAAAAAAAAAAAAGTTATCTACTTTGCGAAATGAGTCGAGTTTTCTACGACTGTTTCTGATTTTTGTTTAACTGCCATAATTTTGTGCGTGGTTCTTTGTTGTATTATTTAATTTAATTTAAATTTTGTTTGCTTAAATACACATACTACCTACCTTAATTTCAACATTTCATTTATTCAATTATTATTGTGATTGCAAAAGTGTGTGCGTGTGAATCTAAGCATATTGCTTTCTAATTTTTTTTTGTTTTTGTGTTTGAAACTAATTTTCTTGATGATTTATTAATTTAGTACGGCGCTATGAGTGCACACCATATATTCAGTGAATTCTTACAACTGTCATAAATTTCGTCAGTTCATAGCTGTCACATTTAAATCCTTATAAATTATTGTGAATTGTGAAAATATTAAAATGGTGGTGGAATGAAACAATTATGATTATAATGTGCAGTTGCATTGAGTTAAATGAAGAAAATCAGTGCTAGAAATAAATACCTACATACATAGATATAGTTATACCCACATCCCAATCCCCAATGAATGTGAATACTTGCACAGCTTCTTATATACCTACCAACCTATACAGAAATATAGTGTTATGTGCTCATGATAAATTACAAAAATAAGAAAACCTAAATAGATTACAATGTTCGACCGAAATTAAAATAAATTAGATATAAATATTTCTTCGTGTAAAATAAACAAATTCAAAATAGAAAATCAAAGCACTTTGCCTTTGGAATTATTTGCTGTCATGCACAATTGGCATCAACAATCACAAACTCAACAATTTGATATTGTTCCTCATCATCAGCACCAGCATCTACATCATCAGCATAATAGCAACAGTAACAACAACAACAACAATAATGGGATTTATTACTTATTTTATAAAGATTTTTATGTGAGTTTTTGTTTGTTTATATAACCAGCAAGATAAGAAATTTTTTTTAGGTAGGTAGGTACATAGGCATCGGAAATTTCGACTTGCAACCTATAAATATTCTTTTATACCTACCTACCTACTGACTCTTGAGTAAACAAATTGTTCAAAAAAAAAAAAAATAAAACGAAGTTTAAATCATTTTTAATTGAGAACGGAAAAAAATTATTTTCTTGATTCGGTGATGATGACAGCATTTATATAACGTTATAAAGTTGATTGTCAAGTACCTATACATACATACGTCTTTATATTATATAGCTATGTACTCACCCTATATGTTTGCCCAAGTAAAAATATCACAGTTTGCTTAATTTCAAGGTCAAAATTAACTTTTTAGTCGTTTGTTACTCAGCTACGGTTGTTGCTATAATTTTTAATTGTTACAATGTTTGAATCTTCGAAATTAAATTCTACTGTGAATCAAGCCTTACATATTTGTTTATTGATCTTTTGTCCAAATGTCATTTAAAAAGTCAAAATTTAGTTGAAGATTTGAACATAACTTAGGGAATTCACAATAGTCAAAACTATATTCAAAAACAAAAACCCAAATGTAGGTAGGCTCATATATCTTTTTCTGTCATTCTATTTATTGAGTATAGGGAATTTTTTATCGAAGTTCAACAACTACATAAGTATATGATATACATACCTACTTAATTCAAGTGACAGCTGGCGCCTTACAATGATAAAATGGAAAAAGGAATGTGAGAAAATTCAGCTGATTTGGGTTACATAAAAGTGCATATGCATCGTGGGTACATACATATATGTGTATGGATCGGTCCGTGCGTAGAAGAATAAATGAGAGATCTTATGGTGATAACTACGAGTATTGCTCATTTATACAGTTTCTATAATTTTCCATCAATTAAAAATGGTGGATTAATGTAACGTTTCCATCGAATCTTTATTCATTTCGGACTTAACGAAATAGAAAAAAAATTACGATTAGATCGCACTTAATCACCTTAATGGGCATCTTTCGTTGAATGAATGAATTTATTGCATAGGTTGCTGAATGATTTTGTACTAGAGTTAACGAATTTTATTCGTTATTATTTTGTTCATTGAGCCAAAGAAAACTCAATTAATGTACATAAGGAGTTTTATAACTTTACGAATGATTATATTTTCAGTGGATACAAAAGTGTATTTTAAAATTTTTAGAAGTAAATTTTATTTAAAAATTCAAAGGATTATTTTCATCTATTATTTATTGGGATTTGACAGCTGGTTTTATTTAAGAATTTGATTTGTAATTTGACTTCTGTTTGGGTTTGTCTCATTTAGTTTGACTTTTCATTCATCAAATTTTGACATTTTCATTTCAAAGTCGTTAAGTTTGGCTGTTTTGGTTTTAACTTAGTTTCTTAGTTGTAATTTCATGCAAATTTTATTGGAATCTCATTTGTTTAGAAACAAACAACATACAACTGTCGAAATCGGTTCTAAGATTGTTGAAAATGTTCTACGGGAGACTAATTTTGAACAAAATTGATTTCAATTAAAATCGTAAGAGGCGTTTTTGAGATAAATATGGGTTTTCTTAAAGGTTATGTGGCAGGTATGGTTATTTTTGGAAGTTTTTGAAGATCCATATACAACTTGACGTGAAGACTGTGTCTCTTTCTTTTTCAAATATCTTGGCGAAAGCTCATAATTATTATTAGTTTAGAAATGTTAAAATGTTAAATACTTTACAAATTCTTACTTCAAAACTGTTACAGATGTGACATGTAAATGTAGTAAATGTTAGATATCTGACTAAGTATGATTTTTACGAATGAACAGAATTAAACAAACGAAATTGTAATCTATAATTATTTTCATCATAGCTGTATCGTCATTTCTCACAAGAACCAGACAATTAGCCCCCGGAAAATTAAAAGTTTTTACGGTTGTTTAGAAATCATAGAAGATTTCCTAGGAATGACCTTCATTGCACCTTAAATCCTATATCTCACAACTAAAAAATATCGAGTAACAGGTTGATAAAGTTATAAGGTGCAAATCTGTTACGTGTGTAACACAAACTTAGTTTTTTAATTCGGACTCAGTATGATTTAAAAATGTCGTCAATTAATGAAAAAATTACACATAACACAACATTTGTGACAGTTTAGCACTTCATGAATTAACTGTCTACTATAAATCAGTTGGTATTAACTTCTAAAAATCTAAATCACTTCAAAACTGCTTTGATTTGGATAACGGAAAAATTGTTAACTTACGTATAAATCAACGTAAAATAAAATTGAGCAATATTAAATTCATTTAATGAAGTAATAATTTCCTTAAAAAGAAAAAAATTACTTTGTATTAAAAAGGTTCTTTTCAAAAACAAACCGTTTTAAAGTTATATTAATAGTTACCTATCTACTTTTAAGTACAATATAAAACTTGACCTTATTGTAGACATACAAGTTATGTAACATTTGATTAAAGTTAAAATCGTCGAATACCAGTTTTATATTTTTAACACCTAACTTCATATGACTTTAACAATTCCAAATGTCAAAAAAAGTTCTGTTTACTTTGGTTTTTGCACGAACTGTCATTATTGTAGGTGTGTTCAGAAGCAATTTAATAAAACAAAAAGTACGATACTACTTAGAAAATGATTAAAATAAAGAAAATGTTGGTAAACTGCTTTAAAGTTAACAAATTATTTAGTTATTTTAATTAAAAAGAAAAAACTGTCTCAAACTTTTCCTTAAGAACTTTTTCAATTTCATTTTTAAAAAACCAAACTACGTATCATCTTTAAGCCCTTTTTATTTAGAGTTAATTTTCCTATACTGCATTGCTTTCAAATATGTATATAAAAAGTGTTAAAAAAAGTATAATCTTAAAATTTTAAACAGCCTAACCTTAAAGTAGTTTATATCTTTTTCTTCATTTTAAACATTTTGTTTCATCCTGCTAAGGCTTTTTTTAATAAATTGCTTCTAAACACACCTAAAACAATGACAGTTCATGCAAAAAAAAAAAAACAAACCAAACAAACTTTTTTTGACGTTTGTAAATGTCAAAGAGTTATTCAATGAGTCAAGAAGTTACCAATATACTAAAAAAGAAACTAGGTGTTTGCTGATGCTTTACCCAATTTAAATTTGCGAAATCGTCGTCTTAAGTATGACAGTTTTAAGATCTTACTAATTCGACCAAAATTTTGCTCCAATGTTATTATATTACATATTTAAAAAAAATCCGATCAAAAACTTTGAATTTGGTCGAATAATAATTTGTTTTTGTTTTTAATTTTATAAAATCAAACAAATACGACGCAGTCGTGTACTTTATTTCCTCTCCAAATGTGTATCTGCTAATCTTTTGTCTTTTTAATAGAATCTGAAAATCAGAGCAAGACGTATTGAGTTACAAGTTATAAAAAAAAAACACATTAATCTTCAATTCTACAAACAAGACAAAGGAAAAATAATTCAATCCACTTCATCGTAATTGCCCCAGTCCCTTTTTTTTTTTTTGTTGTTCCACAATATAAAGTTAGAGTTGAATAATGAAAATCTTTAACATGAGCAAAAACACAAACAGGGATGCCTTCCGTTTCCGTAGCAGTTTCATTTACAACTAAACTGACTTTTCTCGTGTTATTTCAGTTTGATTAAAGATGGCGATGTTTGAATGTGGCGAAAAATCTGAATTACGCTTAAAAGCAGCCATGATGGAAAAAAAGAAGCAAACAAGCTAAATCTGTAGTATAGAAGTTGCAAACTAAAAAAAAAACTCTATTTGCTGTATAGGTACGGATATACATATACCTTTAAAATAAAAAGAATATAGGTAGGTACCTACTCTTTGTAAAGTAAATCGATAAAAAGAGCTTAACGGTCGCCCCGCGACGGACAACAAACAACGTCGCCTTTTATACGATGGTGATGATAGTAGGTCTTTTGTCGCTTACTGTCGGTGTTGCTGTTGTTGTTACCGATAGTCCAAATGGGTATATCCATTTTAGGGGGATCAAGGGGTACATGGAGCGGCGTGTGTTTAATGGGAGGCAAGCAATTGCAAAAACGGAGAAGAATTGACGAAAAGCCATACTTGGTGTATAGTTGAATCAGAGTGTGTATAGAGATGGAAACTGTTAGACCAGGCAAATTTATACATAGGCACATATGTTATGGACGTATGTACATAATAAATGTTAAGGTTCGTTGGTGAGATGAGAACAAGGAAAGGGGGAATACATTGGCGCAGTGCGGAGAAAACATTTTCAACAGCAACAAACAGTGTCATCAGTACTACTGTTGCTGTTATTTTCATTCTCTCAATTCGAGCCACCATTTTCCACGACTTTCTTTTGTTTTTTTTTTTTTTTTGTTTTTGCTATCAAATCTGTTCTAAATTAATTCTCGTAAAAAATGCATCTTTTTATTTTTTTAAAGCTCATAAGCCATAAAGTTAAACATGAATCAAATGATGATCTTACTTTAAAATTGTTTAAAGCAAATCGCTTAAAACCACTATTTCCATATTCGATGTGAAAATCGTACTAGAATTTTACATAAAAATCAATAAAAACTGGTTACTATCATTTAGTCCTGGGTTAAGTGTAAAATTTCTGTTAAGTGACGTTTACTAACTACTATTAAGATACACCTTCGAGAAAATAAGGAATAGAATTGTCAAACTGGTTTTTTTTATTGGTCTGTTTTTGTCATCTTAGCTCCAGTTTTCTCACCCTTTAATTATTTTCTTTCAATATTGTTCGTTATGTTCTTTTGTCTTACAAACAAAAAAAAACTACAAGCTAGAAAGAGACGCAAGCAATTGAAAATTAATTTATGTAGGATATTAAGAAGTCTTACTTATTGTAGATTTTTGATGAACGTCACTGTAATATTCCGCAAACATTTAGTGGTTTTCTTAAATGTTTAGTAAACTATAAGTCAAAACTTAAGTTCTACTCCAGGGTTGACTAAAATATTGGAAAAGGCGTGGAAAAGTAGTCTTAGCGAAAAGTCAAAAGTACTAAATGTAATATTTACCGTATTTTTACAAGAAAACTTTTGACTTCGATGCTGGTTTTTAGTTTTTTTTTTCGAAATCGGTATATGGTTTAGTGTGAAAAGGTATTATCATAGAACTGAAAGCAGGCGTCCGTTATGACGGAGACTTATATCTTATACTAATTGAACTTGAAGCTTAATTCTTTCGTATCTTCAATCCTTCTTGAGTAAAAGAAAACAATTTGTACGTACTGTACCCGGACTGAAATTGTTTAGGTACTTATACTCGTACATACATATTTCGTCTTAATTATGTATGTTTGCCACTGAGACTTATACATATATAAAATTTTAATAACTTTTTTTCTAAAGAAATCGAAGTATACGGTCTATTCGATTAAAATCTGACCTCAAAAAATGTAGAATAAATAATAATTTCGAGACATTTTAATCTAAAGGTGCAATAAACCCATTTTCTAGAGGTTTTTTTTTAGGTTAAGTTGCACCATGAGTTCATTTTTCTCAACAAAACTCATTACTTCATACACCTGGAAACATTAATTTTCCTCCCCAAAATAAATTTTGGATATTTACGAACCTTCTTCCTAGAGTGATGGAACATAACCTTTTTAAAACTTTTTAACTTGGACTTCGGTCATCATGGAATTGAATTCGGTCATCTATACTAAAAGTAATAGGTACTTAAATAAAAAAACAAATAAATGACTGGCTCGTGCTGAACGAAGGTATTGTGACTAACAACTCTCAATTATACCTGTTAGTGTGTTCTCGGCATAAGAAGGCATCTTCCACGAGGATTTTGTCACTTCGTCGCAAGAGACATTACCACTAAACAAAATTAGATGAAAGAGGGTAGTAATCAATCGCCAGACCTTGTGCGTGACGGTCCTTTACACTAACCCCGCAAAGAACTAGAGTTTTTTCCAATAGGGATTTTTGAACTTTGACAGGTGATTTCGGCCATATTTTGGAAGCTATGTCTGTCAAATTGGCTGCCATTTATTAAGTTCAATTTGTCAAATAGACATGGAGGACTATATCGTTCAATGACAAGTGCAAATGATAAAATTGTTTTATGAACGTGGGTCTTCTGTTGCAGCAACATTTTTCGTGCTTTGCCTATTTTATGGTCGCCATAATCGTCCTTCCGAGAGAACTATTCCCCACGTTGTGGATAAATTCAATCCACTCGTACATCAACGAAACTCAAGATCTGCAGAAAATATCGCCGCTGTCAGTGAGAGTGCGCAGGAGAATCTGATACAGCCAATTTCGCGCCACGCACAAGAACTTGGCTTTGAGCCTATACCCGTACAATCTTTGACTGAATCAGAATCTCAGAGTTAATGACTATAAACAACATGTGTTTGCTTCCTTGGGTCTCGAGCAGTTGATCCCAATTTCGGCCAAAAATCGTATTCTGCAACGACTCCCACTTTTGGATTAATGGATTCGTCAAGAAGTGAAGAAATCTAGTTCGAGACTATCACAATCCACCAAATTTCAATGCATCCAGTGAAATTCACTGTTTCGTTTTGGATTTTGGGCTGGCGACATCATGGATTAATAGTTTTTTGAGAACACCGTTGGCCAGAACATCACCACCAACGGCGAGCGCTATCGGTCGATGATATAACCAATTTATTTTGAACCGAAATGGAATATACAATAGACATTTTGTATGATCGATTTCTTTACATTGTTATCTCACGCGGAGGCGATCGAAACTGGGCACCGGAATCGTGCTTTAGGCGTCTTTTTGTGAGGTTTTCTTAAGTGACAGATATATGCCAATAAACCATAAACCACCATTGCCTTGATCCTAGATTCCTTGATCTTCAAATAGTACCTTCATATTTACACATAAAAATACAATCTTAATCAGTTAGTTAAGCCTAAAGAGGGAATAGTTCTCCCGAAAGACTGCAAAAACAAAACAATATGCACATATGCAAGATTATTTTTATTTATATTATTTTTGAACACTCAAATTTCCTTTTAAATTGAAACCTTCTCATCGAAATTGAAAGACATTTAAAGGTCAACTTCGAACCTACGACAGTATGTTCGCATTATTTACGAGTATATCTCCATTGACGTCTTATTTAGAATATTAAAAACCTAATTGGAATTGCTTTATATTCCTTATGTAAATACATGTATACATATTTTGTAGATATACATGAATATGACCTAAGTATGTATATGTAGGTAGTTATGTTCCCTCCCAATTTCGTTCATAATCTTTTTTTTTTTTTTTTTTTATAAAAATAGAAACCATAAGGGCAGATGAAAATCATAATACACCAGAATTAAATAAACGACAACAAAAACTTCCAGAACATTTTAATCGAATAAAATGAAAAGATTCGCAGAACTTCATAAGTAGGTACACGTTTATTTTTGTAGGTACCTAAGCCATTTACGTATTTCGTCAGTGCAATAATGGAATATTATAGAAAACTAAATTTCTAAAGAAAAACAAAACAAACAAAAAATGGAAAAATAATGATTCAGACACCTATGTATATAATGTATGTACCTGAATCATATTATGTATATATTAGGTATCTATATACATAAGTAATAAAATTGTAAATAAAAATACAATGAACATTAATGACAAACAGGGTGTTTCATTTTTAAATGTTTTTTTATTTCATTTGATAATAACATTAACATTGACATTACAGAGGACTTACTCATGAGATATCGATCAGTTTTTCTAGTATATGCGAAGAGGAAAACAAATATAAATAGTAGTTTAGTTTAAAAAAGGTCAGACTATTTACAAAAGTTACATGGAATTTGTACAGAAGTACATGCCCGAAGTAGTATTAAGCAATTCTTGTCATGCTGATAACAAATTAAAAACTACAAAATCTTCACTTTGATGAAACGGGCATTTATTATTTATTTATTTAATTCGTTAAGTAACTAACTAAAGGCTGAGCCAAATACAAGTTTCTTTTTAAAAATGCAATAAAATGAACAAAATTAAATTTTTCTCATGTATTATGGCTTTATTAGTAAAAACAAATAAGACTTGATATATCAATTTGTAAAGAAAATTTTTATATGGATAAGTTTCATAAAGCTAAAGGTGACCTAAGAAAGGAATGGGGCATAGTAAATGATTTATTCGGCAAACACAAATATTCTAATATTCCTCCTTTTTTGACTCATCAATCTCAAAACATTTTTGATCATGCTGACATGGCTAAAACATTTAATGATTACTTTTTTAAAATAGCTACTGATACAATTGTTAATTCAGGCATTATTAACTCTACGTTTAATTGTTCTGAAGATTGTTTCAATGATAATGCTCAGTCTTGTAGTTTCTTCTTCGAACCTATTTCCTCTATTGAAATTTTTAGAGTTATTCAAAATCTGGATAGTTCCTATTCATCTACATCTAATGGTTTTTCAAATATTTTGATTAAAAAAGTATGTCTAAATATAGTTGATACGTTGCCCCACTTATTTAACAAAAGCATTTATCAAGGTATTTTTCCAGATAGTTTAAAACTAGCTGAAATTACTCCAATTTTTAAAAAAGGGGACAAAAAATGTGTCTCTAATTATAGACCTATTTCTATTCTACCGGTTTTTTCAAAAATTTTTGAAAAAGTTGTTAAATCTAGAGTTGTGAACTATTTAGATAGTATTTCTTTTTTCAACGATAGACAGTTTGGCTTTAGAGTTGGAAAATCCACAGAAGATGCACTCTTAGCTCACTGTAGCTTAGTTTATGAAAGTTTGAACCATAATAAATTTACATCTGCTTTATATATCGACATAAAAAAAGCCTTTGATACAGTGGATCATGATATATTAGTTAGAAAATTAGAAAAAACCGGTTTCAGAGACTTTATGTTAAACTGGTTTTGTTCTTACCTTAATAACAGAAAACAAATGGTCAAAATAGGTGATAAATTTAGTGAAGTAAGAAATATTAATATAGGTGTTCCACAAGGTTCCGTCTTAGGTCCACTATTGTTTCTTATATATATTAACAGCATATTCAGTCTGAATTTAAAAGGTAAAGTAGTGGGCTTTGCTGATGATTTAGCTTGCGTTTATTCTAGCCCCAGTTTACTTGATATGATTTCTGATATTAATCATGACTTAGAGTTATTTAGACATTGGTTTGGCATTCATAAACTCGTTATTAGTGAGAAAACTAGAATTATGTTTTTCAAACCTCTGATATTAGATTTGAATCTTCCTCTTCTTGTTCAGCATAGTTATGACTGCAAAAAAATCCCACTAAGTAGTAACTCATGTTGTACTTCCGTAGAAGTTCTAGATAATGCTTTAGTTAAAAATTGTACTCCAAACTGTTTCTATATTGAAACAGTTACTGAATATAAATATCTTGGAATACATATTGACAACAAAATGGATTGGAAAGTTCACACTAAAGCATTACAGAAATATTTAGCTTCAACCAATTATATTATGTTTCATTTAAAAAAACTCTGCTGTAGAAAACTTATGGAAACTTTTTATTATGGGTTAGTTCAATCGAAACTACAATACGGTATAATTTGTTGGGGTGGTTGCTACAAAAATCTTTTACAGCCTCTTCTAGTTACACAAAAGAATATTTTAAGAACCATATGGAAAAAAAGGAAATATGAAAATAGCTTTCCATTGTTTGTCAGCTCTCGTATTTTGCCTCTGAAACATCTTTATTTCTATAAAGTTTTAAAAATATATTTTTTGAGATGTGGCTATCTTTTAAGTCACAATATACCAACTTACTCATTGCGCAGTAATAGTAGTAACCTTGCCTTCATTCCAGTGCACAATACTAATCATTTTTTAAGCTTTTTTACTTCAACAGCACCCAGACTTTTCAACGCTTTACCCTCTGACGTACGTAGCATTCGCTCTACTCATTTATTCAACAAAGACATAAAAAAATGGCTCTTTAACTTTGATCTCAATGAAATCAATAATATTATCAAAATCCTTATCTAATTTTTGAACTTACTCTTCATTTCCCTTTAATTTCTTTTATTAATTTATATATATTTTGATTCTCTCCAAGTGTTTACCCCACTACATTTTTTAAAGAATATTTTTGTAAATCATTATTTAACTTCAATTTCTTCGGTACTTTCGATTCTTGTCTTTAGGCAACAGACTGTACCTTCTTCTTATTTATGAATTGGAAAACACTTAAATATAATATAACTAAGTCATTTCGAGATGAACTTTTCTTATTTTTCTTCTTCTCTTTTTAACTTATATTTAATTGATTTTGTTATTTTTATATTTAAAATTTGTTAAATCTTTATTTTATAATTATTACAAAGAAGTAAATAAAAAAAAAATTAAAAAAATTAATTAAACATTCCCATTAATTATTGAACACAACGTGTCGTTCAAGTGGCTGTATCGGCTGGCTTCACAGCAGCACATTCTGTCACTACAAGCAAATAATCCGATATCTTTGTGCAGAATTCTCCTCAGGCTAGAGCGTGAAATGTTGAGCTTTTGAGATCAATGGCGAGTTGATGTTACTGAATTGAGTCCCACACTCTCGGCTACAACAGCCACATTCTCCGTCTGTGTGCACCGTACAACGACGGGGACCATGAGTTTTGTCCACAGCTGTCAGTGTCAAAAACTCAAAATAACCTATGATTTAAAAAGAAACCGCTAAATGGCCCACCCGTTATACACAAAATTACAAATTAGTTTTCATTAGTCAACTACAAGGGAGAACTTGTTATCTATTTCTGAAAGCAAATACTTATATTATGTGCGATATACTCTAATAATAAAAAAACAACTTATATTTGTACTTTGTTCGATTCAACAAAGTAATTGCCATCACTTTTCACTTTGACACATTCGTTAAGTTCTCTATTCACATTTCTATAGATCAGTCGGAAATATTTTTATTTCTCGACAAACTGACGTATAGCTGACGTTCCGAGTAAAAATACTTCGGTAAAACTCCATTGAGCAAAGTTAACCGGGTTGAACGAAACTTAATTCAACGTAGACAAAGGGGTTGAAACATAGTTCAATCTCGCTTCAACTCTGTTTACTTTCCCATTAAAGTAAGATAACTCTTTTTATAATGTACATTCTCTTCTATAATTTGTACATGAATTTATTTATTTAAAAAAACAATCTTATAAATTTGTGAATTCTGCACATCTGGAACCTTACAGTGATACACTGACGCTCACTTGAATTTATCCAGTTCTTTTTTAGAAAGTCGTGGTCATTTACCTGGTGTGCTCTGATACTGAACACATGGTAATCTTGTCAAAAATAAAATTTAAGTTAAGATTTCTTCGTGCGCATTGGTGACACCTGCTTCAAACTGCTATCATTTTTCAAAGATAATATTCAGTTTTAACAATTAGAAAAATTAGCTCTCTACTAAATACCATTCATTGAGAAAACAAGTTTAACGATATGTTTTATAAATACTTGTTTTGTTCGTCTCAGCCAAATAGCGTTGGACTGTCATGCAAAAGGCCTGGGGTTCGATTCTCAGCCGCTACAAAGAAGTTTTTCAGGGGTGTATTGACTCTTGCGAGGAATTGACAAATCCTCTAAGAGTATCTCCTGCAATGAAAAGTGATGTTGTGAATCGGCAGAAAGTTGTAGGTTCCCCCCATTCCTGGTGACACAAACACAGGAATAGTTGAGAGTTCCAAGTATCTAGGTTTAATCTATCTACGTTTTTTTTTTTTTTTTTTTTTTATAATAAAGAATACATATATGCAAACATTCAAGTTCTTGTAGCTATTCGAAAAGGAATTGTTATAATTGTTAAGTCGAGATCATATAATCGCAAAATTGCCGAAAAACTTGTAAGAAGCTACGGCACTACTAACAGTTTTTTGAAGAACATTTCCAGCTTCGAGAAAAACATGAAAGGCGGAACTTACCGAGCCCCGTCAGCCGTCGATAGAATAGCAATCCTCAGAGCTAGCTGCCTGTAAAAATTAATCTAAAATCGGGTGTTACAGATTTTTATTCTACCGTGAAACGTGACATACGGACATACGAAAAGCTGATCATTTGCGGACATGAAAACTTGCACACACCAAACCGCAAAGGGACACGTCCACTTTTTTGTGGCAACCATTTGACGTGGAAAAACAAGTTCAATTCAATTTGGAAGGCTCCGATGGCTACAGTTATTATTATCACGATTTCAAAAAGGTGCGTGGGTGGAGTAATAGTTTGGGGAGCACTTTCATTCTATGGATCCTCAGAACTATAGTCTTTTTATTCAAAAATGAGCGCTGTTTCGTATGTCGGTGCGTTGAAAAAGCCTTTTTACATTTTTCAAGATTGATGTGGACATACGAACAGAATAACTCGCTTATCCATACCGCTTGGGTAGTAAAAGAATGGATCAAAGGTCAAAATTTGTCATTACTTCAGTGGCCATACACTCCTGATCTGAATATCACTGGGGTTGGATTTCGTGGAAGTTTTATGATTCAGGAAAAGAATATAACACTTAGAACTAGATCAGTGATGCTATCAAAAAAACATAGGGTGACATAAGCTTGGATTATTTGGCCCAACTAAATGATTCAATACCGAATAGACTTTTAGCCGTGTTTTTTGAAAGAGTGAATAGCCAAGTTAGCAAAATTTTACATGCAAAACAATAAAAACATCAAGAGTGAATATAATTTGGTCAGCAATCAGAATGAATATAGAATGAATAAAAATTGTTGATATATTGAGATGTAGATGGCGCTTAAATCGAGTGCAGAAAAACATTTGCTTGGTACTGGGATGTGTTCTGGAATGCATCTTTTTTTCTCAGAAATTTTTATTATGTCAAAAAAACTTCTGAAAAATCTTAATTTTTTCACCGAAAAATCGTAATTTTTTGGATTTTTCTTTGTTCAGGAAAATTGCGATTTTAGGGCTTTTGGAAAGCATCTAGAAAGAAATACTCTAAGTAGGTCAAAACATAGTATATTACACATCTACCAAGCCATAAACTGTCAAATTCTATTGGAGGACGGCTGAGATCTCGATGGATTAAAAAACATCTACAAAATCTGATTTTTTTAACGAAAAATCGATTTTTGTTGCTCATTAAAATAATTGTAATTTAGGGACTGGCAAGAATATGGAAAGAAATATTCTAAATACGTCCAAATAAATTTGAAATTATTCTTAAATTCGTGTCAAACTTTGAGATTAAAAGAGAGTGAATATAATCGTTTTTTACTTGCGATATAGGTACTATAGGGCAAGTTCTGCATTTGGAAAAAAAATCGAACTCGAGATTTTGATCAAAGTTGACATTACGATGATAGCGAAGACGAATAAAGTGGGTCCGGCAATTCCGTCTGTCTGTCTGTCTGTCTGTCTGTCTGTCTGTCTGTCTGTCTGTCTGTCTGTCTGTATGTCTGTACCTCGATCTAGAGCCTAAGCCACTGGACCTATTTTCTTCAAACTCGGTAGTTATGGGTCTTCGGTGATTCCCTAGAGGGGAAATTGAAATTTTTTTTTAGCTCTAAAACTAACGGTACCCCCCATACACCCGTAATGCAAAATCGTATTTATCTCGAAAACGGCTCTAACGATTTTGATAAAAAAAATTAGGTGTGATGTTATGGGCATGGACTACGTTTTGGCAAAAAAAAATTTTGGGGCAAAATGTTATTAACGGTACCTGTCATAGAACCGTTTTTTTGATTTTCGACTTTCTCATTAACGGCTCTAACGATTTTAACCAAAAATTTTCAGCAGGAGTCCCCCTAAGTTTAAAATAATATTGTATATAAAAATATTCGAAAAATTATTTGTTAAGTTTTTTGAAATTTTTTTTTTTTTTAAAAATCAATATCTTCAAAACCTATGAACGATTATTTTTTGAAATTATTTCCTAAAATCAATATTATTAAATACTTAAAATTTGCACCCCACATTTTTTTCTTGAAAAATTTTAAAGAAATTTCTTATATAAAACATTTATTTATTTAATAATAAAACGATTTTTTAAAGTTTGTTTGCATAAATTCATACTTTCCTAGAAATCAGACGGCAATTTCATTTTAAATTCATGTTTTATATTTATAAAATGTATCTTAAATTCCGAAGTACTTTTACATAAGAGCAAGTTCGTGCGATCCAGTCGTGCATTTTATTTTTCTTCGATTTTATTTACTGGGTGGCTATCAATTTTCCATAAAACACGGCTTTTATGAAGTTACTCTTAACCAAGGTGAAAGTATTTATGAATTCAAAATTGAATGACCATGTAGGTGAAGGTTTATACTTTGCAATTGTTATTGTTGTTCATTGGGCTTTGAGGTCAAATGAAACATATTTTTATTATATCGCCAGGTAAAGGTTTATTTTGATGTGTTCTACTATTAAAAGTTGCATTATCTTATGTTCAATTCACTCGATGTAAATATTTTGAGCGGATTCTTTGCAGGCCATGAATGAAGATTGTACAAATTTGTGATCTCATCTCTTGTAAATTGAGATTCGTCAGTCCAAACAAAGAATTCTACAGAACCTCGTTGTCATCCAAGCTCCGCTCCAGCAACCAGTTAGAAAACTCAAGTCTTTTTTCTCCATGCAGTACATTAAAAATTGTATGTCTGGAAATATTGAACATTGAACATTGAAGACGCTTAGCTGTCTTATGCTGATTGATGGATCAGTTGTAACAGCTTCCAGTATTCTTTTACCATCCGGAATTTTTCTTACTTGTGGAAACCCACCCTTAGATCGTGTATTTGAAACTAATCCTGTTTCTCAAATCCTATGATATGGATTTTTTAATACTCTTTCACTAGAAAGTCGTCGTTGCACAGCTAATAGACGTAAATAGTGTCTTGTATTCTTGGTTTGTAAATACAGGCATTTCAAATAGCGTTTCTGAGCAACTCCAACCTTGGCGTAGAAAAATTTAATTGATGAATTAATTTATTTATCTTAAGTTCTCTCAATCATGGTTTGGGATATTTTTTCAATAGGCCAACCTATCTCTTTTTGAGAACTTTTAAGGCACAGAGTAAAGATATGAGAGTTTTGACAAGTATTTAACAAAATGAAGGAAATAAGGATTTCACAGGTTGGCAAATAAACAAGCACACTTTAAAACTTTCTTATAACTATTTAAGATTAAAAAAATATTGCAACTTTATCAATTCTTCTTATACATATGTATATGTAAACTGTTGTTAGAAATGTAGGTCAAAAATCTTAAATTCTTTTTTCTGCCTGCTACAGGTTTCCCTAAGTATCATAAAATCATAATTATTTTTTTTTTTACTTTGTATAATTTTTTCTTACCAAAATGTAGGTTTTCACTTCAATGAACAAATTTTATCAAAATTGTAAGAGTCGTTTTTGAGATAAAAAATAACCTTTTTCTTAACGGTTATATGACAGGGCCTTTATCTTTGGTGCTAATTTATTATAAAACGAAAATTAAAAAAGCTTATTGCATAAGGTGTACAAAATTGAAGCAATCTTTCAAGATTTGTTCAAGCACTTCATTAAGATAGTTCTACTAAACCTACCTGTACAACATGCATTGGAGATTTTTGTCCAACTATTGAATTCATGTTGATTACGTAACACCCTATAGAAAGCAAATGTACTCGTATTTTAAAAGAAAGCAAACAAAACTTAAACTGCGCTTCACTGTGAATGCTTACAACCGTATGTTGATTGATTACGCAGTGAAAAAAAATGAATTAAAAAGAAATTAATCAAAAGCAAAATTATAAAAAAACGAAGTAGGTTCACGCCCAATTTTGTAACTGATAAAATTTGCTTCATATCGTGTATATATATAGAAATAAATAAAATGCATCACGAGTAAAAAGGTACCAAAGTTTCAAAAATATATACTCCTTTCAGTTTACGCAGATCCAAGAGTAAAAAAAAACTAGTTTCTAATAATTTCTTGCTTGTGTATTTATAATACTCTTTATTGTATCGATACAAATATCACAAATGCGTAGTTAATACGCACGTACATATATGACTCAATCTCCAAATCTAGAAAATCATACATACATTGTATATGTATGTTTGTAGTTCTAATTTCGTGTCACCCATTAAGCTAAGAAAATTCGATTATAGTAAAAATAAATACATACCCATATGGATGTTTTTGTGTGTGTATATATATACAAGTTCATATAGATTATATAATGAACCCATATGTAAAAATAATCCAAAAGTCGAGGAATCTCCAGTTATCTAATGGAATAGAAATGGGAACAAATACTTATGACGCATTTTCAGCCCACGGATTTGAGAGGGTTGGAGTTGAAAAAAAAACATGATTAACCAAACACGCATTTAAAACAAGTTACAGGTCTCAACCTTTATGTGTCCTTTTTTATTTGTTCTGTCAAAGGCCTTGCAAGTGTCAAAGGTTTTTTTTTTAAATATAATTCTTTTTGGTGGTTGTTTTCTACTTGCTTCCTATAGGACAAGTATTGTTTTCGTACACAAATTTGGGGGATTTATTCAAAACCTTGCCTTACTATTGAGAAGGAGTTAAAGAAGTCAGTTAAATTAATCAGAGCATTCATTTGTTTATCGATCTATAAATATCCGTTTAATATAAGTACATCGATTATGTCTAAATTGGGCTATTTCAGTTGCAGACTGGCTTCACAAGCACAATGTCTTTATCGAAAGTTTCGAAAACAGCTATAACAAAAAATTCACAAATAGGTATATAATTTTATCGAAAATTGGAACAAATATTCCCTTAATTCTCATTAATAGCTCAACTGATTTTGCTAAAATTCTTCTTTTTTTTTTACAAATCCAATCTTTCTTTATACTTTCTCCTAATTAATATGCCTACAGTTCGGTTCATTTGGATAGACGCAACATTTTTTTTTCATAAACCTTGTTTTTGTCTTCCTCATTTGTAAGATAAGCAAACAATTGGATTTAATAGTATTTTATTCAGTATGAAGAAGTGTAATGAGGCAGAGCTAATGGTCAATTATAAATTAACCTGTTTTTCGGTCTCAAAAACTAGACATTAATTAAGGGAAAAATAATGGTCGCTAAGGTAATAAATTAATGTTTCCATTTAGAAATTACAATGGGTTGTGCTTATTATGAGAAAAAAATAAAGGTTAAGGTGAAAAGAGCTTTTTTATAAAATAAATATGATTTTTTTTTTATTTCACTTCATGAAAATCCTTTGTAATATCAAATGGCCCATTAGTTCTTAAAACAATGGTAGGTCAAAAAGCGTTCGTTTTCATAAATCTAGAAAAAATCTATTATAATCGTTTATTGGAGTATGAAAAAGATTTTCAATAAGAAAATAATATTTTCAATTGGCGGCCATGTTGTTTTAGTGGCATCTGTCAAATCTGTTGTTAATTATTCAGTGACTGATGCCAAATTACCATTTCAAGTTACACGATTGTGCAAATGATAAAACTTTATTATCATAATGAGTGTTCATTAGTGTAAACGTAGTGGCTCTCCACAGTCGACTCTTTGGTGGCCAAATCAGCCAACATTCGTTCGTCTAATGAACGGAAGATAGGCCGAGAAGATCGCCGTGGTCGTCGATTCCTTGCCGTGCACAAGAAATCGGGCTTTTACAGACTTAAAATTGGCGAATTTTGCGTCGGGACTTGGGCCTTCAGCAAGCCGAGATCCTACTGACTTAGAAGGTCTTGATTTCATGAACATAGACAACTTCGTTTTTTCGCTGACCATGCTTCTGAGCATTTGGAGTAGGACTTCAATTTTGGCCGAAAAAGGAAGCGGTGACAGTCAATTTCGAGCGCTACCTAACGATGATAAATTTCTTATGGACCAAATTGAGCCATATGGACATGTAGTTACAGCGGGGTGCTGCTACGATTTTGCGTGAACGATTTGAGGGTATATCTTGCAGAAATGACGTTAATTGGCCACCAAGTTCGTGCGATTTGACTCCGCTAGACTTTTTCTTGTTGGGTTTCTTGGGTAGTCGCATGTCTAAGCAAATAAATCACAGTCGATACTTTTAAGGTGAATAGACAGACTGGTTGTCGCTGAAATTAGCCGGATGGCAGAAGAGCTATTGAAAATCTTACAACTCGGATCCGCTCCACCGTAAGAAGTCGTGGTAGGCATTTCAACGATGTCATATTCCATACATAATGGTGTATATGACCCTTTCGAATAAAAGAATATTTTTTTTTAATACCTCACACACAGATTGTTTTATTCCATTTCAACATCTACCTGTCCTTATTGAAAAACCCTATATAAACACGTAAAACATTGCAAATTCAAGACTTCGTTTTGGAAATTGTAAATTCTCTTTATGCAAACTGCAACGTTTTCTTTTCTTACGAGGACTTACATCCTGATCCTGAAAGAAAGTTTTAAAGTCGCATTGGAATATCTTATGAATAGTAGGTTTGTCAATTTAAGCTCTTTCATCCAAAATCTGTCCATAGTAGTTTATAGCGTTGAACAACATCTGCAATTCAACAAATTTTATTTTTAAAGTCAATGTTTCGTTCTAGAAACGTTCCATTATGCAAACAAATTTTCTTCATTGATTTTTTGGATGAACCATCAACATTTTAAGATTTTCGAATATACCATAGGAAATACACAAATACTAAATGCATTTCGAAAACGTCACTGTTTGATGTGAATTTTGGTCTGCGGAAATCATCGATGGTAAGAAACTTTGTGTGGAGTTAACTAAATGATTGAATACTGTAGCGTGTCTGCACTTGTTTGAGAAAATACTCTCGCGTAAACACCCTACATACATCACAACTTTCAGTTCAAACTGTACTAATTAATAATTTTAAAGTTCGGACTGTACAAAAAAAAAGTACACTCCGACGACCGCCATGACACGCTGTTTCTTTTTTATATCAAGTCCTAGTAGTGGCCAGACGTACGCTTTCTTAATCTCTGTTATAATAAAATATTAATATTTAGAAAATAAAATAAAGTATTAAAGTATTAAATTAAAAAGTCATTAAATAAAAACACAAAAAAGTTTTTCTTTTAATTAAAAAATAAGAAAAAGTGCCAAATAGAAGGGCACAAATACCGACGTCATGTTGTTCTAAAACGACGATTATATTCTTGACGAATGATTTGAGGACGAAATCGTGCGATTAAGCGACTTTAATCGTTTGCCATTGAGAAATATCTCAAAAATATTTCAACGAAAAAGTAATCTTGTTTCAGAACTTAATCAATTGAACCAAAGATTTCCTTTGCCATCATGTCCTTATAAAAAATTGATTTTCTGTTTCTCATCTTTTTCTTCCCTTTTGGAATACTTTACTTCACTACCCTACCAACCAAATATCCCTGATTTCACTTTAACAGGACAATTAAATTTAACGATATTTACAAGGGCTGTTAATGCGGCCATTGTTGGTTAATTTGTTTGTTTCTATTTTTATGGTGACGCAAATGTCACTGCTCACACCCATACAAAGTGCAATCACAGTGCTTCTTTCCGACATGTCTTTGTTTCTTAAATAAATTCGCCCTTGTAGCACTATACTCGTTTCAATTTGTTTCACTTGTCATTCTATCTTCTTCCTTTTTATTTATTGAATTTTTGTTTTTATTGTTGTTGCTGTTTATTTTAAATTAATTAAATCTTTTAGGCACCTACCAATATTGATACAACAATCTCCCGTCAACGGCCGAACGTAAACAGTACAGTTCGCTGGATTAGATACATTTAAAAAAAAAGAATTTTCTGAATTATATATTTGCCTAAATTTAGCAGTTTTTTTTTTTAAATTAGTTTAAAAATTAATCAAAATAAAATTAAATACAATTAAATTTAATTCAATAAAATTAAATTGTAGTATCCCGTTGTGTAATGGTTAATGCGTTAGACTGACTCGCTGAGTGCTGAGGGCCATTGATTCCCATCACCAATCACCTTAAAGCCAACAAATGTTTTTTCGGGAGTACTGCCACTTGAGAAAAAGTTACATATTTTAGCTTCAATAAGAGAAGACCTTCACTAAAAATTCTTATACCTATAGAAGTGACTCCAATTAATTTTTCTTCTTCAACTTTGTAAAAATTCTAGGTTTCAAAAATATATAAAACTTTTTTTTTAAACTTTTATTGATTGGTATGTAAGAAACCACAGTAAAACGATTATGTATATGTACATCTTAGGATTACGACCCTATTTTGTTTCTCTAATTGAAAAAGATAGAATTTCGGTATCTGGAATTATGTTTTGGTACTTTAGTTGATTGGAATGTCGTTTTTTTCAGGATATCTATTAACACTGAAATGGCAGATCAAGTAAGTTTTGTAAACTTGTTGCTGAGATTCGAGAAAAGCGTATAAATAGGCCAGTAAATGTTATTCACCTTAAAATTCAAGATGGTAACCAAGGCTTATCTCCAAAGTATCTTAGAAAGTTCGAGCAACTTGACTAAATTAATCGGATCCATTTGAAGATATGAAGTCATATGCTCATCCGTGTTGTCAAACTTTTCTGGATATATTATCCAAAAAAAAACAGACATTTTTTCTTAGAATCACATGACTTTAAAGGTTTTCATATTTTACAGAGTATGAATGTTCTAGGTTCATCAATTTTATTATGGCTATTTAATATCATTTGATTGATGAACAATAGAACTTGTTAATTGATTTACATTTTAGTATTATACTCGTATGTAGTTCACAATTGATAAATGTTACTAATTATAACTGTGAATTCAGAACAAACACAAGCGATTGTGAATACATATTTTTTCTTCCATTTCTGCTTTGTGGTGTTCAATATGTTTAGTCTTTTGTGCTTTTGTTAAAATTATAATTCAATTATGTTTAAGTTATAATAAAAATCAAACAAAACCTGTTTAAACAATTAAGTTTGCTAGGTGATAATTAGTAAAATATTCAAAGAAAATGTTTTTTAAATGTCAAAAACTCTGACCGCAACGAAACCAAATTTTCACCAACATCAATCTCCTTTGCAGCCAGGACCGACTCTATAGCTTCTCGAGCTTCGATGTCTATGGAAACATAATTTTCCACCAGCAGGCAAAAGCTTCAAGAAGATGTAAAAAAAATCTATTGATTACAATGAGAATCCAAATTTTTCGATCTGAACGACAGATGCTCCCAACAACTTGAACAAGAATTATTGAATATTATTATTTTATACAAAAATAATTCTACTATAGTAAGTAACTTAAATGTGAGATCTTAAGGGGAGGTTCTCCTTTTTCTGCGACCAAAAATGCATTTTTCTTTTTTTCCATTTTTTTCTAGTAACATATTTGTAGAATAGCTATGTAGCTAAAACCGTTTGTCCGAATACTTTTTTTTTAAATGTACGAGTATAGAACAAAACGAGACCTACCTTTTTGTCTCGAAAATTGACATTTAGCGGTATTTTGATCGTAGCACGTTTTACATAAATATTTTTGAATTTTGCGCCTATATATTCATACCATGGTAAGCAGAGGTACCATATGGGCCACCAAGTGTCGAAACCATGAGACATGAACCACCAGCTGTCGACACATGAGCCATGACTCGAAAAAAAAAACTTTAAACGCGTTTTTCTCGAAACCACATTATTCCAACAGTTGGCCACGATTACTTTAAAACTACTTGGCGGATCGTCATAATTTTTTTTTGTTTTAAAGCTTATTAAATTTATTGGAGTCTGGACCAAAATCAGGCTGATATATCAAAAACTTTTTTTTTTACAGCGCTCGGAAGAGCGAAAAAAAAAACGAACACTAAAATTCAAGCGTCCGCCATTTTTTTAAGTTTTGACTTTGGACAATTATTTTGGTCCAGACGCCAACTACAGTCTCCTATTTTATAAAAAAAAACTTTGATTTTTTAATTTTCGATCATTTTTGCAGGAGCTAGAGTGGCCAACAGCGAACAACTTTTTTTAGAGGTGGTCTTGTTCCGAGGCGCATTGTTTTTTAACGCCCGGTATTTTTTGATAAAATTCTTGTTTTGTACTTAATATGATAATAAACAAGTAAAATTGATTACGTAGTATTATTTTTGAATTTTCAATTGACTGGAAAATTGAAAAATAACAATATTTTTGACATTCATTATATCAAAGGGCACGGCAGTGCCCAGCCAAGTTCTGGCAATACACTCTTTTTACAGGAACAAACTCAGGCGATTTTTGACCCCTTCCTATCTTCAGTACCAATGAAGTCAGAAACTTAAAACTCCGAATATATGCTAAGCTAGTCAGACACAAGCGCCTCACCAAAAATCAATTTTCTAGCATAAGCGGTTCCTGAGATATAAGGCCTCAAAAATCACAAAAACCGTAACTGACTGACAGATCATCAAAATTATGGAGCACTTCCCGACTTCGTAGAATCTTGTAATTTTGCAGAACGGTAGGTCTTGTCATGCCAGCAGAGGAAAAAACCGAAAATTTGAAATTTTCCATTCAGGGGGCGTGGTATCCGCCCACTTTCTCTGAATTGGTGTTGGTTGAATGGAGGACTTCCGACTGCTGTCTAACGATTAAATTTGGTGAACCGGTAGGGCTTATATTGCACATAAAGAATCAAAAATAAACACCAAGGTTTTCCTTTCAGGGGGCGAGGTATCCGCCCACTTTCTCCGATCTGGTATTGGTTGAATGGAGCACTTCTTACTGTTGTAAAACGATGAAATTTATTAAAGTGGTAGGGCTTAAATTGCATTTAAAGAAAAATATATAAAATTAGCGGTTTTCCATTCAGGGGCGTGGTATCCGCCCACTTCCTCAGAACTGATGTAAATTATATATGGCGCACTTCCGATTGCAGTAGAACAATGAAATTTGGTGGAACGGTAGGGCTCAAATCGCATATAAAGGACCGAATATAAAAATCGAGGTTTTCCATTCAGGGGCGTGGTATCCGCCCACTTTCTCCTAATTGGTATTGGTTGAATGGAGCACTTCCGACTGTTGTAAAACGATGAAATTTAGTAAACTGGTAGGGCTTAGATTGCATTTAAAGAAAAATATATAAAATTAGCGGTTTTCCATTCAGGGGCGTGGTATCCGCCCACTTCCTCAGAACTGATGTAAATTATATATGGCGCACTTCCGATTGCTGTAATTAAGGTAGGTATGTTAGTGTTAGGTATCTTGCCAGGATAAGAAGAACTAATCGAAGCGCAAATCAAAACAACCATGAACAAAAAGAAAGTATACCAAAAGAAATAGGAAGCTATAAACTAAGTTGATTTTAGTAGGTAGAGTCCACCATTCTATCTTTCCGTATCTTTCCAAATTTTGACATGGCAAAATATTAAAATCTTTGCAAAAAGTAGTGAGATCAGACCAAAAATCATAAATGTTAAAAAAAGAGCCAAGTTCTTCTATACAAAAACCTTTGTGTAACAAGTCAGCCGTTAAAAATACTAAGATCTAAAAGTACGCCAAGTTCTTACTTCATGAATTTTTAATAGCGAATATTTAAAGTAGAATAATATTGAAACAGCTACAATGTAATAGAGAAATTTTATTATTTAATGATTACTGACTAAAATTTGATGGGCTTACGTGGCAAGTTTTTTTTTATGCCCAATTCAAAAGGTTTTGAAAACTTGACCAGTAAGCCCATCACTCTGTCAAGTTTTGTCGATTCTGAAATTTATTCAAGTCAGGTGTGGTTAAAAATTAAGTATTTCAAGATCAAGTTGTATTGCTTGTCAGTGAAGGAATATTTGTTTTTTGATGGCGTATATTTTCAAATGAATTCCGTAACCACCAAGTGTTACTGGAAGGTACCATTTTGATTTATGTACGAGTATGTATGTATCTACCTTTTCGATTTCTGCATAATAAGTTCGTCATATTTTCTCATCTTCTGTTTTTAAGGCTATACTCGCTTGTATTTTTGTTGTTTCAATTTAAGAACTAAATCAAGTGAACGATATTTAATACGACTTATGTTTTATCACCAAGTTAAGTTATTGCCGAGTTGACAAAAAAAAAAAAAAAATACCAACCCAAAAGTCAATTCAAACGGGGTGTGTGTTGGTCTTCGGTGTATTTTAATTTGTTCGCTCTCACCCTCCTTAACCATTCCGCATCTCCCCTGTTATCTACTTCTTATTTATATACTGTATATATGTAGTTAAATATATACTTACCTATCCATCGACTTATTATGTATCTCAAAACAACAAAAAAAAAAACCAAGAAGAAGAAGAAATCCTTCTAACCTACCAACATTTGAATATAAATTATTTTTTTTTGTGTGTGAATACTCGTCGTCTGAATCTGAAAAATAAAAGATATAAATGTGCCTAACCTAAACACATTCGAGAGAAAGATGTAAATGGACAACAAGGTCTAATTAAAATGAACAAATACCGCTGTTGCCGTAACACTCACTCGGTCGAGTTGAAGTGAAATAAAGCAGCAGCAGCAGCATTATCATCGTGTCCGTATCTATATATGGAAGTTGTTGTCGTTTTTGATCATCGCCAGAGTAAATAATGTACATTTCGAATTTGTATATAATGACGTAAGCTACATGCCACGTAGCTTAAAAGTATAGAAACGATTTTTTTTTCTTCTTATTCGTTATTCCTTTATGAAAAGTATCTCAACTGCCGGAACATGGCGGAATATCATTTTGCGTATAAGTATTTTTTTTTTTATCATCATCGTCGTCGTCCATTTTCCTTCTATATTATGTATGTATCTATCGTATGTTACCGTAGATACATATATTTTGCAATATCAAGAAGGCAAATAGATACATATGTATATACCTACATATACTTTTTTCACTGCGAAAAAAAAAACAAAAGACACCATTTCCTTTGTTATTGCGGCTGTTAATATTAATCTCATGATTTGAAATCTTATTTTTTTTTGTTTCTCTCTATTACCTGAGGTATAAATAATATTTACATTAAAACGAAAGCTTATTGTACGAGTGCCATATAGGCCTGGATATGAATAAAGATAGGTACACTTTTAAGGAGAAGCTCTCATTTAAATCACACACAAATGGCAAACATTTATGGCATTATTTTAATCTATCTAATTCCATATCAGTATTTTACTTTAACGTTTAGGCAGGTAGGTACCTAAGTGTCTAATTTAATTCAAAACATCTGCTTGTAGATACCTACCTAATAGATTTGTATATTATTTATCTACAATGTCCCTTTTAATCTGTTTGTATAAAAAGATGCTTGTGTACCTGTGCAAAAATTCCATTTCAATAATTTTCTAATATTTGAATAACAAGTAATTTGTGGAAAAACCCCAAGATTTAACTGAAACTTGGCATTCTTTTGTTTTAAAGCAAATTTGTTCCAAGGGCGTAACCTTTATATAAGTAAGTGTTGGGATGTATTTAAAACCACAATAGGAAGACATGAAATTGAATAGTTTTTATTTTTATTTTTGAGTAAGTGGAAAGTAAGAAGTATTGTTTCCTGAGATTAATATTAGTCGAAGCGGTCCTTATTCGGAATTCCACCCCCCCCCCCCCAAAAAAAAAATAAACTTTTTTTTAACGAATCGATAAAAAAGTGTGCTGTTGATAAAAAAAACATCAAATTATGGAGGAGAAACACTTTTTTATGGTAAAAAAGTGAAGTATAAAAAAATGAAAATTTTAATAATTATATGATAAAAAAAAACGATCGTTGGGCGGAGGAAAAAGCAGGGTGTGGCCCCCGAAAAGGGAGTTAAAATCATGAGAACCCCACCCACAGTACTGTTAAACAAAAAACTGTTCTCCTCCATAATTTGATGTTTTTTATCAACAGAAAACACTTTTTTATCGATTCGTTAAAAAAAAGTTTATTTTGGGGGGGGGGGGGGGGTGAATTCCGAATAAGGTCCGTCGAAGCAAAAAGTGTCTTGACAAAAAACTGTTCAGCTTAAAATTGTGTCAGGGCAAACATTCTGTTTTTTTTTTCCAAAAAAGATTGAATACTTTAAAGTTAGCAGTTCGGTTAAAATATGTTGCACTCTTTTTGGGCATTAACTTAAGAGAGTTTGATCTAAGATAAGAATTGTTCAAAGTTTCCCAAATAAAAAGTTGTCAGTCTGAAGTTAATTGCGTTATCTAGGTGATTTAAGACTTAAATAGGTTGATAACCTAATGCCAAAAGACCTTGGGTGACGTGTCTAGATATTTGCAGGAATACGCCTTTGAGCTTGAATCAGGATTTCTTTGTATAGAAAAATCCTATCAAGCGATTTAACAAACAAATGCATGCTTATAGTTTTTTCTTCACTTTGGAAGGTAAGTCATCAGTTCTTATTCAGCCCTATCACGAATTCCATCGTATTCGGAACTTTTACGAATCCCGACAAATAATGGATGGTTAAATTTAAAGGGCCGATGTTGAATAAACCACAAATTATTTAGGAAATTACTGTCATTTCTTTTTATTATGATAATATTGGTATGGTTCAATTATGTATGGAACAAAATATGGGCCAAATGGCCGCCGCGCCGCGCCCTCGGCGGCACACCTCCATCCGATGGTCCAAATTTTCAATGACGCTGAGGCATAATTGAGGTTCTATGCCGTTAATGTGCCGAATTATCTCATCCTTAAGCTCTTAAATTGTTGCTGGCTTATCGACGTACATCTTTTCTTTCAAATAACCCCAAAGAAAGAAGTCCAACGGTGTCAAATCACATGATCTTGGCGGCCAATTGACATCGCCACCACGTTAGATAACACGGCCATTGAATTTATCGCGCAAAAGAGCCATTGTTTCGTTAGCTGTGTGGCAAGTGGCACCGTCCTGTTGAAACCACATATCCTCCACATCCATATCTTCCAATTCGGGCCATAAAAAGTTCGTTATGATCTCACGATAGCGAACACCATTTACAGTAACTGCCTGACCGGCCTTATTTTGGAAAAAATACGGCCCGATGATGCCGCCAGCCCATAAACCGCACCAAACAGTCACTCTCTGTAGGTGCATTTGTTTTTTGACAATCACTCTGGGATTATCATTCGCCCAAATGCGGCAAATCTGCTTATTGACGAATCCACTGACGTGAAAATGTGGCTCATCACTGAAGATGATTTTCTTCGAAAATTGATCATCCACTGTTGCCATTTCTTGCCACCATTCTGACCATTGACGACGCTTGAAATGGTCAAGGGGCTTTAGTTCTTGAGTCAATTGCACCGTGTAAGCGTGTAAATGCAATTCTTTATGCATAATTTTCTGCAGTACGAGCTGTACGAGCATGCACTGGTGTTTTCACATCTCTGACAGACGCGGTTTGCTCAAATTTTTGCACGATTTTTCCGATTGTACGCACATTTGGACGATTAAATTGACCGAAAAATCACGAAGTGCACGATATGCATTTTGATTTGAACACCCATTTTCATAATAAGCGTGAATAATTTTAACGCGTTTTCCATTGCGTATTTTCCATGGTTCAAATTGACTTAGTCTGAAATTGAGAAATGTCAAATGAAATGTAGAAAAGTGTGGTTCATATTCAACATCGGCCCTTAAAATTTAACCACCCTTTACTTTTTCATTATTTTGTTAAAAAATTGATTAAGTACATACATATAATCAAAAGACTCGAATTTCGCTAATGATTTGACCGAAAGACTGAGTCACTGTAAATAAACCAGTCTTAAACTGGTGTTAAAAATTTTGTTTAACAATATAAAAATACAATAAATATAAAGGAACGAAAAATGTAACTTTTTTTTTATCAAGAATATATCAAATATATTTGACAGAACTTTATCAACGGCAAGTCTCAATTGAAAAAATTTGCTATAACTGTGAATATTGAACAGATAGTAACGTAATTAATAAATATTTTCGGATTAGCTGCAATTTGACGCGAAAAGATGGGGTTGAGTTGCACTCTTAAATTCAAATAACGCGGCTAATCCGAAAATATTTATTAATTATGTCCAATAACCGCGAAAACTTTAAAAGATATATGCTCGTAGATAGTAACTATTGTGAATAATTTTGTTAGTTTTAACTGCTTTTGTTTGAATCAATTTGTATATTTTATACTTCACTCTTAATTTGTATGTCAAAGTTTTAATATACATAGGTCGAAGATATAATAACTAATTTACCAATAGAAAAAAAAAACAAAAGGTTGAAGCACACATTCTGCAGTGAAATCTGTTCGGATATATGTATATATTTGCATTTCTAAAAATATGATTCATCTTCTATTAATAAAATGCTTAAGTTAAGAAGAAAATAGCGTATTAAACTTATGCAAATCTAACAATAATCTATAGTATTTGATTAAAAATTGTTCTGACAACGAGAACATTGTTTTTTCATTAGAAATATTCACAATAGATCTCAAATCCAATAGAAATTCACGGTTTATCAAAAATGTTTATTATTACAATAAAAGCGATTCATATTTTTTTTTGAAAATCTTCGAATATCATATAGTTTCAATATTGTAAGTTATGGGTTCAAGACATACTTCACTCAATGTATCGAGTTTACACGTCTTTCAATTAAACTTTTTTTTTTATCTTCGGGAGAAATGAAACTGAGAACAGAATGAAAAATTGATTTTGATTTCGAAATATCGGAAATTATAAAGTAACTTAACCCATTATTGTGACTAACCCACTAACCTAAAAAAAATTCACAATTTAGAGATAAAAGTTTTCTCTTCAAGAAATATTTTAATGTTCATTTAAGGAAAACTTTTAACTTTAAAAACTTCTACAACTTCCAACCTTTTTCAGGAAATTATTAATATAATGCATGACTCAACGTTGCATCATAATCGAAGAACTGCATGATTAATGCAATTCAAAAATATCCTCAAAATAGCTTCTTTCTTTGCAGTTCATTGTGATTGAACACAATTCGTCAGCATTTGTGGTGATCGAATATTGAACGAAACATTTAGTAGTTAGTCACGTTGTTTTTTTTTTTACTTCGAATCGAAACTTCAAGAACAAAGACAACTTATCATAGAAGGTGATATCTAGTTTTTGCGAATTAATTACAGGATGTTTCTAGATCAAATAGTGTAGGCTGAGAGCCACCGATACGAGTAATTTTTTATTCTTTGCAACTCATGGCAAAATCGTTGTTCTTCAATATGCAAACCAAAAAGGAATAAGAGAAAGGAAATAAAATCGCTAGGTAATCCGAGTTGAGTATATAACTCATCCTTTTTCGATAGGGTATAGAAAAAATAGGCGCGAGCGTTCTAGATAATTTCAAGAGACAAAGAAGTACTAAACCTGACTGGCTAAATAAAAGGAAGAAGAAAAAAAAACACGAAGAAGGTATGTAAGTAGGTGTTCATGTACATAGGTAGAGACCAAGGTACTATCAATCCAGGTGCATATAAACAAGGGAGGAGGATATCTGCATGAATGCACGAATTTCAACAACAAAAACAACAACGACACGAAGAGCATCAGGAGCTGCATAAAACAACCTTGCCCAGGTGAGAGATGTATATGCGTTTTGCTTCTGCACACACATTCGATGAATTATGATAACAAAATATGTGTTTCGGTTCGACGCTGCACTTAGCATCCTAAGTCAGGAAATAAAGCTCGGCAGTTCGGAATAGGAGTAGAGAGGGAGTGTTGCTGCACAGTGCACCAGCAACACCAGTACCGGAAGAAATGCACGCAGGAATAAGAGAAGACCTCGGCTAAAATATCTATAGATACTTGGCACATACATACATATTTACAAAACATCCCACGGAAGCTTTTTAGCTATGCTTACTTTTGTAACAGTTAAAGGGGGCCTTCGAGGAGGAAAGATGCGGGATAAAACCGTATTGCTGCATTTTGTAGATGGGTTTTGTTTTTTTTTTTTTTTTTTGTTTTTTATTCAGTCCTGGGCGCTTGGCCTGCCCTCTCTATGTCATTCTTGTCTCTCAGGCATTTCAATGTTGGGACTGTAGTTATATGTTTATTTTGGTACTTCATGTCTATATGTATGTATGTCTATGTATGAATGCCTTTATGTAGGGGATGGGTTGCGGGGGATTGAGGGACTATGGTACGCCACCTAAAATAGCAACAACAACGACAAAAGATTGTGGAAAAATTAATTGTATCTATGTGCGCCACATGATGATGAAGGAAGGTACCAGAGCTTCACTACACTTCAACTATACAAAATGGAAGTACGAGAGTATGCACGACGGCACGCACACATACATATTAAGACTAACAGCAGAAAAAAAAAACAAGATGAGAAAATTTTCGCTCGCTCTGTTGCCAAGTTCCAATATTTCTTGTTTTTTTTTTTAATTTGATTTTGTTGGTTGATTCGTGTGTTTTTTTGAGTTTATGCGTGTGCTTGGAATTTTATTAAAATCCTTTTTTGGTAATGATTAACGTCAGCTGTAAAAAAAAAAACAGGGGAAACGATGATACTGTCGTCTACGACGACGCAGTTGAAACGAGTTAAAATGCATACCAACATGACTTGCTGCAATAAGATTAAATAAAAGTTTCAGAGCCTCAAAACTCTTTATTTATATAATATTGCAATTGTTCATGCATACATTGTATGTATAATGTAAAATCGTTTGTAGGAAGAGTGTTCATTTGCACTTTAGAAGAACTTCAAACTAAAACTAATTGTTTTCTTTCTGGGTAAAATTTTTATTTCTCATAATATTTTTGATCAACAAAAAAAAAAAACATTTGAAGTCAGTTCGAGTAATGTTTCCTAGGAGTAAGGGCAAGGATATTTAAACCTACGTAAGAGTTTGTTATTCACATACTTTTCACACTATTTGCAGTTTAAAATTGTGAATTTATATCGAAATTTAATTGCATTAATAAGATTTCCGGTACTGGCCCAAATGACTTTACATACATTACTGTTTCACATTTTACGTTTCCAAAATGTAATTTTACACAGAAATTCAACTTCCTATGAATTTATTTTATAATTATTAATCTAGCTTTATTTCAAAGAATTGTTCTCGAACTGAGTTTAGTCTTTCACTGAGTTCAGTAAAACTACTTAATTTAACTCGTCGATAAACCTATTTGAATTCATGAAGTTGCAAGTCACCCTTCTTGATAAATATACAAAAAGTGTGCTATAAGAAGTAAAAACTTCTAGGAGATTACGAAAATGCCAACTTGGGTGATCTCTAAAAATTCCAATACTTATACTATATCCGTCTTCGATAGTGACAATAAAGCGTAATATGATGACCATATGAATTACCTGAATCTAGTGACTTTCAACTCTCATCAATTAGGCTAATAGTGGTTTCTTTTTAAATCATAGGTTATTTTAACACTGACAGCTGCTTCCTGCTCGAAATCTTGGCAGAAAGTCAGTATTATACCTCCGCGGAACGAAATGAGTCGCTTTACGCTTGCACAAAGCTGGAAAATATAGAAAAGTTATTTCGAAAGTGAGTGCTGTGTAGCCCGAACAGTGCGTGTTTTAAAAAGAAGTTTTGGCCGAAATGAAGCACGCACGAAGCAAGTTCGCTAGACTGGTATGCTAGTGGACAGCACTCTTAGTCCCCGTATTCGTACGGTGTGCACAGACGATAACGTGGCTGTAAGACTCATTTCATTAACATCAACTCGGCATTGACCTCAACAGCTCAACATTTCACGCACTAGCCTGAGGAGATCTAGGATTATTCGCCTACAAGTTCCAATCGACTCAGCAATTGAAGGCGCACGACCATCCGCTTCGTTATAACTTCGCAGTTTGGGCCTTAGAGCAACTTGTATTGGTGGACAACGATTTTGGGCGAAAAATCATCTTTTCTGACGAGGCGTATTTTGCATTCGGCGGCTATGTTCTAAAATAAAATTGCTGCATGTGGGGCTCGGAAAACCCGCATGTTATTATCCAGAAGCCAATGCATCCACAGAGAGTGAGAGTTTGGTGCGGATTGTGGAGTGAGTTGTGGCATCATTGGACCATTTTTCTTCAAAATTGATGCTGGGAAAAATGTTTCGGTGAACAGATTTGAATGACCTATGCAGGATGGCACGGGCGCCGCGCCAATGTCATCCAAGAAATCCGTAAACTACTGCCTAAAACCATCAAAAAGGTCTTGAAAAATTGGATTGGCAGAATGCGCTACTGCGAAACCAGCCAAGACAGCCACTTGAAGGACGTTGTGTTCCATAAATAATGGGAATATTAGCTCTTTCTAATAAAGCCATAATACTCGTACATGGAAGAAATTTAACTTTGTTCATTTTATTTCCACCGCTGGACCTACAATTTTGTGCCGAGTCAAAAAGCCTTAGATGAGCATCATTTCTTATGACAACATTAATTCTTGGGGGATATGTCACTTTTCCGCAAGAGAGATTACCCCTCAAAATTATTCTTTTTTACAAATTACTGACAAGGGGTTTTTACCACCCTTATAATGTTAATATTAACACAATGCGAACGTTAATAAAAAATAGATGTCGATTTTGAAAGCTTGTACATGACAATGAGGCGGGAAATCGAAGGGGTAAAGCACTCCACATTCTAGTAGTGCGTCTAAAGAAAGAACCTCTTTATTTGACAGTACATCCGAATTAAGGCCAAGGGTAAACTGATGTTCATTCATAGCTAGACAAGTATGACGCTGGAATTGTTCGAGGGGAGGAATGCAAGTGGCTATTTCATTTGAGCAATGTTGATAGAAAAAGCGATACAATAATGAAAGATAGGAAATATTTCGACGGCGTTGCCGCAAAATTATTCATAATTAATCTGTCTCCTATGAGTTTTATAGCTCTGTTCTGGATTCTAACCAACAAGTTCAAATGAGTAATGGGGGCACCAACCGAGATATGAGAGTTTTCCTTAAGTTTTGTGCAGATATATTCCATTAAAGTGTTAGCCCGATCAGAGAGGGAACAGAATTTCCGGCATATTTTAAGAAGACCTAAGCATTTAGCTGTGTTTTTGGCTACGTCCAATAAATGATCATTTCATAAGAGATGGCCAGAACCATATTGTGTTTATCGTGGATAATTAAGACTTAATTCCACGGTGGGCCTACCCACATAGGAGTCAGATTGAGTCCTGACCATTAACTCTGAGATAGCCCAAGCCATATCAGTAACAAAGCTGTGACATGTTGCAGCATGTGCACACCTCTTGCTGTGAGGCGCTTTGAAAACCATATGACTCCGCATTTGAAATAAACCACAGCCACCATGATACTCCCAATAGGGGACCTACCTCATAGATAGCTTAAGTAGAGACACTTAAACGGTCTCTACTTTTTATTAGACACTATCTCCCATGGTGCCAGAATATAGCTTTCGGTGGAGCTTCACAAACGTAAGGTCACTTACAGATGAGTTACTGCAAAACTCAGGGCCTGTCAACCCTAGGATACAGTAACCAACCACTAGGAGTGCGCACCCTTTTATTAGTCTTTATTCGCCTTACAGCAAATTAGGAATGATAGTCCTAAGCAATCTTCTTAATCTTAACGATCGTTTATTTTTAACATCATATATATCCAAGATTGCTAAAACCAAAACATCGAGCAAAAGAGAACACTATCTCAATTACTTTACTTTACGTTTTGGCCGTGACCTCCCTGATTACATCGCTCAAAATTTGTATAATTAAAGCCAGGGATCAATTCCATAGATTGCTAGGCCGATACAGCATAGCACTATCTCAATCGTTTTTCTTCATGTTTGGCCGTGACTTAGTTGCCTAAATCTCCAGCTGGATTGCCGGAGAAATAGACTTAAGCCTCCCCATCACGACAAGGTAAAACTCATCGGGGAGCGGAAGAGATGGCCAGTAACATATATGCCGACAAGAGAAAGCTTTTCGGTTTCTTTAATACAAATGCCATTCATGTAATATAATGGCATGGGTTGTATATTTCGATTGGCTTACAAAAGACAGCTTTGTGTTTTCGAAGCATTAAATTTCACGTGATTGTAAGTACCCCATTATATAATGGTGTCGAAATCGGCATATTATGACCTAAGCATATGCTGACGTTTTGGTTCTACATCCGAAGAACTGGGTTGTGAGTCAGGAAACAAATATGAAAAGCAGTAGGTGTTGTCATCAGCGAAGCAGTGAAGGGGATTAGAAGAAGATTAGAGACAAAAGATCAAAAATAAGAAAAAGTTTTGGTGATAAAACGGAGCCTTGAGGCATACCAGAATTTATTTTATGAATATCAGACTTGAAACCGTCGAATACAACTTGTATTGAGCAGTCAGAAAGATAATTTCTAATCCAAGAAGAAGAGGTTCCTCGATACCAAATATACGCATTTTTGATAAAAGAGCTTCGTAACAAATTCTATCAAATGCTTGTTTCATCAAAATGGTTCAATGATTTGTTGTTGTTTTTCGGTGAGATATGCTATCAGATCAACAGTGGACCTATTGCTACGAAAGCCGTACTGTCGGGCATTTAAGAGCTTTCGTTCTTCGAGATATTTCCTAAGTTTATTATTCATCGGCGTTTCCATGACCTTGGAAAGAAGAGATGTTAGTGCAATTGGTTGGTAATTGGAGGACGAGGCTTTGCATCTACTCTGAAGTAACACCGAAGAGTAGGATAGATAAAAAAGCTTACGCGATGGGTCTTCAGAACTAAAAGGGATATACA
Source organism: Chrysotoxum bicinctum (assembly GCA_911387755.1). NCBI lineage: Eukaryota > Metazoa > Arthropoda > Insecta > Diptera > Syrphidae > Chrysotoxum > Chrysotoxum bicinctum. The sequence goes on from OU426989.1 coordinate 44,078,809, forward strand.
AATGGGACCAGCGGATTTGTGTATGTCAATATCTTTAAAGACCTTTGCGATTGTACGATTGTGAAAGATTTGTCCCATAGAATGATTTACGCTCTCAAGTAACGGAGGAGTCATAATTTAATTTGCAGCAAACTGCGCTGCATGCATCTTTGCTTTTTCATGCAAGCTAACTAACGAATTGATTGTCATTGTGAATGAGTTTTAGAACCCATGATTAAGAAGTGTTTTTAATATTTTTTTTGAACAAAAGACCAAAAGTTTTTACTACCATTCGGTCATTGTAGTATTTTTGCGGAGATTTTGTTCATGTAAAAACTTTGTTCTTCGAAGCACTGCAGGTATTTCTGGCTTGCCTGAATTGGCAGGTGAGTTGCCTCTGTTATGAATATTGTTTCAGCTGCGAAAAGGATGAAAAATCTGGTTTTAAAAAATATCATAAGAACGGCTAATCGTACAAAAGATATCTTAAAATGTTTTTTGATGATATTTAATTATCTCTCTGTTGGGTTGAAAAACTTTTTTGTATGATTTATACTTTCAGAGCTTCAAAGAGTTTTCCTTTTTTTGACACTAACCTATACGAGCCACTAGGGAAATATTTTAAACGAAAAATAAAGGTCACTTAATTTCTTATGGAAAAGATTCTAACACTTTTTTTGTACGATGAAACCTTCTCAAGAAATTGGGGTTAAAAGGTATATTTCAGAATGGCGACTGGACTACTCAACTTATGTCATTTTTGTTTCTAAATAATCATTTAAGCAACCCATCAATTAATTTGCCAACTTGCTTAAATCTCGCACTTATGTATTAAATTTCGAAATGAGTCAAGGACAAACAAGAGTAGTCAGCGTAAAATAGGGGGGAATACATGACTCAAGCCCCTTTTTAGCTAAAACAAAAGAAGTCTTGTGTTTGCTGATAAATCAATCAATAAGATTTTGCACGATTCAGAACTTTTCTGGAAATATAAAGTTCATAAAATCTAATAATTTGATGCCAATGTTTTTGGAATGAATTATAATTTACATTCAAAACTATATATGTAGGCTTGAAAAAAGGGTTTATTTTAATGATATTTCGTGTACATGAAAAACATAATAAAACTTCCGTCTCTTCAGAATATCCAGGCCGATTTTTCACTCAACTCATTTAGCATGTAGAGAATAGGCACCTATCTCTCTGCCAAAATGATGTTTATATGTTTTATAAAGCATCTTAGATAGTTGAATTGCTTAATCTAGTATCTAATCAATCGATTTCTCAACCCCCACCATCGAATCCACTCGAATATACAAATTAATTACCCTAAATGAGAGCGGTCTCTCAAAGTTCGCCAATCACTAATACGAGCACTGCGCTATGTGCGACTGACTGTATATCCTAGAAATTTGCTTTCAATTGTCTGCCTGATTAATACCACTTAAACGTGTGTATTTGTGGATAATACTATTTTATCAAGTTTTTGGGACTATACAACCCCCTTTTGCTCTCAACCCAATCCACACCTACCTATTATTTTGTTGTATATCTATCTGTGACACACGACAGGACGAACTTATAAATTTAGTATAACTAGAAGAGCTGTGCTGTACACTTTATGATTCCGTTTCGTTGGGTTGTTATGGGTAAGTTGTATGGATGTTCCTACATATGGCTGATGATGGCGCTGTCGTCTTCGTCCTTTGCTCCACTAACTATATTATATGAATGTGTGTTTGCGGCGCAATGATACACATATGTTTGTTTCGAGTATCCCGGGAAAGAGGAGTAGGTATAGGCGGCCAGAACAGAATTGTGTTTGTTGTTTCAGCCATATTTAAATAAGTTGGAGCCCCGGCCGGATGGCTTTATATTGGTTTATCTTTCATTTGAACATTGAAATTCAGATATTGATTTGCCATTTATGCCCCATGGGAGAGGGAGTCGCAAGAGTTATAGCTTTTGGGAGCAGCAACAGCAGCAGCTGTAGGAGGCAGAGGAGTGAGACAGTTGGATGTTTTTGGGTCGCTCACTCTGTTTTGGTTTGGTGGTGATGATGATTCAGAACACAAAAAAAAAAAGAAGCCATAACATACACCAACACACTAATACAAATTTCAGATACGAGAAATCCTTAAGCGCTCTCCTTTGAAATCTTATTAATATTCTATGTCTCCAACGCAAACATTACCCGCCCAAGTGGTTGCGGGAGATTCAAGGATTTAGGTAACTGACTGCTGAAGAAGTAGAAGAAGAAGAGGAGACTTGAAAGGACGAAGCGGGGAGAGTGCCTATACCTAGTTGTTGGTTAACATGGTTAGGTACATTGTTTCGTTTCAATTAATTGTACCACCTACTGGATGCTGGATGCTTGCGATAGTGTATAGAGTACACCGTATAGTTGTAAATAACATCATGGAACCGCTTTTCTCTCGGCTACCTAACAGAACCGCCCCCCAGCCCATCATTTTCAACAATCCCGTGTTGGAGCTCATTTTTATACCACTTAGATGATTGAGCTTAGTTTCTGCTGTTCTGAGTTGGTATGTGCTTCATCAAATCCAGCGGATGGCTATATGTTGGCAAGGATGGGATGTGAGAATATTCTCTGTGCATGCGGACACATCATGAATGCTCGCTGTTTCCTCGACATTTTGTATGTGATATCCCCAATACGTTTTATCCTTTGTGCATATTTGTTCTGTTTCGTCCTCTTTCATCCTTGACACCGCGCTCATGCCATACCGTGCCGCAACTTTAACTGCGACAGTGGCGGAGGTGGTGGTCTTCTATCTCTGTATTGGTGGTGAGTGGGGGGGATTTTGCTTTTGTCGGTAAAGTGATGGTGGTGGATTTTATTAGATTTTTCCCAGATATACGTTTGTTGTATAGTATATTCGTGAAAATTTTCGGAAACATTCGGTTAAAGAGGATATTTGTTGCGAAGGACATTGCAAAAGGTTGAAAATTTTCGTTTCGTTTCATATTATATAAATATATAAATGTATGTATGTAGGTACAGTACTCGTTTTTAAATACATAATGTACAACGACGAAAATGAACATTTTATATTTGTTCCTTTGTCGCGTGGTGTGGGTGGGTGGCAGGGTAGGGTGATTGTGTGCGCTTTTCGAGTATACACGCCGCGAGAGTTCTATTTTATCGGTTTAAAAGAAAATACATATTAAATTTGGGTGTGGCTGGATGAAAAGTATGGTTCAAAGTTTAAAAAAAAAGAAGAAGTGCAAATAAAAAAAGAATCTTGCGAAACCAAAGATTTTTTCTTTTCACCTGGGAACGAAGTTATGTGCTCTGAGGTTTTATTTTCCTACTTTATCTCCTTAAATAGCAATGTGCAAATAAACTGCATAGGTATAAGGGTTTAAAACATCCATTACGCTTTTATTTCCAGTGGTAATTTCTCCTTGAAATGTGCTTCAGCTTGCTTCTAATCTTATCCAATTTCAAATTCTTATCTGTCTGAGTTGTTAGACTTAATGAATTTCATCGAAACGCCAGGCTAAAAGTGCAACCGTTATCGTTTTGAAGCCGCTGCATTAAGTTTCTGCTCATGGCAAGAAGCTTCTTATGGGACATAATAATGGACCTGAAAATCAAAATGTTTGGTAGACATCACAAAATCTTATTCCTCTTGATGAACGCAAAAATTTTCAATTTTCCATCTCTGCCGCATAAATCCGGCTGGCTGTGACCAATTGCATTGAATTTTTTTGGCTTTCAGAGAAGTGTTGGCTTATTGGCATAGAAATTTGACTTATGAAAACCCCACATGAAGAAGTCTAAAGGCGTCAAATCGCTCAATCTCGGTGGCCAATTCAAATTGCCGCCGCGTGAGATAACTATGTTTGTAAATCGCTCGTGCAAAGTCTTCATTGTGATACGGGCTGTGTGGCACGTAGCGCCGTCCTGTTGAAACCATATGTCGTCGGTGTTCATATCATTCAATTCATAAACTGCATTGCAATTTGGTGAATCTCGTGTGGATTGTGATCGTCCCATATCTCCAGTTCTACAATTTTGCTTGTGGACGAACCTATTCATCCAGAAATGGACGCTGTAGTCTACAATCATTAACTTTGAGCTCCTAAGTCAGTTGAAGTTTGTGCAAGTGTATGCTCAAGTCCTGACGCAAAATTCGCCAAGTTGTGGTCTGCAAAAGGTAGACTTGTTGTGCGCGACGCGGAATTGACTACCTCGGATTCTCGTGCAACTTTCTGCAGATCTGGCGTTTTGTTGACATTATGTAAATTCTCTAAACCTATTGACTCGAATTTATCCATGACACAACATGGTTCTCTCAGAAGAGATTATGGTGACGATGTGTCAAAATGTTGCTCGAATAGAAGATTCATAAAACAATTTAATCATTTTCACATGTTCTTCAATGTAATATATGTTGACAGCCAGTTTGACAGATGTAGCTTCAACAATATGGCCGCAATCACCTATCAAAGTTTAGAAATGCCAATTGGAAAACCGTCTATAAGAGCCCTTTAGTATATACCAACGTAATTTGTAACGTGCTGAGTCTTGCATCTCATCGCTCCTCAAAGTCTAAATTCCGTTTTCCTTCTTTCACCAGCCCATCATAAGGAAATAAGTCTTTATTTTTATACTGTTCTCGTATATCTAGTTAATTGCTCAGCCGACTTTGTTCCTATTTCGAAATCAACGTTTGGTGGTCAACTTCGAGACGACTGGGTCGGTTAACAATCAACCAACACACGTTCGTCAAAAGAATAAAATATCGGCTTAGGCCACCGCAGTTCGTTAAAGTGTTCAGGAGAACCCAAGTAAGTTAATTCCTCGGCCTTTCAGGTGAATTTCTATTGATTATAGATTAGGCTGTTTGTTCGAAGTCCGATATTCGAAGCGTATGGAAAAAGACCCCTATTTTGGCCGAAAAATCATCTTTAGCGACGAGCCCCATTTTCGGTTAAATGGCTATGTTAACTAGAGAAATTTGCGTATATGTGATGATGCCAACCCACACGAGGCTCACCAAGCATAAATCCAGCAACAAAAGTTAAAGTTTGGTGCTGACTTTGGACTGCGAAGGGACCATCACCACCAACGCTGAGCGCTACAGATCAATGATAACCAATTTTCTTTAGCCCGAATTGAACAACATAGACGATGAAGACATGTGGCTCCAGCTGGACGGCACTAAGTCCAACACAACAAACGCTTCTTTGGACATTCTGTATGAACGGTTTGAAGTTGACCACTAAGATCGTAGAAAACAAGACATTTGAACACATATTCCATAAAAATGGCATAATATGGTCCTTTCAAATAAAAACAAACTTCGTTTTTATCCATACACAGCTTGTTTTATTCCATTTGAACATTGACCGCCTGCCCCAATGTGAACGTATAAGCGTAAAACTTCTTTGCTAATTTTAACGTAGTTGACTATATTTTTCCCAGCTTTTCAACAATTAAGTTGAAGTGGTTGCCATCAAGAAAGTAAACACACTTAGACTATAAGTAGGTCCATTGTGATACCCAATTGAATCTAAAGGACTTTCTCCCTAATCTTCAAACTACTTGGAACTCCTTATGAATCATGCGGGACTACCTAAAGAAATTTCCCAAATGGGGTCTATATCTTTGGTATAGAGCAGGACATGCACAGAGAAGGTAAGGAGTCGATTCCTCCTGTTCTTCATCCATGCAGCAGAATTGCATGTTTGCTTATTACGCAGTGTCCTGGTGTGAAACATTTTATGGAGCTGATGCTCGATCTGCTTTAAGATATCAAACACTAAGAGCGATTTATATCCAGAACTTGTCAAATCTGCTTTGTCGTCAAACAAGTGGTCCGTCCATAGGTTTCTTCTCTGCACAAAGCTTGCTTCATCACTAGTTTACACATAGAGACAGAAATATCTATTTACTCCCATGCCTAGTAAAAAAAGTAGCATTATGCTGCTTTTCGCGAGTATCTAGTATCGTACTCAAGCTATTCTTTTATTTAATTTCAGTTAAGCACACCTAAGTCTCTGACAGTACTTGCTAAAATTATAACAAACACAATTTTGTTGCCTTTTGCAGGTGTCAAAATTGATATGTAAAGCTTAAAACCATTTAAAAAATAAAACAGTTGCTTATGATATCAACTTTAATATTTTTTTAAAGTTATATGAGATAATATAATTCTTAGTGCCACTAAATTTAGCAAAATTATCTTTTTTAACAAGTATAATATCAAAGTAGCTTAACAAATATTGCTTTTTGAAATTCTTAGTAATAAATTCAAAATAACAAAAACCGATCACACAATCATTGTGAAATTATTTGATAATTTCGTTATTGTGACTTAACATAGAAAACTTTGACAGATTATTCGTTTAACTACCCAAATTGTGATTTGTCCTTCGTCAAGTTGAAATTGCTTTGGCTCGACTTAAGTCCGCATGAATCGTGAACTCGAAAGTCAAACAATATTTATGATTGAAGAAAAAAATTAACAAAATCATACTCGGAGATGCAATCGATAAATTTATCATTTGTTTTTTATAAAATTTCCTTAGTCTACAATAAATAAAATGTACGACTGGGCCACACGAACTTGCTCCTATGTAAAAGACTAGGAATTTCAAAAATGAATGTTATTAGAGAAACTGTTCATAAGCATAAAATTCATTTTTTATGACTAAAAAAAACTTCTTTAGTAGCTAAAGGTAAGAATAGGATGCCATGTGATTCAAGCAAATATAGATTTATGCAAGAACAAAAATTATAAGTCTTTGTAGTGGTTTCTTAAAAAAATATGATTTTATAAACAAAATTTTTAAAACATTTTTTTAAAAAATTTTGGTACGCCAATTTAAAGATTTTATTATTGTTCGAAAAAATTAAATTTACAAAAAAAATAAAATATTGAGCCGTTTTCGAGATATTGAATTTTCCAAAACAAAAATAGATTTTTTTTTCAAAATTCAAAAAAAAACGTTTTTCTTAAAGTTTGAAATGCAATGTTTTTTAAACTTTTTAGAAGCTTCTCTCTACGAAAGTTCATTAAAATCCGTTGTGCTGATAATGAGAAATTCAAAATTTTTAAAAAATCGTTCTATGGTAGGTACAGTCAGTAATATCTTGTTTTCAAATTTTTTTTTTTATTAAATTACAGATATTGAAAAATAATAGAAAGAAAAAAAATGTAAGCAAAATTCTCGGAACCGTTTTCGAGAAAAATACGATTTTCGAAATCCATTTTTTAACATTTTTATGGAGGGTACCGTTATTTTTAGGTAAAATGAATTTATTTTTCTCATATCTTGTAGATTATTTTTCCAAACTTTTATTTATCAAGTTTTAAAAAAATCGAGCATGGGGTTTTCGAAATATTGTGTTTTAAGAAAAAAAAATTGAAAGTTTTTTTAAAAATCAAAAAAAAAATTTTTGCAAAATTTGAATACACAATAATATTAAAACTGCTGGGATGCTTTAGCTTAAAAAAAAATGATCAAAATCGGTGGTACCGTTTTTGAGAAAATCAAAAACAAACAAGTGGGGTACCAAAACTACTCATTTTTTTTGAATTTTTTTTTCAACCATTACCTAGGTTTAACTAAATTAAATTTTTTGAATTTTTTTTTTTAAATCGTCGGGACAGTTTTTGAGAAAAAAAAAATATTTATAAAATTTCGAAAAAAAAATTGTATGGTAGGTACCGTTATTTTTATTCTTAAAAAATCAAATCAAAAAACATCCGGGGGTAAAAAATTAAAACCCATATCTATCAAGTTTGAAGAAAATCGGCCGAGCCGTTTAGCTGTAATCGAACAGACAGACCAACAGACAGAATTGCCAGACCCACTTTTTTCGTCTTCGAATTTTTTTCCGAATGCATAACTTGCCTTATAGTACCTATAAGTCGCAGGTAAAAATAATATCTCAATTCGAGCAAATATCCTCAAACCTAATTTTGAAAATGTAAATTGGTCTTATGTAGATGTGGATGAGACACTACCATTTGTCCCATTTGTGCCTAGATTTCATGTGACATTAGTATATTTGAATTTCGGAAAAATCTCAATTTGATTTGTTTCGAATAAAAACAACGAATAAATTGACATAATATGTCAAACTCTGTAATGCATTTTCACATTTGTTTATCTCAACATTTTACGTGTTTACATTTGACGTGTCTTTAGTTGCTTGTATCGTCTAGTCGGGCATAGAAAAAATGCAAACATATCAAGGAAAGTATTAGATATTTGTTTTTTCATTTCACCGGACTTCAAAGGGAACAAAAAAGTGGGGGAAAATTTCCTCCTCAGCAGCTCGGCATATTAAAAAAAAACAAAATTCATACATGAAATATTTGCATTAATCCGTCGGGGATGTCAAATTAAGGTTAAGTAAAATACTCCTTAACCCCTGGGGAGAGAGCTTAATTATTATTTTCATTCCTTCCCGTTTGCTTATCGATCGTTTATAGAGTTGATACATAAATGCATTTGCCAACACTTTATTTTCTTCACCATCATCAAGCACATTCGATGTCATGTGCCAAACCAATCATATATACATACATACTCGTACATGCAAACATATATCCTTTATTTATTTTAATTTTTTTTCTTCGCTACTGTTCGTCCTTGTTTCTCCCCTCTTTAGTACAAAACAAGTATTTTTTTTTGCTTTTATGTGATGTCCTTTGTTAAGCTTCACGCTGTAATCCATGCAAATTATTCTGTGTAAAAATGAGGTAAAGTTAAGACGAGCAGTAAACGAAGTTGATTTTGTTTATTAATTCATTTTGTACTGTGTGTGAAAAATGGAGTTGGAGTTCGCCCTGTCAGTGTTGGGCATGTGTGAAAAGTAAGAACTACACGGAGAAAAATGCTAGGAATTTCTTCTTTTTAGACAAATATACTTACATAAGTATTTTAGACACTCTTTACTTGTAAAATTTGTATCCAGCCCTTTGTGGGTCTGTCTATGCTTTTCTATGTGCGGATACATATTCAACCGGTAACCGATGTGTATGGTGGAAAGTTGAGTGCTGCCACGTCATCATAGTCGTCCTCTTCAGTCGTCACCTTTACTACCCAACCGCGCCCGATTATTCCACTCGTGGCGCACTGATAATGAGTTGGTGGGAGGAGGATAATTTTTTATTGTGTTCATTCGCCTCATTCTTTGTCATATCCTCTCCACACACCTTATTCTTGTTTCTTTTAACTTGGTTTTGTTTTCTTATTTTGTGTTGTTGTTGTTGTTGTTTTTTCCGCTCATATTTTGTCAGTGATTGGGGATACTGTTGGAGGGGGAGGCTTCGAGCCTGTCCCTAAGAACCCTCCTATAGATAGATACATTTCATGCATAACAGTTGCCTTTTTTTCTCTCTTCATAACATCATTGTCAGAGGGGCAGGGGGTGTAGGAGGTTGGGGTTGAGGGATGGTTCGTGGCGCTTGTCGTCGTCATTTGGGGTTGGGGTAGATGGATATAACTGGTCGTTGATGGTAGTAGTAGTGATGTTGAAAAACTTAAAGGTTCCTGGAAAATTTTGTTAGGTATATCGTTCTTTCATTTTTAAAGAGAAGCGTGTAAGATTTTTCTCCTTCAAGGGTTGCTTTCTATACATTCTATGAAAGAGTTATATTTTTTCTGTTTTTATTATATTTTTTTTTTATTATATTTTCTATGCCTTCTCATCTTTTCTTTGGCAAGTTTTGCGGAAAGTTTTATATGGGTTGATGTGATGTGAGTTCCATTTGAGCACGGGTTGGTTATTGTTGGTTTCTAGGGTTGAAATTGCGATGCAATTAATTCGAAAGCTTTTTTGTTCTTATATACTTATATTTTATTTTACATACATTATAATATACATACCTACTGACAATATATACAAAAAAAAAATGATTTTATTAACTTAAATAAAAAAAAAAAAAAGAAAAAACTAATTAGTTTTGTGTAGGTATCTAGACTAATATTCTCTTTTTTTCTCTTTTCAGGTAAGATTTGAACTTTCAATTTGATTTGCGTAATTGTGTAAATAAGAAACAAAATAAAAAATCCCAGAAATGATTCGATATTATGTAAGTAGAAACTTTTTTGCTATAACCTTTTTATGGTGGAATATAAACTTAGCGTGACATTTTATGTTTGTTGGTGTTTGGGTTGTTATTCTTTAAATAACTAAACTTTTTCCAAGGAATAAAATTGTAGTCCTTTCAGACTTCTTCAAGCATATTGTCTCCTTCTCAGAGATTGGTTTTCTTTTAATCATAACATTATTTTTAATCAAGTGGGTATGCAATTTTTTTTTCAAAATGTTCCTTGAAGTTGAACACAAAATGGCGTCGATATTGACTGTTGAGGGTCTTTAAATTCTTCACTTTCGTGCGGGGATGAAAAATCAATAGGAACACCATTTAATAAATAGTTGCAAATCAGTCGAGTCGGGCATAAATAACTCAAAATCATAGCAACAACTTCATCCATTCTTATTATATCGTTACTAAATTTAAGTAGAGTTTATTGTGTTTAGAGACAACTAAAACTCAAGTCTAAACAATAAACTCTTGTTTAACAATAAACACAGATTAAATTATATTTAAGTTGTTTTTTACTCATCTTAAAAATATACTCGTAAATAATCTTCAAAAGTGATTTTTGTGATACATTAAAAATTATAGTTTGTAATTATGTATATATAAAAATATAGGTTGGTACTTGGAATATGGATACATTTTTATTGGTTTTGATTAGAATAATGTAAAATGAAGTGTAAGAGAATTGAAGATGTAGGAAGTCCACCGAAGCTAAGAGGTAAATCACGACAGGAATATTTTGCCAGCAATTAACACATATGTATGGTAATATAATAACACGTGTGTTAATTGCAACAAAACAACAGATTTATTATTAATTACCACTTAACTAAGGTTTATGAAGGTTTAATGTAAATCTAAGCTCATGTTAATATATATAATATTACGTTTAAGGTTATTAAACAAAAAAACAGAAAGCATGTATTTCTTTTTCCATTTTCGAGTTATCTTTATTTAGAAAACAGCTTCACACTTAAAAGGAAAACATCACCTGTAGGTTGGGTATATGAACTTTTTAATATTTAACTGTTTTATACTTCAATACAAAATTGTAGTAGAATTGTACAGAAATACATTGAAGGCCAGTAGGTACCTAAACAAACAGAACTTTATCTAACGTTCTTATTAAACGTAAACTGTGATTATGATATGTCCCATTGACAAAAAAAGGCTGACTAGCAATTATATGTACATATACATACAGGTATTTTGCAGGCATTATACTCGTACATATGGTTGCCAAATATCAATACAGATTTTTACATTTTCCAATGAAATTAAGGTTGATGCTCCCATTGCTACATATTTACTTATGTTTAAGCAAAACGCTTTTAAGATTGTAAACCTTATTTAGAACAATATCACCACTTAACACCATAAATTTGTCCAACGCTAGATCTCAGGCGCTCTTAACATCTGATATCTTTAGGCAAATTGCACATTAACTCCGTAATAGGTGCCATAACCAAAAGCTTTATACATATGAGACATTCTGTGCGACTTATCGTCCACGATTTCTGCAGAAGCTGCAGAGGAAAAGGAAAAAATTCTTCAACTTCTATGTACATGTTCTGCTCTATCCCAAAGACGATACTTTATTTTGGAAGCCGGTTTTGATTCTCATCGGATTTTCTAAAGCGTTCGACACGGTCAATCACTCAAAGTTGTGTTAAAAACTTTTTCGGTTCTACAAATTCTCTTCAACTGCAGTCCAATTGGTCTCTTCGTATTTAGCAGGTCGACAGCAAGCGGTTGAATTTAATAAAGCTCTGTCTTATTTTTTACCACTTACAAGTGGAGTTCCCAAGGGATCAATTTTGGGGCCACTATTATTTTCGCTCTACATAAATAAACTTCCTACAGTTATATAGAACTGATCCATCTGCATGTATGCAGATAATGTTCAGATGTATTTATACTGTCCTTTAGGGATTATCGAATATTTTTTAAGCTGTGTAAATGAAGATTTAGAAAAGATCGTACAGTGGTCACAAAACTTAAACATTATACTTAATCCAAAAAAGTTTAAGTGCCTAATAGTACCTACAAATATTCTTGACCTTTCTTAATTTCCTCCAATAACTTTAAACGATTCTTCATCAATGAAATTTGAATCTTGGAGTTATTTTTAATAGAAACTTGCCATGGAAAGTTCACATAGGCTATATAGCTAGCAAAACATATGGTGTGCTCCGTGTTTTATGGGCAATACAGCACTTCATTCCTACTAACATTCGTACATTGCTCTCCAAAAGTCTAGTACTTCCGTTACTGAATTACGGCTGTGAAATGTTCGATAAATTTGGTTTGGTTATGAAAGGATATGGATATGGATTACATCGCTACGATAGAGTATCTCACTTCGCTCTATTGTTGCTAAATATGGCAATCTACATCTTCGTGCATTTTCGCTCTATGGTCTTGTTTTCGGATATTCTTTTAGCCAATAAACCTTTATCTCTATTTAATGAACTTCGATTCCTAACATCAAGTAAGAATAAACATTTTATTCATCCTCGCTTTAATTGTTAAGCTTCCGACCGTCAGTTTCTTGTAATTTAAATGCGACAGTAGAATTCATCGGCTCTAGAAATCAGAAAAATTAATAGAACTATTCAAATTAAAAATTCATTTAAATAATTTGTAATTTTGCTTTAATTCTGCTATTAAACTGAATTTTTAACGTTACATTGACAAAGTAGCTTCTAAATAAAATCTTTTATTTAGCTTTTACTTGATTATAAGATATTATATCTTACTGTGTATGTTTTCAAATTAAAGTTCTGAAATACGCAGTCCTTTACGCTTGATTAAGTGCTCAAAATGGTTCAGCGAGTAGCGAAAAACTCCCTTAGATTCATTTGGCATCACATTGGACCAAAATTTGGTCTAAATGTGTCGGTTCCCATTCGGCAGCCACTTTAACTTAATCTTACCTTACGAAATTGATCAATCGCAGACCAATTTGTTATCAATCGTCAATATTTTTGACAAACTGCCTATTTATTTCAGATTTAAGATCTATTGTGAATTATTATATAGTTTTGACAGCCATTGTTATTTATCAAGCTTTAAATCAATTGTAAATTTATAATTGAAATATATTCTTGTTTTATTTAGGGTTAAATTTTTCAATAGAATCATGTTTGAAGAAAAAAAACATCCGAATAAATTTCAGTGAAAACTGTTTGCTGCAACCTGTTAATTTTGTCTACTTTGTCATACTTGCTGGAGGATTTCGTTGAATTGATTCATATATTTAAATGATTCTGAATTCATTTTAAGAATGATTTATTTATATTAATTTTTGTATATAATCGAATTCAAATGGCATTCACAATGAGTGATATGGGATTTTATCAAAAGTTGTTCTTCGCTGAATGGAAGAGTGTAATGCGATTTGCCTCAGTTATTGTTCGAATGGATTGCCTTAAGTCATTTAAACTTGTTGTTTTCCTGTTTGCCATAATCCCATAAAAGAAAATTAGGTACATTATAAGGTCTGAAGAGCATGGAGTCTTAACGAAATATATTACATACAAATTGATCTAAACACAGAAACTATCCAACGAAATCACAAAAATTTCATGCCGTGAGCTGAATTGACATTTCATGAAATATCCATTCACAATTGTTACAATTCCTTCAATATTAATAAAATAAAATGTTTCATTATGCATTCGCAATAAAAACAATGTCTATCGATTGATAAATTCTTTTCGTTTATCAATCGATTTAATATTTGTCAAACTTAATATGCATAGATCCACGTTTAAACTAAACATTAAAACAATTACTAAGTAAAATAATTGTACTTGTAACCAAAATGGCAACTACAAACTGACCTCCAATAAAACAAATACTTAATACATGTTGGGCTCAAATGCAAACAAATGTGGTTAAATCGATGTATATAGATACGATATACCTTTCGTATTAGGTATGTAGGTACGTACCTATAGATTTTTTCAAAAGGCTTACAAATACTTTTACTAACAACCATGACTTACCGTTATCCATCGTACTCATAAAACAAGGCAATGTAGAATGTTGGTATACCAGTATAGACTATAGGGACAATTCACAATCGGTGCATTCAGTCAAAGAGTGATAAGTGAATATTTTTCCTGTTTATTTTTTTTTTCTTTTTCTGTTATATCATATACTTACTATTCCCCCGACCCGTTTATTGTCCGCTGATGGGAATGGGGAGCAATACGGTGGACAAAAACGAGAACCAAAAGGCATAGCATATAATATATATCAACAACTGCAGTCGGCCATGTTTATTTTAACAAGCATAATAGTATATATGTATGTACTTTGGTATAAGTAAGTTTTCGATTGGAATAAAGTGCGGCATATTTAGTTGCATCGTCGCACTAACTTTAAAAAAAATTTATCTTCAATAAGTCTTTTTTTTTTCTATAAAATCACCAAGCAGATGAGCCAGATAAACAAAGAATACAAAAGGTAGGAGAGGAGAGAACGGCTGGAGGTATAAAGCAAACAAAGACTAAATCATCTTGAAAATGCATAAGAACAAAATATATTAAAAAAAAGGGAGTAAAAAACAAATTAAATTGATACACATGTATAGGTACCTACATATAAAACGAGAGAAATAAAAAAGATACACATTTATTAATTCAGTTTTTGCATCCATAAAATGGCTGTATGTAAGTTTGTACAGCAAAAGAAAAAAAACCGCAGCCATTTTGATTTTTTGTTTGTTATCTTCCATAGATTTGATGATGACATAAATGAAAATATCCATCTATATGTAATGTACTTGCAAAAGTACAAAACGGTGTTGTATGTATGTATGTACTTGCACAATGTACATATATGTATGTATATATGTAGGTACGAATGTTAAAATTGAGTTTTCTTTTTTTTTTTTTTTTAGCTGCATAAACTTTTTGCTTATTGCTCCTCTTCTTCTCTATACGTCTTTTTCGTTTGAGTTTTGTGTATAACCATCGAGCTGTCGTCGCCATTGTGTGACTCTCCTTCTATTCCCTATTGCGCTGCCCCTCCGAACGTCCACCCAATCATCCTCCCCATACTTCCTCCGTGCCAACTCATTTTTCTGACTTTGCAAAGACACAAATTCCGTTCAAATCGAACCGAGAAATTCGCTTAAAATCTGCGAAATTGTACATGAAATTCGAAATTCACTCGCTGCTGCTGCTGCTGCTGTCGTCGCCGCTGCCGTCGCGTCGCACCGCATCGCACACGTAATAGGTAGACCCGGGTATACCTAGCTAGTGGTATCTAGATATGTATGTCTGCACAACAAAACAGCACCCTGATGATGATGGTATGTCTATCTATAGATATCTAAGGTGAATTTGTGTACATAAGTTTATAAGTAAAAACCAAAGCAAAGTATATTCTACAACAACAACATATTTCTTCATTTTGGTATACTTCTCCGAGAGTCGTGGCATATTTTTACATGAATTTTATTCCTTTTTTCCATATAGCTACATACATATATCCATATCTCTAAGCAAACGTCAAGCGCTTGACAACAACCTACACAGAAGTTGTATGAACCAATCTATCTACGTATTTAAAAAACAAAATATATACATATATATCTAATGGATATTAATATATTTTTGGATTCCAATATTATTGTGGGGCTTTCATGTTGCAGTTATTTAACTGGAATAGTAGTTGGGTGGTGATTGCATTTCAGTTTTCCGTGAATTTCTTAAAATTCTCCATTTTTCAAGTACAGAGCAATTGATTTGGAAAGGGTTTGAAGGAAAATGCAAAGATTCATATTTAGGTAGGATGATTTTTGGATCTGAAAACAGCCGCAGTAGCTTTGTGCTTAAGTGACCAATCGGTCCGCAGCATTAAGCTAAATTAACGAAAGAAAATAAGCTTTCTGATTTTTCAAATGGACAAGTCCAGCATCAGATCTTTCTTTTTACTTATGAAACGCCTTTTAAACGAGAAGGCTACAGAGACCACATTTTGGTGTTTAAATAATAAGAAAAGGGCAGCGTTCTCTATGTTCTTCACTTTTCTAAGCATTATAACGATAGTCGTTTCAATAAAATTCCAATTTTCGTTTCTAGAGCCTTGTCATTTTACTGGCGTTTTAGTAAAACGACTATCGGAATAAGGGTGATTGCCTAACAGTCGGCTCTGTAAAATTGGAAGGTAAGATAAGGGTTATGTAAAGCTTGGAGTTCGTCTTACACATGAAGAATGTTTAACCCATTTGTTCGCCAAACTGCCAGTGGTTTTCTAGAATAAACCTTCGTTGGATCTCGACTAAGGTCTCGTGCGTGGAGTTATTGTAAACATCTTAACTACTTCAAAGTTTCTGTTTTGAATAGAGACATTTCAGTCTAGACGTTCTTAGACATCATAATACCATATGTTGCTGGCTGGGTAAAACGTCTACACTCTCGATTTGTTTCTTACTTCTAACGCTGATAAGATACCATAACAGTAAACTCTCCATTCGACACTTCGGATCATTCTGAAATATCAGCCAATTTCTCGTGTCCTATTCATCCAGTTATTAAAGTGAAGCATTCCACTATAAGACCGTTTGACAATACGAGAAAGCCAATTGGGACGGTCAAAATAGCTTTTTTTTTAATTTTTAACCGGTCACTATGTTTCCTCGATAGTGATGATTATGCCAGTATTTCTATGGTCACAGAAGTGATTTTTCTTGAGATGAGTAATTTTATTCCAAACAGAATTAAGAGTATAAAACCTAACCCTCGGCTCGAAACAATCTGTGAAGAAGCTATCAGGTTGAGAGAAGTAAGTTTCCGCTCTTACAAAGTTAACCCAATTGAGGGAAACATGGCTAAAAATTAAGACAAAAAAATCCTGCAATATCCCAAAGGCAGTAGAAATTTCTGGTAATTCGTCAACAACGTACACAATTCAACTTCATCTTCGGTTCCAACGCTCATCTAAAATGATAACCCAATAACTAGCTCTTTTGATGAGCAAATCTTTTTGGAGATCATTTTGCTGCTAGCTCTACGTTGCCTCATATCATCATTATCCCACCTGTACTTGAGAATGGGACAGATATATTTCCGCACTCATACAGTTGAAAGAGCGCGATCTTGATACAAACAAATCTGCTAATCCTGATGATATATATAAATACCTCCCATTCTTCTGAAGAGGTGTTATACATCGCCTGGCATTGCGTAAGCTTTTCCATCTGAAATCTTCCCTAGAAGATGAAAAACAGCATTTGTCGAGCCTATTTCTAAAAAAGGCGACCCATCCTCGCCCTCTTCCTATCGACCAATGCCCCTTAGAACCCTTATTTCCAAGGTCATGGAATCGCTGATAAATCATCAGCTCAAGAAATATCTCGAAGATCGAAAGCTTCTTAGTGACCGGCTATACAGCTTACGCAGCTATTTTTTTACTGGTGATCTGATGGCATATCTCACTGAAGAGTGGAGCAGCTTTACATTGTTTTGGAGAAAGTAAAATTATTGCGCTTGATATTTCTAAGGGATTTTATAGAGTTTGGCACCAGGCTCTCTTATCGAAAATGCGTGCGTTTGGTATCAATGAAACCCTTATTCTTTGGATTCGAAATAACCTTCCAGATCGTTCAATACATGTTGATCTGATCTTCACAAAATAACTACTGGTGTTCCCAAGGGCTCTGTACTGTCTCCGACGCTCTTCCTCATTTTTATAAATGATCTCTTGTCTGACTTCTAATCCATATCGTTTTGCGATGATTCTACCTTTCTCCATTTATTGTATAGAATTCAAAACAAATCTATAAATCTGTAGGAAACAGGGCAATCAAAGAATCATTCCCATCTCTCGAAGACCGTCAGAATGTTTGATGTATTTTCTTGTTTTATCGCTTCTTCCACAATCAATGCTCACTCGAAGTAGCCAGTTGCATTCCTCTCCTTAGACAGTTCACCCGTGATACCTGCTTCGCTAGGAATGCTCATCAGTTCACCCTCGAGCTTGATTTTGGGTGTAAAGTCAAATACAGAGATTCGTTTTTTGGTCGCACAAAACGAATATGGAACGGCACGTTTTTCCCTTGCCATTTCAATTTGCAAGCATTCAAGACCAATGTTCACCGACACTGTCTCCTCGCTTAATTTTCCCATCACCCGTGGTGTGGTAAACATTATAAGGGTCCCGCAATAAACCTTTGAGGGTATGTGTATTATAAAAAATAAAAAGTGCCTCTTATCTAAACTGTTCGTATTCGGCAGACAATTCAGGGCACCCCCCAAATGGTTGATAGTTCTCAAGTACCAAAGAAATCGAAGATGTGAAATTATAACTACTAACCGAACAATGGCGTAAAATAAGTACAAATCAGATTTGATTTGAAGGAATTGACGAATTCTGAAAAACTGTCAACTTTGTCGTCAAAAAACATAGTTCATGTATTTTCAAGACAGCGGTTCTTTTTTTGTAAGCATTTCTTAGCGGTTTAAAGCATTCGGACAGTACGGAATTATTATTATTATTAAACATCTGAAATATACAATTGAGAACTCTCAGCTAACAATAATTTAATACAAATATGCGCCTTTGCCTGACACAAGCACAATTTTATTAAATTAATTTTTTTTTATTAAGAATACCTAGTGTGTGATCCCATTATATAAGAAAGATGTTTTTTTTTCTCAAAATTGCAGAATGTGCTCGAGCACCTACATGAATAACTGTCGAGTAGATACATAGGATTTTTTTTATATAACCCGGGGATGCATTCGCGGTGCACTTCGCATGAATATACTATAAGCATCCCCTTGGAATAGCAGCGCAACCCACTTTATGTGGGCCCTATTGTGCATAGTGCCCTGTGCAAAAAAAAAGGACTTCTTATTCCGCCTGCTCTGCAGATATAAGTCTTTGTGCTGCTGCTTATACTCTCCGCAATCGTGTCGGTGGCGTCTATGCTGCCTTGGTAAAATACTGCAGCTTATTTCATAGAATATTGATGTTTAACTTTGTGTTTTCATTTTCACTCTTTTTCTGTTCTTGTTCCATCTGGAATTTTTTTTTTGTATTTATTTTTTCCCTTAAAGGGTAAGTATTGGCTCATGAAAAAGGCTTAGTATAGACGGAACATTTTAAACGATCTGAGACTGTTAAGAGGCCATGAATTCATGTAAATAAATTAAGCTCATCAAAGAGGTTGAAGTAACTCTCCTTTCATTTTATCTGTCAAGCTTAAAAGAAAATTTGAAGCCTAACAGCCAGAAATCTTTGGCTCAAATTTTGCTGGTGGAAATGGGACAATAGATGTATGTTACTCCCTTACTTCTAGCTTAGAATTGTGGGTTCTTGCATCCCGTCTATGCAAATACTGCCCTAGCAAAAAATTAATGTAATTATGATTTTATTGGCTACAACTTTCGTGCCAACGACTTTTCCGCTTATACCATTATTTCCAAAGATACAAATCAATGCTCTCTTTCCATGTGGGGGGTTTGTCCAAGATCATGGATTCCTAAAAACTTTGACTAAACCTTAAAAGTCATCTTTTAGATATGAATAAAATTATCAAAGATCCTAAGTTCTTAAAACTTCCCCATTTCCCCGTCTTTAGATACCTTAGTTTTTTGGTTAGGAACGGCTTTAAATATGAAACTACCGTTTTCTTTTTTCGCGTCCAAAGACTGCCTTTTTGTTGAAAAATTACATGGTGTAAATTTCAGGCTAATCGGTACGTAAATAATAAGAATTTTCGAAAAAGAAGCGACTCCAGCGCCACCAAGGGAGCTTACACAAATAAATTAATACAATCCAGAGCACCTCACAAACAAATGGTCAGACATACATACATTCCCATCAACATTTTTATAAATTAAGATAATAAAATTCTCTTCAGAACTCTCTCTGCTAAGAACTTGTCATGTTTTGAATGTTTCAAAATGTTTCCAACATATGACATTTATGGTATGCCATTTACTAAAATAGATAATGAATAATTCACAATAATTTTAATTATTGTGAGCAGAAATGTGCGACTTTTGTGTGTTTTTTTTTTTTTTGGTGAGTGGATGATGGGGGGGGGGATACATGAGAAGAATTTTATTCATGGTTGGTTCAGGTTATGTTTTTTTTTTTTTATTTTGTTTTGCAATTCACTCCAGTTATCCCCCACACTGTGAGCTTTATAAAGCTCAAGAGAGTCATCGAGGAAGGATAATTTTTTTTTTTTCGTCGGTAGGACGAAACGGATGATGTTGCTGTTGTGTGATGTGTTGTGTATGGGGCGCGCAAAAGGATGCTTTAAAAGTGATGGCAAACAAACCTGAAATTTTCTCCTCCTGATTTTCGAGAAGAGTCTCTCGCCTAGTTTAGCTAAAAAACAAGTGAAAAATTCAACTCAGGAAATTAAAGGAAAAACGTTTTCCCATAGCCATTTCACTTCCGTTGCACCGCCATCATCGTCATAGTTTTCGGGTTACATTTGTGTGTACAGAACGAGGCTTAGCTTGGGGTTCGATGCGGATTTTGAAGGCTGGTGGTGGGTGGTGGGTGGTGGATCGTGGGTGGCCAGCTCCAGTTAAATGTGTGTAGGGCAGGGGGTTAAAGAAGACGAAGGATTGGTTTGAATGTTTATGTGTAAAGCTTACATATTTAGGCGTTAAAGATTTTTCCAACTATAGTAGGTACCCTATGAGTGAAAAGGGATGGAATGTTGTGTAAGTAAGGCTAGATGATGAGCTGTAGTGGTGTCGTACATTCGTTCGTATTGTTGAATTCAGAGGTTGGGTGAAAAAGGAAAGCCGAAAGTGGGTGGAGGTATAGAAATATAAAGTCGGATGTTGAAGGTAGTTTGAAAATATCAGTTTTTGGTTAAAGGTTTTGCACTCTCTCCAAAAGTACATAATAATAAATAGGCATATGCTTTGCTGTTGTATGCATGTGGTATATAGATTTGTTTTTTGTTTGTACATACATAGAAGGAGCTGCATACATAAATTTAATGCGTTTTCTATTTGAAAGTTAAGAACGAGAAAGAATAGTCGGAACTGCGTTTCGAAGAGATGTAACAGAATACAAAGAAAAAAAAATCGAATTGTTAAGGAGTATGAAACTCCTGCAGTGACACAAGTTTGTAAATATGTGCGGAAAGCTTTTTCGTTCTGTAAATATTTACTTTCAATCATAGATATAATAGCAAGAAAATTCTACGGAAAACGCATTTCAATTTCGAAATGTGCATGTATCTCTAGAGAAAACAAATTGTGTTATATGTATGAACGCACATAGTAGATAAGTATCTTGGAGCATATTATAATTACAAATAATTACTTTGGTATGTAGGTAGATACATAAATTCATAGTTAAACAACCGAGTGATTTAAGCTGAATTTATATAGTATTGATTTGTGTCTGTAATCCTTTCCAAAAAAAATGTCTGTTGCAAAAACTTACTCTATAAAATGTACGTATGTCGATAAAACTGAAAATTTCAGCAACTTCTACAAGGCATCTAATTTTGTTTTTGAATTTCGTTTTTACTAAATAAAAAAAATGATTTTGAGTGATGGACCTTAACAATTTTTTGTGTTAAGTGAAAAAGATGCCGCCAGTGTTGATTCACATTTGTGCCCGTTTTATCGCATTTTCCATGACTCCGCAAAATTTTCGGTGATGACTGTTTGCATTCCTGTCGAATATTCTTCTGCGATTGTCAGAGGCTTGTTGGCATAAACCCGCGACTTCAAGTAGCCCCAAAGAAAGAAGTGTGGGATGGTTACATCGTGTGATTTGGCATGTCCAGCAAGATTACGCGACCAGGCACGTGCTGTGTGTGTGGTTGCACCGTCTTGTTGAAACAACATGTTCACCAAGCCCCGCTCATCCGATTCCGGCAGTAAGAAGTCGTTCTTCACAGCCATGTAACATTCGAAGTAACAGTGACCGTATTTCCGATGGCGTCCTCAAAAAAATACGGGCCACTCACTCCTCCCGCGTGAACGCCGCACCACACAGTGGTTTGAGTAGATGTAATGGCTCTTCGAGCATCACACGTGCATTTTCAGTGCCCCAGAAATGAAGGTTTTGCTTATTGACGTAATCGCTTAAGTGGAAATGCAGCTCGTCGCTCACGATGATTTTCGACACAAAATCGTCCTCTTCGTTATTGAGATTTATAATGGCTTGACAGTAATTCACACGCGACAGTCGGTCAGCAGGGAATATGTGTACCTAAGTTTTTAACTAAAATTCGCTGTAGGGTCTGTCTGGTGATGTACAATTGCGTGACTCGTTTTCTGGTTGATGTTTCTTTATTCTCAGCGACATAAGCAACCAAAGCTGCGATATTCTCGACCGAACGACCAGTCCGGTGGCGGCATGTTTCCCTGTGGTTCCAGTCTGTTTGAGACAAGTAGTTGACACGAAACTAAAGGGTTTTCCAATAAGAGGTGTTATTTTGATATTCAAAGAAAAATGGCATTTTTGGAGATAAATGATCGGATGTTTATTTCATTATAAAGAGGAAGGTATGCCGTTAATAATGGAACACAACATCAGCCAAATGGCCGCCAAGACCACGCTTACAGGACCATATCCTTTTCATGAAATTTTCCATAACCAAATCGCAAAGTGGCTGCCCTATGTCCTCGATAGCCTCACGAATTTCATCTTTGAGGTCTTGAATCGACGCTGGGCTGTTGGCGTAGACCTTATCTTTCACGTGGCCCCAAAGGAAGAAGTCGCAAGGTGTTTGTTGAGAATCGACACACGAATAAAAATATTTATTGAAAAGAACATTTATACAATAGATTAATCGGTCAAAGATAAACATAGAAGTATAAGCTTTTCTTAACAAGTAGAAATTATCAAAGTATTTATGTAGCTTTTAACACTCCCACTCATAAAAACATTTGAAAACCAAATTTAAACATTCTTTAAAATATTCTGCAGTAAATAATGAAATACTAACAAATTTAAATTTAACTAGAATACATAAAAGAACAAAACAAAAATTAGTTCAAACTACTCTTCTAGGCCAAGTTGAAGAATGTTTGATTTGAACTTCATTGTTGACAATGGTTTGGTAAAAACGTCTGCCAGTTGGTCTTCACTTTTGACATATTCGACCATAATATCGCCTTGCAAATCTTGCTTTATTAATATGCTTTGTTCGATGATGGTATTCTGGATTTTTAACTAGACGTATGGTACTTTGGTTGTCACAAAATATTTTTGTACCACTATCTTGCTCAAATCCAAGTTCCATGAGTAGTCCACGAATCCAAATTGCCTCTTTTGTACCTTCACATAATGCAACATATTCTGATTCGGTTGTTGATAAAGTAACATGTGATTGCCGTTTACTTTTCCACGTTACTACACCATTTCCTATCATGAAGATGTATCCAGTGATCGATCGACTGGTTTCAACATCTCTGGCGTGGTCAGCATCCGTATAACCAATTAAATTCCAGTTGTCTGAGCCATATGTTATTCTTAATTGTCTTGTCTGAATCAGATATTGAAATATTCTTTTGATTGCCCTCACGTGTAACTGGCTGGGTTTCTCCATAAACCGGCAAACTTCTCCCACTGAATATGCAATGTCTGGTCTTGAAACGGTTGCAGCAAACATAAGTGATCCACAAGCCTGGCGGTACGGGAACGAAATTTCGTATTTGCTATCATTCGACTTTACCAAAAAGGTACCAACATCAGCGGGTGTAGATACCGACTTAGAGTTTTCCATGTTGAATCTATGAAGTATTCGCTCTATGTAAGATGCTTGTCCAATGCTTATGGTTTTTAAGGTACGGTTCCGTTCAATTTCAAGTCCCACGTAGTAGTGCCCATCACTTATCGTAATTTTAAACATTATTTGCAACTTCTTGATCAGGTCATCAATTGCACTTTTGTTGCAAGACAAAACTAATCCGTCATCAACATACAATAACAAAATTACCTTTTCAGAAGAGTCGGAACTAAAAAATACACAAGGCTCAGATTGTGATTGTTTCATATTACATCCCTTAATGAAATCAACAAATTTTGAGTTCCATTGACGTGATGACTGTTTCAAGCCGTATAGACTTTTCTTCAAGCGACATACTTGACCCTTTGTACAGTTTATTCCATCTGGGACCTTCATGTAGATTTCTTCGTCCAGGTTTCCATTTAAGAAAGCTGTTTTGACATCGAATTGAACGATCTCCATATCGCAAATAGCTGCTAATGCCAAAACACACCTGACTGAATCATAACGTACAACCGGGGAAAATGTTTCAGTGTAATCGATGCCTACACTCTGCGAATATCCTTTTGCCACTAACCGCGCTTTGTATTTTAGGTCTTCATTTGGCGTCACCTTCAGCTTGAATATCCATTTGCAGCCAACTACGTTTCGGCAATGCTTCGGTTTTTCAACAACATCCCATGTCTGGTTCTCGTGTAACGATAGAAGTTCTTCTTCAATTGCCTTTTTCCATTCCAACGATTGATCTGACTTCATTGCTTCTTCGTATGAGGATGGTTCAATAAACATTGCTAAGCAACCAAGCTCAGCATCATATGGAACAGTTTTCTTGGGATTTCTACGTAAGCTTCTTTCATTGTCTTGTCCATTTTTGATTTCATCAGCCTGTGTTTCTTTTGATTCTACCTTTTTGTCTTTCATGTCATCTGTTATAGAATCTTTATTGGATAAATCAATATTGTTGCATTCATCTTCATAAAACTCATCGGTGAAAGAAAAGTACTCCTTGCTTATGAAATGTTCATTAAATTTAACATCACAACTGAATAAAATCTTCTTGGATTCTGGATCATAAAGCCGATAATTTTTATTTGAAGATTCGTAACCAATTAGATGAACTCTCTTTGTCTTTGGATCCAATTTCTTTCTATTGATGTTCTTTGGAATATAAGCAAATCCAACAGTTCCAAAAACTCTTAGATGATCCAGCTGAGGTTTTTCTCCAAACCAATGTTCGTAAGATGTCTGATTGGTATCTTTTGCAACAGATGTCCGGTTAAGAATATAAACAGCAGTTCTTATAGCTTCCGACCAAAGTGACTTTCCTAAGCCACTTGAAATCAGCATGGTCCGTGCAGATTCTTGAACAGTTCTATTGTCTCTTTCAATAAAACCATTCTGCTCAGGAGTGTATGGGGCAATGCGTTCTATACTGATTCCAGCTTTTGCCAAAATTGATAAAACCTCTTTGTTTATAAACTCTGTCCCATTATCACAACGTATTCTCTTTACAGTGCAGTTCCATGCATTTTTGCATAGTGCCAAAAACTCTTCAAGGAATATTGGTACTTCAGACTTCTGTTGCAAAAAATAGACAAATCTGAACCGCGTTGCTTCATCTTTCAATAGCATAAAGTAACGAACTCCACCTATTCCAACAGTTTCCATTGGCCCACACAAATCAACGTGAATACATTCGCCTTTCACTAAAGCACGCTTGTTCTGACTAAGAGGGTGTGATACTCGATGCATCTTTCCAAGTTGGCATTCCTCACAAAAGAAATCTGTTTGATTCGTTAATTTGACACCTCTTACCAAATCTTTTGAGCACAAGGACTTGATGCTGGCAACATTGACATGTCCTAAACGTCGATGCCATTGCTGTAGAGAACATTCTGAAGCTTTGACACTTGTCGAGATACATGCACGTTCCACTTGAACATTTCTAAACGCCATTCTGACTAAACCATTGACATCCATGTAACCTGTAGCAGATAAACTTTTACTCTCCTCATTAACGACTATGCATCCTTTCTTAGTGAATTTTGTTTCAAAACCTTTCTTTGCCAATTGGACGATAGAAAATAGATTCACTTTTGCTTTTGGAACATAGCGCACGTCTTCAATGATTCTTTTTACCCATTTTCCATCAAGCCAAGCTTCAATTTCGATCGAACCAATTCCTTCGATGTCTAGGGTCTCATCATTTGCAATTTTTACACCCTTAAAAGCTCCTTTAGATGAAAATTTAGTAAACCAATCTTTTCGAAAGGTCGTGTGCCGAGTTGCTGCTGAATCTGCTAACCACAAGTCAGAATAGTCAGCTGATAGAATGTCGTCCACTATAGCGTAAGCAACTAGTTTACCACCTCTACGATTGCTCATACTATTGCTACATCTGTTGTCATTTTTATTATCTGGACAGTTTCGTTTCCAATGGCCCACCTGGCCACATAAATGACATGCTGACTTATCTTTTCGCTCACTTTTATGTAGCTTCTTCTTCTTGAATGTCTGTTTGGCGCTAAATGCTGCTTCGTGTGTCCTTAAATCTCCGCGCTGTGTTGTGTCTCTTTCTGCTTTTTGTATTTGATCTTCTTCCAGCTGTAATTTCGATAAAAGAGTTTCCATAGTACGACATTCCTTGATGTTATACCAAACGGTACGGAAATTTTGGAATCTTGGAGCCAAACTGCTAATTATACGACACATTTTCAAATTATCGGATAATTTCTCTCCTTGGTCCTCCAGCTCCGATGCAATCTGACGTACTTTTGAAACATGTGATGTAACGGATTCATCTTCGGTCATCTTAAGACAGAAATAATCTTCGTACAACATCATTACTCGGACGTCACTCTTCTTTTGATGAATACTTTCGAGCATTCCCATCAGCTCATTTGATGACTTGCAGTCCAAAACGTACGAGGCTTGCTCTTGGTCAATCGATGCAAATAATATTGCCATCGCCTTACCATCACGTTGCAACCATTTACTCTGGACTTCTGCATCTTCACTATTATTTGGCTTCGCATTTGTTCCATCTACAATTCCTAATAAATCATGGCTTCGGAGAACTGCATTCATTTGAAATTTCCAACATCTGAAATTTGAAGAATTTAAACGATGTGAAATTATAGAGTTCTCAACCGCTTTTGTATCCATCGCTGCGTCCTTAAGCTTTTTTTTAATCAATCCAAAAAAAAGAAATAAAACTTCGGTTAACTGGGCTCATAACCTGTTGAGAATCGACACACGAATAAAAATATTTATTGAAAAGAACATTTATACAATAGATTAATCGGTCAAAGATAAACATAGAAGTATAAGCTTTTCTTAACAAGTAGAAATTATCAAAGTATTTATGTAGCTTTTAACAGTGTTAAATCACAAGATCTCGGTGGCCAATTGTGATCACCTCTTCGAGAGATAACACGGTCCGGAAACTTTTCCCGTAAAAGATCGATGGTTTCATTGCTTGTGTGGCACGTAGCGCCGTCTTGTTGAAAGTAAACGTTGTCCAGATCAATACCATCCAATTCAGGCCATAAAAAATCATTAATCATCTCTCGACAGCGCAATCCATTGACCGTAACTGTTGCTCCAGCCTCATTTTCGAAAAAGTAAGGTCCAATAACCCCGCGGGACCATAAACCGCACCAAACAGTCACGCGTTGAGGATGGAGAGGCTTTTCAACAATAACTCTTGGGTTTTCCGAGCCCCAGATGCGACAGTTTTGCTTGTTGACGTAGCCTCCGAGGTGGAAATGGGCCTCATCAGTCAAGATGATTTTTCGATGAAATTCCGGTTAATTTTCATGCATTTCAAGGACCCAATTTTAATAATTTCAATGCGTTGTTGAAGCGTGTATCGTTCCATTTTTATTAATAGCGTAGTTTCTACTTGTCAAATGTCAAAAAATGACAGCTTCAAAAGTGACAGCTACCGAAATAGCGGGCTATTCAAAAAAACACCTCTTATTGGAAAACCCTTTATTAGGAAATCGCCGTCGAAATTCAGGCTGCGCTTACACCACCGACCTATAACTGGTCAAAAAAATCGAAACAGTAATTCCACGCTCTTACGGAATATATTGCTCCATTGCTTGTGTTTGTATACTGCAGATGTCTAGTTCAGAAATGTCAAATATGATTGACGTACGATGTCATTGCCAAAAATTATAACATTTTGCGATAGGGTGATCAATTTTGCACCACCTTGTAGATACGTGTATTCATGTCAACTTTTTATCATGGAGTAAAAGATGCCATAAAATTCAAATAAAACTAGTTGTTAAATGTCTAAAAAGGGCTAAACAAATAAATGGTCCCTCGAGCCGGAATTTGAAAGCAGGTTTAATGTTATTCGGAAAGATTTTATGAATATGGGATGTAAGATGATTATTGGCCTAGAGTTAAAGGAAATGGACTAGTTCGAAATATTTCTGAATATGCTTATTTCAACTTTTTTTTTTTTTAAACATGATTGACATTTCCTTTTTACTTATGTTTATCATAAGTAATAAATATTGGATAGATACGTTGAAAAAAATATAACTTGAAATTCAGAACTTACTACCATCTGTATGTCAACCTACATCCTAAACCGCTAAAGTGGTGTTCTGCTTATAATTTTGATCAAAACTTTCTCTCTATTTGTAGCTTTAGTTCAATTTTTGTGGGAGATCAAAACTGCTCTAGGAGTTCATTTTCAAATATTATATATGTATAAGCCCAATTTCATGTTGTTTTTACAATTTTCTTTGAAATAATCCATTTTGTTACACATACAAATCTGTATAATTCTAAGTAACTTGAACTATCTGTCCAAGTTGTGCATTTTATTTTCTAATTATTTTTTAATTTAAAAAAAAACAAAAGACAACAGCCTTTCTAATTCAAATATTTCGTTTCAATTTACAACGTACTTACGAGTACATACTTTCATTTGGCTTTTGGTCACCATTGTGCCTGCATAAATTAAAATTTCACCATATCTCATGCGTATCAATCAAACTATATACACTCAAAGTACATATACATTCATATATATTGTAGATACAAAAAATATTTACTGAAATTAAATGAGATAAAAGAAATGTAGTTCAGAAACCACTTCATACCATATAGTAAGCTATACATTTACCAATGAATTTTAAGAGCAATACAGTGGCTACACAAATACCATATTGAAAGAAAATTTCAAAACAATAACTGACAACACAACATGGCTGACAAAATAGCAAACACACAAAAAAAAAATACCAACAGATTTACTAACTAAATCTACCATTAATCTATGGTATTCACCCCCGCATGATGCCCGTCTCCTGGTTTCCATCGTCATAGAAAAATGCAATTGTGTCGGGTGTGGTTCAGTGATGCTTTCTCACCTCTTTTTCTATATTTCTCTTCTTAATGGTTTGCCTGATGATGCTGGCCAGACCATCACTATTCTTCAATGTTTTCTCTTGCATTTATCTGCTCGCTTTATTGCAATGATAGCTTTTTTTCTGTATATATACGTATCTTTTCAATGATGGCGAAATTGTATAGTGTAAATGGGATGAAGTGAACAAAAAAAAAATAAAAAAAAAAATACACACATATTTATCACGTACTTATGTATGTAGAAAACGACAGAAATATACTTACTCTTAAACGAGGCCGTAGCTGAAGATTTCTGCGCCCCGGTTAGGAAACATACAAGAAAAGGAAAACCATTTCTTCGTGAGGATATTTCTGTCTCAAGTAGATCACGGCCGTTTTCGAAGACGTCAAATTAACGTGAATGTGATTGTCAAATAATCGTTATTTCTTGACGCAGATATTGCTATCATGAAATATGCAATCGTCGAGCTTGCTCTGTTTGATTTAAGTAAATCAATTTTCTTGCAAACGCATTTGAAGTTTACGAACACACTCTCTGGCTTATCGATATTTTTGTCGTCAAATCGATTTTTGTTTACTTCAGAGTTGCGCCGCAAATGATGTTATCGAACATAATATGACTTTATCAAACATTATTATTTATCGAAAAATAGTGCTTATACATACAAATTTCGTTTCGTGTTTTCGTCAGTTGACTTTTGCTTTAAGGACATCTTGAAATTGCATTTTTGACGTAAATCTGTGAATGGAATATTTAAATATTCGTATGTTGAAATATAACGCCACATGCCGGGATGATATTTTTAAACCAACACCTCTAGGTCAATCTAATAACAATGCTAAGTGCTTCCTTCGACGATGCTAAAATTGTTCACCCTCTCTGATCTGGCCGTAATCTGTAAATCTGTAAATTTTCGTCCAAAAATCGATTTTAATTCCCATATTTGAGTAGGTGCTCCAATAAACCACTTGATGAGTCTCTTGGATAGCAAAAAAAAGAGGGCTTTAAAAATGCTAGGTGATAAAACTATAACAGAAACATTTGAATCCTTTGAGGACCTTAGCAATGTTTCTTGTCTTTCATTATTTAACCGTTATTTTTATAAACAGTATCCTGTTGAAATAGCCCGTTCCATCCGTCCCGGTAATAATACTTCGGGGAGTGTCCATAAGTCTACTCTTAAGCCCGCCTTCGGACGTAATGTTAAATTCAGTGATTCTTTCTCTAGCCGCACTGCACGAATGTTAAATGCTTTATGGTATCTCCTTCAAATCCTTTCAAACTTTCCTAAACGCCCACTCTGTGCTCAAACATTTTAAGTGTCGTCAAAATCCCTTTAGTACTCGTAAAATATTAAAAAAAAAATCTCTACAAATACACAGAGACATATTGAACACAGTTTTGCTCCCAGCCTTAATAAATTCCGCAGCTAAGCGCCCCTCAACGATGAAATTAAAGCGAATCAGTTGAGCTGAGTCAAACTTAATACAAAGCTGAGCATTTTATTGGTGTTTAAAGTATACAGCATAAACTTTTACCTGTCGTATTCCGCCTTTTAATTTGTCCACTTTAATTTCTTGCACATCATTTCTCGTCATAAATTTAACTCTGTTTAGACATTACCCTAAAAGGTAGAGGGTGACAAAGTACCAGTACCAAAGCACAAGTACTACTGCCCTCTACTGTTTCCCCTTTTTGAATCTTTTTATATTACTTTGATTCCTATTTGACGAAGATAGAGATTTAATTTTTGGAAACTCTGCAGTACTATATGTTTTTTTCAATAAATCGATCGATTTAAAAAATAAGTAGCTTGAAATTCGGGCGGAAAAGCTAAAAACATATGAAAAACTAGTTTGATAACAAACCCAAGTTCGACTGTACTGTATAGTTGCCAAAAAAAACCGTTCATAAGGGCCCTTGCATGGCGACTGAACATAATACACAACATACACTAAATGTACAGTACAGATGACCCAAAGAGGAAGTTGAAAATCTTGGAACCCGTACTACCTTTACTTATTCTGTATTATATGTATATCCAACAATTTGGGATGTATGTCCCATCCCGAGCAAAATATTTGGGATTTATGTACCATTCTGGTAAGACATGAGTGTCAAATTCGATTCGAGTTTATAATCCCCTTTAAGTGGGACATTAGACATTCAAAGAATACAGAAAACCTGTATCGGGAGCTGGATGAAATTTTTACCCCGACAGCTGGTGCTATTCAAGAGCTACGGAAAAACACGAATAAGGGCGCAACTATCTTCAAAATAGCCGCTCAAAGAAGAAGAAATGCCCAGGAGATTTGTTCGCCAAAGTTCATTAACAATGCTCAAGGCCAACTACTTGTGGAAGACAACGAAATTCTTCACAGGTGGCGACAGTATTGTGACGGACTTCTAAACGAACAATTTCCAAGGCTATACTTTCCAATAGCTTCACCTAACTTAAGCGAAGTATCCGACGTCACAGTCGAAGAAGTTAGTGAGGCGGTAAAATACTCCAAAAAGGGAAAAGCTGTTGGCCCAGACGAAATACCCTCAGAGTTTTGGAAAAAGATGGGAGACATCGGGCTTAGATGGCTCATGATTCTTGTCTCCAAACTTATACGAGGTGATCGCATGCCTAATCAATGGAGGGAAAGTTACCTTCTTCCAATTTATAAAGGAAAGGGTGATACTCGAAGCTGTGATAATTACCGTTCGATTAAGCTGATGTCACACACCATGAAGATCGTTGAGCGAGTCTTGGGTAGCCGACTGCGAAAAATAATTAGGCTATCTGATGACCAGTGCGGGTTTGTCGGGGGTAAGTCAACCACGGATGCAATCCAGAGTATAAGAATAATTATGGAAAAACATCGGGATTCTTTGGAGGATTTGCATGTCGTATTGGTTGATTTTGAAAAAGCATTCGATCGGCAACCACGAGATCTAATATGGGTGGCCCTCAGGCAACGAGGAGTTCCAGAAACCTATGTGCGGATAATTATGGACATGTATGATGGAGCAGTTACTAAAGTAAGATGCGCAGCTGGAGTCACCGAAGAATTCGAAATCACAGTAGGTGTACACCAGGGAAGTGTCTTGAGTCCCCTGCTCTTTATTACAGTTCTTGATTACCTGCTTGAAGGCAAAGTGACGGATCCAAAAGTGCATCAGTTATTCTTTGCTGACGATGGAGCCATCATAAGTGAAGACCCGATATCCCTACAACGAGCACTTGACGTATGGGTGGATGTTCTAGAAGGAAGTGGGTACCGCATAAGCGCGAAAAAGACAGAATACCTATGCTGCCCATTTTCTGATCCACACAGGCCTATTCCAGACATTTATTTGAATGGAGTAGTGCTTCCCAAGTGTGAAAAGTTTAAATATCTGGGGTCTATGATAAATAACGAAGCTACTTGTGATGACGATATCAATCATCGCGTAAGCGTAGGGTGGATGAAGTGGCGGGAAAATTCTGCTATCTTCTGTGACCGAAAAATGCCCCCTAAGCTGAAAGGAAAGCTCTACACTTCAGTTGTGCGTCCAGCACTCACATACGGTTCACAATGTTGGACAATGTACAAAAAGTATGAGAGTAAGCTTGCGGCAGCTGAGATGAAGATGCTTCGTATGACAGCAGGAGTTACAAAGCTTGATCGAATTAGAAGTACGAAGATCCGAGGAAGCCTTCATGTTAAGAATACCATTTCCCAAAAAATTGAACACGACCGACTCAGTTGGTATTGCCATGTTCAAAGGAGAGATCCTGAGAACCCCGTCAAAAAGGCAATATCATACAACGTTCCAATTCGAAATAAAAAGAAAGGTAGGCCTAAACACTCCTGGTACAAACAAATGCAAAAACACCAGCATTCAGTTGGCCTCAGAAATGGAACAATACAAAACCGGGAGGCTTGCCGCCGATTTCTGAGGTCAACCCGGCGAACCCCACAGGCGGATCACTAGTGTGAAGCAGATACGTGGGAGAGTTATGATCCCCTCGACATCGAGATCATAACAGCGCCGAAGAAAAGGAAGAAGAAGAAGTGGGACATTAGACCCTAAAATAAATATTGCGTGTTATGTCCATATTTGACTAAGTTTAAAGGAAAACCTCGTTAAATCCGATAGGTAACAACATTGTTTTTGTTTTCTTTTTTCGGCGCTCCACTTCTTTGCGCCTCTGACACATAACCCTATTGTCAGGTCTCACTTCGACCCTGCTTAAAATATTATATCTTACAAAGTGCATATACCTATTTTACAACTGAGCATACATTTTTCCAACATTTTATAGAAATTTTTTTTTAATAGAAACTTGAGGGCATTTCCTTTTTCGTTCATATTCAGCTGACTTTTTGTGTTCTGTAAAAATAAAAGAAAAAAAAATTACCAGTGAAAGCACATGATATAAAAAAAATTAATAAATAAAGTATGTACACCACATTAGATCGAATGATGTTGATGAGTCATTGGAGAATAAAGAAAACGAAAAATGCAATTCACAATGCATTGTTATGCAAAGAGGATAGGGTGTAATTGTTGATTATCGGTTTTCTATCACGAATATAATCAATGGCCCTTAGTAATAGACATTCATAGAATCGGTTTTAAAGTCACTTTTTGTTAGATGTAGAAAAGTTGCTTTTAAAATTTCGTAGTAACAGATCAAATTTACAAAAGTCTTATTTATACCAATAATTGTGACTCATTTTCATAATTTCGTTATTGTGAACTGGTATACAAACAGATTTCTATTAACCAGATTCGTAAAGTTCTATTGTGATTCTATCATTTTAAATTTAACTTAGTTACAGGAAAGTCGCTTTTAAGTATTTATACTTGAAATTTGTTTTATTTCTACGAATGTTTGGTTAAAATCGAACTTAGGCTAGATTAGGATCTATTACTCAGGGCCAATGATTTTATATCTATGAGTAGCTTATGTAAAAAATTCCTTAGAATAATTTACAACACTTGAATATGTAGATATAGAAGTTATCTTTCATCATTTTTATACTAAAACTTAAAAAAATTGCGATTTTATCTTCTATACATCGATGTCTTGATAATTAAAAAATTAATTTCCTTATCCACATCAACATTATACAATAAAATAACATACATAATATATCATTACGCTCCATTTTTTTTAATGATGTTATCTATGGGTCAAATCATTATAAAATAAATATCTGTCTATTTACCAATTATCTACGTTCCTAAAATACACACCTGGTACTGAATTAATTCATAGGTATTGTCTATTATGATCGATATAAAAATGAAAACAAAAATGTTCACTAAATCTCCGTTTACACTTCTTGCTAACAGACTTTGACGTTCAGGAACAATTTGTGTTTATTAACATGGCTGAAAAGTCCGCCCAGTTGAGGCAGTCTCCAGTTTTGCAAATCTTCAGTTTTTTTTTTGTGATGTTACTCTATTTTTAGAAAGCCATAACATAAATAGTTTTGTATTGTCAAACTACATTTCCTCCTCTTTTGTATTTTTCAAGAACCCAATCGTTTAAATTCTATTTTGATCATTACTATCAAATTTCCAAAAAAACCGCTTCAGAATCAAATTTAACCTTCAATATTAATAAAGACAAGCTTTTACACTTTTTCCTAGCAACAACATCATAGACGTCATTCCCTTGTAGGTAGCTTGTCATAATAATCAAAAAAATTAACATATTAACCTTTGCTAAATTATTATGTCATACATATCTGACTTCTGAGCTTTATTTCAATTTAAAATCAACAAATACAAAACAAAATAGAGAACTTCAAAATCGATTACACGTACATATATGTATGTATGTACATATGTACGCCCCTCACAACTAAAATTACAGTTAACTCAAAAAAAAAAATAATTTTCACACAAACAAAATAAGTATACCTACAAACATACATACAGACATATTTATTCGATATCCCAAGACACGACGAATTTCCTTAAATATAACGTTGTTATTCTCATGTCATTACTAATAACGCCATCTTTTTCTAATAATACACCATTTAGATCAGTTCGATTTGCTTACATAAAATAATTCACAATAGATTGAGAAGGAAGCTATTATTATCTAGAGATACAACAGTATAATTTATTATTCAAATTCAAATCAACGAAAGCACTGTCATCGGCGGCCATGTTTGTTTTATTTAAATATGTTTATTTTTTTTTTAATGAGAATCAGCAGAACAGCGTGAAGTTAAAGGACTCTTGCAGTTCAGTGTCAAGTAAAACAACTGCGACTAGTAGATATCTTCGTCACCATCGTTGTCATAGCACCACTGATACTGAACGAACGCTCAAATTTAAATTAACGAAAAAGCTAAATGACTTTGTAATGGTGGTTTTGTTTTCTTGTTTCTTTTTCTGATTGTTTTTTTTTTATTAATAAATAAATAGTACATTCATTATAAATATAGCAAACAAGTTGAGTATAAGGGGAGTCAGAGTAAAAAAAAAAATTAAACAACTAGTAATATCGAAGCAGCTGTCACACGAGTGAACGGTGTGAACGCGAATAATAAATAAAGTAAGACCACATAAACGGAGGAGAAAATTCGCATTATAAAAAAAAAAAACAAATTCCTTCAACATTTTCGCATTGCCGGTGGATTACGAGTATAGAATAGTATAGTATGAGTTTAATGTGTCTAATTTTGGAAATACAAATCACAAATTAGTTGTTGACTAATCACCGAACAAGAAGACCATACTGGCAGTTTAATTTTCGTTAAATAATAAAACAAGGCAGATAACGCCTTGAAAGTTTCATTAAAATAATTTGAATAGTTTTTGAAGACAAAAAAAAATAAATCAAAATCTATTTCTAATAGGTATATACTATGGTATGTATTGATTCTAAAATTAAATTTTTAAAAATTATGCGTAGTTTTAATTAAATCGATACGAAAAAAACTTTAAGAATGTCGACTTTGTTTTCTCCTCTTTTTCTCAACTTTTTCGGTTCTCTGCATCATGTCTGCACTAAAAATATAATGTATGCATTGTATGAAGAAAAATACGAGGCTATCTTGATCGATAACAGCACTGCCAGTAGGGGCCGGTTTTTTATAAATAAACAAGTTAAAATTTTTTATCAAGGTTATTGAGATTCTTTATTTTGTTTTAAAGATTAATTAAAAATTGATATAATTAAGGTTTTCAGTATTGATTATTATATTGAGTAGACATGTGATTTACTGAATGTATTACGATTGTCTTAATATTAATTGACTTTAGTAAAACAAAAACAATTTGGCTTTGGAATGAAAGTCTGATAGTGCTGTTCACAAAATTAACGGGAATTGGGTACTATTTTTTTCTCCGCATCATGCAACCAGTGTTATTCATATTCGTTTAAGTTACGTTTAAACAAAAATAAACTTTACTATTGTGAATCTCATTTTGATCTGAATATACTCGTTTCAAGACTCAAGAACTATTAAAAAGTGACAATGAACTTAAGTTATAGTATTTTTTACATAAATTAATTTTGGATTTCATTTAAAATCTTCGTTGAAAGTGGTTCAGATCTTTCTCAGGAGTAAAAACAAATAATTATTCACAAGACATCATGTCACTTGGCCGAATGTTTTAAAGAGTTTTTTTCAATAAGGGCGGGTGGATGTTGAAAGGGAATAAAACAAGTTCTGTGTTAGGTATTAACAAAATTTTATTTGAAAGACACATGTATAACTTTATGTATGAAATAAGACACCGTTTAAAATCTCGCGTCAGCTTCTTACGGTGGCACGAATCCGAGTGGTCCCATTACTGACTCTTCCTCATAGATCGTGAATTTGAGAGATGACCTGTGTTATGTTCATCTTAAGGATATCGGTCGATTGTTTATTTGAAACCTGTGACTTCAGGAAACCCCACAAAAAAAAGTCTAGTGGGGTTCAATCGCAAGACCTTGTTGGTCAACAATTCAGGACACCTCTGCAAGAGATAACCTTACCCTTAAATCGTTCATGCAAAATGCCAATCGTGGGGTCCGCTGCATGGCACGTAGTGCCGTCTTGCTGGAATCAGATTCTTCTATGGTTCAATTTGGGCTATAAGAAATTTGTTATCATCGTTCTACAGCGCTCTTTGACGGACCAATGACGATGCTGGTCCAGAATCCACAGAAAACTTTAATATTTTGAGGATGCACTGCCACCTAATGATCCTCGTGTGGGTTAATGTCGTGCCATTGATTTTTCGGCCAGAATTGGGGTTCTCTTCCAAACGCTCCGAAGCCCGATCAGCGAACAAACGGAGTTGACAATGGTCACAAACTTCGAATTGCTGGGTCAGTAGGGCCTTGACCGAGTGTAGATTCAATTCCTGGCCCAAAAGTCGCCAAGTTGAAGAGTTCTTGTGTACGGCGAGAAACCGAACGCCTTGAGTTCCGCTATACACTTTCACGGACCGCGGTGATGCTCACACCGGATCTTGTGTTCCTTTGACACACGAATGTTGGCTGATTTATTAATGAACCTGTCGTTTCAAACTAGAGCACCAAATGTTCAAGAGTCGCTTGTGAAGGGCCACCACGTCTACCGTAAAATTGTGCAACGTTTGCAATAACAAACACTCAGTTTGATAATCAGGTTCGTCATTAAAACGTGCAAGACGTGCTGTTTAATCGTGTTACTTGCCATGGTAATTTTAAATCAGTTGAATTGAATTAATAAGAAACAACAAATTTGACAGATGTCACCAAAATAACATGACCGCCATAGGCCGCCAAACTCTACCCGCTTCAATAGAGTCATATTCCCAAACAAATCCGAATATTAAATCCTCACTAAACCAATAGTTTAACACGTCGAACTTATCTACTCATATCCAGCTGAACGCGTTCATCGAGAATTTCGATAGTAAAAAAGTATAACTCTGTCAAATGAAACTTTCTATGTTCTTTCCATTTTTGTTTGTAAGAAAAAATTTAATTTCTTTTAAATTTGGAAAAGTGTGAAAGCAAGTCTAGTCTAATCTATGAACTTTGCTACACAGATTTAAAAAATTTAAACTGAGAGAAAAACTAGAGGGCTTCCAAATATCAATTGATTGATAAACGAAAGAACTTATGAACTTAGTAGTAATTGATAAACTTTACTATTGCTGTGTAACAAGCCTGTCTAGTGAATAGTAGACAGACATTTAATCAACATTTGTATCTATTTATCAGTTTGTGTTTTCTAAACGTCTGTTCAAAATACTATTTCACAAAGAATTTGCTTACGTGATTCAAAAGTGTTATTTCTTTTGTATGATTAACAGTTCCAGCTTATCGTATGAGTTTTGTGATCGGTTTAAATGGAAATGAATTTTATATATATAAATCTGGGACTTCATATTGAATACATTCCTATATGAAACAAAAGCTATTGGTTCTCTATTTCGGAAAATACTCGTAGTACGATTTTTAGATTATTACATCAGAAATACCGACAATCTTTTATTAGTTGTCATATGTATATGATTATCTACAAGCCTTAAATTTATATCAGTAAAACTAGATAAAGATATATATATATTTAATTAATGCAAACAACCTTATTCTCCTCCCGTAATTGACCTTTCCAGAAATAAATTGCATTCATTTCAAACGTGCAAAACAAAAATATAAAAACTGCCCATTAAAAACTTACCTTCATAAAAATAAATTTGAATAGATTTCGTATGGCTTTGTGCGATTGTGTGCATTTTGTACTCATATCCATAAAATATAAATAAATCTACTTGAATTTACTAAAAACAAGGTTTTGTTCTTTTTTTTTTCTTTCTTTCAATTGAAAACACTTCACTTGGCAACGCTATTCCTGTTGCCTATTTCCGCCGCCCGCCATCGTCACTATGTATGTACACCGAAATAATCGCGCAGCCACCTTCATTGCTCCCTTTTAATACCCCTTCAAAATGTTGCGCATACATTGCATTCTGCTTTCAATTTTATTATTATTTTGTTCAGTCTTATTTTATACTGACAAATTGTAATTGGGTAGGTACTTTTACATATATATAGGCGAACAGTATATAAAAAAAAAAAAAAATAATATTAAACTTGAGTACTTTTTGTGTTGCTATACATTCAGCAATGTAATGCATAAGTAGATATAGGTACATTACAATTATTGTGATTTGCAATATTCTCTAGCTGAATATCTTAACTCTTTTTTTATATTTGTGACTTAATAGTTTTGTATGTAGCCCGTTACTCTGGAATATGAATATTTGATTTCCTCGTCTACTTGAAATGAAAGGTGGAAAAAATGTATGAAGGTATAGATACATGCGAGTACATGAAATTTACAACACTTTCAAATATTGATTTGTTGGCAACTTGCAAGCGAAAATTAATTAAATTGCTTTATTTGTCTTTATTTTTTTTGTTATTTTATTGAAAATTTATTTATAAATAAAGAACATCAAAAACAAGGTGTAATCGGTGCCTTATCTTGGGCAACCTGACAAGGTCACAATGAAATCTTTATAATATCTTGTTTCTTTCCGTGCGGCTTTACAAATTTTCATTTTATTTATATTTCTGCTTTTATATAAGGTGAACTTATTTATATAGGAGGTTTGTGTACATATTACGGGTAGAACACTATATTTATTCAATTTGTCATTCTATTTTATCGTGATTTTCAGACCTACATAATTAAGAATTTCATTATTTTAAGTTTGAATAGCTAGTAAGTACGCTGGTAGTCTAATCGTCAGATCATTAACTAATACAACCTCTTGATTTGAAATCCAATTAGGTATATCCGCCTTTGAGTAGTTATACATAAAATAAAAGTTTAAATTGATCATTTACTGTATTGACATTGTAAATGATTTGTAATTCAACTCGGTAAATTTTCATGAACTGCTCAGAAGATTTCATGGGAACGATTTCAATATCATCAGAACATTTCGCAATAATTTTAAATGTCAATTAAGTTGTCACCTAGGTGTCTAGGTATTTCATATTTCACTAAACTTGCCATATTGTGAATGTTTACCTTTGGCATTTATACTTTAATCGATTTGCTTTACTTGAATATGTGTAAATTTTTCTCACAACCAAATAACGCTCTCTTTATCATTGACCATAATTCAATAAAATTATTCACCACATTCGTAAGTACCTATTCAAAATAAAATTAAGTCAACAACAAACGTCAGAGAAAAAAACTTTTCACTTAGTACGTCTAATCATTCGAAACGAAACGTCTTGTTTTCTTTTGACTATCTGACTGACGTGACGTTAAAAAAAAAAAAACACTCACCACACAAATATCTTTTGTCACATTGACCTAGCAACGATAATAATACAACGCAAAATATGTACTGACATAATTTCAAAGAAGAGTTAGCGTATAAAAAGCTTCTGGTTATTTTCTATTTTGTCTAAAAAAAAGAATTCTTTAAGACAACAACAACAATATAAAACAATATACAGGTAAATATAATATTATAAACAATAAAAAAAAAAGGATTTCAAGCGAGAACTATAAATGAGTTGCGGAATTATATTTAACGATGTTTTGTTTGTGTATGCGATAAAAAAAAATTAACGAATTGCGTACTTGTGTGTCAAGGTTTGAAAAAATTTCAGTGCCATAACGGTTTGTCATCGTGTTTAGACATTGATTTTTCAGATTAAATGAGTTTTATTCTTAATTGGTTTTACCTTAAGTATCAACTTTCTGTGAATTCTTATTTTAATTTGATGAATTTCATGTTGTCATTTAAGTCTTTTCACAACAAATATGGTAAGTTATTTTATGAAATTACCAAACAATAAAATTCCTTTTAATATTCATATATACTTATACTTACCTATACAAATGTGTATGGACCTTAAATCTTGTAAATTTCCTACGCTGTCAGAATTTTCGAAGATCAACTTGACCTATTCACAGTATTTTTTTTTAAGAAGTAAGGTACCTACTTATTTCTCCAGAAAACTGTTTTCATCTTTTTTTAAAGACTTGGTTATGATTCACAATAGTTAAATAACTTATAATTTAGATAAATTATGATTGATTTAAATTCAATCACTTTAAAAAGAAATAAATTCTTTTCTATGCACACAAGTAAGTAAATAGGGAAATCATGAATATTTACATATATGTATTTAAATACTTACCTATGTAGGAAAAATGTCAAAAATTAAAATAAACAATACACTCAATTTCAGTTTGTTAAAAAAAATAATTTGAAAAAGTAATTTGGCACACAAATTGTGGCCTTAATTAGGTACCCATCTATTGACCAAGTTAAGTGAAGATAAATGTTTTTAATTAATTTTGTATCAAAAGTTCTTACAGCTGCCTTAAGGTTATATGTAAGTAGGTAGGCAGGTAGGTATGTAATATACATACCAGGTATGTAACTAACTTGTAGACTGAAGACAAAAACGTGACATAAGTAAATACGAGTATGTATACACATATTTTAATTTTCTTTGACAAATACCTACCTATAGATACCTAGATAAATACATATCTAAAGAGAAAAACAAAGATATACTTAAATTTACGAAGATATACCTACTACACATATGTAGGTATACATACATACATATATACATACATATTGAAGCTCATAGCATTTCAACAAATTTATAAAAAAAAAAAAATTGTATAAATTCGTGTTCCTTATTTATCTTTTCAAACGAATTTATTTGTTCTTTTTTACTTATCAATTCTATTCATATAGTATAGGTATATTATGTAGGTAGGCATTTGTTTGTACAAACGTTTTTTTTTTTTTTTTTTGTCTATCTACTCTTTTCTATTCGTTCTTTGTGTTAAACAGAAAAAAAAATAATAAAACTGCAATGAGCCGTTGTAAATATGCTGCTGAGATTTCAAGTATACATACACATTAAAATGCCTTTGTGCCTACATAGAAAATGTTGGCGGACGGAATATGCGAAACCCGGCATTGCCCATAGAGTTTATTAACCCCACACAAACAGCGATATGTATACCTACTTGTCTACCTTAGCTTGCCTACAAGCTCCACTGTGCAGCAAAAGAAAAATTACATTTCTCTATTTTGCCTTGTTCCTATTCTCTTATTTTGCAGAGATTTCGTTCTTAAATATTTTTTAATTGAAAGAAAAAAGAATCAAAATGACCCCGTTGAAATGCGGCAATTTGCAAACTGACAGAACTGCTACCTATCAACTGTCATTATAATTCGCCATATTGTTTCCTCTCCCACATTTCAATTTAAAAAAGTTTAAAAGCTATAACAATCATAGAGATACAGTGTGCTATTTTTTTTTTACAATAAAACGAAAATTTAACGTTAACTGCTCGCTCAATAGACGACGACGCGCGCTAGTTATCACAATATTTACCTAGAGTGACGTCACACAGCCAAACCGACATCATGTTTCACTAAACACACACCTCTCAAGTCTCAACTCAACTTAAAGCCAGCTATCGGTCGGTATCGGTATCACCTTTTCCGCACCCCCAGCGCGCAGCCCAACTTCCAATACGTATAGGTACCTAACCAACAAATGCAGAAAGTGTATCGGCATGAGATAATAAACTGGTTGAACTTGTTCCAATCCATCCAACCCTGCTCTGCGCCTGAACAGCGGGTTAAGAGGAAACTTTACAAAATAAAATAAAACATAATAAAGCAGAGAGCACGATAAAATAAAGAAAAATTTGAATTCGACAGGAAAATGGAGAATTCAATTGTTGTTCTCTCACAGTTGCATTTTGTATTTTCCTTAGACGAGCACAAGAAACAAACTTGCGCAATGTAAACCTTGTCATAATCTTGTTGCAAAAAAAGAAACCAAAATTATAATCTGTAATACCTACCTAGTTGACAAGGTATGCCTTCTTACATAAATATGTTACTTTTTTTTAAATGGTTTTTAGTTAACTTGGAAGCACTCTATCTAATTCCAAAATATTCACAATAGGCTGAAAATTAATTAATTTGTCTTTAATTATCCAGTCATATCCACTTCACATCCACTCATAAATAATCATATAATGAGAACATACCCTATTTGCCTACTGTGATTAGTTCATTTGTCAAAATTGAAAGATGTGAACTTGATAAGTTCACAGTAGGTAATTCCTTGTCAATGAGAAATCAATTTGGGCTCATGTCACACTGTGTGCACTCATCCTACACATATCTTTTGTTCTTGCTCCAATAATTCCCTTTTCTACAAGTAAAATGTTTTTTCTCTCTAGGTATATCTCTTTCTCTCATGTAATTCTTCATTTATTATTTACATTTTTTTCTCGTTTAATAATCTTTCGTGTAAAAATGACATATAGTAGTGTGAATGGCGGATAAACGATAAAAAATGATTTTTT
Source organism: Chrysotoxum bicinctum (assembly GCA_911387755.1). NCBI lineage: Eukaryota > Metazoa > Arthropoda > Insecta > Diptera > Syrphidae > Chrysotoxum > Chrysotoxum bicinctum. The sequence goes on from OU426989.1 coordinate 44,122,369, forward strand.
CTGTTTTATTGAAAGCTCAGTCACCGCAACGAGCGCATGACGAAAGCATCATTAGTATCTGTAGACCGGTCGAGCAGTTTTTTTTTTTCGTTTTTACTTTAACTTATTTTGTTTTTATTCTCTAATTCGTAGCGAGTCGTGTAGGTTTATGTGTGTGAGTTCAGTAGAGAAAGAGAAAATGAAAACAAAACTCAAGAAAATGACAACAACAAAGAGAAAAAGCTTCAAAGTGAGTGTGTGTGTAGTGTGACTGCTGCTGTCGCCTTTTTTATGTAATCGGATCATTGCCTGCACGTGCTTTGGGGAATTAACAGTATATTAAATGCAATATCAACTATTATATTTATTCCCCACAAGGATAACGGTATTAAAAGTATTTAATAACTAAATGTCAGTTTGACAACTTGATAAGAATCGCAGATAATAATTCTTTTGCTAATTTGAAAATTATTTAATTTTGCTGACCTATTTACTTATGAGTATGTATTTACATGTGCAGGCATATTATTTACTTGTTTTTTTTTTTTTTTGTTATTATTATTTTTTCCTATGTTCTTTCTCTTCGCCGCTTAACTTATGTCTCACTCATACATTTAAAAAAACAAAAGCATACATACATCTAAAAATAGGTAATGAAAATGAAAATTTTTGCGTGACGACGACAAAGTGACGTCTCGACCTTGACTCCAACAGAATGAACTGTGCGGTTGTGATGGGGAGCGTTCGTTCGTGTAGTGTGCTGTGCAGTGCATTCGCCTTTGAATTTTATACGCCTAATTATGTGTATAAAGATGTATGAAGTGTTGCCGTTGGCGATGGTTTGGTGAGATGAGGTGAAGTCCGTTTGGGGTGTTGAGTTTTGTTGGATGGGGTTTGTTGTTTGGCTTTTTTTTTTTTTTGTGTGTAATGTGAAGATGGTGGTGAAGATTAGGCGATCATTGGGAGAACTGGTTTTTCTGTTTCATGTTTTATCTTTTATGCTTGCCGTTGGCCGGTTATGCGGTTGATGTGATGTCTGATGGTTGTGGAAGATGGTATACATAAGTACGTGGGTATGTTTTGCTTAGCGGTTCTGTTCTGTGACTTGTCTTGGTCTCTTTGCTAAGAGAGGGTTATTTATATGTATGTAGGTAGGTAGGTACATATGTAACTAATTTTTGGTTAGGTAGATTCTATCCGCGGCGGTACCTAGGTATTTTTCAGAGGAGTTTAAGTTTTATAGCTGTTGCTAAGTTTTATGAAGATAATTGAGTGTGATTCACAACATGAGTAGATATTTAGTTTATTATGGTAGATATGGGCATACATATGTAAATAAAGTAGGTAGGTATTTAAAATTAAACAGTAAATGATTATCTGCAAGAAAGGTTACAAACTGATTTAAAATTAATAGGTAGGTAGGTACCTACCTATAGGTATTCGCTGGGTGGATAGGTAATTGATGTTTTTTTTTAACCGAATAGATTTAGATTTTAATTTGTATTCTTTTTTGTTTTGTGTATGATATATTGTTCGAGCAATCCTGTAATACATTCCACAACGCAGATGAATAGCATTGATCCCAGACTCCTCTATCAAGCTCCTCTCAAAATATTTCTATAGGGTTTATATCCGGTGATTGCTTCGGCCATATCATTACTTGTAAGATTTCTGTTTGAGGTTATCCTAGAAAAGTCGGTGTTCTCTCGAAATAAGAATCCTTTGCGAAACAATTTTAGTCTAGAGATTAAAGCATTTTCTTTCAATATCTTCTTCAACGCCTCCTTGTTAATTTTTCCAATTAGCTGAGTTAAATCTTCCAGTCCACTTGAAGAGAAATATCCCTAGACAATCATAGAAACACCTCCATGCCTGACTGTAGGAACCAAACATTCGGGTAGCATCTTTTGTTCGAAGGAAAACCCTCCGTTTTCTGCCAGATACCTACCTCGAATTTGAATTCATCACTCCATCAAACTGTTAAAATCTTCATCCACCCAGTCTCAATGCTTTTTGGCCCACTCGTAACTGTTTCTTTTTTTTTTCGTCGTTAAAGAAGGTATTTTCGAACAGCAACTCGTCTAAATAGTCCAGCATTTCTTAGCCTCCGCTTGAACGTTGTCAAGGAGAGCAGCTTAGTCCGTGTTGTATTATTTTCCACAAGTATACCTATTTCCGGTGATGTTTTTCGCCTGCTTCGTTTGCTTATTGCTACTTTTAGCAGATCCTCGTATTTAGTTGACTACCTAGGCCGTTCCGACAGTGGTGTATTCCTTAGAAGTTCGGTTTGAGTGGGCCGAAAAATGGCACGTTGAAAGCGTCCCTTTGGTATCTTCAAATGCGAAGCAACTTCCCGCTGCGATTTGCTTTGTTCAATAAAAGTTATGTTTGTAAAACGTTTTTTTAACTTTTAACATTTTGAATTATTTGTTTGCTTAATAGGTGGAAAAATAAATAAATACTTATGACTTCAAAAATTGGCTTCTATATAAAAATAAAACTTGAAACCCACGTTTACAATTTTAAGGTTTTGAAAAGTATAGTTTTTAATTCAGTAAATCAACCCGCACTCAATCATGAATGAAGTCAGTTTACTACGTCAGACTTAAACTTAAACTTTTGGCCTGCAGTGTACAATGTACATTCCTCAAAAACTATCTTTTCTACCGTACCTAAATTAATCACAACTTTAGCCGTGTTTTATTGGTAAGTGAATACGCTACATCGCAATTTAACATGGAAAACAACAACAAACAATTCGTAAGGGTATTCATGTAACGAGATAATTTTCCGCTTTGTAGAAAGATATAACTCTCCGCAGCATGTTTTCATGAACACCCCCTAAGAAATACTTGCGTAAATGTGGGAAATATTTTGTGAAATGTCAAATTAAAAGTCAGAATCCATACTTCTTTAGTTTACGAGGTTTATTTCTGCACTTTCCGCAGCAAATTTGTGAGATAATTTTATGAGATTTGCAGAAACTTTTTCCCATACAAATTTTGACAGCTCGTTTCTGCAGAGATAAAATTATCTGGTTTACGAGGGTTTTCCGCGCTTACATGAATACCCTTAGTGAATAAAAATAAGTTAGTAATTGAAACGAATATTTTAGTGAAGATGGAGTTTCGGATGTTGAAATGTAGGAGGTGTTTAGGTGGTGTCCGAAAAAATATATGTTGGCATGCTTGAGGGTGTGTTCGTTGGTATTTATTTTGTTATACTTTGCCTTTACTAGTCCAAAAAGTGATCGCTCCGCAATTTACAGAATAAATATTTTTTTCAAATACAAAATTTTAATTCATACCATAATTCCAGTTTTACACTACTGCCATTAATTTTGTCACAAAATATAGAATCAATTTACACGAAGTCGAATAGTTTCGATTGGTATGTTTTATCAGTACACTTCCATTTATTCAGAAATGTCGTGTAACATCGGCATTACGCTGAATTTATATGACAACTGACAAAATTTGCACAAATATTTAGTTGAATTAATACGATGTTAAAGCTGTTTTAGTATAAAACAAGGTTAAGACAATGATTTTGCTAAATTCATACTTCATATGACTCCTTGACATTTACAAACGTCAACATAGGTCTGTTTACTTAGTTTTTAGCACGAACTGTCATTGTTTTAGGTGTGCTCAAAATTTATTAAAACAAATTGTCTTAGTACGATATTAGTTAGAGAATCTTTAAAGTTAAGAATAAGTTAGGAAATATATAAAAAGAATAATACTATTACCTTAATATTGGGTTGATTAAAATCTCCAACACTCAATTCAGTATAAAGCAAATTAAACAGTTTTTTTTTTACAAATGTAAAAACTATGAAATACAATAGTAACAATAGGGATACGAGAACATTTTGAGTAGATTGTTTAAGAAATATATACCTATTTTCACACTTTTGTAAGTGTTATTGCAAAATTTAATAGTGAGCAAAATTCTAAATCAACTCGATCTTCATTTTCATGAATATTTCAACTCGATCAGCATTTTCATGAATATTTCAACTCCAGCTTAAAAACGAGATACAAACCTTTCGAACACATCCGTGTGAGTTAATTCAACAAGTAGGAAAGTTTTCGCAAGGGAGATTATTAAAAGTTAGTTAAAGAGTGAATAAAGCGTTTTTTGGTACTTGTATTACTTTAATTTTTTAATTTTTGTACCTTTCGGATTTTTCGTTTCGCATCAACAGGTTACGTATGTATCTATTAAAAAGCCGATATTGACGATTTTTGCATTTCTTTGAAACATAAAATGTTTCTTTAAAATCTTAAGTCAATTTTATAGACCTCGATGTTTTGGAAGATTTCAATAAAACAAAATTAATATACCTACATACCTAATTGATTGCATCCAAATTGGTTTCGAAATTATCTCAATTATGTATATATTGGTATAGGTACCTACCTAACATACCTACATACATAAATTCGTACACATGTTTCGAAAATGAGATGCCTGTCGATTTTGAACGAATTTTCATTTCGAATTATTCGAAATCAGCTGCAAAATTCGCCGGTGAGACTATGTAGGTATAGTGTGTGAATGTACATCTTTTTAAAAATGGGGGTTTCTATTTAATTTGTCTGCATGAAAATAAATTTCATTTAAATTTAAAAAAAAAATCTAAAAAAAGTAGGTAGGTACCTACAGTACGAACTCGGTTAACGCAACCCTCGATTCGCGCAACTCCCCGATTTTCGCAACACTAAAATCGTAGCAAGTCTTGACTCTATAAATGCTACCTACTATTCAAAAATATTAAATCGATTAGTGCAAGTTCTTATGTTTATGCATCTGTTCATTAAAATCAAAATATCAAACCAACAAAAAGGATTTGTTTGGTTTCAATAAATGTTTTTTTTTTTTATAAAATTTTCGTTATCAATAAAAAATAAGCCAGTAGGTACAACTATAATTTTCTATTTAAAAAGATATAACCCAGTAAGTGCAACAACCTCGGTCATTGCAACTACCTTAATTTCTATTATTTGCGAAAATCGAGTTTGTACTGTACATATACACCCATGTTCTGCATTTCACTTATTGTGAATTGGAGCAACAAAAGTGAATTTTGATGTTCTGCATTCCGCATAAAATGACTTTTGTGATTTGTTCATTCCGAATGTGAAATGTTGGTGTTCTGAATTCCACCCGAAATGAAGTTTGTGAATTGAGTTTTCGGAGATGAAAATTCGTGTTCTACATTTCGAATACATAGCGTTTTACGGTGAATTCAATTCACTTAGTTTTATTTGGTGAAATTGATAAACGTGTAAATAAAGATTTGAAATTTTGATTGATTGATTTTGATTTGATTGATTGATAAATTGTTGTTTACAAGAAAATACAAAAGAGCTCCCGACAAGAAAAAGTTGTGTTGCAATTTATGAAATAAGAAGGAAGAAATTTTGTGTTAAGGGAATTGAAGTCGATTTTATTAAGGGATTTATTTCAAAAATATAAACAAATGTCTCTTCGCTTAGTCTGAAGCTTCTCTTGAAACTACAAACAATTCAAATATGACCATGTTAATTCATTCCCCATTTTTTACTTACGCTGTTTCTGGAAGATCTAAAATTATGGCTTTACTACGTAAAACTTTTCCACAAACTCTGTATCATTGATTTTCGTCCCTTCTACCACTTATTAATAATAATAGTGAATCTATTTTCGATGTGCACAAGAAACAATGTTTTAATAAATGATGCAAATTGTCTTTCAGTTGATTTTGACATTTCACAAATAAATTCGGAGTGAATTGAATTCACTCGGAATGTAGAACATGCCTTTTCATTTTAAGTGAAATTGAAATTCGTTTTCAATTCACTTTCACTCGGAATACAGAACATGGGTGATAATTTCTTAATTCCACATCTTTTCATTATTCTGTAAAAATTGACGTAAAAATTCAAAACTTAACCGTCTTCAACTCATCACCATGGCAACCCTTTCCAAATCTTAATTTAATCTAGACCGAATGTATCTACGGTAAGAGCAGACGAAATACGGAAACGATGGAATGTTTTTTTTTTTTTGCATTTATTGAGATATAAATATTTATGCAAAAAACTCTATTTTATCGTGTGTATGTGTTTTGTGTCTCTACCACTCGTTCTGATATAACTGTGATACTGTTTCATTCAGAAATTACACCAGCTGCCCTTTTCGCTCTCTCTTAACCCAACGTCATCATCATCATCAACATCAAATCAATTTTTGCAAATCTTCTCTAGCTCTACCGGTCGGTGGTGGTCGGCAAAGTAGTGCACTCTCTATTAAAAAACATAATCAATCTTTTCTCCCCCTCGGAAACTAGTATAGTTTTGCCAGTCTTCTCGCGTTTTGTGCAAGATTTTTTTGTTTTAATAGATATCCTTTGCCTCTGTCTATCTAATAAAATTCACCACCGACGACTGCACAAAAAAGTTGGTTCTCTTCTTTCTCGTCCAATTTGAAAAGGAAATTTTCTATCGCCATTTTGTATGAGAGGACATTATGTCGTCGTCTCCACCACACAAAATAATTAAACCATCTCACTCCAACTAGCAAACAATCATATAAAAACGAAAATGAGACACATCTATGTACATCATGAATGGAGTGTAGATCCATGCGATTTCTTTGTCTTTCTTTCGCTAGCACTAAGAAAGAATCGTTTTCTCTTACCGTCTCTGGGTATATTTTTTCTCTCCATCGTCTTTCTCGTCCATCGGGAACGAACACAAAATCAGAGTTTTTTCCCAACTATAATATTTTGCATCGTGAAAAAGTTTCTTTCTCTGCCAAAAAAAAAAGTTTAACAAAAATCTCGAATTTCTGTGATAAAAAATACTACAAAAATTCATCTCGATTTTCTAAATCTAATTGTGAACTAGTAATTAGATTATTTTTGACATTTTTCCTTAACCGAAAAGGGGTGAATTTGTTCATAATTATTTCTTTTTCGGATGCGGTTCGGTTTTTGTGTAGATGTGTGAGTGTAAAAAAAATGAAATGAGAAAATGAATTTGAAGAAACGAAGACATCTTTTTTTTTTGTATCAAATAGAAAAGAAATTTTCAAGATGAAATTTTAATTGGAATATCATATTGGAGGAAGTGTTTTTGTTTTCCTATCGGATATCATAGTAACAAGAACAATTATTTTTTAACAAAATAGCTAAGAAAAAAATCGTTTAAATTTAGTGTTAAGAGATTTTTTCATCGAGTCTCGATAGTTGTAGTCTGTCAAAATGAATTTCACCAACAAAAAAGGTGCAGAATATTTTCTATTTTTTTTTGTTTTTAATAAGGCAATATGGTCCAGTCAAAACCAAAAAAAAAACGCAGGAAAAGCAGATTAATATAATATGATGGATGTGTTAAAGGACATGCCAGTAGATTAAGGTCAAAATAGGTGCGAGGCAACTTTCCTTCACAGTATTATTGTTAAAATCCTTAAGAATTTAGTACAATACGTCTTCAAATATTCATGTTCATTTGGCTATGGTTGAGTGAAAGCTATCAGAAACTATTTAGCGGTCTCATAGAGCTTCGGGCGCCATCTTAAAATTCAGAGAATTTAGTTTTCTTAAATTTTTGACTTAAAAGAGTCGGGTGTAAAATTTAATGCTCTACAACTTTGGTCCTGCTACTTTTATGAATTACATTTTTTTAATTGAATACTGTTAAACGTGAGTGGGTGATTAAAGCTGTGTCTTAAAGCTCGAATTTCACAGAGGAAATACAATTCTCTATAATTTTTGGCTTTTTTAAGATTATGATACCTGCTAGTTCCGGTATTTTAAGCTTGTAATAATAATCATTATAGTCACTTCTTAAAATATAAAATAAATTTGGTGGTGCAACAGCTCGAAGTGAACCAGGACCTATAGTGACTTACAACTCTCAACCATTCATGTGTGTGTGTTACCAGAAACGGAGGGGATCTACAATTTTCTGCCGATTCCGAACGGCTAATGAGCAGCACTTTCCATGACAAGAGATACTCTTTGAGGACTGTCAATTCCTCGCAAGAGGCAGTACACCCCTGAAGAAAAAAAACTGATAATCGAACTCGAGACTTGCCGCATGACAGTCCAACGCACTAACCATTATGCCAAGGGGTACTACTAGTCACTTCTTAAGATCCGAAAATGATCATAAAAAAAAAGAATTTATTTAAAAAATTCTTCCACCGATTTTTTTTGTATAAATTTTAAGACTTAGGGCCAAACATTTTTATTTTACCCAAAACTTAACTGCTAAAACTATGTAACACACCTGTCATGACTATTTTCCGACTTCTCAAACAGTATTTGTTTCTAAATTTCCCAAATGTAAGATCCCGAAGTCAAAACCGTTTACTTGGAGAGAAAAAAGAAAGCTTCCGATATGCGGACCCAGTTGATCCAAAAAGTTGTTAAGTTAGGTTTGGAAGTAAGAATGGCATTGTTAGGGTTCAGAAACCTATAGAAACTATACCTACCTTGTGATATCGCAAGTCCAAACTATGCAAGTCTTTTGACTGGACTTGTAAAACATTTTATATCTACCTCTTATCTGACTGTAATTTTTTAATAATAATTTTTTTTTTATTTATATTTACAGATGTCCGCCGGCGCCCAATTGCAGATGGCCCCACAGACGACGTCGACCATAAGCCATCACCAGCATCACCAACATCATTTTAACACAAATACACCACAGCAACAACAACAACAACAACAGCAGCAGCAGCAACAACCACAGCAACTTCAGCCTCCTCAACAGCAGCATCATCCTCATCATCCGCATCAAATTCAACATCACCAGCAACAACAACAACAACAAATTTCACATCAACAACAGCCACACCCACAACAGTTACCCCAACAACAACAGATTCAGCAACAACAGATTCAGCAACAACAGCAACAACAACAACAGCACCAACATTTAACGGGTCATAGTAATCCGGATTCAAATATGAGCACAGGATCTTCACATAGTGAAAAGGATGTTAACGATATTGTATACAATTCGGCATTAGGAGTTGGTGGTGTTGTTACTTCGTCGACAGTTGGGGTAGTTCCAAATAACGGAAATAATAATAATAATAATAATAGTAGCAGTTTAGTTGTAGGCGGAAGCAATTTAGCTAACGTTGGTGTTGCCGGCTTAAATAGTAGCAGCAGTAGTACTAATAATAATAACAACATCAACAATAATAATAATAACGGTACTCTCATGAACACAGGCAACATGGGCGCACTGGAGAAACTGCCACGAACTCCGTCGGATCGCAAGCGAAAACGAAAAGCGCCTCCACCCTCGGCGGATGATAGTGGTGGTGGCGGCGTTGGTGGTGGAGTTCCTGGCGGAGGTAATTCGGGCGGTAATTCTAGCAAACACAATCCTCGCCTGGTGCTGCAAGTAGGTTCAACGAATTTCTCCTTGAATTTAGGCAGCACGCAGGCATCTGCGGCAGACCGTTGCGGTATGCCAACGACAAAAGGTGCCCGCCTCACAATGCCCATGAATGATGGCAAAAAGATAAACGATTACTTCAACAAGCACACGGCAAACAGTCCAATAAGGACGCATGCGGGATCAAAGTCGCCATCGCCTTCGCAGGGAGGTGTTCCTGTCGTGAGCGGCAGTGCTGGCGGTTACCCTCTATTTCCACCTAGTCCACAGCAGCCGCCAATGGGTGGCATGACTTCCGTAGCAACGGCGGCAACAGCTACGACACCAGGCGGCGGGACGCCTGGAGTAGTCGGGATGAATTCCGTGGCAGCTGTTGCCGAATATCACTACAATAAAAATCGTCAAACTTCCATGGTTCCTCCGCAGTCGCCGCTGTCGACGGTGATGCCTACGTCAGTGTCGGGCAGTAGTTTAGTTGGTGGTGGCAGCAGTGTAGTTGTGGTGCCAGGCAGCATTGGTACAACACTGGTGAATAGTACAAGTTCGATAGTGGGTGGCAGTTGTGGTCCGCCTCCACCGCCACCACCACAACTCAGTACGAATTCCCAACAAACCTCCCAACAGCAGTCGCAGTCGTCACAACAACAACAACAACAACTGCAGGCGCAACCATCCCAGCAAACAAACCTGCCACCTAACCAACAACAACAGCAGCAGCAGCAAACGACGTCACTGCTACCGCCGCCACTCCACTCACATCATTCGCTTTCCATGCAAACTAAGTCGACCCAAACCGATTTTACGTACATGGAAATGCAGGAACGAGATTCAGACATTGAATCAAGCAAAACGCGACTTGACGAACTGACAAGACTGTCCGATGAGCAAAAGGGGCAAATAGCCGCCCACCAGAAGCTCATCGATCAACACAAATCGCACATCAACAAGTGCATCGACGTGGTGAAGAAGCTCTTGAAAGAGAAGAGCAACATCGAGAAGAAGGAGGCGCGGCAGAAGTGCATGCAAAATCGACTGCGCCTCGGCCAGTTTGTGACCCAAAGGGTGGGAGCAACATTCCAAGAGAATTGGACGGATGGCTATGCCTTCCAGGAGCTATCCAGACGGCAAGAGGAAATCTCTGCCGAACGAGAAGAAATTGATCGTCAGAAGAAGATGTTAATGAAGAAACGACCAGCGGAGAGTGGTCGCAAACGAAATAACAATAGCAACAATAGCAGTAATAATGCAGGCGGTGTTGGTGGTGTCGGAAGCGGAGGCAACTCGAATTCATCACGTGGCGGTAGTGGTGTTGGTAATGTTGGCCTAGGTGGTGACTCTTCGTCTTCGGCGTTACACAATGGCGGCGGAGTTGCTGGTTCGGGCAGCGGAAGCAGCGGCATCGGGAGCAGTAGCGTTGCCTCCGATACGGCAACGTTCCTAAAGCCAGACCCAGTGTCCGGAGCTTATACAGCTCAGGAATACTATGAATGTGATGAGATTTTAAAACTGCGACAAAACGCTCTCAAGAAGGAGGACGCCGACTTGCAGCTGGAAATGGAGAAGCTCGAGCGTGAACGTAATTTGCACATAAGGGAGCTGAAGAGAATACTGAATGAAGATCAGGTGAGTTGTTTTTTGTTTGTATTCATTTTTTTATCGTATCTTTGTTGATGGGACTAATGTTCCATCCTAAAACTTACGAACTGTGAAAAAACATGTAGTCCGAATCCACATGACTCGAATTCGAACCCTGACAACCGACATGCTAGTCTTACGAACTAGATATTACCCAAAGAAATACTAAATTCATCCTGCTAAAGGCTCGTTTTTTTTTTTTTTTTTTAATTCCCCTGCGATTCGAGCTTCATATTAAATTTAAATTCGAATAGTTTGGATGAAACACACCACAATGTATGTAAAGTTTACAAAAGTATATAATTTCGTTTTCGTATTTGCAGTCTCGATTCAACAACCATCCAGTGCTGAATGATAGATATTTGCTGCTCATGCTACTTGGCAAAGGTGGCTTCTCTGAAGTGCACAAAGCATTTGACCTAAAGGAGCAACGATATGTTGCATGCAAAGTGCATCAGTTGAACAAAGATTGGAAAGAGGACAAAAAGGCTAATTATATTAAGTAAATTTTTTTCTCTTTCTCTGTGTTGCAACAGTTTTTATTTAATATTGTTTTCCAATAGACACGCTCTTAGAGAATATAATATTCATAAAGCCTTGGATCATCCTCGTGTAGTTAAATTATATGATGTCTTCGAGATCGATGCGAATTCATTCTGTACAGTTCTTGAGTATTGTGATGGACATGATTTAGATTTTTATTTGAAACAGCATAAAACGATACCGGAACGTGAAGCCAGATCAATTATTATGCAGGTAAGTTTCGCCCAAAAAAAAAATTTATAATCACTATTGAAAAAAACTGTTTAAAAATAAATAATTTTTATTGTTTGTAACTCTTGTAGGTCGTTTCCGCATTGAAATACTTGAACGAGATCAAACCACCTGTGATCCACTATGACTTAAAACCTGGCAACATTCTCTTAACCGAGGGCAATGTATGCGGCGAAATAAAAATAACCGATTTTGGTCTTTCGAAAGTGATGGATGATGAGAACTATAATCCGGACCATGGCATGGACTTGACCTCGCAAGGGGCTGGAACTTATTGGTGAGTATGTGTGGGGATTTCAATTAGTTATTACTGTGTGTAGAATGCGTGTGGGTGGTAGAACTGTTTGTTTTTTTTTATCTAATTATTCATTGAAAATAGATTTGTGTATATTTAACTTTTTTATTAAGTGAAAGAAAAAAGAAACAGGATTTATGCTAATTTGGTTTTGCAGGTATCTTCCACCAGAGTGTTTTGTTGTGGGTAAAAATCCTCCTAAAATCTCATCAAAAGTCGATGTATGGAGTGTCGGTGTGATATTCTATCAATGTCTGTATGGAAAGAAGCCATTCGGCCATAATCAATCTCAAGCCACAATACTAGAGGAGAATACAATACTGAAAGCCACTGAGGTTCAATTTTCCAATAAGCCAACAGTTTCAAATGAAGCGAAGGTATGTTTGGTCTCAGTTTTAAGTGTTTTAATTTTCAATGAAATATAATTTATATTTTTGCAGAGCTTTATTCGAGGTTGTTTGGCATATCGCAAAGAAGACCGTATGGATGTGTTCTCTTTGGCGCGGCATGAATACATTCAACCCCCAATTCCAAAACATGGTCGTGGTCAATCGATGACAGCGGCGCAACAACAACAGCAACAGCAGCAGCAACAACAACAGCAGCAGCAGTCGTCCTCGTCACAGCAAAATTCGGCGCAAACCTCATTTTCAGCGGGCATGTTCGGTAATCTAAATCAGTCGAGCTCGTCCTAGCTGATGTCGAAACGTAATTCGAATTCCTAATTGCTGAAATTGATTGCGACAGCGCCGCCACTGCCACCGCCGCCATCACCATCCCAATCACCGCCAAAGCAGTCGTCGACGCCGCCGCCGTCATCGCCAACCACAACTCTAACATTCGCCACGCCGAATAACCCACAACCAGTCAAGACAACGAAAGTTAAGATGACCAATAGTAATGCCAGTTGTAGAACTAGCATCGCCACAAGCATACCCACAATTAAAACGACAACAAATTCTCGAACGACGAGACCACTACCACCAACAGCAGCGACATCAACAATAGCCAATCGACGTCGTAGAAAACCGTCGTCGTCCACCGCCGCCAATACATCTTCCACCATCTCCAAGCGTAGCTGAGAGAAGAAAAAAGTATCAAAAAATTAGAAGACAATAGAAATCAAAAGAAAAAAAGTGATTCCATAAACTAAAAAAAAAAAAATTCTATTAGATGTCGCTAGTAGTGTTGATACTTTTCAAGAAATTGTGATAGAAATTGACAGAAGATACCATCATTCTCTCTTTCGTTAAATTCTCTCTTTTATCAAAGAAATTGAAATACAAATAATTTATCGAAAGATAAAAAATCACCAATCGTTGTGCTGGAATTTACTTTCATGTCGTTTTTTTGACAGATGAGGTCGAATTTATTTGTTTTTTTTTTATGAATTTTCGATTTGACCACCATTTTTAACTTAACTTTTTTTTTCGATAAACTTTCATTAATTTTAATGTTTCAGTATTAGTACTATAATAGCTTCCATACCAAATTTCGTTAAAAATTAACTTTCTTAAATAAAAATAAAATAAAAGGGAGTTAACGATAAGAGAATGATTAGAACAAAAACAAAAGAATAAAACTAAATAGATGAGATGGCGGACATTTTTCAAAAACAAACGGATAATTTCCGCTGTCCTCCTAGAAGTCCCTTGAAAATACTTAGAAGTGATGAATAAAATTATGTAAATTTTTTTTAAATTCAAATATTGACTAACAATATTTATTGTACAGTTAAACTTAAAAAAAAAAACAAACTCCCGGAAGCTGAAAATTCGCAAACTGAAAGCAAAAGGAATCGAGAAAAATAACAGAAAAATATCGCAAAATAATTAAAATAGGCTTAGGCAAAAAAAAATGAAAGTAAGCGAAGATAAAATATAAATAATAAAAAAAAATATTATTAAGAAAGTTATTAATTAGTTATTAAACTGAATAAAGTTAAAATCATAGAATGAAGCAGTTTCATTGGAATAAATATATATATATATATACATATATATAGATAAACATTAAAAAAACTAGACAGTAAAGTAATTAATGAAGCAGAGATAAAAATATTAGATTAAACATTAAAAAATACAATTTTATTGAAAACATTTTTTTTTATTATTATGTATTATCAATTATTATATTATATTTTTTGTTAGTTTTAATTATTATATAATTAAAAATATTATTTTAAACAAAAAGAAAAAAAAAACAAGAAACCTTGATATATATATATATTTAAATGATAATATAAACTAATAACACACCCAATGTGAAAAAAGTAAATTGTCCCTATTGATTGCATTAAAAATTTAATTTTTATCAAGAAAAATAAAGAAACAAAAAAGCAGAATCAATGTGTATAATATATATGCAACAGTAAACATTTTAAATATATATAATACAAATTATTATGTATACACAGTGAATATATGTATTTGTATGTAACAAAAAAAAAATAAATATTTCAAAGCATATTTCAATACATATGCGCATGGTGTGTCTCTTGTGTATTTATCATTATTGAAAAATAAAACAAAACAAAATATGATGTATTCTCAAAATATGTAAGCATGAATATGGGAAAATCTATATAAATATATATATAAAAAAGAATAACGAAAAATATATAAATATAAATATTAAAAATAAAATTAAAAAAAAAAACATTTTTGTGAATATAAAAGCATAAGAAAACTGAATGATTATTTGTTGAGTATTTTACTATCTAATTAATAATATTAAAAGAATGATGATGAAGAATGAATAAAAAAGAAAACACATTTAAACTAAACAAAAATAAATGCGAAAAAGTTATTTAAAAAAAATTAATTATTGTATTATTAATGAAAACAGAAAAAAATAGCAAACAACTAAAACAGTTCTCCGCTCTGGGCGTTGTTTTTAGCGGATTATACAAAATTTGTCACCACCCTCCCATATAATAATATATATATACCAAGACTACCAACCACCACCGCCTCCAAAATTCAAAAAAAAAAATATATATAACAGACAAAATACTAAACATCCAACAAAAACAGGCAAAAACGAAAAAAGTTACACATCATCGGGACAAGTTATTTATTTATTTAAACAAAAAAAAAAAAAAATGGAACTATATAATAAAAGAAATAGAAATTAAAGACTCTTCTTTTTAATTGTTAATCTCTTAAATCAATTAAAATAAAATAAAACTATATATTAAAACTTAAAAAGAAAATAGAAGCAAAAAATAAAATCCAATACAATTAAAAGAAAAAACAATTTCCAGTAAATATTAACAAACAAGAACGACAATGCAGAAAAAAACACATAAGTTAAAAATAAATAAAAAAACATTTTTTGATTATTATATTACTATAGTGGTAACAACAAAAAATTAAAAAAAAATGAAAAAAAAAAAACTGGCAACAAAATCAATAAGATTAAATTAAAATACAATTAATTAAAAATAAAAATTACAAAAAAAATATTTAAAAAAAATCACATTACTAACTTTTATTTGGGATCAAGTTGAGTGAGTGGGTAATTTCTGAACAGGAACTTGTGCTTGTGCTTGCATGATAAGTCAGTGGCCTGATTAGGGAAAACGGAGCAAATCGTTTTTAATTCGATATCTACTTTCGACTCACCTCGATTTTATCAATTATTGAATTCGAAGCGAGTCGTAAGTTATTCACACCTATCACAGGCCCCGACGTAGTAGATTCGTACTACGAATCCTGAAAAAGGTATCATAGTTCCGTTTGTATCAGATAATTCTGCTACGAAATTCGGAGTTGGAAAGTGGTATCATTAGCCCCAATCACCCCGATTACCTATGGCGTAAACTACAGCGAAATATACGACCTGACACGATCTGGATTCCATAAGTTGTTTCCACTCGTTTTTTGTCGTCTGTAAACGTTAAACGTCGTTGAATACTTTCATTCTGCATTCTGTAAGGCGAAAGCAAACGACGACTAAGAAAATAACGACGATTTCTCTTTCAAAAATTTACACACGACAGAGACATGGAAGGTCGTAAGACTGCAAGTTATCTTGTTAAATAATTTATTTTATCGAATTTATTTACCATAATTAAAACAAGTACATATTTGTCTATTCCCCTATTACCGCTGGCGAGTGCAACAAATAAGCATGTGAGTGTTAGTGTTAGTATTACGGTTGGCGAATCGAGAATCTTTAATTCGACTTAAATGTCATATATATTTGATATTTTTAATAAACAATCAAATTTCAAACTCGAATTGTAAAGTTCGCCAACCGTAGTATGTCGAATTCTCGAACGTTCGATTCGCAAACCGTAATAGGGGGTATATTTGTTGTACTATACTATATACTATAATGTTGTAATTTACAAATGAAAACCAATTCCAGACGCTCGACGAGCAGTTAGGTTTTTTTTTTGAAGGGGATACAAAAAACGTCCTACAGTAAAAGATTGAGATGCTTGGCAAAAGTTTTGAATCGCTTATTCCACAATTATAGACAAATTCTTAATGTTTTTGCTCTTATTAAGTTTGGGCTGAAAAAGAAAATAATCCACAATATAAATGAAATAAAAGCAGCTAGGGAAGTGAAACCCAAGTGGAAATTTAATCAGTGTAACCCCAGCCCAATTTGCTTCCAAATCCCTTGCCAACTTCATCTGAGCCTGCATTAACACAAACTCAGGCAGATGCAGGCACTTCACTACAGTATTAAGAAGCAATCGCTTTAAAGATATATTTGGATAATTTCGCCGAATTTGCGGGTGAAGCTCCGGAGCAACAAGAACAGCAGCATAAAACTGAAGAACGAGCAGGAAAGAAACGACGGCAAGCTTCCGCTATTAAACAAAAAAGGGCTATACTTTTGGGGAAGCAATGTGTACTCCAAGAAATAATCTTAAATGGTATCAACGAACGTTTAAACAAAGGGTTGAAGAGAGGGATATAAATCATACAAATTAAAGGAGGACACTGCTAGGAGAGACACAAAACATCAAAACATCTTAAAATCCAAGAGGAAAGACTTATAATTATATAATATCTAAACACTTATCATTTAATAATATCTATATACAAGGCGTCCCACAGTCACCGTCCAAAATGAAAACCATGGAGTCCTGAGGTCATTTTAAGTCGAAAAACATAAGAGGTCATTTTCTCGTTTTCGTCCCGTTTTCGAGTTATAACGGTTTTTATGGTTTTTGCCTTAACTGGCTTTATCTTTGCCAAATTACGTCCGATTCGTGAGATTTTTTTTATAACCAATCAAGAATTTATTACAGTTTTAGTTTGTCCAAAGACTTTTTTTCTGTGGACAACCGTTTCTCCGCAATTTTGCATCAAACTCAATTTTTTCGTTTTTTAAGTAGTTTTTCCACTTTGATATCATTTTATTCAAAAAAACACGTTAATGAGTATTAATTTTTTTCACTTATTATTAAAGCCCAGTTCATTTTCTTAAAAAAAATATTTTTTTTCCTTAAAAAACTACTAAATGTAATCAACAAAAAATAAACAAACTGAGTGAATTTAAAAAAAAAAAAAAAAATTTAAATACAAAATTAACTTTTTCTGAGCTATTGTGGTTAAGAAAAGGACAAAAGGGTTAGGTTAGGTTAGGTTAGGTTAGGAGGGGTGTGCACAGCACAAGGCTGTTACGTACACGGGGGCCTATTGGTCCATTGTGATCCCCTATTAATAAAAGCAGAGATGCTCCTAACTAATGTCTTATGTAGACTGGTTCATTTTCGAACCAGCCTGTGCTTACAATGAATTTTCTCATATTTGCCATTGAGACCTGCGTTAGATCGTCTAGTTCTCCAACAAACCTGTTTCCAAAGTAGCGGAGGCGATTTGTTTGGAGGTTCGGACAGTCAAAGAGCAGGTGTTTAATGGTTTCAATCTCCTCGACATCCTAACAGCTCCTACAGAAACCTGGTGCAAATGCACCCATTCTTGTGGCCATTGTGCCAATGGCGCAGTGACCCGTTAGTACACCTATCAGGATTCTGATGTTCTTTTTACTGAGCGATAAGATATATCGAGTTTCCTTTTCATTAATTCTAGGCCATAAACTTCTAGAGACAACGCAGTCGTCCCTGGAGGACCAGGAGTTATTGATTCGCTCTTTCGTTATAAGGTCTATTTTCCTTTTAATCACGCCAATTGGGATTTTTGGTCCCAAATTTAAATGGCTACTGCTGTTTTTATTTGATAAAAGGTCCAACAAAGTAATTTCCAACAAAACACAATACCAAAGGCTATTGGATTAGCTCCAAGAAAACTCTGAAATTGCTCAAGAATACACTAAAGCCACAAAAGAGGAAGTCAACGTCTTTTGGGATAAAGTAAAAGAAGAATTAACCAGCCTTGGTCCACCTGTAAAAGATTCCAGCAGAGGGAATGCTGCAAATAGGACCGTCTAATATCTCGTTTTATTAGGTATATTAAAAGGAAATTTAGTTTTGAGATTTGCAGAAATCGTAGATTGTGCCAGTCCGATTTCGAAATCCTTTCTTACGCCATATTGACATCCTCCTCTGCCAGGAATCTTAGCACAGCTGCTAGTCTGCTGATAGGTGTGATTGAAAATGAGAATACACACGGGTCCAGTTCTTGATCTCTTGATCATTAAGTATTTAAATGCAGCTTTACTAGCTCGATAGTTTTTTCTGAATCTTTATATGAGCCATGTATGCAGTTTAAGAAGATAAATCATTGTCAAATGGATTAAATGCATTTATTTCAAAAATTGTGATTGCAAATGAATCAATTTTTTAGGATATAAAAACCAACGTACACACCAGCGGGATTAAATTTCTCGTTCTCATTCTGGTTCTGATTTTTACGTTTACCATCTGATTTCGAAAGTCGAAACAAATGGTTTATTGGTGGCAATGCTTTTTCGCATTTCGTTCGCCTATGATATGAATTTACTCGTATTCGTAGCGCAACTAAACGTTCGGAACTTCGCTACGAGCGAGCCTGTGATAAGGTTGATTCTTCCAAGATTTTGAGATAATTGACAGCTGAATATTTATTTTTTAAACAATCATTGTGCGAGGTGCTTTAAAAAAAAATTAAAAATGGACTATAATGTTGCTTGTATGTCGAACGTTTGGAGATAGGAGAATCCTCGAATTCCGAGAAAATGATTAAGAAGTGCTTCTTCACCTCTATTAAATTTTTGCTTAAATATTTGCTTTATTCTATAAAACAATAGGTTTACTAAACTCTCAAAGCATTCGTATTTGTATTAAATGAAATAAAAGATAAAATGTATTAAAAAGAAAGCAATTAACAAAATATCACTTTCGTCCATCGATACACCAATCCGCCAAACACGACCTTTCGGAAAATCATGTGGTAAGAACGAAAATGTCAAGGTGCGAAAGTGAAAGAACTAAACCTTATTTGCGCCACCTAAAACGATTCGCTTCGTATTCTTTAAACAGGCCACAAATAACTATACACAAGCTTGGAATGATAAGAAGTATGTTAATACCTTCGTGCAAGTACATTCACCCCTATCACGAATTACATCGCAATTGGAAACTTGTACGAATCACGAACAAACTCATAAAATCCATCGTTGTGGAAAATCTCATACAAATGACATTACGGATGGATTTGGTGATAGCTTTTTTCGGAATTCAAACAAGTTTCCGATTATGATGAAATTCATAAATATTACTCGTATTATAATTTGTTACCAGAAGACTAAGTTATGAAGGGGTCATTCTCTAAGGGAAGCAAATAAATGCAGGGAGTCATTTCGGCGTTTCGCTGAAAACGTGGAAATGACTAGCGGCTAAACGAATCGAAAAAGCTGTAGACCGATTTCAATAAACGCGGTGGATAGTATACCTTGGGGCCTCTTATGACTCGCGAGTCGAACGTTCGTCTAAGTCAAACGATTTGGCAAATAACTTTTGTTTTTGTATTAAACCTAGTTTTAGAATATATTTCACAACTCATGTTTACAAATGATAAAAGAGCCCTATTGGTATTATTGGGGGCTATCGTAAACAAAATTTCTCTCGGAATTTTTCTCATTCTCGAAAATTGGAAACGTCAATACTTCTGCACTGTTCATTGTAAGCTGGTGGCTGGCCTTTTGAAATGAGAGTCAAAGTCCCCATGAAACTTGATTTTCGATATAAATAAATTCCAAGGAAAACTTTCGACATTATTTAAGTTGACAATTTTGAAAGTTGGGAAAAATTCCTAGGGAAATTTTATTCACGATAGCCCCCATTAATAGCGAGCTACGACGTTCGTTTCGGAGATTCTTCCGAACGGATACCTAGATAGGGCTGAATGTCTTCGAATGTCATTATTTAATGAATTTTTCAAAGTCAATAATGATGATGGAATATTGTTCACTGTTGAAAAAATTAAATACATAAATAAAATAAAAGGTGATTAGCAGGGTTGATTTGTTTTTAGAAGATGAGGATGAAAACGAGATATGTTAAAAATGATAAGAAGTTCACGAGATAGCTCCAACTCACTTCAAGATTCAGATAATTTGTTGGAACAAAATCTTTTTTTAGATTTTTGACCGATGCAGAAAAAAGTTTCTCTTGTGCCCCAGTTTGTTTTCTCGGAGAAACTTCACTCGTTCATCATCAAAACTTCTCTGAATAATCCATCCACAGCCTATTTTTAATAATGCATTTATGAAATAATTTTTGTTTACATACTTTACGCCACTGTTATCTTTCGCGGTCCTAAAGATTTAGGTCAATAGCAAACCGATCCCAATATTTTTTTTCTTTTGAAGATTCAAACGATCCCAAACATTTGGCCATGTCAGAGTTTGCTTCCATAAGCTCAACAATCTTTGAAAATGTACTGTTATTAGTTCTTATTATGATACTAAATACTATTTTTTGTTAACTTTATTAATAAATTATTTCTTTAAATAATGTTCTTTTATTTTCACTAATTTCATATCTAAGCAATTTCATATCACAAACACAAAAATTTCAATTTTATTTAAAGTCACCAAGAAAAACAGTTCGACCTACATATTTAAATAGATAAAGTCGAAACAGTTGCTAATTGAAATACAGCAAGATTTAAATTCGCCAAATGTTTGACTTTAAAGAGAACGTTAGTTAGGGCCCTTAAATTCGGTCAGTTTCCCTTTGATCTTCCAATTTTCCATTTAAATGTAAGTTGTTTGTTGTTTTCTCCGATTGGAATTCTAGAAATTTCAAAAATTATGAATGTTACTAAAATTAAATAAAAATATAGGCGCAAAATTTTAATTGAATTGGTACGATGCCTAAGCTGTTTTAGTATGATACTATGTTAAAACAACCAATTTGCAAATTTTAATCGAATATAGCATCATACTTTCTCTACCCTTTTATTAAAGTTAAAATCATCGAATACCTAATTTATTTTTTTAGTTTCGTGCTAGCTTCATATGACTCTTTGACATTTGCAAACGTCAGAAAAGGTTCGTGTACTTACTTTTTTTTAACACGAAATGTCATTGGCCCTGAGTAATAGATCCGAATCTAGCCTAAGTTCGATTTTAACCAAACATTCGTAGAAATAAAACAAATTTCAAGTATAAATACTTAAAAGCGGCTTTCCTGTAACTAATACTGCTTTTACACGACAGCGATTTTTAATCTTAGTTTCTCTTTTGGAGTCATCTTCCGCCTTGTGTAACCCCGCCACCACACACGTCTCTCTCCCACGGGCTTAAAAATCGCAAGGTAATATTGCTTCGTTTAAAAGCAGTATAATGTCGATTTCCTTTTACACTAGGGATTTTAGGGATTGCGATCCCTTGTCAAATTTTGACTTTTACCACACCAAAAAAATCGATTTTTTTTATTGACAGAGATCAAATCTTTCGAATCCGTATTTGGAGAGGGATTTACATGTATACGAAATACGCACACTAAAAAGACAAAATTTGACAAGGGATCGCAATCCCTAAAATCCCTAGTGTAAAAGGAAATCGACATAAGTTAAATTTAAAATGAT
Source organism: Chrysotoxum bicinctum (assembly GCA_911387755.1). Classification (NCBI taxonomy): domain Eukaryota; kingdom Metazoa; phylum Arthropoda; class Insecta; order Diptera; family Syrphidae; genus Chrysotoxum; species Chrysotoxum bicinctum. Next base: position 44,144,454 of record OU426989.1, read on the forward strand.
AGAATCACAATAGAACTTTACGAATCTGGTTAATAGAAATCTGTTTGTGTATCAGTTCACAATAACGAAATTATGAAAATGAGTCACAATTATTGGTATAAATAAGACTTTTGTAAATTTGATCTGTTACTACGAAATTTTAAAAGCAACTTTTCTACATCTAACAAAAAGTGACTTTAAAACCGATTCTATGAATGTCTATTACTAAGGGCCATTGTTTTAGGTTCAGAAGCAATTTATTAAGAAAATTCTCTTAGTACGATACTACAGTGGACGCCGCTTATAACGACCACCAAGAGACCAAGCAAAACTGGTCGCTATAGCCGGCGGTCGCTTTATCCGACGTAACACAAAAAATTAAAAAAAAAAATACAACAATATAACGTACCTATGTACATATATATTTTCAAATTTGTATGAGTTAATTTTGTTTGTTTTGTTTTTATTTATTTTAAATATTATTTTTAAACTTTTTTCAAGACCAGAAAGATGGCTTATAATCGGCCATAGCGAGGTATCCGTTCGGAGCGGATAATTCTCCGCAATGCATACTTTGTCCGAGGTTTAAATTGCTTTCAAGGTATCCTATCGGAAAGAATAATAATACACAAATGCGTTGGAGCAATTTGTTCCGCGATGAATTTGTGTCTGACTAAATCGAAAAAATAAATTACATTAAACTGTCAGAAATTTCACAAATAAAGCACTTGATCGCACTTCAATGCAGTTTGCCATGTGTGTTAAAATAATGTCGGAGAAAAATTCCGAACAGCTGTTCGGAAAAATACCTCGAAGAAAAAATCCCCCGAATCGTACAAAATCGGAGAATTTTCCGCTCGCTAGGGCCGAATATTTTCGTTGTAAGCATTGCAATATACAAAATTGCACATTAATTCAATAGCTTTTATAGCTTCTATGTCCCAAGGGGGAATAACATTTATTTCTGGATCTTCATCATCTACTTCACTATCTTCGTCTTGATCATCTGGAGTTAATTTTTGCAGAATTTCTTCAACAGTTTGGATTTTTTTTTAACTTTTTGTCCCATTGACGAATGTAATCAAAAATATCTGATGTCAGCATTATAGTTTTGTTCGCTTTTTAATAAAGGGGCAAAGATTTGACATTCTTAAAGCAACGGAGTAATTTCGATTTTCCGATTACTAAAAGTTTTCTTTTTATAGAGCCCGTCATGTTGCATGTGACCAATAATGTTACTCTATAATAATTTCCCATCACTGCAGCGTTCTCCTCGAAAGCGATATGATTTTTGGTCGTTATAAGCGGCGACAGAAAAGTATTTTTTGTTATAAATTCGTCGTTATATCCAACGAGTCGTTATAGCCGGCGACGTTATATCCGACGTCGCACTAGTACAATTTGTATGAAAACCAACCAAATGAAGGAAAAGTGGTCGTTAAAAGCGGCTGGTCGTTATAAGCAACGTCGTTATAAGTGACGTCGACTGTAGTTAGAAAATGTTTAAAATTAAGAATGAGTTAGTAAACTAATTTAAAATTAGCAAATTGTTAGATAGTATCATACTTATACCTTAATTATAGTCCTTAGAAGATAATAGTGATATACAATTACCTTTAAATACAGAACAAAGGTGAGAAGTAGGTGTTCTCCGCTTCATGATTAAAACACGCTTTGAAAATTGTTCACAGTTGAGTATTTGGATCCTAAGAAAAGAGAAAAAGGTTAATTTATGGCCAAGGGATACATATATAATAACAGGCCGTTTTCGTAAACGTCAGTTGCGTAAAAAAGGCAATTGCAAGTCAACTGCAATTGCAAGTCAACCGCAGTGATCCTACTGCGGATGTTGCATTTGCTATTCATATAAAATTCTACTGCACTGCGGATAACTTTTCCAAAAAAAAAAAAAGCGACTATTGTCTATATAGTTTAACTCATACTGTGTTTGAACATTTTAAGCGTAACCTGCATATTAATAATTGAATACATTTAAAACTGGATTGTATAATGTTCAAATCCAATAAATGAATGTACCAACCACATACTGCGTTCCCAATACCGTACAACTGTTAGAGCGTATGAAAAATATAAATAATTTATTAATGCAAAATATATATCCTTTTTGTCTTAGTAACAAACGAAAAAAAAAATTGCTTACACTCCTTTTTGTAAATTTCGCAAGATGTCATCTTAAAATGACATTTAGATACTAAAACGGCCCTAAAACTCCTATGAACCAGTTTAAGCTTATTCCACCGCTATTCGTCGTGCCTTTTTATTATAAATAAGCTTTTCAGGATTAGAGTCGTAGTAGTAAATAAGGCTGTTATGCTAGGCGCACACATTCAATTTTTAGTTGCGCAACTGTTTGGTTGCTTATAGAAAACAGATGAACCATTTGGTTGAATAGGTGCGTTTTATTATCCACGAATCTATCTGGATCCGGATCTGGATTAAGTTTTAACATGTATTACAAAAACAATTTGGGATCCTGTTTTCTATCGGGATCTATTTCAAAGATCCAAAAATTAGTTATTACACTGGCGAGTAGATGGCTTTTTATGGTAAGGTAGTGTAAGCTATAGTGTAAAGAAAAAAGACAAGATATAATTTAAAATTTCCAAACCCAAGGATAAAAAGAGACGGGCTTATAATACTGCTGTCAGTAAGATCCGTATCGTTTTATTTTCAAGGGATGATCCGGATCCGGATCCAGATAGATTTGGGGATAATAAAACGCACCTAATGTCCGGGCAGGTGCATATAATTATATGTTACACAAAATAGCGAACTCATTTTAGGCAATCGTTTAGTTTGTGTCAAAACACAAACTTTTTAGTTGCTCGAACTAAGCAGTTGTAAAACTAAAAATTGAATGTGCGCGCCTAGCCTTAAAATGTAAAGAAACTTTGTATATCTAACATCGACTATCTAAAACTAGACATACGTTGAAAGTCAACGGCAATTTTTAAATTATTATAAAGAAACCTTATTTAAATGTGTACTACATTGCCGACGTATGCGATCATATCATCGGTAGCTCCATCTATTTTTCCCAACCAGTATCTTTTATCTTATGTTCTGACATTTACTTTGACAATTTTATTCTGTATTTATTTTACCTGCTATTTTATTTACATTCCAAAATTGATTTAGTTCAATTTTGTTCTTGTTCTTTGTATCATTCCTGCGCTCATTCCTAAATCCAAACGGATATCTTTTAAATAAAAAAAAAATGGCTTCTCCTATTTTCATAACGAACGATCAAGTCAAGAGCGTTCTGACTTGGCGAATGATCAATGAATCTATCGAAGAAGCCTTTAAAGCAGTTGTTAGCAAAGATAAATCTTCAGACAATAATCAAGATCGTCCCTTTGCTCACCAAAATGCTAGAACGCGCACATCGACGCACAATAACAATGGTGTACTGTTTACAATGCCCGGATACATTGGAAATCATAAATTGAGCCTACACGATGGCGATCGCAGGGCATTCCAAACTCTAGCATGTAAATTGGTCACCTGGTCCCCAAACAATAAACATCTCAATCCACCAATGCCATCTATCCTTGCCAACATTTTGCTTCTTGATGGCGAAACTGGTCAGTTACAATGTGTAATGGACGGAACACTGATTACTGCTTGGAGAACAGCATCAGCCTCTGTTGTGGCTACGAAGTATTTGTATTACGGGAGAAAACATATAAATTCATCGGATGGAGTCACTTTGGCGATTATCGGCTGTGGAGTCCAGGGCGAGAGTCATGCCTTAGGAATGTGCACAAAATTCAAAGTCAATGGGATTCGACTATGGAATCGAACTGCTACTAAAGCTGTGCAACTCTCTGCTCAGTTAGACATGGCTAAAAACTCATTTGTTAACCCAAATCCGATTGTGACAGTGTGTTCAACAGTTGCAGAATGTGTCGCTAGTGCTGATATTATTGTCACAGGGACACAAACGGATGAACCGTTATTGCACTTGAATATGCTTAAAGAAGATGTCCACATAAATGGTGAAAACTTAAACATTTGAACCAATTTCAATTATTAATTTAGATTCTCTTTTCAGCTGTTGGAGCAAGCGATTCACATTACAGCGAACTAAGCCAAGACATTTACGATGTTGCTTCCGTTTACATTGACTACTGGGCAGGAGCGAAAGCAGAGCTTGCTGGCTTAAAAACCAATATTATATGCGAGGTGGGTGAAGTTATACTTGACAGCAAGCATCCCCAGAAAGGCATTTCAGTATTTCAGTCTTTGGGTGAGTTGAATTATGTTTGTATACAAGAGCTTTCTAATTTTGTTTTGTTTTTATTTTTGTTTTAAGGAATGGCGGTAGAAGATGCAGCTGTAGCTCAAGCTGTTTATCAGCATATCAAGAAGAAATAATCGCACGAAAAAGTGCCCTTCTATTATACATAAATACTTGTACATACACACAATCATAGATTATCAATTATAATTTTACAAATTTTATAATGAAAGACAATACTTTTTGAGCAATAACTGTTTTGAATTTATTTGATCACAGCCGGAATTGCGTAAAGGCAAAAAAAAAAAATCGCTTATCTAAGATGTTTAGATAAGTAAAATAAAGATTATAATTTTTTAAATGTTCCATTAAAAGTCATAATGGTTGTTCATATTGGTGAAATGAATTTACAAGTAGGCATAATAAAATAGTACGCATACGCCACAGTGTTCAGAGTTAAATTCATAGAAGGTATAGAGATTTGATTTATTTAATTGAGTATTATAGATAAATTGAAAGTATTCACTAGCAATGGCAAACAATATAATATACTTACTAGTCTTGTGTCAAGGTTAATAAATATTTATCATATTTATGTTTAGTATTAATTACATGCGTCTTATTACATATGTCATATAAACTTAGTACTGTGGTAGCAAAAAAATAAAATAGGTATACCATGTGGTCTACTGGTTTCCTATATATTTGGGGTATGGCTAAATTCTTTAGAATTAAAATCAAAAATGTAAAGAAATACACAAATATAAAGAAAAATGTCAAGTCAAACTTTGTTGTCAAAAAGCTGAGACTTATAAAAAAAGACATCGCTTTTGAATTTTTGTGGAAAGAAATTGTTCATATTTCTGTATCAAATTTACGTTTTAATGATATAAACGTGCTGGGAAATATTTTCACTAAATTATTTTCTTTCAACTTAGTACTGAAACTTATTGGGAATTCGTGATAGGCTAAGTAATGAAACAAATGTAAGGTTTTAATAAGGCGCGGCTCCTTTAGGTTGAGATATACACTAATCTATCTATGGTGTAGCAGAACACATCAATTTTTTATACACTTTTTTTGAAATATACTTGGGAAACTTAGCAGTAAGTTAAAGAAGTACTTTAAGGTAGGGTATTTTGGGTTTTCCTCAGAAAATATACGAGTATCTTTGGGCAAATTCCTAAACGCATATCTTGCGCAAATTCTGCTAAGCAAACAGTTCCAAAATGCAAATACTAAAATCTCTGCTTAGCAGAGTGTCCCAAAATGCAATCGATGCCACTTTCTTGCAAATGTCACATTTCTGCTTTGCAGGTGTTTTGCTTTGCAAATCTTGCGTTTAGGAATTTGGCGTTTGTATGAAAGTAAAACAACAAAAACCATGCATTTTTTTTTTGAAATCAAAAAAAATAGTTTTTTTTTTTAATTTTGGAAAACAATCCTTTTTTACATTTTAAAGAAGCTTTTTCCATGAAAAAATTGATGAAAATCAGTTTTACAATCGACAATACAAAAACTATTTCGTAATGGGTCAAGTTTCCCAAATCATATTTCCCAAAATCCATGGCTCCCAACGGGATATTTTTCCCATTTTTTTTTCCCAAAAAATTTAATCTTTCTTACCCCCAGTTTCACAGTGAGAGTTTAAACTTAAGTTCTGCTGAACCTGAACTGGAGTTTAAATTTGAAGCTCAACTCGTCCGGTTTCACAGTCTTATCTGAACTTCAGTTCATTAAACGTAGTTTAAGTAAATTGTTTTCTCTTTCTATCTAAATCAAAGAAAAAACAATCAAGGAAAGATTGTTGTGACCTGTGACAGGAAACAAAAATTAAAAATGAAAATAAATTATATTTTCAAATGTTTGAAGGGGTTGTCGAACTGAGATTTAAACGGCAGAATAGTGTCGTTTAACTTAAACTACAGAATGAACTCTGTTCAAGGACTGTGAAACCAAATTTATTGTTGAACTGAAGTTTAAACCAAAAGTGGGGCTTAAACTTCCACTGTGAAATTGGGGGTTATAAAACTAATGAAAACGTTTTGTTCTATTTATATTAAATATATATGTATATATACATATATTTAGTAGACATTGGATATAGGCCATACGGTAAATTCAAAGTTTCTTTAAATCCAGATTCTGTAAATGCAAAAGAAACCTTGCATACACCCAACCTCGCACCTACCCCAAATCCTATAGTGTGTCCAAGCAGGGGGGTTGCATGCTGCCCCCCATACATATCTCACTGTTTATACGCCGTTATGCGTAAGCAAGCAAAAAAGCAAATATCCCATACAAAAGTAAAAAATTAACATTTTTATTGGAAAAACTTGGCATTGGGACAGATAATGATTGGAAACCTTTGCTTTGGGAATGACAAAAATTGGGAAATTACATTTTGGGAAAAATGGACATTGGGACACACGGATTGGGAATTTTGTGCTACAATCAAACTAGTTATATACAAGTAATACTTAATTTTCGGTAAATTATGTTTCATATTCATTTTTGAAAGAGTATCGACCCATCCGTTTAGACTGTAGCTGAACAGACAGACATACAAACAGAATTATCAGACCTACTGTAATGTCATGATTGATCAAAATTCCGAATTCGTTTTTTTTTTTTCTGAATGAATAACATGTTAGTATATAGGATGTACTTACATTTTGAATAGCTATACAGGGTGTTTCCTAATTAATTAACAATACTTAGGGAAACGATTAATGAAAATGTTCTAAGAAAATAAATCGTTTTTCAGTTAGTATGTATCTTCAATTTACCAAAAATTATGTTTGTCCTTATGTGGGCTCAAAGTCAATTGTTAATAGTTTTTTATTTTGTATGTTGTGACGTTCCCTTCTTCAGACACTAATCCTGCTATATGATTTATGGTTTAAACAACTTTCAATACCAGTGTGATTACACCCGAAACGTCACAACATACGAAATAAAAAACTATTAACAACTGACCTTGAGCCCACATCATTTTTATACAGAAAAGGTCACCAATTTACCGATAATTTCAGAAAAAGCTTAATTTGGTGTACTCTGACCCATGTTAGCGGTATAGCTCTATTGATACTAATGATAGAAACTTCGTTTAGGGTTGTATTTTTAAAGACATCTATTTTTTAAGCATCAATTTTTAAATCATAGGGTATTTTGATACTGACCGCTGTTGTACGCAAGTTTGTGCAAAATGTTCGTAAGACTGATATGCTAGTGGAAAACACACACGAGGCAGGTACTTGAAGGACGTTGTTGTCAATAGTTACTGGGAATGCTTACTCTAACTAATAAAGCCATAATACATGGACAAAATTTAATTTTGTTCATTTTATTGCATTTTTAAAAAGAATCGTGTATTTGGCCTACCCTTTACATTTGTACATGGTTCTACTATTTTATTTGCGATATACAGGTACTATAGGGCAAGCTTTGCATTTGACAAGTTGACATTACGATGATTGGGAACACGAAAAACTAGATCCTGGAATTCCGTCTGTCTCTATATTTTTGTTCCACCTACAGTCCGCTAAAACGATCTTATTCAAATTTGGTATTTAATGTTCTTAGGTGATTCCTTAGAGCAGAAATTGAGTTTTTTTTTTAGCTCCAAAAATAATGATTTTGATAAAAGAAATCAGGGGCCAGATTCTGCAAAAAAAGAAACGAAAGCGATCGTTCGTTTTTCAAAAACGAAAGCAAATACGAAGCAAACCGTTCGCACGTACGAAAACGTTCGTTCGCTTTTGCCATACAGAATGTCACCCCAGATGTGTGCTATTATAGGCATGGACTACACTTTGGTCAAACAAAACATTTGAGAAAAAATGTTACTAGCGGTTGCAGTCGGGTTTTGACCAACATTTTTATGCAGGAGCACCTTTGAATTAGAAAAAAAAATATTTTTCTGATTTTTGAAAAATAAATATCTTGAAAACGAGTGAATGATTATTTTTTTGAAATTATTTCCTAAAATGTACCAATTATTAACATTACAAATTTTTCTTTAGAAAAACTGAAAATTAATTTAATAATAAATAATCATAAATTTGAACATTTTTTCTCGAATTAAATCCATGTTTTTATTGAATTTTCATATTCTAAAGTACTTTTACATAAGAGCAAATACAAGGTCCTCACAAGTCAACTGATGAGTCCATGTGAGATCACCCGGACGAAACGCCAATTTTTGTGGACTAAAGGCCAAAAAAGCTAATTTGAATCAATAATTCAACAAGTCCAATAATAGTGCTAAGTCTTCTACTTGGCTGATTTATTTCAGTAGTATATAGAGTTTGTATTATAAAAAACCTTCATATAAATAAGAGCAAATACGTACGACCCAGTCGTCCATTTTATTTTTTTATGTGCAATACGATACCAATATAAAAATTCATTAATTCAAGCTAAGTAACGGCTGGAAAAAAAATTTCCGAGAAAGGGTTATTAATGGTACGCTCGTTGGAACCATTTTTTTGTTTTTGATTTTCTTAAAAAGCGTAAAACCAATTTCGAAATTTTTTTTTTGCTAAGGCTCCCCAAATTTTCAAAAAAAATTTGTTTGGATTTTTAAAGATTGGATATTATTTTTTTTCAAAACTCAATATTTTGAAAATCCCGTACTCGATTTGTTTGGATTTTTAAAGATTAGATATTATTTTTTTTCAAAACTCAATATTTTGAAAATCCCGTACTCGATTTTTTTAAACTTAACAAATAAAAGTTTCTTAATACAATCTACAAGATGTGAAAAAAAATGTACTATCCTTTAAAATAACGATAACCGCCATACAAATGTTCAACAATGGTTTTCGAAAATCGTATTTTTCTCGAGACCGGCGCGCGCCTAGAATTTTGATAAATTTTTTTTTTCGATTAATTTTTACAAATATTTTGAAATTAATATAATTATTACTGACTGTGCATCACAAAAAACCATTTACTCGAATTTCTAATTTCTCACTATCATCATAATGGATTTAATGAAATTTTGTATACAGACGCCTCTAAATTCGATGTCTCAAAAACGGGCCGATATTTTTTTTTCAATTCAATTTGTATGCGTATAATAATAAAAACTTTAGGTTGGCGTACCAACATTTTTTCTTAAAAATGTTTTAAAAATTTTGTATATAAAAGCTTATTTTCTTAAGAAACCGCTACAACCACTTTTAAAATTTCGTTTTTGCATAAATTCAAATTTGCTTAAGAAAGCACATAATATTTTGTTTTTATCTCTAGCTTCAAAAGGAGTTTAAAAAATTAATCTTTATGATGAACAGTTTTTCTCTAACAACATTTATTTTTAAAAATATTATTCTATTAGGAGCAAGTTCGTGCGACCCATTTGTGCATTTCATTTTCTATTTGCATGAATTAATATTTGTTTGAGAAATTAGATGTTATTCTTTTGAACTCAAATTATTAAGGGAGTTATTTTAGCATTTTTAAAAACAAATTTCATACTTTTGAGATTTTTTTAATAACATAATGTTTATTTACGAATATACACAATTTCTAAAAAAAATAAGTGCAAGTAAATATGACTCAGTTGTGCATGAAAGAACTGTTGAAGGTAAGATTTGGGAATCCAACATTATCTGTATCAGTTTGCCTGCGTCATTAGAGGCAATATTAAATGAGAGATAGCGGTCGTATCCGTTGAAATATGTGGCACTTTTACATAGCATTTAAAAATCTCCTTTCTTCTGTTTTATATGATAAAACTTTGCAATTATCACTTAATTAAAAGTTCACCTTTACTTTTTAATCTTGCGTGCTTCATGTGTATTAAATCTTAAATATATAAATTACGATTATCTTACAAAACAGTCTAAGTAACTTGTAAATCATTTATCTACTTTCATTTTTAATTTATTTTTTATATAAATTTTTGCTATTCCTTGGCCATTAATATGAACAAAAATAATTTGCTAATTAATTTTCCGCACCTTTTTCTCCAATAACTTTAAAATAAACTAGAAATGAATATTACATAAGATAATTTGCCCTTTCAATGTGCTATCAATCGTTCACTTAACATCCAATTTAACTTAACCAAAACAATCTCTAGCTCTATTTGTTTCTTTCTAAATTTAGTTCGAAATGCTTTGCAATCGCCTAAAGGCGTTTACCAAACGTTGATTTGAGCACCCACCTTTGGACTATCCAAATGTAGTCATGCTTCGGACCTATAACACGATACAGAATCAGTGATCGATTTAAATCGATACTCAAGCGAGAATCCTGAGCCTTTGAAGTGTTTAAACTTTAGCAAAGTTCCATAGCATAGACTAGTGTGTATCTGTATCGTAAGCATCAGGTGGATTAAGTAAGTAGGCCTAAATAAAACACTCCAACAAACCGATAAGTATACTCACAGTATTAATACCAAACAATAGCAACACACACTTTAAACTTAAGATGGATACCGTCATGAAATTGGGTGTGCAACTATCGCGTGCTTACCATTTAGTCAACACCAATTGGAAACCCTTCTATCACCCATGTTCTGCATTTCACTTATTGTGAATTCGAGCAACAAAAGTGAATTTTGATGTTCTGCATTCCGCATAAAATGACTTTTGTGATTTGTTCATTCCGAATGTGAAATGTTGGTGTTCTGAATTCCACCCGAAATGAAGTTTGTGAATTGAGTTGAAATTTTGTGTTAAGGGAATTGAAGTCGATTTTATTAAGGGATTTATTTAAAAAATGTAAACAAATGTCTCTTCGCTTAGTCTGAAGCTTCTTTTGAAACTACAAACAATTTAAATATGACCATGTTAATTCATTCCCCATTTTTTACTTACGCTGCTTCTATAAGATCTAAAATTATGGCTTTACTACGTAAAACTTTTCCACAAACTCTCTATCATTGATTTTTGTCCCTTCTACCACTTATTAATAATAATAGTGAATCTATTTTCGTTATGCACAAGAAACAATGTTTTAATAAATGATGCAAATTGTCTTTCAGCTGATTTTGACATTTCACAAATAAATTCGGAGTGAATTGAATTCACTCGGAATGTAGAACATGCCTTTTCATTTTAAGTGAAATTGAAATTCGTTTTCAATTCACTTTCACTCGGAATACAGAACATGGGTGTATGTCTACGTATAGATGCACTCAAGCATCGAGATATGTATAGCATCATCAATTTAAACCTTTCAAATCAGACTTCTGCTTTTGTGTGAGGTCGACCCGATGACCCAGCTTGAGTGGGAAAACATAAAAAAGGTGTTTGGTAGACATTTCTCTCTTAGTACGTTGAAAAGGTAATAAAATAGAAAAAATAGACTTCAGCCTTATAAGTTGAGTATACCTATAATTCTATTTGAAGATTAATGTTGCATTATAAGGTCCATAACTCTTATGAATGATCAGGACTACTCGCACATATATTATAGATAGTAAGATAACAACAACAATAATTCACTTAGGATTATGCGTCTCATAAACTCAAAACGCTCGATAATTAGCACCCTCAGTGACAATGAGGGAGATTTTAAAAAGAATGGAAAAATGTAATTAATTGTTTTTTAAGCGGAAAATACATTTGGAAAATATTTAATAGCAAACAACAATAATTGGTCAGCTGAGATCATAATGGAAAAAAGAAAAACTTCATCAGCTATCTATAAAAATATATACTTCTGGACAAACGGTGTTGAAGGTAAAGAATTTGTAATACTTTGGGAGTCTACTGAGGACAAAACAAAAAAGTTAGCAGAAATTAAATCAATAAAACAAAGCGTTCGGAATATTATTCAAAATTGGATGAAGCAAGAGATCCTAAATCCTTCTTACAATTTGTCAACTTTAAACGAAAATCCGATGGTTATCCTCCCTCTCTCTCTTTCCAAAACGAAATTTCAAACGAACCACAAGCAATCGTCAACTTTCTTGCTAGATTTATTAAGTAATTGTTTATCGACGATTCTTTTATACCTGATTGTAATTATTTCAACTATTTACCGAATTTCTCCCTCGGTCTATTTCAACCTCAAACCATTGACCAATTTCTCATCGAAAATAAGCTGATGGTATCCCCGCCATATTTTTTCAAAAAAATGCTCTTCAACACTCTCTATTCCCTTCTCAAAATTCTTCGATTTATCCTTATCTCGAGGAAAATTCCCTCAGTCATGGAAGACCTCTTTCATAACACCAATACATAAAAAGGGCCCAAAGTGTGAAGTTACAAACTATCGTCCAATTGCTAAACTTTCACATACTTGCCAAAATCTTTGAAAGCATTTTGTACGATATCTTAAGTTTTCGTTTTAAGACTTTCATTTCCCCTAGACAACTCGGCCTTGTCAAAAGTAGGTTCACAACGACTAACCTTGTTGAATTCGTATCCTGTAAAGTCTCAGCCTTAGAGAACTCAAAGGAAGTCGACGTTGTCTCAATCGATTTCAGTGAGGCCCTTGACAAAATCTCATATAAGCTTATTCTGCTCAAACTGTCCACCCTATAAGGCTTTAATCTATCTCCTTAAGATGGATTTTGTTTTACCTGAAAATAAGTTACTACAAAGTTCCATTTAGATATACAATCTCTGATGATTTCTTATCTACCTCCGGGATCCCACAAGGCAGCCACATAGGACCTCTCCTCTTTATTCTTACTATTAACGATGTTGAAATGGCCGTTAAACATTCCCATATTTCAGTCTTCATTTCTTTCACAGATGATGCTAGCCTTCTGCAAGTTGATCTCAATAGTTTTCCTGTCTGGTGCCTTAAAAATTGCTTAGAGCTTAATATTTCCAAATGTCATTCAATTACTTATTCACGAAAACGCATTCAATCTAGTTCCATCGATACATTCTCCATTAGCAACCCATATCCACAACTGAGTCAATTTGCGACCTTGGTGCTTACGCGTTCGCCCCCTTCTTGAATACGCCTGCCAAGTATGGTCCCCATATCAACAAATTAATTTCAAACAATATATTCAAGACATTAAATTTTTAAAAAAAAAGAAGATCTGTCCTTAATCGATAAAAACATTGCTTCTGGAAATTTTCAAGTACAATATTATTTTTAATTTGAAGAATCTCATACATAAAAATTTTGATCAAAATCGTTAAAGCCGTTTATGAGAAAGTCGAAATAAGAAAAAAACGTTCTATATGAAAGGAATCTTTAATAAAATGTTGTCCTTATTTTTTTTAACCAAAATGTAAACCATACCTGCAATATTGGATATAAGATTTTTCGTAGCTAATAAAAAAATTTAATTTCTCCTCTAGGGAATCACCAAAAAAAAACATTTACTACCGTATTTGAAGAAAATCGTTTCAGCAGTTAAGGCTTTAGATCGAGTTACAGTCAAACATACAGACATACGGAATTGTGGGACCCAGTCTCTTAGGCCCATTTGCTGAAACGAAACTTAAATATTTATGTTCAACCTAAACGCTTATGTTTTACTTTTTCTTCTACGTAAGAGCTACTTAAGTTTGATTGGGAATTTAGACTTTGCAACAGATCTGTTAATGATATGTATGTATGTAGTTTTTGAACAAATAATTTTTTATGGTATTGAACAGTTTGTTCCGGTTTTAAAGAAAAAATCACGTTTTAAGCTCCCATGGTTTAGTAAAAAATTAAAAAATTTATAAAATGTTAAAAATAAGGCTTTTATACGTTCAAGAAAATCAGGTAAACCTGAGGATCATTATTGCTTTCTTCAGCTTCGGAGAGAATTTGCTTTTTTGAATATATTTTTGTATCATCAACATAATATAAGTGCTGTTGAGAGCAATATCAAAAGGAATAGCAAATCATTTTGGGTCTTTTTAAATTCCAAACGGAAAAGTTCTTTTTTGCCGTTAGAAATGGAATTTTATAACTTGCAAAATACTTTCAATCTAAATATAATAAAGACGTTATTTTAAATATTGTCAATTTTTATCCATCTATTTTTACTATAGATTTTGATCTAAAGTGTTTTTCAGACCAAGATGTACTTGATGGTTTAATTGAACTCGATTCAAATAAAAAAGCTGGAGTTGATAATATTCCGCCATCTTTATTATCTAATTGTGCCCCATCACTTTGTTTCACGTTTAAAAACCATTTTTAATAAATCCTTAACAACTGGTGTTTTTATTGAAGATTGGAAAATATCTTATGTATGTGAATCCAATTTTTAAAAGTGGCCTAAAACACCTAGTTTAAAATTACAGACCAATATCAAAACTTTCTGTGGCGCCAGGATATTTTTTTCAGTCAAGGAATCTATAACGCCAAAACAACATGGCTTTGTTAGTGGCCATTCAACTACGACTAATTTGTGCCTATTTTCTTAATTCTGTTTAAAATCCATGGAAAATAGAAAGCAAGTGGATGTCCTGTACACAGACTTCGTCAAGGCCTTTGATAGAGTTCATCATGGACTATTGCTCCAAAAACTTCGAAAACTGGGTTTGAATGCTAATTGGTTGAGTTCCTACTTGTCGAACCGGAAACAGGTCGTTGAGATTGAACGTTTTACATCAAACTTTATTCAGGTTGATTCAGGTCTTCCCAAGGTAGTAACTTTGGACCAATTTTGTTCAATTTGTTCATTTTTTTTTTTTTTTTTTATAATCTACCCGCGCTCAAGGGATTATGATTACCCTTTAAATGTTTCAACACAGCGCGGGCGTGAAGTTACGGAAGAGAAAGAAGGATAGGAAAGATGTGTGGCACGATGTTCTGAGACTGAAGGTTGTTGTCTCAGATATTTTATCTCCAGGGATGGCGGCTGAACTAAAGCGGAGAATGCCGTGTCTTATTTCTATGTCGCTTATAATTCACATTATTTTATTCGTGTTCATCCTTGTTGGGCATACTAGTTTAACTCAATTACATGTTGTTAGTGTTATGCCTGAACAACATGCAATGAGTAAACCAGCAACCCATTGATGACAATTTTAGAAGGTTTTTAATGGAATTAAAACGACATAGACGACGGCAGGGATCGAACCTGTGATCATGAGGTTCACAGGCGAGCACACATCCATCGCGCCACGGCCACCCCCGAATGATATTCCGCATAAATGATATTCCGCAAGTTCTTAATTTTTCGGATTGTTTGATGTTTGCGGACGATGTTAAATTATAGAGTGAAATATCTTCGGATTGTGACTGTTTAAACTTCCAAAAAGATATTTGACATTGAAGCAAAATTTTGTAAAATGTAAGATTTTTAGTGCCCATAGAACCTTATACCCGATAATCTTTACTTATAAATTTGAAAATAAATCACTCACAAGAGTCAACGAAGTTAAAGATCTTGGAGTTATATTCGACTCCAAACTTTCTTTTTCAACTCACATTGATTTTATTGTATCAAAGCCAAATTCTATGTTGGGGTTCCTTAAACGAACTTCGACTGTATTTGAGGATGTGTAGTGTATACATTAAAGGTAATTTTCATGTCATTGATACTACCCATCATAGAGTAATGTTGTGTCGGCTGGTCAACATTTTATGAAAATGCTATTGATAGAATAGAAAAAATACAAAGAAGATTGACGCGTTTTGCGTTAAGAAATCTGAGATGGTCCGCTGATTTACCTGATCATTTTTCAAGATGTGCGTTGTTAGATTTGAAAACTCTGGAAAGCCGCAGACAAGCTCAATGCATTCTTTTTATCAAAGATATTTTATCTTATAATATTAAATCGGAAGAAATTCTGGCGTTAGTTTCTTTTTACGTTCCGGAAAGAACACTAAGAAACAGAAATGACATACTCTATGTTCCCAATCACCGAACAAATTATGGTCTTAATAATCCAGTAACTCGGTCTCTTACGTTGTATAACTCTATTTCATGTGAAGTCGATCTTTTTATGAGTAGGGATAGTTTTAAAAAAATTGTTCAAAATCTATTTCACTTCTAAGTTGAGCTGGATCATAATATATTGTTAAGTTTAAGCATACATTTGTAATCAACAGATTGTAAATCCATTGATGAAATAAATAATAAAAACAATTAAAAATAAAAAATAAATAAGTTTCGTTCCAGCAAATGACCCTTAGAGTTCTCTATTATTGTAATGTGAAGTTTGATCAAAACTTCGAGTTAATTTTTTTTCTAAAAACAATGCTCTATATAACCTTCATATAAAGGGTGGGCCAAACACAAGTTTCTTTTTAAAAATGCAATAAAATAAACAAAATTAAATTTGTTCCACATACTCGTATTATGGTTTTAGAGCAAAAATTCCCAATATTTATGAAACAGAACGTCGTCGTTCCAGTGGCTGCCTCGGCTGGCTTCAATTGGAAATTGTAAGTGAGATCTTTGTGCAGAATTCTCCTCGGGCTGGTGTGTGAAATGCTGAGCTGCTGAGATCGATGGCGAGTTGATGCTCTTGAATTGAGTCATACACTCTCGGCTACAGCAGCCACATTCTACGACGACGGGGACCATGAGTGTTGTCCACTAGCATACGAACTTCTTGCACAAACAGCAGGCGCGGTAGGTTCTTCGCTTCGGCCAAAACTTCTTTTCGAAAAACGCACTGTTTGGGCTACACAGCACTCACTTTGGAAATATGTTTTCAATATTTTTCAAAATTTTTCAAGCGTAAAGCGACTCATTTCGCTCCGCAGAGGTATGATTCTGACTTTCTATCAAGATTTCGAGCGGGAAACATCTGTCAGTGTCAAATAACCTATGATTTAAAAAGAAACCACCCTGTATATCTCAATCTCAAATATTTTCATTTAAAAGTAAAATCATTTGGTATGTGTGTATTATATTTTTACACGGAATGTTATCACTAAATATTTAAATTACAGCTTAAAGGTTAAACAAATGTATATTTATTCATCAATATGTACCGTTTACATAACAAATTATTAAAACACATTAATCCCTAATTAATTTAATTTCTATTTCTAATCTAAATCCACAAGTAAGTATCAATATTTGTATAAACCCATATCATATCATTATCTCTTACCAACCACCCACTCACCCCTGTAAGACAATTATTTTAATTTTTCAATCTCTGCACGATTAAATCAATTTTAAACACCAAACTAATATCAATAAAGATCTTTTTGATCTAGAATACCGTTTTATATGAGTGTTCAAGACGTTGTTTGTACTAACAGAGGCGAACCCGCACCTTGCTCCAATGTACCTAAGTCGAAGCGTCCAAAAAGAAATGAAAGTCTCTTGACATCGTGTTGTGTCCTTGGTTGGTTGCTAAGTTTGAAAATTCATAAGCTATGTGATCACTATGGAGTGGAGGTGCATAAAATAGCACCTGAATTTGGGAGTGCTCAATGGGTGTTCTGATTCTATATGAGCTACAATGCAACATGATTTAGCCTTTGACTGACAATCAAGCTTTGCGGGTTATTGTACGCAAAAATAAGCTCTGAAAACAATAAGAAGTGGGCGTTTAATTTATTCAGGAAAATTCATAGCTTTTTTTTTCAATCTATTGAAATGAAGTCCACCTCCACGGTAAACTGTTAGTTTACCGTAAATATACATAAGTTTAATAAAGGTTTTTAAATGTTATTCTATAGAACAGTGGGGCAAAAGAAAAGAAAACGTGGAGATCATGTCAAAAAAACAAATTCAAAGAGGAATATAAGTTCTTTAAGCACATTTTACTTACGTCTAAGGCTAGGACCGCACTTCCGATTTTTTGTCGAGGCGATTAAAAAATCGTAGTCGCTACAAATTATTGTCATGCACGCACTTCTGTTTTTTTTTGAGCGCGATTATTTAATCGCAAAAAATAAAACACACTACTTTTTATGTGAGTGCACGCATTTGCTACAAATAAGTAGCGACAAAAAAATCGCTTGAAAAAATAGAACTTGTTTCATTTTTATAATCGCTACGATTTTTAAGTCGCATGTGCGTGTATTCACATTTATTGCCAGCCATGTGTCTTATTCATTGCGGCTAAGAAATCGTGGATTAAAAATCGCAAGTGCTTGCATGCCCTTTTCTCTTTGCATGCCCTTTTCTCTTGTGCATATCCATTTGAGTACATTTGTTTCATTTAAGCTTACGACAATCGCATCGCAAGAAAAATGAAACAAATTGCGACTTTTAAATCGTCATGATTTGTTGGTATCAAGTGCATTCATTCTCATTTAAATTCATGTGTTCTATTTTTGTAACTAAAACCCGCGCGATTGAAATCACAAGTGCGTTCCTAGCCTAAGTTAGTAAATCGTTAAATTTTATCTGTAAGCCGAAACCAGTTTTATACCACAGAAGATATAGGCTGAAATCACATCGGAACGTTAAAAACGTTTTTGATTCATACATTTTTTTATTTCAAGGCATACCAATCGAAACAAAATGTAATATATCTAACCTACAAAAACCATTCCACTTTTCTGTTTCGTTTCTGTTGTTTCTCAACCCAAACACAAAAAACAATATTTCTTAACTTAAACTTTGAAAATAAAAACAAAAGGAGGAGCTTCTGAAAAAAGAAAGTTTGAGCTAATGACAACAAAAAGTGCTTTCCTGATGTTTCACCTCCTTTTGTGTTGACTTATGCGATGCGCTATAATCGAACACGTCGGAGCTGGTTTGAAACATACTAATTGCATTTGGTATTTTAGGCTGGTATTCACCGAGCGCTCATAACTTAAGAAGCTCATAAACCTATTCACCAAGCAATATTAGTGAAGATCTACGAGCGCTCGTAAGTTAGGAGTGGTCGGGACCTCTTCGAAAGTTTATTCGCTTGTGCGTGTGCCACGCACGCATTTGACTCGAATCCATGTGAACAATGTCAAGTAGAAGAGTATCCATTTGCTGTCAAGACCAACATTCCACAACATTTCACAGTTTGGGTATGCCTGAACAAGAGAGAGTGGCTCTCATTTTCGAACTTCGAAAAACACTTGCGAGTGGTTTGTGAATACCCCACAGAAATTTCAAGTTAAGAGCCTCGTAAAGTTAAGAGACGTTTAGGAGCGCTCGGTGAATACGAGCCTTAGTCATAGAAATTGCTACTGATTTTCGAGAACCACTTATGACACTCATCAATATCGAAACAAAAACATGTATTAAAGCCACTTTACACGATAATAGAAGTCATATGACCTGTCATCACATTTTCTGTATGATTTATCAAATGACCTGTCATTTCGAGTCAAGTCATACCGTTTTGGTTTATCTATGCTTTACACGTCTATGACTTCCCCTTTGATTTTCAGAGTACCAAAATCCAAAATAAATATAAAATATAAACTGAAATAAATTTGTGTCGTTATTCCATGATGGAGAACAAAAAGAAAGCAATGGCAGTGGTTTTATCAATAATGATAGCTGTATT
This sequence comes from Chrysotoxum bicinctum, assembly GCA_911387755.1. Classification (NCBI taxonomy): domain Eukaryota; kingdom Metazoa; phylum Arthropoda; class Insecta; order Diptera; family Syrphidae; genus Chrysotoxum; species Chrysotoxum bicinctum. The sequence continues at coordinate 44,164,035 of OU426989.1, forward strand.
AATTCAAAATTTTACAGTATATGTTAATGAGATCTGATATATTTTAAAAAAAACCGCATACATAGTTACCTTTTCAGAATTTTACCATATTTTGTATTCAAATGTCAACACTCCATTCAATGTTTTCCAGGAAAACAACAAATCTCGTATGACTTCTCAAATGGAATTAGCTACAGTCCTAATGTCAAAAAAGCCATATGCTTTTTCGTTTGAGAAGTGATATGCGTTTAATGGGTGCGTTCAAACGATTTGATTTGTTTTGTTTGACAGGTCATATGAGAAAGCATATGACTTATAATATCGTGTAAAGTGGCTTTTACGAGGGCGGTCCGATAAGTACTTAGCCTCACCGCCCGATGGTGCCAGTATCGCAAGAGAGATTTACTATCATCTAGTACATTCTCTTAAGGTGTGTCTACACCAAAGAAACATTACAGGAAACATTGTTTAAAAAACGTTTGTGAAAAGTTTCTCATTTGTTTAAAAAAACATTTGAATAACTGCAGAAACATTTTAGTATTGTTTCTGATTTGTTTTTTTTTGGTGTGGACGCTTTGAGAAACATTTATGAAATGTTACTGTGTTTCCCATTAGGTGTGTTTTTTTTCGCAAGTCCATAAGGAATTGCAGAAAAAACGGCATAGGAACTAAGCGCTTTACATGGAATTACAACAACTACTTAAGTCTATACAGACTTAGCTAAGACCAGACAATTTTCGAGACATACATAGGCTGGTATTCACCGAGCGCTCATAAACCTATTCATCAAGCAATATTAGTGAAGATCTACGAGCGCCCTTAAAAGTTAGGAGTGGTCCCGACCACTCCTAAACTTACGAGCGCTCTCTTCGAAAGTTTGTTCGAAAATTCGAAAACTAAACAAACAACGGTGAGTGTCCATAAAACCAAAACCAGTTATCGTCACCAGCAACGCTCTCCAAGCAAAATACGAAATTGACCGAAGGATTCTCACTGCCAGCTGTCATTCAAATTCGAAAACAGTTTGATCTCACAGTTTGGGTATGCCTGAACAAGAGAGAGTGGCTATCATTTTCGAACTTCGAAAAACACTTGTGAGTGGTTGGTGAATACCCCAAAGAAATTTCAAGTTAAGAGCCTCGTAAAGTTAAGAGCTGTTTAAGAGCGCTAGGTGAATACCAGTTTTTGGATGCTGGCTGATGCTAGTCATCAATACAGCTGACAAATGCCATAGCGTACACAGTGCTACCAGCTATTTGAAAAAAAAATGCTCCTAAGTCCCGATGTCGTTTTTTGCTACAATTCTACATGGACTTGCGAAAAAAACACGGCTATTGTTTCCAGATTTAGTTGTGTGTAATTTCTCGCCTGTGCCTGTGTTGCACTTTAAGCACATGATTTTTTTTTCTACTTCATCTTTATCACATTTTAAATTTTCGCAAATTTCAGTCCGAGAATTTTAGAAAAATGGAAAAAGAGCAATATCGGTCGGTGATCCGATTCTTGTTTTTGGAAGGGTAATCGCGCAGCGAAATCAAAGAGCGCTTGGATACAGTGTGCGGTGACTCTTTTGCTTCGATGGCGACCGTCAAAAAGTGGTATAACGAGTTTCAACGTGGTCTCACATAGGTTTTGATGAGCCCCGCCAAGGTGCTCGGAAAATGGTTACCACGGAGGATAACGTGTCAAAAATCCACGATCTCGTATAGGCACACCGCCGAATTGAAGATGCGCGAGATAACAGAAACAGTAGGCATCTCAAAAACCCGCGTGGTTCATATCCTCAATGAAATTTTGGGCATGCTATTTTTTTGTTTTTCTTTTATAGGCTTAGTACTTATCGGTCCGCCCACCTTCGTATGTTTCGCTTAATATGGGGTATGCAGTGTTGTTTCTTTAGGCAAAATAAACGTTTTTACTAATCCGATTTGTTGTGTGTATAAGTTTCTGATTGATCTGGTGTGTTTATCGTGGGATCTCGTCCCATAACTCTAGATCAATTTTGCAATCGTTTAAATTCTTTATCAAAATACGGACGTTTACTTTTCGCAAACATTTTATCAACAAATCAATTGCAATGCAATTCGTTTATTTATTATTCGCATATCAGCTGAGTTGCGGTTCGGTGACTTTAGCAATATTGTGGGTGTCATAACAACGAATCTAATAACTAATAACAGGACTTAAAAGCCACATGATCTCGTTTAATATAAATATAGTTTGTAGCTTTATTGGACTTCCAGCAAGGTCAATGGTCAATTCATATTTCATAGTAGTCATTTGTTACGCTAAATAGTTGAGAAAGAAACAGTTATCCATGAGCTAAGAAACAATGAGTTTGACGTTAGTTATTGTGTCAGAATGACATATTGGCATGTTGAGTAATAAAAGTGGCACTTTTGTGCCATATGCCCACTATTGGTGGTTGTTTTAAAACGGTTCGCCTTTGGATCACGTTGTTGAAATTGTAGGGCTAAACCACTGAGAGAGCAAAAAAGAAAGGTGTGGCATTAGCATATACACGTTGTAGTCATAGGACTTATAACTTATGTACATAAATGTAAAGTGGAACAGCTTTCAAACAGTCACATTGCCTAGCCTGCCGCATGAATGGGCTGTTCGTTCCATGGATTTAATTCAAATGTATGTATGTAGGTAGGTAATCCGCGGGAAAATTTTCCGTTGTTCACCCATTATTTTGCTGAATTTAGCATAGAGCCAGATTCAGATTCAGCCAAAAGATTCTTGTTGGAATGCTTCTTTTGCATGCAACAAGACAATAATTGGTAGCAAAAAGTAAAGTCTTATGAGAAAATATAGCCAACTATACAATGAGCGGGAACTGAAACTATTTCATTGTCAATGATGTGACCTTTTCTTTGCGGTGAATGTGTGACAGTTGGTATTTTCTTTCGAGATGAATTAATATGCCAGCGTATTTACCTATACGAATTTGAAGCCGATGGAAAACTATGCTGCATTGAAAGAGTGTTTATGTCTATGTGATGGATGATAGCGATGTTGCTGTCAAAACCACAATCACTATCTTAAACGGCATGACAGTTATGAAGTTTGTTGTGAGCTCTAAAGACAATGGAGATAGTTTTTTAAGATTTAGAGGATGATGATCAGATTTATTCAGTCACAAATCAAGACCGCTTCACGAATGAGTTTTAAATTAATTAAGGTATCCACCGTGGAATTCACGAGCGCAGAAGAAAGCAAAACCTTACGTTTGCGTGCATCATCTAGATTTGGTTAAAGGAAAAGTTTGCGGGGTGAAAGTATATCGACCGCTAAGCTATTGATCCAGAAAAATGAATATCAAGATGTATCTGGTTAGTGGGTTGATGAGATGCTTGATGATTCAGAGTGTAACATGAACTTAAAATGCTGACTATAAAGAAAGTACCTACCAAACTTACCTACTTACTGTAAAAGTGGTAAAATGATATGATTAGTAAGTTTAGTATTTTACACAATCAAAGGTAAGGGTAATCGATCAATTTATTGGATGAATCGGTTTTGATACAAGGAGAGGGATTGGATCACGTGGTTGAGATATTTGTATATTTATATACATAAGTTGGAGATTGATCGTGCTGTTTGGTAGTAGATTTTTAAAAAAGATACACGTATACTCGTGCATACATAAGAGTCTTAATCCATTAGATACTCACTTTTTTTTAATGGGTTAATGAGTAGGTTTGGAATTGAATGGTTTCAAAAAGCTAAGAAATCTATTTTTTTTTTATATTCTTAAGCATAGACGAAACTTCATCGCAGAAGGAGAGACTTGTTAGGGTCTTTAATAAAGGTACATATATATATGAAGAAGACCTTAGTATTTGTTTTTTCTTAATTTTTACTCTCCCACTTTGATCCCTCTTTAGTGCGAAATTTAAATTTTCAGACCATGAATTGATCTTAATATTCCATTCCTCGATATGAATGAGTACATATACCATAAGGATTACAGAGTTTATATTAAACGTTGACGATTTGAGAACGTGAAGGAAATACAAAAATTATATTTTAAGCTCAGTCTTTAAGTTTCTAATCTTATCGATTCATTTCTTTTTAAATATTTTGAAGAAAATTCCGATTGACAGCTTTGGATTTCTCGGCTCGAATATAGATATCTTGTTACGTTCTGTCCTCAGAAGATATAATCCTAGCAAAAAATTAAATATTCTCTACCTTCTCCATAGATTTCCAATGAATTTCCATTTTAAGGGATTTGCCAATAAAACAAGTGTGAGTTACGAGTATGTATAAACTAATAATAATTTGTTATATTTGAAAGTCCTAATAATTTTAACATTATATAAACGGTTTTTCAATAGGCGGCCATGTTGTTTTGGTGACATCTGTCAAATCTGTTGTTTATTATTCAATTTTATTAACGCCAAATCACAATGACAAGTAACACGATTGAACCTCACGTCCAAATGATATAACTTATCAAAATGAGTGTTCGTTAGAGCAAATGTTGTGCACGTTGCGCCCATTTTACTGTAGACTTGGTGGTTTTTCACAGTCGCCTATTCAACGTTTGGTGGCCAAACTTCAGACTATCAAGATCGGCCGAAAACATCGTTGCAAAAATTGCAGTAGATTGGGCCTTACCGCTGGCTGTTGATATCTTATTTAAAAATAAAAATATAAAGTTTATAGATTGAACAATATTACAATATTGAATACACTTACATAAATTAGTGATTTAAATTTGATATAGCTATGAACTCGCCATTTGTAAATCTAAAGTTTTAACAATACTCCAAGAGCCCATGTGAGTTTATTGGTGTCCAAAAACCATTTCTTACATTATCTATTTCCTTATAGGAAATAACATTTCTAAGAGCATTGGCACCAAGTTTATTGCGGAGTTAGTTAATTTTTAGTTTTGCAAAACATAGAAGCAACATAAATACAACAGGAGAGATGTTTTTATGAATGAAAGCATCCAACTAATTTTTTATGTCGTATGAGCTTCACAACAAATTGGGTGCATTTGAAAGAAACGCAAGGCGTCTGATTTGATTAAAGCAGTTTGAAAGTCGGTATTTTGAAAAAAGTGCAGTAGATTCGATATTTATAAGATGCGAAAAATACTGCAATAGCAGCAAAGTGACACCGCTGGAGATATTTATACCCCGAAATCGATGGTGCAGATGATCTGCAAGATCAGATGTGGGATATATAGTGCCGTTGTGTTTGAACCGCTTGTCGTTCACATCTATCTTATCAAATTTGAGTCAAAAGAATTTGTTATCGTCGATTGAAAGTGGGTAATTAATGGCAATGTAATCGTTCATTTTGTAGATGTTTGGATCGATGATTAATCTGGCACACAATCTACACCAAAAAATGACTTTCTGTAAAAACACTACCACTTGGTGAACTTCGTGTAAATTGGCATCATCGCAAATCCCCAAATTGGCATTTTCATTGAAGATGATTTTATTTTGGTTCAAATATGGGTGCACTTCTTAATACTCCAGATACTTATTTGCAAGTTTTGCTGGATTATGTAATTTACCATGGTGATTTGGAAAAATAGAAAAATTTATAATATTATAAAACAACATGGTCGCTATGAACTTTTAAGATATACGAGTCCCTTTGACCGAATTCATATTTATTCTATTGATTGTTTTCCTTTTGATCCTGTGTGTGTGAAATTTTACATTTGATTAAAAACTTGAGGAAATGTATGTATGTGGAAATTAATAAGTAGTTCATCGAACTGTCTATTAAAATTACTCCAAAAATACTTCCAGAAAATTTGACATTTTTACTTGTTCATAGGATCTAAGTGGAAGGACAGATTTGGTACAGAACGGGTAGCTGTATCTTAAAATTTTCTGGAAAACGGCTTTATCAATTTTTATTAAGCTTTGTGCATGTTATGCTTAAATTAATTGAATTAATAATGCTCTTTAAAGAACTCGGGTAACGCAAATAGGATTTTAATGTTTTTTTTTTTGAGACAATTTTCCTGTTTCCTGTTATTTTTTATTTGATACCCAGAGTTTTTTTCAGGGGTGTACTGCCTCTTACGAGGAATTGACAAATTCTCCAAGAGTATCCCTTGTCTTGGAAAGTGCTGCTCATTAGCCGTTCGGAATCGGCAGAAAATTGTAGGTCCCTTCCGTTCCTGGTAAGACGCACACATGAATGGTTGAGAGTTGTAAGTCACTAGGTCCTGGTTCACTCCGAGCTGTTGCACCACCAAATTTATTTTTATTTATTTTTTATCCAGAGATTTTTAGTAGTTTAGAAAAACTACATTTGCATTTGAAAACTAAACAATATATTTTTTTTATAAACAATAAAAAAATACAAGAAAAAATCTATTTTGTTGGTATTTTTAAATTTCTTAACATTCTATCATTAAACTTTAAACCATTCACATGCATCTTCAAATGTTATAGACATTATAGTTTGTAACCACAAAATAATCTCGTGGGATCCGACGTTAATTTTATTGAAATTGCAGTAAAGGTTTATTTTTTTTTACAACAAAGGTAGTTGCTCTCGATATTTCTAAAAGATTGAATAAAGGAAACACGAAGCTCTCTTATCGAAAATGCGTGCATTTCTTACCAATGAGTCTCTTTCTTTTCGAGTTCTTTGGAACGCTTTTAAGTATGAGCTTTAAAAAATGAGTGCTTGTCTGTCTGAACCTTACGTTTTGTCTCTGACACTCTTCCTTAAATTCATAAATGACCTTTTGTCTGAAAGTTCTAATCTACTTCATTGTTTCGCTGACGATAGCACCCTCAGTTTCTTATATTCGTTTCCAGACTTAGGCTAGGACCGCACTTGCGATTTCAATCGCACGATTTTTTAGTCGCAAAAATAGAACACATGCATTTAAATGAGAATGAACGCACTTGCTACCAACAAATCATGACGATTTAAAAGTCGCAATTTGTTTCATTTTTCTTGCGATGCGATTGTCGTAAACTTGCGATTTAAATTACTACGACTTAAAAATCGTAGTCGCAAAGAGAAATTGGCATGCACGCACTTGCGATTTTTAATCCACGATTTTTTAGTCGCAAAAAGTAAGACACATGGCCTTAAATCTGAATGCACGCACATGCGACTTAAAAATCGTAGCGATTATAAAAATGAAACAAGTTCTATTTTTTCAAGCGATTTTTCTACTACTTATTTGTAGCAAATGCGTGCACTCACATAAAAAGAAGTGTTTTATTTTTCGCGATTAAATAATCGCGCGGCAAAAAAATCGCAAGTGCGTGCATAACAATAATTTGTAGCGACTACGACTTTTTGATCGCCTCGACGAAAAATCGCAAGTGCGGTCCTAGCCTTACAATGCTGTACTAAGCTTGTGAGAGTGATTCCGATCTCGACTGCAATATACAATCCGATATTAACCACTGCGTAGAATTTAATACTTTGAAAAGACAAAACACTCTTCTGTCAACAAAGCGAAATGTACATATTACTTGTATGTCATTATTCATGAATCAAAGACACCGAAAAGCTTTCCCTTGTCGGTATGTATATTTCTGACCATCTATTATGGAATGATCATATGTTCTACTTAGCCAAAAACGCAACGAATGCTTAGGTTTTCTTAAAATCTGAAAGAAATTTATTTCTAATTTGTTGTTCTATTACTCATTTGAAGCTGTTAGATAGAATCCAGAACGCAGAGCCTCAAAACTTCAAGGAAACACATCCATACGGATACTTTTGTTTTTCTTGATCACGTCGTTACGTTGCTAAATTTTTTTTTTTTTTTTTATCCGATGGAAATCTTTAAAAGACACTCGGTAAGAATCGGTACCGAGTAGTGTGGGACTCTTACCACACTAAAACCACCGGTGAATCAGGACCAATCTATGAAAGATCGACAAATGATTTTTATTTCTTAATTTTTAAATCGCATTGGGGGAAGTTTAATGTAATAACACTTTCCCATAACTTTTAGACCATCAGCTCATGAGGCTTGGTTCTTCTTAATCTCCGAACATTGTCTCGTACATTTAATACGGTCTCCATTTCAGAGTTAGTGTGACTTTGCAGTCGCTGATTGAGTGATACAGCGTGTTTCTTAACCACTTCTGTAACCATTTCAATTTGAAGGTCACGATGTAGATCGCTACTTCTTATATACCAAGGGGCATTTATTATTCCACGAAGGACCTTGCTTTGGAATTTTTGGATGTGTTCAGCATTTGTTTTCTTTGTACAGCCCCATAGTTGGATGCCATATGTCCAAACGGGTTTCAATACTTGCTTATATAACATTAGTTTGTTCTGGATATATAGATCAGAGTTCTTTCTTAGTAACCAGTACATTTTTCTGTACTTTAAGTTTAGTTCTTCTCTTTTCTTTTTGATGTGCTCTTTCCATTTAAGCTTTGCATCCAAATTCATTCCAAGGTATTTGGCGGTATTGGAGTAAGGTACTTCTGTACTGTTTATAAATATTGGAACATTGTTTATGCTTTTGTTTGTAAAGTTTATATGCGTCGATTTTGTTTCGTTTAATTTGATACGCCATTTCTGCGTCCAATCACTAACTTTATCGACTGCATTTTGCAATTTCTGGCACCAATATTGCAGTATCATCAGCAAAGGTCGCCATGATAGCGTTGTTGTCCACTGGAATATCCCTTGTATATAACAGATACAGGGTTGGTCCTAGGACACTTCCTTGTGGTACACCGGCTTCAATTTTCTTAAGTTCCGAGTAATTTTGGTCGTACCGTACTCTAAAGTGTCGGTTCGTAATGTAGGATTTCAGTACTTCGTAGTACTGCCTGGGAAGGTCCCTACCCTATGCAGTTTGTACTCAAGTCCCAAGTGCCAAACCTTGTCAAAAGCTTGAGCAACATCTAAGAATAAAGCAGAGCATACTTGTTTTTCTTCAAGTGCCTTTTCCACAACATCCGTAATTCGATGCGCTTGGTCTATCGTGGAATGTTTATTTCTAAATCCAAATTGATGGCTTGGAATTAGTCTTCTTTCTTCAATTATTTTGCTAAGCATTTTCAGTAGCAGTTTTTCAAAAACTTTTGCCATGATTGGTATAAGCGATATTGGTCTGTAAGATGTTACTTCTGTTGGTGGCTTACCTTGTTTAGGTATAACAATGACTTCTGCAATTTTCCAATGATGTGGCACATATCTTAGTTTAAGGCATGCGTTTATTATAAATTGGAGTTTCTTGAAGGCTATTAGAGGCATTTCTTTCAAAACCTGAGCAGTTATAAGATCGTACCCTGGTGATTTTACACAACTTATGTTGACACATGCTTCTTACTCTACTCTTACCCTTATAGTGACGTATGGGCTTTCAATAACTATTTATGTATTTATTTATTTATTCCATCAATCAATAACTATGTGCATTGTAACGAAGCGTTCCATGCTCCTACCAATACTGAACACACTGGGCGATTTAATTCACCAAGACTAGGCAGCGCCACCGCAGCAGCAGCCGACGACACCATACGACGCCGCAGCTACCAACGACACCAGTTACCTCACTAAAATAAAGGGATTTTATACCTTGTCTTATTATAATATGCAGTCACAATAAGAGTATGACGTCACAGCCAGTTGAACACATCGGGTGATTTAATTTGCAATGACTAAGCAGCCACCGCCGCAGCACCGACCGACGACACCATGCAACGCCGCAGCTACCAACGACACCAGTTACCTCGCTAAAGATAAAGGGATTTTATAACTTGTCTTGATACAATATACAGTCACTATAAGATCATGACGTCACAGTTGGTTGAACACATTGAGTGATTTGCATTCGACCAGTTTATAATTCACACTCAGTTTTTACGAAAAATATAACAAGAGGACCTCCTTTTGAGAAGGAAAGTCACTTGTTTGCTACGGTCGAAGCTGACGAGTTAGATTCTAGTTTACGGGTCGTCTGAAATCGTCCGGCAATTTCGTTCCATCAATTTGGTTCGAAGAATAAAACGTCCTTGTGCCTACCAGGGCCCTAAACTGTTGATCTTGTGCCTACCAGGGCCTTAAACTGTTGATCTTGTGCCTACCAGGGCCCTAAACTGTTGATCTTGTGCCTACCAGGGCCCTAAACTGTTGATCTTGTGCCTACCAGGGCCCTAAACTGTTGATCTTGTGCCTACCAGGGCCCTAAACTGTTGATCTTGTGCCTACCAGGGCCCTAAACTGTTGATCTTGTGCCTACCAGGGCCCTAAACTGTTGATCTTGTGCCTACCAGGGCCCTAAACTGTTGATCTTGTGCCTACCAGGGCCCTAAACTGTTGATCTTGTGCCTACCAGGGCCCTAAACTGTTGATCTTGTGCCTACCAGGGCCCTAAACTTTCGATCTTGTGCCTACCAGGGCCCTAAACTGTTGATCTTGTGCCTACCAGGGCCCTAAACTGTTGATCTTGTGCCTACCAGGGCCCTAAACTGTTGATCTTGTGCCTACCAGGGCCCTAAACTGTTGATCTTGTGCCTACCAGGGCCCTAAACTGTTGATCTTGTGCCTACCAGGGCCCTAAACTGTTGATCTTGTGCCTACCAGGGCCCTAAACTGTCGATCTTGTGCCTACCAGGGCCCTAAACTGTTGATCTTGTGCCTACCAGGGCCCTAAACTGTTGATCTTGTGCCTACCAGGGCCCTAAACTGTTGATCTTGTGCCTACCAGGGCCCTAAACTGTTGATCTTGTGCCTACCAGGGCCCTAAACTGTTGATCTTGTGCCTACCAGGGCCCTAAACTGTTGATCTTGTGCCTACCAGGGCCCTAAACTGTTGATCTTGTGCCTACCAGGGCCCTAAACTGTTGATCTTGTGCCTACCAGGGCCCTAAACTGTCGATCTGGTGCCTACCAGGGCCTTAAACTGTTGATCTTGTAAGCGCCAGGAGCGTAGTCCGTAACCCGTATTTATAGAAGAGTGGCCCGATACCGAATGCCAGTTGACGAAGGAACCAGATGCCAGAATAAAGCTTTTTAGAAGAAACCAGCAGGACCCCAATACAAGAAGAATAACCGATGTTACCAGATACACCAGCCAGGGTGTAATTAATTGAAGTCAAGAATATTTAAGTTGTTATATGAAGTTAAGAGTTGTTTTTAATAAAGATTTTGTATAAGGTTCTAAAGACCTTCCTACTGAAGTTTCGTGTTTTTTCTTCAGAACGACCCTGGAAATCCGGCGAGCAAAACCTCGGCTGGAAAGCAAAAAGCACATCACAAATTGGCGCCCGAGCAGGGACTTATAAGGTCCATCCCCGTAAAATACAAAATCGGAAAACAATTCATATAACAAACAGACCGCAACGAAGATCCAGCTCACCATGTCCGAAAGCGAAGAGGAGTTCGATGTCTTCGCCAGTTTAGGAGCAATCTACCTTCTGAGGAAGCAGGAGCTAGTGGATCGAATGAGTCAATTAGGACTCGATACCGAAGGCTCTATAGCCGTTTTAAGAGCGCGACTCAGCGCTTACGTAAAGTCGCAAAGACAGAGAAAGTCTACACAGAACTTATGCGCAGAAATCGAGAAAGCAACGATTGAAAGAGAATATAAAGAGGAAGAAGTGGTTACCGCGCCAGGAAATACTAGAAGTGGTGAGAAATATACGGAAATATTTTTCCAAGTACCACCGATTACACGTTCAGTTCCCAATATGCAAGGCGCAGGTAAGTTTATATCTAAGCCGCCCGAGTCACACCCTGTATTTACTTCCGAGCCAGGAGCCAGTAACCTCCAGACGCATCATGAAGCGCAGCTTACAAACAGGTCCGCTGGAAGACTTGTACTCAGCCATGAAGCAGAGGTTATGAATACGGTTAGAAAATGGGGATTGAAGTTTGACTCATCAGGCAATGCATTGGAATTTATAGAACGACTCGAGGAGTTAACATGTTGCTACGATATCCGACCCACCGATGTGCTGAGAGCACTCCCAGAGATTTTTAGAGGAACAGCTCTTGAGTGGTTCCGCATAAACCGCGATAGATTAAAGACTTGGGAAGATTTTCACAGGATTTTCCTTCAACATTTCCTGCCCGCCCGTTTTATTCACAAATTGGAGGATGAAATCATGAGAAGACGACAAGGTACAAGAGAAAAGGCTAAAGATTTTATCCAGGCCACTCAGTATCTAATACATAAACACCCCCGTATGAGTTTAGAGGAAAGCGTAGATCGAATCTACGACAGTTTACGTCCGGAATATCATATGTATATCAAAAGACGGGATTTCGAGACTCTTGACGAGCTTATGAAGCTGGCGGAAGAGTATGAATATATACAGAGTGAAGACCGAAGCCGTCAACAGATTATTCCACGACCTACTTTCGGGCCTAACAGAATGCCACCACTAAACGGAATGGCATCACGTAACCGTTCTTCGGCGCCACAAGTCTCTTGTGAACGCAACAATTGGAACCGACCAACTACGTCCTCTGCCCAGTATGATAGGGCTACGCATTGTTGGAACTGCAAACAACGAGGACATACGAAGAACAACTGTCGGCGCCCTTTCCGTATGTTCTGTTCATACTGCGGAGAGGACGGACGACGGACTGACGACTGTTCATGTCATCCACACCGTGCCTCAACGCTCTGCGATAAGGACAGTACTCCAGAGGTAAACCAAGCTCCGCAAGCAATAGTAGCCTCAGAGGTCGTAGAAGCGGTATCCGAAGGAGTAAGAGGAATAATAATGGACGAAAACTTAACGCGCCCAGTGCAATCGGGTAATCCAAAGGAAAAGACTGACCAGTATTTGGCTGTTCAGAAGGAAGTTAGGAGACAAGAAGAGAGTCAGCCACAACAACCAGCGACAGACCTGGTCTCTTGGGTCGACCCGAGATGCTTTGTAGCCGTCGGGATCTGTGATCAGTTGGTTAGGGCTTTGGTGGACACAGGAGCCACCAAGTCGTTTATAAACCAAAGAATCCGCCAAGTCTTGCAACAGAATAAAGTGCCTATCCGATACCAACGCCACTTCGTACATTTAGCAAACGGGGACGCAGTAGAAAGCCGAGAGCACTACGCGCTAAATTTGGTAGTAGGAAAACATTCCATCCCCGGAGAACTGACTTATATGAAAGAACTAGAAGAAGATCTTATCCTAGGAATGGATTTATTACACGATGCCGGCCTCAAAATATCGCTGGCGGGCGAGGAGATTGAATTTTCCAACGACAAACTGAGCAAAAGAGACCGTTTATGTATGCTAGGAGGTAAACCTTTATCATCTGACCAAGAAGAACGCTTATCCGACCTGTTAAGGATAGAACTTCCTAAGTTCGATAGATTAGCTAACACAACTAATGCAGCTATACACCGCATAAGGTTAAAAACGGACCAACCCTTTAAACAGAGGTATTACCCCCGGAACCCCGCAATGCAGGAGATCATTGATAAAGAGATCAACGACTTGTTACAAGACGGGAAAATCGAGCCTTCCAATAGCCCGTATAGCTCCCCCATCGTATTGGTAAAAAAGAAGACCGGATCCTGGCGAGTATGCATCGACTACCGTCAGTTGAACGAAATAACTATTATGGATGCCTACCCACTTCCACAAATTTTCGCAATACTTGACAAGCTAAAGAAAGCCAAGTTTATCTCGACAATAGATCTCAAACAAGGGTACTGGCAAATTCCTTTGCACCCCGATTCTCGACCGGCCACTGCATTTACCGTACCCGGCCGAGGTCTCTTCCAATGGAAAGTAATGCCCTGTGGGCTTAATTCCGCCGCTGCCACCTTCCAACGTATGCTGGACACTATTATAGGCCCAGATATGGACAATTATGCTTTCGCTTATTTGGACGACATAATTGTCATAAGCGAGACGTTCGACGAGCACTTAGTACACTTGAAGGAAGTATTTAAAAGGCTTCAAGGAGTAAATTTAAAGATAAATAAAGAGAAATGTGACTTCTGCAAGAGGGAGCTAAAATACCTCGGACACGTTGTAAGTGATGAGGGTATCAGTACAGACCCCGATAAGATTTCGGCTGTGCAAGATTTAAAAGCCCCCCGTAACATCAAGGAACTACGACGAGTATTAGGCATTACCTCATGGTATAGAAGGTTCATAAAGGACTTCTCCATGATAGTCACGCCACTTACGAAACTTCTCAAAAAGAATCAAGAATGGCAGTGGGGGGTGAACCAGGAGAAAGCCTTCATAGAACTGAAGAGGAGATTAACGGAGGCACCCGTGTTAATGTGTCCAAACTTCGATCTGCCTTTTACGCTCCAAACTGATGCGAGTCAATATGGTCTGGGTGTGGTTTTGTCTCAAACACAACAGAACCAGGAACGAGTCATCGCATATGCTAGCAGAACCCTTACGGATTTAGAAACGAAGTATTCCGTCACCGAAAAGGAATGTCTAGCGATTCTTTTCGGCATAAGGAAAATGAGACCCTATATCGAGGGCTACCACTTCACTGTAATCACCGATCATCATTCATTAAAGTGGCTGCACTCCCTGGACAAGCCTTCAGGCCGACTAGCCCGCTGGGCCATTGAGCTTCAACAGTACGACTTCGAAATCGTATACCGTAAAGGAGCAATGAATGTCGTAGCCGATGCGCTGTCCCGCGACCCACAACCTTTTATACAAAGCGACTTAGTCACCATGACTATTAGTCAAGAAGATTGGACGAAGAAACGTACTAGACAAGTGTTACAAAAGCCAGAAGATTACCCTGAATATCGAGTAAGCGAGGACCGTTTATTCCGAAGGTTTCCAGCGCACCCCTTATCGGATCATGAAGACGATTGGAAATTGTGCGTCCCTACCGCTGAGAGGAGCCGAATCCTTTTTGAAAACCACGACGTAACCACCGCCGGACATTTGGGCATAGCCAAGACGGCGGCCAGAATTATGAAGTTGTATTATTGGCCAGGAATGTACCGGGATATATCAAAGTATGTGAGTCGGTGTCAGCGATGTAGAGAATTTAAGGCATCTCAGCGAAAGCCGAGTGGGCTCATGCATACCAACGTAGCCGAAGGACCATGGGACACGGTGTGCATAGATTTCGTAGGACCTCTACCTAGATCCATGAAAGGAAACACCATGATGCTGGTCATGGTAGATAAATTCACAAAGTGGGTAGAAGCCGTTCCATTAAGAACAGCCACCTCACAGGCCGTGATTAAAGCATTAAGGGAGAGAATTGTAGCTCATTTTGGGGTACCGCGCATACTCCTTTCCGACAATGGCAGTCAGTTCACCAGTTCCGCCCTCCAGATTTTTCTACGAGAAATGGGGATAGAACAGAAATTCACCGCTCCTTATACCCCCCAGGAAAACCCTACGGAACGGGTCAACAGGGTACTCAAGACGATGATTGCACAATTCGTTAACGAAAATCACAGGGCATGGGACGAACACATCCCTGAACTATGCTTTGCGATTAATACCAGTACACACGACTCCACTGGTTTTACTCCTGCTTTCCTGAACTACGGGAGAGAAATAAAAGCGCCGCGGCAGCTGAATTCGCCAGACAATCATCCGGAAGAAGCTATAGCAACCAGAAAAGAGAGACTAGAAGCGCTGTATAAACTGGTTCGGTTAAATTTACAAGCAGCTGCCCAAAATCAAGCCAGACACTACAATTTACGAAGAAGAGCATGGAGGCCCAGTATAGGAGAGCATGTGTTTAAGAGGGTAAGAGTACTCTCTGCAGCCAGCAAACACTTCACTGAAAAGCTCGCACCGCGATACGAAGGACCATACGAGGTTGTACGGTTCGATTCGCCTGTGATCGTCCTATTGCGAAGGATAGAACGAGACGAGAGGAAGAGAAGCCCAATAGTGCGCTCTCATGTGAGAGATCTAAAAGGATTTTCTTCGCCAGAGGTAGATAAAAGAGGGAATACGAGTTTCGCAATCAGTCCTTCAGTAGCAGCCACACAAGTAACAACAATGTCACAGGCAAAGAGTGAGGATATGGACTTTATCACTATCAGCGACGATGAGGGCGCACAGCCATGGAAACGCCAGCCAACCAGACCAGCGAAGATGAAGCCGTTGATACGATCGGTGGTATATCTACCCGATTTGCCAAATACCAGTCAAGCAGCGTTCCAAAATCAGGGCAAGGCGAAACTAGCAACAGCTGTGTCACGTCCACCTACAGTAAAAGCCAGGGTAGACAAAAAAAAAAAGATCCCGACTAAGAAAGCTGTCGACACCGCACAGTCAAGGAAACTACGTCTGCCACCCACGCCCGGTAGAGGTATCAGAGCCATGGTCAGCGAGTTGCGAGGGTCCACATCAGCGACGCCTATGGGTAGCCAGCAAGTAAACACCCACAAACCACCCACGGCAACTATAACAGCAACAACTTCTAGCCACACCAACTTCCACCAGAGCAAGTTAAGTGGTATACCAAGACACGTCACAACACGCCTGACCGACGCAGACAATATTCCCGCCGAGCACCCGCCGACCCCGACTGCAAAAATACAAGCCACCACCATAGCCGACCTTACTTTCCCCATCCTAGTACGCACCACCGAGCCAACCACGAGCGACAACCAACAGACGGAAGAAAAGCCAACACCAAGCAACCCCTTCGCTGGCATCAGAATAACAGACCATCCGCTCTACAAGCTGAAACACCGGCGCCAACAGTTCCATATACTACGGGCTTTCGGCAGGATTAACGTCCACATTTTAAGACCTGGTGTGGCCGTTTTGAGCTTTGGCGAACAAAAGAAGAAGATAACTTTCCCTTACAAGAAGTAAGGTCAATTGAGTTGCGAATTTATTTATTAATTTTTTTAACGAAGTAATATTTTGTTACAAATGAATTGTTATTTTTTTTTATTCGCAAACGAATTGCTGTTTTGTTTTTTTTTCCTGAATTATATTATTGTTTATTATTGTTAAGTTTATAAAGTTTATGAATAAAATAGAGAGTTGACTAATTAAAGTAATAAGGGTTGTTTTTGGAAAGAAGGAACAGAAAGTTGAGAAAAAAAAAAAGGAAAGGAAAGATTTATATGAAAAAAAAAAAAAAAAAATAAATAGAAACGAAAAACAATAATATAGGTATAAGCAAACAGAAAAAAAAAGGAGATGATGAAAAATGAAATGAAATCAAAAAAAAAAAGGAAGAGGGAAAATTTTTTTTAAAAAAAAAGGAGAAAGTCCAGCAAAAACAATAAGAAAACGATAGCAGGAGATATCTAGTAAAGACGAGAAGGTTCTCGTCTCCGAAGGGGGAGTAGTATGTAACGAAGCGTTCCATGCTCCTACCAATACTGAACACACTGGGCGATTTAATTCACCAAGACTAGGCAGCGCCACCGCAGCAGCAGCCGACGACACCATACGACGCCGCAGCTACCAACGACACCAGTTACCTCACTAAAATAAAGGGATTTTATACCTTGTCTTATTATAATATGCAGTCACAATAAGAGTATGACGTCACAGCCAGTTGAACACATCGGGTGATTTAATTTGCAATGACTAAGCAGCCACCGCCGCAGCACCGACCGACGACACCATGCAACGCCGCAGCTACCAACGACACCAGTTACCTCGCTAAAGATAAAGGGATTTTATAACTTGTCTTGATACAATATACAGTCACTATAAGATCATGACGTCACAGTTGGTTGAACACATTGAGTGATTTGCATTCGACCAGTTTATAATTCACACTCAGTTTTTACGAAAAATATAACAAGAGGACCTCCTTTTGAGAAGGAAAGTCACTTGTTTGCTACGGTCGAAGCTGACGAGTTAGATTCTAGTTTACGGGTCGTCTGAAATCGTCCGGCAATTTCGTTCCATCAATTTGGTTCGAAGAATAAAACGTCCTTGTGCCTACCAGGGCCCTAAACTGTTGATCTTGTGCCTACCAGGGCCTTAAACTGTTGATCTTGTGCCTACCAGGGCCCTAAACTGTTGATCTTGTGCCTACCAGGGCCCTAAACTGTTGATCTTGTGCCTACCAGGGCCCTAAACTGTTGATCTTGTGCCTACCAGGGCCCTAAACTGTTGATCTTGTGCCTACCAGGGCCCTAAACTGTTGATCTTGTGCCTACCAGGGCCCTAAACTGTTGATCTTGTGCCTACCAGGGCCCTAAACTGTTGATCTTGTGCCTACCAGGGCCCTAAACTGTTGATCTTGTGCCTACCAGGGCCCTAAACTGTTGATCTTGTGCCTACCAGGGCCCTAAACTGTCGATCTTGTGCCTACCAGGGCCCTAAACTGTTGATCTTGTGCCTACCAGGGCCCTAAACTGTTGATCTTGTGCCTACCAGGGCCCTAAACTGTTGATCTTGTGCCTACCAGGGCCCTAAACTGTTGATCTTGTGCCTACCAGGGCCCTAAACTGTTGATCTTGTGCCTACCAGGGCCCTAAACTGTTGATCTTGTGCCTACCAGGGCCCTAAACTGTCGATCTTGTGCCTACCAGGGCCCTAAACTGTTGATCTTGTGCCTACCAGGGCCCTAAACTGTTGATCTTGTGCCTACCAGGGCCCTAAACTGTTGATCTTGTGCCTACCAGGGCCCTAAACTGTTGATCTTGTGCCTACCAGGGCCCTAAACTGTTGATCTTGTGCCTACCAGGGCCCTAAACTGTTGATCTTGTGCCTACCAGGGCCCTAAACTGTTGATCTTGTGCCTACCAGGGCCCTAAACTGTTGATCTTGTGCCTACCAGGGCCCTAAACTGTCGATCTGGTGCCTACCAGGGCCTTAAACTGTTGATCTTGTAAGCGCCAGGAGCGTAGTCCGTAACCCGTATTTATAGAAGAGTGGCCCGATACCGAATGCCAGTTGACGAAGGAACCAGATGCCAGAATAAAGCTTTTTAGAAGAAACCAGCAGGACCCCAATACAAGAAGAATAACCGATGTTACCAGATACACCAGCCAGGGTGTAATTAATTGAAGTCAAGAATATTTAAGTTGTTATATGAAGTTAAGAGTTGTTTTTAATAAAGATTTTGTATAAGGTTCTAAAGACCTTCCTACTGAAGTTTCGTGTTTTTTCTTCAGAACGACCCTGGAAATCCGGCGAGCAAAACCTCGGCTGGAAAGCAAAAAGCACATCACAGCATCAACATCTCTTTTTAAATTCATTTTACCTAAATGCTCAAAATGTTATATACCATAACATTATTTGGTCATAACCCCTTGAAGAAATCCTAAACTGACAAATGAAGATATTGGTAAAAAGTTGAGAAATCCAAAGGCAAAATCCAAAAACTCGTCCAGAAATTTTGTCTTGCAAAGAAAGCAAAGAAAGCAGTCTTGTTGAAACCATATATTTTCCACATCCATATTATATTTTATTTAAAGCCAACAATTAAGTTAACATTATTTGTTTATAGCGGTGAAAACTAACGTGACGGTTACATCTTCTTTATTTTCGAAGAAGTATGGCCCAATGACACTATCAGATCATTACACACCAAGCACGGTCTTTTTATGAACTCTATGATCTTTCGACAGTGAATTTGATGTGAATTTTCACCTCCTCATATTTTAAAATTTCCTTTGTTAACTTATCCACTGAGTGAAAAATGAGAAATATCCCTGAAGAAAAAATTGTGTTACAAAAGCGCGAAAAGTACCTACTACAAAATCACTTTTTTGTAATAAGTTTTTAAAAACTTAAACACGCTCAGGGAATGTTAAATGAATCTATTTTTAAATGTCATCATTAAATAAGACATATATGTATGTATGTGTACAGTCTGGGAACTGGGATGACAGCTCGATTTAACGTATTGGATTGAAGCAGGAATGTAAAATCTGATCTAATGTAGCTTTTTGTCCTATCTTCAACGAAAATCTGTTCGGAAAGAAATTATGTTTGTTCATACAAATTATTTAAAATAACAAAAACCATCCATAAAGTTTCTGTATTAAAACGATATATAGAAACGAACATTTTTCAAATAAAATTTCATCAAAATCGAAACTGTATTTCGTTCCGAAAGTCAATCATATTCGAAAGTACTTTTCGTTCCGCTTTTAATTTCGTACTCTGTAAAACATTCGAAACGGAAAAAAATAGTACTTAATACTTTTTCCTTTTACAGATTAGTTTTTTTCGAGTGTGGAATTATTTCTGATGAGAGATGTCAAATCAAGAAATCAAAACAAATTACAAATAAGGCGGATAAAAACAAATTGTGGTTTTCAAAGAAAGAATTTTTTTTTAATGAAGAACGGATTGAACGAAAAATTATACAGGATAAGTACGACTATTCCGTTGGCATGGCACAACAAATCACATGAAATTATATTGCACAAGTCTGCAGTGCGATAGAAAAAATATTGTGTCTCAAATACATACATATGTATGTATATTTTAAAATGAGTGAAATAAAACGACGAGAAGTTTGATGTTTGCTTGGCGTCGGGGGTTTTTTAATGTCCCTTGTACCCTTCTGGTCGCAGATTCCCTGTAATAAAATTTATTTGCTTAAATTGTTATTATAACTAAGATTTTCTAAGACTCATACATTTTTTATACATTCCTTGTTAGTTCCGTTATCACAAATGTTGTAGAAACAAATTTTTCGTATTAGAATCCTTTGAAATTCGGAAACGTATTACCAGGTACAAAAATTCCACTTTCGGAATCGCCATTCCGAAAGTAGTGGATTTTAAAACCATTTATTGACACGACTTTGATTAAAATGAAAAATCTATAAATCTAATCCATTTCCTTCGAATACGATTTTCGTAGTTTATATTTAGCACAAATGAAAAATATTAGAAGAAATTGTACTCCAAATTTGTGAGTGTTATTCCATCTATAACTTTCATAATATGTACATCAACCACTATTTAGTCAGTTTTTTTATGATTCACTTCTTTATATAAAACCTTAATCTCAAACCGATCAGCCATGTTACCAATCAAATTCAATAAGATAATAATTAAACCAGTAACTTGCCACACCGGTATATTGTAATAACACGTGAGTACAAGAACTTACAATACAATATTCAAAGGTACCACTTTTTCCTAATTAAAATCAAATGAATATTTAAAGAATAAAAAAAAAATCTCACCTAAAGACACCAATTAAAATTCAAACAAAACATGTCAGTTTTAAAGGATTGCTTAGCAATTGCATTGTAAGACAATTTACACACTATTCTTAATTAGAATTTTTCCCTTCGACTATAATCGATATCTATTTCCATATCGACCTCAAGTTGAAATTAAAAAAAAAAAACAAAAACCCAATCTAATTATTATATAATCCATAACTTTTTTCTCACAACACTCAATCGAACTTTATTCCCAGTTACTGTTATAATTATTTGAAAAAAAACGCAAAATTAGTCACGATCAATTCATTTGAATTGCCATAAATACCGTATGCATGCTATGCTGGTGTAAAAAACATGATGTGTATTGCAGAAGTAGCCGCCACCACCGCCACTGCTGCCGCGCCGCCGGAAATAGCCTTGAAGTTGGATTAAGAAAAGCATAAACAAAACAGTTGGCGAGATACTCGTAAGATACCATACAACCTGTGCTTCCAAAACTGTTATAAAAGCTAAAAGCCCAAAGCTCTCAACTGTGCACAGACCTGTATTATTTGCATTCAGCGCCTTGAAAAATCATGCATTATTTGAATAAATTTTTTTTATTTTTAAAAGGTTTTATTGTGAATATCCGGCACACATATTTATTATGACTTCAATAAGCTTTGAGTTCTATTAACGGTCGTTCAGATAGGCGATTCGAAAGCGTTCGGAATGCGTGTAAACTCTTCTTAAAGTGTTCTATTGACATTAGAATGACATTTCCTTTCCTCAAAATATGAAAGAATAGTTCTAAATTTAATTTCACAAAGTTGTCAAAGTTGCGAAACGTCATTGTAGCTAAACGCAATTTTAAATTTAGGTTTGAGATAGTTTTGCAAATAAGTGGCAAGAATGACAAATTAATTGAATAATGCTAAAAGTTGAAATAAATAAATACCTATCTTAACAGTTATAAACAAAAATATGATGATGTCCGGATCTGAGGTTTCACAAACACAACTATGCGATAACTTCGGAACCTAATTGGATTCGGATCGGAGAGTTCTTCCGAATTGACAACCGAAAAACACATATGTAAGTGTTTTTCAAGTGTTTTGAAGTTAAGTCGTTTTAAATACCTCAAAACTTACTGAATTAATCAGAGTTAAATAATTAATTTTTTTAATATTAGCAATAAAGAGACATTGATATCGCCATAACTTGAGACAAAGCTCATTAACTTATCTTGTGATAACGATGAGTAGTTTTGCCCTTGCTGAACTTCATGAAGAACATCAGGAACTGTTTTGACATTTCATAGACATTAAGGTGCGATTATAATTAGTCTTTTTAGTCAGTGGCGTAGCGTACCATCTCGGCGCCCGGGGCGGGAGACCCATTTTGCCGCCCCCATTCAATACTAAATTAAAATTTAATTTCAAGACATCATTTCACAGGCAATGAAATATCTTTTATTGAAAGTAAAATAGAATTAGCGGTTTCATAAACGGATTTTACGAGCCTTACGAATGAGGCTCGTGAGACAAAGCTGCATCTGCGGATTCATCTCCATGCATGCGTTTTTACTTGCGACTTATAGGTACTATAAGGTAAGTTATGCATTCGTAAAAAAAATCGAACTCGAGATTTTGATCAAAGTTGACATTACGTTGATAGCGAAGACTAAAAAAGTGGGTCTCGCAATTCTGTCTGTCTGTCTGTCTGTTCGACTACAGGCTAAACGGCTCGGCCGATTTTCTTTAAACTTGGTAGATATCTTTTTTAATTTTTTCCCCCCACAAGTTTTTTTCTTTTTTTTTTAAGACCAAAAATAACGGTACCCCCCATACGAATTTTTTTCGAAATTTGTTTGAGGGTACCCCCATGGGACCATTTTTTTGTTTTTGATTTTCTCAAAAACGGTTTAACCGATTTTGATCATTTTTTTTTGATTAAGCTCCCCAAAATTATAAATAGAATTGTGTACTCAAATTTTCAAAAAAAAAATTTTTGGATTTTTAAAAAAAACTTCAAAAGGTACCTACCATACAAATGCTAAAAAATTTTTAAAAATGGTTTTCACAAATCGTATTTTTCTCGAAAACGGCACCTAGAACTTTGATACAATTCTTTTTCTTTCTTTTTTTTTCTTTTAATTTTTACGATCTTTAATTTAATAAAAAAAAAATCTGAAATTTGGATATTACAGCTTGTACCTACCATAGAATCATTTTTTTCGAATTTTGAATTTCTCATTATCCACATAACGAATCTTAATGAGAGAAGCTTCTAAAAAGTCTAAAACACATTGCATTTCAAAACTTTAGAATAAATATTTTTTGAATTTTTGAAAAAACAAAATCTATTTTTTTCTTTTTTTGAAAATTCGATATCTCCGAAACGGGTCAATATTTCTTTTCGTAAATTTAATTTTTGTTCGAACAAAAATAAAAACTTTAAATTGGCATACCTAAATTTTTTCTTAAAAAGCTTTTAAAAAGTTTGTATATAAAAGTTTTTTTTTAAGAAACCACTACAACGACTTATAATTTTTGTTCTTGCATAAATTCATAGCTGGATAGCATTCTGTTTTTTTCTCTTACTACTAAAAGAATTTAAAAATTAATTTTATCCTTATGAACAGTTTTCTCTAATAACATTCGTTTTAAAATACCTAGTCGATTACATAGGAGCAAGTTCGTGCGACCCAGTCGTGCATTTCATTTCCTGCGAATTGTACTCGTTTTGAGATCGATTCCGAGTTTTTTTTCAAAAAGTCTTAGAAAAGTCGATTGCGGCTTGGACGAAACGGTCTCTGCTCTCCACCAGGAGAGCTTTTAAAACGCAGAGTTTCTGAGCACACTTGTCCACACTCAGTCCACATTGCTGCAGGTAAATCTGTGCGTCATCTTCTTCAGGTAGCTCTGCAGCTCAAAAGCTAAGAAAAGTGAGGAAGTTGAATGACTGCATGACTGTTAGAAGAAGACTGGCTACCGATCCGTCAATTCTTCCAGTACCTCAAGAACTTCCACAAACTTATTTTTAAGCGTCTTTACAGCTTCACGAGGTTCACTTTTTCTGCAGGCTTGTGACTAGATCCTTGAGATACTTCTGGTGAGTCGACTTCGTCTTGACCCTGCTCTGTGGTGGGACCAGAACGACTTCCAACTTCGACGGCAGGCACATCTTCTTCTTTTGCCCGTAAAATAAGTTATGCATTCCCATGAATATTGGCCGGAGGACAATTCTAGGCCACTCACGATTGTAGATGGAGGAATCTTACTTACATTGGAATCACTTCCGCTGCTGCTGGATGCCGCCGAAGACGTTAACGTAGCTTTTGAACCTGAACCAGAACTAGAACTGAAATATTTCGCGTCTTCGCGTCTGCTTCTTTCTTAGCCTTTTTATTGTGGTATTCCGCACCGCTTGCTTCAACTCTTTTCATTTCCAAAATCTAGTTCAAAGGTTGAGTGAAGTACTAAGTGCTTAGTTTTAGAAGATTCAACAGTATTTAAACTATAAACAACACAATCGAAATAACTTTCTGTGATGCGGGAGGGAGCAAAAACATTGAGCTGGCTGAGACTAGAATAACATTTCCGTCGAATCCTAGTTATCTTATCATATCTCGCATATGCATATCACTTTCGGAACACTCCCTTTCAGTTTCGCGAGAGTTTCGGAACGTTTTGTTTTAGTTTCGCGATCAGCGCGACAATACGGAATGCACTCTTACGGCCCTACTCACCATCTACGAATTCACGAAAGCGGTCAACGACGAACCACAGATAGGGTGGCAAATTTCAAATTTACATCATTGTTGTTTGTTGACCTGTCAAACGATCTGTCATGAAACATATGATTTCTACTCTACCCTCATCACCTGCGACATTTTGCCGCCCCCATAGGCCTGCCGCCCGGGGCGGACCGCCCCCCCCGCCCCCCCTACGCTACGCCGCTGTTTTTAGTATACTTGTAGCTCGAAACTAAATTCATAATCATTGCTATTTTTGGGCCCTCCATTTTTAACGCGCCCCAGACTTACCGATATTTCCATAGCGAAGTTACAGCTGTCGCTGTGTATGACGTCTTCAAAGTCACACTCTCGCCTCTAATTACGTCACGGTTTCCAGTCTCTGGTTTGGGTGGTTTAACTTATGTTGCTGCTAGCTTGCGACAGTCACTCAAGCTCATTATAATCAGCTGTCTTCGGTCGACCGACGACCGTGCCATTCTTCTTCATCTTCTGTGTTATTAGAGTAAAGGTAAAGTCGCTCACGATCTATACTTTAACCACACTCACCGATCAAGCATTTACACAGTGCATGAATTTGCTGGTTCACTTTTGGCGACTCTGTTTCTGTTGCTGGTGATCGTACTCTGTTGGCTGCAGTCTTTGCGGGTTGTTGGTTTAGTTTGGTTCAGTTTCGGGCTTTAAGGCTTTCAGTGCTCTCAGTTGCCAGTTAATAGTGAGTTGTCTGCGACTTAGCGCTGCAGTAAACTATCGGCGGCACATGCGCTACGTTCTATTTCAACGCTGATCGGTCGCATGATCGGACTTTAAATTTTGCATGTTGAGCAACCTGTTAAGGTGGTCTATCGGGATATCCTAAAATATCACAATTAAAGCCATTTAATTAAAAAATTAAATTCTTCTAAATAAAGTGGATGTATGTACATGATCGTTTTGTCCTCAACTCCGAGAAAAAAAAGTGATCGAGACTAAAGTGGCCTGAGGGAATCTTGCATAATAGGAAAAAAAATACAACGACGACGGTCGACGATCGAAGTCTTCGACGACAATAACGACAAAAAGATTTGCGTCGCTTAGTGAGAATACAGTCGAAGCGAGTGATCTTTATTTTTTTTTTATTTTGTTGTGTGGTATGCAAACGTTGGTTGCGGACCAGAGAGTTTGCTAAGAAAAAAAGTGTTTCAAAAGAAATACCTTTCAGGCGGGTTGTTTAAAAGGCGCGCGCGCACACTCTCATAAACCGAAGACGACGACGCGACATCGACGTAGCAGTGTGGAACTAAAAAATCGTGGTCGTTATAAATTCGATTAAATTCCTTGCGAGTGAAGAGTGAAGTTGGGCAAAGAAGCTTAATTGTGAGCATTTGGCGGGACGCAATTATCCAGGCTCACAAAGGCAGATAGACTTTCCTCCAGCAAGTCCAAAGTTGAGAAGAGGAAAATCAGCAAGAAAACAGTTTTCCGCGCAAACTTCCACTTTTGATGTAAAAAATTGTTTCGATCGCTTTTCTTGCTTTTGTTTTGTGTGTCCAGCCAGTGGCGACAGGCCAAAGTGACAGTTTGAGCTGCAGCAGAGAAAAAAAAAATAAGATAAACCAGACACGATTACATAGGTGAAGAGATAAAAGATATAGCTTCTACCAACTTGTAACAACGAAGACGATATCAGACATTTAAATAAAGTTGTAACTTAAGAAGCGGTATTCGGAGGTGAAAGAGGAATGCAATCATAAAAGTGAGTCTATGCCATTTAAGATCTTGCAAACAGGGTTTTGCATAAACCTTATATGAGGAGGATACAATGAGATGCTAGATACTTTTTGTATCTTCTTATGTTTTATTTTTGTCTTTATACAGTTGAGTGTTCTGTGTTTAAAAAAAATGTTATTATATACAACTTCGTCAATTGTTTGGTTTACAACTCTTGTAGCTATGATGATATATAAAAAAAAATATTATTAAGGAAGGTAGGCTAGTTTTTATCTGATTCACCATGGCTAATGAAAAGTTGTTCAAATTAAAAACAAATATCCATATGAGAATGCTTACATACTTGATGTTGAGCATTGTCATATATTCATATTTGCTAATTAACATAACGAACATACCAAAGTACACAGCTACAAGTTGTAACCTTTGCAATATTTTTGTGAATTAATCAGCAAATGTGGAATCTATGAAAATAAAATTGATAATTTTAAAAATACAACCCTTTATATGTGAACAATAAAATTTATAATATTAAAAAAACGGCGATTTACGGTTAATCAAATTTGAACACTTCAAGTATCTTGTAAGTCATTTAAGAAAAACACTCCCATTGTTAGTATTTGAATTTTTTACTTTCAATGTATAAGCATGCCAAACTCCGCTGCTTCACAATGGTAAAAACTTTTTTTTTAATGCCAAACATGTTCACATATTATTTGTTGATCCTGTCAAAAGAGAATTATATAATATTAAGTCAACATTTATATAATTAAAGATGTCATAACTGTGGTCAATAAGAAATAGGTTATACCTCATGAGGAAACTGGCGTATCTAAAGAGTCTAGATACGAGTATATTTTTGTATGATGTTATTATTTTGGAACTTGCGATGTGATTTAAAATTGGGCTGGGTGGGAGTTTAATGCAACAATATTTGAGACAATGTAAAAGCCATATTAAAATGCTAAGATGATATGAAAACTTCTGCAATAAGGTTTTTATTTTCTTAGTTTAATAATTACTGAAGTTGATCCGTCCTTTAATTAGGAAAAATTTGAACAAATTTGAAAACTTTGAAAAATTAGTTTATAACTACTCAATGGGAGCTCATTTTTAAAACCATCATGATAACTTAAAAAAATGAACATAGATCTTGAGATAATAACCAGCGAAGGAGCTTAAATGAATAATTGTTGAAAGAGTTCACGTTTTTTTTTTTTTTATTGAAGTTCAATTTTGTTTTATTGAACATACTATATACAATTTAGCTATCAACTAATAAGATACTGATACTACATATGTATGAAGATTTACATTTAAGTTTAATTATTTTTATATAAAATTTACATGACGAAAATTTAAAAGGTCGGTTGACTGTATTGTCCTCAGGGCGTTCATTCCTGGTTGTCAGTGGTGATATTTGTGGGTTGTGGGCAGGGATGGCGTTTTAGCCGAGGTGGTAGGCTGACCCAATGTGAGCGTAGAACGAGACTACTTCCTCGTTGTCCATAATTACGTTGTCATTCAGAGTTTCCATCACACTGAGGTACCTGGGTTCGGGATGTCGTTGTTCTGTGGTCATCATTCTCATAAGCTGATTCGAGTGGTCGATGATGTTCGCCATTAGTTTCTTCGTTGAATAAACTAGATATTTGTCCAGTGGGACTAAATTCGCATCTATATGTAGAGATGCTCGTTCCTGTAGTGTTTCTGTCGTTGACGGTCGAAGTAGAGTCCAGTGCAGATCCTCAGCCTTTGAATAGTTGAAGTTCCTTCATAGCTGTCCAGACTGGGAAGGAATAGCTGATCACTAGTCGCAGGAGCTGCTTGTAGATTAATATATTTGTTGGTTTGCTAAGACCTGATCTTCTTTTCAGCAATGGGTGCAAACGCCTGAAGGCCCAGCTAGGCTTTTTCAGAACATTTCTTGAGTGCAGGTTAAACCTTAGCAACTCGTTGAAGTGCACTCCCAGGTACTTGACATTTGGCTTTGCCACTATGGAGGATCCGTTAGGGAGTTTTAGGACCAGATTTCTGTAAATTGGGCTAAGAATTCTGAAAAGTTATGGATAGAATTTTGATTTTTTTTTTTTTTTTTTTTTTTTTAATAAATAATGGGATGAGTTTCGTACTTACCATTTAATATAGGAAGTTAGAGTTTTTAAGTGGTATAACTTCCTTAAAGCGAAAGAAAATGACCGTATTATCTTCGATTTCTTTATACCATCAATCATAAGTTAAACAGTCCCGTTATTTTTTAATAGTTTTTTTGGTTAGTTCTGAAAGAAAAGTTTTTGAATCACAAGAAATTTGGATAAATTTCTTGAAATTATTACATGATAAAACTAAGGATCTTTGATCATTTTTAGTCGAAAAAACTTAAAACAGAACAGTTTTAATGATTTTGGGTCCCTTTCCCGTTTTAAGCTTGTCAAAACTGCTACCAATGTTTAAAAATTTTCATTCAAACAGGAATTCAATACTGGCCTTTAATTCTTCTCTCTGTATTGAACGGTTTTCTTTTAATTTATTATCGACACGATTTTTTTCCAATTCAAAACTGTTTTTAATTTCTTAAAAGTTTTACTTTAAACATTAAAGATATTTAAATATTTAATAAAAAAAACGAAAAACATAATAAATATAAATTCAAGAAAACGAAAATTTTTAACATAAGAATCGTCTTTTTGCGACTTTTAGATAACGGTTTTATAATTTTTTTTATACATATTTTTTTTATTTTCTTGTATTTAATTTATCGTTTTGATATTTTAAAATATTTTTTCGTGAAAATATTTTTAGTAACTAAAAGCGAATAAATATGGCTTTTATATATAATTAAATATTAACCAACGATTTTTTGTTTTGGATAAAAAAAAGACAAAATTCAGCCCAGTAGAGATTTCTTGTTTGAATTAATCAAAAATCAAAAAAGGAATTCGGTCGTAGCCTGGGAAAAGCAAGCTTTTTTCCACTGCAAAATTGTTTTTGCATCTTTCAGGATTTGACAAATTCACCAAGAGTATCTCTTGCTATGGCCACTATAAGCCACTAGGTTTACTCTCTCTCTACGATTCAGTTAAAATGGTTCCAAAACGAAGCGAAATGAGAAACTGGCTTCTCAATTATGATTTAAGGAGCAAAGGGTTCATTAGATAATGTATATATAAAATAATAAAATATTATAATAAAAAATAAATTATTGTACAATCCGAAACAGATACAGGGTCAGGTATTCCATATTTCCAAATAGTGTTGGATATTTGGATATCTGGATAGTTAAATGAAACATTTGAATCCAGATTCAGATCCGGATCCATGCAACGCATTACCATATTATCTGCTTTACCTTCATAAAACTTAGCCAAACACATTTCAAAAACAATCTAGGTTGGAAGCTTAGTTTATGTTGAAGGGTTAGGGAGAACTACTATAGGAATATAAACATGAAAAATGTATTTTGGTACAGATTAAATATAAATATAGTACATGTTTTATGTGTAATGAATCTAAAAAATCGTTTAAATGATTTTTTTTTCAACTGTTCTTTGAAAAAAAACAGCAATATTAATATAAATTTTTTTTAAGAATGATCTTATCGTCTTGAATTTTTAATTCAATTGAATTCTTTATTAAAAATTACTCTTAAATCATGCGACATATATATAAATTGTACCAAAAATAAATTTTCCAGTTTTATAATCCTACAATTCTCCTTATCCTCTCAGTAAAAAAATACCATTCCAAACTAGAAATTTGTTTGGTTATTTTTGAAACGTGTTTTGCTAAGTTTCATGAGGGTAAGATCTTTTTTTTTTAATAAACCCCAAGTTTTAAATTCACATTTTAGTTAATTCATCCAACTGGATCCGAATATTAATATTAATGAAGATTAATTTTTGTTTTAATAATCAAAATATTCAAAGAAATAGAAATCAAGTACTTACGATGGTTTTCCACCTTTTGGAAAATTAAAACCATTAAACGATGAACAATAAGTAACAATAAAAACTAAATATTCTATGTTCTATAGAATAAGTATTTTTTTCATCCGATAAGAATTGATTCTAATTAAACTTAACTTTACGATGATGAAAAAGTTTATAAGGTAGTGCAGATGTAAGAGCGTTGGTAGCATAATATATCATAGTATTTAAAAATGCCATTAAATAATTTAGAGGAAATTAACACCTTATTTTTTATTTGAACCAAAAATCTAAAGTTTCCATAAACAACTCAGCTTTCAAAAGGGTTTTTTTTAGGAGGAATTGTAGAATTATTAGCATAAAAAAACCTGTAGTAACATTGAAGAAAACGAAATAAGGTGCATTCTCCAAAACGGTTGCTGCAATTTTTCTAGCTTCTTGATCAATTTAGCCGGAGAAAAAAAGGTGTAGGTATAGACAAAAATGTTAAAATTAAAAATCTGGGGCAAAACTCTTGCAGCCTTATTTACTAACTCGTTTTAGCGACGGAGTAAAGTTACTTCGACTTTACAACGGCTCTAATCCTGAAAACCTTTTTTATAATGAAAATGCAAGAGGAATAGCGGTGCAATAAGCTAAAACTGGTTCATAGGAGGTTTAAGGCCGTTTTAGTATCTAAATGTCATTTTGAGATGACATCTTGTGAAATTTACAAAAAGGAGTGTAAGCAATTTTTTTTTTCGTTTCTTACTAAGACAAAAAGGATAGATATTTTGCATTAATAAATTATTTATATTTTCCAAACACTCTAACAGTTGTATGGTATTGGGAACGCAATGTGGTTGGTACATTCATTTATTGGATTTGAACTTTATACAATCCAATTTCCAATATGCATACAATGATAATAAAATGAATAATAATGGAAATCAGCTGGGGTTTCATTTAGGTGTATAATAACCAGAGTTTTAGATTTGTCACTTTTTTCCCAGTATATTCCCAGTATATTTGACATAAGGAAGGCGTAGCTAAAATGGCTAAGAAAATAATTTTAAATAAGGATTTGTTTGACGTGGCGTAAACCCGAAGCAAGTGCTTCGGATCGGTTTAACTATTCCGAGGTTGAACCCAGTATTAGTGAAAAATAATAAATAAGGCCGTTAGAGCAAATAAATTTGGTGAGTACCCCTACCCAATTATAGCCAATTATATATTTGAGATCTTTTAATAGAGATCTGACCTTAGGCATATAATGTTCAGAATTTAAACTATTAACGTCAGACAAGAAATGTTTTGCCTAAACCTTTTGCTTATCTACAAAAATAAAAAGCTTTATTGACTTCATACAGAATTTTATTTAAAATTTTAAAGTTGATATGCCTGGCGTATATACCCATCTCAAAATCAGCTGATTCGGAAAAGAAGTAAAATAAATATGTAATTTCTTAGAAAAAAAATACAAATTTAAATGAACAAAACACATACATAAGGGCTATAAATAATTTCTGAATTTCTTTTTACAAATTATATTTACGTACTCGTATTTAGTAGATTTTTCAGACTCGCTAAGTGAAGAAAGTAAAAGCCAACGAAAACGAAAGATGAAATATGTACCTACAAATAAACAATCTACTTTTGAATAACCTTAAGGATGCGTTGGAAAAGTATACGTTATTCTACGTCAAGTTAAAATAGAGTTGGAATTGATGGTTATACATATGTATGTACATAGGTGAAAAATAAAATTCTTAAAAAATTCGCTTAAGCTATAAATTCCTTTTGGATAATGTTTGTCAACAAAAAAAGTCAAACCATTAATTCAATCTTAACGGAAAAATATGATTTGTGCTAGATTTAGACAGCTGACAACATTTCTGTGACACAAATGTGAAAATTATTAATAAAATCAAATCTTAATGGCATGTACATACAAAAAGTCAAATAACTGCTGGGTGTCAGAAAAAATCTGCAATATCATTCTTCCTTACATTATGTAATGCTTTGCAATATGGTAGTCATATGTACAATATTTTGTGTGTTTGATAATCTAAAATTTTTCACATACGCAAAATTCAGCTTAACTACTTGGTGAATTTTACGTAACTTTAAAATTATGCCAAATTCTGATGACGAAAATAATGACACATCCAAAAGTATTTACACGAAAAAGTCACAAGTCTTAAATAAATGAAAAAAAAAATTGTAAGTCATCCAAATCCGGCATTAGTGTTTTCGCCAGGAATAGAAATAACATTTCGGTTATTTCTATGGAAATATTTTTATCTTGTCAGTTAATGAAAATAAGACATCGAAATCGTGGATTTTATGAATTACAATTATAGTGAAGCATTCCAATTGTTTTTTACAGGACGAAAAATATAATGTAATTTTTTTTTTGACTTTTAATATGCTTTTTCATCTATTGACATCGCAGCCATCCTTCGATGAATTCCATACTCTTACGTTTCAGATACGCATTAAGACATAACATTTTGACCATTGGATGTTAACGTTAACCGTAGATTAATATTTCAAACCACATCATTTTGGCTCTCCAAACACATCCTCGAATAATAAAAATCTGCCAACCTCACGCAAAAAACATTTTCTGTAATCAATTTGTGTGTCATTCTAATGCAAACGTTGCACTGTTTGTACTGGGTAATTTATAAGGTGTTGCTTACTGTATACAAGTTTTCTACTTTGCCTATACATTTACCAATAAAAAACGACTATTCTTGAAAACGGTTAAACTGATTTTTATCATTTTTATGATAAATCACCTAAATAGCTTGAATAGTATTATGTACTCAACTTTTCAAACATATTTGCTTGTGGTTTCTAAGAACACTCAACATTATTTCTTATAAAAGAATCGATATTTCGAAACCCACACTATCGAACAGTTTTTTAAATACCATACAAAAGATTTAGAAAAATGTGATCTCTTATTTAAAAATAAACCGTTAATAGAATTTTCAGTTTAAAAAAACTTTTAAATTAAGACGTTATTAAATGATTTTTGGATTTTTCACTATCGGTGTAATGTATTTAAATTTAATTTTTTACAAAGAAGCTTCCAAAAATTAAAAAAAAAAAACGCGATTCTTATCAAGACTTTAAAAAGAATATTTTCAAAAACTTATTATTAGTTTTTTTCGGAAATCTAGTTTTTATTATTATTAAATAAGCGTATCAACATTTTTTTCTTAAAAATATTTTAAAATTTTTGTATGTAAGAATTTATAAGCCCGAACGATTTAAGTTTTCAAAAGCCATTTAAAAATCAATTTCATGCTTCTGAAAATTGTATTCTGATAACATTCATCACTAAATATACACTCATATCATAGGCACATTTAACCGACCACTTCGTATTTCTGTAAATTTTAAGAAATTGTCAAGCTTAGACCACGTTGGGTGTAAGTAATGTTGAAACTTTGAGAAAACAAAAAAAAAAAAGAGGCTGGGTGCGACCCACACTGATAACTTCCCGTTTATGGTCTTGAAAACTTTATATTTAGTTTTTTTTCAAATAAACATATCGGTGTTCATTCCTAAGAAATTCGACTTGAAATACAATTTTAACTAGTTTTCACTAGAATTTTTAATAGTTTTTTTGTTTAAAAAAAAAAAACAAACTATTAATTCAATATCTATTTGTCAACATTTTACCAATTGTACAAAATTATACTTATTCTCGAGAAATTTGAGTCGAAAAACAATTTTTACCAATTTTTAATAGAATCTTATATAGTTTTTTTATTTTTTGTAAAAACTGTAAACTGATTGTTTTTGAAATTTTCACCAGTTGTCGAACACATTATTTTTCGTAAAATAAAATTATTTTGAGTTTCAAATTGTTTTCCGTTCTTAGAATATCTGGGTTATGAAATTTTTTTTTCAGTTTTTTTTTATTTAAAAAACTAACGGTATGTTAATAAAATTTTATTTAAAATCAATAGCATTATTTTTTCGTGAGATATTTGAAACTAGCCAAAATTTTTACTTTTTTTTAAGCCGTGAAAAACTACTCACTGAATTTTAATAAACGCCCTTTCAGCCTCTTTCGAAGTTATTATCTATTAAACAAAATTTATTTGAAGTCGATATCTTTACTCGTTCTTGAGATATCGACGACGAAAAATGGTACCAGAACGTACGGACGTACGAACGTACGAACGTACGAGTACGTACACACACACACACACACACACATCTCTCTAAAAATGATTGATAAAGCCTCTAGGGACCTTGAAACGTCGAGAAATGTCAAAAATTCCAATTTGACAAATCGGACCGATTACAATAACTCCCTATGGGAAGTTAAAAAACCAAAATTTTTAGAAAAAAAAACACGTTTATTAAAGAATTAACACAAAAAACAAGTTTAAAAAAAAATTGAAAAAAATGTTATCTTTTGTTCTTAAAAATGTGGTAAAATTATTGAAAAACTAAATTTTTAATAATGGGTGTTTGCGCCGTGGCATGGCGGCGCCGGCTATAATTACTTCGTCTAGCCGATTTGACAATTCGTCAATGACGTCCGGAGTATCCCACTGAGGGATATTGTGCCACTTCTCTACTGCAGCAGTCTTAAGCTCTCATAGAGTGGTAGGGGCATGTGTTCTCGCTCGGACACGTCTTTTGAGATTATCCAAAATATGCTTGATAGGGTTGAGATCTGGATAATGTGATTGATAGCCATTGGTAAACTGAAATCCCGACATCATTTAGGTAGTTAGTTACAGAATTTGCATGTCAGCGTGCGTTGTCTTGCATTTACCAAAAGTTGTCATCAATAGATGGTGCGAAAAGCATCACATTGTCTTGCAAAACGTTTTCCACGTATATCTGAGAGTTCACATTGTCTCTATCTAACACAACAAGGTCCGTGCGAGCTTCATAACTGACGCCTTCCCAAACCATTATAGACCCTCCTTGGTAGTCCACTGTTTCGGTTATCGTGCATGGAGAAAAACTTTCGTTTTTTCGCCTCTAGACACGCTGACATACATCTGGACCTTGTAGACCTATTCTGCTTTCGTCTGAGAATAGGACGTCTCTCCATTGTTCTGCATTCCAGTTAACATATTCTCGCGCAAAACGAAGTCTTGCTGTACAGTGAGGTGGGAGCAATTCTCTGTGAGCAAAGCTCTGATATTCAATTCTGCCAACCTTCTTCTGATGGTTCGTTTACTCACACTAACATTCCTCACCTCAAAAAGACGTGTACGAGCTTCAGTAGCTCAGTAGCGGTGCAAAACCGATTTCTCAATATGTTGATGACGACAAAGCGATCATCCCAACTGAAGTGCATCGATGACGACCTTGACCTGGCCTCCTAGTGTATGAACCCGTTTCCCGAAATCGTCTGATGGCATCCCCAATCGTAGTTTTTGTTACACCAAGCGTACGAGCAATGCGACGTTGGATATACCCGGAATCAGTTAAAACCACTGCTTTAGTCACATCAGGTATATCGAGCGGCATTTTCCTAGAGTCAAAAATAATAAATTAAAATATAAATAAATTTACCGATATTTAGATACATACTCGTACTTATATTGCAACCAACGCTTTTATGGGGCGAAATATTTGTTTAAGTGTTTTGTTTTTTGTGAAAATATTCATCAAAAAAAAAAAAAAACAAATCACAGATAAATCATACTGAACCTAAAGAGTCAGGTTGACGAAAAATGCAGGTGGTCGGATAATTTTGCGTGGGAGTGTAGATTATTTTCAAAAGTCTCTTCTGAGTCTTTTCAACAAAAGAAAAGATCTCTCATTTTATTTTAAATTGATTTATTTCCGTTTTTTATTCGGGGGCAATGAGTTTGCTTGCTTGCCAAAGAATATTAAGCTTGGAGATCAAATATTTCTTGTCATAGGTAGGACTGTTAGCAGTGAGTGCCTTAAAAATGGAGAGTGCCAAGGTTTCTAAATATCAAATTTGTAACTTTGTTGCATTCTATCTCCTAGGCACTAACTGCAGAGAGTCAAACCTCTGACAACAAAAAATGTTCAAAATTCCAAGAAGAACATTCGTATTCGAAGTAAATCAATTTAATCAATATGGGGTATAGAGCTTTGAGAAAGCAGATGACGTTAAATGTGTGCTTAAGAATCAGAGAATCAACACAATTCAAAGTCCAGTCCGTAACAAATTATTGAGATGTCAAAACCTTGTTTGATTACACTATTTGGTGTTTCTCTGGTTCCCTTTGTTTAGTTCGGATATTTATTTGAAAAAAAACACAAAATATTACACCTCTTAGGTTCTTAAAATTACGTAACACCACTTAAAGTCCAGTCAAATACACAAATCGCACTTATCTCCACGATTTAAAATTGATTGCATAACATTTACTTAGAAGCAAAACTTCCGGCAACTTTAAGGTACCTCTAGACAGCGACTCCCACTCAGTTAACCCCCAACAAAAGTAATAAATCTTTTGATTTATGTGTTTCAATTATAAACCTACATACAACCGAAATTTTGCCAGAAAAATTATTCGTTTTAAGGCGCGCCCTGTGACAATGGAATTTGGGACCTCTGTGTCTATATTTCAAAATGCGGAACATTGACTCAGATTTTTGTATTTAATTAAATAGGTATTTCCTTTGAAACGAAAACTTTGGCAATATGAAGGTCAAGCCAGAGAGTCTAAGTAAGATCTACGAGTACTTAAACCAATTTTCGTGAGGCGTAATTCATGATTGCTGCTTCAATTCCTAGAGGAAATATTATGCATTAGCATTTGTTTGGTGAAACTATCGAATTTCATGAACCAGAGTGGCCAGACCACCATTGTTCGGCGGCGTTAAACAAAACACACGCCTCCTTCAACCTTGCTAAATATTTTTGGGATACGAAATATTAATTGTGTTGAGAGAAGGGGCGTGAAATATTGAAATTCCCTCACGCTTTGCTCAAGCCATACCTAAGCTTCGAACCAAATGCAAAAGATTTCAAAAGTGCAATGTTGCATGGTGTATTTTTTTGCTTCTTTGGTATATTCCCAAAGAGTTGGGGTAAAAGTCAATTAGCTTGGTTGGTTATTGTTAGCCAGTAATGATGTTGTGGTTATTTCTAAATTTTATAAGCAGTTTTTTTTTTCAAGCCAAATGTATCTATTTCCTTTCTAAAACAAAACAATACAAAAAACTATATAGAAAACGAAATAATAGCAACATTTCGTTGGAATTATCAGAGCGTTTAGGTTTTTTTTTGAGTATTTTTGCGCTTTAACTTATGAGCACTACTTTGAGAAGTGCCTATAGTTGGATTGGATTTATTTTGCCATCAGCAGCGACCAACTAAGAGGAACTCATTTTTATTTTAATTGATTGCTTGATAGTAAGGGTTAAAGCTTCTTTTAATAGCTGGAATGTTTTGCTTCAAATACCAGAAGTCACGGCGGATTTAAAACTTGTCTTTGATGTTCTTAATGCAAATAAAATGATAATATTTAGAGGCATGGGAAATGATAGTTTATACTTGGTTGAACATTTTATATGATCCCACAGTATTATTGTTGTCAATATAAATTGGCTTTTTGGCACAAATAAATGGTTCGCGGAGTTTGCAGAGGAGAAATAGTGCGTAAAAGAGAAATGAATAGTTGTGACTTGATTTATTGTCAAACAATGATGATTGGACCAAAGCCAGCAACCAAATCCAGAAATCATTAATTAAGTATGAAGATGCCTATTAATTATGATTGAAATGAAATGCAAAGTATTGTTACAAGAATAATAATGAAATATTGCTTAAAAGTTTGAAATTTTTTTTGCTAGTTAAATTAAGAAATAATAAAAACCACACATAGAGTGTTTAGTTTATTGGGTCAACTACCAGGGGGGACAGTTCAATAGTCGAATTGTCGACGAAAAATCAATAGTTTTTCGACATCCATCATATTTTTGGGAGAAACATTTAACGAGATGTTAAGTAGGTAATTATAAAATAAAGTAAACAATACTGTTTCGACACAATGTAATGTTTAATCAGGGTTATGTTAAGTGACCTACATAAAAGATAATCCTGTTGTTGTCTGTAGGTCAATTTATTAATGATAGACATTAAAATTGTAACATTTCGGAATATAATAGCAAATTAATCATAGAAGTAACGAATGATTTTTTAAGAGCTATCGAAAATTAAAAAAAAAAAAAAAAACACATAAAATTCAGAAAAATGCATGAAATCTTTATTTGAATCGATACTCTTTCTAACATTTCGGCCGGTACCTCACGAATAAATGCTTCAATATTGACTTCCAGTGCCTCAATGGAAGCGGGCTTGTCGCTATAGACATGAGTGTTAACATAGCCCCACAAAAATACCATAGTCTAGAGGTGTTAAATCGCACGATCTAGGCGGCCAATTGACCGGCCCCAAACGTGAAATAAACTGTTCACCGAACTCGCCTCTCGATTGATCCATTGTCACGCGTGCTGTGCGGCATGTGGCACACCACATGTCATTCAAGTCAAGCTCTTCAATTTTGCGCAAAAAAAAAGTTTGCCACCATCGCACGGTAGCGCTCACCACGGTAACGTTGCGATTCGCATCATCTTTGAAGAAATACGAACAGTGACTTTTTCTGGATGTGTCGATAGCTCTTGCAATGCTTTTGGTTGCTCTTCACTGAAAATACGGCAGTTTTGCTTGGTCACGTATCCATTCAACCAGAAATAAGCTTCGTCACTGGACACAATTTTTCTATAAAAAAGTGGCCAACTTTTCAAGAGCCCATTCACCAAAAATTCGGCATTGTGTTAGATCGTTCGGCTTCAATTCTTGCACCAGCTGTATTTTGAAAGGCTTCACACCTAAATCCTCCGGCAAAATTTTCCACGTAGTGGAGTACCAGAGGCCCAATTGCTGCGATACAGTTGCGATATTTTCCTCACGAAGAAAGAAAATATTTGACCGACATAAATGTCAGAGCATAAATGAAGATGCACGAATTGTAACAAGCCGGATTTTGTAATATACTGTTCATCAAAGTCTAAGGTATATGTATAAACTAAATTGGCATATTCCTCCCATCAGACTTTTCCCGTGTCATTTTGTTATTTCTACATCGGTATTCCACTCTCATTTGTCGGAGTGAAAAATGTAAAGCCAACAAATTTAATCTTACGATTTTGAACATTTGCTCCAATAATTCCGACACACTGTAATGAGTTTCTAAGAAGATAGATTCTTGGAAATTTCAAAAGATCAGTTTTTTCAAGTTTTAACTCTTACAATTTGAAAACTTTTGCGCTTTTTATCTATTTAGGGATTAACTAGAGATGTGTTGGTCTTATAACAATAAGTGTTGCACCAATTTAATAAATGGATACTTAAACTGCCAAAGAGCATTATTCGCACCAACCTCCTATTTAGGGCATTGCTTTGTGGGCTTAGTTCATGATCTAGCTGGATATCGAAAAGACAAGCCGCGATTCTTTTTGTCACATTTTCGTCTTAGACCAAATTTTATGTACAAGATTTTCCGAGATTCGGAGCCAAACTGGGGTATACTTCGGAAACATAGGCAGTTTTATCCTGAAGTTAGAAGGTGGGTAGACAGGAGAGATAGGTTAGAAGATTCAAATTAAAGCTACCGTAGGTACTGCGGGGGCTCTACGATCGTGCAGAACGGATGCTTTAATCGTTTTTTTTTTTTTCACTTTTTAGCACTCAAGTAATATATAAATTATTAGTATCTTGTAGTTCATAAGGACTAAAAGAATCAGATTAATGGCTTGCCAAACCAACAGAATTCTGTTGATTAGGGCATTTTCTCGAAGCTTTTAAATGTCTATAGGTCTTTTCGGCTACCAGTGTATTTCAAGGTGAATTTCTTGCAATAAGGGAAGCATGTAAACAAGATCCAAATCAGAACCGAAATATGGTAATTTTTAGCGACAGCCAGATGGCTCTTAGAGCCATTGATTCGACTTTTACATCCTCTTAGTTAGTACAGCAACACTGAGAGAGGTTTTGAGTCTGAACTTTAATATCAATGTCCCTCTTATCTGGGTTCCGGATCACAGTGGAATTGAATGAAATGAACGGGCTGACGAGGTTGCCAGGCAAGAAGCAGCCCTTAATAGCTCACTTCTGAAAAAAGTTAACATTCGATCTAGTGTTATCAAGGGTAAAATGTTCTTAATTTTTTTTTATTATACATCCAACTCCATTACATCCAGAAACATGTGGCCCACCTTTGATAAGTCGAACAAATGGCCTAATATGCAGACCCAGCTAAGACATTAGCAAGGGTAGTTGTGATATGCTAAATTTAATTTAAGTCTCGCATTTCGTCTTCCCAATCATTGAAGCGTGTTCCCTTCGGATATTTTAGAAAATGGGTAACTCTAAAACAGCTTAGGACTGTCGATTATATCTCGTTGAGATGGCGAAATAGTTCAACTCGCTGAAAGTGGAACAACAACATCTGTTTTAATAATCAGGAATGATATTGATATACCGATCGCTACGTGTAAACTCATTCTAGAGCAAGATGTGATAAAGAGAAATAGAGAAATAACATCGCTTCTTGCTTGGCAATAAAACTTATTTGGCACAAAACTGCATCTAAAGCTCTCTAAGCGTTTGATATCTTTAAGAAGATTACACATTATCTCCGGAATAGTTGCCAATGCCTAATAACCAAATACGTAAAACTTTTACTCCAACGATTTCTGCAGAAGATATATGCCTAACAGGGTGAGGAAACAATTCGAGATAAAATTTCTAAAGCTGTAAGACTTTATTCGGCAACATCCATGCATTGAATAAGTTTCAATTTTTCTAAAAATACTGGCACTGCTTCTACCACTGTTCCAGACGATCAAGGTAATGCTTCTAACATGTAAGAAAGAGCTCGACATGCACTATTCATAATATCAAAGTTACGTTCCATGAGTAGTCATCTTATTAGGGAAGAAATAACTAGCTTTATTGGAAATCCTGCTAAAGTATCTTCGTTTCCCATAACCAACATCTGACACATTTCTATTACAGCTTGTAGCTGCTGACTCTCATCATTCCACTGAATTCCTTTTAAAAGCTGATGGGCTTTTGAAGAATTACTGTTGTCTGTTGTTCTATGAATAATATGCGTTATGCGAGGTTCCAATGCTCCAAATAAATGCGGTGGGAAGCCCCTGGTCTCTAAAAGTGCCTGCAAACGTCCAACTTCACTATCATCCCTTTCTGAGTCAGGAGGTGCTGTTGCTGGTGTGCTTGATGAAGCTGATACATTTTTTTCTGATCCACTAGATCCCCCTGATGTAGGCTGCCCTCCGCCAATATCAGCTGATGTCTTTGAAAATTGTTGGGCCATTAAATTATAATTTTTCACATACGAAGGAACTGCACTTTTGACTACAGGTCCTTGTGAGTTATTTTCAATAGCGGAAGGTTGAGTTTGCTGACTTCTACTATTATGTAAAGTTTCAGTTGTACGACTGGTTTTTATCAATTTTTTAAAAATTTATATTGAAGGTTTTATTGGATTTATTTGTGGAATTAATGTTTGTGGAATGACTTGTGTTTTTTTTAAACTTGGATTTGACTGTTGGAGTTGACGTTGTGTTAGGCGTGTTATTAGCGCTAGCCTTGCCTTTTTGTAAGAGATTATTTTTTGAAGATGATGCACGACTGGACGAAACAGTGATATCGGATTGTAGTTGAACTTTTTGTGAGTGTTTTTTTTTTTTGGTGAAAAAGGTTCTAGGTTTATGGAAGGTTTCTGAATTAAAAGTGTTTTTGATCTTGTTCTGTGAGCAATGCAATCTCTAGTGAATGACGGCTGACTCGTCGAATTCTCGTTCAATGCGCTTAGTCGTTATTTTTATTTAATTTTGGAATCTGTAACACTTATTTCAAAGTTGCTACTTATCTTATTAAACTAGTAGGGTAGAGTGGGGCACATTTGAAAATTTTACTTTATTACTCTTTTTTAAAAGTAATTTAAGGTTTTAATCTGTC
The DNA here is from genome assembly GCA_911387755.1 of Chrysotoxum bicinctum. Taxonomy (NCBI): domain Eukaryota; kingdom Metazoa; phylum Arthropoda; class Insecta; order Diptera; family Syrphidae; genus Chrysotoxum; species Chrysotoxum bicinctum. The sequence goes on from OU426989.1 coordinate 44,206,435, forward strand.
GATACCATATCCATAAACGTCATTGACTGACATGTTCAAAACTGCCCCGATTAGTTTTTTTTTAAACATATTAAAGATATTAAAGAGAAAAATTAATCAGCTTAAAGCAATTAATCAAGCAATTTGTTATCTGGTTCTATAGGGCAAGTATTGGTTTCAGGTAAAAAATGTTTTTGTCATATCGTCCGTCAGTCTCTACGTCTATACGTTCTCTGTCTCATTTTTGAGCTATTGAATACTGAAAATAAGACCTAAATAAAGCTTTCTAGACAGGTTCACAAATCTAGAAATTTCTGTAGCTTTAACTAAAATATTCTAGTTTAAGCTATTTTTATTCACACAAATTGAAGCTTAGGCTTGGAAAACAAGCTAAAACTTAATAAACTTAGCGTTGGCTATTTTAAAATAGCTATTACTAGAAAACATCTTTAACTAGCTAGCTTAAGCTTATTCTTATTCACTAAAAATCCGGCTTTTACTTAAAAATCCAAGTTTTAGATTTACCTTTTTTTTCTTATTAATTTTTGTGGATTTTTGTTTTTTTTTTCTCTACAAATACATGAATATGATATAACAAAAGTATTAATTTTAAGTTTTATTGATAAGTTCTTATTACAAAATTAATATAAAAATAAAATTTAGAAGTTGTTTTATTCAGTAAGAAAAAATTATATCACTGTTCAAAAGTGCCCCTTCCAAGTTCAAAACTGCCCCATATATGGGACACTTTTGAACATAAGAACCTATATTGGTTGGAAATAAAAATTCAATATAAATATTTCGTTAAATGGAACAATTATTTTTCTAAATTGAACGTCCATACCACTGTAAAATATCAGGACAATTGCTCGAGTATTTTAGGTTTTATCAGTCTGGAAAGCAAAAAGTGTTCAAATGTGCCCCACTCTCCCCTACTACGTAAATTATGTGTGTTTACTTTTCTGCTGCGTTTAAATTTGTTTAAAGGTAACAATTTGCAACCTAGTGTTAACAAAGACAATTCTTCCGTAGATGAGGAACTGGCTGCCGAATATTAACGAGTATTAAGGGCTTCTTTACTATGAAGCAATTTTAATGAAGAGCGATCATGCCCCTCCGTCAATGCAGAGAGCAAGGGACTGTTAACATACTAGGCAATAGACGGAACTTAATCGTCTTTTCGACATATCTCTTCTTTTATTGGTGATGCTTCTAAAACTCAAGAAGGAAAATAATTTGCTGTTGTCTCAAAAACTTTACATTCTTCTGTAATTTTTTTCCTTCCCATTTACCACAGAAGCTTTTGCAATTCTCAATATTTTGTATATTGTTAAAATGCTTACATCAATAAGAGAAGAATAAAGATTTAATTTTTAGGTTGAATTGAAGTTGAATATTTGGAAGTTAGCTATTAGTGTCTACCTCAGCAAGTCAATGCACTCTCAAGCCAATAACCAAACTGGCAATTTCAAAAAATTGAGTAAAAACTAGATTTGTATCTTGACGAAGTTTACGAACGAAAAACGTTTTCAAAAACCACAATAGCGGGTGTAACGATCGACTTATTAAAAACTCCATTCGGTGAACGTGATATGTCGAGAAGTGTTCCGGTCAATTGGCCGTTTAGATCGTGGGTTTTAACACATAATTATACACTTTATTTGTGAGTATAGGTTAAATCATTGGTCTATGCCAACAAACTGAAATTTTTAGAGGATCTCAGAGTCAATCTTGAAAGAGAAATAGCGGCCATTTCCGTTCAAATGTGTCCGAGTCATAAAAAATTGGCTTCATCGAATCGAACCTTGCAAACGTCCACGTGGTAAAATAAAATATAAGAACCATATTTGCAGAGTTGAAACTATTTTCAATCTCTCTCAAAACTGTATGTCAAATGTTAAATAACTTGACGCAAATGGCAGACTTTATTTATGGCGCTGATTTCCACCAAACATTAATAATACTAACCCTTTCTTCAGGTGTTAAATTTAAACAATGAATCATCACATCTTAATGAATCGTAAAAAAAAAATATTTATTTCAACAATAAAGTATTATTAATAATGATAAATTGCAAACAAAAAAAGTCTACGGATTTTTGTATTATCTTCTTAAGCTTTTTCTCAAATATTTAAAAAAATTAACGCCATACTCAGCGCTAAGTTATATTAATGTTAAGTTATTAAAAGTCGATTAACAAATCGTAATGGATTACTAAGGTGCCTACATTGCATTCGTCTTTATAATTTATTGTCAAGTTAAACTCCATGAACGTGTATGTGGTTGAAGAATTGATTTAACTTGACGGCTATTAATTCCATCAGACCCAGATAAACAAGAAAATTGAGATATACTTGTGAATTGCATAAGCCTCTATGTAGTATGGCATGTTTACTTTTAAAAGACAAAATCTGTGTTGAGGATAGAGATTTTCGTATCTTCACTATAGCTTGAGCGTGAAATGACACTCTTATTTTACCTGTCAGAGCATTTTGGTTAAATGTGGATTTATGTTATTTTTGGCATAAAACTATGCAGTAAAGCCAAAGTTGAGCGCTTTTCTTCAAATGACATATGCTATGCAGGTAATTCACACAAATTGTGACTAAGATTGACAGTTCACCAAATTCTGTTTCTAAAATGTCTTCATAAAGTTTTGAAATTGTAATTTCTTGCCTGTTTGTGGTTTTGATTTTATTTTGTATTATTTCAGCGTTTTGTATTATGTCAGCGTTACCACTTCCGGAAAAAAAGTCGAAGTAGATTTAAAGAAAGAAGTGAAGTAATTTGAGAAAAATCGAAGTAGATTTCAAAATGACTTTTTAATTGCTTTTGGAAAAAACATTGCATACACAAATTTTTTTCCTTAAATGAATATTATTAAATATTTAAAATTGTCAATACATTTCTTTTAATTTTAAAGAAATTTCGTAAAAAATTACTCATTTGTGTATTTGTATTGTGTTGTTGTTCTTTTACTTTATGGTAATTATGAGGTTACATACTACTACTTAAAGTGCAATAGAGGAAAAGAAGTAGATTTGGGCGAAGTAGGAAGTAGATTTTAAAATATTTTGAAAAAAAGAAGTAGATCTACTTCAATTGAAGTAAAGTGGTACCACTGGTACCTATATGAAGGGTTATAAGGTACTGTACATTTATGGCAAGCTACTATTCTTTTTAAAAAATCGAACTTGAAATTAAAATAAAGTGGACCTGGCGATTCCGTTTGTCTGTTCTGCAAAAATCTTATAGGCTGGGTTGATTTTTGACAAAATTTTCTATGGTTCCGACTAAAAACTACCTTAGTATTCCAAAAACCTGAATGCAAATTTCTTAGCAATTTTTAATCAAGTTTCAAAAAGTTATACAAAGAGAAAATCATGTAGGAGATTAGGGTCCTTTAATTTTGTTGGAAGTACCCAATCAATTAATAGATATTGACTGAGTACATTTCGGTAATTTAAACGGTCATTCTGTTTCCTGATTATTGACGTAGATTCCAGGGATGTGTGATTATAGAAAATATTCTTATCGTGGTATGAAAAATTTTGTTCCAAATAGAGCTGAAAGCAGCAAACCTGTGAAAAGACTATTAAAATGTGAAGTAAGTTTTCGAGGTAAGGGTGTTTCTAGGCTTCGTATGGTGGCATGAATCCAAGTGGTCCAATTTTAAATTACTCTTCCCCATAGACTCTACTGAATTTGAGCGATGGCCTGTGTTATGTTCACCTTAAGGACATCGGTCTATTGTGGTATATTCGCATCATCTTACAACTTCAGGAAACTCCAGAAGAAAAGTCTAGCCGTTTCAAATCGCATGACCTTGGGTGACAATTCATGTAACATCTGCGATATATAATCTTACCCTCACATCGTTCATGAAGAATATCAATCGTGGCATCCTCTGTATGGCATGTAGCGCTGCCATGATGGAAACACATGTCGTTTAGGTCCATATGGATCAATTTGGGCTAAATAAAATTATTTATCATCGTTCTGTAGCGCTCGCCATTTACGGTGATTGCCTAACCAATGTCGTTTTCGGTAAAGACCAATTACGCCCGTTCCAAAGCCAACACAAAACGATAACTTTTTGAGGATGCATTGCCACCTGGTGAACCTGTGTGGATTTGTGTCTTCCCATGTACATACGTTAATTTTACCAGCCATTCATCAAAAAATGCATCGACCAAAATTGGGCTCCTAGGATATAAGTTTTATCATTTGAAGTTATTTTTTTAATCGTGTTACTTTCCATGGTGATTTGGCATCTGTTATTTTAATAACAAACAACATATTTGACAGATGTCACCAAAACAACATAGTTGCCACAAGCTGCCAAAATCTGACCGCGCAAATTGAAACCCTGTATAAGGCTACAAAGATCTTTAAATGTTCATATACCATTAACAAAATGTTTGTAAGACAGAAACTAAACACAAACAAAACTACTCAAAGGAAATAAATAGTTTTGTTGATTTATAAAAAAATGACATGTCATCGACAACTCCATAGAAACCTTTTCACCCCCAACGCTGAAAAAGAAGTTTTACTTCAAAAATAGCAAAATTCGACTTCATCGTCAGTGTCCGGTTTACAAATCGTTTCTATTTACCCAAAGAAAACCCAATTTACTTATATCACACATTTCCCTAAATGAAAATTTCCACAAAGTGATATAACTCCTCGGTCTTCGTGCGGGTAATTAATAACGTTTCTGATGATATACCTCATGGAACAGTGGAACCAGCTTATAGATTTTGGAGAAAGAACGATTATTACTTTCGGTATTTCAAAAACATTTGATGGAGGTTGTCATTAAAAATGGGGGGAAATGGTATCGATGTTTTCTTAGTAGCATTCGAAACTATTTTGCATACTACTATAGGAATGCCCACCAGCTTAACATATAGTATTAAGTACAGAGATTCTTTTTTTAGTTACGCTACACGAATGTGGAATGCTTAAACCGTCCCAATCAATACAAGTCGTGTTGGATGGCTTCGAGTTGCACATGCTATGAAATGCACAAAATAAATATTGGTGTACCCAAGGGTTCCCCTATGTCTCCGTCATTTTTTTTGATATTGATCAATGTCGCTTAAAATGCTGTAAAATGTTTAAGTTTTCCAAGGCCATGCATGGAGCTCTTGTTTTTTCCTATAATTTATGAGGTGTACAGTCACCAAAAGCTTGAGGACATTCATAGATCTGGACAGGAAGAGAGGATTCAAATTAAAACATTTAAGTGACACTTCGACAATAGACAAATTTATCTTTACAGCACCGTTAAAATTATTTCTATCTCTCCATAATATTGTTTTAATGGAATTATGGAATAGCCAGTTTCACTTCTGGACCAATGATTTCTAACGTTATACTCGAACCAATAGGAATGCTAATCCATTTACCCTTGAGCGTAACTTTAAGTGCATATAGAGATTACTTTATAAGGTGCACAACACGAATGTGGAATGCTTAAACTGCAAAGAATTCTATATTTGTATAGTGTGGTTAAAGAAGGTAAATACATGTATGTAATGACAGTACTTTAGAGGTTAAGATCGACGATATCTCAACAGATCAACTTCTGTTGCACTTTTTGATTGACAGCTAAACGAAATCAATATCAATTGAATATCACTTTCTTTAAGCCACAAAAAGTCAAAAGATTATCAATTTATATGCATATACAATTTATTTTATTCTTCATACTAATTTTATTGCAATCTGACCGAGTTATTATGCATGAACTTGAGATATTGTTTTCTTCTTTTTTGTTGTTGTGGCATCATCGTAAACATAACACACGGAGTGTTTTATGTAAATTAATCTTCTGCTTTTGGAGTGCATGGCTTGAATATGGCTTGAATATTAGCATGACGACCAATAACTGACGACATTTGTGTAGATTAGCATTTCTTTTTAATAGGAGATTAAATTGATTTTTAATTTAACAATATAAATTCAATCAGATGAGATAACAATAATAATTATTGATTTGTTATTTCGTTAGTTGTGTAGAAAAATAATAATGGTTTTACGTAAAGAATATAAATATCTTAAGCGAAAGAGAAATATTTACAAAAGGGATTTCTGGTATAGAATTCGTGTTGAATAAATTTCTGGTTTTCGGTTTCAGATTGGCTGCATCAACTTCTCCTATGATCCTAGAAAATTTTAATAAAAGGCTCTTTCTATACTTTGCATTCAATTGTGATTCTATTGCATGTACATTTATTCATAAACCTCGGGACCGACTTTTTTTTTGATAATATAATAATTACTAGCCTTAAAAGGATTTACGAGCATAAGGAAAACAGGGAAGGTTTTGAAAGCAGATATAAAGATGCACATTAGTTTTAAATTTCTGAATATAACAATGGGAAAGAAAAATAGAGCTAGGAAGAGCATTCCACATTCGTGTAGTGCCGCTTGAAAAAGAATTTCTGTACTTCACAGTAGCCTGAAGTTAAGCTCAACGGTATTAGTTTTAGATTAGTTTAGTTTAGTTTTATTGTTTTAAAGTTCTTATTATATTTTAAGATAAGTTATCTTATATTAATGTAATATTATATTTTGGGATAGTGTGTATGTGCAAATTAATTTATAAGTTTTAATAGGGTAGAAGTACATATGCAAATATATAATTACAAAGAGAAAGAAAAGAAGAAAGAAAAAACAATAAAAGTCACAACTAATTTGTGTTTTTGTGTTCGTACAATGCTTCAAAGGGATAGATAAAGAGTTCCAAAAGCACGAGGTTTCAACGAAAAATTGACGTTCTGAGGTCGAGCAAGTATGTGTTGGTTGGATGAGCACACAAAATCTTTGAAACCAGCTTGCTGAATAAGTATTCAGGTTGATGTGATTGCAATATTTCGAAAATATAATTTATAACATGAAATAATTGTCAAAAGAGCATCCAAAAATTGTTTTTGAATGTAAAGAAATGTGATCCCGTCTTTTCAGATTGTAAAGATATCTAGTGACATTGTTGAAAGCTACGTTCAGTTTCCGTCTGGTTCTACTACAAACTTTGTAAAAAACCTCACAACAATACAATAACATTGGCAATACCAATGTTTTTGCAATTATGAGTTTCGTTGTGGTTGGTAAAAATGATTGTGCAGCCCAAGGAACCCGAAGTGTGCCATGAACCTTGCCAACAGTTTGGTCGTCCTAAGTTAAAGTATATGGTTGAGTCCGAAAATTCTTAGCAGTGTTTACATATTCAATATGTGAGTTACTTAGTTTTAAACTTTGAAAAGAAGCTAAATCAAAAAAGTTGCGATAAATATCGATAGGTTTAGATGATCTAAATTTGCCAGAATTCGTTGTTTGTATTAATAGCTGAATATCAGCGGCGTACATGTGAAAACTGCAGTTTTTATGACTTCAACGACTTCCTTTATGTATAATTAAATAAAAAGCACGACTAGATCGCACGAACTTGCTCTTATGTAAAAGTACTTTGGAATTTGAAATGCATTTTATAAATATAAAACATGGTTTTAATGAGATAATAATGTTTAAATGCATAAAATTGCCGTCTGATTTCTAGAAGAGTATGAATTTATGCAAATAAACTTTAAAAAATCATTTTATTATTGAATAAATTTTTTATATAAGGAATTTCTTTAAAATTTTTCAAGAAAAAAATAATCGTTCATAGGTTTTGAAGATATTGATTTTTTAAACAAAAATTTTTTTTTCAAAAAAACCGAACAAAATTTTTTTTGAATATGTTTGTATACAGTAATCCCCGCTTAGTTGCACCTCGCTTAATTGAACATCCCGCTTAATTGACCGAAAAAGTTGCATTGCAAAATGTCCCGTATTAGTAGCATATCTTTTTAGATGGTTAATTGAACCCCGCTTAATTTAATTACTCGGTTAATTGAACTTTAAAATATGCACCCAAAAAAAATAATTTTATTACTTAACCTACGTCTGAAGTGTTGTTTTTAAAAGACAGGTATCATTCAAGATAAAGAGCAGCCGGAAAATGATATCGTGGTCATAGACAACATACTTAAGTACAATGCTTAACAGACGCCGAAATTTTAAAAACGGTTTAAGAAAAAGAAGAAGTTGAAGCCATATATTACCATCGACTTTCGAAATTCTTCAGGCCATTGCAATTCTACGTTTATACTTCTTATAGACTAAGAGCCCACAGCAATTTTTGGGTGTGATTGATAACAAAAAATAATTAGCATAATTAGATAGACCTTTTATAGTTATTTAAAAATGTGAAAGTCTTGCATACTCTAGTGGGAGCAATAGTGCATAATAGTGCATCAAGTATGCAGTTCTTTCCAAGTCCAAATAATTGTGATAACAACTTTGCCAAAATGTAGAGTTAAGCCCCCTGATTGAAAATATCGAGGTCCAAGACGTTTTACAGACAGCCTTCTGCCTGTCAGACGCGATAAGAATAGGCTACTTCTTGCACTAAGAAGGCCACCTTCAAAACGTCTTGGACCTCGATATTTGCAATCAGGGCACTTAGCTGTTCATTTTGAAGTTATGGTAAATTTTGTATCCCAATTTTTAAAATTTGGAGAGAATTGCATACTTGATGCACTATAATGCACTATTGCGCCCACTAGAGTATGCAAGACGTTCCCATTCATAAATAACTATAAAAGGCCTATCTAATTATGCTAATTATTTTTTGTTATCAATCACACCCAAAAATTGCTGTGGGCTCTCGGTCTATTACCACTAAATAAATTTACAGTTGAGCTGAAAAACAAGAAGACATTGTTCAAAACAAAACAATCAATCAAAATCAAATCACAAATTTTTTCAAACCAATATTTATGCAAATAACCATTATGAGCCTTTCGAGGTACATACCTACTATTGTATTTATTATTTTTTTTATCCTTTTCGAAGCTAAAAGTGACTTTTTTTTAAGAATAATTTATTTCTGTTTCATAGTTTTAATTATGTATGTATATTTATTTTTTGAATAAAACGTGTTCAAATATTTTTGTGTGTGTATTCTTTTTCAGTTTTTCAGGTTTTCGTAAGTTCAAAATGTAATGTTCATAGTAAATTTCTGGGATTAATATTTTAATTTTTAGTTGACCGACTCGTGCAATTATACGGGTTTCGTTTAATTGAACAGGTCGGTCAATTAAGCGGGGTTTCGTTAATTGAACCACCCGGATAATTGACCGAAAAATCTGACAAAATGGTCAGAACTGAAATAAGCATTATAGTGGATTCCTAGCTAACTAAAGCCTTTACTCCACTGCTTAACCTCAAGCACTGACGGCCCAGGACTAGGTCCCAGTTGCCTTTTATCTGGATGAAAGGTGGCCACACCCTTCCAACCTCGTGCAAGACTAACCCCCCAAGACAAACTTTTCTCCGCATTCCAGCAAATGCATCACCGTTGGTCTTGTCAAGGGAGTGCGAATCAGGCATCTCCAGGTTGTTCCAAATTTTGTACTGTGTAGGCAGTTCATTACCCTTTGGTACGGATCTAATTGTGTTTATCTAACTATTGCAGTAAAAACCACAATAGCCAATCGCGTAACTCGATAACCACAGCCACCACGAGCTCTCTTTACAGAGGGCCTTCCCAGTGACAGTGATTCCATGGTCCTTACTCCATGGGGGCTATAATTAGCGGGGGATTAGTAATCACTATCCCCGTGGTACCCAATTAGGGTGTTTTCTTATAGATATTACTTATAGATATCTTTATCTTGTTCATACTTGTTACTTGTTACTTTATATTATGGAGTTATTTTAGAAATATCACCAATAATATTACATGCGCTTAATAAATTAAGCAAAAATGAGGGTGCAGATCATAGCCGGCCAAAGCCAACAATAATCTTATAGATATCACTCTATGGAGATATCTTCATCTTGTTATTGTTCATACTTGTTACTTTTATTTATATTATGGAGTCATTTTAAAAATGTCACCAGTAATATTATATGCGCTTAATAAATTAAGCAAAATAAAGATGCAGATCATAGCCGACCAAAACCAACCACAACCTGCACCGAATTAGATTAGTCTTGCTCGTCCTACACCAAAAGGGATAGAGACATTCCCCGCAATTTAATTTCAGGTACCAGGAAGGACCGTCCATTGTATTGCTAAACCAAGACTCCAGGCAAAAGAGACGGTCATATCGCTCAACTACCCTTCGTCAAGGCCGTGACCCCCACATCACATTGTTCAAGATTTGTATAAATCAGCACCAGGGACCCGTTACTCAGTTTCCTGATCAGATCAATCCGATTTCTGAGATTGGGTATAGCACCGAGATTTTTTCGGACATGGCTTGAACTACAACCGATGTCCTCCAAGCGTTCAAAATTTCAATTTTCTTATCTAGCAATCTGATTTTAACGTCATTTTCTAATACTACATTAGATTGCTTTTGCATACACATACGAAAGAGATGTCTCGATCGTTTTTTTGATGTGTATGCCACGTGACTTATTTTATATAAGTTCTACGTGTTGAGTTTTCTTAGTTGTCTAACTCTAGCAAGCCAGAGAAAGACGTAAGCCACCCCACCACGACAAGGTGAAACTCATCGGGGTGGAAGGACAAAATGGTCAGTGCAATTAAGCGGGAAATACTGTACAATATTATTTTAAACTAAACGGGACTCCTGCTGAAAATTTTTGGTTAAAATCCTTAGAGCCGTTAATGAGAAAGTCGAAAATCAAAAACACGTTTCTATGACAGGTACCGTTAATAACATTTTGCCCCAAAAATTTTGTTTGACCAAAATATAGCCCATGTCCATAATATCAGACCTAATTTTTTTTTTTTTTATCCAAATCGTTAGAGCCGTTTTCGAGATAAATAAGATTTTGCATTACGGGTGTATGGGGATACCGTTAGATTTGGAGCTAAAAAAAATTTCAATTTCTCCTCTAGGGAATCACCGAAAACCCTTAACTACAGAGATTGAAAGAAATAGGTTCAGTCGTTTAGGCTGTAGTAGGTACAGACATACAGACACACTGAAACATGTTTTTTGTGTAGGTACTAAATTTTCCTTAAAATTTTTATAAAAAAATTGATATGCAAATTGTTAGTATTTAATAAAATATTTAAAAATTTAATCGTGTACCGGTTTTCAAGACATTGAATTTTCAAAAAAAAAATTGTATTATTTTTTTAAAAATCCAAAAACAATTTTTTGGAAAAAAATTTTTAGTTTGTATTTTTTCAAATGCGAAACAGCTCCTCGGCAAAAATTTTGGTTAAAATCGTTAGAGCCGTTGGTGAGAAATACGAAAATCAGAAAAACGGTTCTATGACAGGTACCCCTAATAACATTTCCCCTCATTTTTTTTTTACCAAAATATAGTCCATGTCTATAATATCACACTTAATTTTTTTTTATCAATATCGTTACAGCCGTTTTCGAGATAAATAAGATTATGCATTATGGGTGTATGGGGGGTACCGTTAGTTTTGATGTTAAAAAAAAATTTCAATTTCTCCTCTTGGGAATCACCGAAGACCATTAAGTACCGAGTTTGAAGAAAATACCTCCAGTAGTTTAGGCTGTAGTTCGAGGTACAGACATACGGACATACAGACATACAGACAGACAGACGGAATTGCCGGACCCACTTTTTCGTCTTCGCTATCATCGTAATGTCAACTTTGTTCAAAATCTAGAGTTCAATTTTTTTTTTTCAAATGGAGAACTTGCCCTATAGTACCTATATCGCAAGTAAAAAGGATAGGTTCGAGTATGGATCTCTATGTTACTCCAGAAGACGTTGATAGAAATTTTGATTTAACATTTCCTATATAACTACGGATTGATGTCTCCCGATAAGATAGAACAGAATCAAATTTCCCGAAAGTTTAGAAAACTTGAAATTGCTTATAAGTTTTTGCACATAATTTCGAGTGATTGACAGTATCAAAAGCCTTAAGGAAATCAAGGACTGTTAAGAATGTAAGTTATTTTCTGTCCAAACCTTGCCTTATTTCGTCAAAAACGTATAATAGAGCGGACTTACAACTACGTTTCGGTTTAAAATCTGATTGCTCTAAACGCAAAAACTGAAGTGAAGTGTCTTTGAATCTGTTCTTAAATCGCTACTTCAAAAACAAATGGAAATGGCAGAATTGAAATGGGCTATAATCTGACGCCCTACAGATTTGCTTCTTTAGGATGAGAATGATCTTAGCTTTTCGTTACGGGAACTTACCTCTTACTTTTGGCAGTATTCAGTTTTAAATCATCATCTTCAACTGAAGGCCGCGATAAGTATAAAACGGCACAACTTGAAAAATGTCTCTAAAGAAAGATGTGTTATGTATAATTTCTCTATATTGTATTTTATTTAACTTAATTATATTTTATTATCGATCCATATATTTGTCATAATATGCAGTAATCGTTTATACTCGTTTCCAAAAATTAAATTGGCACATGTACATTACACAAAATCTTTCAAATTATTCCTATTCAATGACGTGAAAAAATATGACATATATAATCATATGTCAAATTTGATCATATTTGTCCTGTCATTCAAACTAACCAATTCACTGAGTTAAATCATCAATCTGTCAGAGCTTGTCATCATCAACCACTCAAATTAGACACACAAGATATAAATTTTCGCAACAAATCAAAAAAGGTTTTCCACGCTTCGTAAATCGCCCACTCACTGTCACTCACAAGATGAAAAACTAAGAATGACAAACTCTCAAAAACCTAATATTACCAAATTTGACTCGTCAACTTGTTGAGGTCTTATTCGTAGGCACATTCTTGTGGTTTTGTAAAAACAAATGTTTATTTTTTGTTATTTATGGACCACATACTTCATATGCATATGTATGTAGGTTATGCAGATTTTAATCATTAAGAACTATGACAATGACCTCCAGCGACATCTGTTGGTTGGTTGCCTATACCTATTTGTTATTCTAACCTCGTAAAAAACAAATGCAAAATCGATGAAGTCGTGGCTAATTGCTTTACATATCTTATCATATTAGTTAAAGAATTCATATATGGGAAAATACATAGTCAATATGGAATTAATATTTTCTCACACTATACAGTGGTATAGTGTATAACAAAAAGTTGGACGAAAATAAATAAAAAATATAGCATTTTTCATAAAGGATCTAGCTTGACACACAACAAAACAACACCGAAAATGCCTTCTTTGAATATATGAACTGGCAAAAATCAGCAGGGAATGTAATGTCAACTGCAATTTTACTATTTCCAATATCCAGCAATTGTCTTAAAAATACTTTTGCAGTCGTTTATAAATGTTCTGCAAATCAAGACCAAAATCACATTTAATTTGAGTATCTTGATGTGTTTCCAAAATTGATGACTTCAAGCATGTATTATGTTCATCTACTGGCATTGATCGTTCAATAAATGGCAATGTCTTGTGAAATTCACTTGCCATTACCAAACTTCTTTTCATGTTTCGTAGATATTGCATCGATCAGTCAAATGCTTCCAAAGAATTTTAAGCTACATCGTACATTTATTCCAAAGCTTAAATTTGAATTGATGCAAAACTTTGGTCATCGCAGAGTTCTTGGAAAGAAGTTTTGTTTGATATTCAACGGCAACTCGAATGTTGAGGTATAAGGAGTTTAGCAAATGCCAATTAAAATATCAAAATTAACTGTGATAATATTTGTTTATTTAATAGTGGACTGATGCCCTCTAGAAATAGTTCCTGGTATTATTTCATATTCTCCCGACCGTCTTTAGTTCATAGAAAAATCCCCAGTTTTTCCCGAGTTAAAAATTTTTAAGGGAACAGTCTTATTTCACCCATACTTCTGAAGAAGTGTTCCTTCTCGCTGGCAAAACCATTTTGTAAAATTTTTCATCACTTTTACTATTCTGGAAACTTCCCTGGAAGATGGAAAAGAAAATTTGTTCAGCCTGTTCCTCAAAAAGGTGACCCTTCTTCTCTTTCTATCGACCAATTGCACTTACATCCCTTCTTTCCAAGGCCATGGAATCAGCGAGCAATCATTGGCTCTAGCAATCATTCCACTGGTGATCTGATGGCATATCTCACTGAAGAGTGCAACAGATGTTAACATTGTTTTAGAAAATGTAAGATTATTGCGCTTGATATTTCTAAGGTATTTGACAAAGTTTGGCACAAGCTGTCTTTTATCGAAAATCCGTACGTTTGGTGTAAATGAAGTCTTTTTGGATCGTTGAATACATGTTGTATTAGACGGTTTTTCAATTCTGATCTTAAAAAAATGCTGGTGTTCCTCAGGGTTATGTTTTGTCTCCGACGCTCTTCCTCATTTTCATAAATGATTTCTTTTCTGAAACTTCTAATTCACTTAATTCACTTGACGTCTCTACGGTAAATTTTTCATATACGTTCTCAAATTCAGGTCCATAGGTGGATTTTACAACGGTACCGTATGATGAGCATTTCTAAATAGGGTGTTTAAAAATTCATGTGTAGCTTACTGCCTTGAAAACTCAATGCTATTTAATGTCGTTGAAGCAAAGTGTATTCCCTATGCCATTGTCCTTGAATGGCACTTTCATCGAAAAAACCGAAAAGGTGCAAGTTTTCGGTATGTGTGTCAGTGGCGATCTTCGTTGGAATGACCTCAATATCGAGACTGACAAGAATGCTAATAAATACTTGGAATTTGAATATCGGTGTAAGAAATTTTTCAACCCTTCTGATTTGGCTACAATTTATAAGGTGTTTACATTTCCAAAACTTGAATAGATACATCTAACATCTTTGTGCAAGTTTATCCCAAACTTCTCTTCATTTATTAGATAGAATTCAGAACAGAGCGTTAAATCTGATAGGAAACAGAATCATTCACATCTTTTGAACACCTTTTGTAATGTTTCATATCTGTCCTTGATTTATCGCTTCTTTTACAAGCAATGCTCACTCGAAGTAGCCAGTTGTTTCCCTCTCTCAACCAGTTCACCCGCGATACCCGGTTCACTGGGAATGCTCATCAATTCATCCTCAAGCCTAATTTTGTCAAATACAGAGATTCATTTTATAGTCGCTGAACACGATTATAGAATAATCTACCCAGAACGGTTTACACTTGCTGTTTCAATCTGCAAACATTCAAGCCCAATGTTCATCGACGTCTCTTTTCCCTCCCTACTCATCGCTTGTGCTATGTTTATGTTCACAATAAACCGTTTCAGCATATGATTGGAAAATGGAAGTTTTTGAGCGAATTATCAAATTATCAACAATCATAATCTCCAAACGTATCCTATCTTTTAATATTACACTACGATGCACATTTAGAAAATTTCATTGAATTCGGTTGAGTGCTTTGAAAAATTCTATTGCATACTTATCGAAGAGAGCAGATTAAAATTTCTATTGAAGAATGATGTTGAGCGTGGACATCTCAAAATTGAAGTCTAAATTTTGAGAAGTTTAATGTTTTCAGTTGCTGTACATCTAATTCCATTTTTTAATTTTTGTTCCACTGTACCAAAACCGCATTAACGCTGATCTCAATAGCGCATCAAGGAGATTATCGGTATCATTTAACCTACAGCCCAGACAGCTTTTGTAATTGCTGTTCAATAAATTAAATTCAAATAAACTTAACAACATTTGCATTGATTTTTCATTGTTAAACTCATTCATGCTTATTTAAGAGATGAAGGTGCTAGAAAATTATTATGCTGTCAGATTCAGGTAGATGAATAGAGTGTATACCTTGAAGAAGGTGTTTCTTTTTATTTTAATTTTCTAAAGAGACTCTCATTAAAGTAGTCTTTGACTAATGACGCACCTATAATGTATGAATTTTATTGATTAAATGAACTTGGAAGAAAACATAGCATTTTTTTTGTTAAACTAACAAATCGTGAGAATTTTTGTCTTGAAAATAGTTCATTTGATATGTTTGATCGGACTTCAATTATGGGTTGACTTTGAGAAGCAAGAGAATTAAATAAGAAATCGTTACTTGCTATGGATTTGTAGTTACAAAGTATAAATCATAAATGTGAATTCTGAGGGGCACCTACTTTTAAATGGGTTAAGCGTTTATGCTAATTTTGTGTTGCGCATATAGCTAATTTTTTTTTTAATCAGGGGTCAAAAAATATTGAATGAGTGCGAACTGACGTGCACGCACTAAAGGGGTTGTAACTACCCATAAAATATTAAATACAGTGCGTATTTTCTGCCGTTATATGGTTTTACTATTTGTCATAATATCCTACACAAGTAGCACAAAATGGTATAATTTCGGTATCACATTTCTTAATTCATACTTTATTCCTTCTTCATTAGGTATGTCAATTTATGCCTACTTAATTCCATCTTAATATGATCTTTATAAGGTATTGTTTTAAAGAACTTAACTTGGTGTGTTTACTCTACTTAAAGCATTCTTAAATACTTCTTAAATTCGCATTTCTTAAATCGGTTTTTTTTTGTTACTTAATTCCTTCTTTAATCCTTCTAAAAACATAACTTTTTTGTTTTGGTCCTAAATCGGTATTTTTCAGATTCTTTAATACGTATTTAAGTCTTCGGAAATAGTATGATTTATAACGCCGTTTTCGTACTTTTAGTTTTAGGTGGAAACAAAATGTGTTAACCGAATTTATTAAATCTTTAAAAAAAAAGAGATTGTTTCATTATTGCAGACAAACAACAATTAAAATAGTATTTATGTAAAATGTGACTTATTTGATGACATCCGCTTATGTAACTGACAAAATGTCCATACTTAATTCATACTTTATTCCTTCTTTATTGGGTAGGTGTGCCGATTTATGGCTACTTAATTCCATCTTAATTTCGTCGTTTTTAGGTATTGCTTTACAGAACTTAACATGGTGTATTTACTTCTACTTAAAGCATTCTTAAATACTTCTTAAATTGGCATTTCTTAAATCGGTTGTTTTTGTTACTTAATTCCTTCTTTAATCCTTCTAAAAACATTCCTTTTTTATTTTGGTATTAAATCGGTATTTTTCCGATTCTTTAATACGTATTTAAGTCTTCTTAAAGAGTATAATATTAAAAACACGAGAGAGTTATTTGAGTAGCACTTTGAGACAAGATATTTTAAGTGTCACAGTGGCACAATAGGTAGAACACAAGCACGGCAAGCGAGAGGACTCGGCTTCGAATCTCAGTGGAAGCACAGAGGTAAATTAAAAAAAACTAACTTTTAAAATTCTTTCATTCCAGCAAAAATTCACATAAAGACTAGAATATAATCAACAATAATAAAAAACAAACAGATAATAAAAAAACATTATTTTTATTGTTTCTAATAATTTTTTTAAGACTCTTTAAGAAGGAGTTAAGAAGTATTTAAGAAGATGTAAGGAACTATTTAAGAAGGAGTAATGAAGTATTTAAGAAGAATGATATCCCGAATTAAGATCATTTTAAGACTCAATTTATCTTCTTATTTCCTTCTATCGGACCGCCCACTTGCGTTTTCTCTACTTAATAGGAACTTAAATCCGTCTTATAGAAGATGTCAGATACCGATTTAGTATTCTTAAAGACTTCGTTAAGTAATTCTGTGCTACTTGTGTATTACAGTGTTTATCGCTTATAAGAAACACGCTTATAAGAAAACCTCGCTTACAAGAAACTTGAACAAAAGCACCGTGTACTTTCCCATATATTTTAATGTTGAATTGTGTGTTTATAAGAAACACACTTATAAGAAAAACACTGATAAAAGATACATTTCTTCAACCACGAACTTTCTTTTTTCAATGTAAAGTTGGTTGAATTTAAGAAACTTTCAAAAAAATCACGAAACTCAAAAAACTTGAACAGGCCTTTGAGAAAAATTCAAAGCAACCTAGGTATGCAAATGTCATTTCAATTCGACATTTGAAGAGAATTTTAGTTCAGTGTTCAGTGTTAATAAATAAATTGTTTATACAAATTAGTCTTTTTGGCCTTTAGTCCACAAAAATTGGCGTTTCGTCAACTGATGAGTCCATGTGAGATCGCCGGGACGAAACGCCAATTTTTGTGGACTAAAGGGCAAAAAAGCTAATTTGAATCAATAATTCAACAAGTCCATTAATAGTGCTAAGTCTTCTACTTGGCTGATTTATTTCAGTAGTACATATATAGAATTCGTATTATAAAAACGTTCATATAAATTCTTTATAGCTATACAAATTTCTTTAAAATTAAAAGAAATGTACTGACAATTTTAAATATTTAATAATATATATTTAAGGATAAAAATGTTTTGTATACAATATTATTTTAAAATCACAGAAACTCATATATGAAAATTTTTATCGAAATCGGTAGACTCAGAAATGACAGGTACCGTTTTTTTTACAAAAATGCGGACTGCATCTGAACATGATTTTTTTTTATAAAAAGAGCCGTCTTCGAAATAAATATGATATTTCATAATGGTAGGAAACGAGCAAAAAAAAAAACATTTAAATTTCTCATTTAGGCTGCAGGTTGAGGTACACACCTGCAGACAGACGGAATCTCTACTTTTTCGTGTTGTAATTTCTAATTCTAATTTTTCAAAAACCAAGTATAGAGTCATTTTAAAATCTACTTCGATTTTTCTCAATTTACTTCACTTTTTTCTCCAAATCTACTTCGGCTTTTTTTCCGGAAGTGGTAACGCTGCTGGGTATATTTGTATAAGAAACTTGTTTCTTATATCCGTATAAGAAACTTGTTTCTCATATCCGTTCTATGAATATAAGAAACACTCGGTTATAAGAAACAAATCTTGTGCAATTTTTGAGTTTCTTTTAAGCGTTATGTACTTATAAGAATAAATGAATACAATTTGTTTTTAATTTTTAATAATACAATATCTACTTTTTTTTATTCATTTTTACTTTTTTATTTAAAAATTCACAAGAACAAACCTACTTATCAATAACTTACAATGAACTTACTGGCCAAATACTGGTGCTATATATAAAAATTTATTAACTATGCCTTTTTGACTAGAGACTATATTAATAGATACTTAATCTGTTTTCATTTCAAAACTTAAAACTTCATTAAACCTTATTAAAACTACTTAAAACTATAAAAGCCGCAGAATTATTTGGGGATTTTCTTTTCCATGGCCCTGGAAAAACAGCATTAATATATGTCTATCGAAATATAAATACTGATCCAACCATATTCCAGGTGCTTTACTTATACCTATGGATGCCCTATGATCACTAGTTCGGGCCAGTTCTTTCTCGAATCCCATAAGGTTCCATGTGATGATGTAGTCCTCAACAGAATAGTATCAGATTTCTGAATGTTCATTTCCAACTTCCAGTCATCACAATATCTCTCAATCTTGAAGAATTTACGCTGCAAGAGAATTCTAAAGACTTCGAATTTTTGGAGCTGTTCTGTACGGTATTAGATCGTTCACATAGGCAATTGCCTGAGTTAGAATACCTATCAAATTGCTGGTGTAAATGCTGAATAGTATCGGCGAGTTCACAGCCGAAGACCATTTTTAAATTGCCACTTGTGACAAAAAAAAAATTGAGTATGTCGTAAGGGTTTTCAACTGGCATGTGTTGATTTTGATGGTTTGTGGCAGCCATGTTGTTTTGGTGACAGCTGTCATATAAGTTAGTTATTATTATTTAGGTACTGAGACCACTGACTACTTGGCAAGTAGCACGATTGAACAGCACGTCCAAATGATACAACTTAATTATAAAAATGAGTGTTTGTTAGTGCAAACGCTGCATCCATTTTAAGGTAGACGTGTTGGATCTTCACTGTCGATTCTTCAGCGTTTGTTGTCTGAGACGGCCGTTTCTGTAGTCAATCAGCGAATATTCATACGTTAAAGGAACGCAAAGTCGGCCGAGTACATTGCTGTAATCCGTGAAAGTGTACAGCAGTTTCCCAATTTCGGCCGAAAAATCATCTTTAGCGAAGAGGCTAAAATCACTGTGCTTACAACCAAAATTACTATATAAGGGACGACACTAACACTTACAAGGGCTTCTAGGTAACAAGGCATCCTCAAAAAGTTACCGGTCGTGAGGATTTTGAGCTGGTGGCATCATTGGTCCTTACTTTTTCAAAAAGACTTCAGTGAAGTGGTTAATGTCAATGTCGAGCGCTACATAATGATGATGACCAATTTCTTATGGCTCAAATTGAACCATATAGACCTAGATGATATTTTGTTCCACCAGGATGCCAAAATGCTGTGTGTCAGATAGCGGACGCCACGATTGACATGCTGCATGAACGTTACGTAGGGCTGACGTAAATTAGCCACTAAGGTCATTGAGTCCGCTCAATTTTTCCTTGGTCAAAGGTCTATGCGAATAAACCACAATCAACCAATGTCCTTAAGGTGAACATAACACAAGTCATCGCCTCAAATTCAGCAGGGCCTATGACAGATCTATGCGGAAGAGTCATTGCACCGCTTAGATCCGTGCTACCGTAGGAGCCGAAAGGGGCATTTGATGTCATATTTTATACATAATGGCATGCATGTGCCCTTCAAAGAAAAAAAGAATTTTGTATATACTTCACACACAGCTTATTTCATTCCATATCAAAGCCATCAATGCCTTTTAAGTTGGTTTCAATATACATACATATATCATAGACCAGTTAAGATAAAACACGAATCATGTTCCGCCTTAAAACCGAAATGCGTATCCGCTATAGTATTTTTGTTCTTCACCCATTTGGATAGAACTCTATTAATTACTTTTTCGAATGCCTTACTGATATTGGGAGGAAGACTTATCGATCGGAGGTTCGCCAGATTAGAGTTGCCATTTCCTTTTTTCGGGAGAGGATGTACCCCCCCAACTGTATTATTCAGCCATCCATCGACTCCTGCTGAAATAAGAAAATTCATTCAATCAGTAATATACATATATGCATACAGAAAAATCTATTGGTTTTATGTGTTTAAAAGCATTGTTTAATAAAATGCTTGCAGGTTCAGTTTTGGTTCTTTTCAATTTTTAAAATATTTTCAAAAAGACTGCAAGTTGTGTTTATAAACTTTGTTAAGCTTTTAACCGCTCAACTTCAAAAAATTTTACATCCCATATTTCTAAACCTTTTCACATTGTCTAACCACACAGCCGTCTTTAAAAATTTAGAAACCAAGACTGAGGGCTTACACTTGTCAAAAACTATTCTTTGAACCTTTGGCTCATTCAATTTATTGTTCTTACATTGAAACCTTCATTTAATAAACATTTTACAAATAAGAGTAATCAAACTGAATAAATTTTGTAAGAAAAAAAAAAAGAACTCAACAATTATTTAACTGGTAAATTTGACCTAATATCGCAACTTAATTAGGCACCCATTGTTGAATTCACCGGATATTTAAGACCCCATGTATGAATATTAATCAATCGGCTTTATGTTGTTAGTATCTCAAAACTTCATCACCTTATACAACAGCAAAAAAAATCATTTAAAATATTCAATTTCTTTGGCATGTTTTGCACTTAAGAAAAATGAGATCAATTTTATAAGCACACAATATAAAATTTGTTCATATTTCTGTAGATTCGAGTATGTTTACAATTGTGTTTCAAATGGCTAGCTAGCTAGCTAGAGGCTTTTCTTTAAATAGTCTCTAACTTAAATAACGTTTAATTGTCAGGAACAAACTTAAGCGGTTTTTGAGACCCTTCTAACTTCAATAAAATGAAGTAACAAACTTGAAATTCACAGTACAATTTGCTTATGTGATTAAACACATGTGCCTCCACCAAATTTTATTTCTTGAGCATTAGTAGTTCCTGATAGGGCTTCAAAGATCGCTAAAACCTTACTCACTTAGAGATCACGAAATTCATGAAGCATTTTCCAAGACCGAAGATCCTTGTTATTTCGTACAAGGTAAAAGAAAAAGAAAGGCAAAAAAAACATTGAAAATTTGGAATTTGCCAATCAGGGGAGTGGCCTTGGGGGACACCTGATTTTATTTCCTTTAAACATGTATTTCCAATTTGAATTTGTTGTATTCTGCAAGATAGACATAAGGAAGTATTTGAGAATGGAAACCAACTATTTCTTAGGTCTTAGGTCTTAATAAAGTCAGTGTTTGAAACATCCAGCGGATATTTTTACTTGCGACAAATGTGTGAATACATTAATATGTAGGTTCTATATCCATTGGAAAGAAAAATATCGAACTGAAGATTTTTAGTGAGTCTGCGGGTCTGTCTGTCCTAAACTTATCAGTAGATTTTCCTTAAACTTGATAGTTAGCAATAATCCAATATGGGGGAAAAATTCTCCCATATTGGATAGGACCAAAAATGTAAACATAAATTTCTACATTAAATAAAATTGATGTCTCAAGAAAAATAAAAAATAAAAAAAAAATAGACCAAAAAGAAGCTTGCATTTAAAAAAATCCCGAAAAAATGGTTTGATTTCGTTTTGTTTCGATTTTTCAAAAACTGTAACAAAACTTCTAAGAAGTTTGAAGAATTTTCCAAAACACAAATGTAGTATATTCAAAACAAATTTTCAAAATTATTTTTAACAATAGCTTCAAATAACTGGGCAATTGCAAAGAGTTTACAATTTTCTGTAATATTCTGGCTTATGAATAGGTTGATAAGTTCATTCTTTTATGAAGTTGACTTATTGGAATGACTTATTGAAGAGAGCTACAATTAAATTGAAGTGATTTCAGCGCAAAAACTAATTTCTTCAATATTTTAGTTGATTGATCCAATATCGATTATAATTATTAAATTATTCAGTGAATTATTTTTATATTGTGAATGATAGTACACCCACTAAAATAAAGTCGCGATTACTTTCACTGTGGAGTTTAAATCAGATGATTCTGAAACACATTTTAGACCAGAATTATTTGCTATTTTTTTTGATATTATATTCAACATTTAAGATGTTAGCACTTTAAAGAAAATTACTAAGAACCACAAAGTCTTTTGTTGTATTTTAAATCTGCTTAGCATTTCTTTCATTCTTAACTCACTTTAGTCACTTAAGTTGCTTATAAATACCAGATGAATCTGAGGACTTATTTTTCAGACCAAATTTATCAAAACGCATATTTATAATTGGAATTTATCGGTTGTAAATTTTTTTTTAAATAGACGAGGATCGATGCTCCATACGGTTCCGGTCTGGGTGCTTCCCATGGCTTGGCGGCGGCGTTGGACCATTTTATCGACTTGATGGCATCCTTACATGGAACATACATGGAAATACTCCTATACTTGATGCTGCCGTGGTCTGAGGAGAATTTACCTGTTATATGGAGATTTCAAAAGGATAAAGATCCACAAACGGCAAAGTACTTAAAAAATTGGTTCCAGGACAATTTAATCATTGTACTTGAATGGGCTTCAGCAAGTCCAAACCTGAATTCTATCGAGCATCTCTGGGGCGACACGTTAATTCGCTGTAAGTGGCCAAAACAGCACATCTAACACAGCGATCTCTACGCCAATGTCAAAGTGACTTGTTATTTCATTCGTGTGGACGGATGTCAGGCCCTTATTCACTCAATGCAAAATCGATTGGAACATGTTCTACGGCAAAAGGGATTTCCTTCCAAAAATTAGACAGTAAAGTGCTTTGCACATTCGCTGGGACCTGCGAATGCGAAGTAATCTTTTTAAGTAATTTTCACAGCTAATATCAATTTTTGTATTTTAATATTTTTTTTTTGACGGTTCGCAGAAGATAAGTTGTTGGACGCGTAAAAAATATTAAAATACAAAATTTATGTCAATTTATAATTATTTTATGCAGTACTTTCCTTTTAAATAGTTGATTCGATCATTAATTCACTCCGTCGTCGTAAAGTTAAAACAAAGCAAAAATTAATATTAGATTAGAAAATTGCTTAAAAAGATTCATTCGCATTCGCAGATCCCAGCTCATGTGCAAAGCACTTAACCTTAAAAGTTTTGTTAGCCGGTGGTGTTTTCTCTCATTTTTTTTATTGGTCCTAAGTATTTTTCTAAGGTAGCAAATGAAGTTGTGTTGAATATTAGTTTGTTTTCCTTAAAAAATAACTTGAACATTTTGTTTATATAACTTTAAAGTTGAATAATTTTTGAAAATTAAGATAAAAAAGATAAATAAAATAAAATTTTTAAATTTGGTTTGTATATATAATTTCATATTTACAGTGAAATTTCCCTCGGCGGCGCACAGAGGAGTATTCGACCTCAAAATCCGGTCAAAAATATTTTTTTTGTTTTTCTTATTGGAATTGGCCTAAAATATTTTTTTATAACTTATGATGCATTAAAAAGTTACACTGAAAAAAATTTTCGGGTTAGATAAAAAAATTTTTTTTAATTAAGTATTTTTTTTTCAATTTTATTTAATTCATTTTAATTATTTATACATGAAATTTTTTCGTTTGTTGCTTTCCTTAAAGATCATTTAAATGTATTTTGGTTATATATCTAAATTAAACATAATTTTTTAAACAACAAAGGGCAAATTGACTAAAAATACCTCAAGACTAAGAAACCCCATTAAAAAAAAATGTGACAAGATGGGTGACTTTTTTTTATGTACATGAGATGACAAAAATGTACAGTTAAATATAAAAGAAAAATTTTTGCCCGATCGTACCCGGAACTATAACAAAAACACTTTTTTTTCCACCGAAAATTACATAAATTTTCATGTTTTTCTATGCATTCTTGTCATCTCAATTTTTAATACTTTATCAATAAAATATATGGAAATTTCTGTATTAAAATAAAGTACATACCTTGACCTAAGACATCCATTAGAAATTTTTCCAATTATCACAAATCACAATAAAAAAAAACAGACTTCAGTGTTAATGATTAGAAAACAAAATAAGCTTATGTGGCGTGAGCTTATAAAATTGACTAGATTTAGACTAAGATCTTGAGGTTTAGGGGGTCAACAGTAATTATTTGAAACCGGTTTTAGTTAGCATGGGTATTGAGGAACGCAAAAAGCAAAAATTAACGGGTCGAATGCGATTTTTTTTTTTACTTATGACCGGAGTTTGGGGTCGAATACTCCTCTGTGCGGCGGCTACTTTTCTTAGGCTGACATATTCTTTTACGGAGATTGCTCCATATAATAGTTTTATGGTTTTCAATTACTCTTGGGCAAATATTTCCATAAACGAACACTGACGGAAATATCAAATAAAAAAAAAATTGTGGGATGGATACCAGAGCATTATTAAATATGTCAATTTTGGAAAAGGTTTGTTTTTTTGTAGTTGCAGATTTCATCGAACAGAGAACAACAAACCATTCATGTTAGATTCCATAGAAATTATGATAGGAAGACTTCGTTCATTCGACAAGAAAATTATGCGTCAAAAAAAAAAAAACATGTTCCGTCTTGACAACGTTGCTTTTCATCATAAGACCTGTAAAATTAAAAGTTGTTGTTTTTCAAGAAAACACTAAGAGCCATTTTCTTCACTATTGCTCAGTTTGAGGCGAACATTAAGTTGACCAACTTGAGAGTTAGCTTCAAATCGAGAGTTGAAACGCAAGTTGAAATTGCTTTTTCCTTGCAAATTTTTTTCTCAACTTCCGAGTTGAAAAACTTGATCAACTTCTGATTTGAAAAATATTTCCCGTAGATATTTGTTAAAATAATATACAAACTATCACTATCAAAATTAAATTTGAATTTATGCGGTCAATAAAATTGAGTTCTTGTGTGATATTTGTCATAAATGATTTTCTCCTCGATCTATATATCTAGGGATAAAAATAAGTTATCACCAATCGAGAACGAACGTTTGTCATGGATATTGCCATTTCTCCAAAAATATTGTTGATGGTACATTTGTGGTACCCAAATCAGCAAATCCGGGTATTTCTGGAGCAGGTTCTGACACTTTTGCATCAATTTCTATGTTGTGAATAACAGCGCAAGCGATGATGATGAGCTTTGCCGTTTCTATTTGGGACCTAAGGTCGGAAGCCAACAATGGAAATCTCTTTTTTCAAAACGACATATGAACGCTCAACTCAATTGCGAGTGCCTATCAATTCGTTGTACAAATTCTCATCAGCTTTTGTGACATTTATAAAAGGTGTTGCAAGATAACTTGTATTTAAATAGCCTGAGTCGGCAATGATGATAAAGTGACCAAATTTACCTATTGGTCATGTGCTGAGCCCTATGTAATATACATAATAATGTCTTGCAATTATTGCTTTTACTTAATGATTAATACATTATTCATATAAATAAAAAAATAATAATACCTGCCAGCGAGCTACAATATTATTTACATATTTTAAAATTTGCAGAGGCCACCGTCTGCACATTTAGAGAAAACTATCCATTGCGATTTCTAAAGGTTTATGCATCAATTCCACATGGTGATTGATACGGACATGTTTACAATCAATTGCACCAATTGTCATATAAAAATTTGCTATAGCGAAAGAGTCCCGTGCTGCTTCAAGCTTTTCCTCTTGGGTTTCCGGCATTAGAATGAACCGCGGTGCTAGATTGACAATTGCTTTCGACACTCGTTTCAGAATGTGATGCACGTTAGAAATGCTTACTTCACTGAAGTCTGCAATAGTCAGTTGGATTGATCCGAGCGCATAAAATCGTTGTGCTACCAATAAGTGTGTGATTGGCCGTAATTTACGAGATCTATTTAAAGGTGACTTAAATTTTAAGGTCACGGCTAACCGTCTCTCGTTGCAAGGAAGTGAATCCTTAATCAAGTCTAGCACCATCATTGCTGTTGGTCTTGAAAAACGAAAGCGATAAATAAAGTCACGGTCATCCCACTTTTCAACTCCAATGCGCGGCAACATCTTGTATTGCCTTCTTTCAATGTACAATGGCTCAGTTACATCATCTTCACTTTCACTACCCGTCGAAGTTGATGACCAATTTTCCCAAAAATAATTGCTGCGGAACATTAGGTATACCAATATTTTTCTTTATTTTTTGTTGTTGAAAAACGTACCTTTGAAACGAAATGTATGTATTTGCAAACATCAAAAAAGGTTCGTGTACATACTTACTTTTTTACACGAAATGTCATTGTTTTAGGTGGTGTTCCGAAGCAATTTATTAAGAAAATTCTTTCAGTACGATACTAATTAAAAAATGTTTAAAATTAAGAATGAGTTAGTAAACTACTATAAAGTTAGAAAATTGTTAAGTAGTATCATACTAATACCTTAATAATAGGCTGTTCAAAAATTTTCGCCAATGTTTTAAATTGTAGTGAAGAAAATTGGCCTTAATCGATTTGTCAGTCTTTTGATGAAGGTGTGATAAGAAAATTTAAATTTTCTTTCCATCCTCTTATTTAAAAGCATTTCATATAAAGCTCATAATCTACCAGTGAGTTAATCAAAATTAATAATGGTAGGAAGCTTAGCTATAATAGGAAAAATCATTGGGGCGATTCCAACAACAACATTTAGACTCATTTGAAGTACATTTAATAATAAAATAAGCAAAATATTTAATGACATTATTACTTGAAGGGATACATTTTCACCTATTTATTTTTAATCCATTTAGAATTCTAAAATATAATAAATAATTTGGCAGACGAACGGTTTCAAAGTACGATCGCGGGTGCAACAGAATCGGCCCGACTTTTCTAGATCATAGTACAAAAAACATAAATTCTGTTAATTGTGAAACATTTATCATGCTATTCTTACATATATTGAACGACGTTGATTCAATTAACTAAATAAATAAAAATAAAGATTAAAATCAAAAGTAAGCAACGAAATATTAACTTTTAAATCAATCGCGGGTGCAACATCAAATTATCGCGGGTGCAACGCGTCTAACTTAAATTAGTAAACTGATTTAAAAAACTGGAAAAAATATAAAATAAGGCACATATGTAACAAGTCAGTACCCTTCTCTATTAATTATAATTTTGTTTTTTCAAATACTTCAATATTTTTTCGAAAATACATATATGTACATATGTTAGAAGTTAAGGATAACCCCACATAACGATATTGTGATATTGCAGCCTACCTGGTGCAAGAAGGTACAAACCTGCGGGAATAACTTTTGGAAATACTGCTGCTGTAAAAACAGAACGGTATTTTAGAGCATGGATCTACTGGTAATATAGGGGGCTCAAAAGACCCTGTTGGAGATTTAAAATTTAATGCTTCGTCTTCTGACTCAATAAAAACATCGAAAACTTAACTTCACGAATGCTCATGGTCATTGTCCTCTTCTCGATTCTTAACTTCCGACTTAATCGATATCACATCTTTTATACCCGGCACTTGTCTGCTAATATTATCCCTTTTATAGAAATCACCTGTCATCCTTCAGTTTTTTAGGCATTGCTTTGGTGGAATCAGTTTTTTTTAAATACATTTTTTAACCACTTCAACTACGTTAGTGGGACTCCTTGGGCGATTACGTTTCACTTGTGCGACTTTTTCAGTCTACAGGGACTGATATAATGAGTGCCTGCCTTTTTTTTTGTTGCTTGCATTTTTTCGTCTTGTCTGATTCTGGTCGGAATTTTAAAATTTGTATCTGCCTTCATTTTCGCTTTCAATACATCTCTCCACATTTAATTTTTACGTCCTTTTTCTGCATGAAGCTCAGCATATTTGTTAATTTTTTGTCAATTTTCTGTAAAGCAGTCTCTTTTTCTTGTTTCACTTCCATTTAACCATATATTTTTATATAAAAAAGAACAAAATATTATATTACATAATTAAAAAAAAACGTGAGCAACAGAAATTATTATTCAAAGCATATTTTATCAATAAAATACAATAAATCACGTTATAATGTTAGTAGTCAATAAGTTGCACCCGCGATCTTAATATTGATGGGATCGCGGGTGCAACCAATTTAAATCAATGTTTTTTTGTCGTTCAACGTACAATATATTCCTAATAACGACTGATTTAATTTTAGTTTTGTTTTCTTCTTACTTTTAGAAAGTTTCAAAACTCTAGCACTTTATTTCTGCCAAAAAAGTAAAATTTTATATCTTTTATATCGCGGGTGCAACAAACTTACAATGGCTATTTGCAAATCAATAATTCTAAAAATATAATAACAAATTCGTACATGTTTTTATACAAACGATTAAATGGCATGTTGCCTTATACGTCTATTGAGTAAAGCATAAAAAACTGTCGGAAATAGCTATTATGAACGTATATGTTACCAGTTGTAATAATTGCAGTTCGTCCCGACTCTTCGTATGATAATGTTGCCAAGCGCAAACAAAAATGTTCTCGATAAGTTAGGTCTCAGTTTTTATTTTTATTATTAAATATAGTATTTCTACTTTGAATATTTATTAAAAAAAGTAAAAAATATTGTAGTTCAAAAATTGGTGTCAAAAATCGTCTATAGCGGAATCGCCAATTGGCTTATAATTGTTTTAGGAAATCTGTTTACGAACAAAGTTTGATTTTGGAAAAAAATTAATTCGATCCAAGAGAAAAATTTAGTATTTTTTCTCTTAAACGAACAGCTCCCTTAGGCAGACAAACATTTTTGAACCACAGATGTCCGCTCAAGGGAGATTTTACTGTATTCAAGAAAATATTCGTTTTTTACTTGCGATATAGGTACTATAGGGCAAGTTCTGCATTTGGAAAAAAAATCGAACTCGAGATTTTGATCAAATTTGACATTACGATGATAGCGAAGACGAAAAAAGTGGGTCCGACAATTCCGTCTGTCTGTCTGTATGTCTGTATGTCTGTATGTCTGTACCTCGAACTACAGCCTAAACTACCGGAGGTATTTTCTTCAAACTCGGTAGTTAAGGGTCTTCGGTGATTCCCTAGAGGAGAAATTGAAATTTGTTTTTTAGCTCCAAAACTAAGGGTACCCCCATACACCCGTAATGCAAAATCTTATTTATCTCGAAAACGGCTCTAACGATTTTGATAAAAAAAATTAAGTGTGATATTATGGACATGGACTATATTTTGGTGAAAAAAAAAATTGGGGGGAAATGTTATTAGGGGTACCTGTCATAGAACGGTTTTTTTGATTTTCGAATTTCTCACCAACGGCTCTAACGATTTTAACCAAAATTTTTATGCAGGAGCTGCTTTGCATTTGAAAAAATATAAACTAAAAATTTTTTCGAAAAAATAGTTTTTGGATTTTTAAAAAAATAATACATTTTTTTTTTTGAAAATTCAATATCTTGAAAACCAATACACGATTAAATTTTTAAATTACGTTTTAAAATGTAATTTATTAAATACTAACAATTTGCATATCAATTTTTTTTATAAAAAATTTAAGGAAAATTTAGTACACAAAAAACATGTTTCAGTGTGTCTGTATGTCTGTACCTCTCACTACAGCCTAAACCACTGGACTTATTTCTTTCAATCTCGGTAGTTAAGGGTCTTCGGTGATTCCCTAGAGGAAAAATTGAAATTTTTTTTTTAGCTCCAAAACTAAGGGTACCCCCCATACACCCGTAATGCAAAATCTTATTTATCTCGAAAACGGCTCTAACGATTTTGATAAAAAAAATTAAGTGTGATATTATGGACATGGACTACATTTTGGTCAAAAAAAATTTTGAGGCAAAATGTTATTAGGGGTACCTGCTATAGACCCGTTTTTTTGATTTTCGACTTTCTCATTAACGGCTCTAAGGATTTTAACCCAAAATTTTTAGCAGGAGTCCCCTTAAGTTTAAAATAATATTGTATATAAAAATATTCTAAAAAATATTTATGGGGTTTTAAAAAAAAAAAGAAAAAATTTTAAATCAATATCTTCAAAACCTATGAACGATTATTTTTTGAATTTATTTCCTAAAACCAATATTATTAAATACTTAAAATTCGTATCCCACATTTTTTTCTTGAAAAATTTTAGAGAAATTTCTTATATAAAAAATGTATTTAATAATAAAACGATTTTTTAAGGTTTATTTGCATAAATTCATACTTTTCCGGAAACCAGACGGCAATTTTATGCATTTGAACATTATTATCTCATTAAATCCATGTTTTATATTTATAAAATGTATCTTAAATTCCAAAGTACTTTTACATAAGAGCAAGTTCGTGCGATCCAGTCGTGCATTTTATTTTTTATCAAAACAGTTTTGGTAGTTGTTTAAACAATTTACTGGACAAGTCATGCTTCTTGTTCTTAATCTTTAAGAGCAAGTTCATGTTGCGCAGAATTTTTCCTTAACATACAGCCCCTGGCCATATTATTAGACGCACTATAAATTTTAAGCAAAATCAAAAGCAATTACTGTTTTGAATATTTGATTGCAGTAAATTGTCATTTTTGTATGATAACTGTTATAACTTAGACCATATTTGGACAAAGATGAAAATAACATAATTCAAATGTTTAGTTAAGCCTCCTCCTGCCGCTATGAAATTTAAAATCTGAGTGGAATTCTGCCAATTCAAAACTGAACTGCTTCATTTGCGGATTATGATTCCACTCATGAATAATTTTTTCCAAGAGCTGCTTGTTGGTTCTGATCAACTCTTGAGTAACTTCCCTCTTCATCAGTTACCACACATTTTCGATAGGGTGCATTACAGTGCTGTTAATTCGCCAAGCCAAAAAGGAGATATTAGCTTATTGTAAATACATTTTTACAGACGAGGCTCTATGAGAGGGATGCATAAAAACAAAAGGTTCACCTTTCGGAATTCTCACCTGGGTCAACATTCTTTGTGACTTCTTTATAATGGTCCTGTTTTATTATGCCTTAAACCATTTTCAGACGCGTCGGTTAAAAGTCAAAAATGTATTCACATTACCTAGTAAAATCCCTGAATTTCTAAAACATACATAGTGCGTCTAATAATATGGCCAGAGACTGTATGTAGTTATTTTATCTTTTTAGTATCTAATGACTAAAATAAACATATTGAGATTAATATGCTGAAATAATGAAGATTCATATTTATTTTATAGTATTAACTTCCGTGCTGGCAAGAATAAACATATTCAATTAAATTTAAAGCTGAATTGAAAAATATCGGCCACAAAAATTCTGGACCACCAACTCGAACATGGCAAGGAATAAGCAGATGGGCTTACAAAATAAATAAACCACTAATCAATATGAAACAAATGCCCTATAGCTCGGACAATAAAGTCATCATGATCAAAAAACATTCTAAGAAAAAATATGAAAACGAAGAAGGTTTGTAGATATTTACATATAAGGGAATTCATCTTGAATGAATTAGTTGTAGTTTTGAGATCAATAAGGAATGTTGATTCCAATAACGGGACGGATATTCTTAGTTTAACTTGTGTAATATTCAAAAAAATTTATAATACAAAATAAAATATTTAAAAAAAAGAAACTCTTTGAAATACCCATCGATCATAATAATATTGAATTTACATTTTTACAAAAAAAAAAAAAAAAAAATACGAATTATCTCGTCTCCAGTTTTCTATATCTATTTTTGGACCGTAAATGAAAACAGTTAAAATGTTATATTTGAAAATCAATATAAGTACATATATGAATATAACTATATTTTGAAATTTACTCCCCTCTATAAAATAATCAATGAATTTACTTGCCAAACTTCGAATTGCATCAACACTATTTTTTAAAAAAGACAATTTCGCCGTAGAATCTCAAATCATGCAACACACTCTCCAGTCGTTTATTAATTTTTAAAATCGTGTTTAGACTATTAAAAAGATTCCACCGGGCTTGAAGTTGATTGACCATATATTCGAAGGACGAGAAGAATTATTATGAATGAAAAACAGGTAAATGATAAAAATGTTTATTGTTTATTCAATTTTAATAATTAACACCTTCAATCATAGAAACAAGTTTTTTTTTCATCTAAAAATAAAAAAGTGCAAATCCATATTCAAACTTGAAAAGTCATGCATGCCAATGACGACTTAATAGAAGTGTAAACATGGCGTAGATATTTGTGCGCACCAAAGTAATTAAACAAAAATTGCAGCAGCAAAAATAAAAAAAACGAAACACGCAGAGTGCGCGTATCAAATTTGTTCAATTATTTCAAATAAATTGACAGTAATTATAGAAATTGAGACAACAATAACAAAAATAATAATAAAAATATTTTTATCTTCTTGATCGAAACTGCCCCCAGCCGTATAATGAATCTAATGACCACAACGACTTTATGTATTGTGGTCTGCATTACAATAAAGTGTAGGTCTTGAGTATCAATTGAGTTTGTTTTTTGTTTTGTTTTAATTGTTCCAAACATTTAATGGATACAATATTTTTCTAATGTCTAGAGTCTGCGGAAGGTTATGGAATAAAGGCTAATGGGGTGTTGGAGTTAAAGTTCCCATGCTAAACTCTACATTGCTCTAGATGTAGGAACAACAGAAAAAAAACGCACAAATGAATTAAGATTATTATAATTTTTTTGTATGTTAATTTGCAGTTAAACTTGGAAATTGGAAAGCAAAGGCGGAAAAGTTTTTCGAGCAAGGTCTTGAGGTTGCTTTTAAAGCCTTGCTGGTACTTATTGTAAATATCTTTGTAGTCTACTCTTTACAAATAGAAACATTAAATTGTGTCTTAATTGTGGAAAAGTCGCAATATGGAATTAATTTTGCTTTATTTGTTTATTGTTTTAATGTTTTCATATAACGTAAAGATATGACCTTATCGGCTTGTTAGCTAGGTGGGACACACGTTTAATAAGGCATAATATTAAATTTCAATTAACAATTGAAATGAAATGACTTGGGGAAACGTCAAATCGCAAAACAAACGGATCCAATTACAGTGGACTGTATAATTGACCCCCATTCAAATATGAAATAGTTAAAATCGAAATAGAAAATTAGAATTTTTACTTTTAGTATACTTTTGTAAAATGTTCTTAAATTTCAAAAACTTTTATGTGTGTATGAAATACAAGTTTTCTATTTTTCATTTTTTTAAGGGATTCATAGTGTAGTGAATAGGTTTATATACCATATTACTTGTTAAAGTCGGTTCTCAGGTGAGAAACAGTATCTATTAAATGCACGACTGGGTCGCACAAACTTCCTCTAATGTAAAAGACTAAGAATTTCAAAAATTAATGTTATTTGCGAAAAACTGTTCATAAGCATAAAATTCATTTTTTAAAAGACTAAAACAACTCCTAAAAAGTAAACTAAAAAACCTAAACTAAAACGAGCTAAAAACAGGATGCCATGTGATTCAAGCAAATATTAGTTTATGCAAGAACAAAAATTATAAATCGTTGTAGTGGTTTCTAAAAAAACTAAGATTGTATAAACAAATTTCTAAAACATTTTGAAGATAAAATTCTAATCGAAAATTCAAAAAAACTTTTCTTTTAAGTTATGAAGTGCAATGTTTTTCAAACTTTCGAGAAGCTTCTCTAGAAATAATTTCATTAAAATCCGTTATGCCTATAATGAGAAATTCAAAATTTGAAAAAATGGATCTATGGTAGGTACAGTCTGTAATATCTTAATTTCAATTTTTACTTACGACTTATAGGTACTATAAGGCAAGTTATGCATTCGGAAAAAAAATTCGAACTCGAGATTATGATTAAAGTTGACATTACGATGATAGCGAAGACTAAAAACGTGAGCCTCGCAATTCTGTCTGTCTGTCTGTTCGACTGCAGCCTAAACGGCTCGGCTGATTTTCGTTAAGCTTGGTAGATATCGTTTTGAATTCCCCCCCCCCATACGTTTTTTTCTTTTTTTTTCTAAGGCCGAAAATAACGGTACATGCATACGATTTTTTTTTCGAAATTTTATAAATATTTTTTTTTCTCAAAAACTGTCCAACAGATTTTCTTAAAAAAATTCAAAAAAACTCATTGAGTTAAAGCTAGCTAATGGTTGAAAAAAAAAATTCCAAAAAAATGCTATTTTTGGTACCTGCCTTCGAACCATTTTTTGGTTTTTGATTTTCTCAAAAACGGTTCGACGGATTTTGATCAGTTTTTTTCTGCTAAAGGTCCCTAATAGTTTGAATATTTTTGTGAATTCAAATTTTCAAAAAAATATTTTTTGGATTTTTTTGAAAACTCAATATTTAGGAAACACCATGCTAAACTTGATAAATAAAAGGTTCTTAATATAATCTCCAAGATATAAGAAAAAAAAAATGTATTTTACCTAAAAATAACGGTACCCTCCATACAAAAGTTTAAAAAAAGGTTTTCGAAAATCGTATTTTTTTCGAAAACGGTTCCGAGAATTTTGATAAAATTTTTTCCTTCGTTTAATTTTTACGATACATATATAACACAGGTCTACAAAAAAAAAATTTTTTTTTGGTGCCTTGAGTTTTGCAGCTGATTCTATTTGTACTTCTAACGCTGATTTCAAAACTGAAAACCATTTTTCCCTAGCAGCTCTAGTTTTTGAGTTACAGAAATATTTAATTTAGCTTGATCGAATTAGAAGTACGAAGATCCGAGGAAGCCTTCATGTTAAGAATACCATTTCCCAAAAAATTGAACACGACCGACTCAGTTGGTATTGCCATGTTCAAAGGAGAGATCCTGAGAACCCCGTCAAAAAGGCAATATCATACAACGTTCCAATACGAAATAAAAAGAAAGGTAGGCCTAAACACTCCTGGTACAAACAAATGCAAAAACACCAGCATTCAGTTGGCCTCAGAAATGGAACAATACAAAACCGGGAGGCTTGCCGCCGATTTCTGAGGTCAACCCGGCGAACCCCACAGGCGGATCACTAGTGTGAAGCAGATACGTGGGAGAGTTATGATCCCCTCGAAATCGAGATCATAACAGCGCCGAAGAAAAGGAAGAAGAAGAAGAAATATTTAATTTACCCTAATTTAAAAAATTCATATGCAAGAAATTCATATGAAAGAATGATCAAGATAAATCTTGGGCACCACATGTAGTTTGCAAAACATGTACTGAACATCTACGTCAGTGGACTAATGGGAAAAGGAGGAGTCTGAAATTTGGTGTGCCTATGGCTTGGAGAGAACCAAAAAATCACTATGACGACTGTTATTTCTGTCTGTGAATATCAGAGGCATCAATAGTAAAAACTGAAGCAAGTGGACGTATCCTGATTTAGATTCTGCTCGACGGCCTATCCCTCATTCCGATGAAGTTCCCATACCAACATTTCATCAGCTACCAGATCTTTCGGAGGTTGTTATTTCAACCACTGCGATACAGATAAAGAGAGTGAATATGACGAAAATGCATCAAGTCCTCAACGATTTAACCAAAGTGAGTTAAGTGATCTCATCAGGGATCTTAACCTCTCAAAACAATCTTCTGAGTTACTGGCATCCTGGCTAAAAGAAAAAAAATCTAATTGATGAAGGAACAACAATAACGTTCTATCGTAAAAGGGAAGCAGAGTTGCTTACGTTCTACTCTCAGGAAGATGATCTCGTTTTCTGTCAGGATGTTAAAGGTCTCTTAACAAAAATGGGTCTTCCCGAGTATGATCCAGATCGTTGGCGTCTGTTTATTGACAGTTCCAAGCGAACTTTGAAGTGTGTGCTTTTACACAATGGTAACGAATTGGGATCAATACCTATTGCTCACTCAACACAAATGAAAGAAGAGTACAAGAATATAGCTATAGTCTTGGAAAAGATTAAGTATCACAAACATGGGTGGGTCATTTGTGTTGACTTAAAAATGGTTAACTTTCTCCTTGGACAGCAAAAGTGGATACACAAAATATCCCTGCTTCGTGTGCCTTTGGGATAGCAGAGCTAAACAAGATCACTGGGTAAAAAAGACTGGCCTGAAAGAGAGAAAATGGTTGTTGGAGGAAAAAATGTTATTAATCAGCCTTTGGTTGATCGGAATAAAATAATCCTGCCTCCACTTCATATAAAACTTGGCTTAATGAAGCAATTTGTTAAGGCTCTAGATACGGATTCATCATGTTTTAAATTCATATCTACAAAGGTGCAAGGATTAAGCATTGAAAAAATAAAAGCTGGCATATTCGATGGACCTCAAATCAGACGGTCCATAAAGGACACCAATTTTGTTGAATCTATGAATGAAAAAGAGCGAAAAGCGTGGGAATCATTTGTGTCAAATTATAAGGATTTAGTTCAGAACATGCTGAATGCTTTTCGTGAGCTTGGATGCAACATGAGCTTTAAGGTGTATTACTTGCAAAACCATTTGGACCGGTTTCCTGAAAACTTGGGAGACTTGAGTGAAGAGCAAGGTGACCGATTTCACCAGAATATAAGGACAATGGAGGAACGATACCAGGGCAAGTGGGATACGCATATGATGGCAGATTACTGCTGGAATCTGCTAAGAGATTGTCCGAAAAAACCACAATGCAGATCAAGCAAAAAACGAAGCTTCTTGGGTTCCAGTACATCAAATCAGCAGTGAAAAATATATTGTATATGAAATGTACTCGCTAGTATCTTGTTAATAGAATTATTATTTTTTTATATTTGTTATTTTTTTTATCTTTATAAGTCACTAAATGAGCTTGGATTTTCAAAGAAAAATGTATTACTTTCTTCTTTTCACAATTATTTTGGGTATTTCTAAGTGGTGTCAGGTTTGCAACACTCTACCCCATAACATGAAAACGGGAGCTGCTAGGCAAAAACCGATTGCAGATTCGTATTCAGGAGGTCGAATTTACTAAAGAACAGTTCAAAAAGTATCGGCACCAAAATGTGTGTATACCTGTGTAATTTAATAAAAAATATTTTGAAACTACTACATTACTGACTGTACCTACCATAGAACGATTTTTTCGAATTTTGAATTTCTCATTATTGGCATAACGGATTTTAATGAAATTTCTTATAGAGAAGCTTCTAAAGTTTAAGAAACATTGTATTTCAAGACCTCGAAAAAAATATTTCTTGAATTTTTGAAAAAAAAAAATCATTTTTTTTTAAATTCAATATGTCAAAATCGGCTTAATATTTTTTTGAGAAAATTTATTTTTTATATTAAATTTTTTATATAAAACTTTATTTTTTTAGAAAGCACTACAAGGACTTATAATTTTTGTACTTGCGTAAACCAATATTTTCTTGAATCACATGGCATCCTGTTTTTAGCTCCAAATAATAAAGAACGAATGAATTTTATACTTATGAACAGTTTTTCTCTAATAACATTCGTTTTTATCACATCTGCAGGTTTTGAATCTTCCCTGGATGGCGGAAGAAAGCATTTTTCCAGCCTATTCTTAAAAAGCGACCCTTCTTTTCCCTCCTCCTCAGCTCGAGAAATATCTCGATGATCGAAAGCAATACGGCTTTTGCAGGAATCGTTCCACAGGTGATTTGATCGTATGACTCGCCTCAAGGGAACAGATCTTTACATTGTTTTGGAGAAAGTAATATTATTGCGCTTAATATTTCTATGATATTTGATAGAGTTTGACATCTTATTGAAAATACGTGTATTTGGTATCAATGAAACCCTTAGTCTTTAAATGAAATTACGTTCTGCATCGTTGAATACATGTTGTATA
This sequence comes from Chrysotoxum bicinctum, assembly GCA_911387755.1. NCBI lineage: Eukaryota > Metazoa > Arthropoda > Insecta > Diptera > Syrphidae > Chrysotoxum > Chrysotoxum bicinctum. The sequence goes on from OU426989.1 coordinate 44,244,904, forward strand.
AGGTGGTATAATCTGGTGTTTTCCAGGGCTCTGTTTCTCATTTTTAGAAATAAAGAGCAATATAATGCAGTAAATAAGCAATATAAAGAATTATTAAGGTATAAGCGCCAGACTTACTTAAGAAATATTGCGAATGACCTTGCAGGATGCAGAAATGCAACAGAGTTCTGGAAAACCGTTGGAGTTATAAACAAAAAACCAAACAAACAACCTACTGCATCGATCGGAGCCAAGGACTTAGCAGATCATTTCCAAAAGCTGGCAAGAGATCATTTTTCATCAACATATCAATTTGCAATACCTTTTTACCAGAATGAGGAGTTGGATGCACCTTTCTCTTGTACAGAGGTCCAGTTAGTATTGAGCGAACTCCAAAGCGACAAGTCTCCGGGACCAAATGGTATACCGCAAGAGTTCTATAAATTTAGTACTCATCTTTACATAGATTCCTTTACAAAAGCCTTAAACCAAGCATATAATTCACCTTGTGTACCAAGCTATTTAAAGAAGCAATAGTCTGCCCAATCTTTAAAAAAGGGGATAAAGGAGACCCGGCAAACTATAGAGGGATATCGCTACTTAATTCATCGATGAAAATCTTTTCAAAACTTCTCTACAAAAGGCTATACAACTGGGTCCAAAACAATAACTTATTGAGCGAAGCACAAGCTGGTTTTCGAAAGAACTACTCAACAATCGACCAAATCTATACGCTTACCAATATAGCTGACATATACATATGTTAGACCAAAAAAGAAGCTATATGCCTTCTTCATTGATTTTAAATCAGCTTTTGACACGATAGATAGGAAAGCGCTTATTCTCAAGCTACTCAACAAAGGTGTCTCGACAAAATTCGTTAATGCTTTGGAAATTTTGTATGATTCAACAACTTCTGCAGTTGTCTTTGGAAGCACAAAGTCCGAAAATTCGAGGTGGAAATAGGATTAAGGCAAGGCTGTAATTTGAGTCCTCTTCTTTTTGCTCTATTTATAGACGACATAGAAGAGATACTTCAAGGTGGAGCGCGAATTTCAGCTGATCTCTTAGTCAAAGCTCTCATGTTCGCCGATGACATCGTGGTGCTGGCAGAGTCGCCTGGAAGTCTCCAACTAATGATCAACAGATTATCTGAGTACTGCAACAAATGGAGGCTCCAGGTGAACCTAGATAAATCCAAAGTGATGATTTTTCGCAACGGGGGTGGACGTAACTGTCGCAGTGAAAAATGGAAATTCGGAGATCAAGTCATTGAAGTCGTCAAAGAATATAACTACCTTGGTGTAAGGTTATGTAGAAATCTCAACTGGAGGACGCATATTTCAGATAAACTAGCTAAGTCCAAAAATGCACTCAATGCGACATGGAACACTGTAATGCTATGCAAGGACGTGGGGTATGAGTCAAAGTATCGCATTTTTCAAGCCACAGCCAAAGCAATAATTTACTATGCAGCCCAAGTTTGAGGCCACAAGGAGTTTGACGAAGAGGAACAGCTCCTACGCTATTTTTTAAAACGGACTCTTAAGTTACCTAACAGTACTGCAAGACACTTATTGATGCTTGAGACGGGCCTTCCCCCCTTATTCATCTCAACACTTAAAATGCAGGTTGATTACTCGCATGTTCTTAACACCATCAAGATGGACGATAGAAGACTACCTAAGAAAATCACAATGCTGGTGATTCGGAAAAAAAATCATGGTTCGATTCCTGGAGAGATTTAGCTGAGTACTGTGGACATTCACTCTCACTTCAAAGCGATGAAATGGATATTTGAAATAGCGAACTCTATGGCCTTATTAGTTTACTGGATGAAAAAAAAAGAGAGCACTACATTCGGAAAGCCAGAACCTCAGTCCACAGAAGTATATATGCATCACTCAATCACAACCTAGCAACAAACAACTATTTCAGAGTGTAGTATCCAACTGAACTTATGTCACTGGTTTTAAAAGCACAAGGTGAGATACTTCCTCTGAATTATGTTCCTCATAGGAGGACGTACTTCATTTTATGGGAAGATGTCCAATATTTACGGAAACCAGAAGGAGTACGCTTGGGAAAAATTATTTAAATGAGGCTGAAACTATCAATATCTTAAACGGTGAGATGGATTGGATGTGTTTATACAATTACTTAAAACTAGCACTGTCTTATAGAAAACGAATATTGGAAGAACTCTTTTAAAATAATCAAAAAAAAAAAAAAAAAAACTTTGTCAAATTATTCAATTTAATTAAATTTTTGTACTAAAGAATTAAGCACTATTTGCCAACTGACAGACGGCGTAGGCCATGTTATAAAATGGAAGATCTACAAATTATGTATATGTATAGCTTATATGAAATAAAATCCTTTTGAACTTGAACTTGAAATAATCTCTTGTCTAATCTTCTAATCCACTTCATTGTTTTGCCGACGACTCTTTTTTCAGCTTCTTATACACGTGTTCAAATTCACGTTCATTTCCCTCGTTAATGGAATTGCAACGTTATTTTATAATAGACTCATTAAACTCCGAACTTTACAGTTTGGAGTTAAATGGGGTATACACAATTTTGTGGAGTTTATTGTTTCGAAAACTCAGCACCGTTTAAAGTCGTTGAAGGAAAACGTACTCCCTATTGCAATTTTATAGGAGCAATCGAAAATCTGTTAGTACTTGGTACTAACTCGGTTTGTGTCAACGAAGATTTGTATTGGAAAGACCACATTCTCGAGACCGTTAAAAATGCTGCTAAATTCTTCTGATTTTTTATTAACAGTTTAAGAAATTTTCCCCCTCTATGAATTCGCTACAATTTTTAAGGCATTTATAAGTCAAAAACCGAGTATAACTCACATCATTCGGCACAGATCTGGCTAATGCTTGATCTGAAATGCTCTAACTGTTCTTAATCCTTAAGTAGATTGCACATAAGCTTCGTAGATGGTATCATAACGGGGAACTATTTTATATGCAAGCAAGCAACATTGCTTGGCGTCTATTCAAACGATTTTTGTAGAATCTGTGTCGACGAGGAAGAGGGAAAATCAGTTTCTCATCTTCTATGCTCTGCTCTATCCCATACAAGTCGTCGTCTATCTTAGATACTTTTTCTTCGAGGAAAGAAATAATCTAATTAATATAAACATTTGCAATCTTTCTGGCTTCATTAGAACCTCTCTAGTTTCGTGTAGTATCACTATGGACCAACTCTTGTCTAAGTGAGTCTTCTAGGACCCATGCAGCTACTTCATCTAACCACCTATCACTAAAAAAAAGGGAAGATCCTTATGTAAAAATTTTTTCAAGTACATAAAATAATTTATCAATAATGCTTTTGTCATATTTAGGGCATTTTTTGCGGCAAGAAGGGCCCGACAAATTATTTTATGGCGGAGCTTATTAAAAGACGTCCTACGACAATTGTTTAAACAAATTTCATAGTAAAAAGTTTGTTATAATAGACAGTTTTGGTAACTATGCGAACATTTTTTTCTTTTACGATATATGTATATTTGCGACAAATTTACGAAAGTTATTTTCGCTGCCTTTTTTCTTTTTTGAATTCATTTTACCCTATTTTGAGAGGTTTATTTTTTTTTTAAACAAGCGCGACAAATTTTTTCGTTTCACGACAAATTCACGACAGTTAATCCAATTATCACATCTTTAAAATTTTAAAGTGGTAGTGCCAGGGTTGCGAATTTTTGAATTAAAAAAATCATAAGTCATAAGTCTGTAGAGGATTTATGAATAAAAAAAATTTAATTCATAAGTTAGTTAGTGACTTATGATTTAAAAAAAAATTAATTCATAAGCTACTAAGTGACTTATGAATTTAAAAAAAATTAATTCACTACCTATAAGTGACTTATGAATTAAAAAAAATTTAAGTCATGAGCAAGTTAGTGACTTATGAATTAAAAAAAAATTAATTCACAAGCTACTAAGTGACTTATGAATTTAAAAAAATTTAATTCATAAGCTAGTTGGTAAATTGTAAATGTTTAAGCTTGTTTTGACTACATAATTATTTAATTATTAATGAAGGTAGATTTCAAGCTTTTGTGTGTCATAAAATTATCATGCAAGCTTATAAATTTTCCAAATAATAATTTTTTAATCCAATAGCTTATGAATTAATTTTATTTTAATTCATAAGTCACTAGGTAACTTTTGAATTAAATTTTTTTTAATTCTTAAGTCACTTACTTGCTCATGACTTAATTTTTTTTAATTCATAAGTCACTTGGTAGGTTGTGAATTATTTTTTTTTAATTCATAAGTCACTTACTGGCTCATGACTTAATTTTATTTTAATTCATAAGTCACTTAGTAGGTTCTGAATTAATTTTTTTAAATTCATAAGTCACCAAAAAGCTTATGATTTAAATTTTTTTAATTCACAAGTCACCAACTGACTTATGAATTAAATTTTTTTAATTCATAAGTCAGTAACTAGCTGCTGAATTACATTTTTCTTCATTCATAAGTCACCCACGAGCTTTAAATTAAAGCCAAGCTTAAGCTAAAAAGTGACTTAAGCTTTTGCAACCCTGGGTAGTGCTAACTTGACAGACATCCATATTCTGCACTTAAGAGATTCAAACTAACTAAGACGCCAAAACTAAATTTCCTAAATTGTAGGTATTCACTTTGAAAAAAAAACTGGGTCACAATTAGAGGAACTATTTCGTCCAAACTCGGCCTTCACAGCAACTCGATCAATTAGGGTCAACGTTTTAAATTAAACGCAAATCAATTAAAAATATACCTTCATTTATTACATCACGATTACTTAAGCGAAGTTCAATTTCTGTTAAACCATAAAGCACAACCAAACACTAAGCTGTCATTGCATAAACATTGTTTTTTACATTCGGCTAGTTTCTTACCAAGACGCCTCCAAAAAAAAATGAAATATTTTGTATACTCACTCAATTTGGCTGCTTTAGTTCCACCGCCTCAGTGCGGCGGTGTTAACATCTTTATTGTTTAATAGCGAATTTGAATAATATGCCCTCTGGACCATCTATCAATTTGTTTTTTTTTTTTTTTTTTTTATAATCTACCCGCGCTCAAGGGATTATGATTACCCTTTAAATGTTTCAACACAGCGCGGGCGTAAAGTTACGGAAGAGAAAGAAGGATAGGAAAGATGTGTGGCACGATGTTCTGAGACTGAAGGTTGTTGTCTCAGATATTTTATCTCCAGGGATGGCGGCTGAACTAAAGCGGAGAATGCCGTGTCTTATTTCTATGTCGCTTATAATTCACATTATTTTATTCGTGTTCAGAATACCGCTCAACTTTGACATTGAAATTAATTACAAAAAAAAGAATATAATAAATATTTTATGATTATTTAGTGAGAGAGTTATAAAGTTAAAATCAATCACTTTTATTCACATGATGGAAATTCTTCACTATCAAATTGAATTTTCACGATCAAATTCAATGTGACAGACTTTACCGCAGTAACTTGAACTCTATAAGAAACGACATGACATTCCTGCTCAATGCAATATCAACCGTGCAGCACCAGCTAAGCTAATAGAGATCACATCACTTTACACATCACGTCATCCGGAGACTGCGCCAGAAGTAGAGTCTATAAATTATAGTAGAACTCTTCAATGTCATGTCCAAGACCCAGTTCATAAAAACCGATGCTGCACGTCTTTGTGATGTAATTGGCCGACATCAAACGAAATCATGTCGCGGGTCCTAGAATTAACTTTTTTTTCTTACTAAATGAAAACTTCTAAACAGATCAGAAGTGAGATCGCATAGCTTAACTATTTTATTATATTGTTGTTCAGGGAATCGTGCTCGGTTATGTGGTGCCACACGGAGAGGACAAATATTTTCTATAAGACTTTTGAGTGCATGTCAAGTTATTTATTTGTTTAATTTAAAAAAAAGATAATAAGCATAATGTTAATTGGTCAATGGGGTGGCAAGGTTATTTTACTCGTATATGCAGATTACGCCTGTCTTCACGCGAGGCTCAACGGTCAACGCTAAAGTCTAACTACTTTATGGAGTTAAACGCTTGCCTTATGGTTATGGTACAGATGAATAAATATTGCGAGTAGTTAGGCACATTAAGAGATAAAACACGGGTTATTGTCAATGGTACGAAGTTTAAAACACCTCTTTTAAGTATTTTTAGTTTAATTGTTGATAATAGTGTTTTATGGCATAATACTCGTAATGTATGCAAATATGCATTGAATGGTGTTGAAAATATTTATTTTTTTTTAATAAAAATAAAAATAATTATTTATGATATATGTAAGGCTTTGTTGAACAAGACAGTTTTTTTGGTTAAAAAAACATGCATTTGAAATTCGAAAATTGTACTTATTTGAATTTATAACTATAAATTTCATAAGGTAAAAAGGCCGACAATGAAGCATAGTTATTAGCGCAGCATGACGCAACCACTCCTTAAGACAAATTTTTTTATTTGAAAATTCTAGATGGTCTAGATGATTAACGATTAAAGCACATATATATACACATATATTTTTCATACTATCTACTATCTAACCCATATAGAAACTCGTTAAACAGATTTTTCAAAAGCCTTCAACCGTGTTCAACATGGTGTCCTTTGGAAGAAACTTCAGGTGTTTGGCTTCCATTCTTTGTAAGTGGATCAAAAATTACTTAGTAGGAAGTAGTACCCCTTGGCATAATGGTTAGTGCGTTGGACTGTCATGTGGAAGGTCTCGAGTTCGATTCTTAGCCGCTGCTAGAAAGATTTTCAGGGTTGTACTGCCTATTGCGAGAAATTGAAAAATCCTCTAAGAGTATATCTCTTGTCATGGAAAGTGCTGCTCATTAGCCGTTCGGAATCGGCAAAAAATTGTAGGTCTCCTCCGTTCCTGGTAACACGCAGATAGGAATGGTTAAGAGTTTTAAGAAAATAGGTCCTGGTTCAGTTCAAGCTGTTGCACCACAAAATTTTATTTATTTATAGGAAGAAAGCAAATTGTCAAAATTGATCATGTGTTTTCTAAAGAGGTATTAAATTTTTCAGGTGTTCGTCAAGGAAGTCATCTTAGACTGCAGCTTTTTATTATTTTCATAAATTTCTTTCCAAATAATCTATCTTATTCTTAATGTCTTTTATTTCCTGTTCATTTGAAAGTATCTGCAGCATTAATTCAATTTATGATGCGAATAACGTTCAAGCTGATTTACAAAATAGTTTCTATTAGTGCAAGCTCAAAGGCTCAATGGGCTGTACTTCAACAATAAGAAAAGTATCAAAGTATTACATTTTAAAGAAACCAAAACCTTTGGTGTTTTGATTACAAACTGAAAAATAATACCTACCAGTTATTTCCGACTCCAAAATGATTTTTTTTGTCATAAAGATCATGCTATTTTAAAAGGAAATTTCATGTTGGGTTTCTTAGCTTGAAATCAAAAAACCTTCAAGCCTCCGTACACCTTAAAAATCCTTTATTCTAGCACTGTTATAACGTAGCTGGAATATTGGAGCGTTATATTAGGTGCGTTTTATTATTCACAAATCTATCTGGATCCGGATCTGGATCTTCCCTTGAAAATAAAACGATACGGATCTTAGTGACAGCAGTGTTATAAGCCCGTTTCTTTTTATCCTTGGATTTGTAAATTTTGAATTATTTCTTGTCTCTTTTCTTTACACTGTAGTTTACACTACCTTACCATAAAAAGCCATCTACTCGCCAGTGTAATAACTAATTTTTGGATCTTTGAAATAGATCCCGATAGAAAACAGGATCCCAAATTGTTTTTGTAATACATGTTAAAACGTAATCCAGATCCGGATCCAGATAGATTTGTGGATAATAAAACGCACCTATTGAATCCCTATACGCAATATAGCATTTTAAGTTTGAAAAAGCTTGAAAACAGATTCACTAAGTTTGCTCTACGAAAATCTTGGAAAAGTTAAGTGTTCCATCCTGTGAAACTAGATCCATTCAAAAGCTTTAAAAGCTCTTGCTTTGAGAAAAAAAAATTCAGTACTTTTTGCTTTTCATGTTTTGTATAACATCATTGACTGTCCGGATTTGTTGTTAATATCCATGCGCTTTCTTAATTTTGGCGATCTGTTTCGGCCATGTTGCCATGTTTGGTGACATCTGTCAAATGCACTGTTTATTATTCAGTTACTTTGTCAAAATCACCATGTCAAGTTACACGATTCAACAGCACATCCAAATGATAAAACTGTATTATCAAAATTAGTGTTTGTTAGTGCAAACGGTGCAACCGTTGTGCACTTTTTACAGTAGACGTGGTGGCCTGTCGTAGTCGACTTTTTAACGTTTGGTGGCCAAATTTGGAGCGACCGGCCAACATTCGTATCGTCCTATAACATCTCTGTAGACCGTGAAAGTGTATACCAGAACCTGAGGCAATAGATTCTTCGACGTACATTAGAACTCGGCCTTTAGCAGACTTGGCGAATGGAAGAAGACCCCAATTTTGGCCGAAAATAAAATTTTAATCGACGGAGTGCATTTTCGAATGAATGTCTGTGTTATCAAGGAAAATTGCCTTATATGGAACTACACCAACCCAGACGATGTTGACCACTAACGGCGGCGCTACGTACCACATAGCAGTCGTCACGATGGATAATCTGCATAACCGATCAACGTTAAGAGCGCTACGTCCAATTTATGGTCGTCATAATCGTGCGGCGGCGTCATTGGGCCGTACTTCTTCCGTGATGATCTAGACCGACACGCTACTGTGAATGGGGATCGCTACCGTTCAATGATAACCGAATATTTTGGGCCCCAATTGGATGATATGGACTTGGAGGACATGTGGTTCCAACAGGACGGGGCCACAAGCCACACAGCGAATGTCACAATCAATTTATTGGAAACCAAGTTTGGAGAACGTGTTATCTCACGAAATGGTCCAGTCGCTTGGCCGCCTCGGTCGTGCGATTTGACGCTGTTAGACTATTTCCTGTGGGGCTACGTGAAGTCTATGGTCTATGCCAATAAGTCAGCGACGATTGATGATGCTTGAAAACCGTTGAAAATTGGGTTCAGCGTCTGGACTTCTGCAAGCGTGCCCGTGGTGGCCATGCGAAAGAAATCGAATTTCATACATAATGGCATCAAACGTACTTTCACAGAAATAAAGAATTTCAGTGATATCCAAAACCGTTTTTGTTTTATTTAAAAAAAACTTTTGTAGCGCTTTCATTGAAAAACCCGATATATACTAAGATTGTGCTCTTAGAATTTTTCAAGAAGATGACCAATTTTATAGCAAAATAATTTGCAGTGATGAAGCTCATTTTTGTCTAAACGAATTCGTCAACAAACTTACTTACTAACTTATCCGGCTCCCTATCCATGGAGGGTCTCTGCCTGAGTCTTCCATCGGTTGCGATCCCTCGCGACCTTCCTCCAGTCGTCGAGACCAAGCGAAAATGGGGGTGGTTGATAAAAATGACCGTCACAGTCAATACAGGTCGCTTCATAGACATGTGGCAACGTTGTTTCCTTGGTTAATTGCATGGACTAGATATCGATTATTATATGTGTGTTCTCAACAGGACGATGCCACACAGCAGGTGTAGCAATCGACTTATTGAAAACTCAATTCAATTAATGTCTTAGGAGTATGTATATCAGAAATGGTTCTCTCGATAGGCCGTGGTCTATGGTTATAAAGCCGATGGCGTAGGAGGAGCCAATATTGATTGAGATATAGCGTCAAAATGTGTGGCAGAGGCATCAAAAATTGGGTTCAACGAATCGACCACTGCAAACGTGCATTATTAAATAAAAAATATAATATAAAATTAAAGTACAGAATGTACTCGCACTAAAAGTGGGTACCAGGATTTTTTTTATAAAACAATTACTTAATAAATTTAAAATTCTTTTAATTGTTTTAAATTTCTTAGCTTTTTAGTAATTTTGACTCAATTGCTTTTTCTCGACTTTTTTTCAAGCTCTTCGCAAGTTGTCTCGACTTAAAAAAAAACAACTTATCGCTTGCAATGTTCTTCAAAGAGTCAATTTTCCCAGCTCTTCCATATTCACTCACACATTGATTCCACCAGACAATCGGTTTCGAGATCATCAGTCACATGATCACGCCGTCTTGGAAAGCTATATGCTTTTCTCGAAAACCTACTTTGTCAAATCTCATAACATGTATTGGAATCACTGCGGCAATAAGTTTCCACCCTCAAAGCGGGTCTGGAAGCTATACTCAACTTAAAACAAGAATCGGCAGCCAATAGCGTACTTCGGCTTAGCCGAACTGGTAGCTGGAGACACAGTGAACACAGAAATACACGGGAAATGGAATCTGCAGAGAGTACTGGAAAATCAATGAGCCATCAACCTGCGAAACGATGATAGCAATATATAAAGACGGTTCGAAGATGGATACTGGTATTGGTGCAGGGTTCTTTTCAGAAATTATTGAATAAGTCAGCTCATCCAGACTTCCTAATTACAGCAGTGTCTTTCAAACTGGAGAAGTCTAAATGATGGCAATTCTAACTTTTTCATTGATAGCCAAGCGACAATAAAAGCGATTTCTTTCATTGAGATCAAATCAAAGCTTGTAACTTGCTGTCCCGAAGAGCTTGTTATACAACAAACGAATCTATTGGGTTCATGGTCACAGTGGTGTCCCAGGTAATGAAAGCACTGACGAGCTTGCAAGAATAGGATCAACACTTGATCTTAATCAGGCAGAAAGAACAGTTCAGTTCCCACCCTGTAATCTTAAACAGGAAATCGAGAGCACAGTTCTAGCTACAACAAACAAGAGATAGAATTCGCTCAATACCTGTTTATAACGAGAAAACTATACCATATTTTCAGCAAACAAAACACCGACATTATCATCCAACTGAGTAAAAAGTCTCTATGTCTTCACGTGAGCCTTACCACCGGTCACAACCTACTGGGTTACCATAAGAAAAAGATAAAATTGAGTATGAACGTCTTATGCAGAGGATGAGATACATGAAAGATACTCCCTACTACCTGTGTAACTGCCCCGCTCTATATCATCTGAGAAACATAGGCTCCTAGGGAGACACCTCTTCTACGACTTGGAGGAGCTCTCTGAGATTCCAAGCCAAAATATATTGAAATATTATCAACGCTACCAAATGACATTGAAAATTCCTAAGCTCTATCAACCAGTCGACCACGAGATTGGAAATCGCCTGAAACCAAAGTCAAAAGACATAAAAAGGGCCACGGACGACAATGAAAGAACGAACGAAAACGACTCAACGATGCACGTGTTTCTTGCAGGAGCAGCAACTAATGGATAATAAGCACCTCGCCTATACACCAGGAATTTCCACTCCTGAGGTGAACACGAGCGCCAGTGAGTTGATGGGGCTACCTCTCCCTAAGATTGGCAAACTCCGCTTAAGAAAAGGAACAGCGCCTTCGTCCTGATTAGCAATACCGACCAAAGAAACAGACATATACACCAACCACTAACCTGTCAATCTCATCTATCAGACGTTACAAGGAGCCACATGCTCCTATGTGTCTGTTGGAGGGATGATTTATCAAATGGGGGTAAATGAAAGAATCACGTTATTAAAAGGTGTTGAGCTCTCCGCAACGAGGTGTTTATGTGACGACAGATATTTCTTAAAAGAATTAGAAGTAGCCTTAGACATTTTAGGCTAAAACTCATCAACACTCTTTACAAGCTCGAGAGGAATTTCAAAGTTTTCAATGTATGGGACTGGTCTTCATTGATCTAAGTGTGACGGTAACAAGTTCAATTGGCAGCCTATTAACCTAACCTATCTCATCGAAACTTTTCTCTCACACAACATTGCTCTAAAACCTGTAATATTTTAAGAACAGGACTCCTGTTGATATATATGTACCAGGTTTCTACCGAGCTTTTCAAGCAGTTTGGAGCTGCAACGTTAAAGGAAGGCTTAAAATGGAAATAGTAAACAACAAAAAAAATATAAATGAAACTTGTTGAATTAAAATTTAACGGAGCTTGTTTTTAAATAATGATTTTAAACCAAAGTGCGACCACATCTTTAATATTACTTAACTCGAATATGTTGATAAATTTTCATGAAAATCACAATATTTTATGAAAACATCTTAACTTAATTTTTTTTATTTTCTTATTAAATAACAGGTCTATCAACGTTCAAACTAAATACAGAAGAGCCGATTTTCGCCTTGACCACAATATTTACCTATTCTTACTTTATAAAACTGATTTAGAGCTGGTTTTAAACATTTAAAAATTTTCAGTAATGTAAACTTAAAAATGATTTACAAAATCGTTTTAATTTAACTGTAAAATACAATTCTCCAGAATTGTAGGTATATCAAATATGTAGGTAAAGAATTAAAGTAAACCACAATTTAGAGGCCAACACATTAGGTGGTTTCAACTAAAGACTCGAAACTTGTTTTACCCCAAATGGATGCATAAGAAAGGTAGCTGCATACTCGTACTTCGATATTCCAAAATAATTAAAGTGTAAAAATTAAATTGCTTTCAATTTATCATTACTAAATTGTTAAGCAAGAAAAATACTTCCAAGCCTAACACAACAAGATTCCACAATAATTGCATCTAAATGTAAGTTGTGCATTCCATCACAACTATTGCACTTAATACAAAGCTTATGTGAGCAAATCAAATGATTTAGATTTTTTCTGTTATTAATTTTGATTCATATAAAGCAAAGCAAAAACCTATTGTAAACTTGATCAATCAACATGCAGTCGAAGCAACAATTTTTAAATTTTTTGGTAAACAATTATGACGCGCGTCGATTAAAATGTCCATAACATGCTACACTGGTCAAACATCTTTTTTATACGCAACATTAAGTTGGGAAGTTTTTTTTTATTTGTTAATAATCACCAAATTAAGCTGGCTTTTGGCAGTTAGGCTTTACGAATGATTAAGTGATTTATAAAAAATCGAACTGGGTTAATTGATTCAATGCTCTCTTTCTTCCACTGTTAATGCTTTTGAGGGTTAGAGCAGCGACAATTGGAATGATTCCGTTCCGTGATCGGTTTTTCAAAAGAAAATATCTGAAACTGCTGAAATGCATCTTCTTGCAGCAATACCATAATATTCAAGTTCAAAAATGGTCTTTCTTATATCGCAACTCAGTCAATAGTACCGCCAAGGTCAGTTAGGACAATGGCGTTGGATGGTTAGAAACAGAAAATTGAAGTATATCCAATTGTCGGTTATTAGTAGTCTAACACATTTTTATGTGATTAGAGGTGCAGCTCGAGGGGAAAAAGTTGATCTATTATACGAAGACAATAATTATTGACATCAAGGTATATGGTTGGCTACCTACAACCTGTCGATGCGTGATAAAGTAGGCACGTTTACCCGCTGGCGACGGGCTTTGTTTTGCTTAGCTCTTAATACAAATTTCAAAGAATCTGACAAGATTATTCAAAATTCATAAAATGTTCACCAAAGGGATCAACACCATTAGACAATGATTGGGATTTACATTTTAATTACAAAATACAATTATTGTGAAAGGTATAAAAAGGAAACCAAAACCATTGTGAGAGCTTGAATTAGCGATACAATAGTTATTCAAAAGGTCGGTAATGTGGAATTTGATTGAAATGTAAGGTTTAGTGGTGTGAATTATCGGTCTATGTTTTTCAAAAAATACAACATTGAACTTGTCAATATTGTTTGGTTTTTATTTAAGAGACAAAGATAATTGACAAATGCTTTTAAGTTGAATGTGTTTTTTAAATCTTCTGTTATCTTTAGGCAGAATTTTTGAACAATTTATAATTTTATAAAGAGTTTGCCATTAAGTCTTTTATAACTTTAAGTTTTAATAAAAATCTTTTAGCAAGATATCATTTTAATTTTGAATTAACCTAAAATTCACATGAATACCATTGTACATAATATGAAATTATAATTGATCAAATGTGCGCTGCGACACTCGCTGGGTGGCGCACATACGAAATGTCAAATTTTCGATGGCTCTGACGCACAAATCAGGCAGAATTTGATCAAAGGCATTGATTATGTTAGCTTTCAGGGCGGTGATGGCTTGTGGTTTATTGGCATAGACCCGTAACATAAGAATACAAGAAGAAGTCTAAAGAGGTCATATCGCTCGATATCGGTGGCCAAGTCACATCGCTTCTTCGTAAAATCCCATAATCAAAAATCACTTGTAAATAACATGCACGACTGCGTTGCACGAACTTGCTCTTATGTAAACGATTGAGAATTTCAAAAATTAATGTTATTAGAGAAAAACTGTTCATAAGTATAAAATTCATTTTTTAATAGACTATAAAACAGGATGCCATGTGATGCAAGCAAATATAAGATTATGCAAGAACAGAAATTATAAGTCTGTACTGTTTCCTTAAAAAAATAAGCTTTTATATACAAAATTTTTAAAACGCTTATAAGAAAAAATTTTGGTACGCCAATTTAAAGTTTTTATTATTTTTCAAATAAAAATTATATCTACAAAGAAAAATATTGAGCCGTTTCTGAGATATCGAATTTTCCAAAAAAAATAGATTTTTTTTTTCAAAAACTCAAAAATTCTTTTTTTTTTTAAGTTTTGAAATGCAATGTTTTACTTTTTAAAAGCTTCTCTATAAAAAATTTCATTAAAATCCGTTTTGTCGATAATGAGAAATTCTAAATTTGAAAAAATGGTTCTATGGTAGGTACAGTCAGTAATATATTGATTTAAAATTTATTTTATTTAATTATAGATCGTAAAAATTAATCAAAAGAAAAAAATTTAAGCAAAATTCTCGGAACCGTTTTCGAGAAAAATACGATTTTCGAAAACCATTTTTTAACATTTGTATGGAGGGTACCGTTATTTTTAGGAAAAATATTTTTTTTTTTCGTACATCTTACTTATAATTTTTATAAAAAACACTTTCATTTATTAAGTTTTAAAAAAACGAGGTTTTCAAAAAAACATTTTGAAAATTTTTTTAAAAATCCAAAAAAAATTTGTTTGAAAATTTGAATACACAAAAATATTGAAACTGGTGGGGAGCCTTAACATAAAACAAATGATCAAAATCGGTGGCACCGTTTTTGAGAAAATAAAAAAAAAAAAAAAAAAACGATTCCAAAAATAACCATTTTTTGGAAAATTTTTTTCAATCGGACAGTTTTTGAGAAAAAAAAATATTTATAAAATTTTGAAAAAAAAAAATCGTATGGCAGGTACCGTTATTTTTGGTCTTAAAAAAAAAAGAAACAAACGTGTGGGGGGAAAAAATCAAAACCTATATCTACCAAGTTTAAAGAAAATCGGCCGAGCCGTTTAGGCTGTAGTCGAACCGACAGACAGACAGAATTGCGAGACCCACATTTTTGGTCTTCGCTATCATCGTAATGTCAACTTTAATCAAAATATCTTAGGTAGTACCTATAAGTCTCAAGTAAAAATGTTCATTGTGGCACGGGCTGTGTGGCACGTAGGGCCATCCTGTTGAAACCACATGTTGTCGGTGTCCATATCACCCAATTTGGGCTTAAAGAAATTGGTTATCATCGACCTGTTCAAA
This sequence comes from Chrysotoxum bicinctum, assembly GCA_911387755.1. Lineage (NCBI taxonomy): Eukaryota > Metazoa > Arthropoda > Insecta > Diptera > Syrphidae > Chrysotoxum > Chrysotoxum bicinctum. Next base: position 44,260,492 of record OU426989.1, read on the forward strand.
GTTGTTATCTAAGAACTATGGAACGATGAGGCAGCTAGCTCAAAATACACACCAAACAATGACTTCTGCGAATAATAATATGATATGGTCGGGGTCAAATTCGAACTACTTGAGAGCCCAGTCAGCGAACACCATGTCGTTGTCTTACTTACTTATTTACTTAACCGGCTCCCGGTCCATGAAGGGTCTTTGCAAGAGACGCGGCAGCTTTCCATTCTCTGCGATCCTGAGCACGCTGTTTCCAGTCATCTGACCAAGCGCCCTGGCATCCGCGATGGCCTCGTCTTTAAACCGGAACTTAAACTTGTTTTGGCTTTCTGGACTACATCCACATCTTGGTACAACTGATAGAGTTCGTGGTTTTATCTTTTCCTCGCTTAACCCTCCTCGTATCATTTCACCCTTTATGCTTAAGTCCAGCACTCATCACAGTAAAGCAGGACTGGTGGTATAATGGTTTTCTAAAGCGTGCACTTCGTCTTAAGAGTAAGGAGTTTTGAACCCATTTGCTTCGCTAAGCCGAAGAACCAGCTGTTCCCTAGGGAAATTCATTTTCAGATCACCTCTAAGGTGTCGTTTGTTCAGTTAATAACAACTCTCAGGTAAATGAACTCCTTAACTACCTCAAAGTTTTTGCTATTAATAGTGACGTTTTGCCCTAATCGGTGGACAAATGTTTGTTTGTTTGTTGATAGCATATACTTGGTCTTGTTCTCATTTACTTCAAGGCCAACAAGTCTCGCCTGATCTTCAAGAGCCGTGAAAGATTCTATTACAGAACGTTGGGAACAGCCAATGATGTTCATATCGTCCGTATATCCGAACAGTTTGACAGATTTGTTAACGCCTGCCCTGCGAACAATCTGCTCTAGAACGATATTGAAGAAATTACATGATAACGCATTTCCTTTCTGAATTCATGTTCATGTTTGGAATAGTTCAGAAGAGGTGCTCCTTACTCGTTGCACATTGCACCGTGTATTTTCCAATGTCACGCGATGCAGTTGGATCAGTTTTTCCGGGATCTTGAGTTCAGCCATCGCCGTATAGAAGTCCTGATGATGAATGCTATCTCATGCGGCCTTGAAGTCGATAAATAGATGGTGATGGTGATGAGTATAGATTTAAAATTCGTTGATCTTTTCCAGGATTTGGCATTTGATTGTGAATATTTGGTCGACCGTAACCCTGCCGGACCGAAAGCCACACTGGTGGTTGTCGACTCAATTATTACAGAACGGTTTCAAACTTTCTCATAGAACATTGGATATGATCTTATATGAGACATTTAGCAGTGATATGCCTCCATAGTTCATGAATGACATATGATCACCTTTTTCGTAGATGGTTCACATAGAGGTGATGGTCCAGTCATCGAGCATATTCCGTTTAACCCATATTTGGTTGATGGTTTGAAGCATACACCCTACCAAAACATCATCTTCTTAAAAGCCATCAAATCCTGTGGTCTTGTTGTTCTTCAGATTATTTATAGCTATAGACCTACCTCGTTTATACTGGTTAGTGAAACTGTTTTTTTCATTGATTGGAAGCGCGTTGTCTTCTTAGCTAAAGGCTCTACATGATGCATTTGACGACTGCTGAAAATGCTGCTTGAAAGTATCCATAATTCCCTGTGTTTCTGTGACTAGGTTACCTTCGTTGTTTCGAGGAGCTTGCACTCTGGTCATAAAACCAGCAACCAGTTGTTTGGCTTTTTTTTTTATATAACTTCCGGATGTTGCGTCTATTACGAGACCCTTGGATCTCCTTGAGCTGTGAGGCTGCGTAAACTCTCTTCTTTCTACGCAAGATCTTCTTTTCCACTTTCCTCCTTATTCGATACTCTATCTCGCTGCTCTTGTTTTGTGCTGCAGCATATTCACACGTGAGAACACACGTCAATGTCTATGGTCGTTAAATCTGAGCTCCTGGATTTGTTCAATTTTGTACGGGTGTAGGCCCTAGTCATGCTAAGTCTGGTCTGCTAAGTGCCAAGTTGTTATGTATCATGTGTATTTTTTCTACAAATCATTGTAATTTCTTAAAGCTCAATTTTAATTATTATTCTAATGCCGCCACTATGTATGAACTCAAATATTGGTGATCGCTTCGTAACTAGAATATTAACAAAATCAGAGAAGTCCATCAAATGAATAAATAACTTTTCTAAATAAAAAAAACCATTAATCTATTCCGCTAAGATTCTTCTGATGACATTTTTGACAATGATATCTCATTGTAAATTAAGTTGAAATTGCAACCGCACCTTTAAATGGAAGTCAATGTTAATCATTTTGCTGTCTCATGCTTACTCCAATAAATTCGCTAACCTTCATTTTCTTCAGACCAGATTGACTAATGTGCGCGCATGCTCACTCACAATCGATGGGAAATTTATATGCCCGGATTTCCATGCAAGACAATAGACAAGACGCAGACTATGACGAAGATTGACCCCTGGGGTTAATTTATCTGACAACTAAGATCATACTGAATGTCAGACATTTGAATAATAGTAATGTGTTGAGAACAGTTTTTTAAGAGTATCAAACGATACATATTCTTTTGTGCTATTAAAACAATGTCAGGTTATAGTGTGGGAATGATCTTTGAAGCTTGCAATGAATTCTGTTAATTTGTGTAATTAGTTTTAATAAATGATCAGTAATTACTGAGTATAATTTTTTTTAGATACGATCTTACACCACTTTTGGCAAGGTGAGACCAGTTTTTTCGGTTCAAAACTTTTTGGCATGTTATAAATTATCATGGTTTGAACATATTTCAAGAACAAACACAAACAAAAACAAAACAATTTACATTTGGTAGTGGTATGCTAAAAGAATAATTGGAATGTACATATAAGATATTTGATATACATATTTAAAGGCTAAACAATCACTAGTTTTCGGATAAGTCTTCATGGCAAGGTTGTCAGATACATTTTTAATTAGAAGTGGAGCAAACACAGAAAACAGGAAATAAGACAGTTTGTATTACATGGTTGATAGTTTATTCGCAAATATTAAATCATGGTTTCAATATTAGGAAAGTAATGCTTTCGTCAATACATTTCAGAGCAGTAGTTTTCAACATTTGGTTTTAATACTTTTGTTACTTTTACTTGAACACTCAATAATAAAATTATCTAACTTATAACGGCTGTTGCGAAAGAGAGAACCAATCTTTAGCTTCAGTTTACAAAACCATTAGTCGGACAAACTTTTTTCAAGTTGCTTTAGTTGAAAAAATCTAAGAGTATATTATCCATAGAAGACTTTAAAAATATGCTAAGTGAATGCTTAGACAATCTCTTTATGCTTTCTTAAAAATGGATTACACATATACTGCAGCTATTGTTTTATCCATTTAATTACTACAAATAGCCTACAAGCCAACAAGTTTTACATGACAGAAATACCTGACCATCGCCATCGTATTCAGATAATAAGTTCTTTTAATGGAAGCGTTAAAGTTACATTTTGATTAAAAATCTAAAGGGCAAGTTGTATCTTTGATTTTGTAAGCCATTTGGTTTTAAAGTCAGGTTCAGGATGTGCTGGTTTTATATATAAAGAAACTGTTTATTTATTTCAAAGAATGTAAGAAGATACATCTTGTAAAATAGAGCTTAACTTGAAAAGAGAAAAAAAAAGTTAAATGAAAGCTACATGAGTTTTAAAATGGGAGAAAAAAATAATAAAAATAACATGTTTTAAATAGTTATCAAAAATTTTACAATTTACATATGTATTTTAAATAACGATACAATTTCAAAAAAAGTAGAAATGGGAGAAAGATTTTAATATTTTTTAGACATTACAACAGAAAAATTCACCTTTAGGCCATTTTTAGATCTTGTTGTGCTAATAATCCTTCTAATATCCTGAGGCAAAGAATTCCACACCCGAATGGATTTAATGAAAAATTAACGTTCCGAGGTCAAACAAGAACAGCAAGGATGAAACAATTGAGTGGATCTAACTGAAGAGATAAGACTAATTTTATGATAAAGATATGAATATTGATGGGATAGGTGTATGTTTGACAAGAGACTCAGTACACAAAACTATTAAAGTGTACAGATTACGAACATAATGTCGCAGTCCAAAAACATAACGCACAATGCTGTTAAAAGCAGTATTGAGTGTCCATTTAGGTACATTGGTATAGTTAACAAATATTTCACAACCATAGGTTAGGATGGACACAGCAATTGATTTCGAAACAAGCCATTTGGTTTTAAAAAGGGTAATCGAATGAATGGCCCATATTGTGCGAAGTACACTACACATCTTTCCAACAGATCTATTAATGTGATTGTCCGATGTTAATTTCTTGGAAATTGCCAAGCTTGCTATTTTAGAAAGATCTTCATTCAAACAGTATTCAGCGTGCTCAAAAAAAACCCAAAGGACAACTCAAAACTAACCGAACATCGTCAGCATACATACAAATGGAACAGTTCTTAATAAGTTGGAAGTTCATTAATGCAAATTGAGAAGAGGGTGGGCCCCAAGATGGATAATTGTGGATCACCAGTCGTTACAGAAAGAAATTCCGAAAAATTATCATTTATAGCCACTGCTTGCTTCCTATCAGTTTGATTTCCCAAGTTTTGGCACTACCACCCTTTTTACAGAAACAAACTCAGCCGATTTTTAACCCGTCCTTATTTTCAGTACCAATGAAATCAGAAACTTAAAATTCCGAATATTTGCTAAGCTAGTCAGGCCTCACCAAATTTCAATTTTCTAGCATAAGCGGTTCCTGAGATATAAGGCCTCAAAAATCACAAAAACCATAACTGACTGACTCACTGACTGACAGATCATCAAAATTATGGAGCACTTCCCGACATCGTAGAATCTTGTAATTGTGCAAAACGGTAGGTCTTGTCATGCAACCAGAGGAAAAAAAATTGAGGTTTTCCATTCAGGGGGCGTGGTATCCGCCCACTATCTCCGAATTGGTGTTGGTTGAATGGAGCACTTCCGACTTCTATACAACGATGAAATTTGATAAAGTGATAGGGCTTAAATTGCATACAGAGAAAAATATACAAAAATTGAGGTTTTACATTGAGGGGGCGTGGTATCCGCGCACTTTCTCCGAATTGGCCTTAGAATAGAGCTGTGTAAATCGTTCATTTCAAATGATCGAATCGTTCAACAATCGATTACGAAAATGATCCGATCTTTTCAATCAATCGATCATTCGATCATTTTCATTTCACTGAAATGATTCAATATTGTTCCTATTCGATATTAATTTCGATTTCGATGATAAGATTGACTTGTGGCTTTGATAGTTCTCACAAAATACTCTATGATGAGGCTACTTCATGGATTAAAAAGTGTCAAAAAATTCAAGAAAAAGAGATTTTATTTGTTGCTTCGGAAAAGAGCAATTTTAGGGCTTTCGGCTAAAATTTGGTACGAAATATACTTTGTACGTCATAACTCAATTCGTCCTCTATTCGTCAAGTCATAAACTGTCAAATTCCATCAAAGGATGGCTACGATGTCAATGGATTAAAAAACGTCTAAAAATGCAAAAAAAAAAGAGATTTTATTTGTTGCTCCGGAAAAGTGCAATTTTAGGGCTTTCGGCTGACATTGGGTCTTGTGAATAAAAAAAAAGTTAAAGCTTTTTTTGGAGGAAGCTAAAGCCCACTAGTCATAGCTTTTACTAGCAGCTAAAGCTAGACAGTACTAGCTTAAGCTTTGTTTTATGTGAATAAAAAAATGATAACGCTAAATAGCTTATGCTGGAAAATTCTAGCTTAAGCTTCGTAATTTAAGGTGTTCGTTTTTTTATTCACATGTTTCGGCTAGTTAGCTTTAGCTAAAACTGGTACATGTATGACCGAAAGGAAGGTTATTTTGCCTCAATTTGTTATCTGTTCTACAGGGTAACTATTGGTTTCGGCTAAAAAATGTTTTTAATGTTTTTATGTCAGTTTCTGGGTCTATACGTTCACAGTTCTATTTTTTGATATATTCCCTTATGTTTAATTAACAACTTGCACAAGTTAATACTGAAAATAAGAACTAGTCAAAGCTTTCTAGACAGGTCGAAAAAATCTTGAAATTTTTGTAGCTTTAACTATAATATTCTAGTTTAAGCTAGTTTTATTCACACAAATTGAAGCTTAAGCTAGGAAAACAAGCTAAAACTAAATGAATTTAGCTTTGGCTATTTTAAAATAGCTTTTACTAGAAAACATCTTTAACTAGCTAGCTTAAGCTTATTTTTATTCACTAAAAATCAAGCTTTTACTTAAAAATCTAAGTTTTAGCTTTAGCTTTTTTTTTATTCACAAGGCCCATTTTGTACGAAATATACCTTGTACGTTATAACTGAATTCGTCCTCTATTCGTCAAGTCAAAAACTGTCAAATTCCATTAAAGGATGGCTACGATGTCAATGGATTAAAAAACGTCTAAAAATGCCAAAAAAAAGAGATTTTATTTGTTGCTCCGGAAAAGTTCAATTTTAGGGCTTTCGGCTGACATTTTGTACGAAATATACCTTGTACGTCATAACTGAATTCGTCCTCTATTCGTCAAGTCATAAACTGTCAAATTCCATCAAAGGATGGCTACGATGTCAATGGATTAAAAAGAGATTTTATTTGTTGCTCCGGAAAAGTGCAATTTTAGGGCTTTCGGCCGACATTTTGTACGAAATATACCTTGTACGTCATAACTGAATTCGTCCTCTATTCGTCAAGTCGTAAACTGTCGAATTTCATCAAAGGATGGCTACGATGCCGATGGATTAAGAAACGTCCAAAAATCCACATTAAACATACCTGATCCTGATACATCAAATAACATCAGTTCACCCCAACAATTTTTTTTGCGGCCTACAACATCAACGACCAACCCGATCAATCATGTTGTTCAATGCCGAGTTCAACCCAGAAGTTCCAGTCCACCGTCCGTTTGGCGTTCATAATCCACGTTGATTGAATCGGAAGAAATGGAATCAAGTAAATCATGATTAATCGAGTCAACTGATATCGAAAATCGAGACTCATTGAAATGATTGAGATTGAAATAGAAAATCGAGAATCCAGAATCAAGAATCATGTAAATGATTGAGATTGAGATCGATTAAAATGATTGATTTCGATCATCAATACTTTTCGATGATCGGATCAAAAAAATCGAATCGATCCCGATTGACACAGCTCTACCTTAGAACCATTGACCATCGTCAAGAGCATGACGTATTTCTTCTGAAATCCTTATTATGGCAGTGATATAGCTGTGTTTTTATTGTAATCCAGATATGCTAGAGGACAGAAGGCTATGTCTAGAAAGATGATGTTTGATTTGCTTTTGTAAGACCTTTTCAAATGCCTTTGATAGAAAGGGAAGAATGGAAATTGGTCTGAACTCAATACTTTTTGAAGTTTTTGGAACGGTTAGAACTTTACCTAACTTCCAATGTAACGGGAAGATACCTGTAGTTATGACAGAATTAATATCATACGTAGATAATATATGAAAGAAGTATAGGCAAAATAATTTTCAAAAATGGAGGATGTATTTCATCAAGCCCTACCCCATTAGATTTTATGCATAGTATCAGGGGCGGACGCAGAAAATAATTTCGGATGGGGTTTTAGAAAAAAGTATCAAGTTTTTATAAATATGTATATTATTTTATTACTTTATTGTAGGTACTTGCTAATAACATTATATTTATTGTTATTAACATAAATATGTTATAACTATACAATATTGGCTCTTAGGGATAGGGAACAATTTCATATACATAGCTAATCGCTAAAAATCATATGGATGTTACAACGGATACATATCTTTTTGCAAATTTGGATAATGTTACCAAAAGTTGGAAAATATTCTTTTTTATTGATTTTTAGACATAGACTTTTACTACGGGAACTGTGATGGAGGCTATTATTTAGTTCATATAATATCATCAAAATTCTTAAAACATTTTTAAGAAAAAATTTTGCTATGCCAACTTGTAGTATTCATTATTGTGCGAATAAAAAATAAATTTTTAAAAAAAATATTGAGCCGTTTTTGAGATTACGAATTTTGAAATGCAATGTTTTTTAAACTTTTTAGAAGCTTTTCCCTGAATTTTATTCAAATCCGTTCTGCCTATAATGAGAAATTCAAAATTCGAAAAAACGATTCATTGTAGATACAATTAAAGATCGTAAAAATTAATCGAAAAAAAAAAACTTTATCAAAATTTTCGAAGCTGTTTCAGAAAAAAAAATACGATTTTCGAAAACAATTTTTTTACATTTGTATGGTGGGTACCTTTATTTTCAAGTACAAACATTTTGGGGCTTCCAAAAAATAACTATTTTTTTAACCACTGGCCTAGATTAAACTCATTGAATTTTTTTTTATTTCTGTGGGACAGTTTTTGAGAAAAATAATATTTATAAAATTTCGAAAAAAATCGTATGGGTAGGTACCGTTATTTTCGATATAAAAATGAAGAAAAAAACCTGTGGGGTGAAAATTCAAAACGATTTCCTTGTGACACGGGGGCATAATGCATGGGAAATATAGCTGTTTTTTATTTAATTACTTATAGTTGCTTATTGCATACTTTACTAGACATTTAAAGAAATTGTGGTATGAATATAATATAAATAAAGTTGTTTACTTTTGTTCCTACTTTTAAGTAAGTACAAGTATTGACCAAAAATTAAAATTTTTGCGAACTTCAAAAAAAATTGCCTCAATTTTTATTTTGAGGAACTTCTATTCTTGGGCCGTACGTTAATAATATTTGAATTATGGAAATTTTTTTATGAAAAGATATAGAAGAATTTATGGCACGAAAATAACACTTTGTTTTTTTTTTTTGTTATTTAAGAAAATAAATCCTTATTTTGTTATTCCACATGTTTCGGAGGGGGTTTGATCCCCCAAAACCCCCACCTGCGTTCGCCCCTGCATAGTATATTTTAAACACATCCTTGAGCTTACCGCAGTGAAACAAAAGATAGGACAACGAGCAAGTAAGGATGAGCTTTTAATTTGTTGAGAAATTTGTTGCGTGTTAACAGTGGGCTGTGATGGAATTAATTGATGATTACCAATGCCGATGTTACCCACATTCTGCCACAAAACTTTACTGCCAAAAGACGCATTGAGTCAACTAGAATACGTTTGTAGTTAAGCTGCTCGTATCTCAAAAACCACTTTGTTTTAATTGAAGGTGCGAGTTGAAGAGATGCAAAATTGCACTTGGTCATTGTGACAAAGAAGATAATACAAGTTATAGGGCCCATACACTACGCAAACACGTTTGTTCAAACGTGTGTTTGAGCAAACATATTACATACTCGACATCGCTACACACTACTCAAACAGTTTGCACAAACATTATTACAACAACAAAAGGCATTTGTTTGCTCAAACGGTTTGCGTAGTGTATGGGCCCTATTATTCTAATTGATGTTTCCTACTTATTCTTCAAGAAGAGGGTAGTCAATATTTTTGAAATCTCTGTAAAACATCGAGGTAAGAAGAAATTATAAAAATTGAACTTAGGATATAAGAGATCATGTCTCCAAAAATCAGGGGCCGATTACTGATAATAGAAAAGAACTTTGCTTTTAGTACTGACAAGAAACAAATCTAGCAAATCAACGAAGAGGTGTGCACAGAAAAGTGATTTTAAAGAGTGGTGTAGATACAGAATAACTTAAGTGACCATATTTTGCCAATAATAAAGCTCTCTGATATGATATGATATTGCTGTTAAAATCTCTACAATAATAAGGTTTCGGCAATGAATGGTACGTTTCTTATTGGGTTGATAAACAGTATCAATAAGAGTTTTAGTATCATTATTGGCAAGTTCTATATAAATATTCAATATAAGAGCTGGTGGTAGATACTTCACGAAGTTTACAAACAAAACCATCTCTTATATAAATTGCGACTCCACCACCGATACGTCCAACCCTGCCATGGAAAAAAATACGATACCCGCACTGAGTGTTCAAAACAAAAAAAATAAGGAAAAATTATAACGCATTGAATAAAATTGTTAAAATTGGCAGTTATTTTTCTGAACCTATTCATGTACCATCTGGAGTTCCTCAGGGAAGCCACATAGGACCATTGTTATTTCTTTTATTTATTAACGATTTACCTGAGATATTTAATCACTCACAATGTCTTCTGTACGCCGATGACTTAAAGCTTTATAGAAAAATTAACTCAATTCAGGACTGCTTACTTCTTCAAGACGATCTTTTAAGGCTTTCGCGTTGGTGTGGGTTGAATTATTTGCACTTAAATGTTGCTAAGTGTCAAGTTCTTACCTGTTTAAGAAAACATAACCTTATTTTTTACACCTATAGGTTATCTAATTTTCCTTTAGAAAGAGTGTCAAAAAAGAAAGATCTAGGGGTTATCCTTGATCAAAAGTTAACTTTTAATCCTCATATGGATCTAATTATCAACAAAGCTAACTCAATGTTAGGCTTTGTTAAAAGAAATACCCGTGAGTTTTCTGACATCTTTACACTAAAAACCCTGTACTTTTCATTAGTAAGGTCTATTCTGGAGTACTGTTCCGTAATCTGGAACCCTTTTTATATAACACACGCTGAAAGAATTGAGAGGGTGCAAAAAAACTTCACAAGGTATGTTATCTTTAAACTAAACTGGGAATGGTACAGTGATTTTCCCTGTTACAAAGCTAGGTGTTTGTTGATTAGTATTGACACTCTTTCACTCCGTCGGAAATATTTTTCTATTATGTTTATTCGTGACATGCTTTCTTTTCGAATAAAGTGTTCATTTCTATTAGAAAGATTGGGCTTTCATATCCCACCAAGAAACACTCGGGGTAACATCTTATTCCATGTAAATTTTCATCGAACTAATTATGGTTCCAATGAACCGATCTCACGTTGCATCAAGGAAGCAAACTCTGTGTGTTCGTATATTGATATATTGTATTCTTTAAGGGAAACCTTTAAGATTAATTTGTTATCAATCTTAGCTAATAATTTTTAATATCAACTACCTATTTATTTTCGATTGTATTTAAAAAAAAAAAAATATGTTATTATTATACATAGTATTAGAATATTGTTATCATAGTCTATAGGAGTTATTCTGTTTGCCCAAGTAAATAAATAAATAAACAAGTTGGCAAATTTAAGTAATTTCAGTTTCAGTTAAGCTGGCAGTGCCGCAGTTTCGTCTAGTTTGCGTTTGACATAAACATGAAGTATAAACAGATGCAAGTTGTTTACTTTTTTCAGCTTCAAGGCTGATTGTAAGATTTGTTGATTGTGGCTAATTAAACATTCGCGTAGCTGTATAGTACCAGAGGAATTAATAACGACGTGTTGTAAACAAAGCTCTTCCTTAGTTTCCTTGTGAAACAAAGCAATAGTTTTAAAAATATTGTTCCGTTCATACTTTATTTTAAATTTTATTATTATGCCAGTGTCTTTGGAACTGCCTTTCGGTTTGGCGCGAAAAACTTTGCGAGATTTGGTAGCTTTAATTTAACCGAAGAGCAAAGTGAATTGAAAATCAATGTGAAGTTTTCATTAATTGTGTGGAACTCCAAAAAGTATGGCATCGGTGCCTACCATATGCGGTTTTTCTGTTGAAAAAGTGATTTTTTTACAGCAGTCAGTTTAATTTCAGAAATTTCCGATTTATTGTCATTGATGAGCGTCTTGAAGACATCAAATATACAGTGTTAACGAACGGTGAGTGATGATTTGACAGTAGATATTTCAGATTTGAGTTGAATGGTTTCCGAGTTAGTGTTGATGAGTGCAGACTCAAAATTAAAAACATTTGTGTTTATTTGTTCAATAGTTCCGTTTAGTTCACTGATTTACGCATCAAGTCTTTTAGAGATATTTTCAGTCAATTTCATAGAGAATTTGGCTATTTCAATTGATAGAAGACTTATTGCAGACTCACTCTACTTACGTTGATACAAAATGTTTATTTTAAATGTTTAAAAAGATCGAATCAGACCAAAAACATAAATGTTAAAAAAAGACAGCTACAATGTAATACAGACATTTTATTATTATCGAAAGGTTTTAAAAACTTGACCAGTGAATCCATCAAATTTAAGTTAGTAATCATTAAATAATCTAATTAATAGCCTAATTAGTGGTTTTATTATAGTTCACATCACAGTTAAAAGTTTTTTTATGTAAACTCATAATTTTTCAGGTATGCAAATGTTTTTTTCATTCATGTTAACATAACATGGAGTACCAAATCGAGCACTCTAGTTCTAAGAAAAGTCATTAATTTTCAAGATGCATGTATAGTTTCAAAATGACAATAAAAAGACACTTCGAATGAAAAATCTTAGATTTTCTATTTTTCGCTTTGAATGTACATTAATCTATACCGCTCTAGCAAATTTTATCATTCTACAGTAATCGAAAGTGCTCCATATAAATTAAACATTTTCTCAGAAAGTGGGCGGATACCATGTCCATCATCATCATCATCATCATCGGCTCGACAACCGGGTTCCGGTCCTGGCCTCTTTCAACAAGTCTCTCCACCTATCCCGGTCTCTAGCCGACGCCATCCAGTTGCGCACCCCAAGGCTTCGGGCGTCCTGGTCTACGCCATCTCTCCAGCGCAAGCATGGTCTACCACGCTGTCGTCTACCATAGAATGTACCACAAAGAACTTTCCGAGCAGGTTCCTCTTCGCTCATGCGAGCTAGGTGCCCTGCCCACCGGAGTCTACCGAGCTTAATTTTTGTCATGATATCTGCTTCAAGGTAGATTGCGTACAGTTCATGATTGTACCGTCTCCGGAATCGTCCTTCCTCACATATGGGGCCAACAATTCTCCTTAAGACTTTTCTCTCGAACGCAGCTAAGAGGTCTTAGTGCCTTTTGCTAAGCACCCAAGTCTCGGATCCATATGTGAGTACTGGCAGGACCATGGTCCTGTACAGCAGCAGTTTTGAAGTTATGGTGAGATTTCTGGATTTGAAGAGCTTTGACAGACTATAGTAGGCTCTGTTGGATTTGAGAAGCCGCCCGCGTATTTCTTCTTCTATGTTGTTATCGGCTGCTACTATTGACCCAAGGTATTTAAAGGATTGCACCACTTCAAATTCGTGCTCCGCTACCTTGATTGTTTGACCAACTGTTCCTCTCGCATTCGACGCCACCATGTACTTTGTTTTACCTTCACTAATGTGCAGCCCCAGATTTTGTGCCGCCTGCTCGATCTGGATGAAGGAATCGTGTACAGCTTGTTCGGTTCTTCCGATGATGTCAATGTCGTCTGCGTAAGCCAGTAACTGGTTGGACCTGTTGACGATGGTCCCTCTTGTTGCCGTGCCAGAGTCACGGATTGCTTTCTCCAACGCCAGGTTGAAGAGGAGGCAGGCCAAACCGTCCCCTTGTCGGAGTCCATTAAAGATGTTGATTGGTCTGGATAGCAATCCGGCTATTTTTACTTGGCTTGTTACGTTGGTCATGGTCAACCTACATAGTCGTGTCAATTTATTTGGGATGCCGAATTCTCTCATGGCTTTGTAAAGTTCTACCCTGGCTATGCTATCATAGGCGGCCTTAAAGTCTATAAACAGATGGTATGTTGGGATGTTAAATTCTAGACATTTTTCCATCGCCTGCCTAAGGATAAAGATCTGATCAGTTGTTGATTTGCCTGGAATGAAACCACACTGATATTGCCCGATGACGGTTTTAGCGTATGAGGTTATCCGGTCTTGTAGGATAGAGGAGAGTATCTTATAGGCGGTACTCAACAACGTGATACCTCTATAATTGCTGCACGTTGTGACATCTCCCTTCTTATGTATGGGGCCTATTAAACCTTTTCGCCAGTCTTCTGGCATTTCTTCCTGCTCCCATACCTGTACTATAATATCATGAATTGCTTGACGTAAGGCTGGCCCGCCGTGATGGAATAATTCGGCTGGTATGCCATCGACTCCCGGGGCTTTGTTCTGTTTAAGCCGGCCTATAGCCTTCTCAACCTCTTCTATGCTTGGTGGCGGCAACATAGCGTATTCTTCTTGAAGTAGTGGAGCCTCCACTTCTGCAGTGAGCTGACCATTTAGCAATTCATTAAAGTACACTTCCCATCGCTCCACTATGCTTTCAGGATCGGTGATCAGATTTCCCTCTCCGTCCTTGCAGTCTGTGCAGCGTGGTGTGTACTGCGTCATGTTTCGGACGGATTGGTAGAACTTCCGCTCCTGGTGCGGACCTCGCTCTCGGCTGTTTTCTATTTCACAGATTAGGTTCTTCTCCCAGGCTGATTTCTTTTGTCTGTGAAGCCGTTTTTCTGTTCTTCTGAGCTCTTTATATTCCTCTTCGCGTGCCCGCGTTCTATGAGATTGTTGCATTGCTCGGTACGCAACATTCTTACGTTCAGTCGCTAGCTTGCATTCATCATCAAACCAGTCGTTCCGATTTTTACGACTGCTGCCTAAGATGGAGTTGGCAGTACTAATGACAGTATTTTTAAGACGTGTCCACTTTTCATTTACGTCCAGCATACTGGCTCCAGGACTTACTCTCCCTAAGTCAGGTGTTTCTAGGGCGAGTCCTAACGCATTACCAAAGGTGTTACTGGTGTTTTCATTGCGCAGGGCAGCCGTGTTGATTCGAACCTGATTGGCGGATGCAATGCGTCTTCGCAAGGCAATCCGCCCTCGGAAAACCATACCAACAAGATAGTGATCCGAGTCGATATTGGCACCTCGGTACGTTCGTACCGTCATCAAGTTCGAGTAGTGGCGACGGTCTATCAACACGTGGTCTATTTGGTTACGAGTGACTCCATCAGGTGATACCCAGGTGGCTTTGTAGATATCTTTACGCGGGAACCTGGTACTCGCAACGACCATGCTGCCAATTCTAAGACTCGAAGTCCATTGTCATTAGTGTTCTCATGCAAACTATGGGTGCCTGCGTAATTCCTGAATACCGGCTCCCGACCTATTTTTGCGTTCAAATCCCCAAGGATGATTTTAACATCATACCTTGGACAGGCATTGAGGGCCCTCTCGACTTGTTCGTAGTAAGTCTCTTTTTCTTCGTCTGAGGACTCCTCCGTAGGTCCGTGAACGTTAATGAGGATGATGTCCGTAAATTTGCCTCGAACGCGAAGGGTGCATAGCCTTTCGCTTATAGCGTTAAAGCCGATGATAGTAGACTTCATTTTTTCGCTGACTAGGAAGCCTACCCCGAGCACATGGTGTTTTGTATGACAGCTGTAGTATATGTCATATTCTTTCTTCTGTAAAACACCATTCCCTGTCCATCTGATTTCTTGAAGAGCTGTTATGTCAGCTTTATATTTTGACAGGGCATCGGCTAGCTGCTGAGCAGCTCGAGCTCTATAGAGCGATCGTACGTTCCATAAGAAAATTCGTAAATCGTTTTTCCGGATACCATGTCCCCTGAATTGAAAAACTCAATTTTTATGTTTGGTTTTTTATATGCAATTTGATTCCTACCGTTCTACAAAATTTCATTGTTCTACTGCAATCGGAAGTATGCCATATAATTTACATCAATTCTGAGGAAGTGGGCGGATACCAGGCTCCCTGAATGGAAAACCTCAAATTTTCGATTTTTTCCTCTGCTTGCATGACAAGACCTACCGTTGTGCAAATTTACAAGATTCTACGATGTCGGGAAGTCCTCCATAATTTTGATGATCTGTCAGTCAGTCAGTCAGTCAGTCAGTTACGGTTCTTGTGATTTTTTAGGCCTTATATATCAGGAGCCGCTTATGCTAGAAAATTGAAATTTGGTGAGGCGCCTGTGTCTGACTAGCTTAGCAAATGTTCGGAATTTTAAGTTTCTGACTTCATTGGTACTGAAGATAGGGAGGGTCAAAAATCGCCTAAGTTTGTTCCTGTAAAAAGGGTGTATTGCAAATTATTGTATTTTTACTACTTATTTCATAATTTGTTTTGTTGGGTTTTTGTTTTTGTTTTTGTTTTTGTTTTTGTTTTTGTTTTTGTTTTTGTTTTTGTTTTTGTTTTTGTTTTTGTTTTTGTTTTTGTTTTTGTTTTTGTTTTTGTTTTTGTTTTTGTTTTTTTTTTTTTTTAATTTATTAGTATTATTTTTTCAAAGTTTTTATTCTAATTTCATTGTATATTTCTTCGAAAATTTTCTAAATAAAACTTAAAAATAAAAAATTTAACCAACAAAATAATATAAAATTGAAGTTTTATAAAAAAAAAATATTCAAAAGAAATTAAATTTAGTTACATGGATTGTATCTTATAACCGGTTTCACTGTTCTTAAAGACCTGGTGACATAAGGCATATGTAGACCCTAAGGTGCTCGTTGAAGCTGGTTCAACATCACTTGTAGAAATTGTTGTTACTTTTGTCTTATCAGCTGTTTGATCGATCATGATATCTTTTTCTGGAACGATGTCTTATGCAAATGACTGTTGTTTCTACGATCCACTTGTACCATATACGAACGTGGTGTGTGAGCTGGTTTTACAACAGTTCCAGAGATCCAGTTTTGAATAGGTTGTTGAATACGGATTTTTCCACCGGGTTGCAAGGGTTGTTTTTGGTGACTTCCTTTATAGGCATAGAACTTGCTTCTGTTCCGGGCTTCAATGAGTTTGTGTTGAACGTTTTGTACAATGTACAACCTTCCTTCGGTTTAAGCGATTGTTTGCTGGATGGTATGGTTGTTCTAGTTCTTCGGCTCATCAAACGTTGATTGGGCGAAAACAAATCCTTGCTTCGAGGTGCGTTGCGGTAGTTGAGTAGCGCAGAGATACTGTTGCGGGACTTGTCACTTCCTTGGAAGACATTTTGACATTTTTGCATGGTATTCCAACATACTACCCATTATTCAAAAGTTTGCAACAAAGATAAAATATCATGTACAAAAAAACCTCTGAAATCCTAATCCTTGCAATAACTTTCGTAAAAAGGTAAAATCACTGATTAACCCCATTTCGAGAGTCAAAATTCAATTCTGAACTCCTTGCTCAACTGTCAATTATGTACATTTACTATGAGCCACCTGCTCAGTCCTTTGAATTTATGTGTCTGGCTTACCCGCACAAATTTCCTCACCATATTTAATTTATATTTGAAAAATACTGTTCAGATTTAAAACTTAAGAACCCACATTATAACCTATGCATTTCGCAATGCTAATAAATTTTAAATAGCTTTTTTCCTTATTTTTTCCAGAGAGTTTGCATTCACAACGTAGTGGGCTTGTATATCAAACTTTAGACATCAGGCTTACCTGAACAACAACGCTTTAATTTGATTGAAACGCATTAAACAGGTGAGTTTTATCATTAACCGTAATTCATATAAATGTATGTAGGTATACAACTTTACCCATATTCACAATCTCTAATTGACTCTAATTAGACATTTTGATTAAGCAGCGTGCCCCAATCAATAGCGAAGCAGCACCCCACTCCCAGTCGATGATATATGGCCAAGTTGTTTTTTTGAAAGTCAAAAGTGCACCTCCTTGTATATTGCACTCAATTGTCCGCCAGGTTTCATTTCGAATGGGAGTTACCACCAACATTGCAGCCTCGATCCCAAGATAATATAAAATTGCCATTAAAAGTTCCATACATACATGTATGTACTCGAATGTTCATATGCATTTGAGCAAAATCAAACGAAATGGAAAGGCTATATGTCCGACCGACCGTATGTCGACCAACTCTTACAGGTGACCGAAAATTTATTATTTGGTTTTCCCGAAAAAAACCAATTCTACGCCATTCCTAAACGGGGATCAGCATTTTGCCACCAATACTACAATACCGACAGATAATAAAAACGTTTTAATCTTGAAACTACAACTCTTCACTTGCGGCTTAGCTAAGACAAACAAAGCCCCCATAAATCTGGCCACCATCCAGTCTTCATATCTGATTCAAAAAAATGTATCTCTCGAGACTCTAATAATGAACTTTAATCCATTGATAGGGTTTGAATAGGTATACAAAAGCCACCAACACCGTTGGCACTCAGCGAAAAAAGGCATACGTGAGCGGCTAAGTGCGCTCAGAACGGGTGTGTCGTTGTTGGCCAAAAATGCACATTTCATGCCCGTTGAACCGTAAATCGAATAAGATTCAGTACACTGAACCTGGGTTCTTCGTCTTATTAGACTCTTGAGGTGTAAGAGCATTGGAATTTCCTATAGCATTGTATTGTTCGGTGTTGGCAGTGGCTAACGGAAAGCGTGCAGATCTTTTCTGCGATTGCAGGGATTTCTTTGTTTTCGGGTGCAACTTTTGTTTTTGGTCCTTTCGTAAGCTGTGCGCACGCTTAAAGGTTAAGTGGTGGGAAAATGGCGATCTTTTTTACGAAAAATAAAAATAAACTGACACTTCTCACCGACAGGTACTTGCACCTACGCGTATTTTGGGCCCGCATGCAGTTTGATTGATTGCAGCTAGGATTAAATGTGAGGTAATTTACGTATAGCATGACAGCAACTACGACGATGACGACGAGACGTCGCATGCCACGAGTGTCAACTGCACAACTTTACTTGACAGGCGGACATGTTGAATTTGTTTTTTCGATTAGACGAAAGGTGCACCTAAAGTCAAAGAAGTTTTTTTTTCTTCGTAGAACGGTTGCAAGGAGTGTGGTAATTGTAAAGACAAATATACAAGAAATGTGTAGGCCTCTTGTCAACAGGCTTAGATTTTTTTGGGGTCAAGTTAGTAATTGGCTGGCAGGAGTCAGATTTAACACAAGTTACCACTAAATCACACTTCCATTATTTGAAATGCAACACGTTCTGGTTTTTGTCAAGGCTAGTTTCAGACAGCAGGAGCTTTAAAAAGGTGTTGGTTTGGTAGTTGATGTAGGAAAACAAAATTCTGATTCATTTGCATTGGATTATAGACCAAAAATGCTACCCAAGGGAATTTTTGTTTTTTGAAAGTTGAATCTTGAATAAGACCTTTTTCTTCTGCACACCAAGTGTTAGTGTTTTGACATCGGCGTGTTGTAAAGATACTCCAGAAAATCATTAAGTGAATTGATTATAAAGGGTGTTCTTTTCCTTTCTAATTGCTGTTTTTTGACAATTTGAGAATTTTTTTTTAAATCTTGAATCTGAGATCTTGCCTTCATAAGCTTAGCTTCCGTTAAGTTTCACAAGTCCGATTAAGTGCGGTTCCAAAACATACATATATCATTTGTTCTACCTCATTGACAGAAGTCCAAAGCTTATTGAATTACGCGATTCATTCTTATGAAACGATTTGCAGTCACAACTTAGTTGAATAATTTTAAAACCAAAACTTTTATTGGTCATTAATCTTCTTACAAAGTGTATTATCTAAGACTCAGTATGGACTTATAAAGGTAAAACTATTAATCTTACAGTTTTATCACGCCTGGCGCACTGTTTTTTACACAGAAACATCTTTCTGTCAAATTATAAAACATCTGCCTATACTTTGAATGACAGCTCGATGAGGTTTTTATCTCCTCGTTTCATCTTTCAGTCTTTCTTTGAATTTTTATCAGCTGGCTTATAGAAACTGATGGAAAGTGGAAAGTGTTATTGTGTAGTCAATTTGCTTTGCCACAGTTGTTATAAAGCTCATGAAATCGATGCATATCATGCATATAAAATCAATTACTTTCGTATGTATTTTTTAAATTCAATTTTACACAATATAATGAATGTTTGCGATACGCTTATGAATAGTTTAAGAATTTGTATTTTCTCTGGGAGGGTTATTATTATTCTTGCACAGTAAGATGGAATGGGGCAAAATTGTATACCTATTATTAAGGGCTTAGCATTTTACTAGTTGAATGAATGAATTGTATTGGGGGTTATTACACTGCGAACTGTAGATCTATTGTGCTCCCTCTTAAAAATGATAAGCTGGCTCATACTACAGTTCCTCATCCAAACCTATTGCTTTTAGGAATTTTAGTATTTAGACAGGTTGCTCCCTTCCACCTGGTACCGTCCCAGATGGGTTTTCCTTTGGTGCATGATTGGACAACACTTTCCCAGTATGTGTTCCGGTGTTTCCTCATGCATGTTGCAGAATCTGCAAGTGGAAGTGTTTACCACACCATGTAGATTAAGGTGTCTTCTAAGTTTGCAGTGTCCTGTTATACATGTTATACATGTTATTATTCTTAGATTATTCCTACTTAGGTTGATACGGTTTTCGAAACGTTGGCGGTTGTAGTTGCCCAGTAGTAATTTCACCTGTTTCAGCCTAGGGAGTTCATTCCAGTTTTTGAATCTGTTTGCCTCCTCTTCTTGTTTAATTTTGGTTTTGATGTCTCTGCCTTTTCGTTTCCAGGAACACCAACGTGACCAGGTACCCAGTAAAGTGTGACCCTGTTCTGTTTAACTAGTTCATTTAGTCTGCTTATTCACTCCCACACTAGCTTAGAGCTGATGGTGGATGAGTTTAGTGCCTTGAGTGCTGCTTGACTATCTGACATAATGGCAATGTTCTTGTTACGATAATTCTTTTCGAGATTGCGATCCACGTATTTCCCTATGGCGTTTACCTCCACTTGGAAGATGCTGTTGGACTACCCCATCGGTATGGAAAGTTTGGTTTTTGGCCCAAAGATTCTTGCACCAGTCTCTTCGCTTGTTCTCGATCCATCAGTGACCATTTGATGGTACTTGTTTCGAGTGTGTAGTTTGTGTCCTCTCCTACCCAGTCTACCTTGTTACTGAGCTGTGTAAGAAAGTTTTTCTCGAAATTATGTTTTTTGATCATTCCATCTCTTGGGATGTCAATAAGGTTTGTTATTGTGGACCTGTCAATTAGGTCCCTTTCTCTGAGACCAATAATTTTGCCTGTCCCAGTTCCTTCCTTTGAGAACCTCATGATACCTCCCACTCCAGCACTTCTAATGACCTCGTGTAGAGGGGATAGATTGAGGATAACCTTCATAGCTGCGGTAGGGTAGGTTCTCATTGCTTCCGTAATACAGATACATGCGAGCCTTTGGACTTTTTCTAGGGTTTTCCTAGTTGTTGTTAATTCGGTTTTCTTGCGCCATGCAACCACACCATAGGTAATGATGGGTCTTACCATCATAGTGTACATCCACCTGAGGATGCTAGTTAGCAATTTGTTAAAATTTTAGTAATTTACTATTACTTCGAAAATTTTAAACCTTTTATTTCGTTTTACTCACTAGTAAAATACTTATTCCCTTTTATTAAAAACGATGCATCTGAACACGTTTAAATCATGACAGTTCGTGAAAATTTACAAAACAAACAAAACTAAATCTGGGGAACGGATCTAATAATTTGAAATGTCGGAAACTCAAAAGTCAACGGGACAACCTACAGTTTATTTTGTTATTTGTTTATTTGTGAAAACATTTTTCAAAATGTTTTTTATTATTTTCCCTGCTGTGAGCTGGACCTTTCCATGTAATGCTCTTATATAAAATTAATTGGTGTACAAATGTAGATATATCCTTTGTGTTCAATTAGGAAGTAAACGACGAGCATCAGCCTCATGGATATTTCTCCCATAGAAGTGTAATGTAAATAGTGGGTACTTGAAATTCTGTTGAAATCGAAAGCCCACGTCTTGTAATTCGGTTTTGGATGGTTAGGATTTCAACCAAAAAAATCAACTGATATCTAGTCAAACCTATACCTCGAGTGAAATTCTCCATCGTCCAGGCCTTGAGTTTGAGGTAGGGAATTCCACAATCGAACCGCATGTACGAAAAATTGACGGCTCAGGACAAGGTATAGCAATAACGTACTGGTATCAGATCGCAACTTTGAGTGGAGCTTGGAAAAAGGATTTTACTATAAAGGTAGATATGGTGGTTGTCGTGTTTGCACGACATTGTGGAGCAGTATTAAGGTTCTAAACCAAAAAAAGATCATCAAGACAGAAGCCGTGTGTATATCTTGCATATGAAATATGATCATATCTCAGCAGAACAAAAATATAACTTGTCACAATATTTCAGTTAACATTAAGTTTTCTTCTGTCCTTGGCATCACAACTACTAAAAGGTTCACACCCAAATAATAAAAGCGGTATAAGCAGCAACTTATCAAAAATCATTTTTGTTTTGAATGAAGCAATTCTTTGGGTGGTCCGTAATAAACGTAAACCACCGTATATTCTACCTATGACAAGTTTGAAAAGTTTGATTTGTCCAAGTGGAATTCTACTCAAAAATTCTTGGCGGAGTCAACAAATTGAAAAGGTTTGTTAATGAGTTGTATTTGAGAAAAAAAGATATGTCTGTACAGTCTTTTGAAATGACAAGGCATTTTGACTTAGTTGGATTTGAACAAAGACCGTTTGATTGCAACTACACCAAGATATTACTTAGATCTTCGTTTATCTCCCAAATACCATTTTCAATTACACCCAGTAGACAACTATACATAATCTGTACATTATCTACATATGTATGTACATATGTTTGAAAGAGTTAAAACGTAATAACGTGAGCTCATTAACATCCATAGTAAAAAGTAATGGACCAACAATAGAACCTTGAAGAACACTCCGGTTAGCCGAAAAAAATTTGAAGTTTGATTGTTAGCAACTACTGATATGGTATCTAAAACTAAGTTCACGAAAAAATGAATCACAGTGATGATGACGAGAATTGAAATTCATTCCTTAATTTGCATCTTGAGATTCATAAATTATAATAGTTGACAGTGTCGAAGGTTTTGGAAAAATCCATGATAGTGAGAAAAGTGACATAGTCCATATCTACCCTGTCTCTTATTTCTTCCACCACGTTTATAGGGGCAGTTGTACAGCTATGCTTGAGATGGAAACCGAATTGATTCTCATATAGCATCTCATTTCGTCTAAAATATATTGGAGCATTTGTGTGTTCATAGTTTTTTCCAAAGCTTTAGATAAAAAAGAGGCTGGGTGCGACCCACACTGATAACTTTACATTTGTGGTCTTGAAAACTTTATATTTAGTTTTTTTTCAAATAACCAAATTTTCAGCGAAACAAACTTTAGCTGTAAAATTCAAACAAACATTATTTTAAGATGTTTTCTCATTAAAATAATGTTGCCCCCTGAAATTTGTATTATCCGCCAAAAAAATTATGATAAGCGACATTAATAAAGATGTATCTCCTATATATGCATATGATATAATAAGGGATTTACTGTATACGAAAAATGAACATATTGGAAATAGATTCAAAATATTTTTTTTTTGCACTTAGCCCACAATATCGGCGTTTCGTTCCGGCGATGTTACATGGACTCTTCAGTTGACTGTGAGGGCTTTGTCAACATGCAATTTTTGTTAAATTCAGTTCATCTGACATCGATTTTTCGATAAAAATCCAATGCGAACTATATCCAACCAAGATTAAAATTCTAATCATTCACTCTGGAAGATTTTGCCTGTAGCCTGGCATTTTTTTTTATATGAAGGTTCTTATAATACTCGTACAAACTCTTTATACAAGTACTACTGAAATAAATCAGCCGGGTAGAAGAATTATTACTACTAGCCGACCCAGCTCTCGAAATTCGAGTGCCAATTTATTTATTTAATTCATTATCATTCAATAAAAGACAGAGAATTCATGATTTGTTTTAAATTGTTGAATGCAATGAGAAGTACCTACTAAGAACTCACTCCTGGAGTCCAAAGGAAAACTGTTAATGGTAAACAAACTTTCAAACCTACATATATGTACACATTTTTGACACATTGACAATTTTCGTTTCGATTCTTTCATGAAAAAATGATAAGTGAAATTTAAAAAAAAATTCACATGTATGTAACACAAAATTCACAGGTTGACGTCACTGCAACGACGTGGGTTCGAGTCCAATATTATGGCCATAACAACAGCTAAAGGACAATGACATGAAAGAATCGAAACGAAAATTGTTAATGTGTCAAAAATGTGTACATATAGGTTTGAAAGTTTGTTTACCATTAACAGTTTTCCTTTGGACTCCAGGAGTGAGTTCTTAGTAGGTACTTCTCATTGCATTCAACAATTTAAAACAAATCCTGAATTCTCTGTCTTTTATTGAATGATAATGAATTAAATAAATAAATTGGCACTTGAATTTCGAGAGCTGGATCGGCTAGTTTTATGTAATATGCAAAGTGTTCGACAGTGCAAAAACAAAAATGAGCCACAGTGTGTAAATGCGTGTCTCAAGAATATTCTGCACATCTCCGTAACTGTGGCTTTCCAACCATATAAAATTTATCGAAATCGGTTAAATACTTTTGGAGAAAAGTGTACCACAAAAAACATGTTTGCCGTTTTATTATATGATTATTGGACTCGCTGAATTATTGATTCAAAATAGTTTTTTTTTTGCCGAAACTCCAATTTTTGTGGACTTCAATTTAAAGAAATAAGATTGATTACAAAATAGTATACTGTACCATTGCTGTCTCTATAACATTCCATATTTACATAAGATATAATTCATTTACAGAAACATGTTCCTTACTTTGAATATATTTTTTGGTGAGTGGGTTACGGTTTAGTCTAGTCCAAATGCGGAGCTTCTTTCAAAATGCTTCATCTTCTTTTTTGCTGTAGTTGAAAGAGTAAACCAGGTCAGAAAGAGTCGAATAAGTTGTTTGTAGATTTAGTCCACTTCGCCGCTTGAGTAGCGGGTGGACTAACTGGAAAGAAAAGTTTGCTCTCTTCAAGATCAAGTCTACATACAGTGGTGGACACAAATTTAGCACACTGAGATGGGTACTACCATATTTTTAATTTTCTCTCTTATTTTGTTCCAAGCAACGGTACATTTTGAACTAATATATATGGCAACAAATAAGAGAAAACAAAACTGTACATTTTCATATGGAATCCAACTACATAGTGAAAAAATCGTCGATAGTTTGTCATTTGCACTGTTTTTGGTTGGACATCAATTTAGCACGTGTTCAAATTTTGTTTATTTTTTTTTAATTTGTGGGTTTTTAAGAGAAAATTATTTTTGAGGTAATTTTATATCTTCTTAATGTTGTATATTCAAATAAAATTAAAAAAAAAAACATAAAATAGTCATGGAAAAAGGGCAATGGTGTTCTGAGGACAAAAGGAGTCTTATCATTAAGATGAAGCCAAAGAGTCGCACAGTAACGGAGATTTCTGAGCTGCTAGAATGTTCCAGGAAGATGGTCTACAATGCTCTTAGACATTTTGAAAAGTATGGAGTGGCAAAACATGTAAAGCAAGCCCCTCGCACACGAAAGATAACAAAGAGGGAAGATAAAGTCATTTGCATGTTATCAACCAAGGATCCATTTAAGACCTCTAGTGCCATTTGAAATATATTAATGGAGAACTGCAATGTCAATGTATCCTCAAGAACCGTGAGACGACGCCTAAATGAAAAAAAATTTGAGAGGGTGCATTGCACAAAGAAAACCATTTTTTTCGGAAAAAAATTTTAAGGCTTGAATAGAGTTTGCCAAATTACATCTAGACAAACCACTAAATTTCTGAAAAAATGTACCTTGGAGCAATGAATCAAAGTTCTGATGATTCGGATAAGATGGAAAAAAATATGTGTGGCGTCCACAAAACAAGGAACATGATCCAAAATACACCATTAAGACGGTGAAGCACGGTGGTGGAATCGTGATGATCTGGGCTGCCTTTTCTTGGCACAGTGTTGGTCCAATAGTAAAGATATAGACTCCAAAATGGACCAGCATTTGTACAAAGATATTATCTTGAACCATATGATACCATATGCCAAAGATAATTTGCCGGTTTTATAGCACTTCATGCACGACAATGACCCTAAGCACAGTTCAAAACTTGTGAAAAGTGCCTTAGAGGTCAATAGAGTGAATGTTTTAAAGTGGGCTGCACAATCACCCGGTCTGAACCAGATCGAAAATTTGTGGAACGACGTTAAGCAACACACTGAAAAACAAAAACCGAAAAATTTAACAGATTTGTGGCAAGAGATACAGTATGCTTGGTATTCAATACCTAAGCAACGCTGTGAGGCCTTAGTCGAGAGCTTGCCAAGAATACTCAATTCAGTATTAAAGAACAAAGGGTTTCCAACAAAATATTAAAGAAAATATAGTTTTAGTAACGGTAAGTAACATAACTAAGCAATTTTATTGAAATGTGCTAAATTCATGTCCAGACAAAAAAGTATGTTTTCTGTTATTTTTTTCATTTTTTTCTTTCAGATATAAAAAATATAAGATTGTAGTTTGGAAAAATATACTTATATGCGTAAATAATGTAAATAACATAAAAATAAAAATATTGAAATAGAAACAAATTTTGTAAATATAGTTTAATTTTTGCTTTTATTAATGTGCTAAATTCTTGTCCACCACTGTATATGCTACTTGTATTTCAGCTTATTTGCAAGAGTTGATTCCATTGGTTTGAATGCTACTTCAATGTTGTCTAGAAACGCTCGCCTTCGAATGACAGTCGCAGGAGTTCGGAAGCAAATGAGTTCATTCTTTTTTGCTCTTCATATCCCGTTTTCTTTTGAGATATTATACCCATAGATTTTGAATGTGCTCCTTCACTCTGCTGATATCAATTTTTGGTGAAAAAGCTGTGGCTTATGTGATGGAGTCGTCTTAATAAAGCTTCAACTTTGTTCCTGGTATACATGTTTAACAGCAGTGGTCCAAATTTTGATCCTTGAGGTAATTCAGCAAGGTCCGGGATCAGTAACTTTTTCAGAAAAAGTGGAAACTTCAGTCAGTAGCGGCTCGATGAGGATTTTTTTCTTTATGAATCTTTTCACGATCTCACGTCTTTGAGTACTTTTATATTTTGCTATAATGCATTCTCATTTGAGTTTTTGCAGAAGATAACAAAATTTGATGGTAATTTTGTATAATTTGATGAATAACTCATAACTTTGCGGTTTTTCTTCGCTAAAGGATTTTTTTTTTTTCAAATATACAGTTGAAAGAGAATACTCATTTTTTACTCATTTCATTTAAATGACTCAATGAATCAAAAAACGGACTTTGATCCAAAAATCCAAATTTAATAGTCTTCTTTGTCCAACTAATCTGTGTAGATACAAAAAATTATTAAGGGATATATTTGATTTGTCGTTACCCGTTTCTAAAAAGCTTCCATTTTATGGAAAATTTTCAGTCATCCATTAAAAAATAAATTAGAGGCCATCATAGAAGGTCTAAACCTAGTGACTCATAGCTCTCAAAAATTTTTGTGTGCAAGTAAGCTGAAATGGAGGAGATTTACAATTTTCCTGAAAAACCCTTCATTCATCTGTTATCTCTTGATATTTCGTCAGTTGTGCAACTATTAAATATGAAATTATAAAAACTGACTTTATTATTATTGTCATGCCATGTTTCATCAATATTTAATTATTTAAATCTCAACACATCAAACAAAAAAATAATCATAAATCCCCTCGTCACACATTCCATATTATAATAATAACACATATTGTTTGAGATAAACCAAAATTACCCAAGTATTACCCACAGTCAATTGTTCCAGCTGCGCTAGATGAACCCCAGCCGAGCAAATGACAGCTTGAAACTCTTCCAAACAACAGACAGACGACAACGACAACCACGAGACAGCAACGAACGGCTTCCCCATTCTCACTATTTGCAATTGTAGGTGTCAACTAAAAGTTAAATAATCGAGAATTAATGCAAAATGCAAAATAGCTTGAGGACCAAACTATGTGTATATCTTCAAACCTGCCAAACGCCTCCTTCTTGTGCCAAAGTATCTGACGGATTAACGTGCACAATGGTTATGGTATTCCATCGAGCGTGGAGCAGTAAACTATAAGATTGCCGTGCTGAGACTCCTATTTTTCGCGGCAATTACGGAACGTGGGTGAACTGCCATCACACTGCAGCAGTGAATGAATAGTAATTTAATGGAATGCAGAAGGTAGATTGACGGATTTAATGACCAGATATACATAGAAGTAAAAAGTTGTATTTTTTGAGGTTTTTTTTCGCTTTAAATTTTATTTTGACTAAAAGACTTCTCGAGTGTTAAGATGTAAAAAAAAATAAAACTTACATTCTGCCTAAGACCAACAAGCCCTCATGAAGCGTTCATTGAAATTTGTGAATTGATTCAATTAACGATTCACTTTTGGCATTCAACCGCCAAAAATATTCTTTCTTTTGTGCTGAATACATTAATTTTCAGCTTTATAAGAATTATGTTTCATCAAAATGGATGCACATTCTTGAGCTGACTTTCGAAAATTATCGTTTTAACACATACTACCTACGTAATTAAATTGCTCAATAAGATAATTTAAATTCCCTTTTATTAAAAATACAAACATGTACCATCTGACTTAAGACATTTTTGAAGAAATAATAATGTCAAAGTCAAAGTTCAGTTTGGATAAAGTCAAGTTATATAAAGTGTGCCCTCATTCATCTGTCACGTTTTCTAAAGCAATCAACCATATGAGTTTTCAAGGTTCAATAATATGTATCGTCAAAGAAATGAGAAAATTGAAACATACATGCTAATTGTTACTATTCATCTGACATTACGAGTACTTGTAGATGTACTCTGTAGATGTACTCTGTAGATGTTCACATGAGGGAATAGTTATTATGAAACGTCATGAAGATAGCGGGTGACCGTGACATGCTAGAAAAAAGGTCTTCATAAGTCAGAAAATATCATTTATTATAAATGCAATATTCAATTGATTGAAATAATGTTAAGATTTAAATATACATACATTGGATGTGCACGCTAATTAAATACGTACATACATATATATGTACTCGTATGTACCTACATAAACACTTAAAGTGTGTATTATGGATATGAAGAAGAATTGGCATTAAGCTTCGAATGAGTATGATTGTAAAAGACCAAGACTACTCGAAATAAGGAATTTTCGAAGACCTACATATACCCGTATGTATGTATGTATGTGCATTTTTGTAGGCGGCTACTGGAAATTAGAGAAAAAAAGATGTCAGCTTGCAGATGTATTTCTTGAAAAATGTATCTCTTTGATATTTTGGTGTTTTACCTACACTGGATTTAAACACAGAAGAATATTTTTAATACCCACGAAATTGGTTTCATTTGACATATGTATATCTTTTTATGACATTATTCCGGCAATGGCGGATGTGTCATATATAATGTAATTATGAGGCCCAATGTTCATAAGCTCCTTGTAGTATCACGCTGTCATATATTTCGGTAATAACTCGTCGAATGTTGTCTTTCAAATTCAATTAATTCAAGTTTACTTACTTAACCGGCTTCCGATATTTAATGGGTTTCTGCTTGAGAAGCTTTCCATCCTCTGTGATCCCGTGCACGCTGCTTTCAGTAATCTAGGCTAAGCGCTCTGGCATCCACCATGGCTTGGTTTTTAAATCGGAGCTTCGGTCTTCCTTATTGCCGTGAACCTGTGGGCTGGGATTCGGGCGGTTATATCTTCTCCTCGATTCGCCGCCTACACCTATACCTGTCAAAGAATTTATCTTTGAAAGAGCTCAGTATCATCTCTTCTTTTTCGAAAAGAAGGACTGGTAGTATAAGGGTTTTTTTAGAACATGTACTTCGCATTATGAGTGAGGAGTTTTGAACCAATTTGTTTTGCTAAGCCGAAGTAAAAGCGATTTGCTAGGGTAATTTTTCGTCGGTGCTCCGCTAAGGTTACGTTCGTTGTGTTAATATTAACTGCGAGATAAATACGTACTGCATATTTTCCAATATCACGCAACACAGTTTGATCAGTTTTCTCGGGATTCCAAGTTCGGCCCTAGCCATATAGAACTCCTGACGATGAATGGTACTCGTATCATATGAAGCTTTGAATTCGATAAATGGATGGTGATTTTTTTTTTGTAACTAGCCAGAGACACAGTGTGAGCATTAAGAAAAAAGGGAGGGGTTAGAAAGGAGGTGTTGGTGTACATTGGTTTACATTGCAATTACAGGGAAAGACGGAGCGTGTTAAGAAATTCCACATTCGCGTAGTACGGCTAAACAACTAATCCTTGTACTTCACAGTACGGCCGAAGTTGGGCTCAAGGGTAAATTGATGGGCACTCCTAGAATTGCGAGTATTATGGTTGAAGAAATGCAGTTTTCCAACCAACTCGGAACGAGCCCAGAAGAATAGGACAGATGGAAAGAAGAACACCTCTTCAGAATAATACCGGGGATATCGTCCGGACCCAGCGGATGTATGTACTCGTATGTTGAGATCTTTTAGGACGCTTGCCACGGTATGAGTACGAAAAAAGATTTGTCCCATAGAATCATTAACGCGCTCAAGAATTGGAGGAGTCATGACACTATATCAGTTAGCTTTCTGAATAAAGCTTACAAAAGGAGTGTCATTGACAAAAAGCGTGGGAACCGAGCAAGAGGAAGATTTCTTCATATTTTTTACAAATGCCCGAAAATTCTTACTGCACTTTGGGACATTGCCTTGATTGTTGGTCATGTAAAAATTTGGTCAGTCGAATATGGGCCTTGCAGGCATTCCTGGTTCAAACAACTTTTTTCGGTTTTCCTTAGTTGGGTTGGCTTTAAAACAAAGGAAGTTTACCTCGTTTTCCTTGATAACCTCTTTGCAGCTCAAATCAAACCATGACTTAGCCTTGGGTCTGATACTTTTAACTCTATTCGGGGTAAAAGTTATCGTTCCCAAAAGAATCGTTTTAGTTATCATATCTGCGCTGGAGACTACGTCTCTACCGAGGAAGCATAGTGAACAGTTAAAGATCCTGAAAAAAAATTATTTAAACCGTTCCAACTGGCTTTCTTGTATTGATATACGGTTCTTCTAGGAGCTCCTTCTATGACTGAATTTGTTTGACACGAGAAATTTGTAGATATAAGACTATGGTCAGATATGCCTAGAGGCGTCAATACACTAATTGCGTATCTATCAGGGTCAGAGGTAAGAAACAAGTCAAGAGTATTTTCTGCTCAGCATTTAACGTATGATATTCGAGTGGGCTGAGTAAGATGGTTAAATTCAGCTAAAATCTCAACATACATTCCTACGGGTGTTGTCTGGCCAGAAAAGAGAAGCCAAGAAGAATTGCCAACATTGAAATCGCCCGTAATAACGATTTCAGTTTGAGAATATAAAGAACAATTCTTTGGATGAAGTCGGACAGAGCATCAAATTCGTGAGAAATTGAAACTCTATCAAGATTTGGTCTTCGGTGAAGAAAACAATGATATGCCCACGAATATTACAACAATCAACTCATCAATTACCAGACATTGCAATATAATAAAAAAAACTAAAACCGAAAAAAAAAAAAACGAAATCTAAGAATGAGTCTTGCCTTGAAATTCGTTGGTCTTTTCAGGATTCGTATCAATTTGAATATTTGTTCTTTGGTCTATCTGTCGGACCGGGAGCTATACTGGTACTTGCCGACTAAATTATTACAGAACGGCTTAAGATGTTCACATAGCACATTGGATAGAATCTTATGTGACATTTTTCAGAGATATGCCTTGATAGTTCTTGCAAGACATAGGATCACCTTTTTATAGATGGGGCACATAGAGGTGATGGTTCAGTTATCGGGCATACTTCCTTACACCCATATGTGGTTGATGGTTTGATGCATGCATGTATCACAACATCACCTCCATACTTGAAGAGCTCTGCAGGTAAATCATGAGATCCTGCGACCTTGTTGTTCTTGAGCTTATTTATAGGTAGCCTTGCGGTGGTACGGATTCGAGTGGTTCATTTTTCAATTTGTCTTCGTAGATCCGGCGGAATTCGCGCGATAGCCTTTGTAACCTTCACCTTACATACATTGCTCGATTGTGGTTTGTTTGCATAGACCTGAAACTTCATGAAACCCAATCGGCCACTCAGTCAGTCAAATCAAATATTATTGTTTACAGTAATTTTTATTTATTTGAAACTGTATTTCATTACAGGTTGAAATAATAAATATTATTTTAATACAAATAATATACATTTCAACATTGGTGCTTTAATTAAGCAGATTCATTGCATCCGGTTCTTATTTTTTTTTTGCAATATTTTCCCTGTAAACTTTATTGAGAAAAAAATAGGACATTGGGACTGGTATACTTTTTTCTGAATCTTTGCTTGTCCTAGCTTTTTTAATAGATGTTGGCAATCCTACTGTAACACGCTTCAGCATAAGAGCAGCATCCCGCTTACCTTTCTTCCATAAGGCAGTCTGAGTCGCACGAGAAAGTTGATCCAACGAATTACCAGCAACTATATTTTTCACTTTTTTTTCGCTGGCCTTCCAGCTTTTAAGGTTCCAGGTTGTGTATCATAAGTCTCACTAATAGAAAAACTCATAATTTGTTCAAGCCATGTTTGTTTGCTTCCAAAAATCTCGCCTTGTTATTTGTAACGGTTTTATAAATTTTGCTAAACCCATCCACCTTAAGATGAGCCCAGGATTCTCATATTAAGTATAGTGGAAGGGGTGTCTGATCGGCGAAAACAAATGCAGGCATGGTAGCTTGAAGCACATGCATAGCTCGTCGTTGGGGTGGGGTCTTTTGCCTGCCTCACAGACTACCGTACTTTATTACCATGCCTGACTACTAATGGGTTAAAAAAAAAATATAAATTGGGATATTTGATGGGAATGCTACAAAAAAAGGGATTACAAATACAAGAAAACTTATAGGGACTATTGTTCCGAACCTATCAAAAAAAAAACAACCTATCTACAAGACCCTGGTACCTAAGATGTACTGGTACCATACTTATTCCCTCCCCTTTACCGAATGTGATCACATAAGGTACCTTGGTTACCATTTTTGGGTATACTTATGATAACCCCTGTATCAATAAGGTTGTTGCTCAGCAACCCTTTTACCATTCCTTCATCCTCATATCTCTCTTCCTTCTAGACCTAATCGCACCTTAAAAAAAATATCTAAGCTTTCATAGTTGATGTACATATGTCAATGATCATCGAGCAAAATCAAATGAAAAGTGTGTCATTGACGATTTACTTTTTGACGCTTCTGTTAACAAGCCCCAGATGAAATAAAAAAAAACTGTCATTCAAAAAAAAAATGCATTCTCTTATTTATTAGAACAAACTCTCAAAGCATATAATTAAAAAAAAATAAATAAGTAAATAATGTTAAGAATAGATTTAAATAAATTCAAGGTAACTTAAGAGAACCTTCAAGCAAAACAAACAAAAAAGAGGATACTCTCCTATAAAAAAAATAAGTAAAAAGGAAAGGAAAGCATACAAATGCAATATTTAAAGAAATGAAATCAAATTACAATTATTTCAATTATATCAAATATACAAAATATCGAAATACATTCGCAAATAAAAAAAAAGTAATATTTTTCTCTCAAAAATGACTAGCAACCATGTTTATTCTGACTGAACTCATATTACCGATAAAGTAGCGAGTAACGATTTACGATATACAAGGAGAAATGTAAAAATAGAAATAAAAAAATAACAAATAAAAATAAACTCACTCACGCGATGTCTCTTTAATGTGTCTCCTTGTTTAGTAAAAAAAAAATAATAGAAGATACCAAAAAGCAAAAACAAACAAAAAAACAACAATTCAAAAATATCAATATCGTAATAAATCAAAAGACTTACATATTTCCAATGAAGATGTATGTGGACACACAGCTTCAGTTGTTATACCTACCTGTTAAAACAACTTATAAAAAAAATGTAAATGAAGTTTTCTTTTTGCTTTAAAGCTTCTGAATTTTCACTTGAGACACTTTTTTGTTTGGCTAGATTTAAGAGAGATATGATATGATGCTAGTATTAGGTAGTGATTATTTCAATTTTTTTTTTCTTTCAGATTTCTACCTTTAAATATATTTTATTTTATTTTTAAGTTTTATTTTACATTAGAAGTTATAAGAAAAATAAAAAAAAATAATGGGACAAATTTAATTAAAAATAAAAAAAAAATTAAGCGACATTAATAAAAAAAAAGAAAACTGTAAAATTTATTAATGAAGTAAAAAAAAATTAAAAAAGCGATATTTAAAAAAATTTATATTAGAACTAAACACCAGGTGAAATGATGAATGTTGAATGTTGGGTTTTACGGAAAACTGAGGAAGCAGGAGACTTTTGGCCACTGGGTACTCCGCTGGCATCAAACGAGGTTAGGCTTATGCAACCCCAAATAATATCGTTTTATCAGCTTCGAAACACTTAAACCAATTTTTTTCTGTTTAACCTAGTTTTTTTTTTCCATTTTTTTTTTATCATCAAATTGATTGACACAGAAATAAATTTGAATTTGTCTTTACGTTAAGATCTTTCTTTTGTGCATGTAAGATCGAAATTTCACGGCTAACCTTATCACATTTTTTTTTGTAAATTGAGTTAGTAATAGAGACAAATTAACCGAATAATCTTACATCGCTATTTCTATTTTTTTGTGCGCGTTTAAAACACTTATTTTGTTTTTATTAGGATTAAAAGTACAGATATTGGATTTGGCACTGTATATAAAAAGAGAAATTATTTGCACGATATTTTGGACTTGAAAAACTATCCACCTTTCTCAACAGAATCCATAAAAAAGAGGACAAGCTCAATCGCCGGAGCTTCATCACGATGGGTTCTTAGGCCCTCTGCTTGTCGAGTTTTAAATTGGTTCAAACATCTTATTAGGGCTTAAACACAATCGTGCGATATTTTTTTTGTTTCTAGCGTTAAGGTAAAATAATTCAAATATTGTCAACGGCCTTGGCTTTGATGAAAGCATCGCTTCCCATCGATCAGCGAAATCAAGCATCATTGCGCGCGGTTAGTACTTGGATGGGGGAACGTTCAAATACCAACCGTGTGCTGTTGACATGTGTTTCTTCTGTTGTTCTTTCTCTGTGTGTCTCTCTCTGTTGTGTTGTCTAAAGCCGATGGCCTCAGTTGCCAGTGCTTTTCTGTGTCTCTACTTCGTAGATTTATCTACGGAGTAGTGTAAAATGTAATGTAATGTAATTCAAATATATATATTTCTTTAAGGATTTTTATATGATACTGACGCCCTTACATATTACGTAGTCCTGCCATAAGTTCTGTCCTTAACAAAAACACGTTTTATTTAAAAAACAAAAAAGCAATCAAATTTTTTTTTACGTCATTTATTAAGTTTTAAATTTACAATATAAATATATAAGAAATTTTTCAAAATGCATATCTTGGTTTTGTATATGCTTAATGTTATAAATATACAAAATATACAATCCCAATAATTTAACACATGCAGACCTAGGTAATTTTTTTAATTTAAACCATTCACCAAATAACTGGAAGTACGTAATTTCAGCCATATTTTCTGAAAAATTAAAAATTAAAATGGAGGGGGTAAATTAGGGACTTACTTTTTTTATATTATTAAATTATAATGCATGAACTAAATAATGTAACTATTTTTAGCACCTGCAATCATCTGCATTTTTTTAAATTCCTCGATATTCTTATAAATTTCATCAAAAACAATATACATTTAAGAAAAGTGGTAACTAATAATACACAACGTATATTAACGGTTTTTTCTGCTAGACATAATATAATCAGTACAAAGAAATCAAGTAAACATGACAGAAATGAATTAACAATAAATTAGTTATCGAAATCCATGAATTATTATTACACTTTATTTTGATTAAAAAAAAATGTTGATAGATTGTTAACTTTGGCAGTACCATACTACTAAGACACTTACCCAAATTAATAATTTTGTGTATTATAATATAATTTAGTTATTAAACATTGGATTTGAAACACATTTTTTTATATTCTTTGACGTAAGAAATTCGAATAAATTCGCGTTGAATATGCATTCTGAACCACTGGGGTCGTCGGAAATTTGGCCCCCAAAAATAGAAGATTTAAATATGAAAGGCCACCACGTCTACCGTAAATTGGGTGCATAGTTTGCACTATATTCAGAAAAAGGTATGAAATATATACGGCTATTAAACAATCGAAGTATAAAGCCCTCGAAAAAATATCCAGTACTTTTTTTTAAAAAAAACTACGTTCAAACAAAGCTAAGAGAAGCAGTGTGAGTTTTCTGAAAAAAATGCATTAAAGACAAATCAATTAATCACTCACAAAATTACAAACTTTTTCAGGCTGTTTCCAAATCAATTATTTTATATTCAGCGCAAGTTTGGAGCTAAAACGACTACAAAGAATTTTTAACCAAAGATTTCGCCTTCTATTGGAAGTAATATTGTATACAAATGGACACCAACTTAGTTTGAAACCACAGTTCATAAATGTCAATCCGAAAATTACTTTTACTTTCCTGTCAAAGTATTCTCATACATTTTCTCTCCACCGAGTCTGACTTGGCTAAACGCAATAATAACTTAACAGGGTTGGTCAGGTCAACATTCTATGCATGCATGTGCAAGGAACCACTCAAAATTTGCCTTGAAGCTATTTTTAATTGAAGCTTGTTTAAAATTTATGATAAAATCCATAAAGTATTTGAATTTATTTCCCTATTGAATCAGAAGCCAAATTATAACAAGTTCAACTTCCATGGTTTATGAAAATCTTATGTTCCGATTTTTAACTGCCAACATAAATTCCTTCGCATATTACGATTTCCAAACGTATTTCATGTTCATGTATATAGTTGTCCAATTTATTACTCGTATGTAGTCAAATGAACCGTAACCTGTAATCACTGCTCTGATTTGTTGGATTTTTTGTTTTTTTTTTCAGTTGTAGAGGTCTTTTCCCTAATACGAGTATTTCCAATTAAATTGACTAATATTCACTTAAGATACTAACAAGAAAACCGTATTAACTACAAAATGTTCTTACCTGCTAGTATGGCTACTTACCACAAAATATTTCAACGTTATCGTTGCCAATCTTCGTGGTCGTCGACGTACACACGTTCTATAGATAGGGGTTTGTCTGCACAACCTTGAGACACACAGCTTGGGTGACTGCCAACTACTGCAAAAACTAAAAAAATATATGCTATGTATCTATGTTTATAAACATTAAGCTATTATCTTTTGAATCATTAGACCATAACCAAAAAGTCGATTGGTGGGTGCATTGCACTGGGCGATGTGGCAAGACTTAAAAGAAAACGCATGGGCTTGCAGCTTCAGTATTCAGCTGCCCAAAACGCCCCGGGTCCCAGAATTAACTGAAAGTTCATAAAAATGACCAATGTACTGCGGCACATTAAATACTAATAAACATATCGATTCCCAACCAACATGGTCTTCCAATGACCATGGATGGTAGCTAGTTTTTAGTTTATGAATATTTCTGATTCATTTTGATTTGTTGTAAGGAGTAGATATTGGTTTTAATAAAGAAATCTAGTATTTTCTGAGGAACAATTAGGCTTAGGAGTACCATACAATAAATTTATATTCAACCTAAGCTAAAAGACTTTTTTTGTTGGGCTAACGAAAAATTGACTGTATCTCCGCCCTGAAAAAATAATCGACACTCAAAAACCTCACCCTTTAGGAAATGAAAAGAAAGACTAAACAAAATTATATAGCTCTATAAGTATCAAATACTGAGTTGTTTGACCAGATAGTTTTTCTTTCTAAAAAATTTCACTCAAACTTCTTCTTTCTACTGAATCATCGATATGTTCAAATTTTCAGAAATTTCTGACTCAAACAACTTAAATTCTTCCTGGATGATTTTTTAACTGTGTTGCCATATTTGAGGTAACGCTTTCTGGCTATTCTAATCTAATTACATGGATATTGCTTAAAATCTTATTTAAACAATAATGCCCGATTTCACAAAGGACTTTTAAACGTTTAACAGGCTTCTAAACCTTAAAATGGGATGTTTTGGTTTCACCAAGAGATTTTAAATTAAACAAGCTTTTAAACACCCTTATAAACTAAATGCCCGTTTTTGGCTCAATAAATTTTGGAAGTGTCATTGAAATGTCATCAGATGTAGATAACAACAATTGGATATAGCAGCTGAAATTATGGTTTTGTAGTATTTTAGTTTTCAATTTTTTAAGACACAAATACTAATATTTAAATGATCCGTTTTTTATTTAGAATGAAATATAAAATAAATCTACATCCCACGATAAAGTGCAACACATAACTACCTACATCGAGCAAGACATACATTTTGCTTGTTAAAAAGAAAGAACCAATTTCTTTTTTACAGGGATGTGAAGAGAACTCAATTTTAACAAAAAATTCCCTAAAATTTCCCTTTTATAGATTGGTGAAACTCGAAAGATTTAAGAGTCTGATAAAATTTAAGAGGGTTTTTAATAAAAGTGCTTTTAGTGTTTGTTTATGAAATTGGCCATAAGGCTTTTAGTGCACAAGTATATCAGAATCTTTGAATAAATACTTCATCATAATTCTTAAGATTCTTATCAAATTGTCATTAAAATACAGTTACCGAGTATGTTGTGGTAATTCTTTATCATGTCTTTAAGCAAGTACGTATGACCGTGTAATGCATTAACTTTGAGAGATTTAAGGGGAACCAAATCGACACCTGTTTTGGTTTTTTTTTTGAAAAAAAAACAAAATGAATTTAGTTAAATAATTTTTATCCACAAATGACATTTTGGACTTTGATTGAGAGCTTACTGAATCCAAGCTGAATCTTGTATTAATATTTAAAAGGAATTTATTCAATATCTTGTCATCAAAAGCTTGTAAAAAGGCATGTTCGAAATAAATCATCTCGGTGTGTTTTATGTAATTGAATGGTTTATGTGCGTTGTTTGGGTATGATTAAAATCTACTTGCATATAAAGTTTTTGTGTCTAACTTGCTTGGAGGAATAAACATGCCCGTATTTACGACTGACAGAACATCACAAAAGCCTAAGATAACTCCTATTAGATTTTTCAGACAGAAAACCATTTTGGAATACCCATAGTTATTTTGTTCTGTATTGTATTTGCATTAGCATTAGCATTAGCATTAGCATTAGCATTAGCATTAGCATTAGCATTAGCATTAGCATTAGCATTAGCTTTAGCATTAGCATTAGCATTAGCATTAGCATTAGTATTTTAGCATTAGCATTGCAATTGACATTAGCATTAGCATAAGCATTAGCATTAGCATTAGCATTAGCATTAGCATTAGCATTAGCATTAGCATTAGCATTAGCATTAGCATTAGCATTAGCATTAGCATTAGCATTAGCATTAGCATTAGCATTAGCATTAGCATTAACATTAGCATTAGCATTAGCATTAGCATTAGCATTAGCATTAGCATTAGCATTAGCATTAGCATTAGCCTAAATACGAGTACATACGTGCTGAATAAATAAAAGGGAATATTACATACAAAAGTGCTGACATTGAGATCGTTGGTAGTTTTTCATATGATGAGTTTCATAACATGCTTTTGCTTAAAGTTAAATAACTAACATGGTCAAGTGGGGCATTGTTCTATATTCCAAAATTCTGTAACCAAAATTCTGTAAATCATTCAAAAATTCTGTATGACCATAATTCTGTATTATATTATTTTGTAATTCTATTATTCTGTATTTATATTTATATAATACATTTTTATGATTTATATATGAGTCAATAGTCCCAGCAGCCAGGCTTATTTTTTTTTCTCTCCACATTACCATGTTATTTTAATTACCTGTTAGTAATAATAATAATATGTTTTTTAGGCTTTTAATTTCAGAAAAAAAATCATTTTAAAATTCAATAAATTAGTTGGTAATTTCAAATCAATCCAAGTCATATAGAAAAACAGCGGTCGAAAAAAATAGTAGTGCATTCCAAATCCACCTTTAAATATTACAAAAGGGAAATTTAATAGACAATTTCTACCATAAGTGATAGTCGATTGTTTGAACTTAAACTTAATATTTACTAATTTAAATTTAATAATAGTTACTAATTTTAACAATAAGGAAATAGATTTTAAATAAATGTGCTCAATTAAAATAAAGACTTAATGCTCTTTTTATTAAAAAAAAACCGTTGACACACAACTTATGTATAACTGCCTTTTTATTTTTTATTTATTATTCATCACTCATACCTAGGGGATAACAACAAAAAATACCTATGTTTGTCAGAGCACAGTAAGTGACATTTTCCTTTCTCATCTTCTTTTTTCCTACAGTTTTGTGGCTTAGCGGGAGCATGCATTGTGCTGAGCTTAGGTATGTATAGAAGCTCTCTCAGTGTTTGCATCTGCTGGGTCGTACGATAACAGATGTATAGAGAATTACTGTTCTGATTGGTAGGGTTCGGATCGATTCAACGTTACTACTAAAGGCATAACACTTTTTAGTGATGTTGTGTTGAAACGACTTTTTATTAGTCTTACAAAGTGATTTTCTTAGATTTCGTCTGTTTTGGTTTTTGTTATTTTTTTTTATATTGCAATGGCTGGTTATTTTAAAGTAGACTATTGTAATATTCGTGGGCTGAGAGCGAATTTTCTGGCTTCGTATATCCACACTGTTTCTAACAGGCCAGCTGTTTTGGCACTGAGTGAAACCCAAGTAGGTGAGGATTCCGATCCGACTGAATTTTTTATTCATGGGTATAGCTTGATGCCATTATTCTTTTCCCACCATGGTCTCGCCGTTTACATTAGGAATGATGTTGCATATCAGTTCTTACCACAATATGGTCACTGCACCAATTCCTTCTTCAATTTTATGTGGTTTAAATTTTCCATTAATAAGCACATCATTCACTATTGTTTTCTTTATCGAAGCCAAAATCTGGATAGAGTTTCAAGTTCTCACGAATTTGATACTCTGTCCGACTCCATCCAAAGAATTGTTCTTTGTATTCTCACATTGAAATCGTTATTACGGGTGATTTCAATGTTCACAATTATTCTTGGGTTCTCCATTCGGGCCAGACAACACCCGAAGGAATGTGTGTTGAGATTTTTGCTGAGTTTAACCACCTTACTCACCTTGTGAACGAGCCTACTCGAATATCGGATGTTAATGGCCGAGCAGAAAATACTCTTGACTTGTTTTTTACCTCTGACCCTGATAAATACACAATAAGTGTATTGACGCCTCTAGGCACATCTGACCATAGTGTTATATCTGCAAATTTCTCGTGTCAAACAAATCCAGTTAGAGAAAGAGCTCCTAGAAGAACCGTATGGCAGTACGAGAAAGCCAACTGGAACGGTTTGAATAACTTTTTCAGAATCTTTAACAGGTCACTATGCTTCCTTGATATTGACGTAGACTCCAGCGCAGATATGATAACTAACATTATTTTTTTGGGAATGAAACATTTTATCCCGAATAGGGTTAAAAGTATCAGACCCAAGGATAATTCATGGTTTGATTTGAGCTGTAAAGGGGTTATCAAGGAAAAAGAGGTAAGCTTCCGGTGTTTTAGAGCCAACCCAACTGAGGAAAACCGGAAAAAGTTCAAACAAGCCAGGAAGGCCTGCAATGCCCATATTCGACGGACCAAATTCTTACATGATCAAAAATCGAGGCAAAAAATACTGCAATGTCCCAAAGGCGGTAAGAATTTTTGGTCATTTGTAAAAAATATGAGGAATTCTTCCTCTTCCTCGGTTCCTACGCTTGTTGTCAATGACACTCCTTTCGTTAGCTCTATTAATAAAGCTAACTTGTTTGTAAGGCAATTCGCCGCAAATTCCACCTTGCCGGATAGTGTCATGACTCCCCCAATTGTTGAGCGCGTTAGTGATTCTATGGGACAAATCTTTTTTCGCACTCGTACCGTGGCAAGAGTCCTGAAAGATCTCAACATTCATAAATCCGCTGGTCCGGATGGTATCCCCGCTATTATTCTTAAGAGGTGTTCTTCCACGCTAGCAAAATTCCTGCGTAAGCTTTTCCATCTGTCCTATTCTTCAGGGCTCATTCCGAGTGGTTGGAAAACTGCATTTGTTCAGCCAAAAAGTTCAAACAAGCCAGGAAGGCCTGCAATGCCCATATTCGACGGACCAAATTCTTACATGATCAAAAATCGAGGCAAAAAATACTGCAATGTCCCAAAGGCGGTAAGAATTTTTGGTCATTTGTAAAAAATATGAGGAATTCTTCCTCTTCCTCGGTTCCTACGCTTGTTGTCAATGACACTCCTTTCGTTAGCTCTATTAATAAAGCTAACTTGTTTGTAAGGCAATTCGCCGCAAATTCCACCTTGCCGGATAGTGTCATGACTCCCCCAATTGTTGAGCGCGTTAGTGATTCTATGGGACAAATCTTTTTTCGCACTCGTACCGTGGCAAGAGTCCTG
Source organism: Chrysotoxum bicinctum (assembly GCA_911387755.1). NCBI lineage: Eukaryota > Metazoa > Arthropoda > Insecta > Diptera > Syrphidae > Chrysotoxum > Chrysotoxum bicinctum. Next base: position 44,302,791 of record OU426989.1, read on the forward strand.
AAAGATCTCAACATTCATAAATCCGCTGGTCCGGATGGTATCCCCGCTATTATTCTTAAGAGGTGTTCTTCCACGCTAGCAAAATTCCTGCGTAAGCTTTTCCATCTGTCCTATTCTTCAGGGCTCATTCCGAGTGGTTGGAAAACTGCATTTGTTCAGCCAAAAAGTTCAAACAAGCCAGGAAGGCCTGCAATGCCCATATTCGACGGACCAAATTCTTACATGATCAAAAATCGAGGCAAAAAATACTGCAATGTCCCAAAGGCGGTAAGAATTTTTGGTCATTTGTAAAAAATATGAGGAATTCTTCCTCTTCCTCGGTTCCTACGCTTGTTGTCAATGACACTCCTTTCGTTAGCTCTATTAATAAAGCTAACTTGTTTGTAAGGCAATTCGCCGCAAATTCCACCTTGCCGGATAGTGTCATGACTCCCCCAATTGTTGAGCGCGTTAGTGATTCTATGGGACAAATCTTTTTTCGCACTCGTACCGTGGCAAGAGTCCTGAAAGATCTCAACATTCATAAATCCGCTGGTCCGGATGGTATCCCCGCTATTATTCTTAAGAGGTGTTCTTCCACGCTAGCAAAATTCCTGCGTAAGCTTTTCCATCTGTCCTATTCTTCAGGGCTCATTCCGAGTGGTTGGAAAACTGCATTTGTTCAGCCAATTCCCAAAAAAGTCGAATCTTCTTCTCTCTCTAATTATCGACCGATCGCACTGACGTCCCTTCTTTCTAAGGTCATGGAAACGCTGATTAATTATCAGCTTAAGAAATATCTTGAGGAACGAAAGCTTCATAATGACCTGCAGTATGGCTTTCGTAGCATTAGGTCCACTGGTAATCTGATGTCATATCTAACCGAAAAGTGGAACAAATCTTTACATTGTTTCGGAGAAAGTAAGATTATTGCACGTGATATTTCAAAGGCATTTGATAAAGTCTGGCATCTTGCTCTTTTATCGAAAATGCGTGCTTTCGGGATCGACGAATCCCTACTTTTTTGGATTAGAAATTTTCTTTCGAACCGTTCAATACAAGTTGTACTAGACGGATTCAAGTCTGAAACCCACAATATAAATGCTGGTGTGCCCCAGGGCTCCGTTTTGTCCCCAACTCTCTTCCTCATTTTTATTAATGATCTCCTGTCTGTTACTTCTAATCCAATTAATTGTTTCACTGACGATAGTACTCTTAGCTTTTCATATTCGTTTTCAGACTCACATCCCTCCTCTTCGGATGTGGAACTGCAACGACAAAATATGATGAGCTCATTAAATTACGACCTAAACAGCATTGTGCAATGGGGAATAAGAAACCGTGTCGAATTTAATGCTTCGAAAACCCAATGCTGCCTTATATCGTTAAAGCGAGATATACCCCCCCTTGCCACTATCTATGAGTGGCACTTGCATCAATGAAACTGAACATCTCGATATTCTCGGTATGTGCATCACGAACCACCTCTTGTGGAACACTCACATACGCGATGTTGCCAAAAATGCCGCAAGATGTTTGGGTTTTCTGAGACGGTGCAAGAAATTTTTCTCTCCTTCTGATCTGGCTAAAATCTATAAAACCTATATACGTCCAAAACTTGAGTATAACTCCCATCTATGGGCTGGTGCTCCAATAACTTATTTAAGTCTCTTGGACAGTATTCAAAGAAGAGCTTTTAAAATGATTGGTGATAATAACATCATTGACTCATTTACGTCACTCCAACATCGTCGTAATGTTTCTTGCCTCACCTTTTTTTACAGTTATTTTAACGGACTATGCTCTAGTGAAATAGCCAGCTGCATTCCTCCCCTTAAACAATTTAACCGTAATACTCGCACTTCTAGGAATGCCCATCAGTTTACCCTTGAGCCCAACTTCGGCCGTACTGTGAAGTACAGAGATTCGTTCTTCAGCCGTACTACGCGAATGTGGAATTCTTTTCCACGCTCTGTCTTTCCCAGTGATTGCAATGTTCAAGAATTCAAAACCAATGTACACCGACACCTCCTTTCTAACCCTTCCCTTTTTTCTTAATGCTCACACTGTGTCTCTGGCATATTAAGGGTATACAAACCCCTTGAGTGTGCGCCGATTATAAAAAAAAAAAAAAAAAATGGGCTTACAATCGGCTGATTTCAAACATAAATAATTTATAATTACATATTATTTTACATACAATTTAGGCTAAGCTTAAGAATGAAATAATTTTTTAACAATATTACTCGTACTAAAATTTAACCTACTCATTGATATATCGACTTCATTACAAAACAGAATTATACAATATTAAAGAAGGAGTTACTGGGTTATTCATCAATATGAACGACCTGTTTTTGGTTTGACAAGTACGACTTCAACCAATTCAAAAAATGTATATTAACCCTAGCTTTTGCAATTTTAGCAATAGAAGTCCATGGTGAACTCTGTCAAAAGCTTTAACAAAATCTCTGTATAAAACATCGACTTGCTTTTTGTTTTCCATCGATTTTTAAACAGAAATGGGAAAATATAGTCAAATTTATCGTTGTTGAGCGGCCGATTATAAGCCCATGCTGTTTTGAAGTTAAACATTCTTTTACTGGAAAAAAGCCGCTGAGTAACTAATTTTTCAAATAATTTTGGTATTGCAGAGAGTTTGGATATTGGCCTGTAATTCTTAACTAGGTGTTTTAGGCCACTTTTATAAATTTGATTTACAAAAGATACTTTCCAATCTTCAATAAAGACACCAGTTGACAACGATACATTGAAAATAATTTGTAATGCGTGGCAAAGTGATGAGGCACATTTTGACAATAAGATAGGAGGAATTTTATCTACTCCAGCTTTTTTAGTTGAATCTAAATCAAGTAACCCATCAAGAACATCTTGTTCTGAAAAACAATGTAAGTTAAAATCCGTAATTGGGGACATAAATGAATAAATCGCTTATATTGGAAATGTCATCTGTGTTGTAATTAGATTGGAAGTATTTTGCAAATAGATCGCAAAATGATTGTATATCGTACGACTTTTCACTTTCTAATTCCATTTCTATTGGCAAAAACGAACTTTAACGTTTGGATGTTTACGGTTTAATAGTTGCCAATATTTGTTTTCAATAGAAAATTTCGGAATACAACATTTTGTGAACAGAATTTTAGTACTCACACTGAATGATATATGTATATTTTTTTAAGTTAAAAAATTTAATTTGCTCGTGCTGATACCAAAATGTAGTAAATCTATTGTTTTTCAATTATATAAACGATGAGAACCTACCCTACCGCAGCTATAGAGGTTGTTCTCCATCTATCACCTCTACACGAGATCATCGGAAGTGCGGCAGTGGAGGCTATCATGAGATTCTTAAAGGAAGGAACTGGGACAGGCAAAATAATCAGGGAAAGAGACTATAGCTGTATTTTATTTTCGCCCAGATCTGATCCGGATTGGATTTTGTTCTCAAAATAACATGTAAAACAACAAATACAAACAAAACTGGGCGTTGTGTTGTTTTTGTTATAAATGTAATTTTGAACGAAGATCCAATCTGGATCAGATCTGGGGGAAAATAAAACACAGCTTATATCAGCATATCCACAGCTACAAAAACTTTATTGAGATGAGATGATATGATTAAAAAATATAATTTCAAGATACAATTTCTTAAAGATTGGGTAGGAGAAGAAAAAAAAATTACACCCTTGAAACAAATACCATCAAGTAGTACAATGATCGATCGAGAATAAGGCCTAAATTTTATTGCGGAATAGGAGAAAATGTCATCAAAAACTAAATTAAACAAGAAGAGGAGGGGAGCAACTCCAAGAATTGGAAAAAATTCCCAAAGATAAGGCAGTCGAAACTACTACTGTGCAATTACAACTAGCAACGCTTCACAAACTGCATGAACTTAATGAGGAACAACCTAAGAATAATAACAGGTATCCTAACTGGACACTGCAAACTTAGAAGACACCTAAGTTTACTTAGCAGTTCCACATGTAGATTCTGCAACATACATCAAGTAACATCGAAAAACCATCTTGAACAATACCAGGTGAAAAAAAGCGGCCTATCCTATCTGAAGGTGCCCCAATAGTTTCCTAAGAGCAATAAATAAGGAGGAAGAATTATTAGAGGAGCAAGCTCATCCATATTCCCCTAATAAATAATTCATTGATTCATAATTCTTTACATAAACATAGCGTAAAGTAAACGTTAAAGACCAATTTAAATTTTGATAGTTTTTCGACAGTTAGTTTTTAGTAGAAATAGTTATCAAAAATGCTTTTCCGAAAAAAATTTAGTTCATATTTTGTCTTACAAAACCACATAAAACAATATTCTACAATATAACGCGGACAACACAGACATTTGTTTTTCGAATTTGTGTAAGGCAGTTCCGAAAGTTACTCTTTTAATTCATTGTGTAGTTATTCTTGTAGATATTAAAAACTTATTTTACCCCAATATAATAGAAATTGAAACAAATAAATCTCAAAAATTAAAAGAGTAAAATGGGGTCTTTGAGACTTAAAAAAATTAAAGGCAAAGTTCAGCCTTAAAAAATACTTTCATTTCAATTATTTTTTGTTTTATACTATTTTCAGCTTTTTACAGCTTATAATTTATACATATTACATTTATATATATTACATTTATTCGTTTTGAATTTGTAATCTCTCTTTTGTAACTCTGAAGCTAGGATGCATTTTATGCACCTACATAAATTAAAGTATATAATTGAAGATAATAATTACTCATAACTTCAGCTCATGATAAGTTAATCAGTCTCGTCTTGTCTAAGGTGCGTGTTTCTTTTCAATAAACCAGCTGTTTATTGAGTAAATCAAGTTTCTATGTTATTAGATGAATCGATTTAATCTTCCAATAGTAACACAAGTAATTGCCTACTAATTATTTCAATCTATTAAAATTATGGTTTCTGACACATAAACTGGTTTGGTTAGTCAAAGAATCAGCAAGAATAACTTTGAGTGAATGCTGTTGGAATTTAGTAGTAGTTATGTGGTTGTATACAAGTTTACAAAATAATAATTAGGAGTTGATAAATACCGCTTTAATACAACTTAACAATATAAGGTTCACGACTTCTGGAGTTTGGCCAAATAAATATTTTGTTTTTTGTTTATATATAAGAATATTAAATAAAATCAAGTAAATTCAGGATTGAACCTGGGAGGAATTATAAGAAGCGCAAATTCTTGGTGAACTGACTTAGAACAATGTCACTTAAAAGTATTCGGGAATGGCCTTAAATCAATCGACGGTAGGGCAACTGATAACCTGAACCTATTTTTATTTACGTTTACATATTACCCAGGGTTATGATAAATCTGACCATCAAGATTTTTCAAGCAGAATGTTTAGGAAGGTTGATTATTTTTAGGGAGGGATAATATTGCGAGTTATTCAAATGAAAATTTAATTTTTACAATCTTATTGTATATCTTATGGTACATTTTTAAACAAATATTTATTGGTTAGACCGTTTTAATTTTGCTGTCTTAAGAGTTTTGTATTCTAAGAGACTTTCTTAGAGCAGAAATGGCCAATTTGTCTGGTGCGATTTTAGGGTTTTTGGTCTAAATGTTCAATTCGGTTTTCATACCGAGAATGAAAAATGATTGGCAAAAGTGGTCGTCATTTTCCTCAAAGCAGGAATTGAGTTTTAGGACAAGTTATGTGGATGACAAGTGGCGTCTTTTCAATGTCTTTTTGACAAATTAATTTCTTAGCATAACAGAAAAATAATATCGCAAGGTTCTCATTAACACTTGAACCAGTTTACTACAGCCCTACTCGCTTCGACCTTCCCATATAATTTAATCTTTACATGAACACTTGCAGATTAACTGGACTTAATTTGGCAATATGGTTAGTGTGTTGCACTGTAATGCAGAAGGTCTTGAGTTCGATTTTATCAGCCGGTATTGAAAAATCATCTAAGAGTATCTTTTGTCAAAAAAAGTGCTACCGTTCGGAATCGAAAAAAATTGTAGGTCACGTCAATTCATGGTAACACGCACACAGAAATGGTTGATAGTTATAAGTCACTAGATCAAGGTTCTCTTCGAGCTGTTGCACAACAAAATTTATTTATAGATAAAATGTATACACAGTCCGAGCGTGAGGAAAATAAAAAAGGAGATTCAGATGCAAATTGATTTTGAAGTTGTGGATTTTGAAACAGGAGTTCGAGACAAATGCTGATTAACAACCACCCGTAAAATGATCCGTGCTATGGGACAGATAGAAAACCTAACACCTCATCAGAACAATGAGAGGTATACAATCCGGGCCAGCTGATTTATGATTATAAAGCTCTTTAAGGGCTCTTGCAACTGCATAAATGTGAAAGAAGATACGTCCCATGAAATTCCTAGCGTTCTCAACTACAGAATAATTCATAACACCTTCCGACAGCGTTGAACTAAAAGATTGACTTTTTCTTAAAAGCTGTCATAGTGTGTGTCATTAAAGCTGAGCATTGAAACCGATGGCAAAGTAGAATTCTGTTTTTTACAAATAACCAAAACTGTTTACTACCTTTAGGTCATTGTTTGAACTTATTTTGATTTTATTAAAAAAAATTGTGGATTGCCTATAATGTTAAATACTTTCTGAGTAAGTCAATAATTTTTATTCTGCTTAATACAATTTCTTTTTTGGTACAGTTCCTATTGTACATTGATCTGGCAAGCCAGAAGTTTGTGTATTAGCTTCCAATAAAAAAAAAAAACAGAAATGCTTTTTTCAGATAATTTTTCAAGGAAAAATAAATCACACTAAGGTTATCTTTTGTCATGAAAAGAGGGTTTGGTGACTCACGTAGAAAATTGGAGACAACCTGAATCTTGACAACTTAAAACATGCACACAGAAATAGTTGGTTCTGCACGAACTGTCTCAGCTTGTTAAAGAGTCGATCTCATAAGTTACTTTTGTCAAATCAACGAACAATAGTTATACGTGTATTTGAATACACTTCAATAATTGTTTAATAATGCACCTTCCTTAACCCACGATTAATGATTTATTTTCCCTCTTGCGGATTAAGAATACAACATTTTCCGAAATTTTTTTAGGAATATTTTAAATAAGTTTATATGTATGGTAGCACTACTGGCTTTAGGTAACAAATCAGATATATAAAATGTCAACCATAGATAAATGCAATTTTTATATGCAGTTTGTTTTTGCTCCGTCTTTTCTATCACCAAGGTTAAGGTCGAAGGTATTAGTAATAAATAATTATTACATGATACTTGTTCCGATTATTTTCTCAAATGATTCGCAATTTCATAAAAAGTTGTATTCCGCAACAACTTTTTTATGATAATTATATCAATTCACACTTTAAGTATAGTAATTTGTTCAGTATATTAATGAATTATACTAAACGCAAGTTGTCATAACTTCTTTTTTAACTGTTATAGTTATTAGTATTTATAATGTACATAAGAAATATTCAAAGTTAATAGATTGTACCTTAAACTTTTGTTAGATAATAATTTGCATATTGCAATTAAGATACAGTTTTCATTTATATCCGATTTGAGTATACCTACATATATGAAATTAGTTATATGTATATGGAAATATAAAAGTATTGAAATTTAGTGTGACAAGTCCTTCACAAACTAAAATTGTAAATAATAAAAACTAACTTAAAATACTTGCTATGACATATACTAGTATATCGAAATGCATCAATCGTTAAAAAAAAACTTCAACTAATAAAAACCTGTGTTTTCCATTTGCTAATTCCTTTATATCTATAACACATATGTATATACAGATTGATACCCCCTAAGGCCTAGTACTCACCTACCGTGAAATGAAAAACAAATACGTTCCAAATTACACGGGAAGAATAAAAATGAAAATAGAATAAACTTTTCCACGTGAATTTTTGATACTCACCTGAAATACTGAATACTTTCATTAAGTAAACTCTCGAGAGCAGTATCAAAAAATTCGTTATCTATTCTTTATTTCTTTTTATAAATTTTCAATTTTTTATTTTGAAACAAAAAATTTTAATTAACTGACAAATGTCACAGTTTTCCGCGCTACCTTAAAATTTTCCTGATGGTTGTACATTGAGAAATGAAAATTTGGCGTGGAAAAAGTTGGGGAACATAATTGTTTTTCCAATCCACATTTTGGTACTCACCTCTCGTTGGGGATTTCATGCGAGTGAAACAGCTGCCACATTTATATGAAATTTTCATTTTCACTTGAACTGAGTACTAGGCTTAAAATAGAAATTAGTTATGAAAAATGTAAAGTAGAAAGTGTATGTAAAGTATAAAGTATATGCATAAGAACCTAATGTAAGCAAGTCTTGGCGTTGACCCGTTGACCATCCATCCCCGCACTCACTTTTATATATCATACCAACAAAAATTTCTCTTAAGCCTTATTAGAGTCTGACTTAGCCTTCGGGCACTGCTTTTTGTACGACCGTAGTGTGGTAGTCATGTTTTCCTTGCGGGAGCAACTTTCAGGTTGAACTGTTTCCCGATAATGTTCTTCTTCTCTTTTTCTTTTTTCTGAAAATATATTCTATGTTGAATCAATGGAAGCAGTCGGTATTGCAACATTGGCTAAAGCTCCAAAAATAATGGTGAGTTTCTCTAACCACTCCCAGGAAATCTTACAAATTTCTTCAGAAGGTGGGGGGGACTTGCTTATACAGCGAGTTCAAAATTATCTCTGAGTTTTCTTCTGGTTTTTTAGTTTTCAGGATGTAGACCAAGTATTCGCTGATTTGATACCATTGCTCCTAGTTTGCTAACATCTTCTGTGCTAAATGTTCTCAGCGCTTAGGGCACCAATGGTTCCTTCTTATTCTAAGCATCTATGGCGGATTCTTCGTACTGTCAAGAGGGGTCCCCGTTTTCCCGATTCTATGATTGAAGAACCTTTGTTCAGTAAGGAACCGTGTTTCGGTTACCCCATTCATTCAGCTACGTTTTCGATGAGCCTCACAGTCCAGAGCCATGTATTTTCCGCCTCATATAGTTCTTGCCACTTGTATTCTGTAAGTGCTTTTGCTTCCGGGATCGCCGCTTCCACTCTGATTTCCCTTTTCTTCTCGTAGAAGTATTTTAGTTGCGCTGCTAGAAATCTATTAGCGTCACGCCTGCAACTACAAGAAGAGCTGCTTCTCATACCGTGTGCTAATTAGCAAAGCACCTTATCTTTGTATTGATGGGATCTATTTCCTGTATTGCTCGGGTTGAAGAGCATCTGCCTATATTCCGCTTCGATATAGGAGGATTGCATGAACTGTAGACAATAAGAGTCTCTTTTTGCTTGCTATTGCGACTCCCATGTTTTTTTTATAATTTATGTGTGCAAAGGATTATGACTACTCTTATAATTTTATAGTTTAACACAGTGCGAACGTTGATGTAGAGTGGAGAGGATTTAATAGGAGATGACGATGCACATTGGTCTTGAAAGCTTGTGTATCACAATACCATCAATCTGGAAATTGATGTTGTAATTGTTTAAGCTCGTTTTGCAGCCGGTCGTATTTGTTCTCAGAGACCCAGCTTTGTACCGAATCTTATTCCCAGATATTTAACCGTGTTCTTGTACATAATGACTTCTGTGTTTATATGGAAGTCAGCTAGCGCGGACAGAGACAGTCTGTGTTCCTCCATCCAGAGCTTTCTAGATCTATCACTGCTATTACCGAGGTGACGTCATCAGCGTATCCGAGTAGGAAGGAATCGTTGGACATCTTCCTACAGAGAATTCCGTCGTAGGAGATATTCCAAAGGTCTGGTCCAAGGATACCTCCTTGTAACAATAATAATATTAGTAATAAACTTCAGTTTTAATGTTTTAAAATTGAAATTTTAAATAATACCTTTTAAATTTAATTTATTACAATTTCATGTATTTACAAAAGTTAGAAATTTACAATTGCCATTCTAATTTGTACAACGTAATATTTTACAATTGCTTGAAAGTTTTTTACCTATAGTTTTTTAAATTTAAATTAAATGTATTTATTGTTATTAATATTATAAGTTCATAAGTTTGGGACTTGGTGTATATTTTGTAATAGTTACAGTCTTACAATTATTACAACCTTACCGTAATGTTTTACAATATTTAGTATTAAATAATTACATTTTTTACAAATTTTAGTAGTATATTCGGGATATTATAATTTACGTTCTTACTTTTTAGTTGAATAGCGTAAATTGCTAAGTCAAAAATTTTTATTAAATTTTAAGATGCATCGTTTATTAAAAAATCTGGCTAATTTATCACAATATATGAGTCCAACAGCACATGTATTATTATTCTTTAAGTTGACTATATTTACATATATGTTAAATCTATTTTATGTTTTTATCGATTATTGTTTCCTTTTGAAGAAAATGCGGTTTTATCATCCAATAGCATTTAATCTTGCAGTTATCTTTCTATCAAATCGACGTTTGCTTAACATGCCTGCTGCAGTCATTAAAATGTGCACTAATTTCATTCGCAGAATATTTTTTTTCGCATAATGAATTTTTCTTTTCAATTTATTAATTTATCAATCTGAATATGTCATTAAGTTGATAATAATCAAAATAAACATAACGACCTGACAAAACAATTTTCCATCGGTCCTGCTGTGTGTGCGCATTACGCACGTGTGTAAAAATAATGATACGCAGTAAGTTGCATGTCGTTCACTGGGGCGTATACGCACTATTTTTCACACATGCTGATTTGATTTTAACACTGCTTCATCATTATGCAATAATACCACTGATCTACTTTAAAGTTAAACAAACCTCAAGCTCTTCCGCTAATACTAGTGATATTGTCTCTACCAACAATTTAAATTCTGACATGTTACGACCGTTAGTTACGTGGCGAGTAACAAATCTTTAACGAATTTTCGATGTCGTAATGTAGTTTGGGCATTTCTGTTGTGAGAATTAGCGATTCTATGCTAAAAAAGCTATGTCCGCCCAAAATTCAGTAACAAGTGTTACGGTTCAGTTCGCATTATATACTCCGAAAAATAATGAATTATGCAGGCGGTGCGCTCTTGAAATTTTTCAATACACTTTCTCAATTTGTTTGTATTCTAAGGCGCACCAAGTCTTAAGCGATCGCTCGACTTGATGAGAGCGGCATGATCAGAATTTAATTACAAAACAATTTGAGGAATGGAAAAATTGATTTTGCGATGTCCGCTGTATGCCTGGGCGCGGTATTGGGGCGGGTTTACTCATTGCGGTTGCATGCAATGATTTGTTAACATACACACCTTGATGCTTGTTGGTTTTCCGATGACAAACAAATTGATGAACGGGACGGACAAAATGCAGCACCAGAAGCTGATTAGTTCCCATTGAGCCGGTTAGGCGAACGTACCAACAATCGGACAAGTAGAAACGAGCGGACGAAAGATAGAGGCATCAAGTGTGTTATTATGGTAGATAGAAATTGTGGCGGGATACAATATTGTGATTTAAAGCAAATGTTTGTCTTCGTTTCTGAATCATTTGGTAATTTGACGGATTACTAATTGAAAGAATAAACAAAGTGAAGTGTGTGTGAATTGAGTGGATTTGAGTATAACGATTTGTTTTATTTTTGTGGTGTTTAGAGTCGCCAATCTGGTAATTTATAGTGAGATAAAGCTTTGTTCTGATTTTAAGCAGTTCGATTTGTAAACGGATGTCTTATTGAATTTATTTTGGGGTGAGTTTTATCCAATTAAGAGAAATTATAAATGTCTGGGAATTTCTATCTCAGCTGATTTAAAATGTATGACTATTTGGATGAATGAGTTTAGAATTATCATTCCTACAATTTTAACATTTGTGAATTTAAAATAGATCATTTTAAGCTAATGTAATAATTATTTTTCTTGTGAAATTCAATTATGTCGACAAAGTAACTAGCATGCAATTTGTATGTGAAATGACCTGCACGTTAATGCACATTTATTTTAAACAAGCAGAAATTCATAACACTTAAGTTACGCTGTCAACATTTGAACAGCTATTTTTTTAAATATAACCAACAATTACTGATGGGGTTAAATTTATTTATGTTAAATTTAGAATATTAGCTGGTACTAAGACTCAGACAATCCTCCAAGAAGCTATTGGTTAATAGATTTGAGGGTAGTCCAAAATCAAAATAGATTGATAAAAACTATGTATAATTCTTGGAATGAGCACTCATAGGAGGAAATAAATTTTAAATGTATATAAATGGGTCCAAAAATTCAAAACTGCTTAACAAAACTAAGTCTAAGACGGAATACTTAATATATATATAAATAAATAATTTATTTTATTTAAAAGAAGTAAATTGATGGAAAACGTTATGTACTATCTACTCAACGTAGTGTATGAAAGCTGAAACAATCGGGAGCGTAACAGAATCCCGCTTTTTATAATCCCATTTTTTCAAAATCTCGCAAAAAAAGTTTTAAAATACCGTCTTCTATCTTCTTCTTCTTCCTTTGTTTCGGCGCTGTTATGATCTCGATGTCGAGGGGATCATAACTCTCCCACGTATCTGCTTCACACTAGTGATCCGCCTGTGGGGTTCACCGGGTTGACCTCAGAAATCGGCGGCAAGCTTCCCGGTTTTGTATTGTTCCATTTCTGAGGCCAACTGAATGCTGGTGTTTTTGCATTTGTTTGTACCAGGAGTGTTTAGGCCTACCTTTCTTTTTATTCCGAATTGGAACGTTGTATGATATTGCCTTTTTGACGGGGTTCTCAGGATCTCTCCTTTGAACATGGCAATACCAACTGAGTCGGTCGTGTTCAATTTTTTGGGAAATGGTATTCTTAACATGAAGGCTTCCTCGGATCTTCGTACTTCTAATTCGATCAAGCTTTGTAACTCCTGCTGTCATACGAAGCATCTTCATCTCAGCTGCCGTTAGCTTACTCTCATACTTTTTGTACATTGTCCAACATTGTGAACCGTATGTGAGTGCTGGACGCACAACTGAAGTGTAGAGCTTTCCTTTCAGCTTAGGGGGCATTTTTCGGTCACAGAAGATAGCAGAATTTTCCCGCCACTTCATCCACCCTACGCTTTCGCGATGATTGATATCGTCATCACAAGTAGCTTCGTTATTTATCATAGACCCCAGATATTTAAACTTTTCACACTTGGGAAGCACTGCTCCATTCAAATAAATGTCTGGAATAGGCCTGTGTGGATCAGAAAATGGGCAGCATAGGTATTCTGTCTTTTTCGCGCTTATGCGGTACCCACTTCCTTCTAGAACATCCACCCATATGTCAAGGGCTCGTTGTAGGGATATCGGGTCTTCACTTATGATGGCTCCATCGTCAGCAAAGAATAACTGATGTACTTTTGGATCCGTCACTTTGCCTTCAAGCAGGTAATCAAGAACTGTAATAAATAGCAGGGGACTCAAGACATTTCCCTGGTGTACACCTACTGTGATTTCGAATTCTTCGGTGACTCCAGCTGCGCATCTTACTTTAGTAACTGCTCCATCATACATGTCCATAATTATCCGCACATAGGTTTCCGGAACTCCTCGTTGCCTGAGGGCCACCCATATTAGATCTCGTGGTTGCCGATCGAATGCTTTTTCAAAATCAACCAATACGACATGCAAATCCTCCAAAGAATCCCGATGCTTTTCCATAATTATTCTTATACTCTGGATTGCATCCGTGGTTGACTTACCACCGACAAACCCGCACTGGTCATCAGATAGCCTAATTATTTTTCGCAGTCGGCTACCCAAGACTCGCTCAACGATCTTCATGGTGTGTGACATCAGCTTAATCGAACGGTAATTATCACAGATTCGAGTATCACCCTTTCCTTTATAAATTGGAAGAAGGTAACTTTCCCTCCATTGATTAGGCATGCGATCACCTCGTATAAGTTTGGAGACAAGAATCATGAGCCATCTAAACCCGATGTCTCCCATCTTTTTCCAAAACTCTGAGGGTATTTCGTCTGGACCAACAGCTTTTCCCTTTTTTGAGTATTTTACCGCCTCACTAACTTCTTCGACTGTGACGTCGGATACTTCGCTTAAGTTAGGTGAAGCTATTGGAAAGTATAGCCTTGGAAATTGTTCGTTTAGAAGTCCGTCACAATACTGTCGCCATCTGTGAAGAATTTCGTTGTCTTCCACAAGTAGTTGGCCTTGAGCATTGTTAATGAACTTTGGCGAACAAATCTCCTGGGCATTTCTTCTTCTTTGAGCGGCTATTTTAAAGATAGTTGCGCCCTTATTCGTGTTTTGCCGTAGCTCTTGAATAGCACCAGCTGTCGGGGTAGAAATTTCATCCAGCTCCCGATACAGGTTTTCGGTATTATTTGCTTGAATTTGGGCGCACTTCTTCTTCGCTTCTTTCTTGCAGTTTCTATATTCCACTTCGAGGCGTGACTTTTGCTCTGTATCATTAGAGGGGCACTTCGACCAAGCCTTGAAAGCCATTTTCTTTTTACTTATAACTGATTTAGCTTCATCATTCCACCACCATGTTTCTTTGCCTTGTTGGTTGTGTCCTTTTGAAACCCCTAACAGTGTTTTGGCTTTTTCCTTGCAAGTTCTCTGTAGGAGATCCCACATACTTTGTGCTGTACTCTCTTCATTTCGAACTATATCGGTGTTGTTATACAGAACGTTTTGCATATTCGAAATAAAAGCTTCGCCTTTTTCCTTATCCAGATTATACCATTTGATCTTCCCAAAAGTTTTTGTATGTTTGTTGTCGTTCACTGTCTCCATAAAAAATTCTGTCAATAGGAGACGGTGTTGGTGGGCGATCGCTTCTCCTAGTATCACTTTGCAATCTTTTACCCGGGGTTTCATGAAACTAGATACCAAATGGTAATCAATCTGGGTTTCATTTCCACCACTGCTGTAAGTGACCAGGTGTCGGCTTTGTTTGACGAACATGGTATTTAGTACGATAAGACCGTATGTTTTGCACATGCTCAGGATGTCTTCACCAGGAGGGTTCCTGGTGCCGTATCCGAGGCCTCCATGGCAATCTTCATAGTCTTCGTTTGTCTTCCCTACATGTCCCTTCAAATCTCCGCCCACGAACAAAAACTCTTCATTTGGGATGTCTTTAAGTAGATTGTGAAAGTCTAGCCAAAATGCATCTTTTTGCACCTGCTCACATCCAATTTGGGGAGCATATGCACTGGAAATTTTCCACAACTTTCCTTTAATCACCAATTTAAGGGACATCAAACGGTCGCTGGATTTCGAAATGGTCAATACGCTGCCTAATAGATGTTTTGCAAGGATGATTCCGATTCCGTTTTTACCCTTTTCCGTTCCATAGTAGAACATCTTATAGTTTTTTGTCCTCGTATCCAAGAAACGGGCCCTGTTTCCCGTGTTTCGCCATTTTGTTTCTTGAACACATAAGATGTCCACTCGCCTTCTTTTCATCATCTCTTCCAGCTCGAAGCTTCGACCTGTCATACTGCCAACGTTCCAACTCGCAACTCTCAGATTTTGTATAATCTGCGGCATTACTTTGCTAGCCCCCGGAATCCGTCTAGCTCTAACCCGAGCATTGCTGCTCGGTCCAGGATCAGTACCATGTGTAACAATGGTAGTGCCTGGCGGGGTAGTGTCATTTTGAACGAGTACTTCCATAATGCTTTAATTCACAAAATCCTGGTTGTAAGTATCGACGTGTGCATGCTCCAGTTTTGTATTTGATCTCTCTTTTACGGCACCGGTGATCTCCAGTCGTGCCAACCCAGGGACTGGAATGCACACTTTTGGGAAAGTTTATAGGTGTTATGTGTCGCTAGGTTCACCTTGCTGTTTGTGGCCTAGATGTATTTACTCCTTTAGTCGCCTTTTACGACAAGCGGGGATGCGCTGCAGGAATATTCTAACCCGTCCCTGCACAGGGTACCGTCTTCTATAATACCGTTTTTTTAAAATACCGCTTTTTAAAATTCCGTTTATTCAAAATCCCGTTCTATTATAATCCCGCTTTTTAAAATCCCGTCTTATACCGCTTATCCCGTTTTTTTAGAATACGTAGCTAAAACTTACTGATTTTATGTTGGTTATTTTCCAGATTCTTTAAATGCTAAAGAAACTTTGCATACATCCTCGCATCTACCCCTCACTGTTTCTACGTCATAATAAGAAAAGGGATTATAAAAAGCGGGATTATAAAAAAGCGGGATTATAAGAAACAGGATTATTAAAAACGGCATTATAAAAACGGGATTTTAAAAAACGGGATTATAAAAAGCGGGATATTGTACCAAACCCGAATTAATCAGAATCAATTCATAAAATAAAAAAATATTAAATTTATCTTTCTTCTTTTCTTTTTCTCTATATTTGTTTTTTTTTCTTGTACCATTTTTATTTTTTATTATTTCAGAAAAAACTGGGACCAACATTTTATATCAACTATTTTCTAGAATAGAATTTATTTTTCTCTAAATCACATTTTAGTGTGCATTTTCTCATCACTCTACAATTACTTGTACTATAAATGTGGTGATGACATTTACTCCTAAATTAATACATCAATCTGACCAGATAATTCTATTTGCCTAGTACTCGCATTGTATGCAAACATTTTCAGTAGAGTCGGATTCCTTTAACTGCGCTCCTATTATTATAAAAACTCAAGTTGACTATTCAAGACTTTTCAAGATTTTATTCTTCGTTTCAAATCAAAATCGTTTTTCTGTGTAAAAGTTTGATAAATGTTCTATAACGATCAGCTTTCATTACCCTTAAGAATGCAATGCCTACGTCTAAAATAATTTAAGCTTAATTCGAAAAACACATTAAAGACTCCGTTATTAAAATCAAAATTATGATTTCTTGAAGACAATAATGTCGGCTTTATTTGAACATTTCAAGGTAACTTTCACTCACTGGTCGTTCTGTTTTGTGATTCATTCTTAAATACTATTATGTTGCTGACATGATACATATCAGAATAATGATTCATTTACTCTCAAGGGCTTAAAAATATGTTAACCCTTTAGTTTTGACGTTATTAACAATATTTTAGTAAATAAATTTTTATATTAGTATCAAAGTCAATTATTTCTATTATTTTGTCAAAATCTTGTAGCCTCGCTTTAAAAAATGTAATCACAAGAAAAAACAAAAACTCATCTGAATATTTTCTAAAAATCAAATATCTCCATGCAACGAAGTTCCCCTTAAATTGATAATTAACACAGTGTCCTGTATTTTGGGTCTGGCAAGAAAGTAAAAACTTCTCAAAGAGTATCTCTTCTCATGAAAAGTGCTTCTTATCTAAACCGTTTGGTCTCGGCAAAAAATTGTTACCCCCTCCCATTCCGCTCACACCCACACAGGAATGTTTGAAAGTTGCTAAGTTTGGCCTCTCACTAAATTTTATTTATCTTCACGCAACGATTTTTAGAAACTCAAAATTTTTAATTGATATCAGAAGGTGGAAGGAGCATTTCTGTGCACTGTTAAATGATGACCAGAATGCAAATGCCGATTTCCTACTGCCGGACATACGTAGATCTTCCAGAGGCTTTAATATTGACCCCCCGACAAGTGAAGAGTTAAGAACCGCGATCTTACTTCTAAAAAACAACAAAGCAGCTGGACTGGATGGCATACCTGCTGAATTCCTCAAAGCAGACCCCGACTTGGCAGCTGATATATTGTTGCCACTTGTTGAGGCTATTTGGGAAAACGAAACCTTTCCCAGGGAATGGAAAGACGGAGTTATAGTCAAGGTACCGAAGAAAGGTGATCTTAAGAATTGTAATAACTGGCGTGGTATCACCATTTTGTCCGTATTTCCGAAGTTAATGGCAACTATTATTCTCGAAAGGATAAAATCCAAGATCGAGTCGACTCTCAAGAGGCATCAAGCGGGATTTCGCAGTGGTCGATCATGCGTCGATCACATTAACACCTTGCGAATTATCCTTGAACAATCATCGGAGTATCAATCGCCGCTTTACCTCATGTTCGTTGACTTCGAAAAGGCATTCGATCGCGTCAGTCGCGATGCTATCTGGAGATCGCTTGCTGTTAGAGGAATTCCTGATAAAATTGTTGCTCTTATAAAAGAATCGTACAACAACGCAAGGTGCGTTGTTTTGCACAGTGGACAGCTTTCCGATGCTTTTGAGGTGCGACAAGGAGTGAGACAGGGTGATGTACTGTCACCGATCTTATTCTTACTCGCAATCGATGATGTTATGACTGCCACGGTGGGTGAAGGTGAGAGACTTGGTATACAGTGGGGCCTATTTCACAAGCTTAACCATTTGGACTATGCTGACGACATCTGCTTAGTGACAAACGGAACTGGAGCCCTAAACCAAATGTGTCACTCCCTTCAACAAAATGGTGAGGCGACTGGCTTAAGGATTAACGCCAAAAACACAAAAATAATGCACACCAGCCGGAACCAACAACAACAGGTTACTGTGAGGCAGGAGACAATAGAAGAGGTCACTCAGTTTAACTATCTGGGTAGTTATCTGGCACCCGACGGTGGAACAGACCTTGACGTCATCAATAGAATAAGCAAAGCTCGTAGTGCATTCGGAATGCTTTCTCCCGTGTGGAGCTCCACAAAAATATCGCTTCGTACTAAGTTGAGACTCTTTGAATCCAATGTCAAATCTGTGCTGCTTTATGCTTGTGAAACGTGGAAATGCTCTACCAACATCTCGAGAAGGTTGCAAGGCTTTGTCAACCGTTGTCTGCGTTACATCCTCAGGATCCGGTGGCCGCAAACAATATCAAACAGTGAATTGTGGCTTAGGACTGGACAAACAAAAGTGGATGATGACATCAAGCAAAGAAAGTGGCGCTGGATCGGCCACACACTGAGGAAGCCTGATGATAACATAGCAAAGCAGTGCTTTCAATGGAATCCTCAAGGTGGAGATCAACAGTCATGAAGGAAGCTCGGTCCCTAAATTTGCAGTCGTGGGCACAGCTGAGGTATCGTGCTGGAAATAGAGAGAGATGGAAGGATATGGTTGACGCCCTATGCTCCAGGAGGAGTTAAAGTGTTGCTACCAATAGTAACCGGCAACTAAGAAGAAGAAGAAGATCAGAATTTATAATTCCCATAACTTTTTCATACTTCAGATTTTTTATTCCACCTCCTAATAATATAAGAATTGGAAGACTTCCAAGAAAATTTATTACGATTGTATATGTTGAGGGTTTTCCATTAAGCCTGTTTTATCATTAAATTTAGGGCCTGAGCCCTATTGCGGAGTAGGAGAAAATGTCATCAAAACCAAAATTAAACAAGAAGTGGAGGCAAACTGGAATGAACTCCCTAAGAGAAATTACTGCTGGGCAATTACAACCGGCAACGTTTCGAAAACTGAATCAACTTAAGCAGGAATAACCTAAGAATAATAACAGGTATTCCAACAGGAAAGATCGAGTTGAAATATTCATGAAAATGCAGATTGAGCTGATTTAGAATTTTTTTCACTATTACATTTGCATCAACACTTTGGAAACGAACATACTTGACTACATTATGCTTACGAAAGTGCTAAAAAATATATCTTTTTTTTTCTACAATCTACTCAGAATGTTCTCGTATCCCTAATTTTACTATTGTATTTCTTAAAATCATACATTAGAAACAAAAAACTATTTTATTTGTTTTATACTGAATTCTTTTGAGTTTTGGAGAAAAAAGAACATAATATTCAATATAAAGACATTGGCGCAAAATTTTAAACAGCCTATTGTTAAGGTAATAGTGTGATATTTCTAATGTACGAGTATATAGCTTTAAAGTAGTTTTCTTGTCAATTCTTAATTTTAAACATTTTCTGACAATTATCGTACTAAAGCATTTTTTTAATAAATTGCTTCTGAACACACCTCAAAACAATAACAGTTCCTGCCAAAAACGTTTGTAAATGTCAAAGAGTCATATGAAGTTAGCACGGTACTAAAAAAAATAAAAAAAAAAATGCTATATTTGATTAAAATTTTGCGAAATCGTTGTTTTAACTTAGTATCATATTAAAACAGCTTTAACATTGTACTAATTCAACTGAAATTGTGTGCCTTTTCATATAAATTCAGTTTAATGCCGCAATTACACGACATTTCTGAAAAAATACCAGTATACTGATAAAACATACTAATCAAAACTATTCGCCTGATTTAATATTTTGTGCTAAAATTAATAACAATAGTGTAAGACCGGAATTATGGTATGTAATAAAATTTTGCATTTGAAAAAAAATTTGTTCTGTAAATTGCGGAGCGATCACACTTTAGACTAGTAAAGTATAACAAAATAAATACCAACGAACACACCCTCAAGTATGCCAAAAAAAATTTTTTTTGACACCATCTAAACACCTTCTACGTTTCAAGATCCGAAACTGCATCGTCACCAAAATATTCTTTTCAATTAATAGCTTATTTTTCTTCACCAATCGTTTGTTGTTGTTTTCCGTGTTAAATGTTGCAATGTAGCGTATTTACTAACCAATGAAACACGACTTATGTTGGAATTCATAGCAGTAATAGTTTCTGGTTTATTGGCATGGACTTATCACTTAAGAAAATCTTACAAGAAAAAGTTTAATGGAATCAAATCGCACGATCTTGGTGGCCAGTTCACATCGCATAAGCATGAGATAACCATGTTAAGAAGTCACTCATTTAAAATGTCCATTGTGTCATGGGATGTTTGGTCTTACCGCCGCCGTCCTAATGAAAGCACATTCCAGCCAATATAAATTGGTTATCATCGACCAATAGCACTCGATGTTGACGGTAATTACATGGTCAATATCGTTCTCTAAACTTCTTGCGATAGTGATCTTCCAAAATTTGACAATTTTGAATGTCGACGAAACTATTTATCCGTAAATGGGCCTCTCAGCTGAATATGATTTTTCGGCAGAAGAAGGAACAATTTCCAACTGCTCGAGAGCCCAGCTAGCAAAAAGCCATCGTTAATGTCTATAGTCGTGAACTCTAAGCTGTTAAGTCATTCGATTTTTACGATGTAGGCTAAAGTCACCATGAAAAATTCTTCAAGTTATGGTTTGCGATAGGTCAATCTTTTGTGTACGGTACAAAATTGACTGCCTCGGATTCCTTTGAACACTTTCACGGATAGATGCGATATTTTCAGCAAATCTTGAGTTTCGTTGACGTACGGGTATTGCCGGATTGATTACTGAACCGATGGACTCAATAAAATGACAGACAATTTGACAGATGGAGCTTCAACAATATGGCCATAATCACATGTCAAAGTTCAAAAATCTCTTTTAGAAAACCATTTATATGAATAACTTTTTCCAATAGTAAAAAATACATCTTCGTAAAAAACATATTTCAAAATTAAATTTTTCCTTTTCATTCTTGAAAAAAGAGCTTCTGAGAATTTATATCATAATACAAAAATGCAACGCATACAAAATTTAATCTCTTTCTGTATTCGTTTAAAAAATAGATATTCTGCCTTCATTAAATAACCCCTATTTACCTTTTTTAAAATTAAAATTATATGAACTATATATGTATATATATATATGTTTTGCAAAAATCACAAAAAAACTTTATTGGTTTACTTTTTATTTAAATGATAATGAAAACGTAAGTGCCAATAACTTCCAACAACCTTCCAACCAACATTCTTGCGTGTCAGTAGCCACAATTAGATAAGTTTGACAGGGATGTCAACAGAAAATCGGTTCCGTATTGTCTGTCATTTTGAAGACATCTTCTAACGCTTCATTTGAATAGATAAATAGGAGGTGGAGGTGTGTTCTTGGCATTGATGATTATCGAACGATTTATAAGGATTAAATCATAATATTATTTAAAAATTTGTCACCAAATGTCATGTATACATCAATATGCCTTAAAGCGCACTACCAGTTTGATACAATTCATGTATCGTGTTCGAACTTTGTCAACCTTAATAAAACCCACTTGGTTGTAAGACTAGCAAAGTATTATGCAGTAACGTACTTAAATACTTTGACATGCAAGTTCTAGAACTCATGTTGAACAGCACGTTTTTCATGTTAAGAAATATTAAAATTCCACCTTCTTATGGTTAGAGGTACATATACATATGTATGTACATAACTATAAAGTGTAATTAATAATAATGTTTTAATATGAATCGTATGTGCAAATATTAATTAAAACGAATGTGATATATTTGTTTACAGATAAAATTAAAACATATTCAATTTCATTCGAATTAAAAATAATTAAAAAAACATTTTCAGCGTTTCTTTTTTGCATGGAATAATTCAAAGCATTAATCTAATAATCTTCAAATTTTAGTCCAAAGTCTCTCAAAGTTCAAATGAAATAAAATGCACGACTGGGTCGCACGAACTTGCTCCTATGTAATCGACTAGGAATTTTAAAAACGAATGTTATTAGAGAAAACTGTTCATAAGGATAAAATTAATTTTTAAATTCTTTTAGTAGTTAGAGAAAAAAACAGAATGCTATCCAACTATGAATTTATGCAAGAACAAAAATTATAAGTCGTTGTAGTGGTTTCTTAAAAAAAAGCTTTTATATACAAACTTTTTAAAAGCTTTTTAAGAAAAAATTTGGGTAAGCCAATTTAAAGTTTTTATTATTGTTCGAATAAAAATTAAATTTACGAAAAGAAATATTGGCCCGTTTCGGAGATATAGAATTTTCAAAAAAAAGAAAAAACAGATTTTTTTTTTCAAAAATTCAAAACATATTTATTTTAAAGTTTTGAAATGCAATGTGTTTTAGACTTTTTAGAAGCTTCTCTATAAAAATTTTCATTAAGATCCGTTATGTGGATAATGAGAAATTCGAAATTCGAAAAAATGGTTCTATGGTAGGTACAAGCTGTAATATCTTAATTTCAATATTTTTTTATTAAATTAAAGATCGTAAAAATTAATTGAAAAAAAAAAATTTATCGAAATTCTCGGAACCGTTTTCGAGAAAAATACGATTTTTGAAAAGCATTTTTTTTAATTTTTTAGCATTTGTATGGTAGGTACCTTTATTTTTAGGTAAAATAAAATTTTTTTTCTCACATCTTGTAGATTATATTGAGAAACTTTTATCTATCAAATTTAAAAAAAAATCTAGCAAGGGGTTTTCGAAATATTGAGTTTTGAAAAAAAAATTTTGAACTTTTTTTTAAAAATCCAAAAAAAATTTTTTTTAAAATTTGAGTACACAATTCTATTCAGGTTTTTGGGGAGCCTTAGCAAAAAAAAATGATCAAATTCGGCTGTACCGTTTTTGAGAAAATCAAAAACAAAAAAAATGGTTCCATGGGGGTACCCTCAATAACCATTTTTCTGAAGATTTTTTTCAACAAACACTTAGCTTTAATTAAATTAAATTTTTTTGTGTTTTTATTTTTAAAATTTGTCGAACAGTTTTTGAGAAAAAAAAATGTTTATAAAATTTCGAAAAAAATTCGTATGGCAGGTACCGTTATTTTTGGTCTTAAAAAATCAAATCAAAAAACATCCATATTTACCAAGTTTGAAGAAAATCGGCCGAGCCGTTTAGCTGCAATCGAACGGACAGACAGACAGACAGACTGACAGACAGACAGAATTGCGAGACCCACTTTTTTAGTCTTCGCTTTCATCGTAATGTCAACTTTGATCAAAATCTCGAGTTAGATTTTTTTTCCGAATGCATAACTTGCCTTATAGTATCTATAAGTCGCAAGTAAAAAAGGAACATTTTGTAGGAATTTTCAGTTTTTCGTTGCACGCGACCATATTATAAGAAAGTAAAACCTGTATAAGTTATTAACAGTGTTCATCAAACCTACCTCATATATGGTCCGGTGTTTCTTCATGAGCATTATATTAT
The DNA here is from genome assembly GCA_911387755.1 of Chrysotoxum bicinctum. Taxonomy (NCBI): domain Eukaryota; kingdom Metazoa; phylum Arthropoda; class Insecta; order Diptera; family Syrphidae; genus Chrysotoxum; species Chrysotoxum bicinctum. Next base: position 44,326,686 of record OU426989.1, read on the forward strand.
TTGCATGTAGTGTTAGTCACCAGGCCAAGAATACTGAGGTTTGCAGTGGCCCATCGTAATTCGAAGGTTGTTTCTGCTTAATCCGATACAGAATATTAAATGTTCTTGGTTGTAGATGCCAAGAGGTATTTGAACCTGCCTTGGTTTTGAGAGTTCTATCCATATTTTTAATCTTCTGGCCTCCTCTTCCATTTTGGTTCTAAATAACAGTATGCTCTATGCCACACTGAGACTCCGACCCTGTTAGGGGCTTCATTGCTTCTATTTAAGCCTTTTCTTTTTCTATATTCCCTACGTGCCCCCGGTACCCAATGCAGTGTGACTTTATTATGCTTACCAATGTCATTAAGCTGGCCCACACATGTCCATACTAGTGCAGAACTTATGGTATAAGAGTTTAACACTTTGAGTGCTGATTGGCTGTTGGACATATTGGAAATTTTTGGATTAGGGGTAATTTCTTTCAAAATTTTAATCAGCACATTTTCAGAGGGTATTTACTTCCCACAGGCAAATACTTACAGAGAGATACAGTTTCGTACTGGGCCCAAAAACAAACTCATGCACCATCAGTCCCTTGAGAGGTTCTTGATCCACCGGTATATCATTTGGGCGCAGGGAAATAAGTCCACGGGAACTAAGTCCACTGAGGGACTAAGTTCTCACTTGAGGTGGGAAATAAGTCCACGGGAACTAAGTCCACTGAGGGACTCAGTTGTCACTTAATGGGAACGAAATCCACTTTACTAAAGTGGTCTTTGTTCCCATTAAGTGAGAACTAAGTCCACTTTCTTATGGGAAATTAGTACACACTCGAAAGTATAAAGTGGGAATGAATTTCCAACAACAAAAACTTATTGATTTTATGTTGGTTATTTTCCAGATTCTTTAAATGCTAAAGAAACTTTGCATACACCTAACATCGCACCTACCCCAAATCCTATAGTGTGCCCACGCAGGGGCAGCATGCCCCCCTTACATACCTCACTGTTTATACGTGTCGTTCCCATGGCTTAACATGGGAATTTATTTCACATTCAAAGGGAACTAAAACACAGTTTTTTGTAACGAATTTCCCACCTTGCATGGGAACAAAGACCACTTTAGTAAAGTGGATTTCGTCACTATTAAGTGAGAACTGAGTTCCTTAGTGGACTTAGTTCCCGTGGACTTTTTTCCCACCTCAATTGAGAACTTAGTCTCTCAGTGGACTTAGTTCCCGTGGACTTATTTCCCTGCACCATCATTTGATGGCATTTGCATTGAGAGAATTATTCACTGTTCCGCATATCCTTATCTTTCGTGCTTCTTAACTGGGCTCTAAAGTTTTTCTCTAAGTTATGCGGTTTAGTCATGCCATCTCTTAGATTGCCTTATAAACTTTTTAGGAGCCTATCGACAAATTCAATTTAATTTAAAACGCTACTCAAATGTATGTATAAAATACTTCACTATATTCAATATTTAAATTTCATTATATCTATTGTAAAAGAAAGAACTTGACTGGCTGAAAGCAAAAAGACGAATAGGAATATATACACCAAAATATGTAAAATGATGAATGGTTAGTGTCGCACTCTTGCGGTTGGTCTGTGATACTCGGGATTATTTATTTAGATTTCAAATTTGAATATTTGAGATAACAGGCGGTAAGATTGTAGACTCCTACAACTTGATACTGTAAACTTTGATATTGAGTCTAGTTGCTATAAAATTACCCCTCTCAGTACCTTCATATGCTTGGCTTTTCTTTCTTTCCCGACAGATATTGTTTACTTTAGAGAAGTTTCCTATCAAGCGTAATTCACAAATACTCGTATCTACGTCTTTCTGGGTGTCCATTTCTTCGCCAGCTAATAGTTTTTTTTTCACAATTTGAATCATTCTACTGATCTTCACTAAATTGCTGTAAATTTTATTTTTACGTTTAATGTAAAAATAAGATTTTACCGCCAAGGGCCCCAGGAAAAAAAAAACACTTAAATCTCGAATTAACGTAATTAAAAACAAATAAAATCTTGACTGGTCTTAGTAATAATAATGTATACGACTAAAATCGTGATATTAAGGTCATTGTGAGTTCAAGGTTTTGGCTTGGGGGATGCCCATTGCTTCCTTTTGTTAAGTTGAATGTTCATTTAACAATTTTAATTTCTGACCAAATGGACTTCATTTTAACCAAAGTTCATGTATGTATGGTATATGCAGCAATCTAGTTCGTCCACACAAGTATGATGGGGACTTCCATCGTCCGATATAAAATCTGGAATTCCATATTGGCAATACTTTATGTCCTATTCATATTTTGCAAGGCATCTTACTTGAGATGCCAGTTACATTTATATACAAGTACTCGTATGTATGTATGCACATACAAATGTTATGATTTAGTTGTTTGTTAAAATTGACTTTTCGTGACTTGTCTAAGCAAAGGTTGGGGTTGGTCACGTTTTAGGTTGATATAAATTCTGGCAGCACATGCACAGCCAGGCGGGTAGCTTTATTGTCTAGCACCATGGGAGTATAATGTTGTTAACTGATTGAAAGTTTGTCATAATATTTAAATATATACAAATATTGAAAATAAAAATGTCAACTATTGAATAGTATTTGTCAGTGAGTCATTTTATTTTGTGTGACTAAGTTGAACAAAAATGGTGACACTTCGTGATGATTAAAATGTCAAAATTTTACTATGACAAGGGCTTCTTCTCATTAAAACTGGAACTTATGATCTTAATAAACCTTAAAGATGGTTGATTCATCTTTTGTGAAGAGAACCTGTAATAATACACTTTGGTCACGTATTTTTACTAAAACATTTAAATATTTAAATTGTGGCAATTTATAATACCACATCGCAGTTTTATTTAATTTTAATGAAAATCTCTTAATGTAGGTACTCCAAAAAGTGCATAAGTTGTAACACAAAAATTTATTCAGATTTGAATGAAAAAAGGGCTCCAATTGTATTTCCTAATTTTGATAAAACATGTTTAATTTAAAGTCAATTGGACTTTAAAGAATTCTATGAGCTTGATCACAAAAGTATACTTTTTAGTCATTTGAAAAGCCAATTTTTCTAAGTGTGGAAAATCATCTCTCATCATGATCGCTGCTATATCTGTATAGAAGTCAAAGATTGCATAATTTTTCATCTTTGCTCAACATGGCCCGATGGTCCAGCTGACGACAAATTTTTCAACTCGACGGCAGTTTGACATTTTCTGACTGAATCTAACCTGACTTAAGTTATTTAACTCACGTTTCTTTGGAATGAAAGTGAATAGAGCAATCTGCCAACTTTTTGTCAGCTTTTCATTTGTACACGTTTTTTTATATAAATATGTACATATACGTACATACAAACATACATACCTATTAACAATAATATTTACTTCACCTCTCGTAGACAGTTAATTGTTAAATTGAACCGAACAGACAAACTTCAATCCCAGGGGCAATTAATGAAACACGGATAATTCAGGTGGTGAATACAAACCAAAGGTTAAAGCATATTTTATAAATTAAAAGCTTATACTCGTACTTATTTATGAAATCAAGTTGCATACTTAGATGACGGTTTTTATGACTAAGTTCAAGCTTAGGTCAAAAGTAAACTGAGAGTTTTTGTAAAAAGAAAGATTAAACAAAATAAAAATATAAAAAAAATTTAAATAATAAAAATATAGTTTTCAAATATATTTTTTCCTGTTCTCGTGAATCTCACTAATACCTCCCAAGCTCATAGGGTTTCCATATTCTGGCAACAAATTTAGAACTTATGTCATTTAAAATCTATAGAAATTGTAGTGAGGTCACAACTAATAAGATATATTTGTCATTTTAATTTTTTTTCCAATTAATAATAAGACTGAATAGAATTCGGTGCATTTTACCACATCTATTAGAATGCAATTCCATCTGTCGTAGCATGTAGAACCAGGACCTCTTTAGTACATTGACTTTGCAAATGTACTGACCGTCGATTTAGTTGACCTGATAAATTTCTCAATGCCTTTTACAGGGTAATCGGGGAAAGTTTAATAAAAAAAACACTCTTCAAGTTGGGACCATCATGCTGCATGGTCTCCATCTTGTTGAGATTTTTCATGAACTAAGATAGCTGGGTGTGTATTAAGCTGTGTCGAAATTTATTCTTTGTGTCTTCACATCGGCATAAGCCGATTCTTCACTGTGATCAAATCTAAAACATTTGATTGGGCTTGGCACAAGATTCTTTTAATGAAAGTATAAGTGCAATTGGATTTGATGAATCTCTACTTCGATGGGTTAGAGGTTAATTCTTTAGACCATTTAATACAATTAAAATTGGATGGATACAAGGCTAATATCCACAAAATAAATACTGGTGTGCCACAGGGCTCTGTGTTATCTCCGACTCTTTTCCTTATTTTCAATAATTATCTTTTAGCTTAAACTTCTAATCCACTTCAATGTTCTTCTGAATTCTGATCTTGGCCGCATCGTTACGCGTGAGGTTTAATACCTTCAAAATCTAATACTGTCTTCTGTCACTAAATTGTAATCTACCCCCTTTACAAAAAATGTTCTTGTGTAGTAGCCAGTTTCATTCATGACAGCCCTGGCGAGTCACAGCATCGAAAACGGTCATTCTCCAGATTTTGAAGGTGTCAAAATCCTGCAGACCGAGCAACATGCATCAAAACGCTATACCTTAGAAACATTACACATAATGAGTAACAAAAACAACATGAACAGAAAACAAGACACACAAAACATTTCTGCCGTCTATTGCTCGCTTGTCTCTTAATTTATGACATTTTAAAAATAAGTTTCATAGATTAAGCTTCATTTGAAGTGTTCTTTTCTTTTATTCTTTATTTTTTTTTAACAATCATTTATATTTTATGTTAAAAAACAAATAACTTGTAAGCAAGTAAGTTTATTTTATTGTTTTAATTGTTATTATACTCTTGAGTTAACTGATGTTTTTCCCTGTATTTTTTGTGTTAATAAAGTTCCCCTGAAGAAGGCAGCAAACCCTGCCGAAACGTCGGGAAAGTCAATGTAACATAGTTGTTTCATTGCCAATATTACAGTGACCAAAAATGACAAAGGAAAGATTTCAAATCAATTCCACTCAACTTATAAATTCCAAATTGGTCAATAAATCACCTTAAGTACCTCTTTTTCGTCCATACAGCTTTTTGACAAATTCTTGCACATAAGACAGCGTCTGGTTTTGACACATTTAGAGCGATTCAGATCCAGCATTCGCCAGATCTATTTAGTAATCAAACAGGTGGTTGTATTTTTCCATGAGAGGCTTTAGTAAAGTTTAGGTGCCGTGAAATAAGGCCAAGTGAAATAAGGCCAACTTTCGAAAATTGGCGTTATTGCACTTTGATAAAGTGAACTAAGGCCAATTTTCAGTAGTTGGTCTTATTTCACTTTGACAAAGTGAAATAAGGCCAAATGATTTTGAGAATTAAGACCAAATTGGTCGTATTTCACTTTTTGAAAGCGTAATAAGAGCAACTGAATGTGGTGGTGCCGTTTATCGGAGGCCGACGTTCTGAGTTTTCTTGGGCAACAGTACTTTGGGTGGCCCGCTTCGCGGGTTTTCAGGATTTTAACTCCCTTTACGGGGCTCACACCCGCTCCCGCAACTACGTTGCTCCGCTTAGGGTATGTTCAGTCGCCAGGCAGGCGCCTGTAGCAACAGTTTTTCTTGGGCAACAGTACAGAACTGTTAGTTGTTTACTCCAATTAATATAAAATACAAAACTGTTGCTACAGGAGGCGCCTGCCTGGCGACTGAACATACCCTAAGCGGAGCAATGGAGTTGCGTGTACTTTTATCCAAGAAAACCAAGAACGTCGGCCCCCGATAATCAATTATGTATTATACGAATCTAACGGCAAAAACTACTTTTTTTTATTTTTAACGAAACATTTTATGCTTGGCCTTAAGTCACAAACAGATTTGGCCTTATGTCACTTTGTAAAAGCGACATAAGGCCAAGTCCTAAAATTTAGCCTTATGTCGCTTTTGTAAAGTGACATAAGGCAAAATTTTTTTTATGAAATAAATATAAAAATGCATTTCGGCCTTATTTCGCTTTGTCAAAGTGCAATAAAAGCATCTGTTGAAAGTGAAATAAGACCAATTTGGCCTTACTTCACTTTGTAAAAGTGCAATAAGACCAACTGCTGAAAATTGGCCTAATTTCACTTTATAAAAGTGCAATAAGGCCAATTTTTAAAAGTTGGCCTTATTTCACTTGGCCTTATTTCACGGCACCTAAAGTTTACATATTACTACTCGTATATGTATGTGTATACCAGTATACCTATATTAGCCTTATCAGGTAAAAAAGGTAATGTTGTACCGATATTGGCGAGTTCACCAGATCTATGTCCTGGCACCCAACAAAGTTGAATATGTAAATATTTAACTTCTACGCCATCTCCATAAGAGATCAACATCAGGTAAGGACTGTTATAGTCCGGGAGCTGGCGACACTTTTCAATGTCTAAGATGCGTACCTATTAATGGAATATTTTTTTCTTGTAGTTCTAAGGCAGGTGACGACGAAAATCGAATGCTGCCACCTTGGTAGTGGTGGGTTGATTTACTGTGAATTTTTGAAGTTGCAAAAAAAAAACCGAAAATTTGTATAAAATGCGTACTCATGAAACCTAGCCCGAACGTTAGTTTGCATCCCCCTGATGACAAAAACCAACTGCTTACACCTGGACAGTGGTGGGAAGTACCGCTGCCAAGGGCCTAAAGTTGCAAGAAACACAAAACGTTTGTCTGAAATGCGTACTCATGAAACCAGTACCATATGTTAGTTTAACATTTAAAACGATGAAAAAACTTGTGCTTACACCTGGGGGATGGTGGAAAGTACCGCTGCCAGTTAAGGGAAGTTGGGCCCCCTCGTAGTGCACTATAACCTAATCATTTTTTTCCTGGCCTTAAAATCTTGTGGAAAAAAATTTTTTTGATTGAATTTCAAGATAATTAGACAAAGATTACGGGGAAAATAGCACGTGCTTTAAAAAGTCGTCTTTTACTATAAAAAAGGGGCAAAAGGGGGGAAAAACCTCTTTTGAAAGTTTTTTTTTTAATCTCAAAAACTACATGGATTTTGATGAATCTGATAAAGTAATTTTAGATTTCATACAAACATAGACCAAAAGATAAAACTAAAGAAAAAAAATGGGGGGTACCCGGGTTAAAAGTACCCTTTTTACGCATCTCAAAAACGAAATGTATTTTGAAGACTTTTTTCTTCTGAGGTTTTTTATTCACAAATGCATACATATTTAAGTATACATATATAAAATAAGGGAGGGGCTTGGGGGGAATACTTTTTCGATTTTTTTGTCATCTATGATAAGTAATCCGCTAATGAGGTTTATTCTGTACACAAATTCAAAATCAAACAAATTCAGAACAAATCAAAAACGGAATTAAAAAGATGGATGTGCCATATTCTGTTTCTAATTACATATGTATGTGTAGAAGAAGATAACGAAGTACCACGAAATATTTAACTTTTCAGTACAATTATTTTTCTCTTAGAATAAAGACAGTAATCGGTTTGTGCGATGGCTAATTCTCGACCAGTTTGTGTTTTTTGTGGATTGTTTAGATAAATGTCTTGTAAGTTTGAAAATTCGTCAAGAAAATAACTATTTTTCTGTTGTTGATTTTGCTGGTGTAAGCATCTCCTCCGTTTGCATTTTATTACCAAAAGTAACAGGACCATCGCTAAAAATCGATCGAGATTCATTCGGATGCCTGAAACTATTTCCGAAATGACTTAAGCTAGCGAAAAGTCCTTAAAACCTCGTAAAATGCATTCAAGGAGAATATTTTCTTCCAATTCTGTAAAATTTGAAGTTCTTTCGGGTTTTGTCGACATTTTAATAATATATTAATTTCAAATTATTATAAATATTCAAACTGTTGGCGGTTGTCTATTTACAATAACGTAAGAATCCCTGGGATTTTTTAAAACAAACATTTAAATTTAAATGTCTTATTAAAAACAAGGGCGCAAAATTTTAAACATTTAAAACCTACTCTAAATCAATTTTAGAATGGGAGTCGACTCTAAATATTAAGTATAAAACGAGAACCGACTTTTTGTTAATTTTAAAGCACATAAACTATACTTTAACGTTAAAGAGCTCGTCTTACTTTAACAACAGCAAATAGCTAGTTTATCTTTTAAAAGTATACTTTATCCACATTGACAATGGTCATTTCATACCAAAGCAAATCGAAGAAAAAATGTTTACTGATGTTTTATTCGATTTATTGAAGATGTTCTTTGTAAATAGACTGAATCACTGAATATTATAAATTCGAAACAATCGTACGAAAGTGCTCTACGATTAAAAAATTTGTAGATACAAATGTATATATCTTATGGTATGCTATGCACGCGTGCCGATACGAGTATAGCTAAATGAATCTGCACCTTGCAACAACAAATTGAGTACAACAAATTGAGTTTTTTATGCTGTGAATTTGCGATTTATACTTTATTTCCATCTAAAATACTGTAAATAACTTATAAACAATCAAAATCTGTACCGAGGTAGTATATAAAATGTACTTTTTTCGGCGAAAAATTATTTGGTTTGAAGTTGTCTGTTCTTTTTTACTTTTTTTTTGTGTTTTTGTAGTTGTGTGAGTTATGTATCTGTCAAATTAAGGGTTGTTCAACGCAAATTCGCTTAGGTTCTGTTGTAAAACCCACGTTAGTTAGAAGAGTTGTCTAACGTGATTAAAATTATAAAAAAGTTAGACGAAGTCTCCAAGCTTAACGACTGCGTTAAGTAGAGCCGGTTTTATTGCTTAAACGAGAACTGTTTAAAATTTTGCGCCAAGGTATTTAACTAAAGAGGAGTGAATAAATAGAAAATTTAAATGGAGAATACTTAATTGCGCTAATAACTTAAAGCTTAAAGTTAACTTGACAAAATATTGTTTTTAATTGAGTGTGAATAAATTAGCCCTTAGAATTTTAGTTATTTTAGCATAGCACTAACTTCATACCTGAATTTGATATAAGCAAATGTCCAATGGTATGTTGACTTAGATCTTTGTAAAAACTGTTATTATTTTATGTTTTTTTAGAGGTCGTTTATTAAAAATAGGGCTTAGCAAGATACTACATAGTTAGAAAGGTCTAAACATTAAGAAAAATACTCGTATGCCCAATAGTTTCTAAGTTACTAAATTGTGTAGTAGTATCATGCACACTGTTTTCTGTGATAGGGGAATGAGCCGGAGGAATATTTGAAAAATGAAATTGAAATTTAATTGAAAAACATCGTTCAATTCGAGAAAAACATCGGGCGTTATGTGCGTTTTATGATGAAGGATAATCACTAGAGTGATTAATTTGAGAAACTACCGATCGTTTTCGTAGTACGTTTACTCTAAATGATAATACGCATCGCGTAAGTCTTCATACATACAGTGCGTACAGGAGACGCGATTGCTGATGTACAGCGTAGTGTTGATGATGATCGAAATTTTTGAAAAAAGAGCCAAAATTGGATCAAAAATAGAGCCTGATTTACTGCAAATAATTTGTGTAAATTGAACCACTAGATTACGACATGTATGACCCAGCCACGCCGGTCACATGCTCGCAATCATACTCAAATATTGATGATAACAAATCATTTACAGCCTTATTTATTAGAATTCGCTGAACGCGTGAATAATTATGCACTGCATAAGGACTTATTCATCCACTATGCAAATTCATATTTATAAAACATTTGCCTACCCTGCATAGTTATAATGAGCTTGTGTCAAAAAAAGTACCAAAAAGTAAGAATCTATTACATTTAGCCTTCATAACATTCAGCTGTTTGTCGCAAAACAAAAACAAAAACATCTTGTCTGTCTATCAAATTAATAAACTAAAATGAAACTACCAAAAGTTAAAAGAATTCGAACAATTAACTTTGATTCATGAGATAAAGGTATGTAATTATCTTTAGTACATACTGGAAATCAAATTGTTATGCGTTTTATCCTAGCTGGAATGTTCCTACGACAAGTTATTGAGGATAAAATTCATTAATGCAAAATAAAAATTGCAACATTAACACATCGGATGAAGAAGGATGCGTGGAGAGAGATCAGCAACAAGTATATTTATCTATTTAATTCTAAACAATTTTCAATTAAATTTGTTTTTAATATATTAGTAAAACATTTTTGTTTCAATAAATAAAAATAACACAAAGTTTTAGTTTCAATATCAAGTCAAAGGCATTTTATTTTGTTGATAATCTATAATTCAATGTGATGTCAAAGTGAATGTGACAGTTCAATACTAAAATGTCCTTATGTAGGCACTATTCAACCTCCAAACGCGTTTAGCTTATAATGCCTCTATTCAACGTCACATAAGTTTTGTAAATAACGATTTTGCGCTTAGAGGCATTATAAGGGTTGCATAGCCTTATGTTTTCACTATAATGAGTTTATAAATATGGCTGTTAGATTTTAAAAACACTATTATGTATTACATTTCAAATTAAAGTTTTCCGTCACTAAAAAAATTACACGATACCTATACACTAGATTGTTTAAAATGTTGCAACATAATGTAATTGTTAAAATTGACTTCAAAAATAAAATAATGCAAATCTAAAACCCAGTTAAATTGACTTTTAAATAACATTGAAAAATAAGTTTCTTGCAATTTTAATCATCAATATTAATTAATTATTGAGCTGTTAATTGTATAAGAGTTCAGAAATTTTAATTAGTTGTTTCTTGTGAACCTTTGGATAAACTGAACTCAAGTTTATTGAAAGCTCAGGGAAATATATCTTAACTTATAATTAAAAATTGATTTATAGCCGTTAAATATTTTTTTTTTTCATGAAATTAGTTATGGTTTTGTAGCTTACAGCGAAAAGATCACTACTACGGCACATTCAATTCCATCTGGTACCCCAGTATACCCATATACTTATATGGTATTTTCTTGAATTACATGCGAGACAAATTGTAAGACGGTATCTCTTTGTAGAAATTTATTGCATTCCCTAGAGAACTGGGCTAGTGGAATACAATTGTGGCAGTAGACATGCCTGGATTAAGATACGGATTTGAATGTCATAAATTTTGCACTGTAAGAGACATCACACTGAAAAGTGAGGCAGAGCGAACTATGTAAGATGGGCTGCAAATTAATGCCTGAAAAAGGAGCTATACATCGAGCTAAAACTGTGAAACTATAAAGTTTGTTCTCACCTATTTGTGACTAAATGCAAACAATAACAACTGTTTCACAAGTTTCACTAGTGAGAACCTGCTTTTACTCGTAATTAGAGTTTATTGTGTGTTTTAGACGCGTGCAATTCAATTTCGCGTGCAATTATGTGGTGAGAATTTTCAAGGGCTTAGTATTTGAACACGATATGCCAACACTATACTTACAAGAAAGACTAAAAAGATTTTTGTCGACACTCCTAGGAATTGATATCACTTTTAATGATGGATGGCTATGGGCTTACAACCAACTTTGAGCAACTTTTCAAAATTGTGTTCTGCATAAAGTTCGTGAGACTGGTGTGCTAGTAGACAACATTTATGGTTCCAGTCGTCGTAAGGTGCGAACAGATGAAAATGGGGCTGCTGTAGTCAAGAGTGTGCGACTCAACAGCTCAACATTTCACGCACTAGCCTGAGCAGAATTCTGCACAAGGATCGCGGATTATTCGCTTAGAAGGTCTAATTGACTCAGCAATTGAAGGCGCATGACTATCCGCTTTGTTTTCGCTTCGCAGTTTGGGCCTTAGAGCAGATTGAATTATACAACGATTTTAGGCGAAAAATCATCTTTTCTGACAAAGTGCATCTGGGGAAACCCTGTACGTTCTTGTCCAAACGCCAATGCATCCACAAAGAGTGACAATTTGGTGTGTATTGTAGAGTGGTGGCATTTTTTGACCATTTTTCTTCGAAAATGAGGTTGGGAACAACGTTTCGATCAACGGTTGGCGTTACAGGGTTAACCGACTTTTTTTTTACTTACCTCTGGTTCATGCAGGACGGCGCGCCATGCCACACAGCCCAAGCCACAATCGATCTTTTGGGCAAAAATTCCCAAATCGTGTTATCAGCCTACGTGGCTATGCCAATTGGCCACTTCGGAGCTGCGATTTGACCCCTTTGCACTTTTCTGTGTGGAACCGTGAGGGACCGATGTTATGCCAACAATCCGGAAAAGATTCAAGCACTTTAAGCCAATATCTTCCAAGCTATCCATGAGCTACAATCCAAAACCATCAAAAAGGTCTTGGAAAATTGGAGTGACAGAATGCGCTACTTCGAAGCCAGCTGAGGCAGCTACTTGAACGACGTTGTGTTACATAATTAATGGGAAGGTTTGCTCTTACTAATAAAGCCATAATACATGGGAAAATTTAACTTTCAAAACATTTTTAAGGAAACATTTTAGAACAAGATTCATGTAGTGTATCACATTGGACTAACCCTGGTCTAAATTGATCTTAACCAGTTGTACAATTTTGAGAAAATCCAAAACAAAAAAGGGCTTCTATAAAAGATACAATAAAAAAAGCTAGGTTATATCGGATTCAATGGCCCCTTACTCAATTGGATAGCTAGTTATCTTACGAATCGTATTCAATACGTCAAATTAGGTTCAAGTCGTTCTGAAATAATATCAAATAAGTCTGGAGTTCCTCAAGGAAGTCATCTGGGTCCCTTGTTATTTTTACTTTTCATCAATGATCTTCCTCTTAATATTTCTTTCTCTCAATGCTTATTATTTGCTGATGATGTTAAGATTTTCAAAAGTGTTGAATCAATTCATGATTGCAAAAACCTTCAGAGCGACTTAGACAATTTCTATAAATGGTGTGTTCGTAATGATCTATCTCTAAATATCAATAAATGTTGCCACTTGTCACCTCTTTTTTACAAGATCTCTCCTTCCATTTTACTTGCGACTTATAGGTACTATAAAGCAAGTTATGCATTCGTAAAAAAAATCGAACTCGAGATTTTGATTTTGAGTTGACATTACGATGATAGCGAAGACTAAAAAAGTGGGCTTGGCAATTCTGTCTGTCTGTCTGTCTGTCTGTCTGTCTGTTCGATTACAGCTAAACGGCTCGGCCGATTTTCTTTGGTTGATATGAGGTTTATTTTGTTTCCCCCGGATGTTTTTTGATTTGATTTTTTAAGACCAAAAATAACGGTACCTGCCATACGATTTTTTTTCTAAATTTTATAAATATTTTTTTTTTACTCAAAAACTGTCCCACAGATTTAAAAAAAAAAATCAAAAAATTTCATTCAGTTAAAGCTACCTAACGGTTGAAAAAAATTTTTCAAAAAATTGTTATTTTTGGTACCCCCCTTGGAACCATTTTTTTTGATTTTTGATTTTCTCGAAAAAGGTACAACGGATTTTGATCATTTTTTTTCCTGCTAAAGGTTCCCAATAGTTTGAATATTATTGTGAATTCAAGTTTTCAAAAAATAATTTTTTGGATCTTTAAAAAATATTTCAAATTTTTTTTTTTTGAAAACTCAATATTTCGAAAACCCCATGCTTGATTTTTTTTAAGACTTGATAAATAAAAGTTTCTTAATATAATCTACAAGAAATGAGAAAAAAAAAATGTATTTTACCTAAAAATAACGGTGCCCTCCATACAAAAGTTAAAAAGTGGTTTTCAAAAATCGTATTTTTCTCGAAAACGATTCCGAGAATTTTGTTTACTTATACAAACACGATATAAGTCCTCCTTATTTCAAATATATGTATTTTCTTTTGCCTTTTTTATCTGTTAGTGCTTTTTTGCCTTTCTTACTGCTCAGTGCCTTTTTCGTAAGTCATAAGTTATGATAAATAAACACATGTCTGATGATAAGACAGACCTGGACAACTCTTGATTTAAAGCGCTCTAAGTGTTTTCTATCCTTTTACATTTTTACATTTGCATTTTTTTACGAATGCATACATTGCCATGTCGTACTTTTATATCGCAAGTAAAACAGAATCCGTTATTTTGTCAAATCCAGAAAAATCAAATTGATTAAATGTTCCGTAAACAATTTTTTTTGTATTATACGCGCACTCAAGGGGTTATGAATACCCTTATAATGTTTAAGACAGCGCGAGCAATCAGGAATGTGAGATGGGATTAGAAAGAAGATACCGATGTACATTGGTTTTGAATGTCTGCACATTGCAATGAGTGAGAAATATTGAGCCGGGTAAAGCATTCGACATTCGTGTAGTGCGGCTAAAAAAAGAATCTCTCTACTTGACAGTACGTTCGAAATTGGCTTCAATGGTAAACTGATAACGATAAGCATTTCTAGGAGTACGGGTATTACGGTTAAATTGTTTGAGGGGACCAATGCAACTGACTATTTCACTATAGCACTGCTTATGAAAATGGGGCGATAAAATAATGATAGACATAAAACACAGCGTTTGTGCTCGAGAGATATAAATGTTTCAGTTAGACAACAGTCGCCTATGATATTTATAGCTCTCTTTTGATTTCTGTTCAAGAGACTCAAGTGTGTTATTCGAGTTTCGGAAGGATAAAGGCTTTCTATTCATTTCATTCATTTGTTATTCATTTCATTCATTTGTTAATTTGTTTTAGATCCTGAATTGAATGTGGCGTTACAAACCAGCGTAAATCCAAACATCAAACAACAACCTTCTACAATCAACTTAGTCACAGCTACCTGTTTTCAATTTCCTACGTTGAGTTTGCCAAGGTAATGCATCTCTAGTACACTAGTCTTACTTATTATCTTCTTGGTCAATAAAATCTTCAAACATATCGGTAGTGATAAAAGTTATGGACTTAAAATACTTAAAATGGTCCACCTAATTATGTCCCTGCACTGATGAAAATTAACTACATAACTGGCAACGTTTTTTCTAATTTGAACTTATCTATAAACTACTTTTCAACTGAACTTTAATCAGAATCCTGTTATTGATATTTGTGAGAGTATGCTCATGCCTTAAACACGTCAGGTTTAATTAACAACAAAAAATTACATTTCCTTATACATTTAATAAATAGGTAAGGCAAAGTTTGTAGAGTTAAAAGTAATATTTGTGTACATAAATCTTCATCGTATTCAATTTGCCTTTTGATTCATAAATCTACTTTTAAAACAAATTCGCAAAAATATTAGTCACCATCACTATTCATTAAGTTTGTAAACAGCTTAACTAACAGAGGTTAACGGCAATTGAACCATTTAAAGAAAATTTCCTTTTCGAGATGATTGTTATTAGAAATAAAAACAAAATCAATCTTGCATAATTCATTCGGTAATAAAAACAAATCCATAAGATCTATTTATATCCGGGAAATTCTCATCTCATCTCATATGCCACCCCCACATATACCTATGCCTCATCACAATAATTATTATTGAATTGACAAAAATAACAACGCAAATCTTTAGATCTAACGAAATACAAATTATTTTCAATTATCTCTGTCCGTTGCAGCAGTCGTAATAAAAACTAATGTAAAGCTGGGATTTTCCCTAGAATTTATATTCGAAGTGCAAATGCAAACAAATATTTCTCACGTAACATTGAAAATTGTCACAAATTAAAAATAGACAACATCGCTCACTTTTAAGTGGATTATATCACTGAGTATCTGTGATCTATAGTTCTATTGACCACGAGGAATTCATATTGGAAAAGATTCATCTAGAATTTAGGTGGGTATGGAAAAGATGCTTATCCAAATATGGACGAGTCGATAGGAAAAATATTATTGCGACTTTGATCATCGCATTTGTTATGAGTTTGTGAATTTATAGTTTTGTTTTGTGGCGTGCATTGCATTTGATTGTTATTGCGCGGCGTTATACAAATAAATTTGCCCCAGGAAGGGTAACGGACATACGTTCTTATTCATAGTTCTTACACTAAGAGAAAAATACCATAATATTAATGGGAATTCCCATTGTATCAATGGTTTTTTACGATTAAAATTAGTCAATGGGACGTACACCATTACCGTAATAGTTTTGAAACTATTATTTTAATGGTACGTGTGTACCATTGTTTTAATAGTTTTGTACTTTTAAAATAATAGTCTGTCTTATTAAAAAACAATGGTTTGTACCATTAAAGAATTAAATTAATAAGGCATGTCCCATTGAAAATCTATGTGATAATCACATTGTCTCAATGGTCGAATACCATTGTTTAATTTCGAAGTTCGAACTCGAAAGTATGTATTTGTATATGAATTTATAGTGGGTACTATTGATTCAATAGTATTATCTTATTATTTTTATACTATGCATTTTTGAGAGTTAATAGTACGCATTATTGTTTTAATGTGATAACTATTAATTTGATAGTGTATATCCCATTAAAAACTAAAGGGATACCGCATTAAAATAATCGGGTAATACTATTAAAACAATAGTATAGCACTATTGTATTAATAGTGTAGTACTATTATTTTAATAGTTAAGTACTATTGTTTTAAAAGTATAGTACTATTGTCTTAATAGTGTTGTACTATTGTTCTAATAGTATTGTACTATTGCTTTAACAGTATTATCTAATTATTCCTACAATATGTGTTCTTCAGAATTAATGGTACACACTATTGATTTAATGATATATCTATGTATGTATCAATAAGTAAAAATTCCCTTTTGCTTTTAAAAGTTTATATACTATTGATATTTAATTGAAAGGTATTTCATTAAAAAAATAATACGTACCATTATATGTATTTCCAAAAATACAAAACTGAAAGTAAAAAGAATATTTTAATACGTTAGATCCAAATCCTTTTAAAAATATACTTACTTTTCCATTATAAAGAGTCAATGTAGTACATATACATAACCTGTTAAGTAAAAAATCTCCAGAAAAAGAAAGAAATTACAAAAAATTAAGTAATGTATTTTATTTCAAACATTTATTATATTATTTAAAACATAACAATTTTAATACTACTTAAAAACAAAATATTTTCCTTAAAATTAAGTATTAATATCGGTTTTGTTTTTTTCCTTGGTCGTTGTTCTCATTTAAGAGCTACAATGAATAGCATTGGTGGCTTCTGGAATGTCCTTCATTTGTTTATTTGATTCATCGAGGACATTTTTTTTTTAAATGTTCCAATGCGCCCTGCCTCTTCTCTGCTTCCAGCCTCAGTTGCCAAACCCGACTATTGTAAAGAGATAATCTATTAATAAAAAATATACTATTAGAATCTAAAAGAACTGATATTAATTGATGCCTATATGTACTGGACTAATCCAAAAAATTGTAGAAAACACTAATTTATTAATTATTCTCTATAGTTTTCAAAGCAAATTCTATAATACATACCTGAGTTGCACTCGTTTTAGATTTATACAATTTCCATTAATTTAGACTTCACCTACTTTTAACTTTGATTTAAATTAAATAAATTGCGTATTTTTGCACTAAGAACTGCTCTTGATTACGAACAACAAAAGAATGACAACATTTTTAACAGTATCAGTACTCAGTAGGTATATATAGACTATTGTAATGAGATAAACTATTACTTTTAATGAAGTAATGTGGTACATCCTATTAAAATCTTGAGATGTTGATAATTTTAATGGGATATACTATTATTGCTTCAGAATAATAGTTTATATATTATTAGATTCTAACGGAACTTTATGAAATGATGCCTAAATGTAATGGGATATACTATTAATGTTAAAAAATTATTGGGATTCACACTATTATTAGATATGTTGAAAAACTGTTGATTTTAATCGGAAATACTACTATCGCTTTGAAGTAATGTGATATGCACTATAAAAACTTAACGGAACTTTTATGCAATGATGCAATTTAACTCGATTTTAGACAATTCTAAACATTTTTAGAAAACATTCAATAATTCAATAATTATTATCAAAGCAAATTCTTCAAAATATATGAGTTTCGTTTTATATACCTATATAAATTTCTTTTAATTAGACTGCCCTTCCTTTGCCTATAATTTTATTTCACTACAAATTGCACTTAATATACTGAAAGTGACTCTTATTTTTATATTCCATTTCATTGAAATCCATAATTGAAATTTTTTTCTTTCGATTTTGAGGCATTGGCGCAACCTTTTACCAATTGATTTTTAAAATTTTACTGATCTTTTGTAAGTTAGTCCAATCATGGAAATAAATAATTAAAGCCATTTTATTTGCAAGAAATTATTATTTAAGTCAAAAACTTATACAAAACAATACAATTTATATTATTTTGTTGTTTTAAACTAACCTGGTGTTTTTTTTACTATTTTATAGTAGATTTGGGGACATTTTGTGTTATTTCAATATTAAATTGTTGATTTGTTAAAACCCTCATCAAAATCTTGTAATTTTAAAAGAAAGTGTTTAGTGGCACCCTATTTTATTAAACTGTAACAAATTTACAAGAATAATAGGACGTATTATTAATGTTGAAAGTAAACATTTCTAAATCAATAGTATATCTAATTAAAAGCAAAATGAGTACTATAAATATTTTAAATAATACTATAAAATCAATGGTATTTTGATATTATTATTATGGGACGCAAAAGAATGTTGACAGATCTTCCTGTGATAGGGTGTACTGCTTACTATAAAAATAATAACAATAAATTATTACCTAAATAATAATAATAGTAATAATAATAATGATACAAAATACTTGATTCTATATTTGTTTGTGTTCCATCACTTACAATTTATAGCATTATATCACTTTTAACTTTTCACTTTCACGAAACTGAATTTTTTTTTTCAGAGAAATTAAAAATCTTAAAAATCAATAAAGCCATACAAACAATCCAATTAGGAAATTATCACCGAAAATCTTTATTTTGGAACAATACCCCCTAATGGTGTTCCAAAGAAATTGAAGAAAGTTCCCATCGATATCAATTTTACAGGAGGTGGAACCAAAATGGTTTTTCAGGAATAACTTCCAAATAGTAAGTTGTAAAAAAAATGTAAAGAACATATTTGTAGCCTGGAAAATTCCCTACAAAAACATTAACATATTTTTTTTATAAAAATAATTATTTTCGAAATAAATCAATCGCGTGGGTTAAGGGTTTCACTTTTCTATTAGTGGGGTGGCTTAGTTAAAAAATTGTTTGTGATAAATTGTTAGAACATTATATGAATATGTTTTTAAGACATTGAACCAACCTGCTTGTGCACCCTCTTGGACATCTTAAAGTGGGAGGGGGAAATAAAAAAAAATATAGAAAAGTAAAATCCTTAACTCTTCCGATTGGTTTATTTCGAAAATGGTTATTTTTATGAAAAAAAGTATGTCAATATTTCTTGTAGAAAATTTTCTAAGCTTAAAATTAGTTCTTTCCATTTGTTTTCTAAAACTTACCGTTTGCGAGTTATTCTTAAAAAAAACATTTTGGAGGGCCTACAACCCCCTAAAATTGTTAACGATGCTCACGTCGATTAGAACTCTTGATAGTTTCTTAAGCACGCCATGAGCAGGCTTTATACCATAATCCAGATTTTCCGTGTCTTTTCCGACTCAAATGCTGGACAGGTTTCATCTAAATCGAAATTAATTTGTTATAAATAATGAAACATAAGTTTGATTCAATGGGATGAAAATGAACAATGTACTTAATAAGTAATTCTGATAACGTTTCTTTTATTATTTAACCACAATTACTATTTAAACTTAGTCCGTGTTCTAGAAAAAAATGTTAAAATTAATAGAATTTCTTATTTAAAAGGAAATTGTGTACTTTACATTTATAAATCCGACGTTTTTCGATTTAAAAACATCGAGATGTAATAATTAATTTTTTTTTGTTTCGCAGTTATTCAATTATGTTACTATTAAAACAATAGTCCATATTATTAAACTTATCTGTTAAATTAATGGTATTTCTTATTAAATTTACGCTGTATTTTATATTTTCAGCAAAAGTTTCGAATATTCGAAAATATATAAATTTAACACATTGGTTTAATGGGATGTACTATTAATTAGTTTCTTTTTCTGCTTTCGTAAACATTTCATTACATGTAACTATTAAAACAATAGTCCATATTATTAATATCAATAAGACAAATCTTATTAAATCAATGGTATTTTCTTATTTAATTAATGATGTGTACTTTATTTCGAAAAATAGTATTAATGGTATTTAGTTAATAGTAAAATACTATTCTATTAATGATTCACACCATTGAACTAAAGAGACACACTATTAATATGATGTGTTTTCAATGGTATCGAAACTATTGAAAATTAATAGTAATATACCATTACAGTAATAGTACGTGTTATTAATTGTTAATGGTGGAATATTATTGAATCAATAGTCTTTCCCATTGAATTAATAATACGTGTCCTATTAAGATTAATAGTTTCAAAACCATTGTATTAATAACCCAAGTACCATTGAATTTACTAGAAAACCATTGTTTTTATAGTAAAATATTATTAAAAAGCGTCTTTTGAAATCAATGGTCGTACCATTGAAAAATCAATGGTATATTTTTCTCTGAGTGTACTTGCGATATAAATGTAGATACTATAGAACAAGTTTTGCATTTGTAAAAAAGTCAAATTCGAGGTTTTGATTAAATTTGACGTTACGATGTTTTGAGTGAGCTTTGTTATATTTTTATATTTGGTTTTCAGCAAAAATAAAAATCAACTTAGAAAGACTGAAAATAGGCCAAGAATTCAAAGAAAGTTTTCGTGTTAGAAGGAATTTGGAAAATGAGAGCAATGTCAAAATATGACGAAAAAATGTATGCTATGCTGTTAAATGAAATTAATTTTTATAAAAAGTTTTTCAATAAGAACGGGTTGAAATAGAATTAAACAAACTGTGTGTGAGGTATAAGAAACATTCTTTTTACTTACGATATACATACATATTTACTTTAGGACAAGTTCTGCATTTGGAAAAAAATCGAACTCGAGATTTTGATCAAAGTTGAAATGGGTCCGGCAATTCCGTCTGTATGTTTGTATGTCTGTATGTCTGTATGTCTGTATGTCTGTATGTCTGTATGTCTGTATGTCTGTATATCTGTATGTCTGTATGTATGTATGTCTGTATGTCTGTATGTCTGTATGTCTGTATGTCTGTATATCTGTATGTCTGTATGTCTGTATGACTGTATGTCTGTACCTCTCCCTACAGACTAAACCACTGGAGCTATTTTCTTCAATCTCGTTACTTAAGGGTCTTCGGCGATTTCCTAGATCCAAGACTAACGGTACCCCCCATACACCCATTATGTAAAATCTTTTTTATCTCAAAAACGACTCTAATTTGATTAACCAAAATTTTTAAGCAGGAGTCCCCTTAAATTTAAAATAATATTGTGTATAAAATATTTGGTTTTGAAAAAAAAATCAATATTTTCAAAACGTGTGAACGATTATTTTTTGAAATTAGTTACTTAAATCTATACTACTAAATACTTAAAATTGACATCCCAAATTTTGTTCTTGAAAATTTTTAAAGAAATGTCTTATATAAAAAATTACTTTAATAAAAATAATACGATTCTTGAGCTTTGTTTACATACATTCATACTTTTCTGGAAATCAGACGGCAATTTCATGCATTTGCAAATTTTTATCTCATTAAATTTATGTTTTATATTAATAAAATGTATTTTAAATTCCAAAGTACGTATATTTTATTTTAATTTAAAAGGTTTCTGTATGCCATTATGTATGGGATATAGCATTGTTCGAATGGCCACCTCAGCTTCTTACGGAGGTATGGATCCCAGCGATCTAACTGTACAAAGTACAATGATTCTTCCACATGAATCGGACTGAATTTGAGCTTGTGTTAAGTTCACCTTAAGGGTATGACTATTTAATCCAAACCCAAAGCAATCTTATTAAAGACCCTAGATTGTTCTTCCAATTTGTTAACTTTAAACGAAAATCCGATGGTTATCCTCCCACTTTCTCTTTGAATAACGAAATTTCAAACGAACCACAGACTATCGCCAACTTTTTCGCTTTTTTCCTTAAAAATCATTTACCGACGACTCCTTTATACCTGTTGGTAATTATTTCAATTATTTATCGAATTTCTCCCTCGGACCATTTCTACTCGTACCTTATACCATTGACCCATTACTAATAGAAAATAAGCTGAATCAACTCAATGATGAGTATATTCCCGGCCCAGATGGTATCACCGCCATATTTTTCAAAAAATGCTCTTCAACACTCTCTCTTCCCCTCTCAAAAATCTTCGGTTTATCTCTATCACAAGGAATATTCCATCAGTTATGGAAGACCTCTTTAATAACCCCAATACATAAAAAGGGCACAAAGTGTGAAATTACAAACTTTCGTCCAATCGCTAAACTTTCACATATTCCCAAAATCTTTTAAAGCCGTTTGTATGATATTTTAAGTTTTCGTTGTAAGTCTCTCATTTCCCCTAGACAACACGGCTTTGTAAAGGGTAGGCCCACAACGACTAACCTTGTTGAATTCGTATCCTTTAGCCTTTCAGCCTTAGAAAACGGAAAGGAAATCCATGTTGTCTCAACCGATTTCAGTAAGGCCTTTGACAAAATCTCACATGAGCTTATTCTATTCAAACTGTTCACCCTTGGCCTTGAACCTATCTTCTTAAGATGGATTTTTTCTTACCTAAACACCCTTTACTACAAAGTTCCATTCAGATCTTCCTTCTCTGATGATTTCTTAGCTACCTCCGGGGTTCCACAAGGCAGCCACTTAGGACCTCTCCTCTTTATTCTAACTATTAACGATATTGAAATGGTCATTAAACATTGTCATATCTCACTCTACGCCGACGACACAAAGTTTTTCAATACCATTTCTTCAGCACATAATGCCACTCTCCTACAACTTGATATCAAGAATTTTTCTGTCTGGTGCCTGAAGAATTCCTTAGAACTAAATATTTCCAAATGTCATTCAATAACTTTTTCACGAAAACGCATCCGATCTACTCCCCGTTGATACCTTCTACATTATCAGCCCATATCCGCGGCTGAGTCAATTCGAGACCTTGGTGTTTTATGTGATAGGGAACTCACCTTTCCTACACATATTGACGAGATTATACTCAAAGCAAACTCTACACTAGGCTTTGTGAAACGTTAGTCCAAAGAATTCTTTGACCCCTACATGAACCACTTCTTGAATACGCCTGCCAAGTATGGTCCCCTTATTAACAAACTCATATATCCAGAATCAAGAGCATTCAACGTCGTTTCCTACGTTTCGCACTTCGTGGTCTGTCTTGGAATAACCCTCTTATTTTACCCCCGTATCAAGACCGACTTCTGTTAATCAACTTGAATACGATTAAAGAACGGAGAGCAATAAGCGCCATTTTCTTCATTCATCGATTACTTTCGGGGTCTGTTGACTGCACAACTCTCTACAATTCCATCTCTTTCAACACTAATTCCCGTAATATAAGAATTCCTCGTCTCTTCTATCTGCCTACACACCCTACCTTTTACGGCTCCAACGAACCTATTACTTGCATGCTTCGGAGGATTAATTGTAACATTACATGTTTCGACTTTAACCTCAGTTCATCCTGCCTAAAACTTCGTCTTAATCATCCTTCCAATTCCCAACCCTAGATTTAAGAGCTATACTTAAGTTAGATTTAGAATTAGCTTGTATTAAGCCTAATAAACGTGGGTATTGCCTCCACCAAAATTAAAAAAAAAAAATTTTAATTGAAATGACCTTGGTGACCAATTCACCTCACCTCTGCGAGAGGTGAAATCGTTCATGCAGAATGTCAAGCACCATCTTGCTGGAACCACATATCTACTAAGTCGATATAATCCAATTTGGGCCATAGTAAATTGGTTATCATCGCTACGGAAATTTAATTCTTAACATCTTTAAAGACGATTTTTCGGCCAAAATTGGGGTCAAACACTGCGAAGTCCAGTCAGCGAACAAACGGCATTATATACATATGATCATGAATTTAGAGCTCTATGGTCAATTCGATTTTGTACGGTTTAAGTCCAAAGTCTCGACGCAAAACTCGCAAAGTTGAAGTCTGCGAAAGGCAGAGTTCTTGCGCCCGGGAAGGAATCGAATACCTCGGGGTCTGCTGTACACTTTCACAGACCACAGCGATGTTCTCGGTTGATCTTGCTTTCCTTTGACTAACGAATGTTGGCTAATTGATTACCGATCCGGTTGTCTCAAATTTGGCAACCAAACGTTGAAAAGTGGACTGTGAAATACCACCACGTCTAACCTAAAATGGGAGCAATGCACGCAACTACACGCAGCTAACGAACACTCATTTTGACATTAAAGTTCTATCATTTTGACGTGCTGTTCTTCGAGTAAATTGCCTTGGCATCAGTATCTGAATATATAAAGCAATACATTTGACAGATGTCACCAAAACAACATGGCCACCACAGGTAGCAAACCCTTTACGATCATCGATTCATCAAACTCAAAAAAATATTATTATATGGATAAAAATTTTTGTAACATCTTTGAAACCAGAGAAAAATAATTCCAGAAGAACACTAAATATTTGAAAACGAAATTTATGGACAAATCCATCGAGAGTATTTCTTGTCATGAACATATGCCTCTCATCCTAGCCGTTCGGACTCAACAGAAATTCTTAACCCATCTTCATTTCCGCTGACTTGAAAAACGCATTTATTAATGACTGACAGTTGTAAGTCCAAGTCATTGACAGGGAACTTTATTTATTTTAATCATTCTAATAAGGCAGTTAGGGGAGAAGGGGGTACATTTGACACTTAGTTTTTAAAAGTCTGTATTTCCGAAAACTATTAATGTATTCCAATGTTTTGTTTTGTATTTGATTTATTGATTATTCAAGATTATGCTAACATATAATTTTTTGTTTTAAAACATTTCCACATTTTAAAGAAAAATATTTTCTAAAAAAAGTAATTTTGTCAAAAGTGCCCCGGGAACGGGGCACCTTTGACTTTAAAAGGGGTACATCTGACAATGGTTGATTAAAACCGACATCGTGTGCATTATATTTCTAAAAGTATCAACGGATCCAGCACGGCTGTTGTTTGAATAGTAAAAAAGTAAATTTTTGTTTTTAAACAATTTATTAAACAATATAACGAAAAAAATAAATCAATAAGTACACTTTCTAAAAAAAAAAACAACAAGAATAAAAAACATAAATTATTTCATTTATAAACATAAAAAATCAGTCCATATAAATCTAAATTCAAATTTATCGATATCGACAATTGTGAAATAATTTATGTAATATATAATTTCCCAAAATCAACGTCAAACAAATATTTTTTGCAAAAGTCAAAGGAACTTTTTAATTTAATTTTTTTTTTTAATAACTAATATTATATTTTCACAAAACTGCCTTCAATTTATTGAACTTTAAGCATAGTACTATCATAATATTGATTCGCGATAAAAAAATTTATTTTATTAGGTTCACAAATCGCTTACTTACCGGTGATCAAAAATTAGGTCAGATACACAGAAAACACGAAAACACATGGTACTCCGCGAAGAGTTAAAGAAAGGCTGCCAAATTGGGGAGAGTACGATAACTTGGCCGCCAAGATTTGATAAGAGGTTTTTGTAGAGGGGTTAAAAATAAGCACTTTTTACTATGGGAGGGGGAGGTCTATCTCCCCCCGTTTAGGAGGTAGGGGCACTTTTAGAAAAAATGGTTTAAATTGAAAAAAAAAATATTAAAAAACAACGGCAACACCTACAATAAAGTGCTATACTGCGTTTGAAAGCCAGAAGATTGTTCTATAATCCTGCATTTAAATTTTATTACTCATATCAATAGTTTTTGAGAAATTCGCATTTAAAGTCCAAATTTTGATAAAAAAAACGTAAAAAAAAATGTTTAGACCGGTTGTTTTCAAAATTGTGAAATGAAATTGTAAATTAGCTGATATGTGTTTCATGTACCTATCAGTTTTTAATCGAACACAAAAAACCGCATGGTTCTATGTCTTCTGGTTTTTGAGAAAACCTCCGTTTAGGAGGTAGGGGCACTTTTAGAAAAAAATGGTTTAAATTGAAAAAAAAAATATTAAAAAACAACGGCAACACTTACAATAAAGTGCTATACTGCTTTCGAAAGCCAGAAGATTGTCCTATAATTCTGCATTTAAATTAAATTACTCATATCAATGGTTTTTGAGAAATTCGCATTTAAATCCAAATTTTGATAAAATAACGTGAAAAAAAAAGTTTAGACCTATTGTTTTCAAAATTTTGAAATGAAATTGTAAATTAACTTATATGTGATCCATGTATCTATCAGTTTTTAATCGAACACAAAAAACCGCATGGTTCTATGTCTTCTAGTTTTTGAGAAAATCGAAAATTACCAAAACTACTTTTTTTGATTTTTGGTGGTGACGGTGATTCCATTTTAAGGATTAATTTTAATAAACATAATGAATCTTTGTTAGTTCAGTACCGCAATTCATTTAGCGTTACCCAGAATGCACCATGAGGAGGTAGAATTGCATCTGGGTCAGTTATTTTATCAGTTAGTCAGGAGTTAGTCAGTCATAGTTAGTTAAAAATGGTCAAAATGTATTAAAAAGGTGTGTAAGTCTCGTCAATAAAGCCATACTATAACTGTCGAGTTCGTTGTGTTACTCTTTTATCGTGGGAAGCCGAGGATGTTTTGGCGGTAAAACACTTTCTAAATTTTCGCTCTGAAGGGTGGGAGGATCGATGTCTTTTAACTGTAAACCCTCACATATATCACCATCGGTATAACAAGGGTAAACTTTTTTTTACATCTGATAAAAACTCTATTATTTGCGAACCCCAGTCGTCCTTATATTTCCTTTCTAGGCAGTATTTTCGATAGAAAAATAGTGCCATGTATTGGTGAACATGGTCAGAAGTTTGTTTTGGTTTTCAAGATCGTTAATTGTATTTTATATGTATTTAGTGGACATTGGATAAATAGAATAAATTTGAATTTTTTTAAATACAGATTCTGTGAATGCAAAAGAAACTTTGCATGCACCCAACCTCGCACCTACCCCAAATCCTATAGTGTGCCCAAGCAGGGGGGTTGCAGGGGGGCAGCATGCCCCCCCATACATACTTTACTGTTTATATATTGTAATGTTGGAAGCTAGCACTGATTTATTTATGTAAGGAAGCAAAAAATATCAAACATTTTGTAGAAAAGTAGTTTTAGTTATTTTCGTTTTTCTCAAAAACCAGAAGACATAGAACCATGCGGTTTCTTGTGTTCGATTAAGAACTGATAGATACATGGATCACATATAAGTTAATTTACAATTTCATTTCAAAATTTTGAAAACAATCGGTCTAAACTTTTTTTTTCACGTTATTTTATCAAAATTTGGACTTTAAATACGAATTTCTCAAAAACTATTAATATGAGTAATTTAATTTAAATGCAGGATTATAGAGCAATCTTCTCGCTTTCAAACGCAGTATGGCACTTTATTGTAGGTGTTGCCGTTGTTTTTTAATATTTTTTTTTTTTCAATTTAAACCATTTTTTTTTTAAAGTGTCCCTACCTCTTAACCGGAGGTTTTCTCAAAAACCAGAAAACATAGAACCATGCGGTTTTTTGTGTTCGATTAAGAACTGATAGATACATGAAACACATATAAGTTAATTTACAATTTCATTTCACAATTTTGAAAACAACCGGTCTAAACTTTTTTTTTCACGTTTTTTTATCAAAATTTGGACTTTAAATGCGAATTTCTTAAAAACTATTGATATGAGTAATTTAATTTAAATGCAGGATTATAGAACAATCTTCTGGCTTTCAAACGCAGTATAGCACTTTATTGTAGGTGTTGCCGCTGTTTTTTAATATTTTTTTTTTCAATTTAAATCATTTTTTCTAAAAGTGCCCCTACCTCCTCAACGGGGGGAGATAGACCCCCCCCTCCCGTAGTAAAAAGTGCTTATTTTTGACCCCTCTACAAAAATCCGTCATTAAATCTTGGCGGCCAAGTTATCGTACTCGTGCCGCCAAATTTCATAACGTTTCTTTAAATCAAACTAAGCTTCTTCCTTCATCCAAAATTTTCTTTTTTAAGGGCACGATCATACCGAAAAACGCAAAGTCAAATGTGCCCCGGTGTCAAATGTACCCCAGCTTACCCTACTCATCGAAATATATATTTTTTTGACATTAGAGTCACGAGCAGATTAGGTCAGATATCAAATAAGTAAATGAATAATATTTTCTCTGAAAGATGATGGTGCAACAAATTTTGCAGCCCACTGCGAGTATATTATCACACAAAAACCCCTTTTCTCTGAAAGTACTCGTACATCAAAATATCATTCATAAAATGAACATTAGTGATACTTTTCAAGTTAGTGTAAAAATCCATCAACACAGATTGCTCTGCTTAATGTTATAAAACCAAATACAAAACTGCAATTTAATTGCGGAAGAAAACACCCATAACGTCTTTTCGATTTCCCTTTTCTCGATTTCCTGCCAGACAAACACACAAAAAAAAAAACCGTAGACACCACACTAAATACTATCAACAATTTACCATGCATTCAGAGTCCGTCGAAGACACAACAACAAAAAAAGAAGTGTGTAATAAAAACCTCAACTATAATACAACTGATGACAATAATTTGTCTCTTCCATCTGCACAAAACTTACCCACTGACTGATTTAAACGCGCATGCAAAATCATGTCACGAAGAAATGAAAAAAAAGTACAACAAACGCTTACACAACATCCCTGTGTTCATATCACAACGTCATGTATGATAATCAAATAAAATTATAAATGCCAGTGGCTCCACCTTTTAGTGTCACCTGTGAATTTAGACTTCCTCTTGGCACGAGACTGTTTCAGCCTTTTACTTTGGCAAAATTTGTATTTGCTTTTTTTTTATTTAGTTTCTAATTTGTATTCTTCACTGAATACTGTATGTATGTAATTCAGATTAAAACCAACTTTTCCTTTCATTGCAGGTCTACATTATGTAATCGAATCGCGACAAACGGACAATCCACAATAAAGGCGCCCAACTTTAACCCAGGACAAGATTTTTGTTATTCCCGCAGTCTTTCCTGATTATCTATTTAACAATTCTGTGATACAATAAACCAAAAGGTAAGCGAAATTTGTGACATCTCTGACTTCTCTCGGATTTACACGATGTCTTCTATTTCTCCACACTTTTTGACATAGTTGCTTAAAGCCACTTTACACGATATTATAAGTCATATGCTTTCTCATATGACCTGTCAAAAAAAACAAATCAAATCGTTTGAACGCACCCATTAAACGCATATCACTTCTCAAACAAAAAACTATATGACTTATTTTTTAACATTAGGACTGTAGCTAATTCTATTTGAGAAGTCATACGAGATTTGTTGTTTTCGTGGGAAACATTGAATGGAGTGTTGACATTTGAATACAAAATATGGTAAAATTCTGAAAAGGTAACTATGTATGCGGTTTTTTTTAAATATTTCAGATCTCTTTAACATATATGTACATATACTGTAAAATTTTGAATTAATACAGCTATCATTGTTGATAAAACCACTGCCATTGCTTTCTTTTTGTTCTCCATCATGGAATAACGACACAAATTTATTTCAGTTTATATTTTATATTTATTTTGAATTTTGGTACTCTGAAAATCAAAGGGGAAGTCATAGACGTGTAAAGCATAGATAAACCAAAACGGTATGACTTGACTCGAAATGACAGGTCATTTGATAAATCATACAGAAAATGTGATGACAGGTCATATGACTTCTATTATCGTGTAAAGTGGCTTTTAAATTGTATTAAATCTGTCAATTTGTTGCTGTCATACGAAAGCTGATGAGAGCAAATTTATATGTTTTTGATTTAGTCAAAATGTTGTCCTGACGCCATTTTGCCAATTTTTTGGCAGATATACTGGGATACTGACATACATAACTACAGATCAACAGAGAATTATATGTGGCTGTTTGACAGTCGTGCCAGTTTGACCAATGAAGGCGTTTAATAATGACACCATGAGGTGAATGTAACTACTTGATAGAGTTTATCAAGAAATAAATTCTTTCATCACTTTTGGATAATTTTTGTATTATCAAGTATGTATGTATAAGAGAACATCAAATGTATTTGAGACTTCCAGACCCTCTGTCTCTTTCTACCTTTCTTAAATTCTGCAAATGCATAAGTCGTAGATGCATGTTAATCTATCTGCCATTATCAAGTTGAAGCCCCCTGGGGTACATGTCATGCGCATGCGCAGTTCATTTTGAATGACATAATTGACATTGTAATTATAGCTTTCGTTAAACAACTTGGTTTTTAAATATGCGGACAGGTTTAAGATAAAGCAGGTTGCTAAGATTGTTCTTAGACATCGGATAAGTGAATGCGGAAATCTATATTCCATAGCCCACGACCACTTAAAATAACCTCCTACATAACTCACCAATCCGACAAAGAACTTAGCTAAATCCATTATCTACGTCCGTCGTAGGTCGTCGTCGTCGTTGTTGAATCTAACGAAGGAACGCATGCATTAAGCAGTTACAATAAGGCACATTTCGTGCACCATTGTATCCACACCATAATGGCTGCCAGCGGTTATTGCCGCTACACGCCGCTCCGGCCACCACGCCGCTGCAATCAGTGTGGAAAATATGTTTCGACAGTTTTTTTTCAATAAATTCTCGGATCGTGTAGTTCTCTAATTATTCCAAATGGTGAACGGGTGGTGTAGCCCCGGAGGAATTTATCGCGCAAAAAAAAAAAACTCTTTTCGGTACCAAATATACCCGCATGCTATACGTGGCGACACTTTGTGGCATGTCTTGGAGTAAATTTTGTACCAAAACAAAAATAATTTTAGTTTTAGGGTACTAAAGCTTAATGCTGTTTGGCAGTTTGTTGATTATGGCCAATTGATAGTGGGTACTTTTGAAGTGGTGGCTTTTATGTTATGGGAACACGTGTTGTGCAGTCTCTCTAAAGCTTTGAACTGTTTCTGTTTTGAGGTGTTAATAGTTTTATTTTAAATTTTTTATTGTTACTTTCCATATTGGAAAATGTTTTTTTTTTCGTATATAGTATTTGTTTAATCCAAAGTGTGACAAGGCTGATAGAATTGGCACGTAAGGTGGGTTGGTGGCAATATTCATTAAAATTGATATTTGGAATGATGAAATAATTGGCTGGTGAATTGGGACCAATAGAGATTAGGTATCATATATACTTTTAGAGAGGAAGATAAAAACAAAAGTTTGGCTTTTAGAAAATGGTCTCAGCTATAAGTATTAATATGAAAACAAAGGTTAGAATAGAATCCTAAGTCATTAATTGGAAACTATTAAAGAAATCGTTTCAAGTCCATTTGGTTTCCTTCCTTTATACAACTATGCAATCCAATATAATATGTTTGTTGATACACGTCTATAAAGTCTTTAAAAACCAATGACAAAATAAAATAAAATGCACTACTGGGTCGCACAAACTTTCTATATTATGTAAAACTAGCATATTTATAAAAACAAGGATGTAATTAAAGAAACATATACAAAAGCAATCTACAATCGATTGAATTGCTTATGTCCAAGTTGAATTTATTCAGGATAATTTAAATTTTCTTTTTAATGTTCACGTTCCTATTAAAACAAAGTTTTTAAGGTACAAGGACCATCCACGGTTCACTAACTATGTAAAAATGTTAATGAATAAACGGAAAATGGCGTATAAAACACGGAAACGTTTAAGACTGGATATATTTCCGAAAACTTACTGACCTGAGAAATAAAGTTGTGTTTAAGATCAGGGAATCAAAAAAAAAAAGAAAAGCTATTATTCTTCTCTACTGTATCCTTCTCTTGATGGTCATAAGCTTCGGAAAAATCTAAGGGATTTGGGTATTGGGAAACATATTAATAATTCAGATAGTGATATTAACTGTAAAAAACTGAATACAAAAGCTTAAATGTCTCTCATGCTTTGAACAAAACGATAGCTCTATCTTCTTAAATTTTGATGTTAACGGTCTATCTTCTAATGGTTTTAGTTGTTTCAACATGACTGAAGAGGATGTTGTTAGGCTCTGCCTATCATAAAATCTAAGTTAGTTGATTTCGATGTGATTAAAGGCAACTCTTCCCTACGCCCTGAAAACTATTACCCACCTTTTCAATATTGCTTTAATTTCTGGAGTATTTCCCGGAAATTGGAAACTTGTTAAAATGGTTCCAAAATCTAGAATTTGTAACGAGTACTACCCAATAGCTATTTTATGATACCTATCGAAAGTTTTTGAGAAAATCCTAAACAACCAGATAAGACATTACTAAGATCAAAATGACATGCTATGTCCAAATAGCCCATGCCATAGCTCCACGACAGTTCCTATAAATGTTGTTGAAGAATTAAGAGAGAGTGTTGGCAAGCACTGTGTTACTTTCTTCACACTTCTTAGACTTAGACTTCTCGGTTGTATTTAACACCCTCTTATGTACTAAATTGAGGAATAAATTTCAGCTTGTTTCATCTTCAGCGATACTTATTTTTTCGCATTTATGTTCAAGGTATCGAGCAATGGTTAATAATAATTTAAACGTCATCCTTCCTTTCTTCAATTTTGGGATCTTTTCTATTTATATTGTATATTTTTGCTCTTGATCATCGGATGCGTGTATGGAGGCTTCTGTAAGAATGATACTAGCCAAAACACTTTTCATTCCTCTATTACTATTTGATTGCGAAATGTATTTTTTATTATATTTTTAGGGACAAAAGGAAATTTAATGTTGTCTATAATAGTGTGGCAATGTACATATGTTTTCGATCTGCGTAGTGTTTGAATACATTTCTGCATACTCAAAAATAATACAACAACAATTTATTCATTTTTAGAACTCTAATAATGCTAAATAGTATTCTGCAAAAAAAAAAAAAAAACACAATATATTTACAACAAAATTCAGTTTCCGTGCTCAACTAGAACCTTTAAACTGAAGCCGTTACACTTTTACCTTGTTTCTAGTCGTTAGTTTCTTGTACACGCAATTCGGTTGTGGAATTCCTTACCAATGGTCATAAGGATGATAGGATGTAGCACTCAGTTCAGGACGAGACTTAGGCAATATTTGGAGGCTCTCTAAAACTACTAAACTGCTTTAAGCTTATTTGTTTATGTTTAATTTTACTTTTTTTAATTATTTTGGTTTGTTTAAGTCTTTATTATCAAATACAACTATTTTAATTTTTTTTTTTAAATTAGTAATTAGAAAACGAAAAAATTTGTCGCGCTTGTTTTTTTAAAAAATAACCCCTGGTTATGCTAACTTGAAAGTCAAGTTAGCACTACCACCCCCCAAAAAAGGGTAAAATGAGCTCGCAAAAGACAAAGGACAGCGTAAATAATTGTCGTAAATTTGTCGTAAATATATCGTAAAAGAAAAAAAAAATTCGAATCATTTTTTCTCAAAAAAATGCCATGAAAATACAAAAGTCCATAAAAAAGCATTTTTTCATAAAGCCTAGCACTACCATACCAAAACTATCTATTAAAACTAATTTTTTACTCTGCAATTTTCTTAAGCAATTGTCGTAAGACGTCTTTGAATAAGTTCCGTCATAAAATAATTTGTCGCGCCCTTCTTGCCCAAAAAAATGCCCTAAATATGACAAAATCCCTTAAAATAGGTTTTATGAAAAAATGCTTTTTTATGGACTTTTGTATTTTCATGGCATTTTTTGAGAAAAAATGATTCGAAATTTTTTTTTCTTTTACGATATATTTACGACAAATTCACGACAATTATTGACACTTACCTTTTTCTTTTTCGAGTTCATTTTACCCTATTTTGAGGGGTGGTAGTGTTAACTTGACTGTCAAGTTAGCATTACCAGGGGTTATTTTTTAAAAAACAAGCGCCACAATTTTTTTCGTTTTACGACAAATTTACGACAAATTCACGACAATTAATCCAATTATTACATTTTTTAAATTTTGAAATGGTAGTGCTAACTTGACGGACATTTTCTTTTTCGAATGTATAACTTTAATTCGTTAAGGATATTTTGATATATGATTTTTGTATGAAGGTTTCTATAATACAAATTCTATATACTACTGAAATAAATCAGCCAAGTAGAAGACTTAGCACTATTAATGGACTTGATTTTTGGATAAATTCTATGAGCAAACTTGTTCTACAGTATAGGTTAAATGCTCAATGCATGACATCATTTTTCGGGGATTAAAGTGAAGGCCTACTTTGGTCTACCCATGTTAACGAAAATAGCCTACTTAATACGAATCGTAGAAACTTCGCTTAGGACTTGATTTTTATTTAAATAAAGTTGATATCTTGTTGGGTCTTGTTTTCAGATATCCAATTTCTTAGCCTGTTCATTTTTTCTCACCCACACTAATCCATACAATGTCTAAGTACTATTTATTTAATGAACGTAAATGTATTTTTTAATAAAACTAAGAATTTGTGGAAATAGCTACAGATTTAATGATACTTGGGAAAACCTGCAGCAGGTAAGAAAAGGAATTAATGATTTGTTACCTACTACGTTTCTATAAGCAGTTGACAATAAGAATTGTTTTTGAACAATTAATACTGTTGCACTATTTTTCAAAATTTTGAATAGTTAGCTTTTAGAAAGTTGTTAAGTTGGCTACCAACGAAACTCTTGTTTCTTTCATTTATTTGACTACATACTTTAGAATTAGTTTGTTCTTAGAATATACCTAAGAATCATATTACAAAATATACCTCAAGAATAAGGGGACACCCTGTTTAGTACCTATTAAATATATATTAATAGAAAAAAGATGCAAAACTATATACTATATATGCTCAGAAATCTCCGCCTTTCCATAGTTACGTTCAAGAGACAAAAAACAGAAAGATGTTTGTTAACTCTGAACTGTTTTAAAAATAGGTCGAATTCAATAAAAAAATTTCAGCTAGGCGAATCTTTTAACACTATTTCTTTTTGCAAATTTTACTCTGCAATTATAAAATTTGAATAGTTCCGTATTTTGGAATATCCATTTCTCAAAACTTTTCTCAGTTTTGGAATGAGCTCGGAAACTGATCATTTCGATTTTTTTGTATGTACGTACACACATATGTATATGGTCTATTATTAAAATTCACTATTACACACTGTATATTCATTGTTTACCGAAATCATAATGTCATCCACTCATTTTTAAATATACGCGTATGTTTTTCAGTTTTTCATATCGCAATATTGATTTTGCAATTTCTTGTTTTGAATTTAACTTATTTCGCACATAATTTGGTTTGGTTATTCTTGTTAAACAAGTTCTTATTTTGCTGTCATTATTTTACTTCACCATTGTTTTTTAAATTTAGCTTTAAGTAACTAATTAATGAAGGTATGAAAATTATTTCGGTTTAAGCAGAGTGATTGAATTGAATTCAATTAAAACCTCAAGTGACCTCAACTATAACTGATGAGCCCACTGTCGTACTTGGGCTAAACGCACCTTGGAGTTAATGTCACTTGAGCTTTTGATTGAATTTAAGTAACTAAGAAATTAAATTTCACTTTTGTTCATTTTGGATCTAACAATTTTAAGCTTCTTAACTATATGGCAAGAAATTTATAAACATTTCAGAGATCGAAATGTAAAACAATTTAAATGCGAATAGTTAAATGAAAATAATAGCTTAACGATATTAAAAATTAAAGTCACGTAATGTGAAATAATAAAATGAAACGAAAAATGCAAGATTTATTGCAAAGTGAAATATGAAAAAAAATGAATTTTTTCTTAATTTATTTATTTATTATGTAGCGTAATAAGAAATTTTCAAATAACTAATCGGGAACTGATTAAAAACCGAGACAAAAAATTGTGCATTGATCATTGCGAATTAAAAGACCGATAGCAAAACTTCCTTCCAAGTGACCACTACTAATTTTTTTTCCACAACCAACAATCTTAAACAAATTGAAATAAAATACTTAAAACAAAGCTACAATTTGATATGACTTTAACAGCTACATTTCAAACAAACTGAAACTCAGTTGAGGTTTCAGTAATTATATGTCAAACCTTACATGTACTTGTACGGGTTATATGGGGCGCCAGAAATATAGTTAAGGTTCCTTTGGTTTTATTTCTTGATATTCACACGACACTTACGTGTCAAGTGTTGTTTACCATTTATGAACATAAAGCCTTCATTTAAATGCCTTCTGCTTGTCGTTTGCACAAAAATAAAAAAAAATTATCACTCTTGATGTTTAAGCCTAACAAATTCTAGCCACAAAAAGCCAACCAACAAATCTTTTTAAATGCTTTCATTGTAAGGTAATATAATATAGTGTATCTTAAAATATTATTCTTAAAATTATGTGTTTTTGTGACAGCTAAACAAAGCCCTATGACATGTAACTGTCACATACATAACTCTGTTTTAGTTCTTAATTACCTACGAGTATGTTGAAAGTTATGATGTTGGAGGGAGTAAAAAAGAATGTTGATTCATTAATTTTGTCGGTCATATCTACGTTATGTAAGTTAAGTTAGCTAAGATAATTTAGTTCTAGAGGAATTCCACACAAAAGGAGACTAGTCATCATTTTAAACCAAAAACTAATGTTAATACGTGAACAGATGAAATTCGAAACCAGTTAATCGGCCCTTTCAAACTCGCCGCCGTCACCGAAAGTGAATTCTGCAAATTATATTTAGTTTTTGAGAAATGGCTTACCAGCAGAAGTATTGGAGGACATTTCACTTATTCAGCTAGCTTCATAACTTCTCAAACAAGATAGTGTTCCAGTCAACTAATTATAATTGAGAGGTTAAAAATTGGATAGATGAAGAACATGATTGTTGCGTAGGAAGAAATGGACCAATTCACTGGCCAGCAAAATCTTCTGATCTCATAGTATTGGATGTTTTTCTAAGGAAAACAATGAACAATAATTGTTTTAGGTGGCAGTGGCCACCTCGATTTATAGAAAAATTAGTTATGAATAACTAAAACGTTGAGCAGGGTTCGGACTTCATAAATCGCAGATCGCAGTAAATTGGCAAAGAAATCGCAGTAAAACTAAAATTTTCGCAGTAGAAATACATATATATTTTTGATTAGGTAACAACAAATTATAAACAAAAGAACCAAAGTTAAATCACATTTAAATCATCGTTGATTGTTAAAACAACATAAGTGGTGTTTTAATTTTTTACGGAAGAAAAAAAAACGTATTAAAAAATCCTTAAAAAGTAGAAACACCCTTATAAGATTTTTGGGTTTAAAAATGACAATGACTACAAGGCCAAAAATGTAGGATTTTTTGTATCTCCTGTAAAAAAAATTAAAATTTCAGTTATGTTGTTTTAAGAATCACCGATTCATTTACATAGTATTTGTGAACAAATATACTCTTACTCGATAATGAAAAAGTATAGTTTTAACAAAAATATATCAAGCTAGGTAATCAAAATAAATTTACCATCTACAAATTTGTACTTTTTGAAACAAGAACAAATTAAAGAGTAGTAGAACTAAAAACGTATATAGCTGACAAGACTTGCACTAGGGTTGCTCAAAAAACATCGATACATCGAAAACATCGATGTTTACTATTCGATGTATCGAATAAATCCGATGTTTCGCACCCTTTCGATGTTTACCGATACATCGATGTTTTTTTATTCGATGCATCGAATGAAGCAAGCATTGAAAAAACTCACTCAAAGTGCCAAATCTACAGTTAAATTTATTTCACATGCTCTCTTCTTTTTCAATTTATGTATCAGTTTGATAGTGTATTTCATTCGATCCATATTGAATAAAGCAAGCATCGTACAATACACACTCACAACTCACAGTCACAGTACAGTACCTAACCGAATCGCTTGTGATTGATGAACCGTTAGTACTGCAAGTGCATAAGCTTATTCTGACAGAAATCAACAGCTGTTCAAAAAACTTCATTTTGAAGACCCGCAAGCTTGTGCTCAAGCTATTCAAAAAATTAAAGAATTAATGAAGAAAGATCTACTAAATGAAGAGCAAATGGAATCTCAATCTGATAGTTCAGACAAAATATCCGAAGATTTCAGACTTTGGAGTGACTATCACAAACTAGTTCACAAAAACTGGAAAACCAACAAAAATGAAGAAAGTGTTTGTGATGAGCTTTCCGTGTACTTGAGGGCACCTGTTGGTCGTCTCAGTGAAAACCCT
Organism: Chrysotoxum bicinctum; assembly: GCA_911387755.1. NCBI lineage: Eukaryota > Metazoa > Arthropoda > Insecta > Diptera > Syrphidae > Chrysotoxum > Chrysotoxum bicinctum. The sequence continues at coordinate 44,365,039 of OU426989.1, forward strand.
TTGGAAATAGGTCCGATTACAAACAACAATTCCCAAAACTTTACAAAATTGCGTACAAATACTTGACTTGCTCAGTGCCATCAGAAAGACTTTTTTCAAAAGTCGCGTAAATAAAATTTTATCTATGCAAAGCTTAGAACAAAAGTATTGGGATTTTTAATTTCAAAATAATAACGCCCATATTTTAATTAAATCAAACCGAAATTTAATTTAAGATTGTGTCTTCTAGATGTCAAATCTCTCGATAATAGTGCCAAGTTTGGGAAAATATGCAACTTCAAGCATTCACTAAACATGCTTTGAGACAAAACTTGTTCTGAAATTGTTAATAATATGGTTGTTAATGTTTCCCTTTCTAATCCCTAAGATTGCTTTATAATGAAACTTATTTAATATAGAATTATAAAATCTTATTTTGAATAAAACTCATAAAAAAAATATTTTATTTTTTCATTCGATACATCGAAAACATCGATGTTTTTATGCGATGCATCGACAAACATCGATGTAAGGTTACGATGTATCACATCGAATAAAACATCGATGTTTTTTTTTCATGAACATCCCTAACTTGCACTAAAGAGACAAGAATCTTTTTGAAATTTGACATTTTGTTATGAGCACATTTATTTCTATGACCAGTGCCAAACAAAATCTGAAGAATCGCAGTAGATTGTAGGAAAAGCGCAGTGGTGCAGTAGATTTAAAAAATAAGAAAAAAGTGCAGTAGATCTACTGCTTTCGTAGTAAAGTCCGAACGCTGCGTTGAGACTGTAAAATAGAGATTTGATAAATCATTCACCAACAATCAGTATTCAGGATGATCTTGTTCGCAAATATTTTTTTCTTTTCCGAAAGCGGATATAAAATAAAATGATTCGTATTCGGCACAATGCTGGCTAGGCCATTTTTGAGCCAGAGATTTGCTCAACATTTGTTGGCAATATTCTATATTTATCTTCATACCGTCATTTGTTTTTCGTTCAAAGATAAATCTCTTAACGATTTTTTTTTAGATTTTGCACAAAACCTAATACAGAAAAAAACATCTAAAAAAATCTCAAAATATTTATTGATCGGCAAAGTGGAATATCGGAACTTATGTATTTCTTTGTAGTGTTCAACAACAAACAGCTTTTGAATTATTTAGCTTAATTTTTCTGCCTAAATTCTTAAAAGTGATGCGGGTTGGAAGCGAAAAATAATGTTCAAACTTCATTGTTCTATATCTGTGGAAGTTTTCTTCACTTACGATGCTCCCGGGGAATTGGGAAGATTATGGTCTCTTAGGCAGAAAAACTCAATCACGATGTATCAGATGTCAACTATTTTTATAGTTCATTTTTTTTGTTTTTTTTTTTTTACACTATCAGAATTGGTCGAAGAAAGCTTATAGCAAGCTCCGTCTTTCGACCAATGGTTTGCCAACACAGAGAACTGTGTTATACCACCGGCTCATCATTTAGTGCAGTGTTAGTTGTTAATAGGCAAACTCTATTACAATTAACACTGACACAAGAAAACATGAAAAATAAACAAATAATATTACGTAAGAACAAAACAATAACATAACATGAAACAAAGAACATTTAGGAGCGTGGACCACTGGTTTTGAGAAGGTTTTTTAATTTACTTTTATTTATATTAAAATCAAAAATATTTGAATTCCAATTTACAAGTCTACCCATACGTGTCAAGGGCTCATGAATGCCATAGTTAGTCCTATGTGTTGGGACCTTAATCATATCGAGGCCTCGAAGATTATAACCTCCTCCCCGATAATTAAAATAAACCGAACATAAAAGATCTGGTGCATCTGTGACGCCTGTTATTAATTGGTGGAAAAATACCAAATCATTGTTTGTTCTTCTCTGTTCCAAAGTTTGCATCTGAAGAATAGATAATCGTTGGTCATAAGAGAGGACATACAAAGGATCACTCCATTGAAGTCCTTTCAAGGCAAAACGAGTAAAGTTTCTTTGCACAGGTGACACTGGGATCAACAAATTCTTTAGACCAGCGCTTAATAAACCCTAACATTGAATTGGCCTTATTCACGATTTTATTAATATGAGCAGAAAAATCTAAATTGGGTGTAAAAAGAACTCCAAGGTCCCTTACAGTCATAACACGAGTTAAAATGTGCCGTGAGATAACATATTCATGAGAGTAAGGAAAACGTTTTTTAGAAAAAGTCATAGTTTGACATTTTGTCGGGTTGAGGTTCAGACTGTTCTTTTCACACCACAAGGCAAAATGGTTAATATCATCTTGCAGTAGAGCCCGATCATTTGAAGATATTATATTTTTATAAATTTTCATATCATCTGCGAAGATTAGAATTTCGCTATTGCGAACACACAGAGGAGCATCATTAATAGCCAATGTAAAGAGTAGTGGTCCCAGATGGCTTCCATGCGGAACACCTGATTTGGCAATAAACTGTCTTGAGTATGAATTTCTGAATTTGACTTCATATAACCTATCTTCAAGATATGACGATATCCACTTGATGAAAGGTGGTGGAAATCCGTATGAGTGAAGTTTAAACTTGATAATCTCATGAGACAGTTGATCAAAAACTTTCGAGAAGTCAGTGTATACACAATCAACTTCTTGACAACTTTCTAGAGAGTTTAAACATTTATTCAAAAAGACAACAAGATTGGTAACAGTAGAACGTTTTTGCATAAAACCATGTTGTTGGTTGCAGATAATAGTTTTACATATAAATGTCAAACTGTCACATACAACTTGTTCGAACAACTTCGGAATGCAAGAAAGTTTGGAAATTGGTCTATAGTTGGTAATATTGGCTTTATCTCCCTTTTTAAATACTGGCGTTAAAAATGCTTTCTTCCAAACTGCAGGGAATTTACCTAATTTCAAGGATAGAACAAAAATATTACGCAGAGGAAGAGCTAAAACAGACTTACATTTCTTCAATAAAGCGGGTGGTATTCCATCGGGTCGAATAGAATAGTCGTCTTTTAAATGTGACAGAAAGTCCAAAATTTTGTCGTGATCTATTGTAATATTATTAAATGATACCTGAGGACAATTTCGTAAGAATTGAAAATAGTTATCGTCAACAACAACAAGGGAATCAATGAAGGATTGGCTAAAATTATTTGCAAATCCCTCACAGATTTCTGTAGTAGTGCTCAAGATTACGTTATTATAAACGAGATTAACAGGATAACCGTCGCTTTTCTTTTTGGAATTTATAAATTTCCAGAAGTTTTTCGGGTCTAATTTCAGGGAAAGCCCCATGGTTTGAAGATAATCATTATAACATTCATAAGAGAGTTTTTTGAATTCTTCTAAAAGGGAAATGTAAACTACTTGATTCTCTACTGTCATGAACCTTATATATTTTTTCCAAGCCTTATTTCTTTTATTTCGAAGGCATTTGAGTTCTTTTGTGAACCAAGGATGACAAGAAGAGTTAGAGGGAATAGATCTTTTTTTAGGGACAGTTTCATTTATGCATCTCATCAAAATAGAATAGAAGCTTGAGACAGTTTTGTCAAGATCATTAGAAATCGGTAAACGTTCTATACCGGAAATAATTAAACTATCTAAAAGCTGTTGAAAATCACCTCTCCGAAAGTCAAAAGTATAAGAATACTATTACTATTTTCTAGTAAATGACCACTCAAATCAAGAATAATGTCAAGAGGCGGGTGATATTGATCTATGTTAGATAAAGCAGAGATAGATTCTACCACTACTGTACTAACGGCGTCAGATGAGAATACAAGGTCAAGTTGTCTATTCATATTATTTCGTATACAGCTAATTTGCTGTAAATCTGTAGATATAATATTATCCAACATTTGGAGCTCTTGTTGGGGTGAACTTGTGGAAGCTTCAAAATAGGATTCGTCATCAGAGGGAACCCATTCGATATGGGGAAGATTAAAATCCCCTAATAAAAGAATTTTACTGTCAAGGCTAGCTAAACTGAAAATAAATTCGAGTGCTAAAGAAAGTTCATGTATACGGAACCAGAACTTTTAGGTGGAATGTAAACATTTAAAACAAATAAGACTAAAGATTCCTTAGTTATTTTGACGCATAACAGATCAATTGTCAGATTGAATGGGAAGACTATTTGTGTTGAGCAGAAATTTCAGTGTAAATTATTAATTTAATTTAAGAAAAGTAAAAGAATATAAAAGATATTAATATCTTCTTGGTAATAATTGTTCGCTTAGTTGTATTTCTAAAAAAGCTTGAATCCAAAAAATTATCGACACACGTTATAAGAATATAGCAATTTTCAGCTAGGTAAAATGGCTTTATAATTTGCAATGCAAAATTAACATAACCCCTAAGACTAATAAAAAAAAAAAACTTTAATATTTCCACATAATCGAAGGTGTGTCTTTTGAAGAAATCCAACCACCTTCGATCGCATGACATTCGTATTCTGAATGGCATTTTAAGTTCCATTGTTAAACTCGATAAATTTATTAATTTGAACTAATAAATAACCCAGAATCGATTTATTATCTAATAATAAATCATTTTCACTTTGTAATCGTAAAGTTAAAGAATTCCAGCAAAACTTAACTAGTTCACACAATTGAATCGAAATAAAGTTCAAACAGGAAATACGATAGCTTCATTGATAGTTGGGTTGAGTTACTTCACATGCGGCAATTTCAGACTCAATTGGAGATCACCATGAATCGATCTGCGCAAAGATAGAAAAGATAGAAACATTGCCAGTGTGACTGCAACACAACCATAGCCACCGGTTTGTGAACGTAACGCAATTGAGAGATATGCTTCATAAAGTAAGTCATCGTCTGGGAGTGCAGCAAAATTATGGGAATATGCCTCTTGGACTTGACAAGATCAATCGGCACTGCGCCACCGTAAATGGTGATTGGTAATGTTTTGAAAAGGTATGGTTGCTTTACTATGAATGGATATAAGGTGAGGTCTGTTATAGACAAAGTTATCTGTGGGTCATGACAAAAGGCATGAAAATTGCGTGAATCGCTGCGGGATATTCTGAATGTAGAACGTACTTTTCCAGGAAATATAAAAAAATTTTGTCACCTTAGAAGGATAATTGGAATTTTATAATATGTTTCCTTCTTCGATGACAAGCCATTGAGACATTGAGGTCAATAAGAAAACTAAAGCACCATAGGATCTTAGAATTAGCTCAGTTCAACTACCTTCATTGCATTTTATCGAAATGTGTTTGATATAACGGGTGATTTTTTAAGAGCTTGAGAACTTTTTTAAAAAAAAAACGCATAAAATTTGCAAAATCTCATCGATTCTTTATTTGAAACGTTAGATTGGTTCATGACATTTACTTTTTGAGGATAATTTCATTTAAATGTTGACCGCGGCTGCGTCTTAGGTGGTCCATTCGGAAAGTCCAATTTTGGGTAACTTTTTCGAGCATTTCGGCCGGAATAGCCCGAATTTCTTCGGAAATGTTGTCTTCCAAAGCTGGAATAGTTGCTGGCTTATTTGTGTAGACTTTAGACTTGACGTAGCCCCACAAAAAATAGTCTAAAGGCGTCAAATCGCATGATCTTGGTGGCCAACTTACCGGTCCATTCCTTGAGATGAATTGTTCTCCGAAGTTTTCCCTCAAAATGGCCATAGAATCGCGAGCTGTGTGGCATGTAGCGCCATCTTGTTGAAACCACATGTCAACCAAGTTCAGTTCTTCCATTTTTGGCAACAAAAAGTTTGTTAGCATTGAACGATAGTGATCGCCATTCACCGTAACGTTGCGTCCAACAGCATCTTTGAAAAAATACGGTCCAATGATTCCACCAGCGTACAAACCACACCAAACAGTGCATTTTTCGGGATGCATGGGCAGTTCTTGAACGGCTTCTGGTTGCTCTTCACTCCAAATGCGGCAATTTTGCTTATTTACGTAGCCATTCAACCAGAAATGAGCCTCATCGCTGAACAAAATTTGTCGATAAAAAAGCGGATTTTCTGCCAACTTTTCTAGGGCCCATTCACTGAAAATTCGACGTTGTGGCAGATCGTTCGGCTTCAGTTCTTGCACGAGCTGTATTTTATACGGTTTTACACCAAGATCTTTGCGTAAAATCTTCCATGTGGTCGAATAACACAAACCCAATTGCTGCGAACGGCGACGAATCGACATTTCACGGTCTTCAGCAACACTCTCAGAAACAAACGCAATATTCTCTTCTGTACGCACTGTACGCATTCGTGTGGTTGGTTTAATGTCCAATAAAGTAAACTGAGTGCGAAACTTGGTCACAATCGCATTAATTGTTTGCTCACTTGGTCGATTATGTAGACCATAAATCGGACGTAAAGCGCGAAACACATTTCGAACCGAACACTGATTTTGGTAATAAAATTCAATGATTTGCAAGCGTTGCTCGTTAGTAAGTCTATTCATGATGAAATGTCAAAGCATACCGAGCATCTTTCTCTTTGACACCATGTCTGAAATCCCGCGTTATCTGTCAAATACTAATGCATGAAAATCCTAACCTCAAAAAAATCAAAAATTATTTAGTAGTTGAAAGAAATTCAACCTTCGGGTATAAATTCAAAGTTAAGATGCAACTCAAATCAAGTCTGTGGAAAGTATTAATATTTAGCGAATGATACAAAAAATTTAAGCATGAGAAGAAGAAGAATAATAAGAATAAGCATGAGTTTTGAGAAAACTGCTGCCAGTTGAACGTAAAATAAAATGCACCACTGGGTTGCATGAACTTGCTCTTATGATGTAATAGACTAAGAATTTTTAAAATGAATGATATTAGAGAGTACAATTCATGAGCATAAGATTCATTTTTTAAACTCTTTTAGTAGTAAGAGATAAAAACAGAATGCCATGTGATATCTTAAGCAAATATGAATTTATACAAGAACACAAATTACGAATGGTTTCTTAAAAAAAATAAGCTTTTATATACAATTTTTTTAATTATTTTTAAGAAAAAAATTTGTTACGTCAATTTTAAATTTTTACTTCTATACGAATAATAATTAAATTTCAAAAACTCAAAAAATATTTTTTTTCAAAACTTTTCAAACTTTGTAGAAGCTTCTCTATTTCAAATTTCACTAAAATCCGTTATGCCGATACTGAGAAATTTAAAATTCGAAAAAATAGTTTCTAAGGTTGGCACAGTCAGAAATATCTTTAAATTTTTTTTTAAATTGAACTATAGATCGTAAAAATTAATCAAAAAAAATATCAAAATTCTAGTAGTCATTTTCGAAAACCATTTTATCACGTTTGTATGGTGGGTACCGTTATTTTTAGATAAAATATAAATATTTTTCTCATATTTTGGAGATTGCATTAAAAAATAAAATGCACGACTGGGTCGCACGAGCTTGCTCCTATGTAATAGACTAGCAATTTTAAAAACGAATGTTATTAAAGAAAAATTATTTTTTTAAATTCTTTTAGTAGTAAGAGATAAAAATAGAATGCTATGCAAATATGAATTTATTCAAGAACAAAAATTATAAGTCGTTGTAGTGGTTCCTTAAAAAACTAAGCTTTTATGTACAAAATTTTTAAAACATTTTTAAGAAAAAATTTTGGTACGCCAACCTTAAGCTTTTATTATTGTACGAATAAAGGTCTAATTTCCAAAAAAAAATAATAAGCCGTTTTAAAAATTGAAAAAATATTTTTTCTTAAGTTTTTAAATGCAATGTTTTTTAAACTTTTTTGGAGCTTTTTTATAAAAAATTTCATTAAAATCCGTTATGTCGATAATGAGAAATTCAAAATTCGAAAAAATCGTTCTATGGTAGGTACAGTCAGTAATATCTAGATTTAAAATTTTTTTTTATTAAATTATAGATCGTAAAGATTAATCAAAAGAAAAAAAATTTTAGCAAAATTCTCGGAACCGTTTTCGAGAAAAATACGATTTTCGAAAACCATTTTTTAAAATTTGTATGGAAGGTACCGTTAGTTTTAGATGAAACAAAATTTTTTTTCTCAAATCTTGTAGATTATGTTAAAAAACTTTTTTTTGTCAAGTTTGAAAAAAATCGAGCATGGGGTTTTCGAAATATTGAGTTTCCAAAAAAAAATTTTGATTTTTTTTTTAAAAATCCAAAAAAATAAAAATTGAAAATTTGAATATGCAATAATATTCAAACTTTGGAGGAGCTTTGGCATAAAAAAAATGATTTAAATCGGCTGTACCGTTTTCGAGAAAATCAAAAACAAAAAAAATGGACCCAGGGGGTCTACCAAAAATAACAATTTTTTGTAAAATTTTTTTCAACCATTAGCTAGTTTTAACCAAATGAAATTTTTCAAATTTTTTTTAAAAAATTCTGTGGGACAGTTTTTGAGAAAAAAAAATATTTATAAAATTTCGAAAAAAAAATCGTATGGCAGGTACCGTTATTTTTGGTCTTAAAAAAAAAAAAAAAAAAAACGTCCGGGGGTAAAAAATTAAAACCCATATCTACCAAGTTTAAAGAAAATCGGCCGAGCCGTTTAGGCTGTAGTCGAACCGACAGACAGACAGACAGAATTGCGAGACCCACTTTTTTGGTCTTCGCTATCATCGTAATGTCAACTTTGATCAAAATCTCGAGTTCGATTTTTTTTACGAATGCATAACTTGCCTTATAGTACTTATAAGTCGCAAGTAAAAATTTTTTGATTGTCAAGTTTTGAGAAAATCGAGCTCGAGGTTTTCGAAATATTAGGTTTAAAAAAAATCAAAACTTTTTTAAAAATCAAAAAAAAAGTTTTAGAAAATTTAAATTAAAGTTTCTATCCAAACTTTTGCATAAAACAAAATTAGCCAAATCGGTTGTAACGTTATTGAGAAAATCAAGAACAAAAAAATTCATTCTAGGGTGGGACGGGCCGTTTGGGCTTTTTTTTTTTTTTGTTCGTGTCAATTTTGATCAAAATCTCGAGTATATAAGGAGATAAATTTCAGGACGAAGATTTTATGGAAGAAAATGAAGCAAAAAGGAAACAAAAGTAAAATAGTAACAAAATAATAATATTTTAAATAGGTGTAACACTGTTGTTGCATTTGTGGAAACGCTTGTTATGACTGAGACTCATACAAATTGCAGCAACCATGGATTTTGCTTAAAGCGAATTTGAGCGTTCTATATTTTACTATGAAAATTTAAAAAATAATATCGGAGACATGCCGAATATTTTGAATTTAAACGATTTGAACTGAAAACTTCTAGGGATATTTGTTTTAGAAACGTATTGCTATATTTTTTTTAGTCACTGCTCTTTTTTAAATTTTTTTTACAATTCGCTTCTGGTAGATAAATCCATCTGATAATCCATCATCTAGATCAAGCAACTATTTTATTTATCACATCCAGATTCAAAAGATTTGTTCCATGAAGATTATTTCCAGCAATTCAGGATGAACGCATCTGATTTCTTTTCAAATAACTGAAATGCCCTTAAGTTAATTTTTACTTGCGACTTATTTTTGAAGAATTAGAAATTGAGCTTTATTAGATATACTTAAAACATGATAAATGTAGGTTTTAGGGAATCCACCTACTATCACACCCACTTTTCGTATATCTAAGTGTTTTCCTTATTTTACCGAAACTAAGCATAGGTTACTCATATACAGTAAAACCCGCTTAAGAGAAACGGCAAAATGTCACAGTCTTTCTTTCACTTAAGCGGGTTTTTCACTTAAGCGGAGTTCGGATAAGTGAAAAAAAAAATTCATTTAAGCGGATTTCAAAATTCCATTAAGCGGAGATTTAATGCTAGAAACAATATTATTTTTATCTTTTGGACTTGCCTTGAAAGAAGTTAAATAAAACAACGATTAAATAACACAAAAATAATTTATTGAAAAACAAAAACTAGCAAATTTTTCTTCTGTTCGATTCAATTTTTTTTTCACTTAAGAGAGCTTTTTTAATGAAAAATATTAAAAATTAAACGAAAATATGTCTCAGTTGTCCGGGTTTTTCGCTTAAGCGAGTTTCACTTAAGCGGAGTGTTTTAAGGGAAATTGGTCATAAAATACTTATTTGGGGATGAAAAAATTGTTTCAGGTAAGCGGGTTTTTCTCTTAAGCGGGTCTTACTGCAATTGAAGTGTGTCTGATCATAATATGTATAATAAATAACGCTGCGAAATGTGACGGAGATATAATGATTAATGTGCCAATGTCATACTGAATAAAATAATTTCTAGACAAAAAAAAATACCTTAAAATCTTTTTAAAGTTTTTATTCCTAACGTGAAACAATTCCATCAATTCGGGCGATTTGGGAAAATCGTTCTAACTTGTATTTGAGTGTCTTTTTGTATTGAGGACAAATACCTTGAGCATGGTTTACTTAAAATTGAAATAACATACAAGTTTGGCCTCATTTCACGTTACGAAAGTGTATATCTAGTAATAAAAATATCGAATTCTGATTTTCAGTGATTGTAAAATGGTGTAATTCGCGGAATGCATTGAATTTGCCATTAAAGAAAATTTCCATCAATCAAGGACGGAGAGCTGATAGTTTAGCCGTTGTTCAAAAATAGTAACCCAGCAAGAGATCCAATAGAAACTGTCAAATTGGGGAGATAAACTGATAAGTACTCACGTGTTTATTTTAGCAATCAAGGTCAAGCTCTTAACCCAGCCCAATTCTCCGTATTTACACAACTGGAATTAAATACCGATAAATTGCTCACATATTTTAAAAGTTTCCTTAACAGCTGGCTTTTCGATTTAGAAGTATGGGATCTCTCATAAAAAACAGAACTTCTCTATTTTCAATTTTTATTGTAAAAAATCTATTACATTTGCTTTAAAACTTTAGGTGTGAAGAAAATATTATATAAATTAGTTAAAATTTTTTAATAGCTAGCTCTTCTTAACATAATTACAATCTCAACGAAGGAAGGAGTTGAATATAATTAAAAGATTATTATTATTTTTATTTCACCTCATCATTTGCACCGCAAATCTCTTCAATCTCTGTTAAATACCTAAAAAACGAAGCGGTACAAAAAACAATCAATAAATAATAAGCCATATGAGTGCCATTAATCCCCCACCCCCTATAAATTCAATTCCTGGTAATTTTCAATCACAGAGCCAACAAACCGCGTCACGATTCTGCCATAATTTCAAAATAGACATAATAATCATCATCCACTCGTCATTATCGACACCGAGCACCACCGCCAACACTGGCACTACAGTACCTACGCTGAATCGTTTAAGTTCCCACATAATATAGCTTTGCGTTTAATGAAGGCAGGCATAATTACGTTTCATAGCCGGGCATAGCTTAATTACCGCGTTGCACACCAATAAATGTATGTATATGACTTATAACAACGTACATATATACGGGCTGCGGCTGACCTGCAAGCCTGCAACGGAGCCTCAAATTAAAATTCCAACGCTTCCATGACGTTGAGTGTGGTAACATTTTGTTACGCCAAGCTTTACCCTATCTTGCTAGTATTAAAGCTCAAAATGCATAAAAGTATTTTTGTACATACGAGTATGTATGTCTTTGCATGTGTATGATTTTTGTTAACGGGAATTGGCTTTCTCACAAAATTATTTCCAACACGATAGATATATGTATGTATGTTTTTTTTTTCCTCTTAAATTTTTTTTTAAACTTAGATATTAGATGTTTATAAAAAGCGAATCCGACTTAAACGAGTTGATTTTCGAGTTTTTTCGTTAACGGCTTCACCGATTTCGATGAATTTAAAATTTGCTTTTTTAGTGAATATTGCTAAATATAATTAAGTCTTTTAATTATATAAATTTATATATAAAATATCTTATCCCTTTTACTAGGTGTTTTTGCGACGAATCTATTTAGCAAGGTATTCTAACCTCTAAGGCATTTTTCAACCAAAGATTCTCAAGAAATTTCCTTACAGATTTAACTCAGCGATAATTTTATTTAGAAAGATTATCAAGTTATAGTTAAATATGTATCTAATCGCTTACACTAAATATTCTCAAATCTTTTGGCCCGCGGCTAAAACAACTCAATACGAAAAAAACAACAGTTTCGAGCTTGGTATTCAACGTTAACGTAAATATCATTGAGCCTCATCAAGTATAGTGTGTAAGTACTTATCCACTCATCTATAAAAGCCCAATAAAAGTGAAACTAGTTATGCTATCATACCATGAATGCATGCATATACATACTTTGCTCTCATATGCTAATTTTTTTGTAGAGTTTATGATCGCCAAGTGCCTCGATGAGTGCGTGTGAAAATAACCGTAATCATCAGCTACTGTCAATTCAAAGGCGAACAGCAGCGCCACCGGTCTTAATTGAAGGCCCATATTAGGAAACGGATGTTATATTGTATACCTTACGGTTTTTTTTGGGCATCAAAGATATCAAACAAAAAGCTTGATAATTCAAAATGGAATTTAAAGCTCTAACTTGTATTCCCGCTCAGCGATAGTTGTCAACCGATGCAGAAAAAAAAACCTGCCAAAACCTTTGGTATAGGTTTTTGAAGTGCCTACCACAATTTACGTGAAAGCAAAAGTTATGCCCTAGATATGCATTACAAGTGCGTTAAAATGTTTTGTCTGGGTATGTGTTGTGTATGCGTTGACTAGAGCGTGTCATATAGTGAGTGTTGTTATTGTTTTACAAATTCTCTTTTGTTGGCGTCTTCTTTGTTTTTGTTTACTTTTGTTTAGACCATAATTTTAAGGTGTTTCATGTGTGTTATGCGATAGGTCTTAATAGACTTTTGGCAATGTTTTATTGGCTATAACGCGGCATAGTGATGATAGAGCAATGGTTCAACAAATCACGTTACGCTACAATAACCAATTTAAGTAATTTCGTGAAATGTGTATAGTTTTAAGTAATTTAAATTAAGTGATTATAAAAAAAAAGATTTGTTGTTAAGATAAAATGGTTTAGTACACATATTTTTTGATGTCTTAGAGCTTAATAGAGCTTAATCTTAATCTTGACTTATGCTTTCCTGTTAATAAAACAAATAAAGGAATCAAAGAAAGCACAGATTACCTGCCTTCTGCTCGAGGTGATTCATAGCTTTCACACTGAATTAATTTGTCGTTTTTTCGGGAAAATTTTCATCAAGAATGCACGGAATATTGTGAAATATTGTAAACAGATGAAACCGTACATATTCCAACAAAATAAGTGGTATATGAATTCGTAGAATTGATTTGGCGATATAAAACGTCTGTTCATTCACTTGGCCAAACCGTTCAATTTTATGCAATACAAAGTCTTTCAAAGTTCACAAAAAAAACACATAAATAGTACATAATTCGTAGTAATTGGCAGTTTTGAGAAGTACCTATCGGGCCATAGAAAGTCAATGTTTTCATGAGCAGTACCACCACAGAAGTAAATATCACTAATAGTTATGCGGTCAAGGTTTCTTAAAAGTAAGTACAGATGATGCTAACAGAATGGAGATCTCGTAAAAATATTACACGTTTGTGGCTGCAATTGAGTCTCATATGATACTTATCATGAATATGTCTCCCTTCTCTACAGATCCCGAAATTAAAGAGTCAAAATTAAGCCCCGTCACTAAGCATGATCATTCAATTTTGATTTTAACGATAATTTTTCATAATTGAAATAACCTATAGCTACATCTAAGAAGATTCAAAACGAAAAGCGCACAGTGGATAATCTTCTTCGATAGTTCAATAAAATCTGAACAACTTAACCATTTTGAAAATATGGTATTCTTACACCTGATATTGAATATGAGCTTATAATAAATTTAAACAAATTGTCAGAAGCAAGTTCAAAAAAAACGTTTACTATATAAATGTCAAAATTGGTAGTAATGTTCTATGAAAAGACGAAAAATAATAGGGAGGAAACTATCGAATCTCAAATTATCTCAAAACAATATACAAATGCATATAAATTTTATTATTTGAGAACTTATGACCCAGTAAAGTGGGAAATAAGTCACGAAAAATAATTCGGGACTTATGTCCCTGCGCCTTTTGATTCTTGGGTATTAATCTTTATTTTGGTGCAATTCATAGATTTTTCTTTCACCTTCCTTGTACACAGGATAAAATGTTAGTCAGAACATTTTGCTCGGTGCTGCACCGTTTTACGATCGCCAACATCGTGCTCCCGGGAGGACTATTCGCGACGTGTTGGATAAATTTCAGTCGACCGGTTCAGTTAATAGAACTCAAACGAAACGCAAGATATGCCGAAAATATTGCCTCTGTCCCTGTCTGAGAGTGAGCAGGAGAATCTAATTGCGTTAATTCCGAGTCGCACACAAGAACTCGGCCTTTCGCAACCCACAACTTGGCTAATTTTGCGTCATGACTTGGACCCACACCTTGTATATATACAAATACATACTTACTTCTAAATAAATACAAATTGATATCTCACACATAGTTTGTTTTATTCAATTTCAAAGATAGAAAACTCTTAATGAAAAACCGTTCATATACCAAGAACCCACCGTAATTTAAGTTATAACACAGACAAATTTGATACTCGTATTATTTGATAGTAGTTTTTATTCATTTTCAAATATTATTCTCTTGCCCTATCTTATGGTAGCAATCATGATTTGTACCCATTTCTTTTTTTAAATTGTAAAAAAAATAAGTTAAGCGCCCTGATACCCAAATATGCTGGTACAACATTTTTGGAAGTAACCTCATTCCTACAAGAGGTATTCGAATTTAAACATAAATACAATTATTTATAAAATTAACGTATCTCTAGCGAGCACAGAAAAGTCGAGTTACTATTCATTTTCATCCGAAGAGTTGTTAATATGAAGATCTTTGTTACTGTTAAATTCCTGAGCAGATTCAAAAATATCATTCAATTTTTCCAGTGCAGTTTCAATAAATTTTTAAGCAAATAATACAAATATCCACTATCAACCCTTTTTGCGTAGGTGTGAATTGAACTTCTTCATTATTTAAAGCATTTTTTAAATGTAGTGTATACATTGCAGAACAGACTAATGACGTTCACTATCAAGAATGAATTTTTACTTATTAGCTGTTACACATCGAGGAACCATTTCATTAGAAATAGGGAATTTTTAATTACAAACTTTTGATTTAATGTAAATGTTCGTTCTTGTTGATTCTCACTTTGTGAAAAGATATTTTCTATCAAAATCAAAAGTAAATTGTTTTTAGATCTTCAATATTCATTAGAAGATTTATGAGTTTCAGCTCTGTATATAAAATCTAGATATACATATATAAAATCTAAGTATAAATAAATTACAAGGTTTCAGAAAAAAATGTTTTGAAATTTGTTCTAATCAAGATTTTCATTGTTTTAAACAACATTAGGTTCCCGATTTTGTAAGTTTTTCTATTATTTCTCTTCATTATTGTTAGAATGGATCGTACTTACAACTTACCTTCCAAAAACCCTCAACTACCGCTTAACGTTGAAAGCGTCTTTCAGACAGGAAGCCGCTTTCAACAACCATATCAGCTACCAATTCGCTTAGGTCTCAGTTATTAAATGTGTTCACAATTATTAAGTTTCTGGAAATGTGGAAATTTTGTATGCTGTTGTGCATTACTGGCTCCTTGAGAAACTGAAAGGCCATTTTTTTTGTTAAAATTACTATGGGCTCTTGAGTATTTTGTTTGGTATGCATTAAGCTAATACACGTTCAGTTATTATTTACTCCGAGCAAGACAAAATACATCTTCTATTCGTGTTTCGGTCAGTAGCTTCCTTTCGATAATTCGATGATCGCTGCTTTCTGATTTAAGCTTTTTTCAAATTTTTCAAACTATTCTATCGCAATAGCTTATAAAATTAAAACATGTTTAAAATATTTTAAATCGAGAGCTCTTGAAGAACCAGTGTTTAAAAACTTGCAACTCCCAATCTCGGCAGAAATGAAGGAGACCTTTATTTTACCGTCAATTGCAAACCTCTAAAATAAGTGGAAGACTTGATAGATTTGTCACTTACTTGCAAGAGGCAGCTTTGATTTACTCCCCAAGCTTCTGATGAGAAAAGCTAATCACCCTAAAAGGGGTGATAACGACCAAATTCTTAGGTCCCGGCTGAGTTCCATTATAATCCCATTGAATAATAAATCGTTTATTACGACATCGCTTACAACGACCGGATTTTCCCCTTTTTTTTAATTAAAATATTGGTTATAACGACTTAAACCGACGACGCAGCTGTTGATGCGACTGCATATTTTTCTAAACGGTAATCTGTTTATCTGTAGATGCATTGTATGTAGAATTTCGGATACATATTATGTATGTTAAAGCTTACCGTTTGTTGATATGTTATTCTTTTTGTTACGTTATTATTTGTTTTGAGTTTGTTCAAGTAGGTGGGAAAATTACTTAGTGCAAATTTGTCTGCGTGTAGAACGGTCGTAGAAGTTTTATTTTATTCGGTTCGCATAAATTATCTAGTATTGGAAAATGAGTCAAAAACGAACCTCAACAATAAATAAGAATTATAAATTATAAAAAAGGGTCTCTACTTGAAAAGAAATTAATTTACTTGATATCGGTTACAGCGACCTATCGCTTATAACGACTAAATTCGTCAGACCCTTGAAGGTCATTATAACCGATTTTGACTGTATGTACTGTAGGGCAAGTTCTGCATTTGGAAAAAAATCGAACTCGAGATTTTGATCAAAGTTGATATTACGATGATAGCGAAGGCGAATAAAGTGGGTCCGACAATTCCGTCTGTCTGTCTGTATGTCTGTACCTCGATCTAGAGCCTAAGCCACTGGACCTATTTTCTTCAAACTCGGTACTTAAGGGTCTTCGGTGATTCCCTAGAGGGGAAATTGAAAGTTTTTGTTTAGCTCGAAAACTAACGATACCACCCTTAATGCATAATCTTATTTATCTCAAAAATGGCTCTATCGATTTTGATGAAAAAATTAAGTGTGATATTATTGACATGGACTACATTTTGGTAAAAAAAAATTTGGGGGGAAACGTTATTAACGGTACCTGTCATAGAACGTTTTTTTTGATTTTCGAATTTCTCATCAACGGCTCTAACGATTTTAATTAAAAATCGTCACCAGGAGCCCTCTTAAGTTTAAAATAATATTGTATATAAAAATATTCAAAAAAATATTTTTTTTTTGTTTTTTGAAAAAAAATTTCTTATATAAAACGATTTTTAAACTTTATTTGCGTAAATTCATACTTTTCCGTAAATAAGACGGGAATTCCATGCATTTGAACATTTTTATTTCATTAAATCCATGTTTTATATTTATAAAATGTATTTTAAATTCCAAAGTACTTTTACATAAGCAAGTTCGTGCGATCCAGTCGTGCATTTTTTGAGTTTATATCAGGAATTGAGAAATATCGCATATATCTGGCATTTTTTAAGTTTATGTAAGGGATAAATTTCCTAACTAATAAAGTGATTCATTAAGACTTGTGTTTTTAATTTAAATTTAAACACATAATTAGAATTTTAAAAGTTGCCCCTAATACGACGTACATTGCCCATTCTGAAGGTCAATTTTAGATCACAGCTTCCAGCGTTGCGACGGTATTACGCCAGTAATGTGTGCTTCCGAATCCTAGATCATAGCTAGTTTATCGGCGAAAACCTTTGAATCACACGATCTAGATGGCCAGTGTACAGGTGCCAAACGCGAATTCTGCTGTCCACCAAAGTTGTTTCTCAATAAAACCAACGAGCCCCGTTTTGATGGAGCAAAATATTGCTTATATCACGAGCTTCAATTTCTGGCACTAAAAAGTCGATTATCATACATTTTTGTCGGTATAGCCGTATAGCAGAAGTTTGACATACTCTGGATGTGGTTTATTCGGTTGCGCATTATCTACTAACGTACACTGAGGCTCGAATTTCCGGATGGTAAAAGCACAGACAAGAGAAATATACAGATGTAGAATATGGGCTACATCGAGTTTAGTTCAGTTCCTTAATGTAGATGGCACCAGTTACACTATTTTTCGCTTGCGGTATGATAATAGAAGTTTAATAAGATGATCAAACTTCCTTTTTCTTTGAAAGCTAGCATACAAAATCTAAATTTACCATGACTCATACTCAAACAAGTCTGAGAAATTGACATCCTTCGAAAACATTAAACATACCATTACGATTAAGATACCTCCATAGAAAAAAACCAGTTCTTTCGAACTTCGAACCACTGTGACTCCACACACCCCACTACCACCACTGTCCACGAACCATGATCAACGAAACACACGAACACAATTGCCTGTGCGTTTGGGGGTTGATTGGAATTTTAAGAAGTAGAAGTAGTAGTGTAGTAGTAAAATAACAATATTCAAAGCAGTTTTATGAGGGGATATTCTTAGGTATAATTGTAACTTTCTTTTTAAAATGAAAAGAAAATTATTAAAAGCAGTTTTATACCAATTTTAAATATTCATTAAATTTTCAAGACGTTTGTTTTGTGTTTTTTTTTTTTTTTTTTTTTATATTATACGCGCACTCAAGGGGTTATGAATACCCTTATAATGTTAAAAACACAGTGCGAGCAATTAGGAAATAAGGATAGGATTAGAAAGGAGATACCGATGCACATTGGTTTTGAATGTCTGCACATTGAAATGAGTGGGAAATACTGAGCCAGGTAAAGCATTCCACATTCGTGTAGTGCGACTAAAAAAAGAATCTCTGTATTTGACAGTACGTCCGAAGTTGGGCTCAAGGGTAAACTGATGGGCATTCCTAGAAGTTCGGGTATTACGGTTGAATTGTTTAAGGGGAGGAATGCAACTGGCTATTTCACTAGAGCACTGTTTATGAAAATAGCGGTAAAATAATGATAGACATGAAACGTTGCGGCGGTGCTCGAGAGATACAAGTGTTTCAGTTAGACAACGGTCGCCTATCATTTTTATAGCTCTCTTTTGAATTCTGTCCAAAAGACTCAAGTGGGTTTTTGGAGCACCTGCCCATATATGGGAATTGTACTCGAGCTTCGGAAGAATAAAGGCTTTATATATAACAACCAGATCAGAAGGGGTAAAATACTTCTTGCATCGGCGGAGAAAACCTAAACACTTAGCAGCATTTTTGGCAACGTCAAATATGTGATCACTCCACAAAAGATGGTCTGTGATGCACATACCTAGAACTGAAAGCTGATCAGTCTCCTCAATGCAAGTGCCGCTCATAGAAAGTGGCATTAGGGGAGGGTTGCGCTTTAATGACAGTAAACAGCATTGAGTTTTTGAAGCATTAAATTCTACACGGTTTTTGATTCCCCATTGGACAATGCTGTCAAGATCAGAATTTAATGAGCTTATCATACGCTGCCGTTGGAAGTCCACATCCGAAGGACAAGGATGTGAATCTAAAAACGAATATGAGAAGCTGAGGGTACTATCATCAGCGAAACAATTAAGTGGATTAGAAGTTTCAGACAAAAGATCATTTATGAATATAAGGAAGAGTGTCGGAGACAAAACGGAGCCCTGTGGCACACCAGCGTTTATTTTGTGGATATCAGACTTGAAACCGTCCAATACTACTTGAAGAGAACGGTCCGAAAGGTAATTTCTAATCCAACGAAGAAGAGATTCGTCGATACCAAATGCACGCATTTTCGATAAGAGAGCTTGATGCCAAACCCTATCAAATGCCTTTGAAATATCAAGTGCAATAATCTTACTTTCTCCAAAACGATGTAAAGATTTGTTCCACTCTTCGGTGAGATATACCATCAGATCACCAGTGGACCTATTGCTACGAAAGCCATACTGCCGGTCATTAAGGAGCTTTCGTTCTTCAAGATATTTCTTAAGCTGAAAATTTATCAGCGTTTCCATGACCTTGGAAAGAAGGGACGTAAGTGCAATTGGACGATAGTTAGAGGGGGAGGAGGATTCGCCTTTTTTAGGGACTGGCTGGACAAATGCTGTTTTCCATCTACTCGGAAAGAGACCTGAAGAGTAGGACAGATGGAAAAGCTTACGCAGTGGTTTTGCCAGCGTTGAAGAACACCTCTTCAGAACAATAGCAGGGATACTATCAGGGCCAGCGGATTTGTGAATGTCAAGATCTTTTAGTACTCTAGCAACTGCACGAGTGCGAAAGAAGATTCGTCCCATATATTCGTTTACGCTCTCAAGTACAGGAGGAGTCATGTCACTCCCTGGTAGTGTCGAATTAACAGCAAACTGTGCTGCAAGCAAATTGGCTTTATCTATCGAACTTACAACAGGAATGTCATTGAAGACGAGCGTTGGAACTGAGGATGACGTAGTGTTTCGTATTTTTTTTACAAATGACCAAAAATTTTTACTATCTTTGGGACATTGTAGTATTTTTTGCCGTAATTTTTGATCATGTAAAAATTTTGTTCGTCGGATATGGATGTTACAGGTCTTTCTAGCTTGTTTGTACTTATTCCGATTTTCCTCAGTGGGGTTGGCTTTAAAACAACGGAAACTTACTTCTTTTACCTTGATAGCCTCTTTACAGCTCGAATCAAACCAGGAGTTTTCTTTCGGTTTGATAGATTTTTTCCTATTCGGAATAAAATTTCTCTCCCTTTTGCCCCGATTTTTTTGTGTTTTTGCTCGTCCAAATACAATTTTTTCTCAGCAAAACTAGTATCATAAATGAAAGGGCATCTAAACGGTGCTTACTACAAATGGGATCTTTAAACCACTCAGGATTAAAGCTATCTGTTTTTGTAATACATAAAGATATTATTTTGGATTTTATATTGATGATTTCTGGACTTTTGATGTATATATTTTCAAAAACATTTATTTGTAGCTTACAAATTTCAAAAAATATATTGGACGGGGGAAAAAGTTTACCAAAGTCTGATTCTGAATTTGAGTATACTTTGTGGTGCATAAGAAATTCAGAATTTTCGGTTAGTGTTTTATCCGTTTTAAGTAATGTTTGAGAACAATTCCGACATGGCTCTTTCATCGATTTAAACAGCTTATAAATACAGTATCCTGCAAAGTATCGAATGGACATGCTTTTGATAGTGTTTGAGACAGATGGCCGTTCATCTGAATCAAAACAAATGATCATGTCAAAGTCAGGACTTAATTTTGCTTCTGTTTTGGCTGTATTGATATCCAAAATTGGCTTTTCAAATGTTGTATTTACAACTGCAGACCAGTCAACATCAAGAATTTCATCTGAATCTTTTTCGCAGTTGGAGAATTTAGATGCAAATAGTAGATTCAAAGAAATAATCTTGGCTATAATTGATTGAAATTCAAAAACGTTTGGATTTCTTTTGTTTGCGTTTCGGGCACGAACATGTGAAAAGAAATTTTCCAGTGGATCCTGGTTCATTTTGTTCAAATAAAAATAAGAAAAATCGGGATAATCGGTAAATACCATAAGTCATCGGCCAATGAAAGAAAAGATGTAATAGTTAAAACCATTCCCTTAATGCAATGAACGGTTGTGTTTTTAGTAAGTTGTAATGACGCTAATAAATCTTTCACTTCATTTAAGAATTCTATATTAATGCTGTTTTTAACTAACGGTGGGTGTCCATTTAAAATATCAAACATTTTATCAATTTTTTTTGAAAAAAATTGACGTGGCTTTGGCCTTACCCTCAACGGTCTTAGAAAAACCCGAAACTTTCAGCATTGCTAAGATTGCCGATGATACGCTGTGTGAAAATACTTGAGTAGCCAAGCTAACTGACATCTTTTGAAAATTTGTAGGATCAAGTGTGCTTGTGTGATTTTCGGACAAGCTCTTACAAGATTTTGAGAGTCAATAGCATATAATTCTCTTAAAACGTCCCAGCTTATAACATCTCCATTAGGAAAGCAAAAGTCTGAAGTTATAAGATTTTTTCTGATGGACTTTACTAGATGAGGTACATCAAAACAAAGGTATATCTTTTTTCCTTCATAAACAAACCAATTGTTATCGATGTTTTTATGTATTCCTTCTTTGTTTCCAAGTTGTAAAAATAGACTTCGGTTTGTTGATCCTTGGTCGCATGTAAGCGCCCGTACAAATATTCCCAGGTTCGCACAAATATGCAAGCATTTAAAAATTTGTTATAGTCAACAAGCCCGTCAATTCTATCCTTAAACTTATTATACGTTACATTTTCCTCGATCGATATTTCATCAAAAATAAGTACTACATTTTTACTCATTTCAGGTAATTCATCAACTTTTTCCTTTATTTTTGATAAAACTTCTTTGTGGAAGCCTGGCGAAAGATGTTTTATATCCATCTACTTTTATAAAGAAGTGGGATGAGGAAGGTGGAATTCAAGAGTTTCCCTCATAAAGTTATAAAGAGCAGCATTTCTAAAAAATATATTTTGAGAAAGCCATTTTTCGTCTTCAGAATAGGTTTTTTGCTTGGTCATTAGCATTTTTGCAAAAGTTTTTGCATTTTTGTTTACCACAGGCAATGAATCAATAAACATTGATACCGTTTTCGTGGTTGTTTCTCTATTTTTCTTTTTTGACAAGCTTCCTACTTTCAATACATTTATTTTGCGCCGCAAGGCAATATATTTTAAATTGCTTTGTTTTCGTATGTCTTTTATCTTCTTTTCTAAATTGTATATTTTAAGTTTTAATTTTAAAATTTCATTTTTGTAGTCTTGGCAGTCTTGGTCATTTTTTTGTGAAGAATATTCAGTACTAACATTTTTCTGAAAATATTCGTCTGATATTGATTGAAACTCCGGTAAGGTTAAGTCTACATCAGAACCTTCTGTATTAAAAGTTGGTTTCAAATAGGTTGCGATATTAATTACGAATTTAAAATATTTTTAAGATATAAGCTGGGGACAGACTCTTTTTTAAGATTTTTTTTTAATATTAAATTTTTTTCAAAGTGTCTTTCACATAAATAAAGATTTTTATGGAGGACATCTTTTAAATTGCAGGCATCATGCCACTTTCTGAAAAGAACTTCGTTCTTCTCCCGAGCTGGAAATTTGAAAAATTTTGTGGATCGATTCTCCTGCCTCTTAGCTCCACAAGAGGAAATACAACATTTTACACGGTATCCGTACCTGTGCTTACTAGTATCAGTTGAAAACATTTTTAATATTAAAAATAAAGCTGCAGAAAAACTTTATTTTGTCCTTAAAAATCTAAACAGATAATACCTACTTTATACCTATTTACAAAAATGAAATGCATAAGAGATAGAGATGCAGAACAATACCTTGTTCTTAAAAACCAAACTATACCTTGTAATCAAAATCAGTAAAAAAAGTAAGGCAGGATAAAAGATACATACATAATAATATATGCTGAAAAAAAAAAAACTATCCGTAGACAACCATTCCTGAACCATAAGCTATAAAAATTTCCATAGACATACACAACCATTCCCTTTGGCAATTTTGATACTATTACTACTACTTCTACTTCTACTTCTACTTCTTAAAATTCCAATCAACCCCCAAACGCACAAGCAATGGTGTTCTTGTGTTGCGTTGATCATGGTTCGTCTTCGTCTTCGTTAACGTGCCGTGGTGTGGACGGTGGACCGTCACTGTGCTGTGGTTCGAAGTTCGAAGGAACTGGTTTTTTGTGTAATCGTAATGGTATGTTTAGTTTTTTTGCAGGATGTCAATTTCTCAGGCATGTTTTAGTATGAGGTATGCTAGGTTTCGATTTTGGTATGCTAAGTTTGAAACTTTTTTTGAACATGGTTTTGTTCTACGATTCTACATCTGTATATTTCTCTTGTCTGTGGTAAAAGCAATAACGAGCACGGAAACGCTCGAGAAAGATTTTTCAAGGAACGCTGATTTTCATTTATTTGGAGACGTTGTTGAGGTGTGAACCTTTTCATGATGATTTGGCAATCAATACTAAATATGAAGAACACTGCACCAAGAGGCCAGACACGAGTGATCTTTACTGATGCCACATCATCATGACATGTAAGGCGATTGGACAGCACCTTAGCAGAGTTGAATTAGGTGAATTTTGAATCGGGACTTAAACCTATACCCCTGCAGGATCCAACCAACCCAAAACCTCAAAGTTTATGATGATATACAACGACGATTGTTCGCTGATTGGGCCTCGGAGCGTTTGGAAGAGAACCCCAATTTTGGCCGAAAATCTTCTTTATTGACAAGTGAATTGGCCATTAAGCCCATGCGATTTGACGCCACTAGACTTTTTCTTGAGGGGTTTCTTGAAGTCACAGATCTTTGCGAATAAACCACAGTTAAATGATGGCATTAAGGTGAACCGGGATCTATTCGGAAGAGTGATTGAAAATTGGACACCGTACTAAGCCGATGCAGGCATTTGAACTGTACCATATTCTATACATTATGCCAATATTTGTTGATTTCTCACACACAGTTTGTTTTATTTCATATCAACATCTTTCCGCTCTTATTGTGTCAGTTCCAGCTAGAAGACACTTCTATACTTCCTAAGATGTGGTTTTCATAAAACGTTTCTGAACCTAGTTGGGTACGAACGAAAATTGCTATTCAGATTCTGTTAAAAAATTAATATCGAAACGGTTGTAGTTGTTAAGTCGCTAACAATGTGTGACATTTAGGCGTGATATCAATATTCAATATCAAATTGCTATTGCGTGATATGCGTTCAAAGATAAACATCAGATAATTTATTTCTAACCATTTTGGTATATTTAACATAATTATGGAATTTTCACATGATTTTTTCCATATAGCTTTAGAATTTTCAACTTATGCATCAAACAAAGATAAGGAATAAGAAATAATGTATTACACAAGACAGATTTGAATGATTGTGGAATTTTAACATTTTTTCAATGATGTGTCCAGTCCTTGCAAGTATTTTAAATTTAAATTCAAACATAATTACGTTGGTAATTCAAGAAAATCAAATATCGGATAAATATCCAATCATTTCGATTTTGTAATGCAAGAGTAAGGAACAAAAAAATATGATTGACTGCCTCCAACTCTACCCTCACATTATAAACAAACTGGATTTTTTTCAAAAATAAAAACAAAAAACATTATTGAGGCAAATATTTTTTTTTATCAATTCAGTGATCAACAGGTTAGGATTTTTTTTTTCGTATTTTTGTCTTAAAGCAATTTTGGCGTTTTTAGTTCGTTCATTTTGTCTATGAGTGCAAGCGGCAACAACACTGAATTACTACAAACTTAGTACCTACCTAGGCATATTTATGGAGATCATGAAGTAATTGAATTGGAATTAAACCTGCTCCCATTCAGACACAGACACATAGCGTAGCAGATTATGGCATTAGATGGCAGCAGCAGTGGTGGCGAAGGCGAAGGTGGTGGTGCTGATGGTGGCATAGTCAACTCGTGTTCACAATCCGCTAGTAAGATCAAGTTTATTGCGATTTTGTAACAACCAACAAATTTATGGGTGTCTCAGTTACCAATAGTGGTCTATGGAGATGGGTGTGCGCGGGGTTTTCTCAGGCACATTTTTTTACCGTTAAGGTGGGTACTTGTACTTGCACTAGTTTTGAGTTGGTATAGAAAACCAATAGTAACAAAAATAAAAAAAGTACGGACTCAGGGATATGAAAGCATATTCTAGCAGTATAGTAATTTGTTCACAAATGATTACTTTCCAGAATAATATAATTGTGATTAAAAACTGTCTTCATGTACATAACTATTAAACTTTTTAAACAATATTTACTAGTCTTCGACACGAACATATTCACTGATGGCTCAATTGAGTCGATTTGGGAATTTTTTCTGAGTTTTTAAATGACTTTTAAAGGTCTCTCCGACTCCCTGATATTGCCAGTGTATTTTGACCTGAATTACTGGCAATAAGGGAAGCATACAAAGTTCTTAAGCTAGATCCAAATTTAAATCGAAATACGGCCATTATTATTATAGACTGCTTTGCGGCTGCCATTGATTTGACTTTTTCATGCCTTGAATTGGTCCAGAAATGCCAGGATGATATTTCGAGCCCCAACATTAGCCTCAATGTCACTTTAATCTGGGTTCCGGGTCACAGTGGAATTGATAGGGCTGACCAGCTGGCCTGATAAGGATCAGCCCATCTAAGCTCTCTTGCGTTAACATTTCTCTTGGAATCCAACCGTAGGTGGAGCAGCATAACCAACTGCATTATATTTAGAAAGATATGGCAGATTAACAACTTAATCCCTTTTCTCACTGTGTTTGATTTTAAAATTAAAGTTGAAAAACCTGCATTTACTTTTATATTACTAAGAATTTTTTATGAAGCACATTTGCGGAGAAAGAAAATTTCTTAAATCATAGAAAATATGTTCTACATACTTAAGGATGGTTGATTTGAAATTTTTCATAATTATATAATTTTGAAAACATACCCGTCTTTCCGAAAACTATCATGAGAGTAATATATGTATACATAATTCGACAAAATTTTAATGCGAGAAAACAAAGAGTATCATGCGAAATCACTTTGATACGAGTAATATATCATGCGAGAAATATTTTTACTCATGAATCATGATATATTTTTTAGATGGTGATTTTATCGCATAGTTTCTCTCAACACAAACTCAGTTCTGTTTTTGGGAGATAAAATTAAGTTTTATTAAATTTAAATTTAGATTTTAGTGATTTGTATTTTATAAAAAAATTTATTTTTATTTTATACCAGTGGCAACCTCATCCCTGAGACTACAAGTTAAACCAATAAATTATAGAACAAAAATAGATATCTACCCCAGGTTAGGTTAGGTTAGGTTACGGGAAGGATTTTATGCAATCAGAAAAATAAAAAAAAATATACGAGTAAAAAGAAATTATTTTAATAAGAAATTAGATATCAGATTTAAAACAAGCTTTCTACTTAAGGGAATTTTTTTTTTTATAAAAAGACATGACTTGAAATGACGTGAAATAAAAAAAGTGTACTAAAAACTTTATATAAGAGCAAGATCAAGATTGAAAAATGGTAATGTTAAAATTCAAAGAAATACTATAAAATTTTTAAAATAGTTTTTACAATTCATAATCAAAAAAATAAATCACTTTCAAGTTTACATATAAAGTTTTGTAAGCCTTCACATATTTTTTGAAAAGACATGAAATTGTGTAACTAATTTGAAACTACATCGAAAGAGGCTTGTCCCTTGGTTGTTACTTTGTGTTCTTTTTCAAGCAGTAGGTAATTCATCAAAACTGCCTTTAAGTTAATTCATCTTCAATATTCCTGTAACAGAACGAATATAAAATAGCATTATATTATGCGACAGAAAACTTAGTGAAAAATAAAATTAAATTTAAAATTAGTTTCTAGTTTGTGTGAAATTTTTGAACATTTTATTTTAAATTGCTTCTTTATTTTTAGAATCAACATTAAAATCCAATTTTTGATCAATGAAACTGAAGTACGATTTTTTATGAAATTCATGTGTTAATTAATTTTCACCATCGAAAAGGCTCCAACGAAAAAAATAAAATGCACGACTGGGTCGCACGAACTTGCTCCTATGTAATAGACTAGGAATTTTAAAAACGAATGTTATTTATTTAAGAAAACTGTTCATAAAGATAAAATTAATTTTTTTAAATCTCTTAGTAGTAAGAGATAAAAACAGAATGCTTTGCAAATATGAATTTATGCAAGAACAAAAATTATAAGTCGTTGTAGTGGTTCCTTAAAAAAATAACCTTTTATGTACAAAAATTGGTACGCCAATGTTAAGTTTTTATTATTGTACGAATGAGAATTAAATTTCCAAGAAAATATTAAGCCGTTTTTGAGATATCGAATTTGCGAAAAAAATGACTTTTTTTGCAAAAATTAAAAAAAAAAAATATTTTTCTTTAAGTTTTGAAATGCAATGTTTTTTAAACTTTTTAGTAGCTTCTTTATAAAAAATTTCATTAAAATCCGTTACGCTGATAATGAGAAATTCATAATTAGAAAAATTGTTCTGTGATAGGTACAGTCAGTAATATCTTGTTTTCAAAATTTATTTTTATAAAATTATAGATCGTAAGAATTAATCGAAAGCGAAATTCTCGGAACCGTTTTCGAGAAAAAAACGATTTTCGAAAACCATTGTTTAAAATTTGTATGGAGGGTACCATTAGTTTTAGGTAAAATAATTTCTTTTTTCTTATATCTTGAAGATTATATTAAGAAACTTTTATTTATCAAGTCTCAACAAAATCGAGCATGGGGTTTTCAAAATATTGAGATTTCAAAAAAAAAATTTTTAAAAATCCAAAAAAAATTTTTTTGGAAAATTTGAGTACACAATAATATTTAAACTGCTGGGGATCTTTAACATGAAAAAAATAATCAAAATAGGTAGTGCTATTATTAAGAAAATCAAAAATAAAAAAAATGGTTCCAAGGGGGGTACCAAAAATAACCATTTTTTGTAATTTTTTCAACCATTACCTAGCTTTAAATAAATGACATTTTTTGATTTTTTTAAAAAAAATCTGTGGGACAGTTTTTAAGAAAAAAAAAAAATATTTATAAAATTTCGAAAAAAAATTGTATTGCAGGTACCGTTATTTTTGGTCTTAAAAACAAAAGAAAAAAAACGTGTGGGTGGAAAAAACTAAGAATGATATCTACCAAGTTTGAAGAAAATCGGCCGAGCCGTATAGGCTGTAGTCGAACAGACATACAGACAGAATTACGAGACCCTTTTTATTAGTCTTCGCTATCATCGTAATGTCAACTTTAATCAAAATCTCGAGTTCGATTTTTTTTTACGAATGTATAACTTGCCTTATGGTACCTATAAGTCGCAAGTAAAAATCATGTTATCATGTTTATTTTTTAATTTAACTAAGCAAAAGTTTTATGGAACTTGTTATTAAGGACCCAAAAATGAATTATTTTGTATGTAAATTGTAAGTTGACTTAACGTGAATGTACACTTCAAGGTACTTAACTTTTCAAAGTTTTTTCAAGTTGGACGAGCACATGTTTGGATAATACATATTATTATTCAGGATCAGATTGAAATATTGGAACTTACAAATTCCAATACCTTAAAACCGTTGGTACCTTGCGAAAAGACTTTCACCAATTACTTTTAACTTTGCAATTGAAAAAAAAAATTGTTTCCTGCAAAATTAAAATTAAACGTATTTCAGCTTAAGAGTATTTTAACTGAACTTTTTAAAAATGGACAAAGGTAAATCCTAAATCCGTAATCCATGTGTTAATCTCAAATTGGACAGAACCACTTTTAAGATATTTAAGATTTTCCTTAACAGTTGTATGGTAACACTATATAAAGGTTTAGGGTTAGAGAAGTGAGTTTCCGATATTATAAAGTATACCGAACCGAAACAAGCTAGAAATACCTGTAACGATCATGTTAGACGAACCAAGCCAACAATATTTCAATGTCCCAAAGGTAAAAAAAAATGTTTAGTCATTTGTTAAACGCTCGTTTTCAATAACCCACCTTACGTAAGTTCTTAGGAAGAAGTCAATTTATTTGAATACAGAAAATAACGCTGCCTTAAAGTTATACAACTCGTCCTCAACTCAACAGCGTAAGCGTATTCATGGGACAAATCTTCTTTCGTAATCATGCAGTTGATGGAGTCTTAAAAGATCTTGACATTCAAAAATCCACTGGCCCAGATAGTACCACTCCCTCTCCTTCTGAGTGGATGGAAATCAGCATATGTCCAACCTGAAAACCGCGAATCTTTTCCCCCTCTAACTATAGTGCAATTGCACTTACGTCTCTTCTTTCCAAGGCAATGGAAATGCTGATAAATTATTAGTTAAAAAAATATCTCAGAGATCGAAAACTTCTTAATGAACGGTTGTACATCTTTCGAAGCAATAGATGCCATGATCATCTAACTCTCACCGAACAGTGGCACAAATCTTACCATCGTTTTGGAGAAAGTAAGGTTATTGCACTTGATCTTTTAAAAGCGTTTCATAGAGTTTGGCATCAAAAGCTATTTTATTGATATTAATGGATCCCTTTTTCGTTGGATTAAAAATTACTATTGGCTGGTTTCAAGTCTGTTATTCATAAAATATATAAAAATTCTGGTGTGCCCCAGGGCTCCATTTTGTCTGCGACTCTTTTTATCATGTTCATCAATGATGTTACGTCTAAAACTTCTACTCACTGACGACAGTATTCTCAGGTTTTCATATTTGTTTCCCGATTAAAATTTGTGTCCTTCGGATGTAGAACTAGAATGGCAACGTATGATCAGCTCATTAAATTCTTGTCTCAATAGCATTTTACAATGCAGAATCAAAAATAGCGTGAAATTTAATGATTCAAAAACTTCCTGTCGATAAAGTGAAACCCATCTCTTCTTATGCTGCCATCTACGAGTGGCAGTGTGGCACTTGCATTGAGGAAACCTAAACAGATATCAGTGCTCAATATAATGTATCACAGACTATCTTGTGTGAAATGATCACTTATTCGACACTGCCAAAAACGTTTCTAAGTGCTGGACGTACTGTTAAATTCAGAAATTCTTTCTCTAGCAGTACAACACGAATGTGGCTCAGTACTTCCTTTACATTACGATATTCAGACATTCAAAGCGAATGCACATAGTAATCTCCTCCTTAATCCCCTTCAACTTTCCTAAACGCTCGCACTATGCTGAAACATTTTAAGGGTATTCAAAATCCCTTATTAGTGCTGGTAAAATAACAATAATTTCTGTTCTATAAAAAAAAAACCCTCAGGGATCCATTTAAAAACCCAAAATTGAAGAAAATCGCTTTAGTTGTTTAGTAAGACAGACAGGCGACAGGCAGAATATCGGGAATGTTAGATTAGATTAGAATTGCTTAAAAATACAGATCATGCCCAAAAACACCTTCATCGCAAAAAAAGACCCTATGGACCATTGTTAATAAATCTTACCAAACACACCCCGAAACATTGATGCGATTTTAAGCACATTTTCGAAGCACATTTTAGATCTTCTTACAACATATCTTTGTGTTAATCATACCTCATGCCCATATTTTTATGTAATGCTATACACAAACTGCCGTTATAAATAATAAAAACCACTTCGCACACACCCATATCCAACAAAAATACATTTAAAGAACAAAATATTTACGATCAGCTTTTCTGTCCCTAATTAGTCACAGAGAGTACCTTTTTCCAAGCCAGGGTCTTTGATTTATGATCTTGTCCTTGATACACTTCTGTCAATGACTGACGTTTGAAGGAGTTTTCAGATTACACAGAAAACCATTTTAACAGTGTGGCCAATTAAGCATTTTTCCTGCTAAATCTAGCATGAAAAATTGTTTTTTAGCATTTTTTTTTTTCAAATCATGCCGGCATATTTTTTAGCATGATATCTGGTCTTAGCATGAAAATTTAGCAGAAATGTACACGAACCATGCAATTAAATTGAATTTATAAAAAGTTCAAACAAAACCTACGAAAGTGTGTGCCGACCTCAATGTAATTTTTATTGTAGGTATTGTTGAACGCAACCACTTTTAAGTTTTAACGAAGTCAGCAAACTATCATACTTTTGCTTGATGAACCACCATCTATCGGAAAGTATTTAATGATTTATCTCGCCTCATTTTATCTGTAATTAAAAACATAGCTGTGTTTTCTGAAGATGAATTAAAAGTATATATGACTATCGACAAACTATTACCCAATCCTTACTTCGGCTTTCAGTGTGAAGGAAAATAACAAGAATTCAAGCTACAAGACTTAATAACATGCGACGATGAAAATGAATTTAGAAAAAACTGTTAAAACTGTATTTTGAAGCTTATCAAAGAGCTTCCAAAAAGGACACGAGAAAATCTGAGAATTGTACAGCAAATAAATTGTTTTCGGTTCAAAAGTGTTTGAGAATACACAAGCCACCGTTAACAGATTTTTTAAAAGTAGAAAAAGTAATTCCAAGCTAATATCTAAAATAGAAACACAGTGGAATAATTTACATTTAAATACTTGGGAAAATGTGGAAAACGCTGTGGAGTATTGGTGTGAAGTAAATAAATTCACTGACGCTTCTAATGAAAATCCATATAAAGACCTCAAACTTTGTCATTTCATATGGTCTTACCGATATCCACTGCTGCTGTTGAAAAAGTTTTTAGTTTCATGAATCTCGTCAAAGACCAGCGGTGAAACAGGATGAAAATAAATATGATGAATAGCATTCTTATTATTAGGGATAATTTATCTGAAACATGTTGTGATAATTTCGCTGTTCCTAATAAAGTTAATGAACAGGTTGGAGCATCAAAATTTTATGTAACCCAGGAAGAAGAAGAAGATATGCCTGATATTTTCGAAGAGGCTTTGAATGAGGCTCAAAATTTTTAATTTTTTTTTAATAATTTAATATTTATATTTTAGTTCGAACCAGAGTGAATTATTTTTTAAAATGATTTTTCTTGTTCAATAAATTTAATTTATAAAAAAAAAAACAAAGTTCCGTTTGTTTTAGTTTAAAGCAAAGTTTTTGGCAGTTTTCCAGCTAAAAAAAATATTTAGCATGATTTTTAGCATATTTAGTAAACAAAAAATCATGCTAAATTGCCGAATTTAGCATAAACTCAAATTATGAATTGGCCACACTGCATTTTAAGTCCATGCAAAAAGTCATACATACACATTTTTCACGGAAAGGATTGGCAGAATGGCATGGCGGGTGCAAGATCCAAAAGATAAAAACCAACCAAAACGGTTCTAGGTTTGGCATTTGATTATGTTTTTTTCTGCCGCTAGAGGTGGATGATTGGGTTGGTGTATGGCAAGTCTCTAGCAAGAAGAATAATGAATGGTAAATGTATGAATAAACTTTGCAAACAAAAAAAAAACCATCATACGGATTCGGTTCGCAAAAACACAAAGATTTATGCATTTTAATTGCAATTTACTTGTCCAATCGAGAAAAGAACAAACGTGAACGTTCACATTTCTTTGGAAATAAAATATGTCAAAAATGGGTGTTCGAACAGAATGGATTACTTCGGTTTGGATTTTGACGGTTTTATCACCCTAGGCGTTGTTGTCTTCTACCACCACCAGATGGACGAGGCATAATGATGCCAAAGACAACGACGACGGACTACGATGGACGAATTAATCAATGAGGGTAAATCGGAGATGGAATTTTATTTCTTGGGTGCAGTTGGAAAATGACAGTTCAAAATGAGCAATTAGGATCAATCGAATTTGCAACGCTGCTGTTAAAACAAAACGAACACACAAAACAAAAACTTGCAATTTTAATAGGTTTTTTCCAAAAATGGCGACCTATGGGGTGTGTTCGTGATGTCGTGTCTTGCAGTGAACAATGATAGATGGAATGTTTGTTATTATAAGGTGTTTGATAGGAGATAATTGAATCTGTTGGGTTGTAATTGATTACTCTGAAAAAAAAAAATATGTCGCAGCTTAAATTATGCTCAATCGTATTTGAATTAACGTTGCTAGATACTCAAATAAGGTGTTCATTTATTTTGTTAAACGACCTGAAAATTGAGTTTGACTTTTGTCATTTTGATCGTATAATTTAAATTAGGTAATGGGTGGGTAATTGATTTAATTTTAATTGAATAATTTGCGATGTTTTTTTTTTTATAGAAGGTGATTTTTTACTGTGGTGTTAATATTATTATTATTAATATTTCTATATTATATCTTATGAATTTAATTATTATGGAAAGCACTTTTTTCGTTTTCCGGA
Source organism: Chrysotoxum bicinctum (assembly GCA_911387755.1). Lineage (NCBI taxonomy): Eukaryota > Metazoa > Arthropoda > Insecta > Diptera > Syrphidae > Chrysotoxum > Chrysotoxum bicinctum. The sequence goes on from OU426989.1 coordinate 44,398,733, forward strand.
ATAAGACGCTACTAATTGATTATTGGGTTGTAAATTATTAATTTTTAATTCTAAATTTTGGACTGTACAAAATCGTATACCTATATGTTTCTTAGCTAAATCAACTAATTCAGAAAATCGATATAAGCAAAATGGATCCAAGTCCATCAGAAGTAATTGGTTAGGAAAGAAAATTACAATTCATTAGAAAATTGAAAACGTTATTGTTAAATAATTTATAATGACTAACATTCAATAAAACATTCATAAAATATCTCCATACGATCAATATCTGCATACGATCTAAACAAATAACGTGTAGCAGATGCATCAGATAAAAGAGATACAAGGATCATACGGGTAGATGAATTTATACATAGAGTAGCATATATTCGCCTTAGTTTTAAGTTTATGAGGCAAGGATAGATTATTGTCTTTCCTTTTTAGGTTATTTTTAAAAAAATATGATTCTTTTAATTAGATTTTAGTCTTGTAAATAGTGACAAATATGTTTTGAGATATTGTTTTTTTTTTAAAGTACCTATACGTGAAAAATTTTACATCTTCCCGATGATATAAAGGCGCAAAATTTTAAACAGCCTAATATTTAGTAGGTAAAAGTATGATACTACTTAACAATTTGCTAACTTTAAAGTAGTTTACTAACTCATTCTTAATTTTAAACATTTTCTAACTAGTATCGTCCTAGGGCAAAATACTAAAGTAACAGACCTTTTGTGGCGTTTGTAAATAGCACGATACGATAAAAAAAAAATAAAATAAGTATTCGATGATTTTAATTTTAATAAAAGTGTAGAGAAAGTATGATGCTATATTCGATACAAATTATTTGCAAAATTCAACTAATTTAATTAAAATTTGCGCCAAATATTTTAAGTATGGTCAGAAATTTCAAATCCCGAGTATAAAATTTAAAAAATTAGCCCTAATTATTAATGTTAGCTTATACGAAATACGAGTAAACTTCAAATATTTTGATTAATTTACTTAACACGTCATATGACAAGGAAAATAAATATTGGCGTTAAACAATGCAAAATGATATTAACTATACTTTTGTTTAAAAACTCAAATAAAAAATATATAACAATAGTTTAAGCTAGAAAATTAGATTTTAAAAGAAAAATCTCAAAAATGTATTCATACACATAGATTGAAAATTTCTGAAGATTTAAACATGTAAAAAATTTAAAAATTAAGGCTTTTATTGAAAAGCATCATTAAACATTATGGCACAAAATTTTAGTCAAATAATTTGGTGTTAAGACTATTTTAGTACCTACTATATCTACTAAATAGAATTAATCATCCATCATACTTTCCTTGTTAGCATTATACAAGGTTATTAAAGATGAAATCATATTTTTAGTAGCGTACGAAATTTGGCTTTTTAAAATTTCAAAAATGGTATGTTTTGTAACTTTATTTTCCACTAACTGTTATCGTTTTAAGTGTGTTGAATAGAATAAAAGCAGAGGTTAAAGTTTCTAATCTTCTGCTCGGCAATATAGGAATACCTCAGGGATCGGTGTTGGGTCCATTGTTATTTTCGTTATTGTATTTGTATGCTGATTATGTAGTTATTAGTAGTATTTTTCGTAAAATTGGGTTGATGGAAAATTTGTTTGATGGAGGACTGCATAGCTAAGTTAAATGAGGATCTAACCCATATCCTAGTTTGGTCTAATAATAACCGTTTGATGCTTAATCCTGCTAAGCCTGTTGCTATGTTATGCTCCAGAGAGGAGCTCAATAGTTTATATTTTCAGTCCGTTGTCCTCAATGAATGAAGTAATTATGTATGCCATGGAAGTAAAATATTTGAGATTTATAATAAATGTAAGTCTGAGTTGCTGTAGAGCAATCTCAGATAACATTACAAATATTTACTATGGATTACGAACTCTGAGATCTTCTTCAGATTGATTTTTAACCAATATCATTTGTTTTGCCTTATTTAAGTTTTAACTATTCGGTATACCCAATTTCAGACTGTGATTGTAAGCAGAAACATTAAGCTGTTCTAAACATTCTATAGAGTATCTCATTTACGTTACATTCTCTTTGGAATATGTCTCGATGAGTACTTGAAATTCAGGCTTGTTTTGAAACTCCATAGTCATCTATGATAGGTGTCCTAGTTACCTTAGTGAAGTAATCAATTTTGCCCATTCACAAATAGGACTAAATTTAATTATGCCTCGCTTTTCACGCAACATAGCAGAACGTTCATTCTGAGTTTGTTTTAATTTACTTTCAAATGCATTGTAAAATACTTCCACGCCTACAGCTTTTAAAAAGAAACTTTTTTTGTACTATTCAAAGGAAATTTAAGTTGATTAGAGGTCTAGTTTTCTATTTTTGTTTTTTTATACATTCTTTTTGTATCTTAAATCTGCATTTTTATCTTTTTTTCGCTTTGAGAATTATTATTAATTTTCATATTTCTGAATATAGAAAACTTTTCGTTACCTAAATTTTTGATAGGTACTCTAAAGGACTATTCATATGAGAGCGACCAACGACCGACGAATGAACGAACATTCGCCGATTTTGACATTTCATTCACATGCATATTTTGTTTTTATTCGTCGCGAATGGCGTTTACTTAGACAACTTAGAATGATTTTGAGGTTAGCCGCGCGCGAACAATTCATTCGTTGAGTGTGGATGGTATGTGGGACGCGAATAGTGTTTGACAGTTCGTAGCAATCATATTGCAATTCGCGACGACTAATTTATTTTCTCAAATTTCTCTCATTTTAGCAATTACAACACAAATTTTAATAAATTAACATTAAATTAAACTAGATTGCTACTCTTTTGTAAAGTTTTTGTAAAGAATTTAGGCTTATATATGTTTTAAATCCCATTTGTTTTTATATTCGTTGGTCGTTGGTCGCTCTCATGTGAATAGTCTTTAAAAGATTTAATCTTAACATGTCTTTGCAAATTTAATTTTGTTTTTGAAATAAATTGAAATTGAAATTTCATAAAAAAATACCCAAAATGCGATTTTTTGAAATAAACTTGATACCTAAAATAATAATCGAGTGCTTTCTTTTTATTAATAACTTTATTGCAAAATAACGGAACATTTTTGCTATTCAGAGATTTTTCATCTGGCCCATTAGCTCAGTTGGTTAGAGCGTCGTGCTAATAACGCGAAGGTCGTGGGTTCGATCCCCCCATGGGCCAATCTTTTTTTATTTTAAATAAATAACGGTATTTATGCTAAAATAATGGATTGGCATATGTACATATGTATTATGTTATTATTAGGAACAAATATTAAATGAAGTAAATATTAATCATTCAGTTACTTTGAAAGTCAGTGTTCAATGTAAAAAAAGTAAAATTTAATATGGGCGCGAATCAGTACTTAATTATTTATAAATCATGTTATTGATCCGATAATAAGTAAAGTTTTAACAAGAAAACAAAATTCGACGAAACGAGATAAGAAAAAATTATAAACTGCAATGTTGTGCTGATATACATAATTCGGGTGAGATTTTTATGAAGGATTTGATGAAATCATAATCAAGAGCCTTTCTTTTACTCATTTTTTTTTTTGCAAAAATGATCTAAAAGAGATTTTTTCTGAAAAATAGCAATAGTTAAAAGTTTTGGAGCTGCAGCTGAACAATAAAATGGGGGAAATGTGCGAGTTTCTACTTAGAACATTGTCTTGGGATTTTTTTTAAAGAACTCTTTTAGGATGTTGAAAACACAGAGATGGTTCATTGGTAAAATGCGATTTTTTTAATCTAAGATAGTTGTAAATTTATTTTAAAACCTTTTTTAAGCAAAATAGATTTATGAGCCGCCGATATGTTTTTTCTAATTTAAATTGAAATCAACTAAAATCTCCAAGTACTTCAATTGCATTACAATTTTCATTCAATTTAAATAAATAAATTATTGTTAGATAGTTAAAATCAATTAAGTTAAGTTATTAGACTTCTGGATTTTCTTCAATTTTGACAACGCTTATACAAAACTCGTTTTGAGTAAGTACGTGAACGTTATGTCATCTTCAAAACTTCAATGCATGTTTCTTAATTAATTCTTATGCCTTTAGACTCGAAAAAAATTCTACTTTTGCTTAAAACTATTTTTGTCAAACTATATAAAACGTTTGTTTTGTAACCCGAACCTATCACAAATTAACACAAGTTTCATTGAATATTTTCTTACTCTTACGTCCCCAGTTCTGATTAAACAAGTATCAAAATTCTTTAAATAAAATAATCTCCTTACATGGATGATCAATCAATTTTATTTGAATATTTGTATGAAAAATCAATCTACATACATAATGTATACGAAAGTAGCCACTACATCATTTTTACATCAACAAACTAAGGCGATTTTCGACCGCTTTCTAACTTCAGTTTCAATAGAGTCAAAAATTTCAAATTCACAGTATTTTTGCTGAGCTCATCGAACATAAAGTGCTTCACCGTGTTTCAACTTTGTAGCATTAGTGGTTCCTGATATTTAAATTCTTAAAAGACTAACACCGCAACTGACTGACTCAGAAATAATCAAAATTATGGACCTTGTAAATTGGAAAAAAGGAAGGTTTGTGGTGTATACGAGTACAAAGAAAAAAATTGGAATTTTAAGATTTTCAATTCATTGGGTGTGGTATCCAGCCTTTTTTTCAAAAATTCTTATAAATTATATGGAGTATTTCCGATTGTTGTAAATCGATGAAAATTGTTACAGGCTTGAAGTACATACGAAAATCGAAAATTAGGGATTTCCCATTCACGGGGCATGGCATCCACAAACTTCATCAAAATTCTCACTGGAACGCTTACGATTGCTGTTAAATGATGAAATTTTGTGGAGTAGGACTTCTTAGCCAAGCGCGGATACAGGGGGAGGGCAATGGGTGCAATTGCCCTCCCCTGGGCAGTTCTTCGTTTCACAATTATAAAAACCATAACACTTTTTTCTTTTTACTTGCGACTTATAGGTACTATAAGGCAGGTTACGCATTCGTAAAAAAAAATTGAATTCGAGATTTTGATCAAAGTTGACATTACGATAATAGCGAAGTCCAAAAAAGTGGGTATCGCAATTCTGTCTGTCTGTCGGTTCGACTACAGCCCAAACGGCTAGGCCGATTTTCTTTAAACTTGGTAGATATGGTTTTTTTTTTTTTCCCCGGATGTTTTTTGATTTGATTTTTTAAGACCAAAAATAACGGTACCTGCCATACAATTTTTTTTTCGAAATTTTATAAATATTTTGTTTATCAAAAACTGTCCAACAGATTTAAAAAAAAAAATTCATAAGATTTCATTTAGTTAAACCTAGGTAATGAGAATGAAAAAAAAAATCCAAAAAATTATTATTTTTGGTACCCCTCTTGGAACCATTTTTTTGTTTTTGATTTTCTCAAAAACGGTACAACAGATTTTGATAATTTTTTAATATTTAGGCTCCCCAACAGTTTCAATATTATTGTGTATTCAAATTTTCAAAAAAAAAAATTTTCAAAATTATTTTTTGAAAACTCAATATTTCGAAAACCCCATGCTCGATTTTCTTAAAACTTAAAAAATAAAAGTTTCTTAAAATAATCTACAAGATATGACAAAAAAATTTTATTTTACTTAAAAATAACGGTACCCTCTATACAAATGTTAAAAAATGGTTTTCGAAAATCGTATTTTTCTCGAAAACGGTTCCGAGAATTTTGCTTAAATTTTTAGTCTTTCGATTAATTTTTAAGGTCTATAATTTAAAAGAAAAGATTTTGAAAACAAGACATTACAGTCACTGTACCTACCATAGAACGATTTTTGAAAATTTTGAATTTCTCATTATCGACATAATGGATTTTAATGCAATTTTTTTATAGAGATGCTTCTAAAAGTTTTAAGAAACATTGCATTTCAAAACTTTAAAAAAAAATATTTTTTGAATTTTGAAAAAAAAAAAAATCTTTTTTTTTTTGGAAAATTCGATAACTCAAAAATGGGTAGATATTTTTTTTTTGGAAATTTAATTTTCATTCGTACAGTAATAAAAACCTAATGTTGACGTACTAATTTTTTTTTTGTTTAATATTTTAAAAATTTTATATATAAAACCTTATTTTATTAAGAAACCACTACAACGACTTATGTATAATTTTTGTTCTTGCATAAATTCATATTTGCATAGCATTCTGTTTTTGTCTCTTACAACTAAGAGAATTTAAAAAATGATGATAATTTTATCCTTATGAACAGTTTTTTCTAATAACATTCGTTTTTAAAATTCATAGTCTATTACATAGGAGCAAGTTCGTGCGGCAAGTTATGCATTCGTAAAAAAAATCGAACTCGAGATTTTGATCAAAGTTATCATTACGATGATAGCGAAGACTAAAAAAGTGGGTCTCGCAATTCTGTTTGTCTGTCGGTTCGACTACAGCCTAAACATTTATCATTTTTAATTACCCCCTCGCCCCCCCCCCCCCCTCCCACACGTTTTTTTCTTCTTTTTTTCAAGACCAAAAATAACAGTACCTGCCATACGAATTTTTTCGAAACTTTGTAAATTTTTTTTTCTCAAAAACTGTTCTACGGATTTAAAAAAAAAGATACAAAAAAATTCATTTAGTTAAAGCTAGGTACTAGTTGAAAAAAAACTATTTTTTTGTTTTTGATTTTCTCATGACCGATTTTGATCATTTTTTGTTTGCGTAAGCTCCCAAAAAACTTAAATAGAATTTTGTATTCAAATTTTCAAAAAAAAAAAAATTTTGATTTTAAAAAAAAATTCAATTTAAAAAAAAAAAAACTGTTAAAAAACCGTTTTCAAAAACCGGCCACACAAAAATATTAGAATTAAGTATTTAAGAACTATGTATATCATGTACAACACTATAATTCCTTCATTTAAATTAATTAATTCATTTTTTTAATACGTACGAGTTCCTATTTAATACTTTAAGACATGCATACAGAGCATTATTGAAAGAGGCTAAAGTAATGTAAACGTAGATGTTTGATTTACTATTTAATAGTTATTTACCTACATACGACCTACATATATTATGTACCTTCACATGCTTTCCTTAATTCAATTTAATAATTTGTTATTTTTATATTGGATTATGTTTATACCTTTTAAATATTTTAAGACAGAAATGCAGAGAAATGGACCATTTTTTTAAGTTAAGAAAAATATCACGAAAATTGCCCCCCCCCCCCTGAACGAAATCCTGGATCCGCGCCTGTTCTTAGCTGTCCATTATAATTTCTTTTATAATTATACAAAACTCCTTTTAAAAAAATATCTTGATACATGATCTCTGTTCCTATTTAGAATTCCACATCCCTTGTTTCCCTGACGTCTTTTGAAATGTTCAACTGACAAAATTAAATCTTTGCAAAAAAAAGAGAGGGAAGTTACATTTGTACAAGAACCCTGTGTGCTGTGTCCTGTGTGTAACTATAGTCAGCTATAAAAAGTAGTGAGATCTAAAAGTACGCCAAGTTATAAGTTTATGAAGTTTAGTAGCAAATTTTCCAAGTAGATTAATATCAAAGGAACTCATAATTATGAGGGAAAATTTTGTTATTAATATTAGTGACTAAAACTTGAAGGGTTTTCTTAGCAAGTTTTCATTTATTACAAAATTCTCACTCCTAATTTGAATTTTTAAACTTCAAAAACTTAGAACTTGGCGTATTTTAAAATCTCACTACTTTTAACGGCTGACTATTTACATACAATAATTTTTCACGTATGAGAACTTGGCTCTCTTTTTTAAGATTTAATTTTTTGGTTGTGATAAATATATAATATGCTCAAACGCAAATAAATTTTATCTCCGAAGTTTTGAATAATTTCATTCTAAAATAAATTCTTTCAATAGAATATGAAGTGAGTCACCAACAAGGCATGAAATAAATCCCCAAATTGGCATTAAAAAAGTTTCCACGTTTACCTGAGACATTGGATGTCTTCTGTATATCACTTACCATAAGTATTTCCCAAAAGTAAAAACTTTGCATAAAAAAATGAATTACATTAAATCTATCGACATTTCATTCAAATCCAATTAGCATAAACGGTTGAAAACTGATCACACTCTCGTGCCCACTCAACCAAAACCAAATTGAAGCGCACTGCTATAATTTAATCGTGCGCTACTTCTTTTTTATAGCTCATCGCTTATAAAAATGTTTGTTTTCTTCTTATTTTGCAGATGAAGCCGTTGGCCTTGCACTTGGTTGTGGTTCTCTTCGTGGGATCACAACTGCTAGGCACGGTGGTTCTACAGACGACGACGGGTCAGCCGCCATCACTACCATCCCCGCAGCGATCACAAGCAACAACAATGATGACGCCGTTATCATTGACATCATCCATAAAACTAATGGCCATCACTAGCACACCTAACAGCACAACCAGCACTATAAGCACTAGCAATAACAGTAACCAGAGATCAATGGCACACGACCAGTCAACGGATGATGGTTCAGACGAAGATTCCACTCCACCATCATCAGTTAATGGCCGCAAAGTTGCGACGATGCCGATAGTGCCGGCTCGTGGACGTTCCTTTGGAAGTGGCAGCATACCAAGAGAGTCTCTTCAGCGGCGGCAGTTGCATCCACAGTATAGGTCACCATCGGCATCGTCATCATCCACGTCGAGTATACAGCAAGTGCAACAACTACATCGACACCAGTTTCGACGTCAATCTGAGTCTTCAACTAGCCAACCACCAGTCGTGGCTGTGCACCAGCTACAGACAGCAAAAACGTGAGTAGATCGTTTGTTTGGGCTTTCAATGGGTGGGAAACGAAGAAGTGGAATAGATCATGTGACCGTTGTAAAAAAATTGAATGCAATGGATCTACACTTGAAAGATCAGATGGGATGCGAAAATTTTTACTATTTGCTTTGTTAGACCAGTTTAAGTCGATGAGCTTAAAAGGTACTATACTGTTGGTTTCCACACTCGTAGCGTAGATTATCAGTTTTCTTTTTATACCAGTTAGGCCTAAATATTAATGAATATAAGGAAGTATCTTCCTGCCTTTTAACACTGAACAGTTAAATTAATAATCATTCAAGCCAGCGTTTACTTTAGATCAATTTATACCAAGCAGAGAAACAAAGAAAAATATGGTTTTCAGTCTACATCTATGTTTCGGACTGGTATAAACTATAAAGAGTATCGATTTCAAGCGAAAGAACACAAATATATTTATGTGTCAACTAATTGGTATAAACTTATCTACCGAAAGTAAAACGTTTTAATGGAATCCAGGTCATTTAAATTGAGAGTGTTTGAAACAGTACTAGGCCTTCAGAAATTGATAGGGCTTGGAATTTCATAAAAACATACTATAACCTTTTACAATATTAATAAAACTTTATACATATAACGAAATTAATTAATTAAATTGTTTAATTTTCTTAGACCTCGAATGATTCATCGGATGGTTGGGGGGCACATTCAAAATTCACCTTCTGTAAGTGGCTCAGTTTTGACAACATCAAAACCAACAACACAGAATCTTATCAAAGGAACCCCACTTCACATAAGCAGTTCTTATCGATCGGCCAAGATTAGCCCCAATCAACCCGTTGCAACAACAACTCGGAAGCCAAATACCGAACTATTAGACGCTGAAGATCGTGAGGATGTTGATGATGCGGCATATCTCGATGATCCGGGTGATTTCGATAATTGGGATAATGGTATTCTGCGACTCAGTGCCGGAAGTGGAAAGGAAACGTCTACAAAAGGCAAAAAGAAAGATGAGTCCAAAAAGACGCTCTCCGATCAAGTTCGTGATGGAAAGTATGGACTGATCGAAAAAGAACTATTCCGCAGAGAGCCCCAACGTCCGGGGGTTCTAAGCTATCTGCCGAATAAAGAGGTTCCAATTGATAATGAGCGCAACTATGGAGGTCTAAATGAAGACGACATTTGGTTGGCGGAAGATCATTTGCTAGTAATAAAAGGTGGAAGCTTAAATGAACCAGATCACGCAGAACCATGGCCTCCATTGGACGATTATGATGCACCTGGTCGGCAAATAAAAATCCCTCCAAATCCAAAAGTTCCACCACCATTTCCTGTCCAGCTCGAAGAAAATGGCCCGATACAGTTTATCGGAAATAGTAAAGTATCGATCGTCTATCCAATCGCGAACGAATCGATATCCCTATATTCCACCGGCTCGGAGTCTCAAAACGAACCATCCGAAAATGATGGTACCAATGAGAAAAATCTACTTACCCGGCCCGGAACGTTTAGCGGCTCTGAGAAAGGCAAAAATGATCCAAGCTACTTCTACCCGAAACCCTATCCGCCATGGCTCTTCCAAAATCAAACATATGTAAATCCATTCTTGGGTGCCCGGCCATTGCCATTTCCCGGAATTGGACCATTTACAAATGGTTCTCTAGAAGCTTTCAATGGAACTGATTTTGATGAGGACGATCCATCGTTGTACTATCCCCCACCTTACAGTTTCGTCTATAAAAGTAATTATTCAAATCCCGTTCCTCCAGGACCGTTAGTGCCAGGAATAGTACTACCACCTCCACCAGATGCTTTCGCACGATTGGAGAAACCCAGAAATAAATTCCCCTCATACTCCACGACAACAACGACAGAAGTTCCATTTAGGGATATACTGACAAAAATATCGGAATACACTCCGAAAACAGTTGTGGTCAATACACAAAAGCCAACAAGACCACCTCCTCATCTTTCAACATCGCCCAAGTTACAACCAGTGCCAGTGCAGAAGGAAGTTTACTATTCAGTACCAACAACACCTTCATCCCCTCCGAAGGTGTATTCCACTCCAAACAGCGTATCGTTTGTCCCCACGACAAGTCGCCAACAAAATGGAAACATTCCAACGCTCACCAAATCGAATCCGATCTACTATGAATATTATGAAGCCCGTAAAGAGCCACCTACTACTCCAAGCTATGTCATACCTTCCGTGTCACAGCAAAGACCGCAACACAAACACTCGAAGAACTACAACAAGTTGAAAATCAACAATAACCCCCAGTACTACTACACTACTACAACAACAAACCGGCCTTCAACGAAACAGCAATACATCCCAACAAGCCGACCTCAATTTGTTTACGAAGACTACGTCTACATCACTCCGAAACCTGAGATCCGCCCTAATGGCATCTCGAACACTAACCGCAATTATATTCCTTACCAAACTCCAGTCAAGGTTCCACCACTAAAGAACAACCTTCCGTATGAGAGTTTTGAGCGCGAGGTCAATGCCATTCGTGAAAAGCTTCAATTCTATCAGAGTCAACATCTACAAGACAACAGTATTCCTCGCACACCGAAATCCAAAGCCAACTATGATTACAATTTTAACACCGCAAAACCTACAAACCGCAATTTCAATCCACCAGCGGAATACGATGCTGAACCGTTCAAACCAATGGTACCCTACAGCCCACCGGTGGATGATGCGAATTCCTTCAGAGCTATTGCCTTCGAGAAGGTTGACAATGATCTGTCACCGGTGCAAGGTTACTACGAAACTTCCACGACTGTAGAACCACCACCTGAGGTTCAAGTAAGACAGCAGAAAAAAATTCGTGTAGGTGCTAAGTATTTGCAGCCTTTAATAACGCCCTATGATCAAGAGCAGCCGATAAGTGGAAGACCTATTGAGTACAATTCAGTGCCAACACCTCGGACTATCGTGACAACGCCGAAGCCATGGATTTCAGTTGAAAAACAAGTCGTACAGGAAGTGGCAGGTCCCCAGAAATCAGCTCGATTGCAGGTGGCAAGCAATCGTGGGTACCAAGGACAATTTCCTGGCTACTTCTATAATCCCCCGATTCGTCAAAATAACCGATATTACGAGGAGCCATTTTATCAACAGCCGCATCCAACAAGGAAAATTGTTAATAATCGACCACCGGCGCGACCTCAAAAGCCTCAACAACAACAAGTTTGGAGCTTGGAAAATGACACTTACATAAACTATGCTCCAAACAGACCTCCTCTCAACCCAGAAGCCGAGTTCATCAACCCATATCAGCCTTTCAATCAGTATTCAAAGCCTCAGTACAGTCAGCCTCAACGACTGTCGCAGGTTCAAAATCAAAACCCCTACTTCCCACCACCTCCAAGTAGGGTGCCTAACAGACAGCAACAGGTGTCACTTCATAGAGATACACTTGTCAACTATCGACAGCCATTGCCACCCCTTAACCCCGACAGTGAGTACATCAGTATTCCCAGTCGAAATCAGCCACAGCAGTTGCCCTTGCCAAGCTATCATTCGCCAGTACAATACCGAGACCCACCACAAAGTGGAAATGCATACTTCATTACGCCGAAGTACAGGCGATACAGCGGAGGTGGAGGTGATCAGTAAATAAATCACTTATTTCCTTCTTGTGTCAAAATGAGGCATGCTATCTGTCAAACTTGTCAAAAATATTAAATGACTTTCACTATCCTACTTACCAGTGGCGGGTTGAATGTCAGTTAGATAATAAATCAACTAAGATCTTAAGGGCTTCTTATTGGACAGCTTCAAGACAAATAAATCAACTTATAGCTGACATTAAAAGCTGTCAATTTAAGAATAGAATATTCACTCAAAACAATATCTAACAGGCATTGAACACGCTCAGTGTCAAACTATGAAAAAAGATGTAGGGTGTTGTCAACTTGTTTTTTCTTGTGTCTTCTTAATTTTACATTATATGTGATGTGGTTATATAATTTCCAGTGTTTTTTAAAAATACTTTAAGCCTGTTTTTTTTTTTTTGTGAGATTAGTCGATAAAATTAAGCTAGGGATTGGCTTTCTTTTATTTTAGTCTTTTATTTTAGTCTCAAACATTGAGTTGAGGCTCGGAAATTTCCTAGTAAAAAAAATGGTAAACTTGCTCAAAATGCTCGAATTTTTACTTTAGAATATAAATACATATATTTTTAAGAATAATATTTCATACTTGTAAATAATAATCTTTCACGTGAAATTTATTTAAATATTTTTATTCATGTTTTGTTTATAGATGGGAATTCAGTGGTCAAACAAATATTACGCCATCAATATTTGGAACAAATTAAAGTGCTTTTTTGTATAAAATTAAAACATTTTATATATAAATTCGTGTTATTATATTTCAATTAATTATTGTTTTTGTTTGTCCTTTTTTATAATTATAATTGGATTTCTAAAACATTCAATAGTTTCAATTACAAATTTATTCAAACAATGGGTCCCTATTTCTTATTTTTGTTGTCAGCCATTTTTTATATTTTTGTTTATTCTACGCAAACTTATCACGAGTCTTAAAGTAAATGAATACTTAAAAAAAAATTGCACGTCATTAGTTTAAGCAAAACATCATTTTATTCACCATTTTCAAAGTATTATTGCTGTTAAATCTATATGTTTGTTAAATTAAAAAAAATATAATAAATAATAAATAAATTTAAGAAAACTAAATATATGTTATATGTAAAAAAAAAAAAATTAATTGTGGTATATTAAAGTAATAGCTATAATTTTACTAAGCTTAGCACTAAAAACAATTGGAATAATGTTTATTGTATTTTCATATTATTTCTAAGAAAATAAATAAATTATTAAAAATAAAATCAAGTCTTGTTTTTTATAATTTGGCTTAGGCTTAGTGTCTCTAAGATGTCAGTAGCTCTTAACAAAGTTTAAGCAATGGTAAAGGGTAAGGAATAAAGTTTTTTTTTAAGCGAATTATTAACAAAAATGCACGACTTCATCACTCTTGTCCTTGTTAAAACTTGGGTACACATTTAACATATACAGCCAAATTTAAGTTAAAAGAAGTTTGGAATGTTAACATGAAATATGGGGCTGGGAGGAGCACTTTATATTTCTTTTTAGCACGTTCCAGAAATTTAAATCCGACATACAAACAGGCCAACGCAGTTTTCGAATACGCAACATGCTACATATCGTGGTATATTACCTTGCATTAACAGGAACTGATAGTATCCGAAGTACTCCTGATGCTGCAAGCGATTCTACGCTCATCCGTGAACAGGTAAATTTGGCGCATTGTTCGTGAGTCCAATTTGCATAATTTGTTTTTCTAGAAAATCAAAGCTGGGCTACAAGATGTTGTCTGAGTAGCTTCCTCCGTTCGTCTTCATATCTCAGGAGCGCTAACGTTTGTCTTGTGATTTGAAGCTATTGGCGGACCTCAACTGCGGTGAGGAAGCGGTTCCTTAAAATGTTTAGCAAAATAAATCGGTCATCCCGAGCTGAAGTTGATCTTGTTTCTCGACTGGCTGGTCAACGATGGTACCTAAAGGTCTCCGGAAAAGTTTTCAGGTCATACTGCATGGATGAACGTGGGAATCCAAGCGTAAAAGCCAATTTACATTGTGTCAGTCCTTGGCTAATTAAGCTTCATCTTGTGCTTCCTGAACTTCTGTTAAAGGCTTTTTTAATGTTCAAAAAATATGATTTAGCCTTCGATAAATTTCGCGCCAATACAAAAGTTTACTAAAGTAACGATTCAATTTACAGAACCTAATATTCTAATTCTAATATGATTCCAAGAATGACATCAATCTCTTAAATAATGATTTATGGGATCCAAACTTAACGAATAATGGACTTGAAAAAAAGACCTACCTTCATATAAGACATGTCTTGCAAGCATTCAAAACGTTTTCCATGTTTTGTTTTGATAACAGCTTGGCCAAAATTTCTTAACCACTGAGCTCATTAGCAAAAGCAAAAGAAGACAAGCATGTAGAGGGAAGTAAGTATAAACTATCGACTCAGTAAAACAAATGTAAGAATTCTTAAATGGAAGGATAAAAGGTCACCTAAATATCAAGATACTTAAAGTATTGGAAATATTGCTAATAGAGAAAACAATGACGAGTGAAGAGGAATTTTTTGTCCAGAAATTGTACTGGATGACATTTCTTACATTAATTTTGTAAGAAAATTCGTCAAAAAGAAGACTAGTTGTCCCATCGATAGAAAATCTCAAAAATGATGTCTTAGAAGATTCTTCCACTTTCTCGACAACTAAGCTCTAAATTCCTACTTAATTTATAAGAGTTGTTATTTGTTCATATTTTTATATTCCTAATGTTACGTTTATAGTTATTCATATTTTTTTTAAACTGTAATTAACGGCAGAACACACGAATTTTTTTTCAAATTTAAGAGTTCAAACACTTCTTAAAAGCTCGTGACAGGAATTCTTCGCTCTCAAACTTATTTGTGAAACAAGTTATTTTTTAAGATGAAAGACATGTTCTGCATTAAGGATTAATTCTTGACCGGGTTGACAAGATTTTTTTAAAAATTGTATTTATTTCCGACTAGATAATAATTTATGATTTTTTTGAGTAGCTTTGAAGAGTTCATTAAAAGTATTTTTAAAATATACTTTAAAAAGTATTCCAGTTTCAATATGAGTCATATATTTACATGGATTGGAGTCGTAGAAGGAAGTTTAAGAATTATTGATTTGGAAACAGCAAAATTGTTTTCCAACAGTTTTGGGGGAAAATATCAAAAATTCTGTCTACCAAGTTTAAAGAAAATCAATTAAGCCCTTTAGTCGTAAAAGCTGTAGTCGAACAGACAGACAGGTAGAATTTTGAGACTGAATTATTTCATCTTCCCTACATCGTAATATCAATATGATTAAAATCTCGAGCTCGATGTTTTTACGAATCCATAATTTGCCATATAATACCTAAATATATGTCGAAACTAAAAATGAAACTAAGGAAAACGACGTGATATCAAATAAAGATATCCACATCTCTTTGGACAGCCAAGCAGCCATTGAATCACTCGTTTCTGTATCCAGCAACTCAATAACAGCTCTTTACTGCCTATTATCTCTTATGGGACATTTTAAGAAGTTGTAAAGCTGACAACTTCACCAAAAGTGGAGCAATTATACCTTTATAAGACAAATATAGGTATTCTCATCACTGCGCGTAAACCTATGCTAAAACAAGATGATATACAGAGAACAAACCTTAGGTGGAACAATATCAGCACCTGCTTGGGGAAAACAGAGATTTGGCCAATTCTTGATCTCAAACGCTCCAAAAATTTAATATCTTTAAGTAGATCCGTAATAGGGGTTATAACAGGACGCTGTTTGATAGGCAAGCAAGCAACGTAGGTTGATTTCTGCAGAAGCTGCATGGACGAAGCAGATAAGAAACCAATCCAGCACCTTATATGTACTGTCTTGCTTTATCCCAAAGACGTAGACTACATCGGGGAGTTTTCCAATACAATGGTCTTCTCTTAGTGATCTGATAAAAATAAATATAGGCAATCTCGGTGGCTTCATAAGAACCTCCAATTGGTTTAACGATTAAGGAGAAAGACTCCAAGATTCAGTGCGGTATCAAATTGGACCAACTAATGGTCTAAGTGCGTCGGCTCTCCTGGAGCAACCTAACCTACACTCCTACAGTCTATTCTTAAAAGTTGGGAGATTGCGTTTTTGAGTTAATTCTAGGGGTTTTTATATGTTTAAAGTCCAAAAGTATCGGTACCTACTATACATTCATACTTTCGACTTATAGGTACTATAAGGCAAGTTGTTCATTCAAAAAAAAAAATCGAACTCGAGATTTTGATCAAAGTTGACATTACGATGATAGCGAAGACCCAAAAAGTGGGTCTCTCAATTCTGTCTGTCGGCCTATTCGACTATAGCTAAACGGCTCGCCCGATTTTCTTCATACTTGGTTGATGTGGGTTTTAATTTTTCCCCCCGCATGTTTTTTTCTTTTTTTTTAAGGACCGACAATAACGGTACCTGCCATACGATTTTTTTTCGAAATTTTATAAATATTTTTTTTTTTCATAAACCGTCCCGCAAATTAAAAAAAAAATCATTTAGTTAAACCTAGGTAATGGTTGAAAAAAAAAAATCCAAAATACTCGTATTATTATTTTTGGTACCCCCCTTGGAACAATTTTTTTTTTGTTTTTTTATTTTCTCAAAAACAGTACGACCGATTTTGATAATTTTTTTAATGTTAAGGCCCCCACCAGTTTCAATATTATTGTGTATTTAAATTTTCAAAAAATAAATTTTTTGGATTTTTTAAAAAATTTCAAATTTTTTTTTTTTAAACTCAATATTTCGAAAACCCCATGCTCGATTTTTTTAAGAATTGATAAATAAAAGTTTCCTAATACAATCTACAAGATATGAGAAAAAAGGAATTATTTTCCTAAATAACATACAAATATTAAAAAATAGTTTTCAGAAATCGTATTTTTTTCGAAAACGGTTCCGAGAATTTTGCTAAAATTTTTTTTTGTTTCGATTAATTCTTACGATCTATAATTTAATAAAAAAAAATTTAAACAAGAAATTGCCGACTGTACTTACCATAGAATGATTTTTTCGAATTTTGAATTTCTTACTATCGGCATAACGGATTTTAATGAAATTTTTTATAAAGAAGTTTCTAAAAAATTTTAAAAACTGCATTTCAAAACTTAAAGAAAAATAATTTTTTCAATTTTTGGAAAAAAAAGTAATTTTTTTTGGAAAATTCGATATCTCAAAAAAGGCTTAACATTTTTCTCGGAAATTTAATTCTCATTCGTACAATAATAAATACTTAAAGTTGGCGTACCAACATTTTTTCTTAAAAATGTTTCAAAAATTTTGTACATACATAAAAGCTTATTTTTGTAAGGAACCACTACAGCGACTTATAATTTTTGTTCTTGTATAAGTTCATATTTGCATAGCATTCTGTTTTTATCTCTTACTACTAACAGAATTCAAAAAATTCATTTTATCTTTATGAACAGTTTTCTTTAATAACGTTCGTTTTTAAAATTCTTTGTCTATTACATAGGAGAAAGTTCGTACGACCCAGTGGTGCATTTTATTTTCTTAAATTTAAGATAATACTGTTTTTCTCATAAAACTATTCCACTGATTTAAAAAAATCAAAAACATAATCTTTGTCAAAACGAGCTTGTCGTTGAAAAAGTTTTACCCAATAATGGTTCTTAATTCTTTTCTCAATAACAGTACAACTGATTTTGATTCCAAAAAATTGAAAAGTATTGTGTAAATTTTTGTTTGAAAACTCGATATTTGGAAAAGCACAACATGCTCAATTTTAGAAGAGCTTCTCAACTAACAGTTGTTTAACATTGTCTAAAAGATTTAAAAGAAACTTGTCCTTTTATAAAAAAAAAAACAAATGGTACCCAACATACAAATGTTAAAAACTCGTTTTTGAAAATCGTATTTGTGTCGAGAACACCACCTACAATTTCAATGATCAATGATTTTTTGGAATTTATTATCATGTGTACTATAACATAAACTTAAAACTTATTTTGTGAATATATTTTTTTGTGAATATGTATATTCAAAGAAAGTTTTCAACAAAATTATTGAGGTTTTTTGTTTCCATTTATTTAGAAGGCAAAATGTATACAAGAATATTTTATAAACCATTCCAAATCAAATGAGGTTAATGTATTGTGCATTAAATACTTACTAGCGAATTCTTGTTCACACGGCTTTTATGGCCAAATGACTTCTGGTGGATGGATGGGGGTGGTCATTGTGAAGAAGTCTTAAAGTTATCTAAAGGAATAGTGCTTTGCTAAGCCCAAGGAAAAAACAGCCAGGAAACAGACAATGTTTTCTATTTGGAGTAAAAACTTATACATTTTTCTAGGTGATTTTTCCAACTTTGAGCCAGAATTAGTCAACGATAGGTCTTGTGCTAGTAATAGCAAAGGCAAGACGCAAATTGAAATGAAGCCGCTCGAATTCGAATGGTAAATCGAAGGAAATTATAGGAATCCATGCAATCAGTTCGTCTTTTGAATTTGCCACCGATCATTGTTCCCTCGATAAAATTTGTGACAATTTTTTGATGGTCAAGTTACGAATAAGAATCAATGGTGATCCAATGTTAAAACCTGCAACGGTATTCCGAGTGGCATCAATGAATTCAAAAATTCAGTCGGATTATCGCTGACTTGTTCCTAGTCCATTACTGCGTCCATCGATTTGTATTTGACTGTTTCACCGGGCTTCGATTTAAAAGTTGTTTTAAGAATGTTTAGGCAGATAAGTCTTGCAGCAAATACAGACGTATGTTCTTCGGTGGTGTGATTTTCTTGACTTTGTTCCAAAGATATGATGATATCAAGCATGCGTTCAGTTCATCTACGGGCATTGATCGCGGGATAAAATAAAAAAACTGGACGGAAATCACCAGTAAGAATAATAAGAGCACCTCCCATTGGTTGGTTTTTTTTTTCTCAAATACCACGTAGAGTCCAGGCAAGCACTTCGGGCGGTTTTTTGGGCCATTGTGCATTCGTTCGAAATGATAAAATTTTTAACTGTGGCTATGCCTGATTTCGTGCTGATGTTGTTTTTTTTTATTTAGTTGGTGATTCTGTCTGTTGAAATTCAATGAAAGCTTTAGGGCTGAGTGCGTAGTGCTTCCTAAAATTGATTCGATAAAAAAAAACTGAACCCCTAAAAAGAGTCACATAAATCATGAAAGACGACTATTATTCTTGAAATAGAGTTAACCTCAATTTGAAAATAAATAGAATTCAATTTACAGGATAACACACAAAAATATGACCATCAACAAGTACAAAGCCTTTCCCAATAGAGCAGAGTACCGTAACACAAGCACATTTAAGTACTAGTATGTGCATTTAAATTCAAGCTCGAGTGAACATAATCTTCAACAACATAGAAGGTTTTTTTTTTATTTCCTTATAATCTAATGCTCCTTATTCCTTCTTTTTCACTCAAAAAAAAAGAACATTTTGCTCATTATAAATCGATATGATATTGATTATTATGAAGGCTGTACCTAACAGGCACATAATTAAAGCTGCCTTCTGCATGGCTCTCGCTTTTATCCATAATTTTCCACTTCATTGAATCTCATTTGCAAAGGCAACAAGGACATTTCAATCTGTGAATTCAAATAGGACATTTCCAAGTTAATGGCTGTATGTCATAGCTATAAGGATATTGAATATTATCAGATTAGATTATGTACATACATTATAGTTCGTGATTTTCCGTATGTATAAATGTTTTATAGTTTAAATAAAAATCTCGGAATACAAAATAAGCGAAATATTGAATTTTGGTATGTACGAACTTACAAACCAAACCATGATCTGAGTGCCGCTAACTTTTATAATACCCTAAAAACACATTTTATGTATTAATTCGATTAAAAAATTGCATTACATATTTACAATAATAGGGTCAGACAGTGGGCTGGTTGCGGATGAGTTTTTACTACGTTAAACCAAATAAGAAGGTCCGGTTTAATATCATCTATTGAATGAGATTTTAGTTTATAGGTATCATCTGATAAATTAAGAACAAATGGTTTAATTTGAAAAGGTATTGCCGATTATGAAACCATGGGCACCTGGCAGACAGCTGAGCATACCTTTAGAGGAGTAAGCGGGTCTTTCACAAAATTATTTTGAAAATAAATCAGCAAGTAGCAAAATATCAAACAAGAAATATATATTTACCTATGTTACTGTATAATTGATCAATTAAATAAATATTTTTCTAATTTAGTTGAGAACATTTTATTGAAAAATGTGAGTTGTTATTTTTCAATAAAATGAAAATTCCACTAATATTCTCGAAGTTCCAAAACCTCGACATCTCCATGCACTCGTATGTAACCTATACATTAAAATCTTTATTTAAAGTAAAATTATGGGTTTTAAAGTGTTTATTAAAACTTAATCACATACAGTACTATTTCAAGTTCGATGATCTTATATGTTTTATAATATTTCTTTGAACATTATTGGAAGATGTTCTCATTTTTATTAAAAATGGCTTCGTATGGCGTTTTTTTTAAAGTGCAGTGAAATAAAAATCGTTTGAATGGCTTTCGAGAAAATTTAAAAAAGCCACAAGAAATGCTATGTAAAAAATTGGAAACAGTTTAGAAGGTTTAGACTCAATCTGGATGTACACTGGACTTACATAGACACACAGAGCAAAAGGTTAGTTTTGGTCGGTTTTGAATTTTAAATGAATAAATTCCTAGAATAGTCATATCTATCAATAGTTTTGTTTAAGTTTTGTAATATTTTTGTTCTTTCACTTAAACAAAAAATCGGCAATCAAAACTTTCAATCAATGTATTACAGAACAACTTATGTGGAATTTCTTTGTTTTCTTTTCGACGATGCAAGAAATTTGGTATCCCTTCTTCAAATCTATTAAACCTACAACCGAAATTTGTAAAAACCTTGATTATAACTTATGTAACTTATGGCATCTAGACATCTATAACTCACTTGAGTCTCTTGGATAGAAGTCAAAATTGAGCTTCAAAAATCATAAGTTCTAAAAGTATAACGGAAACTTAACATCGCTCTAACATCGCCGAAATGCTTTCTGTCTCTTATTGTTTTATCCTCTTTTAGTTGCGACATTTAAGTATGTACTTACTGTATAATACCAAATTTACAAATTTTAAAGAATAGTTTTCGAAAAACGTAGTTTTCTCAAAAACTGCACCTAGAATTTTGACACTTTTTTTTCTTTCGATTAATTCTTACTTAAAGTTTTTAGTATCGTACGAATAAAAATTAAATTTCAAAACAAAAATATTGACCCGTTTTTGAGATATCGAACTTTCAAAAAAAAAAAACAAAAATACTTCTGTATTAAAAATTGCTTTAAAATCCGTTATGCCGATAATGCGAAATTCAAAATTTGATAAAATGGTTCTATTATAGGTACAGACAGTAATATCTTACACCCATGTTCTGCATTTCACTTATTGTGAATTGGAGCAACAAAAGTGAATTTTGATGTTCTGCATTCCGCATAAAATGACTTTTGTGATTTGTTCATTCCGAATGTGAAATGTTGGTGTTCTGAATTCCACCCGAAATGAAGTTTGTGAATTGAGTTTTCGGAGATGAAAATTCGTGTTCTACATTCCGAATACATAGCTTTTTACGGTGAATTCAATTCACTTAGTTTTATTTGGTGAAATTGATTGATAAATTGTTGTTTACAAGAAAATACAAAAGAGCTCCCGACAAGAAAAAGTTGTGTTGCAATTTGTGAAATAAGAAGGAAGAAATTTTGTGTTAAGGTAATTGAAGTCGAATTTATTAAGGGATTTATTTCAAAAATATAAACAAATGTCTCTTCGCTTAGTCAGAAGCTTCTTTTGAAACTACAAACAATTCAAATATGACCATGTTAATTCATTCCCCATTCTTTACTTACGCTGCTTCTGGAAGATCTAAAATTATGGCTTTACTACGTAAAACTTTTCCACAAACTCTCTATCATTGATTTTCGTCCCTTCTACCACTTATTAATAATAATAGTGAATCTATTTTCGATATGCACAAGAAACAATGTTTTAATAAATGATGCAAATTGTCTTTCAGCTGATTTTGACATTTCACAAATAAATTCGGAGTGAATTGAATTCACTCGGAATGTAGAACATGCCTTTTCATTTTAAGTGAAATTGAAATTCGTTTTCAATTCACTTTCACTCGGAATACAGAACATGGGTGTTAGTTTCAATTTTTACTTGCGACTTATAGGTACTATAAGGCAAGTTATGCATTCGTAAAAAAAATCGAACTCGACATTACGATGATAGCGAACACCAAAAAAGTGGGTCTCGCAATTCTGTCTGTCTGTCTGTCGGTTCGACTACAGCCTAAACGGCTCGGCCGATTTTCTTTGAACTTGGTAGATATGGGTTTTAATTTTTCCCCTCGGACGTTTTTTTCTGTTTTTTTTTTTAAGACCAAAAATAACGATACCTGCCATACGATTTTTTTTCGAAATTTTATAAATATTTTTTTTTCTCAAAAACTGTCACACAGAATTTTTAAAAAAAATTTTAAAAATTTCATTTGGTTAAAACTAGCTAATGGTTGAAAAAATTTTTACAAAAAATTGTTATTTTTGGTAGCTCCCCTGGGTCAATTTTTTTTGTTTTTGATTTTCTCGAAAACGGTACAGCCGATTTATATCATTTTTTTTATGCCAAGGCTCTCCAAAGTTTGAATATTATTACATATTCAAATTTTCAATTTTAATTTTTTGGATTTTTAAAAAAAAAATTCAAAATTTTTTTTTGGAAACTCAATATTTCGAAAACCCCATGCTCGATTTTTTTCAAACTTGACAAATAAAAGTTTCTTAACATAATCTATAAGATTTGGGAAAAAAATTTTGTTTTATCTAAAACTAACGGTGCCTTCCATACAAATTTTAAAAAATTGTTTTCGAAAATCGTATTTTTCTCGAAAACGGTTCCGAGAATTTTGCTAATTTTTTTTTTCTTTTGATCAATCTTTACGATTTATAATTTAATAAAAAAACATTTGAAATCTAGATATTACTGACTGTACCTACCATAGAACGATTTTTTCGAATTTTGAATTACTCATTATCGGCATAACGGATTTTAACGAAATTTTTTATAAAGAAGCTCCTAAAAAGTTTAAAAAACATTGCATTTGAAAACTTAATAAAAATATTTTTTCAATTTTTAGAAAAAAAAAAGAAGTAATTTTTTTTTTTGAAAAATTTGATATCTCAAGAACGGCTTAGTATTTTTTTTTGTAAATTAGACTTTTATTCGTACAATAATAAAACCTTAAGGTTGGCGTACCAAAATTTTTTCTTAAAAATTTTTTAAAAATTTTGTACATTAAAGCTTATTTTTTAAAGGAACCACTACAACGACTTATAATTTTTGTTCCTGCATAAATTCATATTTGCATAGCATTCTGTTTTTATCTCTTACTACTAAAAGAATTTAAAAAATTCATTTTATACTTATGAAAAGTTTTCTTTAATAACATCCGTTTTTAAATTCCTAGTCTATTACATAGGAGCAAGTTCGTGCGACCCAGTCGTGCATTTTATTTTTATTTATCGAGAGAAAACATTTTTTATCAAAATTCGAGGAAAATACGATTTACGAAAACCATTTTTTAACATTTGTATGGTGGGTACCGTTATTTTTAAATAAAATAACTTTTAATTGTCAAGTTTAAAAAAGAATCGAGCCTGGGTTTTTCGAAATATTGAGTTTTGAAAAAAAAAAAAAATATTTTACAATCTTTGTTTAAAAATCCAAAACATTTCTTTTTGAAAATTTGAATACACAATACTACTCAAACTTGCAGAGAGCTTTCGTATAGATCAAAATCGGTTTTACGATTTTTGAGAAAATCAAAAACAAAAAAAGGTTCTAGGAGGAGTATCATTAATAACCATTTTTCGCAATTTTTTTTAAAGCATTACCTAACTTTAACTAAATAACATCTTTTTAATTTTTGGAAAAGAAAAAAACACAACATTATTAAATAAAAGGCTTCTCTAGAATAACGAACCGTAGAATTTTCGTTTCAAGGAATTTTCAAATAAGTTTTGATATAACCGACCTTGAAAGTTATAGCATTTTAATATATAAGAGTCAGTTAAACAGATAAATACGAATACTTTAAGCCCCCGTTCACTTATAATGTATGAACACCGTTAAGGCTGACTGTAAACCATTTGAAGTTCCCGCCATCGGTGCTAAGCCTCTGCTCACACACCCATCATACCTACTTCCTTTATAAGCTACAAGAGTATACATCTTCAATTAAGAACAAAAAAACAAGGAAATATCCTTCTCGTCCATTAAGCAGTCTACTATTTTTGACCTAGGCCGACTGTAGGAAGTCCACTTTGACTAAACCGAGAAAAAACGTGTACCATGTTAACAAAATAAAAAGGAATATGCTTCCAAATAGCAAAAAAAAAACATCCAAGGAGTACCAGTAGATTTTGTTGTCCTGTAGAATGCGCAAACTCTTTCTTGAATACAAAAAAAAAAATACACAGAAAAACATCCTTCCTTGCCTAATAATCGATTCATGTTAAAACTCGGCGAAACCATAGAACTCCCCTCTCGATATGGCGGAAGCCTGGTTGACATTTTAGACGTTTCGCTGAACTTGAGGCACGATAAAAGGATATTTGTTTTCTCTTGAAAAAAAAAGTGTTTGCCTTTCGGTTCCTGTTTTCTTATTTAGTTTTATTTCCTTAACATAAATAAATTCTCTTGTGCAATCGGCGTGTTTTCCTAAACTATAAGAAAATAAATTAAAATTATCGAATAAGTCTTGCTGAAATCAAAAAGAAAAAGTCCCTTTGGCATAGTGAAAGTCAGGACACAACCTCCATTATTTTCCTATTTTCCTGGAATCGTTTTTTTTCTTTGCTCTTTCATTTCTTAACGAAACTCGTGTGCCAGAACGAAAAACTTAAAACAAATAATTAAATGGACAAAATGTCTATTTAGGGATTCGACGAATATTAAATATCCTTAACAAGGATATAATTGAGTTGATAATATTTTTATACATTTTTGTTAGTTTTTTTTTTCCTTTTGAAGTCAAAAAAGTGTGCGCGATTAGAGGGGTGGATACATTAATTTTAATAGAAAAACATGGTAACAATGACCTCCGAGCTGGATAAGAGTCATACAACACAATCGAAGACAGCATCATGCTCGGCTCATACAACTATAGCAACGTGTTCTGGAGGAGCAGTCGGAGCAGGATCTGCAGCAGCCAGTAGCAGTAGTTGTAGTGTCCTTAATAAAAGTTCTCTAAACAAACGGAACGAGGATGCTCCAAATATTTTGGTTTACAAGAAAGTAAATATAAACGTTCCACTTTTTTTTTGTGTGACCCTTTTCACAGTGCTCATAATTGGGGACGGTTGTATGGGGGAAGTTTTTTTTTCTGTCTAACACCTAATTATGTGTGTGTTACAGATGGAATCCATTATAGAAAAGATGCAAGCTGAATCAACTGGTGTTGCTGTGCGAACGGTGAAGGCTTTCATGAGCAAAGTTCCATCCGTATTTTCGGGGGCGGATCTTGTAGCGTGGATTTTAAAGAATTTCGATGTGGAAGATGTAACGGAAGGGCTTCATTTTGCCCATCTACTGGCATCGCATGGTTATATTTTTCCTATTGATGATCATGCACTAACGGTGAAAAACGATGGCACATTTTACAGGTGAGTCAAATAAAATTGTCGTATTTTCAACATCGTTACAAATTGCCTAAGTTTTGTTGCATAGAATTAGGTGGTAGAAAGTTTTTGGGTGATTGGGTCCTTGCCGAATAAGGCTTATCCTAAATGTAGGCAAGAATGTATCGAATATAATTTCATATTGAATTTAGTTTGCCTCTTTTTAGGCGAATTTTTAAGTCAATATCAGAACCGATTATAGTTAAATCATTGTGAGGAAGATGAAACAATGCCGGGCAGCCGAGTTGCTATTTAAACCTCGGGATACATTTTTGTGAGGTTCATAGGGTTTTTTTAACTGTTTGTTAGGCGTCAGAAGAAGTTCTACCTTTGTATATAAAACTTAAAGTACTCTCACCAAGACGAATGATTGGGGCGCCATCTTAAGCATAGCGGTAGTATTTGTTAGATTTGTTTCTGCTAAATTTAGTAATAAAATATTCTCTTTTTTACTAATTGTTTTGTATCTTATCCTACTCTCCACTGTAAGATCGTGCGCTAATTTCAGCGCCACCACCAGGATAGCGTTGGCATCACAAAATCACGCTCCATGATAATACTATAGGTTATATATACAAAGGTAGTACAAAAGAATACCTTTGGATAAGTTGGATTTTATGACTTAAAAAATTCGTGTCTTGCATTCAAAATCATGAACTGTAGCAAAAATTAAACGTTGCTCGTTTAAGGAATAAAACCGGTTCTACTTAATGCAGTCGTTTAGCTTGGATACTTTGTCTAACTTTTTCATAATTTTAAACACGTGAGACAACTCTTCTAACTAATGTGGGTTTTACAACAGAATTTATTAAAATTGTTTTGCATGGGCCTAAGGTCCTGAAGCATGCTCTTTAACAGTCTCTGTCGACAAGTAAACACAGCTCTAGCTGGATATTATTAAATCCCCTAGAGCAGCACGAACAAATTCATCAAGAGTCAAGGAGATCACACTTGAGAGATTTCTCGACAAATTTTAGTAAAAAATTGAAGAAAGTGAATAAAATTTTATAGGACACAATAGAAGACTCTTGAAATTTCACTCACATTTTTCTTTTAATTTCATAAATTCTTTAATGGGATTTAATTATTTTGTATTACTTTTAAGATTTCAAACACCATATTTTTGGCCGTCGAATTGTTGGGAACCTGAAAATACAGACTATGCTGTTTATCTTTGCAAACGCACAATGCAAAACAAAACACGGCTTGAATTGGCCGACTATGAGGCTGAAAATTTAGCAAAACTTCAAAAGATGTTTTCTAGAAAATGGGAATTCATTTTTATGCAGGTGAGCTATAGAAACATCAATCGAAAACATATACAATATTTTCTTTAAAACTTTAAAGGCGGAATCTCAAAGTAAAGTAGCCAAAAAACGTGACAAACTAGAACGCAAAGTCTTGGATTCACAAGAGCGCGCCTTCTGGGATGTCCATCGTCCAATGCCTGGATGTGTGAATACCACCGAAATAGATATTAAGAAAGCCTATCGTCGTGGTGGCTCAAGTCATGGCACTGGGTCAGCGGGTGCATCATTAGCCAAAAATCCTGTGGAGCAATTTAGTCGAATTATTGCACTGCGAAGGCAAAAGCTCGAAAGACGCACAATCAAAGTATCAAAAGCTGCTGAATCGTAAGTTATATTTAAAATGTTGTATATAATATTAATGTTATTAATTCTATAACTTTAATTTTATTTTATTTTGCAAAATTTTAGATTAGTTTCTTACTACGAACAATATAACGAATTTGATAATTTCATAACTGAATTGCCTAATCCATGGCAAACGGACAATGCTGAAATTTGGGAGGCTGAAAAATTCACGTGAGTTTATTATTACATACTAGTATTGCCCAGGTGCTCAATTTTGACTGAAAAAAAAAGACAGAAAGGAAGAATGAGAATTTTCATACGAAAAAACTTATGATTTTGCAATTACCAGGAACTTAAGAAAAACAGAAAAATTAAATTGTAGTAGAAGGATCGTTTTTAAGCTTTTAAACAAACAATAAGAATAAATATTTGTAGTGATATAGTAATTAAAATGGAACGAACAGAATCAATTGAATTAAAATAATATAAAACAAGTTTTTATGTATAAAGGGCTTAAAACACTTATAGTAAAAATTTTGGCACACCAATTTTAAGTTTTTATTATTGTGGGAATAGAAATTGAGTTTAAAAAAAATAAAATGCACGACTGGATCGCACGACCTTGCTCTTATATGTAAAAGTACTTTGGAATTTAAAATACATTGTATAAATATAAAACATGGATTTAATGAGATAAAAATTTTCAAATGCATGGAATTGCCGTGTCTGATTTCCGGAAAAGTATGAATTTATACAAACAAAGTTTAAAAATCGTTTTAAAGTAATTTTTTATTTAAGAAATTTCTTTAAAATTTTTCGAGAACAAAATTTGGGATGCAAATTTTATGTATTTAGTAGTATAGATTTTAGGAAATAATTTCAAAAAATAATCGTTCACACGTTTTAAAGATATTGATTTTTCAAAAAAAAACTTTGGATTTTTTTTTTTTTTTTTCAAGAAACCCAAAAAATATTTTTTGAATATTTTTATATACAATATTATATTAAACTTAAGAGGGCAATTGTTGAAAATTTTTGGTTAAAGTCGTTAGAGCCGTTAATGGGAAAGTCGAAAATAAAAAAAAATCGTTTTTTGACAGGTACCATTAATAACATTTTTTCCCAAATTTTTTTTTTTACAAAAATGCGTCCATGTCAATAATATCACACATATGTATTTTTTTTTATCAAAATCGTTAGAGCCGTTTTCGAGATAAATAAGATCAGGCAATACGGGCGTGTGGAGGGTAACGTTAGTTTTGGAGCTAAAAAAAATTTCAACTTCCCCTCTAGGGAATCACCGAAGACCCTTAACTACCGGGATTGAGGAACATAGGTCTAGTGGTTTAGGCTGTAGGGAGGGGTACAGACATACAGACACACTGAAACATGTTTTTTGTGTACTAAATTTTCCTTAAAATTTTCAAAAAAAAATTGATATGCAAATTGTTAGTATTCAATAAAATAAATTTTAAAACGTTATTTAAAAATTTATCTGTGCATCCGTTTTAAAGCTATTCAATATTCAAAAAAAAAAATTTATTATTTTTCTAAAAATCCAAAAACTATTTTTTTCGAAAAAAAAATTTAGATCATGTTTTTTCAAATGTATAAGAGCTTCTGCATAAGAATTTTGGTAAAAATCGTTAGAGCGGTCCATGAGAAATTCGAAAATCAAAAAAAACCGTTCTATGACAGGTACCGTTAATAACATTTCCCCCCAAAATTTTTTTTCACTAAAATGTATTCCATGTTCAAAATATTACACCTAATTTTCTTATCAAAATCGTAAGAGCCGTTTTCGAGATAAATAAGAATATGCATTACGGGTTTATGGGGGTACCGTTAGTTTTAGAGCTAAAAAAAAAAATCAATTTCCCCTCTAGGGAATCACCGAAGACTCTTAAGTACCGAGTTTGAAGAAAATAGGCCCAGTGGCTTAGGCTATAGATCGAAATACAGACACACAGACAGACAGACGGAATTGCCGGACCCATTTTATTCGTCTTCGCTATCATCGTAATGTCAACTTTGATCAAAATCTCGAGTTCGTTTTTTTTTTCCAAAGGCAGAACTTGCCCTATAGTACCTAATGGCAAGTAAAAATTATTGACGTGTTATTTATATATCGAATTTCAAATAAGATTTTTTTTTTTAAATCAAAAAAAAAATATTTGGAGTTTTGATGCAATGTTTTTTAAACTTTTAGAAGGTTCTATATATTATATTATAAAAAAGCCAACAATCGAAATTGGTCTTTGTATAGTTATTGTCAGGAATAACTTATTTTCAATTTTAACTTCCGAAAATCGAACTCGAGATATTGATCAAAGTTGATATTACGATGATATAAAACCCGAAAAAAGTGGGCCCAGTTGTCCGATTGTACTCGTATGTCTGTACCTTGACCTACATTTTTGTCAAATTGCGGTACTTAAAAGTCTTCGGTGATTCCCTAGAGGAGAAATTAAATTTTTTGTTTAGCTCCAAAGCTAATGGTATTTGCCATATAGCTATTATGCAAAATCTAATTTATCTCGCAAACGGCTCTAACGATTTTGATAAGAAAATTAGGTGTGTTTTTATAGACATGAACTATATTTTAGTCAAAAACAAATTTAAGAAAAAGTGTTATCAACATTACATTTTTCGAATACAAAAAAGGAAATTAATTTTTTTTTAAAATCAATATCTTGAAAACAAGTGGATGATTAGTTTTTGGAATTATTTCCTAAAATGTATATTACTAAATATTTAAAAATGACGTCTCAAATATTTTTTTTAAAGAAATTTCTTATAGAAAAAATTAATTTAATAATAAAACGATTTTTAAGTTTTGTTGGCATATATCTATTCATACTTTTCTAGAAATCAGACGACAATTTTGTGCATCTGATCATTTTTCTCTAATTAAATTCATGTTTTATAATAAGCATTTTTTAAGATTTAAAAATACTTTTACATAAGAGGAAATCCTTGCATTTTTTATTGAATTATTGATCGTAAGAACTAATTAAATAAAAAAATGTATCAGAATTTTAGGTGACGTTTTGGAGAAAAACACGATTTTCCAAAACTATTTATTGTCAAGTTTCAAAAAATCAAGCTTGAGGAAGGAGTTTAAGCATACAAAAATTATAAAAATCAATTGTATCAAATATAACAATTTTTGGTATTTTTACTTGCGACTTATAGGTACTATAAGGTGAGTTATGCATAACTCGAGATTTTGATCAAAATTGACATTACGATGAAAGCGAAGAGTAAAAATGTGGGTCTCGCAATTCTGTCTGTCTGTTCGACTACAGCCTAAACGGCTCGGCCGATTTTCTTTGAACTTGGTAGATATCATTTTTAATTTTTCCCCCACACGTTTTTTTTCTTTTTTTTTAAGACCAAAAATAACGGTACCTACCATACGTTTTTTTTTAATTTTATAAGTATTTTTTTTTTTTCTCAAAAACTGTTCTACAGATTTAAAAAAAAAATAAAAACACACGAAAATTTCATTTAGTCAAAGCTAGGTAATGGTTGAAAAAAATTTTCCGAAAAATGGTTATTGAGGGTACCTCCCATGGAACCATTTTTTTGTTTTTGATTTTCTCAAAAACGGTACAACCGATTTTGGTCATTTTTTTTTGCTAGGGCTCCTCAAAAACTTAAATAAAATTGTGTATTCAAATTTTCAAAAAAAAAAATTAGGATTTTAAAAAAAGAAACTTCAAACTTTTTTTTCAAAACTCAATATTTCGAAGACCACATGCTAGATTTTTTTTAAATTTGATAAATAAAAGTTCCTCAATATAATCCACAAGATGTGAGAAAAAAAGTTTTATTTAACCTAAAAATAAAGGTAGGTACCCACCATACAAATGTTAAAAAATTTAAAAAAATAGTTTTCAAAAATCGTATTTTTCTCGAAAACGGCGCCTAGAATTTTGATAAAATTTTTTTTCTTTCAATTAATTTTTATGATCTTTAATTTAATAAAAAAAAAATGGAAATTAAGATATTACAGCTTGTACCTACCATAGAACCATTTTTTCGAATTTTGAATTTCTCATTATCCACATAACGGATCTTAATGAAATTTTTTATAGAGATACTTCCAAAAAGTTTAAAAAACATTGTATTTCAAAACTTAAAAAAAATATTTTTTTTTCGATATCTCAAAAACGGCTCAATATTTTTTAATTTTTTAATTTATTAATTAATTTAAAGTGTTTAATTTTTATTCGTATTACAGTAATAAAAACTTAAAGCTGGTGTATTATATTTTTTTCTTAAAAATGTTTTAAAGATTTTGTATATATAAAAGCTTATTGTTTTAAAGAAATCACTACAAGAACTTTTAATTTTTGTTCTTGCATAAATTCATACTTGCATAGCATTCTGTTTTTATCTCTTACTACTAAAAGATTTAAAAAAATTAATTTTATCTTTATGAACAGTTTTCTCTAATAACATTCGTTTTTTAAATATTCCTAGTCTATTACATAGGAGCAATTTCGTGCGACCCAGTCGTGCATTTTATTTTAATTAGTTAACTTAGTTGGTCCGTGATATTTTAACCGGGCAAGTAGTATATTAACAGTCTGACTTGTTTAATATTACACTTAATCTTAACCGATAATTTTCTGCGTATATGTCATATTTGATTTTCGACCTTCTAATCGCAAGAACCATTTCATTTTTGCACAGGGGCTCTTTAAAAGATTAAACACAATATTATATTATTATATTATTAAACACATACATTAAGAAAATATTTCTTGTTTGACCATTTCAATTGTTCAGAAACATGTGAATGTGAATAAATGTTTGATATTTCAATTTTAGGTGGATATTTTATATCATATCAAATTTGTTTTAAAAAATTCTAAAGAAAATTTTGCATACATACATAATATATACAATGGGTTCATTTATAAGCTTCACTATCTATAAGATTATTTGTTTCTTAATGTGAATTTCTTCAAATAAATAATAAAAATAAATATAAATAAAACCAAAATTATACTCAAAAGTATTTCTGCAAAATATTTTTTTTTATAAAATTGCATTTAAAAATATACATTTTATAAGTGAGATAAGAACGCATTTTAAGATGTTTTTAAATATTTATTTTTTTCGTAAATGTTTAAAAACATATAATGTAGATGATTAAGTTACTTTAGTAAATTTATCCAAATCGGTTGAAACTTTAGAATAAAAAGTCAAAAAATTAATGGATTGAACACCCTAGCCCCAAAGCTAAAGTCCGCAGAATCAAAAACTTGAATCATATACAGAAATCCGAAAATTTCGAATCCATAATCGCAAAAATTACAAAAATTCTTCAAAACCCAAATACACAAATATTTTCTGCGTTTGTTGATTTAAAATTTAAGGAATTATGAACTTTGTGAAAATAAATTTGTCAATTTTTTAAAGAATGATAAATTTTGGTCTTGGGGCTTATGTTGGTATTCAACCGTAAATAACTGTTTTTAGTAAAATTAGTTTTCTCCATTCTACAAATTAAAAAAAAAAAATTAAATCCTTATAGTAAAAAATATAGAATTTCGTTAACAGATTAATTTTATTTATTGGAAACTAGATGACCCGGTAAACTTCGTATCACCCACATATATTTTTTAAAAATATGGTCAAAACTTATTACAAAATTTCTATCTACCATCGGTATACGCAGAATCAAGACATCCTCTCCCTTGTTTTTTCCCTTGATGATCTTGGCCTCGATGACGTTTTTCATTAGCTTTTTTACAGCCAGTCTTGTTCCATTGCACTGTCGAGGTTGATTAATGTTACGCAGCATAATAACCACTGATCCTAGTTTTAAAAAAAAATTCTGAATGGTTGCATTGAGATCATCGACATCTATGTTTTTGGCTGTCAATTATTCTCGTTCACTCAGCCAATGGTTTCTGACCTCTTGTTCTATGTCCGTAAAAACACGCTAAATAAGCTGCTCGACGAAGTGACAAAAATCATTGAGTTGCGTATTAATCCGGCCGAGGTGTCAACTGCTACCTTACCATTTCCAATATATGTATAATAACTGCTTCGAAAACATAATCGCAGTTTGATCTTGTTTGCAAAAACACTCGCATGTTAGTTGGTAATTGGAGTGTCCTTACTTGTTGCCACAAATTAGAAGATTTTAAGCCTGCCTGCGTTTAGTTCATCAGCAACAGTTGATGGGGGAATAATTGCAAAAGTCTGACAAAAATCACCTGATAACAAAATAATGGCTCACCAAAAATTTGTTGGTTGTCACGAAGGTCTTTTAATGTTCTGTTAAGTTCCCTCCAGTGACCTCAAACGATAAATTTTTATATCTGTAGAATCTTCGCCATTGCGCTGTTTTTGTCGATGTTGCAAACTGTTGTTTCGTTGATTTGCATGTTTTTAAGGCAGAATGTGCAGTTCGTCCACCTTCTAACAATGTTGCAGCTATTCCAGATGAAGCCAATGCTAGGACTACTTCATTTTGCTGTCTGATCTTTGCCAACAGCAATTAAATAAGGAATGTTTTTCCAATCCCCCGGGAGCATTAAGGAAGTAAATTCCACCAAATCCACTGTTTACAGTTTCCATCAAAGTATCGTAAGACATTTTTTGTTGTTCATGCAATTGCGGAACATTTGAACGAACTGTTTCGGCCAATACTTCAGTATTGTATTGTTGTTCTCTTTGCAACTCATTGTTAAATGCCACGCTCATAGGAAGATTTGGTGCTGTCATGCCCAAGCGCGACAAAAATTTATTTACCATCAATAAACACATATCTTCTATAATGATCAATGTCTCATTGTAAATTTCTACAGTAATTTTTAATGTAAAGACATCAGATGTTTTTAGTATTTTTCGTTACTTATTATTTATGTTTCTCACCGTTTAAACCTTCCCTGATATTCCACAAATATTTCAAGACCAATATTGGCAAAATCGGTCAAGCAATTCTCGAGTTTTAGCGAGACAAACGAACAGCAATTGATTTTTATATATAGATAAAGAATATAACGTCATATTTGGTCGCATACATAATTCAAAATGCCTCTGGGAAGTTTAGTTTTAAAAAACGCTAGTTCCAACTTTAAATTAAATCTACCATCGCTCAAGTTATGAAGGCTCCAATTTCCTAAAAAGATAAGATAGATATAAGTGACGAACCCGAATTCTCAACATCTCTTGCCTAACCAAACTACCCATGAGTCTCTCTAAATTATTGCTTTTTCTCAAATTTCAAATTTTTGTGGATAACTGCGGAGCGCTGATGCACTTATAGATTGATAAAAATCTTAACTTAGAATTCTTATTAGAAAAATAAAAATAATTTTCTCATTTCAGGAAAGAGGTTCCACTTCGTCGCGTAAAACGCTGGGCATTTAGTTTACGTGAGCTCCTCAATGATCCTATTGGTCGAGAACAATTTACAAAATTTCTCGAAAAAGAATATTCTGGGGAAAATTTAAAGTAAGTAACTACATGTTTTTTTTTCTATTATTACCCATTTCATGTTTAACTAAATTTTTTGTTTCTTTAAGATTTTGGGAATCCGTTCAAGAAATGAAGGCACTACCACAGTCTGAAATCAAAGAAGCAATAAATAAAATCTGGATAGAATTTTTAGCACCTGACGCCCCATGTCCTGTTAATGTTGACTCAAAATCAGTTGAGTTAGCCCGTGAGGCAGTTAATTCTCCACAGGGTCCTAATCGTTGGTGTTTCGATGTAGCTGCATCGCATGTGTATCATCTGATGAAGAGTGACTCCTATTCAAGATACTTACGTTCCGACATGTACAAAGACTATTTAAATTGTTCCCGAAAGAAAATTAAATCAATTCCGAATTTATTCGGAGTGAAACGTTAAAGATACACAATTTTTTTTTATATTATATAGATATACTATTATATTAAACATTTTTGTTTCAATATTTTATAAATAAAATATGTTTAAGTAAATTTTGCATGCAAACAATTGTCTTAAGTTTAAAACTTTTTTAAGTTTTTACTCTGTTGAAAATTGAAGAATAGGTAAATATTAAATGATGGAAATATACAAAATATTAGATACAAAAATACAATATTAACATAAACAAAATACAAAAAAAATTAACAATAACATTAAGTAAACGTAAAAATTAAATGTTGACGTATAATCCTACATAAACAACTGCCATTGTTTATTTTAATCTTTTAGTTATCTTTTTGTTATATTAAACAAAACAAGAAAAAAAAAAACACTAAATAAAACTATCACAAAACGGGCAAAGGTTGTTAAACCTTGTAGAAATTAAATCAAAACAGTTATTCTCAGTATGAGTTGCTATCATGTTTCTTATCCTTAAAACTCATTTAAGTTACAATAATACTGTTCTTATAGGTGAATGTTAACCACAGTAAATAACTAACTAAGATCTTGAAGAAAAAAAAATAATAATTTTACTGTTAATTAAATGTCAACATATCTAAATGTGATTTCCTGTGTCAGAGAAGAATGTAAGCAAAAAGGAGATTGATGGAATAATTATAATATAAAAAAAAACCTAATAATT
Organism: Chrysotoxum bicinctum; assembly: GCA_911387755.1. Lineage (NCBI taxonomy): Eukaryota > Metazoa > Arthropoda > Insecta > Diptera > Syrphidae > Chrysotoxum > Chrysotoxum bicinctum. Next base: position 44,435,044 of record OU426989.1, read on the forward strand.
AAAACTAATATTATAAGTAATGATTTAAGCCATATATATTTTTTTACTTATTTTTATTCGTAAAACAGAGCTTTTGTTATAATTTTCGAATGGGTTTTGTAATTTTTTGTTGCATTGAAGTGAAGATAATTTCCCACCGTATTCGAATGAGATGACTATTCGTTGTGTTGCTTATTTTTTGTAAAAATAAAACAATAAATAAAATGAAACTTAAAAATAAAGATGAACGTAAAACAGAAATAACAACAAAAATATATAATATTATTATTAAAACTTTAGAAATAATTCCAAGCAAGATGTTGTTGTCTGGAATGGTGATGTTCTTTTTTATTTATTTCAATAAAAATGGAAAAACGTGCAAATTCTTAATTTTTGTTAAAAACTATTGTCCACTCACTAAATAAGGGTATTTTCTTGAATCTTGTTTATCAACTAAAGGGTTTCCCAATAGGTGTAATTGCTTTTGGACATTATTGCTGAAGATACATCTGGCAAATTAGCTGTCATTTATTGAGTATGTCTTGTCAAATCAATATGGAGAGTTATAGCGTTGAAGAACATGTGCAATTGATTAGGTAAATTGTATTATGAAAGTGGATCTTCTGTTCGAGCAACATTTTGCACGCCTCGGTCTGGATGAATAGGTTTGTCGATTTTTTTTTACCTTAAGGGAAACCGAGAAGAAATGCTTGATGCACCTTAAGGACGTCTTGTTGTTGACCCATTGACCGTCCCCGTGTGTCGAACTCGCTAGCTTCCGACTAAAACTTCTCTAAAACCCTTATTGGCATCTGATCCTGTTGGGATCCTCTTCTGTGTCAGAAGGACAATCTCCTTTTTTTCGGTAGCCAGGCTTAGACAATGTTCTTTCATCCAGAAGCTTACTCGTCTCATGACCTGGTTCAGTTTCCTTTGCGCGTTTTCGCTGTCTTTTGCCGTTATTACTGCTGCAATGTCATCTGCATACCCTACCAGGAAAGTATGTTCCGGCATTTCCATGCGAAGGATGCCATCGTAGGAGATATTCCAGAGATCGTGTCTGAGGACTGTACCCTGCGCTGCACGGGATTTGATTTGCTTCCTTCGTGGGCCTTCTGTGGTCTCATAGATCAGCTCGCGATCCTAAAGATAGTTCTTCACCATTCTTAAGAGATACTCGGAAACTGGAACTTTGAAGTTGTTTTCAAAAGAATTCAGCATATCTCTCCACTTAGCTGAGTTTAAGGCGTTTTTGACATCCAGAGTTGCTAGCAATACGATCTGTCTTGAGAAGTGGTTTCCCTGTTAGGCGGTTTGGGTAGGCTTTATTACTTCCCCAATAGCTTCGATCGTTGAGCGGCCTTTTCTGAAGCCATATTCCTTTTCTGATAAGTCTCCAGATGCTTGTACTGCAGCGGTGAGTCGCGGTCTCAACATTTTCTCAATAAGCTTCCCTGTCGTGTCTAGCATACACAGCGGTCTATACGCGGATGGGGAATCTGGATTCTTTTCCCTTACTGATTAGTATCAAACGTTGTATTTTCCAGTTCTTGAGGTTTGTCAAATTTGGGACAGTCACAATTAACACGAATTCCACTAAATTCTAATGAATCCACATAAAGCAATTGTTCAATTGTTCATACTTTTTTCATAATAATTCACACTCGCTCAATGGTTTATTGTGAGACCTTATAACGTTGGTCATAAACATATCTCGAGCGAGGGGGCATAGAAAGTAGTTGTTGATGAATATTGACTTTGCATGTGTTGCAAATTGAAATGGCAAGGGAAAATCCTGCCAGGTAACATATTCCATAGGGGTTGGGGTCGAAATTCGGTATGGGTCATAATTCTGCTTTCAAAATTCTGCATGCCAAAATTCTGTTTTGCATTATTCTGTTTGTACAAAGTTCTGGATGTCCAAAATTCTGTATTACAAAATTCTGCATTTTAAAATTCTGTACGTTCAAAATTCTGCTTTCAAAATTCTGTTTTTCAAAATTCTGTTTTTAAAAATTCTGTAAATATGTTGTAAAAGAGAAATTGTTTTGATAATGTTAAAAAGTGCGCACTTTTTTACATTATCAAAACGATTTCTCTTTTACAACATATTTACAGAATTTTTTAAAACAGAATATTTGTTATGGAAAATACATAATTTAAACATAATAAGAATATACAATATATGTATACACTTAAAACGATTTTAATTTTAGTACCTACTGATAGGATTATAAAATAGTACTACACAGTTTTAATATTGCAAAAGAGGGACGCATATTCATCACGCTTAGATTGAAATCATAAATCATATGTTATCATACTGTTGTACATATATTTTTTGACGTGAATGGTTATTTTTCTTAGACAGAATTTCACTGCTCAGGAAACAGAATTTTGCACATACAGAATTTTGAAATACAGAATTTTGAAATACAGAATTTTGAAATACAGAATTTAGTAACACAGAATTTTGGACAAACAGAATTTTGACCATACAGAATTTTCATAAAAAAACAGAATTTTGACAAACAGAATTTTAAAACCAGAATTATGACCCGCTCCCATTCCATAGTCGTGTCGGGCGACTAAAAACCGAATCTCTACTTTAAAGGTACTTCCAAAATTAGAAACTGATGAGCATTCTTAGTAAAACGGATATTACGGGTGCAACTGGATACTTCGAGTGAACATAGGAAACAATGAAACAATGAAATATTACGACGGTGTTTAAGAAATGAGAATGATTCCGATAAATTGTTTCTTATCAGTCTTAACGCTCGGTTCTAGCTACTTCTATCCAATAAATGAAGAGAAGTTTGGGCTCCACTTACCCAATGATGTGAGTTTTGCACGTATAAACGCCTTTTTAATTGCAGCCAAATCAGATTGGTAGAAAAATTTCTTACACCGATTTAGAAATCCTAAGCATTTAGCAGGGTTCTTAGCAGTCTCGAGAATAAGGTTATTCTAACGAAGATCGTCGTTGATCTATATACCGAGTACTGAGAGCTTTTTGACTTCTTCGATACGAGTGCTATTCAAGGAAAATGGCATAAGGGGAACATTTTATTTTAACGACAATAAACAGCTTTGAGTTTTATGAGCATTAAACTTCACATGATTTTGTATATCCTACATATTTAGCAACACTGTAAAGATAGAAGTTTAATGAGGTTATCCTATTTCTTTGAAAATGATGTTGGTCAGGCCATCATCACCAATGGCGAGATCATGCGATTTGACCTACTAAGATTTCTTCCTAGAGAGTTTTCTTAAGACAAAGGTTTATAAGTTGATTGTTTAAATGTAATTTTTGTTTGTTTTGACTAAACTAAAATTCCCTCTTATAAATAAAAAAAACTTAATTTTGATATGTTTACAATTAAAAACCAAATACAAACCGAAACCGACAGTACAAATTTATACTATATAGCAGCTACCATTTGTAAAAACTTAAGGTTTTTATAAATGAACATCCATCTATCTATTTATCTATCTTTAGTCATAGGTCTATGCTAATAAACCGCAAAGCTCAACTGCCCTGAAAGACACCATAATTAATGACATTGGTCACATTTAGCCAAAGATATGGAAAATTTGTCGTTTCGGATGCGCACAATTCAGCAAAAGTGCGCCGATCATTTTAATGGTGTTGTATTTTATACATAATGGCATATAAAGGCCTTTGCCATCAATAAATTAAATCAGTAATATTCATAATAACGGCTTGTTTTTTTCAAATTCAACTTTATCACGCACTTATTGATTTTTGTGATACATTCAGAGTAGCTATCTAATAACATTTCCTTGAACTAGTCGAATTTTGGTTAGGCTCAGTATTTTAAGAGAATTGAGACTCCAATCTTTTATTTAAGGTTATAATTTGAATTTATTTTCAGCAAATCAAGTTTAATCAAATAGTTATGTATTGCAAACAAAAATTGACACGCAGCATTACTGAAAACTTATAAGCATTGTGCAGAAATGATGAATTTATGGCTGTATGACTCGTTTTATTCTTAACATCTTATGATATATGTTTTTTTTTTAATTTAGAACTATTCAACCAATATTGCCAGTAAATGGAAAACAGAAAGTTATAATACCGGCATAAATATTTCTTTTGTAGTTTGTTTCAACATTTTCAATTTCATAAAACTGTCGTCAAATTTTCAAAAAAACCCGAAAACTATTTGATAAAAAATAAAATGCACAATTGGATCGCTTGATTGTTCGAACTTGCTCTTATGTAAATACTAAAAATTTAAAAAAATGAATGTTACTAGAGAAAAATGTTCGTAACCATAAAATTCATTTTTTAAATGACTAAATCTAGGAACGCAGTTGCGATTTCAATCGCGCGGTTTTTTAGTCGCAAAAATAGAACACATTAATTTAAATGAGAACGAACGCACTTGATATCAACAAATCGTGATGATTTAAACGTCGCAATTTGTTTCATTTTTCTTGCGATGTGATTGTCGTATGTTTAAATGAAACAAATGTACTCAAATGGATATGCTCACACTTGCGATTTAAATTACTACGACTTAAAAATCGTAGTCGCAATGAGTATGCACAAGCAATTTTTAAAAATGAAATAAGTTCTATTTTTTCAGGCGTTTTTGTTTTGTCGCAAAGCTAAATAGACCAAATGGATTTAAATAATCTTACACGCACTTGCGGCTTTTTAATAAAATTCTTTTCAGTAGATATTAAGATGGGTTTCATTAGGAAGTGCTGTGTAGTGGTTCTTTCGTTACGTTTAGTCTTCTGAAAAAACGTAAAAAAAATATTGGGTGCATCCGGTTATAAGTGGCTGCTAACGGTCAGTTTCATAAGATCCACTCTAGTTTAAAAGAACAGCTACAGAAATGTGTGCAAAACTAAAGTATGAGTATTGAATACTTTAGGGAAATACTGAAACTATACGGACTCAGAATTGTATGGGTGATTCTACAAACAATGGAATAAAATGTTACAAATTTCGGCACGACATTTTTGGAAGCCGAAAGACGTAAAAGTTGTTCTAGTTGATCATTAGAACGTCTCTTTGCGTTGTTGAAAGCGGCCAGTCAAAAAAATAAAAAATTACGATTTTAAGGACATTTTTTGAAAAAGGATGTTCAGGGGACTGAGGTTTTTTTAAGGGGACTGAATAAATCTTTATTTTATTTGTATTTGCACTTGGGTACACATTGAAATATAGAAATTAAATTTAACTAGTCTTTATAAACATACAAATTCATGGTTAATACATATAAATTATCATATTATTAAACGAATATAATCACCCTTATTCCGGTAGTCGTTTTAGTAAAACGCCTTTAAAACGAGAAGGCTCCAGAGACCACATTTTGGTGTTAAAATAATACGAAAAGGGCAGCGTTCTCTATATGTTCTTCACTTTTCTAAGCATTATAACCATAGTCGTTTCAATAAAATTCCAATTTTCGTTTCTAGAGCCTTGTCGTTTTACTGGCGTTTTAGTAAAACGACTATCGGAATAAGGGTGAATATATTATAATTAAATATTTTTTTCTAGTTAGAATCAATTTAAAATAAATTATATTCTTTTTAAAAATTTTAAAAATATTTCGCAATGAAGTTCGAAGTTCAACATAACTAAAAATTTCTCAGGTTTCTGAATAAAATATCAATTGTTCATTTATTAGCCAGGGGACTGAGGCCAGGGGACTGAGGTTTTTAATGATTTTTGCGCAAAAAAAATATTAAGGTCTTACTTAAAAAAACAAAAAAATATATATAATATTATAGTTTTATTAAACCTATACTATACTGCTAACAAATATGCATACTTACACACACTTTTGTAAAACCTCACCAGAGAACTGATAAACTAAACGGACAATCCACGACTTCTTGCACAAATGTCTTTTTCACAATACTAACATAAAAAACAGAATCGAGTTGCCCCACGATTTTATTGTAAGGAGACTTGGTACTTCAAATTTCCAGTACTAGAAACTCAATCGATATCCTAGTTTTTGATCTTTTCGACTGTTTCAATATTCCAGGGGACTGATATGAAATACGGGGGACAAAGTTTAATAAATTTTTTTTGTAATAAAATCAATTACTAAAAAATATTTATCTAATTCGTAGCAATGATGTATTATCTGGCGTAACTTTAGTGGAATTCATCCTCGTATGAGACCTGAAATAAGAGAACGGTAGTAATTTTCCTTTGCGAAAACGCACTGGGGACACATCAGGGGACTGAGAATCAGACACTTTAACGATTTTTTTGAGCAAAATAAAATAAGGTCACTCTTATAATATTGTTAGGCCAGGTAGATATCAATCAGATTTAATTTTATAAAAAAAAAAATCAGATTAAATAATTGAACGTATTTAAAAATATTTCTTGGGCCGCCGAAAATTCCATCGTTTGTAGAATCACCCGTATATGAAAATACAAAATGGAGAAATTGAATATCACCTGAGGAACGATTTTCTGTGACATTGTGCTAAATAAGGAAAAAAATATTTAATTGTTGCTATTCCAAGCCTAAGAATATTTTTTTTATCTACTTCAATGTCACAGATAATCGTTTCTCGATTCTCGAGGGATATTGAATTTCTACAATTTGTATTTTTGTACACAATTCTGGGTCCACTAGTTGCAGTAGTTTCCTGAAGCATTGAATACATTTGTGTAGCTGTTCCTTTAAATTATAGTGGATCTAATGAAACTTACCGTAAAGTAACCTTTTGTTTAGGTTTTTGAGTATTTTTTTAAATCTAACAAAAGAGAAATAGTACAACACTTCCTCATGAAACCCATTTTTATACCGACAAGAATTTTATTAAAAAGTCACAAGTGTGTTCAGGATTATTTAAATCCATTTGATCTACTTCACTTTGCGACAAAAAAAACCGCTTGAAAAAATAGAACTTGTTTAATTTTTATAATCGCTACGAAGGATAGTGAGATAGTTTAAATTTTATACCCCATCGCACTGATCTACCAACACTCTGCGAACTTTGCAACATGAAAACGAGGGAAGATGTGTTCCATTTTCTTGCAGTTTGCCCAATTTTGAAGGAACTTCGGGTTATGGTGTTTTCAAAATATAGTTTAGAAGAAGGCGAAACAATAAGGATTTTAACCGGTGAAAGGGGACGGAATGTTTTATACAATTCTACAGTAGCTGCACTTCGATACGAGTACATGAAGCGAATTTTAGAAGGAGATTTTTAATAAATTTGTACTATTTTAATCAATTTGTTTTTCTAAAAATAAGATATAAGGATATAATAATAATGTTGTCTACCTGGTAGATGGCCTTAGGCCAAACCAAATAGTTAGTTTATCTAATCAATGTAATTTCTTAATTTGAAATAAAAGTTATTTAAAACTTAAAACTAATCGCTACGATATTTAAGTCGCATGTGCGTGCATTCACATTTAACACCATGTGTCTTATTTCTCGCGGCTAAAAAAATCGTGCGATTGAAAATCACAAGTGCGTAAATGCCAATTTCTTATTGTGATTACGATTTTCAAGTCGTAGTTATTTAAATCGCATAAGTGTGAGCATACGAGTATCCATTTGAGTGCATTTGTTTTATTAATTAATTAATCGTAAGTTAACGACAAAAGCATCGCATTTAAGTGCGTTCATTCTCCTTTAAAATCATGTGTTCTAGTTTTGCGACTAAAAAACCACGCGATACAAATCGCAAGTGCGTTTTTAGCATAAAACAAGTCCTTACATATAGTTGAAACAGTTTAAAAAAAACCGTCCGACCCCATGAAAACGTTATCTACCAAGTTTAAAAAATCGGCTGAGCAGCTTAAGCTGTTTGTCTCATCACACACCAAAGACATTTTTTAAAAACATCGAAAATATGTGTTAGGTTTTCTTTTATTAATTTAAGGAAAACTTTAATATTATTTTATTTTATTTATAAAATATACAACATATTAATAAATTATAAATTATGTAACTTCAAATTCAGTGATGAGTTAAGATAATTAAGCAGAAGCGTGTGATCGGCTTCACTGACGTGATAAGAAGAAAGTTCTTGATCTTGTTTAGTAAGCAGATCACCGCCTATCCGAATAAGGAAAAGGATATTCAAAAGGAAAGCAGTCATGTTATAATAGTTGATGTTGATGTTATACTACACAGGGTTGACTTGAGGCCATTTATAACAATATGGTTTCTTAAAAGCTTTGCTCGCTTGTGCCTAATTTTTGCCCAATATATACAAAATGTATGTCGTTGGAAAATTAAAAACTTGGACAAAAAATTTGTCTTTAGATACATTCTTTGGTACAAACCAAAAAAATTGTTAAATAGGGTTTCATATAAAATAACAATAAAAATAAGAGCTCCTCATTTCGTGCTTCAAATTTCGCGAACACCACCATTCAATTTCGTTTCGCCCATTCATACAACTTAATTTAAATTTAATAAATAAAAAACTTTTTTAAAATCTCATGACGTCATGATATTCTGCAGCTTGTGCTTCATAGAAATATGACGAAGGTACTCATGGACGCGAGGAAGGAGACGCTTCTACTTCTGTGTCTTTAGCCTAAGTGTTCAAATGAGATTAACCAAATGACGCACTAAGTATGACAATGCTTGCATTGCAACTTAACCTTACATTGAACTGTCACATAATTTTGAAGAACAAAAAGGTTCCGCAAAATGTTGGTCTAGCAATAACAACCGAAGAGTTCTTAAAAGTTCTATCGAGTGCAGTTGTACTTTAAACCTCAGGCCAGGCAAACACTTGATAATTTGTTTCCATCAATACCCGCAGGACTGTAAAAATCTATATTCTTTGAGACATATCATAATGTCATTTTTTATTTAAGGAAGTTGTTCTTATCTAACGTACACTCGGGCGTATAAGTATCCCTTCTTGATTCTTATAAAAAAAATACAAACAATTTCATATTAGTTTAATTTCTTTTTATATTAATTAAAAAAATAGCTTTATTCATTAACCATAAGAAAAGCAGAAAAGATGAACATGTGATAAAAAAAAAAAACATGTGCGTCGGCCGGGAATCGAACCCGGATCAACTGCTTGGAAGGCAACTATGCTAACCATTACACCACCGACGCAACTTGCAAAGCTTAAAATACAAAAATATTTTCCTGCCCATTCTACCTACTGTTTTGATGTTTATATTGAAAAATCTTAGATCTAGACATAATCATGAGTTTTGTTTATTCCTTAAATTAAAGATGTCACATTTCTTAGTATCTATATTTTTTAGAATAGATTTCAGAACAACCACTACACAAACATGAATAAATACGTAGTTGAAAGATAGCTCTATAAAAACATTCACCAACTGAAAACTTGTGTTACCTTAATCATAAGTAGAAAATTCATAACTAACTCAGATTAAGTCATCCTCAAGAAGGGAATACCGCTTAATTTTCCAGAGGGCCTTAACAACATTTAATTTCTATTTAAATACAAAAATGGCGAACGTACCCATCTTATACCCATCACCGGAATTAAACAAAAAAAAAAGCAAAAATTGATGAACTCTTGAAAACTTCTGTTGGCGCCTTACAACTTATTTTTATACTTTAACGTTTTGTAATTTGAATAACAAAATCTGTTTTGATATGAACATTCCACAATTTAGTTGAAAAACAAAACTTTGTATTTTTTTTAAATAATAACGTCTTCTTGATGATGGATTGCTGATACATATGTAGTTTAAATTTATTAAAATCTCTTATTACTCCCCTAGTATTGTTGACTTGAACCTTTTTGATAAAAGTAATAAAATCTACTTTCGTCATTTGCGTGAAGGTTGTTGTTTTTTTGTGTTAGTAGATTAAAATGATTTATCAAAGGGATATAAAGATTTATTGTTGAACCTAAAGAAGATCTTACTTACGTTATCTATACAGTGTTTAAAGAAGATATCATAATAATCTAATCTAAATGCTAATAGTAAGCATCCTGTGAAATGATTTTGTTTTTGAAATAGAACTGCGCCTTCTTCGAAGTCTACGTTCGTCGTCTTTAGGTTGATATCATTTTCCATTGGAATAATTAATCAGAAACAGGAGTTTTTTTTTTATAATTTTGCATTCACTAAAGGAATAGTTCCTACCTTAAAGTGTTTGAACACAGTGCGAGCGTTTAGAAAAGTTTGAAAGGTTTTTAAATAAGATACCAATGTACATTGGGTTAGAATGTTTATAATTCAATAAGAGGGAAATATTGACTCAATTTAAGCATTCCACATTCGTGTAGTGTGGTTAAGGAAAAAATCTGTGAATTTAACAGAACGTCTGAAGTTGAGTTCAACCGTAAGCTGTTTATAAAATAAACAATATTTATAAAAATAAACAATAGTCTCAAGTGGGTTATTGTATTCAAGCTTTGGATAAATATAGGCTTTATAGATAACAGCCAGATCAGAACATCTTGCACTTCTTGGCGACGACGAATATGTGGTAATTCCACACAATGGATTATATTATGATGCACATACCGAGAATTGAGAGCTGTTCTATTTTCTCAACGCAAGTATCGCTCATGGATAGCTGTATAGAAGTAGACAGCATTTAAAGCATTAAATTCTACTCGGTTATACGTTCCCCATTTGACAAATGATATTGAGATCAGAATTTAATGAGCTTATCATACGCTGCCGTGCTAAATCCATATCCGAAGAACGATTACCTGCATCTGGAAACGAATATGTTAAGCTAAGAGTACTGTCATCAGCAAAACAATGGATTATAAGTTCAGAGAAAAGATCATTGATAAATATAAGAAAGAGAGTCGGAGACAAAACGGAGCCCTGTGGCACACCAGCATTTACTTCATGACTTAAAAATGTTCAACACAACTTGTAGTGAGCGGTTCGAAAGTTCCTAATCCAATAAAGAAGAGAATTATCAATACCAAATGCACGCATTTTTGATAAGAGAGCTTGATGTCAAACTGTATCAAATGCTTTTGAAATATGAAGTGCAATAATTATCACAAAAATCACAAAAACCGTAACTGACTGACTCACTGACCGACTGACAGATCATCAAAATTATGGAGCACTTCCCGACATCGTAGAATCTTATAATTTTGCACAACGGTAGGCCTTGTCATGCAAGTAGAGGAAAAAATCGGAAATTTGAGGTTTTCCATTCAGGGGGCGTGGTATCCGCCCACTTTCTCCGAATTGGTATTGGTTGAATGGAGCACCTGCGACTACTGTAAAACGATGAAATTTGGTAAAGTGGCAGGGCTTAAATTGCCTACAAAGAATAACATATAAAATTAAAGGTTTTCCATTCAGGGGTGTGGTATCCGCCCACTTCCTCAGAACTGATGTAAATTATATATGGCGCACTTCCGATTGCAGTAGAACAATGAAATTTGTTAGAACGGTAGGGCTCAAATTGCATATAAAGGACGAAAAATAAAAATTGAGGTTTTCAATTCAGTGGGAGTGGTATCCACCCACTTTCTAAGAAAATGTTTAATTTATATGGAGCACTTCTGATTGCTGTAATTAAGGCAGGTATGTTAGTGTTAGGTATCTTGCCAGGACAAGAAGAAATAATTGAAGCGCAAATCAAAACAACCAATAACAAGAAAAAAATATACCAAAAGAAATAGGAAGCTATAAACTAAGTTGATTTTAGTAGGTAGAGTCAACAATTCTATCTTTCCGTATCTTTCAAGATTTTGACATGGAAAAATATTAAAATCTTTGAAAAAAGGAGTGAGATCAGACCAAAAACATAAATGTTAAAAAAAGAGCCAAGTTCTTCTATACAAAAACCTTTGTGTAACAAGTCAGCCGTGAAAAGTACTGAGATCTAAAAGTACGTCAAGTTCTTACTTCATGAAGGTTTAATACCGAATATTTAAAGTAGAATAATATTAAAACAGCTGCAATGTAATCGAGAAATTTTATTATTTAATGATTACTGACTAAAATTTGATGGGCTTACTTGACAATTTTGTATGCCCAATTCGAAAAGTTTTAAAAACTTGACAAGTGGTCACATCAAATTTTAGTCAGTAATCATCAAATAAGAAAATTTCTCTATTTGTATCTGTTCCAATATTATTCTACTTTAAATATTCGGTATTGAACCTACATGAAGTAAGAACTTGGCGTACTTTTAGATCTCAGAACTTTTCACGGCTGACTTGTTACACAAAGGTTTTTGTATAGAAGAACTTGGCTCTTTTTTAACATTTATGTTTTTGGTCTGATTACTTTTTCCAAAACGATCGACCAAAATAATCGACCTCTAACTCACTCGCCATTACGAAAATCAAAACACAAAAATAAGAAACAAGCGAAAACAACGGATGTGAAATATATCAAAAAAACGACTTGTCCACCTAAAATTAATTTGAAACAGCCTTCAATAGCACTATGAGATATATTTATGGATTAGAAAGATATCATCATGTTTCGCAGTTATAACGAAACATTGATATTACTTTTCAAAATCTAAAGTACACAACGAAAGACTCATAATGCGATTATGTATGAAACATGACGTCGTTCAAATACCCACCTCGGCTTGGTCCAATTTTGAATGTGTTTTCCGCATAGTTCCAGCTGAATTTGAGCGATGGCCTGTGTTATGTTCACCTTAAGGGCATTGGTCTGCGACTTCAGGAAACCCCGCAAGAAAAAGGTAAGCGGGCTCAAATCGCAAGACCTTCGTGGCCAATTCACGTATCACGTTACCTTTGCGAGAGACAATCTTACCCTCAAAACGTTCATGTTGAGTTTCACTCGTACATCCCCTGTGTGGCACGTAGCACTGTCTTGTTGGAATCACATGTCATCTAGGTTCATTTGGTTCAATTGGTGCTGTAAAAATTTGATTGTCATCGTTCTGTAGCGCTCGCCATTGACGGTGACATCCTCACCAATATTCTTTACGAATAATTATGGATCAATAACGCCGTCAGCCCAAAATCCAAAAATGCGTTTGGTCGCTAAAGATGATTTTCCGGCTAAAAATTTGGGTCCTCTTCCAAAAGCTCCGAAGACCAGTCATCGAACAAATGTCGTTGTCTATGGTCATGAACTTTGAGGTAATGGGTCAGTTGCATTTTGTACCAATGTAATTTATGTAGACCCAAGTCCGGACGCAAGACGACCAAGAGTGATGATCGTTTAGTAATCGAAAAATTTAAAGATAATGTTGCAAAATTTAAAAATGCGAAAAAATGGTGGTGGCACTGTAATGTTTAGGAGATACGTTTGCTTTAATGGCACCGGAGACTTAGTACCGATCGAGGAAACGATGAACAATGATCAATATTTGGATATTTTAAATAACAAAGCCTTTAGTTCAGGTGACAAATTGATTAGACAGTCATTTATGTTGCAATAAGACAACACACCTTATCACAAAGCCAAGATGATAAATAATTTTCTAGAAAAAGTGGATTTAAATACATAAGAATGACCACCTCAAGGCCCGGACTTAAATATTATTGAGAAAGCGAAACAGAAATCCATGTTTGGCAACAACGCGCAAAGAGAAGGTATGTAGAAGGAAATTTCTCTGTAAGCTCTCCAAAATTTGGTAAAATCAATGCCAAGCCGATTGCAGAAAGTCATCAATCGCCGCCGACAATTATGTCTTTTCAAAACACTTTTTTCTCCATACTTTTTTCAATAATAATTTTTAATTTAAAAACTATAATATGTATTTAACAATTAAAAGCTTTTTGTCCACAAAAACCAAAAACTATAATTATTTTTTTTTGTTTCATATATTTTTTTCGTTTTTACTTCTTCTTCACTACGTTAAAAGATTTATCTTAATGTGTTAGTTACAATAATTGCAAATAAAACTAAAACTGTATGTATGTGCATACATAAAAAATATTATAAAGTTGAGTAGTTGTAGCAATATTTAAAAGTGTTATTTGCAATCAAGTTTTCAGTTGCGTCGGTGGTGTAATGGTCAGCATAGTTGCCTTCCAAGCAGTTGATCCGGGTTCGATTCCCGGCCGACGCACACTTTTTTATATCTTTTATAGTTAATTTTAAAAATTTATTTTAACTTCATGATTCGAGGTTTACTGTGGCAAGCAAAAGTATAGTAGAACTTGCATTATGGTTTTTAATTAATTAACTACAACTGATTGTACAGTTGTGTTCAAAATAATAGTAGTTTAAGTAAAGTACCTATTTGTAAAGTTCTTTTTTTGTGCTTTTCGATAAGACCTTAATAGTCAAAAATTGTTACACTTTGACAAAATAACAATTTTTAAACGATCATGTCGCTTATTAAATATAGTGTTAAAAAACGTTGCTTGTGTCAAGTCAACGAATAACAATGCCCTTTGGGAAGCTGTACAGCAATAATGAAGGTCAATACCCTTGAAAGGTGTGAAAACCAGATAAACCCCATGCAATGTCCTTATGTTGCTGTTATTTCTAGTAAAGGCGACTTACATATTAAATATTAGTTTATGTTTGAAGAACGCAACTAATATTTCTATCAACTTTTCTTGTTATATTAAAATTTGGATCTTCATGTAGCCTTTTTTCAACGTTATTTTAACGTTATTTAAAAAAAAATTAGGCAAATTAGACAATGTCGACTCAAAAATTAAATTTGAGAATATTTTGTATTCTGGCACTAGAAGCTTAAAAATACTAGTGCAAAATTTTAAACAGCCTATAGTGTTAAGGTATTAGTATGATAATACTTAATAATTTGCTAACTTAAAAGTAGTTTACTAACTCATTCTTAATTTTAAACAATTTGTGAGCAGACCTTTTTTGACGTTTGTAAATATAAAAGGGTCATGTGAAGTAACCATGGTACTAGAAACATACAATAGCTGTTTGATTATTATTAAAATAGTTTTAACATCGTACTAATTCGACTAAAATTTTTCGCTATTAGTTTGTTAAAAATTAATGACGCAAAATTTAAAACAGTCTATTGTTAAGGTATAATTATGATGCAACTTAACAACTTGCTAACTTTAAAGTACATTACTAATTCGTTCTTAATTTTAAACAATTTCTAACTAGTATCGTGCTATGGCTATTTTTAATAAAGTGCTTCTGAACACATCTTAAATAATGGCAGTTAATGCAAAACACTATGTAAGCAGACCTGTTTTGACGTTTGAAAATGTCAAAGTCATGTGAAGTTAGCAAGAAACTATAAAAGTAAAATACCTAATTGATGATTTTAAATTTAATTAAATGCTAGAGAAAGTATGATGCTAAACTCAATTAAAAATTGTCAAAATTATCGTTTGAACTAAGTGCCATACTAAAACAATTTTCACATAGACTAAAATTTTGGGACCTTATTCGGAATTCTAAAAAATAAAATTTTTTTTAACGAATCGATAAAAAAGTGTTTGCTATTGATAAAAAACATCAAATTATGGAGGAGAAACACTTTTTTATTTTTTATGTTTTTTATCAACAGCAAACACTTTTTTATCAATTCGTTAAAAAAAAGTTCATTTTGGTGGGGGGAATTCCGAATGAGGACCAAATTTTGCACCAATGCTTTTATTTATTTAACATTAAGGTACTTGTTCTTGTATCATTAGGTGCACTACCATTATTTTGAACGCAACTGTATGTGCGAATGGCACATGGCAGGTTTTTTTTTTTACAGAAATATAAAGTTTAAGTCAGTAAATATTTTAATTTAGGCAAGCAATATTAATTACTACTCAAGTAATTATTTGTGTATAGGTCTGTATTAACTTTTTAGGTGATGCAAGGGTTAGAGAAACTCAAATACAATTATGTATAAATATACTACATACATAAAGTAAATATTTTATAATTCCCTATTCACGTACTGGACGCAAAAACTCACTCTCATTCTTTCATTGTCGACACAAGACTGTAAGATAATAAATACTTTTACAACTTATAGCCACAGATAAAAAATTCCACCCCTTTTAAATTCATGTTTACTGGTTTCTAAAAAAAATCTCACTAGCAGCGTTGCCACTCGAAAAAAAATGCAGTTCGTTAGACCCTTCCGCTGTTGATTTTTATTTAAAAAGTTTATCGATTTGAACACTATAAAGTACATAAAAAAAGATATCTACAAATTAGAACTTAAAAAAAAATTAAACTAATCATTTAAATTTGTTTTATGAACTCGCCGTTTGTAAATTTAAAATTCTTAAGTCAATCCAAGAGCTCGGGAGAGTTTATCATAATAATAATATTTTCAAGAGCGTGGCCACTAATGTGGTTTTCCACTGGAAACAAATTATTTTTTTTTTCGCGGTAAGTGGATTGCGATTCAATTGGATTGTTTTTATCTTTCGATTAGTGTAAATTCGAATCTGTCTGGTAGTAGCTTTGTATATATAACCTATAGTATTATCATGGAGCGTGATTTTGTATTGCGAACTCTAGCCCTGGTGGTGGCGAGTAGGATAAGATACAAAACAAGTAGTAAAAAATGAATATTTTATTATCAAATTTAGCAGAGACAAATCTAGCAACTACAATTTCTATACTTAAGATGTCGCCACAATCTTAGTATGTAGTAAAAAATTTCTAATATCGGCCATTGTGATACATACATATATCCAAATCAAAAATTATTTCGGTGATTTAATCAATGCGAAATGAAACTACATAATTTAATTAAGGATCTAGTTATTTAGTTGTTAGAAAGCTAGTTATTTTAACAAAGGAGAGAAACGAAACAAATACAGGAAGACAGATTTTTCTATTTATGAAAGCATCCAACCAACTTATAACGCCATTAGAAAAAATATATGGGAAAATATGCTCCGTGTAAATGAAACGTACAGCCGATTACTTTGTAAATGTTTTTATTAGAGAGTAGGTTTTTTGAAGAAAAAAAAAATGCAGTATATTTGATTCTGTGGCAGTAGATTTAATTTTTGGGGAAAATGTAGATCTATTACTACAGTTGCAACAAATTGGAACCGCTGCTCACGAAAACTCTTATCAGCCACAAATATTGAACACCATTGATGAAATTTTCAAAAGTTCTTTAACCTTATGAGTAGTTACTTATTTACGTGTTCTTGAAATATACTGATCTTTGATCGAGCCTATTCGATTTGACCTTAGGTCTTATTTCTCAAAAAACAAATTCAGAAATGTGTTTCTACAATAATAAACAAAGTTGAAGTATAAACTCCATATCAACTGATTAAAGCCATTTACTGCATTATACATTTATGCTGACCATTTGGATAATCGCAAAATTATTGTTTCAATGAGTTTTATTGTTTTTTGTTTCATTCTTTGTATTAAAAAGGAAGGAATTGCATTTAGGACTTAGGTCATTAGTCTTAAAGACCTTAGCGAAAAGGCCCCTCATTATTATAGTTTACTATTTTTCTTCAGTTATCTTAAAACAACAACACTTTTGTTGGTTCATATGATTGGCCGCATCCAGGCATCCAGGGTTTTTGCATATCCTCCCAAATCTTATTTTTTAATTTAGGTAGGCCCAAAAATACCTGTCATTCATAATTTTTTTAATTTTTTCAAAGTGCACTTTATGTTCCAGGCCGATTATACGTTATTTGGTTGCCATTTTTGTGTGAATGTAATTTATCATGCCAACTGACAGCCGTAGAGAGTAGTTGTTAATAATTAATTATGGAGCATCTAAAGCAGTAACAACGTGATTTGCGAGTCGCTATAGACGGCAAAATATAATTATGACAATGAATCACATTTTGACTTGGCTGGCCTTGTTTATGTATGAATAGTTGCTATTGGGATTGGGACACTCTCGATTGATACATCAAAGACCACGATGGTGTCATCGTAAAGTAGTAGCCTGTGGTTCCAACAATACGGTGCCACGAGAAATTTTTTCCGGCCGAACAATGTCAAAGATTGTTTATATTCACTGACCCCCACGACCTTCCTTGAAGGAAAAGTTGTACATCAACCAACCAACCACGATGCTGAAATCGAAATGGTTATGTAAAATGTGCTTAAGAAGGCTCGCCTCTAGCGCCACCACCAGAGGCACCCACTTAATTGACATCATATGCCAAACACAAAGTTAGACCATATAATCAATCAATAAAATATATACAGTAAAACCCGCTTAAGAGAAACGGTCTTTCATAGTCTTTCTTTCACTTAAGCGGGTTTTTCACTTAAACGAGCCCCGCTTAAGCGAAAAATAATTTCACTTAAGCGGAGTTCGGATAAGTGAAAAAAATTTCACTCAAGCGGATTTAAAAATTCCATTAAGCGGAGATTTAATGCTAGAAACAATATTGTTTTTATCTTTTGGACTTGCCTTGAAAGAAGTTAAAAAAAACAACGATTAAATAACACAAAAATAATTTATTGAAAAACGGAAACTAGCGAATTTTTGTTCTGTTCGATTCAATTTTTTTTTTTCACTTAAGATAGTTTTTTTAAATGAAAAATATTAAAAATTAACTGAAAATATGTTTCAGTTATCCGGGGTTTTCGCTTAAGCGAGTTTCACAATGTTTTAAGGGAAATTGTTCGGAAAATACTTGAACATAAAACGCAACTGTATCTACAGTCGTTGGCAAAATTATTTGCACAACGTTAAATTTACACAACATCTCTTCATTGAAGCCTTATAACTTTTAAAATAAAAAAAGATATTGTTAATACTAATTTTTATTAATAATGGATACATATTCTCAAAACGGTACATAAAATATCAAAGCCGAACTTCTTACGGGATCGATTTAAAAACAAAAGTGACAAAATTATTTGCACATGTTTGAATTACTGCATTTAACACCACTAGAGGCCAAAAAGTATTTTTTTTTATAAATAAAACGAAACGTTGTTATGAAAATAGCATTACCAAGTAAGTCGTGCTTCTTCCTCTTGCCGCAATAACAGCAGCGAGGCGCCTTGGCATTGAGTCTATCAAATTTTGAATTTGTTCTGATGGAACTGAACTCCAAGCTGTTATAAACTCTTTCCAGATTTTATTTGAAGATCTTCCAATGTCTTGAGGAATTTTTGATTTAACAAGATGTCAAACATTATCAATGACATTTAGGTCAGGGTTTTGCGGGGGCCGTTTTAAAACTTCTTGGTCTATCCCAGATAAAAAAAAGGTTTTATTGTCCGGGGGGTATGTATGGGAGCATTATCTTGTTGAAGGATAAAATTATTCCCGATGAATATTGACCATGCCACTAGTGCAACATCATTGAGTATTTCCAAATAATGCGACTTTGTCATAAGATTGGAGCACCTAACAATTATTGGTCACACGCCACAATATTGTATGTATCCCCATATCATTATTTTATTTCCTTTAGAATGCCTTATAGGTTGTGTAACGGGTCGTTTGGTTTTTGATTTGCGGTCGGAGCATTAGATTTTCGGCCATAGTTACCATCCAACGAACAAGTAGTCTCATCAGTGCAAAGTACACTTCTCGAAAAAGCCGGCGCACAGTGCAGCGACTCGTGGATAAAAATTTAAAAAAAAAATGTGCCAAAAATGATTACCAAGTATGCCAAATTCAAGGTAATACTCGTAAGTCTTAATGAATGAATCGACAGTTTATTTATGATAAAGTTCAATTATCTGTTGTCAGAGATCGTCAGAAGATCAGCAAAATAACAAATAGTGATTTGTAGGATTTGTAGTTACCGGTTGAAAGAGCGTTTACTGAAGAAAAGAAAAGAAAAGAAAAGAAAAGAAAAGAAAAAAAAAGAAAAGAAAAGAAAAGAAAAGAAAAGAAAAGAAAAGAAAAGAAAAGAAAAGAAAAGAAAAGAAAAGAAAAGAAAAGAAAAGAAAAGAAAAGAAAAGAAAAGAAAAGAAAAGAAAAGAAAAGAACATACGATATTTTTTTTTAGATGCATATTTTTTTCTACATGTAAATTCAAATTTTTTTTGTGAGAGTCCAAATCAAAGCTTCTTTGTTCGTGTTAAGTACTGACTTTGATAAGTCATATATTTTGTGTGGTGCCATATGGGAAAAAAGTGTTTTTATTTAAAGAAAAAAAACAATCATATCTTTAAAAAAAAGTAAGTTTTTTTTGCAGCAACTTGCGCTTTTTCTTGCAACAAGCGTTTGTTTACGAGCATTTTTTACAGAACGTGTTCAACCACAGGGAGCTTTTTGATGTTAAGTTTTCCAACAGCCCGAGAACCTGGTGTTTTGCAGTTTATGGAGGTAAAATTAAATATGCAATCAAATTTAGAGCCTGAAGATCAGGAAATCTTAGCAAGACACGCATCAAAAACTTTCTCAGAAATAAATAAACGTTAACACTTCCATTGCTTATACACTCGAAGACTCGGATAGTAATCTTTTTTCATAATTGTTTATTTTTCGGTTTTTCCTTTGGTTATTACTTTTTTTTTTAATAATTATTTTTGTCAGCAATATAAACATCCATTATATTTTGCAAGATCTTTTATGCGATATATTCTGTGGTCGTTGTGCTATGAGAAAATGTATACTTTCCTACTAACCTTTAAAATATTACAACTTTTGTATATCGTAGTCATCAAATTTTTTAAATGTTTGGCTTCTAACTAATCATCTTACAATTGTGGGCGTGGCAGTGTGAATTTTTGTTCAAATAAATTTTTCTTATCAAACACATTAATATTGTACATTTTTTCAATATCATACTAAAAATTAAAAAAAATCAATTTTATAGCAAAAGTGGGCGTGTCGTAATTTCTTCACTGACCAGAATATTAATAATTGAAATCACTATCGTACTAGGCCATTTTGAACTTTTGCACAGCGGTTACTTTTAAAGGAACGGATAATTTGTGTGTCTTTCCTTTTGGTTGTTGCCCTTTTTCTTCCTCTACCGGCAATATTTTTTACGCTTCCATGAGTTTTTTTGTTTTTCTATAAGGTAATAAAATGTCCTCCGGGCACAACGATATTTAGCTGAAATGATTGCTGCCGAAACACCAGATCGGAACTCACCTCAGAAACAATAGCCACCTTTTCTGTTGAAAGTTCATTCGTTTTAGCCATTTGAACAACTTGCCCCACGACAACATCACAACAAACTTAAAAAAATAGCTAATTGCACCGTTTACTATTTATTAGTCGGGTAAATAAACTAAAGTTAGAGAGGCTAAGCAGTTCATTGCACTTGTGCAAATAATTTTGCCGATTTAATATGATGTGCAAATAATTTTGCCACTTTTGTTTTTATGTTTTTAACATGAACCGTTGGATTTTGTTATTTTATGTACCGTTTTGAAAATATGTATTCATTATTAATAAAAATAAATATTAACAATATCTCTTTTATTTTAAGAGTTATAAGGCTTCAATGAAGAGATGTTGTGTAAATTTAACGTTGTGCAAATAATTTTGCCAACGACTGTATACTTAAAAAGGGGTGCGTAGCAATTCGTCAAAAATTATTTCCAAATTCCTTACTCTTAAATATCTTAATAATCTTAAATAAGTTTCTTTTTCTATAAATAAATAACTTTGTAGAAAATATGTGAACTTAATCTATTTAAATCAGTATATAAAATGCCTTGTGGGAAATTGCTTCACATTTTATTCCATTTCGTTGGATTCATATGACGTAGAGTGTATCTAACCTACTTTTTATTCGATACGTGACATAGTAAACGTAAACGAAAAATTGCAATAAATTATTTTTCTTGAACTACAAATCCGCACTCTCATAAACACAATAAGCTTACTGTTTAATCCAAATCCTAACGTGAAACATATTTACCCTATAAAAATAAAACTAAGATAAAAGGTTTTCCTCTCTTCTGTTTGCAAAAGTAGAATTTCAAACAAAAAAACTGAAATATTTATATTCGGTATTATGGCGAGCGGCGCGGGTAAAATCATTCAGGAACTTTAAAAGGAGAGCCGAAAAATGAAATAAATAGATGACCAAAAAATCCAACAAAAAGATAAAAACCCATGCATTTCACAGTGGGGTCTTTCAATAAAAAGTAATAAACTGAAAATGCACCTACATTTACAGAATTTAAAGTTGTTTTTGTTCAAAGTATTTACTGATATATTTTTGAGATGCTTACATTTAAATTTGTTTACTCTTAGGGTCAAGGTCTTTAGAAGATTTTAAGATTTTGACACTCCGCAGATAACTTTAGTTGCACGCCCCAAAGTACAACAAGAACTGATGACTTTAAGCTCTGGAATACAATAGGGAAGACATTTAGACCCAATACTTTTTATTCAATTAATAAATCAATAGACATCTGTGTTAAATCATTCGAAGTGTCTTACATATTTATGCAAATGATTGCTACTTCAAAACTATTTCAAATTCTCGTCATTGTGAATAGTTTTAATGTGACTTTAGTTAGTTTTCCAGCTGTTGTGTTCGTACCTGTTTGTTTTCTTATAGTCGATAAATATCACAACAAACTTGAAATTAATCAATTGTCTATAGTAATCTTAAGAGCAGAAGGTCTTATAGATGTATTTATTTTGTCTTCATTGTTAAATTAATATGTGAATACAAAAACAGACTCTTTGTGCCTTTTGTCTCATATTAACTTTAATATTCCCCAAAGAAACATTTTTGAAACTATTGGACAAATTATGAATGATTTTCTCCTTTAAACAAAATGTTAAAATTATTTCATTTTTTTTATCGATTAATATATTTATTTATCATACTATAAATTTGACAAGTGAATTTATGTCAAGTTTTTTTTTGCAAATTATATGTACATAAATGAAGAAATGAATTCTGTAAAGCTAGTTATAAATAAATTAATATAAATTATACAATAATTTCTAACAAAAGGTATTTCGAATAAAACTGAATTAATGTTTTTGAAATATTAGCTACTCATGTAATTTTTTTTGGGAAAGGCTATCTGTAGTATAGTAGGATTTGAAACAAATTACAAATCATTGGCAATGCTGCTGATAAAAGCTAATGTAGAATCCTTCTGTATATTGGGTTTCGAACTTGATTCGAGTATCGAATGAAATCTTCGTGCGGTTATTCTAAAGTACCTACGTTTTTATGAGGTGTTGAAGTGATCTTGAAGCTCGCTTCGACCCTTTGTATACCTATATTGAGTTGAAATAAGCTTCGTTCGACTCGATCCCATTCGCTGAGATGAAACCTGGGTTGAGGAGTTAATTTGACAAATACTTCCAGAATCGTACATTTACATGTGCATGTTTAAATATAAATACACACATATTTTTTAATGTTAATGTTATTTTTGAAGTAAAACTTCTTTCCCGGCGTTGGGGATGAAAATTTGTCCATGCAGTTGTCAGTGACATGTCAAAACGACACATTATCAGTCAAAGACAGCGACATGTTTTTAAAATACAAAATGTTTAGATGGTTAGAATCTTACAGAGGATTTGCTTATCGGAAAAAAAGTTTTACTTCTATACCGCATGTACGTCAGTACATACAACCTTTTATTTTATTTGAAGTTGTGGCTTTTTTATTAAGTTGCTCCTGTGATACAAAAAACTCAACTCAAAAGATGAAAAGCCTGGGTCGAAAACTCGACTCTAATTCAACTCGATCTTACATACTACATATAAACGTAGTGTATGTTAGAACTCTATTAATTTTAATCTCACTGGCTGTGTTCATTGAGTAATTGTGCGTTTTTACCGATGTGTTATTCGAATAGGAAAAAACGCAATCTTTTTCCGTTTTCCATTTTCCATTGCATAGATATGACCATTTTTCATTTTCTATTTGGCAGCAAAAAAAAACATTCATTATTTCTTTTCACAGAAAAATCAATTAATCAATCATACAATTTTTTGGCTCTCTTTTAGCCAAAAATTCCTTTTTTTTTCATTCACTCATTGTTATTACTTACACCCAAATTTGACATTTTTATCTAAATTTATATTATGGGCCATTTGATTAAAAAAAAAGTTTTTCTTCTATCATTTTCTGTCAAAAGATCAATTTTTGAAAACTTGGAATCCTGACTAGAAAGAACACGGGCTTGATTTCTGTAACCCAATCAACTTATAACAATCAATCAATGGCAAACCACATACAATCATGAGGGTTATTCACAATCTGGTGTAACTGGCCTGGTAGCGTTGAAAAAAGTTTGATATTTTGTTCCACTTCAACAACAAAATATATTGATTTTAGTCTTACAAGAATTCTGCACTCTTACTATACCCTAACTCCATTGGTACAGAAAAATATAATAGTGTAAAATAATTTGTAATTTTGTTTAATGATCACCAAATGTTATTTTGTAATGTCAGCTGTTATTCATTTCTGACATCGTGTGAACAAATAATTTAATAATTTAATTTAGTTCACGATTTAGTAACAACAAAATAAAACTTTACAAATTTTATTAGACCTGTTACACGAGATCGCCAATACCCCTATGTTTGTTATAAAACAAAAATAAACTTCGTAAATCCATCTATTTGATGAGACATAAACGACATTTTACTTTGAACATAATCTATGAACAAACACTATTTTTTTTTTAATTATTCGGACAGCTGTTCGATAGTTCCCAATGTGAATTGTCGAATTTAAGTAAAACATTTCAAAACGCCAAGGAAGTAGCAAAATACTTTTCTTATAAAATAAGCTCAACATCAGTTTTCATTCGATACCAAATTTATTAGTGTCGACTCTGGACCCAAATGACACATTCCCTTTCGCAGCTCATATTCGATTGTTTCTTCTTTATGCACTACTTTAATTCTTTAATTTCAACATTACACTTCCCCCTGAATGTATTTGAATGTATTTCGACTTTTAAAAGAATTACTTACATTTTCTAATCTAAACACATTAATTCATTTTACATCCCTCAAACACACAATGAAATCATAAAATAACCACTTTGGTCCCACTGTCGATCGAAGGTACGTCCCATTAGAATTTTGCATTTCTTTATTTTTGGATTTCATCGCTTCACCTAAGAGAGATCTTGTTTGTGTATTTTACGACGAGTATCTTCTTTGTGTGAAAAAACCACCAGCTAAAGTGGCAGCTAACTATGCATATACACAATTGAACTCGCGCTGCTGCGGCTTCTTTAAATTCATTTCAATTCTTCAGTTGAGATCTGTCCGCGTTGAATGTAACATACATGCTTTAGAATTGTTACTTCTCGATTTATACGTTTCCATATTACGATAACATTAAACATAAGATCGGTTAGATTTATTTAGTGAAAAATCAATCAGAAAATTACATTTAAATAGTGATATTCATTTGAGATTGAGGTTCTGATCTTTGATCTCGATTTTAACAAGAAAAAACATTATTGTAATGGTGATCTATCGGTATCGATCACTTACGAGCATTACAATTCACAATAAGCCATTGCAAATTAATTTAATTGATTTCAACGTAAATAGTTTTATTGAATGAGATTTTTGAAAAATTCTAATTTTTGTATATCTTTGAGCATCAAACTTATAAATTCACTTTTAAACGCATGCATTGTATACGTTAAGTTGGGGCCGTTCACCTAGTTTTTGCTCTGAAGTTTTCTTTTAATGTTATGTATTTTATATCGATAAATACTATAAAATAATCTATTTTTGCATTCGACTAAAAGTGATAAGAGGCCTTGCTGCGATCACTTGAGCAGACTGTGTTTACAAATCGGTATCTCCTCTGCCGTTCGTGTTGCATTGGAATTTCAAAGAAAAACATCGCCAGAACAACATAAATTAAAAAAAAAAAATATAAAATAATAAAAAACAAGTAAGTCAAACAAATACTAAATAAAAGTTCGTTTTAGTAAAACGAGCTCGCATATTATGTTATCGATCGTGTTTTTATTTTCTTGTGTTTTTGTTTGTTTTGAAAGCGAGAGTTAACTATGATGTAAGTGATATTAGAACATTTATGATGTAGAGGGTGTTTTTTTGTTTTTAAAGTGTGAAAGAAATTGTAAAACGGAAAACTGTCATCTGTCAGATTGTTAATGAATGTTTGGTTATGCACTTTTATAAAGATCACCATTTTTGCTAATGTAGTATTTAACATTTTAATAATAATTCTAAGCTAAGTGCTCTTTTGGATTCACGCGAGTATTTGTGGATTTTAAAGTCTGATTTTTAAGAAAACAATATTTTTGGAATTGATCTTGGGATTTTAAACAATCAAACCTGCATTTCTTCAATCATTCAAAGAATAACTGACTATCCAGAATAATATAGAACTTCTAAAGATTCAAGTTTAAAACCAATTAATAAACAGTGCCACTTTCTCAATTAATAATAAACCAATTAAAAAGTTAAGTCCCGTCTTACATTTTTACATTAAAAAAAAAAAAAAAAAACAAATAATCGCGGACCTGCAAAGTGACGTTTAGGTGGTTTAAGAAATCATTAAACCTATAGCATTGTTATATTTATATTCAAATTTAATTTAAAACTTTGTTTTTATTCGTATTTTATTTCTTATTTCTTTGCTAAGCTTTCTCCGGTGGCTTAACTTAATCGCAGTTAATACACATCACTTAGCAGACATTTTGTCTTTTTAAATTTTGCACTTTATCCAGGACTAACAGATAAACCGCCACTTAGGGCCATTTGCTGATACGAAACTTAAATATTTATGTTCAACTTAAGCGCTTATGTTCTACTTTTTCCTCTACGTAAACTGTCACATAAGAGTTTATGTGGAACATAAGTACTTATGTTCCGTATCAGCAAATGGGCCTTAACCACCTTTATTTTTATTGATTTTAACCAAAGAATGATTACATAAGAGAGTAAGCAATGCTGAGCTGCAGGGACTCATTCCCCCGACTTATTTTGATCAGTTTAACTCACATTTGATTGTGAGAAATATATAACTCACTTATAGAGGTCTCTTTCTCACCACTGAGTGGGAGCAAAATTTGTATACTGTCAAAACAAGTCGTCAGAGTGAGTCCAATGTGAAAGTGCCTTTAACCAGTCTATAATACTGATCAATGGATGCTTAAATAAAAAAAAAGATTTTTTCAATTTGCGGGGGTAGATTTCGGCGGCCTGTTGCGGCCATATTGTTTTGTTTTTTATCTGTCACCATGACAAGTAACATAATTGAACGGCCAGTCCAAATAAAAAAAAATAACAACACCAAGAGAGAAGAGGTTCACCAGGTGACAATGTATCCTCAAAAAGTAAGCGTTTGGTGTGAGTTTGGGGTCGGTGGCGTCATTGGTCCTCACCGTCAGTGGCGAGTGCTACAGAACGATGATCACCAATTTTGTATGGTCCATACCATACCATATGGACCTAGATGACATGTGGTTCCAGCAGATCGGCACAACGTGCCACATAGCAGATGCCACGATTGACAATCTACATGAACGATTTGAGGGTAAGGTAATCCCTCGCGGAGTTGACATGAATTGGCCACCGAGATCATGCGATTTAACCCCGGTATACTTTTTCTTTTATGGTGGCAAGCTTATGCGAATTAACCATAATCGACCGATGCCGTTAAGTTGAACATAACACAGTCCATCGTTCATATATACCCGGATCTATGCGGAAGAGTCATTGAAAATTGAACCACTTGGATCCTTGCCACCGTAAGAAGTCTAGGCAAGCATTTGAACGATGTCATATTTCATACGTACATGGGCCTTTCAAGTAAAGAAATGTTGTTAATACTTCACACAAAGCTTGCCTTATTGCATATCAACATCTACCCGCCTTTTTTGAAAAACCTTATGCAACAACGTAAATATGATACCACATGGATGAAGCGTCAAAAACTCGAGAATTCAAAACAAAGATGACACTTGACCAAAGTTTCATGTCGTGCCGTTTCATAAAAACAGGGGCCAATGTACCGCTTCAGTGACCGAGTGAGTGAGTCCCATCAGTGATCGAATGAAAATGTCAAATTAGTGTAATCGATTGCTCGATGACGTAACCGGTAATGCCAAACTCCCATAATTCAGTCACGTAGTACTCGAAAACTAATGCTGCAATTTGGCCCCAGGTTTTTGACATGCCAATCGTAGTAACCGATAGATAATATGAGTTTCTACTTAACGAAATGTATCTTTACTTTCTTAGTTTCTCTTCTGAAACTAGGTATGTATTTCGATCAATCAATATGCTGAAGCCTTTATATTTTAATTACTTTCCACCTAGCAGATTGCACATTAACTATAAGAAAGTTTCGTACAGAGGTGGCTAAGTCCAACTTAGGGTTTTGCAACTTAAATTTTACGAAATTTCAAATTGCGGAATTTTATTCCAAGCACAATTATTCCAAGTATGTAATACAAAAAATTTCATCAAAATATGTTATCTAGTATTCAAATCTATAGTTCAATCTTTCAATAGTCTTTGAGAACTAATACTCGATCTTTCTGTTAATCGCAGTAAAAAAAAATGAAAACACTATAAATTGAAATACATATCATGAAACAAAATATTTATTTTTGATTTGAAACAAACAAACATAATGTATTTAGGTAGCAAAACAATAACATTTATATAACAGCGCAGAATTAATACACAAAATTGTTGTCGCCCTAATACAATGAAAACTTATTACCATAAAAAATAAAGCCTTATGTACTTGATCTTGAAGCTGAAATGCGGGCTGAAAAGTCTGTCACAAACTGCAGACCAAGAAGCCCTAACTGAATGTTATTGTGTTATGAAATAAATTCTGGTATATGTATGTATGTATTTCTCTTTTAAATTTGAAAAATTTTATATTTGTTTTTCTTGTTTTGTTTTTTTGCTGATCAAAGCTAGCTCAGTCAAAGGGAAATGAATCTTAATTGGGTTTTTAGGCCAACAGCAGCGCCATCAGGCAAGTAATTAAATTTTTTGAAATTTTGTATCATAATTCTAGGTGAGAGCAGGAAATAAATTTTTAGATTTACCCAAAGCAGAGTGGGTTGAAGTAAAATACAATACAAACAAAAATAATAATGCCTCACGGAAGACTTACCAGGTTGTTTTTTTTTTTTTACATTTTTGTTTTTCATTCACATACCATATGTTGTTTTTATACGAATATGTTCTTATGTTGATTTAAGTCGATTTATTTTCAAGTCCTACTTATATACGTAGGCTAAAATAAACAGATGTTTAAAAAAAGAGACGATATCAGCAAGTCTGTGTTAATGGGAAATTTTATTGTCAAACGAAAGCTGGTTGTCAATTTGTGAAGAAAATATTAAACAGTGTTTGGATTTCATTAAATGTTCTTCTTTTCAAAGAATGAATCCGGATCCGGTGTTAATTATTTCACCAACTGACGTTTTGTTTTTGTGTTGTTTTTTTTGTTCATACATTTTCTCATGGTTGTTTGACAGCTGTGTTGGATCGATGCCGGCTACACCTATTCGTCTATCAACCACCGTTTATTTCCATTTTGTCTTTATTCTTTTTTTCTGTTATAATTATTGACCTGCTACATAGCCTTGATCTAGGCAGCTGGAACGATCGTTACACATGAGACATCATAGGCGGAAGCGGAAGTTAGATAAAAGGTTAGGCAGAAATCGAGTTGTGTGTTTGAAAATAATGAAGTTGCTTAGTTACCTATAATATAATGGTTTCAAAGAAGATGGCAAAGTTGCTTTTAGTCGCGTATGACATTGGTTAATTGGAAGGTAGTTAGAAGGCGATGAGAAAAACCTGCTCAAGCGATCAATGAACCATCAAAACAACTGTCCACATTAAATAATTTTATTTCAAAAAAAAAAAAAAAAAACATAAAAACATAGGCTGAATTTTTAATCATGTTGTTAATGGTATTAATTAATAATTTAGCTCGTGTATTCCATAAGGTTAAGGAATCACAACAATCTTGCAAATATTGGACTTCAATTTGAAGAGATGAAATATTAAAAGATTATTTTTATATTAAGTACCTATGTATTTATGTACTAAACAAAATAGAAAGTCTAAGACTTGGATTTAAAAAATGCCAGTAGTAAAAACAGGAAAGTAATTCGAAAATGTTTATTTAATTTACTTCAATAAGTTTGCTAATCTTTCTACAAAAGATGAGACGTTATAATCCTCAAATTTCATTTCATTTATTTCGTATTAAAGTTATTATGTTTTACTTCAAGATATTGAAACTTATAATAAGTATCCAAATTAAAATTACAAATTGTTGTGTACTAATAAATGGAACATAATATTTAGTTACATAGTTCTATATAAAATAATAAGTATAATTGTGTTAGATAGAATGAATTAGATAGACTAAGAGCCCACAGCAAATTTTGGGTGTGATTGATAACAAAAAATAATTAGCATTTTTAGATAGGCCTTTTATAGTTATTTACAAATGTGAAAGTCTTGCATACTCTAGTGAGAGCAATAGTGCATCGAGTATGCAGTTCTTCCCAAGTCCAAATAATTGTGATAAAAATAGATATCGTTTCTTTTTGCCAAAATGTAGAGTTAGGCCCCTTGATTGAAAATATCGAGGTCCAAGACATTTTACAGACAGCCTTCTGCCTGCCAGACGCGATAAGAATAGGCTACTTCTTGCACTAAGAAGGCCACCTTCAAAACGTCTTGGACTTCGATATTTGCAATCAGGACACTCAGCTCTTCATTTTGAAGTTATGGCAAATTTTGTATCACAATTTTTTAGACTTTGGAAAGAACTGCATACTTGATTCACTATAATGCACTATTGCGCCCACTAGAGTATGCAAGACGTTCACGTTTATAAATATGTAACTATAAAAGGCCTATCTAATTGTGTTAATTATTTTTTGTTGTTAATCACACCCAAAAATTGCTGTGGGCTCTTGGTCTAAGGCTCGTATTCACCGAGCGCTCCTAAACGGCTCTTAACTTTACGAGGCTCTTTACTTGAAATTACTGTGGGGTATTCACCAATCACTCGCAAGTGTTTTTCGAAGTTCGAAAATAAGAGACACTCTCTCTTGTTCAGGCATAACCAAACTGTGAAATGTTGTGTAATGTTGGTCTGGACAGCAAATGGATACTCTTCTACTTGGCATTGCTCACATGGATTCGAGTCAAATGCGTGCGTGGCACACGCACAAGCGAACAAACTTTCGAAGAGAGCGCTCGTAAGTTAGGAGTGGTCGGGACTCGTCGGGACCACTCCTAACTTTTAAGAGCGCTCGTAGATCTTCACTAATATTGCTTGGTGAATAGGTTTATGAGCTTCTTAAGTTATGAGCGCTCGGTGAAAACCGGCCTAAGACTATTAAATAAAAATAAAATGTTCATTTTTTATTCTTAAGAAAAATGATTTTTTATTATTGTGACATGTGTTTGTGAAGATTCTCCCGAAATTCCCCCGATGAAACTGTTCTTTGTAATAGATGTGGAAGATTATTCCACAATCGAATCGCGTTTAAAAAATAAGATCGCTCCTCTACTGTATATGCAAATCGTGGTATCAATAGCTTAAGACCTCTAGGCGTGGGTAAAAAAGTTAAATATTGATACAAATACTCAGGACAATGTTATGAATTACGGAATGAAGTTTAAGATTTTTTTTTTTTTTTTATAATCTACTCACGCTCAAGGGAATATGATTACCCTTTAAATGTTTCAACACAGCGTGGGCGTGAAGTTACGGAAGAGAAAGAAGGATAGGAAAAATGTGTGGCACGATGTTCTGAGACTAAAGGTGGTTGTCTCAGATTTTTTATCTGCAGGGATGGCGGCTGAATTGCCGTGTCTTATTTCTATGTCCCTTATAATTCACATTATTTTATTCGTTTTTCATCCTTGTTGGGCATACTAGTTTAACTCAATCACATGTTGTTAGTGTTATGCCTAAACAACATGTAATGAGCAACCCATTGATGATAATTTATAGAAGACGACGGCAGAGATCGAACCGGTGATATTGAGGTTAACAGGCGAGCACACAACCATCACGCCACGGCCGCCCCTTGAATTGATCTGAATTCGAAATAATCATCCAAGCTCATTCCTAATAGTGACATTTTATGCCTAGAAATACTCATAAGCCGTGGTATATTATAAATGTACCTTAAGCAGTCATTAAATGCGAGAATAATTTTGCATGTACAATCAGAATCTATAGATTAATAATAAAACCTAAAGATTTAACACTTTGTACATAGGGTAGAGTTATACCAGTACCAGTGAGATCAAGAGTAGGACAGTCCAGTAAAGATATTTCACTTCTTGAGAGCACCATACCAACAGATTTAAGTAGATTTAGACGTATTTTGTGCATATCAGACCAATTCTGAATATGTAATAGGTCTTCATTAACTCTAGCTACACAGTCTTCGATCAACCCAGGCCTTCTGGATAAATAAATGGTTACATCATCTGCGAAAATATGAACATTACTATTAATAACTATATCAGGCAGATCATTACAAAACGCAGAAAAGAAGTGGTCCCAAAACCGACCCTTGTGGAACATCTGAGTTAACAAGGAACGGACTGGAAATTCCTTTCTCAGTTTCTAAATCAAATCGAATAAACTTTATATAACAAAGTCTTCGTTCACTTTTATACAATCCATTACCTTTTAAAAACCAGGTCAGGCCTTAGGATTTTGACGTTTTTTTATAGTATTTTGGTGGATTATTTTCGTAAACCTTGTTAATGGTACGAAGAATTGCATTCCATTTTTGTACAAAAGTTAATGATACGAAATTTAACTTTTAGTAATTTTATGATTTTTTACTCTTTCCCAAATTAATGCCACCGTACTTATGACTTACTTTTGTGTTCTTACATTGCTTTAGTATATGTACATAGCTTTAACCACAAGAACAAGTTCTGGCGAACCAATCGTTAAAATTTGACCTTTCATTGTGAACGTACCCTTTAGCTAATGAACAAACTGTAAGTGTCAAAACACTCGGTAAGAACAATATTTTCATCATGGCGAAGTTCACGAACAAAGAAGTTTAAGAAATTTGAAATAATTATTATTAAATTTCCGAGTCGGAGACGGCAAGAGCTTTAACTATAATTTTAGGTCGATATTCTCGTCTCAGTATATAACAAATTTATAGTCTTGTGAACAAATTTGATATCAAATTTTCGATTAAGGATGTTCCCGTAAGACAAAACGGGTTCGTTGGAGGCCGAGAATTTTGCTGTCGTTCAAGGGTATATTACAAACTAACCAGAAAGTCGATTCCACGGCGTTCCCAGGAATTCGGCATCGCTAGTACAATGGCTATGCCCAATTTTGGGACAGGATCTTGGTATGCACCGTTATGAGATGAAGTTTACTCAAGAACTTAAGCCACTGGATCATATGAAGTGACGTAAGATAATCGGATAGGGCTATAGATATTTCATCGCAAAACTATCTTCAGTGATGAAGCACATTTTTGGTTAAACGGTTTCGTCAATAAAGAGAATATGCATTATTAGCCAAGTTAAAATCCTCGTATTTCACAAAAAATAAATGTATGGTGTGCTTTAAGAAATACCACTTCACAAAAAATATTTGTATGGTGTGGTTTTCATGGTGTCACTGGGTTTTTTCGTTGATGAAAATGACCGTCATGTAACACTTAATGGAGATCGCTACAGAGGCATGTTGCATCGTTATTCCTTTAGTCAATTCCAAGGACCAGATATTAATGACATGTGGTGTCAAGAAGACAATGCCACAAGCCACACAGCGCGTTTAACATTCGACTTATTGAAAACTCAAATTGATAAATGTGCAGCCTGTCGATTGGCTGCCTAGATCGTATGTCTTAGCACCTCCAGACTTGTTTTTTCATGGAACTACGTAAAATCATTAGTTTTTGTCAATAAGCCGGTGACGTTGGAGGAGCTCAATGTCAATATTGAACAAGAGACATCCGCCGTTTCTGTCGTGTGGTCAAATCATCCAAAATTGGCTTCAATAAATCGAACGCAGCAAACGTGCCCGTGGTAAACATATTAACGACGTCGAATTCCTTATATAAATGTTTTGAGTGTACATTAAAACAATAATCAAAGAGCACAGTAGTGCCCAGCCAAGTTCAAGGCATTAAAACCTTTAACAGGAATAAAACTCAAGCAATTTTCGACAAAGGCGCCTCAGCAAATTTCAACACTTTAGTATTAGTTGTTTCTGAGATATAGTACTTTAAAATTCACTAACACTGTAACCGATTTATCATCAAAGTTATGAAGACCTTGTCGAAACGGTTGAACCTTGTTTTTCGCACAACGGTAGGTCTTGAAGTGCATACAAAGAGAACAAATTGTAGATTTTCAATTCAGGAGACGTGGCATCCACCACTTGGTCAAAAATTCTTATTAATTACTCGTGTATGGAGCACTTCTGATTGTTGTAGAACGACGAAAATTGGTATAGGGGTGAGACTCGAAGTACAGACAAGGAATACAAAATTGAAGATTTGGGATTTTACTTTGGAGCACTGCCGACTGTAGTTGAATGATGAAATTTTGTAGAGTGGTAGGACTTCTACGTTGTTCATCTTTCGAAATGTTCACCTGACAAAATAAAATCCTTGCAAAAAGATTTCAAATTTTTGATAGTGGATTTGATTCAAATAAATAAATCGATTCTATTTTGCCTAATTTGATCGTATAAAACAATTCGTGAATGTATACGAATTGCCATCAAAATAAAATAAGAGTATAATAAATTCATCAACAGCTTCTTCGCAAACATAATCAACATCATCAACTTGATTCTAAATAAGTTTCACCTGTCTATCTTTTAAATCCTAAAGTGAATACTAACATGTTATACAGTGATAAAAGTAAATCAATCGATTCTAAATGATTTTAATCAATCGATTCGATACCGCCATGTACCAATCTCCTTGAAATTTCTCACCAAAATTCAAACAAATTCCAAAGTAAATTTATAGAAAAACCAGTTAAAGTCGATCAAGATCAAAGTATACGAGTATAACCATACTCAACTTATTAGAATCCAATAAAAGAATTCAAGATCAAATAATATAACACCATTCCACACGGCACGACAAACTTACTTTGAGTGTATTCACCTCCTCTTGCTAATATTGATCGACTTAAAAGGAGTGTTAATTTTACACAATTTAAAAGGTAATCTTGTCATCTGGTTAGCATAGTATCGATAACTTAGCAACTAATTCACTTAAAACATAAAAGTCAGGTGGATCTAGTAACTTTATATGTTTAATTTATTCATAGAAAGTGATGTTGAATTTAAACAGGTAAAAAGAACTGTCAATTGGACGTTGGAAACGTTAGCGTTAAGCTTCCGGCAAAGTTGATATTCGTTCTCCAATTTTTAGTTTTATAAATTATTCATATAAATTGATAAAATTTCTGAATAGATTAAGCAAAACATAGCTTCAGTTTATTATTTAAAAGAATAAAACTAATGAATATTTATTTTCAATGGCTATACAAAGTATATCTACGGGTAGCTATATTTAAAGCTGTAAATTTGACAAAGAAGAGAAATCATTTGTCATTATGATGATGCCATTTTGATATTCAAAGAACTTATAACGGTTTTAGTTTAATAAAAGTGTAAAGCATTGTTATAGGTTTGAGGGAAAAAGGTTAATCACCTGGTAGAGCAAGAGAATAGTGTACTTTTAGTGGGCTGTATGTGTTCATTAGAGTTTATTTTTATCTTAAGACTTCAGGTGAGGGTCGGACATTATAATAAGCTAAAATTAAAAGTAAAAGTATTAAGAAATCGGTCTTTAAATATCAACTTAAACGTTCCTCTTAACAAGTATCAATGATAATCCCTGTTTAGATTGTCAGAAATCAGCAATCTTTACCAGAAATTCATTGTCATGGTTTAGCCAAAAGACAAAGTTCTACGAGTATGTAAAGCCAATCTATAGCTCAACAACTTTTGACTTTAATGTTCAATCACTACGTAACTTTTTCTTCAATACTTTTGTACCAATCATAAATATAACCTAGCTTGACACTTGAAATTTCAAAGTTATGCCTAATCGTAGCTTAAAAATTTACTTAAGCATAGGGTTACCACATAAAATAAATGGAAAAAGGGTGATTTTTTTAGTACTTAATTATAGCCTTTTTAGGCCTAATAAAGCTAATTTTAGTTATTTTTCAATTAATTATTATTAAAGATTTTTTTTGTTGATTAGTTTCAAATCTCTGCAGTCACAGTAGGTTTAAGATAATATGAACAATATGCAAATAAATAACACAAAAATTAATTCGAAGTGACAAACAAAAATGTAGAATGAAGTGGCACTACTGGAATGACGTAAATGTATGTATCCAATTCTGAATAAATATTGATGTCATTATAATAGGATTTATCTTGCAATCCATAAATGTGCAAAAAGAAGTTAATATTAGAAGATTAATTTATAAAAAATGCTAACTTTTCTTGAAAAAAGACAGTTAGATGTGGATCCCGCTTTGAATTTTGAAAAATTTGCTCTCTAGTCGCATTTATATTTTTATTTAAAATATTTTTGAAATTCCAAAGACCTGTTTATAGTGAGAGGATATACTCGTGGTCCAGTCGTGTATTTTATTTGTTATCAAAATATACACCATAACTAAAATAGTATAACGGATTTTTTATTAAAACCATTAGAGACGTTTTCGAGTAAAATATCAATTATATGGCAAGTACTATTATTTTTGGAGCTTTAAAAAAGAAATACTTCAATTTCTTCTCGAAGGAATAACCTAAGACTTCAAAGTACCTACTAAGCTTGAAGAAAAACGATTCAGCGATTCAGATGTTTGTCTACGACAGACACACTGACGGAATTGCGTGACCCATTATTTTCATATTATCTATCATCTCAATGCCAAGGTTTATCAAAATCTTGAGTTCAATTTTTTTTTTTTATGCAAAACTCGTACATATGAAGCTACATCATCAAATAGGTAGACCCGTAAATCCGCTCTTCTGTGGTCTGATGTAGAAATTCCAATATTTATTTATTGGGTAATAAAATAAAATGTACGATTGATTCGCACGAGCTTGTTCTTAAGTTAAAGACCCTTAAAATTTAAAAATCGATTTTATTAGAGAAAAAATATCCAGAAGCACAAAATTAGCTTTTAAAAGGTCAAAACAATTTTTGTAGTATGTAGTTGAATCTAAAAACAAGATTATCAATTTTAAATTGTTAAAATATGTTTTTATACAAAACTTTTAAGAAATAAAATGCACGACTGGGTCGCACGAACTTGCTCTTATGTAATAGACTAGGAATTTTAAAAACGGATGTTACTCGTATTAAAGAAAACTGTTCATAAGGACAAAATGAATTTTTTAAACTCTTTTAGTAATAAGAGATAAAAACAGAATGCTATGCAAATATAAATTTATACAAGAACAAAAATTATAAGTCGTTGTAGCGGTTCCTAAAAGAAATAAGCTTTTATGTACAAAACTTTTAAAACATTTTTAAGAAAAAATTTTGGT
Organism: Chrysotoxum bicinctum; assembly: GCA_911387755.1. NCBI lineage: Eukaryota > Metazoa > Arthropoda > Insecta > Diptera > Syrphidae > Chrysotoxum > Chrysotoxum bicinctum. Next base: position 44,472,385 of record OU426989.1, read on the forward strand.
ACGCCAATCTTAAGTTTTTATTATTGTACGAATAAGAGTCTAATTTCCAAAAAAAAATACTAAGTCGTTCTTGTGATATCGAATTTAAAAAAAAACAAATGACTTTTTTTTCTAAAAATTGAAAAAAAATATTTTTTTTAAGTTTTGAAATGCAATGTTTTTTAAACTTTTTAAGAGCTTCTTAATTTCATTAAAATCCGTTATGCTGATAATGAGAAATTCAAAATTCGAAAAAATCGTTCTATGGTAGGTACAGTCAGTTATATCTAGATTTCAAATTTTTTCGTATTAAATTATAGAAATTATTCAAAAGAAAAAAAATTTTAGCAAAATTCTCGGAACCGTTTTCGAAAAAAATACGATTTTCGAAAACCATTTTTTTAAATTTGTATGGAAGGTACCGTTAGTTTTAGATAAAACAAAAGTTTTTTTCTCAAATCTTGTAGATTATGTTAAAAACCTTTTAATTATCAAGTTTGAAAAAAATCGATCTGGGGGTTTTGGCAATATTGGGTTTCCAAAAAAAAAATTTGAATTTTTTTTTTAAATCCAAAAAATAAAAAAATGTAAATTTGAATACGTAATAATATTTAAACTGTGGAGGAGCTTTACCATAAAAAAAATGATCAAATCGCTTTTACCGTTTTCGAGAAAATCAAAAACAAAAAAAAATAGACCCTGGGGGGCTACCAAAAATAACAATTTCTTGGAAAATTTTTTTTAACCATTACCTAGTTTTAACTAAAAGAAATTTTTCAATTTTTTTTTTTAATTCTGTGGGACAGTTTTTGAAAAAAAAAAATATTTATAAAATTTCGAAAAAAAATCTATGGCAGGTACCGGTCTTAAAAAAAAGGAAAAAAAAACGTGTGGGCGGAAAAAATTAAAGCCCATATCTACCAGGTTTGAAGAAAATCGGCCATGCCGTTTAGGCTGTAGTCGAACCGACAGACAGACAGACAGACAGAATTGCGAGACCCACTTTTTTGGTCTTCGCTATCATCGTAATGTCAACTTTGATCAAAATCTCGATTTCGATTTTTTTTACGAATGCATAACTTACTTTATAGTACCTTTAAGTCGCAAGTAAAAATTCTGGTACGTCAATATTAATATTTTGTATTATTTTGCAAATAAAAATTAAATTAAAAAAACAACATTAATTACCCGGTTTTGAGATGTTGAATTAAGAGAAAAATTTAATAAAAATAAAAAAAAAAATCTGAAAACTAGAACACAATTACTATTCAAACTTCTTAGTAACTTCAGAATACAAAAAAAGATTGATCAAACATTTTTTACCGTTTTTCAGAAAATCGGAAACAAAAAAGGTGGTTCTATGTGATGTACAATTAATAACCATATTTTTGAATTTTTTTTCCAAACATTATCTAGGCTTTTGTTTAAATGATATTGTTAGAATTTTTTTAAATCTGTGCAACAGTTTTTGAGAAAATAAATATTTTCCAAAATTTTGAATAAAAAATTATGTCTGATCTTCCAACTTTTTTCTTGTTAGATTGTAGTTTACATTGGATTTTTTTAACAAAAATCGATCTAAGATAAATAAACTTAACAAAAAATACGGGTTGACAAATTCATCAACTGACGAATCCAAGCAGAGTTTCTTTCGAGCACATAGCGTTCTGATGGTGAAGTTTAAAAAACTCAATAATTGTTATTATAAAAATAAATTTATAGGGGGCATGAAAAATTCTCAATTAAGTTTAAACAGTTAGCTTTTAAAAATTCCTCTTTCTTGCTTTTTCAATGACATTGTCATATTTTATCGAGCAGGATTTCTTTTAATAGACAAACTGGCTAGTGACAATTATCATGGCTATTCTAGACTTAATTTTTCACTTAAAAAATTAAGTCTAAAACCTAGCACTTAAGTACTTTCATTGCTCTTTTGGCCGGGTACTACGACTCTACTGGAACCACAAGTTATCACGGAGAGAGAAGATGTTGTGCACTTACTTTATTGGTAGTTGTCCTGCTCTTAAGGAAACCCGTAGATTTTATCCAGGCAATCATGTTAAATCTGAATTTGAGGTCAAAACACTTTTAAATTGTGAATAACATGTAAAGCCATTTCTAAACTATTACAAAAAAGCAATAACTTACAGAAATAAAAGTATGAACATTTTTAATTTCAAAACAATTATTATTATTCATCTTGTAAATGATGTTATTACATTACAAACTTATCATTATTAGTTTTACTTATTATGTTTATTATTAATTTAATGTCAATTAGCAGGTGGCAAAAGCTGGCTGCCTCGGCTGGCTTTGCAGTAGCGCATTTTGTCACTCCAGTTTCCAAGACCTTGTTGATGGTTTTGGGCTGTAGCTCACGGATTGCCTGAATGATATTGGCCTTAAGTGCCTGAATTGTTTCCGAATAATTGGAAAAACATCGGTCCTTCACGGTTCCCCACAAAAAAGTTCAAAGGGGTTAAATTACAGCAAAAGATCGATTGTCACATGGGCTGTGTGGTATGGCGCGCCATTCTGCATGAACCAGATGTCGTCCAAATCCATGTCTTCAATTTCAGTAAAAAAAAAAAGTCAGGTAACATGGCTCTGTAACGCGCACCATTGACCAAAACCCCAATTTCGAAGAAAAATCGTCCACCACTCCACAATACACCAAACTCTTTGGGGATGCATTGGCTTGTAGACAATAACGTGCGGGTTTTCCGAGTGCCAGACACGGAAATTTTGTTTGTTAATGTAGCCCCTGAGATGAAAATGGGTCTCGTCAGAAAAGATAATTTTTCGCCAAAAATCGTTGTCAAATACGAGCTGCTTTAAGGCCCAAACTTTGGAAATAAGTTTTCAATATTTCCCAACGCTGAGATTATAACTTGTAGCCAAGATTTCGAGCGGCAAAAAGCTGTCAGTTTCAAAATAACCTATGATTTAAAAAGAAACCACTAGATGACCTACCCTTTACTTTATGTATATCTTCAATGCTTAGTTTTAGTCTTGAACCGCAAGAGCAAGTCTACGCCTATTCAATCCAGTTATATTATAATATTGAATTCACGTTAGGCGCCTTGCTCACTCAGATGTTCATATGACATAATTTCAATTTGTAGGCTATTGCATTTTATGGGTATCAATTACTCGTAGTTCTATAAAAATAGGAAGAAAAATAAAACTTCTCAAAAGTATTAATAATTACTCGTATATCAATATGCATCTTTATAGTACATATATCACCTACCCTACATGCATAAACACATAAGCTAAAATTGGAAAATTATCTATTAATAATTGAGTCTTTGATTCTGGTGATAAATATCGCTTCTCAAGAAAACTCTGTCACTTATCAATTCAGCTTTAGTACATCAGAATTTCAATAACAATCAGAAAATGATACAGTGAAAGCTCTACTTGCGGACAGCTCCAATAAGCGGACAGTTCCCTTAAACGGACACATTTTCGGGAACGAACTTATTTTTCGAAAATCTCATACAAATAGCTTTCCTATAAACGGACACTCTCATAAACGGACGCGGACACGTTTTCTTGCCCATTTTAGATAGAAAACCTCCCATACGCGGACACATAATTTTATTTAGGGATTATTTTTTCTCAAAAATGTACGTCCGAAGTTGGAAAAGAACAGCAGATCTGTTCTAAGTACATTTTATGTTTAATACGTAAGTAAATCTATAGAAAATCTCCGATAACCGGACGCGAAGCTCTAATAACTGGACAGTGCGATGTTATGTTGAAACGTTATTAGGTGATTTCCCGAGTTAGTTATTGGGGGTAGTTGGCGTAATTTTGAGAGGGTATGGTTCCGTTTTTTCATCGCGTTTCGTTTTTACACATGTCATTTCCTTTCCTTCAGCTACTCATTCATCACACTCAAAAGTTTTTTGTATACCCTTAATATGTCAGAGACACAGTGTGAGCAATAGGAAAAAAGGGAGGGGTCAGAAAGGAGGTGTTGGTGTACATTGGTTTTAAATTTTTGAACATTGCAATGACTGGGAAAGACAGAGCGTGGTAAGGAATTCCACATTAGCGTAGTACGGCTGAAGAACGAATCTCTGTACTTCACAGTACGTCCGAAGTTGGGATCAAGGGTTAACTGATGGGCATTCCTAGAAGTGCGAATATTACGGTTGAATTGTTTAAGGGGAGAAATGCAGCTGGCTATTTCACTAGAGCATAGTACGTTAAAATAACGGTAAAAAAAGGTGAGGCAAGAAAAGTTGTAAATTGCCAATGCATTGGGCAACAAAAACTTATTGGTTCGCGCTTTGGCAAAAAGGTTTGTTCTTTTTCAGCCACGACATGAAATATTTTATCTATGCAAAGTTTTTTAGATTTAATATTGGAAAAACACAAGCTGCAGAGATTTCAAGAAATAAAGAAGATGTTCGTGGAAAATGGCAAGGTAGATCGTAGATCTAATATTAATCAGAATTAATATGAAGTTAAAAAAAAAAGTTTTTTTTTATTGCTTTCCCTTAACCGGACAGTTCTCATAACCGGACAAAAATTGGGGGACCATGAGTGTCCGCTTATTAGAGCTTTCACTGTAGTTCTCTAATGCAATTAAGAGTTTCTATAGTTTTATATGCATCCTGTACATACAAAAACTATAAATAAGTTTGAAAGGGGGTTTGTATGATGCGAGAGTATTTCATCGGAAAAGTTGGAAAGTTTTGAATGAATAATTACGAGTTATGTTTATTAAAAATCGATTCTGCTATACTAAGGAATAATAGCTGTTAAAATTTATACCTGTTTAGTTTTATAAGAATTTTTTTACCTTGTGGTTTTTTTTTCTTGGGTTTTTTTTATTATTTTCATTTTCCTTAAATGATGAAATGACACACTGGGTTAATTTTGAGCCAGACTAACTCTAGAGTTACTTTTTCTTCAATCACTCACAGACTCAACAACTCTGCCGGAAAATTGTATACATACGAACTAATTTGTTGCAGCAGATTTTTGTTCTACTCTATACAAACAGCTTCCAACTAAATATATATTATTCCACTCAAAACAGGTAGGATTAGTTTGTCTGTTTCATTCCGAGAATTTTTAAATCACAATGCGTTGACTCATTTATTTACTCCACAGATCAATACAATTTCGGTTGTCGAAACAAGATTAAACATTTCCTAAGGATTTATCCATGAGTAATAAATATATTTAAAAAAAACCTCAATTGGTGTTATTGGTGCTGCAGCATAGGGCCAAATTTTGGTGTCACTTTAAGAAAGCGACATAATATGTCGCTTTTGAAAGGTTTCATATTGCCAAATAAGTTGAAATATAAAATCAAATATAAACTTGCGTCTTAACATATAAAAGAAACCGATCGAAGTGCCACAAGCCAAATAGACTTAATGAAGCCTTGCAAAAGTGACATAAGGCCAACTCTTTAAATTTGTAAAATGACATTTATTTATTCTTAGTGAAGTATGTCAATGGAATCGATAAATGTTATATTTTCGTACAACAAAATAAAAGTGCATATAAGGTTTTGTTAAACTATTTTAAATGTTAAAATAAGATAACTCAGTCAAATATCAAAAATCTCATTTTTCTCAACTATCGTGAATTCAATTGCACTATTTAAATAAAAGAAAACAATTATTGACAGTATCACAAAATCGTTACTAATGTTGCCAGTATGAAAATAAAACACGAACCTCGAAATACTTTAAAATATAACTCCATAATTTTCCTTCCGATCCAAATAGGCAATGCATGGTTAAAAAAATTATGTTTTTTCACTTTCACCAGATAGAAAATAGTAGAGTTTAACAGTATTTCATTATGTGTCCAAAAAGAAAAAACTTTTGTTTGAATATTTTTCAGTTTCAATGTAGTTTCAATTTCAAGCAGACGTCGGTAAAATTTTAACGTCACACGGAGTTTTCAATAGATATTTGCGAACTTCGACAGGCATCGTTACCAATTTGTTGAAGATACATCTGTCAAATCGGCTGTCAGTAATAAACAACATTTGCAAGCAACATTTCGCGCGCTTCGCCCATTTATCGGTCGCCATAATCGTTCAGCGACTAAGCACATTTTTTTATGAATTGGTTCGTTAACAAGCAAAGTTATCGCTCACAACCCCCACGTAATCGACGAAATTGCAATGCGTCCAGAGAAAGTCACTATTTGGTGTGGATTTTGGGCTGGCGGCATCATCGTTTCATACTTCGACTGCTATCGATGGATGATAACCAATTTGGTCAGAATTGTTGATATGAATACCAACGACATTGCGCTAAGTGCCACCCAGCAAAGCGTTGCAATCATTTAAAAGACGTTATATTACGATCTTATAAATAAATAAAAAACTTTAATAATATCTCAGTCACAATTTTTTCATTTAATTTTTTTAAAGATAAGAAGTCCTTTACAAAAACTCCTTTTGTTCAAATGACGGTGTTCACATTGGACTTACTCAACCGATTTATTTGGAATGAATGAATGAATGTTTTATTGAGTCTTTAGGTATCATTTACAAAGTCGTTTCATCTTATTCTAACTTTAACATAGGTACAAAAGTGGCTGTAGCGTATGGCCTTCTTTAACAATTACTTTATTTAAGGTTAAGCCTCGTGGCATGTCAATTTTTATATAATAATATAGTTTTGTTCTGCTCGTGCTCAAGAGCGTTATACGTTTGCGTGAAACGGAAGTTTCGTTGACTATATACATATTTACAGATTTAATATACTAATACTAACTTAAAAACTAAAAACTAAAAACTAAAAGCACTAGGCGCAATAGGTATATCTTTTCTGTTTTTGTATAAAATGTTAATATTTCTTGTCTTTTTGAGAATGAGAGCGAGAATGCTCTTTATGTTTGAACATACAATTAGTTCACTGGAGGAGTGAAAGTGAGAAAGGTAGTCAGTTATGAGCGATGGCTCTATACTGCTTACTTATATACATTTTGAGTAAGTGAGAAAGATATACGATTACACTAATATCACATGACAGAGATAATAAGTTGAGAGCGATGGCTCTATACTTATACATATATAATATAAATATACGATTATTGGAAGTTGTTTTAGCACTGAAATTAATTCCGTTACTTGTTGCGTTTGGTGGTAATTTTGTAAGCCCCAGTTGTTGGCTATCGCCGTGAGATCCTCAGTTCCAGACCCAAGTGAGATTTAGTTGTTGTTCGGCGGACTGTTGCCCGCAGAATTGCAGTTGCGGATTTTTTTTTTTTTTTTTTTTTTTTTTAATGTGCAGGTTCGCTTCCTGCTAGGAGTTAGCCATATGTCGGCGTCATCGATTGTTGTTCGGCGGACTGTTGCCCGCAGAACTGCAGTTGCGGATTTTTAATTATGTGCAGGTTCGCTTCCTGCTGGGAATTAGCCACATGGCGTCATCGATTGTTGTTCGGCGGACTGTTGCCCGCAGAACTGCAGTTGCGGATTTTTATTAATGTGCAGGTTCGCTTCCTGCTGGTAGTGAGCCATGAATCGGCATCGTCGATTTTTGTGTAGTGTTTTACACTGTTGTTTAATCCACTTGTTAGGTTAATGCCTCATTTTGAGGTTCTACTTTTTCTTATCTCGCTGGGGAGAACTAATGGGCACTTTGTGTTAAAAAAGTGATCCAGTTTTTTCGTTGTAATCACAGCACCATCCGGCGTTGAGTTTAATTTAGGATGTTTAGGAAGTTCGCTTTGAGTAAGAGCGAATAAAATTTAGTCAAAAAAAAGACATTAAAAACGGAAAAAAATTAATTTAAACCGTAACACGTTTTTACAAGAATTATGTTAATTTTATTTTTTGGAGAGTGCAGACGCAGAAACACGTCTGCACTCTCGGACACTCCAATGCCAACCCCCCGATTTATTTGGACGTAAGACCACTTTGACGTCTTGTAGTTGTCATAATTGTTTTCCATTTGCTTTGCCACTACAAATATACAGTGAATTACAAAAGTAAGTAAGCACCTCTTAGTTTAGAGATCATTTCCTTCAAACAATCGATAGTAATGTTAAAAACAAAACTTAATATTTTTGTCTATAATTGATATGTATTCCAAACTAAAAAGTAAAATTTCAAATAAAATAACTGTGTTCTGAAATTCTGCTTGTTTAGATGGACTTTTGTTAACAATTTTACCATACTCGCACTCCTATTTATTTTCCAAATACTATTCCATTATAATTTTTTTAAATGAGTGCATACTTACTTTTGTGATACACTGTACCTTCGCGTGTCATATTATGTCACCAAGACAAATGTCAAAAAAAATCCATTAATTTTCAATGGTCGCGTTCGGGTACGTATCCAAAGGTATCCGGATTTGTTGGTGTTGTTGTAATCCCATAGGAAAAAACAACTGATTAACGAAACAGCTGATGTCAAGTAGAAATCTAAAGCTATCCAAAAATGTTTGGTATACTTAACTATCCAAGGGGAATTTTGAAGAACAGCTGACATTTCAGCTGATCTATTTTCTTTTGTGTCGAGTACAGGGTTGGCCGAACTGTAACTTTTTAACATTTGTTACGTCTAGTACTAATTTACTAATTGAGAAAAGTAAAGTATGTTGCATTAAAGATCTTGAATTTATTAAATAGTAAGCTTTTTTACTATCTCTTAAGATTAACGTGATATTTAAGGATTTAATTAAGAAAAGAAACGACTCGACTCTTTCGTATACTTCTTCAAATTCATCTTTTATTCAATAATTATGTTCAGTAGTTAATTTAATTCAGTTTAGCCAACATAAATATCATAATGAAACTCATGTTGAATCACCACCGCCACCTGTGAGCCAATTAGTGCAAAAAGAGTTCAGGGAATTCAATCAAATCGTGTGAACAGATCTCATTCGGATCGTACTCCAAAGCTTTTATTCTTTGAACTTCAGATTGTTTCTTGATATAGGAGGTATTAAACTCAAACAGCCGTATCTATAAGATTTTCTTAAACTGCATCTTAGAGGTTATTTAGTTAAGCATACTTAAATATTTAATTTGGCTTTAAATGACGAAACTTCAATTCGTATCTATAATCGATTTTTCATTGGTACTTAACTAAACAATGGTTGTGTCACGTAACGTAAAAGAATGTGAAAATCTAGTACAGAAAAAAAATAAATGCTGCTTCATTTTATACAACACAGCTGTTTTGTGACACCTTCTTTCAGTAAATAATTGGAAGATACATTTTTTTATTTGTGAAATCAAAAAAAAAAAAATGGCTAGCGAACACACACCCAAACCCGCCGCCACAAATAAAAGAAAAAGATCTGAAAATTGGGATGCCTCCTACAAGGAAACTTTTTTATTTTAAAATTTGCAATAATACACTACAAAACAGAATTATTTTATGCACAGATTGGGCGTTTTCCTAAATGCAGTGTTGCAGCGCATCATGAATTTTGATGCTTTTTTTTATTCACTTGCTTCAATAAAATAACGTTATTAAATACGAATTCTAAATTTTAGAGTTTTTTTTTGTAATGAATTGTAAAAGTAAATTTCAGAGTGAAGAAAAACGTTGCAAGGGCATCAAAATCCACGATGCGCTGCAACACTGCATTTAGGAAAACGCCTATTCTCTTCCAACAACGAGGAACAAAATGTCGATACAAACACTTCAAAGGCTAAGAGGGAAGCGTGGACGAAATTTCTTTGCGCGTACACATACTTTAATCAATACAAATTTTATGTTTCTTAAATCGTTGTACTTTATAGTTCTAATATAATATCACAACAAACAATACCTACAAACTCACAATTTGAAACTTCAAAGATGACAATCGAGATGTCAAAATACATTTTAAAATGCCTTTAAGTGACCCTTAAACGTGGTTGATGGCGTTTAAGTTAAGAGGCCTTTAAGTAACGTTACTTAAATGTGAAAATTGATTATAGATACCGATTTCATACTTAAGAGCTGCTTAGAGGTATTTTAAAGTTAAGTAACCTTTAAGATTTGTTTATAGATTCGCCTGAAATTCTTTTAGGGTTTTCATAGAAATATGAAATGATCTTAACTCTTAGATATGACTACTTATGGGATTATATGGACATATTATTTAGAACTGAGTTTTCAGAAAAGGATTCTTTTAAGACTATAAGCTTATATAATCTTATTGCAAGAAGAGAAAATAGTTTAGCTAAAAGATTTAAGTAGTTATAAGCTGCAAAAGTGTTTAAAATAAAAATGTTATGATACCCAGTTCAGTTTCATAACAAGATATTAATACTTAGGTATAACAATGGGATATAAGAGAGTTGTATGGAAGTTTTTTTTGTCAGATTTCAAGAGTTTAGCTCTGGATAGTATGTTAGTTGGACTTATTCATAAACAAAATAAACAGTTTCAAGTTTAAATTTAATTACCAGTTCTTGGTTTTCATTATTTTTAAAAAGTTTTTTGGTAATATTTATATGTACGTACCTTGAAACGACAGCGTCTGCTCACCAAACGCGAACAAGCACTAAAAGAATTCGTAGCTTAACTCTGTCGGCTTAAAGCTCACCGCTAATTAAAATAACAAAAAAAAACCTTGTTGGCGTCAGATAATTTGTGGTTAAAAAATCTGCCCTTTTCAATTTACCTTTCCTCATTGCAGGATTAAATTATCAAAAAATTGAACTAAGAACTTAATAGAGACATTGTAAGTTGTATATATTTATAAGGGCTATACCATATTATATTTAAAAAAAAATTCATAGGATTTGTAATCCAGTATATGTATAATATTATTTGTTTGCTTTGCGGATTAGCAAATGGTCTCTTGCTGCAACTAACTCGTCGCAACATACCTTGGACAATAAATTCAGCATTAAAAAATATCTTTAAATCATGTGTTCATAATCCAAATCCTTTAATTATGCCAAAGAAAATTGTTTGTCTCCAAAACTAAACTTCCCATCTATCATGTATAATTCCTACAATTTCTCATCCTTATGGTAAATGAAACATTTTCAGTTTTTGTACAAACCTTCATAAGATCATAAATGTGCAAAATTGTTTGGTTTCCATTATTCTATTTTTTTATGAATTAACTACGTATGTAGCAGACGTAACAAATTGTAGTAAATTAGGCATGTAGTTGATTCGGCCAACCCTGGTCGATTCACTTCGTTTTTTTGACTTTGACAGTAAATGTTACCTATCCGGTTTTGGTCGTTCGCCAACGTATCGGATACTAAAGTATCTTAGATACCCTATCGGACTACGAGGTGAACGCGACCAATTTGTTTTAAAAACCCTGCCTCACTTTCTCGTCTCTTTCTTACCATGAAGTGCGAATGAGAAAAAACACTGATACGTCAAAATAAGTCGGCGGAGTGAGTCCAATGCGAACACCGTCAATATGGTAAATTTATGCCGCGTTTACACGGCTAAGAAGTTGTCATTACTTCTTTCATTTTCTTACCATTTATGAATTCATCGTGTGAATCTCTATTTATACAGTTAATAAAATGTCATTATTTTTGCTATTTTGAAACTATTTTCCGTCATTAAAAAGGATTATTGTCACTGATGGCTTAAATATGGCAGAAACTGTCAATCGTGCAGATCCATTATACTCGTAAATGATGTAAGATCTATTATCATTTTCGTCATATGAATATTGACAGGTGATACTTAAGGACAATTCACAATTTTTCAGTATCTATCATAATTGAATGCTAATCGTTCTATCAACTGAGTAAATGGTAAAAGAATACATTCATTGAACTCAAGATTTTATTCTTTTTACGTTTATTTAAATTCTTTGGCTTTTCTGTTTTATTTAAATGTCTTTTACTATTTTGGGTGTTTTGGCTTTTTAAACTCTAGGATTCTCTGTTTTCCCAGAAATAAACAAAAAGAAACAATTCCAATATTTATAGATAAAAAAAATCAAAAAATAAATATCCGGGATATTCCGATGAATAAAGAAAAACAAAATCATTATGCCAGATAATAATGCATATATTTTAAATTATTATAATGAATTTAATAAATTCCAATTAAATACATACACCACTTCCTCAAACTCAATTTAACAAAGTAGCATAATTGTCGTTAAATTTACACGAAGTGTTTCTTTTTGAAACGATTTTTGGATTTTTGTTTTATGGGTTTGTTCCCATCGAGTTTATTTCAAGGTGCTCTACAATTTACATTTGTAGATTCAACGTTATCATCCGTTGTGAAAAGTTAAGAATTCTGTTTGTTTCAAATCAAGGTCTGGGTAAATCAAGTTCCCTTCAAGGGTTAAAGATTCCAAATCATATCACATGTTTCAAAACTAAGATTTCATCACATTCGTGACGTAAGAATATATAGTATCAACAAGGAAAGATGAAAACTATGACGTAATTTTATAATTTATTGTAATAAAATTATTGAAATTCAAACAAAGATAATTAAAAAGAAAACAAAATATGAGGTAAGAATTTTTGAATAAACGTTAAGGTACGTGTTTGTTTTTTTGTTTCTGGTGTTTTTAGGCTTTTTAAACCTACTCTATTTTTATTTGGTGTGAAATTTTCTTGTTTTTGTTGTTTAATGGTATTGCTTCAAAAATAAATAAAATGCAGAAAATTGTTACTCTTCATTAGGAACAGAGTTGTAGTTCTAGTTTATTGAAATGAAAATTCTATATGGTTGGCTTTCTCAAGCCTTAAAAATGTTCTCAATAACTACGCTTGATTAAGTGAAGTTTACCATAACCACAATTTGTTCGTAGTTTTCAAAAATTATTATAATTTTTTAGGTATACCCACAGCATATTGTGCATTTACGAGTAAGTGGGTGCATTTGGTGTTAAAAAATCATTTTTGAATTTCATGGTGCCCCAAATTCTACAATTTCGTTGGATTACTTGGTTTTAACTCGTGAATCATTTGAATCTTCTATCTAAAATCAACCTATTACCACCTTCGGCCGATTTTTAACTTCTGAAGAAAGGCACAGTGAAAACCAAATCGCAAGTGTCTGCAAAACAAAAGTGAATGATATTTTTTATGCTGAACGCTTAAATATTATAATGCTTCATCTTGCTTCATCCTCACGAAGATCCCAGTTAAATCTGTCAATATTTAGTAAATAATCCAAGTTGTATTTCATAAAAACCTGTATATATGTAGTACCTTCGTGGATTAGATATTTTTAAATGCTTGCTGCATATTTTTTATAGATTAGAAACTAAAGCATGGCAAGTCTGTGGCCTAGAAAGCAAACTATCAGAAAAAAAGTTTGTCCAGGGAAGGTTCAGTATGGAACTAGGTTTTGCTCATTGATATGCTAAAACAGCAAACGGGTAATACGAACGAAATACTGCTCGTCAATTTTTTGGGAACGCTGAATTGTCTTCTAAAATAATTGTTGTTAATTAAGAGCTTATCGAGCAATTTCATATCAACTGAGAACTATGGGTTCCAGCTAAATTTTGTTAAATTCCATGAAAACTTGAAACAAACCTTTGCCTCTTGGTATTTATTGATTGTCAGCGTATACAAAGTACTTTTTCATGGGAACTACATTCTTACAAAGAAAACTTCACGAGGAGACAAACACTGAGTTGCTTCATAGGTTCTTATTTACATCTGATACACTCATAACAAACCTACGGGCTCAAAAAGAAGCAAGATGCCTTTAGAACTTTTCGAACTTTAAAGCTACTACTTGCCAGTAGAATATTATAACAAATGTAGAAAGTCAAGAACACTTCTGGTCAGATATGTCAGGCTTAGAAGAATCTGATAGTATACAAAGTTAATAATGAAGTATACAAATTTATTTTTATTATATTCACTTTAATGTATAACTATGAAAAAGGGTCATCTTATCATATTGCAAGCACATTAATTTTCCCCACCTAGAAAGCTTAAATTGTACACTGTGCACCTGGTGAAAATTTAAAGGCTTTCCTCAATACTCTTGCTTGCATATGTGATCGTTGTGCCTGAATAATCGAATGGTTATTTTCAAAATAAGGACCAATAGGTATAGAATAGGAGAATTTTTTGACTGGAAACATGATAAAGCGTTCTTATCCACTTTTGGAAAGGTCCATGTCTCTGTACCATACATATATATAAGGACCGGTATTATACACGAGTATGTTTCTTATTCAGGGAACCGCATTAATTAATCTAGAGTCGACTTTTCTACTCAATCGCGTCTTACTTCTTAATTCAAAGGAGCGTCGATTGGCAAGAGTTATTCTTTATTTGATTTAAGAGCTTTTGGATATCATATCATATTCTTTGATTCTGGTAGAATACACACAAGAGCCTCACTGACATCTCGCTTTGTCCTTCCAACTATGCCGAATGTGTCGAGCATGTTCTAAACATCCCCTGAATCAAGTATGTCCTTGGCGCCACGACCACTTAGCTATCACACTTGACATTTGTCAATTTACTAATCGTTCTCTTCAACAAGTAGAAACAAAAAATAAGATTCCATTTGGATTCAACTTGTTCAAAGAAATGGTTATGTTGAATGCATTGTTTATTCTATTTGCATTTTGTTGATGTCGCGTCATTGTGTTCGAATTCTTTATCTGTCAAATTTAGGGTTGTTCAACGTTGATTTGCCAATACTACGTTGCAAAATCCATATTTGTTAGAAGAGTTGCATACCTTCTGCACTAGAACGACTACTCTCATGCGCCATTTTATTCTTAAAAGTTTTTTTTTTTTTATTTGTCAAATGCTTGTGTTCAGTATTAATCTGTATCTGCTAACTAAGTTTATTCTGAGGTCACTCTCAGAAGGAAAAAAAAGAAAGCTATTAACAATCTGAGCTAAAAAAAAAAGAAACACACATTTTTGTTTGACCGAGTTGATCTGCTCGGAACTAAAAAAGAAAAACCCCTAAAATCGTCGGCAGGCACGAGCCCTAGGCCTTGTAGTGATTTGCTCTTTAGCAACGACCTCGAGCTTCGCGCCTACCCAGATTTCTCCTAACTTGCTGAGAGCAAGCTTATATAGATTGCAAGATCTCTGATCTCCACAAGAGATGAGCTTTACTTGGCCTCGTTGCCAGCCGTTATCGAAGCAAGGAACTGCAACCGCATATATTGAGGTGAATATTTCAGTTCAAAGTACCTACCCATAATGTCTGCTGACAAGAATAGCTGAAAGGGAAAAGTGTGTACAGAAAAAGTACACTATCATCTAAAAGTTTATACCTTATTATGATATTTCACATTATTCATCAATCAAACTGGGTCAAATTTTCGTAATGAACATTTTTTGGCGAAGGGCATTTTTCATAGTTTTGTATTTTCTCGGAACTCATTGACTTGTAGACATATCTTTTCCTATGTTTTGTTTTTTTGACTCTATCATTTATAATGTTTCACATTTTCTTTGAGAAATTTTATTGATGAGGAAATTGTTACCATTTTTAGGAAATTTTTGTTTTCATTGGTGACTAATTTCATTGGTGACTAATTTGGTAGAAGTTGTGATGGTTCACTATAATTAACACTATGACAAAACTGTCATTCAACTAATTGAACTTCGTCATATAACTAGAACTAAGAGAAAAATTCTCACTATCAATTCATGTGATGAAAGTAGTTTTATTTATTCGGCTTTCATAATCTCCTAAAATCTATTGTTATAATTTCTGCCGCTAAAATTACTTGCGCTTAAATGGATATCAGATAAATTTGCAACGTGCTTTAATAACCATGCTATAATTTGTGATAAAAATATTGATAGCTTCACCTTGATAATATTAAAAAAAATACTTCAAACGTGTAGGAATATGTAGTAAATTTTGTTTAATAAGAATTTGACAAATTTGAATGTTTTTTCTTAGTTGAACTTTAATTACATGTGAACATGTGAAATGCACGATTACACAAATTTGCCTACATTGCGTGATGACTCAGGAAAAGGCTTCTATTCGCGATAAATATGCACAAACTATGATCAGTTATCAAAACAACAAACGTTGGACTTTGATTTGATTGCACTTCAAGCTTCAACTATTAATATCGTGACAGCATAAAATGCGAGGCAGTAGACGAAATGTTGGGAAACTTTTTTTTTGGTTTTCTTCAAAATGTTTTGTGAAACAGCAGTTTTTGTTACTTATATCTTTTTTTTAATGTTCGTTTGTGATATTAAGCCTGACACCATCAGGTTACTCGTCCGTTCAAAATGAAGTGAGTCTGAACTTTGTATTGCATTGTTGGATTGTATTCCTCACCATCCATAAAGAAAAAACGACAGAAAGAAGGAAAGAGGGGACTGAAAGACCAATGGCTAGTGGCTTTATCAATATTCTAGATTTTATTGGAATTTAGTAAAAGCTGAGTCTAAAATTAACTTGCCTTAGAAAGAAATATATTTTTCAAGTTGGTTGTTTGGACTATAGTTTAGCATCATGTTTTTTAACAACGGCGATGAGATAGGTAATAATCTTATGGTCGCCTCTATTTGTAATAAAAAATCTAAGTAAAAGAATACATATTGTTTATTCCTTCCACCTAATAGAAGAAAATATACCCTTCTTCTCCCTTAAGTTTAGTTTGTACTGAATTAGGCATTCTAATTATTTGCCGCATCTTATCTGAAACACCCGGTATGAAATATAATTTGAAAAATACTTAAACAAAAATAAACACTCCACGCTTTTGCAATCTTTTTATTTGCAATACAGGTACATAGGGCAAGTTTTGCATTTGAAAAAAATGTTCATCAAAGTTGACATTACGATGATAGAGAACACGAAAAAAGTGAATCCCGCAATTCTGTCCGTCTGTCTGTTCGACTACAGCCTATACAGCTCGGCCGATTTTCTTTAAACTTAATAGATCTCTTTTTTAAATTTTTCCCGCACACATTTTTTTTCTTTTTTTTAAGACCAAAAATAACGGTAGCTGTAAATACGATTTTTGTTTCCAAATTTTATAAAGTATTTTTTTTTCTCAAAAAATGTTTTATAGATTTCAAAAAAATCACAATATTTTATTCAGTTAAAGATTGGTAATGGTTGAAAAAAACTTTCCGAAAAATGGTGCTTAATGAAATAATGTTGATTATTTTTTTTATGCTTAGCCTCCCCAACAGTTTGGATAGTATTAAGTATTCAAATTTTCAAAAAAAAATTCTTGGATTTAAAAAAAAATGATTTTTTTTTCAAAATTCAATGTTTTGCTTAATTTTGTTAAAATTCAAAAAGTTTTTCAATACAATCTTAAGTCTACTTTAAGTTTTTATTATTGTACGAATGTACAAACAAAAATTAAATTCCAAAAAAAATATATTGACTCGTTCTTGAGATATGGAATTTTTCAAAAAAAAAATGATTTTGTTTTTTTTTCAAAATTCCAAAAAATAATAATTTTGAAATGCAATGTTTTTTATACTAAAAACTAAATATTTTTTGGAATTTAAAAAAAAAATCAATTATTTTGTTTGGAAATTCCATGTCTCGAAAAGAGGTCAATATTTTTGTAAATACCAGCATTTTTTCTCAAAAATGTTTCAAGAATTGTTTGATCAGACCAAAAACATAAATGTTAAAAAAAGAGCCAAGTTCTTCTATACAAAAACCTTTGTGTAACAAGTCAGCCGTGAAAAGTACTGAGATCTAAAAGTACGCCAAGTTCTTACTTCATGAAGGTTTAATACCGAATATTTAAAGTAGAATAATATTGAAACAGCTACAATGTAATAGAGAAATTTTATTATTTAATGATTACTGAATAAAATTTTATGGGTTCACTTGTCAAGTTTTTAAAACCTTTCGAATTGGACATAAAAAAAAACTTGCCAAGTGAGCCCATCAAATTTTAGTCAGTATTCATTAAATAATAAAATTTCTCTATTACATTGTAGCTGTTTCAATATTATTCTACTTTAAATATTCGGTATTAAACCTTCATGAAGTAAGAACTTGGCGTACTTTTAGATCTCAGTACTTTTCACGGCTGACTTGTTACACAAAGGTTTTTGTATAGAAGAACTTGGCTCTTTTCTTAACATTTATGTTTTTGGTCTGATCTCACTCCTTTTTGCAAAGATTTTAATATTTTGCCATGTCAAAATCTCGAAAGATACGGAAAGATAGAAGGGTAGGAACTCTACCTACTAAAATCAACCTAGCTTAGAGCTTCCTATTTCTTTTGGAATATTTTCTTTTTGTTATTGTTTGTGTTGATTTGCGATTCAATTATTTCTTCTTGTCCTGGCAAGATGCCTAACACTAACATACCTACCTTAATTACAGCAATAGGAAGTGCTCCATATAAATTAAACATTTTCTCAGAAAATAGGCGGATACCACGCCCCCTGAATGGCAAATCTCAATTTTTATTTTTGTTCCTTTATATGCAATTTAAGCCCTACCGCTCTACTAAATTTCATTGTTCTACTGCAATCAGAAGTTTGCCATATATAATTTACATCAGTTCTGAGGAAGTGGGCGGATACCACGCCCCTGAATGAAAAATCTCAAATTTTATATTTTTTTCTTAGTATGCAATTTAAGCCCTGCCACTTTACTGAATTTCATCGTTTTACAGTAGTCGGAAGTGCGCCATTCAACCAACACCAATTCGGTGAAAGTGGGTGGATACCACGCCCCCTAAATAGAAAACTTAAATTTTTATTTTTGTTCCTTTATATGCAATTGAAGCCCTACCGCTCTACCAAATTTCATTGTTCTACTGCAATCGGAAGTTTGCCATATATAATTTACATCAGTTCTGAGGAAGTAGGCGGATACCACGCCTCCTGAAAGGAAAACCTTGGTGTTTATTTTTGGTTCTTTATATGCAATATAAGCCCTACCGGTTCACCAAATTTCATCGTTTTACAGCAGTCGGAAGTGCTCCATAATACGATGTCGGGAAGTGCTCCAAAATTCGGAGAAAGTGGGCGGATACCACGCCCCCTGAATAAAAAATTTCAAATTTTCGATTTTTTCCTCTGCTTGCATGACAAGACCTACCTTTGTGCAAAATTACAAGATTCTACGATGTCGGGAAGTGCTCCATAATTTTGATGATCTGTCAGTCAGTCAGTCAGTCAGTCAGTCAGTTACGGTTTTTGTGATTTTTGAGGGCTTATATCTCAGGAACCGCTTATGCTAGAAATTTGAAATTTGGTGAGGCGCCTGTGCCTGACTACCTCAGCAAATATTCGGAGTTTTAAGTTTCTGACTTCATTGCTACTGAAGATAGGGAGGGGTCAAAAATCGCCTGAGTTTGTTCCTGTAAAAAGGGTGTAGTGCCAGAACTTGGCTGGGCACTACCGTGCCCTTTGATATAAAAGCTTATTTTTGAAAGAAACTGCTACAACTTATAATTTTTGTTTATACATAGATTTATATTTGCATAAGAAATTGCATGGCATTCTCTCTTTATTTCTTACTTCAAAAAGAGTTTTAAAAATTAATCTTATGCACAGTTTTCTCTGTTACATAAAAGCAATTTTTTAAACTTTTCTAGAAAACAAACAGCAATTTTGTGCATTGAACATTTTGCGCTAAATAAAAATGTACATGCTTTTATGTTTATAAACAATTTTTAAATTCCAAAATACTTCTACATAAGAACAAGTACATGCAATCCAGTTGTGCATTTTATTTGGATAATTCATAATGACGCACTTGTATCTTATAAGTTAAATGTCCCCATTTGGTATCTTATCAATTCAGTTTCATTGTCTATTTAAACAACTTAACCTATTAATTTATTGTATTTACTCAAATACTTTATCTAGAACATAACAACATACGAGTAGTTAGGTACTCTGCCATATTTGAAGGTTTTTAGAACATTAAGAACTCTAATTATATTCTAACAATTACAATTTTCTATTTACTAAACTACTTCTACTGTGTTCGTTACCTATATACATATGTATGTATGTAATTTTAATTTTTCATAATTATTTAATTTAA
Source organism: Chrysotoxum bicinctum (assembly GCA_911387755.1). Lineage (NCBI taxonomy): Eukaryota > Metazoa > Arthropoda > Insecta > Diptera > Syrphidae > Chrysotoxum > Chrysotoxum bicinctum. The sequence goes on from OU426989.1 coordinate 44,492,288, forward strand.
TTTTTCGAGAGAACTACTCGTACGAGCATATATTATGTATGTATAAACATGTATAAACTAAAGTATTCAATACAAAACATGAACATTATTGGGAAAAGAAGTAGAACCAGATGTTTCTCACCACACCTTCTTCCTCTATTTTTCTTAATTTGCATTATCTAAAAATTTGATTCAAGTTCATAACATTTTTACAGTATAAGCTATCCAGGCACGATCAAAAAATTGTTCTATTATATATGAAAGGCGGTTCTTCGCAGAAACCAACCAATTCGAGGAGCCAACAGCAACAACAGAAAACGACACCAGCGAAGGTGATCACACCCCAAGCAACAGCACCAAGGAGTGGACCAACCAAACCAACAACACCAAGGAGTGGACCAAACAAACCAACAACAACCGCACCAAAGAACCTGAACACCGAAGTCCAAAGGATTTTTGGCTCCGACCTACTCACGGTCATTGGAAAAGCTCGGAGTGCAGTTCCATCGAATTATGCTCAGCTTAGCGAAGGTGAGAAGTCCGTGGCGCTGGCCACCTTCATATTCCAAATATGCAATTAAAGAAGCTCCGCATCCTGACGTACAATGTGAATTCATTGTACAGCCTTGAGAAGAGAACGACATTTAATTTATGGATGAAAAACAAAAACCCGGACATCGCTCTCATCAGTGAGACCAACGTCACCAGACGCAACAACATCGACATCGCCGGCTTCAAAACCTTCCGAAAGAACAAAGATGAGGGCCGTAGAGGGACGGCAATCTACGTAAAAAAGAAGATTTGCCCCAACACCGCTGAAACCATTATCACTGGTCTCAGAACCAGCGAAGCCAATCCAGCATGAGAAATATTCACAATGACTTCCAAATTCTCAACGGTGTCCTCGAGAGAAGCACATATGGACTCATCGGCGGTGATTTCAACACCTTTCCCAGAACACCATCAACGCTGGACTTCTTCCTGGCTTCCTCGAACCTAGTGCACACTCTTCCGGAAATCCGGAATTATGTCTGTACATTATTGCATAGTGACTCGGACCATGAAGCTGTTCAACTATCGATTAATCTCAACCAACCCATACTCCTTACAACAGAAGCTCCTGAGAATTTCATTAATTTCAGACGGCTGGATATTGATAGACTTCAAAGAGACATAGAAGACAGCTTAACTCTCCCACCTTCAGACAAGAATCTTCTGGATATCGAAATCGATGCAGCAATTGTCAACTTTGAACATGCCGTATCTGATGCCCTGGACAAGCAAAAACAGTCTAAAACATCAAGGGATAGGTACCAACACCTTCCCGAGTACGTTCAAAATCTGTATGCTCACAGACAACGTCTATGGAAACGTCTCCAGCGGATCCATCAAAGTGAACTGAATACAACAAACAGAAACTACCAGATAGTTTGGAATGAGCTACAGCAAGTCAACATCATGTTCCGGAACTCCATTCAATACCACAATAATATCCAATACCAGAAAAGATTACAAGCAATCAAGCCAGGACCAGATGCTTTCAAAAACATTAATAGGATCATTGGAAAACAGCCACAAATACCGCAAACCATCATCAGCAATGATACTGAAGCTACCTCGGCCCAACACAAGGTGGAAGCGTTCGCCGACTACTTCGAAGGAAACTTCACACCGAGCCCACCTACTGACCCAACTTTCTTACGAGAAGTTGAGGCAACAGTTCAACAAACACTGCAACCAAATCCGGATAAAATAAATTTTAATATTTATTATCAATCCAGCAAATGATCCCACGGATAGTCCACTTTTATGCAATCTAGAGGAGGTTGTAGAAATCATCGGCAATTCTAAGCCAAAAAAGTCTGCTGGACCAGATGGTGTCTCCTACTACATCCTAAAAAGACTGCCACAGGCGGTAATGATTTTCCTCACAATCATTTTAAACAACTGCATCAACAACTGTTACTTCCCCCAGAAGTGGAAAACAGCGAAGATTGTGCCAATTCCGAAGAATTAGTTTCCAACTACAGGCCAATATCACTTCTCAACAACATCAGCAAATTACTGGAAGAATTAATCTTACGAAGACTGAAGAAATTCTGCTGTGAAAATTCAATCATCCCTGACATGCAATTCGGCTTTCGAGAAAAACACTCAACCTTGCATCCACTGGTAAAATTCCAACACGATATCACCACAGCCCTCAACAGTAATCGTGTCACCGTCGGATGCTTTCAGCATATTTTTAACCATTAAATAGTCTTTGTACGAAGTCATATTTCCTATATGAAAAACAGTCTCAACTTAATTTTTCATATTTTATTACTGCTTATTTTTAAATTGCTCTAAAACAATTAATAGTTTCCTTAAAAAAAAATCGATTTTATTCAAACTCAACACTACGATGGTAGAAAAGTTCATCAAAGTGGCTTATACATAAGATTTGATACAGAACATATTTATGTGAATCCATAGAAGAAACTATTCAATTGTTGTTTCAAAACACTGAAAACGGATAGCTTCAAATACAACGATTTATGTTTTTTAAAATTTTATCGAAAACTTCTTAAAGTGGTTAGATTAACTTTGGAACATGCGATGTTCTAATATTGATTTTAATAAAATTGCGTTTTTGGTTTTCGGCCAAAAATTCACATCACGAAAATAAGATTTTGAAATTTTTTTAAAGTATTGCTTTATTTATGGATTGTATATATCTCGTATATCTCGTTAACGGGTCTAACAATTTTATTCAAATTCTGAACAAAGACTCTTATTAATGATATAAATAAAATTGAATTCCCTAATTTTAAGAAAAAAAAACTTTTTTTTTAAAACAAATGAAATGCACGGCTGAATCGAACATGCTTGCTTTGAACACAGTATTATTTTAAATTTGAAGAAGCTCCTGCATAAAAATTTTCATTGAAATCGATGGACCCGACCATGCATACAATAATACCTATAATTTTGTGCATAAATATCGTTAGAGCCATTTTCAAGATATGTATATAATTTCTGTATGTCTATATGTCTGTAGCTCTACCTACAAACTCAGTACTTAATGGTCTTTTGTGATTTCCTAGAGGAGAAATTGAATCTTATTTTGCTCCAAACCTAACAGTACCTGCGATACAAACGTTATGCAAAATCTTATTCATCTCAAAAACAGCTCTAGCGATTTTAAATAACAAAATTACGTGTCTGGACTACATTTTGGTCGAAAAAATTATAAGAAAAAATGTTATTTAAACCGATATTTTTTATTTTCAATTTTCTCATCAACAGCTGTAACGAATTCGACAAAAATTTGAATACAGGATCTCCTGTGAAATTTAAAAAATAAAGTATATACAAATTTACGAAAAAAATACGTTTTGAATTTTTTTTAAATCAATATCTTGAACACGAGTGATTCGTTTTTGAAATTATTTCCTGATACTTGAAATTCACATCCCATTTTTTTTTTTTGAAAAATTTAAAAAAAACTTTTTTAATATAAAAAATTAATTTAATAATGAAATGATTTTTTAAACTTTGTTTGCATAAATTCCGACAGGTTTTAGGAACCTTAGGGCTTAGGATGGGGTATAGCCACTCAGACATGAATGGTACAAGCATATTTTTTTCATGTTATCTCTCGTTAAAATATCCATCTTTATTAAAATCTCGCGTTCGATTTTCCTACGAATGTAAAACTTGATCTATAATTAAACTTACACGGTATTTAAAGTAATAATGCGTAATCAATAAAAGTAACCAAGTAACCGTTTAGAACATAATAGGTGACAAATTAATTTGATAATTTATCGATATAAATTTATTAGCTGAATAATCATGTATTGTGCTTAACCTTCTTAAATCTAAAAAAATAGAACTTCGCCTTGACTCACGATATATATGTATGTAGGTACATAGAACGTTAAAATCTGATTAAAGATATAAAATACAAACTCTTAACTTGATTGATGAGAATGTTGATCGATTGATACGACAAAGTTCTTGAGAGTCTAATGTAAGGTTAGTCGCAAATTACAAATTACTCGAGCGCTTACGATAGTTCATTACTTAAAACTCCATTAAATCTCACGTTGACGTTAACATGTCAAGTGTGAAGGTACAATGTCTACAAATACACTCAGCTTTCACTTATTCCTGAATCAGCTAAATCAATTCAATTAGACGTTCCAGTAGTTAAGTTTAAAAGAACAGGAAACAAAATGAAAGTTTGAAATAAAAGAAATTCCCTAAACCCTTTCCAATGATTCCTCTAACAAACAGATTAAGGTTCATCTAATTATGGACCGGCTGCATTTACTCATGTATCAAGTACCTTAAAAATGTCAGCAAAAAAATCGTTGATGATTCATGTTCGGTGCGCACCAGAATTGGCTGGTTATTCTACCGCAACCGCAAGGTGTCATCACAATTGAAAAATTAAAATCCAAAAAATAACGTCTACTGCGCTGGTTAATAAGATTTTTTTCTCAGTTATACGCAGACTGTCGTTTCGGTTGGATTGTAATTAATATTAGATATTATTTGTTAAAAAAGTTAATTTTCATACCTACTTTTCAAATTTTATCGTGCGGTGGCGGTGGTTTTGATTTCCTCACCTCAAAGCTATGGGCTAGAAATTCAAATCGAAAATCAAAATAAAACAAAAGGTTACTTTATAATTTTTCATATTCTAATCTTCGATTAATTGAATTTTAATTTCTACAAAAAAAAAATCAAAAAGCTTTCGCCATATTAAGAAAACCTATTTTTGTGAATGTGTATTAGATAAACAATATCTAAATATCTTTTGGGAAATCTGTAAAGGAAAAATAAGAATTATGCGATTCAAAAGAAACACATATTTTATTCCCTTCAACCCAAAAATGGTTATTTGTATGAAAGTTTACTCTTCTTGCTAAAATAAGCTGATCAAACAAAGCTGTAATTAAGGAAGAATAAAACAAAGAAGTGATCGAATGTGATAAAACAATTTTAAAAATAATTAAGATGTGTACTCACTTATCTACGTGTTCTGATAAAAAGTTTATTGCCCTTTTTTTATTGGGAGTGGTTATTGAGAAAATGGGAAAATCCACCGGTTTTGTTAAAATAATGAAATTTGTAAGAAAACATTAAATTCACACTTTTTTGATTAGCTGTAAATCTTTTTTGTATTTACTTAGCCTTTCAGCGCACTGTATTATCATTCTTTATTATGCGAGTCTCTAAATAAATGCATTCTATTGGCTTAATTTCTTTCTGATTTATGGTTTTGTTTTCGAAAAACCGTTATAGTTTTTTTTTTTTAATTGTCCTTTTTAAATAAAAGTACTCTTACTTGTTTAACTAAAGCTTAAAAACCACAAGATTTTATTAAAAAAACTTTATTTTCTATTGTAAACTTGTCATGTGTTATAATATCTTCATTCACAATGATTACTTCATAGATAAAGTTATACAAAATAGTGTACAAATATATGTTTTATTGTAATTGATTATTATTGCTGTTATCAGAAGTCAGGAGCTTAGGATCTTAGATAAGTTTTAAGATAGATTTGTTTATGGTGTTTTTTTTTTTAGTTTCTTAGCATGTTCGGTACCTATTCGAGTATCTTTCTTTTGATTTGGAAATATTCTTCAATCTGTTTCCATCCAAGATTCTAATTAATATTCATAATAACTTTCATAATTTTGAACTCTGTGACGACAGATACCTGCACACTTACACACGGCTTGTATTAAATTTATATTTATAAATGGTTTTCAATAAGGGCGGGTAGATGTTAAAATGGGATTAAACAAACTGCCTATGTATGCTATTTTGTATCAAATATGACATTGTTCAAGTGCCCAACTTGACTTACGGTTGCACGGATTTGAGTGGTGCAATTTTTAAAGACTCTTCCGCATAGATTCGGGTGAATTTGAGCGATATCCTGGGTTATGTTCACTTGAAGGGCATCAGTCGTTTACGATTAATTCTCAGAGACCTGTGACTTCAGAAAACCAAAGTAGTGCCACTATCCTGTTGGAACCAAATGTCGTCTAGGTCCATATGGTTCAATTTTTTGCCATAAGAAGTTGGTTACCATCGTTCTGTAGTGCTCGCCATTGACGGTGATCTCCTCGCCAACGTCGTTTTCGAAAAAGTTACCGATCAATGACACTGCCGTCCCGAAATCCACAAATCCCTTTTCGAGGATGCATCGTCAGCTGGTGAATCTAGTGTGGATTTGTGTCGTTCTATATATGGCAATCACTTTTGTTAACATAGCTATTCATAGCAAAATGTCCCACGTCGATGATTTTACGGCCAATATTTGAATCCTCTTTCAAACGGTCCCAAACCAAAAGTCAGGGAACGAATGGCGTTTTCCAAGGTCATGGAGTAAAAATGCAATAAAATGAAAAAGAAAAATAAATAAAAAAAAAGTAAGAGCAAACATTCCCATTAACACAACGTCGTTTAAGCGATAACGAAGCTGATGGTTGTGCGTCTTCAATTGCTGAGTCAATTAGACCTTGTAAGCAAATAATCCGGGATCGTTGTGCACAATTCTCCTTATGCTAGGGCGCGATATGTTGAGCTGTTGAGATCGATGGCGAGTTGATGTTCGTGAATTGAATCTTACCCTCTCGGCTACAGCAGCCACAAACTTGCTTACAGCCAGCAGTTGCGGTGGGTGCTTCATTTCGGCCAAAACCACTGTTTGGACTACACAGCACTCACTTTCAAATGCATAAAATTCGCCGCCTGAATAAAAATTTACGAATACATGCAAACAAAATTTTGAAAAAATTATTAGTCTTTAAAATTGCCCTTAAAATGTTTGTAAGAAAAAAATGATATGTCAATTTTAACTATTTAAGAATATAAGTTTAAATAAATAAAAGATAGCTTATTCGTTAAAGTCATTGAGTTTTCAAAAACAAAAATTTAGATTTTTTTTGTTCAAAAATCAAAAAAAAAAATATTGCTGCGAAAATTTGATATATTTGAATATATGTACATTTCTATCAAAATTAGTATTTTGATATGCATTTTTTCTTAGACTTTTAAGAAGTTTCTGTTAAAAAAAAAATAGCTTAAATCTGTTATAGCGATAATGCGAAAGCAAAAACTCAAAAAAAAATGGTTTTTTTTTGAGTAATACAAATTATGAGATAAAATGTATGAAAAATAAGATTTTTTAACATTTTTTAATTTTGGATAAAAGTACACATTTTTTTAATGATTGCGCCACTTTAAATATTAAATATATTTGGCTATAGAAAATAACACTTTAATTTGTACAAATCAGAAAATTGTAGTGATAAACAACCAACAATAATTATAAGAACGACAATAAACCCATTCACTTATTATCCATGACCTACGAATCATTTCTTATCAATCCCATAATTTTTTTTTTTTTAATAAATTGTGTAAATCAAAACAAAATGTAAACAAATCGGAAACTGATAACAACTCAGTTATCAAAACCGAAATTGTAATATTAATATACCTACAAGTACATTTGTATGTCTATACATTGATTAAAACATGTGAAAAAAAATATCAAGGTCAGCTTAATGATACGTCAATACTTGATTAATGGTCACCAAGATAACATTGGGTACACTGAAAATAATGCACGTCGGCAAATGCTATGTTAATGGCTTATAGTTCTGCCTAAAAATAGTATTTAAATAAAATAATAACTTAAAAGAAAGCTTGTGTTTTTTAAAGCAATTAAAAAACATTTTTGTCAACTTTTTGCAGATGCATATCATCCTTAATGTATGATTCTTTAAATCTTAAAAGAACGAAACTTTCTTAAAGATTTTTCAATTTAAATTTACTTATCTTAATTATTGTTGGTTTAATTATTTTAGATTTTGCTTGAACCTTATAAGAATCTACTCCATGATATCAAATAAGAAAATCCACCGTCATTTATTTTTCGAATGCGTCACTTGTATTAAATAATCATTTTCATGGTTAAATATTTTTAGCTCCTTGATTGTTTCTATAAAAGGTAGCTTTACGCTGAAGATGACATTTCAAAACTGAAAGATATTAGTGTTTGTGCAAAGAATTTAAATTCACGCAATCAATGAATATTACCACCGTGCAGAAATATTTCTAAACTAGTTATATTTCTCGGAGATCAAATGTACATACCAATAAGCGGAAGTAAAACTTCGAAATTGACTTTTTTTTAGAACATAATGCTATAATGTTTAAGGACTGTTGAAATTGTTCGTAAGGTTTGAGGAAAATCAAAATTAAGCTGGCTTTATCGGTTAGACGATTTCATGAAGAATGACTGTATTTTATCACCAGTCATGGCAGGACGAGCTTTCGAACTTTATTTCGAGAAAAGTAGTCCGATTTTGACAAGTTTTGTTCGAATGTTTGAAAAGGTTTAAAGATGGTATTTACCTAGCTGTGACAGGATTAGCAGATGTATGTACATTTTTAAAAATTGCACATGGCCATACATACATATGTATGTAGGTATCATTTACTTTTATTTTTGTAAAATACTGATATTCCTACTTCAATAAATAATAATTGATGACGTTCGGATTTAATAGATGGCATCTGAGTCTTATTTGGCGTTCTTAAAAATGCTTGATGTATCCTTTAAATATTCGGACTCGTAGTTCATAAATTATAACCAGCAAAAACCTATCTAGGCACTGGTTTCGTAAGAAAGATAATATTGTTTTTTTACTTATCAAAAGCCCTGTGGAATATGTACTCAGTCAAAAATGTGACCATTTTATGTCCAAAACAATGGGCGCATTCACAAACCTAGTCACTACGTAGTCAACTCGTTCTGATTGGCTAAGGACAACTAAAAATTTAGTTGAAATTTCCCCTCAAACGTAGTGTAAAAATTTCTGCTTCAAAGCTAGTTGACATTTCACAATCAGCTGTTCATTGAAAATACAAATTTAATTTTTGGTGGAAGATATTTTCGAAGTTAAATTATTAAACAAATTAATATTATATCTTATATTTGATGTTATTTAATTTAAACTGTAAAAAAAAAGTTTATTCAAAGTTCTCAAAACACAATTTTTCTTATTTTATATGTTTACATCTGTCATTAATATGACAGTTTGAATTGACTAGCTTTGTAGTGCAATTTTGCATTCACAAAGCTAGTTGACTTTTTGACTACGTAGTGACTAGGTTAGTGCGGTATTACACAGCGCATGTATTTAATGCGCAGTTCTCGGTTATTTTGTTTTCCACTGTCATTCGGTGATGCGCGCATTATTACACGGAAAACTTTTTCGATTTTTAAGTCTTGTGCATTATTTGACAGCTATCTTTCATTTCAATTTTCGTTGTTCGTTCGGTGTTCGGTTTAGTCATTAAAAAACTAATTAAAATACAAAAATGGAATCAGGGAATGATTTCAACAATTTATTAGATTCATTTCATAAATGAAAATCAACTCGCATGTTAAAGCTTTAGTCCATTTTATTTAATTTTCATTAGCAATAGCCATATTAGAGATGTTTGCTTAACAAAGAAGAAAAACGAAGTGAAGCAAATTCGAAAAACAACGGAGAAGGAGAAAGAGAAACGTCAAAAACATGCAAGGAATATCGTACCCGTGCATGTCGAGAAATCTTTCTTTCTGTTTCATTTTTTTTTCTTTCTCTTTCGCACTTCATTCATGCAAGACTCAACATGCGCTGTGTAATACCGGACTTAGTGAATGCGCCCAATTTGTTAGTGCCTATGTAAAAGTTTGAGCATCATGTCAAAAGGGGGGTTCACATTCTCAAATATGTTTAACAAATGCTGTTTGATTGGCTGATATCATAATATTTTGATATCAATCATCAAGCATGTTTGACAATCCGTTTGATGAAGCGTTCTCATTTTCAAATTCGAGTCAATCAAACCGCATTTCTCAAACATATTTGAGAATGTGAACCCCCCTGAAATATTTTGATATTTAGCTGATTTGACAAGCATATTTGAGAATGTGAGCGCATGCTTGTCAAGCCACAGGCAAATTTCATTTTCAATGAAGTTCTCGAGCTGTGCATATCGTAAGAAAATATTTCAAAACGAGTCATATATGCAATAGCGGTAATTCAGGTGGATTCTATTAAATTAATATAAGTTTTCTGTAGACTTTAAAATAAAAAAATGGTAATAAATTTGCTCAACTAATATTTCATCTATGCTCTGAGTTGATCCGCCATGGTAAGAATTCTAATGAGAAGTGATGTTTGACAACATGTTTGACAAATGCGAACGCAAATTGTTTCAATCCGTCAAATATTCATCAAACCATATTTGTCAAACATGTTTGAGAATGTGAACCCCCTTAAATACTTGTCGACTGGTAAGTCGGAGCTGATTATTCGGTTTCACAAGAAAATTGATATCCTTTCACCGTTATATGTAGGTTGAGTAGTTGATATAGATTTGTAGTTAGTATTCTTAAGTTGTATACAAAAGGTATTGTGTATTAGGTGTCAGCAGTCGGATTGGATTGTAGATAAGTTTTAATGCAGTAATTTACCCACAGAACTGAGAGTGAGAAATACAAATTTTTGCAATCATTGCCGAAATAAATATAGAAATAAAAATTGTTGGTGGTGGGGTGGTGCAGGGTAAAAATTGCTAGTGGAAGCGCAGGGTGATTTTCATAAGAATTTATTGGATTGTTTAATAAATCAAGCTGAATTTCACAAATAGCATTTTTGGCTTTAAAAGCATAAGAAGAAATCTAACTGTGACAAATCAAACAATCTCAGTGGTCAATTCAAATCACCTCCGCGTAAAATAACCATGTTCGGAAATCACTCGTGCAAAATGTCCACTGTGACAAGATTTGTGTGAAACACATGTGTTCAGTGTCCATATCATTCAATTCGGGCCAAAAGTAATTGATTATCATCAACCGATAGCGCTTGCCGTTGACGATGATGGCCTCACCAAAGTCGTTCTTAAATAATGGACTGCCAGACCAAAATCCACACTCTACAATTTTGGTGGATGTCGTGTGGGTTGTGATGGTTCTAAATTCGATAATTTTAAGGAACGCAAAAGGTTGCCTAAACATAAGGCTAGTCGCGCACTGGCAACTGTGATCGAAATCAAATAGTTTAATCACCAGTTGAAAGAGAACCGCGCACTGGCAACTCTTTACTCACGCTCATACTCTTTTCTCTCTTGCGCTTATAGAAAACAGCTCAACTGTTGCGAAGGCGATCGTTTAGTTTGTGTCAAAACACAAACTTTTTAGTTGCTCGAATCAAGTTGCTCTAAGTGCGCGGTATCCCATATAAGCCCATATGTTTCATTTTAGCAACCAAACAGTTGCGAAACTAAAAATTGGATGTGCGCGCCTGGCCTAAGACTCGCTTTCATACAGCAATTTAATCGCTTACATATGTTGTTGAATACTATAACTACGAATATCTATGTTGATATCGCGAGACAGAGGAATTACAGTTAATTTGACAGATGCAGCTTCAACAATATGGCCGCAATCACCTGTCAAAGGTCAGTAATCTTTATTGGAAAACCTTTAACTTCAACCATAGACTGTTTTTAATAATTTAAGTCAATTGAATTTTTTTTAAATCTATTTGCTAACTATACAAAGCTCTTTATTCCCTTTGTCATTAAAACTTATGAGCTCACTGGTTCTATAAGTTTGCTTAATGTGATAAAAATTAAGTATCTCTTCAAGGTACTCAAACAAGATCCAAACCACAACCGGAAAACGGCTATTATCACAGAGAGTCAGGCAACAGCCTGAAATAGGTCATTTTTCACAACGCTAACGGTCCTAGCTGTGGAGGCCAGCGGGAAAAGGAAACAGTCCTACATTTCATCTGCAAATGTATGGCTCTGGCCAAATTTAGATCTCTCTTTTCTCAACGCGATGAAATGTCTCTACGAAAAACTTCGGTTACTTCTGTAGCGAGGTCTCAGTTTAATTCTTTGGATCCCGAGCCAGCGGACTAAAGGCTTTGACGGGAGCTTACAGTGTGGGCGCCCGAACATCACTCAATCGAATTGAGTACTGTTCCAGCACCAGGCAAAAAGCTGCCTAACTCGGAAGAGTGTATAGATGGTGTCAGATGAATGAGGTGGTCGGATTGAATAGAAGACATAAGAACCTACTAGATTCTTTCTTCTTTTTGAACTCTATATAAACTGGATGAATCCATGAGAATATCCACGATTCCCCATATCAATTTCAAACACAATTTCACACGAGTTATGGACTTATGGTATCAAAATGGTGAACTTGAGCACTAATTGAATCATTTCTACCCACATACCTATGAACCTTTAGTCAATGGTAGATTTGTTCGTCGAGCCCTGAAGTCACCCTGGGTCGACCCTTAGTTGTTTTTTGAAAAACCTGAACTCACCCTGGTGAATAAATTCTGTGTTTTTTGAGACCTGAAGTCACCCTGTATTCGCTCTAAAAAAGATCTAGGTATTTTGCTGTGGCTAGTTCAGGTAACGACCAAGCTGTCAAAAGTGCCATGAGATTTCATATCAATTTCTTTTGTTGTCGTTTGTCGATTCGCAAATGACATATTCAGTAACAACGCAAAATTGGTTTAGTTCATTTTTAAAACTAGTTTTTAACAAATTTAAAGTTTTATCACAATACAGAATTATTTGTTTCTTGCTTTTAGTTGACAGCCCTAGGGTGTTTTTTTTTTCGAAAAACGAAGACCCCAGTTCTATTTGACAACTCTTAGGGTTGTCAAGAAAACCTGGGTAAAGTTGAACGAACGAACCTATTAGTAGTACTCGTAGTTTTTTTTTTTTTTTTTTTTTTTTTATAATCTACCCGCGCTCAAGGGATTATGATTACCCTTTAAATGTTTCAACACAGCGCGGGCGTGAAGTTAATGAAGAGAAAGAAGGATAGGAAAGATGTGTGGCACGATGTTCTGAGACTGTTGGTAGTTGTCTCAGATATTTTTATCTCCAGGGATGGCGGCTGAGCTAAAGCGGAGAAATACCGTGTCTTATTTTTATGTCGCTTATAGTTCACATTATTTTATTCGTGTTCATCCTTGTTGAGCATACTAGTTTAACTCAATTACATGTTGTTAGTGTTATGCCTAAACAACATGTAATGAGTAAACCAGCAACCCATTGATGACAATTTTTAGAAGGTTTTAATGGAATTAAAGACGACATAGACGACGGCAGGGATCGAACCTGTGATCATGAGGTTTACAGACGAGCACACATCCATCGCGCCACGGCCACCCCCTATCTTACCAACAATAGAAACAACCCATTTATGATCACATAGATTGCCTTTTACTATATTTAATCAAATCAAAATTTACCAAGTTCATCCAGATAAGCTCTGACGTTATTTTATACTTTAAGTGGGTCTTGTATTTTATTTTGGCTTTTTTGAATAAAATAAAAATTTCACTATATTTTGGAGCTATGATTTTATTTATTCTCTAAACAAAACTAAGAAAATATTGTTTTTTTTTTTAATTTTGGTTCTTAAGTATAAAAAATTCCCTTATTTAACTATCGTCCTCCCACTTTATGGGATGTTGTATTTTATTTAAAAGAATGATAAACTTTCAATCAGTACAGTAAATTAATGCAAGTCTTTTTAGAACTTGAAATCAGAAATAAAGTATACCTTTTATCTAGCTAGAAATAATATTGTATCAAAACAATTTTTGTTTGCTTAACATCAACAGACATTTATGATTGCAAAACATGGCACATTTATATCAATATCAATTCGTATAATCAGTCTGCATTTACACAGAAAAATAAAAATATATGAATAAGTAGATAATATTCAAAAACAAATACCTAATTGTTTTGTACCTAATTGGTATTTTAACGTCATACGTTTGGTGGTTTATTTCTTTGCCAAATAATTTAACATCTGAAAACCAGTTAAATTCGATGAAAATAGATTTTTAATATGGTGAAAGCCGGTAATACTCGTAATAGCTTTGTTTTAATTAATTTACATAATGATACATTTTATTTTAATAAAATTATTGTTTAAATTGAACTTCAGCGTGAATGGCAGGCGTTCTTAATGCATAGCACTTTAATTATTTATCTGTATTTTTGGGTGTGTTCACACTTACAAAAAAGAACAAAATTAATATAATAATTTCGTTAAATAATTAAAAATGCGAATTCATTTATCCGCCGATATGATTGCAAGTACGCCAATTGACCCAAGGTATGTATGTACTAAAATTTGTGTTTTGTTTGTTTCTGTTCTTAATAAATATTATTTTTAATTCAAAATGTCAAAAGTTAAACTGAAGAATTTTGTTTCGTTTTAAATATTTTTTTTTTAATTGCTGAGAAGTCAATTTTCAAATATAAAAATAATGAAGTGTTATAATTATTTTTTGTTTTCTGTTATATTATATGTATTTAGGAATGGTTAAAAAATTGGAGTATAAAAAATCAATAACCCTTAGATATTAATTAAAGCGTAGTAAAACGTATTCTGATTCATTTTGGTTGTTTTGACATCGAAAACGTTGAATGTTTGAACAGTTATTCGATAAGAAAAAAAAACGTTTTTTTGATAAGGAAATAAACCTACTTATTTATAAATTATTTTTTGTTTCTTAAACAACAATAATAGAGGATGTTTGCACAGTACCTACGTAATTACATACTTAAAATTAATTTAATTTATAAATTACGAGTATTTGTCAATTTTATCTTTTTAAGCAAAAACACTCTTGATTATAAAAATATGTTAACCACATTTTTAAACAAATTTATTTGACGTAATGCATTAATTAAATAGAATTAATTATGGGAATTACTGTACATATGGCCCAGGATTGCCATATGCATTCATCGCTTCGGAAAGAAACTGCAGATGTAACATAATACCTATCAATTATTTTTTTAAATCTTAATTTGCATTGCTCTCTTCCTTGACACCTGTGAGTTTAAAAATAAACGGAAATATTGTAAAGAAAGAATGAGAAAAGAAAAAATATAAAGAAGAAGAAATATGAGTCAATCAATGCGGATTCCCGGCAGAATTCTGTAAATTAACGAGCAAATTAAATGGAACCGGAACTTTCCCTAAATCATCGTAGATATCATTTCCAGTTTTAATGGAACACTTTCATTATACTTGCTAGGCGCAAACAACGAATAGTTGTTGTCATGGAGTTATGCAAGACTTAAAACTAGAAGGATCAAATATCGTCGTCGTTCTATGAAAACTCCCTAAGTCCATTTAAAAAAAAAATGTGATGCAATTTTTATTTAATTCATTTCGGATAAACCATTTGCAAAAAATTTTATTGCACAATGCCTACGCCAAACAAATTCTACAATTGAAGCCTGAGATCATGCTATTCTGATAATTTTTGGATTTTTTTTATATTAATTTCCAAGTTCAAATGCAAATATCTCAAAAAACAAAAAATGGACTTAGGGAGTTTTCATAGAACGACGACGATATCTTACGATAAGACTTTTTAAAACATACTACGATATTATGCAAAGCACTGAATGTGATAGTTTCTACTAAGCTATCATTTGTCCAGTTCAACCTCTTCTGATCTCAAAAACTATAAAGGAATATAGAAGACTTAATGATTCGGTAAACTTTAATAACAAATCAAGCGAATATCAGTTTGGATTTCGAAAAGGATATTTTACGGTTGATAATATTTTTGTCTTAGGATGTCTCACACGTTCAAAGCAGCATTCTAAACTAACTTTATAGCTTTGGAATTTCAACTAAATTTGGCAGAACATTGGAAAAATTGTGTTACTAAACAATTCGTTGTGTATTCAATGAGACGGGAACATACAAAAACATAAAAATGAATAGCGGATCTCGCCAAGTATACAATCTTAATCCCTTATTATTTTCCCTATGTCTAGATGGAGTCGTCGGATGCCTCCCATAAGGTGTGGAGTATAGTAACTTCAAGATGAAACAGAGTTGTAAAAGAATGCAATATTATGGTATTGCATTCCGAAAAGTCACACACTGATTCTTCGGGAATGCAATAGAATTTATCATCTCATTCTTTTAACTTCAGAAATCCATTCCCATTTTATTTTGAAGTTTTAAATAATGCAATCATCAAAAGCATTGAAAAGACTTTAAGAATGCAAAGAATGTAAAAGACTTTTGAAAGACTTCAAAGACTGCAAGCAGTCCAAAAAGAATGCATTCTTTTGATTTGAATTCATTTGACTGCTTCAGATGATTTTTAAATAAAAGACTGCAAAATTAACTGGGACTTTAGTTTGAAAGTCACAGAACTGAGGTTAAATCAAAAGACTTAAAAAAAGTCTTTCCATTCAATTGACTGCAATCCCAAAAAAACTGCATTCTTTCACATCTCTGGATGAAAGTTTTAATGAATGTGGATGATATTCTCATTTTGGCAGAACCACTTTGTGTTACTACTGTAAAAAAATGGTGCTTATAAGTCAATACAGGCAAATAAAAGTGATGACATTCTAAAATAGAGATATGATGATATGAAAATCAATATTTAATATTGACCCAAAGCCCAATTAAGGAGATATTATTAATAAAAAAAATAGCGTTTAAGGCGTTTTGTAGGAGTTCTTTTAAGATGCTAGAATACTTTTTTCATAGGGCAATAGCAACATCGTCCGCATAGGCAATCACTCTGTAGGTCTCCATTTCCAGGCATTTCAAGCGGTTCAGTATATATTCCTTCCCGGAAAATTTTTTTTGGTTGAAAATATTTTATCGTTGTATAAGTCATAGGTCTAAATATTTCGCTGAAAATTTGGCGGTCATTATTCCTAGAAGTACGGGTATTACGGTTGAATTGTTTGAGAGAAGGAATGTAACTGGCTATTTCACTAGAGCACTGTTTATGAAAATATGGGTAAAATAATGATAGACATGAAATATTGCGGCGGTGATCGAGAGATTCAAATGTTGCAGTTATATCATCTATCATTTTTAAAGCTCATTTTTTGAATTTTATCAATGAGACTCAATTGGATTATTGGAGCAACTGCCCAATTATGGGAATTGTACTCAAGCTTTGGACGAATATAGGCTTTATAGATTACAGCCAGATCAGAACGGGTAAAGGTGTTCGATTGTTATTCCGATTTCGAGTTAACCAAAATAAAAAAAAGATTTGGTTTCTAAGTACTGTAAATTATCACATTTAGGTATAGCTAAAAAACATGATAAAAGTTGTTTATGTGAAAGAAGTGAAATCTATTACGATTTCATACGATAATCTACGATTATCTATGATTTTCAAAATGTTTTTCTATTAAATATTCATTAAATTTTATCATCCAATTTAATGGAAATGGTCAGATTTCCTTCGTTTGAAAGGTTTGAATAAAATAAACCGTTTTATTTGCATATAGGAGTATAGTTGCAATCGATTTTCTTTACTAGGTAGATAATAATGATTTCTAAGTTTGTCCTTGTCGTTATTTTCCACTTAAATGCTAAATAACTTTGCTTCCTTAAAAAAACTTCAAATAAAAAAAATATGTATGTAAATTTGGAAGCGCTACAGCTCGCGAAAACCAGGATCTATTAGAAATGGACGGAACTTTCAATTTTCTGTGGAATCCGAACAGCTAAGATAAGGGGCACTTTGTCATGACAGAAAATACTTTTAGACGATTTAAACACTTAAAATAAAAACATCTATCCTACTAATATATGTAATAAATGCGAAAGTATGTTTGTACAGATGTTTGTCTTTCAACTACGCTGAAAAGGCTCAACAAATTCTAATAAATCTTGACATAAAAAATGGATTGAGGAAAACTTTTGATACCACAGTGAGGTGGCAGGCAGCGAAGGTGGCAGGTTGTAGCTAATATTATAAAATGCGACTTTAGACGCTTCCTTTTTTAGTTCAGAATAGAGATCTGGTCATAGTCAGAGCATGTTGAGCATGTTTAGAACATCCTCTCCTCTGAAGTAAGCGTGCTCTGAGCACTCTGATTTTTTTTTTGAAACACACCTAAACACTTATGTGTCACCATTTTTTTTTTATTTGAATCTCCATCTGTCAAATGCTACTACGTTTTCACCAAGAGATAATCCTGTATTTAAGTGGATTTACCATAAATCTTCATTAAATCTCGAAAATTTACCATACAAATTTATTTCGTAAATCTAGTAGATCTTGTTTAGATCAATTGTTCTATAGTTCGAACTAACCTATAACCCATATCGTGTTAAGCTATCTCGATGATTTTTCATTGTTTGACACAAATGAAAAATTGAAACATTATTAGCATTTTGATAGATGCTGTCAAAGTTAATCTTCTTTTTAATCTTTTATTGCGGTGAAAACACCACATAAATCTGTTGCCTTAAATCTTGGATTGTCTTCTGGTGAAAACGTAGTATTAATGTCGATTTCATTTTACACTATAGGGATTTTAGGGATTGCGATCCCCTGTCAAATTTTGACTTTTACCACACCAAAAAAATCGATTTTTTTTGACAGAGATCAAATCCTTCGAATCCGTATTTGGAGAGGGATTTACATGTATACGAAATACCCACACTAAAAAGACAAAATTTGACAAGGGATCGCAATCCCTAAAATCCCTAGTGTAAAAGGAAATCGACATAAGCATTTAACTATTTGTAATCAGTTAATATATTCTGAGCTCATAGAGCGCACTATGAAAACGCTCAGAACGATAGAAGAAACACATATTCGAAGCTCTGAACACTCTGAACTAAACAAGAAACACATTTTATTTTTTGACAACTCAGACTGCTCTGAACTAATGTCGATTTCCTTTACAAATGAGAAATCAATTTCTGTGTGAAGATTTCGATCTCTCGACAGATTTTACGTTCCTTCACACCAAATAAATCGATTTTTTTTTGACAGAGATCAAAATCTTCAAATCCGCATTTGAAGAGGAATTAACATATATACGAAATACGCACACCAAAAAAAAAAAATTGATCCGGGATCGAAATCCCTAGTTTGTAAAGGAAATTGACATAAAAAAGAAAAACACCTTTTGACGTTTATATTATTTTATTTATATTTACCTTCATTAACAAACAAAAGTCGTTGTGACTTGTGAGCCTTAAAAGTTATTGCTTCCTTATTCTGAACGACACGATAAAGTTCCCATTGGTGTAATGGTTAGTACGTTTGAACTATCACGCCGAACCCTTAGCCGAATCGGCAGAAAATTAAAGGTTAATTTTTTCCTATTTCTCTACGAGCAGTTGCGCCTCAGTTTTATACTTTACCGTACAGACTTAACTTAATGGCTTATCCCATAAAATTGATTTGTCGTTGATTTTTTATTGGTAAGAATCTGCAAATGTTCTTATTCACAAAAAGAAAAACAAATTATTGTGCACCTTATCAGCTCAACTAACCCCCAGACCTGTAATGATTATTTAAATATGCGACTCTATCAGATTCAAAAAACGTGATTACTGTTTACATACATATGTGTACAAAAAAAGTTCAATTATTGATAGCTTTCTTGCATAGCACGCGAAAATAATTGCATTCTAAAGACTAAAATCTAACGACTTATTTGTCAACAATTACTTTAACAGATCAACTTCATTTTCGTTCTAGAATGGTGATCCATCAGCAAAGTCCGGGCCAACAACGCCCCATAGTGGACCTTCTAGTGGCATTGATTGCAGTTCCCATTCTTATACTATGTGCCCTGCAGCTGGAGAAACACATGCAAGACCGATGGGAAGAGAGTTCAGAAACGCGATGGCTAGTTTTTGCCCTTGGTGTCAGCATGCTGTTGATAAGTGTATTAATTTGTGGCTATGTCACACACCGCATGGGTGTCTGCATGTGGACTGGACCCCTTGAAGATTCCTCAGGATTTTCAACGAACGCAACAGAGAACAACATGCAACACGTAAGTTCTGGATGTAAATTTTTGAATATTTAAATTAAATTATGACAAATTGTTTTTTTTTTTTTTTATTTTTCATTGTAGATCAACTCGCAAAATGATATCCTTCGCATTGTGGATTCACTGCCACCAAGCTATGAGAGTGTGGTCAAATGTGATATCCCACCTCCAGCGTATGATTGTGTGATTGTGAACATGGAACAATGCAAGGAGGAAGAAGCCAATCGAAAGGCGACACCATCACAGGCGGTCGCCACGTTGCACATGTGAAAAGTGCATTAAACAATCCTGCCAAACGGATATTGATGCCTTTAATAACTTCCTGTTTTGTATTAGTATTTTTATTTATTTGTATTTTTTTACAAATAATTTTTAAATTTTAAACTGTGTAAATAAGAGAGAGTGAGTGTGATTGATAATTGTGAATGATTTAATGAGACCAATTTTATTGATTAAAATAGTTATAATATCGATACTTAAAAATTTAAGTGAGAATGCTGTGAATATTTAATTTAATTTTTTACTTATAATTATGAGTCTCCCGTGTTTTTGTTGTTTTTGTGTCTAAATCTAGTCTGAGTTTTTAAATAGTCAAATAAGTTAGTAACTAAGCCAAATAAAAAGAATTTTATAAAGTTGAAACAAAAATTTATTTTAATAGTCGTTTGAGAAATACAATATTGTTGATAAAAATTTTTGGTTCGTTGTAAGATGCACGCAGAAGTAACCTATAAAACAACTTGACGAAAGGAAGTATTTAAATAAAATTCTACACTCTGAAAAATCATAGAATTAAAATACTAATACAATACCAATTTGTTTGAAACTTTTTTTTACCTTGATCAAAATTTTGGGATACCAACTTATTTAAAATTTGAATTGATCCGTAACTAGAAACAAAATTTATAAACCATAATTGAATATTTTAAATTCCAAATTAAAAGAAGAACTTTTAAGCCTCATATTCATTATGGAGCCTCACATCAACATTGTTCTCCTCTAATACTCGTATTTGCCCGTTGAATCGTTTTTCTGTTGTTGTTGATGGCTAATGACTAAAACAAATGTACATGTCTTGAAGTATCAATGTCTACAGCGATGAACTCGTGAGATATGTGCTGTGCATACTCCCTGACATTTATCGTACATATGAAGTTCTTTCAAAGCAAAAATATTTCATACTTTGTTTAATCGTATACCGTCAATTTCAGAAATACTAGGTACAGATAGCTATGGCCGTTTTCGAAAATGTCATTTTGATTTTGATCGCCATATGATCATCATTTCTTGACGCAGATATTGCAATTGTAAAATATACAATTTTCAAGCTTACACAAGATCTGTTTGATTAACATAACATTTGAGGTTTACGAACATGCTCTCTAGCAAAATAATATTTTTGTATGTATTACAAATTCGTCGCTTTTCCGGCAGAGTGGCATAAGTCGAAATTTGCAAATTTTCAGGAGAGCCTTTTAAAGTTTTTTTTTTCATACTGGAAACAAAAATTTCGTTGTTCATAAAAAACAAAACTCGAATGTTGAATACGTGAAAAAACTGCATTTTTTGTTTGTTAAGTTTTATAAAAAACGAAATATTAAAAAAAAAAACAAAAATTGATTTATGCCGTATTTATACGTAGAAAATGACAGGGATGTTTTTGAAAGTTGAGAGCGGCGCTTTTTCATAACTCGGAAACTAGAAGAGGTAGGTAAACGCCGATTACACAGAAAAATTGTGTTTTTTTGTCAGCTCAGTTCTGTGTTCAAAACTAAAAAACGACAAATTTCGACTTATGCCACTCTGCCGGAAAAGCGACGAAATATAAAAATATTATAAATACAAACATTTCTTTTCATTTTTTATAACTATTTATTACAAACTAAACACAAAATAACATTTTTGCAGTCAACTCGATTTTTTTAATGAAGTGCTGCGCTGCAAATGATGTAGGTAAATGCAAATGATTTTTTAAAATACAAAAATTGTTTCGAGTTTTCAGTTTGACTTTTTTCAGTTCGTGTTTAAAAACATCTCGAAAAGGGCTTGTTTGAGCCTGAGTTTCCATTTACAGTGCATCGCAATTTACAGCCATGGGTAATACGAGCAAATGATAATATTTTATTATAGGGCATATCGTGAATAAAATTTCCCTGGGAATTGTTCCCAACTTTCAAAATTGTGATCTCGAATAATGTCGAAAGTTTCCCTTGGAATTTATTGATATTGGGAATTAAGTTTCGTAGTGACTTTGGGTCTCATTTAAAAAGGCCAGTCGCCAGCTTACAATGAACAATGCAGAAGTATTGACCTTTCCAATTTTCCCCATTATATCTGGATCCAAACTCAGAAAACAAAAATCCTTCAGATTTTTAAATACGAGTACATAATGAATTTAACAAACAAATGATATTAAATTTGAGGTGCTACTGCTCGTGAACAAACAGGGCTTAGTGACTTGAATCTCTCAATCATTGATGCAGGAATTGAATGGACCTAAAATTTTTGTCGAGTACACACTGCTTACCTCGAGGCAACACAGGCAAGTACTGGCAAGCTAGTTGGGTAAATTCTCTGCAAGTCAAATTTCTATTTGTGTATTAGCCGTGACGTAGGGGTCACGCCACTTGACGACAGGGCCGGACAAGCTAAACGTGCAAGCTGTGCAAATGCGCAGGGCACTGAATCCAAGAATAAATAAATAAATAATAATTTTATTATTATTTCCTACACTGAATAAATATTGTAATATTTTTCCAAGGTTCGTTAAATAAAACTTATTAGTCTTTCTAATATTTCTTCTTTATTTTTACTTTCCAAATCACAACAATAAATCTCAATTTATAATCGACTCAAATATGTACTTTATTCAAATTAAAATCACACTTGTTTTACACAATCCAATAAGCAGAGTTTTGCACAATTCCGTTATCAAAAATCAACTGTGTCTCCCTCACCGTGAACACTCCCTTATTATACTCAAATTAGTTGTTCTCGAAAGTTCTTGTCTTGGAATGTTCTAGATAAGGGGAAATACATTTGACATTGGAAAAGAGCTTTTTGTTTCTTCCATAAATTAGATATGCAATTTTCCAACAGATGGCGCTGTAGTAGTATAAAGCTCTGTTCACAACAATATGTAAATAGGAATATAAAACTTCTAGTTCAACAATAATTAATGAGTTAATTATTTAATATTTATATGCTTTTATGTTTTTGAATTAGTTTTTAAATACATTTTACTTCAAAAAATATTTTTTTAGTTCCTCAATTTTTGTGATATATTTTATGACTTTAGTTTACAATTATTTTTGTATTCTTTAGTTACTATTATTTCTGTGATATATTTTAGATTTCTTAGTTTTTAATAAAAATCCTATTAAGTAGTATCTAGGAATTAGTATCTAGGATTTGTCACTTTTTGCAAGAGGCAGTGTACCTAAAAAACATTTTTTGTTTTTCTTTTTACGAGGTAACGGCGGGAATCAATCGCCAGACCTTTAACGTGGTCCAACCATTAAGCCACTTTATATATTTATGAGTAAGTACCGAAAAGCAAGTTGCAATGCACACAAATTTGTCATACTAACACAAACAAACCTAAGCGAGTTTTGCTCGTCAACTCGTCAACAGTTTAGAAGCAAGTAGCTTGTAGATGTACCTGTAAAATTATTTACTGAGGTATAGTGGATTGTTCGCCTGAAAACATCCAGAGATACATAATGATTTTGTCGATGGCAAGCGAAATTAGTAAATAAATATAAACAAAATGTAAAATTTAAAAACTTGCCGGCAACTTGCTCTTCTTGCTCTTCAAATGGAGTAAAGCTAAGTGTACACGATTGGTAGATCTTACAATATTGTAAGATCTTACAATGTCTGACAATTATCTACCAATGAGCTGACAAATAAGTTGTGTGTGTACACGGTTGGTACAAAATCTACCAATCTCTTACAATTAACTGTCAGAAGTTGGCTGACAATTCATTTTCAGATAGCCGGCTTAATACCTACCAATTAATTGTGAGAGATTGGTAGATTTTCTACCAACCGTGTACACACACAATTAATTGTCACTTTTTGTTGGTTATGGAAACTGTGACAATTGAACCTTGGCTGCAAATTGTCTGACAATGAAAAAATTGTATGATGCTAAAAACCGAACATCTTACAATTTATTTCTTCATTGTCAGAAACGTCAGACAACGATGAAAATTGGCAGGCCTGACAATAAATTGTGTGTGTACTACACGATTATCAAATACCCTTTGAGTATATATAATTATTATATTACTTATATTATATTATATTATATATACTCAAAGCAATTACTTACAATTTACCGTCTTACAATTAATTGTCAGATACATTTTCTGACAATTAATTGGAAGATTACACGATTGTCAGCTAGCGTACACATGATTGTCAGATATCTTACAATTAATTGTCAGACAATGATCTAACAATTAATTTTCTGACAATTAATTGTAAGACTACACGGTTATAAGACATTGTAAGCATGTTTTTCACTGACAGATCTGACAATATTGTAAGATCTACCAATCGTGTACACTTATGTCGATTTCCTTTTACACTAGGGATTTTAGGGATTGCGATCCCTTGTCAAATTTTGACTTTTACCACATCAAAAAAATCGATTTTTTTTTTACAGAGATCAAATCTTTCGAATCCGTATTTGGAGAGGGATTTACATATATACGAAATACGCACACTAAAAAGACAAAATTTGACAAGGGATCGCAATCCCTAAAATCCCTAGTGTAAAAGGAAATCGACATTAGCTTAACGCATACGACACAACAAATAGGAACTCAACTAGGAATTTATGTACCATACTTGCTTGCCAGTGGGTTGTCGTCGTGAGATCAGAGCGTTTCCGAGGCTTGTTGTCGGTCTCGTAATTCTTTTAGTTTTACGGGACAGGGAATTAACCTGTCGCCAACCTGAGGAACCAGCCTGATCATATATTAGCCAAACCTTTTTTAAAAGGCTTGTTTCTAGCGGCCGCCGCGGAGAGGCTATGATCACACTTCCACCAGTTCCGAAAAGTTACGGCACGTGCATGTTTTCGTATGCTACATGTTGTTCCCCCTATTCGTCTGATGGCTGACCGCCACCCCGGGAGCCGATGGCATACCAGCCGAATTATTTCATCACGGCGGGCCAGCCTTACGTCAAGCAATTCATGATATTATAGTGCACGTATGGGAGCAGGAAGAAATGCCAGAAGACTGGCGAAAAAGCATAATATGCCCCATACATAAGAAGGGAGATGTCACAACGTGCAGCAATTATAGAGGTATCACGTTGTTGAGTACCGCCTATAAGATACACTCCTCTATCCTACAAGACCGGATAACCCCATACGCTAAAACCGTCATCGGACAATATCAGTGTGGTTTCATTCCAGGCAAATCAACAACTGATCAGATCTTTACCCTTAGGCAGGCGATGGAAAAATGTCTAGAATTTAACATCCCAACATACCATCTGTTTATAGACTTTAAGGCCGCCTATGATAGCATAGCCAGGGTAGAACTTTACAAAGCCATGAGAGAATTCGGCATCCCAAATAAATTGACACGACTATGTAGGTTGACCATGACCAACGTAACAAGCCAAGTAAAAATAGCCGGATTGCTATCCAGACCAATCAAAATCTTTAATGGACTCCGACAAGGGGACGGTTTGGCCTGCCTCCTCTTCAACCTGGCGTTGGAGAAAGCAATCCGTGACTCTGGCACGGCAACAAGAGGGACCATCGTCAACAGGTCCAGCCAGTTACTAGCTTACGCAGACGACATTGACATCATGGGAAGATCCGAACAAGCTGTACACGATTCCTGCATCCAGATCGAGCAGGCGGCACAAAATCTGGGGCTGCACATTAGTGAAGGTAAAACAAAGTACATGGTGTCGTCGAATGCGAGAGGAACAGTTGGTCAAACAATCAAGGTAGCGGAGCACGAATTTGAAGTGGTGCAATCCTTTAAATACCTTGGGTCAATAATAGCAGCCGATAACAATATAGAAGAAGAAATACGCGAGCGGCTTCTCAAATCCAACAGAGCCTACTATAGTCTGTCAAAGCTTTTCAAATCCAGAAATCTCACCATAACTTCAAAACTGCTGCTGTACAGGACCATGGTCCTGCCAGTACTCACATATGGATCCGAGACTTGGGTGCTTAGCAAAAGGCACTCCGACCTCTTAGCTGCGTTCGAGAGAAAAGTCTTAAGGAGAATTGTTGGCCCCATATGTGAGGAAGGACGATTCCGGAGACGGTACAATCATGAATTGTACGCAATCTACCTAGAAGCAGATATCGTGACAAAAATTAAGCTCGGTAGACTCAGGTGGGCAGGGCACCTAGCTCACATGAGCGAAGAGGAACCTGCTCGGAAAGTTCTTTGTGGTACATTCTATGGTAGACGACAGCGTGGTAGACCATGCTTGCGCTGGAGAGATGGCGTAGACCAGGACGCCCGAAGCCTTGGGGTGCGCAACTGGATGGCGTCGGCTAGAGACCGGGATAGGTGGAGAGACTTGTTGAAAGAGGCAAGGACCGGAACCCGGTTGTCGAGCCGATGATGATGATGAACCACAAATTTAGTTTTTAGTTAGGAGGGGTAGAAAATCTTCAAGATTTAAAGTGTTTTTTTTTTTTTTTTTGCTGGTGGGTTTGATAGTAAGGTATTAGGCGATAGCCCTGTCATATCTGTTCCCTCTAGATTTAGACCCCATAATGGGGAAGACTACAGGAAGAGCCCAATCGAGCAAGTGCAAAAAATTTGGTGAACAAAAAGGTGAGGCTTGTATGGGCTCGAAAATGCCAAACTTTTACTGAAGAATATTGGTCAAATATTGTGGTCAGACTAATCGAATTTCGAGGTAAGTTAGATCATACGATGTTGCAACAATACATGTAGTAAATAATTTAGTATATTATAACTCGTAATGAAAATACCTAACTTTCAAAACTTCTTCAATTATGGTACGCTTTAAGATTTTTGGTAGGGTAGGGCGAGGAGGTTCTGACACGTTAACGGATCTTGTCAAAAACTAAGAACTTCCTTTTACAATTAAATTTCTATTTACATAACATACACTTATTAAGGTTTAAGCTTATATAAAAACAACTTTTAATAATTAAATTATTTATTATATCAGAGTTTATTATAAATTTATAAATAAAGAAAAAGTGACGAAACAACCTACTCTGTAGGAGGTTTCAACTTTTAAGTAGGAGGTTTCATCATGCCATAGGAGGTTCCGTCAGTTCGAAAAATTTTAAAGATATAATTTAAACAACGGGACAAAATGTTGGTTTTTTTTTGTAGTTTTTATTATATTTACAAAAACAATAAAACAAGATACAATAAAAAAAAAAAAAATAAAACAAGATACAGTAAAACAAAAAAAAAAACAATAAAACAAGAACTTCAGTCATTTTTTTGGCTGCAATAAATAAACTTAAATCACATTTTAGTTCGAAATAAATTAAGAAAGCGGTATATTATGAATAAATATATGTATGTATATCATAAAAAGGTATGTACATACAGTAGACTCTCGTTAACTTGAACATACGATAACTTAAACATTCCAATAACTTGAACAAATATTTTTTCCCTTTACGCATTCTATACCTTGCACGGACTATTTTTAAGACTCAATACCTTGAATTTTTCCCCTAGGTACTCTATAAGTTGAACAAGTAAAATTAATGCGAACTCTGTAACTTGAACAAAGTTTAATATTGAATTTCTTAAATTTTTGAATTTATGCAAGGTACCTGGGATGTTGGTACTGAATGCAAACGGTTTTTGTAAAGGGGAATCCCAGGAAATTTCTTTAGTATTTCCATATAAGGTTTTATTCTTCATATATCTTTGAATTTCTGAATTTCATTTGAACACGTGGTTATTAAGGAATCGAAAATCCTTTTAATTAAAATTATTTATTAATAATATCATTATTTATGTTTTAAAATCATTAAAATGAATCATTATTATATAAAAACAACAATTTCTTAACTTGATCCAGTAACTTGCACAATCCTATAGCTTGAACACTTTTGGTTTCGTCCGTGTTCAAGTTAACGAGCGTCCAGTGTATATAAAGCATTATAAAATAATGGAACATAATAAGAAAATTAACGCACATCCAAATCACCAAAGTGAAGATCAAAACAGATTTTATTTTTGGACCTGGATGTTCCCGGAAGGTTTTTGGACTCGTCAATTTAGCCGCTAAGTCAGATCTCATTCTCCACTCCTGTATCTTCAACTACAGGTTCATAAAAAAAGTTGCCATTTTTTGCCGACGATAATATTTTATAAAATAACACATCACCGATTCCATATCAAGTATCAACATCTTCAACTTTACCGTCATAAAAAAAAAGGTTTTTTGTCACTGAATTCGACCAGAACAAAGTCACCAATTTTAGCATTAACACCCTGGGAAACTGTGACATTTTTGGTAGGCTCAGCGTCTGCCTCTGCATCACTGTCTATACCAAATTCAAAAGATTGATCCAAATTTCTAACGCTATAGGTTTCGCTTCCAGAGGAGAATGCTGCAAGAACTTTTTTGGTGTGTTTCGGCTTTGATATTTTTTCTTTTTTATCGCAATCTCTTTTTGTTTCATTTTTTCTTTTTTTTGTTCGGCTAGTTCTATAAGCCTATTTTTTTCGGGTGTGTCGGTATAGATCCGTGACTTAGAAACCCTGTTAATTTTTTTCTTTCGATTTGGATGAATTTTCGGGTAAGGACGAGTCACTTCTGGTGTAAGGTGCTGATAGGTTTCATTTGAATTCCTCTGAACACAAAGATTCATTGATCGGAAATATTCCAGTTGATGAAAACCCTTTTATAATGTTTTCCGGGGAAAATGCTTTCAAGAATGGCTGGCAAGAAATTTCCGCAATATCATTAATCCCAATTATATGACCCAGATTATTGACAAGGAAGTTGTTGAATGCTGCTTTACAATATTTTTTAAATAGTCCAAATACTGATACATCGAGAGATTGAAGCTTGTGCGATGTGTGAGGTGGAAATGATAACAAAATAATGCCATTCTCTCTGCAAAAAACTATGGAATCGAGCCCACAATGTGACACGTGATTATTCAATAAAACCATAATTGGATCTTGAATGCAACACCAAGTGTGGTTTGCAATATGCCATATTTTTTGGCGGCACTTGAAGCGGTCTCCTTTTTTTTCGAGAACAGAGTTTACTGCTTCTAGCATGGCTTTCTCATCAAATATCTTTTCAGGATACTTTCTTTTATAAATATTTGGCATTTTCACTGAAATGTAATACAGTTTTAATATAAAAAAAGGCTAAAACTTACTAGAAGAGTAAAATGAGGAGGTTTCGACCGTTTGACTAAACCTCCTACCCTAAACATGTCGAAACCTCCTCTAACACATGACGATTAATAAATGCACTTAGAACGTTTATACTTAAATATTAACATTAAATGATTACAATTATTAAAACACTACTGTTTACTTTATTTAATTTTCGACATGTCACTTTAAAGAACATAAAACAAAACAAGTTATCACTTAAGACCTTACCAAAAAATATTACATCTGCACTTCACAAAAAACAAAACGCGAGTGAAATTGTTAGACACTGCCGGTTACTGAACACTATAAAGGAAAACAGTAAGGTATACATTCAGGCTTTGAATATATGAAATAATCATTTCAATCAAATTTAAAGGAAGCGAGAAATTTCAGTTTGATGAAACCTCCTACATGTCGAGACCTCCTCGCCTTACCCTACCGCTGGTGCAAGCGAAATGTTTGTGTGTCACGATCGCATGGACTCTACGAAGTACATAAACGTACTCGAAACTGCACTCCTGCCCTCATTTTCCTTACTGTTTGGCGTTACAAACATGAATGGAGTAAAGTTCCAGCAAGATAATGTACTTTGCCACAAAGCTGCATGTACAGAGACCTGGTTAGGGGAAAATTGCGTTGAGGTTCTTGATTGGCCTACCCAGTCCCCAGATTTAAACCCCATAAAACATTTGCGGGCTTATTAAAGTACAAGATCAGGCAGAACACAATGAAAAAGAAACAAAGACGACCTAAAACTCCACCTGCGTGATGAATGAAGGGCATTACGTTTACGTGCAGAAAATTGCAATAAGCTTGTACGCTCTTTGCCAAAAAGAATTGCTCCCGTGATAAAGGCAAAGGGCGGTCCAACTAAATATTGATATTTGTATAATAAAAAGCAATGTTATACTATACAAAGTGTTTGAATTTATTTAAATTAAACAGTTGCACGTAAAGTGAGAAATATAATGGGTGCTCAATCATTTTGGCCAAGGCTGTGGATTTAGATATACCGTGCATGTCTGCGATCCCATGATACTGTTTTCCATTTTCAAGCCAGTGTAAAGCTGTCAGAAATTGCAGTGTCAATGAAAAGTTTTTTTCAGTCTCATTTGCAATCCGTGGTCCAATTTATCCTATTATTTCCTATGCCTTACTTAACACGTTCCAAGCGAAACTTTTCATTGAATGTAAAAGTATCAGAAATCTCGTAATTTATACGCGGTCGATACAATTTTCTCTGTCTATTTAGCACGAAATGGTCACTTATATAACTATCGGTGCTACTATGCCTACGAGGTAACGACATCCTTAAACTGGAAACAAGATTCTTATTGAAAATTACAAATTGTAATCAAATCTACACATCATCTTTCTATTCTAAGAAATGTTCATAAACTGAACAAAATTAAAGTTATTTGATTTGGTGAAACACAAACTTACAAAAAAAAATGATATTTTACAAATTTGTATTTGTAAACTACAAAAAAAAAATATTTTTGCTGAAACGAAAATAATGAAATTTCTACAAATTTCCCTTTGTAATCTACAACTACAATTTTGTAAAGCAATCATCTCGTGAAATAGAATTAATCAATATTTCTACAAAAAAAAAGCACTTGTAGTTTACAATTTGTAAGTTGGTGAAATAGACCACCACAGAGTGGTCGGGACCACTCCTAACTTTTAAGAGCGGTGAATAGGTTTATGAGCTTCTTAAGTTATGAGCGCTCGGTGAATACCAGCCTTAGACCATTAGAGGTCCATTGTGATACCACGATCTAATAGGGAACAAAAAGGTTTCCTACTAGTTAAAACCATTTGGAGCTTCTGATGAAGGAAGAAGACTATTAATGTCTGTGTTTATGAGATCGCTTGGTTCATTATAGAAATATTTTCCTAGATGAAGTTTGCGTCTGTAAGAGAGAGCAGGGCATGTACAAAGAAGGTGTGGGATTGTCTCCTCTTCCTCCTCGTCCAAGCAACTCCTGCAAAAATCGTTTGATAGTACACCGAGTCGTGCGGCGTATCTACCTATGAGACAGTGTCCAGTTATGACAACTATTACGGAGCTGATCTGAGATCTACTGAGGGACAATAGACATTTTGACCGTTTCAAATCCAGTTTAGGCCAGATTTGTTTGGTCGCCATACAAGTGGTAGTGTTAAGCCATCTTGTGTTTGATTGTTCCAATTCGTAGACATAAGTCTACTTGGAGCTATGGGCATACCTATACAATAGGTGTTTGCTTGTTATTCACAACTGATGAACAACTTATCAATTTGGATTTATAATACCGATTTAACAATTCATTGATAAACTTTCGTTTTTTTTTTCTGTTACATAAAGCAAATCCTTCACACACTCGAAAACGTTTGTTCGCTTTTGCCATACAGAATGCACAGATTTTCTCACAAATGGCCCTTAATATTTGTAATCAAAACTGACTTCCATAACATGCGGTCTCCACTAGCGATGAATCCAGAGCATGCTTTAAAGCATGCGTTCATTATCGCTAGTAGAGACCGCCATCGCAGCTATATTTTCATCGCTTGCGATAGAAAGTATGCTCTCATCGCATACCATCCATCGCTTGCTTTTTCGCAAGGAGAACTGTCATATTGTTCTGGCGTAACCAAATTTAATTTAACTGAGTTTGAGTTTTGCGTGCGAAGAAAGCTTTTGCTTGGGGTTTACGTTTTTCTAACAAAATTTAAAAAAAATCTGATTTGAAATTGTCCATAGAACTCATTTATATCCATTAAAATTATTCACTATACTAAAAAAGTATGCGATGAAATGCCCAGCCACAAAAATCTGACAGTTCTTCTGCTCTCTGCTTTCTGCTTTGGCTATTGCGATTGCGATGGATTTATCGCTAGTGGAGACGGCGTGTAAAGACTCAATAAGGTTCTTTATCTTATTTAAGTTGTAAGAAATGTTGGACAACACCCCCTGTAGACATGATGCAACGAACATTCCAAAATACATGTTAATTAATCTTTGCAAGATGGACGACAAACCAAATAATCACATGCATAAAAAATCAACCAACAATCAATTTTGTATGCAACTACATAATGACATTTATTTTATTTTTTTTAATGTATATTTTTTAAAACTTTTTGTTGTTCTTTTTGTTATTGTAGTAATATTTCGAATTTCAAACACATTTTGATCACTTATTCAAATAATAACATTTACTTTTAAATATATGTATATAATATAATTGTATGTATAATATTTTGTATTTCTTTTTTCTCTCATTACAACATAATAGATTTTTATGAATGAATCTTGAAGTTTACTTTTACTTTATATACTAAACTTAATTGCAAGTATAATATACTTAAGGATCCATCTTAAAAAGTACTTAGTCGTCACTTGTGTGATGCAACTATTGAAGGAGGGGGGAAAAGAAAGTATAGAAGGGGAGCGCAATTAAAAGATAAAGATACACATTCGCAGCAAATATTTTCATATTATTGTGCAACGACTTTTGTAAAATTAGAGGAGCAAAAAAGGCATCTCTACAATATTGTTTTCGTCTATGATGGCTTTTTGGGTTTAAAACTCGTTTCTCCAGGTGTGCTTAAGCGTTTTTTTTTTATTGCACGCGCATCATTTTTTTTATTTGTATCGTGTGCATAACGAAATTTACATTTTGACATTTTTTTTAGTTCATTATAACAAAATAGCGACAAAACTATTTAAAAATTAAAAAACAATTTAATATTAGTTTAAATGAAAAACAAACGACTAATAATTCTCCTCCTCACTCGACGAATGGAGCGAGTAACGACCAGTCGTGACTACATGTCGTACCATTGGTGTGATGTTATGGACGTTGTCTCATTTAGACGGGCGATTTCTTCATGAAGCCCATGGCCCAACCACAGCAGATGAATCTTTCTATAGCGCTCTGTACAGAGGGTTAACGGATTACCTCGTCTCAGGCCGGCATCTGTTTCACCGTATTCATCCAAGTAGGGTGGTTGAACAAAGCAGCCTTTGTTGCGACCTAGGTAGACAATCTGGCAATCTCGAATGCGCAGGAACACGCCTATTTCTGCACCACAAAAATGAGCGTGGTAAGTGCATGCGCCAACGATTCGAGTTGGCTCCAGCTCAGGTTGGCAGCAGTACGACTGTCCACATAGGATATCACCACAGATCAGACACATGGTGGGAGTTTTCATTTCTTCCCGTTCGTTGTTGGGACACGTGAGCTCCGACACACTGTTTATCAAATCGCTATAGTCGTCGGGAAGTGCAACCAAGCTGGGCACTGGCATTGTGCACGGTACAATAGGCAAAACTGTAGTCGTTGTGTATTTTTCGAGTTCTGGATGCGAAGCAAAAAGATGTGCAATTCGAGCAGATGGTTGCTTGTTGTCGAAATAAGTTTCAACAGCTGTATTTAGACCTAGATAGCTGCACATATTGGCAAAGGTGTCACTGTCGGGTTCTATGAACTCATCCGTGAATTCTACATCGGTGACGAAATGGAAAAACAGACATGTGTTGCGCAAGAATTGCCTGCTCTCGACTCGCATGTGTTCCAGCAAGGAGCGTATGGTGCGCTGTGAGACTTCTTGGGTAGGATTCTTTCGTTGCCGCAGATTGTAGCGCTGATAAAAGTTCCTCAAATCTTCAAAAACATCTGTGCTGTTATTCTGCGATGCTGATGACGATGAACAGGCGGCAGCTTCATCCTCTTTTAACTCCTGGTCCTCTTCATCAATATCCATGAAGGTCTGATCCTCTTCGTTGAAAAGCAATAGAGCTTTCACCAAATTTGCAATGAAAAGATGCTGCAAAACGTAGAATTCAAAGAAACTACCGCAGGTGATGACTTTCTTGCCGTCATAGGCGAACATCATACTTGGTACTGATAAAATCACAGATAAAAGCATCTCGAAACAATTCCACTGTAGCACTGGAGTGCCTTTCTGTTTGAATAATGTTTCGAGAATTTTTCGAACGGGATTAAGAATATTATTTAAGTCCTCAGCATCGACGTTGCCTGCACGGAGACAGCTGGCGCGTATAAGACCGCTTAAGCAACTGCTATGACGAATGGACATCTCACTCTTGAAAGGCTTTGAAATGGCTCGCAAGTACACTTCTAAAGCCTGTATGGTATAACTACAAGTGTGCCACAATTTTGGTAACTCCTCATTTTTATTTAGGTCAAAATGTGTGTGAGCAAACTTTCTCAAGCTCTCCGTAAAACGATCCGCAAAAGAGGCCCACTCTTTTGTTATATCCAAAGATTGTTGAGGAGCACAGAGTTTTTTGAAATCATTTATATTAACGAGTTGTCCAGACAGAATTTCCTCCAAATTTGGATACATAAACCAGTCGGAGTCTTTTGGTGTGTCGTCATCAGTGCTTGTGCTAGGAGAAGAAGGTGCTGGCACTGTTGTCACTATATCGGTAAACGCATCCATCACATCGAACCACTTGTCTAATGGAACCACATCATCACCACTGTGTATCACAGGACTGACAGAAAATTTGGAAATGGGAGCTGTCAAAGGAAGAACAGCATTGCTGACACACCTGCAGTAAGGACATTGGAAGTCCGAGTTGTTTCTTAGGAGGTAGTATCCTTGGCGATTTCGAGTTGGACGACGCATTTCTTTGGACTCCTCATTTGAATAGTACTCATTCCAGCAAGTATCATGCATCACATGACCACAGCTACTTGTGTAAATTGAATTTGGGGCATCGCCAGTGGGTGGGAGCACTTTACTTTTCTGAATATAAGCTGAATAAACTAAACAGGGTCCATCCTTAGTCACTGTGCAATCTTCGAAACAGAGAATGCATTTGAACAATTTATCTTGGGGTTGCTGTAAACGTCTATCAACACCCAAACAAGCCAATGATCTATAAGCTACAGCTCCTTCTTCTGATTCTATACGATCACGGTCCGATTGCCAGTCCATTGATGATTCATCCTCGTCCTTCACTCCCTCAAGTTTTTCAAACATTTCTGCGTTCGATTTCATGAAGTTCCTTTGGGCGTTCATCATTTGGGCA
Organism: Chrysotoxum bicinctum; assembly: GCA_911387755.1. NCBI lineage: Eukaryota > Metazoa > Arthropoda > Insecta > Diptera > Syrphidae > Chrysotoxum > Chrysotoxum bicinctum. Next base: position 44,527,614 of record OU426989.1, read on the forward strand.
AGAATTTTTGACCGTCGCTGAGCGGCCAGGCGGGAACGTTCCTCTTTTTCTTGCTTTTCCGCTTCAGCTGCAGTCATTGGTTCGATACTCTCATCTTCATCGGCAGGAGTTTCCATTGCTTCTTCGGTAGCAGATTCTTTTGGTTGGAGTTCTTTGAATTTTTTCAAAGTCCACAAAATGAAGTCACGGTGTGATTCGACCTAGACGATACAACAGAAATGGTTTTCATATCAATAGAATAGATAATGATGTTTTTAACTTACCCTCGCACTATGGGAAAGTTTTTCGAGTGACGGCAGAATATCAAATCTTTGAGAACGTTCGAAAAATTGTAGGAAAGGATAGTTTCCGGATGCTTCCTCTTGTAGAGCATATCCGATTAAGTGAAGAACCTAGAAGAGACATATTGTAACCCAGTTTGATGTAAACTTGAAATAGTATAAACAAATACCTTTTGTAAATGATTGTCGGTGAAGCTGGATGACTTAAGATCTAGAGCACGATTAAATACTGTTGAAATAATAGTCATCATCACATCACACTGAAGGAGATTCGCAATTGAGCTAAAATAAATATTGGTTAAATTAAAAAAAGTCACTAAAGGCAAGTAGATGATAACGTGGATCTTTATAACAAAGATAATAAAAAAACAAAGTTCAATCTCAGAGAATTAAAGTCATCTAATCTTTCATCATACAAATTTGTCTAACAATACTCACATAAATCCATCGGTCAGCTTGGGAAGTAATGGCGGTGGACAACAAACCAGCAATTCTTTTGCCTTTCTGCGTGCCCTTTGATTCTCTTCGGATTTTGATTTTTCCTCTTTGGTGTAGTGATAAAAGTACATATTGTAATCATCGTGGAACTCATCCTTCAACACGTAAACTCCCTTCGAATCGGTCTTCATTGGTTTTTTGAAATCCGCCAACACATCGGTCACATGCTCTAAGATTATCTCATTATTCGAATCTAACAGAGCTCTGTTCAGCTCTGAGTGCGAATATGACTTAATGCACAACAACTGAATAATTTCCTTCTTAATTCGATCGGCATCGGTTACATTGGCAATGCCTGGGACATAGCGCTCGCCAATAATGACAATCAGCATCTCCAAAAATTCATCAATCATTGATAGTTGCCTAATGAAATCATCGTCTGCGGCACTGATGTTATTTGACTCGTAGTCCGCTTGTATCCATTCCAAGAGATTGAATTTATTTAGCAAATGAATTAAATATTGGTTGCTTTCGATGAGGGCTGCCCCAATCTGAAGGCCGACTATGTCACGGTCGAGCATTTCCGAACGACACCGTACGTTGCGGTAGAAGTATAGCTGATGTAATAGGGAATAGCCATTTCTACGCCACATTCCCGAGTTAACCTGAGCAATCATTGCCTGGGTACAAAGGATTGGCTCCATGATTTCTTCCGGTGTTCGACCTCCCGTTGTAAACGCATTGTCAAAAGTTATTCCATATTTTCCTAAATGCAGATAAATTCCCGCATAGAATCGAGACAAAGGTAGGTGGATCGAAACCGGACGAGAAGATACATCGTACATCATACATTTGGCGACATGATCGTTCACAGACTGCTCCTCAATTTTGCTGGTGTTTAGATTAAAACCATTGTTCATCAAGTGACGCATTGTCATCTGATAAACTTTGAGCAAAATTTCCCGATCACTGGCGCACCAATCCAGCACCAGAGAAATGGTGTTGGCTAACTTTATGTGCAAGTTGAAGGCGCATTCCCACTCCGGCTCGTAGTCCATATGTTGGCCGGTTTGTCGGGTTACCGACTCCATTCCCTGCATCACATTTAACAGTCGCAAAAGAACCTTAACACCTTCAAGGAAACCCTCTCGAAGCTCTGGTGTCCACACGTCCGGCTTGAAGCTCAAAATGTACCGCATATCATACAGAATATACGCTGCACGCTTGAACTGTCCAGATATGGCCATATTTCTGGCAAAATGCAGAGTCTTGTTTTGCACGTACATATCAATGGATTCGTGATAAAAGGTATGGAGTAGTTTGTGGAAGATTCCTTCGACGGCAATGAGATAATGAGCAATACTGGGCACCGTGAAAAGTTGAACACTCAATGACACAATCGAAAACGAATGATCGTGATCATCGCGAATGAAATCTTGAACAATGGTGGCATAGTGTTTAGAGAATTCCTGAGCAAGTGCCATTTTATTATCGTATTCCATCAACATGCCTGATATGAGCAATCTGTGCCAGCAACTGCGTGCAGTCTTCCAAAGCTTCACATCATACTCGAGAATGTGACCGATATTGTAGGTGGTAGTTTTGTCGCTTATCACAGTGGCAAAAATCGCTCTGAAAGTCAAGTGTTTCATAAGAAACTCCTGGAACCAAGTCAGAAGCTGGATGGCAAATTGTTGGCACGAAACCGCCCGTCTATGCAGAACTGATACCCGCAACGATTGATTTGCCCTACTATTACTGGTAGTGGCTCCAATCTGCACTGACTGCTTCTCGATCGATTCCTTTAGTTGACGACAAGCGGCAAATGATTCACAGCGTACCACTGCGCGACCTTCTCGATCTATACTCGCAACAATGTCCATGGCATCTTTTTGCCGACACTTGACAATTTTGGTCAGAGTTTGAATTACCTGACCAAAAGTGTGACTCTCGTCATTGTACAGTACTGTGCAGAATATACGATCGTCTTCGTTGCCGTCGTCCAGACATTCCAGACTAGCAAATGACTCAATTTCAAATATATTCATGCAGAACTGAATGATCGCACGAAAGGCGATGTCACAGCGACCTTTTATGGCATCTGTTATGATTGGACTCTCAGCGGGCAGACCTTTGTTCCTCTGAAAAAAAAAAGAAAGTTTACTAAGCAATTTTCCACAAAATAAAAAAAAAATACAAGCAAAATCTTCTTACATAATGTTCATCACAGTAATGGTCCTTTTTCCAAGCTTCTTCGTCACCACAATCACAACATCCACCACCTCCAGATGTGGACATTTTATACTTGTGATACCTGTGCGAGGATTGCTTAAAGCAGTTAACACACAGCACACATGTGAGATCCATGCCACACTCGCGACAGCAGTAGGTTGGTTCACCATTTTTGAAAACTCTACCACAAACGGCAGCGGTGTTGCCTTCTTTCTGAAGCTTATCCAAAATGGTTTGAGGATTATCTCCTAGTATAAATTCGACCAGTACGTCTATGATACCTGCTTTGGCACCGGCTTCGTTGAATGAACATCGCACTGAAAAATACAATCAAAATTAGAATTAATGCAAGTTGAAAAATTTGTGTAAGTTATAATATTGAGTTTATTTTAAAGAAGCAATGATTATGGCATTATCGTTTGTCGAAAACTTGTTTTGAAGAAAGCAATGAGTATTACGTTCCTAAGTTCTACAAATGTAAAGAAATGTTTAGCGATCAATAAACCTGTGATGCAATTTAAGAAAGCAAAAGCCCAGTTATTTTCTACCTATTTACTTATGTTGGAACAAGTATTATGCAAAGGGCAATGATATAGTTACAAGTCGATGTTTCAAAGTTCTAAAAATACACAAATTTAAAATTCAAGAGTAGGTAAAGCTGTTGATGATGAGAAATCATCATCATCAAATCATTTTGCAGCTAGTTAAGCAAAATTTGGAACAAGCTAAGACAATATGATGAATAAGATTTGACAATTTGCCTATTGCTTCCAATTGATGTTTCAACATTTTGAAAGAATTTAAAGTTAGAAAAAATCTTTAGTCTTGTTGAACAATGTAAATGAGGATTCTTGCATTATTAATAAAATAGCTACAAAGTTTATGGAGTTATCTCAAAGTTTTCCTGAATTAATCTTATCAATTATTAAAAAAATCATACACGAAACGGACAAAAATGTAGAATTAAGAAGCAATAAAGTGATGCAAGTAAAATTGGGCTGACGTTAATACTAGCGTATTATGTATCAAATAAGTCCGCACACAACACAAATTGAAGTTCGAAGGACTTATGTATACCCTTTCGGGAAATTGAAATAATAGCAACTTCCCCAGGTGTTATTAAGTTTAAAAAACAAAACAATTACACTTAAACACCGTCAGCCAATTAATTATTATTAAAAGGTGCAAAAATAAATTAAAATGCAAAACAAAAATTTAAAAGCTTCAATAAAAATGCATGCTTTAACTCTAAGTACTACATATGTACCTATCTACATAAATAAAAGGCTTTTGAGGAAAAATAAAACACTCTGGGGGCACTAAGATTTAGTGTTATTTCCCTGGCTCAAGAACATATTTTGAATAAATTGCGGAAGCATTGGAATTGTTCATAAAAATGAACCCAATAATAGTTATACTATTTTATTAAAATATACTATAATCGTTTTCCTACATAATTTGTAACTTTAGTTTCAATGTAGAACGCAGTCATATCACCATTAACTCTTGATATACACTACGATTCCCCTGATTAAGGTCTTCACTTTTTCTTTTTAAATATGTAACATGTAACATTGTTGAAATTTTCCAGCAATGTTTATATGTATATTCGATACATATGAGCATTCGACGTGAGAGTTCGACGAGTTCCGAGATCGGAATTTTATGAGCTTAGCATGCCGTTCCAGTCCCTCAGCCGAAGAGTAGAATATGAAAATCTGAGGGTGCTGTCGTCAGCGAAGCAATGAAGTTGGTTAGAAGTTTCAGACAAAAGACCATTCATGATGATAAGGAAGAGTGTCGGAGACAAAACGGAGCACAACAGGATTTTTTGTATGAATATCAGACTTGAAACCGTCCAATACAACTTGTAGTAAAAGGTCCGAAAGGTCATTTTTAATCCAACGAAAAACAGACTGTATGATACCAAATACACAAATTTTTGATAACTTCGTGCCAAACCCTATCAAATGCTTTAGAAATATCAAGTTATATTACCTTTGTATCTCGAAAACGATGTCAGGATTGGTTCCACTTTTCGGTGAGGTGCCATCACAAGTGGACCTTTTGCTACAAAAGTCGTACTGTCCTTTAAGTACGCTCATTTAAGAGCTTTCGTTCTTCGTGATATTTCTTAAGCTGATTGTTTATCAACGTTTCCATCAACTTGGAAAAAAGGGACGTTAGTGCAATTGGTCGGTAATTGGAGGGGAAGGAAGATTCGCCTTTTTTAAGGACTGGCTGGACAAATGCTGTTTTCCATTTACTCAGAAAGATATCCAAAGAGTAAGAAAGATAAAAAAGCTTACGGGAATGGTTTTGCCAGCGTAGAAGAACACCTCTTCAGAACTAAAGGGGATATACAATCGGAATATACAATCTTGACCAGCGGATTTATGTTTTTCAAGATCTTTGAGGACTCTAGCTACTATACGACTGTGAAAGAAGATTTGTCCCATAGAACTATTAACGCTCTCAAGTACAAGAAGAGGCATAACACTGTGCCAAACATTTGTCTTTATCCTGATAATTTTTACATTTGCAAATTAAGTTTTAAGCCTGTTTTATGCACAAGGACGTTGGGTTTTAGCATCAAGAGAGGGGTATAGTTTATAAAAATGGCAGTTGTTAATTTGTCATTTTACAAACTATGTATTATTCTGTTCCTTTTGTCTTATAAAGCAGAGCTCAGGATTCAATTCTTGGAATTTATTGACCAATGGAAAACGATTTCAAATTGATTTTTTATTTGTTATTGTATTGTGTAATTTCGTGACTGTCATTATTTAATAAAAATCTTCATTATGCATCTATTTTCAGTTGAATTATTTCTAGCGGGAACATTTCAAAAAATTCAATTGAAAATAATCTGGTGTCAAAATGGCAAATTGTTTAATTTAAGGGTTAAATGTGGATAATGATTTTTAAGTTAAAACAATGACCAAATCGTCAATGTCAAATAATTCAGTAAAAACAACGCTATCATCATGGCAACTTTAATAGCATTAACGCCATTTCCCATAGTCTTGTGAAAAAATTTCAAATTAAATTTTCGAATAAGTATGTTCGCGTGAGATACAACGGTTTGGTCGAATTGCCGAGTATATTGCTCTCGGTCGAGGGTCCGTTGCAAATTAACCAACACAGTCGTTTCCACGGCGTTCTCAAAAATTGGGCATCTATAAGACTATGGCTATGGGTTGCAACCTCATGAGAAGAAGTTAACTTAAGAACTAAAGCCACTAGACCTATGAAGCGCCGCATGTATGTTCTCGGATTGAGTTCTAGGAATGTTGGAAGAAGGTAGCCAATTTCATGACTATACCATCTTCAGTGATGAAGCTCATTTTTGGCACAACAGCTTCCACAACAAACAGGACATTCGTCATTGGCCAGGTGAAAACCCTCATGTGCTTCAAAAAACACCATTTTATCCACAAAAAATAGCTGAATGGTGTGGTTTTTATAGCGGTGATGTCATTGGGGCGTTTTTTTTTTATTGATGAAAATGAAAATCACGTAACAGTTGAGATCATTACAGAGACATGCTGCAACCATATTTCTTGTGTCAATCGTATGGACTATACATAAATCATATGTGGTTTCAACAAGACAGTGCCACACAAGGGTTATAACAATAAATTGAATTATTGAAAATTCAATAAACTTGATGAACGTGTTGACTGTCTAGATCGTGTGATTTAACACCTCTAGGCTTTTGTTATGGGTTCACGGTAAATTATTGGTCTTTGTCAACAAGTCGTTAGAGGAGCACAAAGCCAATATTAAACAAGATATAGCGGCCGTTTCTGTCGAAATGTGTACCCGAATCATCGGAAATTGGGTTAAAAAAATCGACCCCTGCAAACTTGCTTATGATGTTATGATGACTTATATACGATGTTCAATACCATATATACATGTATTGATTGAACCACAAACCAATAATGAAATTTTTGGAAATATCTCAAAAGGCAAGCGTTTAATTTGAAAAAAAGAAGTTGTCAAGTCCTTAATAATGCTCCAACGAGATACTAAACAATTTGGTATTTTAAAAATAGTTTATAAAGGGTTTTCCAAAAAAAACTTGACAACTTTTTTTTTAAAATAATACGCAAACCATTTGAGATATTTCAAAAATTTTACTATCGGCTTGAAGTGAATTAAAGCATTTATGAATGGAACTCGACTTCGTTCATATGGCCACCGCGGGCACGTTTGCAGCGGTCCATTCGTTTGACCCAATTTTCGATTACACGGCCGTTATGTCGCCTTCAATGTTGGCTCTGAGCTCTTCCAACGTCGTCGGCTTGTTGGCATAAACCAATGACTTAACGTAGCCCCAAAGAAAATAGTCTAGAGGCGTTAACTCGCACAAACGAGCCGGCCAATCGACTGGCCCATTTCTTGAGATAACACGCTCATCAAACTTAATCTTCAATAAATCGAAAATCGATTGTTGTGCTGTGTGGCTTGTGGCACCATCCTGTTGAAACCACATGTCGTCCAAATCCATATCTTCCAATTCGGGCCAAAAATAATCGGTAATCATGGCGCGATAACAATGGCTATTCACAGTAACATGACGATCGTTATCGTCGACGAAAAATTATGGCCCAATAACGCCGCCGGCATGCAAACCGCACCAAATAGTTATTTTTTGTGGAGGTAGTGGTGATTCATGAAGCACCCGACCAATAACGCATATTTTGCTTATTTACGAACCCATTGAGCCAAAAATGAGCTTCGTCACTGAAGATGATTTTGCGATGAAATTTGCTCTTAAAGTTGCGGCCACCGACTCCGAATTTCGGTAAAAAAATTTTATAATTTACAGACGTTGCTTGTTCGTTTACTTTACCATGATGAAAATGTTGAGTTTAGGCGTTTTTCTTTTTTAGTTCAGTATAGAGCTCTGAACAGAGTCCGAGCATGTCGAGCATGTTCCGAACATCCTCTGAACCAAGCGTGCTCTGAGCGCTCTGAGTATTTTTTGAAACACACCTGAACACTTAGCTGTCGACATTTTTTTTTTTTTAATTTCTATCTGTCAAATGCCTGTGTTAAGCATTGTACTCTGTCTGCTCAGTTATTTTATTCTGAGCTTATAGAGCGCACTCTGAACACGCTCAGAACATGCTCAGAACGAAAAAAGAAACACATTTACGAAGCTCTGAACGCTCTGAACTAAAAAAGAAACACAATTTATTTTTTGACAACTCAGGCTCTGTTCTGAACTAAAAAAGAAAAACGCCTATTACCGAATAAATTGACAATGACAGTTCGATGATTAGTGAAAGGGTGCGTTCACAAATTTAATTCAAAGTTGTCAAGTCCCCCTTTTTAATTAGTATTTTTGTTTTAATGCTATTTGTTATACGAATTCATTTATAATTTCAATAATAGGTGTGTTTTTTTGGGAAAATTATCCGTAGTGAAGTAGGATTTCCCAAAAAAACGTATCCGCAGTTGTGCGATTTTTCTACTTTAAAGTTGGTATCACTGACGAGTTGTCAAATATTTAATTGAAAAAAAAAAACAAACAATAACTTTTTGCCAAGTAATTTTCATGTTTCTGAAAATATATATGGAGGTTTTTATCTATGAATTTCAATTTAAATCATTTTGTATTTACTTTTTCTGTTCACCAGCCATTCTTCATAAAGCAGAAGTTTTGTTTGTGAATTTTTTTTTGTTGACAATTATCACCACAAAAGTCAAGGGATCTGTTCGCAGACTTTAGTTAGTTTTGGATTTCTCAACAGCTTTTTTCATAAGAAGGCTTTGTCGCGTTAGTAACTCTTAAATGTCGATTTTAACTAAAGTATAACAGCTGACCACGACATTTCGCTCCTACAAAAACGCGTTAGTTATTAAACAGCTTTCTATAAGAGTTCGACACCAACACGATACAAAATGCAGCGTTTTTATTATAAAAATGGTTTTGTAAAAAAAAGACTTAAACTCTCAATGGAAAATGCTAAACAACAAACTACTTTTCGTACTCTACGAACATGCCTTCGAGATACAAAAGAGTTTTCAATTGTACCAACATTTGCATTCGAGACTCGAGCAAACGTCAACATTAGGGGTATTCATGCAAGCGCGGAAAACCCTCGTAAACCTCGTAAACCAGATAATTTTATCTCCGCAGAAACGAGCTGTCAAAATTTGTATGGGAAAAAGTTTCTGCAAATCGCATAAAATTATCTCACAAATTTGCTGCGGAAAGTGCAGAAATAAACTTCGTAAACTAAAGAAGTATGGATTCTGACTTTTAATTTGACATTTCACAAGATATTTCCCACATTTACGCAAGTATTTCTTAGGGGGTGTTCATGAAAACATGCTGCGGAAAGTTATATTTTTCTACAAAGCGGAAAATTATCTCGTTTCATGAATACCCTTATTCTATCCGCAGTTGGATCCTACTTCTACTTTTATCGGCAGTGAAGACTTTGTATTTGTAATACGTATAAAATCTTACTTCACTACGGACAGCTTTGCGAAAAAAACACACCTAATACTATCAATCACGTAGTACCCACTGAGTGTATGTCCTTAAGTATTTCAGAATGACAGTTGTTATAAGTATTTAAACGTCATTATATTTTCTTAATCAAACAGTGTTATAAATGTTAGTCAAACTTGTAGTATGCCAGAAGCTTTATTATTTTACAAGGTAAAATATAGTATGTATGAAGTAACACATTTAAAATGAAACATTAAATCAGCTTAACAATAACAGCGTAAAATCGAAAATACTTACGGCTTTCCCTAGTTGAGTCTGAAATGCAAACAAGACGTACATATATAAATATTATAAAGGGAAACAAAAAAATAACAAGAAAATGCAAACAGAAATTATGAATATATAAATAACAAGGACTTGTTTTTTTAGATTTTTTTTGAAATAACAATTAAAACAACAGAAAGAAAACAGTTGGTTGATGAACTTGATTTAACATCAGAATTGTGAACAATAATTTCAAAACTTATTCAAAGCTTAGAAGCTTAATAATATTTAAGATTTTTTTCCTTTTTTTTTAGGAAAGTTAAATTAGAAAGAAAACAAAACAGAACTACTTACATCAGGAATGCAGAATGATAAAACATTGGGCCTATCATGGAACATTAATAAAAGTTAATGGATCTATTCTAATCGATCCGGTCTATTCTGTTTACATGCAAATGCACTTGAAATTCTTTTTTACGAGGGTCGTTGTCGATGCATTAATTAATTAAACAAGTTTGTGAGATCATTTTTGTAATGATGCAACTTTCATCATTCATTACATCACAATGAATTCGATGAACTTCGATGTAATAATTTCCTTTCTTCTTTGGTTTTTGTTTCTAACTATTTTTATCATTCAGTTTCATATTCGAATATAAGCTATGATATATATTAATAGGCAATCAGCAACTTAACTTTCGAGTATGTAAACATAAACAGCCTTATTTTGACATTCGATTTCATTAGAAAGTATGTCGAATTCGAATAATTTGTATTTTGAGATTCGAAAGTTCACCTTATCAATGGAAAGTTCATTTATTTTTCGAAAACTAAGCAAATTTTCACTTTCGAATCGTTCGAAAGAAATGTCATTTCATTTTCGTTCAATTTTTTCTGGCGAATAGATTCATAAAACATGTAAGTTTAGTATAATGTTAGTAGTATTGGATGCATAAAATGGATGTGATGCATCCATTATCCTTCTCCTATACAACTGCTCCTCACCGTTTTCTCTTTTCATACATAAAACAAATGCCATTTTGATTTTTTAACGTCTGGCTTCAATTTATCAATTATTTTCATAAAACAATTTACAAATGGTAGTTCAAAATTCAAATGTGACCAGATTTGTGTAAATTAAGTGGCTTTGAAGTTGCCTTCTTTTTTTGTTTATCAATTTGGAAAACAAAATTAGTTTACATGAAAATTAAAACATAAATCAAGTATTTTATTATTCAGGGAAGTTTTACCCTTAATTAACATCTTTTTGATATCAATAAACTTACCATACTGTTTTCTAAATGCTCCAAAATTTGAAAATGTCAGTTTTTATTGATGTATTCAAATTCAAACTTTACCGGGCCGTTAGCATCACTTATCTTTACTTTATTTTTCTTAAATAATAAAGTTTTATTTTTAGACCATATTTTTTTTTGAAATAAAAATTATCAAATAAAAAACAGCTTGGTCATACTAAATCAGATAGAAATGTCAGTAAATTTCAAACAGCTGATTTCGAAAATGAATTTAATTAAGGTTCATTATATGCAATCATTCGACAATGAACATTTTTCGTTCGAATGTCAAAATATGGATAGTTCATTCGAATTAGCTATTCGTTCGAATCTCAAAATAAGGCTGAAATACAATGCTCAATCGCACGAACTTGTTCATGTGTTTCAAACAATAAACCGACAACACATTAAGTGGAACATATTGGTACCCAATCTTAATTAAAGTATGCTCATATTTGCAATAAGGAGAAATTCAGGAACAATAAAAGTATACACTGAAGGACTGAAGTTTGAGTCCACTCTCATTTTTTGAAGGAAAACCGAATTCTAGCACAGAAAAAAACTTTTTAGTAAAATATGAGTATGTAGAATTTTTGAGGAGCATAAATAAAGACAAAATGAGGAGAAAAATATTTTCATGATGTTGTTTACAAATAGGAATTTATTTAAAAAAGAAAAAATGATTTAAACCGATTTTTCATCGAAAAAGCCTCCTTTACACCCGATTACTTTTTTTTACAATTCTTGGCAATCTACCTATAAGTTTTTGAATATTTTCATTTGGTATATTGTTCCAGCAATCCTGTAACAACGCAGATTCCGATGAAGGGCACTGATCCCGGACCCTTCTATGGCGATCCTCCCACAATAACTCTATAGGCTTTATATCCGGTGATTGTGGCGGCCACGTCATGACTTTTTTTCATCTTCTCTCTGCTTTAGGTAATCCTGGCAAAGTCTCGACGTGTGTTTAGGGTCATTGTCCTGTTGGAATACGAATCCTTCACCAATCAATCTTAGTCCAGAGATCAAAGCGTTTTCTTCAAGTATCTTCTTATACGCCTCCTTGTTCATTTTTCCAATAATTTGAGTCAAATCTCCCACTCCACTTGAAGAGAAACATCCCCCAGACCACCTCCATGCCTGACGGTTGGAACTAGATAGTCGGGTAGCATCTTTTGTTCAGCGCTGCGTCGAACGAAAACCCTCCGTTTTGTGCCAAATACGTCGAACTTGGATTCATCGCTCCATAAAACTCTATTAAAATCTTCTTCCGTCCAGTCTCTATGCTTTTTGGCCCACTTTAACCGTTTCAGCTTGTTTTGTGGTCGAACAAGGGGTTTTCGAACAGCAACTCGTTTAAATAGTCCAACATCTCTTAGCCTCCATTTAAAGGTTGTCAAGGAAAGCAGCTTATTCCGTGTTGTATTTATTTCAGCACGGTGCTGTTTTTCGCCTATTTCGTTTGCTTGTTGTTACTATTAACAGATCATTGGGTTTAGTTGCAGATCTAGGCCGTCCCGACCGTGGTTTATCATCAAGAAGTCCGGTTTGAGTGTGCCGCTAATTGGCACGTGTTGAACGCAGCCCTTCGATATCTTTAACTGCGAAGCAACTTCCCGCTGCGATTTGCCTTCTTTAATAAGAATGATGATTGCAGAATGTTTTTCAATCGTGGTTTCCGCAACTTTTCCCATTTTTAACTTGTTTACTTAAAAGATGAAGAATCTCAAATGAATGGTTATGACTTCAAAACATGGGTTTTATACATATAAAAAACTTGCAATCCAGGTCTAAAATTTTTCGGTTTTGAAAACTTTTTTATGTTCGGCGTCATAAAAAATTGCTGAATCAACAACCAAAAGTCATAAAAATTTATAATTATGAAAAACACAAATACGTCTCAATAATCCATATAATCGGTTTTTCCACATTTATTAAGAAAACACCCTTTTTAAGAAAAATCTGGATTAAAAATCCAACTTTTACTACCTGAAGGTGTTTCGTATTGTTCAGATAAAAAATTAGGTAAAAAACTCAATTTTTAATTAAAAAAATCAACCCCCAGGCATTAATGAAGTCAGTTGGCTATTGCTCAAACTGGACTCAAACTTTTGGCCTGCAGTGTACATACAGTTTGTGACAGTTTACGATCATCTCAAATCAATCTGTTAATTTTTTTAGTAAGATACACTGACAAAAAAAAAAACAAAACTTAAGATTCTAAGGTACCTACGACATACTCGTAATACAAAATCGAAAAAGGTAGCATCGATTGAAATTTTTTGCCGAAAGTCAAGAAATGAATAGTCAGCATTATTCGGTCTAAAGCGTGAATGCGTTCATTTTCGCATGTTTTACCAACCTGGCATGTTAATGATCAAATTAATCAGTAGATATACGAAAAAAAATTGAATATATGGTTTATTTCCAGGAAATTCAAGAAAAAGCTTTGCACAAAAGACTTCCGCCTGACTCTGCATCGTCTACCAATCCTTTGTCCACACACTACGCATCTTTTGTGTTGGGAACAAATTCTTAGCAGCTTGCATTTTTTTTATCGCTTTCTAGCATATTTGATTTATGTTTGCTTTTTAAAATACTAACAAGTTAACTATCCCCAAACAAACTGATTTCAAACAACCCATTAGTTTTCTTGACAGCCTGAGTGTTGTCAACTAGGGTTTTCGGTTTTCAAAAAATATCCGAGGGCTGTCAATGGTTTTGTTGACAACTAAAAGCAAGGACAAAATAATTCTGCGCTCTTATAGAACTTTTAATTTGTTATAAATTTAAAAATCAACAAAAACAATTTTGCATTGTTACTCAATATTTCATCTGATCAGGATGATGAGTACAATAAACATTTAATTGCAAACATGAACAAAAACATGCGACACGCGAATCGACAACGACAACAAAAGAAAGAGATATTAAATCTCATGTCAGTTTGATCGTTACCTGAACTCGCCACAGCAAAATACCTAGATCTACTTCAGGGTGACTCCAGGTCTCAAAAAACACAGAATTTACTCTCTAGGGTGAGTTCACGTTTTTGAAAAAACGATTTTGGGCGGCCCCAAGGTGACTTTAGGGATCAACGAACAAACCTAATATCATTCAAATAAGCAGAGTTCACTGTTCTATTTATAGGTACTATTAGGTAGAGAAAAGGTCAACGAAATTAAACAAAAATCAATTAAACCAACAAAAATTTAACAAAAGTAAATTAAATCGCCTCCTTAAGAATAATATCATAATTTACAACTTTCCGGCGTCGAAAAATGGAAAAGTGAACAAAAACATTCACACACAGTACACGCGCAAATACATAATGTACATAAATACAAAGCGCGCCATAAAAAATTCAAGATGACTTTCATTTCTTTCACGAATGGAGAAAATGATTCGTTGACCTCCACAATTGCTCCATGGAAAAGCTAAATAAAAATAAAAATTTCATTAAGTGCAAGGTGATTTTTAATGAACTAGATTTATTCTTCTCTTCAACTTTTTTTTCACAATTTATTTAAATAATGTAATAAAACTCACAGATTTCTCAACAACAAGGAAATTTCTTTATCGCAAAATGTAAAAACAATTACATTACACAAATTGTGAAAACAAGTATTTCCAAAACGATAAATTACTAGATTAGAACTGTTTGTTGTCATCCACATAGTATTACTAACAGATTGTCCTATACTAACTGATAGTGCTCGGTGGTTGGCTCAGTTCAAGCTGAGCTAACAGCTTTATTAATACAAGTGACTGCAAAACAAATGTAAATACCTACATAAATAAAAACATACAATGGGTTTCGGTTGCGCTCTACGCTGCAATGATGTGGCTAACAACCGGCACAAAAGCTATAATTATGACGTCATTCTCAATGTAGTCATAGGTGCGATTGTTTTGTCAAGTCGCTTTTGTTATTGCTTCGTGGATGAATGTGAATCTATTTCCGATGCCGGAACATCCTCGACAAAAGCTTGTCTATCTATTTTAAATAAAACAAAGGTAATTGTCTTTGAAAAAGTCAAATCAAGCCAAGGAGCTGCCGTAGTAATTAAGAGCTGTCTGAACACACACATGTTTATTTTCGTATTAATTTTTGCATGCGATACGTTAATAAAAGGCAGATTCTCGTATAAACCTACGGAAAAACAGTTTTATCTAAATGGAGTTGGTCAATAAAGATAAAAAGAGAAAATAGTTGTCTAAAGGTTAAACGTAAGGCATCATAAGAAAAAGGCATAAACACACAATAGAAGATTTGATATCAACAACCTAGGCAGTATTTTCCAGCAAAACTCACCCTAAACATTTAAATAACGAGTGATTTTTTAAGAGCTATTGGAAATTAAAAAAAAAAAAAAAACATAACATTCAGAAAAATGCACGAAATCTTTATTTGAATCGATAGCACGGTCGATATAATATAATGTTTGAAGATTATTTCATGCAAATGTTGGCCGCGGCTCCGACTCAAATGGTCCAACCAATTCCAATTTTGGAATACTCTTTCTAACATTTCGGCCGGTATCTCACGAATAAATGCTTCAATGTTGGCATCCAGTGAGTCAATCGAGCCTTAACATAGCCCCACAAAAATGGTCTAGAGGCGTTAAATCGCACGATCTAGGCGGCCAATTGACCGGCACCAAACGTGAAACAAACTGTTCACCGAATTTTCCTCTCAATTGGTTCATTATTACGCGTGCTGTGTGGTATGTGGTACCGTCTTGTTGAAACCACATGTCATGCAAGTCAAGCTCTTCCAATCTTCCAGTTGCGATTCGCATCTGAGACAACAACCTTCAGTCTCAGAACATCGTGTCACACATCTTTCCTATCCTTTGATTATAAAAAAAAAAAAAAAAAAAATACGGCCCAATGATTCCGCCAGTCCATAATCCGCACCAAACAGTGAATTTTTCTGGATGCATTGGTAGCTTTTGCAATGCTTCTGGCACACAATTTTTCGATAAAAAAAAATCTTCAGCCAACTTGTCAAGAGCACATTCACCAAAAATTAGGCGTTGTGGTACGTAGGTCGTTCGGCTTCAATTCTTGCACCAGCTGTATTTTCAAAGGCTTCACACCTAAATCCTACCGCAAAATTTTTCACGTAGTGGAGTAACAGAGGCCCAATTGATGCGAACGGCGCCGAATCGATAATTCACGGTGATCACTAACGCAGTTCGCACTCTACGTAAGCGTGTTGGTGGTTAAATGTCCAACAATGTAAATTTGGTGCGAAATTTAGTCCCAATAGCCCAGATAGCCGCCTCAGTAGGTCGATTAAACTGACCATAAAATGGAAGAAGCGCGCGATGAACTTTCTTAACAGAGCACGCATTTTGATAATAAAATTCAATAATTTGCAAGCGTCGTCGTTCAGTTGTAAGACGATTCATGTTTAAATTATAGACCAAACTGAAGATGTTTGACAGTGACACAAAACACGAAACGTGCGTGAGCTTTCAAAACCAGTGTTGCCAAAAAGAAAATAACAAAACAATCAACCATTATAAACTTGCTTGTGGAGTTTTCATGAGTTTTCCTCTACCAGAAGATCGTTAACTTGCAGTCTTAAGACCAAAGAAAAACCTTTGCAGAAATTGAGCTGTCTCAGAGGCACTCAGTTCCGTTGAGGAAAGATATTTAATTTTTGACATTCCGTTCAAATATAGAAAAAATGAGTGAAAGTTCCTTTTCCTGCCGAACCCCATAACTAAGACAATGAGTATTATTAGGAGTGCCAAACTTTCGAGAATAAAGAAGCCGAATTAATGGCTGTAACAGCCTTCTAGCTGTCCGTTGAAGTACAAAATCGGATTCTCTCTCGCCTATTGTTGTGGAGGTACCAATATAGAGTACCAAGGTTGCAGATTATCCCCGAAACACGCTGATAGGGTACGTAGTGTACTATACAGACGTTTCAAAGCTTTTGGCTCTGGCCGTAAATTGTGTGTGTGTTGTTCTGCCTTCTCGGTACCTCCCCTTTATTTGTCTTAAACTTTGTTTGAGGCTAAGGATTTAATCCTACCCCGTTTGTACCCCGCTGCGATTTGAGCCGAGGCTACAAATTAATCTCAATTAATTGGATCAAAAGTATTTTAAGTATTTTGTATGTGTCCCATATTGCCAGTAATTGAGTTTGAAAGATTCTCCCAAAGTTATGTAGCCGACAATACCTAGAAATATATAAATCATCCTGAATCGACCACTCAATCCATCTTTGAGCCATCAGTAAAGATGGTTGTGTCGATGTCCCATCAGACTCTTATCCTCCCGGTCCTTTTTGGAGGTAAATATAACAAAAAAAAAATTCTTACTGAAGCTCACATTAGGATTGCAGAAGTTGATGACCCTATATTACAAATTTATTTTAATTTCATTAAATAGGCGCTATATTGTCTTTGGATCTTAATGGGTCTGGATCTTGATTATTTTTAATACGTATTACAAAAACAACTTGGGATCCAGCTCTCTATCTGGATCTTTTTCAAAGATACAAAAATCAGTTCTTACTCGGCGAGTAGATGACTTTTTTTTTGGTAAGACAAGAAATAATTGAAAATTAACAAACATAAGAAAGAAAGAGATGTACACATACCGTTGTTGTCCCTATGATCCTTATCGTTTTATTTTGAAGGGATGATCTAATTTCTTAATTTAAAATTAATCAGTTTTCAAGTGCATCTGCAATGATAACCCTGTCTTTAATTCCATAGGAAAGGCCAATGTGTTTGTAAAACAATTCGCAGCAAAGTCCATTTTTTCTTGGGACCAGTACATTTTCGAACCAGTGCAGTTGCTAGATACTAAAGGATATCGATATTCAAATCCACTTGCCCTGATGGTATATCACCATTTTTTTTAAAGTGTGTTCTTCCACTTTGGGTACACCATCGTGTAAACGTTTTTTACCTTTCCTATTCTTTAGGCCAATTTTCCTTAAAATAGAGAAAAGCATTCGTACAACCAATTCCTAAATTCCAATTACTAACCAATTGCTCTGTAATCAATCCTTCCAAGGTCATGGAAACAAAGAAAGCTTCTCAATATCCCTCAGTAAAACTTTCAATAGATCAACTGGTACTTTTCTCACCGAAAAGTGAAATCAATCCTTAAATCGCTTTGAAGATGGCAAAATTGTTGCGCTTGATAATTCTAAGGCTTTTAACAGAGTTTGGCATCAAGCTCTTTTTTCATATCAACGGATTACTTCTTCCCTGAGTTAACAAATTACCTTTCTGACAGTTCAATACAAGCAACATTTTTTTATATTTATAAATAATCTCTTGTAAAACTGCTAATCCACTAAACTGCTTCGTTGGTGAAAGCATTGTTAGTTTTTCGAAAATGCTATTTTTTTCGATTTTTGTGTAGAGGGTATAACCACTTTCATTTATATACAAACAATAGAGGATTGTTGACTGATTTAAAATATATGCCTCAGAGTATTACTCTCATATTTGGTCAGGTGCATCAAAAACATCACTGCACCTATTGAATAGAATCCAGAATAGTGCTTTAAAACTTGGAACACAGTCGAAATGTGTCTTGCTTGCTGTTTTATCGCTTTTTTTTTTTTTTTTTTTAATTCATTTTTATTTTCATCAATCTTAAAACTATCTTAAAGCTAGACAAAATTCATAAAAAAACTAGCCTAATTATCCAATAACTTAAAACAAACTTACTGGCCCTATGCGGGCGCTCTAAGCTAAACTATATCTTAATGTTAATGCCTTTCGGCCTAAAAAACTATTTTTAATTCAAAAACTATATCTATTTTTTTTTTCTCGAGAAAATTTAAAAAACTCGGATTCTTTATCTTTTCATATTTTTTATATAAAACTTACAAACTAAAGTAAAACTAATTAATAACTACCTAAACCAACTTAAACTACTTAAAATAAAATAAAACTAAACTAAAACTACTTAAAAACTAGAACGGCCACAGCAGCAGAGTTTTTTTTTTTTTTTTTTTTTTTTTTGAATATACGGCATCATCATCCGTAACTACAGCTCCTATTGCGTCTGCTAGTGTTTCACCCTTACTTGCACCGGCCTCATCCAGTTTACCTTCATTCTCTCCTGAGCCTGTTTTACGAGCTATTAATGCTGCAACACCAAATTCACAACCTACTGCTGCCCTTCTACCTTTACCGGGATGCCAACAACCACCTCTTCCGTCTCCACCTGCTTGTCAACCTCCTCTTGAACTAGCTTCACCTACCATTAATCGTTTTGGGACTACTTGGACCAAATCTGAATGGAACGCCAGACTTCAGAGGCTTAGCAACAATGCCGATTACGGGACATTTTTCATCAAAGGCGCTCCCCAGCTTGCTGATGCTCCCTGGATAATGGATTTATTTTATAAAAAGTTCTCCATTTCTTTAAAAGAATGTCAGAGGATCTCATCACCTCGCTCCAAGCAGCAAAGCTTTAAAATAAGCATACCATCTAAGTACCAATGGCTCTTTTGCTCAATCTCTGGGGATGCTCTCCGAATGGGAAAGATGACTGTGGCCAAATGGATAGAAAAGCGACAGAACGAGTTTTTCCTCAAAGATGTTCCAAGGAAATCAAACAACAAGCCAAGCCCTCTAGCTTCAAATAATTCAAAACCTTTAAAAAATAGTAAACCTCACCCAAAACCTACTCTTAAACCAAAAAACAAATATAATAACAAAAATAAATCTGCCCCTCTTTCCCGACTCAACTCAAACTGGAGTTTTAAAACTAACCTCTTTCCATCTTTCACTCCATATAATTTCACTATTAGGTCATCGGCATACGCAATTGCCTGAGTTAGACTACTTATCAGATCGCTGGCTGGTGTAAATGCTGAATAGAATCGCCGAGTTCACCGCTCCCTGCTGAAGACCATTCTTGATATCGAAGATTGCGGTAGAAGTTACATTGCCACTTTTGACAACAAACTTTCTACCATTGAGCATGTCATAAAGCATATAATAGTGGTTTACTTATGCCGAGCCTAGTCAATTTTAGATAGAGACCCTCTAACCATACGGTGTCTAAAGCCTTCTCCAAATCAACCAGACAAGCACCTGCACATTGATTTTTAGTTTTGTTCCATTGGATATCAGAAACGAGTTTAGACGCGGCATGAATGGTGTCATGTCCCGCCTTAAACCCGAACTGATTATCCGGTATGATATTATTGTCCTCCACCCACTTGGACAGAGCTCTATTTATGACTTTCTCGAATACCTTGCTGAGACTCGGTAGAAGACTTATCGACCGATGATTCGCCGGATTGGAGTTGTCCTTTCCCTTTTTCGGGAGAGGATGAACCACAGCTGTCTTCCACCGCCCTTCCTTCCTTAGGTAGATGTCGAAGTACAATATTGGATATACCATCGACTCCTGTTGACTTTTTCCTCTTTAATGAATCGAAGATGAGCTGGAGCTCCATCCTCGTAACTGTTTTATCGCTATTTCTCCAAAACGTTGCTCTGTTGAAATAGCCAATTACATTCCTCCCCTTAAACTATTTGAGCATAGTACCCGCTCTGCTACGAATGCTCATCAGTATACCCTCGAGTCTGACTTCGGACGTACCATCAAATATAGATATTCTTTTTTAAGGCGTACCACACGAATGTGGAATTCCTTACGCAACTCTCCTTCCCATTGCAATATCCAGACATTTAAGACAAAATGTTCATCGTTATCCCATACTCAATTTTCCCTCTATTTCCTATAAGCTCGCACTGTGTTAAAACATTTTAAGGGTAGTCATAACTCCTAGGGTCCGTGTCAATTAAAAATAAAAAAAACAGGGTTTTTGTATTGTTTCCATGGTTTACAAAATTAGATTTTTGAGAAAAAAATTTAAATTAATTTAAATAATTATTCCATTCGCTCTAACTGCATTTTTATTTAGTAGAATAAACATTTCAGTTCTTTGGGTGTGAATATAAATGACATTTTGATGCCTTATATAGGCACAATTCATATTGAACCTCCAAACGCATTTAGCAATGACTCCATATAGCTTTGCATTTGTACATTTTATAAATAAAAATTTTACGTTACGAGTCATTGTAAGGAATGTAAAACATTAGACAATCGCCATAATGCATTTATAAATAATTTAATTTTCTTTTGACATGCAGAATGTTGTTAAAACTATTTTCCAGATCTATTCGTCTAGAGAATAATAGGTTTACAAATTTTGATAATGTGAACATATTAAAACCAATCAAATTAGACTTTGAAAAAGTGCCGACAAAGCTGGATTTTGATTTGAAAGTGTGAAATGAAAAAAAAATCACTTTTTTTAAGTTATATTATGATTCTAACGCTCTGGTGAAAGTTCTGAATTCTAAGACGATTAAAAGGAAATTCCTAAGACGTCAAAACAAAGCTCTACACTAAAATTCAATATTTTTTTAAGTTTAGCCATTGTTTCCTGGAGAACAGAAAGATTATACCGGAATCTAAGTTTTTGTTTTCGTTTAATCACATTAATATTGCAGTGATGTACAAGTTATGTAATAAAGAAAAGAACTAGAAGCTAGAACTAAGGAATTCATTTATACAAATGAAATAAAAACAACAATAATCAAATATAAATTGTATAGTGGCACACATTTCGTGCAAATACCTTGGTACAAAAGATAAAACAGAACAATCGATGATTTGCATAAGCACGCGCAAATATTTTAATAAATCGTTTTCAAAACAAAATGCAAATAGAATTAACCACACAAAAAAAGTGACCTTTTGATATTAATGAAATGTATTAACCATTAATAATAGGGTAAACATACTTATTAACTGTATTTCATAGAAATCAAAACAGGAAGGTGGTTGCAAATAGAAAGAAGAGAAGAGAAGACAAATAATTAAAACCATTTTATTTTAATATTTCACCTAAAAATTGTGAGCATATAAAATCGAATCTTATTATCAATCAATTAAGTCAATATAAAGTTTATAATTTAAACGTTTTTTAATGGTTTAGAAAGGTAGGTAGCTAATCTAGTTGATAATATCTTTTCATAATAAACAACAAATGCAACTTAAGGTTTTAAGTCGAGGGAGACACATAACTTGTCAAATAATTTTAGCAATTAGAACCAGTTTTATTGTTTAAACTTATGTAATTATAAATGTTTTATTAACGTACTCGTATAAAGTCTATTGAACTTGATTTCCCTTTCTGATTTTTATATTTATTTAATTGATTCTTAGCAATATCTTATCCACGACTTGGAAAATTTATAGCGACACGTAATGAACGTATTATAATCAAGGTGACAAAGATGGGCTGCTTTACCCTATGTATGTACATTATGTATGTATGTACATGAAGGTCAAGTTAGATAAATAGTCTCATATACTTATACAGCTGGTCGTGCCTCTAAGATTTTTTTTATAATTTTAATGAACTCGTGTATTTATGTTGAGCCATACATTTGTTTTTTAAAATTGAAAGAAAAAAGTTGATATTAAATGAAGGTTGAATTTTAGATCTAATTCACTTTATGTTGAGATAAGAAAATGAGACATGAGATTATAAAATAAAAAAACTCTCATTAGATTCACCTTGTATGGTTCGATACGATAGTAAGACCTTAGGAACCATTAGTATCGGGACTCACACCCAAGTAGTTCTGTTTGTTTTCGCTTTTACTGCAGTTTCTTACTCTGTTATTGAATTTTAACATTTTTTGTTTACACTACGTTTTCACCAAAGGATAATCCGAGATTTATGTAGTGTTTCCACCGCACTAAAAGATTAAAAAGAAGATTAACTTTGATAGTACTTATTAAAATGGTAATGGTGTTTAATTTTTTCTTATAAAGTGGATGTGAGAGAAAGAAATTTTCATTTGTGCCAAACAATGAAAAATCACCGAGATGGCCAAGCACAATATGGATATATACGTAGATCTGTTTGAATTATGTATAAAACAAAACAAAAACAATCCAATAAAGATTTAAGAAGATTAATTTCTTGTCTGCTATATTAACGAAATAAATTTGTGTGGTTAATTTTAAAGATTTGAGGAAGATTAATGGTACTCGTAAATGCAAGATTATTTTTGTTGCTGAAAACATAGTATTCTTTTGACTGCACTATACGTAGGTACAAGTGCTCTTTTTAATTCACACAAATATATAGTTGCACAAAACTTTGTAATAAAATGGGTTTTTTTATTGGCTACCTTCATGAAGTTCTCATAAAACTTCATCTCTTTTCGTTAATACTGCATTTGGGTCATTTCATTCTACACACTTCAATTCTCTCAACTAAAAACTTCATTTCATTCGTTTAAATTTCGCCAGAATTCGATGTTTCAATTTTTGAAATCTGAAAGATTCCCCTTTCTTCATAATGAATATAAAGGAATAGTAGCCGAGTTTTAATATCACCATTTATCCATATAGATGATCACTGGAAAATAAAACGATACGGCTAATAGTGACAGTATTATAATATTTAAATCTCTTTTTTTCGTATGTTTGCTGATTTTCAATTATTTCTTGTCTTTTTTCATTGCACTGCAGCTAACACTACCATACCATAAGGCCAGGCGCGCACATTCAACTTTTAGTTTCGCAACTGTTTAGTTGCTAAAATGAAACATATGGGCTTATATGGGACACCGCGCACTTAGAGCAACTCGATTCGAGCAACTAACAAGTTTGTGTTTTAACACAAACTTAACGATTGCATAAAATTAATTCGCAGAGAAAAAGAGTGTGAGCGTGAGTAAAGTGTTGCCAGTGCGCGGTACTCTATCAACTGGTGATTAAACTATCTGATTTCGATCACAGTTGCCAGTGCGCGGCAAGCCTAAGAAGCCATCTACCGTCAGAGTAGAAACTTATATTTGGATCTTTGAAATAGATCGAGATAGAGAGCAGGTTCCTAAATTGTTTTTGTAATACATGTTACAAATTTATCCAGATCCAGACCCATATACATCCGTAAATAATACAACACACCAAGTTATAATCTAATTTTGTAGAAAGGCTCCTTAGAGTTCAAATGTAAATTCAACTAATCATGTAATCCTATTCTAACCAAAAATTCTATTCTGCTTTTATTTTTGAATTTTCTTAAAATAGTTACTCATAACCAACTATTCTGCTATTTATTAGAAGTGAATTTGACTAATGGGCGTCGGTAATATAGTGGGGTATTCTTCTATTCACGTGAACTCACTCTCCACATAAAATGTTGTTTGTCTCCTTGATTCGCTATAAAATTTGAATACAAAACAAATTTGTTTATTAAATTCGAATATTTTTTTGTAAAAAATAGAAGTGAATATTGTTATTGTCAGAAAAATAAATAACAAAGTTCATAACATCTTTTCTCGATTTTCTTGTATTTCTTCATAATTCTCTATTTAAGGATGCTTTTATTACTCTGTTTGGAAAATGTTAAAAAGTCCAGTAGTAACCATACCTATTTCTATTATTTATCTTAAAATAACTAACCAAAACAGTTTTTACAAACTTCCAAAGATTTAATCATGAACATCTGTTAACGTAAGTGTCAAATTAGTTTGGGGATAGTTTACCCGATGGAGAGCAGAATGCAAAGGTAAAATGAGAGAGAATTGAATGTAAGATTCACTTGAATAGTAGAATTGAACAGATAACTTCGATATCGATATTTACTGAAACGTCAAACTATACCTATCGAACTTAGCAGTTTGATTCATTATTACAAAGATGGCAAAATGATTGCTTTAGAATTGCCTTCGGTGCAGTTCAAGTAATGTCAATTTTGCTGTGGTATTGTTTTTTCGGTCAATATCTAATCCAATTGACAGTCCAGAATATAAAGCTTTTGAAAGTCCACAAAGGCCTGATTTTAGTATATGTATGCCGGTGATGTTAAATTATTCTCCGACATACATATCTTCAGTTTTAGATTGTTGCTTGCTGCAACAGGACATACAAAGTTTTTTGAATTGGTGTGAATATAATCATCTCCAACTAAACTTTGCGAAATGTTAATTATTCACTGCTTCAAAATCATTTTCGCAAATAAATTTTGAATATACATTTTCGGATAAAGTACTTCTCAGAGTTGAAGATCACATTGATTTTGTTGTCCCTACTCGTAAAGGTAGTGCCATGCTTGGTTTTTTAAAACGAAATTCTGCAGTATTTAAAGATGTTTATACCCTTAAGACATTATTTTTGTGTTTGGTTTTGCCTTATTTAGAATACTGTAGCGTAGTTTGGTCACCTTTTTATGAGAACAGTATTTTGAGAATCGAAAGGATACAGAAAAGAATTAGACGTTTTGCTCTAATAAAACTTAGCTGGTTGGGTGAATGCCTGATTATCCTTCTAGATGTGCAAACGCTTAAATGTCGTAGAAATACTCAATGTACATATATTATTTGTTAAATACGTTTTTGATAATAGAATAAATTCCAGTGAATTACTTTCTCTATTGTTCTTTTATGTTCCCGGAAGATGTTTGAGAAATCGTGTAGAACTATTTTATGAGCCTTCACATAGAACTAATTACGTTTTAAATGAACCTATTACTCGCTCATTGAAACTTTTCAATTTAGTT
Source organism: Chrysotoxum bicinctum (assembly GCA_911387755.1). Lineage (NCBI taxonomy): Eukaryota > Metazoa > Arthropoda > Insecta > Diptera > Syrphidae > Chrysotoxum > Chrysotoxum bicinctum. The sequence continues at coordinate 44,553,189 of OU426989.1, forward strand.
TGCAGCGAAGTCGACCTTAGCATGCATTGACATTGTTTTAAAAAAATAATTATTACACCGGTTAACATGAATAATTATAGGTAATATTAATATTTTAAATCATTTTGATGTTGTATAATGTATTTATGATTGTAATTGTAATTATATAATCAGCCGATATTTATATCCATTGATGAAATAAATAAACAAATAGATTTTATTTTATGCAGAACAAAAAGTATCCCTTAAAAAAAAGTGATTTTATTTCTGAAATGAATTCCATTGGCACAAATAAAATCTTTTATTATTTCACTGAAATCAATTTATTTCAATGAAAAGCTGATGTTTGTTAATTTCGAACACAATGGTTCCACTGAATGTGTTCGATTCGCTTTTTATTCTCATGTCGATTTTTCTTTAATGATCAACTAACTTCAAATAACTAGAGTTGGGTGTTCATTCACTGACAGGATCTTTTACAGAGAGCAATTTTTCAAAGACTGTTATCACCGACTTTCCAAAACAATAAAATCACTATTCTACTAATGTGTTACAATGAAAGCTAAAACTGATGCTTGAAGATTAAGACATACAGTGATCCACAAAAGTTTTCGTACAGCGATAAAATATCAGAAAAAAGATTCATTGTTCACGAACGGTAAGTAATAAATTTTCTTTGTGGACTGAACGGTTGATTCTTCAAGTTAGACGATTGAATTTAATTATTTTCGCGAAATTAAATCAAGATTAATGTCGAAAAAAGAGTTAAGCGTGTGTGAAAGGGAGTTAATTTGAACGTAAAACAAAGAATGTCCTACAGTGAAATTTCGTTTTAGAAACTCAAAGCAGGTAGAATCTAAGGCGATATCAGTCCGATCATCGAAGCTCTCCGTAAGAGAAGAGTGAGCTATTAAGCGTATGGTGAACCACTTCATGACAATAAAGTGCACCAACAAACAATTCGAAGAACCATAGTTCGACTTGGATTTAAGTTTAGCTATTAAGTTAAGCCATTAGTGAACAAAATTAACAGACAGAAGCGGCTTGCGTCCGCCAAGGAATATGTAAACAAGCCTGCTAAATTTTGGCGAAAGGTAATATTTTTTGGTCTGATGACCGACTAAGGGTTTGGAGAAGGCCAAAAGATGCCCTTAATCCAAAACGCACACTGAAAACTGTTAAGCATGATGGTGGAGGTCTTATGTTATGGGGTGGTATGGCGTTTTTAGTGGTAGTTAAGCTGGGAGTAATCGAAGGAATTATGAATCAATTTGTCTACATTGAAATTCTCAAAAAAAATTGAGAACAAGTTATTTTAGGGTATTTCCAACGAATATTGCTTCCAGCTAGATAATAACCCCAAACATAGAACCCGTACAAAAGGCGCGTGTTTAGATTTTATATAATAACTGACACCTACTACAAACTCCACCACAAATCCCAGAATCAACCATATACATATATAGAAAATTTATTTATAGAATGAAAGGATATTCAACAAAATATAAATATCGAAAATAATAAAGAGCAATTAATTTTTGTTCATATTTTGCTTTAAGCAAACTTTTGTGGAACAAATTTACCAACTTTTTTTGTCTCTTTGTTGTTTTTGGCCTTGACTGAGATTTGAACTCAGACCTTACAAAGCCAATGTCCTACGCATCACGCTACCGGAATGCATTATATATTTTTTGTTGCATATATTATTTTGAGGAGTAAGTGAACAGTAAAACAATGCATTTGTTAACTGATCTTACTAAAGCAATAAGAACATGTAGTAATTGAAAAATAAAATTTTATAGATCAATTCCCGAAAAGTGAGTTCAAGAGATTTGTTTACTATTTTCTTTTTGGCAACACTGGTTTTGACAGCTCACGCATGTTTCGTGTTTTGTGTCACTGTCAAACATCTTCAGTTTGGTCTATAATTTGACCATGAATCGTCTTACAAACGAACAACGCTTGCAAATAAATTATTGAATTTTATTATCAAAATGCGTGATGCTCTGTTAAGAAAGTTCAGGTGCCGTGAAATAAGGCCAAGTGAAATAAGACCAACTTTTAAAAATTGGCCTTATTCACTTTGACAAAGTGAAATAAGTCCAAATGATTTTAAGAAATAAGACCAAATCGGTCTTATTTCACTTTTTGAAAGCGTAATAAGAGCAACTGAATGTGGTGCCGTGACATTAGGCCAAGTGACATAAGACCAAATTTTAATACTTGGCCTTATGTCACTTTACCGATGTTCTGGGTTTTCTTGGGCAACAGTACCTTGGGTGGCCCGCTTCGCGGGTTTCCAGGATTTTAACTCCCTTTTCGGGGCTAACACCCGCTCACGCAACTTCGTGGCTCCGCTTAGGGTATGTTCAGTCGCCAAGCTAGCGCCTGTAGCAACAGTTTTTCTTGTGTAACAGTACATAACTGTTAGTTATTTACTGCAATTAATGTAAAATACAAAACTGTTGCTACAGGCGCGGCGCCTGCCTGACGACTGAACATACCCTAAGCGGAGCAACGGAGTTGCGTGAGCCCCGAAAAGGGAGTTAAAATCCTGGAAACCCGCGAAGCGGGCCACCCAAGGTACTTTTGCCCAAGAAAACCAAGAACGTCGGCCCCCGATAAACAATTGTGTATTATACGAATCTAACGGCAAAAACTACTTTTTTATTTTTAACGAAACATTTTATGCTTGGCCTTAAGTCACAAACAGATTTGGCCTTATGTCACTTTGTAAAAGCGACACAAGGCTAAATTTGCTTATGAAATAATAAAAATGCAGTTCGGCCTTATTTCGCTTTGTCAAAGTGCAATAAAACCAACTGTTGAAAGCGAAATAAGACCAATTTGGCCTTACTTCACTTTGTAAAAGTGCAATAAGACCAACTGCTGAAAATTGGCCTAATTTCACTTTATAAAAGTGCAATAAAGCCAATTTTTGAAAGTTGGCCTTATTTCACTTGGCTTTATTTCACGGCACCGAAAGTTCATCGCGCGCTTCTTCCATTTTATGGTCAGTTTATTCGACCTACTGAGGCGGCTAACTAGGCTATTGGGACTAAATTTCGCACCAAATTTACATTGTTGGACATTAAACCACCAACACGCTTAGGCTTACGTAGAGTGCGAACTGAGGAAAATATCGCAGCTGTATTGACCAGTGTTAGTAATGACCTTGAATTATCGATTCGGCGCCGTTCGCAGCAATTGGGCCTCTGTTACTCCACTACGTGGAAAATTTTACGCAAGGATTTAGGTGTGAAGCCTTTTAAAATACAGCTGGTGCAAGAATTGATGCCGAACGAACTATCATAACGCCGAATTTTTGGTTAATAGACTCTTTAAAAGTTGTCCGAAAGATTGTATTCAGCGACGAAGCGCATTTCTGGTTGAATGAACGTGAACAAGCAAAACTGCCGTATTTGGAGTGAAAAGCAGCCAGAAGCATTGCAAGAGCTACCAATGCATCCAGAAAAGTCACTGCTTGGTGCGGATTATGGGCCGGCGGAATCATTGGGCCGTAGTTCTTCAAAGATGATGCTACTGTGAATGGTGAGCGCTTCCGTGCGATGATAACAAACTTTTTTTTTGCGCAAAATGGAAGAGCTTGACTTTCATGCCACAGAGCACGCGTAACAATGGACCAATTGAGAGGCGAGTTCGATGAACAGTTTATTTCACGTTTGGGGTCGGTCAATTTGCCGCCTAGACCGTGCGATTTAACGCCTCTAGACTATTTTTTGTGGGGCTATGTTAAGGCTCATGTCTATAGCGACAAACCCGCTTCGATTGACGCACTGGAAGCCAAAATTGAAGCATTTATTCGTGAGATACCGGCCGAAATGTTAGAAAAAGAATGCCAAAATTGGATTAAGCGAATGGACCATTTGAGGTGCAGCCGCGGCCAACATTTGCATGAAATAATCTTCAAACATTAAATTATATCGACCGTACTATCGATTCAAATAAAGATTTCATGCATTTTTCTGAATTTTATGTTTTTTTTTTTTAATTTTCGATAGCTCTCAAAAAAATCACTCGTTAGTATGAGTCACTGGAAAAGACTGCCTTGACCCACATTTTTCCTTATTTACATAACTAAGACCTACAAGTTATCCTCCTCTAAGAAATCACAAAAAAATGCTCTGTATCAAATGTGAATGAAATGTGCATGAATTGTTTTAGGTTCTACCTCGATTTAAACTGTTTTAAAGTACGGTTTAATGAAAACACTTTTTATTTCGAGAAAGTAATACATACCTGGGCTTTGTCGTTTATAGAGTAGGTAAAAGGACAGATCCTTTATTTCAACTTAAATGCAATATGGTTGACTTGTCTATTTGATAAATCACAAACTAAATGTCTAAGTTTCCCGATCTTACATAGGGTGGCGTAAAATAACTTCGTTTTTAGGCTTTTTTTGTCGTAGTTCTAACCTAAAGGTCGTAAGATTAATGCACAACATGTAGAGTTAGCAAACCTTCGGGCACAGATAACTTAGAAACCACTCTTGAGGGACGCAGCAACAGAGGAAGAAATAAGGTACTGCATATATGTATGTATGTATATAGAAGCAACTAGGTTAACCCCACACTGCAACTCCATCTTAAGTGACCACATACATATATGTAAGTACATTTGAAATCAAGACGCTTTATTTGGAATTGGTAAATCTGCATTTGCCGTGCTCTTCAATTCTTATAGTTTAACGTTCGATTTCGATGAAAAAGTGCAATAAATTCATATTTACAGTATTTTTCAGAATACAAATAATCCAATTAAAATGAATTTCTCAAACTCGCTTTAGGCATCCAATTAAAAGTTAACAACTTTTTTGTTTCGCATTGTTTACCACCTTTCTGAGTTTTGTTTTCATATTATTTGGGTAGGTATCTATCTTGGTTGCGTCACCCTCACCATCAGACGTGGTCGTCGCGGCAGTGGAGTTTTACTGAATACCAAAAGCTCTCTCCCTCCCTCACTTATTTGATTAAGTCTGCCGTCGTAGTTATTACAACAACAACTAAAATCAATTTAACCCATTCCAGTCAAATAGACTTTGAGACAGAAATATCAACCAAATCATGAAATTACAACTCTTTTACTTTTTTTTAATGAAAGCAAACTTAATTCTTAAAATAGACAATGATTTCCGAATGCAAAATACAATTATGTATATACCTACGTTCTACTAATTTTATGGAAAGTTGTGTCATCAATAATACATTGAAATCAGCTTACCTGCTTCTGCAACATACTCGAACTCGAAGTAGTTTTTAGCTTCCTTGCGAAAGAACTCAATGAAATCCTGTGCGACTATTGTGCCAGCTTGGTATTTGAGCCGCCATTCCTTGAGCGGAGTCTCTGGTACTTCACGCGGACGATTGCCGTCTTCGAAGTCCAATTCGAATTCAATCATATTATTGTTATTGTTTTGTCTATTTTTGTATTATTATTACTTTTTCTTCAACTCTATTTAACTGTCTGCAGTTCGTTCTTTTATATTCTGTTCAACTTTTATTGATTAACAAAAACAGACCAACATTGACGGGACAGGTCATGAATTTTGTATTTTTTTTTTTATTTGTAGTATTTTTGTTACAATTTTGCTTCGAGTGCTATAATCTGAACAGAGGAAGGAAGAGAAACAAGGGATGGGGTTTGAGAAAACGAAAAACACAAAAAGAAATAGATTTCACTTTTATTTTTCAACACATTTTTATCATAACAAGTCCCCCAAATGCAGGTTCCACTACTTTAACTCAGAATTGATGGCAAAAGTTAAATAAAAATAGGCGAAAACTCAGGAAATAAAAAGAGACCCAACGACATACGAAGAGGTGAATGAAAATAGGTTCGTTCGCAACACAAAAGCACGGCCAATTGGAAAAAAACACCAAAAAATACACAATTTCTGCCTAATTAAAGGTTCAATATTGATTAAGATATTCTATCAAATTAAAAGAGAAAAATAGTAAGCCCCAAATTAGAGGAATTGGTGCAGGAATGCAAATTTGTGAATTGATGTTGCCTGCATCAGCCTGATCCCTGATGAGGTGATGACTTGATTTGGTGATGAAACTATTTTTTTCTTGCTTTTTTGGCTTTTTGTGTATTCCTTTCTTTTTTGTTGTTTTTTTTTTATATTTTCCTATCTGCGCCGTGGAATTGTGTGTGAAAAATTTCAGTTTTTGGGTTTTAAATTTTTCTCGTTCACCTCTGCATTTTTGTCTTTTTCGAAAAAACAAACACACTTTCACTTATATCACAATTTTTCATGAAAAACAAAATTTACAGCGCGATTTTTTTTATCGAAAGGTTTTTTTGGTGTTGCATAGCAATAGGGCAAATTCAATATCTCGAATAGTTTTTTTTGGTTTTTATTTGAATGAATCGTGGAGAGTTTGGTTTACACTTTTGAATATTCAATAAGATCGAAGTGTGAATATTTTTGTTTTTTTTTTTATCTAAATTTTTATAATAAAATATAAATCGCAATTTTTTACTTTCTTATTCGCTGGCTGAACTGCATTCAGAGACAGAGCCAAGCAGCCAAGGTTCACGATGTAGAGAAAGAAATGTCAAAATTTTCTCGAAAATTGTCACTGAACTGTTATTTTTTTTCAAGTTTTCTTTTGATAGACGTCAGCTGGTTTTGCCAAGTTTCATTTTAGGGTGGAACCAGAAGTGAAGTAGTTTGCTCGCATGGTCACGTTTGAGTGGTATAGGGTATTACAACATTTTAATAATATTTTAACTTTTAGTTGCTTGTTTTAATGAATTCCTTTAATAAGCTGGTGGCTGGATGTTTATTTAATTCATGAGACTTTAGGTGTGTTTTTTTTGGAAGTCCATATAGAATTGTAAAAAAAAACGACATCGGGATTTAGGAGCTTTTTTTTCACATAGCTGGAAGCACTGTGTACGCTATGACATTTGTCAGCTTATTGACGACTAGCATCAACCAATCCAAAAACTTCACTTTTGACGTCTCTGAGCAAATTATCGATAACATATAGATAATACTATTTTGGCATCACCATTTTTATCAGGTCTTAGATTAACTCTCGATAATTATCTGGTCTTAGCTAACTCTGTATAGATTTAAGTAGTTGTTGCATTTGCATGTAAAGCGCTTAGTCCCGATGTCGTTTTTTTTTTACAATTCTATATGGACTGGCAAAAAAAACACACCTTTTGATATTTTTATTTTTGATCGAAAAGGCATTCAATTCTGCATATTTTTGCTTAGAGTCTTGCATGAATTGATTAATAATACATGGCACTTGCTTCAAAGAGACTGAAATGATTTCTATATTTGATATGTGTCAATGAACATCTCTAACACTGAGCCTCCACTTGAAATAAATGATTGAAAGAAATGTGTCATGTAGCCAATATTTCTTGTTGAGCCCCCTTATGTCTAAATTTTTGTTATTTTTAGACATAATTTTGTGTATTTATTTCTTGTCTTCGTAGAAGAAATAAATGCAGATATAAATTTTGACGTTTTGCGACACCCCAACTTCACTAGACATAAATTTCTCACAAAACGTCGAGTCTTGACACAAATTCCCACATTTTCACGTAACATTCCTTCATTTCATTGACAAACTCATGTTATGTTTTCACTTCGTATAGAAATTAAGCCAAGATGTAATTTGACACTTATTTTTCTATCATTTACTGTCTGTTGAAGTACATACAATGTTGTTTGGTTGTTTGCAGGCCAAAATTAACATTAAAAGAATTAAACATTGAATATAGTAAGTATTTTGATTAATATTTTTAAATTAATTAGTTCATTCAGAGACCTTCCATGCTTGTGGGACTACTCAATTATGTCTTGGAGCAATAGGCTTTAATAGGCGACGATAAATAATACGCATCGGGGCATAAAAAAACTTGGCAGCACTGTGCTGTGGAATGACATTTTAAAACAAATCTCATCTCTTTCTCTTTCTCATATCTTCTATCAAACATGAGTGATAACGATAATGAAAAAAAAAAAACATTAATTCGAAATGGAAGAGAATGGAGCTAAGTTCAATTTTCATTGCGTCCCATTGTTGACCGGGATGGAAAAAGTTGATACGCAGATACGTATACTCTCCTTTCACCGATTGTGAGATATTTTTGATCGGCACTATTGGAAACTAGATATTTGAAACTAGATTTTTGAAACTAGATATTTGAAACTAGATATTGGAAACTAGATATTTTGGGCGCAGCTGTCAACGTCAACTGAATAAAAAAACAATTTTCTTCTTGTTTTCTCTCATCTGACGTTTGTATACAATTCATCGCTTTGGTAGCACAGTTTTAAGCCTCGATAAAAATTATGCCCCGAAAATTATCGGGGCATCGCTGATACCCATAGCCGCTTAATTGTTGTTGCATTTAACATGTGAATTGTTTGCCCTAGGCATCGTTTTTTTATCTTCGCCTATTGAAAATGTAAAAAAAACACACCTATTGCTTCGTTCAAAAGCTGCCTAATGGCTAAAACACATGTGCAGCATTTTCCCTGCAGCGAAATTTAATTACACAGGTTCTTATGGGAGCAGAATCATTGAAAGTCTGCATGCAGTGCTGCGCTGCACGATGTCTCTATTCCTAAATTTGCTGCCTAGTTTCATTGCAGCCATAATTGTAAAACAGAAATTTCCAAATAATTTATATTTGGCATTACTGATATTGACAAATTGTTGACATTGTCTGTCATATTTGCAAAAAAAAAGTTTGTTTTTGTCTTTGGTGGAAAACTTGATATTGATACAATAATGGAAGAAAAAATAAAACAAATTCATTTATGACAAAACAAATCCGTACAATGAACAAGAAGTGAAAAGAATTTGTTTTGTCTCCGACTCGTATTTTTGTTTATTTTCAGACAGATGAAAGATTGTTACTGCTCACCAGTTCCTTTTTGGGATAGGTAAATTGTATCCAACTAAGGACATTTTCTTCAGCTATACATAGCAACATCAACGCGAGGGAAACTACATGTCTAGTATAGTTTTGTTTTTCATTTGTGCTTTGTATCTTCTTTTGCTTTTCCTACTTATCACCAGAAACAATTTTTGAAAGTATACAGTGGATCAAATAAGAAATCGGACACTCAAGTTTTTTCTCTTTAAATCACAAAATAAAATTGATGAAGGTTTGAAAATAGAGTATTTCTGCATTTATACATAGTTTTTACTATAAACTCTGGATATTTAGCAAAAATTACAATTTTATTAACAAATTGTCATCGAAATTTAATTTAAAAGAAAATAATCGCAAATTTAATATCAAAAAAGAAATCGGACACTCTATGTTATACTCATTTTTTTGTTTTTAACGGCACAAATATAACACTTTTAGGTTCTTAAAATTCCGTTACATATGTCAGATGTTTATTCGATTTGAATTTTATGTGTTATTATTAATAAGGTCAAAAGGGAAGAGCAATGTTGATATACAACGATAGAAGTGCGAAAAATAGTGATAAAACATTTTTAAAAAGGTAACTCTGTACTTGCTATTGCAGAAATTGTAAAAAGAAGCAAGTCCACGGTAGGAGACATCATAAAAAGATTCAAAACAACAAAATCTGTTGAAAATTTACAAAAATCTTGAAGACCAAAAAAGTTTACTGCAGGCGATGAACATTGGATATTGTAATAAGTTAAAAAATAAACCCCAAATAGGTGCACCAAAGTTGACGGCGGAGGTAAGAAAATACTCGCAATAACATGTTAACCCTGAAACCGTAAAAACAGTGCTGCGAAAAAGTAATTTTCATGGAAGAGTGTCAAGAAAAAAACCTTTTATCAACAAGAAAAACCGAATCAAGAGAAATAGTTTATAAGGAGCTACCAAAAGACGGATTTGTCATTCTGGTTTTGTCTCTGACGAGAGTAAATTTAATAAAACAGAACAAAACACGATTCCAGAATGACAAATCCGTCAATGTCAGTTCGTGCAAAAACCAAAGTAAACACAACTTTTTTGATGTTTGTAACATATTCATTCCTATGGAGTTAGCACTATACTCGTACTATACAAAAAATAGCTGTTCGATGATTTTGACTTTATTTAAATGCTAGAGAAAATTTAATCTTAAACTATTACTATTGTTATTTCATAAATCATTTCTCCTCAAGTGAGATAAATATAAATGGAACAGACACGAAAAATAAGGAATCCTGAAAAATGCAATAGTATAAGTTTTTCAACAATGATGGCTGCAGTAATTGAAAAGAAAAATAACAATTTTTAACAAAAATAGCTTTATTGATTAAGAAATGGTTATTAAAAAGAGGTTTTGGTTAGCATAACTGTCTGATTAGGAACTATCGCTTAAAAACTATCGAATAACTCGATAGTATTAAAATGTTCATTTAATGTAAATCCGTAATTAGTTTTTAGCATACTTTTTTGTTTAATAACTTTTTATGAACCGATAATACAGATAATACGATTAAACGATTTTATGTATTTTACTAATTTTTCCATCTTTTTCTTTGTATTCTCTATCTAGATCTAGTTCAAAGATCCAATAGTTAGTTCTTACTCTGGCGAGTAGATGAATTTTTAAGGCAGGGTATTGTAAGCTAAAATAGCCGCGTTTTATTATCGCCAATGATCCATATAGATTTACCCTCGAAAATAAAACGATACGGATCATAGCGACAGTTGTGTTGTCTTTTTTATTATCTACGGATCTATGTGGATCCGGATCTGGATTATTTTTAACATGTATTACAAAAACAATTTGGGATCCTGTTCTCTATCTGGATCTATCTTAAAGATCCAGAAATTAGTTCTTTATCTGGCGAGTAGATGACTTTTCATGGTGAGGTAGTGTAAACTACAGTGTAAAGAAAAAAGACAAGACACATTTGAAAATCAACAATCATAAGCAAGAGGGAGATGAGCATACAACACAACTGTCACTATGATCCGTATCGCTTTATTTTCGAGGGTTAATCTATATAGATCATTGGCGATAATAAAACGCGGCTATTATTATTGTGATTTGTTGAGCTTTAAGTAAGACTCGGTTATTTTTTTACAAGACACCGGATTTAATGCCCATCATTCGAATTTCATAGGTGTTTTTAATCGGCATCGTAGCCATCCTTTGATGGAATTTGATAGTTTATAGCTTAATAAATGGAAGACAAAATCCATTTGACTTATATTTATTATTTCGTTCAAGACGAAAGCTCTAAGATTGCGCTTTTCCGGAGCAGTAAGATAAATTTCATTTTTTCTTGCTACTTTTGTAGGTTTTTCAATCCAACAACATACTAGCCATCCTTCGATCAAATTGGAAAATTTATAGCTTCGCAAATAGAGGATACATTTTTTTTGACGGACTTACTTAAATGTTGTTAGTGATCTCTAAAATTGGTCTTTTAGGGAGCATAGACGAAATCTTACTTTTTCAGCAATTTGTAGAGGTTTCCTAACTTATTTTGACGAGATCTGTTGGTCTTATTGAAAAATATGGTTTTAAATCCAAGTTATACTTTAACAGCCTTATTTATTAACTCGTTTTAGCGACGAAGTAAAGTTACTTCGACTTTACAACGACTCTAATCCTGAAGAGCTTATTTATAAAAAAAATACACGAGGAATAGAGACGGAGTAAGCTAATACTACGTTTCTTGTTTTTAATCTTTTAGTGCAAAATTTATTTTTAATCTACTAGATTTACGAAATAAATTTATATGGGAAATCTTCGAAATTTAAAGAAGATTTATGGCAAATCCACTTAAATCTGGGATAATCTCTTTGTGAAAACGTAGTATAGGACCGGCTCATAAGAGGTTTAAATCCGTTTGTGTATCTAAATGTCATTTTGACATGACATTTATGTGAATTGACTTGAAATTTACAAAAAGGAGTGCAAACTCCTTATTAACTATATCTCGGCCTTTCACAAGCGATGATAAAAGCGGAGGGCGAATCCCAATTGATTTGCAAGTGATGGCAATTATACCGTACTGAATAATAGTGGAAATCAACTGGATTTTATTTACGTTTTAATAACCAGAGTTTTAGATTGGTGATTTTTTTTGGTAATATATTTGACATAAGGAAGGTATAGCTAAAATGGCTAAGAAAATTTTATAAATAAGGAATTGTTGATGTAAGCCCGAAGTAAGTGCTTTGACATGGTTAAACTATTCCGATGTTGGAACGAGTTTTAGTAAAATCTAATAAATAAGGCTTTAAATGAATGAATTCGTTCGATAGTTCAAATCAAATAGTTACTAACTGCCGATAGTTAAATTCCTTCGATAGTCCCTACTACCAGTTCTGGGTGTAATTACGCACAGCTCTTCATCAAGGAACTGGAATTCGAAGTCAAGGAATCGAGCATCCCTAACTGGTGTGATTGATGTTGTATATTTCATTTCGAGGATCATACAAAAATAAGTTTTGCTTGCACAATACCATGATTTTTAGTTAACAGAGGTTTTTGATTTTTTTTAAACTAAAGATACTCAACACTAAATAATCAAAACTTTTTCAAATGCCTTAAAAATATTAAGAGCAAGAATCTTGCTTTCTCCGAAAAAACAAAGTTCCAAGATGTGTCCCATTATTCGATGAGATATTTTCCATTGATGTGTCCCATTATTCGATGAGATATTTGCCATTGGATCACCAGTATTGCTACGAAAGCCTTACTGCCGATCATTAAGAAGCTTATGTTCTTAAAAATATTTCTTAAGCTGTTAATTTATCACTGTTTTCATGACCCTGTAAAGAATAAACTTAAGTGCAATTGGACGATTGTAAGAGTGGGATGAAGATTCGCATTTGTAGATCACGTTGGACAAATGTTGTTTTCCATTCACACGGAAACAGACGCTTAGAGTAGAGGAGATAGGAAAGTTTACGCAGTGTCTTTGCCAGTGTTGAAAACACCTTTCAAGAAAAATTATATTATCCATTAAGGTGTGCATCGAGATCTTTCAGTAATCTTACAACTCTACGAGTGCGAAAGAAAATTTGTTTCATAAATTCTTTCGCGCTCTCAGGTACCTGCATGAAATTTTCCATTTCAAATTGAAATTGAAATTTAGTGGAGAATAAATATGCCAAACAATTATTTCATGCGCTAAACTTTGACAGATAATTTATGTACAGTTCGAAGAGAAATTTTGATTTTTAAGCTGGAGCAGAGAGAATTTTGTATGGGAGATAAAATTTAGCGCGATCTGCGTACTAGGTTAGAAAAATATTATTGCCAGGCGGCTTAAGTATTTATACGAGATTTTCAGCTCGATGTGCAGGAAAAAAATATGCGTCACTGCATGCAGCATTTTATTTTATGCTTTATGATTTGAATGAGTATCTTTTGCAATATATGTAAGTACAAGGGTTCTTTCCTGAACTAAAATCGACCGTTTCACTCCTTTTTTTTAAATAACGGGATTATCAAAAATTTATTTATTGCAGCGAAACTTCATCTAAAATCTGTATTATGTTTTTTTTAGCCTTTTCCTCGAATCAAAGCTTTTTCTTTGTTACACCAAGTATTATACATACATAAGTCTCATCAAAACAAAAAACGAAAGCTCTTAAATGTTCCATGTTACAAATAAATTTGAATTATAGCCAACAAAGCTCAACGTACACACGTCTATGTCAATATTTAGTTATCTCGCGAAAGCCTAAAATTGAAAGTAAACAAAGGATATTTTTATTCGCTGTATAGTGAATCTCGATTCTTGGATACTTCTCTGGGCTCTGTGACGGTTTTTTGTTATTTTTGTCAACAATTTCAATCGGAATAAAAAGGAAATCCAAATTATTTTGAGAAAAAGTTGAAAAGTTATTGACATTCTCATGCTGAAAAAGTTTTTCATGAATATCCTGTAACTCAATGGAGAAACGATTAGGAAAAATCAATAATCTGTTTTCCTTTAAATCCGAAAAGATATAACTCACGATATTGGGTGACATGTTGTAGGAAGGATATACTCATATTCATAGCTCATCGTTTAATTTACAAATCGTGTTGTCGCGAGTTTTGTGTATTTTCCGGTTTTGATTTTTCCCTTAGGACAGACAAAACCTACAATAACTCTTAAGACGAAGAACATTTTTCTAGCAAGGTCAGTTTCGGTGTTTTATATCTGCGATCTATGTGATTCTCCACGAAAACATTTCTAGTAGTTTTTTTTGCATCGATTGTGTGGTCCTTGGAGCTCTGTAATTGGTTTATATAAATACCTTCGTACAATATTATAAGGTTGTCTGTTTATTTTTAACATACGAGTATATAAACACCCAAAAGTATTAGTATCAAGTGGAGTTGTTTTCGGGTTTTTTTGAGACAAAGCGTTGATGTTATAATGGAAGGAAATGCCGCAAATTCAATACATATCTCGAATGGTAATTGCTTAACAACAACTACAGCAACAACATCACCAGAATCCACGCCCTTGAATGATAGGGATAACTTGGATGAGGAGATATTAGAAGCATGTCCTTCAACTTCAACATCATCATCGGTGGAAAAGGAAAGCCCGCTGGGAGGACCAGCCACGGATACACAGAAACCCAGATGGCTATCATCTTTACACCATCTCATCTTCATACTAACATGTGCTTTAGCAGCGTTTGTTGTTTTCAGAAATGTCCTTACATGGTAAATATTAATAATGAACAAATTATATACCAAAAAAGAAACATTTTATTGGTTTGCTGTCTTATTTTGTTATCCTTTGGTTAATTCTTTTATTTTCGCTCGATAATTTTTAATTTTAGGAGAGAAGTTAGACATGATATCTCAAGGCGGTGGTCAACTTGACTCCGTTACTGCAAAAATCTAAACGATTTTGTTTCTTAAATGGATTCAGCGATGGTTTCTTTTGCAATCTAACAAGCTTTAAACTATTTACTACACGCCTTACGGTACTTAAACTTGCTGTTACACCAATCTTAACCTTGATTTTACTTGCTGATTCACTGGAATTTGAAGTTAAACTTTGTATAATTCTTCTATCTGCTGCTGATGTGGCTCTTGGTCTTACTTGCCTTTCTTTCATATTAGTTCCATTAATTTTCTTATTCTTAAAAAAAGACCACACAACTTTCAAACTTCTACCAATGTTTTTGGCAATTTGGTAGAGATGTTAAAGAATGCAGTCTTTTTAGTATTGCAGTCAATTGAATGGAAAGACTTTTTTTTAAGTCTTTTGATTTAACCTCAGTACTGTGACTGTCAAACTAAAGTCCCAGTCAATTTTGCAGTCTTTTATTTAAAAATCATCTGAAGCAGTCAAATGAATTTAAATCAAAAGAATGCATTCTTTTTGGACTGCTTGCAGTTTTTGAAGTCTTTCAAAAGTCTTTTACATTCTTTGCATTCTTAAAGTCTTTTCAATGCATTCAATGTATTGAAGTCTTTTTACGGCTTTGTTTTACTGCTGAAAGCTTTTTAACTGCTTTCAAGTCGGTTAAAAGTAGCACACTTCAGCCTCTTAATAAGATATTGTTTTTATTTGATATACAATTTGCTGCAGTTTTGCTATAATTTTAATCTTTAAATGGAGATTTAAAATAATTGTTAAGATCTATAACTTTCAACCGCAGCTTCACAGTAGTCAAAAGGCTTTCATAACCAGTGAAAAGTCTTCAATTAGAAATAACACTTTAAAGCAGTAAAAAGACTTCAATACATTGAATGCATTTAAAAGACTTTAAGACTGCAAAGAATGTAAAAGACTTTTCAAAGACTTCAATGACTGCAAGCAGTAAAAAAAGAATGCATTTTTTTATTTAAAGTCTTTTGACTGCTTTTGATGATTGCATTATTTAAGACTTCAAAATAGAATGAGAATGGATTTCTGAAGTTAAAAGAATGAGATGATTAATTCTATTGCATTCCCGAAGAATCAATTGAATGAGTGGGACTTTTCGGAATGCAATACCAAAGTATTGCATTTTTTTACAACTCTGCAATTTGGCGAAGGCTAAGCTTATTTTCGGAATAAACTTCTACTTTCGCTTTTTCTGTAATGATCAATGAACTTTTTCTGCCCATTTTAATTTTAAATAAAATAAAATTAGCAACAGTCTAAGCTTTTATTACGACAATATTTATTTATTTTTATTCCATGCGCTAGTAAAACTCCGCGATTGATGTTTCTATTTAAGTGACGCAAAAAGAAACAAGTGCTTTCAGTTGTGAAAAACAAAAGAGGCCATAAAACCCATTTAACAGTATTCAATCCAATTTGTTTTGTGTTGGGGTTGTTAACTTTATTGTTAAACTCTAGAAAAATAATATAAAAATTGTGTTCCGCTTATCTTCCACAACACACCCAGTCTTTACGTTTAGAAAAATGTGTGTTTCTATTCAAGTGACGCACTGTGTATCTTCCATAAATTTATGGCGCTAATTTCTTCCAATAGATTTTGTAAATGAAAATTTTTACATTTAGGCCGGTATTCACCGAGCGCTCATAACTTAAGAAGCTCATAAACCTATTCACCAAGCAATATTAGTGAAGATCTACGAGCGCTCTTAAAAGTTAGGAGTGGTCCCGACCACTCCTAACTTACGAGCGCTCTCTTCAAAAGTCTGTTCGCTTGTGCGTGTGCCACGCACGCATTTGACTCGAATCCATGTGAGCAATGCCAAGTAGAAGAGTATCCATTTGCTGTCAAGACCAACATTCCACAACATTTTACAGTTTGGGCGCTCGGTGAATACCGCCCTAAGTGCTCTAAATTTAAATCAATCTTCAATCTGCCAAATGTATTAAACCAAAAACCAAACAATGTCGAAAAGCTAAAACCCCGTAATTTAAACTTATATCTTTTCAGGATTTTTATTTCTGGATTTTGGTTTAAGGGATTTTGCGTTTGGAGATTTTGGATATTTTGGTTTTCGAGATTCTGATGACGTACTACTTGCTTACTGCTGCCGTAAATTTTGGTACAATTGACTCACGCTTAAGGGTATATTGAGACCCTTATAATGTCGAGCACAGCGCGAGGGATGGGGAAATTATGAGGGGAAGAATTAAAATAGTTATTTCAAACAAAACATTTCTTGTGAAAAATGCGATAAAAGGAAAGACATGAATGAATTCCGATGGTGTTCCACAGCTGGGAATGATTCCATGATATTTCTGTTACCTATCAGTTTAAACGCTCTGTTCTGAATTGTATCCAGTAAATGAAGGGAAGTTAGGGCAACACCTGTCCAAAGATGCGAGTTATACTCGAGTTTAGGATTTTAAAACGCCTTATAATATTTATACTCCTATCATAAAGGGCTGACAAATTCCTTAAACCGATATAGAAATCCTAAGCATTTAGGAACGAAGATCGTTGTAGAAATACATACCGAGTAGTGACAACTTTTGGGTTTCTTAGGTGAAAGTGCAATTCAAGGACAAAAGCATAAGGGGTACATTTTGCTTCAAAGATATTAAACATCATTGAGTCTTAGACTGTACACAATAAAACACGTATTGAACGATTCAGCAGGTAGTTTATAATACAACGAATAAGGGTTTCATTGATACCAAACTCACGCGTTTTCGAAAAAAGAGCTATCAAATGCCTTAGAAATATCAAGCGCAAAATTATTATTTTCTCTTAAGAATGTAAAAACATGTCATCAAATCCCCAGCAGAATGATTGCTGCAAAATCCGTATTGCGTGTCATTCGGAAGCATTCGACCTTCGAGGTATGTATTTCTTAAGCTGATAACTGATCAGCCATTCCATGACCTTGGAAAGAAGGTACGTAAGTGTAATAGGTTGGTAGGAGGAGTGGAGGCTGGACAAATGCTGTTTTCCATCTTCCAGCGAAGAATTCTATAACAGTAGGAGCGATGGAAAAGATTATGCAATGATTTTAAAAACGAGAAAGAATACCTCTTCAGAACAACGGTGGGTATAAAATCAGGACGAGCGGTTTTATTCATGATGTCAAGATCTAGAAGCGCTCTCTTGCAACTCATGTAAGAACTTTGTTCTTTTAATATGAGATATGAAGGTATTCGGGTACTTTTTCCGTTTTTTTTCATATTTTTTTTATAACATATCGGAAGCTTAATTTTTCTCATCCTGATAGCCTGTTAACGGCATACCGAGAAATCTCTTTGGAACTTACACCTCTAGTTCTGTTAGGTAAACAGTAGCTTGCATTTCATTGAAAATAATGCCTTTGATCAATGCATATCAAGACTGAAAGCAATGCCACTATCGAGGAAGCTAAGTGACCTTATGCCTAAGGGGTTCTAAGGCACTAATCGTATTTGAGTTGCTTCGTTCGCAAGCTGATTTATATTGACTTAACTCTTGAACTCAACAAAGATCTCTACATAGCTTCCTTCGAGTGTTGTCTGGATAGAATATCAAAGCCAAGAAGAATTCTGATCAATAAATGGTCGGAAAAAACTAATAAAAATTGTTAATATGAAACTGCATAATATTCATTAGAGGTCAAATCGCTGTCTAAGCTCGCGGTCCTATAAATAAAACAAGCATGGATGATCCGCTTAATGTCTTAAATAAAAAAATATGACAAAGTAAAATACATTTTAATAAAATTCAGTTTTTACTGTAAACGAAAGCGCTGAAGCATTTGGTTGCAAATCGAATGAACCAATTTTAGAAATCGACAAAACATGAGAGTTTATTCCAATTCTTATGCATTCATTTTTATACTAAACAATTCCTAAAACTTTACCATGTTTTGCTCTCTTGGTAGTAAAAGTCATTGCCTGTTTAACTACCTACAACCGACCGTCATGGTTTTTCAAAACAAATTCCTCCTTATTCTTAGATGAAGCCATTAACTTTCTTTTATCTGTCGATCGCCCGATCAGTTTTCATGGCCGTTTCTGTCTTCCCCACAGCATACATATTATAGTAAAAACATTTTTCTTCTCACACAGACAATCATCTAGGTTTTATCCCCAAGTTCAAAATCATTAATTTCTACTCAAGGTCTCGCATGGATGCATTTTAAATTTTAAAAAGAATAAAAGCTCTTTCATTTAAATAGTGCCATGAGTTTGAAAAAAGTTCAAAAGACCTGTGCGCAGCTTTTGAATGGAAAAAAGAGACACACACCTCAAGTAACCGGCTTCCTCTCTTTTGAACAAAATAAACAAAATAATTTTCTTCCGTATACAGAATTATCATCAGACGACGGATAGTATAAGTGTTGCCGTCGTGTTAAATTCAAATAATTACAAATTAAATTTTGACTTTTGATGCATTAAACTTTTCCATAGTGATTTCCGATATATTTTTGACGTTAAATGTGGATTGTCTAATTAAAATAAATTCGGAATTCGATTTAGATCTGGTTCTGATTTAGACGTTTACGATCATTCTTCTTCAAATAAATTCATGGTTTAACTAAATCCAAAATAAATTAACTAACATTTAATCATCTCACACTCCTCAAGTATTGTATTCTTTTAAAAGAATTTTAGTTAAGTTTTTATTAAAACTGTTTTCAATGAATAACAATAAGATCAAACTATAATAGCTAAAATAAAGCAGTTAAATAAAACTGTACTGTACAGCTTCTTTCTTTATGAGATTGGCAGTGGTCGCTAATAACATTTGTTAGGTTCAAATTCTTAGGTATGTAGGTATATGTATTTATTTGTTTTATTTCAAATATGTATTACATTTTATTTCTTGTCCTCGTTAATATGCAGTGATTGATTTAAAAACATCTAGTTTAAACCTCAAAAGTAAGTGTTAAAATATTTTGATGAATTGAGCTGCACTGCTATACTGCTGCATGGAATCATTTGACTAGGTTTCAAACCAAAGCCAATCCAAATTTAAAAATATATCATATGATAAAAAAAAAAATACAACTAAAAATTTAAGAAAATATTATTGAGTGAGTTCTTTGTTCTATCCAAATTCTAAGTACATCTTGACCTTCAAATGTTCACTTGTATTTTTCTTATTCATCATGTACACATTCTGCAATAATTATATTATCAATAGCTCGGTTTTTTTAGTCATTTTGAACAAATTAACAGATTTTATTCGTATACCTTTAAACAAAGAATTTGTTTCAGAGTTTATGTAAAAAATATCCAAGAATCAATTCAATTGACAACTCAGATAGCTACCTATGTATACCGAATTGAAAAGGGTATCTATTGTCTGAATGGTCTAATTAATTTGATTAATCAAAAACATGGTAAGCCAATACAAAACATTGGAAGATGGTATAACATCTGCCAAAGCCGGTAACTGACACTTTTGTGTTGATCCAATATACAAGTTCAAAATCTATGGATCCTATTATACTCTTATCATTTATGTATATTATTGTATGATATAGCAAATCAACAAGGGGTGATTTTTTTTAGTTCACCTTTTACTAAAATACTTTGATATTCTGCAATAATTGATTAAGTGTAGTACGCAGATCGCAATTAATAAAGCAGGTAAAATTCTAGGTAAATTTTGATGTAAGATCCTTGTGGAAAAATGGCGGCATTCAGAATTCTATCCAAGGCAATGTGGATAGCTTTGTATCGTTTCTGTATAAAAAAAAACAGCTGATGAGGGAACGGCTGTTGGAAAAAAAGAAATCTCAAGCTATCCTATAAGAAACTTAAAAAACAGCTGACTATACATCTGATTTGAGTTTATTTGGATGGAGTTGTTTTTCATTAAAAAATAAAGCAATTTAAATTTCAAATTTTCCTGTTTTGTTAATATATTTATAACTAGTTATAGAAGAACTAAATTTAAAAAAACCAATTGATTTCAGAACGAAATTTTCTGACAGGAAAATATTTTTATTTTGTTTTCATCTGATATTCGACATCAAACGTATTCAATTCCGTTGGTCGTTCTGAATACTATTTGGGTGCTTAATTCTCGTAGATAACATATCCCAGTGATTTTTCCTGAATACGAACAATGTTATGTATGTACATATGTATGGGGTGGGGGTGGCCGTGGCGCGATGGTTGTGTGCTCGTCTTTCAACCACAGTACCACAGGTTCGATCCCTGCCGTCGTCTATGGCGTCTTTAATTCCATTAAAACCTTCTAAAAATTGTCATCAATGGGTTGCTGGTTTACTCATTACATGTTGTTTAGGCATAACACTAACAACATGTGATTGAGTTAAATTAGTATGCCCAATAAGGCTAGCCGCGCACTAGCAACTTTTAGTTGCGAAACTGTTTGGTTACTTATAGAAAACAGATGAACTGTTTGGTTGAATGTCCGTGAATTTGCAGATAATTATAATATGTTCAATAAAATGGCGAACTTATTTTAGGCAATCGTTTAGTTTGTGTCCAAACACAAACTTTTTAGTTGCTCGAACCAAGCAGTTTCGCAACTAAAAGTTGCTAGTGCGCGGCTAGCCTAAGGATGAAAACGAATAAAATAATGCGAATTATAAGAGACATAGAAATAAGACACGGCAATTCTCCACCTTAGTTCAGTCGCCATCCCTGGAGATAAAAAAAAAATCTGAGACAACCACCTTCAGTCTCAGAACATCGGGCCACACATTTTTCCTATCCTTCTTTCTCTTCCGTAAATTCACGCCCGCGCTGTGTTAAAACATTTAAAGGGTAATCATATTCCCTAGAGCGTGAGTTGATTATAAAAAAAAAAAAAAAAAAAAAAAATGTACATAAAACAATTGTTCTCCCAAAAGAAATTTTTGTTTTCAAGATTTAAAGATAATTTAATCAAATAAAATGTGTTCTTCCTTTTGGTTTGACGAATTGGATTTCTCGTTTTCAATTTTCATTTTTACAAAAGTAAAGTTCACATAAAGTTAAAAAATAATTGAATCTGTCAAAATTTAGCTCAGGATTAATTTGTGCCTAATAATTATTAAGTGGAGCTGCGTAGCTCTCGGCTAAAGCTAAAGCTAGAGTTTGAACAGAATTTTAATTGAAACTAAAATTAAGTGCAATTTGACAGCAACTATTAAAAATGATTTAATTCAGCATCAATCATACATAATAATACGGTATAACATGACTATAATTTCACCAAGAGAAAATCGTGGATTTAAGTGGATTTACCATAAATCTTCCTTAAATCTCGAAGATTTACCATACCATACAAATTTATTTTGTAAATCTAGTAGATTAGAAATTAATCTTTTTAAATCTTCATTAAATCAATCGTTCTATTGTTTAAACTCACCTAATATCCAGATCGTGCTAAATTATTTCGTTGATTTTTTATCGTTTTCTCTCACTTCCACTTTATAAGAAAAATTAAAACACCATTAGCATTTTGATAGGTGCTGTCAAAGTTAATCTTCTTTTTATTATTTGAGTGCTGTGATAACACCACAAAAATCTCTTGCCTTAAATCTCGGATTATCTTTTGGTGAAAACGTAGTATTAAGAGCTGAGATTTAACAGAGGTTTTACTTAAAGATTTACCGATTGTAAGTGCTATTTCTTTTAAATTATTTTATGTGAGGTCTTAAAGAACAATAACAAATAATGGTACATTTTCTCTCAACCGGCAACACTGTTATCCGCCGAGCCCCATTCTCATAATCGATCGTCGTCGAAGTCGGATCGCTTTGTACTTGTAGTTGGATCGTAGCTGCCCTGCAAGCTGCAACAAACCTAAATTTGGCCTGACCAGTGTCAGTGTGTTCTTGTTCTGCAAATTGGAGATACATCCTACGTTAATTCCTGTCCTTGGGATCTCAGATTTTCGTGTGCGTGGTTCTTTCTTCACAATAAGTTCACTCGCATTGAACTCTATGATTGGAAGAGTTTTTTTAAGTGCGCAATTTGGGTTTATTGACCGAAGTTCTCTATGACCGATGTTTTTGTTTTGTATCTGATATACGCATAGGGCGACATTTTGTGATAAATTTTCCTTTGTTTTTGTTTTGAAATTTTGTTACTCTCTTTGTGTTTGTTTACAAAAAAATTCAAATGGAGAAAGAATTGATTAATTTTGATTTTCCAATAAGGCATTTGCAAAGCTTTTGGGGAGCATCCGGTGACTTTTGGCAAGCGCAATGGGACAAATTCATCAACATAACTGGTGAGTATCTATTAAAGTTTATTGAAAAGAACCAAAAAAAAAAAACACTTTAAATCTACTATAGCATAATTAATCTATTGTGAAGTTTACTACAGCTATAAATAGTGCAACTCTGCTCAATTTCTCAATTAACTTTTGATTTAAATTGCTAGCCATAATTTCATCAAGTCAGGAATTAAGTGAGTTAAATTTATGCAAGCAGGTCATTCAACAAAAGAGTAACTGACAGTTGCGCAGGCACGAAAATACGGTAATTTTCACACTGGGTTTGTGCTTATATGATATCACATGAAAGCGCATTGTTATTCACTTTTTATAATGACATTTCTTAAACAAAGCGAACAGATTGACATTGTCTGAGGTTGACAAATATTGTTGATTGATATCAAACACGGGAAACTAATAGTTTTGTGATTATCGGAGACTTAATTTATTATTTGTTTTGTTTATATAAAGTGAATTACGGCATTAGAATGCTTTGAAGAGGATTAGTCAAAAGTATACATAGGTAGGTGTTTCAAAAACTTAAAATACTTCACATTAGATTAGCCCTTTAATTTACAAGATCTAGTTAAGATTTGTTTTAATAGGTAATTAATTAATATTAAAAAAAAAATAGAATAAATAGCTTAAATCCATTAGCACGCAAAAGCTAGGTGGAGCTATTTACTTAGTAAAACAGTTTGCATGTTTGTTTACAGTGCTCACACTTTGCATTAGATAATGAAATGGCACAATAAAGCTAACAATGGCACCTTTCAATGTATGTATTGTATACCTATGTCGGAATGCTAGGTATGTAAACCTTTTAGTTATTATTTTCTTCAGGCTTCCGGATCTGTTGTATTTAACTATGTTCTTAAAGTTAAGAAGATTCCGTAGATGGTAGATTTATTTACAGTTGGTGGTATTTTATGTCGTTTCTGTTTGGAAATCCGGAAACTCTCTCCGATCCGGGATCCCAGCTGAACACTTTTTTGATTCTGACGATTCTAAAATTTGTTTTGATTGTATATATGTATGTAAAACATCTAATGTAAAGAATAATGTTTGTTGAAATAAAATCACTTCGTACAATTAGGATACAAAAAAATCACAATTGTCCAGTTTGACGTTTTAGTATATGAATGTGTGAGTGCTTCTGAATTCGATTCTGATTTAAAATCCAGAAGCAAATTTCTCTTCTTTTCAGAATCAGAACTGTCATTTTTCCCAAGCGAAAACTTTAAGAAGAGTCCAAAATTCTTCCGGATGCCAACATTAGTGTCACAAATAAAACAATGTCAGTTCATGGAAAAAATAAAGTAAACACACATTTTTTGACATTTGTAAATGCCAAAGAGTCATATAAATTTAGTACGATGCTTAAATAATAAAATATCTATTTTAACTCACCTAATATAATTTTAGAGAAAGTATGATGCTAATCTTAATTAATGAAGTAAAATCGTCGTTTTAACTAAGTATCATACTAAAACAGTTTTAACATTGTACTAATTCAACTAAAATTATTGCGCCAGTAATATTAAGTATCTACTAAATAGTGAATCTGATATTAGAATCGTTTAAATAAAGAACTTGCTTGTCAAAATGAATACGAAGGAAGTTCGGACATTGTATACATAGGTTCGACCGATGGCGGGCAAAGCTTATATGCCGCCCGTGGCAAAATGTGAAAGTGCCGCCCAAAACTGCTTGTATGAAAGTACAAACAAAAGTTCAGTAGTAAACAAATTTTTTGTCCATCGAAGAAACCAAGAATATCTAAAATCTAGGAGATGTTAGATAGTGGTGAGTTATAAGCTCTGCAAAACATATTTCAGGAAATCAATGTTTTCACAAGAAGGTTTTTTTTTAAATTTTATTGAAAAACTGAATAATTAAATATAATTTTCATAATTCAATTTCCGGGCAGAATTTTTAAAACCAAAATTTTGAATAAATTCCTTCTGAATATAAATTTCGTTCAAAAAAACAAAGTAAACATACTTTTTTGACGTTTGTAAATGTCCAGTGTGCGTTTTTCTTTTTTAGTTCGGAGCAAAGTCTGAGTTGTCAAAAAATAAATTGTTTTTCTTTTGTAGTTCAGACAGCCTTATTTACTAACTCGTTTTAGCGACGGAGTAAAGTTACTTCGACTTTACAACGGCTCTAAACCTGAAAACCTTATTTATAATGAAAATGCACGAGGAATAGCGGTGGAATAAGCTAAAACTGGTTCATAGGAGGTTTAAGGCCGTTTTAGTATCTAAATGTCATTTTGAGATGATATCTTGTGAAATTTACAAAAAGGAGTGTAAGCAATTTTTTTTCGTTTCTTACTAAGACGAAAAGGATAGATATTTTGCAATAATAAATTATTTATATTTTCCAAACGCTCTAACAGTTGTATGGTATTGCGAACGCAATGTGGTTTGGTTGCTGGTTGGTACATTCATTTATTGGATTTGAACTTTATACAATCCAATTTTAAATGTATCCAATTTCCAATATGCATACAATGATAATAAAATGAATAATAATGGAAATCAGCTGGGGTTTGATTTAGGTGTATAATAACTAGAGTTTTAGATTTGTCACTTTTTTCCCAGTATATTCCCAGTATATTTTACATAAGGAAGGAGTAGCTAATAAGGCTAAGAAAATATATATTAAATAAGGATTCGTTTGACGTGGCGTAAACTCGAAGTAAGTGCTTCGGCTCGGTTTAACTATTCCGAGGTTGAACCCATAGTATTAGTGAAAAATAATAAATAAGGCTGAGAGTGTTCAGAGCTTCCAATATGTGTTATACATAAGAATAAAATAACTGAGCAGACAGAGTTACATAAATGTCTAACACAAGCATTTGACAGGTAAACTTGCACGAACTTGCTCTTATTTAAAAGTCAATTTTAAAAATGAATTTTATTAGAGAAAAACTGTACAAAAGCATAAAGTTTTCTCTTTCTTAATTTTAAACATATTCTAACAATTATCGAGCTAAGGCTATTTTTTTAATAAATTGCTTCTGAACACACCTAAAGTAATGACATTTCATGCCAAAAAGCTAAAAGTAAACATGCTTGTTTTGATGTTTGTAAATTTGAGCCATACAAATTCGGTATTATCGTTCTGTAGCGCTCGCCATTGACGTTTTCGAAAAAGTACGGATCAATGACGCCTTCGGCAAAAAATCCGCACAAAATGGTAACTTTTGAGGATGCATTGTCACCTGGTCAATCTCGTATGAGTTGGTTCCATATAAGGCCATTAGTTTTAGAAAAAGCACGGACCAATGATGCCGACAGCTCAAAGTCCGCACCAAACGGATTTTCTATCCAAAATTTCCAAATGCTCCGAAGCCCAGTCAGCAAACAAAAGGCATTATACACTCCGCTTCAACTGAATACGCACACAGTTTTTTAAAGGTATGTTGTTCATTTTTTTTTTCAAACTTTGGGCCTTAATGTATCATTTGATGATGCTTGCTGTTTGCTTGTAATGTTGAGAAAACAAATCGGAAAGAATAATTCAAAAAGTACCGTTATTTTTTCTCTGGCTCTCTTGCAAAGCGTTCCATATGGAAAAATGCAGAATTTTTTTGCGTCAACTGAATTGGTACACGATCATTATCGGTCATTATCTTTATTGTTAATGAGAGTTTTGAGATGATTGACACATTTAATCAAAATTTGAAGTGCTTTAAATGAAATTTAGCCGTTTAATTGAAATTAAAAAAAATGGGTAGATCAAAAGCTTTAAATAGTGTCGAAAGAGCTAAGACCGAATTGTTAAAAGAACAAGGATTAACTGAGCGTGCTAAAGCTACCAAAAATGAACAATGTTTTAGTGTTGTTTATTCCCACCTAAGAAATAAAAGTTTATTAGGGAAAAACATGAAAGGAAGTAAAAAAACGGCAACAACTGCAATTGATAAAAGATTCGTGTGACTTTGCGGTAAAATTTAAACAAAAAGCCGGTGTAACTGGAAGCATTGCGACATTCCGTAGAGTAATAAACAGTGCAAATCATTTAAAACGATTGAAACTTCAAAAGAAACCACCACTAAACGAGCAAAGAAAAGGTATGCGTTTAGAATTTTTTTAGACTCCATACGTCGTTTTTTCTGATGAGAAAAAGTTCAAATTTCATGGCTCTGATAGTTGTAATTATTATTTCCACGATTTGAGGAAAGAAGAACGATTTTTAGCGCGGCATCATAGTCGAGAAGGTCGAGTTATAATATGGGGTGCAGTAAACTACTATGAGACTGTTGAGCTTGAAGTTCAAAATTCAAAAATGTCTGCATTTACCCACAAAGGAATCTTGAAAAGAAATTTTCCTAAATTTTCAGATATTTAAGGACCCATTAACTGGACTTTCCAGCAGGACAACGCCCCCATCCACACCGCGCGCATTGTCCAAAATTGGATATAGGAACAGAATGTGGAATTGCTTCAATGGGCGCCGTACTGTCCCGACCTGAACCTTATAGAAAATGTATGGGGATGGTTGGTACGAAAAGATTATGAGTCTGGCCATCAGCTTTAGGGCAGAGAATCCCTAATTGCAGCCATTAAATTAGCCTGGAGGGAAATTTTGGTGAACTGCTTAAAAAGAGCATGCGGGACCGAATTCATGAAGTAATTACCAATAAAGGTGTCAGTACCCACTACTAGAAATAACCAATAAACAAATATTTAAAGAAAAAACTTGTTTTATTTCATTCCGTTAGCTTTTATTTCCAATTTTGATTGTTGTATCTATTCAGTTGACGCAAACAAATTTTACATTTTTCCATATGGAACGCTTTGCAAGAGAGCCAGGGAAAAAATAACGGTACTTTTTGAATTATTCTTTCTGATTTGTTTTCTCAATATTACAAGCAAACAGTAAGCATCATCAAATGATACATTAAGGCCCAAAGTTTGAAAAAAATGAACAACATACCTTAAAAAAACTGTGAGCGTATTCAGTTGAAGCGGAGTGTATATGGTTATAATTTTTGGCTTTCCTGGAAATTGCTATATAACTCCTTTTAAAAGTATCAGTTATAGTTCTATCACCGACCTGTTTTAAAGTTCTGCTTTGAATACTATCCAATAGACTCTAGTCAGTTAAAGAAGAACCTGTCAGAGTTATACTTAAACCTTTGAAGCTTACACCTTAAATTCCAAAGCGGTGAAACATTTTTTACATTGTCAAAGAGAACCTTAGTACCAGGCTGCAGAATTTTTGAAGCATTAAATTCTATATAATTTTTGATTTACCATTGAACAATAACAGAATTCATTGAGACGTTTGAATCTCCAAATCCGAAGAATAGGAATGATAAGCTAAAAATATATAAGAGAAGCTGAGAGTACTGTAGTCTCTAAAACAATTGGATTTAGACGTTTTAGATAAGAGGAAATAAATGAATATTCGAAAAGGTGTCGGAGACAAAACGGAGCCTTGAGGTACATCAGTTTTTTTTTTTTTAATTTAGACTTTATAACCATTTTATATTGAGTGGTCCGAAATGTTATTTTTAATCCAACAAAAAGAGTTATGTACATTGATACTAAATGATTCATTGATAAATAATTTCGATTAGAAATCTGGATGCCAAACACTATCAAACGTTTTTGGAATATCAAATTCAGTCACATTACCTTCATGTGGCATATGCCGCTGACATCCTCAAAAATAACAGTCGTTCATTTCCAAAGTATCCATTTTCAAAACC
Organism: Chrysotoxum bicinctum; assembly: GCA_911387755.1. Lineage (NCBI taxonomy): Eukaryota > Metazoa > Arthropoda > Insecta > Diptera > Syrphidae > Chrysotoxum > Chrysotoxum bicinctum. The sequence continues at coordinate 44,581,936 of OU426989.1, forward strand.
AGCACTAAATTGTCTCTACGTATGCTTCCGGGTTCTTGAAGCGCCAGATACAACATTAAATTTAAAATCCTTAGAAGAAAAACGGGAGTCCCCTTTAGTGTGTGATGGTTAGTTAAAGCACATAAAAGGTCACCGAAGTCTGGGTTCAAAATTAGCCTCTTCTCTCTAAAAATGTTTTATTTTTCAAGTGTAATCCCTCTTGAGATGAAATGAAAATAATCTCCTGAGGGTATCTGTTGTCATGTCAAAATGTATCAAATCCTTACCTCGATTTCTGCGAACTAACATCACACACACACAGGAATTGATATTTTGAAGGAGAAACACTTTATTTGACGGGAACTTTTAGTTTCGATTTAAATTATATTCAATATTTTAACTGCAGCAGTGCTGAATTATTTGAGAGTCCATATGCCTACATGTATAACTATTAGGAATGATAAATATTGTTGTAGTTGACTTGTGAGAATTGAAATATCATCATTAAATTGCAAACAGTGCTAAGTATTTATATTTATAGGTGGATGATACTCCACTGCACTTCATGGGTTTTTAAATGCGTTGCTTCGAATTATATCATTACATACTTTTTTTTATGACTTTCAATGAGGAAAAATGCTTTTTTAATGACTCAAACAAAAATTATTAATATTGCTGAAAATCATCACCAGCAGTGCATAAATCGTGCTGTGAATGTAATATTATCATTTTATTATTCGCATGATCTGATTCTGATTATGATTATAAATCAAACAGGACCACAGTATGGCAAGGATGTTGTTTACCATTAACCAATATCCAGGTAGTATGGGAACGCTCCTGTTTCATTTACCTATTCGGATATCTGTAACTATTTTGGGATATCCGGATCGAAAATATCCGGATAATTTTTCTCAAAATAAATTTTGCCATGGAAAATTTAAATGGTTGAGTTGAGTGCAAAAAAAAAAGAAAGAAGCTGAATGTTAAAATGCTACTATGCAATATTTGTTTAACTATAAAACATATCTACAGTAAGATGACTTTGCTGATATGCTTATGTTCAACTTAAAGATATGTACACCCCTATTAGGCTAGGCACGCATATTCAATTTTTAGTTTCGCAACTGTTTAGTTGCTAAAATGAAACATATGGGCTTATATTTGACACCGCGCACTTAGAGCAACTCGATTCGAGCAACTAACAAGTTTGTGTTTTGAGCTGTTTTCTATAAGCGCAAGAGAGAAAAGAGTGTGAGCGTGAGTAAATAATTGCCAGTACACGGTACTCTATCAACTGGTGATCAAACTATTTGATTTCGATCACAGTTGCCAGTGCGCGGCTAGCCTTATAGGGCCCATACACTACGCAAACCGTTTGAGCAAACAAATGCCTTTTGTTGTTGTAAAAATGCTTGTGCAAACTGTTTGAGTAGTGTGTAGCGATGTTGAGTATTTGCGCAAACGGTTTGAAGAAATTCAAAAAATTTTGAATTTTCCGTGACTGCACAAACATGTTTGAGTGGTGTGTGTTGAATTTTGCTCAAACAGATGCCAATTTTCATGAAATTAAGATTAATAAACAAGACGAACGAATTTTTTTGGACCAAATTTTTTTTTTTTTTTTGTTTTTTTTTTATTTTTTTTTTAATAGAAATAGAGATGAAAAACGTCACGCAAACTAATATCTCAAACATGTTTGTGTAGTGTGTGGCGAAAATATGTTTGCTCAAACACACGTTTGAACAAACGTGTTTGCGTAGTGTATGGGCCCTATTACAGTTGTCAATTATCGATACGATATTTGACGATTTATCAATAAATTGACGAATCGGTATTATCGTTTTTTTTCAACTATTCTAATTTTTGATCAACTGTGACTGCTCCTTAGATTTGAGATGTATTGTGAATGGTTCAATTGACAATCTTGGTATTATTGTTATCGAAAATATAAATATTTGTTAATTTTCACTCAATTGCAAACTCGGTGTTGGTGGTGAAAATTATCATTCTGATCAGTATTCACGATGAGGTAAAAATTATCAATCGATATATAGATATCAGCTATCGAAAAACTGATATTTAATTATAGGGCTGATAGTGTCTTATGTCTATTGTAAAGCGTTATTGCTTGGCAGCTATCATGTGTGAACATTAGGGTTAAGTCATGAAGACAGTAATGAAATATTGGTAACCGTAAACCGAAATAGTTGTTTTGATATTTAATTGACTTTTCTTGGATAGGAAAAAGAATTTTGTCAATATCATGTACAATTCTCCAAGTTTAGCCTAGTACGCAGATCGAGACAAGACAAATTTTATCTCTACAATTTTAATCTCTACAAAACTTTTTCAAATCTCGCGCAAAAGATTGAAGTTGGAGAATTAAAAAATAATTTAATGTGTTTTGTAGTGTATATCTGGAAAGGGTTATCTTACAAAAGTCGTTCATACCTTTTTTGAATCTCCTCTTGATGCTTTCAAGAGAAGCATCAGCACCTTTTACATAAAACCAGTTTTGACAAAAATAACTTTCGGAAATACGGTAGCTGTAAAAATTTGTCCCGCAAAATAATGCTTGTATCATTCTTTTTCCTGGCAAAATTTAGTGGAGACATTTTGTACAGCAATGCACAAAAGTATGAATTTTGCGCGCGAACTGCGTACTGCTCGGAAAAATATCCAAGATAAAATTTGTGCCAGAAAAAAAATGTATGGGATTTGCGTACTAGGCTTAAGCCTTCTTAGCGTTAATTCAATATTTCAAAGTTAAAAATTTAGTCATGCTCATATTATCTTTAAAAATAAAATTAATTCTAGTCAATTATAACATAGTTCTATACATAAAAAGAAAAAATGAAAATATAAAGATTTTTTTCGTCAGCTGTTTTTAATTTCTTTTGAAAACATCCCACCAATTTATTTTTGATTAGGCGCTGAATATTTATAAAGGTGTGTTAGATTAGCATATCTCTGAATTTCATCAGACTTTCGATAGGTTTAATATAAAACTTGTGGCTTACGAAAACTTGTATTTTACACAAAATTATGCGAATAATTGTGTTTGTATGTGGGTTTTTCTTCAAAGCCGATATTTTCGAGAAAACATCGTTTTGGGTTTCGCCTTTCGCGTGAAAAAGCTATGACTGAAATTCGTAGAAATAAGTAGGTTTGGGCAGGTAAGCGAACATGCATTATGTATATTTTTCATTAAAGCATACATTTTCAAATCACAGCAAATTCAAATATTTCTTAAAAGAATATATATTTTGCACAAATTACAAAAATAACTAGGAAATTAACTTACAGGTGAGGACCCCCTTATACTATGGGTAGTTGGAACTACCACATTTACAATGTTCGTTTACTGGTTATTTGGCGGTATCTATACATTCTTGGATCTCACAAACCGTCCCAGGTTCTTGAGGAAATATAAAATTCAACCGGGCACAAATGAACCAGTCGATAGGCATCGATTGACAAAGGTATACAAACGCACTATCTACTAACTTTGTGTTTTAAGTTTTCTATATTTTCAGGTTATTACAAGAGTAATTGCTAATCAAATTTTTGTTGGTACTCCAATTGCTTTTGTAAGTTACAAATTGATGAAATTCCGTGGTCTCACGTCTATTCGAGACCTACCGACATTCCATTGGGTGTGTTTCGAACTGACAATGTGCATCCTGATGGAAGAAATTGGCTTCTACTATTCACATCGGCTGTTGCATAGCAAACATATCTACAAGTTCATTCATAAGCAACATCACGAATGGACGGCCCCAATTGCAGTTACAGCAATCTACTGTCACCCAATCGAGCATATTTTTAGCAATCTGTTTCCGCCTTTTTTGGGTGTTTTCCTCATGGGTAGCCATGTTGCTACCGCTTGGCTGTGGTTTTCGCTAGCTATTCTGTCAACACTGAATGCCCATTCCGGATATCATTTGCCTTTTTTCCCAAGCCCCGAGGCCCATGATTTTCATCATCTTAAGTAAGCTTCAACTATAAATTTGTCTTATTCTAGTTCATATTAAACAAAATATCTTATTCAAGGTTTAACAATTGCTTTGGAGTTTTGGGGGTGCTTGATCGACTTCATGGGACTGATTCGCTGTTCCGCTCAACGAAAGCTTACGCTAGACACATAATGATGTTGAGCTTGGTGCCACCACGTGAAGCTTTTCCAGACGAATCAAAATAAACGAAGGCCTCAAGCTCAGTGCAGCAACAAATCAAACAGAATTTTTATTCAAAACTGAAGATCTACGAGCTAGATAATTATTAGAAAAAAACTGTAGAACCAATCACAAATTCACAAACACGCGAGGGCATTCAGTAGATCAATGAAGAACACACTTTGTTTCATTTTATTTCTTATTTCAATTACCTTATACACTATTTATTTTGTAAATCTTTGGAAAGGATCAAAGTGCATATGCATTCAAAATAGCAACAAAAAGTCAATAAGGTGTAACTATTTCCGGTGATGTCTGTAAACAGAAATGTGATAGAAATGTTTTACTTTTTTGTAATTTAAAAAAAATAATATAATAACCGAATTCCTAGCGTAAATTAATAGTTTAAGAAAGAATAATTTACAGCGATAACTTACAAGCATTAGAAAAAAACATTCAACACAATATAAATAGACAGACACTACACTCCATGCAGTGCGATGGAGTATTCGCATAACTGTATCATGTAATAACACGACATTTAAGTGTAAAAATAATATATGTAATATAAAAGTAAAGATTTGTAAGGCTTTTTTTTAAGGCAATGCGATAATGGAATCGGAAAATGAACACCATAGATCATACACTCAAATATAAGATAAAATCCACTTATGCTACGAGGTCGATTTGAAATAGTCGGAAATGGTTTGCGTGAGTGTTCACGCGATTTGCGAAAGACTTGAAAACCGATTTGAGACCTGGGTTTTTAAAAAGATTGGACTCTTCCAAGGACTTGTTTACACGATTTGCTAGCAGGGATAGCAAATTGTCCGCGTTCAGGATTCACTTGGATAGGCTGTCTAGGATAGGTAAGTATCCATTAGTTTTGAACTACGAAAACCTGATTGGATAGGTTTGGTGTCAAAAATCAGCTGATACGCAGAAAATTTAATATATGTAAATATTTTCCTATTGTCAAATTTTGTGCAAAAATCAATATTTTTTATTTATTTATTTCTTCAATATCGAACATCTTAGAGTTGCAAAATCTTTGGAACACTGGCGGATCACTTACTCCAATAGTAAAATAAAAATTATCCGCGAGCTTAAGGTTTCATGCTGAAGGTGGATATTAACGAGGAGTTGGGAATAATTTCCATGTTCCTATAGGAAGGTCGACTTTTAGTAGGTTCTCAAACTAGCAAAAGAGCGCTTGTGACCTAAATGGATAAAATTTGAAAAGTCCGAAAATGAAATACAAAGTTTCCTGGAGTTATTGGGTGCGTAGATGGTATACAACATGTTAAAATTGTACAACTTTTAAAGCCAAGCAACATTTTTATTGCCGAAAGCAACATTTTAGTCTCAACGTGATGATTGTAAGTTATTTAAACTCTGAGATATATAAATGAATTTGTTGGCAATACCCTTATTCAGACTACTAAACTTGTACTAAAATGAACTAGACTTGAGGAAGTTACTAAACAGGTCTTCTTGAAATAACCTTCCGCGAGTCAAGTCGATTGCTTTTCCAACTACCTAATTAGTTATAATTATTTGATTAAGAATAAATAAATTAGATATCTAAACATATAAATTGTTTGTCGTGTTTTTAATCCCGGAACACAACAAAGTGGCGACGAGGATTTTGCAAAGATTGCAAAGATATTTAAAGATCACATTTGTTCTCCGCAAACTAACCTCATTCCATCATGCCGAATGATCAACCAAATCCGCCAGTTCAACCTCCAGCCAGCCAATCAATTCAGCCGACAGCCATGGACCCCATTCTGGTTCAGATCATCTCTCAAAACAGTGCCCTCCTTGAGAAAATAATTAATATGTCGATGGGAACTACAGCAACAGAGTTGAAAATGGATGCATTAGCAAAGAACATCAATGAATTTCACCATGATCCAGAGAACGGACAAACATTTCCAGTGTGGTACAGGCGCTACGAGGATCTTTTTGCAGAAGACGCCAAAGAATTCGACGATGCAAGCAAGGTAAGATTGTTACTTCGCAAAATTCATCCTATAGCACATGACAAGTATGTAGACTACATTCTACCAAAGCTACCCAAAGAATTGAGTTTTGCAGAAACGGTGGACAAACTTTCAAAATTGTTTGGTCGCACCGAATCAGTTTTCGCCGCTAGATTCAGATGTCTTCAAATGGCAAAAAGCGACGTTGACGATTATGTGACTTTTGCAGCAAAGGTTAATCGATGTTGCGAAAATTTCGAGCTAGATAAATTTACTATGAATCAACTCAAATGTATAGTTTATGTGATGGGACTCAAATCACCAACTGATGCTGACATACGCATCAAACTTCTTCCTCTTTTGGACAAGGAGAAAGACATCACAGTCGACAATCTAGTTTCCGAAATTCTTCGTTGCAAGAACCTGCAAAAAGACACATACATGATTGAGTCTGGGAACTCAAAAGTTCAACACATCGCTGCTAAACAGACTCAACGCAACCATAGTCCAGTTAGCCGAGCCAAGAGAAAAAACAGCCACGAGGTTAATAACACAAAACCCAGAACACCATGTTGGAATTGTGGCAGCATGCATTTCTCGAGGGATTGCACATACTTGCAGCACAAGTGCCGAGAATGCAACAAAATTGGCCACAAAGACGGTTATTGTCCTTGTTCTAGTAAGCAACTAAAACAAGAGATCAATAAAACCAATATATCCAAGAAGCAGCACACCAGGTTTTCAAGATCATCTTCAACAAAAAGCAATCGTGTTTTTGCTGTCAATCAACACATTTTGGCACAAAATCGGAAGTATATCAACATCAAGATAAATGGCAGCAGAGTGAGACTTCAAATTGACACGGGTTCAGACATCACGATCATCTCAAAATCAACGTGGTCATCAATCGGGTCCCCAGTCATCATCAACACTCATCACACAGCCAGAGACGCTTCATCGAATCAAATTCCAATCATCGGTGAATTCGAAGCTCAAATCACATTCGAAGAAAGTCGTCATCTCAGCACAGTCTACGTTTCCAAACTCAGCAATCTCAACATATTTGGAGTAGATTTAATGGGAAAACTTCACCTTTGGGAGAAACCAATTAGTGTTTTTTGCAAAACAATAAACACCGCCCAGAGAGGTTCTATCATAAAGTCAATCAAGAACAAATTCCCAGAAGTTTTCCGTGATGGTCCCGGTCACTGTACAAAATTCAAAATAAACATTCAAATCAAAGATAATGTGAAACCAGTTTTTATTCCAAAAAGACAGGTAGCTTATTCCGCCTTGCCATCAATAGACAAGGAGCTCAATCGACTTCAGGATGCTGGCATAATCACACCCATTAACTACTCACCTTGGGCAGCTCCTATAGTCGTTGTTAAACGAGCAAATGGGGCCATCCGCATCTGCGCAGATTATTCAACAGGGTTGAATGCCTGCGTGGAACCCCACAGTCATCCGCTGCCACATCCTCAAGACATTTTTGCAAAAATGTCAAATTGCAAATGTTTTACGCGCATAGATTTATCAGATGCCTATCTACAAATGGAAGTCGACGACGAGACTAAGAAAATACTTACCATACACACACATCGCGGCCTTTTCACTTTCAACAGGCTCGCACCAGGAGTCAAAGCAGCCCCCGGCGCTTTTCAAAAAGCAATGGACACCATTCTTGCCGGAATTCAAGAAGCATCAACGTATATCGACGACATTTTGGTAGCAACAGAGACGGTAAGCGAAAACATCACGGCAGTCGAAGAAGTACTTAGAAGATTTGCAGAATACGGTCTCACAGTCAATTGGGACAAATGCAAATTCTTCTCTCAAGAATGCAAATATTTGGGACACATTATCAGTCATGAAGGACTTCGACCCGATCCACAGAAACTTACCGCCATCAAGCAATTACCGCCACCAACAAATATCAGTGAACTTCGATCGTTTCTAGGAGCCGTAAACTATTACGGCAAATTCATCAATGAGATGCGTTCTCTACGAGCACCCTTGGACGAGCTTCTCAAAAATAACAAAAAATGGTTATGGACAGAAGAATGCAAGCGAAGTTTCACGAAATTCAAATCTCTTCTATCATCAGAATTGGTTGTCACCCACTACAATCCAGCACTCCCGATAGTCGTAGCTGCAGACGCGTCAATCGTTGGAATCGGTGCCTGTATTTCTCACGTCATGACGGATGGAACAGAAAAGGCTATTTACCACGCTTCTCGCTCACTCACAGAAGCTGAAAAAGGTTACAGCCAAATTGAGAAGGAAGCATTGGCTTTAATTTTCGCAGTCACAAAGTTCCACCGAATGATATACGGAAGAACATTCATCCTTCGCACCGACCACAAACCACTGCTATCGATTTTCGGATCAAAAAAGGGGATACCAACGCACACGGCGAACAGACTTCAACGTTGGGCATTAACTTTAATGTCTTATGATTTCAACATACAGTACACATCAACACACGATTTCGGATACGTTGACGTTCTCTCTCGCCTTATCAGCAATCAGATAAAACCCGAAGAAGATTTTGTTGTGGCCAGCGCTAGACTTGAATTGGAAGTCCAGACAGTTCTACAGGACAATGTTCAGTCACTACCAATCAATTTTTACATGGTAAGTCAAGCTACACAAAAAGATAAAATTTTGCAACAGGTCAAGCACTATATCCGCAATGGGTGGCCTCACAAACTTGAAGACAAAACCCTATCAGCATTTTTCAACCGAAAAGATGCAATGTCAATTGTGGACAATTGCCTGTTATATGGCGAACGCATCGTCATTCCATCTATCTTCTACAAGCGAATTCTAACTCAACTCCACAAAGGGCATCAAGGGATAGTTAGAATGAAAGAAATCGCGCGATCATTTGTATATTGGCCCACAATAGATGCGGACATAACAAATTGGGTTCGCCAGTGTCACAGTTGTGCAACAGCAGCTCGAACTCCAGTAAAAACCCTGCTATCATCATGGCCAATACCGACGTCACCGATGCAACGTATACACATTGACATCGCAGGCCCAATCAACTCTACATATTATTTGGTGATCGTAGATGCTTTCTCCAAGTATCCAGAGATTTACCAAACAGAAAACATCACTTCTGCTACAGTCATCGAAAAGCTAACACAATTTTTTTCGCTTTTTGGTCAGCCACATGAAATAGTATCCGACAATGGCACTCAGTTTGTGAGTGCTACATTCGAACTTTTCTGCAAATCCAGAGGTATCAAACACACTCGTACAGCTCCGTATCACCCTCAATCCAACGGGCAAGCAGAGCGTTTCGTTGATACGCTAAAAAGAGCACTATCCAAAAACAAAGACGGAGGGACGGATAGCGAACATCTTCAGGAATTTCTTTTAGCCTACCGATCAACGCCGAACCGAAATGCTCCAGATGCCAAGTCACCAGCCGAATGTTTCATCGGAAGGAAGATGAGAACCAACATCGATCTTTTAAAGAAACCCGAGGAACAATTATCCAGCCGCAACACACAAATGGAAGAGCAGTTCAACCGAAGCAACAAAGCAAAACATCGCAGTTTCTGTAAAGGAGATCCAGTTTACGCAAAAGTTTTCAAAAGAAACAAAAGTTTTTGGATTCCAGCTGTTGTTGTCAACAAAAAAGGAAATGTCAACTACGATGTAAGCCTGCAGTCAGATGGTCGAACATGCTTAAGGCGAATGCACACTAATCAACTTCGTTTTCGTTACGCTGAAAACAGAATGGGTAACAAAAACACAAATGCATTTAATGAATATTTTGATCTCTTTGACAGGTACAATTCTGTCACACCGGATGCAAGGAATCAAAATACAGTTTCACCAGCATCACAGCCGAGAGTTAAGTCACCACCACCATGTAGTCCCAATCCAGTTCCACCATCATCTCCACCTCAACCGATTGAAGACTCAACGGAAGAACATGACGAACTTCAAGAAATAAATATATGCTCTCCTCAACCAGTCAGACCAGATAGAAGTCAGCAGCACCCCATTTCAACAGGGTCCTCTTCTCGCAAATCCACAAGAGTTCGACGTCCACCTGGTTGGCACGAAAATTACACCCAAGACTACGTCTAACAGAACAGGGGGGATGTTGGCAATACCCTTATTCAGACTACTAAACTTGTACTAAAATGAACTAGACTTGAGGAAGTTACTAAACAGGTCTTCTTGAAATAACCTTCCGCGAGTCAAGTCGATTGCTTTTCCAACTACCTAATTAGTTATAATTATTTGATTAAGAATAAATAAATTAGATATCTAAACATATAAATTGTTTGTCGTGTTTTTAATCCCGGAACACAACAGAATTGTTAGATTATAAAAATACAAAACAACTTAAAATTGATATTGTGTGGTATGCTTTCCCCTTTTTATAATTGTTTAATACAATAACATAAGATTTTTTATTAAAAGACAATAATAACTTACATTTATTCATCAACCGAATCTAAAATCCACCATCAAAAAGATAACCAAAATGAAAACGTCGAAAATTTGGCGGATTACAGATCCGCTCGTTTCGTAGAACACCCTTCAATCCGTAAAATTTCAAACAATTTGGAATACAGAAATGTGAAAATTTGAAAACGGTACGTTTCGATATTCGAACGAAAATCAGAACAGCCCTGAATGAACGCTTAAGATCAGACGCCTATCCGTCAATTTATTTTTAGTAACTCGCTTTTGGCTGGCATGAATTTCTGCTACTACCCACTAACTACTAAAAGGAAATAAGAATATTGAAGGCGAAATTTTAGTTTTCGGAACCAAAGTATGCGATCTCAGTTTTCGCTCAACACGTCAGGTTTTCGAATCAAACAATCACAAACGCAAAAATTAACCATATACATACATATGTACTTTAATATACTGCGTGTCCATTGAACGATAATCTGAGATTTACTCAAATCTACTTGAAATCTTCTTGAAATCACTAGATTTACCATACAAAAATTAATCATCTCTATTCGAGATTTCAAATAAATCTACTTGAAATCTACTGTACTGAACGGATTCACTTTTTCATTCTGACAGTGTGATGGAAGAAAAAAGAAAAAAAAACTGTGTTGACAAAATGAACAAAAAAAAAACATTTTAATAACTGACACTGCTTGTAATTAATGTCAATTTCCTTTACACACTAGGGATTTTAGGGATTGCGATCCCTTGTCAAATTTTGTCTTTTTAGTGTGCGTATTTCGTATACATGTAAATCCCTCTCCAAATACGGGTTCGTAAGATTTGATCTCTGTCAAAAAAAAAAATCGATTTTTTTGGTGTGAAGGAACGTAAAATCTTTCGTAAAAGTCAAAATTTGACAAGGGATCGCAATCCCTAAAATCCCTAGTGTGTAAAGGAAATCGACATTAGATTAATTTGATGACCGGCATGCGGATCATTATTCAAAATAAAATGAGATCAAATATAAAATTTGCAGACAAATTGGGAAAATAACATCTGTCAGGTTTTAGTAAATCTGTTCAAATAAGATCATTCAAGTAATTTCTTTCAGCCGTTCAGTCGCAGGTTTATGGTAATAACCCGCTTTCAAAAGCAACGTAAGCCAAATGCAATCTCTAAAATTCAGCCTTATCTAAATTACTCTGATCTATAGAAATTGAGAACTTGAACGATGTCATATTATTCAGATAATTTCATTGATATGCCTTAATAAAAAAAAAGCAACTTTTTGTATTCAATTTTTACATCAACTCGTCTCTATTGGAAAAGAATTTCCATTTAATTTAACAATTTGGTGTCTAAGGGTAGGCGCGCATATTCAATTTTTAGTTGCACCACTGTTTGGTTGCTTATAGAAAACAGATGAACTATTTGGTTGAATGTCCGCGCAGGTGCATATTATTATATGTTACACAAAATAGCGAACTCATTTTATGGAATCGTTTAGTTTGTGTCAAAACACAAACTTTTTAGTTCCTTGAACCAAGCAGTTACGAAACTAAAAATTGAATGTGCGCACCTAGCCTAAAAATACGACAAAAGATATGTATACCATTCATGGGCACTTAAAACTGTACACCCTGTTGGTACCAAGTGTAAAATATGACGTTTAACAAAAACCGAAACTGTCAAGTAAAAAAAAATAAAACAAAAGAAAAGATAAAAGAAAGAATAACTAGGAAGATAGGCACAAAAAGTAATGTTGTATTTCAAGAGTTTCTAAATAAAAAAATCGGATTTATTATTTCAAATTTCCAATATCTTTCTTCAAGCTTTTTTTCCATATTAACATCGAACTATAAAAATGTTAATGAACTACGTATTTATGCTTATCCTAAGCATTCACCTAACAACGACAGTCTCTGCCAACAATACAAGCATTTCCAATCCTAAAACGCAAAACCAGCAGAATAGTACCAGTGCTCCATTGGTTGTGCCACAATCCAAAGACAACCAACACAAATTTAATGAAAATGGTGAAATATTGCTAAATCGTAAAATTGCAAATACGAGCAACGTAAGCGAACCGAAAAATAATCAGACACTACCCACAATAATTGTCACCGAAGGCTCGGGAGTTTCTAAAGTTAGTAAAAATGATACCAGTGCTATTGTTATCACTGGTTCAAAAAAAGCCTCAGCTTCAACTACGACAACAACTACTACAACACTTCCTCCAATCGCTGGTAATTCGACTCAAATGAAAACGCTTTTCAATGAGACAATGGGGAATATCGGTAAAATTAACATCACCGAAGTCCCTAAGACTTCGATAGTTAATGTTAAGTCTTCCACTGCTAGGACGACAACTAGTACTACAACAACTTCCACAACAACAACGCCAAAACCAAGTAAGCCACTACTTACGTTTAGCTTCGAAGATATGCCAGACTTAGCTAAAGTCAATGCCGATGGTTCTTCCAGCAGCAACAAATTCCCTTCCGAAACAAAGTCTTCATCCCGCAAGTTAAGTGTTGAAGAGCCAGACCCACCACATGTCCAACCATCTCAGGAACTAGATGGCGGACTTTATCGCAATCATCGCGATTATATTATTCCAATTGTTTCAATAATTTTCGCGGTACCAATACTGATGGGCATGGTTATTGTGGCCTACCGTCGATTCAGAGACTTCTGGTCAACGCGTCACTATCGACGAATGGACTTTTTGGTTGATGGAATGTATAACGATTGACAGGGATACGCAGTTGGAGCAACATAATAAATGTTACTATTCGCAAAAGAGAAGAAGAGTGCTGAGGAAACTTGTGGCCAAATTTAAAATTAACTTTTTTTCTTTCCAAACATTTTTTACTTCCATCATAAATTTTTATTGTGATTCAATTAGTTTTCCTAACTCGGTGTATGTTTTATTTTTGTAATGGCAGCTTAATAGGGGTAAGCTGGAAAATCTTAATCTTAATTCAAGAACAACAAACTCGCAACGTTTTCTAAATTTAATTTAATATAATTGTCATCAAAAAGCCAGCGACAGCAATAACAGAGCGGTAAGACTTGTTTAGTTTTGGTTTTATTTCTTATTTTTTAATAAATTGAATTTGTTTAATAATGTGTTCGCGACTTGGTTTGTATAGAATTATGAAGACAATTTTTTTAAGCTGTAAATTTAATTTTGATGGGGGCAATATAAGGCTTAATATAAGCTAATTCTCAAGCTAACTTAAATATAGCTCTTAAATCTAGAATTGGAGTGAATTGGAAGGGACGATTAAGACGGGGCAGGGTGAACTGAGGTTGAAGTCGAAACAGTTAATGTTACAATTAATTCTCCAAAACATGCAAGTAATAGGTTCGTTGGAGCCATAAAAGGTACGGTGGTTAGGCAGATAGAAGAGACAAGGATTTGTTATATATTACGGGATTTAGTGTTGAAAGAGATGGAATTGTAGAGTTTTTTTAGCTTAAGTTAAGTTAAGTTAAGTTAAAGCTCATACATATGTATGTATGTACTAAGCCAGAGTAGACCAGATACAAGGTCTGGTACTCAGTCCACGAAACGAAAAGTGAGTACTGGAGAATATCTTCAGACCACTAATTTCTGATCTTAGTTCACAGAGAACTGTACGTATGTATAGATGTGGTCAAAATAATAGTAGTGTAAATAAAATCATTGCTAAGTCCCTGAACTTTCATGTTTTTGTGGAGAAATATTCTGTGGTCAGACGAGTCCCATATTGTGTTATATGGTGAAGAGGGATCTCGTCAATATGTAAGAAGGCCTCCAAACACAGAATATAATCAACGCTTCACAGCCAAGACAGTGAAACATGGAGGATCCAGCATAATGGCTTCGGCATGTTTTCCTTCTATGAAATTGGTCCCGTATACCAGATGGAAGGCATTATATATCAGCATCGTTATGTGAAGATCATGGAGGAAGTTATGTTTCCATATGCTGAAGATGAAATGCCACTGAAATGGGTCTTTGAACAAGACAACGACCCAAAGCACACAAGTAAACTTGCGAAGCAGTGGTTCCAAGAAAATAAGGTTAATGTCATGGAGTGGCTTGCGTAGTCCTCAGACATCAACCCTATAGAAAATCTTTGGTGCGATGTCAAGAAGTATGTTGCTAGTTGTAAGCCAACTACTAACAGCCCTTTGGGAAGCTATACAGCCATCTTGGAGGTCCATACTTGTAGAAAGATGTGAAAATCTTATTAATTCGATGCAAAGTCGTTGTGCTGCTGTTATTTCTAACAATGGACATGCAAATAAATATTAATTTAACGTTCAAACACTCGACTATCACTTATGGTAGAAATTGTCTATTAATTTTCCTTTTTGTAATATTTGAAGATAGATTTTGAATGCGCTACTATTTTTTTGACCGCTGTTTTTTTATATGACTTGGATAGATTTGAAGTTACCAACTAATTTATTGAATTTGAAAATTATTTTTTTTTAAAAGCCTAAAAATCATTCATTTAAAAATCAGATGACTATTTATTTCTTTAAAATTAGTAGATTAATTTATTTTAGTTTTTGTTGTGTTAAAAGATTCACTACTATTATTTTGACCGCAGTTGTACGTCTAAAAGTGGTCTAGTTGTGATTTTTACACTTTTTTGACATTTTAAATGAACATTTACTGATATTTGATACTATATGTGCTTTTTGCTTCGACTTTGCCGAATATTGAACTATTTGCAGTGCATCGAGGTGACAATTAACACTAGTTTGTTTTCCCAGATTCACCGATGTGCATTGTAGAAAATGGCATCGGAACAAAAAGTCTTTTTAAAAGATATTGATGGGTACTGGGAAAGATATTTCAAGTCCATATCTTTAAACCACACATTTTCAGTTTAAATACTTTTTGATCTTTTTGAAAAGTCGTTGTGAAACATTGAATGATATGATAAATTGAAATATTGTATTTCAGCCCCATGGGAAGCTGCGAAATTCATTCACTTCCATTTAGAGAAAGAATTGTAAGTTATGTATATCATCTTAAAACATCGGAAGAAATCAACATCAAAATGCTCAAGAGGTTTCAGTTCTTGAGTAAGTTTGATTTTCTAAGACTAGGATAAGTTAAGAAGGGGTCGTTTTAAACTGAAGCTTATTTGGCTCATTTTTAACTCAACTGCCATATTTTTGGTGCTTTGTCTCGCCGCACCGGTATTAGAAATGTGTTGAGTTGAATATATTCATTTAAGCACGCACAGTCTGAGGGACGATTATTATGACCTGAAATTGGATAAAGCGCTTTTAAAGTTACGACTACAGACTCTTCGATCTTTACAGCATTGTTTAATGGAGTACATATATAAAATAGTGTGAAGTTTAATGCTTCGAAAACTCAAACTCCTCTTATGCCATTGTCATTGAATAGCACTTGCATCGATGAAACCGTGTGCGTGTCTCAATACTCGGTATGTGTGTGAACGACGATCTTCGTTGGAATTACCACATTCTCGAGACCGGCAAAAATGCTGCTAAATGCTTAGGATTTCTATACGGATGAAATAAATTTTTCACCCCATCTGATCTGGCTACCATTTTTTATAAGGCGTTCATACGTCCAAAACTCGATTATCATACCCTTGAGCGAGTGTGATTTATAAAAAAAGTAATAATTTCCCAACGTTTCTCCTATGTGAACTTCACCATGTTGACATTGGCTGACCTGACATTAACAGATCATAAAAAAAGTTTAACAGTGCAGCTGTATTAAACTAAAAAATTGTTATGTCTACATATTAATGAACCAATCCTGAATTTCAGTTGTTCTCTTCTTCTGAAAATTAGAGAAAATGACTTTGGATTTGATTTCAAAATCGAAGTTAGAGGCAGAGGCATTAATAATCAAAATGACATGGTTCGCTGTGGTTAACAAAAAATAGAGGAATAAATTTGTGGGCAGATGACATTCTTCGTCATGCCTTAAAATTTATTCTAGAAAAAAAAAATGGTTGTAACAACAATTTTTAAATTATTGAGTTCAAATTTATTTATCATTTTTATATTGCTGCTTTGAATTCGTTTCCTCTATCAAAATTGTAAGATTTCATTTTGTATTATCACTTGGTAATCAAAAGCAAAAATGAAGACCGCTAGGCGTATCTCACTCACGTGAAAAACATTTTTCTCTCCATCTCTTATAAAATATGTATTTATGTCCAAAAACGTAGCGATTGGCTAAGGTTTTCTTAGAAGATATAAGAATTTCTTTTGCTCTTTCGATCGCGCTACTATCTAAAGGGTTTTATAATAGTGATTTCCGAACATTGCGGCCAAATTATTGAAGCTACATCTGTCAAATTAAGTCATTTATTAAGTCTTTCTTGACAAACATGGAGAGTTAGAGCGTTCAATAACATGTGGAAATGATTAAATGGTTTTATGTTCGAGCAACATTTCGCGCTTTGGCCATTTTAGGTCGTCATAATCGTCATTCGCAAAGAACTATTTGCAAAGTGGTGGCCAACGTCCGTATGTCAATGAATATATCGCCGCTGTCCATTAGAGTTTTCAAAATAATCCACACAAGAAATCGGCCGTTCGCAAACCACAACTTGGCGAATTTTGTGGGCCCTATACCTATACAAACTTCATCTGACTTAGGAGCTCAGAGTTAACGACCGTAGACAACGACGTGTGTTTGCTAATTGGGGGGTAGAGCAGTTGGAAGTTGACCCTAATTTCAGTTGAAAAATCAAATTCAGCGACGAGGCCCATTTCTGGACGAATGGGTCCGTCAACAAGCAAAATTGTCGAATTTGGATGATGTACTACTAGATCCACCAAATTGCAATTCCAAATACGTATTTATTTATTTATTTCATCTGTCGAGTTTCCTCTTACAGATTGCTTAGCTTAACCTATACGTATATTTACATTTTCAATCAATAATTCATCCATAATAAGTCACTGTCCCTGGTGTGAATTTTCGGTCGGCGACATTATGGGTCCGTAATTGACGCCATCTCCGTCAACCGCTAGCGCTATCGGTCGATCATAACCCATTATTTTTTTAGTCCAAATGGTCAAAATCAGCCTAATTCTCCCTCCGACTGAAGAGATGTTCTTAAACACTGGCAAAACCACTGCGTACGCTTTTCCATCTGTCCTACTCCACCGGTATCTTTCCGAGTGAATTTGAAACAGCATTTGTCCAGCCTGTCCCTAAAAAAGGCGAATCCTCCTCCCCCTCTAACTATGGTCAAACGCTGATCAATTTTCAGCTTAAGAAATATATTGGAACGAAAGCTTCATAATGACCTGCAGTATGGCTTTCGTAGCAATAGGTTCACTGGTAACTGGTAACACTGTTATCGAAAATGTGTGCATTCTATATCGATGAATCTCTTCTTCGTTGGATTAGAAATAACTTTTGTTCCCGTTCACTACAACTAGAATTATACTGTTTCCAATCTGATAACAACAAAATAAACGCTGGTGTGCCCCAGGGCTCCGTTTCGTCTCCGATTTTCTTCCTTATGTTCATAAATGATCTTTTGTCTGACACCCACTAAATTGTTTCACTGAAGACAGTACCCTCAGCTTTTCATATTCGTTTTGAGATTCACATACTTGTCTTCGTTTGTGGACTTCCAACGGCAACGTATGATAATCTCATTAAGTTTTGATCTTAACAATAGGAAATTAAAACCGTGTAAAATTTAATGCTTCGAAACTCTTTATAAAACACACTTTACGTATGTACATCAGTTCAAAACTAATATCTTGTTACCGCCAATACGTCTCTCGTCTCATGTCTTTCATTGTTTAATACATTTTTCTATGAACAGTGCTCAAATACATTTTTTTTCCTCAAACAATTTCAAAGTAATCCTCGTCTAGCTATGAAGCATTATCAGGTTTCTACGGATGACCAAATATATGTATTTACCTTGAAATCGTAGCCTTAGTCATAAATACATATATTATGTATTATTTGTTATCATATCAAAAATAATAGTAAAAGACAGTGAAATGATTCAATTGAAAGCTCAAGTGACCTCAACTCCAATAGAATTAAATTTAATCGCTCCACTTAAACCGAAATAATTTTCGTATTTCATGTTTTTTTTTTTTTGGCTTTTCTAGAATACCACTTTTATGACCAATTTTAGTTGTTTTTTTGTTTTTAAACGCGACATTTTCTGAAGTTATTAATGTTTATATGTATAGGGCTATTTTGAGATTGATAGTTTTTCACTAATTTTCATGTTAGCAGACCTCAAGTTAAATTTCAAAGACTCACATATTTGCTTTGCTTATTTAATTGCAGAACCAGTGTAGCCACGAATAATAAGCGGACTGAATGAATGATGACACAATTACTATCCCTTCTTCCACCCAGCTTTGTATTTATAAAATACAACACCTTCAGGAGATAATCAAACAAGTTTAACGAAAAGAATATTAAAAAAAATATACAAACAAAATATAGTGTTAAAGTATCAAATTGCAGGTAACTCTTTATTTAAAGCTTGAACTATCACTAGTTGTTAATACGAATAAAAAATATGAAATTAAAGAAGTTGCAATACGTATTGAAAATACACGAATAACATTAATTATAAGACTCTTTATTTAAGCCAAAGTAAAAAAATAATCAAAAAATAATTAAAGAAAACAAATCTTATAAGCCAAATCGATAAAAAAAAAATACACAAAAACATTTTCAATCTATCATAACACTTAAGTCGTGCAAAAATATAAATAAATAAACATTTTGTTTAGTGCCTTAATGAAAAAAATATGAGTTCAGAAATAAATATATACGAAATAAATTAAAAAAAAAAACAAAAAATGGCTTAAATTATAAACTAGACTTATCGGCTTAACAAATAATATTCAATCTATAATGGCAAATAAAGGGAAAACAATATACTCTAGACTTATAAAAAAAAAAACAATATCCAAATGAATATTGAGTAATAAATAATAAAACAACATGTATGTACTATAATTATATTTTTCTACTAGACAGTATGATATTAACTTGATGTATTTACATTGTATTTAAATGAAATAGTAAATATTTTTCTGAAAAAAAAATATATATAATAAAGAAAAACAACCCATAATTACCTTTGCAAAATGTAAATTATAGTGTTGTGATAAAATTAACTAAAATGAATTATCTTACATAATTATAAATTTAATGTTTGCATTTGGAGCATTTTCCTGGCATTTTTTGTTTCGATTTTAAGTTAAATTCGTTTGAATACTAACGTTTTTTATAAAAAATAAAAATAAAATAACTTTGTGATTTAAATTGTAAGAAATATGAAGCAATAAAATTGTAATATGTTATGAAAATTGATGTTTTTATTTACGATGGCTGTTAGGTTAAAGAACTTACATGTAGATACATGCATGGCACAAAGGAACCGAGTTACAAACAACTAGGAAATCACTAGACAAAGTCCGGAGAGGGAAATGAGGCTGGCAAGTATGGTATAATTCGTAAGTAAAAGGATTGATTTTTAAAGTCAACAGTAACAAACCTGGCCACACAATGAGCGGCAGATCGACAAATTTAAGCGGCAGCTGGCCATTTAATGAGCGGCAATTCCTGAGCGCCTGAGCGGTTAGTTGTGAAAATGCCGTTGTCAAGTGCTGTTTTGCGTGAAATTCGCCTTACAATTTTTTAAATTATTTTATGTTTAAAAAAAAAGACTTGGCGTTCATCCAATTAACAGAAAAAAGGCAAGTTATGGCGAATTTCACCATTTATATAATAACCTGCGAAACTATGAGGATCGCTTTCGGCAATACAATACATGCGAATGTATATAAAAGCATTTGAATACAAATTCTAAACTGGAGTAAAGAGTAAGTACGTGAAACTGAAAACTACGCACTCAAATCCAATGACATTAAGTGGTACACTGATGGATCAAGAACGAATGAAGTGGAGGGTAATGGAATTTTTGGGTCTAAAACCAAACTTTTCATATTGATGGGACAATCCAGTAGCATCTTCGAATTTCAAAGCGAAATGTGCACATGAAAACTCGAAAGGACATACCAAGACCAAAATATTGTCATTATGTCAGAGAGCCAAGCAGCACTCAAAACATTAAGCTCCCAAGCTATCAGCTCTGAAATGTTGTGGAAATGTGTGGGCAGGCTTAACGAACTTGGTAAGAATCTTAATAACTAACTTCATACCGGGTACCTGCACATTTCGTTGTAGCAGGGCGCAACGAGTCCCTTAATGGTAACTAGAACCTTTCTGCGGTACAGGAGAAAACGTGATTAAAAACTAGATCAAAACAGAGGCGTTAAAAGTTCCAAAAACTGGAAGGGATTCCCCAAGCTGAAGGATTTTAAACTATTATCTGCCAACTATAACCAAGATCATTTCTTGAACTGTATTAACTCAAATAGGAACAACCTAAGAATAACGAGTAATGTGTCTCGTTACAGGATTCTGTTAACTTAGAAGACCCATAATTATTTTACCTAGAGAAATGTTTCATATACAGATTCTGAAGTGCTCATGATGAAACACCCCGCCGGATCACATACAAGGCAGATGCGAATAAGCTAGTTATGCGTAAAAGAATGGAGTAACTGTGACGCTAACAGATTGAAAAGTGTGACTTATGCTCACTGAATGTACTATACGTCTTATCTTATTAATTGCTATACACCAAAATATATCAAACAATTTTCAATTTATTTTAAAAAATAATTAAATTTAAAAACAATTTCAAAAAAGTGTAATAAAAAATCACTCATACGCCATACATCTTTTTTTTTAACAATAAATTATATTCAAGCAACTATTTCATTCTGGGGAGGCTGATTGAGGGTACAAAATATTTCACAAAGAATATTTTCAGACTCCTAAAATAAGGATTTATAAAAAATATTTTGACTTAATTCTATTACAAGGTCTATTTTTTTATAATACTGTGAGTGGTTTGCGGGCCTGATGCCGTGGCTATTCAAACCATATGTCTGCGTGTTTATTTAATTCAGCAAAACTGCTTTCTATTTTTAAGCTACTTTACCACATAGTTCGCCTATTCTTGATGAATCTATAAATTAAAAACTATGTGACTACCTCACACATGAAAACGTTATTAAAAAATATAAACAAATATAAATAATGAACATATTTCAAGAAACATCATTACTTGTTGGGTAACAGCACACACTTCACATGGAGCTAAGTTAAAATACCTTTAGCTGTTTTTTGTCATCAAGATATGACGAAATAAAAACAATTTTAATATAAAAATTATTAAAAAAAAAAAAAAACAAAAAGATTGTGGTTCGACTTTATTGGTCGGGCTGACAATGGCAGAACACTCCGGTACGCTATCCCACCTACTGCTTACCACGGGAACTCTTGGCTGCTGACTTTCGCCCCTGGCCCGGTTCATCCCTCCTTAGCCAACCTGAATGCCTTGGACTCCTCCATGACACCCATATTGATGGAAAGCTTAGTGCGGACGTTCCGTCAACATGACCTGACCCACTGCACAGGAGCCCCAACCTCAAACCGTTCCACAACCCGACCTCCGAGAAGCCGGATTACAGGAGATGCCAACCTCCCAGTCGATTTTATGTGAACACAATTTCGAATAGTATAAAAATCATGCAAGAAATCAAGTTTAAAATAATCCGAGAGGTATATTTTTTTATTTTATTTGTGATTGCTTTGCAATGTGTTTGTATTTGACTGAAAAATACTTTTTTATTTAATCGAAAATTCAAGTGACGTCAACTGAGTGCAAATTATGTTTTATTATTAAAAACTAGCAAAAGCTAAAAGGTATTCTTTTTCAGAACTTATTAAATTATTACAAAAAAAAAAAAAAAATTAAATCGATCCTGCCAGGAGTCGAACCTGGAATCTTCTGATCCGTAGTCAGACGCGTTATCCATTGCGCCACAGGACCCATGTTCGAATTGATAGCAAAATAAAAATATCAGCGATATCGTATTTTGTAAATTTTTATGAGTAATTTGGTTTTCGATATGATATGCTTGCTGATATATTTTAATATGTATTTTATTTTGCTTATGTTCACATGGGGGAAAATGCAGATTTTGTGGGCGAATTAAAAGCGAACAGAAAAAATATTAAAGGTGAATTTGTTTGTCTAAAATTAAGTGATCTGAATAAATGTTAACTGGTTAAAGCGGGCTTTAGGTCAATAAAAGATGTTGATTTAATGCAACGTTTCGAACGTGTACCTATACGTCCTTCATCAGGCAAAAATTATGTTAAAAATGTTCTTAAAAAACACAGTAAGAATCAAAATTTTTAATACAAAGAGTTAAATGCATTGCAAAAGCAGACCCATTTTAATCAACCAAACTTGTTTGGTCTCTTTATCAATTGGCTGTATGTGCAGCTTATACTGCTTTTAAACGAAGCAATATTACCTTGCGATTTTTAAGCCCGTAGGAGAGAGACGTGTGTGGTGGCGGGGTTACACAAGGCGGAAGATGACTCCAAAAGAGAAACTAAGATTAAAAATCGCTTTCGTGTAAAAGCAGTCTTAGATTCTCACAATCTTATTTTTTAGTGAACAGAAAGCCTAAAATTTGTTTTTGAGGTTTTTTATTATTATTATTATTATTATTATTAAGTATTTTTATTATTATTATTATTATTATTATTATTATTATTATTATTATTATCCCTCGGGGGTTTTGTTGTTTTTCCCCTAGAGGGCGCGTCCTCAGGTGGCGGATAGAGGAACGCCCAGTATTAATGCTATTAATGCTGTGTAGGTGGGAACACCACCCGTGGACCAAAAAAAACAACTATGTGAAGGAACACAGAAAAAGAAACCAAGTATGGATAGAAAAGAGAAAAGGAGTAATTTTACGGTGCAGGGAGTCGGATCCCCAGTACCGGCGTCTGTCGGGGGTGAGCACGCGGGCCCCGAGACGTCGTCATCCAGCGACCGCAACATAAATTTAATAGATCTTGTTACCCCGGGAGTGGAACGCTTGGCTCCCGTGGAAGAAAAAGCTACAAGTGAAAAAAGTAGAAATCCTTTCCAAAGGGCCTCCAGGTTGAATAGGACGCCGCCGTCAGTAGGTGGAACACCACACCATCCGCCTAAAAAACCTCCAGCGGCTAGAAATGTCTTCCAGGCAGAAGGAGAAAAGGAAAGAGCAGGCCCAAGTACCACCTTGCTTCCCATGGCTTGCAAAGATGATGCCGAAACCAGTGTATTCTGCAGAGAAATACAAAAATGTATGAAAGTACTGACTTCGATGAAAGCAGCCTGTGGCAAGCAGAAGAACATCAGTATGGACATAAAACTCGGTATAACGGCACTTGAAGAATCACTGGACAAACTCAAGTGGGAGGAAAAGGCCAGAATGGAAAGAGAGAGAGCGAAACCCTCAACACCAGCAAGACCCACGGAAAACGATACGCTCAGCGGAGTAGACAAGGCGATACAGACGGATGGAAGTGCAATAGACCAGATAAAGGTAAAGGTGATAAACCCAGAAACCAAAACGGGTTCGTCAAAAAGACCACCGTCAAGCCCACTTCATACAGGCTCCGAAAAAAGAACGAGGAAGTCCCCACAAAAGCGGGAGGCGCAAAACGGGCAACAAAGAACACCAGCCGCGGAAAAACAGGAGAAACAAACCTTTGCTCAAGCTCTCAAGAAAGGAAATAATTCCGAGGCTATCGAGGCAGTCCAAACCGGGCAGAAGGACAGAGCCCGAGAAAAGCCCAAAAAAGCAGCCAAGGAGAACAGAAAGAAGCCGAAGAAAAAGAACCAACGAAGGATAAGACCAGAAGCTATCCTGATTAAGCCGATGGGAACCGAAAATTTTTCCGGGATCCTGAGGGAAATCAGAAGTAAGGCGAACCCAGATGACACCGAAACTATCGTCAAAAACGTCCGGCAAACCAAATCTGGAGATGTTCTTTTAGAGCTCGGGTCCAAAACAAAGAACAAAAAGGCGTTCGGTGAGTCCCTAAAAGCTATTTTAGGGGAAAAGGCAACGGTCCGAAACCTTGAACCGAAAATGGCGATCGAAGTAAGAGATCTGGACGAGCTGACCACTGTGGAAGAAGTAGAACAAGCGGTAAAAAAGAAAGTCGCCGACCTCATCACTGATATCCAGGTATCAATCACGGGGAAAAATAGAAGCTCTCTCAAAATGGCCATAGTCCACGTTAACGCCCGAGCAGCCCAGGAGATGCTGAGGATTCCCTCAATAAAAGTAGGATGGGTTCAATGCCGAATTAGACGAAGAACAGAAGTCCAGCGTTGCTTCAAATGCTTCGGGTATGGCCACATACAATCGTCCTGCACCAGCGTGGATAGAAAGGGTCAAGGCCTATGCATCAACTGCGGAGAGGCAGGCCATAAAAAGAAGGAGTGTACAAACCCCCCGAAATGTTGCCTATGCGTGGAATTGGAAACAACACCACCCCTGAACCACGTGCCAGGCACAGGAAACTGCCAGGTGTTTAGGAAAGCACTGGAACAGGCGAAAAAGGCCTCCTCAAAATGACCATAATTCTCCAGGCGAATGTCCACAGGAGCCTTACAGCGGATAACCTCCTGGCAAAACTAATCACGGAATTGCGAGCAGAAATCGTCATCGTAAGCGAGCAATACTGTGATAAGAATGGACCAATTTGGATATCGGATCTGCTTAAAACTGCTGCTATTTGGATCCCCGATACAAGGAAACTCCTCATCGAAAGAAAAGGGTCAGAAAGAGGTTTTGTATGGGTGAAAAGTGGAAATCTTACAATAGTAAGTATCTACTTCAGCCCAACCGACAGAGTAGAAGAGTTCCGCAAAAAACTGGAAGATCTAGATTACTTCCTAAATGAAACTGATGGGGAAGTCTTAGTCGCCGGAGACTTCAATGCCAGAGGACAAGAATGGGGTATGCCAACTACGGACTCCCGAGGAAGGCAAATACTCGAGATGGCAGCGCGACGTGGCTTGAACGTAGTGAACGTAGGAAATACCCCCACTTTCAGGAGACCTGGCTGTTTAGGTACAATCCCAGACGTGACCTTCGCGACGGAATCCACATCCGCAAAGATTAAAAACTGGAGAGTCATCGAAGACTACACTGGCAGTGACCATCAGTATATCATCTTCGATCTAGTACGGAACCAGCGAGCCTTCAATCGAAACCAAGCCCAAGCTGCAAGATGGAACATTAACAAGCTGAACGAAGCTATCTTCACTTCCGTTATAGAAGAGGGAAAAGCGGCTGTTCTGGAAGTTAGGGGATCTGCGGAAGCAAAAGCGGAAGCCACGATGGAACTAATTCGGCTAGCATGCGACGCCTCAATGCCCAGGAAAAGAGGCCCAAACAGAAACAGAGACTCCGTATACTGGTGGACAGATGAGATAGCCGAGCTTCGAAGAAGATGTCTGCAACTTAGACGCAAAGTCACCAGGGGACGGAGGAGGCACGCTGCCCTAATAGAGGATGACCTCGCGGAGTTCAGAACCAAGAGATCCGAGCTCAGGAAGGCCATCAATTCGAGCAAAAAACAGAAATGGGAAGATCTCCGCCAAGACATCAACAGCGACCCCTGGGGACTAGGCTATAAGATTGTGATGCGGAAACTTGGAGCTCAGAGGGCCAGCACTACTTTGGATGAAGAAAAGATGACGCACATAGTGGACACGCTCTTTCCAACTCACCCAGTCCGGCCACCCGACACCATATTGGCCCAACGACAGGATATACCGCCTTTCAGTGCAGAAGAGTTGAGATCAGCCGTGGAAACTGCGAAAAACAAAAGAGCTCCTGGCCCTGACGGGATACCAACGGAAGTGCTGAAAGTGACCGCTCGAGCATGCCCAGAAATTTTGCTCAATATGTTCAACAGCTGCTTGGAGGAAGGGGTCTTTCTCAAGAGCTGGAAGACGCAACGTTTGGTGCTTATCAGCAAAGGAAAAGGAGATCCAGACTCGCCAGCTGCATACAGACCTCTGTGTATGCTTGACACTGCAGGGAAGCTTTTGGAGAGGATGCTAAGACCACGAATCACAGCGGCAGTACAGACGGCGGGAGACCTATCCGAAAGACAGCACGGCTTCAGGAAAGGCCACTCTACGATCGGAGCCATAGAAGAGGTAGTGAAGGCCACCCAAATCACCCAACAGGGAAATCACCACTCGAGGCAGATTGTAGTGCTGGCAACTCTGGATGTAAGAAACGCCTTCAACTCAGCCAGATGGAGTGACATGCTGAACGCGCTGCAGTTTACTTTCAGCATCCCAGCCTACCTCCTGCGGATTGTGAAGGACTATCTGAGGGACCGGGAGCTGATCTACGAGACCACGGAAGGCACTCGAAGAAAACAAATCACCTCCGGAGCAGCACAAGGATCAATCCTGGGACCCGACCTGTGGAACGTCTCATATGATGGCATACTTCGCATGGACATGCCGGAAAACACCTTCCTGGTAGGGTACGCAGATGACATTGCCGCGGTTATAACGGCAAGAAATACCGAAAGTGCGCAGTGGAAACTGAACCAGGTCATGCGACGTGTGCAATCCTGGATGGATGAACACGGCCTAAGTTTAGCTACAGAAAAAACCGAGATAGTCCTTCTGACGAAGAAGAGGATTCCCACACAAATCGACTTCCAAATTGGGTCCGAAGTCATAAGAAGCAGTGTGGCGGTGAAGTATTTGGGATTGAGACTCGACACAAAGCTTACCTACTGGCAACAAATAAAGGCAGCAACGGAAAGAGCCTCAAAAACAACCACATCACTGAGCAGACTGATGGCGAACGTGGGGGGACCAACGGCCAGCAAGCGAAGATTATTAATGGCAACAACTCATTCCATCCTTCTGTACGGTAGCGAAATCTGGGCGAATGCACTTAAGCAGGAGAAGTACCGGAGACAGATGGCGGCAGTGCAAAGATGCGGAGCTCTACGTGTGGCCAGCTCTTACCGAACGGTGTCGGAACCAGCCGTCCTTGTAGTCGCAGGAGTGATTCCCATCGATCTCCTAGCGGCACAAAGGAAGTACGTCTACGACAACAAGGCGGAAATTGGATTGGAAGCGGCAATCGACCAAGCAGAGCAGCAAACGAAACAAAAGTGGCAAGAGCGTTGGAGCTCGGAAAGCAGAGGACGATGGACTGCAAAGCTGATCAGGAACGTGGCTGAGTGGAACGACCGGAAACACGGTGAGGTCAACTATTACGTCACCCAGTTCCTCACCGGACACGGATATTTCAATGCTTTCCTCCACAAAATCGGCAAAACAAACAGTCCAACCTGCCAGTACGGAGACTCGCCAGAAGATGATGCTAAACATACCTTCTTCGCCTGCAGCAGATGGGAAAGCCTGCGCCAGGACCTGCAGATAAATATTGGCGAAATCAGCCCGGAGAACATAGTCCAGAAGATGCTACACAGCCCCCGAAACTGGCAAAAAATCTGTAGCTATATAGAACATATTCTCAGAAAAAAAAAAAAAAAAGAAGAAAATGATCGGGATACAGTTGAACCCGTTATGTAATGAGAAATCCCGTGAGGGAAACATGACAACCCCCCTGAAGTAATGCAAAGAGCGGTCCCGGGGGGGTGGGTCAGAAGCCAAAAAGGGTTATGGAGGAGTTTTAGTCGGTTTGGACAAGTCCGACACACGGGGATGGTCAATGGGTCAACGCCAAAAAGGCCTCCTTATGGTGCATCAAGCATTTCTCCCGCTTCCCTTAAAGGGGAAAAAAAAAAAAAAAAAAAAAAAAAAATTATTATTATTATTATTATTATTATTATAATATAATTAATTTATAATTAAAATTATAATGCTAATATAAAAAAAGAACGAGCACAGGTTGCTTTATGACTTTCGGCTCTGAGGTTACTTAAAATCTAAATAGGTATTTTGATTTAATCTTATTTTTATATTTATATTTTAAAGAGATAATTAATTAATATTGAGGTATTCAATTTACTAGCCGACCCAGCTTTCGAAATTCGAGTGCCAATTTATTTATTATTTAATATTTATTATTAAATTATTGGCAGTGTTTTCAAGCAAATTTATTAAATTAAATTTTATTTTATGTAATATGCAAAGTGTTCGACAGTGCAAAAACAAAAATGACCCACAGTGTGTAAATGCGTGCCTGAAGTATATTCTGCACATCTCCGTAACTGTGGCTTTCCAACCATATAAAATTTATCGAAATCGGTTAAATAGTTCTGGAGAAAAGTGTACCACAAAAAACATGTTTGCCGTTTTATTATATGATGTATACATTTATGTAAATAATGAAAAAAAAAAATTAAATATCAAGTTTTTGATTTCGTAAAAAGATGTGTATTTTACATAATATGTTGTCATGACTGGGGTTTTGTAGAGCTTGACGGATGGAGAAATTTGAACTAGAAGTTTGATGCGGTGTTGTTGCTGGGCAATTGTTTATAATGTGGTTGATATCGATGCGTGAGTTACATGATGTACAATTGTACACACAGGAGGTTGTTCCTTACGCAGAATGTGTTGATGAGTAGTTACTGTGTGGCCAATACGTAGTCTGATGAAGCTTGTAACTGACTGAATGATCATCAAAATTATGGAGCACTTCCTGACATCGTAGAATCTTGTAATTTTGCACAACGGTAGGTCTTGTCATGCAAGCAGAGGAAAAAATCGAAAATTTGAAGTTTTCCATTAGAGGGCGTGGTATCCGCCCACTTTCTCGGAATTGGTGTTGGTTGAATGGAGCACTTTCGACTGCTGTAAGCGATGAAATTTGGTAAAGTGGCAGGGCTTAAATTGCATACAAAGAAAAAAATATAAAATTTGAGGTTTTCCATTCAGGGGCGTGGTATCCGCCCACTTCCTCAGAACTGATGTAAATTATATGGCACACTTGCGATTGCATTAGAACAATGAAATTCGGTAGAACGGTAGGGCTCAAATTGCGTATAAGGGACCAAAAATAAAAATTGTTGAGGTTTTCCATTCAGGGGGCGTGGTATCCACCCACTTTCTGAGAAAATATTTAATTTATATGGAACACTTCCGATTGCCGTAGAATGATGAAATTTGGTAGAGTGGTAAATTTTAATGTACATTCAAAGCGAAAAATAGAAAATTTAAGATTTTTCATTCGAAGTGTCTTTTTATTGCCATTGAAACTATACATGCATTTTGAAAATTCATGACTTTTCTTAGAACTAGAGTGCTCGATTTGGTACTCTATGTTATTTTAACATGAATGAAAAAAGAAAACATTTGCATACCTGAAAAAACTAGGAGTTTACATAAAAAAAAACTCTTTTTAACTGTGATGTGAACTATAATCAAACCACTAATTAGGCTATTAATTGGTGAGCTACCGTCGTTTAAAAAAATGAGTTAAAAATGCAACGAAAACATCAGCGCATCCTCAACAATTATTGCTTTTTTATGACTTTGAGTGGATCTAGGTACTAGTATTTATAATTAAGATAGGTATGTTAGTGTTAGGTATTTTGCCAGGATAAGAAGAAACAATTGAAGGGCAAATCAAAACAACCAACAACAAAAAGAAAATATACCAAAAGAAATAGGAAGCTATAAACTTAGTTGATTTTAGTAGGTAGGGCCACCCTTTTATCTTTCCTTATCTTACGAGATTTTAACATGGCAAAACATTAAAATCTTTGCAAAAAGGAGTGAGATCAGACAAAAAACAGAAATGTTAAGAAAGAGCCAAGTTCTTCTATACAAAAACCTTTGTCTAACAAGTCAGCCGTGAAAAGTACTAAGATCTAAAAATACGCCAAGTTCTTACTTCATGAAGGTTTAATATCGAATATTTAAAGTAGAAAAATATTGAAACAGCTACAATGTAATAGAGAAATTTCATTATTAAATGATTACTGACTAAAATTTGATGGGCTTACTTGGCAAGTTTTTTTTTATGCCCAATTCGAAAGATTCTAAAAATTTGACCTGTGAACCCATCAAATTTTAGTCAGTAATCAATAAATAATAAAATTTCTCTATTACATTGTAGCTGTTTCAATATTATTCTACTTTAAATATTCGGTATTAAACCTTCATGAAGTAAGAACTTGGCGTACTGTTAGATCTCAGTACTTTTTACGGCTGGCTTACTTTTAGATCTCAGTACTTTTCAAGGCTGGCTTGTTACACAAAGATTTTGTAAGAACTTGGCTCTTTATTTTAACATTTATGTTTTTGGTCTGATCTTATTCAACTGAAAACTTTTGACAAACTGTATTGCTTACTCTTATTGGAATGTGAAAGAATTTTTTTAAGTCAAAACTATTTTTTTATATTATATTTTTTAACTGAAATGATTGTTTGTTTTCTTATTACTTACGTAGATGAGTACTATATGGCAAGTTATGCATTCTTAAAAAAAATCGAGCTTGAAATTTTGATCAGACTTAACATAACAATGAATCAATAGTTACATAAAAAGTTAAAAACAAAACCATTAAAAGTCAAGGTTTTATGATGGCCTGACGAAGTTCTATAGTGTTTGTCTTATTTTAGCCAATTTATTGATAAAATCGTTTTTAATTGCAAATTTAACAGTTGTGTTAGTTCCGCAGTAGCCCAATGTAATTTTACTC
The DNA here is from genome assembly GCA_911387755.1 of Chrysotoxum bicinctum. Taxonomy (NCBI): domain Eukaryota; kingdom Metazoa; phylum Arthropoda; class Insecta; order Diptera; family Syrphidae; genus Chrysotoxum; species Chrysotoxum bicinctum. Next base: position 44,613,147 of record OU426989.1, read on the forward strand.
TATATACAATATGTACAATACTAACTATCGCTATAATATCTACGAAATAGGACTAAGCTGTTCTTATCTACATAATATCACTAATAAAACTTAATATAAAAATAACGATGAATGAAATAATCTATCGGAAAATACATGAGATTGTTAAGATATAAAGGTTGTAAAAAAGCCATTAGTAATGTTGAATCAAAGCCAAGGAACTGATTTATAAATTGTAAATTAATATCAGTTTCAAGCGAAATGGAGAACTCTAAGGTTTGTTGGATCCTGTTGTTGCCATTTATTGGTAAAAATTTAGTAAATTAAGTAAGCTAGGGATACATTTATTTATGTGATTAGTATGTTGCTTTAGCCGCCTCATCTACGGATCATAGGATAATTAATGGAACGCCAGCAAGCATTAATAACACTCGTCATCAGGCATCAATTCGTGTAAAAGATAATGAAATAATTTTCGGAACAGGTCATATTTGCGGAGGTTCATTAATTGCTCCAACAGTTGTCCTGTCGGCTGCACATTGCTTTTTTGAGTAGGTTATTACAAATCTATATACATATATTATTCAATATCTGTTTTCTTTCTTTTCCCCGAAGTGAGATCTTACTGAGATTTAACAACGCTCGGTTGTATTTTGTCGTAATGGGTACCCTAGACCGTTTCGAGAAGAACGAAAATACAATATCCTTAGACATAAGCCATATTGTTTATGGTGATTTTGACAGACCAACATTTAAAAATGACGTTGCCATTATTTTCTTGGATGGAACAGTACCAGCTTCAAATCCAGCAATAAATGTGATTCCAATGAACCGGGATGTGATTCCCAGAGGTACGGTTTGTCAAGTTACCGGATGGGGCAAAACAGAAACGGTAAGTTGAGACAATCATTTTTACTTTTAGGAAAATCTTTACAAAAACTAACTTCTGCATCAGGGCTTGATGTCTGTAAATCTTTTAACAATTGATGTACCTATCATTGACAATCGAACTTGTTCCACAAATTACGGACAAGATACCATCAAAGAGGGAATGATTTGTGCAGGATATATGGATGGACGCAAGGATGCCTCTAATGGTGATTCTGGGGGTCCTTTAGTGTTAAATGGAACACTAGTGGGAATTGTTTCGTTTGGCATTAACAATTCTAGTTTAAAAGGATTCCCTGGTGTTTACACAGATGTGCAACATTACGCCAATTGGATAGATGACATTATCAAACGAAATTCAGCAAGCTTAAAGTCTTTAAGCAACATTATGGTTCTACTCGGATCAATGGTTGTCATATCAGCTTCTTATCTGAAGTATTAATTGAAATATGTATAATTCTTGATATGACCACATTTTCTGTTTTTAATTTTGATCTTAAAATTTGAATTTTGAAATAAAATTTTCATTTCAAAAATATATTGTGATAAACTAACCCCGTCTTTGCATTTTTTAATACAAAAAAATGTTCGTAATACTCCAACTTGTATTAATCCCTAAATATACAGACTTAAAGTATCTTCCCACCAAAACGAAATATGAGATAACAGGTGAATACTTCTGATATTTTTCAAATTGATGGAACAAGATTTCATTGGGATTTTAACGAGATCTCAATTAAATGTTCTTCATTTGAAATCTAAAATTTTTTCAGATTTCGGTTTGGTTTGAACGTAGTACGAGTACATTACTCTTATAATAGGATTTTAAATAGGTATTTTGTGCTTTAACAGGGTGATTGTGGCCATTTGTTGAAGCTAAATCTGTCAAATTAGCTGTCATTTATTAAGCCTGTCTTTCCAATGCAACATATACCTAGCGAGCAACAACATGTGCAAATGATTAAATTGTTTTATGAAAGTGCTCTTCGCCAATTCTAAAATCGCCATTATCGTTCATTCGAGAGAACTATTCGCTAGGTGGTGGATAAATTTTAGTCCACCGATTCAGTGAACTGCCCGTAAAAGTGTACACTTGGCAAATTTTGTGGCTTGGGCCTATACCCGTACAAACTTCAGCTGACCCTGGAGCTCAGAGTTCACGGCCAAAATAACGACATGACTGCTCGCTTACTTAATGGTTTCTCGTGTAGTTGAAAGCTGAAACAAATTTCGATCGATAGATCCAGAGAAAGTCACTGTTTGGTGTAGATTTTGGGCTGGCGGTATCATCAGTTCATACTTCTATGAGAACGACGTTGATCAAAACATCACCGTGAGTGGCGGGCGCTATCGGTCGATTGTAGCCAATTTATTTAAGCTTGAATTGGATTATATGGCTACCGACGATATGTGGTTTCAACAAAATAGCGCTACGTGCCACACGGCCCATGCCACAATAGACATTTTTCACGAGCGATTTTCGAACGTGGTTATCTCACGATAACGATGTGATGGAAATTGTAAACAAAGATCGTGTGATTTGACCCGCGGCAGACATTTGAATAATGTTATACATAATGGCGTACATGGCTCTTCTAAATAAATACAAAATTTTATTGACAGTTTGTTTTATTCAAATTTAAAGACAAAAACGCTTAATGGAAAGCCCTTTACATATTTCTAGTGGCGATTTGCTGTTTTCAATTTTGGGTTGGCTTTACATTTCCCTCATAGAAACATAGCAAAATGAAATAAAAGAGGTTTTCTTAGATTATTTTACTTCACGATTTATTAAAACTTGAACATTACAGTGAAGAAAACTAAATAATAACTTTTTTTGCATTCATACATTATTTTTTCGAAACATTAATATTCGATCTTGAAATTTTACTTTCAAGAGACGTAGAAAACTTTCACTTCGAAAACAATAAAAAAATGTTTGGGATGTTAAATAATGTATCGCAAATCACGATGGAAAATTATGGCGTTGCACAACATCTGGAAATCCTCAAATTTTCTATTTAAAATCCGCGCATTACGTCAAAAAAATATGTGTGTGTATGCATATAGTATGTGTAAATAAGAAATATTGTCTGATCTAAAATTATACAAATCGAAACGAAATAATAAGAAACAAATGTATCTCGAGGACATCACTGTTTGGTTTAACGGAAACTGGTTAGTAGTTACTTCTTGCACAACGGAACTGAGGTTGCCATAAACGTCAATTTCGATAAGTGATAGCCTACTTCTTGTGATTTAAATGTGGATATGGATACCCGACGACATGTGGAAGTTGATGTGCCACACAAATTTGGCTTTGGAAAACAAAACTATAATAAGGCAAATGAAAAGTTTGTTTGTCACGTGTACCTGGTTCGTAAATTGTTCTCATAAAGCTTACTATCACGTAATCCGTATCCATAATTCGTAAACTACTATATCCGTTATCTGTTATCTGTTATCCGGAATCCTTTATGCACCATCTGTTATCTGCCCGATCCGTAACAGTAACTTATACATATACGGATTTGCATAAGGCTATGAATATGAATACGGGCATTGATTACGATCAATGATCATTGATACTGATGACTATTCACGGATTGCAGATAAAGATTTCAAGTCCAGTTAAATAGTGCTATGACTTCTTCAATTTCAATTTATTTTGCATTCATTTTCACTTAAATCTAATTAAATAAAATGCACGACTGGGTCGCACGAACTTGCTCCTATGTAATAGACTAGGAATTTTAAAAACGAATGTTATTAGAGAAAACTGTTCATAAGGATAAAATGAATTTTTTTTAATTCTTTAAGTAGCAAGAGATAAAAACAGAATGATATGCAAATATGAATTTATGCAGGAACAAAAATTATAAGTCTTTGTAGTGGTTCCTCAAAAAAATAAGCTTTTATGTAAAACATTTTTAAAACATTTTTAAGAAAAAATTTTGGTACGCCAACCTTAAGTTTTTATTATTGTTCGAATAAAAGTCTAATTTCCAAAAAAAATACTAAGCCGTTCTTGAGATATCGAATTTTTCAAAAAAAAAATTACTTTTTTTTCTAAAAATTGAAAAAATATTTTTTCTTAAGTTTTTAAATGCAATGTTTTTTATACTTTTTAGGAGCTTTTTTATAAAAAATTTCATTAAAATCCGTTAAGTCGATAATGAGAAATTCAAAATTCGAAAAAATCGTTCTATGGTAGGTACAGTCAGTAATATCTAGATTTAAAATTTTTTTTTATTAAATTATAAATTGTAAAGATTAATCAAAAGAAAAAAAATTTTAGCAAAATTCTCGGAACCGTTTTCGAGAAAAATGCGATTTTCGAAAACCATTTTTTAAAATTTGTATGGAAGGTACCGTTAGTTTTAAATAAAACAAAATTTTTTTTCTCAAATCTTGTAGATTATATTAAGAAACTTTTATTTGCCAAGTTTGAAAAAAATCGAGCATGGGGTTTTTGAAATATTGAGATTCCAAAAAAAAAAAAATTTTGAATTTTTTTTTTAAAATCCAAAAAATTAAAAATTGAAAATTTGAATATGTAATAATATTCAAACTTTAGAGGAGCTTTGGCATAAAAAAAATGATTTAAATCGGCTGTACCGTTTTCGAGAAAATAAAAAACAAAAAAATGGACCCAGGGGGGCTACTGAAAATAACAATTTTTTGTAAATTTTTTTTCAACCATTAGCTAGTTTTTACCAAATGAAATTTTTAGAATTTTTTTTAAAAAATTCTGTGGGACAGTTTTTGAGAAAAAAAAATATTTATAAAATTTCGAAAAAAAAATCGTATGGCAGGTACCGTTATTTTTGGTCTTAAAAAAAAATAGATAAAAACATCCGGGGGTAAAAAATTAAAACCCATATCTACCAAGTTTGAAGAAAATCGGCCGAGCCGTTTAGGCTGTAGTCGAACCGACAGACAGACAGACAGACAGACAGACAGACAGACAGACAGACAGACAGACAGACAGACAGACAGAATTGCGAGACCCACTTTTTTGGTCTTCGCTATCATCGTAATGTCAACTTTGATCAAAATCTCGAGTTCGATTTTTTTTACGAATGCATAACTTGCCTTATAGTACCTATAAGTCGCAAGTAAAAATATGTATATAATTATATAATTAAATTAAATTAAATTAGATAACAGCTTGTGAAAAGTGATCTGCGTGCAAACGGAACATTGAAAATTGCTAAATTATTTACTCGTAAGTTAACAGCTTGTGAAAAGTGATCTGCGTGCAAACGGAACATTGAAAAGTGCTAAATTATTTACTCGTAAGTTAAATACGGACAAATTTATAGATGGTACATTGCCGCTTTGTATAAAGAATTCTCTCAAAACTTTGAAAACATAACGATATCTAAGAGGCAGGATGCGCAGATCACAAAAAAAGAGGCCAGCTATGTGTCAATCGATTTCTACCGCATATGATTCGTACGATATGTTTTTGAGCAACCAAGAGGGACTCAAAAGTGTTCATGTAAACGCCTCTTCAATTAACTATACCGTATTGCAGTTTTGAGTTAACAAGTCCGTAATAAATCATTGACAAAACACTACGTGAATAGTAAGGTTTTAAAAGATACATCTTCCGAGTTACTAAAGTCAGGTAGGTTTTTACTGCTTCAATATGACACTTCCAGTTCAGTTTTTTGTATGTGTACTCCTAAATATTTAAATGAATCAACAGAATCAATTTTAAAAGAGGTTTTCGAGCAAAGATTAGAACCTTCGAAATTGTCTCTTCCACAAATATGTAGCGTTAAACTAAATTTTTTACAATCATATGAATGATAGGAAACTTCGTCGTCATCAAAAGTGTATCCTGATGTCTCAAAATGCATCATTTTAGTTTTTTCATTCATTATTAGCTTGTGAGCTGCAAAGCAGATTCTGAGCACTTGAAGGTCCTCATTATCCTAACTATGCATTCGAAAGGTGTTTTTTCCGCATACCTGAAAGCGATATCATCAGCAAAAGCAATTTTATTACCGTTAAACCTTTGTTGAAATAAGGAGTTCATATAAATAAGAAATAATAATTGCCCCAGAACAGATCCCTGTGGAACTCCATTCTTTATAAAAACCGATGTACTAAAAACTCCATTTACACGTACCTTTTGCTCTCTGCCTACCAAATAAGATTTAAACCACTCATAAGTGGAACCCCTAAGCCCCGCATTATAAAGTTTGACTAATAACAAATCATGGTCTACCATGTCGAACGCTTTGGTCATATCAATGAAAAGTGCCATATTTGATTGATTTTGTTCAACACCATTGTATAAGTTACAGCATACTTTTAGAATAGCATCTTCAGTGGATTTACCGGATCTAAATCCAAACTGGTCTGATGAAAAATAACAATTTTTTTCTAAAAATGATAGCATTCGCACTTTTATTAACTTTTCAAAAAGCTTTGAAAAGGTAGGAAGTAACGAGATTGGTTTGTAGTCACTAATATTTTTTCTATTACCTTTTTTTAAATAGTGGAAATATACCACTCTCAACGCTAATATTAAAAATAAAACTCAAAATATCAACAATTTCCCATGCAATTTCTTTTAAAAGTTGTCCAGAAATACCATCACTGGTGCAAGAATTTGTATTTTTCAGGCTACTTATCATTTTAAAAACCTCTGCGGGCGTGATAGCTTGGAAACAGAAGCTATTTACTTGCTTCTATCTTCTTTTAAGTTTGATAAAATATTACAGTTGCAACTGTTGTTAATTGGAAAAGATGGTTTTAAGCTATCCGAAATATTAACAAAAAAATCGTTAAAACTATTAGCTATTTCGCTGGAATCATTAACTATATTGTTGTTTATTAAAACTTCTACTAAGTAGTGGACATAATCATACCTCTCAAATCACTTACATATCTAATTGTAGACTATCATGTTGTTCTTTCCTTTTTGAAAGTAAAGCTCAAAATGATGTTTACGATAGGAAAGGTGTTTCAAAAAGTTAAATCCAATGCTGCGTCAGAAGTTTGTGCAATCTTACTGTAGAACACCTGTTTGCGAAGAAGAAAATTGCAGGCCTGCTGAATGTATATTCATTTACATTCCGAAACAATTCAGACATTTTTTAACATTTGAATAATATGACTGTCGCAACAACTTTGACATACAAATGTGTTCAAAATTGTTTGTCAGAAGAATTTCTTATTTCCTATAAAACTAAAATGAAAATCTACTTTACACGCAATAGGGGTCGAGGAAATTGCATCAACTTATTAGAGCTTTGATAACGAAGATATTTTTTGTAAAAACATTTGGATTTAGTCTCTATAAGTGAATTTTTTTACTAAAAAACGACTTTGAAAATTTTAATCGAATTTAGCCTCATCCTATCCCTAATATTTTATTAAAGTTTAAGTCGGCGAATACCTATTTTATCTTTTAAGTATCGTGCTAACTTCATATGAGACTTTTGCATTTCCAGATGTCAATAAAGGTCTGTTTACTAAGTCTGTCTGTCTGTCATTGTTTTAGATGTGTTTCGAAGCAATTTATTAAAAAATAGTCTAAGCACAGAAAAAGTTCGCGTAAGCTGCTTATAAGTTAGGAAATTCTTGAGTAGTATCATACTTATACCTAAAAACAAGGCTGTTTAAAATTTTGCGCCAAACGGTTTAATATTATTGTGTTCGTAAAGACAAATTATTTGAAATCTCCTAACGATAAAACTAACACCTGTCGAATTTATTTTAATTTGAGATAAATAAATAAATTGAATTACTTTTGTCTACGTCCCCAATAGTTATCAAAATCTTCTACATACAAACTCGCACTGGTTTACACGATACCATTGTAAGGGTAGTCATAATTTCTTGAATTTGTCTGTTTTAAATTAAATTGAACACGTCTCGCCAAAGACTTTCCCATACAAAATCTAATCTTTTACTCAATTTTCTCTTGTTAAATTGACGGAAAATCTTTTAACTTAGTATGTACAGGGTGCGTTTTATGTTCCAGTGCGATTTTGTTTAGTTGGCTTTTTTTGTGAATAAAATTTATCAGTCGGAATTTGACATTCGTAGAGAGTGGTCGATAATAATTTATTATGGGGCATCTAACGCAGCAACAACGTGCACAACAATTGTCACAACATTTTATTTAAATAATTGTTCGATTGTAAATATGAAATACCAACTACAACCTCGATGCTTAAGGACAACATTAGAAATGACATTGTTGAAATTATAACAGAAGTTATGCCAAATGTGCTTAAAAGAGCTCGCCTTTGGAAAAGGGACATCAGAGGCGACCTCTTGACCGTCATCGTATTCCATTAATAAAATGTGCATTTTATTATCTATGGACCTGGATCTGGATTCATTTTTAACACGTATTACTGAAACAATTTGGGATCTGGATCTATTCAAAGATCCAAAATTTGTTCTTATTCTGGCCGGTAGATGGCATTTTATGGTAAGGTAGTGTAAGCTGCAGTGTAAAGGAAAAAGACAGGAAATAATTGAAAATAAAAAAAAAACTTAATGCAAATATAGATGTACATATTTATAACACTGCTGTTATTATGATCCGTATCGTTTTATTTCCTAGGTTTCATATACAAATTATTGAAAACAAGAACATCGACCTGGAACATAAATCGCACCCTGTATAATAAGTTCATACAAAAAATGTGTCTTCTCATTGCTTGTTTTTGTATCAGAAACATATTTCAATTTAAATTTTTAGATAATATAAGATAAGACATGCATTGAAAAGCCTTTTGTGGAAAATAAAGTCCATTTCCTGTATTAACCAAACAACTCTAGATTAAAATTTTTTAGCATGTTATATTTGATAAATGTATATCATAAAAAGTTAACAGGTATGTTCGATTACTCGCTACAGGAATAATACCCACATACAACAGGAAACAGTAAAACCTGTTTACAATCACATCGCTTAAGAATACATTCAGCTTAATATCCTAAATTATACTTATGCATTTTTTGAATCAAAAGAAAATAAATATTCTATAAGTATAGTGGGTATATCGCTTAACAACGCATTCCGCTTTTACCTTATTAGAATCACACAATCTTTCTATCATTTTGTCTTTTATCCATTAGTTTTTGATCGCGTATATTCGTCCTAATTTAGTTCTTGAATTTCATTACTTTTACTAGTTTTGATCTGTTGAAATTCAAGTAATTTTTTTTTTGTAAGGCAAACCAACTATGCAATATAAAATAAAGACAATCTCAAACCTCTTTAAAATCAATTTGTTTAACTTTAATATTCATATGGTTATGAGCGGGTTGTACTATACCTATTTTAATGATCACTATCAAACCTCGATAACAAAATCATAGATATCGTATTAGGGTTTTTTTTATCGAAAAACATTTATTTTAATACTTAAGATAGCAAGTATTAAGTTTTGCTAAATACCCAGAGAGTTTTTACCATACATTTAAAAATCCTCTCTCAAATTGGAATTTAGTGTAGGGTTCGGACTTCAGAAAACATTTATCAAAGTTTGATGACCACATACAGTTATTAGTGAGTGTTAATATTGTTTAATATTTTTATTATGAAAAACGTTTGAAAAGCAAAATCAGTGATTATTTTGACACTAAATAAAGCTTTTGACTTTTATTATATTACACTAAATAAAGCTTTTGACTTTTATTATATTATTTTATACTCTGTCTAGTTTGAATTTTCAGATCGGAGAAGATAGAGTATTTGCCTTTCATTCTGACTATAATGGATTTCAATAAGCTCTCTCCATTTAAGAGGTCGTACAGGGTTTCCGTATGGAGCTTTATAGCTATGCTTTAAATCATTGACGAATATCAGAAGGTCTACTAACGGTTGATTAAGATTGTATAGTCAAAAAAATGTTGAGCGAAATAAACTGAATCAATTTTATTCTACTCCACCCAAACGGGTAAAATAAAAAGCTTGTTTTTTAAAGAGCTTCTGTTTAATTTGTGAGAAGGTCGTAAGATTTATTGGCTGCATCAACGATTTCCTGCTTTTCCTTTGCATCTGTGTTCTTCGAAGAAATTGAAAGAATTGTTTATGTTAATATAAGGATTTTTCAATGAGGGCGGTTAAATTTTGAAATGAAATAAAACAAGCTGTGCGTGAGGTATAAACAAAATTCTTATTTATTTAAAAGGCCCATGTATGCCATTATGAAATCGTTTTAATGCTGTCCTCGGCTTCATACGGTGCCAAGGATTCAAGTGGTCCAAATTCAAATGACTGTTCCGCATAGATCCAGATTAATTTGAACGATGGTCTGTGTTATGTTTACGTTAAGGGCATTAGTCGATTGTGGTTTATTCATAGAAAACCCGTAGCGGGGTCAAATCGCATGACCTTGGTGGCCAATTTACGTCACCTTTGCGAGAGATAACATTAATTTCAAATCGTTCATGTAGAATGTCAATCGTGGTGCCGCAGTGTAGCACGGAGCACCGTCCTGAGAACAATATGTCGTCTAGGTCTATATGATTCGATTTGTTCCATGAGAAATTGGTTATAAAGGTTTTGTAGCGCTCACCATTGGCGGTGACCGTCTCACCAACGCCGTTTTTGGAAAAGTACGGAACAATGACGCTGCCACCGGCCCAAAATCCACAGCAAACGGTAACTTTTTGAAGACGAATTTTCAACTAGTGAACATCGAGTAGGTTATTTTTGTCCCATATACGGCAATTTTGCTCATTAACATAGCCATTCATTGAAAAATGCGCCTTAACGCGTTGCTTATGCGGGCTTGAACTTTGAGCTACACTGGGTCAGTAAGATCTTGCACGGATGTAGGCCCAAGTCCCGACGTAAAATTTGTCAATAACGAAAGGTGAGGAATAGACTGCCACGGGTTCTGCTGTACACTTTCACAAACCACTGCGTTTCTTTGACGTATGAATGTTGGCTGATTGGTTACCGAACCGGTCGTCTCAAAGTTGTCCACTAAACGTTGAAGAGTCGACTGTGCAACAAAGCCTATCTTAAAAAAGATGTAACACGTGCAACTTTTGCATTAACAAACACTTATTTTGATAATTAAGTTTTATCATTTTGACTTACTGTTCAATAGTGCAACTTCCCATTGTGATTTGGCATAAGCAACTAAACAATAAACAAATAAACAACAGATTTGACAGATGTCACCCAAGCAACATGGCCGCCAAAATCCACCAGCGCCAATTGTAAAACTCTTTACATACATAACGACTGATCAAAATGCCAATTTTAAAAATCAATTTTGTAAATGACAAGTCTTCAATAGCTTAGTGAACGATGTCGCATAATGCAATCTGAAATTTAGAAACTTTAAAAAATTTGTCTGTGTATTTAGTCCCAAAAACAAAAACATCTATGGCCAAAGTTAATAGTAGCGTTTCCAAAAATCCAAAATGCCAACAAACTAAAATTCGAATATCCCAAAATACGCAAAATCTCAAATGAATTTTCAATATTTTTTACTGCACGAAATATTTACAATTTGCTAAAAATGGTAGTTTAGGTATAAATGGATTATTTATAATATGTTGTCCTAATAGAAGATCTAACTTGTGGGTTTCTGATTGATTTAAATATAGATTAGTTCGGTGTCTTAATCTATTGGTTGCTTCATGTCTCGGACTGTTCAGGTTCAGTTATTGCAGCGGTTGCTGGATCTTGAATTAACTATACCTTCAAAATTTTCTTAATACCAATCAATGACAATCAACAAGAACGAACAAAATAAATTGAGAAATCATAAACTTTAACAAATATTAATTATTAAAAACGAAATGAAAATATAACCTTTGCAACGTATTTTCAATTTCATAATTAACAAGTATCTACTTATCAGAACTAAAAAATAAAAACTATAAAAGCACTAAGCCATTCTGAATCTTGCATTCAAAATGGTGCAAATGTTTTATTAATTGTTGTGCTGATTTTCTCAATAAATACAAATTTATAATCTATATATTTATTTTTAAGCGTACATATTCAATCTAATTATAACATTGAAAAATGTATATAGACTTAACTAGTACTTAATTTGAAAATATTATTTAAAAAAAATATTCATGGAAATAACTTTATTTTTATAAAATAAAATAATAAAATAAGGAAAAAGATTTCTCAATTTCTCTTTGTTATTTTTTAGAACATTTCCAGCTTAAAGCCTAGTACGCAGATTGCTCTAAATTTTATCTCCTACATTTTTCTCCAAACATCTGCTAAAATCCAAGCCAAATTTTGACATATGTATGTAGTGACCTTGTAGAGAATATGTCACACAAATCAACTGTTCTCTAAATGAAGTTTTTCAAAGATTTAAAAGAATTTGTTTTTAAGTATGTAAGATTTTTTTTGAGACTTACGCATCAGAATGAATAAGGGTATTCATGTAAACGCGGAAAACCCTGATAAACCTCGGAAACCAGATAAATTTTTCTCTGCAGAAATGAGCTGTCAAAACTTGTATTGTAAAAACTTTCTGCAAATCTGATAAAATTATGTATCTCACGAATTTGATGCGGAAAGTGAAGAAATAAACCTGATAAACAAAATTAATATGGATTCTGACTTTTAATTTGACATTTCACAAAATATTTCATGAAAACATGTTGCGGAAAATTATATCTTTCTACAAAGCAGAAAATTATCTCGTTTCATGAATACCCTTAATGAGAATTATGAATTATGAGTAATTTTTGCTGTGGAAAATCTTGTAAGACTTTTTTTCACCAAATATTTTCCAAGTATCCTTTTATTAAATTGAAATTTAGCTCGAGAATAAATGTGCCCAACAATTATTTCGTGAGCTAAATTTTGACAGATAAGTTATGTGCAGTTCGAAGAGAAATTTTGATTTTTAAGCAGAAGCAGCGTACTTCTCGGCTAAAATGCTTGACATAATTTTAGCTTGGCTAAATTTTTGAGAGGATTTTGTATGGGAGAAAAGATTTAGCGTGATCTGCGTACTAGGCTTAAAGACAAACACACAAACACACCATACCCTTCGATTTTTACTTGCGACCTATACAATAGGTATTACAAGGCAAGTTATGCATTCGGAAACAAATCGAACTCGAGATTTTGATCAAAGTTGACATTACCATGATAGCGAAGACTAAAAAAGTGGGTCTCGCAATTCTGTCTGTCTGTCTGTAAAAAAATAATAATCTGTCTGTCGGTTCGACTACAGCCTAAACGGCTCGGCCGATTTTCTTTAAGCTCTGTAGATAGTGTTTTTAATTTTTCCCCCCACACTTTCTTTTCCTTTTTTTTTTAAGACCGAAAATAACGGTTCCTGCCAAATGAATTTTTTTTCGAAATTTTATATATATATTTTTTTCTCAAAAACTGTCCCACAGATTTTTTGAAGAAAAATTCGAAAAATTTTATTTATTTAAAGCTAGGAAATGGTTGAAAAAAAATTCCCAAAAAATTGTTATTTTTGGTACCCCCCTTGGAACCATTTTTTTGGTTGTTGATTTTCTCAAAAACGGTGAAACGGATTTTAATAATTGTTTTTATGCTAATGCTTCTCAGCAGTTTGAACATTAGTTTGTTTTCAAATTTTCGAAACAATTTTTTTGGATTTTTAAAAAAATATTTCAATTTTTTTTTTTCAGAACTCAATATTTCTATTTTTTTAAAACTTGATAAATAAAAGTTTCTTAATATAAATTACAAGATGTAGGAAAAGAATTTATTTTACCTAAAAATAACGGTACCCTCCATACATGTTAAAAAATGATTTTCGAAAATCGTTTTTTTTTCTCGAAAATGGTTCCGAGAATTTCGCTAAAGTTTCTTTTCTTTTGAATAATTTTTACGATATATAATTTAATAAGAAAAAATATTTGAAATCAAGATATTACTGACTGTACCTACCACAGAACCATTTTTTCAAATTAAGAATATCTCATTATCGACATATCGGATTTGAATAGAATTTTTTATAGACAAGCTTCTTAAAATTTTAAAAAAGCATTGCATTTCAAAACTTTTAAAAAAAATAACTTTTGGATTTTTGAAAAATAAAACGGCTCAAAATTTTTGTTTGTAAATTTAATTTTAATTCGAACAATAATAAAAACTTTAAATTGGCGTACCAAAATTTGTTCCTAAAAACGTTTTAAAAATTTTGTATATACAAAATTTTGTATTTAAGAAACCAGTACAGACTTATAATTTTTGTTCTTGCATGAGCTAATATTTGCTTGAATCACATGGCATCCTGTTTTTAGCTCCAACTACTAAAGGACTTGTTTTAGTCTATAAAAAAATGAATTTAATGCTTATGAAAAGTTTTTCTCTAATAACATTCATTTTTGAAATTCCTAGTCGTTTACATAAGATCAAGTTCGTACGACATAGTCGTTCATTTTGTTTTCCTTTAAAACCAACAAGCTGCAACAGAAATAAAATTTTCTTACGAAAAAAAAAAATAAATAAGTGGGCGTGGCGGAAAACTGTCTCAAGATGAATTGTTAAAAAAATATCTAAAAAAAATTCAAAGAATACGACCATGCATTTTATAAAAATTGGCAGTTAGATAATCTTTTTAAAACTGTGGGTGAAAATTTGCTCTGATTATTCCTTAAACCGATATTTTTCTTGCCTCACAAATTTCATCAAATTCGAAAGAGTGGTTCAAGTTTTATCAACCTATCACCGCTTTTCCATAGTACAACTGTACAATGTATCAAAGTCCGATCTCTATTAAGCTTAAAGTTACTTATAAAAACTTATCATGAAATATTGCTGGTGTTCGGGTTCGGTAAAATAATAAGTCTACAAAATAATAGAAAAGAAAAAAACAAACGCACTAGAAAACATCGCAGATTTGATTATATTCGCGATCCAAAGTACTTTTGAGCTCGATTGTTGGAAGTTAGAAATTGGAATCAGTTGAGGTTTGTCCAGTTTGACGGGAGGACTGAAATTTGAATTTGATCGCTGTGTTCCGTCGGTGCATCTCGTTTGCACTGCAAATGTCTCTCTGATATTTGTTGATTGTGGATCGTGTTCTGAACAATAAATATTATTGTTGTTTATAATTGTTTTGTAGTATTTGACTAATCGCATTCCGTTAAATATAGTAGACACAATTAAATAAGTCCAATATTCATTTCCGATAAACTTGATTATCTTTGGCAATACATTTGAACAAAGTGCTTTATCTTTAACTTTAACTACTAAAACGAACGCTTTTAACGAGGTGAAGAAATTGTTAAGTTTTATATTTTTTGCAATGTTTTTGTTATTTGTTTTTAATTTGTTTTGTTTACGAATTAAATGAGATAGGTTTTTAAAAAAATATCTACACAATCTCAAGCATACATAAAATTAAAAAAAATTCTTAAATTAGAATATTTGTGTTTATGCTATTTTTACAAACTAAAATGCTTTAATTTTCGTCATGAGGGACCATACATTTTATAAACGATAATTTCAAAAAAAAAAATGTTTAATCAATTTTAAATCTTATAAGAATGAATTGAAGAAAGTGAAAATTGGCAGCGATCCAAGTGATGTGTTGTAGCTGGCTTATTTTCTAATTTAAAATGTTATGGCAAGTTTATTAAGTTGATAAGTTTGTCATTTTATCTATTGATTATTTTTTTTATTTGTCCGATAATTTCGTCTTGATAAAACTAATACTTGGGGAATGATTAATTGAGCTTTATTATGTTTTAAGTATTTTTCAGTATAATAATTCAAATTTTTCCAGTGACAATCGGTTTTATTTTTACTATCTACATATTTAAAGAGATACTCGTATAGCTATAGGTGATTTTAATATGTATAAGAAAGTTCAACAGTTGAGTGGGCTCAATTTCATTATAATTTATTATGAAGCGGCGATGTAATTAGCGGCAGCGGTATCATTATGCGATTGCAATTAATATTTATAATTTTATTTTTTGCGCCCTATCAACCGTCTTTATTTTTAAAGTTTTGTATAATTAAGATACAAAAAGCTTAAACCACATAATTGAATGCCTCGATATGGGGTGGGCACGCAAGGAGGAAAATTCATTCGACTTAAACGAAACTATGCCGTCTGGAGAAGTCAGATAGTTTAAGTGTGTGTTTTAGATTTTATTGGTATTTGTTATTTGTACCTTTGTACTGTTCATACACCGAGAATTACGAGTACTTGCCAAAGTAAACAATAAAGCTGTTTGTTTGTTTTAAATATGAAGCTGATGACTTTGTGTTATTTAGTTTATGATTTCATAGTGTAATTCCAATACGATATCAGAGGAAATACCTCGGCTATTGAAATATATTAGTTTGGCAAATTTATGTTTTGCATTCCTATGTATATCTTGTAAGTTTTCCTTGCAGTAATGAACATCGCAATTTTAGAAAACAGATTGTTGGAATCACTTTCACCATATACTAGTTATGTCTATAGCTTTGAAACCTCGAAAGTAAAAAAATCTTCTTATGAAATAGATATATGCAAAAACACACTTATTTTGAACGCGCTATTAATAGAAGTATTAATACATCAATTTGAAAATTAACATAGTATAATGGATACATTATGATGTAAAAAAACCTGGAATCATTAGTCTTTATATCAATATTTTTAAGCTTAGAAAAGTTTCACTAAAAAAATAGTAAAAAAAAGATTTTTTTAAACTTTTTTTCCAATTGATATTGACGTGAATTTTTAAGTCCTTTAAAACTACCTTACCGTTTGACTGTGAAATTATTAGTTCCTGAGTTACTTATCTTCAAAGTTTCAAAGCCAGATAGCTCATCATAAAATAGGCTAAGAGCCCTAAAGGGGCCATATAAGTAACCAAATTAAAGCTGAACAAAGTAAGGTGAAGAAAACTTGGGTTTAAATAGAGACAAATTTCCTGTGCTCATGGCCTCTTGACAGATTATAGTTCGTTGGACTTTCATGCAGAAGGTCAGGGGTGCCAGCACGTAACTTGATACAATCGAGCATTGTCGATCGTAGGTCAACTCGAAACAAATTATTTTTGGCAGCACGTAATTTGAGACGAGTTTCTTTGTGACTTCCATTTAAAATTATCATTGTGAACTATAAAGTCAAATGTCAAATTGGTATTCTTCTGATATTTTTTGATTCGGAAAGTGAAGATGAGGAAGTAGAAGTACTTAATGCTAAAATCATGCATGGACCTCGGCCCGTGCCTTTTAAGTGAAGTTTTTTACTTTTTAGTATATTTTATATTAGGTATATTGTAAGTCTTAAAAAATGATTTGAAAAATATGTGTTTGTAGACATATGCACTTGTATTTTAAGAACAACCTATCTTTTTTCAATCTTTTAGATGTTTTTGTGGAGGACCCACTGTATTTTAAGAAATGGTTTTATTCACAGAAAATTTCTGTTTTTTCTACCTTGGGTACTTTTAAGCATTCCTATGGCTAAATCATGGTGAAAACTCATAAAAGTGTTTGAAACTTCCGTCTGTTTTTTATTTATTGACATTTTTTTGTTTTTCCATGCTATGTATTTCTTAAAAAAATCACTGTCAACGATAACTTTTTTCTGTCGAGTGAAAACTTTTGTTTCAAACCTCATTTTCAAGTTTGTGTGCTACCAAATCTGACGATACAATCGAAGACACTCGATTGAACCAAAATAAGTGCTGCCGAGGCTCGATTGTATCGATTAAACTCGATTGAACCAAGTTACGTGCTGGCACCCCAGTATTCGATTACCAGCGGCTGCAAATTTTTTTTCCCTCTTGCGAAAAAATGACTTATCCTCCGTGAGTATCTCTTGTCATGAAGGGTGATTCTCATCCAAACCGATGAGAATCCTCCAATCCTGCTAAAACGCGCACAGGGATAATTGAGAGTTGTAAATCATTAAGTATAGGATCTGCCCGACTGCTGGTCTATATTTAATTTATTTTGATATTAGGATGATAGGGAACACGAAACAAGAAAGTTTGATTACAGCCTAAACGGTTTAACCGATTTTCTTTAAACTTTATAAAAAGCATTTTAAAAATGTTCCCCGACACGTGTTTTTTTCATTTTTTTAAGATTAAAAATAACCATACCAGCCATAATATTTTCTTCTCAAGAACTGTTCCCCAAATAAAAAAACAAAATTATCAAAAATTCTTTATTCAAAACCTAGTCTATGGACAAAGAAAAACTTTTCGAAAAATTAGTTATTAATCTCCCAAAGTACCATGCGACATACAGCTGCTGTCAAAATAATATTAGTGAACCTTTTGACACAACAAAAACTAAAATAAATTAATCTACTAATTTTAAAGAAATAAATAGTCATCTGATTTCCAAATTAATGTTATTTAGGCTTTTAAAAAAAAATAATTTTCAAATTCAATAAATTAGTTGGTAATTTCAAATCTATCCAAGTCATATAGAAAAACAGCGGTCAAAAAAAATAGTAGCGCATTCAAAATCTATCTTTAAATATAAAAAAAGGAAAGTTAATAGACAATTTCTACTAAATATAAGTGATATTCGAGTGTTTGAACCTTAAATTAATATTTAGTTGTATGAATTTATAAGATTTTCACATCTTTCTACAGGTATGGACCTCAAACACTGCTGTACAGCTTCACAAAATGCTGTGTTAGTAGTTGGCTTACTAGCTTACTAGCAACATAGTTCTTGACATTGCACCAAAGATTTTCTATGGGGTTGAGGTCTGGGACTGCACAGGCCACTCCATGACATTAACCCTCTTTTCTTGGAACCATTGCTTCGCAAGTTTACTTGTAGGCTTTGGATCGTTGTTTTGTTGAAAGACCCATTTCAGTGGCTTTTCATCTTTAGTATATGGTAGCATAACTTCCTCCATGATCTTCACAAGATGCTGATCCATAATGCCTTCAATCCGGTATATGGGACCAACATCATAGAAGGAAAAACATGCAAAACATTGGCTGTGAAGCTTGGATGATATTCTGTGAATGAAGGAGATCCCATTCCACCATATAACACAATCTTGGACTTAATATAACGGTGATAGAGAAGACGAAAAAAGTGGGTCTCGCAACTCTGTCTGTCTGTCTGTACGACTAAATAGTTTAAGCGGCTCGTCCCCCCCACCATACTCTTTTCTTTTTATCTTAAGACCAAAAATAACGGTACCTGCCATACTAATTTTTTCGAAGTCTTATAAAATATTTTTTTCTCAAAAACTGTCCCACAGATTTAAAAAAAAATATTTCAAAAAAAAATATAATTTTTTTAAATTTATAATATTATTATTAGTCTTGCACAGTAAGATACAATGGCCCAAAACTGTAAACAGCCTATTATTAAGCTTTTAGTATGATACTACTTAACAATTTGCTAACTTTAAAGTAGTTTACTAACTCATTCTTAATTTTAAACATTTTTTAACTAGTATCGTACTAAATCAATTTTCTTTTAATAAATTGCTTCTGAACACACCTAAAACATTGACAGTTCGCGCAAAAAACTAAGTAAAAAGACCTTCTGTGGCGTTTGTAAATAGCACAATTATGATGCTATATTCGATTAAAATTTGCAAAATCGTTGTGTTAAAACAGTTTCATACTAAAACAACTTTAACATTCAAATAATGGTCCATTTGGTTCAAATAATTAAATAATTAATTTGATTGTTGGTAAGGCCCCATATCTTTTAAGGTAGTACAAGCTTCAGCGTCATAATTGGCTTGCATGGAATGAATGGCGCAAAATTTTAATTCAAATAGTACGATACTAAAGCTGTTTTAGTATGATACTAGGTTAAAACAACTAATTTGCAAATTTTAATCGAATATAGCATCATACTTTCTCTACCCTTTTATTAAAGTTAAAATCATCGAACACCTACTTTATTTTTTTAGTATCATGCTAGCTTCAAATGACTCTTTGACATTTGCAAACATCAAAAAAGGTTCGTGTACTTACTTTTTTACACGAAATGTCATTGTTTTAGGTGTGTTCAGAAGCAATTTATTAAGAAAATTCTTTTAGTACGATACTAGTTAGAAAATGTTTAAAATTAAGAATGAGTTAGTAAACTACTATAAAGTTAGCAATTTGTTAAGTTGTATCATACTAATACCTTAATAATAAGCTGTTTAAAATTTTGCGCCAATGATTTTAAATTTTAAAGAAGATGTCTTAAAAGAACCATTAATAAGAAAAGAAAAACTACATCAACATCAGAGTAATTAATTGGTAAAGAAAATAAATCAAATTCACTTAATTGTAATACCTTGTAATACCTATAATATAACACAAACAAGAATTAAAATCATTGCAGCGCCTCAAAATAATGCTTAAGTCTCATTTTACCGAGTAGTACAACCTATCATCCTAATAGTTTGAGGTAGGGAATTCCACAACCGAACCGCGTGTACGAAAAATTGACGGCTCGAAACAAGGTAGGAGAACATTAGCATCTCTATACATTTTTCTAAAGTAAAAATCACATTTTTCTAAAGTAAAAATCACAATCATAAAAAAATGTGATTCGTGAGCGTATTGTTTTTAAAAGAAAATAATAATAATATAAAATATTTTCGGAAGACGAAAATTTTGATATACATAATGTTTATTTGAAGACTGCTTTGTGTAGCAAAGTGCAATATTTTTAGACCCGAGCAAATCCTTTTAAAGAGCTGGATGATTGAGAATTTGACCCCAGGTATAGGTTTGACAAAACAACCGTTTTTAATATAAAAGGGAATTAGTATTTTATTTGTTAGTAAAACGAAAGAAAAAGGTTTGAAATTTTGGAAGAACTAGTAAATTACTAAAATTAATGCTAAGCCCTTAATAATAGGTTGTTTAAAATTTTGCCACATTCAAGTTTGTGCGATTCAATCGTATTTTCGATTTTTTAAATACATATTACCAAGCTTTAATCAAATGAAATTATCATACAAAAAAAAATGTGTGCAACAGTTTTTGAGAAAAAAAAAATATTTTATAAAATTTCGAAGGAAATTTGTATGGCAGGTACTAATATTATTTGTTTGTCTTAAAAAAAAAGAAAAAAATCGTTTTTTTTTTTGGGTGGGGGGTGGTGTTTAATATTTAAAAATGCTATCTATCAAATTCAAAGAAAATCGGCAGAGCCGTTTAAGCTGTAGTGGAACAGACAGATAGACAGAATTGCGAAACCAACTTTATTCGTGTTCTCTATCATCGTAATGTCAACTTTGATCAAAATCTCGAGTTCGATGTTTTTCCCAAAAGCAAAAATATCCATATAGTACCTATGTATATAGTAAGTAGAAAGCGAGTAAAAAAACAGACCAATTCTCTATTTCAGTTGCGACCGTATTTGTCAAAGATTGTTTCCTATAGATTCGCGTTCTTCAAACAGAAAAATGCATGTTCTTATTGATGAAAATCAACAAAAGCTCTTGACAAAACTAACAAATAAATAAAACAAAAACTTAATTTTTGACGAAAATATTATTTTTTTTTATAATTATTATTTCTGTTAACTTACTTTATTAATCAAAAATGATATATGTATTAATGTATTCTGTTTCACAATAAGATAAGTTACCAATAAAGAAGGGTCGGCGATTGAATTTTCTGCAATTTACGGCATCGGTTCTATGCAATTTAAATAAACAACCAATTTCTCAATTGAAACCTATCCGGTATTCGCCGATTCACAATGGATTCAATGAAATTCTTGATTACTCTTTGCTCCATTTATTGATACGATATGCAAAAATACGAGTAGAATACATGCATAGCATAAAAGAAAAGTTTTTGAATATTATTATCGGAGCATTCGCTCTGATAATTTTAATTGTTTGCATTGCTTTCGGACAATGACACTAGTTTTAAATATGGAAAAATACTACTTTATGCAAATTGACTAGCTATAGGGGAGTGAGTTGTTTTTGTTGTTGTTTTGTAAGATATTCAAAAAGTGTGAGTAAAACATAGGTATGTAATTTAAAATTTGCAGAAGTCGTAAGGCTGTTTCATGTTATTTAAATGCGTTTTATAGTAATAATTGTCATAGGGACCAAAACGCGAACTGTTACGTTACATTCATACGCATATTTCAATAGAAATTTACCTGAAAATATATGAAACTGAATACTTTTTCAATATCTTTTATTTTTTTCTCAAAATAGACTTCCTAACTAACATTTTCTTTTAATTTAAAAATCAGTGAGGCCTGTCATTTAAACGCTAAAAATGTTTTAGCAGGACTGTTACGTTACATGAATTTGGAAGTAGATTTTGAGGTTGCATTACATTATGCAATAAGTCTGCTCTTTTAGTGTACTTTTTCAAACGTGAGGTACGAGGTTGCTGAGATTAAGAAAGGAAGTAGCAAATAAAATATTAATTACACTAAATACTGTATTTTTAGATTCTGTGGAAAGAAAAATGTTGGGACTGTTACGTTACATGAAAAGACTGTTACGTTACACGTGCGATCTTGGCTCTTTTAAGAGTTAAAGTCAGCATCGAAAATGGCTAAAATTGTATTTTTTTTAGAGTTATTTGGTTTTCTTATCGTTAGACATTAAAAAAGAGTAACTTTTGTAACATACAAATTAAATAAAAAAAAAACTTTATTTTTCATTATAGGTAAGTACATATCGAAATTGTGGCGATCCATTAATCCACTAACTTATTTTAAGTATTTCCACTTAGTTTTAAAAATAATAATATTTTACTTTATTTAAGATAAATTCATCAATCATTCATTGTAATAATTTATTAAGTTTGTTTATCGAATTTAAACAAACTTTTAGTATAAATAGTGCTTTGTAAATAAATATAAATCAATTCTAATTTGGAATTCAACAACTTCTCAAACTTTTCCGTCCTTTTTAAACTATTTACATACATATATTCAGCCTTATCATTGTATCGTTACGATCGTAACGTTTATTTCCTTCATGGTATCTGTTTCGTAACGGAAAAAACCGTCGTTTACTAACGCGTGTATTTGACGTAAACGCCAAAAATAAATAAAGTGTTGATTCGTGTCAAATAAGCAAAGAAGAATCATGGATAGTGCAGCAGTGTTATTGGAAGCGGAAAGATATGAATAAAGAAAATTAAATAAAGAAAAAAGAATATTCTTAAGAAATATATCAAATATTTTCTAACTCAGATACAGCGTGATTATAAATTATAATAGTTTATTCGTTTTTAATTTTTCTTTGAAAAAATTTTCCACTTATAATTTGCTGTCGGAGAAATCGGAAATCAAATATCTTCATAAATCGCATGAATTCACCATGCAATGCTGCAATTTTGACATTTCATCGGCATGCAACGCAAGGATTTGACATTTTCAACGCACACAAACTTTATTTTCGTAGATTTTCCCGATTGCCTTATCGGAACGGCTACAATCATACAAAATTCGTACATTTCGTAGAAATCGTCGAAAATTACGTTCCGATCGGGTACGATGATAAGGCTCATAGTTTTTGTTTTTTTGGGTCTTACTAAGCTTTCCCTAAACATTAGAAGTATGATTGAGGTTATGAAATCAACATAGTTACAATTTTTTAATTTGAAACGAAAAAAGACTGTTACGTTACAAACTGTTTTCTGTTCTAAACAACGGCATTATTTAGTACGCAACAGAATTATTATTTTATTTTTAAAATAGACTAAAACTACTCGGAGAAAATATGGTTTTATTAATATGTTGATATAATAAAAGCATGGAAAAATAAACTTTTAAGGTTCTTGGACTGTTACGTTACATCAAATATTGCGGTGGGTTTCTTTGTTATTTTAAATGCTGATTTAAATTTGTTTTTCCAAATATTTAAGCCCTATACTTTCAACAAAACTTACTTAATGTGACCAAAACGGATAACACTTAAAAAACTAATTTTGAATTAATAAAACTTGCCATTTTGTTTTGTTTTGTATTTTTTTTTAGTTTCAAGGAATCAAAGAAAAACGTGTTTATCGCGAAGTAAGTAACGAATATCTTTTTGAAATTTATGTTACTCGTTACTTTGGGATGTATAAAAAATAAAAATGGCGAAAAGCCCGCGAAATTTGAAATATTTTTTTTTCTTTGTGGTTTCTTTTTTTGCGTTTTGGTCCATAGGGGTATTTTCTCAAAAACAAATGCATTATTATCGATATGCACCTACAAGATCTTGCGGTTGAAGAGTTAAATGCGGCTAAGTATTAAAGACAAATTTTAAGGTTCTAAAATGTAAATTATGTAAAAATGTTTAAAGAACTAAATATTAAGTTCTTCTCTATTTTTTGCTTAAAAAAAATATTTTGTTGTTACGATTTGGAACGCAAATATTATTTGCAACATGTATGGAAAATAAGAACAAAATTTGAAAGCAATTTACGAAGTATACGGGAATTATGCCAAAATAAGTCAATTTTTTGTGTAATCTGCTTAGAGATAACAAACACTTAGAAGGCTTTAGATAAGTTGTGATGTTGTTCCATCTCAGCTTTGTTCTTTCAATAGAATCTTGTTTCTGCTTAAATTTGAATGTAGAGATGTGTATACCTGTTTGTTTCATATGGCAAAATAGGTGATATAGTGTCACTTTTGACGAGTTCCTCAGCTTTGCAATTTCGTGGAATGTCTCTGTGGATCGGCACACAACATAGGTGAATGTTGAACTGCTGTGCCATTTCTTTGAGAGATGATTGGAAGTTAATTGATGTTATAGATTTGTTTGTAGAGATAGAGTCCAAAGATCTATTAGCGGCTTGGTTATTCGAAACAATCTGGATATCACTATTTGATATCACGTTTTCTTTGACCTAAGACAGGATTTCTATTATTATCAAGAGTTCCGCCTGGAACACGCTACAGTGATAAGACGAAAGGAGAGATTAAGGTTTAGTCTGTCTAGGTACGATTCGTCTTCCAAGAATGTCAAGTCCTCCCAGATGAATCTTGAAATGATGGTATCTTGAAAGTTTTCATCTAACTGTAATTAAGGAATGGTGTACTCAATGTTACTTCGTATTGATCCGAACGAATTCAGAATGGTGCAGTGACCAATTTCGTTATTAATCCACTGCGAGGAAGCTTTAAGACAAATAGCTGTCCTTGCATTCGTTTGCTTGTCAAAAATATTGAGAGCTGTTAGATAAAACAGAATGTCAAGTGCGGCAGAGGAAGTCGTGCAAAGTACTCCACCCATGCATCAAGAGGCTAAGGATTGCACCTTGTTTAATTTTTCAAAGTTTGTTGTTTTATCAAAAGCCTTACTGTTACACCGTATGTTAGAATTGGTGTGATTACCGAAATGTATAACCAAAAAGTAATGCGAGGTTACAAGCCTTATTTACTCTGAGTAGTCTGATAAAAATAGCTGTCAAACACAAACTAACTGACGCAGCAAGTTTAAATTTTAACAGGAGTCAACTGACAGATGCCTGTTGACAGAAGCAGTATTGCTGTTACAGTAAAGAGGTCAGAAATTCAAAAAGTCACGGACTTATTGACCCGCCCTCGTACTTGAACTTGAGTCGAATACACGTCAACATTCTATCCTCTATGATCTAGAACACAACGTTTTCAGTCGTTTTCAGGTTGTCTCAGATTCAAAGAGATATTCGACTATAGCATTTTTGTCTATTCGCTCGATGTCTGTCTCTTCGTTTCTGCTTATCGTTCAAAACTATGTATGTGTAAAATTACAAAGGTTTTGATGATCGTAAATTACGTAAATGTTTTTCAAATACATTTGTTTCTCCTATTTAAAGTGCCAGTGGTTTCCTAGGGTAATTGTTCGTATGAATCCAATACTGAAATATCATACGTAAAGTTAATGTTTACTCAAAGGTAAATAAACTCTTGATGATGTCGCGGTAATGGGACCACTGCAGTGCACTGGATTGTTGACTTCTGGTTTAGGTTAATACAAAACGACGAGCTTGTGTCCTTACAAGTTTATCGTCAAATTTATTTTCCTTGGTCGGTTCACAATTTCTTTTTATTCGGCAATAAATTGCCGCAACAACAAAATGGTGAGAGTTGACGTCTTCCCCTGAAAATGTATTCAAATCTAAGTTATTGAATACGTGTCTGCAAAGTGCCATGTTGCTGTCTTCATCCTTAGCCTGGGAAACCTAGAATTACTTAGCATCATATTACCTGCTGCTGAAAAGTCGATTATTTAAAAATCATTTTCTGTTGGTATTTCATGGAGGTTGTGTCTACAAAACTTATGACTTTCCCACACCAGCATAGAGGTACAACTTTAATATGTTACTCCAGACAGGTTGCGAAGGCTCCATCCACGAGGTCATAAAAATCCTCTTTGATAGGGTCTTTAATTTAATCGGTTTGGGCATGTGCACATAACTCAATTTCAACCTCACTCTTCATAATTTTACAATTTCTGTGCAAAAAGTTAAGAAACAGATATCACATTTAATAAATAAATAATATTGCGTATCTACCAAGGTTGAAAAAAAAATGCAATCTATAGTGAATACAATCTTTAAAAATCATTCATTGAATTCAATCAAAAGATTGTATTCATTAACTTCACCTTGAGACTCTGACTTCAAATTAAAGTATTACAATTCTTTTGACATTTAAAAGATTCCAATAATTTATTTCCCATTTCAATTGAATGCAAATTTTTGAGAATTCTAGTATGCTACCTTTTTTTTTTTAAATTCAATTTAGCTTAGATTAGTGAATATTTGTATGCATTCGCAAACCATTCCACTCAATTGATTGCTGTAAAATTAATGGAGAAAAAATAATTGCAATATTTTTAATATCAATGAATGTTGATCGCATAATTTAAAGTCGAATTCTTAATATGGAGTTAATGGAAGCAATCTTTTAATTGAAGCCACTCAAGATTGTATTCACAAAAGATTGCATTCTTTTTCGATTTATTTGTTTTGAGCTTAAACAGTTTAAGAAAAAATTTAAATCATTTAAAGAACGAATTTTATGCAGAGGAACCGCAGTTTGTACTGACGATATTCAGGGAAACTCTTATATGATAATGATGACGAACCAAACTCCAATATGAGAAAGCGTTAGCCATTCAATATGGACGATAAGAATGCTGTCTAACTCTTAGGTTAATTCAAGAAAGCTGCAGAAGCAAACCGCCAAGCTTTTCAAAGTCCCAAATGATGACTTGGCTAGGAAAATACATATAATCATCTTTAAAATAACGTGACCGTTTGGAGAGCACTAACTAATACAGAGAAATCAGCAATCACCTCCTCGTTGGTGAAGAATTTGCGTCCAGCCAAGTGTTTTTTTAAGTTAGGAAAGAGGTAATAGTCTGATTGTGCCAAATCAGGTGAATAAGGGGGGTGGTTCAGTACACAAAATCGAAGTTCATGGAGTTTAGCCATGACAACAACCGACTTGTGCGCTGGAGCATTATCCTGATGAAAAATAATCTTCTTTTTGGCTAATCCTGGTCTTTTTTTGGCAACTTTTTTAGCCAATTTGCCCAACAGGTTTGCATAGTATTGACCAGTGATACTTTGGCCCTTGGGAAGGTAATCAATAAAAATAATTCCCTTGTAATCCCAAAAGACTGACGCCATCACTTTCCCAGCTGAAGCACACGACTTGGCTTTCTTCGGTGGAGGAGAACAGCTATGCTTCGATTGTTTTGATTGTTCTTTTGTCTCAGGAATATAGTGATGAATCCATGTTTCGTCGGTGATAATGAATCTTCTCAAAAAATCGCTGGTATTCCTCCGAAATAAAGCTAGATTCTCTCTAGAGATTTCAACTCGATTGAATTTTTGTTCTTCGCTCAGCAAACGCGGCAACCACCTTGCGGACAGTTTTTTCAACCCCAATTCTTCGGTCAAAATGTGGTAAACCCGTTTAGAAGAGATCCCCATGGTGTTGCTTATTTTTCGCACTTTTAACCTTCGGTCGTCTAAAACCATTTTATGAACTTTATCGACGTTTTCTGAAGAGGTGGATGTTGTTGGCCTTCCGCTTCTGCGATCATCTTCGACGCTCTGTCTGCCATGTTAAATAAGGCTGCCCACTTTTTGAACGTGGAATACGAAGGTGCAGATTCCCCCAATGTCTCATCGAAGTCATCTTTAATTTGATTTGGTGTCATATTCTTTTTGACCAAATATTTAATGACCGCTCTAATTTCATTTTTTTTCCATTTTCGTTGTTAGCAATAGGTTCGTTCAAACAAAAAATTGCACTGGTATAAGTACGCTACCAATTTTAATGCAACTTCACATGCAATTATTATATATATAAGGCTGTTTGAGGAATCAAAAGTTATTTATTAAAACAACGCCTTCTATGTTAGGCCGAGAACTTTTCAAACAGCCTCTACCTACATGATCGTCTCTGCCATGTCACCAGACAGACTTTGTATCTAATAAAATACTTACAGAACTGTATTTGTATTCAATGAGGCAGTTTAGAGCAAAGCCTTGTTTGGAACAATTAAAGTACATACATAACTCTTTGGTATACTTATAACTCCTATACCAGTGATGATGCTATAGAGAGGCATGGACTTTGTTAAAGGTTGTTTGGTTATTTCTAGAGGAAACTCCTTGAAGAACTTTCTATCCCGTATGAATGTATGGTGAAATGGTGAGGCTCTTGCCACAACAAGCAAATAAACCATTTTTAAACAAAATTTTAACAAAAATTGTATTTGTTAAATTTAAGTGGAGGTACGATTATTTATCTATACTTTTCTGTTAAAGGTGCAAAACAAATTATGAAAATTGTTTAATGTGATAGTCGAAATGAAAAATGCTACGGGAAAATTTTTAAAAACAAGCTTAGGGCAACATCTTAAACGAACGAATGAATGAATTGATTAATTTTCAGATACTAAAATTTGCGTTTTAATTGCTAAATTAAGAGAAATTTTAAAATACAAATTGATCGTCACGAATTCCCATCTGGTTGCTTGGAGTTCTCAAAATCTATTCACGTTCCACATACCATCCAAATTGCAATGGTTGAATTGTTAGCGCGTAAATAACCCCAAACTCATTCTTGTTTTTGTTTCGTTGTTTGTTTTAAATATTATTCCCGATTAATAAGAAAATGCTATGTGAACGAAAAGTCAAAATCAACGAATTCGTTCATTTGTCGGTCGTTGGTTGCTCTCATGTGAATAGTTCTTTAGAGCCGTTTTGATGAAATAATAAACTTTTCTTTGGGAATTATAAAGGGTGGTTAAATTTTAAGGGCCGATGTTGATTTTGAATAAAAGGACATTATTGTCATTTCTTTTTATTATGATAATATGGTATGGTTCAATTATGTATAGAGCAAAATACCGCGACCTCGGCGGCACACCTCCATCCGACCAAATTTTCGATGACACTGAGGCATAATTGAGGTTCTATGCCGTTAATGTGCCGAATTATCTCATCCTTTAGTTCTTGAATTGTTGCTGGCTTATCGACGTACACCTTTTCTTTCAAATAACGCCAAAGAAAGAAGTCCAACTGTGTCAAATCACATGATCTTGGCGCCCAATTGATATAGCCAACGTGAGATAACACGGCCATTGAATTTGTCGCGCAAAAGAGCCATTGTTTCGTTATCTGTGTGGCAAGTGGAACCGTCCTGTTGAAACCACATATCGTCCACATCCATATCTTCCAATTCGGGCCATAAAAAAATCGTTATCATCTCACGATAGCGAACACCATTCACAGTAACTGCCTGACCGGCCTCATTTTGGAAAAAATACGGCCCGATGATAAACCGCACCAAACAGTCACTCTTTGTGGGTGAATTTGTTTTTCGACAATCACTCTTAGATTATCATTCGCCCAAATGCGGCAATTCTGCTTATTGACGAATCCACTGAGGTGAAAATGTGCCTCATCACTGAAGATGATTTTCTTCGAAAATTGATCATCCACTGTTGCCATTTCTTGCCACTATTCTGACCATTGACAACGCTTTAAATGGTGAAGAGGATTTAGTTTTTGAGTCAATTGCACCTTGTAAGCGTGTAAATGTAAGTCTTTATGCATAATGTTCATCAACGACGAGCGTGAGAGGTGCAATGGTTGGGCACGACGACGAGTTGAGGTTGAGGACGGCTCTTCAGCCACACTATCGCGAACAGCAGCAATATTTTCTGCAGTCGAGCTGTACGAGCATGCACTGGGTGTTTTCACATCTCCTACAGACCCGGTTTGCTCAAATTTTTGCACGATTTTTCCTTTTGTACGCACATTTGGACGATTAAATTGACCGAAAAAATCACGAAGTGCACGATATGCATTTTGATTTGAACGCCCATTTTCATAATAAGCCTGAATAACTTTAACGCGTTGCTCGATTTTGTATCTCTCCATGGTTCAAATTGAGTTAGTCTGAAATTGAGAAATGTCAAATGAAAAGCAGAAAAAAACTTGACGTTTAGGTGTGGTTCACATTCAACATCGGCCCTTAAAATTTAACCACCTTTTATGACAAAGACCGATATTTTATAGAGTTGAATCAAATTCACTTTTTAATCTAGAAAACAAATTTTGAACTATCATGTTTCAATAAAATCGGCTCAACATCCATGAATAATAATAAAATCGGTGAACAAACAGTCAGACAAATAGACCCACGTTTTTTCTTGTTCTCTTTTCTCGGGATGTACTACATATTTCATTTAAGTCCCCATTTTGTGAAATTTTTACAAACGCATATTCAATTTTTACTTAAGAAGACTTATTTGAACAATGGAAAATAAAATAATATTTCTACTTTATTTAAATCTGAGTGCAATTTAGTAAAATCTATCATGTATCACAACATCGAAGTTATTAATAGTCCTAATATTGAGTGTTGCTTTCACCTGCCAGATATCAATCTGTCATTATTGAATGACAGTGTCAATTCTAAAATTACACCTTTAGATACGCAATTTCAATTTTTCAAGTTTGCATGTCATTATCTTACATCCGCCAAGTGCAATGTATAAAGTGCTTTCTTAATTTAAGGCCTTGACTTTTTGAACGTTGAAGATAACATTGTTTCATTTTTGTTTTTATAAACAGTTGTATCATTTGACTAAAATTAGAATCTACCTTTTATTGGGTCTAAATTACACATTGGAATCTGTTGAGCTAGAACTGCCGCGTGGGATTTAATAGACTACTAATTATGTACCAAAAGTCTAATAAGTAATCACAATTTTGTAATAAAATAAGAACACATCATCAGAGTGCGTCATTGTTGGTTGATGAAGTGCGTTCTGACAAAAAGAGTGGAAAAATAAATAAACAACAGCAAATAAAATATTATTGCGATAAAAATAATCGCAAATTACACAATCATATAGCTGGGTTTCTGTAGGAAGATTGTAAATATAAAATCACTAGAAAAATAAAGCGGACATGGTTTGCTAAGCATACGCCATAGATTCACGTCAGAGATTCATTCGGTACCTGCAATCTAATCAAAATGTCAAAAAGCTTTCCATTGGGGTTTGTGTTATTTAAAAAAAAATTCTAAAAATCTTATTAACACAAAAGTTGAAGGTATTCCACAAAGCCAATCTAACTAATATCTGTCCTACTAAAGTTGCAGCTATACTTAAAAAATCTTTTATAATTATATTATACATACATAATGTAGATACTTTAAAATTAATTATCATATGATTTCTTTTTAATAATATTCTTTCATTATATTTTAGGTCTTATCTATATCGATTGCGATTTGTACCACATAACACAAGACTGCCACGCGGCGCAACACACTTCTTCTAACAAGATATCATAATGAATGAAAATGATAAAAAGCCTCATGTCGACCACA
Organism: Chrysotoxum bicinctum; assembly: GCA_911387755.1. Taxonomy (NCBI): domain Eukaryota; kingdom Metazoa; phylum Arthropoda; class Insecta; order Diptera; family Syrphidae; genus Chrysotoxum; species Chrysotoxum bicinctum. The sequence goes on from OU426989.1 coordinate 44,644,780, forward strand.
CAAAAATTCCACTTAAGCTTGACATTCACAAGGCTAATTCGGTGCCAAAACCTCCGCGTCTGAAACCAGCCAAAAAGAAGAAACGTCGCGATAAGAGCGATTTGGGCGAGAATTTTATTGCACCAGATGGCGGATGGGGTTGGCTGGTTGCAATTGCATCTGGAATATGTATTGTAAGTGATATTATAGTATTAAGAAGAATATTTAACACTCTAGTTCACTTAATTAAGGACAGGAGGGGTTTTGAAAGTTTTTCATAGCATAACAATAATAATTTAAAATAGTTCTGAATAGTGTGAGAAAATTGTTTGCAATGACTACTTTACTACTTTAGATTTTATTGAACAAAACAATAAATATCAAAATATGGACATATGAGCTTCAAACATTTACATATGTATTTATAGATAGATAGATAGATATATTTACCCCTGTTCTGATTTTCGTTCCGAATTGAATTCGTTACCGAAATTGATTTTCGTACGGATTTGAAAACGAGGTTCTTATAATTTCGCACGAATTTGCCTTGCAGTGGTACCAACATTCAGACAGGTTTTCTGTTACACATGTGTCTTCCCCTTCATAAAAGACAAAAAAATAGTTTTTAAAGATATATTTTAAAAAATACTTACATACATTTTTAGATTTACGAATTCAAATTCTCCAGACAAAATCGAAACGAAATGAAAACGAAAGTATTACTTTCGTAAACGAAAATCAGAACAGGGGTCATTTATACATATTTATTTCACATAAAATTCATTTAACATTATACTTAAAATGTAATAGTAACAATATATGAATAACTTATGGAAATAATAATGACATTTTGTATTTTTTGGATACCAAGGTATAAAAATAGTGTTAAATGCCACTTCAATGGTCTATAATCTTTAAATTAAAAAAAATGCGTGAGGGTGGGGTGACCCTATGTATAAGAACATATCGTGATTCAATTCAGAAAATTAAGAAGTTATAAAAATATATTATTTTCAAAAAATGGTATTAAAAAACAAAAGAAAAAGAATGTAAACTTACAATTCGAAGCTCAAAAACATTTTTTCAAAAGTAAAATACGTTAAATAGTATATTTGAGGAGATAATAACTGTTTATCAAACCAAAACATCAGAGAATAGTATCTAATAATAATGTTTTACAAACATTCCAATATTGGATAGTGTTCTTATTGACTGAGGAAGTTTATTAAAAAGACGATACGAAAACACAATAAAAATTACGAAAAGCAGTGGTGCGAAAATGAGGTAAAGACACAAGGTTTAAAAAGTTCCCACGAAGACTGTAGTTGGAAAATAACCTAAAATTAAGATTTCCTGACCTCATAAAAAATGTCTTTAGTACTTTAAAGCAGTTCAAATGTCTAACAGGAAGTATTTTGAGATTGCAAAAAAGTTCAAAGCTCTGATGTCGACGATGTTTTCGACAGATTTTTCTTATTATGGCGTTCTGAAGCGTAAGAAGTGGTTGAATTTTGTTCCGATAAGCTCCTACCCAACAAGCAATTCCGTACTGTAGCTTTGAATGGAAGAATATACCATAATAAATTGTTGTAAGGAGTTTTGTAGAACAAACATTTCACTAATCATAGTTTTTGGGAAATCGAAGAAAACTGTTTATTTCTGAAACTGAAAGTTATTCTTCAAAACATTCTGAAGGACAAATGTAAAGCTAGTAAAGAAGAGTGACATACCAAACAATTGAAATTAAAAACTTTAAGCTCTGGCTTAATAAATCCTGTTAAAGTGAGTGGAATGTTTTCCTTTTTCCACTAATAAAAAAAAAAAAAACAAAATAAATTATTTTAAATTAAGTTTTTCTTATTCAAATAATATAAATAATGGGTTCAAAACATTTTATTTATTTAATATTAAATAATTCTGCAAAATGAAAACTAAAACAATATTTTAATAATAATTCAAGGGAATAAAAATAAACAGAAATAAAATGCACGACTGGATCGCACGAACTTGCTCTTATGTAAAAGTACTTTGGAATTTAAAATACATTTTATAAATATAAACATGGATGTAATGAGATAAAAATGTTCAAATGTATGGAATTAATCCTTTTAATATTAAAGTATTTTTTTATATAACAAATTTCCTTAAAATTTTTCGAGAACAAAATTTTGGATGCCAGATTTTAAGTATTTAGTAGTATCTATAGATTTAAGAAATAGTTTCAAAAAATAAAAGTTTACACGTTTTAAAGATATTGGTTTTTCAAAAAAAAACTTGGAATTTTTTTTTTAAATTCAAAAAAAATTTTTTTCTAATAGTTTTATATACAATATTATTTTAAACTTAAGGGGCCTCCTGCTGAAAATTTTTGGTTAAAATCGTTAGAGTCGTTGATGAGAAAGTCAAAAACTCAAAAAACGGTTCTATGACAGGTACCGTTAATAACATTTTACCCCCAATTTTTTTTGAACAAAATGAAGTCCATGTCCATAATATCACACCTAATTTTTTTTTTAACAAAATCGTTAGAGCCGTTTTTGAGATAAATAAGATTATGAATAAATACGATCATATCCGCGAACAACTCGCTTTATGACAGAAAAGTTCCTGTCACAGCGGAGGAAACTATGACCTCGGACTGGGTAATATTGTTGAATGACTTTGAATCTCCCACACATAGTCAGTGCCATCAAGAGTCTTGTCCAAGTGTGAAAGTTTGATTGAACTTCTCATCAAAACATAGGCTACAAACAAACTTAATAAACTAAAATAACGGCCAACAAAATAAAAAAAAAAATTTCAACGGAAAATTTCAAATTTTGAGTGGAAAAAGGAAAATATTCCTGGAATCTCTTCCTTTTTCAACTCAATAATATTTTATTATCGCATTTAAAAAGTAGGTTTACATGGAATGTTTTCGTTTCTAGGCTTATAATGTGCGCTATAAAAACAGCAACGCTTTTGCATCATTACTTCAATTTCCCATTTTTGTGGAATGTTTTCCTTTTTCTTCTCAGCGGTTCAATTATCGCTGCAAATAAGACTGTCATAAAAAGTATAAGATGAATAATCATTTGAACATATTGTACACCTATTTATTTGAAACCTTTGGCATTTAGGAGCATGATATAAAACATCAGTTTCAAAGGCATTTAGCGAAGAAAAATTGAAGAACATAATTTTTGTTTTTAGGCTAATAATCAGCATGTTTCCAGAAAACCAGGATCTTAATAAATCTAGATCCCAATTTATATCCGCAACAAGGTTCAAAGCTCTCTTAGATCCATAAGCTCAACCAATGTCATCAGCAAATGCAGTAAGAGTGCTTTTAAACTTCAATCCGAATAATGAGTTGATTTAAATTAAGAACAGAATCGGCCCTAATACAGAGCCCTGAGGTACACTTATATTAAAGAACATAATATTACTCCTGGAATTTTCTATTTTAACTCTTTGAGATCTATTTAGAAGATATGACCTAAACCAGTCGAGCATAAAACCACGAAAGCCAGCATTTTCAAGTTTTTTTCAATAATATCTTATGATTGACCATGTCAAAGGCTTTTGTTATGTCTATAAATAAGCCACACGTAAACTTTTTATCATCAAGATTCGAAAATATTTGTGAGCAAAACTGTAAAAGGGCATCTTCAGTAGATCTTCCTTTTTTAAAACCATATTGAACTGGGTTGAAAAATTTGGTAAAATTTAAAAATTTAACTATCCTTGCCTTGACAACTTTTTCAAAAACTTTACCAACTGTTGGAAGAAGTGAAATAGGTCTATAATTGGCCATCTCAACTATCGATCCATTTTTGAAAAGAGGTATGACTCCGAAAAAAATACTGCTATTAAATATATGTGGTAGGACCTCTACCAAAAAACATGAAATTTTCTTAAGGATCAGGTTTGAAATACCATCAAATCCACAGGCATTAGGGCATTAGAGTTTTTGAGAGTACCAATAGCTGTCAAAATTTCTAAAGCAGTAATTGGCTCGAAAGCAAAGCTGCTACTATGAACTGTTTCAGGACAGCTGAAATTAGAAGAACAGGTAGTGCAATTTGATTGAATGAAAGTTGATTGTGGGTTACTACCGATTGAAGTAAAATAGTTGTCGAATGCTTCAGCAATCGCGTAATTGTCGGTAACTTCACAGTTATCAACACCAGTAAGATGAATATAACTACTTATATTTACGGTTTGAACGTTCACTAAGCCATTGGATTTCAAGAAGTATGCTAACCTATTCCACGACATATTCTACTTCTATGAACATTTTGTTAGAATCCGTTCACCCATTCTGAAAGAACTATTTTGTTCTTTTTAATTCTGTTTAAATCTTTCCTTTGACTTACAACTCTCAACGATCACTGCGGGCATATCACCAGGAATGGAGTAGCAAAAATCATGTACATATATCGACTTTTAAAATTGTATAGAACAATTGAGAATTTCTTGGAGAAGAAAAGCGATATCGGACAGATTCAAACAGAATTTAAAAAAAAAATAAGTTCTTTTTTTTATATTTTACGCGCACTCAATGGGTTATGAATACCCTTATAATGTTAAGCACAGTGCGGGCAATTAGGAAAGTAGGATAGGATTAGAAAGGAGATGCCGGTGCACATTGCTTTTGAATGTCTGCACATTGGGAAATATTGAGCCGGGTGAGGCATTCCACATTCGTGTAGTGCGGCTAAAAAAAGATTCTCTGTCAAGTGACAGGACGTCTGAAATTGGGTTCAAGGGTAAACTGATGAACGTTCATAGAAGTAGAGGTAGTACCATTGGATTGTTTGAGGGGAGGAATGCAACTGGATATTTCACTAGAGCAATGTTTATGAAAATAGCCGTCAAATAATGATAGACATGAAACATTACAGTAGTGCTCGAGAGATACAAATATTTCAGTTAGACAACGGTCGCCTATTATTTTTATAGCTCTCTTTTGAATTGTGTTCAAGAGACTCAAGCTGGTTTTTAGAGCACGTATGTGATCATTCCACGAAAGATGGTTTGTGATACACATAGCTACCTAGCACTAAAAGCTGTTCAGTCTCCTCGATGCAAGTGCCACTGATAGAAAGTGACATTGGGGGAAGGTTACGCTTTAGCGACAGTAAACAGCATTTAGTTTACGAAGCATTAAATTCTACACGGTTTTTCATCATTGGATAATGCTGTCAAGATCAGAATTTAATGTAATGGGTCGATAGTTTGAGGGAGAAGAAGATTCGCCTGTTTTGGGAATTGGCGGAACAAATGCTGTTTTCCAAATACTCGGAACGAGCTCAGAAGAAGAGAATAGATGGAAAAGCTTACAGAGGAATTTTGCTATCCTAGTAGAACACCTCTTTAAAATATTAGCGGGGATATCATCCGGACCAGTGAATTTATGTATGTTGAGATGTTTTATGATTCACGCTACAGTACGAGTATGAAATCATTGAAGCGCTCGAAAACTGGTGGAGTCATGACACTATCCGGCAAGGTGAAGTTTAAGGCGAACTGCCTTACAAATAATATAGCTTTCTTAGTAGAGCTAACAAAAGGAGTATCAATTCTTCCTCTTCCTCGGTTGAGTATAAATTTTTAATGCCTTTTGGGACATTGCAGTATCTTTGGCCTTGGTTGTTAGTCATGTAAAAATTTGGTCCGTCGAATATAGGCATTGCAGCCCTTCGTGGCTTTTTTGAAATTTTTCCAGCGAGAAATTAGCAAATATGTATATCACTATGGTCAGATGTGCCTAGAGGTGCCAACACACTGATTGTGTATATATCAGGGTCAGAGGTAAGAAACAAGAGTATTTTCTGCTCGGCTATTAACGTCCGATATTTGAGTGGACTCGTTTACAAGCTGAATAAGATGGTTAAACTCCACAAAAATCTCAGATGTTGTCTGGCCCGGATGCAGAAGCCAAGAAGAATTGTGAACATTAAAATTGCCCGTAATAACGATTTCAGTGTGAAGATATTAGGAAACAGTTCTTTGGATGGAATCGGACAGAGCATCAAGTTCAAGAAGAAGCATAAAAGAATTACCCGGTTACATTAATGAAATAAAATAAAACTTCGTAATAAGAAATGAGTGCTTGAGATTCTCAGTTATTTCCATTTCAATGTGTTAACAATAATACATTTATTAACAATAAAGATGCCAACAGTTGTGGTTATGTTGTATAAATTTATTTGCCAAATTTTAGTTGAATTAGTACGATGTTAAGGCCGTTTTAGTATGGAACTAGGGTAAAATGATGATTTTGCAATTTTATTCGAATATAACATCATACTTTCTCTACCATTTTATTAAAGTTAAAATCATCAAATACCTATTTTATTTTTTTAGTATCGTGCTAACTTCAAATGACTCTTTGACATTTACAAACGTCAAAAAAGGTCTGTTTACTTAGTTTTTTGTACGAACTGTCATTGTTTTAGGTGTGCTCAGAAGCAATTTATTAAGAACATTGCTTTAGGTCGATACTAGTTAGAAAATGTTTAAAATTAAGAATGAGTTAGTTAGCTACTTTAAAGTTAGCAAATTGTTAAGTAGTATCGTAATAATACTTTAATAATAGCCTGTTTAAAATTTTGCGCCATTGTCTCTAAATTTCTTCAATCTAAACTTGTTGTTCATTCGCAAGCTAAATTTTATACTCATAAACATGAACAATTCGAAAAATGGACGGATATAGATTTATCAATTTTTTGCGGAGCTTTTTATAAACTTTCATCATATAGTGAAAGTTTCTTCTGTAAAAATCACCTAATACCCAAATTTTAATTTAAAAAATTCATTTAACAAATATGTTTGATTAGAAATAAACTTGGATTTGCGTGTGAAAGTTAATAATAATTTTGCTTTTGGTATTCAGCAAAGTGATACCTCTTTTTTTAAACAAAAAATGTCAAAGAAGAAATCCGTATTTAAGTGGTAAGTTCACGCTTTCTCCTTAAGAATATCATTGTATTAACGATAAGTGATCAAGTGTGGTGCAGTCATGCTAGGAGGTTTAATATCTTAAATAAAATTCAGTTAAACCAAAAGCAGAACAAAAATTATGTTCCTTAAAAGTACTCAACCACGTTTAATAGTCTTGTACTTCATAAAATGATTTAAATGAAATGTGAAAAATAATAATTTTACACCAGTTTTAAAAAAACTTTCTCAACAATTTCTGATCTCTAGAATCGTAACAAAGATTCCTACAACTCTAAAACTTTTATAAAAAATATCTGTCCTATATCAAGTGAATCAGAGTGTAAAATGTAATTAAATTTATTTTCAGTGTGATTTAATTAATTAGTATTTTAATTTTTCTTATTTTTGTCTGCGTTCTTTTTTTCAGTTAGTCACATTTCCAATCATGCAGCAGTTTGGCATATTGTTCAGAGCTAGATTTAAGGAAATAGGAATAAGTAGTTCACAGATGACAACTATAATTAATACACAACAAGCTGTATCTGCATGCACAGGTAATTTTTGTAATTAAATATGAGATATTTATCTTTTTTCAATGGGTCTTACTAACTTTACAGTACATACAATACAATCTTCCATGATTCAAATGAATAATAATTTGTCATTATATTTCGAGACAAAAATCGGTTTAAAGTAATAAATAGAAACAAATGTTCTTTTTTGTTCCAGTTTTTATTTTAAAGCCTTCGTGGCTCTATTTCAATAAGAAAATATTTTCTCTTGCTCTAGGGTTTTCATTTTTGGTGTTTCGTCTCCAGTTGCGCGGTTTTGATAAAATTTCCACTGTCGCAGTGGAACGGTTTTATGTCATTTGAACCCGATGATGGAATTCATTTCCGAAACGCGTCGTAAAATTTAAATAACAAAGTTGTGTAAATTAATAGTTTTTAAATAAAACAAACAACATAAAAATTATTTTTCTATTTAGTTTATTTTATTATATTGAAAGGTTTTATATTTACGTTATTTCCGTAAGTAGGTACGGCTTCGTAATGGCTGTATAAATTTTGTTTAAATTTTCCAAGCAATCTCTTCTAAGTATTTATTTATTTCAAGATATTAAGTACAAAATTGTATCCTGATCTTTCTTGTTATTCAAGTAATATTGCATTAAAACAACAACATATGATTTTGCATCATTAACGCAAAAATAGAAGAAAAAATGATTTTCTTTGTACTTTTAACCTTTTTGCTTTCGAACTTTAAAAATTGCTCCATAAATTGTAAATTTTTTCCTGATGTTCGCACTAGGTAAAACACAGGTCGGTGAGAACACTGATCTTGCCGAATTTTGCTTACCTAGTTATAACTTGATACCATTACTCTTTCGCCATTACGATATCTTAGTCTATTACTTTTGGATTTGATGTTGATTGTCAGAGCCTTCCTCAATACGGGCATTGATCTAATACAAACCTTAATTTCATGTGCCTCAAATTTAATATCCGCAAGCACATCATCCATTATAGTTTTCTTTATAAAATAAATAAATTTGATGGTGCAAAAGCTCGAAGAGAATTATTAGAGAATTTATCAGTTCCTCACAAAAGGCAGTACACAAATGAAACACATTTTTGCAGCGGACGGCTGAGAATCGAACCCAAGACCTTCTGCATGACAGCCCAACGCACTCACTATTATACAAAAGGTTTTCTTTATAGGAGTCCAAATCTTGACAGCAATTCAACTCTTATTGAGTTTCATGGGCTGTCTAATTGCATTTACCGAATTGTTTCCCTCTACCCTAACACTGAAGTCGTTATTGCGGGCCACTTCAATGTACGCAGTTCAAGTTTACTCCGCTGTTCACAATAGACAATACTAGAAGGAAGATATGTTGAGATCATTTGGCTGAGATGCACCACCTTTTTCAGCTTACACATGAGCCTATCCGAATACCAGATGTTGGTGGGCATTGTGCCCACACTTTCGACTTGTTTCTTTCCTCTAACCCTGATAAGTATACCATAATGTTGAACTCTCTATTCAACACATTGGGTTATATCAGTCAATTTCTCGTGTCCCATTCATCTAGTTGAGAAGAAGGATCCCACAAGAACCGTTTGGCAGTATGAGAAAGCTAACAAAGGCGGTCTGAACATCTTTTCTGAATCTTTAACTAACTGGTCACTATGTTTCCTTGATAGTGATTTTGATGCCATTGCCGATATAAGACACAATATCAGAGAAGTGATTTTTTTTTTTAAATGCGTATAAAACCTAAAGAAGCTATTAGGTAAGAGAAAAAAGTTTACGTTCTTACAAAGCCAACCCAGCTGAGGAAAATTGGAAAAAGCTTAAACAAGTGAGAAATTATCGCAATGCTGGCTGTAAATAAAATAACCAAATTCTTACGTGACCAGAAATTAAGGCAAACAATCCTGCAATATCCTAAAGGCAATAGAAATTTCTGGTCATTTATTAAGAACGTAAAAAATTTAACTTCATCTTCGATTCCAACGCTCATCTAGAACGACAACCCGATCAGAAGCTTTTCAGATAAGGGAAATTTACTCGCAGCTCATTTTTCTTCTAGCTCCACATTGCCTTTCATTAAAGTTGCCCCTCCTGTACTTGATAACGTACATCATTCAATAGGAAAGGTATATTTTCGCACTCGTACAAAAGCAAATGCCCTTCGAGATCTCGATATAAACAAATCCGCTTGTTCTGATGGTATACTCCCCATTCTTCTGAACAGGCATACTTCATCGCAGATAAAACCACATGGTAAGAAATTACCTTCTAGATCGGTCAATACATGTTGTATTGGATGGTTTCCAGCAGGGTTACCCCTGGGATTTTTCAAAAAGTCGCAGAAAAAAGTCGCTTTTACAAAAAAAAGTCGCAAATTCGAATTCTTTGAAAAAGTCGCATTTTTGAACAAAAAGTCGCAATTGAAAGAAAAACTCGCATACCTAAATATTATTTTTTTTTTACTATAGGAAAAACAATTTAGATATTTTTTTGAATTTCTTTATTTAAACACTTAGATAGGTTATACATTAAAAAATAATAAAAAACAAAAAAAAAACCTAATTTTAAGACTTCATTTTACATAAATTAATATGTATGTAGGTTTTAAGTTAAAATAAATACCTAAAAAGATATGTAAATCACATTAATGTTTCGTTTTTTTAATAAAGTTTTAATAAAGTTTGAATAAAACTTGCTCAGCGCAAGCGCTGCTGTGTGACAACGTTAAAATTTTACAAACAAATTCGTAAAGGTCAAAGTATAGGACTATAGGTTATCACCTAAACTATTTTTTAAAGTACCAACCTTGTACCAAAACTCTTCTATATTTTTAATTTCAAAAATTTTGCCATAGTTTTTGTCAAACGCTTGAAGCTCTAGGTGTTTGTATTGATCTACCACTTTTTCTGGCTCATTTGTAAAGCTATTAAAATTTGAAACCAACCGAAAATAGTTAAAATCCTGATTTGACCTAATTATTTTTGGATCTACATATATGTTTTAAAATAGAAAGCTTCTCATCTTTAACATTAAAAAATTTCTTAGCAAAGCGTCAAATAATATTGATGTATATTTTTTTTATGCAAATAATTTCAAAATTTGTGAGTTTTTTATCCTTTAAGCAATTTTCGGCTTCCATGCCGATATATATTTCTTCAATTTTTAAAATAATTTTCGTTTCGATAATCAATCTCAGAAATAGATTTTCCAAGAACACATTCTTTCAATAAAAAATTTTGAAAAATAATAAATAGAGGATCTTCTATATAAGAGCACAAATAAGCAATTTGTGATGTTTCACTCTGAAAAAATTTGTTTAAAATATTTATTTTTGAAAGAATATATTTTAGAAACTTTAAATAAACTAAATTTTCGTTGTTCAAATTTTCGAGAATAATATCAATTTTTGAATTTGTACTTTCTTCAAATTTAGCCCTAATAAAAAAATGTTGCAAAACAACCCATTGCTCCACGATGCGGCATGTTACATGTTAGAGACAAAGCACAAAGGTAAGGAGAAATTCCAGGAAATGTCAGTGTCAGTCGTCAGTGCCAAACACGTAAGAGAACAAAAAACAATCTAACAGCGCCCCCGTGGTGGGAATGGGAAAACAAAAACTACTTTCGAAAACGAGAATGCGAACAGAAAACAAAGAACAAAGCAAAGACAATCATACTCACACATTCTCAGAAAAGTTTGATGGTAAATGTTTAAGCAAAGAAAAAGTCGCAATTTTAAACAATTTTAAAAAGGTCGTCGCATAGTCGCACAGCACAAAAAAGGTCGCAAAAATGCGACTAAAGTCGCATAAGGGTAACGCTGGTTTCCAGTCTGATCTTCACAAAACAACTGCTGTTGTTCCAGATAGTTCCGTTTTGTCTCAGACTCTTTTCCTCATTTTTATAAATGATCCATCTCCATCGGAAGTGGAATTGCAACTTTACCATATTATTATAAGCAGATTAAACTCTGATATTTCAAGCATTAAATCGGGTGTACAAAAGTGTGTGAAGTTTAAAACTCAATGCTGTTTAATGTTATTGAAGTAAATTGTATCCCTTATGCTTTTGTCCTTCAATTGCAATTTCATTGTAGAAACCGGTATGTGTGTCAATGACGATCTTCGTTGAAATAAACACATTTCCAAGACTGTTAAATGCTTATTATTTCTTTATCGGTGGCTTAGAAAAGTTGCACCTCCCATAATTTGGCTACAATTTACAAGGTCCTAAGCTCAAGTATAACTCACTTATTTGGGTAGGTGCTGCCTTAACTGCTGTTCATTTACTGGACTTAATTCAGAACAGACCGTTATATCTGATAGGAAACAGAACTTTCATAAAATCATTCCCATCTCTTGAACACTGTCTTAACTTTTCATATGTTTCCTTGTTTTATCACTTCTATCACAAGCAATTCTCACACGAAATAGCCAGTTGCATTCCACCCCTCAATCAGTTCACTCGTCATACCTGGTTTACTAGGAGTGCTCATAAGTTCACCCATGAGCCTAAGAGAAACGAATATGTCAGCAAATAATTTAATGCTGTAACGAAGCGTTCCATGCTTCTACCAATACTGAACACATTGGGTGGTTTGATTCACCATGACTAAGCAGCCGCCGCCGCAGCACCGACCGACGACACCATACGACGCTGCAGCTACCAACGACACCAGTTACCTCGCCAAGATAAAGGGATTTTATACCTTGTCTTAATATTAGGTGCGTTTTATTATTCAAAAATCTATCTGGATCCGGATCTGGATTAAGTTTTAACATGTATTACAAAAACAATTTGGGATCCTGTTTTCTATCGGGATCTATTTCAAAGATCCAAAAATTAGTTATTACACTGGCGAGTAGATGGCTTTTATGATAAGGTAGTGTAAGCTATAGTGTAAAGAAAAAAGACAAGAAATAATTGAAAATTTACAAACCAAAGGATAAAAAGAGACGGACTTATAAAACTGCTGTCACTAAGATCCGTATCGTTTTATTTTCAAGGGAAGATCCAGATCCGGATCCAGATAGATTTGTGGATAATAAAACGCACCTATTATATGCAGTCACTATAAGATCATGACGTCACAGTTGGTTGAACACATTGGGTGATTTGCATTCGACCAGTATATAGTTCACACACAGTTTATACGAAAAATATAACAAGAGGACCTCCTTTTGGGAAGGAAAGTGACTTGTTTGCTACGGTCGAAGCTGACGAGCTAGATTTTAGTTTAAAAGTCATCTGAAATTGTCCAGCTATTTCGTTCCATCAGTTTGGTTCGAAGAATAAAACGTCCTAATTGCCACCAGGGGCTTTGGTATCTGCTGATCTGTCGGTGTTTATACATTGGCCGTGCCTACCAGAGGCCTAAAATCTGTCGATCTAATGCCTACCAGAGGCCTAAAACCTGTTTATCTTGTGCCTACCAGAGGCCTAAAACCTGTTGATCTAGTGTCTACCAGAGGCCTAAAACCTGTTGATCTAGTGCCTACCAGAGGCCTAAAACCTGTTGATCTAGTGCCTGCCATAGGCCTAAAACCTGTTGATCTTGTGCCTACCAGAGGCCTAAAACCTGTTGATCTAGTGCCTACCAGAGGCCTAAAACCTGTTGATCTTGTAAGCGCCAAGGGCGTAGTCCGTAGTCCGTATTTATAAAAGAGTAGCCCGATACCGAATGCCAGTTAAAGAAGAAACCAGATGCCAGAATAAAGCTTTTTAAAGGAAACCAGCAGGACCCCGATACAAGCAGAATAATCGATGTTTACCTATTTCACAGATCATACATTACATACAATGTATGATTTTGACAGGTTTGATGTATCATTTCTGTTTCACAGAATTGTTGTATGACCGCTGTCATACAACATTGTAATCGACTGGAATATTTCCAATGAGATTCTGTTTCACAAAATTTCATCATACATTGTATGACTAGAATGTATGAAATTCTTTCATACATTTCATACAACAAAAAAAAGTGTTGTATGCGAAAATAACGGGTTACAATACAAATGGCTTCGAAATGGAAATACATAAAAGTAAGTAGAATTTAATACTCAAATAATTACACTGGTCAACAAATTTGTAATTTTTTTTTGTCACATGAAAACTTATATCAAATTTTGAATATACTAGGGCCACCAAACAATAATATATTAATGAAAAAAAATGTACACATAAGGTTTTCTTGTGACATCAAAACATATATTTTCGTAAAAAGTACAACAATCAGCCACACTTACAGAATTATTTCCTAATATCTATTAAATGCTTATTATTTTCTTGAATATTTGGCTTTTGGTAGGTCCCTTTCAAGTATCCAACAACAGTCTGCTAGCATTCCTGGACTCCATTTCCCTTGATAGCGCTTCTCCATTAAGGAAATGTCCTGATGGAACATCTCACCTTGTTCGTTACTCACAGCACCCAAATTTGCCGGAAAGGAATCCAGATGAGAGTCCAGCATAATGTATTTTTAAGGACATAATACACTCCAAAGCTTTATATGATATCATAAGTTCATTTATTAAATCTTTGTAATTTTCCGCTTTATGGTTACCTAGAAAATTTTGAACATTCAGAAAACATTTCTAATCGAGTCTTTCCTGATCATTTAGTTTTTCTTCAAAGTTTTTCTTCAAAGCTCTTATCCTTCTTGAATTGCCGCATTTGTGGACCTACAAATATTCCCTCTTTGATTTCCGCCTCGCTGAGTTTGAAGAATTTCTCTTCTTGTTTCGTCCAACCTAATTGGAGCCTCACACACGTTAAACAACATTTATGTGGAACCCAAAGGTGGAATAGGCTAAGGTGTTAGTTGATTGTGATTGTCATTTTGACTATAGCTGTCTCCCTCATATCAATAAAGAAATGTAGAGAGATCGATTGTCAAAATGACAATCACAACCAACTATAACCTTAGCCGATTCCACCCCAGGGTTTGTCTTGATTCCTTACAGGAAAACCAAAATAGTCTAAATAGAACTGTTCAATTAATGATGTGAAATTTCGACGCTGAGATGTAAAAGTTAATTCTCCACACACATACGAGTAACAAAAACTGTCCGGGTTGCTACTCTCGTGGCATATTTACGATCTAACTAACGTAAATAAAATGTAATTTAGCAATCACAATATGGTAGTTACACAGTCGACTAAATGTAGTTTTTTAAGCAAAGAAACGTATATAAGGTCAGAAATGAATATGTAGCTGTCACAAGAAAACTGGATGTGATAGAAACAAAACTGATTTATATTTTTAATGAGGGTACATCAACATAAACAAAAATCATAACAAAGTTCGTGTGACAAAAACATTGTTTACCAGTGTTATTTATGAAATGAAAATAATTTTGTTTTGATATTTGTAGACGGAAAAGGACTTGCAGCTACAAGTACTGCAAGAAATTTTCGCAGCGAAGGACATTTTGTTCGGGACAACCTTACAAAAGACGGACATCCAAAATGAATGGAAAAGAATTTCTATGATGGCAGCAAGCTTTAACCTTATAGCTGATAATCAAGGAGACGGAGAAAAGTTTAGGAGGATAACTTGGCAAAATTGGCGACGTAGTTCAATGGTAAGATTAATTTGTACATTGAACGACTTTCCTGTATTTCTATACAATATTATATAGTTCTCAGTCACCAACTAACACTCGATCCGGTTACATCGTTCTACCGATAGTGTTTTGACTTTCCTTTTGTGCGATCCCGTTACACAAAAATACTTCTTAAGCAAAGACAGAAGTTTTCAAGTTTAAAAAAACTGAAAATGGAAGTCATCATGCCAATGGCTTGATCTTTTGTTCACTTTCGACCTCTTCCGACCACCGGCTACCCTTAACATTGGATGGTATAATGTTCAGGTTAGGGAATACTTCCCTAATCCGATGCGTTGCCAGAACTGCCAACTTTTAGGGCACATGGCAAAAAGATGCAAAAGTAACTCTTCATGCGTCAATTGTAATCTTCCACCACACATACATACCTGAAGAATGCACCCGTGTACATTATGCTCAAACTGTGGTGAGAATCATACCACCTCTTCTAAGTCATGTCAACGTTACCAACAAGCAAAAGAAACGCTTAAAATAAAAACCGTTCGTAAATGCAGTATGGCTGAAGCCAAACAAATTTACAAAGAACAAAACCCTTCATCTTTTCTTTCTTTAAGCTTCCAACACCGTCACCTTCACCGCAACCAACACCAACGCAACCTTTTTGGCAATAATCTAAATCAAAACCCTATACAAGAAACCACACTTTCAAATAACAACACTACACAATCACCAATATCAAATTTCACTTAATCTCTAATAAAAAAAACAATACCTATTTTATTAATCCTTCAGAAACTGACCATCATGACCTCGAGCAATAAACATAATATTTATCCTTCAACCAACTTTGCTGATCGGGAACCGAATATTCCGGGTTCCTTCAAGAACTCGGATGGTTCGATTTTCGACCAGCGGAGACACACTCAAACCAATTTTTTGCCTAACTCACAATCTCTCACAAACAATATCTACAATTCTACTTCATGTTTAAAACCTTCACTTGAGATTCTCCAGTGGAATCTTAATGGATTTTTTAATAACGACCATGATCTACAACTCCTCAACAATAATTTGAATTTCGCTCTAACATCCGCAAATGACCTTGACATACCCATTGTCATTCAAAATTTGAAGTCAACCTTCCACCCGCCCTGGAATTTACTAATAAGTTCCATTGATGACGATAACCTTAGCAAACATTCTATTACTTCAACCAGCAAAGAAGTTTTCAAAACAATGGTTTTTGACGTGGCAGAAAACCACAAAAAACAAGGATGGAGCTTAATATTTACTGATGCTTCAAAGTCCATAGACGGAACATCGTTTGCTGTTGTCGCAGAAAATTTACCAACCATCTGTAAAGGTTTACTTCCAACTTTACCTCCATATTTACCGCAGAAGCTTTTGCTATCCTTACTGCAATTGAGAAATCTAAAAACAATAAAAGTATCATATTCAAAAAAGCTATTCAGAATATCAATAATAGCATAACATAACCCATAAACACCTCTTCAACAACGAAACGCCCCCGATTTGCCACCTTTGCGACGAAAACCAAACGCTTACCATTAGTCATTTTATGCCATGCAAACAAATTAACTTAATAAGCAAAAATATTGTAAAGACAAATCTATCCGACCTTTTAACCCAAGTCACATACGAAAATGTAAACAATGTATATAAGCTGATTTCAGCACTTAATTTAGAAAACTTTATATAAATTTTAACTGTTCAACTAGCTGAAAGCCCTAGCATCTCTAGCTGTTAACTTATATTATTGACAGTGTAATTCACTTTATTGTTAATAAACTTATAATAATAATAATAATAATAATAATAATAATAATATAGTTCTAAATTTATTACTCATTTTAGGCGAAAATTAACCGAATGAAGAAGACGGGTGAAGGTGGGGCTGGTAACGACGATCTCATCGACGAAAATGATAAGATAATCTTAGCTATTATCGGTAACGAGGTTTGTTTTTTTGTCATAATATTAATACATTATGTATGTATTTAAGTTTCATTTTTTCATTCTATTTGCTCGTTAGATTGCTTTTGGCGTTGGGTCTCAAGAATCTCAAAGCAAAAGCCGAGAAGACAATGCAGTGGCAGGGCCAAGCCTAACGCAAGCATTGTTAGATCAGCCTCACGCTGAGCCCCAGCCATCTTCAAGTAGAGTACGTGCCAAAAAACCAAAGGAATCGGCAAGTGACGAAGAGATCATGGAGCTGAAGAAAAAGTTGCTTAAAATTTCTTACTATCTGAAGCAACTTGAATGCAGAGAAAAAGAACTTTTGCTCAACCTGGATCCATCTGAATTTACTAATGATATTTTCGGGATATACGAGTCGAGTACCTATCGGATGACGATTGAAAAACTTTTAAAATAACTTCTGTACATATCTCCTTACAATAAAATTAATAAAAAATTCAAACTGGTGTAATAACATATAATTCCGTTGAACGAAAGAGCTTTATATTGTGCTTGTTATCTCTATTTATTTATTGTGATTTGTGAACCAAAAGCTGATGGTGAGTACCTCTATGGTTGCAGTATGTGTGTGTATTTTTTCACTGCAAACACACAAGAATAACAAATACCTTTCACTCTTAGCCTCAACACAACGAATTTCGATTTGTAGTTCTTACATATATATCCAACAAAATATATAAAAAATATAAACACTCAAATTTAGTTTTCAAACATTTATTCATACTTTTATTTAGCCCTATCACGAGCTCCATTGTAATCGGAAACTTGTTACGAATCCCGAAAAAATCTATCGCAAAATCCATCGTAGTGGAAAATCTCAAATTGTCATTACGAATGGATTTGGTTATATCTTTTTTCGGGATTCGTAAAAGTTTCCGATTACGATGGAATTCGTGATAGGGCTGATTATGTGTAGATGTGTAGATGTAGTACTTATAAAAAGAATTAAAAAGTTATTAGTTATTAAAAATATTTATGTAATCAATTAACTCTGGTAAAGCTTGACTATTGTCGTTTTCATTTTCTGGATTACTTGCTTCATTGTCATCATTGCCGCCATCAATTGTAAAAACTATAACATTTTCATTCGTCATCCTTTTTCGTATGTTGTACAACACAACGCACGCGTTTATAACTGTTGCACAGCTAAGTGCCGACTTTAAGCGCAGCCTGTTCAAACAAGGAAAAATTTCCTTTAATTGGCCAAGACTGCACTCAACGACTTGTCTTGTTTTTTTTAGTTTGCGAATAAAACGATTCTTTGCTACCCCGTTTTCAACAGCAACTGGAACGTTAGGAGTGAACAACCACTTCCTTAACGGATACCCAGAATCACCAATTATGATAGCACCTGGAAAAGGACGCCACCCTTCATTATTCCATTTTCGATAAAAACTACTTTGCTGTAAGACACGGCTATCATGTACTGAACCGGGGTAATTGCTATTAACTGCATAAAATCTGTAGTCAGCTCCAGAAACAAGCATTACATTCAAAGAATGATCACCTTTCCGATCAACAAAAGCTTGTTCATTCTCAAATGGTGCATCGATTGGAATTAAAGTTCCATCAACAGCTCCAGCAATGCGGGGCATTTCTGCTATTCGGAAAAAGTCTCCAGATACAGCATTTGCATTAACTGGCCATTCAACTTCTTCACCTTTAATGAAATATAATTGGATTAAAATTTTCAGAAAAATAATTATGAAGTTCAAATAACTTACATAACAGATGCTGTGAAACGGCTGAACAAACCTTGTTAACACAACGACACACGGAAGCCTTTGAAACACCATGAACGTTTCCAATACCATGGTACTGACTCCCGTTTCCAAGCCAGTGAAGTGCCACTAATATTTGAACTAGTGGTGACAAAGCTCCACTACATTTTGTTGGGTGTGCAATATGTGCTCCTAATCGCTCCACTAAGAACTCGACACAGCTCCGAGGCACTCTAAACTTTTCCACGAAATTAGGATCCTCCATGTTAAAATTGACCCTTTCAAGAAATGTCCTTGGGCGTCTTGAAATATTTGTCCTAAGTTCCATAATTTCGTCATCATCAAAAATCAAATCTTCGTCTTGGAAAAATATATCCATTTTATTTTTTTTTTCTTCCACTTTTAAATTCAACTTTTAACGAATTTGTTTTTTTTTTGAAAGCCTGACATTGAAGTGTCAGTGATGAAATGCCAAATCATACATTTCATACATCATACAATGGAATCATACAGCACTTCCAATGAATTCTGTGAAACAGAAATTTTGATGTAATGTATGATAATCAATTTATTGTATGATGTATGTAATGTATGTGATGTATGATCTGTGAAACAGGCCCCCAGGGTAGGGTGTAATTAATTGAAATCAAGAATATTTAAGTTGTTATATGAATTTAAGATTTGTTTTTAATAAAGATTTTATATAAGATTTTAAAGACCTTCCGACTGAAGTTTCGTGTTTTTCTTCAGAGCGACCCTGGAAATCCGGCGAGCAAAACCTCGGCTGGAAAGCAAAAAGCACATCACAATGCATTAGAAGTTTCAAACAGAAGATTTTTAATGAATATGAGAAAAAGAATCGGGTACAAAACGGAGCCCTGTGGCACGCCAGCATTTGTTTTATGAATATCAGATTTAAAACCATCCAATATAACTTGTAATGAGCGTTTCAAAAAGAAGTCCCTATATAATGAAGAAGATGTACCAAACTTAATTTTTTTAAAAATTTTTGATAGAGTTTGACACGAAGGTTATCGACGAGTCTTTCATTCTGTGGACTAGAAATGACTTTTCCGATTGCTAAAATTAAATCGTTCTGAATAGTTTAAGTCTGATATTCAGAAAGTAAATTCTGTTGTACCCTAAGGCTTCGTTTTGTCTCCGATTCTGTTTTTAATCCTCATAAATTGTTTCTCATCTTCAAGGTATACAAATATCCGCCAAAAAGCTAAGTCATAAGACTTATAGGAGACACATACATGACCAAGATTTTTCTTTCACTGTTATATCATTCTTCTATCTTTCTTACTATCTATCAACAGTGTTGAAATGAAATAACCAGTCGCATTTCTTCCATGAAATATAGAGTTCTCTCTTTAGCCACACTACACGAATGTGGAAAACTTTCGCTTACTCGATTTTGCTTTTCTTTTCAGGTCTCTTCAATGGTCCACTGTTTCGACGTTTTTCATATCGACAATGTGGCATAACTGGCGCAATCCTAATATTTATTGGTCTGTCAGGAACAGTTGTAGCTGATTCTTTCATTTTGTACCTGCTGACCATTTCTGTTATGTATGGTAAGCTCAAACAAAAATAAGCACTTCAAACACAGATGCTTCTATATGATTGTTTTCAGGAATCGGGCGCGGACTTATGGTGTCATCGTCTTCTCTAGCTGTTAACACGTATTTCAAAATAAAAAGACGAGCTGCCACTGCGTACCAGTTCACCGTAGCCGGACTGGGACCCATTGGCCTGCCGTACCTCTCTACATTCCTTATGACTAGGGTGACCAGATCCATGGCCACGAAAAAGAGGACACCTTTAAAAATCTCAAATGAAAAATTGAAGAGCAATAAAAACAACAAAAATAGAAAAAAAAAATAATTCGTCAAACAAAATGTATTTTTTATTTACTCGTATATATATGTAGATGTGTATGTATGTACATATGTATTTACATTTACTATTTTTCTATTTTTTTTTATAGATTATACCTACATACATATGTATATTAAACAGAAATTATTTTCTATCTTCAACAATAATATGCATATTATGTACATATATCTACCAAATTTTTTATTTTTTCAATTCATCAAACAAAAAACATAAATTTTAACAAATTCAAAAATAAATAAAAATAAATAAGTTATAAAAATTAATAAAGTTATCGTTTGACCGCATTTTTTTCTAAAATATCGTTTTTTTTAAGATATAATCGTAAAATTCCGAACAGGACATATTTTTGAAATTATATTTACAAAAAATAATTGCTTTCACATTTTCGACTTTAAGTCTATTCCGGTCTTTTCAGTCCATTGGCTCGTTATCAAAGAAAATATTCGCTCAACATTAGCATTATGTGCAGGAATTGAAAAAACAAACTGCGCAATTTCAAAAAGTTCACTGTGTAATTCAATATTGTAGGAACATTTTTTTAAAATATTCTACCCATTTTTCGTGCATTGGTGCATTTATAAAGTTATTATTGTTTTGTTCTTTCTCTAGAAATATTTTTAGATTACAAAATTGGTCAAACAATTTATTTTCGTTTAAATTGACACCTTTGTTTCGCAAGTAAAGCGAAGAATTTTCGATATCTATTCGATATATTTGATCCACCATTAAATCCATCCATGTAAAACAGCCAAATTCATCCAGAGGTTCACACCATTTCTCGAGATATTTTAAACACCTTGAATAAACCTCTAATAAATTTTTTTCGACGTTTGAGGTACTTTTTGGTTTCCATGATTGCTAGCATCGGTAGACAACACATTCTAGGGATAAAGGAGCTAAGACATTCATAACAATGGCTTCCGTTTTTGTTCTCGCACTGGCAATGTGCTGAGCAATTTTCGAATCTGGTACAATGCATTTCAAGAACTTATGACTGCAGTCGACGGATCGAAATCCAAAATGGTGGACTACAGTGTGATAGGCGAGGGCACCTTCCGCTGCAGACACTTGATCCTCCAATTTTGGAATGAGAAATTCTGTAACTTTTTTACAGGAACTTCCAGATTGCACATTATATTTGTGTTTTCCAGTTTGTAAATGCTGGTCTAGATCTGTTTTTCCTATGTTTGCCACAGACAATGATGAATTACAAGACGGACAAAATACAATATGTCGTTCATTTGCATTTTTTTTGCTTAAACATTGGGTAGTTTTTCTGTAGATCTTCGTTAAAAGTACATTTACGCTTTGGCATTTTGATTCTTAATTCACTTCTTTTCACAATTAAAGCAGCTGCAGCACAGACAAATTTACAAAACCAAAACGAACAAAAAGAAAACAAAGTTTCAGAAGTGAATGAGTTCAGGTAAAAATACATTTTAGGTTTGAATTAGTGTTGAAAAAATTTTTTGTTGTGGTTTTTTTGATGTCAAAAATGTAGTTAGATGAGACAACCCAAAAAGAGGACAAATTTCATGTTTTGTCAAAAAGATACCGGACATTTTTTTTTTAGACAAAAAGAGGACATGTCCTCTTTAAAGAGGACGTCTGGTCAGCCTACTTATGACAGAATACAGCGTTGCTGGAGCTGTATTAGTTTACAGCGGCATGTCACTTCATAACCTGGCTTGTGCATGCATTTATCAGCCAGTTAAGTGGCATGTGAAGAAACCGCACGAAAACAGTGAAGCCGGTCGAAAGCTCTCAGAAATGGATTTAGATCACCATCAGATCTTGGATCACGCTGCTGACCCAGAGACACCCATGATGGCTAGAGCAAACGATGGATGGTACGGTTCAAAGAATACTCTGGACAGAATAGGTAGACGTCGCAGTTCAATTGGAACCGTAGTGAGTTACAAGATCAGTGATGGTACTCCAGCTAATAAGCCAGCGATCAAGCCAAGAACACCAAAACTCTCAATATCGCTAAGTAAGCCTTTGATGGAACCAGTCCGGGAGCTTCCTCTGCCAGAGGAAAAGGAGTTCCTAGAAAAATCCCCAGAAGAGCTGAATAATGAAGATGAAATGCAAAAGAAACTCTCGATCTTCGAGAGGATCTCAATATTTTTCGACCTCGATCTCTTGAGAGACTTCACATTTGTCAATTTGGCTGTGGGCTTGACTGTGATAAGTTTTACAGAAATTAATTTTGCCATTTTGACTCCATTTATATTGAGTGATTTTGAATTTGATAATAGTCAAATTGCTGCTGCTATGTCTATGTTGGCAGCTTGTGATATGTCAATAAGATTTTTGATTCCATTCATTACTTCAAAAATGAAATTTGACAACAAGGTCTTCTTCTTGGCTGGTATCATTGGAATGGCCTTTGGCAGGGCTGTAGTGGCGCATAGCAGAAACTTTACAGTAGTACTTATTGCTTTCGGTTGGATGGGCTTGAGCAAGGCAATGAGAGTGGTGTTTTGGAATCTTATCATTCCCGGGTATGTTCCGCTTAAGAGACTTCCTGCTGCAGCCGGATTGCAACTACTTCTCTCCGGAATTTTTACACTGACTTGTGGACCAATAATTGGTAATTATATTGTATACTGTGTACTGTTAAAAAATAACAAAAATTCTTTGATTTACATTTTTATAAACAAATTTAAGTTTATCAAATTCGAAGTGTGGAATGTCAATCTACCGAATTTTGAAAACCAAATTTTGGGACATACATAGGTTTGCAATTTGAATTTCGAAAATCAATTTGGTATTCAAAGATTTTGGGTAAAAGTTTTGAAGTTCCATTCCAATTCGGTATCGAAAACTGAAATTACAGAATTTTGTATTTAAAAAGTTTTAGCAAAACAGAAATGAAATTTTGGCAAATTCATCTGAATTTAATGCTTTTCTTATTCTCAACTTTCTTCTAGGTCTTGTTCGAGATGCAACAAATTATACATTCACACTTCACTGGATGAACGCTATGTGCTTCATGGTGGTGATTGCATGGCTTATAGAAGATTTTTATAAACAAAAGAAGGATAAGCGAGAAAAAGTGCAAGACGTGGCACTTGAAGATCAACCAACTGAAGAAGCTTAATGATTTTTCTGTTTATTGTTTTATGTTGTTTTATGTTTTTAAATTTGGTTTTTAATTTGTGTAGGTAGATAGATTTAATATTATTTAACTTGAGATTTTCCATTGTATTTAATTTTTGCTTTTCAAATTATTTCTATGTTTTAACATACACATATAATAATTGTTAATTTTAATGTTGAAAGACTGTTGAAATTTAAATTCAAAATGCGGCATCACAATGCTTAAGAGATATACATATTTGTACTGTATAAATGACTTTGAAAACGATATGTTGTGTGTTTTATTAGGCGCAGAAGCAGTCGATTGTTTGAATTTTATTTAATTGCATATTTTTAGGCGATGTAACTGATAACTGATCATGTCAATTACGCACAGTTGTTTAAGAAGAACAAATTTCCTGACAAGCCTTTGTGAAATTTTTCCTTAGCGGAAAATTTTTATTTTGAACTATTAATTACGAGTATAACAAATACGAATACTTTCTATATATAGGCTCCTATTCGTCGTCGTTTAGATTCTTATTTTAGTTTAAAAGAAAAGAACTTCTAGGATTTAAAAAGTGCAACAGATCGTGTAGAATCAGGGCATGAGGTGTTTTAATTTTTTGGGGCATCGTGTCGACAGGAATACAGAAGACTTACAATATTGTGCTAAGTTCGAATTTCGAAACAATAAAATAAGAGTCACATGATCAGAGACACTCTTGAATGATTTGTAGCAAGAGGCAGTACACCTGAAAAAAATTGTTTTAAGGTAAAAGCGTCTTCTCTAATATTTGAGTTAAATGGACCTTAACGCTATTTCGCCTTGCTCCTGTTTGTGTAAGAAAAAAACAAAAAAAAAAGAAACAAAAACCGATCATAAAGAATCTGCCAATATTGACCAAATAACTTCATCACCATCTAACTTGGATTTCAATGGATCTACATATATGGTTATATGGACGAGAAATAAGAAATGAGGTGAAATTCATAGTGGTACGAGTATCAGGTCTCGAGATGCTTAGGATAATCCTTACTTAGTTGCTGGCTTACTCATTACATGTTGTTCAGGCATAACACTAACAACATGTAATTGAGTAAAACTAGTATGTCCAACAAGGATGAACACGAACAAAATAATGTGAATTATAAATGACATAGAAATAAGACACGGCATTCTCCGCTTTAGTTCAGCCGCCATCCCTGGAGATAAAATATCTGAGACAACAACCTTCAGTCTCAGAACATCGTGCCACACATCTTTCCTATCCTTCTTTCTCTTCATTAACTTCACGCCTGCGCTGTGTTGAAACATTTAAAGGGTAATCATAATCCCTTGAGCGCGGGTAGATTATAAAAAAAAAAAAAAAACGAGATATCTCTTTAGAGGGTTGGTTTCTAGTCTGGGCTAGCCGGCATAGGAATTCAAAAATGGTTTGCCAAAGTGGCACGTGTTGATGCCCATTCTACTTATCCAGGATATGTGAATCGTTTTCTAGAATGATTTGGTCATAGATTTTTTGAAACCGAACCTTTGTTTGTGAATTTGAAGTAATTTAATTTTGCTCTATTCTTGCTCGATTGGCATAAATACCGTTATATTGGTTTTGCTCGGATAAAACGATGGGCCGTTTTTGACCAGTCGATTTGGCATTTTTTTCACAGTGGTCTTCATGGAAGGGTAGCTGTTTTTGTTTAAGTGAGTAGCCTCACAGCGTTGTTCCTGGGAAACAAAATGTTTGGGCCATTTTTGGGGCCATTTAAACTTTTTTGGGGCCACTTTGTTTTTCTATATTCGATAAAATAATTAAATAACTCCCTATGGGAAGTTAATAAAACAGAAGATATTATTTTATTTGTATTTTTGCGTTTTATTCCATTTTTTTAAATAACTTTAAATCTATGTTAGACATTTTTTTATCAATTCTGGAGGCAGAATAAAATTACCACAAGTATAATTTTTCAGAAACCCCTTAAAGCTCATAAGCGAATTTATAACTTCATAGCAGGGACGAAGCGTCCATATATTGAGTGGAATGAGTGCTTCCGTTGAACCATTCAAAAAAATCGTACCTAGCAAGGAATTAAATTCAAAATTGTATTAATATTTTTAGTATATTATTTGTATCTATTAATGAATCTTCATTTACTCTGTAAATTACATTCCAACATCATTATGACAACATTATCATCTTTTACTAAAATACTAAAGGAAATCAAGATCCCTCTGGTTATTACAACTTAAAATGCATGCCACACTGCAAACCAACTGAGAATGCTCAACATCACTCCATTATTTATAATGCTCAATTTTATGAAAGTTCTTACTAAAATGCTTAACAGCTATGCATTCCTTATTATCGCCTCCTTAACTCAATTTCAAAATACCTACCCTCCCACTCCAAATCAACTGAAAATATACCTACAACATCACTCACGAATATTCACAAAATGCTCAAAACAATGATTCTCAAACAATATATAGAATGCACAACAGCTGGGCATTCCATTATTTCGCATACATAACTTAGATCTCAACCCAAAGTCAAAATAATTTTGTCTCGTTTCTTGCCTTTTGCCCAATGTGTGAAGAATGAGTTGAGTGAATGCATTACGAGAATTTTTTACAAGAGATAGATAGAAAAACAAAGATGTATCTATTGAGTTGCTTATTGTCTCAAACTGATAATGAGTTTAATTTCATGGGCAAAAGGGGTAGAAAAGTTTTATTTTAATATAATGTGTGTGCAAATTTAGGTGCAATTCATAACTATCAAAAAACAAACAAATATGAATTTAAAAGGTGGTAGTTTTTTAATTATTTTCGTGGCGATAAATACAATCCACCTGTTTTCTGTTTATTTTTTGTTATTATAACAAAAAAGTGGTCAAAAATAGTGTTTCTAATATTCATATCTCAGGTTTCTTGACATTCCAGCAGAAATATAACTAAAGGTTATTTTCAATTATGAGAATTTTAAATCAAAAAAAAACTTCAAGGAATCTTAAGATTTTTAATATCCCGCAATAATGGCATCTGTAGAGAGATCATATTCATGTTTTAAGAGAATTAAATATTTTTTTAGAAATAAATGTGGACAAGAAAGGCCATCTACTCGTAGCTTAGTTCTCATTTATAATTAATTTTGCCTTAAAAGAAAAAGGATAAATCTTTGCGCAAGGCATCAAGCTATTTTTTTTAATTAGACTTTACTGTAATATGTTATTTATGTATATTATTTTATGTGTATTATCATTAAGTGGAAGTTAAAAGGTTGGATCTCAAAGGTCTTTCATTTTTGGTCTTATGTTCAGTGCTTCCGCTATCGAAAAAGTCACGCCTCGTGCCTGCTTCATAGCTAAGTCTATTGCAATTTTCGGTTTTAATATTATTAAGAGCTGAAAAACAACGTTCTGCACAGGCACTGCCATGGGGTAGAATCAAAATATTAATCGCGAAAGAGCAAATGTTCCTATTATACAAAATTTTCATTAAAATTTATCTGGTCTCTAAGACTAGACCAGAATTTAACCGAATCTAATGGTTCCTCGGATAAATCTATTCCTTCCATTATATTCTGAAGTTCTAAGACCAATACATCCTTAGAACATTCAAATAAAATTCTGAAGTTCTAAGACCAATACATCCTTAGAACATTCAAATAAATTAGAAAATTTGTTTAAAAGAATCTCATTAAATTGAATTGATAAAGTTTTAAATTCATTTTTATGTTTTTTTTTTTCAAATAAATTGGGTCATAAACTTGGAAAGCACTTAAAACATTATAATTGTCAATTTTAAATCTTCTTTTGAACTGAATAATTCGTTCAATATAATAATTTTGAACTAATTTCAAAAATTTTTCCTTTTCTGTATCTGAAAGTGTATTAAATAGGCAATCAAAATCATTGCCATAAAAAATATCATTCAAAGGTTTTGAATTCTTTTTTTCAAAACTGACATCATTAATGCTTGTCAAACTCTGCAAATAGCTACTTTCTACAAAATTTCGTTACATAATATCTGATTTCTTTTTTATTTCTCGTTTGAATTCTGTAACAATGATTTTTTGGCGACTTCAGTTTTCCTTTAACAGCTTCATTTTCTATTGACGTATCAATCGCGGAAGATTTTGTTATTTTCTGAAAATATCTTATTTTTTCACTAATGATATTGTACAAATAATGTAAAATTAATATATTTTACCTTTCAATACTCATAGTCGTTTTCTAGTGCGTATTTTATTTTGTTTTTGGCTGTAGATTACACAAGAGACAGGACACAACTCAATCTAAATTCAAGAAAAAATAACAGTAACGATAACGAATTTGATTCTGAAGAAGTGAAGAACTTAAATATGAGAAAGACAAAGAGAGAAAGACAGCCGGTATGTGCTGTCAGTCGATGTGATGTGTCGAGTTTTTCAATGAATGCGTTCAGCAAAATTAGCATGTAGATGAGAGTAAATATCGACTACTTGGATATTATCGATATCTAAAATAAAATTTTGTTTTTTAATGCTGTGCAAAATGGGTTGCCTTATTTTGCAAATTTTACAATTTTGGGGCTGATTGAAGAAATGGCGTAAGTTTCTGTGGGTCCTATAAAGATGTCAGTATTATTTATGGCATAATTCAGATGTGGTAAAATGTTTTTCGGTCTCAAGTACTTGCGCCTAGCAGACTGTGCAAAAATTTGAAAAATGTATTGGTCTATCTGCGGGTGGCTTACCTGAGAAGCTGCATAATGCTAACCCTTTGTACGTCTTGGGCTCGACTGAAAACAATGATCTATGTATATGTATATTTGAGGCTGAGTTAAAAAGTGGTGTGGTGTTTGTTTTGGCTGATTTGACATGTAAAATATAAAGTACTAATATTTTACCTAAGTTCAGGCATTTTTGTTCCTTCATTTTGGAAATAATCAATACAAACTCTGTATACTTATGAAATAAATCACACAAGTAGAACGCTTAGCACTCTTTAATTGGACTTATGGAATTCATCATCATCGGCTCGACAACCGGGTTCCGGTCCTGGCCTCTTTCAACAATTCTCTCCACCTATCCCGGTCTCTAGCCGACGCCATCCAGTTGCGCACCCCAAGGCTTCGGGCGTCCTGGTCTACGCCATCTCTCCAGCGCAAGCATGGTCTACCACGCTGCCGTCTACCATAGAATGTACCACAAAGAACTTTCCGAGCAGGTTCCTCTTCGCTCATGCGAGCTAGGTGCCCTGCCCACCGGAGTCTACCGAGCTTAATTTTTGTCACGATATCCGCTTCTATAGGTAGATTGCGTACAATTCATGATTGTACCGTCTCCGGAATCGTCCTTCCTCACATATGGGGCCAACAATTCTCCTTAAGACTTTTCTCTCGAACGCAGCTAAGAGGTCGGAGTGCCTTTTGTTAAGCACCCAAGTCTCGGATCCATATGTGAGTACTGGCAGGACCATGGTCCTGTACAGCAGCAGTTTTGAAGTTATGGTGAGATTTCTGGATTTGAAAAGCTTTGACAGACTATAGTAGGCTCTGTTGGATTTGAGAAGCCGCCCGCGTATTTCTTCTTCTATATTGTTATCGGCTGCTACTATTGACCCAAGGTATTAAAGGATTGCACCACTTCAAATTCGTGCTCCGCTACCTTGTTTGACCAACTGTTCCTCTCGCATTCGACGCCACCATGTACTTTGTTTTACCTTCACTAATGTGCAGGCCCAGATTTTGTGCCGCCTGCTCGATCTGGATGAAGGAATCGTGTACAGCTTGTTCGGTTCTTCCGATGATGTCAATGTCGTCTGCGTAAGCTAGTAACTGGCTGGACCTGTTGACGATGGTCCCTCTTGTTGCCGTGCCAGAGTCACGGATTGCTTTCTCCAACGCCAGGTTGAAGAGGAGGCAGGCCAGACCGTCCCCTTGTCGGAGTCCATTAAAGATTTTGATTGGTCTGGATAGCAATCCGGCTATTTTTACTTGGCTTGTTACGTTGGTCATGGTCAACCTACATAGTCGTGTCAATTTATTTGGGATGCCGAATTCTCTCAATGCTTTGTAAAGTTCTACCCTGGCTATGCTATCATAGGCGGCCTTAAAGTCTATAAACAGATGGTATGTTGGGATGTTAAATTCTAGACATTTTTCCATCGCCTGCCTAAGGGTAAAGATCTGATCAGTTGTTGATTTGCCTGGAATGAAACCACACTGATATTGTCCGATGACGGTCTTAGCGTATGGGGTTATCCGGTCTTGTAGGATAGAGGAGAGTATCTTATAGGCGGTACTCAACAACGTGATACCTCTATAATTGCTGCACGTTGTGACATCTCCCTTCTTATGTATGGGGCATATTATGCCTTTTCGCCAGTCTTCTGGCATTTCTTCCTGCTCCCATACGTGCACTATAATATCATGAATTGCTTGACGTAAGGCTGGCCCGCCGTGATGAAATAATTCGGCTGGTATGCCATCGGCTCCCGGGGATTTGTTCTATTTAAGCCGGCCTATAGCCTTCTCAACCTTTCTATGCTTGGTGGCGGCAACATAGGATATTCTTCTTGAAGTAGTGGAGCCTCCACTTCTGCAGTGAGCTGACCATTTAGCAATTCATTGAAGTACACTTCCCATCGCTCCAGTATGCTTTCAGGATCGGTGATCAGATTTCCCTCTCCGTCCTTGCAGTATGTGCAGCGTGGTGTGTACTGCGTCATGTTTCGGACGGATTGGTAGAACTTCCGCGCCTGGTGCGGACCTCGCTCTCGGCTGTTTTCTATTTCACAGATTAGGTTCTTCTCCCAGGCTGATTTCTTTTGTCTGTGAAGTCGTTTTTCTGTTCTTCTGAGCTCTTTATATTCCTCTCCGCGTGCCCGCGTTCTATGAAATTGTTGCATTGCTCGGTACGCAACATTCTTACTTTCAGTCGCTAGCTTGCATTCATCATCAAACCAGTCGTTCCGATTTTTACGACTGCTGCCTAAGATGGAGTTGGCAGTACTAATGACAGTATTTTTAAGACGTGTCCACTTTTCATTTACGTCCAGCATACTGGCTCCAGGACTTACTCTCCCTAAGACAGGTGTTTCTAGGGCGAGTCCTAACGCATTACCAAAGGTGTTACTGGTGTTTTCATTGCGCAGGGCAGCCGTGTTGATTCGAACCTGATCGGCGGATGCAATGCGTCTTCGCAAGGCAATCCGCCCTCGGAAAACCATACCAACAAGATAGTGATCCGAGTCGATATTGGCACCTCGGTACGTTCGTACCGTCATCAAGTTCGAGTAGTGGCGACGGTCTATCAACACGTGGTCTATTTGGTTACGAGTGACTCCATCAGGTGATACCCAGGTGGCTTTGTAGATATCTTTACGCGGGAACCTGGTACTCGCAACGACCATGTTTTTCGATGCTGCCAATTCTAAGACTCGAAGTCCATTGTCATTAGTGTTCTCATGCAAACTATGGGTGCCTGCGTAATGCTTGAATACCGGCTCCCGACCAATTTTTGCGTTCAAATCCCCAAGGATGATTTTAACATCATACCTTGGACAGGCATTGAGGGCCCTCTCGACTTGTTCGTAGTAAGTCTCTTTTTCTTCGTCTGAGGACTCCTCCGTAGGTCCGTGAACGTTAATGAGGCTGATGTTCGTAAATTTGCCTCGCACGCGAAGGGTGCATAGCCTTTCGCTTATAGCGTTAAAGCCGATGATAGTAGACTTCATTTTTTCGCTGACTAGGAAGCCTACCCCGAGCACATGGTGTTTTGTATGACAGCTGTAGTATATGTCATATTCTTTCTTCTGTAAAACACCATTCCCTGTCCATCTGATTTCTTGAAGAGCTGTTATGTCAGGTTTATACTTTGACAGGGCATCGGCTAGCTGCTGAGCAGCTCGAGCTCTATAGAGCGATCGTACGTTCCATAAGAAAATTCGTAAATCGTTTTTCCTTTTTCTTTGCGTGGGTTGTCGTCGTGAGATCAGTCCGTTTCCGAGGCTTGTTGTCGGTCTCGTAATTCTTTTAGTTTTACGGGACAGGGAATTAATCTGTCGCCAACCTGAGGAACCAGCCTGATCATATTAGCCAAACCTTTTTTAAAAGGCTTGTTTCTAGCGGCCGCCGCGGAGAGGCTATGATCACACTTCCACCAGTCCCGAAAAGTTACGGCACGTGCATGTTTTCGTATGCTACATGTTGTTCCCCCTATTCGTCTGATGCCTGACCGCCGGACTTATGGAATTATTGATTCCAAATAGCTTTTTTGGCCTTTAATATAGAGATCGCCAGGAACTTAAAAACACCTGTGCATGCTCGCCCTTTTCGTTCTGCAGAAAACATTTCTGTTGTTCGCGATAATGTGGCAGAAGAGCCGACTCGTCATCGTGCCCAACCATTGAACATCTCACGAACATCACTGATGCGAATTTTGAATAAACATTCGAATTTACAATCTTACAAGGTTCAATTGACTCAAGAGCTGAAGCCTACTGACCATTTCAAGCGTCGTCAATACGCCGAATGGTTGGTTCAACAGACAGAAGTGAATGGTGACTTTACAAAGAAAATCAACTCCAGCGAAGAGGCACACTTTCACCTCAGTAGATTCGTTAACAATCAGAATTGCCGCATTTGGGCAAATGAGAATCCACGAGTGATTAAAGAAAAGCCGATGCATCCACAAAGAGTGACTGTTTATGGACTGGCGGCGTCATCGGGCCGTACTTCCTCGAAAATGAGGTCGGGAAAGCAGTTACCGTGAATGGTGTTCGCTATCTCGAGATGATAACGGTCTTCTTGTGACTTTGTAAGTGGTCAGAAATTGAGGATATGGACCCGGACCATATGTGCTTCCAACAGGATGGTGCCACTTGCCACACAGCCAACGAAACAATGGCTCTTTTGCACGAGAAATTCAATGGCCGTGGTATCTCACGTCGTAGCGATGTTAATCATGTGATTAGACACCGTTGGACTTCTTTCTTTGGTGATATTTAAAAAAAAGAAAAAGTGTACGTCAGTAAGCCAAGAATAATTCAAGAGCTAAAATGATGAGATAATTCGGCACATTAACGACATTGAACCTCAATTATGTCTCAGAGTCATTGAAAATATGGACCATCGGATAGAGATATGCTACCGAAGCCGTGGCAAGCATTTGGTCAATATTTTGTTTCACACATAATTGTCATAGATTCTTCTATAAAAAATGTTAAGATAATTCTCTGAAAACTTTTTGTTTTATTTACAATTAACATCGTGCGTTTTCATTTGACCAACCTTTTTAAAAGGACAATCTTCATCCATATTATTAGCAATATCTGTAATATTTTTAATGAGATTTATTTATTGAATTTTGGGATAAGGGTGGAATATATGAACCTAATTATATAATTTAATAATTTCAAAAGATTGAATAGGTAAATCTACACAAATCTTTTCAATATTACCAGAATCATTAGTTAATTTCATTTCACTACTTGTAAAAGTTGAGCTGATAGCCAAGTTTGGTGCACAGGCCAGCCTGATCTAAAGAACGATCCTTTCGAAAAACGTTGAAATTGATACCGTTTGTGACGAATGACTTCGACACAACTATCTTTACTGATAGGTCAAAGATGGTCTTTTATGTTGGTTCAGGAATTTTTCTGAGACTCTGAATTTTTCAAGCTGAATTACTGGTAGTCAGCGAAGCGTGGCAAGGACCCAAACTACAACCGCAATATGGCTATTATCACAGTCACTCAGGCGTCTATTAAATCCATCCTTAAAATTGGTCCAGTAATGCCGGAATGAACTACCAGGGCCGGACAAGCTATACGTGCAAGCTGTGCAAATGCGCAGGGCGCTGAACTCAAAAGGCGCCTTGGGCAAGCGTTAAAAAAGCCACTACTTCATAACCACTACCTACCATCTTTTTTAAGTTTCATTTCTTTTATAGCTCACTCCAATATTGGTATTTATTATATAATTAACAGCTGATTCTGAATTTAAAGACAGATATACATATATATATAGATACATATCAAGTTTTCCAAAAATAAGTCGATGTTTAATTTCCTATACACACCCCCATTCCCACAGTAAAAAAAACTACATCACAAAATCTTTACAAAGTGCACAATTTTGTTCGCTTAACAACAGATACCTACATATTTGCTATTTTTCTCTTTATCAATCCACTGTTACGTTATTCTTCACATTCACCATCGCGTGTATGAGTGAAGGCATTTATTTTATTTTGTTATCCCTCCCCTATGCAGTGTAACATAAAACAGAATTTCAACAGCAAATACAGACAGTTACCAGTTTGCAAGTTGATAACATGAGCACGATGCCAATTCTTCTATATGAAATCGAAGTCAGCAATGTTACTCAAACAGAAATTCTGAGGTACAAAATTCATACTCAGTGCGCAGAATTAAAAGTTGCGTCTAGGAATTTAAACTCTTCCGGTTGAGTGTTTCTTGTACTATGTTTTAGTTTGGCACTGGCCTCTGTTTATGAGTGAAATTTTATCACTGTCGTGTGTCGAGAATGAGACAAAGGGTTGAAATATGGAAATACTTGAGTGATGA
Source organism: Chrysotoxum bicinctum (assembly GCA_911387755.1). Taxonomy (NCBI): domain Eukaryota; kingdom Metazoa; phylum Arthropoda; class Insecta; order Diptera; family Syrphidae; genus Chrysotoxum; species Chrysotoxum bicinctum. The sequence goes on from OU426989.1 coordinate 44,679,071, forward strand.
TGATGCGATGATTAATGTTGAGGTTTGTCGTTAATGAGTGAATCTGTTTTATTCAATTTCTCCTTTTCTCTATTTTTTTGTTCTTGCCAGTTATTGTTTACATTTAAAAGGGGATTTTTTGACTGGTCTAATTACTTTATTAACTTCCCATAGGGAGTTATTTGTCTATATATTATGGTAAAAAAAACTCAAAACAAAAGAAAGGATAAGGAATCTATATTTACAATAAAACTTGCTACGCTACTATTCCAGTAGTGTATACGAGTATGTATAAGGTTATGATAATGGTTCAAACATGAAAGGAAAAGAGGCTGGTGTTCAAAACAAAATTAAGTGTTTTGAACCAAGAGCTTATTTTGTTCAGGCTGCTTGCATTCCTTTTGGTTGTTGTTGGTTTTTAATGATTTAGCTTGCTGTTCATTGTAAGCTGTTAAGTTTTATAACATTGCTCAATACATATAAAACTTTGTATCAGGTTCAACAATGCGTTGGGACATACATATATACAAAAAATTTCGCTGGTTTGACCTTAAAACCCCTTTCTGAAACCAGATGGGAGTAGACTAAATGCTTTAAAACCATTCAAAAAAATCTTAGAAGCTATAATATGAAGCTCTTATTGAAATATCTGAGGCTGGAAACGTTGAGAATAGAAACATGCTGTCATTAGGAAGTAAAATTTTAGTTTCAAGTTTATATGTTGCATATTAATCTAGTTTGATAGGTATTTTAGAAAAAAATAATGGCGCAAAATTTTAATTGAATTAGTACGATGCTAAAGCTGTTTTAGTATGATACTAGGTTAAAAACAATAATTTTAATCGACTATAGCATCATACTTCTCTACCCTTTTATTAAAAGTAAAATCATCGAATACCTACTTTATTTTTTTAGTATCTTCAGCTTCAAGCTTCATATGACTCTTTGACATTTGCAGACATCAAAAAAGGTTCGTGTACTTACTTTTTTACACGAAATGTCATTGTTAGGTGTGTTCACCTAAGCTATAGCTCTAAATCTATAAATATCATCACAGTTTCATCAAATAACGTAGTTTTCTGAAACTAAAATTAATAAAAAACTACTTCAGGACCCCAATGACTCAGGAAAGATAAGTTGAATAGTCAATCATGGCTATAGAGAAAGAGCTTGTCAAATCATTATTATTATGATGATCTGGTAACTGAGTTTGCTAAAACAGAAGCCAGAAAAGTTAATCTATTGCAATAAACTCGGTTCTATTTATTTTTATTAAAATAATAATCTTATTATTATATCCTACACTAAATAAATTAAATATGAATATAAAACTCTTAATTCAACAACATTTAATGAGTTCATTATTTATTTGTATGTTGTTATGTTTTTGAATTAGTTTTTAAATATTTTTTACTTCAACAAATATTTTTTTCAGTTCCTAAATTTTTGTGATATATTTTTTGACTATTATTTTTGTGATATATTGTTTATTTCTTAGTTTTTAATAAAAATCATATTTATTTTAATTAAATGTAAGTATAATCTAGGAATAGGCCTCTTGGCGATCCCTCGTTAAAAAACGCATTGCAAAGGGTACCCCTTGTGTAATGAGGAAATGACTTTTTCCGCCAATCCAATCTAAATGAGAGGCGCCAGTGATAAAGCTTGCGCAGGGCTCTAATTTAGCTCGGGCCGGTCCTGTGAACTACTATACTGATACTAATACTACTGATAATTAACCACAGTGTCACTCTTATCTGGGTTCTTGGTCAAAGTGGATTTGATGAAATTGAACGCGCAGACGAGCTGTGCTGGCCAGGCAAGGATCATGACTCACTTGTAGAAAGAGCCAACATTCCGCTCAGATTTATGAACTGCAATAGCATCTCAATTCATCTTAACGAATCAAGCTGTAGGTGGAGCAATTTAACTAACTGCATTATATCTATCAAGATGTGATCCACCTGTAATAAAACCCGAACACTTGATCTGATTTGCGAACGCAGACAAGACATTGCCAGAATCGTTGCTAACTGTAGCGAATAATTGCCAATGTAGCGAGGCTAGGCATACCTCACAACACTTACTGTCATAGCTGTGGGGATAAGTGGGAAAAGTCATTCATTTTCTTTGCAAATACCCTGCCCTGACCAAATTTAGGGTATTTTTTGACGAAATTGACGAATTGAAGATAAAAGACTTTGTCTATTTGTTCATAGCAATGAAATGGCTCTACGACGAACTTCGGTTTCTTCTGTGCCATGCCGTCCGTTTGATTCCTACTATAACGTGAGCTAGCGGACTGAGGGCTTTAACGAACGTTTATGATGCCAGGGGGCTGGATTATCACTCAATAGGATTAGATACTGCTTTGGCACATTTAAAAAGCTGCCTAGTTTGCCAAAATGTTAATAGTTTCGGATTCGTGTGGTGGTCCGCTTGAGTGATTTAAATTCCGGATGATTGTGCAAAAGCAAGCATACTAAAAAAAAACAATTACATTCTTTCTTTTTAGAACTCAATCCAAACTGGCTGACTCCCTGAAAATTACCACAATTCCATCTACAGGCACAGATTCAAACGAGTTATAAGGCCTTACCAACAATCAAATTAAGAGACGACTTTAATATTTGAGCGGAATGAAGCATTATTTAATGGACTCTATATAACTGACCATATATGCTGCATTTTACTTTTTAGGTTCCGTACAATAAATGGTTCATTATTTAGAATTCATAAATATTAAGTTCATAACATGTATGGTTAACTTTATAGAGCTCTTTAAATAATGGTCCATTTCGCTCACAGGGCTAGACTGCCAGTGGTCGCCTTTCTACCTACCCAAGTTGTAGGCATGTACAGAATTATACGAAGCATAAGAAGCTTTTTTATTTATTTATAAATCTAAATCTTAAGACATTTTATTATTGTACTTAAGGAGTCACCTACATTTTTCCGAACACAGTTTTTGTATTTGTTTTTGGATTTCTCTCATAAAAAAAAAACATAACTAAGATAGTAAATATATTCAGCCTCTAGAACCTTCTTAATATTTTTTAGTTCTGTCTACCGGGTCCGCTATTATTTATAATTCATAATCCTATATATAAGAAAGGCTTTGTAAGTGTTCATTAAGTTGTATTAATATTATTTTTAAATAAAAAATTATTACAATCGTCTTCGATTACATTTCAAGAAAAACTCTGCTGCAAATTTCGATTGGCATTACCTAATGTACACGTACAGCCTTAAGATACTTAAAAAAAATGTATTCATTTTTTATATATAAAAATCAAACAAAAATAGCTTACAATTTCAAATACACTCCCAAATCCATAAATTATTTTTTTTTTGGTCTGCTTTTGTCCCTTCAAAACCATAGCAATATGCAACAATACGAATTACCTTTTTCATTGAAAAGCTTGCACACAGCTGTGTTGATTGTGTAATCTAAAAGTAATATCCGACAGGTGAAACCAATTAAGTTTAAGCTGAAACAAGAAATACATCTTCTCGTAAATATCCCCAAAAGTAGCAATTTGTCCCTCTTAAGTCAGTAGGTTAGACAGTTACTCGTAATAGGGGAAGTGGGTTCATTTGCTTCAGAACATACAAAATTTCCCCCACACAAAGATTCACTTTTCGTCTCTAGGATATTTTACTAAGGACATCTTGGTGTTGAGTCGTTTCGAATGGAATTATCTCGACTTACTCTTATATCACTTATCGCCGGAGTTTAGTGGTCCCGAAAGTCTATTTAACTATGAAAGCAAATTGAATCAAATTGACTTTGATGGTTGATGACCGACACCGATGCGATGGTCAGGGTTCAGGGATGCCGTTTAAAAGAAAAAAAACTTCTTTTTCTTTTTTCTTTTTACTGACACCATCTGCCTACGATTTTTGTATCTCTCGGTAGATACTGGGTAAATTTTCTTATTTAAATATAAATAAGCACGGTTGAACAACTTTGATTGATGTTTTGGAATCAAATTTTGTTTGCCATAACGAATTTGGTAGTAAAAATACGTTAAAATGATGAGATAATATAGGAGCGATAGATACAAAAACGTAGGCATAGTTAGGTATACCGTTAAGAGTATCTCTTATTATTGGGTGACAGGAAGACTGTGCCACGCACATTAATGATCTTTCTGAAACGTTATCGATTTTTGTTTTTACAAATGAATGATTTATGTCAACATGAAATTGAAAATTAAATTTTATTTAAATTTGATTATGTTTAGTATTTGAAGTTAATTTGAATAAACAGGGGGAAACTTGGTAATTAAGTTCAGTTTTGTCCCGTTTAATAATATTTAGTAGGTTATTCCGGTTAGAGTTCCGTTCGTCTAAAGATTTAAAAAGCGAAGAATTATACTCACAAGCTCTAAAGGCGTGGGGTGCTTTTAAATTTGATTTTAAGACTCTAACCAAATTGTTATAAGAAAATTCATGAAAATTCGCATGTTTTTATAATGACCGCGCACTAAAGAGGTTCACTTTACCTTCAATACGAGTATGATTAAGACAGTGCGAGCTTAAAGAAAACAGGGAAGGATTTACTAGGAAGTATCGATGCGCATTAGTTCTGAATATTGAAAGTGGAGTAAAAACAGTTTCCGGCAAGGCATTCCACATTCGAGTAGTAGGGCTAAAGAATGAATCTCTATACTTGACTACATCTGAAGTTAGGCACAAGGGTAAACTAATGGGCATTCCCCAAAGCGCGTGTATTGTGGTTGAATTGCTTAAGGGGAGGAAATAACGATCGAATAATGACAGATATGAAACATGTGTAATAGGAGCGCCTGTCTATATATGGGAGTTATACTCAAGCTTTGGACTAAAGAAGGCTTTATAGATTGCAAGACCAGAGAGGGTGAATATTTTCTTGCATTTTCGGAGAAAAACTAAGAATTTAGCAGTATTTTAGGGAACATCGAATATTTGAAGCATTAAATTCTAGACGATTTTTAATTCCCTATTTGACAATTCTGTTAAGATCAGAATTTAATGAGCTTATCATACGGTGCCGTTCTAAATCCTTATCCGAACGACAAGGGAATATGTATAAAAACTTACTTCCATCTGCATAACAATTTAATGGATTAGAAGTTTCAGATAAAAGATCAATGATGAATATCAGAAAGAGTATCCGAGACAAAATGGAGCCCTAGGGTACATCAGCGCTTATTTACGCCTATTAGACTTGAAACCATCCAAAATGACTTGTATTGAGCGGTCCTAAAAGTATTTTTCTAGTTTTAAATTTTGGTGGGGCAATACCCCCATTTATTAGACTTAGTATAAGCCAAATCTTAATCTAACTTAAATCTAGGATTGGATTGGAATTTGGAAGGATGATTAAGACAGATTTTCAGGCAGGGTGAACAGAGGTTGAAGCCGTTAGTGTTACAATTAATCCACCGAAGCATGCGAGTAATAGGTTCGTTGGAGCTATAACCATAAGAGGATTTATTATATGTATAACGAGAATTAGTATTGAAAGAGATGGAATTGTATAGAGAGTTGTTCAGTCAACAGACTCTGAAAGTAGTTGATGAATGAAGACAATGTCACTTATTGCTCTTTTTTCTTCCAGCGTATTCAAGTTACTTAATAGAATTTGGTCTCGATACGGAAGTAGAATTAAAGGGTTATTCCAGGTCAGACCACGAAGTGCGAAACGTAGAAAACGACGTTGAATGCTCTCGATTCTGGATATATGAATTTTTTGATAAGGGGACCATACTTGGCAGGCGTATTCAAGAAGGAGGCGAACAAAGGTAATGTAAAAAGATCGGGTCACCTAGGTGTCAGAGAATTATTTAGTCCATTGTTTCACAAATATACCAGTGTAGAGTTTGCTTTGAATATGCTCCCATCAATATGTGTGAGATTGTTAAGCTCTCTATCACATAAAACACCAAGGTCGTGAATTGACTCAGTGGTTGATAATCGAGAAGGTATCGAGGGTTGAATGACATTATAGGAAATATTTATCTCTTATCAATTTTTCAGGCACCAGACAGAGAAACTGTTGAGATCAAGTTGTAGAAGAGTGGAATCATGTGTGGAAGAAATGGTCTTGAGAAACTTTCTATCGTCAGCGTAAAGTGAAATATGAGAATATTTGGTGATCATTTCAATATCGGTAATAGTAAGAATAAAGAGGAGAGGTCCTAAGTGGCTGCCTTGTGGGACCTCGGAGTTAGCTGAGAAATTATCAGAGAAGATAGATCTGAATCAAACTTTGTTTAGTAGGGGATAAAAATCTGTTCCACTCTTCAGTGAGATATGAGATCAGATCACCAGTGGAACGATTGCTGTGAAAGCCGTATTGCCGGTCATTAAGAAGCCTTTGATCTGTGAGTCATTTCTTGAGATGATGATTTATCAGCAATTCAATGACCTTGGAAAGAAGGGACGTAAGAGCAATTGGAAGGGGGAGAGGAACGGTCGGCTCTTTTAGAAACAGGCTAGGCAAATGCTGTTTTTCTTCTTCTAAGAACATCTTCGAAGAACACCATTTCCGAAGAATCGGGGCTAGTTTATATCAAGATCTCGAAGGGTTCTTGCAACTATACGAGTACGGAAGGAGGGGCAAATGTTGCTATCAGGCAACATAGAGTCTGCAGGAAAATGAGCTGCAAGTACATTTGCCTTATCTAAAGAGCTCGTTACCGGTTTGTCATTGAAGATGAGCGATGGAACCGAAGATGAAGTTAAATTTTTTGCTTTCTTGACAAATGACCAGAAATGAATAGTGCCTTTGGGACATTTCTGGATTTGTTGCCTTAATTTCTGGTCTTGTCTACATTATACATATAAAACTGATAATCAAAATAAAATGCTTTTGTTTCGGTAGTAACTAGAGTTATCCCAGACCTCTTTAAATTAAACAAAATATAGTTTTAAAGGGAGAAAATATGTGCGAGCAAAAAATTTCAGTAATTATAAAAAAAACTAATTATAAAACTTAAACAGTTCATAGAGAACAACCAGGGGACAAATATATGCTTTCTGTATATTTTTCAATTCCTGAAACCTTTTGTAGCTCTATATTTCTCGAGGCTTGAGAGTGATTAATAATATTATTATATTGATATTGAGCGTCACAAAATTCAATCGATATTTTGAGTGGTTCTTAAGATATTTAAACATAATTACAAATATTTTATTATTTATTTTTGCAAATTCATCATTTCTAACTCGAAATCATTTTCTGAAAAAAAAAAAAAAAATCCGATATTGGTAGCTTATAGATTCCAATGTCTCGAAGTGGTTTGTGTTTTTTTTATAAACTTAATTTCCGTATTTAAACAAACAGAAGTACGTAGACTCTTCAAAACGAAATCAGTGCTAGGTATTTTTTTAATAGAGTGTACTAAATCTTATCTATAACTTTTTTTTATTGACAACTTTGGCTCTTTTCATGCAGTCTTACATTTCACATATAACAAATTATAAAACCTTATTATTAGCTACATTATATGCATCTTAATTAAGCTCCCACACACAAACTAATAACACCATAGAAACTTTCTTTTAATTAAGCCATTCCAATTTCAGTCATATTAAACATTCGAAGAATACAAAAGGTTTCATTAAAAATGCAAAGTCTAGACTTGTAGTATTCGTACAATAAACATATTCTAAACGCCCTTATGTCTTAAAATGGTCTAATAACAATATTTTAGGGAAGAGTGTAGAACCTTTATTGAAGTTTGGATCGAAAAAGCACATTTTGAGAAATGGTTACCTATGTCTATTTCAGTTGCTTTTCTCTTAAATGTAAATTCTGACATAAACTATAATTCGTGTTACAAATGCAGATCATTTGTATTTTATGACCAATTTGCTTAGCTACTCATATCATTGATATATTTGAATTAAAACTTTCATTAAACTAAAGAAAAAACTTTCTATGAGGTACATGTACATATGTATATGTTTTCTTTTAAATGTCACAAAAAAAAGTAGATACTAGATTACAATAAAAGATGTAAAATGATTAAAATTGTTAAGTTTAAATGATTCTTTAAGGACTTCAAATTTATTTAAGTCTTATATATTTCTGTGGTGATTTGGTACAAATAGCTTCCATTTAGGAGACATTCTGTCTTATATAAAGAAGAAGACGAAATTGAAGACAAAGGGTGTAATACGTGACCCAGAAGGTCGCCAGATTTCTATACGATTGTCTTGTATTCCCATCTGGTTTGTTTTTTTTACATAAAATCGTAATTTATTTTGTCATGTTCTGTTTTATTTAGTTTTGTGTTGCAGGACCAACTTAATCTTCGGACTCATACAAATAAAAAAAATTGGCATGGCTGTTTCCGACTCTGTGTTGTTATTTGGTAGGTGTCCACAATCTTTCTAAAGAGTTATTAGTTGACATTTCTACGAGTAACTTAAGATTTTTAAACAATTACGAATAATTAGTTAATCTTTCATTGATTATGCACATGTCTCGGCCTATGCTTCAAAAACAAGCTAAAGCTACTTAATACTATAGCCTTACCTATTTGATAATGGTAGCGCCATATTTTATGTCGGTATGAGACTGTTTGGCCTAATTCCAAGAAGTGTAGACAATCTTTTGGCAATACTCTTTCAGTCAATTGCATTTATACGAAAAAATGGATATCTTCCTTCAAAATGCGCAGAAGGTGGTTCCACTGAAACCAAAATGGCTGAGCGTTTTGACGATACAACACACTTGGGTTCTCGGAAACACTCTCTCTTGCCACTGAAACCATCATCTTGGGCGTTGATGAGCAGCGTGCTAAGGCTGACGATCTCCCACTGTCGCGTGCTCAACGAAATTCAACGCCAGGCAACTAATAATGGCCAGACCATGCTTATTGAGTTATGAGTTATGTACGTTGAGTAAGAACAACTGAACGATTATTTTCAATGTACAGCTGTAGTGTTGTCACAAGCTTACGATAAAATAAAAGTCGCTAGACGAACCTCTGAATGTCGCTAGATTCTCTGAAATTTTGAAGAAAAAAGTAGTTAGAAGGCGCCAAAAAAAAATGTGTAGACAGAAGTTTAAAAAATATGCTCTCTGTGAATAACATTTTATTTTTGTGATAAAGTTAAAAGAGTTTAACAAAAAACTTAGGAAAAGTTTATGATAAAAGAAAAAAAATTCTCATTTACAAGGTAATAACTTCGAATCATAATAAAGAATTTCATCATCGATGTCATCGGTTTCATGAACTTCGACAATATTTTTAAAAACATTCTTCCTTACTATAATTTCTGGTATATTTATAGCACTCCAACCTAATAGACAAATTGTAATTGAATCTACCGAAACATCAATTTGACAGTTTGTATAAATCAGACTACTTCGCTCACTCACATTCCGCGTACAGTTTGCTCTGGTGAATTTCAGAGTAAAAATATCAAATGTTATTTTAACTAAAATTTTTATGCAGGAGCTCCTTTGCATTTTAAAAACTATAATCTAAAAATTTTTTCGAAAAAATAGTTTTTGGAGTTTAAAAAAAATAATACATTTTTTTTGAAAATTCAATATCTTGAAAACGGATACACAAATAAATTTTTAAATTACGTTTTAAAATGTATTTTATTGAATACTAAGAATTTGCATATAAATTTTTTTTATACAAATTTTAAGGAAAATTTAGTACACAAAAAACATGTTTCAGTGTGTCTGTATGTCTGTGCCTCTCCCTACAGCCTAAACCACTAGACCTATGTTCTTCAATCCCGGTAGATAAGGGTCTCCGGTGATTCCCTAGAGGGGAAATTGAAATGTTTTTTTGGCTCCAAAGCTAACGGTACCCCCATACACCCGTATTGCAAAATCTCATTTATCTCGAAAACGGCTCTAACGATTTTGATAAAAAAAAATATGTGTGATATTATGGACATTAGACTGGGCCAAAAAAATTGACTATTTTTTTTTTGAAAGATATATCGAGAAAATCATTCAGAATGACAAAAAAAATTTTTCGTAAAAGTTTGAGCCCTTAATATCAATTTTAAGAGGTCTATCATCGCTAATTTTGATTTTTAGTCATAATTTCATGTTTTGCGTCAGAACTGACAAAACATTGAAGTCAAAAAAATTCATTTTGACTTACTTTTATATAAAATTAAATTCCCTACAAAAAAGGTCAAATTGAAAATTTTCGTCAGATAAGCCGTTTTTGAGTAATTAAGCTTAATAAATTGTTATTTTTCTTCGATTTTACTTTTTTAGTTTGGAATTTTGTAACTAACGAAAAATATCAATTTATTAAGCTTAATTACTCAAAAACGGCTTGTCTGACGAAAATTTTCAATTAGACCTTTTTTGTAGGGAATTTAATTTTATATAAAAGTAAGTCAAAATGAATTTTTTTTACTTCAATGTTTTGTCAGTTCTGACGCAAAACATGAAATTATGACTAAAAATCAAAATTAGCGATGATAGACCTCTTAAAATTGATATTAAGGGCTCAAACTTTTACGAAATTTTTTTTTGTCATTCTGAATGATATTCTCGATATATCTTTCAAAAAAAAAAAATAGTCAATTTTTTTGGCCCAGTCTAATGGACATGGACTAGATTTTTGTAAAAAAAAATTTTGGGGCGAAATGTTATTAATAGTACCTGTCATAGAACCGTTTTTTTTGATTTTCGACTTTCTCATTAACGGCTCTAACGATTTTAACCAACAATTTTCAGCAATAGCCCTCTTAAGTTTAAAATAATGTTGTATATAAAAATATTCAAAAAAAATTGTTTGGGTTTCTTGAAAAAAAAAATCCAAAGTTTTTTTTTTGAAAAATCAATATCTTTAAGACGTGTGAACGATTATTTTTTGAAATTATTTCCTAAAATCTATGCTACTAAATTTAAAAATAAAAATACAAATTTTGTTCTTGAAAAATTTTAAAGAAATCACTTTAAAACGATTTTTAAACTTTGTTTGCATAAATTCATACTTTTTCCGGAAATCAGACACGACAATTCCATGCATTTGAACATTTTTTATCTCAATAAATCCATGTTTTATATTTATAAAATGTATTTTAAAATCCAAAGTATAAGAGCAAGTTAGTGCGATCCAGTCGCGCATTTTATTTTTTTCGCTGAGGATATGTAAGTTAATTTGAGGAACAATTTGATTTGTTTTAAACTAAAAAATAAATTATGTTGTAAAAAGATATTCTCGAATTAGTATTTTATTTATATAAATAGTAAATACCATTTGAACGTTTTCAATTAAAATAAAACCCAAGTAGTGGTGTTCTCAAATAATATAATTTAATTTTCTCCATAAACTTAAGCAGAAGTATTCAATATCAAAACCGTTTAAATGCTTCTTTGAGCATCAGTTTGCATTTTTTGACGGTGCCGTTTTCTATATAGATCCTCACTTAACCATGAAACTGTCACAATGACAATGATTGCATTCATAATGTGAATTATGCAGGAGTAGTTGGTGGCATCCCGAATCATACCTTTAAATGGTTTAAAAAAAAAATGTTAAAATTTGAAAGAATCTAATAAAATTTTCTCGCTGAAACTCACCAATAAATGGTCCAATAATCAAATTACATATTCCCATTATCAGACGTTGTAAGCCCAATGCTCCCGGAAGCCTTTTCAATGGGACATAGCTTGGCAGGACGAGAATCCAAAAAACAAGCAAAATTGCCGAGCAAAAGCCTATCCAGCCATAGCAAACAAGAACTACAATGTAATTTCTATTGAACACCAATACCATCCTCCCCAAGGTCATTGCCAGACAGGCCATGAGAAGCCATATTTTGTTGTCGCACTTAATTCTTACAACAATTAGGACAAGCGCAAATTTCATTACGAAAGCACAAGTTGCTTCTACGGTCATAGCTGCAGCTATCCGATTGCTATCGAGACCGAATTCATTCAGAATAAATGGCGTTAAGTAATGGAAGTTCATATGGATGATGTTCATCAGGGTGAGACCCATAACAATGTTAATGTAACCAAAATCCTTCAGTAGATCCAAATCGAAGGTGGTTACAATCCGCTGAAAAAATGAAAGCTTTTCCTTTCGATCAAGTTTAGTTTGAAGAAGTTCCTGTTCTTCAGGAAACGGCTTCTTTTCAGTTGGTATCTCAATTGACTTCTCCACAGCTGTCACATTTGACAGAGGTTTACTGGAATTATAACTTCGGTTGTTAAGCTCCAACTTGCAAGTTGCAAAAACACATGGCTTCTCAGAATCTGAATTGTCGTCGTTGTAGACAGGGTCTTGTGGTATAGTTCGAGATGCTTTGCGAACATGCCATTTGACAGGTTGGAAAATAGCCGAACAAGCCAGATTATGAAGTGAAAAACCACTAAGTAATAAAACGGCTCCAGCAACACCGTAATAGGACACGAAAAATGTTACAATATATGGTAAGACCATAGGCCCTACACCAGCGACTGCATATTGATAAGCAGTTGCTTCTTGGCGTTTCGTCTTGAAGTAAGTATTGACAGCTACGGTCATTGTAGAGAACATAATACCTCTTCCAGTTCCTGAAATTTAGAAGAGAGTTTTTAATAATTAAATAAATTTATGAATTTACCAAAAAAAAACTTACCATACAAGAGTGATATAGAAATGAAATATGAAATAAATGAATTTGCAAATGCAGCCAAGAAGAGGCCAGAAAAAACAAACAAGTTTCCGATTAGTGCAACTTGACGATGGGAAAATCGACGGAAAAGTGGACCGTTGAGAAGTCCTGAAATTAGAAAAGAAAATGTATATAATAATTACAAAATTGCTTATAATTGTTTTTTTTTTTTTTTTAAATTCAAGAAATATTTTAATTTTAAGTAAATGTTTAAAATAATATTTTGTGCAAGTTTTAATTTTTTTCAGAATTTTTAAAATTCAATATCTCTTGAAAACGAGTGAACGATTCTTTTTTGAAATTATTTCCTTCAATGAACATTCACCCCTATTAAAGAATTCGGCGAATGAGCCAAAGTGACAGTTTCAATTAATTTCCAAACTTTTGTTATTACTCAATCCGACGAATGAAAGTTGAATGGAAGTATAATAGCTTCGTCGTTAAAGTTTCCAAAACATCTGATATCCCAGCAATTTACGGAAAAACACTGCTTATGCACCAAAAAGTCCATTGGGAGAAGTTTAAGTCAACCACCATTACACAGTGTAAGAATTGCCAAAAGTTTGGACATGTTGCTAGCAACTGTGGCATGAAATACCGTTGTGTAAAGTGCAAGGAGGATCATAATCCAGGAAACTGCTCTAGGACCCTCCACAAAGTCAGTGACGATATGGTATTCTGCGTTAACTGCCAACAGACTAGGCACCCTGCCAGCTACAGTGAATGTCCTGCAAGGAAGAAGAAACTGGCCGAAAAAACGAAGACAGCAACACAGAAGCGTGAAAATCACCAAATTGCTGTAACATCAGCAAAAAATGCGATTGTGAATGGCTTATCATACGCCAGCGTTGCAGCCACATCTGGAGCAGCTTCAAAACCTTTGGGAGCCCTATTTAAGAAAGCAGGAAATAAGCCAGCTCCACCAGCGCCAGCTACAACGCCATTTTCCAAACCAGTAGTCCAGAAGAGGACTGCACCATCCAACACATCAAGCCAAAAAGGACAATCACAGTCTTTCAACATATTTGATGATACCGAAAGACTGTTTGGAACAGATCTCCTTTCTCTTCTCCAAAAGGCAAAGGAGGTAGTTCCAAGTAACTACGGTAGTCTCAATGATAAAGAAAAGACAGTTATATTGGGTAAACTTATTTGTTCATTATGTATATGAAACTACCTATCTTTCATTACATATAACATTAATTCTATTTATTCTACAGCCAGACGTATCTCACTAAACTTTTTTTTAAAATCAAAGAAACCCGATATTATCTTTTTACACGAAACAAACATCACCGCAAAAAAACACCCTTAAACCGGAAGGCTACACATCCTATAGACAGGACAAGACATCTGAAGGCAGAGGAACTGCCATCCTCTTGAAATCGGACCTTAAAAGCGAGTACGTTAGGGTACCTGTACTGCGCTGCATGGAGACTACAGCCGTTATGATCATTATGTCGGATAATGAGACGCTGCTTCTCGTCTCAGTATACAAGTGTAACGCAACAAGATGTGACATCATACATGACCTCAACGCCATCAACAATCTGGCTAGCCAATATACGTACTGTGTACTTGGAGGTGACTTCAATGCACGACACCCACTCTGGCTGGACACCAGGGAATCTACACAAGGAAAATCAATTGTGGACTGGCTGCAAGACAACCCTGAGCTTCACTCATTGGTGGTTATATCACAACATAGGCCCACATTTCCAAGAACTCCGTCGTTGCTAGACTTCTTTTTAGTGACGTCCAATTTTACGAACATCCTTCCCGAGTTCCAAAACTTCACTTGTGTTGCACACGATAGTGACTCGGACCATCTGGCGGTTGAGATGAGAGTCAGATTGAATTACAGGATTACAACTGAACGTCGTATTCCCGAATTCCAAATCCAATACGAAAAACTGAACTGGATAAGATTCCGTTCAGAAATTGAAGAACGCCTACCAGAAGTCTCCAGCGTCAACAATCTCAACAACAATGAGATCGATAACACCATTGCTCAATTTGAAACAGTTGTCAACAATGCTTTGGACAGGCAGAAAACACCCCGCACCAGCAGAGATAAATATGCAAACTTACCCCAACATATACATACAATTAATATATGCTCACCGGCAAAGACTCCGCAAAAGCCTCCAAAGAATATTCCACAGGACCTTTAACAGGGAAAGTGTCGAATACCGTCGGCTACACTCAGAACTTCAGTGCGATAACACAATGTTCAACCAGGCAATAAAACATCATCAGGAAAAGGATTTCAGGAAGAGACTCGAAGATATCAAACCTGAACCCGACACGTTTAAAAAGATCAATCTGATTGTTGGAAAAGCGAACTCAATTCCAGACACCATCCTTCACGGACAAGAAGTTTCAACAACTTTTGCAGAGAAAGCTGAAGCGTTTGCAAATCACTTTCATGATAGTTTCAAAGATCGCCCTCCCGTGCACCTTCCTGACTTTATCGAAGATGTAGAAACTCGCTTTCAAGAGATATCAGCAAACACCGAAACCGTGACCCTGTTCAATGAGGAAAACCAATCATCGGAGCCGACGCTGACAGATGTTTTCACTTCTCCTGAAGAAGTAGCTGACATTATCTTCACTGGAAACTCCAAAAAATCAGCAGGAAGCGACAAGATTTCTAATTACGTGCTTAAAAAGTTACCAAATCTTGCTGTTCTCCTGTTGACTATAATCTTCAATAATTGCCTGAACAACAGCTATTTCCCTGCAGCCTGGAAAACCGCAAAAGTGGTCCCTGTCCCGAAGAAGAACAACCGCGCAAATGTGGAAGGATATCGGCCAATTTCTTTGCTCAGCTGCATGAGTAAGATACTGGAGGCATTGGTATTGAAGAAACTCAACGTTTTCTGCAGAGAAAGAGATGTCATACCGGAGTTTCAGTATGGCTTTCGAAATAAACATTCTACCATACATCCATTACTGGGACTCCATTCTGATGTTACAATTGGACTCAACAAAAAGGAAACCACTGTAGCGTGTTTGCTGGACATCGAAAAAGCTTTCGACAGCGTTTGGATAAAAGGATTACTATTCAAACTCTCGGAACTTGGACTTGCTAATTACCTGGTAAGAATAATCAAAAATTTCCTTACCCATAGACTTTTTTATGTACAGGTAGAAAAACATGTGTCATCAACCAAAGGAATTAACGCTGGAGTTCCTCAAGGATCAAAACTTGGACCACTGCTGTTCAACATTTACACTGCTGATCAACCAGCCAACATATCAGGTACAAAGACGAAGCTTTATGCAGACGACTCAATCACATACGCCACCGCTTTTTCACCAGAAATTGCTGACAGGAGAGTGCAAGAGCACATTAAAAACCTATGGGAATACTATGTCAAATGGGGACTGAGGATAAACAGCGAAAAGACTGAACTCATCTGCTTCCGAACACCAGTGACTGTAATTCGAAGACGAGCGTTTGCAACACGCTGTGATGCAATCAAAATAAAGCTTCCAGACAACACTGAAGTGACAGTCAAATCATCAACGAAGTACTTAGGAATCAACTTTTCCAATAAATTCAAATTCAAAAGGCATGCAGACTTGATGTTGAAGAGAGCCAACTATTCTCTGCACTTGGTCCATCCGCTTCTCAGGAGGCGAAGTGGACTAAGTAAGAAAACCAAGCTGCTTGTGTACAAACAACTTATCCGACCCGTCCTGACCTACGCCTTTCCCATCTGGTTTACTATTTCACCTACAGCAATGAAAAAGATGAAGCTTTTTGAAAGAAAGATGCTCCGCATTTGCACTGGACTGTACCGTAACACACTGACGAAGAAATATATACCAACAAGGAATCTGTATAAAGAAGCAAAATTAATACCATTGGACAAGTATTTACTGCAGCTCTCCGGAAAAATCATCAGGAACCTGGAAGATCATCCCAACACAGAAGTGCAACAACTTCTCCAGCATGAACTAGAGCCTCGTGACAAGTATCTATACACCCGAGCCATCACTGACGATCAATTTGAAGACATCATCCATAACGACAACGCACCCTTTTACGAGAAGAACAACAATCAATACTACAGGGGATAAAACGCCCACTCATCAAAAATTATTATTTAGTTAATATTAAAAAATCATGAATTAGATTAAGAAAACATTAATATGATATTGTAAGCAAATAGCATTATGTAAAGCCAAATGAAGAACGTTAGGCCCCTATTGTTGAGCCAACATGATTTAATTTAGTAATAAGTTAGTTTTAAGTCAAATTGTATATAAAACAAAAAAATAAAATTCTTAATCTATCTAATCTAATGAAAGTTGAACGAATGTCGGTAACAATCCCTGCACCACTGACATTTTGTTCAACTTTTACGGTATTACAGAATTCGCAATCCATTCGCGCTCCATACAGTTTCTATCATTTTATATTCGCACCAATTTCGAGACGAATCTGATGTGAATTTTTGATTAAACGAAAATAAACAATGGAGAGTATAAAAATGTAAGTCAAAAGCTTATCATACTGAATTATAAATTGTTTGTTTAACGAATTTTAATAGAAAACGCACAACTAGCAACGCAACCAGAGAGCAAGAAATCTAAAAAAAAAAGAGAGCACAGGGTTGGTTTTGAACCGTCCGCCATCTTCGTACTAACCACTCTCAACGATGCTTGATTTCGTTGATCGATAGCGATGCTATTATCACAGCCTAGGCCGGTTGAATAAATGTTTGTAGCTGACAGTGTCGATACGAAAGTTCATAAATGATAAGGTAGTTTTAGGAATCGACAATGTAGTTCATCCGGCGAATTTCATAATCGAGTTTTACAGCGGATGCGAATTGAGTCAACTCACCGGGGTAATATTCTGCGAATTCTGTAATAGACATGATTATAAAATAGGGCTGGCACCTGTAATCCAGTCGTGCATTTTATTTCCGAAAAAACATAAGAGGCTTGTCCTTTTTCAAATGTTTCCTTTCTTCGTGACCTTTTCTTTTCAATTTTTTTGGTTAAAATTTTAATTGAAAACATTATACATTATATGCATAAAAATTTAAAATACCTACAACTTTAATAAATACAAATATTTTTTATTTGTTTGTTTGTTATTGGTATTCGTGATTTTCAAAAAATCTGTAAAAAGACATTTCAAAATTTTTCTTGTATGTATTTTTTTTTTTTGGTTTTTAATTCGTTTGAAAATTTATTTCAAAAAAAATTAAGTTTTATTATTCGATTTTTTTTTTTAATTTAAATAATTCTTTTTGAAAATAAATTCAAATATGTTTATGTACTTATGTTTTCAATTAAAATTTGTTTATAAATAGGTCTGAAGAAGGTTTTAATCACAGCCGAAACGTCACAACATACAAAATAAAAAAAATTATAATTTCTTGTCCTGTGTCCTATATATCGGCTTTTAAAACGTTTGGATCTAAAACCTCTAAAAATTAATGCCAGTTCTTTGTTACAATTAATTAAAGAAAATATGTATTAAAATGAAATTACTTTTGATATAAGAATTAAAGTGGAAGTCTTGCATTCGGAGAAAAAGATAAAAAAGAGTTTTTTTTTTAACTCGCGCGGGTAGTTTTTGGCGGCTTATGGCGGCCATACTGTTTTAGTGACACCTTTCAAATCTATTTTTTATTACATAGTAACTAATGCCAAATCACTATGGCAAATGACACAAACGACCAGTATGCCAAAATGATAAAATTTCATTATCATATTGAGTATTCGTTTGACGTTTTAGGGTAGACGTGGCGGCCCTTCACAGTTAACTATTCAACTTTTGGTGGCCAAATTTGAGACAATTAGTTTGAAAATGAATCAACCAACATACATATGTAGGTACGTCGGCCGAGAATATCAACGCGATCGGTTCCTAGCTAATATCATCAGACTCCTGCAGACTTCAACTTGCTTAATTTTACGTCGGGACTTGGGCCTACATCCATACAAGTTCCAACTTACCCAGGAAATCAAATTTCATTACCAAATACAACGCGTTCTGCTGCCTGACTGGGCTTTTGGAGCCTTCGGAAAAGGACCTCAATTTTGGCCGAAAAAATAATTGGTACCGACGCGACGTCGGTGAAGCTGTCATCGTCAGACCCAGATTGAACCATATGAACCTAGAGAACATGTGATTCCAGCAGGACTGTGCTACATACCACGGGGCGGACGCCACGATTGACACTTTGCATGAACTATTTGAGGTTTAGGCTATTTCTCGCAGAGGTGACGTGAATAGACTTTTTGTTGTAGGTATTACAATTTTATTAAAACACAAACACTTTGAACCCTTTTTTGATGTTGCTTCTACAACGTTTTAAATTTTAATACGAGTAATAAAAACATGGGATACAAAAATATATAGTGCTTAAGGGAATACCCCATTTAAAATTCAAATTCTTATGTTTACTATGTTTTATAAACTGATATTATGATATGTGTACAATGAAAAGATATTTTATTTTGATCAGTGATGCGACATTAGATTTACATATATAATAAGAGCATATCTTTTTTTTGTTTAAATTCAATAGTAGGGTTTCTTAAATTCACAGGTCTATGCTAATAAACTACTATCGACTGATGCCCTAAAAGTCAACATATCACAAGCCATTTCTTAAATTCAGCTATGCGGAAGAGTCATTAAAAATTGGGTTTCGATTTCGATTAAAATGTGTATGCAGTAGCTGATTTAAACTGGAACTAATATTGCATATTCGATACCTTCCCGCAAGAATGTATTAAGCGACATTTTAAAAATTGTTCAGGAAATGAAAAAAATGTCTCATTTAGTTAGTTTTTTGTGTGTTTTAGTGGACGAAACAGATTTGTTTCCCGTAAGAATGTATTAAGCGACATTTTTAAATTTGTTTAGTCCAATAAAATACACAAAAAAATAACTGAATGAGACGTTTTTTCGTTTCCTGAACAATTTTAAAAATGTCGCTTAATACATTCTTGCGGGAGGGTATCGATATTAAAGTTTTTCGAAAAAAAAAATACTTGGAGTTTTTAAAATTCAATTTCTCGAAAATGGCTCGATCCTTTTTTAAGGTCCTTAAATGTATATATTATTATTCACTTTAAATTGGTATACCAAACTTTGGTTTAGAAAACTTTCTAGACACAAATTTAGTTATTTATTTAAATTCTTTAGAATTTTTTGAATTTTGTTTGCATAATTGGATATTAGTTTTAGAAATCAGACAACATTCTATTGTTTGAGGTCAAAATGTTTTAGGAGGTGATTCAAAATTGTTCGGATGTTGAACTTCAACGGCAGCGTATGGTAAGCTCATTAAATTCTGATCTTGACATAGAATTGACTAAAAGAGAATAAGAAACAGCGGTCAATTTAATGCTTCAAATTCTCAATGCTGCCTTCTATCGTTAAAGTAGAATCTACCCAACATGCCACTATTCATAAGCAGATCATGCATTGAAGAAGCTGAAAAGCTTGGTTCGCATAGTGTGAACCGAAAGTGTGACTTCGGATAGGGATGCAGTTGATAAATTTGTATTGATAAAGATTTTTTCAAAAAAGTTTGTTATGTGTGACCTGTGTTAATGCTTTGTCCAAAAGTCAATTAATTATTGTTGCCTGATGAAGAGTCCCCGACTTTTATTGACCTGGAGCCCATTATAAAAACTTTTGGTTATATACAGTTGAGGTCACAAACAAATTCCCAAATTTAAGATATATTATACTGACCTCACGTACCGAGCCATTTTTCGAACTTTGAATTTCTTAATATAGGCATAAAGGATATTAATACAATTTTGTAAGGGGAAGCTTCTAAGAAGTTATAAAAATATTCGATATTTTAAAAACGGGTCAATATTTTTTTCGAAATTTATGTTTTTTTTTTGAAAAGTAGGAATATATGCAAGAAAAGTTTAAAAATCGTTTAATTATTAAATAAATTTCTTATATAAAATTTTTTCCCAATGTAAAAGATTAGGAATTTTAAAAAAGAATGTTAATAGAAAAGCTGTTCACAAGAATAAAATTATTTTTTTTTAATTCTTTAAGTAGCAAGAGATAAAAACAGAATGCTATGCAAATATGAATTTATGCAAGAACAAAAATCATAAGTCTTTGTAGTGGTTTCTTTAAAAAAAATAAGCTTCTATGTACCACATTTTTAAAACATTTTTAATAAGAAAATTTGGTACGCCAACTTTAAGTTTTTATTATTGTACGAATGAAAATCAAATTTCCAAAATAAATACTCAGCCGTTTTTGAGATATCGAATTTTTCAAGAAAAAAATTCATCAAAATCCGTTATGTCGATAATGAGTAATACAAAATTTAAAAAAAAAAAAAAAATGGTTCTAGGGTAGGCACAAGCCGTAATGTTTTAATTTCAATTTTTTTTTATTAAATTAAAGATCGTAAAAATTAATCGAAAGAAAAATTTTTTATCAAAATTCTAGGCGCCGTTTCCGAGAAAATTACGATTTTTGAAAACTATTTCTTAACATTTTTTAACATTTGTATGGTGGGTACCTTTATTTTTAGGTAAAATAAATTTCTTTTTCTCACATCTTGAAGATTATATTGAGAAACTTTTATTTATCAAGTTAAAAAAAAAATCTAGCATGTGGTTTTCTATTTTTTGAAAATTTGAATACACAATTCTATTTAAATTCTTGGGGAGCCTTAGCAAAAAAAAAAAATGATCAAAATCCGTAGAACCGTTTTTGAGAAAATCAAAAACAGAAAAAAATGCTTCCATGGGGTTACCCTCCATAACAACTTTTCGGAATTTTTTTTTCAACCATTACCTAGCTTGAACTAAATGAAATTTTTTTGTATTTCCAAATACATAACTTGCCTTATAGTACCTATAAGTGGCAAGTAAAAATTTTGGGATGACAATTTTGAGTATTTAATAATATAGATGCAAAATTTTAAACAGTTTAGCATTAAGGTATTAGTATGATACTACTTAACAATTTGATAAGTTCTTAGTAGATTACTAATTGTTTCTTAATTTTAAAAAAATAAAATAGGTATTCGAGAATTTTAACTTTAATAAAAGGGTAGAGAAAGTATGATGCTAAAGTCAATTTAAATTTTCAAGATTGTCGTTTTAACCAAGTATTATACTAAAATATATTTAACATCGTACTAATTCGACTAAAATTTTGCGCCATAGAACAAAAATTTGGAATTTTTTTTACAAAAACCCAAAAAAAATATTTTCAAGATTTCTATAAACAATATTATTTTAATTTCAAATTAGCTGCTGTACGAAAATTTTGGTCAAAATTGTTAGAGCCGTTAATGAGAAAGTCAAAAATCAAAAAAAATTTTCTATGACAGATACCCTTAATAACAATTTTTCACAAAAATTTAGCCCATGCTCATAATAGTACTCTTAATTTTTATTATCCAAATCGTTTTATATATAAATAAGATTTTTCATAACGGCTGTTACCGTTAGTTTTGGAGCAAAAAACAAATCTTAATTTCTCGTCTAGGAAATTCCTTAAATTCGAAGTTTGAAGTAATTTGCTGCAGTGGCTTTTGGCTGTAGGTCGAGGTACAGGCAGACGGAATTGCCGGACTCACTTTTTACATGTTCTCTATCATCGTAATGTCAACTTTGATCAAAATCTCGAGTTCGATTTTTTTCCAAATGCAAAACTTGCCCTATAGTACCGTTTGACTTAGTATTTAAACGATTGAACATTCGAAACAACCTAATAATAATCTTTTGCTTTTCCACCACAAGAAAATTGAAATATTTCCCAGCTCCCTATGCTCAAAAAAAAAAAAAAAAACGTCTTTAAATTATTACCTGAACACATAGCTGCTGCTTGTTGCACATTTATTATAGTCGTTAATTCTGAACTACTTATTCCTATGTTTGAAAATTGGTTTCTAAACAAAATTCCAAATTGCTCAAGAACAGGATACGTGACCAGCTATTGAAAAAAAAGACTTTATACCAAAATATTTCGATGGAAAATAAAAATTCAAAACTCACAATACTCACGCCCGATGCTATGGCTACCAACCAACCCCAGCCGCCATCGGGTGCCACAAAGTTTTCACCTAAATCACTCTTATTTCTTTTGGGATTTATTTTCACAAAACCGGGCTTCGTGGTGCCATTTTGGTGTTTAAATTTTTGAATTTCAATTTTTTTCTCACTAATTTTTTGTATCAAATAGTTTTTTGTCATCTTTTTTCTTATTCCTTATAACAGGCTGCAGGAACTATTTTGTGTTACGAGCCGAATTACATTCCGTTGAATTGCACTTGTAACTCTTAAAATGGGTTTACAACAACTTTTCAATTTCTTTTATTTTCTTTTAAATTTATCCAAAGAAGTTCACCAGTATTTTCGATTTTATATTTATTTTATCAAGAAGAGTGCACTTATGCATACATCTTCGTTGTAAACTATCGCAAAGTGAAAGCAGCCACCTAGACCTACTAGGAGACACTACACTGGATTGAAGACACGCAGACTGCTGAAAAAGCTATCCAAATCCAGCGTTTGGATGCAGTTCAATATTTAACCAAGAAATGTAAATATGACTTTTGAGTGAAAAAATAAGCACACACGATATCTCCTGTGTTGCACAATGCACAATAAAACAGTAAAGACCTTGTACTATTAATTTAATATAAATAAAATGAGCGACATCTTGAATATCATCACACAGCCAAACATATCTGAAGGTAAGTTCTTTAGTTTAGCATTTATTTAGATAGATCATAGTCCTAATGTAAATATTAACATGGTTTACTTCTTACAGATATGAAATTCAACGATAAAAGTTAATTTTGTCAATTTTGTCATACACTGTCAGTCACTAGGATGAGGCTTCAAATTTTGCAATCGATTTTCGCTTAGTTAAGTTTGTTTGAGAAATTTTAAGCCCGGAAGGTGCCGAACTATTTTTTGTCACTTTTGGAAATGACAATTTGGTAGATATTTTCATTCATTATTGTGGAAAAAACTCCTACCCGATTGAGCCACAGTCGGTATAATAGCCCCCTACATCATGACACCTGATGTACGACATGTGAGGTCTTTTCAAAACAAGCTCCTTTTTTCTTAGATCATGGAAATAAAAGTTGTAATCATCGAGACTATTAATGTTAAAATTTTTTCCATCTTTTGCGAAATTCATTCGAAGCTCTAAGTATACTTGCCTCAGAACAGGTGCCTTTTTAGATTTTCTTCGCTGAGAACAGCATTTGTCCAATCTGTTCTTAAGCAGACCCTTCCGCCCTCTTCTGCTATGGACCAATGGCACTTACATCCCTTCTCCCTAAGGACATGAAATCGCTGATCAATCATCAGCTCAAGAAATATCTCGAAGATCAAAAGCTTCTGAAAAACCGGCTTTCGAAGCAATCGTTCTACTGATGGCATTTCTCACAGAAGAGTGGAACAAATCTTTACATTGTTTGGAGAAAGTAAGAATATTGTGCTTGATATTTCTAATGCATTTGTAGGGTTCAGACTTCGGTTTTAAATTTTCGAACTAAATGCGAAGAAAACTGAAGTAGATTCAAAATTTTCGAAGTAGTTTTAGGAAATAAAAAAAAAACAAATTTTTCGAAACAAAATTCTTAACAAGAGTTTATTCAGTATAACACAAACTTCAGACTTAAAAAAAAAACAAACTTGTTTTTTATCTAATACAGAGTGATCAGCGCTGTCTATGGAATGAAAGAGAAGTAGATCCTAAAAAAGAGAAATAGAGAAGTAGATTAATATTTTTTCCCAAAATCGAAGTAGATCTACTTCGATCGAAGTAAAGTCCGAACCCTGTGCATTTGTTAGAGTTTGGCACCAGGCTCTATTATCGAAAATGCGTGCCTTTGGTATCAATGACACCTTTATTTTTCGGATTAGAAAATAGCTTATAGATAGTTCAAGGTATGTTGTATTGGACGGTTTCAATTCTGATCTCCACAAAATAACCAAGGCTCCGTTTTATCTTCGACTCTCTTCCTCACTTTTATGAATGATTTCATTTCATTGAATTTGCCCAACAGGATTTTTTCTTGCCATTTAAATTTGCAAACATTCAAGGCCAATGTTCATCGTCACATCCTTTCCCACACTCCCACCTAATTTCCCAATCGCCCATGCTATTTGTTTATGTACGACGTTATACAGGTCTCACAAAGAACCATTGAGCGAGTGTGAACTATAAAAAAGCTTAAAAATATTCGGCCTCATCCAAGTGGGGTGCCTTTTTATACGCTTTTCAAGAAGTTAAGTTTGGTAACTCCAAATATCCTTCCTTTTTAACACTTTAATTTTTTGACCTTCTTTTGAAAAAAATACGTGCTTTCTCACAGTTAATACTTTTTTGGGTTAAAAAATTTCTAACAGGTATACAACATCCCTAAAATCTGTCGTAAAAAACGTGGCCTCATTCTAGAGATTTGCAGTGTATCTTTCTTTATGCTTTTATGATGGGCTTATGTAGGAACATATCAGAAATGGGCTGAAAACAGTATGTGAAGTTAAACGAATGACTTGGTTTTACGAAATTTATATAACTGCTAGTTATTATTTAGTTCGTATTGAAGACTTAAGAAAATAGTACCAATTTATTACTCTTCCTATTACAATCACAATTTATTATTATTATTCTGTAAGACACGGAAAACTCTTCTTCTTGACATTTGTTTTTCTATGTTTGAAACCAAATATGTATTGGCATTTTGTGCGATATATTATTTTTGCGATTTTACATTTGAAGCGCTGAAAGGATGAAGGTGTTAAGCGACATTTTTAAACATTTGAGTTACAAGCATTTAAAGTTTATTTACTATAACTTTTTTTACCAAAGTGGTTGCATAAAACACCTTCATCTTTGGCTACATATGAATCTATAGGCGATAGAAGAGTACAGATGAGTCAGAAATTGAAGTTTTCATATAAGACTTTCATTTGTAAGAAAAAAATATAAAAATAAAAAGATTTCAACCTAAATCCACACAGTGAAGAAAATCGGTTTGACACAAACCTATTTCAATTCAACACACGCCGTATACAAAACGGTTCGAACTCGTTTCAACTCTGCATACGTTTTGATTCTTTTTTATAATGTTTAACTTTTTTTTTAGAAATAATATTCTGTATATATTCTGCACACCTGTGTGACATAACTTTTCCAATTAAACACAAATTCAAACGCCCCGCCTTTTGTAGACCTGACAAAATGTACATACGACAAATTTTATGTTTGCCAAAAATACTAGACAACTCATTTATTGGTGTTGTTTCTTATAAAAAAAGACATTTTTGAAAAATGTTTAATTAAGTTGAATCAATAACTTGATATTAATATTTATTTCCAAGTTTTTGAATAAAAAATAAAATGACAACTGGGTCGCACGAACTTGCTCTTGCGTAAAATTTTAAAAAGCCTGTTTTTAAGGTATTAGTATGATACTCGTACTACTTAACAATTTGCTAATTTTAAAGTAGTTTACTAACTCATTCTTAATTTTAAATATTTTTTAACTAGTATCGTCATGGGCAGTTTTTTTAATAAATTGCTTTCGAACACACCTAAAAAAATGACAGTTCGTGCAATAAACTAAATAAACAGACCTTTTGTGGCGTTTGTAAATAGCACGATACTAAAAAATAGAATATTCGATGATTTTAACTTTAATAAAAGGGTAGAGAAAGTGTGATCCTATATTCTATTAAAATTTGTAAAATCGTTGTTTTAACCTAGTTTCATACTAAAACAGCTTTAACATCGTACTAACTCAACTAAAATCTTACGCCAATGTTATTAGAGAAAAAAATGTTCATAAGCATATAAAATTCATTTTTACTTGCGACTTATAGGTACTATAAGGCAAGTTATGCATTCGTAAAAAAAAAATCGAACTCGAGATTTTGATCAAAGTTGACGTTCAACAATAGCGAAGACCAAAAAAGTGGGTCTGTTCTACTACAGCTAAACGGCTCGGCCGATTTTCTTTAAACTTGGTAGATATGGGTTTTAATTGTTTCCCCCCGGATGTTTTTTGATTTGATTTTTTAAGACCAAAAATAACGGTACATGCCATACGATTTTTTTCGAAATTTTATAAATATTTTTTTTTCTCAAATACTGTCTGACAGATTTTTTAAAAAAAAAATAAAAAATTTTAATTTTGTTAAACCTAGGTAATGGTTGAACAAAATTTTCTAAAAAATTGTTATTTTGGTACCCCCATTGGAACCATTTTTTTGATTTTTGATTTTCTCGAAAACGGTACAACGGATTTTGATAATTTTTTTTCTTCTAGAGGCCCTCAATAGTTTGAATATTATTGTGAATTCAAATTTTCAAAAAATAAATTTTTGGATTTTTAAAAAAATATTTCAATTTTTTTTTGAAAACTCAATATTTCAAAAACCCCATGCTAGATTTTTTTAAAACTTGATAAAAGTTTCTTAATATAATCTACAAGAAATGAAAAAAAAAAATTTATTTTACCTAAAAATAACGGTACCCTCCATACAAAAGTTAAAAAATGGTTCGAGAATTTTAATAAAAAAAATTTTCAAATCTAGATATTACTGACTGTATCTACCATAGAACGATTTCTTCGAATTTTGAATTTCTCATTATCGGCATAACGGATTTAAATGAAATTTTTTATAGACAAGCTTCTAAAAAGTTTAAGAAACATTGCATTTCGAAACTTAAAAAAAAATTTTTTTTTGAATTTTGAAAAAAAAAATATAGTTTTTTTTCTGGAAAATTCGATATCTCAAAAACGGATCAATATTTTTTTTGTAGATGTAATTTTTATTCGTACATTAATAAACACTTTAAATTGGCGTTCTAAAATTTTTTTCTTAAAAATGTTTCAAAAATTTTGTATAAAAGCTTATTTTTTTAAGAAACCACTACAACGAATTATAATTTTGTTCTTGCATAAACTAATTTTTTCTTAAAACACATGTCATGCTGTGCTTAGCTCCAACTGCTAAAGGAGTTGTTTTAGTCTATGTTTCTCTCATAACATTCATTTACATAGGAACAAGTTCGTGCGACCAGTCGTGCATTTTATTTTTTTTTTGATTTTTAAAAAAATATTATTGTTTTTTTTAAAACTCAATATATATGATAATTAAAAGTTTCTTAATATAATCTATAAGATTTGAGAAAAAAAATATTTTACCTAAAAATAATGACGCCCACGTAATTTTCTCGAAAACGGCGGAGGCGCCTAGAATTTTGATTTTTCTTCCTTCAATTTATTTTGCGGTACATAATTAAATAAAAAAAATTAAATTACTAACTGTATCTACCATAGAACCATTTTTTAAAAATTTTCAATTTCTCATTATGGACGTAACGTATTTTAATTACTGACTTACTTATGTAGGTCCTCGGACCTATTACGTCCGTGTGGTTGCCCTTGCGGGGCATAGGGTCTCCACTACTCCTACGCGCCATCGTGTACGGTTTCTGGAGATATACCGCAGCTCTCTCCAACTCTTCCCCAGTTGTGCTGATTCCTCTTCGACCGTTCTTCGCCAAGTACTTCTCGATCGGCCCACTCCTCTGCCTCGCTGGGTGAGAGGGTTCCATTATATCGGTTGACTCGCAATGCACTCGTGGCCTTTTCGAAGCCTATGTCCAATCCACTGCCACTTACGTTTTCCTATTATAGAGTCGATGGATTCCTGAC
Source organism: Chrysotoxum bicinctum (assembly GCA_911387755.1). NCBI lineage: Eukaryota > Metazoa > Arthropoda > Insecta > Diptera > Syrphidae > Chrysotoxum > Chrysotoxum bicinctum. Next base: position 44,707,402 of record OU426989.1, read on the forward strand.
TTGTCCTCGCATGAAGTTCATCATTGGAGATACGGTTAGGCCAGAAAATCTGCAAAATGTTTCGCAGACATCTATTTACGAACGTTTGCAGCTTTCTTGTGACAGTGGGTGTTACTTTCCATGTACTGCATCCATAAAGAAGCACGGATTCTACATTGCAGCGGAACAGTCGTAGCTTGGTCTTTAGGCTTAAAGAGTTGTTTCTCCATATTTTGGACAGCATTCCGGACGCAGCCTTTGCTTTCCCGATTCGGCTGGTTATATCTAGTTCGGTCCCGCCATCAGTACAGTCAATACTCCCAAGGTATTGAAAACTCTCTACCGTCTCTACTGTGGTTGTCCAGAAATATCTATTTGAGTAGATGAGAAAGTTCCAAGGCTGATCCTTTTAGTTTTTGCCGTATTGATCTTAAGCCCGACGGTTTCGACTTCTCTCTCCGTCTCCACCCTTGTTGTCATTTGATGGAGATCCATGATCCTATGAGAGAGTAAGCACACGTCAACCTGCTTGTTCGGCGTCAAGCGTGTCTTCTAGGTGGTCTTTTATTCGACCTAGGACGATTTTTGCTATAACCTTCGCTACAACAGGCAGCACGCAGATTCTCGTCCAGTTTTCGCACTTGCTAAGGTCTCCTTTCTTTGGAAGCTTGACAATCATCCCCTTTTTCCACTCCTCAGGAAAACTTTCTGTTTCCCAAGCTCTTTCTATAAGTGAGTGCAGGAGCTCAGACGATGTTGTTGGCGCTGCTCGTAAGAGCTCTGCGGGAATACCGTCAAGTAAATACAACCGCTTTGTTGTTCTTCTGTGCTCTGATTGCGGTTAAGATTTCTTCTCTACTGGGGGGTACAGTGCGTATTCGGGAATTTGTTACTACGGACGGCTCATTGGGTGTTAGGTTGCATAAACAAATATTAGCTTGAATCACATCGCATCCTGTTTTTATCTCCAACTACTAAAGGGAGTTGTTTTAGTCATTAAAAAAATTAATTTTATGCTTTTGATCAGCTTTTCTCTAGTAACATTTATTTTTTATTTTAATTCTTAGTCTCTTACATAAGGGCAAGTTCATGGGACCCAGTCGTATGTATACCTATTTCTTAGGAAATAGTATTCTGTATACGTTCTTTTTTTCTAGACAAAATGTACATACGACAAATTGTATGTTTGTTCGCAAATACTAGAACCTTTCTTTATTGGTTTTGTTTTTTTTTTATAAAAAAAACATCTTTGAAAAATGTTTAATTAGGGTTGGGTACGATTAACCGATTTTTAAAATCTCGATTTAAAAAAATCGATCGTCAAAATGTCGATTTTCAAAAAGTCGATTGATAAAAATGTCGACTGACCAAAATGTCGACTATCAAAAATTCGATTTTAAAAATGTCGACTCGAAAAATGTCGACAGTGGCAAAGTGAATGATGTTCACATGCATGCGGCGCCGCCACTGTCGGTCATAATTGTGTTTATTTTTTGTTTAATTAACAACTTATGAAAGAAACATTTTTTTTGGGTTGGGTACGATATCCCGCTTTTTATAACCCCGCTTTTTAAAATCCCGTCACTTATGATCACGTTTTTATAATACCCTTTCTTATTACGACGCGTAAGCAGTGAGCTATGTGAGCAACCCCCCTGCTTGGGCACACTATAGGATTTGGGGTAGGTGCGAGGCTGGGTGTATGCAAAGTTTCTTTAGCATTTACAGAATCGATACGCTCCCCTTTTTTTTAATTTATAAAATTAAATTAATAATAAAACGTAGTTAACATATTAAAAGAGAGGATTCCTGTTTTATTTAACTCTATTTTGGATAAAAGTCGACATTTTCACCGACAAGTTTTCAGTCGACATTTTAATAGTCGATGAAATTTATATTTGTCCAGTCGACATTTTTTTTGTTGACATTTCGTACGCTTCCCGTTTAATTATCAATTCAACTAGGTTAGGTACATAGAAATATTTGTTTTCAATAAAATCTGTAATGCGGAATACCATTATCGTTTAGTTCAGAGTTTTGCATACAAATAATCTTTACAAAATCACAGAAAGCGCAGGTACTTAATCTTTAACTGTTAATAATCTTGAACAAAAATTAATCAAATTATCTATATTGAAAACGCAATCTGATTAAATCTCCGAAAGTCGAGGATTCAGTGGTAACATTATTTGTTGACAAATGAATGGCCTTCAACTCGAACTTTAAAAAGCTTCGGAAACACCCACAACTCACGATTCAAATGTTGCACAAAAATTTCATTTTTCCTGAATTGTTATTTACATTGCGATGAAGGATAATTCAATTTCAACTCTTCAGGATATCAGGATATTTAAGCTTTTTAAATAATCTTAAGAGATCATTAAGGCCCATAATGAACTTAACGAGACGAAAAAAGTGAGTCTCGCAATTCTGTCTGCCTGTCTCTCTATTATTCGACTAGAGCCTAATTGGCTTGACTTGGCCGATTTGATAAAAGCTTGGCAGATATCATTTTCAAATTTTCCAGCCACAGGTTTTTTCTACTTTTTTTAAGTCATGAATAAAGCTAAGATTGCGAAAAAAATAAAATGCATGATTGGGTCCCACGAACTTGCTCTTATGTAATAGACTAGGAATTCTAAAAAACGGATGTTGTTAGAGAAAACTGTTCATAAGGATAAAATTACTATTTTTAATTCTTTTATTAGTAAGACACAAAAACAGAATGCTATGTAAACATGAATTTATGCAAGAACAAAAATTATAAGTCGTTGTAGTGGTTTCTTAAAAAAAATAAGCTTTTATATAAAAATTTTTTAAAAGATTTTTAAGAAAAAAATTTGAAAATTGAGCCGTTTTTGAAATATCGAATTTTCCAAGAAAAAATGTTTTTTTTTAATTCATAAAATACTTTTTTTTTTAAGTTTTGAAATGCAATGTTTTTTTTTTAATTTTTTAGAAGCATTTCTATAAAAAAATTGATTAAAATCCGTTATGTCGATAATGAGTAATTCAAAATTTGTAAAAATGGTTCTATGGTAGGTATACAAGCTGTAAAAGCTTAATTTCAAAAATGATTTTATTAAATTAAAGATCGTAAAAATTAATTGAAAGAAAAAAATTGTATCAAAATTCTAGGCGCCGGCCGTTTTCGAGAAAAATACGATTTTTGAAAACCTTTTTTTAACATTTGTATGGTGGGTACCTTAATTTATAGGTAAAATAAGTTTTTTTTCTTACATCTTGTAGATTATACTGAGAAACTATTTTTTATTAAGTTTAAAAAAATCTAGCATGGGGTTTTCGAAATACTGAGTTTAAAAAAAAAAATTGTAAATTTTTTTTAAAAATCCAACAAAAATTTGTTTGAAAATTTGAATACACAATTGCATTCAACCTTTTGGGTAGCTTTAGCAAAAAAAAAATGATCAAAATCGGTTCTACCGTTTTTGAGAAAATCGAAAACAAAAAAAACGGTTCTTTGTGGGGTGCGCTCAATAACCATTTTTCGGGAAATTTGTTCAACCATTACCTAGTTTTAACTAAATAAAATTTTTGTATTTTTATTTTTTAAATTTGTCGAACAGTTTTTGAGAAAAACAAATATTTATAAAATTTCGAAAAAAAATCGTATGGTAGCTGCCGTTATTTTTGGTCTTAAAAAAAAACGTTTAGGGGGAAAAATTAAAAATGATATCTATCAAGTTTAAAGAAAATCGACCGAGTCGTTTAGGCTGTAGTCGAACCGACATACAGACAGACAGAATTGCGAGACCCATGCATAACTTGGCTTAAAGTACCTATAAGTCGCAAGTAAAAAGTGCTCATGTACCCGAGTGCACCCTAAACCTCTTTTGCATTTATTTTAAATAAATTGAACTATTCGATGGGACGAACTTGATATTTCGGTTCTAAAGCTATAAATTGAATAAGTATTTAAGTCGAATAATTTAATGACATTATACTTCAAATTGTTTGTTTATAAAAAAACACTAATTTAAATGGTAAAACGTATATTTATTGTTTCGAATTACAGAAAATTATTTGTGCGAAATACTTTAGTGAAACGATTTGAAATAAGTTGTATGAAAAATGTCATTTATTGATGAGCTCAAACACAAATTCGAATTTATCCTCTAGAAAATAGCATAAAATCTTTCTTTTCCAAATTTCAAACAAATCGGTTTACACAATCAGCCTCTTCCCAGTTATAATAATGTTAAAGGTGATAAAAACTTCTATTTTCTTACACGAAACCAGTTAAGATTTACATACTGACTTGATGTATTTTACGTTTTAAATAAATAGTTTTGTTAATTGTTTTCTGTAAAAGTAATAGGTACTGTCTAGCATTCAGAGCTCCTCTAAATTATTGTAAGAATCTTTCCTTCTTTGAGGTACTCATATACTCGTATATAAGCAATTAGTTGGCAGTTATTAGAACTTCTTTTTCTTACCTGAACACATAGCCGCTGCTTGTTGCACATTTAATATTGTTGTCAATTCTGAACTACTTATTCCTAGCTTGGAAAATTCCTTCCTAAACAAAACGCCAAATTGTTGAAGAACTGGATAAGTGACTAGCTTACGAGTGTAAAACAAAAGAACATTAATTTGGATGAAAAAAATATAAAATTGTAAGACTTACAACACTCACGCCCGATGCTATGGCCACCAACCAACCCCAGCCGCCATCGGGGGCAACGAAGTTGTCACCTAAGTCACTCTTATTTACGTCAACACTTCGATCTACACAACCGGGCTTCGGGGAGTCATTTTGTTGTTTGCATTTTTGAATCTCAACTTTGAGATTTCGATTCAATATATTTTTATTCATTATTCTATCGGTTTTTAACTAAGCCGCACAAACGATTTCGTGGAGGATGTAGAATGACATCCCAGATTAAACTTGTTCCTGTTCAAATAGAAAAAAAAAATGGTTTCACTTTCCTTAAACGAACGTTCAATTTTAAATTAACTCTCGTATTTCCGTGTCAAAGTGCTTATCACAGAAAGCGCGGCACAACTCTGGCAAACTACCTTAAGAGATATTAAATGACAATTCAATACTATCGGCCGCGGCACCGTGTAACTAAAAAAAAACTAAAAAAGGCACGACTTATTTTAGAGTGGATAATCACTGGAAAACAAAAAACAAGTTATCTCTTTAAATTGTAATTTATAAAAGCTGATCCATTAAGAGTCTTGGAAACTTGTTGTTAAAGCTTTTAAATGCAAATTTCCTTTTGCTTACGATTTGTAGAATGAATTCCTCCATCGTGATCGTTGTTCTATATTAATTCATTATTTATTAAACGGACAGTGGAATCGGTTTTGGAGTTGGTTCATGAGTAGATGAACATCATAGATTAACACTAACAACTGCAAATGCTGTGATGTGCGAGTTTTATTTGCGAAGTATCTTCCAGGGAAAGTGAAAAATCTTTTGATAAGTGCTTCGCCACCTCCAGCTTCGGCTATTACCGACCACCCACTTCTTCAGCAAAGTTATGCTTACATTTTGTTCAACAAACCGTCATGCCACCATTCCGGATGGATACGAGCTTCTGCGCGGTTTTTCAAATATCAAAATTCTTTAAGTTTCATAGTTCTACGTACATACTCGTATTTATGCAGTTTTAAGAGCAAACAAATCCATAAGCAATGTAAAAGAGTGATGCAAAATTATCCATTTAAATTTATTCTTGCAAAAGCTTGCCTAGAGTGGAAAAGAATGATTGTTACCTCTCGTAGAACCAGTCTTTTCTCTCGGTTTTCTCAAAAACGATACAACAGATTCTGGTCAGTTTTGTATGCAGAAGCTTTTCAAAAAGCTTAAATAGTAATGTTTACCTAAATTTTGTACCAGAAGTTTTTTGAATAATTATCTACAAAATTTAGAAATTAAACTTCTTTTATCTGAATATAACGGTAAAATAATAATTCAATAAAATGCACTACTGGGTCGCATGAACTTGCTCTTATCTGTAAATATTAAAAATCAATGGCGCAAAATTTTAATTGAATTAGTACGATGCTAAAGCTGTTTTAGTATGATACTGGGTTAAGACAACGAATTTGCTAATTTTAATCATAAGATTAAATTGCTAAATATAGCATCATACTTTTTCTACCCTTTTATTAAAGTTAAAATCATCGAATACCTACTTTATTATTATAGTATCGTGCTAGCTTCATATGACTCTTTGACATTATTTGCAAACATCAAAAAAGGTTCGTGTACTTACTTTTTTACACGAAATATCATTGTTTTAGGTGTGTTCAGAAGCAATTTATTAAGAAAATTCTTTTAGTACGATACTAGTTAGAAAATGTTTAAAATTAAGAATGAGTTAGTAAACTACTATAAAGTTAGCAAGTGTCAAGTAGTATCATACTAATACCTTAATAATAGGCTGTTTAAAATTTTGCGCCAATGTTATTTGAAAAAAATTTCATCAACATAAAATTAATTTTTTAAATGGCTAAAACAACTCCTTAAATAGTTGGACTTTAAACAAATATGAATTTATGCAAAACTTTAGATTATTATTGTGGTTACAAAAAAAAAAAACAGAGAATCTAATATAAAAAATGTTTAGCATACATATTTAAAAAAATATTTTTGGCACACCAATTATAAGTTCCAATTTGAATTTTAAAATAAATCATTAACTCGTTTTTGAGTATCGAATGTTCAAGCAAATTTAAATGGTTTTTTTTTTAAGCTTTTATATTCAATATTTTTAAGCTTTTTAGAAGCTTCTGTATACAAAAATTCATTTAAATCCGTTTTGTCGATAACGAAAAAATCAATGATCGAAGAAATGGTTTTATGGTAGATTCTGTCATTAATACCTTAATTTTAAATTTGTTAAGTTTAATAATAATTAATAGATCGCAAAAAAGCAAAAAAGAGAAATAGAATTGTAAGTGCCGTTTTCGAAAAAAATACAATTTTCGAAAATCGTTTGTTAACACATGTGTGGATTATTAGTGTTATTTTAAGAACAAACTATTAAAAGTAAAGTTAAAAAAAATTAATTGTTATTTTCAAATTTATCGAAATTTAGAAAAAAAATCTTTTTTGAGATCCAAATGAATTTTTGTTTAATACACAAATTTTTCAGGAATTCAAGCATAAGAAAATTATCAAAATCGAAGAAGATCAAAAGTAAACAAAAGGTTCTATGGGGGGTACCATACCATTTTTAATCATTTTAGATTTAGATTTTAAAACATGATTTTTTTAATTTTTTTTTTTCTTAATTATGAAACAGTTTAAGACAAACATAATATTTTTTTGATTTGATCTGATAAACGAACACTGGCCAATATATTGAAGAGAAAAGCTAGATATTCCTCAAAACACTCACTGTCATAGCTTTGCGGAGTGCGGACCAGCGGGAAAAAGAAACAGTCCTCTATTACCTATGCAAATGCGCTACTCTGGCCAAATTTAGAGCGCAATCATTAGAAGGTTATTTTTTGACGACATTGACGAAGATCTCTTCTGATTTGTTTTATCTCTTTTCTCAACGCAATGAAATGGCTAGGACGAACTTTGGTTACTTCTGTGCTGTGCGTTCTGTTTGATTCCTTAGATCCCGAGCTAGCGGAATGATGTCATTGATGGATGTTTACGGTGCAGATGATTAATCAATCGGATTGGATAGTGTTTCAGCATGCGTCAACAAGCTGCCTAGCTTGGCACGGTGTATATAGATGGTGTCAGATGGATGTGATGGCCCGGCTGAGTTAGTGGTACAATTTCCAGATGATTGTGCAAAAACAAACACACAATGAAAGACATCAAAACCTACTAGATTCTTTCATATTTTTGAACTCAATCCAAACTGCATGACTCTGTTAGAATGTCCACAATTTCCCATATCAATTCCATCCACAGGTTTATACAAGTTATGGTATCAAAATGGCGCCCTTCAGCGCCAATTGGGCAACAGGGTAAGATTGCCGGTGTTCTTGGGAGTAGTTTCATGCACGAAATAGTTTTATTCATAGAGGACATTTTTAACCAACTCATCTGAATAGGCGGTGTTTGGTAGTGGATAGTCCGCTCGGATTCATAGATTGGTTATAGTTAATCATTAAAAACAAAATCCCATCAAGTATTTTGTGGCATAATATTTCATTCAATTAAGGTTCATTATATTTGAGCATTTGCACATTATTAACAAACGTTAAGAGACGATTCGTAAAAATGACATAAAAATACAACCCATAGCTTATAAGATTTTTAGCATTAATATACTCTTAGTTTTGGGGATAAAAGGGATTAGAATAAAGATAATATAGAATATCTTAGAGCGCTCACATAGGGTCAGTAGATTAGTTGTCATCTATTGATAAGTAGGGTATTCTTGTGACTTTTTGTCTAGCTTTAAATTAGTTGTAATTAGAAGAAAATTAGAATGAATGCAATTCATTCTTTAAATAAAAGTTACAAGAGCTCTTTTTATAGTTTGAGCTCAATAAATAGAAGGCCGAGTATATTGAAACAGCTGTAAATTTATGCATAGACACATTTGAAAATCGACAACGCAGTAATTAATTTTGCATTTTATAAAATGTATTTAACATTTTTCTAAAACAAATTTTGGTATGCACCTCATAGATATTTTATAATATAATTTCATTTCAGTAAATAATTTAAAAAAAAATCATCAACTGGTTTTCGAAAAATTTTGCATTTATTTCTAAATCCACAAAAATATTTTTTTTTAAAAAATTGTAATATGAAATATTATTTTAACTTCAAAGGATCTATTGCATAATATTTTTGGTCTTGATCGAAATCGGTAAGGGCTTATAAGAAAGTTAAAATTAAAGAAAGCATTCAACAAGGGCGGGTAAATGTTAAAAAAAAAAAAACAAACTGTGTGTAAGGTCTCAACAAAATTCTTTTTACTTGCGACTAATAGATAAGTCAAGTTATGCATTGGTAAAAAATAGAACTCGAGATTTTGAGTAAAGCAATTCTGTCATTTTGTTTGATCGACTACAGATTTAACAGTTCGGCCGATTTTCTTTAAGCTTGGCAGGTATCGGTTTTAAATTTTACGCCCCACACGTTTTTCTTTTTTATCTGAGACCAAAAATAACGGTACCTGCTATACGATTTTTTTTCGAAATCTTATAAAATATTTTCTTTTTTATCAAAAACGGTTTTAGGGATTTTGATAATTTTTCGTATGCTAAGGCTCAATAGGCTGCTAGGCTGGATAGTTTTGTGTGCTCGAATTTTCAAAAACTTTTGTTTTGGATTTTTAAAAAAATATTTCAATTTCTTTTTTTGAAAACTCAATATTTCGAAAACACCATGCTCAATTTTCTTAAAACCTGCCAGTCAAAAGTTTTTTATAATAATCAGCAAGGTTTCAGACACCAAATTTTATTTGATCTAAAAATAATGGTACCCACCATACAAATGATTAAAAATGGTTTTGGAAAATTACATTTTTGTCGAAAACAACGCCTAGAATTTTGATACAATTTTGTTTTTCTTTCGATTAATTCTTGCGATCTATAAGTTCAATAGAAACAATTTTGAAACTAAGATATTATACTGACTGTACCTACCATAGAACCATTTTCTCGAATTTTGAATTTCTCACTATTGGCATAACGGGTTTTAATGAAATTTTTTTATAGAGAAGCCTCTAACAAGTTTAAGAAACATTCAGTTTGAAAACTTAAAAAAGAATACTTTTTGAGTTTCTGAAAGAAAAAATCAATTTTTTTTTTTGAAAATTCGATATTTCGAAACTGGGTCGATATTTTTTTTTAAATTTAGTTTTTATTCTGACAATAATAAAAACTTAAAGTTGGCGTACCAACATTTTTAGTTGCAACTCGAGATTTTGATCAAAGTTCACTTTACGATCTCGCATTCTGTCAGCCTTAGCATCTCGGCCGATTTTCCTTCCTTTTGAAATTGTTCCCCCAACATTTTTTTTTCTTATTTTTACGATTTTTTTTCGAAATTTTATAAATATTTTTTTTTCTCAAAAACTGATCCACAGATTAAAAAAAAATTAATTTAGTTAAAGCTAGGTAATGGTTGAAAAACAATTTCCAAAAAATTGTTATTTTTGGTACCCCACCATTCTTTTTGTTTTTGATGTACTCAAAAACGCTGTATAATATTTCAATAACCACATGCTCAATTTTTTTAAACTTGATAGCTGAAAGTTTCTTAATATAATCTACAAGATAATGAGAAAAAAAAATGTTACATAAAATTAACAGTACCCACCATAAAAATGTTAAAAAATGGTTTTCGAAAATCGTGTTTTTCTCGAAAACGGCTATGAGAATTTCGATAAAATTTTTGTCTATCGAATTTAACGATCTATAATTTAATAAAAAACTAATTTTAAATTAAGATATTACTGACTGTGCCTACCACAGAACCATTTTTCGAATTTTGTGTTTCTGATTATCGGCATAACGGATTTTTATGAAATTTTTTATAGAGTAACTTCTAAGAAGTTTAAAAAACATTTCTTAAAAAAATATTTTTTGAATTTTTGAAAACAAAATCTATTTTTTTTTTTGAAAATTTGATATCTCGGGTCATTATTTTTTTTGAAAATTTAATAGTTATTCGTACAGTAACAAAAATTTTAAGTTGGCGTACCAAAATTTTTTCTCAAAAATGTTTTAAAAATTTTGTATATAAAAGATTATTTTTTTTAAGAAACCGCTACAACGACTTAAATTTTTGTTCTTACATAAGTTAATATTTGCTTAAGAAAGCACATGTCATTTTGTTTTTATCTTTTACTACTAAACTAGCTTAAAAAAATAATCTTATGTTAATGAACAGTTTTCTCTAATAACATTCATTTTTACATTTCTTGATCTATTACATAAGAGTAAGTTCGTACGACCCATTATTTGAGAAGCCCATGTGTGCAATTATGTATGAAATATGACATCCTTCAAATGGCCGTCTGATTTCTTAGGGTGGCACGGATAAGAGTGATCCAATTTTCAATGATTCTTCGTAATAGATCCGGCTGAATTTGAGCGATGGCAGACGGAATTGCGGTTCGCACTTTTTTAATATTCTCTATCATCGAAATGTTAAGTTTCATCAAAATCTTGATGATATCCTGAGATTCCGCTCCTATTCATATTCAATTCTTCGACACCAATTCCTATCCAGATGGATTTTTGAACTCTTAAATAGGAATAACATAGTCGATTAGAAGTACTTTGTTTTACTATTCATTGAAGCTAAATTTGTTTCGTTAGAAGGATGTGAAAGATTATTCGAATACTGCCACTGCATATGGTTTATCTGAAGTAGTATTCTTCTCTGCCTTCTCAGTCATTATGACATGATGCTTTTCTACACATATTACTGTTTTACATTAATAATAAAAAAAAATATTAATTTTAGAATTTTATTAGGGACGAACAAGTCTTCGGTTGTGACGAGAATGAGATAATTATTTTTAACTTCAAATTTCCAGAGGTAATTGCTTTCACCACTAAAATTGTACTTGGTGGTTTATTCTATAGAAATGTTGTTTCTCTACTTCCTCAAGTGGCATTAGTGCAGCAATGTCCGGTTTGTTATTGGCCACTGCTTATATAAACAAGTTATACTGATTCAATTTAAGAAATAAATATTTAGCAGGTGCTTCTTAAGCATCATAATATTTCATGTCTCATGAGAAGAGATTAGATTGTGAGCAATAAAATCGGACTTCTGACTTCATTTAATCTTTCCGGTTGGCTTAATGGTTAGTGCGTTGAACTGTCTGATTACCCGCCCATTGCGAGCAAGTGACAAATACCTTAAGAACATTTCTCGTCATAAAAACTGCTTCTCATCTTAGCCATTTGGAGTAGGCATTAATTGTTGGTTCTCTATTTCTGCTAACTCTCGTTCAGGAATGGCTGAGAGTTGTAAATCATTAGGTTTAGGCTATCTACGATTTGTTGCCCTCTAATTAATTTTGAATGCCACCAAGCTGTATTGAAATTGTTGAAAGTCTCTTCCTTATTGACCGCAAAAAGATTTGAAGAAAAATAAAATGAAAACAAAATCAAAAGACAATTAGCTTTAGTTGTACTTTATCTATTTATTTTTCTTAATACCGAATGCATTTCGGAAAGCATTGGCCTACCATTTTCAGCGTAATACGCGTGACAACTAAAAATATTAGAATTAAATGCAATAAATGCAATAACAAAATTTAACAACAGAGAGTAACATACAGAAAGTAAATTAGATGCTATTGGACTTTCATCTATGTTCATCAAATTCTCGTTGATATGAATGTAAATGGATTCATATGCGAAACAGAACCCTACACGGAACACATTATACCATCGGATATTATAACGGAAGAAAAGATAAGATGGGCAATCCATTCCTTTTCTCCGTATAAATCCCCTGGCCTTGATGGCATATTCCCAATGATGCTACAGAAAAGCGAAATCCAAATAATACCGCTCCTGAAAAACATATTCCTTAACAGTCTAAAATGGGGATATGTTCCTTTATCATGGCGCGAAGTCAAAGTGGTTTTCATTCCGAAAGCTGGCAAGCCCAGTCATACAGAAGCAAAAGATTTCAGGCCAATTAGTCTGACATCGTTTATTCTTAAAACGTTTGAAAGACTGATAGACCTACATATTCGTGGCACTCTGAAACTGGTTGATTTATCCCCAGCTCAGCACGTCTACACAAAGGTGAAGAGTGTAGAAACGGCACTTCACAGCGTCGTTAGCACGATTGAGAAGACATTGAGCGACAAAGAATGTACCCTTGCTGCGTTTCTCGATATTGAAGGAGCCTTCAATAATGTGAACAATAAAGCGGTAGGGGCAGCTCTAGTAGACAACAAAATCGATAATTCGATAATAAGTTGGGTTATGTGCATGCTAAAAAACAGGCAAATTAACTCGGAACTGGCAGGGATACAGATGAGAGTGTCCACATCCAAGGGCACCCCACAGGGGGGAGTTCTCTCACCACTCCTTCGGGTGCTGGTTATGAACACAATTCTCATTAATTTAAAACACTGTGGTGTAAAGATAGTAGCCTACGCTGACGATCTTGCGTTATTAGCTACAGGTAAATTCTTACCCACTATCAGTGAACAGATTGAATACGCCCTTTCTAAGGTTAATAGATGGACTAGAAAGTGCGGCCTGATGGTTAACCCATCAAAAACAGAATTAGTCCTCTTCACAAATAAAAGGAAAATACCAAACTTCAGAATACCTTCAATTGAAGGCACCCCGCTGAAGATTTCAGATCATGCAAAGTATCTTGGTGTGATTCTAGATAGGAGATTAAACTGGAGTCTTAACACTAAGGAAAGAGCGAAAAAAGGAATGATTGCATTCTACTCCTGTAACAGAATCTTTGGGAAATCCTGGGGACCTAGTCCAAAAATTATCAGGTGGATGTATTTGGCGATAATCAGACCAATACTAACCTATGGTAATTTGGTATGGTGGAATGCAACGGAAAAAAGCACGAACCTCAAAACTCTGGCAAAAGTACAGAGACTCGCGTGCATTGGGATTACGGGTGCCATGAGATCCACACCAACTGCAGGGTTGGAGGCGATACTCAACCTGAAACCCCTAGACCTTTTCGTACAAGAATCCGCAGCATATAGCGCCTTAAGACTAAGCCAGACTAATACCTGGAAAAACAGCGCAATAGGACATGCTCAAATTCTTCAGAAATACTTGGGTGATAGCATCATTATAGATTATACAACACCCGAGCTTGACTTTTATAAACCATTCCAAACTGCCTTTCCAAGCAGAGAAGAATGGCTGAACAACCAACCCTACACCAGTGAATCAGAAATAGCAATCTATACTGATGGCTCCAAAATGGACACAGGTGTTGGTGCAGGCTTTTTCTCAGAACCTCTTGAGCTAAACAACTCACTTAGGCTCCCAGATCATAGCAGTGTCTTCCAAGCGGAGGTCCTGGCAGTGACAACAGCTGCTAGACAGGTATCAATGATGGCGATACCACGGGCTGATATCACCTTTTACATTGACAGCCAAGCGGCAATAAAAGCGATTTCTGCCACTGTGATAAAATCGAAGCTTGTCTCCTGCTGCCGCGAAGAGCTTAAGGTTCTTGGCACGCAGCACAATATTAGACTCTGCTGGGTACCGGGACACAGCGGCATACCAGGTAATGAAAATGCCGATGAGTTGGCAAGACAGGGATCAGCGCTCGACGCTAGTCAAGCAGAGATGGTAAGCATCCCACTCTGTAACATTAAACAGAAAATTTCAGACATAATCCTAAGGAAATTCAATGAAAGGTGGAATCTACTTGACACCTGTGATACTACTAGGAAAATATGGCCCTGCTTTAACAAGCAGAGAACTGACAAAATTATACAACTTAGTAAGAAGTCCCTCCGCTCTCTTACGAGCATAATCACCGGACATAATTTATTGAAATACCATAAATTTAAAATGAAACTAAGTACAGATGACCTATGCAGAGGATGTGGTGATGAAGAGGTACATGAAGACACATCACACTTTCTCTGTCATTGTCCGTCACTATGCCACCTGAGAAGGAAATGGCTTGGTAGCTACTTCTTTGATAATCTAGAAGATATTTCTAATATTTCAAGAATACACATATTGAACTTCGTCAATGCCTCAAAATGGCTTGACTGATTAATAGAATACATAGGTTTTATCAGGAAAGAGTGATAACACTCACGGGTAACACAATGGATCTACATTGATCTAAGTGTGACAATAGCAACATCAATTGTCAGCCCAACAACCTAACCTAACCTATATGCGTTCAGTTTTGATGGAAAAGGTACACTTTTTATTAGCTTGTAATTGTCGATGAGAGGTATCATATTATGGGGTTCTGTGTTGGATAAATCAAATGCGTGAGCTGCAACTGCTTTTTGAATGTCTTTGTTGTTGATATACCTCTGGTGTTCAGCTATGCGACACTCAACAGCACGCTTAGTCTGACCGATGTACTTGCTACCACAACTCCACAAGTATGAATATGAACAAATTCTTCATTTAGCTTAGGTCAACGGTTATAAAAATTCCCTCATCGACCGCTTGATTAAGAAACACACACAAAGAATAAAGAAAAACAATTGTTCTACCCTTTTCTCTCAAAACGCACAGCACAACAACACTGAACGTCGTGTCGCACTTTCGTTTGTGCCTAAAATCTGCAATCAACTTAAGCACTCATTTAGTAAAGCCAATTTGACAATCGTAAATTCCAACAACAACAAACTCAGCTCTTCTCTTGGTTCTTCCAAAGACGTCAAACCCATGAATAAGAAGAGCGGAATTTACCAAATCACCTGTCCTACTTGTGGCAGCAAGCACATCGGTCAGAGTAAGCGTGCTGTTGAATGTCGCATAGCTGAACACCAGAGGTATATCAACAACAAAGACATTCAAAAAGCAGTTGCAGCTCACGCATTTGATTTATCCAACACAGAACCCCATAATATGATACCTCTCATCGACAATTACAAGCTAATAAAAAGTGTACCTTTTCCATCAAAACTGAACGTATATGAATCCATTTACATTCATATCAACGAGAATTTGATGAACATAGATGAAAGTCCAATAGCATCTAATTTACTTTCTGGATGTTGGATGGTTACATATAAAATATTAATGTTACTCTCTGTTGTTAAATTTTGTTATTGCATTTATTGCATTTAATTCTAATATTTTTAGTTGTCACGCGTAATACGCTGAAGATGGTAGGCCAATGCTTTCCGAAATGCATTCGGTATTAAGAAAAATAAATAGATAAAGTACAACTGAAGCTAATTGTCTTTTGATTTTGTTTTCATTTTATTTTTCTTCAAATCTTTTTGCGGTCAATAAGGAAGAGACTTTCAAGAATTTCAATATAATATAGACCACAAATTACTGGTAGACGGCCATCGGCCAAACCAATTTTAAGACTTAAGATAAACTTACAAAGGAAATTGTGAATAGTATTAAAATTTTGAAGTCAATAAAACTAAACTAACTAAACTAGACCACAAATTTGTTTATTTAACGATTAACTTGTTAGAAAAGTGTTTTTTAGGCACCAAGCTGATTACACAACCACTTAACGCATATAAGAAGAGAATGTTATTTTTCCATGCTTTCGCATAAATGAATTTTGTTTTCTTAAATGTTTTAAAGATCATGGGATTTAGTACATGATTGATTAGCACCACTAAAAAAGTTCTATTATAACTCATTTGCTGGTCATAAGCACAATTTTGGTAATAAATGACTGAAATATTAGCATTTTGTCGGTCCTTTTAAGTATCGCAGTAATATACCATCGCAAAATTTGTATATAAATTATTTTGTTGAAAAGACCTTAGGTCAATTGATTTAAGTTATCAGTTATCGAACACCATTTACAATTACAAATAATTCATTCTTGAATTCAAAACACATACAAATACTGTTGACACTGTGAATGTGCCGTCCAGACATAAACTTGTCCAAAAATTTCTTTTCCAAACACGTTTTTCCGAAGAAATTTGCAGATCATTGTATCTTAGTCAAGCTCACCAGCTCCTGACGTCAGACATGACTCACTATATGTATGCAAATGAGAAATATAACTTCTAAGGTATTTTACCGTGTTGCCACATACACCTGGCCTAAATTTATATTATTCAACACATTTGAGTGACAGTTTTACACCCAAGCTATCCATTCCAAACCCGGATGATGAGATTTATTGACTCTTTAATGCTCGTCGCAATCCACTTGAGTGACAAAGTGCAAATATGATAACAATTTAATTTCACCTATCATCGCCGTTAAGTGGAAAAATGATGTTGCACTTCTTGCTACCGCATCATGTTCAGTTAATTTTTTTTAATTTGTTTCAATTGCCAGCGGCGGCGGCGGCGAGCGGTTGTTCATTTATCAGCCATAATGGATTTGCGTTGCATACTCTAATTGCCACCATCAATTTGTGAATCCCAAGAGTGTTTGGATGTTTATAGAGTTCGCGGCATAAAAGATTCACAAAAATATTGAATGTTTTCATTTGATTCAATTAATTCATTTGTAGGAAGATGGAGAACAACAATTCAACGTGATGGATTTCGGTATTTCTATACTAAATTTGTGTTTCCAGACAGGAATGTATATAGGAGGTGCTAAAAAGTCGTACTTTCAATTAAAGTTTGCGGCTGCATTGTTAATATTAATACAAACGACACGTAGGTGTTGTTCAAGTTGGAGCACGAACTAATTTTTATTCATATTGAGATAATTTCTTTGTTGTCAAATGTGCTCATAGGAATTAATAACGAGAGTATATTATTTGTAGGAGAGTTGTATGCAAAATTATCAGCATGATATTTAAAAACATTAGTAGCTACATCCCCCACGGCCACAGCTTCTATTTGTAAGCAAAACCAAATGCATTGCCGTAACGAATATTGAAATAAGAGTTAGTATATGAGTCTCTAGAAATTATTTGTTTTTAAATGCTCAAGGCATAAAAAGCGCCCGAGCTTCAGTTATCGTATTTTTTCATCAAGGTGCATTTGAAGACAGGAACAATAAAGTGTGAGAATCAACAAGAACAAATAATTATTATGTAAAACAAAAACTAAACTGAATGTGGAGTTTCCAGAAATCCACAACATCAAAAATATGTATATAAAAAAAAATTAATATTATGCATGCAAAGAGTCACAAGTAAAATAATAATAACGGTGGTATTTTTTTCCATATCGAAATAGAAAACCAAATCCAACTACGCGTACTAGAATATGATGCCCTCTCAAATGAAATGTACGACCGAATCACATGAAGTTTCTCTTGTGCTTCAACTTGTAACGAAAATTTATAATCATTACAATAGTTATGGTTTTTTGCAGTTTTATCTGTAGTAAAGCAAGAAACTTCCAAGAAAACCCACCCTCAAAAGTGTTTTTTGCTTGCGACTTATAGATACTATAAGGCAAGTTATGCATTCGTAAAAAAAATCGAACTCGAGATTTTGATCAAAGTTGGCATTACGATGATAGCGAAGACTAAAAAAGTGGGTATCGCAATTTTGTCTGTCTGTCTGTTCGACTACAGCCTAAATGGCTCGGCCGATTTTCTTTAAGCTTGGTAGATATCATTTTTAATTTTTTCCCCCACACGTTTTTTCTTTTTTTTTTTTTTAGGCCAAAAATAACGGTACATGTCATACGAATTTTTTTGAAACCTTATAAATATTTTTTTTTTTCAAAAACTGTTCAACAGATTTTAAAAATAAAAATACAAGAAAATTTTATTTAGTTAAAGCTAGGTAATGGTTAAAAAAAATTCCGAACAATGGTTATTGAGGGTTTTTGATTTTCTCATAAACGGTACAACCGATTTTGATAATTTTTTTTTTGCTAAAGCTGTCCAAAAACATAAATAGAATTCCTTATTCAAATTTTCAAAAAATTCCATTTTTTTTTTTTTTTGAAAAACTCAATATTTCGAAAAACCCATGCTAGATTTTTTTTTAAATTGATAAATAAAAGTTTCTCAATATTATCTACAGGATGTGAGAAAACAAATTTATTTTACCTAAAAATAAAGGTACCTACCATACAAATGTTAAAATATTAAAAAAAAAAATGGTTTTCAAAAATCGTATTTTTCTCGAAAACGGGGCCTAGAATTTTGATAACATTGTTTTTCTTTCAATCAATTTTTACGATCTTTAATTTAATAAAAATAAATTTGAAATTAAGATATTACACCTTGTAACTACCAAAGAACCATTTTTTCGAATTTTGAATTTCTCATTATCCAAATAACGGATCTTAATGAAATTTTTTATAGAGATGCTTCTAAAATGTCTAAAACACATTGCATTTCAAAACTTTAAAATAAATTTTTTTTTGAATTTTTGAAAAAAAAATCTATTCTTTTTTTTTTTTTTTGAAAATTCGATTTCTCAGAAACGGCTGAATATTTTTTTTTGTAAGTTTAATTTTTATTCGAACAATAATAAAAACTTTAAATTGGCGTACCAAAATTTTTTCTCAAAAATCTTTTAAAAAGTCTGTATATAAAAGTATTTTTTTAAGAAATAATTACAACGACTTATAATTTTTGTTCTTGATCAATTTATATTTGCATAGCATTCTCTTTTTGTCTCTTACTATTAAAAGAATTTAAAAAATTAATTTTATTCTTATGAACAGTTTGTTCTAATAACATTCGTTTCTAAAATTCCTAGTCTATTACATAGGGGCAAGTTCGTGCGATCCAGTCGTGCATTTTATTTATTTGCGAACTCGAGAGTTTGATCAGACTTGACATTACGATGAAACGGCTGGGCCGATTTTCTTTTAAACTTGGTAGAAAGCATGTTTTTTAAGACATGAAAAATAATGGTACCTGCCATATCATTTGTTTCATAATTTTAGAAAATATTTTTTTTCTAAAAAACATTAATAGGTTTTCAACAAAAAAAAAAAAAAAATGCACGACTAGATCGTACGAACTTTCTCTTATGAAAAAGACTAAGAATTTCAAAAATGAATGTCATAGCGGAGATCTGTTTATAAACATAAAATTTATTTTTTAAATGACTAAAACAACTTCTTTGGTAAAACCAGGATGCCATGTGTTTCAAGCAAACATTAGTTTATGCAAGAACAAAAATTATAAGTCGTTGTAGTGGTTTCTTAAATAAATAAGCTTTTATGTACAAAATTTTTAAAAAAAATTTTAAGAAAAAAAATTTGGTATATCAATTTTAAGGTTTTATTATTGTATGAATAAAAATTAAATTTACAAAAAACAATATTGAGCCATTTTTAAGATATTGAATTTTCCAAAAAAAATTTTTTTTTTTTTTTTTTTCAAAAATTCAAAAAATATTTTTTTTTAAAGTCTTGAAATGTATTGTTTTTTAATCTTTTTAAAAGCTTCATTGTAAAAAAGTGTATTAAAAGTGGTTATGAAGATAATGAGAAATTCAAAATTCGAAAAAATGGTTCTATGGTAAGTACAGTCAGTAATATCTTGATTTAAATTTTTTTTTTAATTATATATCGTAAGAATTAATCAAAAGAAAAAAAATTATCAAAATTCTCGGAGCCGTTTTCGGGAAAAATAAGATTTCGAAAACCATTTTTTAACATATGTATGGAGGGTACCGTTATTTTTAAATAAAATACATTTTTTTCTCAGATTAGATTATGTTCATAAACTTTAATTTATGAAGTTTAAAAAAAATCGAATATGGGGTTTCCGAAATATTGAGTTTAAAAAAAAAAAACAAAAGATTTTATTTTTTTTTTAAATCCCAAAAAAAAATTTGGAAAAATTTGAACACACAATCGGTCGTACCGTTTTTAAGAAAATCGAAAACAAAAAATGGTTCCAAGGGGAGGTAAAACAAATATCAAAAACAAATAGTAAAATTTTTTCAACCATTAGGTATCTAGCTTTAACAAAAGAAAAAAAAAAAAACGTTTGGGGGGGGGGGGATTAAAAACGATATCTACCAAGTTTAACAAACAGACAGAATTTCGAGATCCACTTTTTTGGTCTTCAAAATATCGAGTTCGATTTTTTTTTTAACGAATGAATTACTTGCCTTATAAATAGTACCTATGTCGAGTCGCAAATAAAAATGAGAGTTTCGGAACTCATGATAAAGATGTGTAAGCATCAACGTTCGTCCAGGTGCCAAAATTTTGTTATCGAACGTACTCAGCAAACATACATGATAATGCAATCGTTATATTAATATTGTTTTTGTTAATATTGAAAGCATTTTCTGTGTATTTTACAAAGTAGAATTTTATTTTTTGTTATAATTGTGAACTTGACAGAACATTGGACTAAAATTCACAGAAATGTACAGAAAACCACAGAAATTCAAAGTAAAGGAACGAACTTATTTATTTCAAAAGTTAAATATTGTTTAAAAAAGAACGCATTACTGGACTCCGGTACATAACTCCACTTGAAACAACGTTTTAACAGGGATGTTATTTGTTAAAATGTTCCACCTGTATTGAAACAGATACGAAATACTTCAACTAATTCCTCGCAGAATTAAATATAGGTATACGTTCACATTTTAAAATTTTCTTGATGAAAAACACATCCATTTCACATTTACGTTCATATTCCTTGAACATGCTGTCATACATAACTTCCAATTACAATTTTGACCATGGCGAAACAACTCAGAGCATAGATGAAATTTTAGATGAGAAAATTTACTTGATTTTTATATCCCAAGTCTGCAGAAAACTTATATTAATTACCGCTATTTCTTGTAAAACTCATTGTGATATATTTTCTTACAATGTGCAAAGCTCCAGAGCTTCATGGAAAAGGAAATTAGCTTCAGGCTTGACTTTAAACATCACACAAATGGTCTTCGACCTTCTGATTAGAGAGTAACCAAGACTGTGATGCGAGCTTATAACGTATGTATCTCAAAAATTGATTTGATTGACACATTGTAACCGTCTGTCAGAGCACCTACACCTAAATAATGCTTCCACCAACTGATCTATAACTATCTTCGTTTATAACAATGTGAGTTGGAAATTGCATCCCAAGTTTTTTTTTAATAAATTTACGAGTGTAGGTAAATATATTCTTTTCAATATAAATGTGCAATTTACCTACTCACGGAAATCTTGATCTCCTCTGCGTCCACTATATTCCTACAATTTAACTTTTTGACGTTCAATATCAATCGGAAGCCTTGAAAAGGTTCAAACTTACAAGGAACTGGTTTCATCTGCATACAACTTCTTCATAGTAACTAATGAATTTGGTCTCGTAAGCTTATTTCAATAAATAAATCAAAAACGCTTCTTTACAATAATTGTTGTTTTGTTTGTAAATTCAAGTTCCATTAAAAGCAGCCAGCATCCCAGTGAGTAATTCATTGGCGGCACAGCGTCGACCTTCAATGCAACTCATTTATCACACAAATAATTCATAAAATAAATTATTGCAAAAATATCCACACTTAACAACAACACTACATATGAGGATTTTCATCTTCACAACAAAAAATGACGTCAGGATCAATAGACTGCAAAACGAAAAATGCTGTTCAATGTTACTAAATACTTAACTTATAAAATTTAGAATTTGTAAAAAATGTTTCTTTTTTTTGAATTTTTGCAATCGTTGATTCTGTTTTGTTGCTAGCGCCTCATTTGTGTTAACAACGATCACGATCGTGCTAGAGTCGCAGATGATTCAGAACTTCAAATTGTAAGCTCGGAGCACGTTTAGCCGCTGTTGCCAATAGAACACAAATCCAACAAACAATCTATCCAAAGTTAAATTGTATAGAGTGATTGAATTGTATATAGCTAAGTGTGTGCATATGTACGAGTAGGTTAGTAGGTAGCTAGCCCAGATGTAAAATCTATAGTCTCACTTTGGATTATTTATTTTCTGTTTTTCTCTTTTCTTGATTACCTATTTTAAATGGAAATAATATAAAAAAAAAATATTCAATATTGCAAACAAAAGGTCTCCTACAACAGACCTTAGATTTTTTTTTCTTTGTACAAAATTATAAATTGACCTCAAAAGGATGATAGAGACACTAGTTGTCATTCCTTTTTCTGAAAATTAGTTTTTTCTTTGTTTGAAACGCAATATTATTTGAACTTTTTAAAATCATTATTTTTCGAAAAAGACTGAGTTCGTTTAATAAAAACTTAGTCCTCAACTCAAAAAAATTTAAGAAATATTTTTCTTAAAATCAAAAGTAATTAAAAATATTATATATATCTCAGAAACAGCTCTAACGATTTTAATAAATAATAAATGTGTGTTAAAAAAAGGAACTGATTTCAAATTTGAATTGATTTTGTTTTGTTTTACCAGAAGCCGTACAGTTTCAATATTATTGCGTACTAAAGTTTTCAAAATATATTTTTAGGATATAATTTTTTTTTCATTTGAAAATTAAATATTTTAATATTTTAATATTTTTTTTATTTTATAAATGAAAACCCAGCATACTTAATTTATTTTTTGTTAGTCTCAAGAATCTTTTTTGTAAAACCCGTCAAATAGTTTTTTTTTAAATTTTCTTCTCTTTTACACTTTTTAAATTTTATATTTTCGTATTACTCATTATAAATTATTAAGTTACACTAAGAACACGACTGATCTATGGATGTTTCACAAAGTGAGCCTTAGTCGTTTAATTAAATGCGACTTGAGATGAACTCTTAAATAATTAGGCATAGAAGGATCACAAAAAGCCGAATAAGCATATCCTAACAGACAGAAGTAAGTTCAGTAAGGGGATGGGTTAACCAAACAAATTACGAATTAATTGAATTATCTTTCGACAATTATATTGATTTTTTTCATCACAGGGACGGACCTTCAAGATTCAAGGTAAGTTTAAAATGAAAAAGGGAAATTTTCAAAGTTAGGTTAAAGTGAAAAAGTGCCCCTAGCTATTTATTTTATTTTTAATTAGAAATTTACAAACCTTGGAGCGAAACTAAAAATGAAATTGAAATTCCTTTTAAATAGAAAGAGGAAACTTTGTATTTTATGAATTTTTAGCGATGCTAAATTGTTGGGAAAACCTTGCAAGTAAGATTCAAACCAAAGATCTTTTGACGAAAAAAGAAATGATTACCCAAAGTGAGATAAACAGTGAGCGGTTGCTTTCAAAATAACAACATTTTAAAAGATTTAATCTTCGAAATCAATTCGCATTAAAAGTAATTTAGCCTATGGTAAGACCACTGGTACTTCTTTAAATAGAAAAGGTATTTGACGTTGCCCCTGCTACAAGAACTTTTAATGCTGGCAAAACCATTGCGTTAGCTTTTCTAACGCTCATATTATTCTGGAATCTTCCCTCGAAAATAACCGTCAATCGTTTCAATTTTATCGGACGGTTTCAATTCTGATCTTGCTGAAATGCTGGTATTCCGTTTCGTCTCCGATTTTATTATTATTCGTTATTTTTATAATTGATCTCTTGTATCAAACTTCATCCACTTTATTGTTCTGGTGACTACTCTACTCTCAGGTACTCATACTCATTCTCAAATTCACGTCCATATCCTTCGAAAGTGGAAGTGCAACGGTATCGTGTGATAAGAGCATCCAAGAAACCGAAAATCTCTCAGTACTTGGTAACAGTATGTGTGTGTCAACGACGATCTTCTTTGCAATGACCACATTCTAGAGACCGCCAAAAATGCTGCTAAATGCTTAGGATTTCTCTATCGGTGTAAGAAATTTTTTACCTCCTTTGATTTGGCTACCATTTATAGGACATAATTGGGCAAGTGCAGCACAAGCTCCTCTGCACTTATTGGATAAAATTCACTCTACCTTGTTGAAATGGATAATGAGCAACTTAAAAAATAGAAAACAATATGTTAAAATAGGATCTCATCTTTCAAAAGTAATTTTTAATCATTCAGGTGTGCCGCAAGGAAGCCACTTGGAACCGCTCTTATTTCTTCTTTTCATTAATGACTTACCTAAATATATCTTAGATTCTATTGGGTTACTATTTGCCGACGATTTCAATTTTTTTCGGGTAGTGAAATCATTGTCCGATTGTGTTAAACTTCAAAAAGATATTGACAGACTTTCAGAATGGTGCGTAAGGAACTTCTTACTAGAGATGCCGCGAATAGTAACTCGGCCGAATACCGAATATTCGGCAGCCGAACATTCGGCCAACGAAACGATGTGTTGTGTATCTATCTCCTACGTGATTTTTGACGAGACGCAACAGTTTCAGGGAATGTTTTGAGGAAGTTGCTATAGACAAAATGATAAAGGTGATGAAAAAACTGCCATTGAAAACAAAATAGATTTTTTTAAAGAACTTTTCGCCAAGATCGGATGGCAGACCCTTACAAGTGGTGGTCAGCAAATACAAAACTGTTTCCCAACTTGACAACATTTGCTGAAACCTACCTATCGTCTCCTGATACTAGTGGATTAGTGGGAGGTTATTTGCAGAAGCTGTAATTGATTTCGAATATAGACATTACATAAAACGTATGCTACCAACGAATGCTGAAAAAGCTGTTTTATTCACCACAACTTACTATTAGTAGATTTTAAATACTAAAATAAAAAATTTTAATAAAAATACAACATTTTTACTCTCCATTTAATATTCGGTATTCGGCCGAATGTTGTGAACTATTCGGCCGAATATCAGTAAATAAAAGTAAATGTTCCATAATGTATTTTACGAGGTTTAAGAAATGTTCTACGTGTTTCGGCACAAAAAGATCTGGGGTTGTTTTTGATACCCAATTAAATTTTGGTTTGCTTATAGGTTTCTTAATTTCTAAGGCAAATGCTTTGCTTGGTTTTCTTTTTCGTAATTCTAAGGACTTTAGTGATCCTCAAATCTTTGTTCATCTCATTGATTCGCTCAAGCCTAGCATACTGTTGTATAATATGGTCATCATATTACAACGCAGCTTCAATGCGAATGGAAAGAATTCAAAAGAGGTTTACTAAGTATGTTTTACGGAAAATTTATTCTTAGTCTGATATGCCTGCTTATCATATAAGATGTCAACTCATTGATTTAAAACCTCTCCATAAGATAAGAGATTGCTATTACGTCATGTTTGCAAGTGATACTTTGCAAGGACATATTGACAGTTCATATTTATTGTCATTATTTAATATTAATGCTACATCACGCTCCTTAAGGCCAAGAGAAAGCGATTTCTTTTATGTAGCTAGACACTCTACTAGTTAGATAATTTGCGTGCCGTGTAACTTGTAGGGACATTTTTGAAGTCTTTTTTATTAGAGAATGGGCACCAGATGGTTTCATTATAAATTGGTGTACCTATAGGTAAATAAATAAAACATTTTGTCTATGGGTTTTATCTTTCTAGTACGAATAATAACACTTTAGATATAAATCAGAAGAACATGCAAAAAAGCACAATATTATTGCGCTAGCTTAGAAAATAAAACAAGATTTGTATGCTATAAATGTTTTCTTTTCAGCAACCAACCATTCGTCCAACAGGATCTTCCTTTTTTTCTTTTTCCTCAACTATTAATAGTGCCGCAACTGCCAGCAATGTGTTTGTTGTTAGGAACGAACTGAAAAACGAAACCGAATTAATGTAAATGCTTCTTCGTTGTACGTTGTTGAGAGAAGAACGAACAACGAACGACGTACATCGAATGCAGAACGAAAGTCTAAATGGAGCTTTAAACAGTTTTCGTACTTAAACACACGTTGTCCGAGTAACAACGAACAACAAACACCGAAATTTCCGAGGTCCTTTGAATTTGTAGGTTCTTCATTCGTTGTTAGTTCGTTGTTCGTTTTTATCATTTTTACATTGTCATTGTTCCGCGTACGAGAAACATTGAACAACGTACACAGAGCACAACACTGAAAGTCTAAATACAGCTCAAGGCTCCTAAGAAGTTTGAAAAATATTTTTGTTTTCAAATGTGTCTTAATTTTTTTCTAATTTAAAACAAAAATGAAAACTTTGGAAACGATTTTAAACGATTTTGGTTTAAATTCCATTCAAAATGACGGAGAAAAAATAATAACAATTGTTTTTTTTTTTAAATTTTCTATTTTATTAATAAATAGAAGACCACCCCTAGCTGCAATATTCCAAGATAGGATGGGCAACTGAGCAGTTGAGGATCTTTGAATTCCTTAGCAAAGCTCATTATTGATCCAAGAAGACTTCTTGCTTTACTTGTCATTACATTAATATGAGAAATATAAAAGTTTAAAGACAGCTTGACATCAAATAAAACTCCATTAAATATATGAACACGATCAACTTCTGTTGTTTCCTCGATAAAGTGAGAAGACAGTAAGAGTTCTCTTTTTCTTGAGTATGACATCACTTAACATATGCTTTTTAAAGCTCCATTCCATTTGTTATTTCAGAGACTGTCAATATTGTGTTGGAAAAACAAGAATATGTTCAGATTTTTGAAGTCATCAAAACATTAGGATTTTTGAGTATTAGATGTCCCGACTAAAGTCATTTATGTTATTGTAAATAATAATGGTCCAATATGACTTTCTTGAGGTACTCCGCATAAAACTTTAATAATATTCGATATAACATACAATTTTCATAGCTTACAAAGTGCGTATTTAAATATAATCGGATTCAAGCAAGAATTCAGGAGGTCATAACTCGAAGACCTTAACGAACTATATTATAAACCCAAGATCAAAGACTTGATCTCTTTTCGTAATACGATGAAGTAGCTCTAAAATGAACCTCAATGACTTCTGTAACGGGTACTCCTCGATAGAGGCGGCTCATAAGTCTCTCATCATCTCGCATTAAATCCACAGGTCAATTAAGTTTATTGTATCAAAACGCACTCCAGCGCTAATTGGGTCACTGAGCAAGACATAAAAAACAGGAAACTATGTAGCTTAAGTATTTAAGCTCATTCTTCTTTATAAATAGTATTCGCCTTTTGGAATTCCCTGGCAAACAGCATGAATAACGTCTTCAGACCTTAACCTTTTCTTACCTTTAACAATAAACTCGTATCATAGGCTAGTCGCGCACTGGCACCTGTGATCGAAATCAAATAGTTTAATCGCCAGTTGAAAGAGAACCGCGCACTGGCAACTCTTTACTCACGCTCACAATCTTTTCTCTCTTGCGCTTATAGAAAACAGCTCAACTGTTGCGAAGGCAATCGTTTAGTTTGTGTCAAAACACAAACTTTTTAGTTGCTCGAATCGAGTTTCATTTTAGCAACTAAACAGTTGCGAAACTAAAAATTCAATGTGCGCGTCTAGCCTTAAGCATGGTAACAATGACAAATCAATGAAGAATGGGAACATTTTTTATACAAATCAAAAATTGTGTATTGTAATTTTGTTGTGCTTTTTATCTCAATGAAATTAATAAATTATATATTTCTATAAGCAATTCGTAAAAACGGTGTGAATTTTTCTGCCTTTCTGCAATAAACCGGAACATGTTTAATACCAAGTTAAGTAAAAAATACTTAAGTGGCAACCGTGTGTTCAGCATAAATATCTTATTTGCTTGTGAATGAAGTAGCTATTGCAAAAAACCACTCTGCCATTCCTAACTTTTGCCATTTACACAATCATAGCCCGCCCTAGTGTTGCCGATAATTAATTAAACTGTCAAATGTAAAAATATGATCTTGATGTAATGCAGGATCATACTTCATACATCGAGCTAACCAAATTGCTAAAACTTCAATAAACAATACAAAAAATGTTTGAACAACAACACAATATTATAGCGTAATATCAATTGCGTCACCGAATTCGCTGAATTCAATAGATAGCAATTTGTTAAAACAGATGATGAAGGAAAAGAAATGTATTCGGTTAAAAAAAAATATACATTTGTATCTATAATACAATTACTAAGTTTTTCGTACATTCTGCTTGAATCAGACATTATCAGTATTGAATTTTCATTGTACCAGATCGGACGCGCGATTTGTGAAAAGAGTTCTCACAGTCTTAACCCGCAAGTTAAGGAATACGTTTTGTTTCAAGTGCAAATAATAAAGTTCAAGTTTAAGAGAAAGTATCGCATAGTGGCAGTTATAATAATAAATTATATTTTCTAATTTAAATAAAAGGTGCGTTATTATAAAAGCCATATTTTAATATGAGTGTCAAGTGGTTAGATAAGTTTTTTTTTTATAGAAAAAAATAAAAAAATATCTCTTCTAATCAATGCAAAAGCTTATAAGTGTATCTGCCAGATGCTAGGTTCTATTTGTCGGTTTTTTTGTTCGTTATATATAATTAAAGGTGTGCTTTGAGTGATTTGTTGTATTACGTTCCGTATCGATGACAAGCATTTTAATCACTTGAAATTAATTCACGCAAATAAAAGATACAAAACTAAACTAAACTAAAACAGATTGAGTTTCTGCAACAAAATAATTTTGAATTCAAAAAAATAATTAGAGTAGAACAAATTGTTTACAATTAATTGATTAAAATTCGTGTACCTTTATACGTATCTACACGATTTCATTGGAAATATTCTAACTATTGTGTCAATAGTTTTTAAATATGATGATATCACTATTTTCATATAATTTTTAAATAGTGAAAAAAAAAAATAATAATAATTTTCATTTTTAAGAGTGTGTTCATTTTTACGAGATGTGCTGTCGACTATCAATCAAACAATGACACGTTTCGTCTAATGTTAATTATAAACTTGTTTGTTTGATACTTTTTCCCACCGCAATTTTGTAGTTCTTTAACTCTGATGCCTCCAGGTATCCATTAAGATAGAAATAATAAAATTAATGCCCAAACGCAGAACGAATACTTACAAAAGTTCTATTTTATAGTTTGTATTTATGATGTATGTTAATTGTATGTATATGTACCTGAGTACCTCCATCATTTTTTATTATTTTGGTTGTGAATATCAAAGGGTAAATAAAAAGTTTGAGCTCTTTGGGGTAGGTATAAAGATAAAGACCTCATTGAGAATTTATTGCAACGCAATCAAGTTTTTTGGTGATGATTCTTATGTCAACAAATGATTTTTATAGTATTATCTTACACATATGTTTTTTTTATGGTTTTAATACAAAAAAAAAAAGATTTACTTGAAAGTTTAAGTTAGATTTTTCGATAAGATATGGCAGATATTAACGATTTTTTTTATGAAAATTATCTTCGTTTATTATGCTGATTTGAAATATCAGTGGAAACACTTGAGTATAAAGTTTCGCAATCCGGAAGGAAGAATTTTTTTTAAACGTTTGAAAGAGTTTTGTATGTAGTTGAAAGCAGGGTTACGATTTTTTTAATTTAAAACACAGTAAGTCATAAGTCATTAGCTGACTTGTGAATTAAAAAAAAATTAATTCATAAGTTCGTTAGTGACTTATGATTCAAAACAAAAATTGAATTCATAAGCTACTAAGTGACTTATGAATTAAAAAAAAAAAATAAGTCATGAGCGAGTTAGTGTCTCATGAATTAAAAAAAATCAAGTCATGAGGAAGTAAGTGAATGAAGTAAGAGTTGGTAGATTGGAAATTTTGAAGCTTGTTTTGACTACATAATTATTAAATTATTAACGAAAGCTTTTGGAGAATTTTGTGTATCATAAAACTATCATGCTAGCTTATAAATTTTCCAATTAATAATTTTTTAATCAAAATTCATCCATTAGCTTATGAATAATTTTTTTTTTTTAATTCATAAGTCACTTAGTAGGTTGTGAATTAATTTTTTTTAATTCATAAGTCAATTACTAGCTGCTGAATTACATTTTTTTTAATTCATATGTAAGTCACCGAATATAGCTTGTGAATTAAAGCCAAGCTTAAGCTAAAAAGTGACTTAAGCTCTTGCAACTCTGGTTGAAAGTTATAAAAAGTTAAATGACTCTTACTCTTTTTGAATAAAATACGTCACTTCGTTTATTCAATGGGAGTTATGTGTGACGAATTAAATAACACACACTTAGTTTCAGTTTTAGGAAAATAAAACCTCCAAAGTATTAGTTGAGTCAATAAAGTACAAAATAATGATTAAAATTTGAAATTTTTAAGTAAAGTTCCTACTTATGCATATGTTACATTAATTTTATTATTTTATTATATAAATTTAAAAATTTTTTTGAGTGTTTTTGTCACTTTAAAAAAAAAAAGAACAAAAAAACAAAATTTGGTACGCCAACTTTAAGTTTTGATTATTGTACGATTGAAAATTAAATTTCCAAAAAAAATATTGAGCCGTTTTTGAAATATCGAATTTAAAAAAAAAAAAAACAAAATGATTTTTTTTTTTCAAAAATTCAAAAAAAATATTTTTTTTTTAAGTTTTGAAATGAAATGTTTTTTAAACTTTTTAGTAGCATCTCTATAAAAAATTTCATTAAAATCCGTTATGTCGATAATGAGTAGTTCAAAATTTTAAGAAATGGTTCTATGGTAGGTAGAGGTACAAGCTGTAGTATCTTAATTTCAAAATTTTTCTTATTACATATATTCAAAATTAAACGAAAGAAAAAACTTTTATCAAAATTCTAGGCGGTGTTTTCGAGAAAAATACGATTTTTGAAAACCAGTTTTTACCATTTGTATGGTGGGTACCTTTATTTTTAGGTAAGATATTTTTTTTTCAAACGTCTTGTAGATTACGAGTATATGGAGAAACTTTCATTTATTAAGTTTAAAAAGATTCTAGCATGGGGTTTTCGAAATATTGAGTTTTGAAAAAAAAATTTGAAACATTTTTTATAATCAAAACAAAATTCTTTGGAAAATTTAAGTACACAATTCTTTTCAAGTTTTTGTGGAGCTTTAGCAAAAAATAAAAGATCAGTATCGGTTTACCGTTTTTGAGAAAATCAAAAACAAATAAAAGGGTTCTTTGGGGTGTACCCTCAATAACTATTTTTGGGAAAATTTTTTTCAACCATTACCCAGCTTTAACTAAACGAAATTTTCTTGTATTTTTATTTTTTAAATCTGTCGAACAGTTTTTGAGAAAAAAAAATATTTGTAAAATTTCGGAAAAAAATCGTGTGGCAGGTACCGTTATTTTTGTTCTTAAAAAAAAGGAAAGACATGTTGGGGGAAAAAATTAAAAATGATATTTACCAAGCTTAAAGAAAATTGGCCGAGCTGTTTAGGCTGTAGTCGAGCAGGCAGACAGACAAAATTGCGAGACCCACTTTTTTAGTCTTCGCTATCATCGTATAGTCTCAACTTTGATCAAAATCTCGAGTTCGATTTTTTTACGAATGCATAACTTGCCATATAGTACCTATATAAGTCGCAAGTAAAAATTAAAGCTTATTTTCGATAGACTTCCATTTGCTTTTAATAATATTTTTTTAATTTTGATTAAAATTTTAGAGAATTTTTCTATCTACCACACTATTTTTATAATCTGAATTCAAGTTATAACTTTTCGCCGCATCGTATAAGAAAATTAATTGTGAACAAAATAATTTATTTTTTGTCCAAAATCTGTAGGTATTGCAATTTAAAATAAATTTTAGAACGTTTCTGAATTTAAATAATTTAATACATAAAAAAAAAACATTTAAATAATTTATTGCTTAGACATGTGATTGATCGCACAGTATGTGGTATATAATCAGGATGGACATATTCAAACTTTGGCCTTCTGTACTTTGAATACAAATCAACTCAAAGGACTTGTTGTAATTTTATTTTTAAAATAATTTAATTTTTGGTAGGTCATTTTGTTGTTAAATGACATTCGAAGGAGATATTAAATAAAAACAAAAATAACAAATAATGCTGGCCTTTATTAATCATCTACTATCCCAACAAATTTATTTTAGAATGACGAGATGTACCCAAACACATACCGTAACAGAAACTTTAGCCAACGGAAAATGAATTCTATTACTTTTTATTTAGACTATAGTCTATAAAAAATCTATTGATTTTTCGAAAAACAGTCTTTCAATCAAAGTTTCTTAAAAAAGCTAACAGTATTCGAGAAATTTGCGAGGAACTGGAAACGAATTCAACTCCTTTTCTCCTCTCGAAAAAAAAGTTAAGCCCCGGTCCAAATTATGAAAATGCTTACGACAGTCAAATTAAACTCTCCGCCAAAAGTCAGAGTCTTGTATGCATATTTAAAAAGAAACAGTTTGTAAAAAAAGTCATAAAAAGTCTTTAGGGTTAATATGGAGGAGTAGATATAAAACTGAAAAAGTCTAACGGCGCGGCAAATCGTACTTTCTTGGTGACCAGTTTATTTTATTTTATTTTTTTTTTATTTTTGGACCTGCATGAGATAACCATTCCATTTCAATTGATCGTGCAAGTGTTAATTATGCCAAAAGCTGTGTAGCACGTAGTGCAGTCCTGTTGAAACTAAAGGGTGGTTAAATTTTAAGGGCCGATGTTGATTTTGAATAAAACACAAATTATTTAGGAAATTATTGTCATTTCTTTTAATTATGATAATATTGGTATGGTTCAATTATGGTGGCACATCTCCATCCGATGGTCCAAGTTTTCGATGACGCTGAGTAATTGAGGTTCTATGCCGTTAATGTGCCGTTAAATATTATTACAAACAAAAAACAAAAACAAACAAAAAATCTATTCGTGTATTTTCCAGAAACAGGAGTTTTTGGCAAGTTCATAATAAGTATTAAGTACATATATATATTATGCAACTACCTATTTCACATCATATTATGAGTACCTTTTATTATTATTTAAAAATATAAAGACGTAATAAAGCTTTGTTATAATAAGTTAAATAAATAAATTAAAATTTGAAATTTTGGCAATTATTATAATTATTAATAATTTCACTATATGACATTATAGCATTAGATAATTGTTTTTTTAATACAGTCTGTTTTTGTTGTTTGTTTTAATAGGTATTAATTAGCCTTGAAAACACTCGCTCTGCCGATGTACTTCCGTGAGGCAAACTAAGAAGAATCAACATAAAGTTTGAAATATTAATGAACATCCCTTCGTCAATATTGTTTTTTATTTTATACCCCAGAACGTTTTTGAGTCTTCAAGAAAAATACTTTCGGCTAGTCCAATCTCAAAAAATTTTCTTATTTCGCCAAAAAGAACTTCTTTCTCGCACTCTAATAGATGAGAAAATTCTGTATTGAAGTGTGACAAAATACTTTGTATGTTTGAATTATTTTTTAAAAAGGTTGGGTCAATTATCTAAAACGCATTAAGGTAAAATAATGAAGAAAAAACGTGCCATATTGAAACTTTTCGTGCCACCTTGCCCCGAGAAAATTTCCGTGTCAAAATGGCACGATCGTGCCACATCGGCAACGCTGCATCCATATCTTCAAAGTTCGTTATCTTCTCACGATAGCGAACACCATTCACAGTAACTGCCTGACCGGCCTCATTTTGGAAAAAAATCGGCCCGATGATGCCGCCAGCCCATAAACCGCACCAAACAGTCACTCTTTATGGGTGCATTTGTTTTTCGACAATCAGTCTTGGATTATCATTCGCCCAAATGCGGAAATTCTGCTTATTGACAAATCCACTGAGGTGAAAATGTGCCTCATCACTGAAGATGATTTTCTTCGAAAATTGATCATCCATTGTTGCCATATCTTGCCATCATTCTGACAATTGACGACGCTTGAAATGGTCAAGAGGCTTTAATTTTTGAGTCAATTATTGCACCTTTTAAGCGTGTAAATGCAAGTCTTTATGCTTAATGTTCATCAACGACGAGCGTGAGAGGTGCAATTGTTGGGCACGACGACGAGTTGAGGTTGAAGACGGCTCTTCAGCCACTATCGCGAACAGCAGCAATATTTTCTGCAGTACGCGCTGTACGAGCATGCACTGATGTTTTCACATCTCCTACAGACCCGGTTTGCTCAAATTTTTGCACGATTTTTCCGATTGTACTCACATTTGGACGATTAAATTGACCGAAAAAATCACGAAGTGCACGATATGCATTTTGATTTGAACGCCCATTTTCATAATAAGCCTGAATAACTTTAACGCGTTGCTCGATTGTGTATCTTTCCATGGTTAAAATTAAGTTAGCCTGAAATTGAGAAATGCCAAATCAAATGCAAAATAAAAATGACGTTTAGGTGTGGTTCACATTCAACATCGGCCCTACCCTATCCATATTATTCAATTTTAGATAAAAGAAATTGGTCATCATGTATCAGTAGCCCACTCCGTTGATGGGATATTTCAATGCCAATATTGTTTTTGAAGAAGTACGATCTGCTAATGCCGGCACCGTACAATGGTTTTAACTATTTGGTTCCAAAAATTATAATTGCTAAGCAACAATTTGGTTTGCATCTTGATGGAAATTTTCAAAGATATTCGAATGATGAGTTTAAAAAAGCCCAGGGTATTTCAGAACTTGCTGTCGAAATTAGAAGTTTTAGTTAAGGTGGTTAACGTAATTGATATTTTACTTTACAATGGACAACAATTGATTTCTGTAGTAATCTGAGTGTAATTTAAGAAAATAAAAAAACGATTTGAGTGAAAGTAGAGAAAAAGATGTTTTTGGTAAGCAATGGTAAATTTAAAAGATATGTCAGTCATAGACTACAGTTCAAACAGTGACACAAATTAAACGTACTTAAAAATGTAGATTTCTTGGAAACTACCATCTAAGTCCTCGGTATTGCACGAATATGTGTCCCTAGTCGTCCATATTTTTGAACTTCTAGACTATCTTCTGATAATTCTTCAAGTAAAAGTGATTGATATTCGATGATATTTTGACTAAAGGCCAACATTTTATGAAGTGAATTTTTGAGTTGTGGAGATATCTTGGTATACTCCCCAAATTTGACTGTATTCACTACTTCCCTGCAATTAAAAATATTATTTCGTCAGTTGTTCGAGCGGTTACCTCCAATCTCCTGGAAGTGTTTTATCATTGGTACCTATTTCCAAGTAATTCCTTTGGTTTATCCGCATAATTATAGATCTCTTGTTTTCTTCTTTTTTCTGTCTCCCAAGAGATTCATCAATATCCTCTCTTTCTTGTCGAAGCTTATACACAACTTTCAAAACAAATAAATAAAATAAATCCTGCATTTAAAGTCATTTTATTTAAATCAAACATCCTACAAGGAAATCATATTTTTCAAGATCTTTTTCTACACTTGAAAAAAAAAAGAAAAAATTAACTGACGTCTTGAAATCCAATTTGTGTAACGCATCTCTATGCCAGCTGAGTGTTTGGGTTGGTACTAAAAAACATATAGAAACTTTGTATCCTCTGGATTTTACTTGATGATTATCAAATATTTTCTTTCAACTTACTTTAAAGTCAAAAAAGTGTGCGAACAGTGGTGTTTAAAAATAAATAAATTAAACAGTTAAAAGAAAATCTATTAATTTTTTCCCGGATGAACTACTAGTTGGTTGATCTCGTGTAGTTTGGTATCGTCACAACTTGCTGAAAACATGGTCTATTTCCAACTGCTTCAAATAATAAAGTCTTGCTTGCCTCTGTAATTTGTCTTTAGAGTTCGAAAAAATTAAAAATTGGAAAATTAATAACAAATAAATCAACATGACAGCCATGGACTCTCAAAATCTACCAATCCTGTTGAAGGTCTTTAAATATATATATGCACAAACTATTTGGTTATGTTAATTTATTTTTTTATTCTTTTTTTTGTTTTAAATCAAGTAAACTTTGATTATTCAATTTTATTAGCCAAGATACTATATGACAAGTTATTCATATAAAATTCGAACTTATAGAAAATATAAAAACATGGGTCTCCAAATTCTACCTGTCTGCTTGTCTGTATCTTTGGGTACAGACTAAACGAAATTTTCGCCGGAAATTAAGTAAAATATTTCACTATCCCAAAAACTTTAACACAGATTTATATAAGAAAACAAATTATTTTAGAAGAAATTTTATAAATAATAAATATTATAAATAATAGTACCGAATAATTTTTAACATTGTCTTCCATATAACCATTTTTTTGGTTTTCATTTACTAAAAAACTGATCAATTTTCTTCAGTTAAATGGCATAATGGTCAGTGCGTTAGACTTTCATGCGGAAGGTCGAGTTCGATTCTCAGCCGCTGCAAAAATTTTTTTTAGAGGTGTACTGCCTCTTACGAGGAATTGACAAATCCTCTAAGAGTAAATCCTCTTGGCATGGAA
The DNA here is from genome assembly GCA_911387755.1 of Chrysotoxum bicinctum. Taxonomy (NCBI): domain Eukaryota; kingdom Metazoa; phylum Arthropoda; class Insecta; order Diptera; family Syrphidae; genus Chrysotoxum; species Chrysotoxum bicinctum. The sequence goes on from OU426989.1 coordinate 44,744,109, forward strand.
AGTGCTGCTCATTAGTCGTTCGGAATCGGACAAAAATTGTAGGTCCCCTCCGTTCCTGGTAACACGCGCGCAGGAATGGTTGAGACTTGTAAGTCACTTGGCCCTGGTTCACTTTGAGCTGTTGAACCACCAAATTTAATTTAATTTAAATATTAATAGATATAGTAATGTGTATTGATATTTTCCAATTTTATTTTCAATCTAAAACTAAATTTCAACTTCAACGGGCCTGGCTTTGATGAAAGCATCGCTTCCCATCGATCAGCGAAATCAAGCATCATTGTGCGCGGTTGGTACTTGGATGGAGGACCGTTCATATACCAACCGTGTGCTGTTGACATGTGTTTCTTATGTTGCTCTTTCTTTCTGTGTGTCTCTCTCTATTGTACTGTCTAAAGCCGATGGCCTCAGTTGCTAGTGCTTTTCAGTGTCAATACTTCGTAGATTTATCTATGGAGTAGTGTAAAATGTAATGTAAATTCCAATTTTTTTTTTAAACTTAAAAACTTATAAGACAATTTTAAATTATTATATTACTCTTACAATACCTATCATAGATGAAGTTTTTGGTTTTTGAATTTCTCACCATCCATCGGGATACAAAAGCTTCTAAGAACTTAAAATTTTCAAAAATATATAAATTTAGATTTTAAGAAATTTCAAGTTTTGTGTTCATAAAGCTCCGAAACCGGGTTAGTAATATTTTTTAAATTTTTTATTACTGTCAAAATAGGCAGAGAATTTAAGTCTTATAAGAACGATCTTAAAACTTTTTTAATATCATTCTAGATTAAGAAAAGACGATTTTGTAAATTTTAATCAAATTTTCTATCAATCTTCATATGAATCTTTGACACTTCAAAAAAGGTTTGTTACCTATGTTTTATGCACGAACTGTCAATATTTCATTAGCAATATTATAAAAAAACCTCAAATAAGGAAACATCATGTACAAGGAAGTTAATTTTTTGAGACGAAAAAATAGATCTATTTTTAATGCTGAATTTGTTGTTCAATAACAATAACATAACAATATTGAAGACAAAATTTTTGAAAATAATGAAAACTAAGAACTGGGGTAGTTAAATTGATTGGCAAAATTGTAAATAGTTCTCGTTTAAGCAATAAAACCGGCTCTACTTAACGCAGTCGCTTAGCTTGGAGACCTTGTCTAACTTTTTCATAATTTTAAAGACGTTAGACAGCTCTTCTTACTAATGTGAGTTTTACAACAAAACCTAAGCGAATTTACGTTGAACAACTCTTAACTTGACAGATACATAACTCAAACGCAACTACACAAACAAACAAAAAATAAAAAGAACAAAAAACTTCAAACCAAATAATTTTTCGCCGAAAAAAGCACATTTTATATACTGCCTCAGTGCAGATTTTGATTGTTTATAAGTTATTTACAATATTTTAGATGAAAATGAAGTATATACATATCTTAGAAAGATGCGAGACATGATTATATTTTCGAAAACCGTATATATATCGAATAGTACAGTTAATTCCTAGTTTTAATTTTGCCTTGCTATTGAAATCACAGTTACAAAATATTTCACATCCATATATAAGAACTGGGATGACTAGAGCCTTGGCAAGAACGATTCTTAAATTTATTCCACGGTCCACAAAGTTCTAAGAACTCCATAGGCTTTTCTCACTGATGAATTGATGTGGTTATTCCACGTCAGAGTTCTATTAAACACCATGCCCACATTTTTTGATGTACATATCTGCAAATTCTAAGGGGAATCCGTTCAGCATAATCGATGGGAAATAAGATACATCCAGTAATTTTTTTTGATATAACTAAACATTTAAATTTATTTGGGCTCAGAGTCAGGCTATTTCTTGTTGCCCAATTGAAGATCCACTCAAGATCATCATTAATTGAAGAGACACAATTTTCTATTAGTCCCTAGGGACAGCTTTTATAAATCTGTATATCGTCAGCATGGAAGTGTTTGGATGCTTCCATGATTATTGAGGATATTTCGTTAATATAGAGTGAAAACAAAAGTGCAGCTAGAATCTATCCCTGGGGAACTCCTCGTAATATTGTAAGAAACTCAGAGGATCTTATTTGAATGTATACGGCTTGCTTCCTGTCACTTAGCTAAGAGAAGATCAACTTTACGGCTTCTGGAGAAACGTTGAATCGATGATGCAGCTTATTTAAGAGCAATGAATGGTTAACCATATCGAATGCCTTTCAGAAATCTAGTAGAACGAGAAATCAAACGCAATCGGCATCGAGTTCAGTCCTTATATCTTCAGTCGCCGTTCGAAGTAGTGATTTTTTGTTGTTTTTGCATTATGCGCTCACATACTTTTGAAAGAAAAGGTAAAATTGAAATTGGTCGGAAGTCATCACATAACGAATTTTTTGGTATTGGTATGATTTTCGCCAATTTCCATTGTTGCGGAAAAATACCAGTCTTAGGGACAGTGTTAAAAACGTGGGTTAGGAAAGGTAACAAAAACGGCAATATAAGCTTTAAGAAAAACAGGATTAACTTCATCGACACCCACTGCATTCGATTTAATAGAAAGTAGGCATTCTAGATACCTCTAGATCGTTTACTCCTAAAAAACAATTTGTTGTTGCAAGGTGTAAATTCATTTAGCTATACTGGTCCCGGCATGCATACATAAAATATGTACATTTGCATGTACAGATTTGTTGATCGTAAAGCACTTTTGTGCGATTGTTTTGAATTTCTAATATTCAGAGATTCAATCTATTTACAAAGCATATCTTCAAAAAATCATATATTATCATTAAACATTCTTATTTCGATTTGCTTTGGTATAAAATTACCATTGTCAATATGCTTAAAGTATACTTTTTAAAGATAAACTACTCGTAAGTATTTGCTGCTGTTAAAGTTAGATAAAGGTTAAAGTATAATTTTTGTTGTATAAAATTAACAAAAATACGTTTCTCCTTTTATACACAATATTAAGAATCCACTCCCATTCTAAAATTGATTTAGAGTAGGTTTTAAATGTTTAAAATTTTGCGCCATTTAATTTAGCTTATTTTGGATTTAGCGTTAAAAACTACCTTTAAACCATGTACCATTTCAAAATTTCTGTCCAAAACTAGAGATATTTTCCTCCACTCAAATAACTACATACCATTCCTATAAATTTTAAGACTAATTTTATTTTTGATTGTCATTGATGCCATTACCGCATTTAACAGAATGAGGGTGACCAAATGAATCCGTTGCGATATTTTGACAGCTGAATTCGTACAGATTCTTGGAAGTTAACATTCAAACGAACTAGAGATGAGTCAATTGGTCAGAAAAAGTGAAGCGGTACTAGAGATGTGCTTATGTATCACTGAAAATGGTTCAATTAGTGTTATTCAGTATCAGGTTTTGGTTCTGCTTTAGAAGTGATTTCAGTTATGTTTAAGGATGTACGCAGGGTTTTAGTTAGTGGGGGATTTTGGTTAGGGGGGGCAACCTAATTCAAAAAATAGTTTTGATACAGAAGTCTTGCTTTCACAAAAAGATAAATTTCTTAATGTGTGAAATATATTGTGATTAGCGGATTTCAAAGCTGGTTTTGCGTTCTGAAAATAAAGTAGTGTTCTTTAAATTAGCTTCTGGAGGGATGTCAATTACTACGTTTACAAAGCGAATTGAATCGTGATTGGTTCAGAATTAGTGCCGTGTATACCTAGATCGAATCGAAATAGGATTATCCGATTCGATTCGGTCCGGTTAAACAAGCTGATTCGAAGGATCTGTTAATCCAACGTCTTAGTATAGATGCGGTCGTGTAAACGTAGTAAATGTGTGTTCTTACTTTATGGTACGATTAGAAATAAGTTACCTAATTTATCACATGTTCATAACACATGTTTGTTTACAAAACACACAGCTTTTTCCAATTTTGCGCGCTAAAAAAACAACATGCTGTCTCATTCTTTTGTATTGAAAAGTGTCAAAACTTACATTCAAATCATTAAGCACATCAATCTGAATGAATGAGAATTTTCATTTGTTGTGGCTGGTTGTCAGCATGTTTTGGCTGAGATATTTTGACACAAATTGACGTAGTGTCAATAATCATAATCTTGTCAGAATTATGGCTGAAAATATTGGTAACTAATACATATAGATTTTTAATATATACCTAGATAAACAACAGCGCCACGGATCAATTTTAAAACTTTATCTTAATTGACTGTTATTGCTATTTCACTAACAGTATAAATCACAACTAGAGTAACATCTCTAAGGTAGCAGTTTGTCTCAGCCCATCACTAGCAAAAACATGAAACTTCAAACTGCTGATGACAACGGCTGTCACCGCATTTGCCGGAGAGAAAAGTTAAAAGTTTGGCTACTTGTTCCGTTGCGTCCGTCGCATGCGACGCCTATTGGTCGTCTCTTATGAAAAAGCGTATATTTAATCAAGCTGTCAGTTGAATACGGCACGGCAAAGGACGCAACGGATTCTTTGGGTCGGCCCCTTAAGAATCAAAAACGTTTTGATAAATCCATTGTGCTTTCAGCCTTAAGCTGGATTTATGGATCGACATACATTTAAACGAAGTCAATAAATGAAGTTCTAAATAAATTACAACACATTGTAGGGGACCGTGGCACGTGGCCTGCGAACCTCATGATCACAGGTTCGATCCCTGCCGTCATCTATGTCGTTTTAATTCCATTAAAACCTTCTAAAAATTGTCATCAATGGGTTGCTGGTTTACTCATTACATGTTGTTCAGGCATAACACTAACAACATGTAATTGAGTTAAACTAGTATGCCCAACAAGGATGAACAGGAATAAAATAATGTGAATTATAAGCGACATAAAAATAAGACACGGCATTTCTCCGCTTTAGCTCAGCCGCCATCCGTGGAGATAAAAATATCTAAGACAACCACCAGCAGTCTCAGAACATCTTGCCACACATCTTTCCTATCCTTTTTTCTCTTCATTAACTTCACGCCCGCGCTGTGTTGAAACATTTAAAGGGTAATCATAATCCCTTGAGCACGGGTAGGTTATAAAAAAAAAACATTGTCAGTATTTTAATTTTGGCATTTTTGAAGAAAATGGTGTCACTAAGTGTGCGCCTTGATAACATGCAATAGGTCCAAATAAGATACGAAACTCATAAAAGACAAGAAAATATCACCCCATTTTAATACATATAGAGGTGCCAATATTGGTTTCTAGCCGAGCATAGAAGAGATTATTAAAATTCGAATTAACATTTTGAATTATATAAAAAAGCAAACTTTGTGGTGAAATTGTGAAACAAAAGCTGAATAAACCACTTTTAGTTTTCTTTTTAAATGTGCTTGACAAAACATTCCAAAGGCATAAATAAACAAATATGTTTTGACATTTTGTTATACACTGTATAACAAAATGTGTATTGATTTATTGATTTACTTTTTTATTAATTTTTTATTTAGGACACAAATTCTAAGCAAATACAAGAATTATACGCACATACATGTGTATTGAATAACAGATTTTCAAATAAAATTTTAGATTAGACTAGACTAGATACCACAGCTAAACATCTTTGAGCCCCACAGTTAAAACATTTGAAAAGTAAACATTTGCATACAAAATAAAACATTTAGAATTTTATTTAACGTAAGATTTAAGAAAGTATAATGTTTACTTTATAAAATGGTTTTAAACGCAAAAATGTTATTTGTATAACTTATACAACATAAAGTTAAAGTATTTTTTTAATTTGCTGATAAAAAAATTTTATTACTCCATACACGTGCTGTGGTTTCCGGTTCGTTGGCTTGTCTTAATCAAATAAAAAGAAATTTGTTTGAGATTGTGCTCAGTCTTAAATTTTAATACTATTTTTCTTAAAACCTAGGTCTACTAAATTTACATTTAGACAGTTTTTGATTGTGCTTCCGAAGGTGATCTCTGGAATTTGCCTAAGCACCACCTTGCGAATTCTTCACAGAACCACAGCAGAGCAACGATAACACACATTCCATTCATGCTCAAAACAAAGAATCCATAACTTGTGGCATCAGGTATGAGACCTGCAAAAAAAGAAGACAAATTTTCTTAGCGATTAGTTGAATATTCTCTCATTATTCATTTCTTTACCCACCGATAACTGGTGCTGAAAGCAGTGAAAACAGTCCCATGATAGTTCTTTCCAACGCAATGGCGTCTGGAAGTCTTTTTGGTGCAATATGTTCTGGTAAGATCAACTTGCCGTATGCCACTCGTATCGCCTTATTAGTTCCCATCACAGCAAAGCAAACAAAAGCTATTGGAGCTTTGCGGCTTTGCCCAACAACAACGCGTGCCGCACAAATCAACATGCAACTTACGATCATAATCAGTCGCTTGTCATATTTCAATTTGGCCACTGTATACGGGATCAAGAATTTCATGATCATATCGAAAGATCCTAGGATGGACATGCAAGTTGCAACCTCGATTTTGTTAAGCCGGAATTCTGTCAGAATAAAAGGTAAAACTGAAGCAAAATTATTTTCTGTAAATTCGATCACTGTTAAACCAAGAGCCAAGTTAACATAAGTGAAATCTTTGAGCAGATCTAAATGCAAGTAATCAACGATCATGTTTGCTGAAGATGACTTCTTTAGATGATGGGTGTCTTTGACAAACTCGTCTCCAGGTTTTTCCAGAAATTGCATCTGTTCAGGCGGTAGGTCTGACTTTGATGAGGTTCGGTTTGGACTATTATTTGTAATAACTAAGCTATAGGTGTCGCCATCTATCTTCTCTGTTTCTGACATATGATCAATGGGATCACTTAATTCTAGAGTTAATTTCGAACCATTTAATTTATCTCGAGACATTAGAGGTGTTTCTAGTTGTAAAATTCGAAGATTTTCAGCAAGTCGTTCACCTTTAAGTTTTTTTGCATGCTTTTGAACAGGATGGTAGATATATGCACAGATAAAATTATGAAGTGAAAATCCCGCATAGAACAATACCGACCCAAACACGCCATAATGAAACATAAGAAAAGTCGAAACATATGGCAGAAGCATTGGACCCAAACCAGCTATGGTGCTCATCAAGGTCATTGCTGATTGTCGTTTTGTTTCGAAATACGATTGAACTGCCAGGGTTGAAGCGGAAAATATAAAACCCTTTCCAAAACCTGCGTAAGTTAAAATTTGAAAAGAGAAATAGAAGAATATTGTATAATTATTGGGATATAAAATTATTCAATTTACCATACAAAAGTGTTATTGACAATAAGTAGAAAATGTACGACTTAGATAATAAGATAGTAATGAGTCCTAGGAAAATCAAAATGGCGCCCATGAAGCTCACTTGACGGTAGGAAAATCTTCTATAAAGTGGGCCACTAAAAATTCCTGAAATTGAAGAAAATCTTTTAATGGATGTTGATGAAAATTATAATTCGGTTAAAAAAAGGAAATCAATTAAATATTTAAATTAAAAATAAATTAGGAATCTACATACATAGGATCACCGTGTCTATTCCTATTGAAGATAATAGGAAAAATAAGCAAGCAGCTTGGTTAAACAACCATAGAATTATTAAAAATCATAAAATTTAAATTGACACTGAAAACCCCAGGATGAATAAAGTTAATAAAAAGCACGTATACGCCCGAGTGTCCCTTTGATTTAAAAAGTATAGTTTTTTTTTTATAATTTTGCTACCACAAAAGGGATAGAATTTTTGAGCAGCTTTAAGAAGAGAAATGGATGCACATTGGTTTGGCATGTCTGAATATCGTAATTGGAAATATTCAAGGGGTAAAGCATTCCTCATTCGTTTAGTGCAGTTAAAGAAACAATCTCTGAATTTAACAGTACGTTCAAAGTCGGGTTCAGAAGCTTACGATTTAAAATAGGAAAATTAATTTTCAAATTTTCTTTATATTATTATAAATACTGCATTTGTAGAAGTGAGGATTATTCTACTTCTTATTTTTCAGATTGAAAATAGAAACAGAAGGTAAACAAACCTACATCGTATAGAAGGTAGAGAAAAGAAAATTTTAAATTAAATAGAAATAAAGACAAATATTTTAAGTATCTACAAAATTGACATTATTTGACAGATAATCTTATAATATTAATGATTAAATGATTTCTGGCATGTGACCGGTGAGAATATCTGTAGTTCTTACTGCTATATTTTGGCACGCGTTGAATAGTGGTTTTTGAGGGCTCCATTAGTTCTTTTTAATACAAAATAGACATGCGACTTTAAAAATTACCAAATAAAATATTCTAATGACGCCAAATCGTGGTGGTGGTCTTAGTAAATTAAATCTTTCATACATTATCTGCTTCTGAAACCACAAGTCTGGAAAAACAATGCCTTCTAATTGACTAACGAATAGTAATTAGATCTTTGTACCACTCAGAATTAGCTTTAACTTATATCATAATTTTGAAAGACACAATGCGCATTAAACAGTGACTTTTCTTGATGTAATGATTTATCAATAATGGCTTAGGGATTACCATCGCTTTAAAGTTGGCTATTATTTTCATTTTCATAGCGATTTTATTACACCAAAATTCCCGTTATGAGTTTCTTGAATTGTACCACGTTCTACAAAATAAATTTGAAAAACTTGCTATCTTTTCTCGCATGGAAGTTAATTCAACCCAGTTTAAGCTCGAAAAAACTTAGAACTGTCAAACTGGCTGTCACAGAAAACAGTGCTGCCAATTTAAAATTCTCTGCCTTTAAGAAAACACACTTAGAATACTGTAAAAAAAATTGTTGTTTAAAAGGTATTTTGTAAAAATGTTTTTATTTTGTCTCAAATTGATATTGATATTGAAAATTTAAATGCTCGACTTAGTCGCATGAACTTGCTGCAATGATTTAGGAACTTAAAATTTCAAAAGTGGATGTTATTAGAGAAATCTTTTCAAAAGAACAAAATCTATTTTTTTTTTTCAAGGAAACTTTACTGTTGGAGCTAGAACCAGAATGCTTGATTTCTAAGAATATAAGAATTTATTCAAGAATAAACGTTTTAAATTGTTTATCTACATTTACAAAATAAATTTTTATTTAATTTTTAAAGTTCGCATGTGCAATGTTTTTTAGACTTTATGTAGAGTTTAAAGTTAATTTTTTATATATAATGAGAATATTTTGAGGCACGAAAGGTTTTTAATGACCAGCAGTGTGGATTTCGTATAGCAATAGGACTACCGGTGATTTTATGCCTTATCTAACCGAACAGTGGAACAAATCTTTACATGGTTTTGGAGAAAGTGAGATTATTGCACTTGATATTTAAAAGGCATTTGATAAAGGCTGGCATATCTAATCGAAAATCCGTGCTTTTATTATCAATGAATCCCTTCTTCATTGAATTAGAAATTTTCTTTCAAGCCTGAAACCCGTAATATAAATGCTGGTGTGCCCCAGGGCTCCGTTGTGTTTCCTTCCCTGTTCCTTATTTTTATAAATGATCTCCTGTGCAACTTGTATTCAAATTAATTGTGTCGCTTTCAGACTCACTCTCCCCCCCTCACATCCCTCTTCTTTGGATGTGGAACTGCAACGACAAAATATGATAAGCTCATTAAATTACCACCTAGGCAGCATTGTATAATGGAGAATAAGAAACCACGTGGAATTTAATGCTCCGAAAATGCAATGCTGTCTTGTATCGTTAAATGCTCGTAAAATGTTTGGGTTTTCTCTCCTTCTGATCTGGCAACAATCTATAATACCTATATGTCCGAATCTGGAGTAAAACTCCAATCTCTGGGCTGGTGATCCAGCAATTCACTCAAGCCTCTTAGACAGTATTTATTTACGTCACTCGAACATCGTCGTAATGTTTCTTGCATCACACTTTTTTACCGTTACGGACTATGCTCTAATAAAATAGCCAGCTGCATTCCTCCCCATAAGCAGTTCAACCGTAATACGCGTTTTTTAAGAAATGTCCATCAATTTTCCATTGAGCCTAACTTCGGCCGTACTGTAAAGTACAGAGATCTGTTCTTTAGCCGTACTACGTGAATGTAGAATGCCTTACCACACTCTGTCTTTCTCTATCATTGCAATGTTCAAGAATTCAAAACCAATGTACTTCGACACCTCCTTTCTAAAGCCTCCCTTTTTTACTTGCGACTTATAGGTACTATAAGGCAAGTTATGCATTCGTAAAAAAAATCGAACTCGAGATTTTGATCAAAGTTGACATTGCGATGATAGCGAAGACGAAAAAAGTGGGTCTGGCAATTCTGTATGTCTGTCTGTCTGTCTGTCTGTTCGATTACAGCTAAATGGCTCGGCCGATTTTCTTCAAACTTGGGTTTTGATTTTTTACCCCCGGATGTTTTTTGATTTGATTTTTTATGACCAAAAATAACGGTACCTGCCATACGATTTTTTTCCGAAATTTTATAAATATTGTTTTTTCTCAAAAACTGTCCCTGCGATTTTCTTAAAAAAAATTCAAAAAATTTAATTTAGTTAAACCTAGGTAATGGTCGAAAAAATTTTTCAAAAAAATGAGTAGTTTTGGTACCCCCCTTGGGACCATTTTTTTCGTTTTCGATTTTCTCAAAAACCGTACCACCGATTTTGATCGTTTTTTTTATGCTAAAGCTTCCCAGCAGTTTGAATATTATTGTGTATTCAAATTTTCCAAAACAAATTTTTTGGATTTTTAAAAAAACTTTCAAAATTTTTTTTTGAAAACTCAATATTTCGAAAACCCGATGCTCGATTTTTTTCAAACTTGCCAAATAAAAGTTTCTTAACAGAATCTACAAGTTTTGAGAAAAAAAATTTTGTTTTATCTAAAACTAACGGTACCTTCCATACAAAAGTTAAAAAATGGTTTTCGAAAATTGTATTTTTCTCGAAAACGGTTCCGAGAATTTTGCTAATTTTTTTTTTCTTTTGATTAATCTTTACGATCTATAATTTAATAAAAAAAAAAATTAAATCTAGATATTACTGACTGTACCTACCATAGAACGATTTTTTCGAATTTCGAATTTCTCATTATCCACATAACGGTTCTTAATGAAATTTTTTATAGAGAAGCTTCTAAAAAGTTTAAAACACATTGCATTTCAAAACTTTAAAATAAATATTTTTTGAATTTTTGAAAAAAAAAAAATCTCTTTTTTTCTCTTTTTTTGAAAATTCGATATCTCATATCCATATTTTTTTTTTAAATTTAATTTTTATTCGAACAATAATAAAAACTTTAAATTGGCGGTAAAAAATTTTTCTTAAAAATCTTTTAAAAATTTTGTATATAAAAGCGTTTTTAAGAAACCACTAAAACGACTTATAATTTTTGTTCCTGCATAAATTCATGTTTGCATAGCATTCTGTTTTTATCTCTTACTACTAAAAGAATTTAAAAAATTCATTTTATCCTTATGAACAGTTTTCTCTAATAACATTCGCTTTTAAAATTCCTGATCTATTACATAGGAGCAAGTTCGTGCGACCCAGTCGTGCATTTTATTCTTAATGCTCACACTGTGTCTCTGGCATTTTAAGAATATACCAAAAACCTTTGAATGTGCGCTAATAATTAAAAAAAAGCAACATGGCCGCCAAGACACGCGCCAGCTGAAAAACCCTTGGTTTAATAAATTTTCAAATTTGCGATAAGATTTCGCTTTTGCAACAAAATGTATGTATATGCAGAATTTGGAATTTTAGAGGTTTTTAAACTTAACTGCTAATACAACACCACCAAATGTTCGATTTACTTTTTACCTATGATAGCTGATGCTGCTTGTTGTGCATTGATCAAGGTAACTATCTGCGAACTACTCCATCCTAAATCGGTGAACTGTTCCCTGAATAGAATACCAAATTGCTGAAGAATTGGGAACGAACTTAGCTGCAAAGAATTTAATAAAACAAAATTTAAATTCAACCAAAAGAAGAAAGAAAAGATAAAACAAAAAACTTACGAAACTAATTCCAGCGGCTATTGCAACCATCCATCCCCAACCGCCATCTGGGGGGATAAGGTTCGCATCTAGATGGTTTTCTACTCTAAGTTTCGTTTTAGCTGGCTTCTTGTGTCGGACTATTTGCACATTTCTCCCTCTATGTTGGTTACCTTTTTCTAGCGCTGCCTCACTATCATTGTGTGTTGGTTCAGGCATTTTGAAATTTTTATTAGAATGATAGATAATATTAATAAGCTCGTTTCGGGAATCTAAAAAAAAAAATAAGAAAAAGGAATACTTTGAATAATAATAAATTCAAACAGAAGAAACATGAAAAGTTCACCACCTCCATCCAAGCAACCGGAAACATCATCCCTACTTAAAGTCGTCAAAATAGCAAATAACATATTTTTGCCATTTGAAAACTTTGCGAAAAGTTTTGCTGAACTTTTATGTTAATTTCAAAAACATATTTCAAACTTATCTATATTCATGAAATTACGAGTATTATGTTTGCATGTGTTTTGAAATTTTAATTTAAAACAGTATGGTTGGCTGAGCAATTAAATTTGAAGTTCAGCAGAGCAATAACAGTTAGTGCTTTGACAAGTTTAAAGTTTGCTAAAGACATACATAGGTAGGTAATAATGATCTGATTCTGAAAATTGTTGTGTTCGACAAAGTATTAAGTTGTGGGGAAGATAATTATAAAGTTAAAAAGGAAATACAGAAAAGTCTTGTACAATTTAATTGGGTGGGGTTAGTTATTGGTATATACATTTAAATTAGTTTGTTTATATTTCCAAATCAAATAATACTCTTTGATGAAATTAGCTCTAAACAAAATAATAAAAAATAAAATAATTTAAAGTCGACTTTAATAGCTATTTTAAATGATTGGTTTGTGGTTTTAATTTATATCCCTCTTTTTTTTCACTGCGCTCTTAAATCTTAAGAAAAAACTTAATAAAATAAACATCATTAGAATTTGTTTTCTATTTGTTTTAGTATGAAATGACTATTGTTAACTTGGATAAGGCATGATTTTAAAAGATAACATGTATGATTAATTAAATACGAGTAGAGTTCATAACGAGTTCATAAAGGTTCATTTCAATCAAACTCTCACTTCCATGACATGTTTTAAAAATGTGTTTTTAGCCGAAAAAACAAACATTATCTGCCACAAAAATTTGCTAACCCTTTTAACAAAATTAAAAAAAAAAAAACAATTTTTCTTACAATATCATATTTTCGCAAAAAAAAGGTTTCATAGATTTCTTGTTAAAAAAATTTATCCATTATATTAAAGGCTCCATTTTATTAAAAACATTGCATATTAATTTGCCTCCCATATAATCATTTTTCTTGTTATTAATTTTCTCGAAAATGATCTAACTGATTTTGTTAAAAAAATTTCTATGCAGAAGCTAAGGAAGACCAAATTAACTCATATCAGAGCAAAAACATAAATGTTTAAGAAAGAGCCAAGTTCTTCTATACAAAAACCTTTGTCTAACAAGTCAGCCGTGAAAAGTACTGAGATCTAAAGGTACGCCAAGTTCTGACTTCATGAAGGTTTAATACCGAATATTTAAAGTAGAATAACATTGAAACAGCTGTAATGTAATAGAGAAATTTTATTATTTAATGATTACTGACTAAAATTTGATGGGTTCACTGGTAAAGTTTTTAAAACCTTTCGAATTGGGCATAAAAAAAAACTTGCCAAGTAAGCCCATCAAATTTTAGTCAGTCAAATTTCTGCTTGCATGACGAGACCTACCGTTGTGCAAAATTACAAGATTCTACGATGTCGGGAAGTGCTCCATAATTTTGATGATCTGTCAGTCAGTCAATCCGTCGGTTACGGTTTTTGTGATTTTTGAGGCCTTATATCTCAGCAACCGCTTATGCTTATGCTAGAAAATTGAAATTTGGTAAGGCGCCTGTGCCTGATTAGCTTAGCAAATATTCGGAATTTTAAGCTTCTGATTTCATTGATACTGAAGATAGAGAGGGGTCAAAAATCACCTGATTTTGTACCTGTAAAAAGGGTGTAGTGCCGGAACTTGGCTGGGCACTACCGTGCCCTTTGATTTTTTCCTACGTAATCGGTGTCAAAAATCGGAAAACGCAATTTGATGTTAAAACACGCCTTTACTTGCTATACTATATGAGAAGTTATGCTTTCGTAAAAAAAATCGAACTCGATATTCTGGTTAAACTTGACATTATAATGATAGCGAAGGTGAAAAAATGCATCTGGCAATGCTGTCAGTCTGTCTACTTATTCGAATAAAGTCTAAAAATTGTAAATATCTTTATAAACTCTTCTCCCGAAAAATTGTTTTCATTTTGTTTTAAAGGCCTAAAATAACGGTACCTGCGCTACACAATTTTTAGCGAAATTTTAAAAGATAAAACTGTTCTACATATTTAAGAAAATCCGAAAAAATTCCTTTGTTAAAGATCGCTAATGGTTGATTTTTTTTTTTTTTCAAAAAATAGTTTTTAATGGTACCTCCCATTTTTTTTCGGTTTTATCAAAATCGGTACAACTGATTTTGGTATGCTAAATTTCCTTAGCAGTTTAAATACTATTGTGCATTAAAGTTTTTAAAAAATAGAAAATATTTTAGATTAAAAAAAAAATGGATTTTTTTTATAACTCAATATTTCGAAAAGCAGATGCATAATTTTTTGAAACTTGACAGTCATAATATGTTTGTTATTACTTTAAGTTTTTTCAATTGGTGTGTGTAGATTCTTGCGGCCTTTGGCGCCCATATTGTTTTATTGTTTATTATTCAATTACTGATGTCAAATCACCATGGCAAAATAAACAATTAAACAGAACGTCCAAATGATAAAACCTTGCGCTCATTTTACAATGGACGTGGTGGCTCTTCACAAACGACTATATATATTTTTTTGAATTTTTCAGTTACACAATAATAATAAGAACTTAAAATTGGCGTACCGTATTTTTTTCTCTAAAATGTTATATATAAAATGTATTATCTGAAAAAAACCTCTACAACGATTTATAATTTATGTTCCTGCTCAAATTCACGTTGGCTTGGCATTTTTTTTGGTATCAACTGCTAGGGGATATGGTTGTAGCCATTTAAAAAACTAATTGTACGCTTTTGAAGAACAGTTTTCTCAAAATAACAACCATTTTTTTAAAGTCTAAATCCCTTTATTTTCCCTTTTTTTTCATGATATCTTTCCAGTCTTTGGGCCTTTACAAAAATCAAATTTAGAGATGACTTAGATGTGGACTCTAAACAATTAACCATAACAATATTCAATTTAATAGTCAGCCTAACGCTAAACGTCACCTTTAATTTTAAAGTGAAGGAACTCATCTTTAACTTCGCTGTTAAGTGTAAACGCCACGTTTGTACTGTCATTGTGACAGCTCAAAGAAAAAGAAAGAGAAAAAAACAATTCTACTTTTCAGTCTGTCTCTGTGTTGAAAATTTGTTTTGAATTTTGTGCGGGTTCAATAGAAGTAGACAAGTGAAATAATCAATTTTGTATTTGATTATTTTTATTCGTTTAATTATTTATAAATTTCAATTTCAAAAAGAATTACTACATCAAATTATTTATGTCGTCAATTATTTCCTGATCGTCGGATTATTATTATGAAACCAAAATAGAATTTAAGCAAAATAAATGTCTTTGTTTTTCAAAATAACAGAAATATCATTGCAACAAATGTCTTTTTGAAAGCGAATGTACTCGTAATGGATTTGGTAATAGAACGCTGTTTAGTGCAAGGCGTGTTTAACTTGGTCGTTGGGAAACGCGCAAATTTACTCGTCTTTAAAGTTTAACTTGGTGCTTACATAAACGCGTGCTTGGCAATTTATTTTTAGTAAGGCCCTTTATAACTCAAAGCAAGTAAACATTCAAATACATGTGTCAAAATTATGTAATGTAATGTCGTTTTTATTTGGCAATCCGGAAGCCTTCCGGGCTCTTCTGAAAGTGTTCAATTGGGAAAAAATGACAGTTCTGATTCTGAAAAGAAGAGAAATTTGCTTCTGGATTTGAAATCAGAAGCAAAACCAGAAGCACTCACACATTCATATACTTAAACGTCAACCTCAACAGCTGTGATTTTTGGTATTCAAATTGTGGGAACCAGGGTTGGCCCAATTAACTACACTACATTTTCTACATGATTTACTACGTTTATATGAGGTGTTGAAGCGAGCTTGAAGCTACATGCCTAATTTACTACAATTTGTTACGTCTGCTACATATTAGTAGTAATAAATTCATAAAAATTAATTCATAAAAATTCAATATAATAAAGGAAAAAAAAAACAATTTTGCACTTTTATGATCTAATGAAGGTTTGTAAAAAAAAAGTTTCATTTACCATAAGGATGAAGAATTGTAGGAATAACTGAACGTTTAATTTAAAAATTCAAATTTGAAATGCATAACTGACAGTTAATTGACAGTAATGCTACAATTTCTTACATTAACTACAATTAACTACATAAAAAACGTAGCAGACGTAACAAATGTAGTTATTTCTAAAAAGTGACAAGTCGGCCAACCCTGCTTTCAACAAACATTTTTCTTGATTTTGATTATTGTACGCATTTGATGTTTCACATATACAATCAAACAAAACGTCAGAATCATCAGAAGCAAACAAAAGTGTTCAGTTGGGATTCCGGATCGGAGAGAAATTCCGGATTGCCAAATAAAAACGACATACATATGTAAGTATTCATGACATAGTATACATTAGTAGAAAACGGTTCAAAGGAAGTTATGTGTATGTTTCTTTAACCCCGACTTTGGCAAGTTGAAGTCAAGCGTTGGCTATCATATTCCATAAACTATTACATGTTAATAAAACGAATCACAAGATTTGATTTGTAATGTTTGTATTAAAATTTCATTCACTAGGATTTTCTATTGGCTTAATATAAGAATTATGTACTGTGACATGCAAAAACACGTGACATACATTCACGATAAAAAATAATTATGGAGGTGTTTTTTAACTTTTTCAACAACAAACAAAGCGAAAACTATGCGGCAAATGTTTGTATTTGTACAGTAGGAACATATCCCGCCTCTGTTGGAGATAAAACATTTGAACATTAATGAGATTTTATTAAGCAAAAGAAAATTCCATTTACACTAATAGATACTCGTAGATATATTAAATGTTTTTGAATTAAATCTAAATATCAAAACTTATCACAACACTCCGAAAGTAGAGTTTTCACTGTACTTTTGACAATAGTTAGTTAGATATAATATAACTTTTACCATTGGATCTCTTTTAGACACATCTGTGAAGTCTTTAACTTTCACGTTTAATTTACAAAAAAAATAAAAACGAACCTTCCACCACACAACTCAACCTACCACTGTCGATCTAACCATCTATCTTGCGTGTTTGACTTACTCAACATGAGTTTCTATTTGCATAACGTTGAATTTTTAAATTCCCATCAATCACTTCACGTGGTTTTGCTTTTTTTTATTATTATAACAATTCAAGCAAAATGATCGTAATATCATTTCATAGAGTTTATAAAAACAGACATACAGCAACATTAATTCACAGGTTCCAGCCACAATTTGAGCAACTTTGCAATATTGTACATAACATTCAATAAATAAATTGCTTTCAACTCAACTCAAGACTGCTGTTAAATTTACAACACGTGTAATGTTATTGGAAGTTTTATTTTTTGCAATAAATGTATTTTATCTTAAATGTTTTGTCTCTCGGTTTCTGTTAACACTCCGAGTCACTTGATTATGGTTTATGGATACGATAAATATATGTCCATTTTTAAACCACCAACACTTCCTAAGAGCGATCATTTAGCATTATTTGCATTATTTGTAAGAAATTGGAATTATCACTCTTGTATTCTTGTTTATGATGATATTATTTTTTTTTATTTCATCGAGACGGAGTCGATACTAACAAAAGTCTCCCGTAATCTCATATCGGACTTCGTACCCAGACCAGTTTTAAATAGATTCAGAAGATTTCTTTTATTATAAGCTGACTAATAGTTGAACAATGTTTTACGACACATGGATATTAATTGCACCTCCCATAGAATGTTTCAATTATGATTTTCTAAAATTGGAAACAACTGTTTTCGATCAATATTTTTATGGTAAATCCCCTTAAGAGTTTGAATAATGTAAATAATAGAACTTTGATGGAAATTTTCAAATATTTTTTTTTCTTTGAAAACTCTAGGTATATTTCAAAAACCATACCTATGCTCGAATTTTTCGAAACTCGAAATTTAAAAGTTCATTTACACTAACTACATGATTTAAAGATATTCAAGAATTGTTTGCGAAAAACGTATCTGTCTCAAACATGGCTTTTAGAATTTTGATAACTTTTTTATTTTTACGATCTATCGTTCAATGAGAAAAATTTTGAAATTAAGACATTTTCCTACTAGAATCAAAGAGAGACACATTTTTTTAAACATAACTTTTTGATTTCTATTATCTTTTTCTATATTCTGAGAAATTAATAAGTTTTGTTAAATTTAGTACAGAAACTTCTAAGAAATTAATAATAACTAGTTAATGAATAAATAAAACTTTAAATTTTTGTTCGAAATTTTTGTCTTCAAACTGTTTTTTTTTTTTTAAAGTTTTTCAATGTATGGTATTTGTTTTAATACCACGAATTTTATAATTCCTTAAGAAATCTAATGGCATTTTGGAATTTTAGGATTCAGAATATTTGTCTCTAATATCCATTTTTAAGATTCAATGGCGTAAAATTTTAGTTGAATTAGTAGGATGTTAAAGCTGTTTTAGTATGAAACTTGGTTAAAAGGACGATTCTTCAAATTTTATTCGAAAATAGCATCATATTTCCTATACCCTTTTATTAGAGTTAAAATCATCGAATACCTATTTTATTATTTAAGTATCGTGCTAACTTCATAACATGATTATTTGACATTTAAAACCATCAAAACAGGTTTGTTTTCTTAGGTTTTTGCACGAAATGTCATTGCTTAAGGTGTGTTCATAACCTATTTATTTAAAAAAATGCCTTAGCACGATACTAGTTAGAAAATGTTTAAAATTAAAAAAGAATTAGTAATCTACTGGAAAGTTAGCAAATTGTTAAGTAGTATCATACTAATACCATAATACTAAGTTGTATAAAATTTTGAGCCAATGTTGTTTTAACAAGAGCAACTTCTGTATTTTATTTTAGGAGTACCTACTACTTTTTGTGGGAAAATAAAAATCCTTATCGTCAGAGAGCTTCTCATCTTAGTCGTTCGGACTCGGCAGAAAGTTGTAAGTCCCCTTTATTCTTGCCGACAACACACACGCACGAATTGTTGAATGTTATAAATAATAAGGTCCTGGTTATGCAGGAGATGCTGCATCTAACATGTTTTTATTAATCTACTTGGGACAATAGTGCGTCAGTTTTTCTGTGCGTGCGTCTGTATGTCTTCTGTACATAGAGCTAGAGCACAACCGGGTTAACCAAATAGCACGTAACGACTTTGATTTAACTACGTACCTGCTATGACTTAAAAGATAGTAATAAAACTGTCATTTTGGTTCTAGGCGAGAAACGCACATAAAGGAATTAGGATAGTGGAACCGGAACGCCAACTTAATATTTGTATTATAGTACGAATACAAATTAAAATGTCAAACAAATGACTGACCTGTTTTTGAGATATCGAATATCAAAAAAAAAATATTTTTTTTTTCGAAAAATTGAAAAATATCTATTTTTTAAGATTTGAAATGCAATGTTTTTCAAACTTTATAGATACTTCTCTTTAAAAAATTTCATCAAAATCCATTATGTTTGGTCAGCGTTATCTTAATTTCAATTTTTTCTTGCGATATAAATATGTAGGTACATTTGGAAAAAAAAAAATCGAACTCGAGATTTTGATTAAAGTTGTAATGTCCATGATAGAGAATACGTAGATACATAGTGGGTCCGACTATTACGTCTGTCTGTTTGTATTTCTATATATCTGTACCTTGATCTAGAACCTAAGCCATTGAAGTGATTTTCTTCAAACTCGGTATTTAAAATTTAAATTTTAGTTTTAGCTCCAAAAGTAACGGTACCTGCCATACAGCCGTTAAGCAAAATCTTATTTATCTCGAAATAGGCTCATACGATTTTGATAAAAAAATTAAGTGTACCATTATTGGCATCTACTACATGTTGACCAACAAAAAATTGTAGGAAAAAATATTATTAACGGTACCTGTCATATGGAACCAATTTTTACTTGCGATATAGGTACTATAGGGCAAGTTCTGCATTTGGGAAAAAAATCGAACTCGAGGTTTTGATCAAAGTTGACATTACGATGATAGCGAAGTCGAAAAAAGTGGGTCCGACAATTCCGTCTGTCTGTATGTCTGTATGTCTGTATGTCTGTACCTCGAACTACAGCCTAAACTACCGGAGGTATTTTCTTCAAACTCGGTAGTTAAGGGTCTTCAGTGATTCCCTAGAGGAAAAATTGAAATTTTTTTTTTAGCTCCAAAACTAAGGGTACCCCCCATACACCCGTAATGCAAAATCTTATTTATCTCGAAAACGGCTCTAACGATTTTGATAAAAAAAATTAAGTGTGATATTAGAGACATGGACTATATTTTGGTGAAAAAAAAATTTGGGGGGAAATGTTATTAGGGGTACCTGTCATAGAACCGTTTTTTTGATTTTCGATTTTCTCACCAACGGCTCTAACAATTTTTACCGAAATTTTTATGCAAGAGCTCCTTTGCATTTTAAAAAATATAAACTAAAATTTTTTTCGAAAAAATAGTTTTTGGATTTTTAAATAAATAATACAATTTTTTTTTTGAAAATTCGATATCTTGAAAACCGATACACGATTAAATTTTTAAATTACGTTTTAAAATGTATTTTATTAAATACTAACAATTTGCGTAACAATTTTTTTTATAAAAATTTTAAGGAAAATTTAGTACACAAAAAACATGTTTCAGTGTGTCTGTATGTCTGTACCTCTCACTACAGCCTAAACCACTGGACCTATTTCTTTCAATCTCGGTAGTTAAGGGTCTTCGGTGATTCCCTAGAGGCAAAATTGAAATTTTTTTTTTTAGCTCCAAGACTAACGGTACCCCCCATACACCCGTAATGCAAAATCTTATTTATCTCGAAAACGGCTCTAACGATTTTGATAAAAAAAATTAAGTGTGATATTATGAACATAGGCTACATTTTGGTCCAAAAAAATTTTGGGGCAAAATGTTATTAGGGGTACCTGCCATAAACCCGTTTTTTTTTATTTTCGACTTTCTCATTAACGGATCTAATAATTTTAACCCAAAATTTTCAGCAGGAGACCCCTTAAGTTTAAAATAATATTGTATATAAAAATATTGGAAAAAATATTTGTTGGGTTTAAAAAAAAAAAAAAAAAAAATTTAAATCAATATCTTCAAAACATATGAACGATAATTTTTTGAAATTATTTCCTAAAATCAATATTATTTAATACTTAAAATTCGCATCACACATTTTTTTCTTGAAAAATTTTAGAGAAATTTCTTATGTAAAAAAATTATTTAATAATAAAACGATATTTTAAAGTTTATTTGCATAAATTCATACTGTTCCGGAAACCAGACAGCAATTTTATGCATTTGAATATTATTATCTCATTAAATCCACGTTTTTCATTTATAAAATGTATCTTAAATTCCAAAGTACTTTTACATAAGAGCAAGTTCGTGCGATCCAGTCGTGCATTTTATTTTATTTTCGACTTTATGTTTTACAAAATTTGAATACTAAATACTATCTGGACTTTTAAGGAGTTTATGATAAAAAAATTGTTAAAATCGGTTATACGGTTTTTGATAAAATCAAAAACAAAAAATGGTTCCAACATTCCTTTGAATTTTTACTAAATGAAGAAATTTTGTGAATTTTTTTTAAATCCGTGGAACAGTTTGTATTAATAAACCATTATTTTTGGTTTAAAAAAAAAAAGAAAAAAATGAGTGTGGGGGGAAAACTATTCAATTCAATTCAATTCAATTCAATTTACTAAATCTTATCTACCATTTAGACTGTAGTCGAACAGAATGATAGAATTGAAGACGATTTTATCGTCTTCCCTATGGTCGTAATGTCAAGTAAGAGCCAAATCTCGAGTTAGATTTTTTTACGTATGCATAACTTGCCATATAGTAACTATAAGTCGCGAGTAAAAAGCCGAGAACAAATACCTACAGCTACAAGTTCTTTTAAGATTTTTTATTATTTTTGTCGTATATTAATTTTTTTTTGAAGAAATCACACGGCGATCACCTCTTTGGCGTAAAAACAGTATTTGAAATAAAACAAAATAAAATGCATGACTGGATCGCACGAACTTGCTCCTATGTAATAGACTATAGGAATTTCAAAAACGAACGTTATTCGAGAAAACTGTTCAGTGTTCATAAGGATAAAATTAATTTTTTGAATTCTTTTAGTAGTAAGAGAAGAACAAAAATTATAATATTAATAAGCTTTTATATACAAAATTTTAGAACACATTTAAAAAAAAAAATTTTTGGTACGCCAACCTTAAGTTTTTATTATTGTAGGATTGAAAATTAGATTTTTGAAAACCATTTCTTAACATTTCTTTGTATGCTGGGTACACCTTTGATTTTTTTTCTCACATCTTGTAGACTATGTTGATAAACCTTTATTTACCAAGTTTAAAAAAACCTAGCATAGGGTTTTCGAAATATTGATTTTTGAAAAAAAAATTTAGAATTTTTTAAAAAATCCAAAAATGTTTTCTTTCAAAATTTGAATACACAATTCTATTCAAGTTTTTGGGGAGCCTTAGCAAAAAAAAATGATCAAAATCGGTTATACCGTTTTTGAGAAAATCAAAAACGAAAAAAATGGTTCCATAGGGTTACCCTCAATAACAATTTTTCGGAAATTTTTTTTCAACCATTAGTTGGCCTTAACTAAATGAAATGTTTCATTTTTTTATTTTTTAAATCTGTCCAACAGTTTTTGAGAAAAAAAAAATATTTATAAAATTTCGAACAGACAGACAGACAGAATTGCGAGACCCACTTTTTTAGTCTTCGCTATCATCGTAATGTCATCTTTGATCAAAATCTCGAGTTCTATTTTTTTTCCGAATGCATAAATTGCCTTATAGTACGTATAAGTCGCAAGTTCTAAGAATACCAAAATGATCGCTGGTTCAAAACTCAAGGAAAAGTTCTCTTCTCCTAGACTTTTTGTTTGAATTGTTTCATTATAATAAAGTTCAGTTCCTGTTAAATTCGAAAACGAAGTTCATATTTCTTTGTAATTATAAACGTATAACTTACCTGTATACTGCGAGTATACTACTTCAAACATAAGTAATTTTGATGCATTTGTGTATTTTTTATTTTTGTTTTTTAAGTCCACTTTAATCCACTGAATTGCCTGTTCAAATATAATTTTAGCATCTCTTCTACAAAACTCAACATTCGCATTTATCTTTAACAATATTCAAACACAGGTCTTTAATATTGAAGAAAAAAACAACGATAATCTGAATTTCTTCCGAATTTTGTTTAAAAATAAAATGTGATCTTACCTAATGTGGTGGAGTGTGAGAAAATGATACAGAATAATATTGTATTTCATGTACTTCAACAAACTACAACTATTGTGAAAGGAAAGTTGTGCTTAATAATTTATAATAATTTATTGTCGGCCACTGCATAGAGTACATTCCGTCAGCACAGACACAAAATTTCGTCTATAGTTCCACAAACTTGAAACTTTTCAGTTTTCATAGATACTATGTAGTTAAATAATTTACATATTTTCTATTCTTTATTATTTTTTGTTTGTTTTTGTTTCCAAAACTCAACCGTTTCTACAAATTAAAATAAACACTTCAAAGGTAAGTCAAGTCGATACAAATCTAATGGTTGTGACGTGTGTCGTCACAATATATTTTAAATTTAAATAAATCTCAATAAATTACACCTTGTTCGTTAAAATGTTAAACTATTTTAATAATAGAGGGAAAAGATTTTGCTAATGCCGGCGGCGCGCGTTCCACTAGTAACAAGCTCATTTCGACAACAACTAGCTACCATTCTTTTCTCACTCGTCGGCTTAATTCACCTAGCTACTCAAACAATTTCAAGTTTGTATTCAATAGTCTCTAGACTGGTTATAATATCTGCTGATTCATGAGTAGAAACTTGAATGCTGAAATGATTAGAAAAAGTTTGAATAAGAAATAATTAAATTATAGTAATAGAATTATAAGCTACCCTATATTAACTTTTTTTTTGTCTGGAGCTATGTGTTTCATTAAGATAAGTCAAATTATTCCCATTGATCGGTCACCGATTATACAACAACACAACGAAAATCTACTTTTCACCTTCAAATTGAGTTAAGCAAATATAATTTTTTCGTTTTCAAATCGTTTAAACTTTGGATTCTTTCAATTCAATCCAAAAGATTCGAGTTCATATAACATAAATAAGGACGGCTTAAATATTTTAAGGTTAGCGTTAAAAGAATTACTTACAATGTACTAACATTAAGTATAAGCTTGGTAGCTAAAAGACGTGGAGAATTTTTGAACAAATCTAGAATATTCTAGCTTACCCATGAACTTTTGCGTGAGTTCAATAAATCACTTGGATCATAATAAAACATATGTGTTCAAGGTGCAATACTGCATGTTGTCACGGCTCATGAACACATTCATACCACTTGTAATCCATCTGGTAATTATTTGCTTCAGTTGAAGATCTAGTGCATGTGCATTAGGTTGTGTCATTTTTATTTGTAGAAATTTTCAAAAGCCACGGTTTTAACACGAAAATTAAAAAAAAAAACAAAAATCTCGCTGCTTGAGAGAATAAAAATAAAACATAAAAATTGCAAAAATCTCTAATAAGCTTAATGGGGCCACATCTCAAACTTGTTTCCTCAAATTCTAATTTCAAGCAGTTTAATTTTCCATCGATAGCAACAAAGAGGAAATACCTTGGAATTTCTAAAAGAGCACAACATGACACACCCTAATGCCCACTGCGTTACTTGAAAGAGAGCCCAACAGGTAATTCACCCATTTCAATTATAACGACCGGGAGCAATTAAGGGAAGTACACTTACTTTTTTTTTTATAATTTACACACGCTCAAGGGAATATGATTACCCTTCAAATGTTTCAACACAGCGTGGGCGAAGTTACAGAAGAGAAAGAAGGATAGGAAAGATGTGTGGCACGATGTTCTGAGACTGAAGGTGGTTGTCTCAGATTTGTTATCTCCAGGGATGGCGGCTAAACTAAAGCGGAGAAATGCCGTGTCTTATTTCTATGTCGCTTATAATTCACATTATTTTTTTCGTTTTTCATCCTTGTTGGGCATACTAGTTTAACTCCATCACATATTGTTAGTGTTATGTCTAAACAACATGTAATGAGTAAACCAGCAATCCATTGATGACAATTAATAGAAGGTTTTTAATGGAATTAAAGACGACATAGACGACGGCACGGATCGAACCTGTGATATTGAGGTTGACAGGCGAGCACACAACCATCGCGCCACGGCCACCCCTTATCAAATATTTGTTTCACTTGTTTTTGTCAAGTTAACTATGAGTTGCAGCATTTTTTGCTTAATAGAGCTGTTAGAATTTTAAAAATTGCTTGCCTCATAATTATGAAATTAATTTTTCAAATTGCCAAATTGTGCTCAATTTTTACATAGAAATCGCCAGCATTCGAAGGATGTGAATTTTTTAAATCATACCACTTGCTCTGAGTTGATGGAGCAGAGACAATTCTTTAATCCCATCATCATCATCATTATGATAGGACGTATGAGTTTGGCAGGGATACGAACACTTGATACTACTATAGGTTTAAGCCACCCTTCAGTTTAGTTTTGGAATCAATGTTAAATTCAGAAATCTTCTTCAACTTTCCTAAGCACTCGCTCTATAGTCAGAGTAGTCACAATACCTTAAGTGTGTTCAAAATAAATAAAAACGAAGATTGAATTTATTGTGAATTTGCTCGCCTGAATGATGTTAATCATTGATGTTAATCATTAAATTCGTTCACATTTTCGTAAGACAGGATTTTATAGACAGTCTTTAAAAGCCTTACCTTACACCTCTTAGTTAGTACAGAATAGAGATTATCTGGTAAAAAAATTGACATGGTTGTAAAAACTAATTTTCAAAAAATAAAATGCACGACTGGATCGCAAGTACTTGCTCTTATGTAAAATTATATGTTCAAATTCATAAAATTGCCGTATTTTTTTTTTCGTGGGTAGGTGAAGAATCTTCATAGACACTATGAGCCCGGTACTCATAGTAGTGTGAGATTTTTACTCACTAAACACCTCCCTTTTGTTCTTGCGACTACAACTAAGTACTAAGTTACCTTATCAAGTAGTTTTAATTTCATTATACTATAATCACGTTTGGCAGGAAGCTCCCCACTGAGAGGACCTGAGGATACCACATTTGAAAGCGGATACTCCTTATGGCGCTAGGTCGAACGGTCTCGTTCTTTGAAGTCGGCGCACAAGGTTTGTCTCATTAATTGTTTGTCGAATAATTCTATTGCTATGGTTATTTAAGTGAGTTCGTAGCTTCCCAGCGAAAACTGCTATTTCATCTTCAACAGTTGGCAATCGTAAGTGGTAAGTCTATGTGTAAATCACTGTTTCTAATGTACCACGGAGCATTAACGATTTCTCTGAGAACTTTGCTCTGAAAATATTGTAGTATTTATCTATTGCTTGGTTTAGTACAACCCCAAAGTTGTATACCGTACGTCCATACTGGTTTTATAACTTGCTTATAGATAGGCAATTTATTGTAGATGCTGTGTTTGGAATATCTTCCAATTAGCCAATTCATTTCACGTAATTTATTTTCAAGTTGATCTCGTTTCTTTTAAACGTGAGTTTTCCATTTAAACTTAGCGTCTAGTGTCATTCCTAGGTACTTTGCCTTATTAGCATATGGTATTTGCACCGAATTAATGTAGATGGGCAGATTGAAAATTTTTTTGTAAGTAAAATTAATATGTTGATTTGGACTCATTAAGAACAATTCGCCATTTCTTAGTCCATACCGAAATTTTATCTAGAGTTCGTTGGAGCTTCTCGGTTGCAGATTTAACTGAATCGGATGTTGCAAGTATAGCCGTATCGTCTGCAAACGTACCTATTATGGTATCTTCTTCTTGAGGAATATCGCTAGTGTATAGTACGAACAGAATCGGACCGAGAACACGGTACGACTCAAGGATGTAATATATTTGATCCGGAAAGACCTGTCGCAGTTTAAACTTAAGACCATCGTGCCAGACCTTGTCGAAAACTTGAGAGACGTCTAGAAATGCGCTTGAATATACATTTTTTCCCTCTAGTGATTTCTCAATTTCATTGGTTATCCTGTACACCTGATGAAAAGTTGAGTGGCTTTTCCGGAAACCAAATTGATGGTCAGGAATAAGGCGCTTTTCTTCGATAACAGAAAGCAGTCGCTTTAATAAGATTTTCTCAAATACCTTCGAGATCAGTGGCAAGAGGCAAATTGATCTATAATATTTCTTTTCGTTCGGAAACTTTCCCGGTTTTGCCGTCTGATTTCTAGAAAAGAATGAATTTATGCAAAAAAAGTTTAAAAATTTCTTTAAAATTTTTCAAGAACAAAATTTGAGATGCCAATTTTAAGTATTTAGTAATATAGGTTATAGGAAATAATTTAAAAAAAGACTCGTTTACACGTTTTGAAGATATTAATTTAAAAAAAAAAAAAATGTATTTTTTTTTTCAAAAACCTAAAAAAATATTTTTTCGAATATTTTTATATATTATGTACATTATTATTCTAAATTCAAAAGAGCTCCTGTACAAACATTTTTGTCGAAATCGTTGGAGTCGTTTAAGAAAAAGTCGAAAATCAACAAACAGTTATGATAGGTACCTTTAGTAACATTTTTTCCCAAAACTATTTTTCACCACAATGTAGTCCATGCCCATAATAGCACATTAATTTCTTTTTTATCAGAATCGTTAGAGCCATATTATAGGTAAATATAATTTTGCATAATAGCTATATGACAGGTACCGTTTGTTTTGGAGCTATAAAAAAATTATTTTCTCTTCTAATAGGCAATCACTGAAGACTCTTAAGTACCAAGTTTGAATAAAATAGCTCCAGTAGTTTAGGCTGTAAATTTAGGTACAGACATAGAGACATACAGACCGACCCACTTTTTTGTGTTCTCTATCATCGCAATGTCAACTTTAATCAAAATGTCGAGTTTGATTTTTTTCGAAATGCAGAACTTGACCTATAGTACCTATGTATATCGCAAATAAAAATAAATATTTGAATGGTTTGAAATTTGTATACAGAAGGTTCTTAAATTTAGAAAAATCATTGCATATCAACAAAAATAATTAAATCAATTTAGCCAAAAAACGACTCCTTAGCGAAATGGTTAGTGCATTGGACTCTCATGCAGATGCTCTGAGGTTCAATTCTCGGAAGCTGCAATAAAGTTTTTCAGGGATGTACAGCCTCTTTCGATGAATTGACAAATGTTCCAACAGTATCTCTTGTTATGAAAAGTGCTGCTCAGTGCTCATCAGCCATTTTCAATCGGCAAAAGGTTGTAGGTCCTCTCTATTCCACATATACATACAGGAATGGTTGAGAGTTGTAAGTCACTAGGTCCTGGTACCTTACGAGAACTTACAAATTTTATGAAAAAGAAATGGTTATAAAGTAGATCATGTTAATATTGTCTTATATTTATTGATAGGTTGTACAAGCTATGAATAAAAAATTTTATCAAAATTCCTGAAGCCGTTTTCGAGTAAAAAAAGAATTTAAAAATTTCTTAATATTTGTTTATCAATAAATCGTTGTTTTTGAATATTTTTTTTCTTATTCTTTAAGAAAGTGTCAAGAAACTGTCATGTTCTAGGTTTAGAAAATTGACCATTATCGAAATATTGCAATTTCAAAAGGAAAGTTAAAATTTTTAATTTTTTAAGTTATGTTAGAGCTTCAGCGTTTTAAGTTCGAGGTTTTTCTTCAATAACTTATAAATGAAATATAGACTTTTAACTCATGTTTTATTAATTGATCTTATGGTCCTACACATTATGTACATATGAAATATGATGTCTGTCAAGTGAGAGCTTCTGACCGTGTAGCAAAGCAAGCTGTTTTAAGCACATTTTGCAAAACGATTTCGCAGACTTTTATTGTAATTTCAGTAATTTCGTTTCTAATGTTTTTTCTTAAGCATTAAAGTTATGGTTGATTTGTTGATGTAAATATTTTCCTTCAAGTAACCCCATTAGAAGAAATCGGGATTCCTAAAATCAGGCTATCGTGAGGTTCAGTCAATATAACCACTTTTTGACATTATTCGGTCGGGAAAATTTTCTCGTAAAATTCGCATCGTAGCACGTACTTAGTCTAATACCATTTTGTTAGAATCTCATGTTCTGTAGGCTTAGTTGATCATAAATTGCTATCGACTGTCAAATACAAATTTCATTCACAAAAAAATGAAACCAACTACAATCGACCAGGGGAATAAAACGAGACCTGTACTCGTATTTCAGTTTTATCAGAGCTTCAGCATGAAAAAAAAAAAAAATTGGTCAAAATCAGTTGAATTATTTTTTAGAATTTAAACGAAATTGTTTGATTTATTTTTGATTTTTTTTCTATAAATCTGTAAAATCGTTTTTGAGAAAAAGATGTTTTCTTTAACTTCGAAAAACTTTTGTAGATTAAAGCTACCGTTTTTTTGGTCTTAAGAAACAGAAAATGAATGTGTCAAGGGAATTCTAAAATACTAAAAATAAAATGCACGACTGGGTCGCACGAACTTGCTTCTATGTAATAGACTAGGAAATTTAAAAAAGAAAGTTATTAGAGAAAACTGTTCATAAGGATCAAATTAATTTTTACTTGCGATATAGGTACTACGAGCCCAAACGCAAAATAGTTGGACTACCTATGATAAAAAACAAAAATATGCTGATTCTTAAATTCCATCGGAAATAAAATCAATATTTTAGTATTTTTCTTAAGATATATTTATTTTGAATAGGAATAAGTAACAAAAACAAAATTACTTCAATTAAATAACGGTATAGAGCAATCTTACAAAATAAAATAACGATTTAAACATTTTTTTAAGTGCAAAATAGTTGGCCTATGGGTCTTAATTTTTATTTTACCATGGTGTTACGTCGCCTTTGGCCTTGATAACTGCTTCTATGGGTCGTGGCATTGTGTCAACTAATTTTTGACATTCTTCGTACCAAAAGACTCCCAAATATTTATGATTTTAGCTTTAAGGTCTTGAAGAGTCCGGCATGGTTCTTTTCGCAGTTTTTGATTGATTTTATGCCAGCCAGTTTCAATTGGTGAAAGATCAGGGCTGCTGGAAGGCCATTCCAGTAAAGGAATAGCTTCAGTAGATAACCACGCCATTGTAGACCTTGCAGTATGACAAGAAGCTCCATCCTGTTGGAAAATATAGTCTCCATCACTGGTTTGAAGTCGTGGTATTGATGGGAGAAGCTCATTTTCCAGAATATCCTGTACTTGGCAGCATTGACAATTCCATTTACAAAATGTAAATTGCCCAAACACCGCCCCGACATGCAACCCCATATCATTAGAGATGCTGGAAACTTGACCGTTTTTTTAAGGCAATCTTTGTGAAAAACCTCTTGAATTTCTAATGACTCGTTTTCGTTCGTCGCCCACGCTAACTTCAAACCTGGACTCATCACTCCAAATAACGGACCGCCATTGACTTAAAGTCCAGTTTTTACGTTGTTTGGCCCACTCTAGCCGCTTTTTCTTTTGTTTAGGTGTTAAAAGTGGTTTTTCTTTGGCCTATGTTTTTAACGAATTAAAATTGCTCTAATCTAAATAAATCTAAAACAAACCTTATAAAATTTTTATCCAATTTTTTTCATGGTCCGTTTGCAAGTGTCGACCGAAACACTTTTTTTTTATTCTTTCCCTCCATTGAACAGTTATTGCAGCGGCCGTTTGACGTCGATTTTCTTTTATTATTTTTTTTTTAAACTCGGCAATTTCGAGGTTTTGCAATTGGTGGGCGTCCCGTTTTTTAACCGATCTCCACATTTCCACTATTTTTGAACTTTGAGATAATGTTTCGAATTGATGAGCGCGGTAAATTCAATTGTTTTGCGATTTTATAGCTCAATAATCCCGTTTCGAAGGCTTTATTTATGGATTCCCTAAGGTCTCTTGATAATGCAACGCCACGCACCATGGTTGACATTAAACTATTGCTGGCTTGCATAAAACAGGAGATCAATAAACAACAAAACAAGTGCATGTCATTTTTTAATAACGGTTAACTGAAAATCTATTTAAATCTTCATAGGCCAACTATTTTGCATCCCAAAAAGAGTAGTCCAACTATTATGCACTACATTTGTTTGAGAGAATGCAAACTGGAGCCATATGTGCTTTCTCGAATTTAGTTCTGTTTGGTCTAATTTACTTATTAAATGTAATTTATTACATCGACAAAAAAAATTAAAAAACAACTGCTTGGGGACCAGAAAATATAGGCACATAAAAAATGTTAATTTGTTAATTGATGGGTAGGCCAACTATTTTGCTTTTGGGTCGTATAGGGCAAGTTCTGCATTTGGAAAAAAAATCGAACTCGAGATTTTGATCAAAGTTGACATTACGATGATAGCGAAGACGAAAAAAGTGGGTCCGACAATTCCGTCTGTCTGTCTGTATGTCTGTATGTCTGTATGTCTGTACCTCGAACTACAGCCTAAACTATCGGAGGTATTTTCTTCAAAATTGGTAGTTAAGGGTCTTCGGTGATTCCCTAGAGGAAAAATTGAACATTTTTTTTTAGCTCCAAAACTAAGGGTACCCCCCATACACCCGTAATGCAAAATCTTATTTATCTCGAAAACGGCTCTAACGATTTCGATAAAAAAAAATTAAGTGTGATATTATGGACATGGACTATATTTTGGTGAAAAAAAATTTTGGGGGGAAATGTTATTAGGGGTACCTGTCATATAACGGTTTTTTTGATTTTCGAATTTCTCACCAACGGCTCTAACGATTTTAACCAAAATTTTTATGCAGGAGCTGCTTTGCATTTGAAAAAATATGAACTAAAATTTTTTTCGCAAAAAAAGTTTTTGGATTTTTAAAAAAATAATACAATTTTTTTTTTGAAAATTCAATATCTTGAAAACCGATACACGATTAAATTTTTAAATTACGTTTTAAAATGTATTTTATTAAATACTAACAATTTGCATATCAATTTTTTTTATAAAAATTTTAAGGAAAATTTAGTACACAAAAAACATGTTTCAGTGTGTCTGTATGTCTGTACCTCTCACTACAGCCTAAACCACTGGATCTATTTCTTTCAATCTCGGTAGTTAAGAGTCTTCGGTGATTCCCTAGAGGAAAAATTGAAATTTTTTTTTTAGCTCCAAAACTAAGGGTACCCCCCATACACCCGTAATGCAAAATCTTATTTATCTCGAAAACGGCTCCAACGATTTTGATAAAAAAAATTAAGTGTGATATTATGGACATGGACTATATTTTGGTGAAAAAAAATTTTGGGGGGAAATGTTATTAGGGGTACCTGTCATATAACGGTTTTTTTGATTTTCGAATTTCTCACCAACGGCTCTAACGATTTTAACCAAAATTTTTATGCAGGAGCTGCTTTGCATTTGAAAAAATATGAACTAAAATTTTTTTCGCAAAAAAAGTTTTTGGATTTTTAAAAAAATAATACAATTTTTTTTTTGAAAATTCAATATCTTGAAAACCGATACACGATTAAATTTTTAAATTACGTTTTAAAATGTATTTTATTAAATACTAACAATTTGCATATCAATTTTTTTTATAAAAATTTTAAGGAAAATTTAGTACACAAAAAACATGTTTCAGTGTGTCTGTATGTCTGTACCTCTCACTACAGCCTAAACCACTGGATCTATTTCTTTCAATCTCGGTAGTTAAGAGTCTTCGGTGATTCCCTAGAGGAAAAATTGAAATTTTTTTTTTTAGCTCCAAAACTAAGGGTACCCCCCATACACCCGTAATGCAAAATCTTATTTATCTCGAAAACGGCTCTAACGATTTCGATAAAAAAAAATTAAGTGTGATATTATGGACATGAACTATATTTCAGTCAAAAAAAATTTTGGAGCAAAATGTTATTAGGGGTACCTGCCATAGACCCGTTTTTTTGATTTTCGACTTTCTCATTAACGGCTCTAAGGATTTTAACCCAAAATTTTTAGCAGGAGTCCCCTTAAGTTTAAAATAATATTGTATATAAAAATATTCGAAAAAATATTTATTGGGTTTTTAAAAAAAAAAAAAAAAATTTTAAATCAATATCTTCAAAACCTATGAACGATTATTTTTTGAAATTATTTCCTAAAACCAATATTATTAAATACTTAAAATTCGCATCCCACATTTTTTTCTTGAAAAATTGTAGAGAAATTTCTTATATAAAAATTTTTTTTAATAATAAAACGATTTTTTAAGGTTTATTTGCATAAATTCATACTTTTCCGGAAACCAGACGGCAATTTTATGCATTTGAACATTATTATCTCATTAAATCCATGTTTTATATTTATAAAATGTATCTTAAATTCCAAAGTACTTTTACATAAGAGCAAGTTCGTGCGATCCAGTCGTGCATTTTATTTGAATTCTTTTAATAGTAAGAGACGAAAACAGAATGCTATGCAAATATGAATTTATGCAAGAACAAAAATTATAAGTCGTTTTAGTGGTTTCTTAAAAAAGCTTTTATATACAAAATTTTTAAAAGATTTTGAAGAAAAAATGTTTTCCGCCAATTTAAAGTTTTTATTATTGTTCGAATAAAAATTAAATTTAAAAAAAAAATATGGATATGAGATATCGAATTTTCAAAAAAAGAAAAAAAATAGATTTTTTTTTTCAAAAATTCAATAATTCGATAATGAGTAATTCAAAATTTTAAAAAATGGTTCTATGGTAGGTAAAAGCTGTAATATCTTAATTTCAAAATTTGTTTTATTAAAGTAAAGATCATAAAAATTAATTGAAAGAAAAAAAATTTTATCAAAATTCTAGGTGCCGTTTTCGAGAAAAATACGATTTTTGAAAACCATTTTTTTAAATTTTTTAACATTTGTATGGTGGGTACCTTTATTTTTAGGTAAAATAAAATTTTTTTTCACATTTTGTAGATTATATTGAGAAACTTTTATTTATCAAGTTTAAAAAAAATCTAGCAAGGGGTTTTCGAAATATTGAGCTTTGAAAAAAAATTTTTTGAAGTTTTTTTTAAAAATCCCAAAAATTGTTTTTGAAAATTTGAGTACACAATTCTATTTATGTTTTTGAGGAGCTTTAGCAAAAAAAAAATGATCAAAATCGGTTGGACCGTTTTTGGGAAAATCAAAAACAAAAAAATGGTTCCATGGGGGGTACCCATTTTTCGGAAAATTTTTTTCAACCAATACCTAGATTTAATTAAATGAAATTTTTCTGTATCTTTATTTTTAAAATGTGTTGAACAGTTTTCGAGAAAAAAAAAATGTTTATAAAATTTCGTAAAAAATTCGTATGGCAGGTACCGTTATTTTTGGTCTTACAAAAAAAAAGAAAAAAACGTGTGAGGGGAAAAAATTAAAAATGATATCTACCAAGTTTAAAGAAAATCGGCCGAGTCGTTTAGCCTGTAGTCGAACAGACAGACAGACAGACAGAATTGCGAGACCCACTTTTTTAGTCTTCGCTATCATCGTAATGTAAACTTTGATCAAAATCTCGAGTTCGATTTTTTTTACGAATGCATAACTTGCCTTATAGTACCTATAAGTCGCAAGTAAAAAACCATAGTTACTAAGATCATCATAAGGTTGAGTCTGCTCAAAAATGGAGTTAGAATTATTTAAGAATGCATAACTTTTAAAATAGTTTTACCTATACATCGCAAGTTCCAAGTCATTTAATGATATTGGATCTATATAATATGTATGGTAATGTACATTTTAGTTGACAACTTTTATACAATTAATTCACATCTGGATTTAAAAGTGTTACCGGTATAATTTTTGATTGAAAGTGCGATATATGGCATTTAGTAATTTGATTATAACTATCGCGATACGGCAGCTTCATCGGGAAAGTAGTGGCGTTTAATTAAGGTCGTGTGGCTGAACGATGCAGTGGCACGTATGTATATAAAATTAGCAATTGATGTGTCATGTGTGCGATTTATATATTTTTTTTTATTGATTTTAAAGAACGTCATTGATTTTGTTATCGTCATAGCCTCCTCAATCGCTTCAACTTGCACTCCCATTAACAACCTCAAGCTTACATACAAACCAAATTGTTTAAAGGATATCGAACTTAATTCCACTTAAGCAACCCATTAAACTGCATTTAAGGGAATTTTAAATAATCACCTTCTTAGGGTATTTCTTATTCAAGTCGTCATTATTAAACATTGTATTATACGTTTTTGTTTTGATTAAGTTCAGTGTGAAGTAGCTACTTCAACTCAATATTTTGATAAATTAGTTATCATTTTGATTCGGGTTCAGGTTATAACCATAAAATTTCAAGTTGATCAAATATCATCCCATAGATTATGAAAAATTGAATAAACCCAACCTTATCAAATAATAAGATAAAAGCTAACAAGACTTAATATAAAATCTAATTAGATCTCATGATTGGTCATATTCAAAGCAGTGAGTAAAAACTGTATTAATAATTTTTGCAGATATATCATTAATAAATATATATACATATACATATGTAAATAATTAATAAAAACTTAGTCTTAGACCAAATAATTTTTTATATATATTGGCAACGTGAATAAAATATTAAATACAGTAATATTTTGAGATAAATTGTTAACTAAAGGTAAGGAATGCGTTAGAACCCTTGTACTTCTTGGCATAATGATGAGAAATTCTTCAAGATAGCAGCGCCACAACGGAAATACATGGTATGATGGTACAGAAGTAAGGGGCTCATAGCTGAACACTTGAATTCCTTCACTTTCAAACTTGTGGCAGTGCTATCTTTAAGCTATGATATAACCGCCAAAAAAAGAAATTAAAAAATGTAATGATACAGGAATTATGACCTATTTAGGGGTTAATGAAGTGCTACAAACTTTTCCTATGAGAAAACCTCAAAATAAAGTCCATGTCATTTTGATTTAACAAAAATATATTAAATACATAAATATTCAATTTATAGACATTCCCATTCCCATATGCCTGGCGGTATGCAATATTTTCCATTACCAAATACGGATCTTACATACATATAATCTTTTGAGAGTTCTGAAACCAATTATTGAAGTCAAATCTATGTATTTTTTATATTATTCACTGATATATTTTATTTCGATCAAAACAGAACTGTAAAGTACTTGAGTATTTCAGGACTAAAGTCTTCTCAAGTACTAGGTATTGGCACTTTTTTAATACCCTAGGAATGTAACTTAAAATAAAGGCAATTGTACGAGTATTTTTCAAGTATTTGGGTACAAATACCAAATATCAGGTACTAAAGTACTTTAGTAGTACTTGATTAGCATTTCAAGTACTTCAATTCAATTTCAATTTATTTATTAATTATAGGCGTATTTTATTGGTAATGTATACATAGTGCAGCAATGGAAGTCCGAATAAAATGCTTTTTTGACTGCATATACACTTTTACTTTAAATTTTAAAGTTGGTATACTTTGAATTTATACCCGTGTCAAAATCAGCTGATTTGGAACAGAAGTAAAATAAATATGTAATTTCTTACAAAAATAATACAAATTGAAATGAATAAAGATCCAAAACAGAAAAGGGCTATACATAATTTCTGAGTTTCTTTTAACAAATCATCTTAATTTAGTAGATATTTCAGACTCATTAAGTGATCAAAGTAAAAGGCAACGAAAACCAAAAATGAAATATATACCTACGAATAAACAATCCACTTTTGAATAAGCTAAGGGATGCGTTGGAAAAGTATACGTTTTGATGTGGTTTATGCTGAATTAACATCACTGACAAATTTGTTGTCAAACAAGTGGCCAAATTATTAATAAAATAAAATCTCAGTGGCATGTATGTACACAAACTCAAATAAAGGCTCGGTGTCAGAAAAAAAATCATTTTCATGTCCTTTTTAATCGTTTGGCATCGCAGCCATCCTTCTATAAATTTCATACTCTCATGTGATAAATAGAGAACATGCACACGCATTAAGAGGCAACATTTTGACCATTGACTATTAACGTTTACCGTCTAATCGTAAATTAATATTTCAAACCACATAATTTTGGCTCTTGTGAAAATTTACCATAAAATGAACAAATATCACCGAACACATTCTCGAATAATCAAAATCTGTCAACCTCACGAAAAATAAAACTTTTGCAACCAATTGAGTGTCACTGTAATCCAGATGCTCCAAAACTTTATCAGCACTATTATGTGCACTCTTATTACTGCCTAGTTTATACGCACTATTCCTTTGTTGTTGTTTACTGTGTAAAATTTTACTGCGCTGCCTATACATTTCCCAATAAAAAACGACTTATGAATGTACAAGTAAGAAGTTTAAAGGATAAAGATAGGATTTATAGTATAATTTAAGAAGCACTTTCAGATAAGTGTTCAAGTATTTTATTCTTAAAACGTTTGGGAACATTTATTTGTTTAATACTTGTTGGCAAAGAATTCCACAACCTAGAAGTGTAGACATAAAACAGTCGTGATGAATTAAGATAATGATACGTTGGGATAATAATAGTCCAGTCAAAGCGTCATTTGACCTTGCGCGCAGAGGCATGGTCTATTTTTTTTTTTTTATGGATCGATAGGTGCTTATGAGAAAAACTTAAAACCAAATTTGCACCACATGACAACTTTTTTTTACCAAAGTTATTGGTAAAAATGTGTTTTGTGTCATTTTTTGGTCATTTGCGAATATCTCGGCTCCACTATCTTCTACAAACAAAAATTAAACATGTATTTATTCCTAATAACATTATCTATTATGTTATAAAAAAAAAACATTTGTTTAAACAAATGAAAAAAAAGTTATAGTAAGTTAAAATAATTTTTTGTTGTTTAAAAATCACTTTTTTGTGATTATTAAGAAAAAAGCTCATTTAACGATGAAATTTTTATTATTTATTATTAAAGTTCTTGTAATTCCCTACAATTTAAAAAAAAATCAACACTCTACGATGAACGAAAGCCGAGTAATAAATTATTGAACATAGGTAAGTCAGCGCAACCACACATTTTATGATTTTATGTTTTAATTAATATCTCAGCCCCAGTATTTCGCAAAATGAAAATAAAAAACTGTAATGCCATTAACAATATTTTCTACCAACTTGCATTTAATTCAATATGTTTGAGCAAAAACATAAAAAGTTACCGTTGGTTTCAACATTTTTTTTTCTTGTTTTTAATATCTTTTTTTCATAGTTATTGAGAAAAAAACTGTATTTTACGGTAAATATTTTTCAGTATTGGATTTTCGTCTTATAGTCCTGCTAATTTTCTTCAAATTAAAAAAAAAATTAGTCCATTACGACAAACTGGAGCCAAGATATTCATGATTTAAAAACTTAGG
Source organism: Chrysotoxum bicinctum (assembly GCA_911387755.1). Lineage (NCBI taxonomy): Eukaryota > Metazoa > Arthropoda > Insecta > Diptera > Syrphidae > Chrysotoxum > Chrysotoxum bicinctum. Next base: position 44,782,865 of record OU426989.1, read on the forward strand.
AAAGCTTACAATTTAGTATTTTAACCTTGTAGCATGTAATTTTGGTGTCGCCAGCAACAAGAAGCAACAAATATGTGTAAGTATGTGTGGGGTGTTTGAAGGATACCAATATATCTTGTTGCTGGCGACACCAAAATTACAAGCTACAAGGTTAAAATACTAAATTGTAAGCTTTCCTAAGTTTTTAAATCATGAATATCTTGGCTCCAGTTTGTCGTAATGGACTAATTTTTTTTTTAATTTGAAGAAAATTAGCAGGACTATAAGACGAAAATCCAATACTGAAAAATATTTACCGTAAAATACAGTTTTTTTCTCAATAACTATGAAAAAAAGATATTAAAAACAAGAAAAAAAAATGTTGAAACCAACGGTAACTTTTTATGTTTTTGCTCAAACATATTGAATTAAATGCAAGTTGGTAGAAAATATTGTTAATGGCATTACAGTTTTTTATTTTCATTTTGCGAAATACTGGGGCTGAGATATTAATTAAAACATAAAATCATAAAATGTGTGGTTGCGCTGACTTACCTATGTTCAATAATTTATTACTCGGCTTTCGTTCATCGTAGAGTGTTGATTTTTTTTTAAATTGTAGGGAATTACAAGAACTTTAATAATAAATAATAAAAATTTCATCGTTAAATGAGCTTTTTTCTTAATAATCACAAAAAAGTGATTTTTAAACAACAAAAAATTATTTTAACTTACTATAACTTTTTTTTCATTTGTTTAAACAAATGTTTTTTTTTTATAACATAATAGATAATGTTATTAGGAATAAATACATGTTTAATTTTTGTTTGTACGAGATAGTGGAGCCGAGATATTCGCAAATGACCAAAAAATGACACAGAACACATTTTTAATAATAACTTTGGTAAAAAAAGTTGTCATGTGGTGCAAATTTGGTTTTAAGCTTTTCTCATAAGCACCTATCGATCCATAAAAAAAAATAGACCATGCCTCTGCGCGCAAGGTCAGGCCCTTTTTCATGACGCTTTGACTGGACTATAAGGTTAAGAGTTCTACGTGATTGTGCAAATTCGAGTTTTTCAAAAAGATAGTAAGGTTGTTTTATATATATTAACTTTTGCATAAAAATCAACTTTCTTGCATCTAAGAACTGTGATAATGAGCAGCCTTAGACCAGTAGATTGTGTTGTGGAATGTGGTCATATCTACGAAGGCCATACACATAGCGAACTGCATTGTTAAATTCAACCTGGATTTTATGTTGCGATACTGAGTCCAACTTACAATACACTGTTTCAGAGTAACATATAAGGGGCAAAATAAGTGTCTTTATGAGTCTCAATCAAGTTTCTTGAGGAGTAAATGACGCTGATAGCCATAATTTGCAAAGGCCACCATAGATTCGACCAACAACATAATTTATATGATTAATACAGGATAAATTGCAATTTAATTTGAAGCCAAGAGTAGTTATGTTGCTTACAAAGGATAGTCTACTATGTGAAAGATAAATAGGCGAGAGAGTTTCAACATCAAAGTTTCTTTTAGAAATTAACATCAGTTGCGTTTTGGGTCCATTTAATGTAAGCCGGTTTGTAAGGGACCAATCGTGTATTGCTTTCAGATCCTCATTAAAACCAAGTCCTCAACAAGGCCAAGCGGTCTCGAAAAATAAAACTGTACGTCATCTGCATATAGATGAACCGAAACATTTCTACATACTTTTGGCAAATCATTTAAATACATGCAGAAAAGTATAGGGCCCAAAATAGAGCCCTGTGGGACACCCGATTTAAGATTTTTGAGACCTGATTGCACAGGTCCAATTACGACCCTCTGCGATCTCTTTGTAAGGTAATTCTTGGTCATATATACCATGGTCCGATATACCATCTAGGGAAAGCTGATCAACTAAGAGCACATTTGTAGTGTCAGACACTATTAAAAGGTCAAGTAAGCTTGGATCAGAGTTCAGTGAATATCGTGTGGGATATGAGTTCATTCCATACAATCCAGATAAAGATACAAAATTAAGTAGACGATCTGAGTAACTGTTTTTTTGTAGAAGATTTGTATTAAAATCTCCGCAGATTATTATGTGTTCATAGTTGGGAGTTAGCTCAATAATTTCCTTAAAAAAACGGTTCATGGGAATATCTTTTTTTTGGATTGTAAACACAAGACACAATTATTTTAGTAGCACATTCCGACAACTCCAAACTAAGGTACTCAATTCCTTTTTCCACTGATTCTTTTATAACCTTGCCTGTAATGCCTCTTCGACAATAAATGGCAATACCTCCACCAACCGTATCTGTGATCCTATCATTTCGGAATAAATTGAAACCAGCAATTTCATAACAATTATCAGGAATACTCTTATGAAACCATGACTCTGCAACACAAATAATATCTACGTTGGAGTCGTCCATTACATATCGTGGCCAGTTCTTCTTTCAAGGACGTTCTTTTCCATTCAGTACTGTTTGTTTCAATTTTTAAAGAAAATGTATCATGTATATCATCAGAACAATGTGTTTTTTTAATCAATAAACCAAAACTGTAAGTCTAGTTGTTTTAGCGATTCCACTTGCCAGAAAATATTCTATTTCAAAGTTTAAAACTTTTGACCTATACTTCATCCAACAAAAATATGCAGTACACGTCTTATGGGAGAGCTTTTTCAAAATCAGTAGCGTGCTATATTTTTGCACCATACTAAATTGAAAGAACTCCTCCATAAAAAAGTGTTTGTGCGCTGAATTGCTGTGGCCTATGGCTGTTGGTGAATGGTGATATTCAATTTCAACCCCCATTAAATATTGATGTGTATTCAGAGTTACCCTTGTTAATTTGCTAACTTCTTCAGTTTTTTTTCCTTGGGTTTCTGTTGAGGTGCTTTTGATTTTAGAGCTTTAAAAAAGGGTCCATTTAAAATCAACACTACGACAATCCTGTGAGAGCTTTAATGAAGGACAGATTTATGCAATCTACTGTAGCCAGAATGCAAGGCAAACGTCCTATTTTGGCCATACTGCATATTTTTGTTGGACAGAGTATAGTGAGCAAAGCTTAGCTGATTTCTGATCCAAAACATTATTTCTGGTGATTGATCTATTTTTAGCCATTCAGGTATAGATGTATTTATTTAAGTCAGTATGTAAGTTATTATCTTGTTCTTAAGAAATGTGCAAGTTCCATTAATTTAATAATCACATTATGCCCAGCTTCACAGTGCGAATTTCAACTGAAGTTTAACTAAAGCTTAACGAGACTTTAAGCTTTTGTGTAAACTCTTTCGGTTTAACAGTGGTGAAAAACAGAGTTGAAAGTACTGGTCAAGTACTTGAAAGTAATTGGAAGTACTGCTTATGTACTATAGTACTTAAATACCCGATATTTAGAACTTGCGAGGAAGTACCTGAAAAACAGTGGTATTTGGTATTTTCAAGTACCAGTATCAGAGTACTAAAGTACAAGTACAAGTCGGGGCAGTGGTACTTATACTGATGTGATGTCTCCAAAAATTCTCTAAGATGTAAAATCTTAACGAATCGGTACAAAAAAGTTTGAGTATCACTTTTTTTTAGAAACATTTTGTAAGGTTTTCGAATTGACGAACCTGACGTCATAGAATTAGTTTTTGGGGTATAAAAGTTAATAATTGATGCAAAAAAGTAAAATCTGGCTATTTCTAAAATACGAACTCATATATTTGATTTGTTTTTTTTTTATTTCCCAGATATTGGTGGAATATAAAATGTTTACAAAATGCAAATATTGAATACTATTTGAAACGTCAAAATGTAGAGCACTAAATACTTTGATGTTACAACAATAAATTAATGAATTTCCATTGTGGCGGAGTTATGTTGATGTCAAGCTAGCCAGCTCCACAAGTTCCTTAAATTCTACAAGTTACATATTATTTTTTATAAAGAAATTAAAATCCATGTATGTTATCTCAAAAATAATGGTGTTCTTCGTTTTCAATTTAAATAAATTACACAACCCAGTTTGGATATGAAGGAGTAGGAGTAAAAAAGGGGAAATTTACCTTTTTGTAGATGACTTGAGTAGGCCTTCAATTAAAAACCATTCTTTTAATGGTGCAATACTTCTCAGGCGATTTAGATTTTTGGCAAGGACAAGGAATTTGAGTGCTGCCCTAAGATTGCAGCACTAAATTAGCCTTTAACTAATCCCTATCCAGCTCATAACTAGTACCTAACTAATTCTTGCTTTATTATATTTCCTGAAAAATGTCTAAAGTAAGTGGATAAAATGTGAATTAATATGTTGCTCGAGCGGGTTTTTCATGATATTCATGAGTCCCCTAAAATAAGACTGAAGTGGACGAAAATATGAAAATTACAATTCATTTATTTCGAAATTTGTAGTATTTTAATTTGTTAATATTTGTTGCATAAAAAATAGATTTATGACTTCTATAGTTTTGTTAACTGAAAATACCACTAAAAGAAGACGAACCTAATTTATGAAGCTACCAATATACTACTTCCTAATAAACCACCCAATAATTCCTATAGCAAATACCCGAATTTTTCTTTTTCACATGTTTTTAACTCAAAAAGTTCGCGTACCTTAAACCAGTTGCTCACATTTCAGAACATATTCCTCCTGACCAACCGAACCTTGGAAATAGACCCTCGTCTTCCCACCCTACAACAAACGCACACTGTTTCCTCGATCCCCTTCTTCCTCCAACTGTCAAAATGACAATTCAAAACGCAGATTCACCTGAAGCCCGGTACACAATGTCTAGACGAAGAAACCGTCGCATTTACGTTTATGTCCTCACAATCAACTGACTTTGAATTTATTACAATAAAAAAACCAATTGGCATCTCGGAATGTACATATATATCACGTGTCCTTCGTCCTTTTTAACTTTTATGTTAGTATCAAATCGTTGTCGAGGCAATCGATTTTCTCTTAAATTTTTGTATCAAGCTTTTGTATATATGTAACATGGATTAATGGAACTCTAAGATTCAATCATTGGGCGCACGCAGGAAGGACGCAATGTATGAAGCTCCAGATGCTTTGCAAGGTATTGCCATGTTCCAAACTTCGACAGTTTAACTTGTCGACGAACTTATTAATCTAGAAATGGTCCTCATAGAGCTGAATATGATTTTTCGATCGAGCCCACTTAGTGATCACACGTCGTTGCCTATGATCGTTAAAACTGAGCTCCTGGGTCAGTTAAAGTTTGTACGATTGCAGGTCCAAGTCATGAAATTCGCCAAGTTATGGTCTGCTAAAGGACACACTACACTCTCTCTACACTCTATTTTCGACGGACCTTGCGGGACGTTGACGTACGGGTGTTGGCAGATTGATGACTGAATATCTCGATTCGAACTTATCCACCACCTTGCGTATAGTCCACTCGGAAGGACGCTTATAGCGACGTAAGAACGGGCGAAATCTTTCTCAAACGGTAGACTCACTTTCATAAAACAATTTAGTCATTTGCAAATATTGTGGAGCGCTGTAACTCTCCATGTTAATTTGGCAAAACAAACTTAATAAAAATGAAAGCCATGTAGACAGATGTTACTTAAATAACATGGCTGCAATCATCTGTCAAAGTATGCAAGTTTATTTTGGAAAACTTTCATACATATATTGATATACACTTATATTATTAAAAATGAAGTCGTGTATTTTATTTCATAAACTTGACTTATAATAGTCCTTTTAATTTTATTTTATAATTGTAGTATTAAATGTATTTACACTGAATTTTATGAAAATCCTTAATTATTTGTTGATGGTGCCGACAAAATTTTCTTTCCCCTCAAATAATCCTCTCCTAACCAAGCAAATATAATAAATAAATAAACGGTATTCATGCAGAGTAGAACTAAGCTATAATTTGAAGCGTCTTCGATTAGACCTTTGAGGAATAAAAAAAAAAACAAAATCATTAAATGTGAATACGAAACAATTAATATATTCTTACCTCTAAATTGCCCAAAAATCAACACAAATACGCCCGTAGCTACTTGCTGCAAACCAATAGCAGCTGGCAGTCTCTTCAAAGGCATATAGCTTGGAAGAATTAACATCCAGAAGACAATTCGTATTGCCGTGCACAAGCCCATCCATCCGAAGCAAATGAGCACCACTAAAAAATTTCTATGAAACACCAAAATGGTTCGTCCAATGCACATTCCCATGAGGGCATACAAGAGTACAACCTTGTTGCTGCACTTGAAGTTCCTTGTTACAATAGGAATTGACATTCTCATGATTATATCGCATAAGGCTAACAAGGACAAAGCTATTGTTATCTGGCTTTCATTGCATCCAAAGTCTTTCAAAATAAATGGCATCAGGAAACCATAGTTGATCTCTACAACATGAATAAGCGCTAGGCCTACAGCAAGATTGACGTATGAAAAGTCCCTCAAAAGGTCCAAGTCTAGGAAGCTTGAAATCCTATGCAAGATTGTACGATTTTTGTTGTCTTTTGCTGGTAGTTCTTGGATATCCTGGGGACTTTCAAAATATTCTCTTTCATCGGGTAGAATAATTTTCGGAATAGATCTCGATAGGGGTTCAAATGATGCTAATGAATTTTTAGGCACTCTTAGCGGATAAACGGTGTTCGTTGAAAAACGATGGAGATTAAGATCATTATTTGAGTTTGTTGAATTTTCCAAAGCACATAGCTTTTCTATGTGTCCAGAACCAAACACAAAATTCATAGGTCGAATTTCAGTTAATTCAAAGTCTCTTTGCTTCGCAGCATGAAATTCGACGGGTTGATAAACGAGTGAAGAGGCAAAATTTTGAAGAGACAGCACAGCGTAAAATACTACTGCCCAAGTCAAACCATATTCATCCATTAGGAATGTGGTCAAGTATGGTAGTAATATCGGCCCCAAGCCAGCTATCGAACACATGCATGCTATAGCTGATCGTCTATTTTTCTTGAAGTATGTATTGACAGCAATGTATGATGAAGAGAAGATAAGACTTTTACCAATTCCTGGAAATATAAAAACAATTGTTAGAAGGACTTTTAAATGGTGGAAGAATATTTTCCTAACTTACCACACATAATCGATAATGTCAACAGGTATAAACTGAAGGAGTCGGCAAATGCTGTCAGTGCAAGTCCAAGGAAAGTAAAAATTGCTCCAGCTAAGCTGATTTCACGGAATGTAAACCTACGAAAAATTTCACCATTCAACAGAGCTGAATAATAAAATAAGGAAAGAAATAAACAAAATTATTAAATTTAATTTTTATGAACTTGAAAAAATTATTTACAAATATTTTTGTGTATCAGCATAGATACACAAAATCAGCATAGAGATCTGGAGTACAATTCAGAAGTGAGATTAACGTGAAATAATCTTTACAAAATGAGGCAACTAACATGGTGTTTTAACATGCTAGTAGTGGTTTTTATTTATAGAGCTGTTAGAATTTTAAAAATTGCTTACCTCATAAATATAAAATTAATTTTTCAAATTATCTACCAAATTGTTCTCAAGCTTTTGAGATGAATATTAATCTTATTTCTTGAAAAAAAATTAACTTTTGCAAACAAAATTTGAAATTATCTGGAGGCTTAAGAAAAAAAAACTAATAAGTTAGTAAGTTAAGTTTTGATTAATTTGCAAATAGATAAAAACTTAATTTAGAAATCCTCGTGCATATCTTTAAAATATTGCAATTAACAAAATGTAAGATTTTAAAAATCTAAAAAGGTTTGAAATAGCTTAAAAACTCCTCCATACAAAATTGATCTAAATCAGTTCCAAGTCCCAATAGGACTTTTGTCCCACTGGATAAGATCATAAGCCCGGAAATAGATTAACGAATTTTGTCTGCATTCAATGAGATAAAAGTCCTATTTATCCTTAAAGCCTGCGGACTTATGTGTCTCCATCAAAATAATAAATCATATCGAGGATAACAGAAATAAAATGCATGACTGGATCGCACGAACTTGCTCTTAAAAGAAAGTAAAAGTACTTTGGGATTTAAAATATGTACATACATTTTATAAATATAAAACATGGATTTAATGAGAAAAAAATGTTCAATTGCATTTAATTGCCGTCTGATTTCCGGAAAAGTATGAATTTAAATAAATAAAGTTTTAAAATCGTTTTATCAATTTTTAATATAACAAATTTCTTTAAAATTTTTCTAGAACAAAATTTGGGATGCCAATTTTAAGTGCTAAGTAATATAAATTTTAAGAAATAATTTCAAAAAATAATCATTCACACGTTTTTAAGATATTGATTTTTCAAGAAATTAATTGGATTTTTTTTTTTCAAAAAAAAAAATAGTTTTACGAATATTTTTATATACAATATTATTTTAAACTTAAGCGAGCCGTTAGTGAGAAAGTCCACAATAAAAAAAAACGGTTCTAAGACAGGTTACATATTAATAACATTTTGCCCCAAATTTTTTTTTACAAAAACGTATTTCATGCCCATAATATCATACTTAATTTTTGTTTTTTATCAAAAGCATTAGAGTCGTTTTCGAGATAAATAAGAGTACCGTTAGTTTTAGAGCTACAAAGATTTCAATTTTCCCCCTAAGGAATCACCGAAGACCCTTTACTACTGAGATTGAAGAAAATAAGTCCAGTGGTTTAGGCTGTAGGGAGAGGTACAGACATACAGATACACTGAAACATGTTTTTTGTCTACTAAATTTTCTTTAAAATTTTTATAAGAAAAATTGATGTGCAATTTTTTAGTATTCAATAAAATACATTTAAAAACGTAATTTAAAAATTTAAACGTGTATCCGTTTTCAAGATATTGAATTTTCCAAAAAAAAAAACTGTAGGTATTATTTTTTTAAAAATCCAAAAACTATTTTTTCGAAAAAATTTGTAGATTATATTTTTTCAAATGCAGAGGAGTTCTTACATAAAAATTTTGGTTAAAATCGGTACAGCTGGTGATGAGAAGTTCGAAAATCAAAAAAACCGTTGTATGACAGGTACCGTTAATAACAATTCCCCCCAAATTTTTTTTTACCAAAATGTAGTGCATTTGCATAATATTACATTTTATTTTTTGTATCAAAATCGTTTTCGAGATAAATAAGATTATGTATTATGGGTGTATGAGGGTACCATTAGTTTTAGAGCTAAAAAAAATTTCAATTTCCCCTCTAGGGAATCACGGAAGATCCTTAAGTACCGAGTTTGAAGAAAATAGGTCCAGTGGCTCTAGATCGATGTACAGACATACAGACAGACAGACGGAATTTTCGGACCCACTTTATTCGTCTTCGCTATCATCGTAATGTCAACTTGATCAAAATCCCGAGTTCGTTTTTTTTTTCAAATGTTGAACTTGCCCTATAGTATCTATGTATATCGCAAGTAAAAAACCTAGATACCACGTTCCTTCGAAATCGAAGCGTATGAAACTAGGAAAAAATCTATTGAAATTTATGCGCACTTGCACTTTTTTAAAAATTATTATTTTTATATTTTAAAGCTTTATACAAATATTTAAAAACAAGCCCACTGATTAATAACTAACAACTACCTGGCCCAATGCAGGTGCTCTTAGTTAAACTATAATAAATCAATTCTACTAAATTTCGTAGAGTAAAGTCGGGTAATGTGGACCACCAGCTTTTCTCGCCTTATACACAAATGCAATCGAGGTGACAATTGGTTGCGATTACGTTACCGGCTTAAACTTTACTCAGTATAGTTTGAGTAGTCAGAGGTAGCGCGTCACGAAGTTGTCCGGATTAAAATATCCAAGGTATTGATTATTTTTTTTTCGTAGGTGTTTCTCCCTTTCTATAGTTAAAATTATAGTTTGTTCTCCTTTCATTTTTTTAAATATTAGAAGTGAATATTTGTTTTAAGGTTTTTATTTATAATTGTAAAGAGTCTCATTTTTTTTTTGTAAAATTGCATTTTTTTTCTAAACATTATGTTGCGGGAGGAATGGAGTATATGGACCAGTGGTCCACATTACCCGCCTTTTTAATATAAGAAGTTTCGGGTCTGTATGAGGATGAATGATCGACCATTGATTATTTTGATACATGTGAATTGCTTGGCAAGGCATATGTCAGAGTCCAAACTGGATAATTAGCCGTCAATGGAGTGAAGACCAGGTGATCCATATTACCCTCCACTTTTTTTTGTAAAGTTTTAGAGTTATTAAACTTTTTGTTTTTTTTTGTTATTTTTTTATAAAGTGAATTTATTTTTTTGTTGCTACTTTTGTAATCAGAATGAACTGAAAAATGTATATATTTTTTTTATATCTTTTAGAAAACTTACACCGTTTGTGTTTTATTAACAAAAATATGATTGGTGGTCTATATTACCCGACTTTACTCTACTAAAAATTATATTATTTCTAAAATCTACCCGCATTCGGTTTTATTTTCCACCGAGAACAGTTTAAAAATCTCAGCATTTCTATTAGTGATTTTGTTATTTCTAAAATTTGCAATCCACACTAAAACTTCTTGAATTACATAAATCTACTTAAAATCTAGAGCACCTTAACAATAAGTTTTACTTGCCATATATGGGTATTTTTTAGCAAGTTATGCTTTCATAAAAAAGATCTATCTCGAGATCATTTCTCGAAGAAAAATTGAATCTTGTAATTCTGTCTGCATGTTCGGCGGATTCCATTTAAACCTTGGTAGATATTTTTAAATAACGGTACCCGCCAAACAGTTCTTAAAACTAAATCACACGTATGTACTTGTTCTTATGTAAAAGTAGATTTAATAAGAAACAAAATTTAAATGCATAAAATTAACGTCTGATTTCTAGAAAACTATGAATTTTTGCAAAAAAAAGTTTAAAAATAATTTATTTTATGTAAGAAATATTTTTTAAATGTTTCTTAGCTAGTTTTGGAATGCAATTTTAAATATGTAATAGTATACAATTCGGAAAATATTCACCCATATTCTGAAACTCGTATTTATGACTCGTATGCGACTATAGTCGTATGTTGGTATTCCAGGAGTCGTACATTCGACTTCACTTGTACTAATATTGGGAAACGCAAAACGTCGCATACGACTATTCATATTTTATCGTTATTCCGAATCTCGTATTCGATTTACTTGAAGTCGTATTTATGTTCTTTATTACTCGTGTTAAATTTTCTAAACGAGACTTGTTTTTTTTTTCGATAAAAATGGACAAAAAGTTAATGTACGTAAGTACATTGGCTCCTCTTACCGCAATGGTTAGTGCGTTAAACTATCATGCGGAAGGTCTGGGGTTCGATTCTCAGGCGCAGCAAAAAGTTCTTCAGGAGTGTACTGCCTCTTGCAAGGAATTGACATATCCTCTAAGAGTATATCTCTTGTCTTGGAAAGTGCTGCACATTAGCCGTTCGGAATCGGCAGAAAATTGTAGGACCCCTCCGTTCCTGGTAACACGCACACAGGAATGGTTGAGAATTGTAAGTCACTATAGGTCCTGGCTCACTTCGAGCTGTTGCATTACCAAAGTTCTTAAAGTAAATTTTTTATAAATTTATTTGGACTCAACATTATTAACGCGTTCATATTTAGTAAAATAATAAATCGTTCTCAATTTGAGGCATTGGTTTGTGCATTGGAAGAAAATTTGGAGGTAGAAAGGGGCCATAGGAAGAGTGGAAAACTCAAAGCAAATATTTAACAGTTTTGGGCGGACCTTTCGGTAAAACTAAGTAGCTTTGGGCCACCCATCCGAAATGGTCCAGCTTGTCTTAAAGTAAGAAATATTTAACAAATAATAATAATTTAGGTCTGCAATGATCAAAAGTATTTAATTAAAACAGAAACTGCATCACAATAAGCAGCAATTTAAAGGCACGGGGGTGGTGAAATTACAACCATATGCTAGAGGAAATTTGAGGAGTGCATTGCTAACATTTTAAATTTAAATTGATAATCCCCAAGGATCAAACATTGGAGTTTTTCAGCCTCCTTCTGTAGTCGACACGATAAATGCTGAAGATGAAACTGACATAGTCCAAGAATATAACGAGGATTCACAAGTCAGTAACACCACTCGTACAAACAAAAAACAAATACAATAGAAGAAGAGCTACTTCAAATCAATGGAGCTCATCAGAATTTTATTATAAATAAAATAATTTAATTGAAAAAACAACAAATGACTTTTTCAATTCAAATTTATTGATTTTGACAATTACCTACGGGCGACAATATACGTTGTTTTTTTAAGCTTCTCGTACGCAACGTATACGACTTGAAGAATAACGATTTTGATACGAAAGGAGTTTGAGTTCGACTACGAGTACGAGACAAAATACGACGTGTGGAATATGGTTGATTTTCAAAAACTAATTATTCAAAAATAAAAATTGTTAGAGTCGTTAAATAGATAGTCGAAAATCAAAAAAACTTTTTTTAACAGCTAAAGTTAATAACATATTTCGTTAAATTTTTCTGACCAATATCTTGTGCAGGACTATAATAGAACATCTTTTTTATAAATCGTAAGAGTGGTTTTCGAGGTAAATGAGATGTTTCATTATAGCTGTGTGGCAGGTACCGTTAGCTTTGGAACCAAAACAAAATTTCAATACGGCATAGGCTATAGGTCGACATACAAACATGCAGACATGCAGAGAGACGGAATTGCTGGACTCACTTTTTTCGTGTTCTCTATCATCGTAATGTCAAGTTTGATCAAAATCTCGAGGTAGGTTTTTTTGTTTTTAAATATAAAACTTGCCTTCTAGTACCTTCACGAAAGTAAAAGTTGAAATAAAGATATGTACTGTCAGTACATAATACGTTTTGTAAAAAAAAAATTATTTTCGAATTCCTCATTTTCGGCAATACGTCGTATTAATATGTTTTTTTTACGGACTCTTCTATAAAAGAATTTCATATCAAAACTCAAAAAATATTTTTTTTTTGCATTTTTGTTAAAAAAAATCAATTTTCTTTTTAAAAAGCGGGTATCTCAAAATATGGTCAATATTTTTTTAAAGCTCAATTTGATGTTCCAAAATAATGAAACTTACAATTGTGACACTTCAATTTTTTCTTAAAAATGTTTTAAAATTTTTGTATTTAAAAACTTATTTTTCTTAAAAAACACTATAGCGGTGATGTATAAATGTGTGTTCTTCCCTAAATTAATATTTGCTTAGTATTCGAATTTTAGAATTGCTTAAGCTATTTAAAGAAGTCACAAGTGTAAACAATAATTTTATGCTTATGAACATTTTTCTCTTATAACATCCATCTTTAAAATTCTGAGTCTCTTAAATGTATAATATAAGTGCACGCGACCCAGTAGCGCATTTTATTTGATTCTTTTTTGGTGCCATCCCGACTGTCGTTGCTTGCTTTACTACACTTAAGCCTATATTAGGTGCATTTTATTATTCACAAATCTATCTGGATCCGGATCTGGATCATCCCTTGAAAATAAAACGATACGGATCTTATAGTGACAGCAGTGTTATAAGCCCGTCTCTTTTTATCCTTGGGTTTGTAAATTTTAAATTATTTATTGTCTTTTTTCTGTACACTATAGCTTACACTATCTTACCATAAAAAGCCATCTACTCGCCAGTGTAATAACTAATTTTTGGATCTTTGAAATAGATCCCGATAGAAAACAGGATCCCAAATTGTTTTTGTAATACATGTTAAAATATAATCCGGATCCGGATCCAGATAGATTTGTGAATAATAAAACGCACCTATTGTTAGTCGGCCAAGACAACAATATTTCAAGGTCCACTTTATCTATTAGGAGATTTGTCACTAATTATAATATAACCTCCACATATGATTCTCCTTAATTTCCCTATCTCTTCAGTCCGAATCGGACTCAGTCCTTTTGAACCGAAGGCCTCGTTCAAGGAAGTCTCTACTATTATTAGGGGGTCGAATATTATCCACCGTTCTACGGCCATTCTTTCCTGCTAAACAGACGAATGCCTCGGGCGGGATAGAGCCGCTTACATGCACACTTTCACAATATTCGTTATTCAGGCAATAAGCTGTAAAATTTAGACTTCTTGTCGATAACATCGCTCTTGCAATATGAACTTTTAATCTATTTCGTTTATGGCTTATTGGCTTTGTTGTATAGAAACTAGTTGGAATAATATCGTTTGTACGGTGGGTTTGGCACTGTCTAAGGGAGTTTGAGATGGTGCAACGTTGAACAACACCGATTAAATAAGCGCTATGAAGCAAATCACCTTCACTCAGTTGTTAATCCAGAATTGCCATTTCTGTTAAAATACAAATACTGAACCAACTAAAACACATGGTGGCTTAACCGCACTTTTAACCGCCAGTGTATGTCCATGTGACCCTACTGTCATTAGCTTGCGCCAGTTCTTTCTCTTGACCTTTTAGGGCTCTTGTTGATGACAACCGGCATCGCAATATTTCTCGCACTTTGTTTAACATTTTAATGATTGTTTAAACCCGTTTAGTTGGCGCGCATTATAATCGAAAAAAAAAATATGTCGAAATGGCGCCACTAAGTAAATCACACATATCCAAAACCAAACTTGATTTTGACACATTTATGATACACAATTGAACTGTTGCAAATTCCTGTTCATTTAAAAACACCAAATTTGTTGTTGAGCAAACTTTGGTTCTAAATTTGGTCATATTTTCGGAGTATATTCAGGCTTTACTCCAAAACAAGGATGATCTCACCTTAGTTCAATAATTCACTATAGAAAAAAGCATCCGTGGACCTCAGTCCCCAGAATTTTCAAGAAATTTAGACGCACAGGCGTAAATTTCTTGCAAATTAAATTATTACACCAAAAGGTCCATTTACCTATGTACATATACATACAAGTATATACATATGTTTATACATATGTTTAAGTTACCTGTACATGTTGCTGCCACCTCTTGTAGTTTTAAAATTGTTGTCATTTGGGAGCTGCTTACTCCAAATGCTTCAAATCTTCGTCGCAATATCTCACCAATATGCTGCAATACAGCCAAAGTAACCAACTACAAATAAAAACAATAATCTCAGTCAATATCTCCGGCAAAACAAAGTTTAAATTTTAATTAAACTCACAACACTTATTGCAGCTGCAATGACAACTAGCCAGCCCCATCCCCCATCCGGCGCAATAAAGTTGACACCCACATCACTTTTGTTTCGATTTTTATTTTTCTGTGATCTTCGTTTTTGTGCAACAGGAATGATTTTTATCGAACGCTGCCTTTCGAGTTCATCTTCGGTGAGTGTTTCAAGATCAGTTTTCATTTCGAAGAGGTATTTTGGAACCTCTATTATTTTAGTATTTTGAAACTGCGAATTGTTTCAATTCCCAAAATCCGTACAAGGTCTCTGCACTTCTCGTTCCCAGTTGATGAGAAATCAATCGAAGATATTCTCAATCACAGCCATAATTTGGTCAGCAAAATACTTGCACTATATAAACGAAGCCTTTTTAAATCCTCGAGTCTAAAATTTTTATAGGCGTTGACTTACGGATATTTTTCTTGATGGCTCAATAAATTGTTATTAATCTTCTTAAGTTTTTATTTGATAAAAAAAAGACTTTATTCGTATGCAGATTCAATGTTTGATGATGGTGCGAAAGTTGTTATTTAAGTTAATCCAACTGTTAAAAGCCAAAACCAATTTGGAACTGGTCAATAAGCTAAGTTTAACACTCAGAGATTCTTCCATAACGGAGAAGCTGATGCTCTATTTTGAATAACTGGTTTCGGATTGAGAAAAGTCTCTTGTCTGCTTGGCTCTGAGAAGAGGTTTTTAAACTTGTTTAAATTATCTTCTCAGGCAATTTGATATTTACATTTTTTTGCCAACTGGTTGTGGAATTTAATTGATTATTATTTTACGCTAGATATACTCTTAAGATGCATTTACCGTCCCCAATCATTATAGGAACTTATTATAATGTATTATGTAAATAGCTTTGATTGACATCGTAGGCTTACTTTAAAAAAAATACATGCAAAAATGAAAGATGTATAATACAATCTTGGAGGCTTTACAGCTAAGCCTTAAGTAGAATAAATTAAGATAGTTTGTTTACCGTACGAAAAGATTTGTAAATAAAATGCACATGAATTGGTCGTACAGACTTGCTTTTGAATTTAAAATATAGTATATACCAATACATATAAAATACTGAAATTTTATAAACAAAGATAATAAATATAAGAAATTTCTTTAAAATTGTTATAAAAAAAATTAGATTGTTAATCAATATATCTAAATTATAAATATGTATATACAAATCAAATGCTGTTCGTTTGTCTCGCTAAATCTCGAGTATGCCTGGACCGATTTTGTTAATTTTGATGTAGAAATATTTGTGGAAGTTCAGGGAAGGTTTAAACGGTGTAAAATATAAAAAATAAGTAACGTAAAATACTAAAAACCACAAATTAAATTTTCCAATACAAAATGTTCCTAGCTGTGAAACATTTTGTCGACCTAGTATTGAAGTTCCGTTTACGCCAAAATGCTTTTTTTGAACTGGGTATGCAGTCTTATATTGTAGGTGCTGCGATTTTTAAATCTGTTATCTTTTTTATCTTATCTCTTTCCACTGCTGAGATATTCAGAATGATTTTGTGGTATATCCATCAAAATAATGTAGTTTAATTATTGTTTTACCGTAAACGCCATATTTTGATATATACGTCAAATTTTTCATACAATTTAGAGCAAAATTTGTATAAAAATTGTTTTGACGTACGTCTTATTGTTTTTCCGCATCCACCATAAAATTATAATCGCATCTTCAGTATTGATTTGACATATCGTCGCGGGAGATCGAATACCTCGTAACCCAGAAAAAACCGATTTTTAGGTAATGATGCAATTATATTGTGAAAAAAATTCCGGATCTAATGAAAAATATCCTGTGAACCTAAAAACTATAATTGCAAAGCCACGCGCATAATTAACAACACGTCTCTCATTGCCTCTCATTGATTTGATAGTAACTTTTTTGTCTCTCCTGAAAAATCGAATTTTTTGGGTTACGAGGTATTCGATCTACAGCGACGATATGTTCATACAAATTTCAATGTAGTACTTGTAGACCGTATACAGGTATTCCAAGAACACAACAAATATTTAGTACTCGTATCTTCATTTGCCGTACGTGCATAGAACAAGGACTTACTATGTCCATGCAAAGGTATAAATGTCAGCATTAATGAACTTCGATTGTGCAATAGGACGAGACTGGCTCTAAAAAAGCAAATAAATAATGTCATCGGGGCCAAAATTATCAAGAGAGAATATGAAGAAGGAGATGTCTTGGCCCCGCGTATAACGATGATTCCAACGGATTTGCCATAAGATTTTAAGCGTCTACAATTTCGGGCCCGTCTGGCCTTTGCGATAACTATAAATAAATCGCAAGCCAGTCGATAAAAGTTTGCGGAATCACCTTGAAGTTTCCCTGTTTCGCGCATGGGCAATTATACGTCGCGTGTTCGCGAGTTGGCTTCATCTTTATATATTTACGTACCGCAAAAAAAAGAAAGCCTTAAATTGAAGTTTATAACTGTGTTCCATTTAATGTTTTAATGTATAAAAACAAATTCACCTACATATATTATTTTTCAATAATATATGTAGGTGATACGAAGTTCACCGGGTCATCTAGTTTAAAATATAAAAATCAACATTTTACGAAATTACCTCCAGTTATTCTTTCCCAATTTTAAGGTATCAATATTATAGGCGCTTGAATCGACAATCATATTCAGATTAAATCTCCTAAACCTAACGGACATATCAAATATAAAAGAACACACCTCCATTGAAGTAAAGATTGATGTAATCAATTCAATTATTGTTTAACAATTCAGCTTATGTGATTTGAATCAATAATTTAATTATTTGATTTGCTATAAATAATTTATGAATCATGTAGTGTTTTGTGTTCGGACTCGGGTACTCGTCCATATATAAATAAAATTGTAGGAATTCATGAATTAACAAAAATCAAAAATATTCCGATAAGATTCAAATAATTCAAGTGGCAATTGAATTTGCTTTTTATGTAGATACAGCAAACTTGAAGAGACATTGTTATCGAACTTGTGACGCAAAATAAGACTTTAGCTTTTCAGTCTTCTCGATTTAGAAGAAGTATTTAATGGGGATTGGGGTTCGCTGATAAGGAAAAAAAAAAACGGAAATTAGTAAAAATGTTTTCATCGTTATCGTTCTTTACCCTTCCTTAGGAGTTGTCCACCTGAAGTATGAATTTTAAGTAATTAAAATCAGTTATGTAAATTAAACATTTTTAAGGATGACTGTTCAGAAGCTAGACTTTTAGTTAGTAACAAGTCTTTTTAATAGGTTTACTATTCTGTACTTCATAAATTATAGCAAAGTGAGCATACATACATTTAAGACCTAGTGGCGGTATTAGGCAATAATTAAAGTAGGCAAGGATTTCAATAGATTCCATATATAAGTGCAAACCTTGTATCTTACACATACTTATGATCCTATGTGCAAGTGGCTTCAAATTAAAAAAAAAAAAAAAAAAAAAACAATATAAAAATAATTCGATGAATGTTCTACATGGTTATCCAAAATTCGTAGTCTGGATTTGACATCCCTGTTTGAATCACACGCGTCGACCCGAACTGTCATTCGAGACTGTATACAAGGTTCGTTCGTTCAACTTTACCCAGGGTTGACCCAGGTTTTCTTGACAACCCTTAGAGTTGTCAACAAAAACTGGGGTTTTCGGTTTTCAAAAACACCCAAGAGCTGTCAACTGTTTTGTTGACAACTAAAAGCAAGAAAAAATAATTCTTTGCTCTGATAAAACTTTAAATTTGTTATAAATTATTTTTTAAAATGAACGAAAACAATTTTGCGTTGTTGCTGAATGTTTCATTTGAGGAGTACAACAAACGTTTAATTGCAAACACAGGCAATAATATGCAACATGCGAATCCCCAAACGACAACAAAAGAAATACATATAAAATCTCATATAACTTTTAACAGTTTGTTCTTTACCTGAACTCGCTCTAGAAAAATACCTAGATCTACTTCAGGGCGAGTTCAGGGCGACCCAGGTCTCAAAAAACACAGAATTTACTCACCAGGGTGACTTCAAGTAACAAATATGCGATTATGTATATAAAATATAACATTGTCCTAAAGAAATTGGTTATCATCGTTCTGTAGCACTCGTCATTGACGGTAACCACCCACCAAAGTCGTTTTCGAAAAAGTACAGACCAATGATCCCACCAGCCCTAAATCCACACCAAACGGTTACTTTTTGAGGATGCCTCTTGAACCTTGGGTGAGTTGATGTCATCTCAATCACGGCAATCTTGCAATCAGCGAATAAGCGGCGACCGAATTCTTGTAAACGACGAGGAATCAACTGCCTCAGGTTCTGCTGTAGACTTTCAGGGACTGTGGTGATGTTTTCGGCCGTAACTTTGACGTACGAATTTTAGCTGATTGATTACCGGACCTGTCGATTGGATATCTACCAAAAGTTGAGAATTCGACGGTAAAGAGGGAACATGTCTTAATAACCCGGGCAACGTTTGCACAGAAAACACTCATTTTTATAATTAAGTATTATCATTTTTATCATTCGGACGTCCTGTTCAATAGTGTAGCTATTCTTGGTGATTTGGCATCAGTATCTGAACAGCAGATTTGACAGATGTCACCGAAACAACATGGAACCACAGGCCACCAAAAAAATCTAACTCTTTTTTTAAGCAAACATTTAAAAGAAATTCAAGGAATTGGCTCTATTACGAATGCTGTAAATTTTTCGTTATAGATGTGCATTTTGAAGAGTTGGGCTTGTCTAGCGGCACATTATAGCTAATTTTGCACTTGTATTTATTCTACAACTTATAAATTTCATCTCACCAAAGTGTTGAAGCCAACTCATCCGGGAATAAGGGTAGGGATGACCAATTTTTACACAACATTATCTTCTAAGATGAAGTTAAATTTTCTATCGGTGGTCACGTCAAAAAGAATTCAAAAGATCATTGCATCCGGAAAATGTCACTTTGACTTTATGTTCAGGTTGTCATTGGATGGAAAAGCTGTAACCGTCACCGGAAATTCTCGTAGCTACAAATAGTGAACGATTTATGAATATTTCATGTCTCATCGTTATTATTTCGGGAGTACTTGAATGCATACGGGTATCACTCGGCATTATTCTAACCCATAGCGGGAAATCCAGCTCGAAGCACCAAATGTAAACTTTCAAGTAAATTTCTTTTTAAAAAAAAAATAGCAACAAAAATTTCTAAAAATGGAGCAAATAAAAATAATCCAACTATTTTCTTTTCAAAAACGATTGTAATTGTAGTCATAAGCAGCGTACCACTTCCGGAAAAAAAAGTCGAAGTAGATTTGAAGAAAAACAACAAAAAAGAAAAAAGGAAAGTAAAATGAGAAAAATCGAAGTAGGTTTTAAAATGACTTTTTACTTGGTTTAAGAAAACATTGAACTCGAGATATTCATCAGTTGACATTACAACCCAAAAAAAAGGAGTGATTCGTCTATCTGTATGTCTGGAGGTCTGTCTGTACCTCAACCTGTAGGCTAGAAGAGAAAATGAAATGGTTTGTTTCTTTAGCTCGGTTCCTACCATACAGCCATTATGAAATGTCATATTTATTTCGTAAATGGTTCTATTGATTTTGATGAAAATTAATGTGTAGACTATACCAATAATGCAGTCTACATTTTGGTAAAAAAAATGTTATTAACAGTACCTGTCGTAGAATCTGTTTTTTTTTTTATGTTCAACTTTCTCATTTCCGACTCTACCGATTTCGATCAAAATTTTTTTATAACTTATGAACTTGCAAATACTCCTTAGAGTGAAATAGAGAAAACGAAGTAGCTTTGGTTCTTTTTTTGTAAAATTGAAGAAGATTTAAACACAGATTTATAAAATGAAGTAGATTTTAGTATTTTGATGAAGGTGCGAAGTAGGAAGTAGATTTTAAAATATTTTGAAAAAAAAAAAGAAGTAGATCTACTTCAATTGAAGTAAAGTGGTACCACTGGTCATAAGACTTTGTGCGCAGTCGGAATATATGACATTTATTGAAAATGTTGTTCACTTATGGAACGCATCTTAGTTTTAAAGCCGAGATTATGATTAAATAAATAATTTTTGAGTTTTTCATAATATATTCAGCTTTACTTTCGTACACCCATGAAAAATGAAATTTATTCAATAGGTTTCTAAATAAGACTCATTATAAAATCTTAGCTTTAAAAATGAATGCCGTATGATTTTTTTAACATTTTTAAGATCCATTGTTATTAAAATTATTTTCCTTTGAAGAAAGTAAGCGTTATAAAGTTCTTATTCATTTTACTGTAACTTATTAAAAATATTGTCACATTCCAAATTCCATATTTTAAGGAAGCTAAGAAAATAAAATCTTAAATTGCAGTGAAAATCGAAGAAAACTAAAATATCCTATTTACGAGTATTTATATGAAAACTTAATTGAAAACAAAAATTAATCAAATCGCTCTCATGGCATTGCAGTGTAGTATTTTTTGTTTAATTTTTAAGAATTGATATTGTTTGCTTATATCAATTAGTTTTAATTCAAGTTAGCTATCAGCATTTATGATGCAATCACGCGATGCAGAAATTATGGGTTTTCTCGCTATATGCACATAGCAAATAAGCAATTAAAGTGCGAATGGGTATAATTAATTGAAATTTTTTTACAACATTTATTTTTAATTACTAATAACAAAATATGTGGTGAAACTGAAATACTCAATCGCTTAAGATAAACAAAAAAAAACTTTAATGTCATTTCATGAATATTTTAGTTCAAAAACGAGTTTTAGAGATGCCTATAATGGTAAAATCATTGCTGCAGGTATAGTTCTTCGTTTTATTTTACAATTATAAGTGGAAGTCTGTTTAAAAAAAAGAAATAATTTCATTCAAAGCTTACATAAAATTGCAGAAGATTGCGAAGAAAATGATTTTTTAACATATCCTCGAAAAGTATATTCTGAGTTATAAAACGAATCTATAGATTTGTTACAGTGGTAGAGCAGCACCCCGAGTACAAGAAGAATACATAGTTTTTAATTTGTGTGTTAAAATTTTAGACGCACTTAAAGAGTTAGGACTAGGTACTCTTAAAATGTTTGATTATAGTCTGAGCACATAACTCTTTAGGTTTTCGCGGTTGTTGGACATAAATAATAATTATTTTCAGGTTATACGCGTTATTTGAATTTTAATTTTAAGAGTACAATTCAGACCTCAACCCGAATGTTTCGCATCTAATTGCATTGACGTGGTCCCGCGGTTGATTCGAAAATATTAAGTAATTATAGTCTTAGCGTTTTGAAAGTAAGGATCGAAGTTAAAAGGAGACACCCGCACACATTGCATTTGAATAATTCACTATCGCAATGTGAGCGATAAAATTGAGTCATTCCAAATTCGTGCAGTAATTGTTTCACATTCATGTAGTGGCACTTAAGAAGGAAACTCCGTACTAAAGCGTTTGTACAAAATTGAGCTCAAGGGCAGCAGCTGGGTATTTCTAGAACCATTGTAAAAGTATCGATAAAATAAAGGGAGCAGAAAATTTCTTGTGGAAATACAGAAATGTTAGTAATCAAACAAATAGTTCTATTTTTGGTCCAGAACAGGGTTCGGACTTAGGTTTTAAATTTTTGAAGTAAATACGGAAAAAAACTAAAGTAGATCCAAAATTTTCGAAGTAGTTTTAGGAAATAAAAAAAAATATATATAAAAGTAAATTCAGATTCCAGATTTGTTAAAAACTAGTAATTTAATATAACTGTTTTAACTGTTTTAAAGTAAATTTTCCATCAACGAACTAGTATGAACTAGTGAATTTTATCAATTCAAAAGGTGGCTCATAAATATTTTTACGTCTTTCTGTAAGTGATCTCGAAAACATTAAATTTTCCACGGTGCTTACGTTTAAACGATTCCTCAACTTGTTTTATATGCAATACAGAGTGATCAGCGCAATATATTGGTTAAGAATTTTTATAAAGAGAAGTAGATCCTAAGAAAGAGAAGTAGAGAAGTAGATTGAATTTTTTTCTCAAAATCGAAGTAGATCTACTTCGATCGAAGTAAAGTCCTAACTCTGGTCCAGAACGACAATGATAAACCAACGAAAATGAATGAACGACGCTCGTGTTTCTTGCCTTGATAGGGACACCTCTCCTTTAGTTTGGTAAAATCCTATTGAAGAAAGGGATATTCCCTTTGACTTATTCAGAAATCCTGACCAAACAAACGAACACATTCATCAACTAATGAATTATTAAACTTATCTACTGGACATTCCAAGGAGCCACATGCTCCCATGGGTCTTGCGAATGCATGGGAAAGGTTCACGCCCTTAAAAAGCGTATACCTTCCCTCAACCAGGTGATTATATGACATCAGTAATTTTTTTAATGAATTAGAAATACCGCCCGAAATTTCAACACCCTTAACGGACTTGAATGGCATAGAATTTATCAAAGGTTTCATTACATGAGAGTCACAATCTTTAGGGCATCACAACGGATCTACATGCATCTAAGTGTGACAGTAACAAGCTCAAAATTTAGTCAATTAACCTAACCAAATCTAACGCTTGGTATAGACGGTGATGGCCTTGCCAAAGTCATACCGATAATGTCACAAGCCCGAAATAAACAACAAACATTGAATTTCTCTGGATCCATAGTCAATTATTTGGTGGATGTCATGTGGATGATTGTCCTAAATTCGACAATTTTGCTTGTTAACGAAACCATTCTTCCAGAAATAGGCCTCGAAATTGCGATCAATTTCCAAACGCTCGAGAGTCGAGAGCCCAGTTAGCGAACACACGTTGCCATTGTTGAATTTGGTCACTAACTCTATGTAAGCCTAAATGGACAGTTAATGTTTGTACGGGTGTAGACGAAGTCGTGAAGAATAATTCGCCAAGTTGTGGTCTGGCTTACGGTTAGTGCGTTGGACTGTCATGTGGAAGGTCTTTAGTTCGATTCTCGATACTGCCTCTTACGAGGAATTGGCAAATCCTCTAACAGTATATCTCTTGTCATGGAAAGTGCTGTTCATTAGCCGTTCGGAATTAGTATCCGCTCCGTTCCTGGTAACACGCACAAAAGAACGGTTGACATATGTAGTTAAAATAATATGGCCACGATCTCCTGTCAAAGTTCGGAGATCTCTGTAGGAAAACCCTTTATTACTAATTCCTGCAAGGATGTTATGGAAACATCAGAGTAGAATGTATGTTTAATAGAAGATAGTCAGATCAGAAGGGATTTTTCTGTGGCCATTCCACAGGATCATTATATCCGTTCATGTGTAATGAATGTCACCTATGGTACTTTACGTTTAGAAGACAGTACTGGGTTCTGAAGCATTCACTTCAACGCGGATATTAATCCCTTTTTTCAATAATTCGGTAAATATTGGAGTTAAATAAAGTTCCGTTTTGATTCGGCATCCGAATAATACAAGTTGCAGATCTAGAAACGAATATGGAAATTTGAAGGTATTGAATGTCGTCTAGGAAACCGTTTACTGGATTAGAAGATTAGAGAAGAGGTTAGTACTCATTCAGAAATAAAAGAAAGAGCATAGAATTTATTGGGGTATATTAGTGTTTATTTCGTGAATATCAGATCAATGCACCTAGTTTTGAAATGGAATCTATTAAAAGCTTATGAAATACAACAGATATGTAGTTTTAACAACAGGAGACTTAATTGAGTTTTTAAGGCATTTAAACTGTAGGCAATTTTTAATTCCCTATTGGACATTGCTGTCAAGATCAGAATTGATGAACTTATCATTCTTTCTTCACATCCAAAGAATTTGTACATACATTCTTCCTCCTCCTCCGAATTTATCCATCGCTCGTGCTATGTTTATGTTCAATATTATAAGGGTCTCCGAGCAAAGAATTTGAAAAGCTGAGAGTACTATCAGTCAAACAATTTAATGGATTAGAAGTTTCAGACAAAAGATCATGAGAAATAGAACTGGAGACAAACGGAGCTCTAAGGCACACCAGCATTTATTTTATGAATATCAAATTTGAAGCCACCCAATACAACTTCTATCGCTTGATAACTGGACTAGACCAAGATTTTTTCTCTCTTTGTATAAAGAAGATGTTAAAAAGACGCAAATAAATACAGTACTAATAGTCGAAGAGCTAGGAACGTTTTCGAACCTTCATTTTCAGATGGCTGTTTTTTTTATGTTTTTTCTTTTCAATCCTTCCATTTGAATTAGGATATTCTACGAGTAGCAGCTAGGAGCTTGGAGACGTTGCGTTTTCCCGTACACATCACATCCATTAAGGTTGTGAGGCTATTTTTACAGTTATTTTCATAGAGTTAATTTTTGTTTCATTGCATTTTATAATCTATAAGCGAATTAAATCCAAAAAGCCAGATATGTCTAGCAAAATCCCAGCCAGACACATTTTGTAAAAAAAAAAAGGCATTCCAATAGTAAAATTTTCGAAAAAAAAGAACCTAGACTTCCGATTAATCGAGGTGCAGTCAATTTTGTGGGGTAGATAGGGGGTAGGGGAGATATCACATCATATTCCCCTTTAACAATTAGCAGTATTGAATTTTAGGAATTTGTACAATAATATTAATTACATCGTTTATTATTATTATTATATATGAACAAATGTTAATGTTAAAAATATTCATATTTTCCAATATATGAATTATCTTATTTTCAGAACTTGAGTAGGTATTTGAATGTCAAGCACAACACTTTAATACAAAAAAGGGTCTTACATAAAACAATTTATTAAACTTGAATCATCCTCAAAGAGCTTCTGTGAAAAGCAATATTTAAATTTCAGCACTTTAAGTTGGGTTTAAGTTATCATTTGTCCCCAGTACAATGGAAATTTGCAGAAGTATTAATTGTTTAAGAAATGGGAAAATCTCTGAAGCTGCTGGTAATTTTCAAGGTTTTTGAGAAAGTTTTACGAAATAGCTTACTTCCGATTTCTAAAAAAGACGACCATTTTAATTTTTCAAATAACAAAAATTTTATGACTACGATGTTAGAGTTGTTTTTGTATGAAACTATGTAAAAACAACGATTTTGCAAATTTTAATCGAATATAGGATCATACTTTTTATAACCTTTTATTAAAGTTAAAATTATCTATTTTATTTTTTTAGTATCGTGCTATTTACAAACGCCACAAAAAGTCTGTTTGCTTAGTTTTTTGCACGAACTGTCATTGCTTTAGGTGTGTTCAGAAGCAATTTATTAGTAGCAGGTACAATACTAGTTAGAAAATGTTTAAAATTAAGAATCAGTTAGTAAACTGGTTTAAAGTTTGCAAATTTTTAAGTAGTATCATACTAATACCTTAATAATATGCAGTTTAAAATTTTGCGCCCATGTCTTCTATTTTATGTTTTATTCTATAATGAAAGTGCTTTGCCGTAATTTGTTTTTTAGTCCGGGCTTCTGTTTAAAATTAGAATTTGACAATTTACTGCTAAGACTCTAAAATATCTTACATTTTATGTATGGACCTTAAGTATACCCACCTTTATGTTGATATGATTAAGAACCCATCTTCAACATTAAGTCAGTTGTATGCATATTGCCATCACCACAACATTCATTGTTCTAAATCTTAACGGATTATATTTATTAAGACCCCTTGCTCTCTACAATTTATTATTATTTTTATTAAATTAACTCACAATTTATGCACCGACATGTCTGGAAGCAAACAAATCCCAAAAAAGACGCTAAATTATGTCACACACTGCATGCCCGTAAGTCGTGCCTGCCTTCCAACTATTCGATTCTCAATCCGCTTATAGAGCGTTAGCGGTTTCCTTTCATAAAGTCACGTAGAGTTATGTCAAATCACGTGCTCAAATGTTATTTTTTTGTTGTTAAAGGAATTTTCAAAATTAATAAAAAATAAAAAAAAACTCATACAAATCAAATTCCGATTACAAAAATAAAATCTATTATTATTGATTCCTAAAAACGAACCCAACATTTACAATGTTAGATTTCTCAATTCGGAACTGTACATATAATCGTATGTCGGTTATAAAGCTGAATACATTTTGAAGGAAGTTCCCAGAAATTCCACAATTTCAAATTCTTGAATTTATACAAATGCATTTTGCATTTTCAGTCACTTTTTAGAATGACACTATCATGTTGCCCCCGATACACATATTAACTGCTGACCCAAAGATAATAAAAATGTCTTACTCCCAAAATCACTATTCAGGCTATAAATTTGTGAGGAATGAAAGTCCCCATCCGTATATTTCGATTTGATCAGAACCAACGCCGGGCGAGTCGGAGGAGTCTGATGATGCTGTCTTTTGTATCTCATGAATGCATCTTGTTTGGTAAACGTAGGAAGCTTGAGGTTTATGGCATTATTATTTCTCTCAACTACCTACCTGTTGATCTTTGTTTCTTATTGCGGTTTAGTTTGCTTGCTTAGGCATTAGAAGCTATTCAATTTCTAAGATTTTATGGTCTTTGTGATCTTTAATTAAGGTACCTGCAAATATTGAAGTTATTTTACCGCTATAAGTTTTATTTATAGTGTGTTTGTTTGGAGAAAACAAAATACCAATTCAATTCACCTACATTTCTACTACCTACAATATAAACCGTTGTTCGGAGACATTCTGTCACGGTAAATTATAGTGTTGCCACGCGAAGAATATTTGTATTGCAGTCAAAGGTTTTTTTTTTTGAACGCTCGGGGGTATGACGCCATTTTTTGATTAGTTTTTTGATTTTGGAAAACTTAAAAATGGAATAGAAAATAATTTTTTTTTAAATAAATAAATATTTTTTTAAAACACAAATCTTGGTAGGATTTCTTTTATTAGCTTATGAGTTTTATCAGCTTTGTTTGTGTGGTTTTCAAAAATAAATAAAATGCACGACTGGGTCGCACGAACTTGCTCCTATGTAAAAGACTAAGAATTTTAAAAATGAATGTTATTATAGAGAAACTGTTCATAAGCATAAAATTCATTTTTTAAATGACTAAACAAAACTTTTTTAGTAGTTAAAGGTAAGAATAGGATGCCATGTGATTCAAGCAAATATAGATTTATGAAAGAACAAAAATTATAAGTCTTTGTAGTGGTTTCTTAAAAAATAAGTTTTTATATAAGAAAATTTTAAAACATTTTTAAGAAAAAATGTTGGTATGCCAATTTGAAGATTTTATTATTGTATGAATAAAAATTAAATTCACAAAAAAAAAGTATTGAGCCGTTTTCGAGATATTGAATTTTCAAAAAACAAAAAATTGATTCTTTTTCAAAATTCAAAAAAACATTTTTCTTAAAGTTTTGAAATACAATGTTTTTTAAACTTTTAAGAAGCTTCTCTCTACGAAATTTCATTAAAATCCGTTGGGCTGATAATGAGAAATTCAAAATTTTAAAAAATTGTTCTATGGTAGGTACAGTCAGTAATATCTTGTTTTCAATTTTTTTTTATTAAATTACAGACATTAAAAAATAATAGAAAGAACAAAAATTTAAACAAAATTCTCGGAACCGTTTTCGAGAAAAATACGATTTTCAAAAACCATTTTTTAACATTTGTATGGAGGGTACCGTTATTTTTAGGTAAAATTAATTTGTTTTTCTCATATTTTGTAGATTATTTTTCCAAACTTTTATTTATCAAGTTTTGAAAAAATCGAGCATGAGGTTTTCGAAATAGTGTGTTTTCAAAAAAACAATTTTGAAAGTTTTTTTTTTTAAATCCAAAAATTTTTTTTGGAAAATTTGAATACACAATAATATTCAAACTGCTGGGAAGCTATAGTATAAAAAAAATGATCAAAATCGGTGATACCGTTTTTGAGAAAATCAAAAACAAAAAAAATGGTCCCAAGGGGGGTACCAAAACTACTCATTTTTTGGAAAAATTTTTTCAACCATTACCAAGGTTTAACTAAATTAATTTTTTTTAATTTTTTTAAAAAAAATCGTTGGGACAGTTTTTGAGAAAAAAAAAATATTTATAAAAATTCGAAAAAAAATCGTATGGCAGGTACCGTTATTTTTGGTCTTAAATAATCAAATCAAAAAACATCCGGGGGTAAAAAATTAAAACCCATATCTACCAAGTTTGAAGAAAATCGGCCGAGCCGTTTATCTGTAATCGAACAGACAGACAGAATTGCCAGACCCACTTTTTTTCGTCTTCGCTATCATCGTAATGTCAACTTTGATCAAAATCTCGAGTTCGATTTTTTTTACGAATGCATAACTTGCCTTATAGTATGTACCTATAAGTCGCAAGTAAAAATTAGACAGGATATAGATAAAAGGCACTGATTTGTATGTATATTTAATGTAAAATTTACATTGCGAATAAATTTTTGAGCGAACATTAATTACACTGTACAGTTCTTTAATGTTTCAATTTATTTCATTTCCGAGTTCCCAAGAAAAATAAATGACAATTAATTATTGTGATATGTCATTATGCACCTTTAAAATTGCTATATAGTTGACAAGACTTTTAGTGACAAATTTCCTTTGTTAATGAAAATTGAGTTTAAATTTTTGTTAAAAAATTACTTGAGGGTTTTACGAGAGTTTAAAACTCGTTCAGCTTGGCGAATGGTTAGTTCGTTGAACTGTCATCCGGATATATCGATTGTCGTGATAAAAATAAAAAATCCGGTAGTTCTTTTTGTTGATTACTTCTTATATAAATATAAAAAGTAGTAGAAATTCAAAAACAACAAACAAAATAATTTTCTTATTATAACAAGCATTGATTCTTGAGTTGATTCTTAATTGAGATTTTGACTTCAAGTTCTGCTACGAGTATCACCATTCACTTGATATTAAATACATTGCAATCATTTACATATTTCCATTGTGATGCTTACTCTTATGGTTATTCAAATAAATAATTTTTCAAAAAAATTGGCAATGTGGTGGTTTTTAAAATAAAACTTTCAGATAAATTTTTTTTAAGAAATTTTATTTTCAAGAAGTTTTGATAAAAAGAAAGTTTTTTTATTCAAAAAAAACCTGAAAACCTGTAAAGAAGTCGATATGGTTCAATGAAGAAGCACTTATAACTTTAGTTCTAAGAGTTGGATTATCAAGGTCAAGGTCTTTTTATCTAGAGGATAAATTTTAATTTTCACAATTTAGGGCGCCAAGTCTACATACATATATATTCAAAATAACTTAAATAGGAGTTTTTTTTAATTTATTATTATTTCTTATGAGTTCATTTTGTTTACACTAGATACAAGAAAACAACGTCTAGATAGTGTTTGGATAAGATAATACAATTTAGAAAATCCCAAGTCCTCACTTTTCAAAGAAACTTAATAACTTTTATGTTATTTTAAATTTTAAACTAAATTTCATTTAAATTGAGGCCAATAGTTCATTTGCACTGCAATTAGAGAACAGTGGTTACGCTATTTTTATCAGTGCCAGGGTACAATCGAGAGAAATTTAATAATCTAAATCCAAAGATAGTTTATTTATCTTGTTTTTTTTTTCCAGGGAATGAGCCGATTATAATATACATTGTTCATATTTTAATTCATAGTATTGACAATGTGTTTTGTCATGCATTTTAATTTTTCTTTTGCTAGTCGTAACTTTTTATTGCATGAGAAAATGTAATAATTTTTCATTCATAAGTTTTTGAACTTGGGATTTTCAAATTACCATGCTATACATACATACATAGATACGTCATATATGCAAGTAATGAATGAATCAAAGATTTTAGTGGGATTGTTTTAGATGTATGGAAAATACAGTTTATTAAAATTCAGTATTTTTTGATAAATTCAAATCATAAAGAATAATATTTTTATAGAATAAATTGTGATTATTTTTTATTAATTACTTAATAAATTTCGACAAACTTTTATTTTGGTTTAAAAAACAAAGCAACATTATATATTTTCTAATATTTGCTTTGTTTTTAAAAACTATGTTTCTTTTATAAATTTTTCATACATATATTTGTATGTTTTTTATTCAAAACTGATATACGAAAGATTCGAAATAAGAGTAGGAAAACGTTTAACAGAATAGAGGCTGCGAGCAAAGGTGAATCAATAAGGAATCTTTAACTTGAAAAATGACATACCTAGGCAAAAATTAATATTAAGGGTCCACCATCTTTTATGTGGGTATAAGACTATATTCGAAGCGACCGACGTGTTTTGTTTCTATGTGTCAATTATACTATATGTGGAAAGTGGAAACAAATGCAAATCATCCTTCAAAATACGCCTCAAGGTTGTTCTACCTACAACAAAACGCTGAGAGCGGTGACAATACACGTTTGTGGGTCTTAGGCAAAACTCTTTCTTACCGCTGAAAAATAAAATGCACGACTAGGTCGCACGAACTTGCTCTTATGTAAACGACTAAGAATTTCAAAAATGAATGTTATAAGCGAAAAAAAATTAAAATTCATTTTTTAATAGACTCCTTTAGTAGTTGGAACTGAAAACAGGATGCCATGTGATTCAAGCAAATATTAGCTTATGCAAGAACAAAAATTATAAGTCTGTACTGGTTTCTTAAAAAAATAAGCTTTTATATACAAAATATTTAAAACGTTTATATGTATATATTATTTTGGTACGCCAATTTGAAGTTTTTATTATTTTTCAAATAAAAATTAAATTTACAAACAAAAACTCAAAAATTATTTTTCTTAAAGTTTTAAAATGCAATGTTTCTTAAACTTTTTAGAAGCTTCTCTATAAAAAATTTCATTAAAATCTGTTTAGTCGATAATAAGAAATTCTAAATTTGAAAAAAATGGTTCTATGGTAGGCACAGTCAGTACTATAAGGCAAGTTATGCATTCGTAGAAAAAATCGAACTCGAGATTTTGATCAAAGTTGACTTTACAATGATAGCGAAGACTAAAAAAGTGGGTCTCGCAATTCTGTCTGCCTGTCGGTTCGACTACAGCCTAAACGGCTCGTTTTTTTCTTTTTTTTTTAAGACCAAAAATAACGGTACCTGCCATACGATTTTTTTTTCGAAATTTTGTAAATATTTTTTTTCTCAAAAACTGTTCGATAGATTTAAAAAAAAAGATACAAACAAATTTGATTAAGTTAAAGCTATATAATGGTTGAAAAAAATTTTCCGAAAAATGGTTATTGAGGGTAACCCCCATGGAACCATTTTTCTTATCTTTATTTTCTCAAAAACAGTATGACCGATTTTAATATTTTTTTTTGCTAAAGCTCCCCCAAAATTTGAATAGAATTGTGCATTCAAATTTTCAAAAATTTTATTTTTGGATTAAAAAAAAAAACTCGAAATTTTTTTTTTCAAAACTCAATATTTCGAAAACCTTTTACTAGATTTTTTTCAAACTCGATAAATAAAAGTTTCTCAACATAATCTTCAAGATATAAGAAAAAAAGTTTTATTTTACCTTAAAATAAAGGTACCCACCATACAAATGTTAAAAAATGACTTTCAAAAATCGTATTTTTCTCGAAAACGGCGCCTAGAATTTTGATAAATTTTTTTTTGATTCAAATTAGCTTTTTTGACCTTTAGTCCACAGAAATTGGCGTTTCGTCCGGGTGATCTCACATGGACTCATCAGTTGACTTGTGAGGACCTTGTCAATACGCAATTTTTGTTAAGTTCAGTTCATCTTACATGAATTTTTTGACAAAAATCCAATGTGAACTATATCCAACAAAGATTATAATTGTAATCATTAATGTTGGAATTTTTTTTGCCCGTGGCCTGGCATTGAATATTTATATGAAGGTTTTTATAATACAAACTCTATATACTACCGAAATAAATCAGCCATGTAATATGAACTGAACTTAACAAAAATTGCGTATTGACAAGGTCCTCACAAGTCAACTGATGAGTCCATGTGAGATCACCCGGACGAAACGCCAATTTTTGTGGACTAAAGGCCAAAAAAGCTAAAATCTAAAAAACTAAATCAGTAGTATATAGAGTTTGTATTATAAAATCCTTCATATAAAATTTTTTTTTGTTTCAATTAATTTTGACGATCTTTAATTTAATAAAAAAAAATTGAAATTAAGATATTACAGCTTGTAGCTACCATAGAACCATTTTTTTTTAATTTTGAATTACTCATTATCGACATATCGGATTTTAATGAAATTTTTTTGTAGATATGCTTCTAAAAAGTCTAAAAACCATTTCATTTTAAAACTTAAAAAAAATATTTTTTTAATTTTTGAAAAAAAAAACATTGGAAATTTAATTTTAAGTAATAAAGACTTAAAGTTGGCATACAAAATTTTTTTCTTAAAAATCTTTTAAAAATTTTGTATCTAAAAGCTTTTTTTTAAGAAACCACTAAAACGACTTATAATTTTTGTTCTTGTATTATTCATAGTTGGATAGCATTCTGTTTTTGTCTCTTACTACTAAAACAATTTAAGAAATTAATTAATCCTTTATGAACAGTTTTCTTCTCGTTTTTAAAATTCCTAGTCTATTATATAGGAGCAAGTTCGTGCGATCCAGTCGTGCATTTTATTTTTTATTTGATTATAGATCGTAAAAATTAATCAAAACAAAAAAAATTTTAGCAAAATTCTCCGAACCGTTTTCGAGAAAAATGCAATTTTCGAAAACCATTTTTTACCATTTGTATGGAGGGTTACCGTTATGTTTAGGTAAAATACAAATTTTATTAAGACACTTTTATTTATCAAGTTTTAAAAATCGAGCATGGGGTTTTCGAAATATTGATTGAATATTGAATATTGATTGAATTGAATATCAAAAAACAATTGTACAGCAAATGAATATCTAATAAAATACAAATACAAAATACAATTTTGAAATTTTTTAAAAATCCAATTTTTTTTTTTTTTAATTTGAATACACAATAATATTGAAACTGCTAGGGAGCCTTAATATAAAAATGATCAAAATCGGTGGTACCGTTTTTGAGAAAATCAAAAACAAAAAAATGGTTCCAAGGGGTGTACCAAAAATAACCATTTTTTTGAATTTTTTTTTCAAACCATTACATAGCTTTAACTAAATGAAATTTTTAACTTCCCGTAGGGAGTTATTGTAATCGGTCCGATTTGTCAAATTGAAATTTTTGACATTTCTCGACGTTTCAAGGTCCCTAGAGGCTATATCAATCATTTTTAGAGAGATGTCTGTGTGTGTGTGTGTACGTACGTTCGTACGTTCGTACGTTCGTACGTTCGTACGTTAGTACGTTCGTACGTTCGTACGTCCGTACGTTCTTGTACCATTTTTCGTCGTCGATATCTCAAGAACGAGTAAAGATATCGACTTCAAATAAATTTTGTTTAATAGATAATAACTTCGAAAGAGGCTGAAAGGGCGTTTATTAAAATTCAGTGAGTAGTTTTTTCACTATAACGGTTTAAAAAAAAAGTAAAAATTTTGGTTAGTTTCAAATATCTCACGAAAAAATAATGCTATTGATTTCAAATAAAATTTAATGTACTCATTATAAGGTCATACATATTTGATATGAATTTGGAAAAAAATGAACATACCGTTATTTTTTTAAATAAAAATAACTGAAAAAAAAATTTCATAACCCAGATATTCTAAGAACGGAAAACAATTTGAAACTCAAAATAATTTTATTTTACGAAAAATAATGTGTTTGACAACTGGTGAAAATTTCAAAAAAAATCAGTTTACAGTTTTTTTACAAAAAATAAAAAACTATATAAAATTCTATTGAAAATTGGTAACAATTGTTTTTCGACTCAAATTTCTCGAGAACTAGTAGTGATATTGACTTCTAATTTAGTTTATTTTATACATAGTATAATTTTGTACAATTGGTAAAATGTTGACAAATATTGAATTAATAGTTTTTTTTTTTTAAATAAAAAAACTATTAAAAATTCTAGTGAAAACTAGTTAAAATTGTATTTTAAGTCGAATTTCTTGGGAATAAACACAGACAGTGCCTTCTAAAGTACATAAGTTGTTTTATACATCGATACCTTCCCGTAAGAATGTATACTAAGCGACATTTCTAAAAAAACGAAAAAAACGAAGAAAGTTCGTTGGCGAAACCCAGGCCAAAACGTGGCCCTTAACATATATTATATTTCCTCATCAAAAAGTCATTTTCGAAAAAAGTGCCGCTTAGTACATTCTTACGGGAAGGTATCGACATAATACAATTATTAACATATGGTTAAATTTTGACAAGTATCGAATTGACAATTTTAAAAAAAATATAAAAAAAAAATCTACTAAAAAGTGGTAATATTTGTTTTTCGACTAGAATATCTTGAGAACGAGCAATGATATTGACTTTGCCATTATTTAATTTTATACATAATACAATTTCTAACAAATGGTTTATTTTTGACATATATCTAGTCTTAGAGCGGATATATTTTGTAAGTACCCTTCCATCAATAACCAAACCATATCTTTTATGTTCGAATATTTCGTTTTTAAATTTTTTTCAATTAAAATGTTTGGAACCGAAATAATAAAGTAATTTCTATAATATAATATTAAAAAACACGGAAATCTATAATTCAGTATATAATATGTACCTACCAACCTTCGTAATTATAACAAGTTTTCAAGACCACAAATGGGAAGTTATCAGTGTGGGTCGCACCCAGCCTCTTTTTTGAATTTTTTTTTTAAATCTGTGGCAGTTCTTGAGAAAAAAAAAATTTATAAAACTTCGAAAAAAATTCGTATGGCAGGTATACCGTTATTTTTGATCTTCAAAAAAAAAAGGAAAAAAATGTGTGGGGGAGAAAAATCAAAACCCATATCTACCAAGTTTGAAGAAAATCGGCCGAGCCGTTTAGGCTGTAGTCGAACCAACAGACAGACAGACAGACAGAATTGCGAGACCCACTTTTTTGGTCTTCGCTATCATCGTAATGTCAACTTTAATCAAAATCGCAAGTTCGATTTTTTTTTTCGAATGCATAACTTGCCTTATCGTATCTACCTATAAGTCGCAAGTAAAAATTATTGGAACTTCATTGAGCGTAGTTAGAGACGTTATATAAGATGGTAATTGTTGAGTCATGATTTTATGTACTTTTGAGTTAAAACAACTAAAATATTATTTTCAATGTACTTCACTATTTCTCAGCGTTGTATAAATTTCTTAAAACATTTTTTTAGGAAAAATTTCAGTATTCTAACCTTAGGTGTATCATCAAAACAATTTAATGGATTAGAAGTTGCAGGCAAAAGATCATTGATGGATTTAGAAGAGAGTCGAAGACAGAATGGCGGCCTGTGGCACCTCAGTATTTATTTTATTAACTTCAGACTTAAAACCGTTGAAGAAATCTTGTATTGATTTTTCGAAAGGTAGTTTCTAATCCGACAAGGAAGAAATTCGTCAATACCAAATGCACTCATTTTATATAAAATAACTTGATGCCAAACTCTATCAAATGCTTTCGAAATATCAAGTGCAATTATCTTACTTTCTCCAAAACGATGTAAGAATTTGTGCCACTGTTCGATGAGATAAACCATCAAATCACCAGTGAATCTGTTGCTCTGGAAGCCATACTGCCAGTCATCGTTCCTTAAGATATTTCTTGAGCTAATAATTTATCAGCGTTTCCATGACCTTGATAAGAAGGGAGCGTAGGAAACTTACTTCTCTGACCCTAATAATCGCCCTCTGTCTGTTTGATAGATTTGTACCTATTCGGGATAAAATTTCAACATTTAAAAAGGATTTAATTTGTGATCATATCTACACTTTAGTTCACGTACCTATCAAAAAAGCATAGTGACCAGTGAAGGTTCCTGAAGAAATCATTGAGACCGCCCCAGTTGGCTCTCTCGTATTGGCAAATAGCTATCTTAGAAATATTTAGCTCTAACTGGGTTTTTTTGTTATAAGATGAATAGCATACCAAACTATGTTAGACGAATAGAAAAAATTTACGAAATTCTTAGTAGGTGTTTTCGAGCAATATATTAAATATATTTACATACTTTATATTTTTAGTTGATTTTTTAACTATCAGAAATCTAGCTTTTAAATCCATCCCAAACCGCAGCCATGTTCATCTTCATTGTATTTTAATTTTTTCCGATTGAATACTGAAAATTAGTAACTAAGCTGTCTTGATCTTAAAGTATAACATGTGCAAATTTTTTTGTTTTGGGAAACCGTCTTAACATCCCTAGAAAGTTGATACACATTCCAAAATTAAGCTCTCTCTCTTGAATCAAAGAATTATTCATATTCAAAACATTTCCGGAAAATTTTAGAAAGTAGTCAGAGAATTTTTCAATAGGTGAAACAGCGAAGTAAGGCAGGGTTAAGCTAGTCAACAATAATTTGTCATCTTCTTACAAGCAAACATAATTAAATTTTGATACTTTTTCATATTCCAGTCTCCAGGAAACCAATGTCTTTTGAAAGACAACCTCCTTACCTAGCTATGTATACATATAGATGTGTATATTTCAAAAAGAAACCCTCATAATATAATTTGTCTTTTTTATGAGGGAAGGTCTAGGACAGGGAAAACCATTATTAATCATAAACCTACATGAAAAAGTCTCAACATTATAACAACCTACGAAAAAGGATCTACTTGAAAGGGAAACTTGAACTTGAAACTTTGTTAAAAGAAATGCAATTTAAAAGTTGAATAAGGTTGATTTCTCTCCCTTTCCTCATATTATGTTCACATGTTTACGTACTGTATATACACGAAGAAATAATGTTTTGGGTCTGTTTCTCCTTATAGATACTGAAATTGAACTTTAAAACTACTTAAGTAATTTTTTGTTATTTGTATTAAAAAGTATTTCTTAAAGAAGCATTTGCTTCTTTAAGGTTCTAGTTCAGTAGTTCGGGGTACATTTAAGCCATGATTCTTTGGGGAATTTAACATCTCATTGGGGGAAAAAGGTTTATTTTAATAACATTAGACCACTTCATAAGAAGATTTAATCCCAGTGTTTAACCTTTAACAACTTTGGGATCTCAGCCATCTTGCTTTAAATCGCAAATTGTAATCGATATATTTTTTAAATAAAAAAAGTTTTAGACATAAGACTAAATTTGTAAAAGAGACTCTTAAGAAATAATTTGCCATAAATCATGCCTATATTTGATGGAGGTAAAGCGTATGTCGTTGGAAAGAAAATTGAATATTTTATCAATATTGGAGGTATTTCTGATTTATGTTTTTTTTTCGGGGTTGGTACATAATTTATTAAAAATGGAGGGTTTTGACTTCAAAGGATTGATTGGTTTAAGAGATGGATGATAACTGGCAATCAGAGAAGTATTTACATACTCAAACCAGATCCAAACCAGAACCGGAATACGGCTTTAATCACAGAGAGTCAATCGGCTGTTAAAGCCATTAATTCTAGTACATCATACTCCAAAGATCTAAGGGGAGTTGTTCGAGAGTGCAGACGTGTGGTCCGTCTGCACTCTCCAAAAAATTAAATTATCTTAACCAAAAATAAAAACGTGGTACGGTTTAAATTAAAATTTTTCCGTTTTTAATACGTCTAGTGACGAAATAATATTCGCTTACATCAAGAGCGAACTTCCTTAACACCCTAAAATAATTTCCAACGCCGGATGGGCAGTGATTAAGCGGAAGAAATTGGATCTAAAGTAGGAGTGGACGAATGGTAGTGGAGAATTCTAAATTGAGGAGGATGACCCGGAAAGGAGAAGCTCAATGCAACCCACCAACGCTATGCATTAAGCAACAGTGTTTTATACAACACAGAAACCGATGACGCCGATACGGCTCATTTCCAGCAGGAAGCGAACCTGCTCAAAAAAAAAAAAAATCCGCAACTACAGTTCTGCGGGCATTAGCCTGCCGAACAGCAACCGAACTTCAATCCTGGACCTGGGACTGAAGATACTACTAAACCGGGTGTACTAACTACGTCACCAAAACTGTTAACCAAGTTTAAAAAAAAAAAACTGGTACACACCAAAATCATCTGGGCAATCAACCGAGAGTACGGAGGCTCAGAACCCAAGCCGCAACAAGATTCAAAACTATTGACTACTCAGGGCTAGCCCCAGCAACAAGAAGCTTCCCTGGCTGAAGCTCCTCGGCTCGTGAACTGAAGCCGTAACACGATTCGTCATCAATTGACTAATCAGGACCAACCCCAGTAACAAGAAGGCCTTCCCGGCCGATGCCCCTCAACGCAGCTGAACACGGATGTGGCTCCTGAGGCTCAAAACCTTTATAAATTTTAAGTTTTAACATTCAAAACTAAGTGACTTTATTGAAATCGAAAACTAAGTGACATTCTTGTAACCGATATGTGATAATTTCTCTATTATATACATAATTACAATTGTACTCAATTTGCATAGTGCGCTATCGATCGCTCTATTTTAAACAAAAAAAAAAAAGAATATAAAAAAGAAAATACAACACATAAAATGTAAGGTAATCTACCTATATAATGCTCAAAGGCATTATCGTTTGTAATCGTTTGTATGTTAGTTTGTAAGTTAGGTTAAGAATTGTATGTATTGGTGACAATCGTCACAAGCTAAAGATATATTATGCTTATGAGCAAGAGCAGTTCAACACTATAATACATATTATATACCAATTGACCGCCATGAGGCTGTACATAACACGTAATCGAAAAAGAAGGCAATACATTATAGCCACTTTAGTCTACCTTATCGTAAGAATTGGAATAAGAATATCATTGTAACCGAATAATTAAAAGTCTCAATAAAATTCAATTCAATTCAATTCATACTCCAAAATGATCCAGAAATTCTGGGATGAACTTGCTAGCGTCAATATCAATTACAATGTCTAATCTGGGTTCCGGGTCATTGTGACATTGATATGGGAATAAAGGACATACGAAAAGGCCAGTCAAGAATCACCCCGCTCGCTGAAGGGCAAAATTCTTTAAATTTTTCTTAGTGAAACAAACCGTAAGTGGAGCAGTTTAACTAATCTAAAAAGATTTGGACCACCCGCCCACCTATAATAAATCCCAAACACGATCTGATATGCAGACCCAGACAAGACGTAGCCAGGATTGTAGCTATCTGTAGCGGACACTATACTCTGTCCAACAAAAATTGTCAGTACAGGGAAGATAGGACGTTTGTCTCTCATTCTGGTTGCATTAACATGCATAAGTGTGTCGCCTTTTAAAGCTCTCACATGGATTCCGTAGTTTACATTATAAATCGCAGCAAATGAGAGTAAGAAACGCGTGGGACTACCGTCTGCCGATTCAAAACGACTGAAAGAAAACTATATTCAATTTACCTTTTCCCACAACGCCAAGCGGTAAGATAATAGGCGCGTTTTTTTTAAGTTGAAAAGCAATACGACAACACTCAACATACTCATCTTCTTAAAATGTGTTCTCAAAAGCTTCAAATCCCAAAAGCTCCTTAATAAAAACCACTGAAAAAGCTCCTTGCTTGCAATTGAGAATGATAATGGTAACTCTGTTTTGATGTAGATAAAGGGCGCTGGCGCACGATCGTATTGAGTGACAATTGACACTCTTGAGTCTTGACAGTATCTCATCAGCAGTGGGATACGACGCACGGTCGTGTTGGGGTATACAACTTTTTGCAAAGAATTACAACAACAATTCCTTAAGAAAAGTCAGTGGCTTCCTCTTTTTTAGTAGCATTTTTCCTAACGCATTGTAGTGAGGGTGCATCAGGCGCCACTGCCTTAGAAAAAGCTCTCCCATAAGGCCTGTACTGACAATTTTTGTTGGACAGAGTACAATAGCAAATCATGCAGCGCAGCTATACAGTCCTCCATTTCCTCTACAAATAATACCCTGGTATGGCCAAATTTATGAGCACAATCATTAGGAAGGGAAGTTTTTGGCGACATTGCCTACGTTTCAGAAATGAAGATCAAAGACTTGACTTTTTTTTTAAGCGATGAAATGGCTTTAGGACGAATTTCGGTTACTTCTTTTCCGTTCTCTCCGTTTGACTGCTTAGATCCCGAGCTAGCGGACTGAGGGTTTTGATGGAGTTTAACGGTGCGGGAGGCTGAATAATAACTCAGTCAGATTGGCTTATGTTTCAGCACCAGTCAACAAGCTGAATAGGTTGGCACAATGTTGATGATGTCGGATGAGTGTGGTGGTTCAGCTGAGTGAGGGATCAAATTTTCGGTTGATTTTGCAAAAGGAAACACACCACACAATAAGAGATATCAAAACCTTCTAGATCCATATTTTTAAACTTTATCCAAACCGGATGACTCTGTGAGAATGTCCACAATTTCCCATATCAGTTCCATCGACAGGTTCGTACGAGTTATGGTATCAAAATGGCGTACTTCTGCCCTAGTTGTGGGCCACAGGGCTAGAACGTCGTCGATCGCTATTTCTATCTTAAGAGACGGTCCACATCATAGTTATTCAACTTCCCAGTCTTGGTTGAATTTATTGGGTACGAATATTCTGTTTGTAATAATCTGAGCCCTAACAATGAGAGTTTTAATCCACCCATTATTATAAGAGAAAAGCTGATGCAG
The DNA here is from genome assembly GCA_911387755.1 of Chrysotoxum bicinctum. Taxonomy (NCBI): domain Eukaryota; kingdom Metazoa; phylum Arthropoda; class Insecta; order Diptera; family Syrphidae; genus Chrysotoxum; species Chrysotoxum bicinctum. The sequence continues at coordinate 44,824,514 of OU426989.1, forward strand.
CCAGAATGAAACGACAATACACTTCAAAACAGTACATATTTGTTTCCGAAACAGATCCTTACATTTCCTAAATTTTTTTATTGGTCTTAATTTGAATATATACGTTAATTCAAAAATTCTTAATAACATTTCTCCGCTCTTTGAGATACGAGTAATCCAATCTAGAAGTTCAGTAAAAATGTTGCTGTCGCTATTGCATAAATAAACCTTTAGAAAAGTAAAGTCTATTTTCGGCATCAGAAATCATACCATAAGTTATTGTTAGTTAAACTTTGTACCTTCCCTAATTAGTTTTATTATTTTGTTAAGAGAAAATATTTTCAACTGTGAAATTTTAAAAATCTAATATCATATAATTAGTTCCACCATCTGTACGCTTGTTCATTAAAGCATTAACTGGACACGTGAATGTCTGTAAATTTTTATATTTTCCAACTTTATAAACAATTAGTTTCTTTGATGTCATCAATTAGCTTATAAAATAAAAATTGTCAACTAGAGTTTTTAAGTATGAAAGGTATGACTGCGGCAAGCGACATAAATTAAATATTTGCTCAGTCATTCTGATGACTAATAAGCACGCTTGCTACCTTCAATATTAAATTTTAAGTTTTCATTTCTGTTTATTGTAAATTTTAAGCGGATATTATTTTTATGGTTTTTTTTTTTTGCGGACCACTTAATGCATGAATTAATTTATTTGTCTCTATAAATCTTAATGATTACTTATCGTTCCAACAAATGCATGAATTTTTGAATACTTTTTTCGCACATGGCTATTTATCAGACTCAATCAACATACCGATTCCATATCAAAATGCAAGTCGAGAATCTGATAAGATAATTCAATATTTACCAAGAAGAATGGAATGAAGAAGCTATCTTAAGATTGTGCTTGGGCATATCTGAAAAATATACAAAATACTCCGAAGGAATCAATCGAGTTAAATATTGGTTGCTGGATTGCGATCCAGCAGTTGCTCTTATGAACAAGTATTTGAGATTTAAAAATTGGATATACATATAAAAACATGGATGTAATTAGAGAAAAATATTCAATACATGAATTACACTGTTATGTTACTTAAACAACTCATTAAATAGTTTAAGGTCATACATTTATACAAGGAGCGTTATACTCCGCAATGTCGATTTTTGGCCAATATAATCGGTGGGAGGTGTTACCGCAATGTGAATTTTGACATAGAAAAACGTAGCCGCCACTAGACTGGTCGTTCGACTGTCCGTCGCGTGTGAATTAGTGTCAAGCCATCCAAAATCTCAACAACGAAGACGACGATTTGTGTCGGAAATATCATCATTAGCGAAGAGGCCTATTTCCACTTAAGCGGTTACGTCAATAAGCAAAATCTTCGTTTCTGGGGCATTGAAAATCGATGTGTTATGCACGAAGAGCCATTACCTCCACTCAAAGTCACTGTTTGGTGCGGCGGCGTTCACGTGGCAGGAGTGATTGGTCTGTATTTGTTTGTTTTGAGGATGCCATGGGCAGTATGGTCACTGTTATTGGCGAACGCTACAGGGCCATTATAAACGACTTCTTACTACCGTATCTAATTGGACGAGCGGGCTTGGTGAACATATGAATTCAACAAGACTCTGCCACCACACACACAGCAAGAGCCACAGTGGATATTGTGAAGGAAGCATTTCCTGGTCGTGTAATCTTCCGTTTTACCGATTTGGCATGGCCAGAAAGATCGCCCGATTTAACCATCCCAGACTTCTTACTTTGGGGCTACTTGAAGTCACGAGCTTATGACAACACGCCTCAATGTATCACAGCCTTTAAGGAGAATATTCGACAGGAATGCGAACAGTTATCACCGGCAATCTTGCGGAAAGTCATGAAAAATGCTATAAAACGAGCACAAATGTGTATCAACACTGGTTGCATTCAGTTGACGGATATCATCTTTTTCACTCAACAGAACAAAAGAATAATATTCTATTTTATTTAGTAAGAAAGTAATTTAAAAACAAAATTGGATGATTAATTTTCCGCCACCTTGCATAAAATATGAAAACAAATTTGAATAAAAGTGTACAACTGGGCCGCGCAAACATACTCTTATATTTAAGAGACTTGGAATTCTAAAAATTAGTTCTGTTGGAGGAAAATGTTTGAGGGCATTCAATTCATTTTTACTTGCTACTTATAGGTCTGTCTTTTCAACTAGACCCTAAGCGGCTCGGGCAATTTTTTTTTAACTTGGTAGATATCATTTTTAATTTTTTTCCCACACGTTTTTTTCTTAACTATACCTGACATAGAATTTTTTTTTTTTTCAAAACTTATAAGTAAATTTTTTTCTCAAAAACACAGATTTTTTTTTAAACTCAAAAAGCGGTTGTACAAAAATTTTCGTAAAATTGTTATTAATGGTACCCCCCATGGAATCATTATTTTGTTTTTGATTTTCTCAAAAACGGTTCAACCGATTTAGATCATTTTTTTTTTGTGCTAAAGCTCCCCAAAAATTTGAGTAGTATCGTGTATTCAACTTTTCAAAGATTTTTTTTTCGATACTCAATATTTCGAAAACCTCATGATAGATTTATTTTAAACTTGATACTCGTAATTAAAAGTTTTTTATTACAATCTTCAAGATTTGAGAAATTTTTTTCTTATCTCAAAATAAGGTACCCACTATACAAATGTTGCTAAATGGTTTTCGGAAAAAGTATTTTTTGTCAAAAACGGCACTAGAATTTTGATAATATTTTTTTTCTATCGATTAACTCTTACGATCTATAATTCAATAAAAAAATAAAATGCACGACTGGGTCGCACGAACGTGCTCCTATGTAATAGACTAGGAATTTTAAAAACGAATGTTATTGGAAAAAACTGTTCATAAGGATAAAATTATCATCATTTTTTAAATTCTTTTAGTAGTAAGAGACAAAAACAGAATGCTATGCAAATATGAATTTATTATAAGTCGTTGTAGTGGTTACTTAATAAAATAAGGTCTTATATATAACATTTTTAAAATATTAAAAAAAAAAAAATTGGTACGTCAACTTTAGGTTTTTATTATTGGACGAATGAAAATTAAATTTCCAAAGAAAATATTGAACGATTTTTGAGATATCGAATTTTCCAAAAAAAAAGATTTTTCTTTTCAATGTAATGTTTCTTAAAGTTTTTAGAAGCATCTCTATAAGAAATTTCATTAAAATCCGTTATGTCGATAATGAGAAACTCAAAATTTAAAAAAAACGTTCTATGGTCGGTAGAGTCAGTAATGCCTTGTTTTCAAAAATGTTTGTATTAAATTATAAATCATAAAAATTAATAAAAAGACTAAAAATGAGCAAAATTCTCGGAACCATTTTCGAGAAAAATACGATTTTCGAAAACCATTTTTTAACATTTGTATGGAGGGTACCGTTATTTTTAGGTAAAATAAACTTTTTTTTTCTCATATCTTGTAGATTATTTTAGGAAACTTTTATTTATCAAGTTTTAAAAAAATCGAGCATGGGGTTTTCGAAATATTGAGTTTTCAAAAAAATTTGAAATTTTTTTTAAAAATACAAATTTGAATACACAATAATATTGAAACTGCTGGGGAGCCTTAACATAAAAAGAATGGTCAAAATCGGTTGTACCGTTTTTGAGAAAATCGAAAACAAAAAAAAATGGTTCCAAGTGGGGTACCAAAAGTAATAATTTTTTCGGAAATTTGTTTTCATTCATTACCTAGGTTTAACTAAATAAAATCTTATGATTTTTTTTTTAAATCTGTGAGACAGTTTTTGAAAAAAAAAAAATATAAAATTTCGCAAAAAAAATCGTATGGCAGGTACCGTTATTTTTGGTCTTAAAAAATCAGATCAAAAATTATCCGGGGGAAAAAAAATAAAACCCATATCTACCTTGGTCTTGGCTATTATCGTAATGTCAACTTTGATCAAAATCTATAAGTCTAAAGTAAAAATAGAAATTAAAATATTGCTGACTGTAGCTACCAGTGAACATTTTTTTTTAATTTTGAATTTCTCATTTCAATATCGACCATAATTGGTTTTAATGAACATTTTTTTTAGACATGCTTTTAAAAAGGTTGAAAAACATTGCATTTCAAAACTTAAAAAAAATATTTTTGGATTTAAAAAAAAAAAAACAATTTTTTTTTTGGAAAATTCGGGGTCAATATTTTTTTGAAACATTTCAAACATCTACATAGCTTAGTTTTTTGTTACAGTTTATGAAGACATATTCAACACATTGAAGCACTGTTCGAAACATTTTTGGAAACATATTGAGGAGTTTCGTTATGTTTCTTCAGAACTCGAAGAAGTTATAGCTTAGTCATCCAGTAAAAGTGATATTTTGCACATCCTGAAAACATTTTACTATCAATGTTAAAAGATGATAAATTATACTTTTCGGGAGCTTGTTTCTCTAAGAATTCTCAAACCTCAAAGCTTGACTCGCAAGATTTTGAAGCGCCTAAAATCAATTTTTGTGCTTCATCATATCCTGGCATGATAGGTAGATTGACAAGAAACCATTTCTGAGTTCTCAATTCTAAGAGATATTTCGATATATCAAATTTTGAAAATAATCAATTCAAGAAGTGAAGCCAGCTTGTCATTTCGTAGGCTGTTATACACAAGCAGTAGAATGTTCTGTCAAAGCTGTTACAGGAGATGAGATGGTTGCTTATATAGAACCTTTGTATACATATGTATTGTATACCTAATCTATAGTATTATCATGGAGCGTGATTTTGTGGTACCAACACTATCCTGGTGGTGGCGCCTGAAATTAGCCGACCATTTTTCAGTGAAGAGTAGGATAAGGAATACAAAACAAGTATGTAGTAAGAAAGAGAATATTTTATAATTAAATTTAGCAGAGACAAATCAAACATATACTATCGCTATGCTAAAGATGCCGCCACAATCGTTCATCCTCATGTAAGTACTATTAGTTTTGTATACAAAGTTATGACTTATGACTAATAGCCCATAATACCTTATTATTTTTTTTCTGAGTTTAATGCAAATAAAATAATTTATACTTAGTAGAAAAAGAAGGTTTTGACAAATCAGACTTACTACTTACACAAGGTAGTATTCAATTATCACTTTTAATTGGAAAAATATAACGAATCACTGCCCAATGGGAACCCCAATGAGCAGAATGGATATCAGAACATCCGACTTGTGCATAGGGAGCATGGGGAGGAGGGCTTTTCTCAATTTATATTTTTAAATGCCCTAGGCTAGACCAAACTAGGAAAACAGACCTCGGAGAAACTTTTTCGAGCAGATGATCAGTTTCTCGATTCTCGAATATGCCACACTCATTTCCCAAGTATTTGCTTCCTATTCATCTCCTTTAACCTGTCTTTATTTATTTATTTATTTCATCATCTCTCTTAGACTAGACTAAACCATATTTACATACCTACTATATTTACAAAAACTTTACTATACTTAACATTTCTTACGAATAATCAGAAACTAAACACTAAACTCAAAACAGTAATCTTAAAACCATCTCTGCTAAGACACAAGTCAATATTTTGATAAATCGAATTAAACTCAGAACTCGATCTTGAAATAGGATCGGATCCACCGTAGTTTGTAAAAGAACGGGGAACAAAAAAGAGTGTTTGCCTCAACCTCAACAATGGACATCATATACAACATGCATACTCTGGGATTGATCTTATAAATGAAATATACAAAGATTTAATAGTGTAAGGGTCGGAAAATTGTTTCGAGTTTCGAATTATAAATCCAAGTAATTTATTAGCTTTACAAATTATATAGTCCAAGTGTAAATCAAAGGATAACTTTGAATCAAAAATAACTTTCAAGCAGTGCTGCCACTCAGAAATTTAAAAAAACATAGTAAAAAAACATGATTTTAGTTCAAAAAACATGATTTGCAGTTCTGAGTTGGAAAACAGTAAAAGAGATATTAAAAACCACATCGTAACAAGTAAAACAAATATTTTCAAAAATTACTGAGAGCATTTGTTAAAAAAATACAAAAATGGACGGAATAAATAAAAATAAAATAAATTATTAAAATTTATACATATTCATGTGTGCTATATTATTTTTTTTTCACAATTTCAGGTACATAGAGGTATTATATAGCACATTGAAAATCAAAAATATAAATAGTAGATATAAATATTTAGTATCCATATTTTACACATTAGGTAATATTGTGTTTCTAAACAATAAAAACTTTACAAAAGAACATTTCAACATTCATTTTTAATTAAACAAAAACATACCTTTAATAAATTGTCAGGACAAGCCAATATCGCCATCGAAAAAATTATAAATAGCGAAATGCCAAAAGCCAACGAGTAAGTCAGAAACTTGAATTTGGAGCATGGAGAAATGAAAAGAAGCATAATCTCTGGATTATTTTCGCTGAGAAAGTGTGTCTGTGTGGTGAGTAGCCAAAATGATGAGCTGTATAATAGTATGTATTCCTTTCTTTATGAATTTCTGTATGGTGAATTCACATATATTCACAGACAAGAAATTATATTACAGACACAAAAATCTAGTTTATGCATTTGAGTCAAAGGGTCATTTTAGCTATGTTTGTGTTTGTAATGTTTTCGATTTTCGTCGTTTCAGGTTACAGTGTAGCTTAGACATGTTTTTTTTAAGCGATTATAAAAAATAACATTTTTTTTTTTAAACTAGAAAAATCATGATTTTGGACTCGAAATCATTTAATCATTTTTTGGGTCCAAAAAACATGAAAATCATGATAAATCATGATTTCTGGCAGCCCTGCTTTCAAGTCTTTTTGGCTGTGTACTGATTCAAGCGGTATATCGGAAATGACGTATAAACGATTAATAGCATTAGGTGACCTCGTAAATGTAATGCTTTTACATTTAGCTATATTTAAGAACAACCGATTCTCACAACACCAAGCTGACACTTTATCTAAATCATACTGAAGTCGATGACCATCAATTCACATTTAATTGACCTAAAAAGCTTAAGATTATCTGCAAAGAGCAAACAGTCAGAATTCCGAATTCTAGTTGGTAGATCATTAATAAATAGTATGAAGAGGAGAGGTCCTAAATGGCTGCCCTGAGGAACGCCTGAATGATTAAGAATCTCCTTTGATACAACAGTTCCAATTTTTACACTTTGCTTGCGATTAGTCATGTAATTTTCGAACCACTTAATAAGGTTAGAGTGAAAACCTAAGCATTTTAGTTTCCTTAGCAGAATATCGTGTTGAACTCTGTCAAATGCTTTAGAGAAATCTGTATAAATAGCATCAACCTGGTTTCCACGTTCAATACCTTTAATGCAGAAATTCGAAAATAAGGCTAGATTTGTTACTGTCGATCTACCACTAACGAAACCATGTTGATCTACTGATATACTTGAACTTACTTATAATGCATTTTTTCACTATCGCTTCAAAAACTTTCGGTATTAATATCAGTTTTGAAATGGGTCTGTAATTAATAACCTCTTATTTTGAGCCTGATTTATATATTGGACTTATCAACGAAAATTTCCATTCATACAAAAAGTCGCCGGTTGAAAGTGATAAGTTGAAAAGCCTTGTAAGAGGAACTGCAAGACTCAGAGAACATATTTTGAGCATAGCCGAACAAAAGTTATCAGGGGAAAGCTTAAAATCAGACTTCAAGGATGAAAGCTGAAGTAAAACTTGATCCACTGACAAACTTAAGCGTCCAAGATTAGTGATAGTTTCACCATATCGAATTTCATGTGAAAGCGAAACAGAATCAAGAACATAATTGGATTGGAAGTAAAGACGCAAACATATCACATATAACGTCCTCATGACTTGATGATTGATTTAGATAATTCATACTAGTTGGAATACGTTTTGAATAAACAAATTTTCAAAAAGCACGAGAGTCACTTTTAATGTTATTCCCAATATAGTGCATATATTTATTATAGACAGACTTTTTTACAGACTCATACTCTTTCCTGCATCGTATAGCGAAGGCGTAAGCTAGGATCCTTTCTGTAATTTTTATGTACCTTAGAAAGTTTATTTTTAAGATTAAATAATCTATTATTAAACCAAACAGGCTTATTTGTATGCTTTCTCTCCTTAAATGGACGAATCGTAACACTCTTTTAAGTCATGAGAGCAAAAAACTTCATCCCAATCGATCACGTTAAAAAAATGGTTCTTCTTCATCACCCCTTCTTACATAATCTCAATTATGTTTCAGTTTTCAATTCATCCAAAGAATCTTAAAAGCTGAAATCTCTTTGACGTTTGACCTAAAGTACCTCATAATACCTTTACCACTGCCACTGTATGTTACTCAAAGAACTCTTCCAGATCTACAATCATATTTCTTGGAAGATTACTTCGTATGTTAAAGAGATGTTTTTTTTAATAAAATTCTTCTGAAATATTTTTTTTTTTGTTTAATAAAAATCCTACCACGTAAAATTAATAAAAATTCACCAACTTGTATCTTCCCATATTTTCAGAATTTAGAACATAGAAAAGGAGGTGAGACCAACAAATATAAAAAAAAAAATATAAAAACGAAGTTAAATGGACGAAGAGAGGCTAACAGAGAATAATAATGTCAGAGTCTACAATGAAACTACAAAACCGGCAAAGAAAAAACGACGCGACAAAAGCGACTTAGGTGACAATTTCGTCGCCCCCGATGGTGGGTGGGCCTGGGCTGTGTGCCTTGCTGCGGGCGTATCCAATGTAAGTTTGTTTTATGTTCTATGTTTTATGTTGTATGTGGTCTTTTGGTTGTTAAATGTTTTTACGATAAGTTGAATGTTGAAAGAGGAGAAGAAAGGTGTGCCAAGTACCTAAATTATGGGCGCACTAGATTCGAGGTGACATTTTGTTGACAAATAGAGTCGTTATTGGTATGTGTTTGTGTGTGCGTAGGAAAACGTACAATGTAGAGCGGTTTCTGAATAAATTAGGGATCGGCTGATGTGGTGCGGAGTGAAGAGTATAAAAGGTCGGTAGTTGGGTGAAACCTAAACTCTTGCCACTGAAAGAAGCAATCAAGATAAAACTGAAATGAATTCCTAGAAAATTTTCATATATATGTATGTACATATTATCTACATTCGATTCAAATGAGCGATAGTCTACTTATGTTTTGTAGTCTAAAATGAACTTATTTTATTTATAGGTAAAGACTCTATTTAACAAGATATAAGATGCTTAAAGGTGTTCACAATATATTTAAATAGAGCTTACAAGCAATAATTTTTGTTTTGGGAACAAAGTGAATACGAATTCAGATAAATTCTTCGAGGAATGTGTCCATGTAAGGTAGGTAAACCTCCCTACTTACAATAAGCCACACATTATATTTTGGGTTTTGAGTCACCAGGAGTGTGAAAGATAATATATCAATTCCATTCTAATATTTTTTTTAAAATAAAATTTAACTTATATTTCAAATTGGTGTAGATTTAGTAGGGTTAAATGAATAAATATAAAGTTGCATTGGTTTTAAAAGGTTTTCCAATAAGGACGTAAAAATAAAATAAACAAGTGGTAGAGATATGACCAATTTTTTTTGTTTCATTTGAAATCCATATCAATGACTTTCATGACTTTGGCCAATAGATCAATCTTAATTAGGCGCGATGGCTTATGTTGAATTTCAAGGTATCGGTGGCTTGCGCGTTATTGGCATAAACCTTCCGAAACTTCACAAGAAAAGGGGAGTCAATCAGCATGATTATGGTGAGAAGTTCAAGTTGCATATTTGTGAGACAGTTGAGGTATCAGATGTGAGGCACGTATAGCGTCATCTTGTTGGAATCAGATGTCCTTGTCATCTTATTTGGCTAAAAAATATTGGTTATCATAAATCGATATTTATCTGTGTTGATATTGATGACAGCGCCATTGTCGTTTTCGAAACTGCACGGACCGATGATGTTGATGGCTCACAATTCACAAACAGTGACTTCCTGAGGATGCATTGCCATTTTGTGGATCCCGTGCTATCATCGTCCCAAATCTAGAAATTAATCTCAAAACAGGATTCGTTGTTAAAGCTGATTTGTTTGGTTAAAATCCAACTGCTTAAGAAAATACATTAATAGTGACAGAGACAAACATATTTACAGATTTTGCCAAACCATTTGACTCCGTTAACCATCAGATTCTCCTACACAAACTCTTGGAACTGGGTTTTTCATTCTAAGTTTCTTGTTTGGTTGAAATCTTATTTAACATTCAGTTGTTAAAATTGATGATTATCAATCAAATCAAATATAATTACCATCCGGTGTTCCTCAAGGTAGCCATATAGGCCCCTTTTCTTTTTTTATCAACTATCAATCCGAAAATCTTTTTAACATCTCATTGTCTTCTTTTGAGGACGACCTTAAATTATATCGAAGTATAAAATAATCTCAAGATTGTTCTTCATTAAATGAAGATTTGAACAAATGAGCAAAATGGTTTCTTAGAACTGGACATTTAAAAATGTCAAGTAACGTCTAGCTTTCTTTTCCAAAGAGGACTTGACAACTTTTTTTTTTAAATAAAACGTAAACCATTTGAGATATTTCAAAAATTTTACTATCGCCTTGAAGTACGATCAAAACATTTATGAACGGAACTGGACCTATGGCCACCGCGGGCACGTTCGCAGCGGTCGATTCGTTAGACCCAATTTTCGATGACTCGGCCACACATTTCGGCCGAAACAGCCGAAATAGTCTAGAGGCGTTAAATCACACGAACGAGGCGTCCAATCGACTGGCCCATTTCTTGAGATAACACGCTCAACGCTCATCAAACTTACTCTTCAATAAATCGATTCTAAGGTGTGCTGTGTGGCTTGTGGCACTATCCTGTTGAAACCAAATATCGTCCAATTCCATATCTTCCGATTCGGGCGAAAAATAATCGGTAATCATGGCGCGATGACGCTGGTCAGTCACAGTAACGTGACGATCGTTATCGTCGACGAAAATATATGGCCCAATAAAGCCACCGGCATGCAAACCGCACAAAACAGTTATTTTTTGTGGATGAAGTGGTGATTCATAAAGCAAATGTGGATTTTCACCCGATCAATAACGCATATTTTGCTTATTGACGAACCCATTGAACCAAAAATGAGCTTCGTCAGTGAAGATGATTTTGCGATGAAATTCATTATTCTTGGCGCATCTTCTCCAGAGCCCATTCGGAGCACGTACATCGCTTCAAATGGTCCATCGGCTTCAATTCTTGAGCCAGCTTGATCTTGTATAGGTGTAAGCCAAGATCCTTACGCAAAATATGCCATAACGTGGTCTGATCGATGCTCAATTCTTGAGAACGCCGTGGAATTTACTTATTTGGATCGTTTGCTACGGATGCCTGAACGGCAGCGATATTTTCGACACTTCGACTAAGCCGTTGTCTCACTGACACGGCAACAACGCACAACGAATATGTAGACTCAAATTTTTGCACTAAACTTGTTTATTGCCTGTCTACTAGGGCGAGAATTACGACCGAAAATTGGAGTTAACGCTCTTAAAATTGTGGTCACCGACTCCGAATTTTGGTAGAAAATTTTTATAATTTGTAGACGTTGGTCGTTCGTGTACTTTATCATGATGAAAATGTTGAGTTTACTAAATAAATTGACAATGACAGTTCAATGATTAGTGAAAGGGTGCGTTCACAAATTAAATTCAAAGTTGTCAAGTCCTTATTGAAAAACCCGATAGTTCTCCGATCCATTATGAATATCAAATAAATAGTACTTCTTTGGATCGTGTTGTGCAAAAACAAAAGATCTACGTATTATCCTTGATACCAAATCTTTCTTCCTCATAAATCCTTCCTCAACCAAATTTTAAGATTTATCAAAAGAAATAGTAAAGAATTTAAAGATCCGTATACTATAAAAACTGTTTTTAACACTCTCGTTCGATCGGTGTTAGAGTACTGAATCGCGGTTTGGAACCCTTACTACAATAATTCGAAAGTATCTAAGCATTGAAAAAAATCCAATAAAATATTTCTAGGTTGCATTAATAACTTAGGTTTTGATATTCTGACTTATAAAACCAGATGTCTCATATTTAGCATGAAAAGTCTCGAAACTCGAGGTATATATTTTCGATAATTTTCTTAAGAGATATAATTGTTTATTATAATAAATGTCCACAACACTTGGCCCTAATATCTAGTCGTGTTCCTAGATATAATTTTAAAAATTCTTTTTTGTCAGAAATTTCATAGCAGGTTTCTCGTTGCATCAGGAAATCAAATTCAGTTTGTGTTAGGTTAGACTTTTTTAGAATTTTCAAAAGAGATACATTTAAAATGTATGTTTTAAACGTACTGAGTTCTGCTTGATGTATGTATGTTTTGTATATATAATTGTAGCTTTTAATAAAATATGTTGTCTATTAGTCTATAAGAGAATTTTGTTCTTTGAATGATGAATAAATAAATAAAAGTAAAGAGATTATTTTTTTAGCTGCACAACACGAATGTGGAATCCTTATTAGCTCTGTTTTTATTTTATTTTTCGATATCCAGAACTTCAAAACCGATGCACATTGATTTTGAATATCTGCACATTGTAATGAGTGGGAAATATTGAGCTTTGTAAACATTCCACATTCGTATTGTCCGGCTAAAGAAGGAACCTCTGAATTGAATCCACATTTGGCCTCAAGGGTTAACTGATGGGCATTCCCTGAAGCAGGAGTGTTACAGTTAGTTTGTTTAAGGGGAGGAATGCAACTGGCTATTTATCTGGAACAATGTTTACAAAAATAACGGTGATATAATGACATTGTGGCGGTGATCGAGAGATGCAAATATTTATGTTATACTTCTATTACTTATTGATTTTAAACTCGTTTTTGGATTTTATCCAAAGAGTCAAGTGTGTTATTAGAGCATCTGTATTAATATGGGAATTATACTCAACGAATAGGCTTTATAGATTTCTCACATCAATGAAGAAAACCTAAGCGATGAACAACATTTTTGACGACGTCGAATATGAGCTACATATATGATACCGAGATTTGAAAGCTGTTCTGTTTACTCAATGCAAGTGTCACTCATGGATATCGGCATGGGGGTGGGTTCCGCTTTAACGGCAGAAGACAGTATTGAGTTTGTAAATTACTCTTTACGGTTAGGGGAATTGACAATTCTATCGAAATCAGAATTTAGTGAGCTTATCATACCCTGCCTTTTTAAATGCACCTCTAAAAAACAAGGACGTGCATCTGGAAACAAATATGAGAAGCTGAGATTACGTCAGCAAAACAATTGAATGGATATAAAATTTCAGATAAAAGATCATTGACGGATTTGAGAAATAGAGTCGGAGACAAAACGGAGCCCTATGGCACACCAGCACAACTTGAATTAAGTTATTTGAAATGTAGTTTCTAATACAATGAAGAAGAGATTTATACTAAATACATGCCTTCCATGACCTTGGAAAGAAGGGGAGTTAGTTTAATTGGATGGTAGTTAGAGGGGTAAGAAGATTCGCGGCTTTCAGGGACAGGCTGGATAGCTATATATTGTCTTCTATATACTTGGAAATAGACCGGTAGAGTAGGACAGATGGAAAAGCTTACGCAATGATTTTGCTAGCATTGAAAAACACTCCTTTAGAACAATCGGTGTCTCTTTTTGAATCCTAGTTTTCTAACGCTCGCAATGTGTTTAACATTTTAAGTGTAGCTAAAAGCTCTACAGTGGGACTTATATGCATAAGCCGGATATGAAAACCTTTAATAAACAATATTATTGTGATACTTGATTATTATTTGAGGCCTTAAGTGAATTTACTCGATTTAAGTTTTACTACATTATAATTTTAACAAAACAAAATGTTTATTAGTGAAAAAAAAAACAGAGGAGAAAATTGGCAGTATAAGAGCTTTAACGAGCCTTAACTTAGTTTTTATTGGAAGGCAGCTTGTAGTTAGTGACAGTCCCCGAAGGCAAGGGCTTTTTTTCGCCATCACTCTGCTTATATGGTCATTTCAAATTATTGAACTATTGAAAAGAGAAAGGATTTAGGGAATTGTATGGAGTGTTTTTTAAGAAATAGTAATTAACTTAGTCTGTGATGGATTGAGAATAGGTTCCTTATGGCGTACCCAAGCTTACTGAGCAAAAATCAGAATTTATTATAACCGAAGCCCTTTCTATGTTTTCAACAGAAAAATAAACGTTGAGCTGCACAAATTCAGCATAAGAAATTCATTGCGACAATAAGGAAAACAAGAGAGGTCCAAGGATAGACCCTTGGGGAACACTATTTTTGTTGGAAATAAAAGCAGATTGGAGATTGAAAGCCATTATGAGACACTGTTTGGGCAATAACTAGTGGAATAATTAATTTTATTGAAAATAAAGAAAATAATGTCAAAAAAAAACATTGAATTTTCAATAATAACACGGAATTCACAGAGTCAAAGTTGAGAGCCAAAGCCTTCACGAATATTGGTAGCAACTTTAAGTAGTGGTATAATACTACAACTGTATTTTAATGGAATCAGGATGAATACTGTTGCATTTTGATTCAACTGAAAAAATTGCTTAATAATAGTTGAGTAAATAGTAAACCAGGGGTCACCAATTATTTTCGCTCGGGGTCCGTTTTAAGATATGAAATGAACATCGCGATCCGTACAACATTTTATAGAAAAAAAAATTTACTAAGCAAATGTAAATACGGAAATAACAAAGGTATTTTTTTTACATATCAATGAGAAAAATGACATTTTTTGTTGCGAACTATCTCTCTGAATTTGGAGTAAAATTAGTGCTATATTGACATTAAATCCTGGAGATGTTTGTTCATCAATATGTCGAGATCGAAATTTTTTCCTAATGAAGTTCATCTTCGAAAATGCTGCTTCACAAATATATGTTGACCCAAACAAAGTAAGCAGTTTCAAAGCAAATTTTTTTAATTCTGGATATTTATTACCACACACAAATTTTATCTAGAACTAATCACTGGAAACTTCCACATATTTGTGTCTTAAGACTGTGTTTTCTTGGAAATCGATCATTTCCATTTGCCGAGTAGCTTTATCACTCTCGAAAACAATTGCCGCTTGATCACCCCATTCACCATCAGGATGCAAAGAGTTAAGATCCGTGATGAACGTCTTGTATTGGCCGACGTCAATCTCATTGCCACTGCTGACTATTTTTTTTTTTTTTAATTAGGGAAGTGTAATCATTCAATTATCAAGATCATTAATAAAGATATCGAGTTTTCGCTAAGTAGACAGTAAAATCATTATTATACAAATCGTTGACAAAAAACTGTATAGAGCTATCAGCTCCTGACGCCGATCATTTGAAAATTTGTGGTTTAAATCTTCTATATCTATTTCGTCGTCTTCAGTAGAAGATCTTGTAAAGATCCCCAAACTACCTACTTGTTTCCAGAGATTTTTGCAGGATCAGTCTGACATAAAAGTGAAGGTGTAAGCAGGTAATGAAAGATCTGCCATCAGATTTTACGGATAGGTTGAAATTTACGTTTAACCCTCTTAACTCACACAATTGCTAAACCTTAAGTGATCTTCGGGATCTTACAATAAAATATTACAGTGACTAATACTCTCCTACTACTCTAATAAAATTGAATTACACATTAGTTTTAGTTTCAATATTTTTAAAGTCTCCTAGCAGACTACCGTAATATAATCAATAAATTAAAAAAAGAGAACATTAATTAATTTGTATAGAAACATATGAGGGTAGATATCTATAGTTTTATGGAATTCATAATGAATCTCAAAGAAATTGAAAGCCTTTAATTACAGTCATAGTGGAACAACGTGGATTCACTTCAGAGCGAAGTCTAAGTAGGCGTATAATTATACCCTTTCCAAGCTGTATAAGACCACTTGCTTTCTACCCCAGGTGCCTACTTATCTCTTATCGTCATCATCATCATCATCATACTCTAAGACTCTTCCTTTCATTGAGGAAAAACAAACTTCAAGAGAATATGAATCCTTCAGCATCGCTCGTATTGGGTATAGGGCTTTCATCCACTTGACATCTTTTAATAATAATAATAATTATAATGGCTCACTTCAGTTGCACTAATCAACCCATTTCTACTTCCTCCCGGCCGAGATAAAGCTATTTCATTTTTGGTCTTGTGCGATTAGAGAAGCCATCATTCAGCACGAGTGCATCCTCTCCATCTGTTGTTTTAGGATAAGACTCTCGCTCGAGGCACAATATTCATGTTAATAGCACCTCCTCAATCCTCAAAAAAAATGTGTCTTCGGTTTTTTTTCTTCAACTCTGGTGGCAGGAATTTCCAAATTAATGATTGGTTGTTTTATGGCTCGCATAGAAGACACAAGAACAAAAACAAAAACCTCCAGATTCGGGAAGCAGTGAGGAATTATATATTTCCAAAAATAAACACGTACAAATTGTTATTCGAAACACGTGCAAGGCAGTGAGTCTATGGAACATCATAGCTCATGAGTTGATATTGGGCCACCCTATCGTTTTTCCCAGTAGTGATGTTTGGTCATGAACAAATTTGGTGTCTTACATGCCTTTTTGTCGAGGTATGAAATCAACTAAAGATTATTTATTCTCTAAACAGGTTGGTAACCATATTTGTGGTCGTCTTTATTAAATTTTGAATGGAAATGCTTTATTTTTTAGGATATTATTGCAACTGATTGAGTGTTCCTGCTTATTTGTTTTTCAATTTTTATTTTATTAGAAGCTATAAACGAAAACAAAAAGACATAATTGACTTATTAAAATTCATGCTTTAAGGAAAACAAGTCAATGATTTCTCCATCAATCATCAATTATCAATTAAATTGATTTTTAGATTTTGAAATGAACTAAATGATGGATGACTGATGATGCACTAAGAATAGCAATGCAGAGGTTCATAATAAACAGTCATATTAAGGAATTCATTACGTCTTATGAGCCTAGAATGCATTTAGTAGTTTTAGGCAGGTAAACAGCCTAACAACGTCTCAGGGTAGGCTAAGAACTTATTATTAAATTTATTGTAACCTAAATTAGTAAATTTTAAATCTTAAACCTATTTTGCACAATTTATTGATATGTGTTAAGGTATGATAAAAGAGTAGAGCATTGGGCTTAGACATGTAGGAAATCATAGGGACTGAGGGTCTATCCCACACAGTTGAGCTGTGAGGGATAAATTTTTAAAGAAAAAATACTTATACTACTCGCCAAAAGTAGAACAACATTGCCTATATTTCCTGATAAAGATAATATAGAGTCATATAACTTATGCTGAAAGAAGATGCTATTGAGAGGACAAATTTTAGATGGAATAATATAACTCCCTGTCTGATGACATAACAGATCTGGCAGATATTTGATCTTAAACGTTCCTAGTGTTTGATATCCTTAAAGAGATTACATATCAGCTGCGTAATTTTTGTTATAACTGGACACTTATAGATTTATAGGCAACAATGAGGCTTGGCATATATTCAAACGATTTTGGCAGAAGCTGTACGGATGAGGAAGAAATAGAATCAATGCTTCATCTGCTATGTACATGCCCTTCTCTATTCCATAAACGTATGCTCTTGGAGAGTTATACTTCAACCAATTGATCTAATATATTAAGACATTTATAGTCTCTCGCGCATGAGGAGATCCAAATGGTTCATCAAGTAGAGAGAAAATTTCTAGATTCATGTGGTATCACACTGGGCCAACTCTAGTTTAAGCGTGTATGCTGTGACGCAGTAACTGCAACCTAATCTAACACCTACAATGCTATGATTGTCCACTATCTTGATTGTGACGGCTTCCTTTTGTTATTCAATTCAATTCAATTCAATTATTTTTATTATTATTTACAAGCTTTAAGATACAATATATTACATAAATAACAAATAAAAAAACATTATCTAGTTGAGAACTAGTACACTGAAAATAAAATCTAGGTATATATGATAAAAATCTAGGTTGATTCGACAAAAATTTTGTCAATATACGTTAAACAAAAAGTTTTATGAAATTGACAAAAATTATAGTATTTTGTTGAGGTAACAAAAAATATTTTGTTGTATCCACAAAATTATTTTGTTATGCTAACAGATAAATTTGTTGAAATAACAAAAATATTTTGTCAATATGACAAAATTTCGTAGAATTTAGAAAATTAATTTGTCATATTAACAATTCTTATGTTGTATTAACAATTTTTTGTTAGTGTTTTTGTTTTTTTTTTATTATTATCGGATAAACAAAATTGTTTTGTTAAATTAACAAAATTGTTTTGTTAAATTAACAAAATTGTTTTGTTACATTAACAAAATATTTTGTTAAATTAACAAAAATTTCTTGTTATATTTCGTTAAATTAATCAATTCAACAAAATATTTTGTCAATTTTACTAATTTCTTTTGTTGAATCCACAAAATTAATTTTGTCAAAATAGTTTTTTTTTTTGGATTTAAGTCCACAAAAATTGGCGTTTCGTCCCTACGATCTCACATGCAACCAATTGTGAGGGCGTATGGACAATACGCAATTTTTGTTCAAGGTTCAAGGTTTTTTTATTGAACTATATATATATACAATTTGGTAAACTTAAACTTAAGGATAATATGAATATAACTACAAAATTTTGTTGGCACATAGGGGGCCTAACTTAAGATATGACATTTTTCTAGGATTAAAGCATTTATAATATACATGACTTGTTATTTTAATTAAAATGATGGCATTGTTTATTTCTCGGGTTGTTCAGTCCCGGTTGTCCAGTTGGTGGGTTTGCTGGGGGATTGTTTTCTGATAGTTTCAGCCACGGTGATATGCTGACTCGGTGTCAGCGTAGAAACGAACTGCTGCTTCGTTGTCGGCTGGGATCCTTTCTATCATATCCAGAGCACTAAGGTATCTAGGCTCTGGATGTCGCTCCTGGGTGGTCATCCTTCTCATCAGCGGGTTTGGGTGGTTGGTGGTGCTAGATATGAGCTTCTTCGCTAATTGCACAAGAAATTGGTCGAGTGGCTTGATGTTTGCTTCTTCGTAGATTCTTTCGTTGCTGAAGTGCTTCTTTCGCTGTCGATCGAAGATAAGTCCGGTGCTTATCCTTAGTATTTTTCTTTCGAAGATTTGGAGCTTCAGCATTGCTGTCTTCGAGATGGTGTACCATGCAGGAAAATTGTAACTGATGACGGGTCTGATTAGCTGCTTGTATATTAGTAGCTTCACTGGCTGGCTTAGTCCGGTTCTTCTGGCTAGCAACGGGTGCAAGCGGTGAAACGCGAAGTTGGCCTTCCTTAGTACCTGCCTAGAGTGCGGGTTGAAATTGAAAAGCTCGTTGAAGTTTACTCCGAGGTATTTAGCATTTCTTTTGGCTGCTATCGTTGACCCATCGGGGAGCTTCACGGTCAGGCTTCTGCAAGTGGCTGCTGAACGACATCGGTTGCCATTGGTGGTGGGTCTCCTGAAACACATAAGCTCCGATTTGGCAGTGTTTATTCGGATACCCCACTTTTTGTAGTACTCGTAGAGTTTGGAGACGTGGGCTTCCACTCTCCGAGCTGCAATTTTTGGCGCTATCGACGAGGAATAGGTCAGCGAGTCGTCAGCGAAAAGCAAGTTCTCGCAGTCAGTTGGCACGGGTTGATCAGACGTCATCAGGCTATATAGCAAGGGACCCAGCTTTGATCCTTGGGCGAGTCCGGCTTTGATGGATTTGATTGAAGACTTACAGCTGTCTAGCTGAACGAAGAATTTCCTGAAAGAGAGAAAAGAAAATAATATCTTTATTAGTGTTAATTTTTGTTAAGTTCAGTTAATCTTACATCGATGTTTTAACTAAAACCAAATGTGAACTATATCATACACAAAAGAAATGTCATGATCACAAAAATATACGCGCAGAATTTTTGGTTTCCTTAAAAAATAATTTTATCTATTCGATAATATTATTTTATCAATATTACAAAATTATTCAACCCCAAAACCAAATATTTGTCATTTTAACAAAAATGTTATCAGTTTTTGTTAAATTGACAGAAAAAAATTAACAAAAACTTTGTGATATTGACAAAAATTTACAAAAAAGATTTTTTATACATACAACAAACATTTTGTTTACATCACAAAAAAGTTTGTCGATGTGACAAAAATCTCTGTTTTATTTTGTTATATTACCAAAACTTGGTTTGTTAAACTGACAATATTATTTGTAGTGCATATTTTGTTAAACTGACAAAAAATCATGCTGGATTATAAAAATTTTGTGAAACCAACAAAATCATTCTTTCGTATTGACAAAAATTTTATCAAAACGATAAAATTGTTTTGTTAAAGGTCAACAAAACGTTTTTGTCAATATTACCTAGGAATTTATTTTCAGTGTATCGAATGTAGTGAGTCACAAGGACTAATTTAACAATGCAAGTCTTAAAAATTTAGTTTATAATAAGTTTTAATTGGGGTAAAGAGATAGTAGTTAAGATTTAACTAATTAAACATTAATTCATTATCTTTAAAAGACAATACAAACAGTTAAGGATTCGATATGATTATTAAAATTTAAAGTTTAAGTAATAACTCGCATTAATAATTTAATTTTATTGTGATCAAAAATTAAACAGCCATTTTTTTTAATTCAATGTTAAAAGCAAAGGATTTATTTATACTTCGAATGCTAAGTGGAAGCTTATTAAAAAGAATGGGTGCAACAATTGTGTAAATATTTGAAAATTTTTGAGTGCTGTGGCGCGGTACTGTGACTAGGTAACTTTCATTACTGCGCAAAGAATAATCTGTAGAATAAAGATTCGTAAGATAACCACTTGGGTTGAAGAAAAATATTAATACTTTATAGTAATAAAGGGAAGATTTTTGACTTTTTGAAAAGTAAAAAACTATGATCGTATCTTCTCATTTTCCATACAATTCTCAATAGTATATGCTTTTGGGAAACAATTAAAGGTTTCAATTTATTATCAAAAGTACCTCCCCAACAGGTTAGTCCATATTTTCCAGATCTAAATCCGAACTGACTATTGCTAGGGAATGATGAAATATTTTCAAGAAAAGCCACGACCCTTTTTTTAATTACTTATTCAAATAATTTTGAAAACACTGGAATCAGAGAGATAGGCCTGTAATTATTAAGACAACTACGTTCACCTTTTTTAAAAACTGGAATAACTTCCGCAATTTTTAGTGTATTGGTAAAAATGCCATAATATACTTTTATTGAATAAATGTGCCAGTACATCAATAATATTGAATGCAATGATTTTAATAAGATCATTGGAGAAGCTAGTATGAGATGATGAAGCAGACTTTTTCAATTGCATAATATTTTGATAGAGCTCAAATGGTGAAGTTGGTTCAAAAAAAAAAAAAGGTTCTGGCCTGAATTCTTTCCTTGTTGAAACAACGATGAGAGCAATAGCTAGTTGAATTAGTCAGACCTGCATCATTTAAAGTATTTGAAGCAATGTTTGTAAAATAATTATTAAAAGCATTTGCAAATATAAAAGAGTCATTGATATCCACACCATCACATTTTACATGAGATGTTGCACCTACGGGTGAGGTTTTATTAAAAAGCTCATTTATACTCCCCAATTCGTTTTTGAGATTCCCATTAGCAAAATTAAATTTATTAACGTACCTAATAGTTTTCCTTGCATAACGGAATCTCTTATTTAATTTCCTTGCAAATTTTAACAAAAGAATCTTTAAGAAATAAATCATTGGGACGCTTTTTACATTTGATTCGAAGCTTATGTATTATTTAGCTCTATTTTTACTTGCGACTTATAGGTAGATACTATAAGGCAAGTTATGTATTCACCGAGATTTTGATCAAAGTTGACATTACGATGACAGCGAATACGAAAAAAGTGGGTCTGGAAATTCTGTCTGTCTGTCTGTCTGTTCGATTACAGCTAAACGGCTCGGCCTATTTTCTTCAAACTTGGTAGATATGGGTTTTAATTTTTTACTTGATAAATAAAAGTTTGGAAAAATAATCTACAAGATATGAGAAAATTAAATTCATTTTACCTAAAAACAACGGTACCCTCCATACAAATGTTAAAAAATGGTTTTCGAAAATTGTATTTTTCTCGAAAACGGTTCCGAGAATTTTGCTTAAATTTGTTTTCTTTCTATTATTCTTTAATATCTGTAATTTAATAAAAAAAAATTTGAAAACAAGATATTACTGACTGTACCTACCATAAAACGATTTTTAAAAATTTTGAATTTCTCATTATCAGCACAACGGATTTAATTGAAATTTCGTAGAGAGCTTCTAAAAAGTTTAAAAAACATTGCATTTCAAAACTTTAAGAAAAATATTTTATTGAATTTTGAAAAAAACAAAAAACAATTTTTTGTTTTTTGAAAACTCAATATCTCGAAAACGGCTCAATACTTTTTTTTTTAAATTTAATTTTTATTCATACAATAATAAAAACTTCAAATTGGCCTACCAACATTTTTTCTTAAAAATGTTTTAACATTTTCTTATATAAAACCTTATTTTTTAAGAAACCACTACAAAGACTTATAATTTTTGTTCTTGCATAAATCTATATTTGCTTGAATCACATGGCATCCTATTTTTACCTTTAACTACTAAAGAAGTTTTTTTTAGTCATTTAAAAAATTAATTTTATGCTTATGAACAGTTTCTCTAATAACATTCATTTTTGAAATTCTTAGTCTTTTACATAGGAGCAAGTTCGTGCGACCCAGTCGAGCATTTTATTTCTATCTGTCGCCAATTTGCTTATTTATAATGTTTTCAAGTTGTTCTAAATGCAACAAGTTAATTACTGACGAATTCGCTCAATGCAGTTTTTGTGGCGCGAGTCTCGTCATTAAATGTGCTTAGTTGAAAAAAAAAAGTGAATATTTATTGATTTTATCAAATGATATCTAATATTTTTATAACTGCCGAAGATCGTGGAGGTGGGCTGCTTTTAGCTGCTCGTTCATGTACTTCATGTAAATTAATACCCTTGGCTTTCATCGAAGTTGAACAATTGTGCGTCTCAATTAATCTTGGACCAGGTAATTATAAGTTATATTCCTCCGAAAAGTAATATTGAAATTTATGAAAAGCATCTAGCTAATATTGATTTTGTAAATAATCTAAACAATAGTCCGTAAAATGTCTTTGTAATTGGTGGTTTTAATTTAACTGATGTAACCTGGTTGCATTCTTCTTCTGATAATATGCTTTTGCCTTGCAATTTAAAAAGAGATACTGAAATAACGTTCATTGATCACTTGTTTGCTCTTAATTTATACCAAGCCAATAATATTGTAAATAATCTAAACAAAATTCTAGATCTTATATTTTTACCAGTTGATGGCTTTAAAGCTTCAGTAAATAAAATTGTTCCTTATACTTAAAAAACTCAGTTCACCACAATGAATTAAACATTGAAATTGAATTATATAATTATTTAAAAACTAGTTCTACCAACTTAAAACCTTATATAACTTTTTAAAAACCAATTTCATTGAACTCGATAAATACCTTAGTAACATCGATTGGAAAACTGAATTTCTTAATTTAAATTTAAAACATACGTTTAATCATTTTTCGGGTATTATAAAAAATACGTTTGATTTATTTGTGCCAACTCGACTGGAAAAGAATGTCGCTAAGCCCCCATGGTAAAAGGCTGAGTCACCTGAAAAATTGAAAAAAAACAAATCTTTTGCGAAATTCAAAAAATCTAACCATCTGTATGATAAGATACAATTGTATAAGCTCCGTAAAGAATTCATTACTCTTAGTAAATTCTCACACAAAAACTATACCATGAACGGAACGTCGAATTAAACTTAAAAAATTATCCAAAGCAATTCTGAGCCTTCATTAATTCGAAACGAAAATCACTTGAGATTCTTAAGGGGCCAGTTATAGCTCATCAGAAAAGTCCATCAGAAAAAATTTTGTCTTCCAAATTTGACCATATTACAACTCGATTTTGAGTAAAATTTGAATGCAATTAGACGAATACTTGCATGGACTAATTTTTACAAAAAGAATTACAACATTTTGTTGCTAAGTTTACTCAGAAAATAGATTTAAATATTTTTTCTGATGGAATTTAATTTTTCTGAACAGCTGATTGCAAAAACTCAAAATATATTCCATTTCGTTTTTCTTTTGTGTTCCGATTTTTTTCTGTTCCGAATGCATCAGAAATATTTTTATCTGATGAGAAAAATTTTTTCTGATGATATGACAAGAAAAAATTGCTTGTTTCATTATTGGTAGCTATAACCGGCTATCAGAAAAATGTTTCAGATTTCGATTGTTCCAATTTTTCTGATGGACTTTTCTGATGAGCTATAACTGGCCCCTAAGTCTATAAATTTCAATGGGGTGGAATCTACCGATATTAATCAGACTCTTGAACTTTTTGCAAAATTTTTTGAATCTCTATACTGTAACTCTCAAAGAAATACTGTAATTCCTTCTAATGACCTACCTTACGTAGAAATTTTGTCCATGGAACTTGACTTCATCGATGTCTTAGATGGACTACAAAGTCTTTAACAGAATGCAAAACCTGGTGCTCATGGCATTCCTGCACTTATATTAAAAAGATGTTCAAATTCCATTTGCCTTCCTTTGCTAATTATTTTCAATCTTTCCTTGTCTACTGGAATGTTCTTGACTGAATGGAAATCATCTTACTTGATACCAATTTTTAAATCGGGCTCAAGAAACAATACAACTACAGGGGAGGGGAATTTGTAAACTATCTGCGTTTCCTAAAAGCATATTTAAAAATAAGCTTGATTTTCTAGTCAAGGAACATGTTAGCATTCACCAACATGCATTTATTTCAGGTAGGTCAACTGTTACAAATTTAGCATGCTTTTCTTCTTCTGTGGTTGAATCTATTGAGAACCAAAGCCAAGTTGATACTATCTATACAGACTTCAGTAAGGCTTTCGATTCAGTTTGTTACACAATATTGCTTCGTAAATTTAAAATTTTCGGTATTCACTCAAGCCTACTTCAATGAATCGGTTCATTTTTAATGGGTAGAATCCAAGAAGTAAAAATTAATGAATATACTTCACGACCTATTAGTTGTTCTTCTGGTGTTCCACAGGGCAGCCATCTAGGTCCATTGCTGTTTATCATATTTATTGATCACATTGTCAACTATATCAATTTTAGCCAATGTCTTGTATATGTTGATGACCTCAAATTATTTTTGATAGTAACAAGCAATAGTGACTGCCTTAAACTTCAAATGGACTTGGATAACTTATCCTACTGGTGTAAACTAAACTAACTGAGCCTCAACATTAAAAAATGTTTCGTTATTTCTATCTCCAGGAAACACTTTGTGTACGAATATCCATATTCTCTAGATTGCAATCTTCTTCAGAAAACTGCAAAAGTGAAAGATTTAGGAATAACTTTCGATTCCAAGTTTTCATTTGCTCCTCTTATTGTTGCTAAAGCTAATTCAATGTTAGGATTCATAAAAAGAAATTGTTCTATAGACTTTTTTGATCAATACACCCATATTGCGATTAATTTTACTTTAATTAGATCTATTCTTGGATACGCGGATGTTATGTGGAACCCTCACCAACATATTTTCTCTGATAGAATTCAAAAGGTCCAGAATCGCTTTACAAGGTTCGTTTTTCATAAAATGCATTGGAATTTCTGTCCAAACTCTATAGCCAGGCAAAATCTTTTGGGGTTGCAGATGCTCAAATCTAGAAGAACTATTCATGATATAGTCTTGTGCGTGATATTTTGTGCTACCACATTAAGTGTCCCAAATTACTCTCCATAATTTTTATCTATGCTCCATCGAGACCGTTGAGGGAAAAACACCTTCTTTTTCAGCCTAGACATACAACTAACTACGGTATGAACGAGCCAATTTCAAGGTCGGATGGGAAGTTTAATGAAATTGATGCTAATATTGATTTGACATTGTCGAGAAATAAGTTCAAAAAAGACATATTACTTATTTTTAAGAAGTTAATCTTATCATGCCTTAGTTTTTAAGATAATTTAATAAGTTTTGTACATATTTTTAGTAATCTGTTGAGCTTGAAACTCGTAGATAAATAAATAAATAAATTAGTTTCTCACTTTTCAGTCAAAATAGAAAACGGGATGCTCAAATATCTTTTACTTTTTGAGAAAACTTAAAGTATTCAAAACCTCTTTTTTCTAAGAAAATACCTTTTTTTTGTTCTTATGTGACTGAATTTTTAAGTTAATTGATGAATAAAAGGATTGATCTTCATTTTATTAATTTTTAAATATCCAGCATTGCACTCCCCTAGACTTTTTCTTGTGGGGTTTCTCAAAGTCGCAGGTCTATGCGAATTGCGAATAAACCAGAATCGATCAATGCCCTTAAGGTGAACATAAAACAGGAAGAGCCGTTTTCGAAAAAATAAATCCGTAATGCTTTCTTAGAACATTATTTTTCAATCAAAGAATATTTCATTTTAAACCCGTTTAGATACAAATTGCTTAGAACCGCCAAGTGCCATAGTTTATATAAAATCGACTTAGTGGTTTTCGAAATTTTGATTTTTCAAAATTGAAAATTGAACAAAATTGAAATTTTATATTGACAATACCACTATTGAATTTATTGGCAACCAAAGGACCTTGTTCCTTCTAAGCTGCTGCGTTTTGAGGTTATTGAAGATCATTTATTAAAAAAATTATTAAAAATCAGAATAAAGCTTTTGAAATCAAATAAAATATTTCGCAACTTATTTTATGTATTTTAATTTCAGTTATCAATCTTCCCTTGTTTCCAACAATATGGCCTCGTTTATCGAGAACGTCTCTACAGCCTGGGATTTAAAGGATCTCAAATCAGTACAATCATTAACATTACCATGGCAGTATCGGCCCTCACAGGTATGCTGATATCTAAACACAATCTGCTCTCATGTGATATTTAACTTTGATTTTATTTTTTTTTTCAACTTTTAGGGCTTATTAACGGGGCAATGTTTCGCCGTTTCAGTTTTCGACAAGTTGCCATCGCAGGAGGAATTTTACTTACAACTGGCATCTTTGCGACAGCTTTTTGTTCAACATTGATACAGTTCATAATATTTTTCTCAATATTCTTTGGTAATCTCAAGAACGAGTCGCAATTGCAATCCTAAGTGTGATTTTAATCTTAATTCTATGTTAAAGGTTTTGGGCTTGGTATCAATATGTCATCAACATCGCTTGCAGTTAACACCTACTTCCGACATAAGCGCCGTCAAGCAACAGGATTCTCCTGGACCATAACAGGACTTGGGCCCATTGTTTTTCCACACATAGTTACCTGGACCTTGGTTGCGTATGGTGTTCAAGGAACTATCTTTCTTTTAGGTGCAGTATCTCTAAATGCCATTGCTTCGGCTTTAGTGCTACAACCTGTTCTGTGGCATGTTAAGCCCCAGCCGAAACCCGAAGCAGAAGCACTATCGCCTGAGCCAGAACACGAATGTAAGTACTGTTTGGCGAAGAAGCGCAAGAGGAGTCTGTTTTCCAGCACGTATACCTTCAACGATGACGACGAAGATAGACCCGGTTTTGAAATCATCACAGAACCTTGCACTCCAATGTTGTCACGTGCCAACGATGGGTATTATGGATCCAAATTGTCCCTAGCAACCGACGCTAATCAGGGACCAAGGAAATTGCAGAGACATTTTTCCATCAATTCCCAGCGTGAGCAAAAAAACATTCCAAGTGAGCCCTTCTCAAAGCCAAACTACTTTAACCTGGAAAAAGAAGAACAGGATCGATATCTCAGCAAGACCAACATCTTCTCGAAGTCAGGAAATGGTGAATTCAAATGCACCTGTGCGGAGGAAAAAGTTCTTCTGCAAAAGCAAATAGCTGTCGACAAAGAGCTTGAAAAGGAAGAAGCCGTAGTGGAAGAACCCTTAACTTTCATGCAAAAAGCTGTTAGATTCTTCGACCTAGATCTACTTAAGGATTTCACATTTGTGAATTTGGTCCTTGGCATGGCTGTGATACTTTTTGGAGAAGCCAACTTTTCAATACTCACACCGTTCATTCTGAACGATTTTAAGTTCAGTGATTCACAAATTTCCACTGCAATGTCCTTGATTGGTAGTATGGACCTTGCAGTAAGATTCTTAGCTCCATTTGCCTTGGAGAAGATCAAACTAGGCAATAGAATTCTCTTTTCCTTCGGAATCATGTGCATATGCCTGGGAAGGTTCTTCATCACAATGGTAAGGACTCCTCAAGCCCTGATGATTGTGGCAGTCTTGGTTGGTTTCGGCAAAGGTTTTCGGACGATCTTCGCCCCGTTGATTATTTCAAGTTATGTGCCTTTGAATAGGTTGCCTGCTGCATCGGGGCTTCAGCTGATCTTCAATGGACTTTTCATTTTTGCTTTTGGCCCAGTTGTTGGTAAGTTCTTTGCCAATTGGTCGCTCCCATTGACTTATGTGTTAAATAAGCAATTTTGTATTTAAGGTATTATCACCGACGCTACGAGTTATAGAGGATCTATACATTTCATCAACATAATGACAACTCTAGCGCTATTTTCCTGGGCATCCGAAGCGGCATGTCGAAAAATTCTACATAAAACCAAAGAACGACAAGTGGAACAAACTTAACAAACGAAAGAAGTTTGAAACGAATATACGATTCAAAGATGTCCCGTAGAAGCAACAAAAACATCACATTGACGAAAGGAGAAAGACCGACAAATTGGTCAGCATCACATTCAAGATGAAAATACTTAGCGACATTTTTGAGTGTAAACCATTTTTCGCACGTGATAGTAGGCACAATTTTCGATTCGAGCAGAACTAGCGTTTAATGGCAGAGACGTTATATTTCCACACACATTAGTGTTACTTAAATATTTTTAACTTAATTTTCGAATAAGTTTTAAGTTTAAACTAAAAGTTTAAAATGTAAGATATAAACATAGAGGTGCAACTATTTAATGTAAGTTCCTAGTTTTTAAGACAAAGCCAAGTGAAATAGAATTTAAAATAAATTAGTGCAATTAATGAGCTAAGAGCTCAGTGAATATTTTTTTGTAAGTAAAAAAAAATATATACAAATGTTATTAAAATAAGTATTAATATTGTTGAATAAATCAATCGGTTCCATGCAGTTTTTCTAGAAGGCCCAGTAATCTACAACTTTTATGGTTTGAACTCAATGGGGAAAGAATCTTCGTTTTAAGTCTGTTCTCTGTTTTGGCAAACTACTTATAAGAGAAGATTAAAATAGCTAGAACATGACTCCTTTTCATCCTGGAACTCCTTGAAAGCGTTAGGCAGATGTAAGTTATACTAGAATTTAGTCTATCTTTAAAATCCTCTTAAGTTTTTTTTATTTCAAAAAATTTAACTCTCTCTCTCTTCGTCTTCCCATTCACTGTAGCGTGTTCCATGCGGACACATGATACTCGTAAAACCATTCCTACGTGTAAGCTTATGCTAAAGTTAGATGATACACATAGAATAAATGGAACAATACCAGCACCTGATTGGCGACAAAAAAGATTTGGCCACTGCTGGATCTTAAGAGCTAAAAGGGCTTATTATCTCTAAGCAGATCGCACATAGGCCCCCCAACAGGACACTGTTTGGTAGGCATATTACAATTTTAATTCGCGAAATTAACTTTGATTTATTAAAATAAAATAATCAAACGAAATGACGAGCAGAAATACGCCGACGCGACCGAAACCGAACAACAACTATGTAATTAAAAGAGACTAAAGATAAGAGACCGATTGCGAACTGTCAAACTACACAGAGACTAGTTCAGCGAATAGAAAAAAAATTGTAACTGGTAGCAACAATATATGCTACCACCACGGCTATGCTCAGCAAGGGGGTGGGTTCACGATTTATTATTTTGATGATGTTTATTAATTAAAATAATAAAGAGTGAAATAATTTATTTTCAATTTACGCAGAGGCGTAGCTGAAAAATTAAAAAGGGCGCCAGTAATTTTTGTTTTACAAGGAAATTACAAACCTTTGGAGCGAAACCGACGGTGAAAGATATTTTAAATAAAAGATTTAAATTTATAATTCCGAATGGGAATTTGAAAATTTTATTGAATTGCTTGGGAAACCTTGCAATTAAGTAGGGCTAAAACCCAAGATCTTTTGAACAGTAAGAATACAAAAAAAATTAAATTATTAAGATGGACCGTTAACACTCGGTCCCGAAAGCAGAAACGGTGTTAAGAAAAACGGGTCGCGCGTTCCGTAATATCGGAATTTTTCGATTACAAAAACCAACCGAATATGAAGAACGAATTTTTAAACGAAATTATCGACCAAAAAAAATGAATTTAAAATTACAATTTTGATTTTAAAAACACTATACTTAGCTATAATTTCCTGTTCTACCACCAAATTCCTCGCTATATCCTTCGAGTCCACTTCATTTTTTTTCTGCCCAAAATCCTCCTGTCTTCAACTCTTAATCCTTCAATTTTCCTTCTCTTATTTGAAAATAAAACTCCTTTTTATTTCAAAATAAAATTTCCTTTTCTTTTCCTTTTTTTTGTTTTCAAAAAAACTTCGTTCCTTATAAACTTTATTTGCTCTTGTTAGCTTGAATCTCCGTAAAGAAGTGTCCTTCCAGGCTTTCACCTTGCCTGGAAGACCTCTTCTCTTTTTAAAACCCAGTGCTTTCCGCCAATCAGTGACGTGGGCTTCGATCGCGTCATTTATCAGCAACACTCAGCACATTGGCGAGAGTGCGCCAACGCAATTGGAACCCATCAGCCTTCTCGTACTCGCACTTTACACCCAGCTTTATGCACAGTCATCATCATTGAATTCGCCGACCTCCGGATTGACTTTCCAGTGGCGGGCAATTCAATATGTGCATTCAGCCACCTAACATCCCCATACAAGTTTTTAAACAGTTTTTTTTTGAAAACCAAAAAAAAAGGAACTTAATTTTTCTAACATAAAACCCGGTAAGAAACACTGGAAAACCTGTGCAAAGAAAGTTGCTATAATTTATAAACTACATTTAGAGGAAGTTGGTGGTAATTTTCTACATCGCGAATTTACTTGATTCGTTGGGTTTTTGCGTAGATTTGGGGAATTATAGGGACTAGCCGTTAACGTTCCATCTTTTACATACATAAAAATATGTTTTAGGTTGGGCACGCAGCCAATCTCACAAGGAGTAACTTCAACATTTGGGAACATAATTTCGCCAATGTTACTTTTTCCGCTAGTTTACACAGACAGCCCGTCTGTCTCTGTGACCAACTGTCACTTGCAAAAAGACTTGAACAGACCGCCGCCCGTCTGTTTTCCATTAGCTTTTAGTTTCAAAATTAAACACGCTTATATTTTGTTTCTGCAAGTTACTAAGCGAGTGAACCGATGGCTGATGGACCATGGCTGCCCTTCTCTCTCTTAGTAAGTTGAAAGAAACACCTGTTTTAAGAAAGTTATTAAAAGAAAGGAATAAGGATAGGGAACCGTAACAGGCAAACACGCAACGCTATTTGGAATTTGAACTAACGAATTCTGCAGAAGCTGCATTAACGAACAAGAGGAAGAATCGATCTCCCACCTTCTCTGTAGACATAGCTGGGCATTAACTCGTTAATCCGTTAATCGTTAATTAACGAAGTTAAAATTTTGATTAACGGATTAACTTTTAAGTTAACTTTTAAAAATGTTAACGGACACGTTAAATCCGTTAATCCACGTTAAGTCCGTTAATCGTTAATCCAATGCCTACTATTTACCGCGCGGCGAAAAACAGGTTCAGACAAGTATGCGACAAGTGCCGTGCGGCGCGTGCCGCGGGTGAAACATAAACAGAGATTCGTTTCGTTTAATCATTTAATTATGCCGGTCGTCCACTATGTGCGCGATAAGTTCAACCAACTTCGTTCAGCTTTTTATTCAACTCTTTCGTTGGATAAACGAATTTACAACCTCTTACACTAGTGCAGCAACTTACGTAATTCACTTTGAGCAACTAAAGTTGAACAAAATGCGTTTGGAACCCCGTACACATAATTGACCAACTTTCCCATATGTTGATTAACCCCGCACACCTAGTTAATCAACTCTTAAAACTTATTCCAATGTTGAATAGCTCCGTACACCTAGTTGACCAACTTACTCAAATGTTGAATAACCTCGTACACTAGTTGATAAACTTGTTCGATTTTGACAGAAAAAAAACTTTTTTCGAGTTGATCAACTGCGTTTTCGATATTGTTGCTCAACCAGTTGATGAACGAGTTGATACATTCGTACACTTAACCAAGGATCACTCGTTGGGGAACGCGTTGAACGCACCACGATAAACAAAAATCTCAAACGTCAAACCTGAAATAATTTTGACTTCAGTTGGGTACATACTATTGTCGACGTACGCCTTCGCTTTAAAATATTCTTAAATTTGTTCCGTATGAGTATGATTTCCTCTAAGGAAAAAAAAGTGGCTGCTTCATTAATAATATTAGAAAATGAACGACAAAGGAAGAAAAAACAGCCAAGACGATTCTGGGTAGATGATTTTTTCTTGAGTCGCGAAGAAAATTGTTTTTCAATGAAATATATGAGAAATTAAAATCGATTGATCCCACTGCGGCCGTTAATTCGAATTCAAAGTTTAGGTAATTGCATTTCCGAGGAAATTTGAGACCAAGCCAATTTCCTGGCATCTCGATTTTTATAAGAGGGCCTCTTAATGTCCCATATATTGGGCTTTTCCTCAGTTGCTGAAATCATTTTCAAAATTAATTCCGTGGTCCACTCTGATTTTTTATCACCTTCCATGACGAAAAACCAAAATAAACTACAGTTTGCAAGTTGCAACAACTGCAAGTTCATGGCGACGCAATAGTTCAACCACGTAGACACATTTCACTGTAGCCAACGCAACGCCACGCAACACAATATTACGTCAAGAAATCCCAAAGAAAATTAAAAAGTTGATCAACGAATTGAACAAATAATGTGCAACACATTATCTTGAAAATGTTGCTCAAGCTCAACGTGTTGATCGAACATTTTCAAGGAGCAACACGAGCTCGTTGAGCAACGGCCAACAACCAGATTCAACCCGTTGGTTGAACAGAATTGAAGGCACCGTACATTAGAGTTGAATTCGAAATTTGTGCGTTGATCGCCTAGTGGACAACCGGCATTATTTAGCGCCGGTGCTCAGAGTAAAAAAATATAAAAAATGCAATTTTTATCACATGTTAACGGATTAACGATTAACGTTAACTTGCGTTAATTCTTCCGAAATTTAACGCTTTAACGTTTAACGAAGCTAACTTTTTTAGTAGCGGATTAACGATTAACGAAGTTAACTATTTGATTAACGGTGCCCAGCTATGTCTGTAGATGACCTGCTTAGTCCCAAAGACGTATACCCATATGGCAGATTTCTATTACAATGATCTTAGTGCCAGAACTGGCAAATATAAAAAGGCAATCTGGCTCTAATTAGTTTAACGATAAGGGAGAATGTCTCCAAGATTCAATGTGGTATCACAATGGTGGTATCTCCAGCTGACAGCTACGTCAACGTAACTTACTTGCGAGTTATAGGTAGATACTATAAGGCAAGTTATGCATTCGTAAAATAAATCCAGTTCGAGATTTTTATCAAATTTAACATTACGACGAAGATAGCGAAGACGAAAAAAGCGGGTCTCGAAATTCTGTCTGTCTGTTCGAGTAAGGCCTAATCGCCTCGGCCTCGCCTCGTTTTTAATTTGTTCTCCTCATAATTTTTTTTAATTTTTTTAAGACCAAAAATAACGGTATACCTGCCATACGATTTTTTTTTTTGAAATTTAATAAATATTTTTTTTTCTCAAAAACTGTCACACAGATTTACAAAAATCAATAAAATTTCATTTAGTTAAAGGTATTGATTGAAAACTTTTGTCTTAATATAATCTACAAGATTTGAGAAAAAAAAATTATTTCACCTAAAAATAACGGTACCCACCATACAAATGTTAAAAAAACGATTTTCGAAAATCGTATTTTTTCGAACCATACCATATAACTATTTTTTTCGAATTTTAAATATCTCATTATCCGCAGAACGGATCTTAATGAAATTTCTAATAGTGGAGCTTCTAAAAAGCTTAAAAATCATTGCATTTCAAGAATTTAAAAAAAATGGTTTTTGAATTTAAAAAAAAAAAACATTTATTTAAAAACGACTCAATATTTTTTTAGAAATTTATATTTTATTCGTATAGTAGTAAAAACGTACCAAAATTTTTTCTTAAAAAAGTTATTTTTGTTATTTTGTTAAGAAACCGTTACAACGACTTAAATGTTTGACAAAGAAATCACATGGCATTCTGTTCTTATCTTTTTCAAAGAGTTTCAAAAATGAATTTTTTGAACAGTTTTCTCGTATAACATTCATTTTTGAAATTCTCAGTCTTTTACATAAGAGCAAGTTCGTGCGACCGAGTGGAGCATTTTATCTTGTATAATTTTCACGCACTTAAGGGCTTATGACTACGCTTAAAATGTTTGAGAACAATGCGAGCGTTTTAGGAAAGTAGGAGATGACACAGATGCATATTTATTCTGAATATTCTAATGGGAGCAAAATATAGAGTCGGGGAAAGCATACCACATTCGTGTAATGTGGCTAAAGTAAGAATTCCTGAGTTTTTTCGTACTTCCGAAGTTGGGCTCAAGGGTAAACTGATGAGCGTTCCCTGAACAATCCAATGCAACTGGCTATTTCACTACAACACTTTTTATAAAATAATTGTAAGAAAACAAAAGACATTGTGATGGTGCTCGAGAGATTAAAATGTTTCTGTTATACTTCTATCACCTATCAAGTGTGTTATTTGAGTACCTGCCCAAATATGGAAATTGTACTCGAGGGTTGGACGAATGTAAGCCTTATAGATTACAGCCAGATCAGAAGGGGTACAAAATTTCTTGCAACGTCGAAGGAAACCTAAGCACTTAGCAGCATTTTTGGCGAAGTCACATATGCGGTCAATCCAAAGAAGGTGGTCTGTCGTGCACATACCGAGAACTGGCAGATGTTCGATTTCCTCAATGCAAGTGCCGCTCGTTGATGATAGGTTGCACTTGAGTTTTTGAAGCATTAAATTCTTGTTCCCAATTTGACAATGCTATCGAGATCAGTTTTATGAGCTTTACATACGTTGGCGTTCTAGATCCACATCCGAAGAATAAGGACATGAATTTGGGAACGAATGTGAGAAGCTGAGAGTACTGTCGTCAGCTAAAGAATTAAATGGATTATAGAATTTCAGATAAAAATCAGAAAGTGATTCGGGTAAAAAACGGAGCCCTGTGGCACACCAGCATTTATTTTATGAATTTTAAACTTAAAACCATCCAATACAACTCGTATTGAGCGCTTTGAAAGGTACTTTATAGTCCATCGAAGAAGATATTCATCAAAACCAAATACACGCATTTTCTATGAAATAACTTGATGCCAAACTCTATCGAATGCTATTGAAATAATAAGTGCAAAAATCGTACTTTCTCCAAAACGAATCTATTGCTATTAAAGGCATACTGCATGCCGGTCATTTAGAAACTTTTCTTCTTCCAGATATTTCTTGAGCTGATAATTTATCAGCGTTTCCAAGAGATAATGCGCAATTGGGCGATAGTTAGAGGGGGAAGAAGATTCGCCTGTTTCAGGGATAGGCTGGACAAAGGCTGTTTTCCATCCACTCGGGAAGAGACCAGTAGAGTAGGACAGATGGAAAAGCTTACGCAATGGTTTTGCCAGCGAAGAAGAACACCTCTTCAAAATAATAGAGGGGATACTATCCGGGCCAGCGGATTGGCGTATATTGAAATCTTTCAATAATATTGCGACTGTACCAGTGTCAAAGAAGGTTTTTACCATAGAATTATCAACAAATGACCACAAAATGATACAACCTTTTGGACATTGCAATATGGTCGCCCTAATTTTTGGTCAGGCAATAATTTGGTTCTTTAAATATGATCATTATAGGTAGCTCTATAGCTTGATTGAACTTATTCCGGTCAGTAGGGTGGGCTTGGGCTTTATTACATCGGAAAATTTCTTCTCTGACCCTAATAATGCTTTTACCTTAATAGAAGGCTGTTTAAAATTTCCTGCGTATTCAAGGCATTTCGAAAATTACGACGTGATTACCAAAATACCAATAACTTCCTCTCTATAGAATCATGATTTTTAGCTTTGCTTGTCTTAATTTAACTAAGAACTCATAACACTCTTATGTATGCGTTTCGAACACTCTGCCACAAAACAATTTCCCTGCCAGCAAAATTGATAGGAAATCTCTGCAAGTACGAGTATGTTCTCCAAACCTATTTGCAAAATTTTCCTATTATTCCTAGAAAGTCAGTCCCATCAAGGCAATCCAATTATACGCACTCGCCAAACAGCTCATATATGTAGGTATTTTGCGCACCATCCAATGTTGTATCTATAATCCCTTTGGTCAAAAACCATCAAAGGCAATTAACTTTCAATTTCCGTATAATCAGGAATCCTTTTTGCTCTACAAGTTCGTCGTTCGTCGATTCCATGAAGAAGCATTGCTGCGGCTGCAGCAGTGAGCAGTGTGGCAATGGCAACTGAAGGTAGCGATAGCGACCGAAGGCCAATTAATTTCCCTGCTGATGCGGTCTCCAAACTAAAGTGAACCAAGTTTGTTTTTGGAATTGAGTGTGGCTGGAATTCTTGTAGATCCATTAGATAGTTGTGGCAGTTAATAAAACTCGTCTACGGGCAACGTTTACTTTATTTTACATCGACAACATACACGGCGGGAACATGGAAAAGATGTGTTCGTCTTGCATACGAGATCGATTAATCGGTTAACATATTTTGACATGGCGTATACCAAAGGGAACACGAGACACGACGACTGAGGACGCCGCTGTTACTGATGTCTGACATCTAGAAGGCAGGCACATGGTTTGTCGAAGCTGAGTGTTAACCATATCTATTAATCTATGCTGATAGCATTGAAGATCTAAGGAGACGAACATGGTATGCATTCAGTTCAAAGAAAACATTGAAAAATGTTAGGCATCCTAGGAAGCACAGAAGAGGCCGCTTGAAAGTACTTTGCATAGAAGCAAGCACAATTTGGTTGATGGTTGGCATTCCAATTAATTGCGGTTTTCCAACGAAATGCAAAATAGTGAAGGTTATGGATTATGTTGTGCAAGGATTTTCAATCATACACCGATTAGACCGAAAGTATCAAAACGATCAAAGAAAGTTGAAGTAATTGCAAGTAAATTTGCATAGCTACATGTATGGGAGAGAAGAAATTAAACAAACATGTTAAACGGCCCGGGTTTGTGGAGAGAAAGTTCGAGGTAAAGTTTAAATATTATTAAAGAATTCATTTTCATTTATTTATTTCTACTACTTCTGAAATTTAAGTCAATATTTTGAACAAGATGTCATTTTCTATATATGGCTAGTATTTTTATTTTTTACATTTCAAGAGTTCCATTGATGGAATAGAAGCACATTATAATTTCAAACGTTCAAAGAATTTATATTTACTTCTAAGACTTCATTACGTTGGCAAACATTTTTTTTAAATTCTTGAGACCTTGCGAGAATTGGTCAAGAGCAAAACCCAGACAGTATTTTGATGAAACTTATTATATCTAACAGTTTTCTAATAAGGACAACTTTTAAATAAAACCCATTTGAGATATTTCGAATATTTTATTATTAAATCATTTTTAAGAAAAAATTTTGGTAGGACAATTTTAAGTTTTTATTGTTGTGCAAATATGAATTGAAGTTTCAAACAAAGATTTATTTATTTTTTTAAATCAATTAAACATTTTTTTAAGTTTTAATATGCAAATTTTATTTGTACTTTTTAGAAGATTTCGTTTAAGAAATTTAATAAGAAACCCTGATTCCGATAGTGAAAAACTGAAAAAATAATAATTGTTATATGGTAGGTAATGTATTGTTGTCTAATTTCCCAATATTATTATTGTACTACGAATTTGTTTTGAATGTTTTTTGGAATAAAATGTTATCTCTGAGATATTTACATTGGAAAAGAAAAACACCATTATTTTTTTTTAAATCTGTGTATGTAATCTAAATAAAATGCACGACTGGATCGCACGAACTTGCTCTTATGTAAAAGTACTTTGGAATTTAAGATACATTTTATAAATATAAAAAAATGATTTAATGAGATAATAATTTTCAAATGCATAAAATTGCCGTCTGATTTCTAGAAAAGTATGAATTTATGCAAACAAACTGTTCGTTTTATTATTAAATACATTTTTTATACAAAAAATTTCTTTCAAATTTTTTAAGAAAAAATATGGGATGCGAATTTTAAGTATTTAATAATATTGATTTTAGGAAATAATTTCAAAAAATAATTGTTCATAGGGTTTGAAGATATTGATTTTTCAAAAAAAAATTATTTTTTTTTTTTCAAAAAACCCAACAAATATTTTTTCGAATATTTTTATAAACAATATTATTTTAAACTTAAGGAGAATCCTGCTGAAAATTTTTGGTTAATATCCTGAGAGCCGTTAATGAGAAAGTCAAAAATCAAAAAAAAGCTTCTTTGACAGGTACCGTTAATAACATTTTTCCCCAAAAATTTTTTTGACCAAAATGTAGTCCATGTCCATAATAATCACACTTAATTTTTTTATCAAAATCGTTAGAGCCGTTTTCGAGATAAATAAGATTTTGCATTACGGGTGTATGGGGGGTACCCTTAGTTTTGGAGCTTAAAAAAAATTTCAATTTTTCCTCTAGGGAATCACCGAAGACCCTTAACTACCAAGTTTGAAGAAAATACCTCCGGTAGTTTAGGCTGTAGTTCGAGGTACATACATACAGACATACAAACATACAGACATGCAGACATACAGACATACAGACAGATAGACGGAATTGTCGGACCCACTTTTTTCGTCTTCGCTATCATCGTAATGTCAACTTTGATCAAAATCTCGAGTTCGATTTTTTTTACGAATACATAACTTGCCTTATAGCACCTATAAGTCGCAAGTATGTATTTATTTATTTATTTATTTATTTTTTATCGATAACATATAAAAAATATATTAAAAATAATTCTTCATGAGAGCACTAGCAGCAATAAGAACTATCGGCTCTAGGATACCAAAAACAAAATCATAGCTTAATTTTAAGAAAGTTCAACATTTTATCTAAAGTATGTATGTTGGTTTGATTAGGTGTATTTAATATTTGTATAATATTTGAGTTAGGATTGAATTGGTGTTTTACTGGGTCTGAGGAGAGGAAGCAAGAACCAAGTAGGTGATTTATTGTGATGATACTTTGGCAGGAACAGGTCGGTGGCGGTACTTTGTTGAGAAGATGTTGATGGGTGAGTGCGGTGTGACCGAGCCGGAGTCGAACAAAGTTGGTTATCATTGGTTTGGATATATGTGTCGGGTACTTTGGTTGCAACTTGATTGGGTTCACATTTGAGTAGTGGTGTTTGTACTTATTCCATTCTTCCTGATGTTGCTTGTTGATCTTGGTTTGTATCCATTTTTGTAGATCACTTTCAGAATACAGGTCAAACTTATAGACCGGCGCCATATGAGCATCGTTGGCAGCTTTATCTGCTAGTTCGTTGCCCTGTATTCCAACATGCCCTGGTGTCCAGATAAGCTTTAGTTTGTTTGTTTTCGTGATAAGTATGTCTCTAGTTTTGGATATAATAGTAGAGCAATATGTAGGATTTAGAATAGCTTTCAGGACTGAGAGGCTATCAGAACAGATTGCCCATTTGCCTGAAGTGTTGGAGTATTTTTTTACAGCTTCAAATATAGCGACGGATTCTGCGGTAAAAACGGATGTTAACTCTGGGAGAGTTCCGTGTAAAGATAAATTGCCTTCTTTTGATATGACAGCAAAAGTGATGCTATGTTGATTTTTTGAGCCGTCAGTAAACAAAAATTTCCATCCTTTTTCGGATAGGCTTGAGACAATTTCGGCAAACATTTGTTTATAAACTTCATGGTTTGTGCTATGTTTTTTAAGGTCACAAAGGGTGAGGATTATCGATTTCCTATCTATTAGGCTGGGTGGATGTGATGGTGTATATTTGTTGTGGCATTGGTAGGGTATCTCCAGTTTTTTCCCAACATCCAATATGGTGTGTATTGTGGAACAGATGCGCTTGGTTCGTTTATGAGAGATTGCCTGTTTAATGTCTTTATCAATAACTGATCCGGTTAGGAAAGTCACT
Source organism: Chrysotoxum bicinctum (assembly GCA_911387755.1). NCBI lineage: Eukaryota > Metazoa > Arthropoda > Insecta > Diptera > Syrphidae > Chrysotoxum > Chrysotoxum bicinctum. The sequence continues at coordinate 44,864,888 of OU426989.1, forward strand.
TTAGGAATAAGCTTGGCGATAGCACTTGAATAACGTTCTTCTACCGTCGGGAGTCCGGCTTCGGCGAGAATATTTTTTATTGGGCTTGTGGGAAAAGCGTTAAGACTTCGTCTTGCTGCTTGGTGGTATGTAGGTTTGAAGATGTTTCTTGTTGTTTTTGGGGAGGACCCGTAAATAGCTAGCCCATAATCAATCTTACTCAAAATTAACATTTTTGTCATATAACACAGAGAATTAATATGAATCTTACTCTTATTTGAAGAAAGGTACTTAATAATGTTAAGTCTAGCTGCTAGTGAGTTTTTTAAATACTGACAATGGTCTTTCCAATTATATTTACAATTAAAAATTAATCCTAAAATACTAAGGCTGTTAACATTTTCAATTTTTATATTATTAAGTTCTAGGTCAATATTATAACAATTTTGTTTCTTACAAACATGAAGAAGCTTACATTTGTTTATTGAAATTTTAGATCCCGAGTTTGTGGACCAATCGTTTATTTCCCTAAGAAGTTTTAAGAATACGATTTTGGTTTTTTCAAGGTCATTGTGTTTACAAATAATGTATGCATCGTCTGCATAGACACAATGATCTAGATCTTTGTAATTGGAAATAATTGAGTTGAGCTCATCAAAAGCAATAGCAAATAATATTACAGACAAAGGTGATCCTTGGGGGATACCGTTTTCAAATGCAACTGTTTTGGAAAATGTACTTTTAATTTTTACCGAAAATTTTCTATTTGTTAAAAAAGATTTAATGTATTTAAAAATGTTGGGCCCGATTCCCCATTGTTTTAATTTTTGCAAAACTAGGTGTATACCTATTCGATCAAATGCTTTCTCGAAATCAAGTGCCAGAATAGAAACATGGTTTCTGGCAGATAGGGAATTGGCTATGACGTAATCGAGATGGAGAAGGACGTCCATGCATCCCTTTTTTGGCTTAAACGCGACTTGTTTATTGCTTAGGACTTTTTTGAATTCTGTGAACCACATGATTCGATTGGCTATTATTTTCTCTAACACCTTTGATATACATGGCAAGAGCGAAATAGGACGGTAGCTGTCGATGATGTCAATATCTTTTTTTGGCTTAATGATAGGAACGACTACAGCTGTTTTCCAGCTTTGTGGTATTATACCACTGTTAAGGATTTGATTGTAAAGACTGAGAAGTTTCAGTTTCATATTGCTCGGAAGGTTTTTCAGCATTGGGTAAGGAACCCTGTCGCGACCAGGGGTCTTGCCTTTGACTCTATTTAAACAGCTTTCTAGTTCTATGAAAGTAATGTTGGTTTCTATTCGTTTAGCTGCAGCGTTTTGAGCATCATTTATTGGTGCAGTAAGGTATTCATGCTTTTTTATATTAAATTCATTTGAAAAGTTGGAACTTTTAGAGTTAAGGGACCATTTTTCAGCAAAAGCATTAGATTGCTCTTCGCAGGTGGTAGCTAAGCCATAAGGAGTTTTTATTGTTTTTGTAAAAGTGGTTTTAGAATTTCCAGTTAACGTGCGAATATTTTGCCAAACGTTACTTATTGGGGAGTTAGGGTTTATCCTAACAGTGAACTCTTCAAAGCATTTCCTTTTACTAATTTTCATAAGTTTTCTAAACCGAGCATTCGCTTTTTTATAGGCTAATAGATTGACCTGGTTAGGAGTTTTTTTAAAAGACCGCCAAGTTCTGATTTTTTCGACTCTTAGCAAAGCTAACTCTTTGCTCCACCATGGAACAGGTCTTCTCCTAAGACCTATTGGTGAAGTTTGAGGAATAGAATTATTGGCAGCGTTTCGAAAGATTCTAAGTATTTTTGCTGCTTCTTTGTTAACGCAGATAGAGGTTTGTTCAGTTGGGATGTTTGCGAAACTTGTTTTAAATTTATCCCAGTTAGCGCGTTCTATAACATATCTTGGAAGATGTGACTGAGGTTTTTGGTGGAAGTAAAGTTCTACAGACATTAGGATCGGAAAATGATCACTATTATATAACTCATTGAGTGCATACCAGTTCATTTTTACAAATAAATCTGTAGTACAGCATGTAATATCAACATGTGTTAATGTGTTATGGGTTGAGAAGTGGGTGGGAGATCCGTCATTTAATAAAGACAGGTCTGATTGATTAATGAAATCTTCCAATATTGCGCCCCGTTTGTTCGTTTTGGGTGATCCCCAAAGCTCACTCCACGAGTTAACATCTCCGGTCAATATGAATGGGGTATTCACTTGATCGATAATATTCACTAGGTCCCTATATGTGAAAATTTGGTCAGGTAAAATGTAGATACAAATTATTGTTATTTTGATGTTTGTTACAATTTCAACTGCTATTGAGAGTATATTCGAATTTATATGAACTACCTTATGGGGGATATTGTTTTTTATTAGGATACCAACTCCTTGTTTGGACGTATTGTTGTAAGAGAAATTGTTAAAATATCCAGTATATGCTCTTGGTACAACAGGATTAATGTTATAAGCACAATGAGTCTCTTGTAGAGAGATAACATCGAGATCATATTCTTTTATGAGTAGACTTAATTCGTCATAGTTGTTAATGAAACCATGAATGTTCCATTGCATGATTTTAAGATATGATGTGTTTTCAGTAACAGTGGGGTTTTTGTTGAAGTTGTCATGGTATGTGAGCCGATGCTTCAATCTGTGGAGGAGAGGGCAATCCCAACCTTGTGCGGATGGGTCTGTTCCCCCCTCCCCAGACGAAAGCATCGGCTGTTTTTTTGATGTTGAAGGTTGGTCATTATAATTCTTCATTTTGGGTGAGAGGAGTAGTGAGGTCTGTAGAATCAACAGACATTGGAGTAGTAAAGCATATATTCGTTTGGGGTAGAGCTGTGTTATTTTGAGTTGTTGGTGGGGCTAATGTATGGTTAGGTAATTGTGTCGTACTTATTTCATTGTTTTTATGATTCAGAGTATTCGGATTTGAAAGATTTTGTTTATTAGTGAGAGATGGAGTGGTAGAAAGAGATGATATAGAATAGTGTGAAGAACTAGGAGATAGAGCTATTTTTTGAGAGAGAGATTGTATGCTAGAGAAGGATGTCATAGTTGCGTGAGAGGTCGTATATGACTGGAGTGAAGGAGAAACTGTGTTTACTCTTTCGGAGACAGTTTGTGAAGCTTTTTTTGTTTTTTCGTTAGTAGTAGAATTTACGGTAGGGGTGCTTGTGGGGGCAGTTTGTGTATTTGTGACTATCTGTCTTGCTCTTTCTGCGTAAGCCATATTGATTGCCTTGATTTGTTCGGAGTTCTGTTGGTTATAAGTTCGTCTTGCATCAGCCATGCTACATTTTTTTTGGGTTTTAATTAATATTATATTTTTATTTTGGATGTATTTTGGGCATGTTTTTGATGACGACGAGTGCTTATCTAAACAGTTGGCACACATTAATCGAGTGCATTCAGATGGATCGTGAGATGGAAAACTACAGTGTTCACAAGTTTTTTCTGTTTTTGTGCATCGCTTAGTCGTGTGACCTAATAATTGGCAGTTTCGGCATCTCATGGGAGATGGGATATACTCTTTGACCTTTGCCTTGTACCAGCCGATCTCGACAGTTTGAGGAGCTTGATACAAATTAAATGTGAAAAGCATCAAGCCGGTGGGTTGGTATTTACCGTCAATTTTTTTTGAGAACTTGTATACTTCGCTTACTGCTTGGTCTTGCATTTCTGCAACAATTTCTGATTCCGTAACATTGATCAACCACGGAGCATAAACAATTCCTTTGGAAGAGTTAAGTTGCTTGTGAAGGCTTACAGTAACGGGTATTTTATTAGCGATTTTCGTTATCTTAAGGAATCTATCTGCGACTTGTTGATTTTTTACTAAGATGAGTATACTTCCATCTCTCAGTTGGGATATATTATCATAATAAGTACTTATTGCATCAATGGATTTTCTAAGCATAAAAATACTCACAGATGTCAGTGGAGTTTCTGAGCTTTTAGCAGAAATGACAATAAACTTTGGGTTCTTTGTACTTTGCTGAGTCGGCAGTTCGGGGAACTCCTCTTCAACACGCTTGTTCTTTTTTGCCCTCGGTTCCTGCGACGCGTTATCGAATAAACCGTCGTAGTAACCAGGGGGCTTTTTATTTAGCCCCGTCCCCGGGGGCATGTTTAATTATGATCGAATGAAAGGGTTTAGGTTTTTTTTTTTTTATACTTTAAACAATGATGGAAAAAGTTGAAAAATAAGGTAAGTATAGTGAGAAAGAGACAACTATGTTGTCGGAAAAGTCACGTGTCAACAATACGATAGCTCTTAATAGATGTTATCGCTTCGAAAGCTAGTCGACGACTGAAGTCGCAAGTAAAAATTACGTGTTTTTGAGATATTGAATTTTTTTTTTTTTTTTCAATTCAAAAAAATTTTTTTAATGTTTTGAACTGCAATGATATTCAAACTTTTTACAAGCTTCTCTATAAAAAATCTCAGTCAAATTCGTTAGTCGATAGTAAGAAGAAGTTCAATATTCGAAAACTTATATTCGTAAAAATTTATTTAAGAACAAAATTTTATCAAAATTCTAGGTGCTGTTTCCGAGAAAAATACGATTTTCGAAAACCATTTTTTAACATTTATGCGGTGGGTACCTATGTAATAGACTAGGAATTCTAAAAACGAAAACTCTTCATGAGGATAAAATGAATTTTTTAAATTCTCTTAGTAGTAAGAGATAAAAACAGAATGCTATGCAAAAAGCCGTTGTAGTGGTTCCTTAAAAAAATAAGCTTTTATGTACAAAATTTTTAAAACATATTTAAGAACAAAATTTGGTACGCCAACTTTAAGTTTTTATTGTTGTACGAATAACAGTTAAATTTCCAAGAAAAATATTAAGCCGTTCTAGAGATATCGAATTTTCAAAAAAAAAAAACGACTTTTTTTTTCTAAAAATTGAAAAAAATATTTTTTTTTAAGTTTTGAAATGCAATGGTTTTTAAACTTTTTAGGAGCTTCTTTATAAAAAATTTGATTAAAATCCGTTAGGCCTATAATGAGAAATTCAAAATTCGAAAAAAAAACGTTCTATGGTAGGTACAGTCAGTAATATCTAGATTTCAATTTTTTTTATTAAATTTTAGATCGTAAAAATTAATCAAAAGAAAAAAATTTTAGCAAAATTCTCGGAACCGTTTTGGAGAAAAATACGATTTTCGAAAACCAATTGTTAACATTTGTATGGAAGGTACCGTTAGTTTTAGATAAAACAAATATTTTTTCTCAAATCTTGTAGATTATGTTAGGAAACTTTTATTTATCAAGTTTGAAAAAAATCGATCTTGGGGTTTTCGAAATATTGAGTTTCCAAAAAAAAATTTTGAATTTTTTGTTTTTAAATCCACAACATAAAAAATTGAAAATTTGAATATATGTAATAATATTTAAACTTTGAAGGAGCTTTAGCATAAAAAAATGGTTTAAATCGGCTGTACCGTTTTCGAGAAAATCAAAAACAAAAAAACATGAACCCAGGGGCGCTACCAAAAATAACAATTTTTTTTTTCAATCATTACCTAGTTTTAACTAAATGAAATATTTATAATTTTTTGTAAAAAATTCTGTGAGACAGTTTTTGAGAAAAAAAAAATATTTATAAAATTTCGAAAAAAAACCGTATGGTAGGTACCGTTATTTTTGGTCTTAAAAAAAAGAAAAAAAACGTGTGGGGGAAAAATCAAAACCCATATCTACCAAGTTTGAAGAAAATCGGCCGAACCGTTCAGGCTGTAGTCGAACCGACAGACAGACAGACAGAATTGCGAGACCCACTTTTTTGTTCTTCGCTATCATCGTAATGTCAACTTTGATCAAAATCTCGAGTTCGATCTTTTTACGAATGCACAACTTGCCTTACAGTACCTATAATTCGAAAGTAAAAATGGCGTTTTGCTTTAAGCTCCAAAGGCTATGAATAAAGAATGATTTTGTGTGGGCTTAGACATTTTTTATTTTATGCCGTTCTCCTTGGTTTTGTATGCATCCTAGAGCCAATTTTTGGATGAAAGCTGCTGCTTCAATTTCGATGACGCTTCGACAATACGGTCTTCTAATTCACCTAAATTTGCTATTTTGGTTGCATAAACAAGTTCTTTCATTTCTTGTCATTTTGGTTAATCATTGCGCAAAAATACCAGATATTTTGTAGAATTCATCTTGGGGGATAGTTTAAAGGGGCCGATTTATTTGTTTCCAATTAAACCTGCCCACATATTGACGTTGAATCTGTGTTGAAATGATTTCTGTCTCCTTGTGAACTTTTCGACCTATTTTTGTGAAGATTTTGAAAATTTGTGATCCCGTTTCTTGTAAATTGAGATTCGTCCGTCCGAAGAATTCTGCTAATAAACTCGTTGTCATCCAAGCTCCGCTCCGACAAGAAGTTAAAGAACTCTAGTCTCTTTTCCAAACGTGCGTACGGAAGCAATTCTTGCACAGGTGTGTGGTGATATGAATAACGATTTTTTGCATGCAGCATTGAATTGCAAAGCTAAGCGTCTAATACTGATTGATGGCTCATTTGTAATAGTTTCCAGTATTCTTTGATAAATTTAAGTTTATTTATTTTGAATCAAGCTAATTAATATCTAGCGTGCAAAAATTAAGGGACACCCTGCACAAAAACTTAATTTTATGCTTAAGAAATAACATGGTATTCTTTTTATAGGTCGAAATACTAAAAAATAAATTTTGGGCTTATGAACATTTTTTTCTGATACTATCCATTTTTATATTTCTAAGTCTTTTAAATATATGAGCAAGTTCATGCGACCCAGACGTGCATTTACGGAAGGAATTTATGTTGGCGCATTGGATTCAGAAAGAAGTGTTCATTATCTCGTTGGTGGCTTCCACATTGAAACTGGCTTAGAAAAAAATGCTCCCTAGGCAGTAGGGTGAGTCTTGAGCTTACACGTTTTATTGAGGAATTTTACAAAACATCTTCTGTACCACCGCCACCCAACTGCATGTTGTCATCTAATTTGTATTTTCTTGCCGAAACCCGTAAATTTGGAAGACAGTTCGCCTCTCAGTTTTAAATGCTGGGGTACAAAAAGGAAACAGCAGTTCCAAAATTACACTCCAAAAACCACAATGGAAGTGAAAATCCAAAACAAAACAGCTCCACTCTTTAAACCGTGGTTTCTCCACATTTGCTTCTTTAAATTATCGATCGATTTGGTATGTGTGAAGAGCGTGACATGGTATTCTACCTACGAGTATATTGTTAATTCCTGAAATTTCACTCCCAGGTATTTGAAAACTCCCCCAGAGGGGGCGAATATCTGAAATAATTCCCAGCACGAGTAGTGGTAAATTCCAGCCCACGACTGCTGCCGCAAGATATAATTTCAACGGATATTAAACACTGTACAATGTGTATAGATATAATCGTACAAGTATTCGTAGGTACAACGTCCATATTGTTTCATCTGCGTGGTGTTCGAGGCGGTTTTTTCATGTCGCTTTTAAAAAAAAAAACACAAATAATGAGGATTTTTAAGACTTTTTTATGGTGGCTATATTTGATTGAAAATACATAAATATTATCTAATAAGGCGCTCAGGCTGTAAATATAAATCATGTTTTCACAAATTAATGGAACGGGGAGACGGAATATTTTCTGTTGGTTCTGTTTGATGTAGATATAGAAGGGTTGATGTGGCACGGAAATCCTTTGAGGAAATGTTAAGTGGATTAAAGAAGATGTCTTGAATTGGAAGATAAACACCATTAATGGAATTAAAGTTGAACTTAAGATTTTGTCCGGGTGAATGATCAAAAAATTAAATGAAATCACGTTTCCGGAAAATGCTGATAGAGCAATTAATCAGTCAGCTTAAGACCTTTGAAAGATTCATTATGCTATGATATCAAGGTATTCTTAGTACAAATCATATATCAATTCGTGTATTTGAGTACGTGTTGTATTAGTTAATTAAAAGGATACTTCAGTCAAAAAGTTTTCTTCGTTCTAATTTATTTAAGAGATTTGTTTTACTGTTTCAAACTACTAAAGAACTACTGTTGCTGAAAGGAATAAAAAAGGCCCTATTATGACTCTGGAGTTGAACGTTCGCCTTAAGTCGAATGATTGTGCTCAGATCAAGCGCATCACTTCCTAATGTCTCTCAACGAATACTCTAAAATGTACCATGGAATCCTCATCATTCAAGTTGCAAAGAGTGTAGATTGAAACTTCTGTTTGTGGCCTTCGTCTAGACTTAAACACAATAAGTCCTGTTCCTGATTTCAATATCCAACGTATTTTCGAGGTATCCCCGTCGTCGGAGAGTTTAGTTTTACCAGCGGTATAGTCGAGCATATGGTATAAACTATGAGTTCTTATTTGTTGTGCGCTTTGCAACTCGCTTTATTATTGTAATCGCTACACCATCCAGCTTAAGCAGATGTTTTTTGGCCACAATCTCCTCCAACTGTTCAGTGTCTTCGTGAACGGGGGTATTTTCCCAGCTCCTAAACCAAAAAATATTTATTTTTTTTTTCAATTATCATCTTGGATACAAATTTCCATATACGCTGAAAACTCTTCCTACATATTTCGTATGACATCTCATCGTATACTCAAAAATTGGTATCATTGGAATTCAAGGTTGAGGACATAGTTTCGTACTTGGAAAATCGAGTACTTTTTTGTACAAGCATCCTTGAGTCTTTTTTACTTCATCTTGTTGTAAGTCACTCCAGATTTGGGCTCCATACCATATCCCAAAATAGAGCTGTAAACCGTGATATTGATATTGATCTTGGAAGATAGTTTGACATCTTTATGAGTGATGAACCGTAAAATTTTAGCTCTGGACTGGTTCTTTGAAGTGCTCAGTGGGAACACAATTGACTATTTTGGTATTTTTGAAAAAAAATTGTTCTATCGGACGAATGAAGTGTTGTTCTTGCTTATGCCAAAGGCATCCAAATGTACGAATACCCAGCACCATTGATAACAATTAAAGAAGATGGATTATCGGTGGATACTTTAAATTGGTACATATCGTCCATATTGATAAATTCGATCAACTGTTTAGAAAAAATTACAAGGTCAGTTGTCAATAACATCAAAGAACATGACAGAGCGAAGATCTTAAAGAAGATCTTCATCTGCGACAAATAAAAGATCGCTTTAGCCTACTGAAAGGTAAGCAAAATGAGATCCAAAGATTCGAAAGGATCTACCTGGATCTCCAAAATAAATCACTGATGGAATTAACCTGATAATATTAAGAATCAATAATGGCATTAAAGACATAATATCCGGCAGTCTAGAACAGGACATACTTAACGAAGTTTTAGTCATCAAAGAAGAAATTAACGAGATTGCTCGAGCTTGCCAAATGGCAAAGAGTAGTCTTTTAAATACAAATTTACTAGGCATCGAAGAGATAAACAGGATCATAAATGAGTTACAGTTGCTGCCAGGCCAGATGGAAACTTCCTACATTTAAACGAATAACTCACTACTACTATAATTCCTTTCAATGCCAAGGGAGAGGGCCAAAGAATATAATGTGTTAATAACGGAGGTTTCCATTGTGGAAAACAAGTATCTCGAATTGAATTACAATAAAGTATTAGTGAAACAAGGAAATTTGTATGGTTTAACAGGACATTGCCTTGCCTTCTTATTAGTATTTTCACGATTTACACCGATACAGCCTTTGAAGAACTTTCTAATGATGACTGTATCAACAGTCTGATAGGGAAAGGCGAAACATTATGCGCCTCCCGCTCAAGCACAGAATTTATAATAGAAGATTTTATTTTCCTTACAAATTTTAAAGGCGAATTGACGTCAAATAACGCTTAGAGATTTCTTTCGGGAACAAACGTAATCCATATTAGCAATATATCAATCCAAATCAATGACAGGAATTTTTCAAGTGGAAGCTCCACATTTTTACAAGCGTTACCTACTAAGTTAGCTGAAATAACAGGGAACGATCAAAGGATAAACATAGGCTATTTTTTTTATTTTTTGAATATTGAAGGATTTTTAAATTTTGAGGAGCTTTACCATAAGACAGTTAATAAAAATCAGGGTCCGTATAGCGTAAGAGTAAAGTGATCACTAAATTAATTGACTGTCGTTTTGACAAACGTTCTCTCTTTATTGATATTTTTGTTTCTTTATTTCTTTATTGATATGATAGAGACAGCTATAGTCAAAATGACAATCAAAAAATTGATAATCAACTATCTATCACCTTAGCCGATTCCACGCCACACAGTGGTTTGGTTTGTATGGGAGAGCGGAAAAAATCTGTTAAATCTGAACTGTTCAACGGATTTACGATTTACGTAAATGAAATTTGGCACAAACACATGTTTAAATTAGTCTAATACATATTTTATCGACGAAAAAATAATAAGAATTAAAGTTATTAACATTATTAAGATTGGAGGGTTTTCATATTTGTATGGGAGAGCGGAAACAAATTTGTAAAATCTAAACGGTTTAACGGATTTAATTAAAATTTGACACACATGTTAAAATTAATTTTTTAAATATTTGGTCAAAATTTGGTTAAGAAAAATGATTAGAAACAAATTTATTGACATTTTTTTCTAAAATTGGAGGGTTTTGATGTATGGATAGGAGAGCGGAAAAAAGTCTGCTTAATATGAACTGTTCAACGGATTTTAATGAAATTTGGCACACATGTTAAGATCAATCTTGTTCATAATTGATCAAAATTTATTTAAGAAAAAAAGTATTAGTAAAAAAGTTATTGACATTTTCCAAAAATTTAAATTAAACGTTGAAAAATGTTAATAAATGGTTTCGCAAAAATCGAATTTCTCAGACCTGGGTCAATATATTAATTTTATTTTAATTTTTAAATAAAGGTAAACATATTTCCTAAAAATAATAGGCTTAATCGATCCACATCTGCAAGTATCTGCATCTGATTTTTCCTATGCTTTGAATTGAAAAAATATGTAGCACATGCTGGAATACTTTGTTGCTTGGAGTCTTTTGGAGCTTTTTTTTAATCAAAAAGTTAAAAAAAAAACATTTGTTTGTTTCAAGCTACTTATAGAAAGTTTCTTTTATAAATTATCAATTTAACTTTTAATTTTTTAGATAGTCAAAAATAGGCAAATAAAATGATATAAGAAGTTATAGAATTTATTTAAAGGAACTTCAGAAAAATACATCTAAAATTTTGTTGAAAATATGGTTCGCGACTTGAATACAATTATTTTTCAAATTTAAGGGCTTGTAAAATAGAACATACAATATAGTATGTCTGTGGCAACAAGGAAAAACGACATAATTCAACGCGAAAATTACTGAAATCATTGTAAGATCCTATTTAAATTTAAAAAGAATTAGTTTTTTTTGTCAATTTACAGCTAATTTTGATAAAAACATGACTTATGTCGTTGTTACTTATTTAAAAAATAAAAGTCTAATGTGCTAGTGAATAGACGTGCTTTAATTTGCTGTCTGAGATTTCCTAACCCCAACCGTGTTAAATTCCATAATAGTGTTTTTTTATATAAATAAACTGAACGTAAAAGTAAGTGGTTGCATTGCCATTATTGTATTTGGCTTAAAAAGTGTTTCTTTATTTAAATAAAAAAGTCGGAAAACACAAAAAAAAAAAAAAAAAAGAAAAGTAAACTAACATTAAATTAAATTAAAACGAAGAACAAAGAACTCAAAACTTTTTTTGTTGTTGACTAATCTCTTAAATCCATGCCTCTTTCTGAAAGAACTCGCTCCAGAAAAGCACTCTCTAGTCCAATGATGAATACGCCTACTACCCCTCGCACCACCACTAACTCAATTAAAAAGAATGCGAAAACCTCTATTAAAACCACTTCTCCCAAAACTTTTTCTTCGAATGCTTCTTCTAAAAGTAAAAATGAGACCCCTTCTTACCCTCCTGCTGATGTTGTTGTTGCTGCTGTACCTGTTGCTACTGCTGTCCCCGTTGCTGCTGTTCCGGCTGATGCTGTAAATTCTCACGATTCGAATGTCACCAATTCGTCTGTTTTAATAGAAACACACACTGAACTTCTACGTAAATTAAGTGAACAAAGTGAGTCCATCTTAGGTAGATTGTCAATTCTCGAGAAAAACTTAACAATTAGAATTGATGAAATAGAGAAAAATATGTCTAACAAAATAGACAAAATAACTCGCGACTTTATTAATTTGGAAGAAAGGCTCACTCAACTTGAGAAACGTTACACTGAAATAGATGAACTTCGAGAGAACGTAATCAAAACCAATTTGAAATTGGATCACTCGGATCTAGTTTCTGCATCTGGCAGTGGAAATGAAACGAAAAACTTGCAATTGGAACTTGAAAATTTAAAACTGAATTTCCAAGCTATGAAAATTAACAACTTGGCCGCGGATGCTATTTTAATTGGAATTCCGTATACACTGAATGAACAACTTAAAAACATATTTCATTTACTGTGTCATTCTATCAATTTCCAACCACCTCAAATTGCAGGAATGTTTCGATCTAAGCCACGAACAAACTCCGTCATAATAATTAAATTTTTCAGCGCTATTGACAAACACAACACAATAAAAGCACTCTCTGATTTCCGTAAATCCAATTCCCGGCACTTGCAGTTAAATGAAATTGACCCGAATTTTCAAAGCAAAACACCAATTTTTATGCACGAAAGCTTAACCACTGAGAATCGACACATTCATCGCCACGCCATCGAATTAAGAAAACAACATCTTCTCTTCTCAGTCTTCACCGCTCGCGGCCTTGTGCATATCTTAATAAACAAAGATCAACCTGCTGTTTGCATAAGAAGCTTACAAGAACTACACCAAATTACATTAACACGCTCTAATGTCAATTCCAACCCTAAATCACCGCAGCTTATTATTAATCAAGATGAAACTACAGATAATACATAAAAGTAAAAGGATTATGACGGCATATCAGTGCTACCACTTTATAATTATTTTTTTTCTTAATACTATTTTTTTTTTACACATAACTTTTTCTTATTCTATATTTTTAATTCTTATATTTCTTTTAAATCTAAGAAACTTTTTTACAACTAACTTAAAATATTTTTCTTATAATAATTATTTATCATATGTAAACTTTTCCTTTTTTATTTGTTTCTCTTTTTCCATTGATTTTTTCTATACATCCTTACATGAAGGAATTCTAAAGTGCATTTCTACATCATGTTTTATTGTTGTTTCTCATTTTGTTAGCTCTACTAAAATTAAATTAAATGTCATTGTTTTTTGATTCCATATATGGCAATTCTAATTGCAAATCTGCTCACTTTGTGATGAATTATCTTACTAAAGCACGCCGTGGTTTCAAAGTATGTCACTTTAATGCTAGAAGCTTAAATGATAACAAATTTGACTATGTTAAGGAGATTTTCAATGGAGTGAGTATTGATGTTATCTGTGTAAGTGAAACATGGCTTCATCCAGATGTCCCTGATAACGTACGTAGCCTTACTAATTACATCCTCATTAGAAATGATAGGTGCACCACTACAATTGGTGGTGGGGTTGCAATTTACTGCAGATCATCTCTGAACTGTAAGATTTTAAGCAAATCAGATACTACTGGTATCGAATTTTTAATTTTGGAAATTTCTGATAGGAGTGTGAATTGTATAGTAGCCTGCGTTTATAATCCTAATAGAAGCTGCTCACCTGCCCCCTTTTTTACTGCCTTACAACCGTTTCTAGTTTCTTATGAACACATTATTGTTTGTGGTGATTTTAACGCTGACCTTCTTAAAGTAGATTCTCGCTCTTCTCAACTTCTTGATTCTGTTGCTTCTTCCGGTCTTAAAGTTATAAATAATTTCCCTACTAGATATGCACCCAACTCTTCCCCTAGTCTTCTTGACCTCTTTATTGTATCTGATCCTAATAATATTCTTTTGAATGACCAATTGTTTCTTGATGGCATTTCTGATCATGACTTAATTTTTTGTACATACAATATTGACTTCTCTCTTTCTCAAATTCCTTTAACTTTTTCATATAGAGATATCAATTCAACCAATATTGAATCTTTGTGTTCTGATGCGAGTAGCTTGGCTTGGTATGATTGTTTGAACATTGCGCATGTTGATGACAAACTTAATTATACAGAAAACCTTTTAAAAAGCTTATTTTTTCGGCATGTTCCCTTAAAAACGGTAAGAATTCAAAATAAAAAGTGTCCCTGGTTCAATAATGAAGTTATGAATGCAATAAAAAATCGAAGAAAACACTATCATAAATGGAGAAAATCACCACAACCTGAAACTTGGCGAATATATTGTTTTTTTCGAAATCAAGTCACTTCTATTGTACGTTTAGCTTAAAGAAATTACTTCGCTTCAAAGTTTAATACTGACCTTTCTTCTAAGCAACTATGGACTAACCTTCGTGAAATTGGTGTTGGTAAAAGGCAAATCTCTTTATGTAAATTAGACCCGGATGTACTCAACACTCACTTCACAACCATGACTCCAGTGCCTACCTGTTTCGAACCCGAATCTGAGTTAGTTTACAACGATGTTGCGCTGTTTAGCTTTGAAGTTGTTTCTGAAAATGAAGTATTAAACACTTTTAAAACTCTAAGATCTAATGCAATTGGAGAAGACGGAATTTCCCTTCGTTTCGTGAAACTTGTTTTACCATATGTAATTAGCGCCCTTACTCATATTTACAACCACTGTATTGCGTCTTCTACTTTTCCTAATGCATGGAAAGCAGCCAGGATAACACCTGTTCCTAAAAAAATCTTGCCAAAGGAACCTTCAGACTATGGGCCGATTAGTATTTTACCTTGTTTGTCTAAGGTGTTAGAAAAAATGCTTTCGAAGCAAATAATTGAGCATCTTACTTCAAGGAATCTTCTGTCTCCTCTACAATCAGGTTTTAGAGCTAATCACTCTTGTTCTACTACAATGGTTAAAATCTTGGATGATATAAGACTGCAATATGATCAAGATAAGCTCACTGCTCTGTGCTTATTAGATTTCTCTAAAGCGTTCGATAGAGTCAATCATTCCGTTCTCTGTGAAAAACTTAAACATTACTTTGGTTTTTCGAATTTGGCAGCTCGTTTTATCCAGAGTTTTCTAACTAACAGGACACAGCGTGTCGCTGTCCAGAATCATCTGTCACAACCTACGCAGTTGAAGATGGGTGTACCACAGGGCTCTATTTTGGGCCCAATCCTTTTTTGTATGTTTATTAACGATTTACCCTCTGTTTGTAAAAATGTTTGTTTTCATTTGTATGCGGATGATATTCAAATCTATCTTTCTCGAAAATCCGGTCTCATTGAAGATTTAATTTTTCGCATCAATGAGGATCTCAGTAGTATTGGAAAATGGGCTGATATTAATGGCCTCACCCTTAATCCTGAGAAAACACAAGCTTTAATGATCTCAAAGAAGGCGCTTTGTAATGAAGACCTTCCCTTGATTACTTTAAATAAGAAAACAATATCATATGTGAACTCTGTGACAAGTCTTGGTTACAAAGTAACTAATGACTTGTCCTGTAGAGAGCATATAAATTCTGTCGTTGGGCGAATATATGGAACTCTAAGGAAACTATGGATTTCAAATAATTTTACTCCCAAAGAAACGAGGCTTCATTTGATGAGAACTTTGTTAGTTCCAATAATATCTTTCTCTGAAGTTGTATATCCTAAGCTTGATTCTTTGTCTGAACATAAACTCCGAGTGGCGTTTAACGATATGACAAGATATGTTCACGGGCTTCGAAGATATGACCATGTTTCTCCCTATAACTCAAGTATTCTGAATTGTGCTCTCCTCGAATATACAAATTACCGGAATTGTATCTTTTTGCATAAAATAATTCAAACAAAAACACCTTATTACCTTTATGAAAAAATTCGGTTTTGTTTCTCTTCCAGAACAGTAAACATTGTAATTCCTACCTTTAAGTATCTTAATTCATCACGACTATTCTTTGCAAATAGCATTCGCCTCTGGAACTCCTTGCCATTCGACATTAAACAAATTAGAGAGATAACAAATTTTAAACGTGCAGTATTTAATCACTTTAGTAACCGTTTGTAAAATATATATTTTCGTAGGTAATAGAGAAAACATTTAAATTTCGGAAAAGTATGTAGTTGTTCTTAATATTAAAATCTGTACATGCTTTTTATTTAATTTTAAGATTAACTTGAATTGTCCTTAAGTATCTAAGTAATCTATATAACATAATTTTTTTTTCTTTTAATTTCTTATATATAACCAACATGTAAAATACTTTAAAAGACTATGTCTTAGTGTATTGTACCAATAAACTTGAATTGAATTGAATTGAATTGAAAACTTTAAATAAGAAATAAGGAAAATGTACACAAGTCAACTTGTGTCTCGATTTTTTACGTAAAGGATTTTGGAAAAACTGCACAAGTCAACTTATCTGCGTGTAAGCTTCAATTATACTTTGGAAAAAGTACACAAGTAAACTTATGATCGCGATTAAAAAATATAATTGTTTTGGAAAAAGAGCATAAGTAAACTTATGTGTGTGTTGATTTGGATATTCTCTATGGAATAAAATCATAAGTAGAAAAGAAAAATTAAAGAATTGTACTTACATATGTTTTTCCATACGCAAGTTCTGTTGATACTAACTTATTATAACAGGTCTTCTTATATTGAAATAAAGGTTTAAATCAATCTCCATATATATATTTTGTATTCTTTATCAAACAATATTATATTTAGAATAATAAAATAATAAGCTTTAAAAAGTATACTTAGAGCTAGGTATAAAGTATATTATATTGTAAGGTATGTATATAAAGCTTAGAGTAGGTATTGCTAAGAAGTTATGAAGGACAATATATGCTTTACATTATGTCGTTTTTCTTTTGTCTTTAATTCTTTAACGGTTTGAGATAAAAATACTAAAAAAATATGACAGACGGAATGGCTCATTTTCGACATAAGTCGACTTATGCTGTTTTTCCTTGTTGCCAGTTGCCACAGATGTTAAAAAATACTTTGAAATCATAATCTCGGTAAAAAGGCTAGATATGACTTTTTTCCAAAGACTTTTTTCCTTTCTAAGACCACTGTGCGCCAGTTCTATCGTCCTTAGAAAATCGAAAACAAGTAAATGGTTCTTTGGGAGCTACCAGGAATATTCTTCTTTTTTTTTTACTAAATGCAAGTTTTTCTGTGTAACAGTTTTTGAAAAATAAAATTATTTCTAAGATTTCTAAAAACAATTTTATGGCAGGAACCTCTATTTAAGGTGTTAAAAAAAAGAAAAAAATGTGAGGGGAAAAAATAAAAAATATTCAGTCATTCAGAAATGCGAATGTCAAGTCTGATCAAAATTTCGAGTTAGATTTTTTTACGAATATATAGCTTGCCGCTTAAAAAAATTGAATCTGCACCTTAGGAGTTTGAAGCCTTTACGTATTTTTCGTTTTATTGACCTTTCTTTTACAACTTTGTAGAACAATTTACTATATCACTTTGCTATAAGTATTCAAATTTCTCATGTGGCCTTCCTTAATCATATTAAGGATAATCTAAGAGAAGGCTCATGAAAATATGCATTTTGCACAATACTGGACCCGTTTAGGTTAAAATAATTTGTGATTTAATTTTAACTTGCGATATGAAGCCACACATTCGTAAAAAAAATCTAATTTGAGATTTTGATGAGACTTGACTTTACAATAATAGGTAAGACGAAAAAAGTGAGTCTTGCAATTCTAACTGCCTGTTTGCCTTATTCCAATTTTCTTTAAACTTGGTATAGTTTGTAAATTTCTCTCCAAAACGATTTCTTCTTTTCTTAAGACCAAAAACCAACACTACCTGCCATACGATTTTTTTTTTTCGAAATTTTACAAATATTTTTTTTTCTCAAAAACTGGTCCGACAGATTTAAAAAATAAAAATACAAAAAAAAAATAATTTAGTTTAAGCTAGGTATAGTGGTTGAACAAAATTTTCCGCAAAATAGATATTGAAGGTACCCCCCATGGAACCATCTTTTTGGTTTTTGATTTTCTCAAAAACGGTACAACCGATAATGATAATTTATTTTTTGCTAAAGCTGCCCAAAAAATTTGAATAGTATTGTGTATTCCAATTTCTCAAAAATTTTTTTTTGGATTTAAAAAAAAATACATTCTTTTTTCAAAACTCAATATTTCGAAAACCGCATGCTAGATTTTTTTTTTTAAACTTGAAAAATTAAATTTTCTTAATATGATCTACAAGATGTGAGAAAAAAAAAATAATTTTTTTTACCTAAAAATAAAAGTACCCTCATACATACATATATGTTAAAAAAGGGTTTTCAAAAATCGTATTTTTCGCGAAAACGGCGATTCATAATTTTTTTTTTCAATCAATTTTGACGATCTTTAATTTAATAAGGAAAAATGAAATTAAGATATTATATCAATTGAAAGCTTATTGTGACCTCTAGTCCAAATGCGTTTCGCCCAGGTACGACAGTTGGGCTCATCAGTTAGATGCTGTCGTACCCTTCTAAGACGCAATATGTTAGTCGATGATTATCAACACAAATAAAATTTACAGCAGGAACGCAATGTAAATTATATTAATCTAGGGGAATTTGTTCAAATTCTTCTTCTTCTTAAGATATTATAGCTTGTACCTACCATAGAACCATTTTTTCTAATTTTGAATTTCTCGCTATCGACATAACGGATTTTAATAATTTTTTTTATAGAGAAACATTGCATTTCAAATTTTTTTGAATTTTTGAAAAAAAAACGTCATTTGCAACTGGCTATTCCATAAGAACCCTGTTTATATGAGTAACGTCAAGTTAATGCAAGACAAGAAACATTGCGGTGGTTTTCGAGAGATCTTAATGTTTCTGTTATAGTTCTTTCTACCACCTATCATTTTGAAGGCTCATTTTTGAGCAATTGAAGCATTTGCCCAAATATGAGAATTTAAATGCAGTTTTGGACGAATATATGCTTTATTAATTACAGCCAGATCAGAAGGGGTGAAAAATTTCTTGAATCGAGATGCAGGAAACCTAAACACTCACCACTAGTATACAAGTACGCTGCTGTTATATTTTTACATTCAAATGGCAAGGATTTGAATATTTAAATGAATTTAAAAATCAGAAAGCACTGTCGTCAGCAAAACAATTCAATGCATCAGTATTTCAATTAGGAGACTATTGATGAATATGAGAAAGAGAGTGGGAAACAAAGCGGACCCCTGAGGTATACCAGAATTTATTTTATTTTTTTAAGCCATCCAACACGATTTGTATTCAGAAGTTTGAAAGATAATTTCTAATGCAACGGAGAATGGAGTTATTTATGAATACCAAATACACGATAAGCGAACTTGATAGAAAACTCTATGATTCAATGCTTTTGAAATATTACGCGCAATAGTCTTACTTACTCCAAAACGATTTAAAAGTGATAAACAAAATGGGCGATTGGATCGAAAGACCCATGACTATTCCGGGCTTAAAACTTGCATTCCCAATCATAAGAACCCATCAATTTGTATTTTTATTTGCATATACTTGAGGGACTATTACTACTCTTACACTTTCATGATGGAAACAGTGCGTTAAGGTTAAGTTTAGAGGATTTAATACCAGATTCCGATGTTCATTGATATTACAAGTTTGTAGTACATCACAATGAGAGGAACAAATCGATATGGTTAAAGTACTCCACATTCGAGTAGTATTTCTGCGCATTCCGTTGCGTTTGTGGCTACGTCGAATAATTGATCATTTCATAAGAGCGGTGCAGTAATATAAAAATTGAAAATAGAAAAGTTTTCAGTTTATTTGATGAAAGTTTCATACATTATGTTCTTTTAGGCACGAGTGGCTAAACTATATTTCGCTTCATCGATAAAAGACAGTTTTGTGTTTTCGAAACAATGAAATAGACAATAGTCTGTATTCTGTAACAACTGTGAATACGTCATAAGAAGGTTAAGGTGCAAAATTTTTAACATTTGAGTGCATCGGAAAGTTGAAAATATATCCTCTCAAGGATCAGTTATTGATAGTAAGAGGTCAGCAAGTTTAAATAAGAAAAATCGTAACAAAAACTCTTCGGATAACCAATTACTCGTAATACTAGTTGAGCGTTTAATGGCCTTCAAAATGTTGCAATGATTTTTTTGTATCTACAGATAACAAATTAAAGTATGATATCTTGACATTTAAAAAACTCAAAAAAGTTGCTTTAGCAAGGTTTTTCGATCGAACTGTCATCATTTTAGGATACTAGGTAAAATGTGCTTAAAATGTGAGAAAATTAGAAGAAAACAACTTTACAATTAGCAAATCACTAAAAGGCCTCTGGGCCTTTCCAAGCTTCTTGTGAGCGCTTATAAATGAAATTAAAGAATAAACGTATTGGATATTTTTGTAATCATAAATGTGTTGAGGACATGACAAAATCTCAATTCAGTTAAAACTAACTGCTGATTATAAAAAAACCGTTGACTTGCTTGGGGAGCTACTAAGTATTCAATGATGTCTGCATTTGTAATTGAGCAAAATTTTGTTCGATTGAGGTGATGAATAGTACCAATCTTATAAAAAAAGGCATGTGCCTTAATTTCTTTCTGAAATGTTTTCATAAAAATGAGAACCCAATAGGCCCTGGTTCTATGGAACTACACGGGTAGGACAGGCCCTGATCATGCTATTCTCTTAACATTAGTCTATTTATAATGTTTTCGCCTTTGTCTTTAGCATAATTAGTATATCTGTCCCTCAAATTCTTCTGCAGAAATAGTATTTCCGCATACGAATCGGGTCGATGGGATCTGATGTTCAAATCACAAAAATTAGGTCTTTAATACATAATTTAAGTGTCGTTCTGCCAGTAACAAAATATGCACAACACTCCTTATCTACAAAATTTTTTGTCTGCATTTGATTCAAATTTTCCACTTGCCATTCCATATATTAATTTCATGGTATATATGGTACGACATGAAAAGTGCGTCGTTTCGAAAAATGTCTGTAAGGAGTGTCACCAATACTGCATACATTAATAATTTTGTTATCAGAAAACCCCTTAGGTATAGAATTATATAAAAACCTCATAAAAATTCAAATTGGAAAAAAGAGCTGCACCCATCTTCGATAATTCGATTTTAGAATGAAAAATCAATGCTGTGTACATAAAATATCGAGTACGTTATTCAAGAAAAAAAAAGGCTTTAAAATAAAAGCAAAACGCAAGGAGGTTTATACGAGTACACCTTCATACTCTCGGCTATGGAAATGGTAATTTTATGAGAAGTGACTTATATAAAGGGTGTTTGAATTTAGATTGATTTAAGAACCTTTACCGGAGACAACAACTGTCACTGTCACTCGTGTCTTGTCAGATGGTTAATAATTGGTTTTGATATATTGCTATTCTACTAAACGGAGGAAGGAACGTTCTATTCAATTTTACTCGTTGTCTTCTAAATTTTGGTAGAAACCGGTGATACTTATTTACCTACCCTACTACTACTTTTAAACGAAATTTCACATTCATATTTCAAAAATTTATTTGAAAATTAAAACAATTTTCACAAACAAACTAAATATTCAAATTAATATTTTTGAGTTGTTATATTTCAAAATAAAAAATGATTTCAAATATTGTATATTTGAGTTGATATTACTCAAAAATTTTCAAAAGGTGGAAGGAACCCTTTTCTGTGGTTTCAAATCGCGTTTTCACCATGTGAAGTGAACCCCAGGGGGGACATCCCAGATAAATTGATTGATATTTTCAAGGCTACATATGATGGATCCAAATGTTACGTCTTGTATAAAAGAATGTTGTCAGAGTGGGGTCAGACAAGGCTGTATACTGACACCAATACTGTTTCTTTTGGTGATAGGGGATGTACTGCACGCATGCTTTGTCAAATGGAAATGGAGGAATTCAGTGGACTCTACAATCTCACCTCAAATATGTGGACTACGCGGACGATGTATGCTTACTTTCTAATGGGATCATGGATCTTCATCAAATGAGAGAGAGAGAGAGAGAATCAGAAATCGTGGGGTAATGATCAACTCAGCGAAAACTAAAAGGATCAGGCTTGGAACTCCCTCATCAATCTTCTGGACAACCGGTAATGTCTTTGGTTGCTCGTGTTCGGCCCTTGGGAGGATTGACTATTGGAAGTGTATTGCTACTGAACCACACATCGGACCATGGCAGCAAGCGTAAGTCCAAGATTATGGGTTGTGGTGGCATACCTGTCCGAGTGCAGCTTGCGTAATTCCCACGAACATAATGGGTGGCGGGAAGCATCATGCCATGGTTTTTAGATGGTGGTGCGAGTGGTTAATGCTGGATAATGGTCTTGACTTTCGGGGTTCGTCCACTTGTGGCTGGAGTCTTTTTAGATGGATCTTTGTTGGTGGTGAAGGTAGGGCTGGTGAGGTCTTCGGCTGGGTGCCTAGCTGAAGATTTCTAAGGTCTTACTCGTGGTAGCAGTGAAATAAGTAACGTCCCCGGCTGCTTTTGTGGCTGGGGATCTCGAAAGTTTCACGAGGGTGTCTTTTAGGGTGTAAAAGTAAGTAAGAGGGAGTAAAAGGAAGTAAAAGGGAGTAAAAGGTGAAGTCTCCGACTGGTGGTTCAGTTGGAGATCTTCAAGTACTTATGTTGTAAAATGGAGTAAATTGATGAAGTCTCTGGCTAGTTTGAAGACGAGATCTTCAAGTTTTTCTAGTAGCAAATAAGGGTTAAAGATCGTCTTTCTGTTCTTTTCAGAACAAAGACTAGGAGCGTCTTTCCTATAGCTTGCCGTAAGGTGGGCAAAAGATAGGAGCGTCTTTCCTTGTTTTCCGAAAGGTGAGCAAAAGACTAGGATGCACATTGAGTTGTTGGTTTCTACCCCGGCCGACTTCTTGGTGTGTATCCTAAGGGTTAACAGGCCCAGGGTTTTGCAGGAGGCCTTCTGGAAGTGACTGGTTCAGATCTGGAAATTCCGAAGCTTGAGACAAGAACTTGTACTAAGTCCGGGTTCGGATCGCCTAGGAGGTTCCATGAAATGACGAAGTTGTGAAACTCCACCGGAAGCTATATTCTGTTACCATGGGAGATAGTGCCCATTTTAATCGGGGGTTGAGTTTTTCCCTCAGCTCGTACCCTATCCTAGTGGGAGCATCATGGTGGCTTGGTTTATTCCGAATGCGGAGACACATGAAAAAGGAAATGTCAAGCGAGTAGCACGTGTCGTTTTTAGCTGCTGTAATTTTGTATATTTAATTTATAAATTGTCTTGAAATTAATATTTAACCTAAATTTTTTACAACCAATAAATAACCAAAATAACCATTAAAAAGTGAACTAAACATAACTTCCTTCAATTTATTGCTAAAATGTCGGTAACAATGGATGACTTAGCCAAAAGTATACAAAAACTTGACATGAAATTTGATAGTCAAATGATCGGATTAAAAAAAGATGTGCTTGACTTTAAAACATTAATAAATAATAATATAACAAAACTCACAACTAAAGTAGACAACTTTATCAGTGAAATTAAAAGTGAGCTGGGTGAATTAAAAGATGAGATTAAGCAGAAAGTTTCAAAGCAACAATATATTTGTGACTCAAAACTTGTAAATGATAAAATTAACAAGCTTGAAAATGAAGTTCGTAAATGTGATCTCATTTTAACTGGAATCCCAGTAACACCTAATGAAAACCTAAAAGAAATATTTCAACAAATTTGTTCCATCACAAAGCACGAGGCTCTTTCATTTGACATATTTCGACTTAAAACTAACCTAAAAAACCGCGCAATCAAAGAAGCACCAGACTCGCATCATAAAGGAACTCCTACAAAAGTATACACGCCACCTGTTCTAGTTAAACTCCAATTACCATACGAAAGAGTAAAGTTTCTGCGTCTCTTTTTCGCTGCTGGTGCTATTACGTTGGATAAATTAGGCTTTGTCTCTAAAAGGGCCATTGGAGCGTTTGAATGCCTCTCAACAAATGCCCTACAAATCCGAAAAGCTGCAATGAAATTAAAGCATAACAACATCTTACATTCTGTTCATTCATTTAATGGGATCATCACGGTGAAGATAAAATCTACAGATAGTTTTACAAAAATAACTTCCATAGAAGAACTAAACAATTTGCAATCAGCTTCAAACACAGATGTGAACAACAACAACAACAATCAATCAACTATAACAACAATAGTATGAAAATTATACTTAGTCAACCAAAGTTATTTTCTTTAATTTTGTTTAAATTTTCTCATTACATATTATTTTTCTTTATTTTTTATATACATATATATTTTAATGTTACAATGAATTCTAACTTAAATTATAATCTTTGTAATTTCCAAGAGATGTATTTGTTTGTCTGCTGTTTCTGCTTGTGGGTGGTCTCAGAGGTTTTTGATTTTCCATATAATTTACTTTATGAGCAGTTATAATAGTGGATTTTCTTTTGGCACATCTAATAAAAAGATAGATCTATCTAAGACAATGGTAAATATCTTATCATCGCGGTCAGATGGTTTGAAAGTTTGCCACATGAATGTCTGTAGCCTATTGTCAAAAATTGATGAGTTGAGGATTATCTTCTCTTCTAAAACAACTGACGTTATTTGTATATCAGAAACTTGGTTGGATGGGAACATAAATGATAAAATGATCTTCATTGAGGGTTATCGAATTTATAGATTGGATGGGGTTGGTCGTGCGTGTGGAGTTGTCATCTACGTTCGTGAGGGTATCCCGGCAAGATGTATAGATTTTCTTAACATCGATGATATTCAATGTTTACTTATTGAAATTAGCTTACCTTATGAAAAATTATTAATAAATGGAATTTATAGACATCCAAGTAGGTTTCCATACAATGCATTCGAACAGTTCTTATCTAAGCACAGTGCTTGTTATGAAAATATCATCCTATGTGGAGATCTAAATATAGATATGTGTGTTTCCAACACTTCCTCAACGAACTTACAAAATTTGTTCGACTCTCATGGGCTGAGTATAGTTAGTTACCTACCAACAAGAATAACTAATCATAGCGCCACCTGTCTGGATTTGTTTGTAGTTTCTTGTCCAATAAAAGTTTTGTTTTTTAACCAAGTAAATGGTGTAGCCGATCATGATATGATTTTTCTAATATATGATGCTAGAGTAGAGTCCACAAATACCGAAACTACCTATTTTTATCGTGATTTTAAAAATTTAAATGTAGATGAACTTTTATACGAAATCTCAAACATAGATCTGCAGCCGTTTATAGCTTCTACGTCAGTGGACTTTAAGGTGGATTTCTTAAATTACTTTATAAAGTATTTTTATGACAAATATATTCCCCTGAAAAGAGTCACAACAAGTAGATGTTGTCCTTGGCTAACGACTAAAATCCAGAATCTTCTTTGTGAACGCAACTTTTTATACAGTGTTTTCAAAAACACAAGATCGGATCGAGACTGGGAAAGATACAAACTTTGTAGAAATCTTACGACTAAGACAATCAGAGATACTAAAAGGGAAATATATTTTAACTTATTTGATGCTTCAAAAAATTCAACAAGGATAATTTGGAAAAATTTAAATAAAATTGGTGCAACTAATAAATCTAATTTCGAGTCTAATAATGATCCTGCTTTTGCCAACAGTCTTAATGACTTTTTTTGCTCGTCGAGTGTATCTACTCTACCAGCCACTTCTGATCGAACTTTCAGCTCAAATGGGTCCTTTTATTTTAATTGTGTTTCAATTGAAGATTGTATTTTTTCACTGTTTTCAATAAAATCTAATGCATTGGCTTATGATGAAATATCACCGAAATTCATACGTCTGATTTTGCCAGTCATCATCCCAAGCATATGCAATCTTTACAATGACTGTTTAATGAGGTCAATTTTTCCAAAAGAGTGGAAACTTGCAAAAGTTATTCCTCGACAAAAAAAAGGTTCTAGCCAGGATTTATCAAATTATAGGCCTATCAGTATTTTGCCCTTCCTTTCTAAAGGTTTGGAAAAAATTATGTTGGATCAATTAACTGTTTATCTTGAGTCATTTAACTTATTATCTCCGCTTCAATCCGGTTTTCGTAAGAAACATAGTTGTGTATCTGCAGTTTTAAAGGTTTCTGACGACATTCGATTAGCTATCGATCAAGACAAGGTTACAATTTTAAGCTTACTAGATT
This sequence comes from Chrysotoxum bicinctum, assembly GCA_911387755.1. Lineage (NCBI taxonomy): Eukaryota > Metazoa > Arthropoda > Insecta > Diptera > Syrphidae > Chrysotoxum > Chrysotoxum bicinctum. The sequence goes on from OU426989.1 coordinate 44,891,146, forward strand.
TTTCAAATGCATTTAGTTCAGTTGACCACAGTATTATGCTTGATAAATTAAAGAATAAATTTGATTTTTCGACAAGCTCAGTTAAAATGATTAATAGCTTCTTAACAGAACGCAAACAAGCTGTCCATATTGGTTCTATAATATCGAATACTGCTGCCATTAGCAAAGGAATCCCGCAAGGATCTTTATTAGGCCCTATTTTATTTAGCATGTTCATTAATGATATCATTGATGTAATCAAATATAGCTCATGTCATCTCTATGCTGATGACCTACAAATTTATTTATCTTTTCAATTAGGTCTACTGGATGATGGAATTCACAGTATCAATGAGGACTTAAATAGTATTTATCAATGGACACTGAAAAATAACTTAACGTTAAATCCCAGTAAATCTAATAGTATTATAATTTATAAAACAAGTCTTAATGAATCTTACTTTCCTGAAATTACCCTGAATGGGTTCGTTATTCCTTATAAGTCTTCCGTAATGAATTTGGGATTCTTATTCAACAAAACTTTAACATGGAACAATCATGTTAACAAAATTATTGGATCCATATATGGTTGCCTTAGACGTTTGTGGAAAATTTCATATTTTATACCGCAAAATAGTAGACTTATGTTGGTAAAAACTTTACTTGCTCCAATTATATCTTATGGGGCACCCTTATATGCTGGTATGGACTCAACCACCAAACAAAAACTAAATGTTGCATTCAATTCATGTGTACGCTATGTTTACTCCCTAAAAAAATATGATCATGTATCTCACTTAACCAATTGTATTTTCGACATGCCACTTATGTCGCACTTTGTTATTGAAATAGGTAAATTTATTTTTAACTTAATTCATCAACAACAGCCTCTCTATCTATTCGACAAACTTCAATTTTCTTCATCATTGCGCACTAAAAACTTAAATATCCCAAGATCTATAGCTAAGCAAACTCGTAGGTCCTTCTTTGTCTTAGGTGCCAAAATTTGGAATAGTCTACCCGCTCAATTTAAAAATATTTCAAATTTAAATGAGTTCATCTCCTCTTTCAAAGATCATCTCCAGAAACCAGACGTAGCTTTGCATCTCCACTCTATTTTCATTTCTTAATTCGTTAAACAAAAGAAAAAAAAAAAAAAAAAAAAAAAAAGAAAAAAAAGAAAAAAAGTAATACTATAGTTTTGCATATATATATTTCCTTTTGAACTAACTAAATTTGAAATGTATACCTTACATAAAGTAATTGTAAATTTTTGAGCCATTAAAAAGATCTAATCTTAAGGCTGTTTGATATAAATAAATAAATACAAATACAAAAATACAAATACATGGTTTTCAAGATTCTTTTCTTGAATTCAAGAGATGTCAGATATACCTCGCCTCCAAAGCAAGAGGTGTGCATATCACAACTTGGCGACCGAGATAGCTTGCTATGTCGGGGTTAATGGTCAGGACCCAATCTGACTCCCGTGGAATTGAGCCGTAATAGGCAGGTGCTCTCGTTAAACCAAGAGACGAGCTTGTTCCGCTCCAATGTTGAATCTGTGCTGCTTTAAGACTGCAGCACTATGAAACCCACAAGCACTGTCACAAGAAAGCTGCAAACGTTCGTTAATAGAAATGTCTTCGAAACATATTGAGGATTTTATGGCCCAACCATATTTCCAATGCTGAACTTCCTATGAGAACAGGTCAGGAACCCATACGCTTCGAAAAGGCGATGGGTGCATTGTGGGTCAAGCCATGCAGTGGAACCCACTCACACAAGAAGGCATTCAAGTGGGCCGGCCTAGAAGTACTTGGTGAAGAACGGTCGAGCAGGAATCAGCACAACTGGGGAAGAGTTGGAGGGAGCTGAAATACATTTCCAGAAATCGCATACGATGGCGCGTGGAGTAGTGGAGGCCCTATATTCCGTAAGGGAAACATCACGGAAGTAATAGATCCGAGGTAAGTAGGTAAGTACATTCCTTTGCTATCACTTTAAGCATTTTTAGTAATTGAAAGAAAATGAGACGTTACCGTGGGGTTACTCAGAGTAACTGGAGATGAATTTGCGTGTTGCCTGCAAATACAGCAAGGTGCGGCACAAACTCAAACTCGACACCAAAAAAACAAGATTATTTCACAGAGAATGAACGTGTGCGTTTAATTCCGATCACCCCTTCGCCTGCTGTTTACCGATTGATTGATAAAAAGGCTTTCTAGTATGCCAACAAAGAATTTATTTGATTTCCTCTGCGCTGTGGCATACCAGATATACCATACATACATTGCTATCATCAAGGCTACATACGATGGATCCAATTATCACGTTCTTCATAAATCCTGGTTGTCAGAGGCATTTTTAGTCCAAGGCCATACTCAGACAAGGCTGTAAACTGTTTCTGTTGATGATAAGCGATGAACTGCTAATGGAGGAAATGAAGCAATTCTTTAAGCTTTAAGACGAAGCTATTACTTTGTAGAAAACCTAACCTTACACCCTAGTAAAATAAACTAAAAAAAAAAAATGAAAGCAAAAACATTTTTTTTTGTAAACTAATAATAGAAATGAAAACAAATCTTAAAATAATTGAACGTCTCATAACACTATCGCTAGTTTCAAATAGTATATCGAGTTCATATTGTAGAGTTTACTCTCCTATCATTCCTATCTCTATGATCGATAATTCGTATTTCCTATAATCCCTTTATACCCGAAAACAAGTAGCTGCGAAAACGATGATATCGGAGATCTGCAGTGAAACGACCGAAAATGGAATACTGCATTAAGATTAATCCGTTTAATCAGTACACTCTTTTCTTGGTAATAACAAAAAAAATTTAGCTGGCAGCAAAGAAAATATCCGCAGGAAAGTCAGTCGGTACCTGGACTCTCATTGAGTTGGACACAAGAGTCAAAAAAAAAAAAAAAAAAAAAAAAAAAGAAATATAAAACACTACTTATATAAGGCGGTCTAACCAAAACGACTATTTCCATCGAAGATCGAAAGTTTAAGAATATTACATAAGTCGGACTCAAATAAAATAAGTGTTTCATCAAATATAAGTATCGATATTATTTTGTTAAAAATAATCCGCCTTAAGACGTATTAAAAGTGCCAGTACCAGCGTACCGAACCGTACGTTTTGATTGTACACACAGGAAAGTGGTTCTATCGCGGGATAATCATTTAGAGCCACTGGATTTCTTGAAAGTTGCCCTGTCAGAGAAAAGGTAAACGAGCGCACCGCCGAGTACAGGCGTCCAAAATCTATTCTACAAAACTACAAAAACCACATAGATCGCCGTGGCTTATCAATTTACACGGCAGCAAAAAAAAAAGAGAATAGACCGACGAATATTACTCGCAACCGACGATTCCTATCATCAGCGAGGTAGAGTCCCCAGCTTTCAACAGCAGGCATATATTCCTATGAAGCTCAAGACTGACGACAAAGTAGATACCCACCAAACCCAAGTGCCGTCACCAACAGGTCTCCTAGGAGAGCACCACCAATCTAGCTTCCAAGTTTATGCGGCTTAAGTGGAAATCATAATCGTCGTCTCCATCTACCCGTAACTTCGTCACCATGTGCTTAAGCGGAGAAACCACGTGATCAACAGCATCATCAGCAGCATCTCATCTCAACACCGATCTCTTTTCCTTCTATCCTCTTCCTCTCCCTTCAACTTAAAATACGTCATTATAAGAAAAACCCAAAATAATTACCAAAATTTATGGAATTAAAGCTAAGTTAAAAAAAAAAAAATATAAATGTAAATATCAAACGTTCAAATTAAGATTTAAATTTTTCTTTTTTCTCAAAGTTTTAGCAAAAGAAAGCAACATTTAATGAAAACGACGGTCCAGTAGAGGCTGTGCACAGATTCCACCAAGATCTCGAAACGTTAAGAGAAAATTAATAACTATCTGGTATACAGAAAGATATACATATATTTGGTTAAACCTGAAAGTTGACAGGGTAAGTCCTTATTTAGATATATTTTGATTTGAACGTGAGATATCCCAAAGGAATAATTGGGGACTGAAGTCCTATTCTTATTTTGTTGGAAGATTTTAATCTTCTACATACATTTTCTTTGAATTTTTTTTTCATATCGATAATATTACCAAAGAATTTTTTTTTTATTCAAATTTTAACTAAGAGAAGAGTAATAATTTTTAAGAGAAATAATGTCAATTAAAGAGTACACGATTCATGAATTACAATTTGAGACATACATATATTTTTTTTTGTCGTGATTCAAATTTTTATTTGAAGTTGTGTTTAGATTTCAATTTTGTTTTTGATTCATCTTTTTTTGGATTTTTGCTTAAGAAATTAACGATTTTTTTTTGTATTCAATAAACATTTTTGCGAGTGTACGCATTATAAATTTTGGACTTGAAACTTTTCAAATTGTTTTCATTTCTAAGAGATTGGTTTTGTTTTTTGAAGATTTTTAGAAACTATTTTTATGAACTCAAGGACATATTTGGTTACTATTTCAGTTATTACCTTACGTTTTCAGTTGATACTTCGTTAAGTGCTGCAAGCAGATTTTTGTCAGCAACATTTATTTTTGTTTAATTTTTGATCTTAGAAGGTGTATAATGTTTTTACGCGGTTAAAAATTTTTAGTTAAGGATGTGAGATACGAGAGTAAAGGAGCGGACGAGGACCTTCATTAGAAAGTAAAGAGAGGTTTTAAGCCTCTATTCCTTTTTAATTTCAGTTTTATTTTAGGGGTTATTGCTAAAGCCGAGTGACCGCGATAACCAAGGTGTGTTCTGAAGGGAGATTATCTCTTTCGGGACGCAAGTGGGAGGGAAATATACTCAGAGGACACGGACACCTATGTTCTCCATCTAAGCGTATGACATTCGGTAAAAATAAAGAGACTTAAATTCGGGTTCCGCATCTCTAAATTTTTTTTTATCGCATAACATCTCCGCGATCATCAGGCCTGAAACAACGTAACACTGTCCTTTTATCTAGTAGCAAGATCCCACCCCACCGACGAGCTAGGATGAGCGTGTGCTAGCAGGCCTACCGCTATATAGAAATTGGACACCCCTTTCGTACCTCTGCCTAGACGGTCCGAACGGCCTGTAACAGTCGGTCGTTGAGGTAGGTCAAGGTTGAAAGGGTTCTTACGCAAGAGTTGTATAGGTTTATGTAGAGTTGTTTGTTTGTGAACTTTCTTTTTATTAAGGGACTTAGGGACATTTTTAAACAGTTTTTTTTTAAACTCTCTCTCCTCTTGTGTAGGCATAGGAGTTGTACTAGTAGGAAGTATCTGCCTATTAATTCATTTTCTTTTATTATGGGTTGATAACCTCCTTTTAAAACAACTGCTATACATTTGTTATATAAAATTAAAGAATTATAAATTCGTTACAACTTTTTGCCTCAAATTCAATACTCAACGGTCCGTGTTATGAAAAGTCACATCAGCTGTTAAAAGAAATCTGCAAAAGTTCTTCAATAGATGTGAGTGAAACACTTTAAGAATTTTCTGGCCCAACCGTATCTTCAATGATTAATTTCATACGAAAACGATTTAGAACCGCATTCACTCAAAAATACGCAGAGGTATGTGGCATACTTATAGAAAAGATAAAGAGTTCATTGCCAGCCAAGCGATAACAATGGAACGAGTGAGCCAACCGAGAGGTAAATGAGGAAGAACTGTCGAAGAAGAATCAGCTCAAATGGCAAAAAGTTGAAGAGATTTGAGAATTTGAGATACATATCAAGAAAAAGAAACAGTACGCGATAGCGCATAGGAGTTCAGGAAGGCCAATGCCAGCAAGGACAACCTATAATAGATTTAATGAACTTAGTAAGCTTAATCTTTCCAAATAACAAGCCTACCGGACTACTTGGTTCGTTTTTGCGCCATTCATTTCTCTTTGATAAGCTCTACTTTACTACTCTTCCATAAGATATACATACAGTATTTTAAAAATTTCTTCTGATCTTTCATGTTCCAAGAAGTCTGTCTACTTTTTCTGACATTTCGGTTGGAATAATAAATAATAACACGTTATCTTTATTTGAAATTCACATTTTCTTCTAAAACGGGAAACAGTATTCGTAGTTTAAAGAGCTCTATCTGGTTTTAGTTATTCAATTAACTGTCGTTACTTCCATTTAAAACTGTCCCTTACAAAAATCAAACAGATGCACTTCCCACAACTTGGCATTTCTAATTTTATTGCTGGAATCAAACTTATTCAAAAACGTGACATTACCTCAAAAGCACACTGTTCTTGCTTGCCCTTATCATCGTGAAGAAATCCATACAAATTTTATTATATTCACCGGAACAATTTAGAGAATGCTGCTTAGCTTCCAAATAAAATGTCTTAATCTTAATATAAGCTAGTCAACACTGTCTTCGTCTAATCAAATTCAAAAAATTCCATTTCACATACTTAAACGTAACACCCTTTGTCGTGGGGAATATCGACAAAAAGATAAAACACACAGATATGCAAATCAAACATTCCATCTATTTTTATACAAAGTTGATATATCCAAACGTCTATCGATAAGTTTTTATAGCCATTTTATCGTTTCCAGTGCATCCTGTTCTCTCTAATTCTAACACCTGTTATCACTTCTTCAACCATACATTTTATTATTTGATAGAATCAATGACTTCCTTTCTATCCATCCACATTAGCCACATGGAAATCTTTTAAGAGAATTAAGGCCAAGAATTACATAGCTATTCCTTTGGTGGTCACACAAAATCTTCTAACATGCCGCGCCTTTAAGTAAAATTTGTCCTAGCGCCATCTAGCTAATTTCTCTTTGTCTTTTTTTTCTCTCTCTAAAACATGTTGCTGATATTCCGCATCCGATTGATGGTGCCGATCTCAATAAATTGCCGACCATTATCTTAATCTGTTCGTGCCTATCATCGTCGCCGAGGGTGTGTTTTCCCATAACATGTGATTGACTGAGGGCTTTAGTGGCTTGTAGTCAGTCTACATTGTCATTAGATTCATTGAAGATGTGCCTTCCCAGTGATAATCATTTTGTTTGGGCGTGGATGCATGTAGGTGGTTCTTGAATGATTTGACCTTTTTTTCTCTTTTAAACGCATCATCCACACAGGTAAAACAATGGTAGATCAAACTTCAAATAAAAGATGTATAAAGAAAAAATGCAGCCCTTTATTGTTTGTATAACACCGATGACCGTAGAGAGATGAAGGAATACGAGTAGGTAAGGGAAGTTAATCTGAGAAAGATGCAATGTTTTTGTCGATACGACAAAACGAAGTTTTTTAAAACTGAAATATAAGTTAAAATTGGGAAATATGAAAAAAACAAGTTTTTGTAAGGAACGACTAATATTATTTTTATAAAATTTCTTGTGTGGTGCTAAAATTACTACTTTTAACTTGCGACTTATAAGTACTAAGTATGTATAAGGCAAGTTATGCATTCGTAAAAAAAATCGAACTCAAGATTTTGATCAAAGTTAACATTACGATTATAGCGAAGACCAAAAAATTGGGTCTCACAAGTCTGTCTGTCTGTCTTATCGACTACAGCCTAAAGGATTCGGACGATTTTCTTTAAACTTGGTAGATACGTTTTTTCTTTTTTTTTTTAAGACCAAAAATAACGGTAATTTTAAAATTAAGATATTACTGACTGTACTTACCATATAACTAGTTTTTCGAATTTTGAATTTCTCAGCCAAACGGATTTTAACGAATTTTTTTTTACAGAGAAGCTTCTAAAAAGTTTAAAAAACATTGCATTTCAAGACTTTAAGAAAAAAATACTTTTTGAATTGAAAAAAAAAAAAAACAAAAATCTTATTCTTTTTTTGGAAATTTATTTTCTATTCGTACAGTAATACAAACTTTAAGTTGGAGTACTAAATTTTTTTTTTTTTAATTTTTTAAAAATTTTGTATATAAAAGCCTTTTTTTTAAGAAACCACTACAAAGACAACTAAAGGAGTTGTTTTAGTCATTTAAAAAATGAATTTAATGCTTATGAACAGTTTTTCTCTAATAACATTCATTTTTGAAATTACATAAGAGCATGTTTGTGAAACCCAGTCGTGTATTTGATTATTTGACACTTTATATAAAATAAAACCTCCGAAAGTGCTAAACTTATTTTCAACTTCGTGCGTCATTATTCTCTTCCGTATTCAAATTCATCAACAAATAAATAACAATAAGTCCTTACAACACTACTCCGGTAAATTCCTCGCAGATCTGGGGGAATGGGAATGGGACTAATAACTGATAGCAGGGTTACCACTTCTGGACAAAAAGTCGAAGTTTGTTTGAAGAAAAAAGTGAAGTAACTTAAGAAAAATGGAAGTAGATTTGAAAATGACTTTTTACTTGCATTTAGAAAAATTAAATTCACGAAAAAGTAGTGATTCAGTCTGTCTGCGCAATTTTCATAAGATTCGTGCACACATGTAAAATTACTCATTTGTGTGTTTATATGGTGTTGACACAAATTTCGTTCATGGAAGTTCAGGGGTTATATTAGTTATATACTATCTAGAGCGAAATAGAGAAAAACAAGTAGATTTGGGCTTTTTTTTGTGAAATTGAAGTAGGCTGAAACGAAGATTTTTAAAACGAAGTAGATTTTAGTATTTTGCTGATGGTGCGAAGTAGGAAGTAGATTTTAAAATATGTATTTTGAAAAAAAAAAAAGTAGATCTACTTCAATTGAAGTAAATTGGTATCACTGGTTGATAGCGTTCCATTTAAACGGTGCATATCGATTGTAGTTTAAATTGTTTATTTAGATTAACGTAAGTGTTTGTTAATAGTGTAATCAAAATTTGGTTGGAGGGGTCTGATTGCCCATCATACAAAATGTTAGTGTAAATGGCCATTATACACTCAAAAAATTTCATGTGTAAATAGTACTAATTCATGCGTGCATTCTACGAATTTTATTCGTGGTTTTCAGCCACGAATAGTATTCGTAGAATGGACGTTTATTAGTACATTTTACTAATATTTTATTAGTATTCGTAGAAAAACATACGTATATTGTACGAATACTATTGGTACAATATACGAATATCATCGTAATATTAACGAATGCCCTTGTAATTCATTCGTATATTGTACAGCTCCATTCGTATATTCTACGAATATCATAGTAATATTTACTAATGCCCTTGTAATTCATTCGTATATTGTACAGCTCCATTCGTATATTGTACGAATATCATAGTAATATTTACTAATGCCCTTGTAATTCATTCGTATATTGTATCTACAAACATTATAGTAGAACTTACCATAAATAAATATATACTCCGAAATTTCCTAAAATATTCATTATAAGAAATAATAACAAAAAGTAATGTATTGTTTAAGTTAAAAAATAATTATATAATTCATGTTTTTTTAATTTTATAATTTAATTTTTAATTACAAATGAAGTTAAAAAAACTAAAATGTATCTTATAAATTAATTAATTCATAAATATAATTAACAACCAAAATTATATTTCCAAACTGCTTGTTATTTATCAAAGGGCCACTGAAAATAAATTTAACATTTAACATTAAAAATCTTCCAAAAAACATTTGTACTTACATTAATTTTTATTTTGTAAAAAATTCCCACATATGAATGCTCTGCTGCTTCAGGATCCTGTATGTAAAATATAAAATAAGCTTTATTTGTATATAAGAATATGTAAGTCTAGGTACTCACCTCGTCTTTTCGAAAAAAAGTCTGGTTCCCAAGATTTGTATCTTAAAGATACACCGTACGAAAAAAAAGTATCACGCGACTTAAGAACTTTAACGCGGAGCGATTGAAAAAAAAGATCTTTATTGGTTTAATGTGCAACATAGAATGGATACATCGGTAATCTTTTCTTTGCACATAAGGTGCCAAACAATAGTTAGGAATTTTAATTTGAAAACAAAAGATTTAAATTACAATGTTCTTTGGAAAAGCCAAAGATATCAAATGCACAGAAGGTGCTTACAAAGTTATAATACTACATTGTTGAAGGTTGCAAAGTGCAATCTTGCAATTAAGAAAGATAAAATAATAATAAATATGAATTTATGTTGATACAAGTTGCAAAGTGCAAGCTTGCATATATTGGTTCGTAACTCGCGTCCATTACTTTGCAATATTGCAATCTGTTATAACACGTTTCAACGTGTTGACGAATGGAATACATTTAATTTTTAGAGCTGAACACATATTATTTTTTGTACTCATGATTATTAAATAATACTAATGCACTTCATGAAAGTACGAAGTTATTAGTACATTCTACGCATAATGCGTACAGTCTACCTACGAATGAATTCTGTCTACTAATATTAGTTTTACTTAGTAAATAGTACGAATTTATTAGTAAATACTACGAATGAAAAAGATTAAAGTACGAAGTCATTCGTACGAGAAATTAACGAATGTTATTAGTTATATGTACACAATAATTCGTACAATGTACTCCAAAAAATTGTTAACTTCTTGTTTACGAATAAAATTAGTGCATTAAACGAATAGATTCGTGCATTCTACCACAGTTATTAGTAAAACTTTACAAATGCATTCGTAGATATTTCACTGTACAAATACTTCGTATATTTTACGAATATTAGTACAATGCACGAATATTTTTTTCACGAATGCCATTCGTAGCCATTTTACTAATAAATTTTTTGAGTGTACGTTTAAAAGGACCGCCATCGATTTCGGACGATTGGACTTAATGTCTAATCATTTAACTTCACTTATTGTACTTCTTAAAGCTACTGAGGCAGTTTTCCCTCAGTAGGTTGAAAAGAACAACTGTAAAATAAGAAAGGACGATTAAGAGAAAAGACAAGAGACATGCAATTGTGTGCATGTCTGAAAAACTTCATACTTAACTGCTTGGCCCATAGTATTATTCAATTACCCTCCCCCTCCCCGGACATTTTTTTAACGATAACTGCCATTATTTTTTTTTTAATTTTAGAAAATATTTTTTTTTCCCAAAACCTGAATATGGATTTAGAAAAAAAAAAACAAAAAGTTTAATTTAGTAGAAGCTTGCAAATAGCTAATTTTTGGATTAAAAAAAATACAAATTGGCTTTTTGAAAAACAGTAGTAGTCTCAATTTTTCAAAAATCGGTCATTTATTTGTTTATTTGTATTGAAATTTAATTTTTTAATTTATTTATTGTTGGCATACCAACATTTTTTATAATAAATTGTTTTTTTTTAATTTTAAACATAAAACCAAAATTTGTTTTTTAAACGGCTACAATTAATTTCCATTTGTAACGAGTGATTTTTTAAGAGCTATCGGAAATTAAAAAAAAACACAAAATTCAGAAAATGCATGAAATCTTTATTTGAATCGATAGTACGGTCGATATAATTTAATGTTTGAAGATTATTTCATGCCAAATTTTGGCCGCCGCTGCGCCTCAAATGCTCCATCCGCTTAGTCCGATTTTGGTATACTCTTTCTAACATTTCAGGCGGTATCGCACGAATAAATGCTTCAATGTTAGGTCTCAGTGCGTCAATCAAAGCGAGCTTGTGTACTCTACCTACTAAAATCAACTTAGTTTATAGCTTCCTATTTCTTTTGGTATATTTACTTTTTGTTATTGGTTGTTTTGGTTTGCGCTTCAATTATTTCTTCTTGTCGTGACAAGATACCTAACACTAACATACCTACCTTAATTACAGCAATCAGAAGTGCTCCATATAAATTAAACATTTTCTTGGAAAGTGGGTGGATCCTTAAATGGAAAACCTCAATTTTTATTTTTGGTCCTTTATATGCAATTTGAGCCCTACCGTCTTAAAAAATTTCATTGTTCTACTGCAATCGGAAGTGTGCCATATAATTTACATCAGTTCTGAGGAAGTGGGCGGATACCACGCCCCTGAATAGAAGACTTCAAATTTTATATTTTTTTCTTTGTATGCAATTTCTGTCCTACTACTTCACCAAATTTCATCGTTTTACAGCAGTCGGAAGTGCTCCATTAAACCAAAAACCAACACCAATTCTCAGAAAGTGGGCGGATAGGAATTTCAAGTTTCTGACTTCATTGGTACTGAAGATAGGGAGGGGTCAAAAGTCGCCTGAGTTTGTTCCTGTAAAAAGGGTGTAGTGCCAGAACTTGGCTGGGCACTACCGTTCCCTTTAATATGGCATTCTTTTTTTAGTTCTAACTATTATTATAGGACTTATTAAGACAGTTTTTCCGGAATAACTTTTTAGTAAGAGGTTTTTCCAATGGCTCGTGGAGATTTTGGCGGTCCTTGACAGTAATGTTGTTTTGGTAACATCTGTCAAATCTGTTGTTTATTATTCAGTTAGTTATGACAAATCACCGGGGCAAGTAACACTATTGAACAACACTTCCAAATGATAAAATTTTATTATCAACATGAGTGTTCTTTAGTGCAAACGTTGCACCCATTTTACAGTCTACGTGGTAGCCCTTTACAATCGACTCTTCAACATTTGGTGGCCGATTTTGAGAGATGATCAATCAACCAAAATTCGTACATCAAAGGAATGCAAGATTGGCCGAGAACACAACCGCCGTGGTTCGTGAAAGTGTGCAGCAGAACCCGAGGTAGTCGATTCCTCGTCGTCGAACACGGCCTTTCGCACAGTTCGACTTCCGTCGGGAATTGGGCCTACACTTGTATAAGACCCAACTGACCCATTAGCTCAGGACTATGCATAACGTCATTTGTTCGCTGACTTTGCTTCTGAGCTTTTAGAAGAGCACCCCTATTTTGGCCGAAAAATCATAAATGTAGCGATGAGGCGCATTTCTGGATGAATCGCTGTATTGATAAGCAAAGTTACCGTTTAGTCTGGATTTTGGTTAGAGGGTTAACATCAATGGCGAGTACTTTACCAATTTCTTATGGCCCAAATTTAACCCTGTGGACTAAGAATGATACATATTTGGTTCCAGCAGGATGGCCGGCCGGCGGCGGCGCTACGTGCCACACAGCGGACACCACGATCGACATTCTGCTTGAACAAAATTTGAGGGCAAGGTCATCTCTCGCAGAGGTGGCGTAAATTGGCCACCAAGGCCCCTCTAGACTTTTTCTTGTTGAATTTGCTAATTCCACAGGTCTGTGCGTATAAATAATCACAATCAACCGATGCCCTTAAGGTGAACATAACACAGGCCATCGCTCAAATTAAAATTCAGCCGTATATGTAAAAAGGCATTGAAAATTAGACCACTTGTATCCGTGTCACCGCCAGAAGCCGAGCGGCCCATTTGAATGATGTCATATTCCATACGTAATGGCATACATGGGAAAAAAGATTTTTATTAAAACCTAAGCTTGTTTTATTCCATTGCGACATCTACCTACCTTACCTGTCATTATTTAAAAGCCTTTTAGACAAAAGTTTGGAACATCATTTTTGTTTACAAAAGTAAACGAAAAAGAGGCTGGGTGCGACCCACACTGATAACTTCCCATTTGTGGTCTTGAAAACCTTATATTTAGTTTTTTTCAAATAACCAAATTTTCAGCGAAACAAACTTTAACTGTAAAATTCAAACAAACATTATTTTAAGATTGAAAATCATTTTAATTATTTAAAGAGATTTGAAATTGAGATTTTTGATGTATAAGTTGTTTCAAAATGTATTATATTATAGAAAATACTTTATTATTTCGGTTCCAAACATTTTAATTGAAAAAATTTTAAAAACGAAATATTCAAATATAAAAGATATGGTTTGGTTATTGATGGAAGGGTACTTACAAAATATATCCGCTCTAAAACTAGATATACACTGCCGGTCATAAGGTTAGAAGCAGGCATTTTTGAGAAGTAAAATCGACATTTCTCCCGTTACATGATGGATTAGAAGAAAACAACTATGTTGTAAATGAGAGACTATTTTGTTAACAACAAAATATAAAATTTGGGTATAAGAGAGATTTAGCTAACGGAACTTTTATATCAAATTGTAAATTGAGTCAAGAATATGCGAAAATAAATCGGGTCATTAGATTAGAAGCATTGAACAAATCAACGTTGTTTTGTGAAGTGAATAAATTTTTGTTCGGTTTAAACGGTACATTTTATAAATTAATTGTTCTTGATTGAGTGTTAATAAAAATGGGCAAGAAAAAATGTTTGACAGTGGAGGAAAGGGCAAGAATAGATGTTTATTGCTCTGAAGGTCTTTCATGCCGTGCTATAGCCCGAAAAATAAATCGAAGTGATCATTGTGTCAGCAATTATTTAAAAAATCCATCGTCTTACTCAAAAAATTATAAAGGAAACACTTCCTCTGCCTTACCACTTCGCGAAACGCGAAATATCCTTAGAATAGCGTCAAATTCAGCTTTATCGGCAGCTAAAATAAGGGAGAAAGCTAATGTTAAGGCCAGCTTGTCCACTGTTAAACGCACGATTCGCCATGCTAAGCACTTAAAGCGCCTGAAGCTTAAAAAAAACCACCACTTAATGACGCAAGGAAGAAGCAACGCTTGTGTTTCGCGAAAGATCACATGAGCTGGGATGTGCAAAATGGAATGACCACAAATGATTGGCGGAAGGTTATTTTTTCCGACGACAAAAAATTTAACCTAGATGGGCCAGATGGTTATAATTATTATTTCCATGACCTGAGGAAAGAGGAGCGGTTTTTAAACCGTCACCATAGCAGAGAAGGAGGCGTTATGGTCTGGGGCTCAATTTCATTTTATGGCGCTATAGACTTGGTAGTCCAAGATACCAAAATGACTGGGAAAACCTACAAAGCCTTGCTTGAATCAGTATTCCCCAAAATTAGCGAGGTGTTTGGACCAATTCCATGGATTTTTCAGCAGGACAACGCTCCCATACACACACAGCCCGAGAGGTAAAATCCTTCATTGCGAACCAAAACGTCCACTTGCTGCCTTGGCCACCATATTCCCCGGACCTAAACATAATTGAAAATGTGTGGGGCTGGCTTACACGTAAGGTATATGAGGGAGGGAAGCAATACGATGACAAGGAAGCGCTAATTCATGGTATCAAATTGGCCTGGAGTGAGATTTCACTGGACTACTTGGAATCTCTTTATAAATCCTTAAAAGATAGAATTTTTGAAGTTATTTTGAAGGCTGGTGGCAGCACACATTATTAAAAATCTAATAAAAGCTAAAATAAATAACAAATTATAAATAATTGCATTTTATTTTCATTTATTTGATGTGCTTCTAATCTAATGACCCGATTTATTTTCGCATATTCTTGACTCGTTTTACAATTTGTCATAAAAGCTCCGTTAGCTTTATCTTTCCTATACCCAAATTTTATATTTTGTTCTTAACAAAATAGTCTTTCGTTTACCATAGTTGTTTTTTTCTAATCCATCATGTAACGGGAGAAATGTCGATTTTACTTCTCAAAATGTCTGCTTCTAACCTTATGACCGGCAGTGTATGTCAAATATAAGCCATTTGTTAGAAATTGTATTATGTATAAAATTAAATAATGGCAAAGTCAATATCATTGCTCGTTCTCAAGATATTCTAGTCGAAAAACAAATATTACCACTTTTTAGCAGATTTTTTTTTATATTTTTGTTAAAACTGTCAATTCGAAACTTGTCAAAATTTAACCATATGTTAATAATTGTATTATGTCGATACCTTCCCGTAAGAATGTAGGTACTAAGCGACACTTTTTTCGAAAATGACTTTTTGATGAGGAAATATACTATATGTTAAGGGCCACGTTTTGGCCTGGGTTTCGCCAACCTATTATGCATGAAAAGCAAACTAGAGTACAAATACAAAAATTTATCAACTGCCATGTTTTCTCATTAAAATAATGTTGCCCCCTGAAATTTGTATTATCTGCCAAAAAAATTATGCTAAGCGACATTAATAAAGATCTCATTGTCGTGAGCAACAAAAAATTTTGTTAGATGTCACTTAGTTTAACCAAAATTGTCTCTTAGCACACTATGATTCAACTAGAACTTTCTTCGTTTTTTTTTCGTTTCCTGAACAATTTTAGAAATGTCGCTTAGTATACATTCTTACAGTATCAAACAACATACTTTAGAAGGCACTATCGGTGTTCATTCCCAAGAAATTCGACTTGAAATACAATTTTAACAAGTTTTCACTAGAATTTTTAATAGTTTTTTTATTTAAAAATTATTAATTCAATATTTGTCAACATTTTACCAATTGTACAAAATTATACTATGTATAAAATAAACTAAATTAGAAGTCAATATCACTACTAGTTCTCGAGAAATTTGAGTCGAAAAACAATTTTTACCAATTTTCAATAGAATTTTATATAGTTTTTTATTTTTTGTAAAAAAACTGTGAACTGATTTTTTTTTGAAATTTTCACCAGTTGTCAAACACATTATTTTTCGTAAAATAAAATTATTTTGAGTTTCAAATTGTTTTCCGTTCTTAGAATATCTGGGTTATACATTTTTTTTCAGTTTTTTTTTTATTTAAAAAAATAACGGTATGTTCATTTTTTCCGAATTCATACCAAATCTGTATGACCTTATAATGAGTACATCAGATTTTATTTGAAATCAATAGCATTATTTTTTCGTGAGATATTTGAAACTAACCGAAATTTTTAGTGAAAAAACTACTCATTGAATTTTAATAAACGCCCTTTCAGCCTCTTTCGAAGTTATTATCTATTGAACAAAATTTATTTGAAGCCGATATCTTTACTCGTTCTTGAGATATCGACGACGAAAAATGGTACCAGAACGTACGAACGTACGAACGTACGTACACACACACACACAGACATCTCTCTAAAAATGATTGATATAGCCTCTAGGGACCTTGAAACGTCGAGAAATGTCAAAAATTCCAATTTGACAAATCGGACCGATTACAATAACTCCCTATGGGAAGTTAATAAAACTCCTAACTCCTAACGTTCGAAAAACTGCATTTCTTTTATCAAAGTGATGCCAGACCTTAAATTAATTGCGTTCTGGCTTAGGTTCTAATATTAATAAAACATGTCGATATAAAAGTAAAAGGATTTCGTTTCGTTTTAATTAAAGTATGTAATCTATGTAAGTACCTTCATTACACAAAAATGTGCGCATATGTTGCGATAAAAAAAATCGAGATTTATTGACAAACGTGGGTACCTTCTGCAGGCAAGGCGGCAATCCATCCGAAAGCTATAAGTTACTTCCATTGATCAGGATTTTATAACGAAATAAAAAAACTCATCAAAATAATAATCCCTTCATATTTGTTCAATAAACTTCAAATATGTATGTACCCTGGTTCTTATCTAAAAACTGGAACTCGATTAAACTGTCACAACACCTGAAAAAGAGGTTTCTTGTACTTCAGTATACGCGCATAAGTATACCTACCTACACCTACCCCAAGCCCCAAACACCCTTCAAGCTGTTTCTGTTTAAGATTCCTTCCCCAAGATAAAAGATACCACACAATCCGTTGACCCAAAATATGCCCCAGAAAATAAAATGCAAAAAATAATAAAACAAACTCATTTTCATTATTTTGTTATTATCTTCTTTTCTTTGATTTTGCGCTCTCGCATTCAAATCTGCAACAGGTTGTCACCTTGAGAATCTCAAGACATCGGATATCGGTCGCTCACTCCCACCCCAAAATCCCACCGTATGCCACGACAACTGTCACTCCTTCTTCATCAAACGATTATGTTTGAGTGGAAACCAATCGCGCAAGACGCAACTCGGCGCAACGCCAATGAGACAGTCCGTGACTCCGTGTTAACACAAACAGCAATAAAAAAGAAAAACAAATTGGGAACTATGTGTGCTTTGAGTGTTACGAAGAAAACAAACTCAAACTAACCATTTAACTCACTCAATTGTTGTTGCTGTTTGGTAGACGATGAAAAGACCAACACTCAAGACTCAACTCAGCGACTCACTCGACTCGATTGAATCGAATAAATTGTTCTTTCAGCTTCTTCGAAAACCGTGATAATTAGTATGAGTTCAGAAATGGTCCGGGAAAGCTGCGTGTTCGAGATTGGGTTCCGGGACAAATAGTGTGATGATGTAACAACAAATCCCAAGACTTCTGAAAAATTCTTTTTGAGATTTATTTATTGTTTTTTTAAGTTTTTAATTTTATTGTTTTCTTTTTTGAATTCCTAATTTATTATACCAATCGAAAACAAGAGTTAAAAAAAAAAACAAGTATCTTTGCGGTTGCTTTTGCGGTGGTGGAAATAAAAATTGGATTTCGGTTTTGCACCTCTGCGGGCGGACACGGACAAGTGCCTCAGATTCAGCATCAAGGTGCGTTTTCCCTTGAACTTGGCATCTCTCGTTGGTTCTTCGGTTTGTCGGTTCGGTTGGTGAACAATCTACATATCTTTTTTATACGTATTTTTTGGCAAAATCTTATCAAAGCCGTTGTTGTCGAAGACGGGTCGAGTGTTCGGTTTTGTGGTGGAACCATTGGGGTTTGTTACGCTTCTTTGATGAAATAAAATGTATTTCTGGTATCTGTAGTGCTGTGGTTTATTTGTTTGGTTTGAAAATTCAAAAGCGTCAACACTGTGTGAATCATTTTGATCTAAAGGGATTATATAAAATAATAAAATCAGCGTCGTGCTTGGTGACGTCCGCGTGATTAATTGAATTCGATTTGTGTATTTACCTATTTACACTGATTGCATCTATACACTTACATACCTGTATCTTGGATCGATTTGTTATTTTTTTTGCATTGTTGGCAGTGATAAGGAATTACAACAATATTGATCCTGATAAGGTGGGAAATAACTTAAAGCCGAATAAGACACAGGTGGCGATTCTGTCGAGTATTTGCTTGTAAGTTTTTTTGTTTAATTGATTTATTGCCTAGATTCGTAATGTAGGTACCTATCTTTACCTATCAAAGAGCGTTTATAATTGATAATGTGTTGATTATATTTGTTAATTTTATTCAATTAATTTCAATATAAGAAAAATTGTTGATAAGGAGGCTTTTAATATATTTTGTGATAGTAGGTATTAAGCGTAAGCTGTTTTCAATTGGCTTAGGAACTTTTAGTTATTGCACAAAAAACATACAAATTTGAGCTTAAGTATTCCTACTTATCAGTAAGCGTTGTACCTATTCATATTTCAAAATTGAACAATTTAAATTTAACATTTAACAAAATTTCCATTTCTTATACATATCTACTTACAAACAATTTATACTTGTGACTTTTGTGACTTGTGCCTTCTATATTTGCAAACAAAGTTTAAAAAATTGTTATATTATTAAATTATTTTTAATTAAGAAATTTAATTCAAACTAGCCGACCCAGCTCTCGAAATTCGAGTGCCAATTTATTTATTATTTATATTATTGGCAGTGTTTTCAAGCAAATTTATTAAATTAAATTTTATTTTATGTAATATGCAAAGTGTTCGACAGTGCAAAAACAAAAATGACCCACAGTGTGTAAATGCGTGTCTCAAGTATATTCTGCACATCTCCGTAACTGTGGCTTTCCAACCATATAAAATTTATCGAAATCGGTAAAATACTTTTGGAGAAAAGTGTACCACAAAAAACATGTTTGCCGTTTTATTATATGATTTTTCTAAAAAAAACATTTGTGAATTTTAAATATTTTAAAAAAACCTTTTGTATCAGGAAGGTAGGTACGAGTACCTAACTATATAAAGCGATTTTTTCGACTGCCACCTAATACGCAAAATTACATGGTTATGTTGGAAACTGGATCACCTCTCTTCATTTGAACACTCAAAATGCAAATAGATTACCTATGTTTTAAAAATCATGCGGAAGGAAAATCATCGGCTTCCCAAGATAGTGGCTATCCAAGTCATACGAGAAAAATCAAGTTGGTATTCTGAATGCATGGACATAGCTATGGAGTGTGAGGTAGACCTACTCGTAAGTCTAGTTAATTTTGAATTTGCTCATTGGAAATCTGTGCTTTAGTAGCTTATAGCATCAGATGATTTAAAATGTAGAGAAAGATTTTTGATAAACGCAAGGGAATCACTATACACATAGAAATTTATTTTCAACTCAATCACAATTTGGAAAAGGTGAATTATTTTCGGGACGAAAACAGTGTCGGCGAAATATCAATGATGATTAAGCTACGAGTAGAGATTTTACATTTAAATTTTATACCTCATAGAGAAGATTTACCCATTGTATGCTCCTTGTGTAACTTGAGAAAATACTTTTCACTTTTTGGGCAGATGCTCTATCCAAAAGGAGATCGGACGGAATATTTTTGGATGCTATTTTTTTATGGAAGATCATATTATAACATTACTCAAAGAAATCGAAATTAAAAAAACTATACCAATACTGCAAACTGGCCTTAACCTATACAGATCGTATTATAAGAGAGAGTTTGTGTGTGTATATTATTATTTTATTCTAATGATTTTTTTTCGGGTTGGGTACGATATCCCGCTTATGGGTATCAATATTCTGATTGCAATGATATAGCTAAATATCTTAAATCTAAGTTGGTAACTTAAGAACGAAATTAATCGAAGATGATTTTAAACCGATGGAAAATGTAAACAAACCATCTTTACAACGGAAACCAAAAAAAAAAAAAAACAACGGTAAAAAAAATGTGTTGTGTCTCTAAATATTTATGTTTCTTTTTAAATAAGGGTTTACGAATAGTTTTTAATTAATTTTGGAACTGAATTGATAAATAATTCAAATGTCAATGGATTGAACAAAATCAGAATAACCCAGAAATTTAGCGTTTCATTGGTTGTTCGAATTTAAGCTTTCAACTGATATTCAGAGTTCAGACTCTATTTATATTAAAATATAGTTAACACACAAGCCACAAAATGTTAAATTTCATTAAAGCATACCTAAGATGTCAAGGAATTATAATAATACTTCCAGATCCGGAAGTAAATGATTAACCCCCAGTTTCACAGTGGAAGTTTAAACCCCACTTTTGGTTTAAACTTCAGTTCAACAATAAATTTGGTTTCACAGTCCTTGAACAGAGTTCATTCTGTAGTTTAAGTTAAACGATACTATTCTGTCGTTTAAACCTCAGTTCAACAACCCCTTCAAACATTTAAAAATAGACTTTATTTTCATATTTTAATTTGTTTTCCTGTCACAGGTCACAACTAAACAAAGCAAACTTTCCATTTTTGTTTTTTCTTTGATTCAGATAGAAAGAGAAAACAATCTAAGTACTTAAACTACGTTTAATGAACTGAAGTTCAAATAAGACTGTGAAACCGGACAAGTTGAACTTCAAATTTAAATTCCAGTTCAGATTCATTAGAACTTAAGTTTAAACTGTCACTGTGAAACTGGGGGTAAGTGTTTCAAAACGAAAGTGAAAACAAAAACTTTTAAAAATATCAAAAACTACTTTGTCTTCTTTTTGTCAAGCTATAAACTATTGGTTTTTACCAAAGGATTGATTTGACATACGAGTACATAGATTAAAAACAGTGCTAGGAACTCGAATATTTGCATTTTATATGAAAATGGTTTTTTTTTAAGAAAATTGTTCGCAATCACCATATTTTTTGTTTCCTCTTAAAATAAAATGCACGACTGAGTCGCACGAACTTGCTCTTATGTAAAAGACTAAGAATTTCAAAAATGAATGCTATTAGAGAAAAACTGTTCGTAAACATAAAGTTCATTTATTTAATGACTAAAACAACTCTTTTAGTGGAAGCTGGAGCTAAGAACAGGATGCCTTGTGATGCGAGCAAATATTAGTTTATGCAAGAACAAAATTTATAACAAAGTTATAAGTTATAAGTCAAATAAAATCTTTTATATACATTTTTAAAACATTTTTTTTGTCACTTTACGATAAAAAAATTAATTTCCAAAAAAAATATTTAGCCCTTTTTTGAAATATAGAATTTTCTAAAAAAAATATAAAAAATTTCATTACAATCCGTTCAGCCGGTAATGAGAAATTCAAAAATCGTCAAAATGGTTCTATGTTCGGTACAGTCAGTAATATAATGATTTCAATTTTTTTTTGCTTAATTAACGTAAAAATTTATCAAAATTTTCGGAGACGTTTTCGAGAAAAACATGATTTTCGAAAACTTTTATTTATCAAGTTTAAAAAAAATCAAGCATGGGGTTTTCGAAATATTGAGTTTGAAAAAAAAATTGAAATCCAAAAAAAAAAGTTTTGAAAATCTTAAGGCACAGGAATATTTTAAATTTTGGGGCGCTTTAGCATAAAACAAATTATCAAAATCGGTTGTACAGATTCTTTAAATTTTTTAGTTTTTGTTTAAATCTCTTGGACATTGTTTTACAAAAAAAAATTTATAAAATTTCGAAAAAATTGTATTGCAGGTAGTTATTTTTGGTCTTAAAAAAAGAAGAAAAATAAACGTGTGGGGACAAAATTTCGAGACCCACTTTTTTCCTCTTCGCTATCATCGTAATGTCAACTTTGATCAAAACCTCGAGTTCGATTTTTTTAAGAATGTAAAAAGAGTAAATAATCTTAAAAGGATGCAAAAACTGTACATATGTATATGCTATAATGACTACGTTCATTGTATAAGAATTTGGTGTAGCTCGGAATGCGACAACAACAATGCACGTTTGCTTAAATTTTTCAACTGAGAAATGGAGAATAAATAAAACTTTCACTTATTCAACGTAAATACCCCCGTGCACCCAAGACATGGGGCGGCAATTTAGGGTTATTGCACAAGGGCGCACGAACACCCAGCGGCGGCACTGCGTGTAAGCAGTGCAACCCCCCTGCTTGGGCACACCATAGGATTTGGGGTAGGTGCGAGGTTGGGTGTATGCAAAGTTTCTTTAGCATTTAAAGAATCTGGAAAATAACTACTTAACATAAAATCAATAAGTTTTAGCTACGTATTCTAAAAAAAGGGATTAGCGGGATTTGGCGGTATTTTAAAAAGCAGGATTATAATAGATCGGGATTTTGAACAAGCGGGATTTTAGAAGACGGGATTTTAAAAAAGCAGTATTTTAGCAGATGGGATTTTAAAACTTTTTTTTCAGGATTTTTGAAAAGCGGGATTCCGATACGCTCCCTTTTTTTCTTTTCTTATATGTAACAATATAGTTATCTATTTAATCTGTTTTGATGACAAACTTAATTTTCAAAGTATAATTCTAATTATGTTTTGTCAACTAGGCAGTTCAATACCAACACTAATCTAATCTACTTGTAATAACACACCTAATATTTTGTATCAAAATCGTTTGAGCCGTTTTCGAGATATGAAGATAAATAAGATTTTGAATAACGTAATGGTTTTATAACGTTAGTTTTGGAGCCAAAAAAAAAAAATTCAATTTCTCCTCCAGGGAATTACCGAAGATTCTTGAGTACCGAGTTTGAAGAAAATCGCTTCAGCAGCTAAGTCTGTAGGTCGACATGCAGACAAACAGACAGAATTACACATTTTTTTTGTATTCTCTGTCATCGTAATGTGTACTTTGATCAAAATCTCGAGTTCAATTTTTTTTACGAATGGAAAACTAAGCAGCGTTGCCACGAAGGGAAACACATTGAAGGCCTTTCAAGAAGCAAAATTAGATTTCGGAATGCACGTAGATTACAATATCTCCAAAGGCGACTCTGTGCTTGGATTTCTGATAAAGAACTCAAAGGATTTCAAATATCCCTTCATTTTTTTTTCTCAAAAACTTTCACAGATTTTAAAAAGAAAAAATCGAATATTTCATTTAGTAAAAGCTTGCAAATTCCAAAAAAAATGGTTAGTAATGGTACTTCCCCTAGAACCATTTTTTGGTTTCGATTTTTTTCAAAAACGGTACAACTGGTTTTGATCAATTTTTTTAAGCAAAAAATTCAAAAAATTTCAAATTTTCAAATTTGTATTTTTTTAAAACTCATTAAAATCAACAGCCCACAAATCTTAAAAAATAGTTTTGAAAAATCTTATATATCTCGAAAATACCACCTATAATTTGATAAGTTTTTTTTCTGTAGCTTAGTTTTTACGATACATAATTCATTAAGCAAAATTTTGAAATTAAGACTGGACGTATCTATCATAGAATCATTTTTGACTTTCTTTTTATAGGCATAACGTTTTGTAGAGAAAGTTTTTATCCAGAAGCCTCTAATAAGTTTAAAATTATTACAAAACTATATACGAGTTTTATGGGTTTTTTAAAAAAGGTTTACTTCTTTTTTTTTTAATTTTATATCTAAAAAATCATTTAGTGAACCCGAGGCAGTACATTCCTCGCCGTGCACAAAGAACTCGGCCTTTCGCAGATTTCAAATTGACGAATTTTGCGTCGAGAGTTGTGCCTACACCATTACAAGATCTAACTGATGCAAGACCTTAAAGTTCATGACCATAAATAACGCCGTTTGTTCGCAGACTGGGCTTCGAAGCGTATAGTTGCCGGTAAGTGTGGCGTCTTGGGTCTGTACTGGAATCGCTTATAATGTTTCAGTAAAGAAACATCTTGAAACATCAGTAAGATTATTGTACTTGATATTTCAAAAGCATTTCATACAGTTTGGCATCAAGCTCTCTTATCGAAAATTCATACATTTGGTTTTGATGAATCTCTCCTTCATTGAATTAGAAACTACTTTTTGAACCGATCAATATTAATTGTGTTGGACGGTCTTAAGACGTTCATAAAATAAATGCTGGAGTGCCACAGGGCTCCGTTTCGACTCCGACTCGTTTTCTCATATCCATCAATAAAATCTTTTGTCTAAAACTTCTAATCCATTAAATTGTTTTGCTGACGAAGATACCCCCAGTTTCTTATATTCGTCTCTACATGCATATCCTTCTTCTTGATGTTGATTTTTGACGGAAGCGTATAATAAGTTCTTTAAATTCTGATCTCGATAGCACTGTCAATTAGGGACGAAAAACCATGTATAGTTTCAAAAATTGAGTTTGAGCTTTCTTCATCCGTTAAAGCGGAATCCACTCCCCATTCCGCTATCTATGAGCGGCACTTGCTTTGAGGAAACAAAAAAGCATTCAGTTCTCGGTATGTGCATCACAGACCATCTTCTGTGGATTGACCACACGTCGTCAAAAAGGCTACTAAGTGCTTATGTTTCGACGATGCAAGACATATTTCACCCATTTTGATCTGGGGGGTCATTCCGTAATTTTCTAAACGATAATCGTCAAAATGATAATCGTCGACGAGATCGTCCATGATTTGCTTAACGTAACTCGGCTACTATCGTCTCGTCTATCGATGGCAGTTCTAGAGATTTTGATGCATTTCAGAAACATTCAAACTGGAGTTGAAAAGTCAAATTGGCTGTCATAATTGTCAATAAAATGCATTTTTAAAGTTTTTGTTTTGTGTTTGGTGCCGATTTAAACTAAAAGAAAATTATTGGAGGTATATAAGTTGAACGAAACCCGTTTGTCTAATTAATCATTTCGAGTACCATCACGAATACTTCCTTTGATACTCGAAAGCGTTGAACAAATCTAGAATAGATAAATTATTACAATTAATGTTTCTTACGATAAAAATCACACTTACATACATAGAGTAAATATACTATGCATGTATATATACTCTATGCATATGAGTTGGAAGATATCGTCTCACTATAATCGAGTTACGGAATGACCCCCCTGGCTGTGAGCTTCAAAGCCTTTATTGGTACAAAGCTCAAGTATTATTCTCATATTTGGGCAGGTGCTCCAAAAACTTACTTGAGTCTCTTGGATAGAATCAAAAAAACAGCTTTAAAAATGATAGGTGATAGAACTAAAATAACACAAAAATTTGAATTTCTCGAGCACCACCGCAATGTTTCTTTTCTTTCATCACATTACCGTCATTTTTATAAACAGTGTTCTAGTGAAATAGCCTGTGGCATTCCTCCCCTTAAGCAATTCAACCATAATACTCGCGCTTCAGGGAATGTCCATCAGCTTACCTTGAGCCCAGCTTCGGACGTACTGTTAAATTCAGAGAGTCTTTCTTTATCTGCACTACACGAATGTAGAGTGCTTTACCCGACTCTATATTTCCCTCCCATTACTATATTCAGACACTCAAAACCAATGTGCATAGGTATCTCCTCTTAAATCATCTCCAATTTTCATAAAGGTCCGTACTCTGCTCAAATATTTTAAGGGTAGTGAAAGTCTCTTTAGAGCAAAATATAAAAAAAAACAATATCTCGAATACAACTTCCTTATAAAAAATTTGTCAAAACTTAAATCTGCTATAAAAATGCGTATGCTTCCAGATGCTTACAACATAACTAAGCGTTGAATATTAAAGATGGCGGATCTTAATTCTAAAAATTATAAGAGATTCCCTTCAATCTAAACAAAATAGCTTTAATCTCGATCCCTCATTCTATTTTGTATTTTAGATATTATTCTAGGCGGTTATCGCGAGTTCTGTGAGGACCTTCATTGTAAAGGTTGATGTATAAATTCATACCTACAGTCAAATTAAATTATCGAGTCATAGCTTACCTATATCAAAAGTCTCATTAAAATCCTTAGTAATTTTTTTTTCTGAAGAAAAGGTTAACCTGCCGTTAAGTATACCTAAGTCTATTGTATAGGCATAAGAAGTCAAGAAATGCAAAACCCTCGTGCACAAATATCAGTTTATGATGTGAATGTCAATGCTAATGATTGGCAACCCTGGTATTGCAAGTGAAAGTTGTGTCTATATTGAGCTCTTTAAATTAATTTTTTTTTCCACCTAAAATAAAAAATAATAATACAAAAACTAACCAAATTGTGTTAATATATCTATTTAAAGTTGCAAACACCTCAAAAAAACACTCGGTGAGTCTAACAAATTTTATCAAACAATAAAACAATTTGACATGAATTTGCAACGAACACCGATAAAAGACAATAGCAACTATATGGAGCAACAAAGTAAACGAAAACTTCTTGATATTTCACCAGAAAATGTTCAAAAAAATGTTGTACCTTCCAACCTAAATGTGGCTGTAGGAAATATGTCAATAAAAGATCTCGAACATCTTATTCAAAGAGCCATGTCACCTATATTAGATGAGAAACTTAAGGATCTACACTGCCGCTCATCTGAATGGGTTCACTGTTTTTCGTAACTTACTTTAAGACTCTCTGCATATATATCGCGACCTTAGAACAATAGGGTTCTAACTGCACGCAAGTCACTTTTGAGAAAACAGAGATTGAAATTTTGTTTGTCTATAACTTTTATATTTTTGTTTGGATCTACATGATTTTTTGAAAACACAAATTTTGTACTAAGTTATGTTGATCTGAATTTAAAAATCTGCAACATATTTCATAATTTTGCAGTAATTGGTGGTTGGAAAAATGGATAGAACCTTGTTTCTCAACGCTAAGTCATTTGAGCATAGAACAATAAGGTTCTAATTACCTGATAGAACTTAGTGTCATGATAAGAAATTTAATTGTTCAGATAGAACCCTGTTATCTTAAAAAAATAAGAATTTTTGTTGAACGAAGATTTTATTCCTTTTTTTTAAATTTTTTATAAAGGAAAACAAATAAACATTATTAAAGAAAAGTAAAGCTCACACTGCCCATAATATCGTGAAGGCCCTAACTACATTTTTCATACTTCGAGTTATAAAGCAAAACACTAAATCTTTTATAGTAACCCGTATATAGAAATTAATTATTAAGATATATTTAAAAAGCTCTATGTACACCGATTTGCAAACTATTTCTATTAAAATTCCTTCTTTTTTAACTGAACTGTAAATCAAAAAAGAAAACAAATTTATGTTAACAGAACTTAATCATTTATTAAGAAAAAATTGTTTTTGCAACATTTTTAAAACTAGTCTAAGTTTGCTTTAAGCTCGGTCGCAGAAAGATTGTCCAAGAATTGATTTCTATTTTCAGGAAACAGTTGGAAGAGATTTTTTTCAATAACATTTATTCTGTCGATTGATATTTCTCTTGGCTGGGAGCGAACAAATGATGATGGTTCAACAAAAGTTGACTTTATATTTTGACTTTTTAAAAAGTTAAGTGCTATGAATTCAGTGTCGAACGGAAGTACCCTCATGTCAAATTGCAGTAAAAGGTATGTCTTTTCTTTTCGTTCCAAGAGGCGCAAAACTTTCATTGAAAATTATAATATGTTTGGCAAAGATAACAGCCTTCAATCTTTCTTAACGAGGTATAGCATTAGCAACTAGAGTATCTAGTAAGCCCTACACGGGCTTTGTGATGCATCCAAGCCTGACAAATATGGCAAGTTTCTTCACCTTTACATGATAGAACAAAATCTTTTTTAAGTTTAAGTGGACCTCATGTTCCTTCATAAATTTTTCACTTAACGCATCTTCTTTTCTTGCTGCTTTATAGGCCTCATATTTGAAACATTTATCAAACTTGGGATGGTGAAAATCAAGGCTAAAGTTCGTACCAAAAACATTCCTGTAAAAGCTTTCTTTACCACGACATTTTAAATGAGTAGTACCTATATTTAATACAGTACACCTATTTACTTTTGAAATAGAAATACTTACCTATATGAAGGTTTTACAATACAAATTCTATATACTATTGACAGCCAATTTTTGTGGACTAAAGGCCAAAAAAGATATTTTGAATCAATAATTCAACAAGTCCATTAATAGTGCTAAGTCTTCTACTTGGCTGATTTATTTCAGAGGCATATAGAATTTTTATTATAAAACCTTCATATAGAATCAATGCTAGGCCACGGGCAAAATCTTCCAACGTTAATTATCACAATTTTAATCTTGGTTGGGCATAGTTCACATTGGATTTTTGTTAAAAAATCGATGTAAGATGAGCTGAATTTGACAAAAATTTCGTATTGTCAAGATCCTCAGTCAGCTGATGAGTCCATGTGACATCGCCGGGACGAAACGCTAATTTTTGTGGACTAAAACCCAAAAAAGCTATTTTGAATCTAGAAAAACTTACTTTTACTTATTAAAATTTATGCATATTTAGAACAAACATTTTGAAAATCACATACCACAAACTTTTAAATTGCATTTTAGATAAAATTCAACTTTAACACAAAATTTATAGCCTTAATAGTCCTAACTACGAGCATTGTTTGAATATTTTGAAGCAACAAAGTTCAATCTACATCCTGTTGTGTAACAAAGTTCTATGTGCAATTTTTTCTTATTTTTCTAAGTACACTAGGTTCTATATACCACTTAGAACTTTGTGAACTTAGTTTTTTAATAAATTGATGTACATAGAACTTTATTTCATGCATTTTTACTGACTAATTAGAAAACTAAAAGAGATAGATAAAAATGGATGAAACGAATCGAAAGAGCATACTCGATTTTATACGATCACATATATAACTCATTTTTGAAAAAAATGTCAGTTAGAACCCTATTGTTCTAAGGTCGCGATATGGCAATGAAACGTCTGTGTTATGTATGTAATGAAAGAGCATTATTTTGCCCTTGGTTTGGGAGAAAAAATTTTCTCTTTAAGCTTACCGTTATTCTCACACGCTAGCTAAACTTAATTCATTAAGAAAAACTAACGTTTTTTTTTGGCTCATCTGAATAGGTTCAAAAGCAAAAAATGGAAGAAAAAAGAAAAATAACTGTAATTAAATGATTTATTTTACCCATTAAATAGGTAGGGACATAATAATTTATATTAATTATGTGTATTGCCACTTTTTTTTAAAAATTGTTTCGAAAATTGGATTTGGAAAGGAGTCATGCAGTTTTTCTAGATATTGCAGCGAAATCTCTGCCCACGCTTTCTTAATTCCCTCGATTAAGTACAACTTGTCTTCATATTGTCTCTCCGACTCATACACCTTACGGGAAAGAAGTCTCCAAACATTTTCAATTATGTTAAGGTCAGGTGAGTATGGAGGCCATACCAACACCTCTACATTTTGCTTCTCGATCCATTGTTTTACCGACCTCGCTGTATGGATAAGGGCATTATGATGCTGGAATGGCAATGGTTTTGGTTCTAAAAGGTTAGAGATTTATGGGAAGACCTTTTCCAGCACATCTTTGTACACATTGACATTGATTCGTGATGTAAGAAATTGCAGCTCAAAAGTTCCATAATATGAAATTGCTCCCCACACCATGGCACTGCCTTCACAGCTATGCAGACGGTTTTTATAATGTTCTTCTTTACGAAGGTCATGAAAGTAATAGTTGTAGCCATCTGGGCCCTCTAAGTTGTATTTTTTTCATCTGAAAATATAACTCGCCTCCACTGCGATTTTTACGACATGTATTTTTTGCAAAATTGGAGACGATTTTCTTTTCGTTTTTCCTTCAAACGTGTTTTTTCGGTATTTTTTTCCTTTTTAAATCTTTAGTACTCTTAATACCGCGTTCCACCGTCGACAAACTACACTTAACACCAGTTTTGAGTCTAATTTTTGACGCGAAATCATGCGAATTAGAAGCAGCTGTTATGATTGCGGGTCTATTGGTCATTAATTTGGCATTTTAAGTTCCAACTTTTATATTTTTCCCGTAGTTTTCGATGTTCCGCAAATATTTACCGATTAAATTTTGGCTTCTTTCATTTTTGTTTACCATATTTCTTCGGCTTAGCCCTAATTCACGAAATGCTTTTATTTTGCCTTTTTCTTCGCGTTTAAAAATTTCCCGCGACCCATTTTCCTTGTTAAATGGTTTAAAACAATTCAATTTACCAAAAAACTTAACTTTCAGTACACATCACCCGCGCACATCAATTAAAAATTATTTTTTTTCTTTTGAACCCATTCAGATGAGCCAAAAAAAACGTTAGTTTTTCTTAATGAATTAAGTTAAGCAAGCGTGTGAGAATAACGATAAGCTTAAAGAGAAATTTTTTTCTCCCAAACCAAGGGTAAAATAATGCTCTTTCATTACATACATAACACAGACGTGTCATTGCCATATATATGCAGAGAGTCTTACAGTAAGTTACGAAAAACAGTGAACCCATTCAGATGAGCGGCAGTGTACCTACGAAGGCCGATATAGATGGTGTTAGTGCTAGGCTTCAAACGCTACAAGAAAATAACCGAGAACTCCAGGTACAGCTGAAAACAGTTGAAAACCGATGTAATGCATTGGAACGGCAAGTGGAATTCTTAGAGATGAAGGTTAATGAAAAAAACATTATTGTACAAATGCCATCTGTAGAAGGGGAAAATGCTACAGATCAAGCTAGGCGCCTGTGTATGGATCTGCTACAAACAACAGATGCAAGCACAATATCGTCAGTGCGCTCTCTTCGTTCGAATAACAACCAAAGAACAAACTTAATTGTGAAGCTAAGCAAAATAGAGGATGTTGGACGCATCTTAACAGCAAACTCTAGTATAAAAGGCACCGGAGTATCCATTCGTCGAGACTATCCAGCCGCATCTCGAGTAAGAAGGAGGCGATTGCAGGAGTTAAAAGCAGACATTAATAGTAAAAATAAAGCGCTAAAAACTGAAATTCGTGGTCATTGTTTGTTCGTAAATGGGAAAAAGTTTTATTTTGACAGCAACTCGGCATTACAATGTGACGGTGAATGTGGATTGTCAATGTTACAGCAGCTGATTGATGACAGCCCGACAAATAGCGTTCCTGGTTGTAGCAAAAACTTAGTGGCGAACAATAGCAACACGTCACGTTACGTTGCGCCGCCTCAAAAAAATCTTTAATTGTAATGCCGTCTGCCCTCAAATTATTACTAAGAATTTAAGAAAAAATTGTTGTTTAAATAAAAAAAATTATAAAATTTTATCATACAATGTTTCAGGATTAAGTAATAAATCGATTTTCACTAATTTTTATAATTTTATATGTATGTTTGATATTATTTTCCTATATGAAACTTTTGTTACCGAACTAAATATTAATATGTACGAAAATAAATTTACCAACTACGAATTAAGATCAATACCAGCAACCAGAACTCATACAAGAGGAAGAGCCAGTGGAGGACATATTTTCGGATTTAAAAGAGATCTTAACATTCATGACTGCAAAATCGAGTCATACCACTCCTTGCTGTATATAACAATGAAAATTGATAGGAAAAATTTACGTCTACTACCAACTTACTTAAACTGTAACAATTGGGATATCGATTTCGAGAACCTACAAGAATTCATGACATGTGGAGGTGACAACTCAAATTTACTTCTAATAGGCGATTTAAATGCGAGAGTGGGTGATGAAAAAGGTGCAGAAAACAGTATAGCTGGAATAGCGAGAAATTCTAAAGATAATATTAAAAACTCCAATGGTCATAAGCTTCTTGAACTCTGCAACTCCTATGGGTTAAAATTGCTAAACGGAACAAGCCAAGGGGATCCCGATGGAGAATTCACGTTTGTTGGAGGTCAAGGTTCTTCTGTCATTGACTATTGTTTTATTGGACGTGAATGGAATAATCTTGTTGTCGACTTCGAGGTATTGAACGAGCCCTTTTCGGACCACATGCCAATTGTCGTATCCTTCAACCAAGCAGAGGTAGTTAATGTCACAACGGCAAACATGAAACTCCTTCCAAAAATAGTTTGGAGTAGTAGCAAAGAGTACGCCTATAAGGTGAAATTAGATGAGGCCCTACAAAGTCGAGAAGTCGCGAATTTCAACGATCTAGAAGTAATAATTAAGCTAGTATACCCGCAAAACAGTTTGAAAAAAAAACCCACAGCATTCAAAGAGCGCTGGTTCGATGAAAGCTGTAAAAAAGCAAGAGATGTGTCATATGCCTGGCTTAAACGTTTTCGTAAAGTCAATAGCAGGTTTGCAAAGGAATTATATTTAAAATACAACCAGAAGTTCAAGACCTTATGTAAAAAAAAAAAGAAATTGTATTTTGAATCTGAGGCAAGAAAACTAAGTCTAGCTATGAACTCTTCAGAATTTTGGACATTAGCTCACAATTTAAACGGTAGGAAATATATTATTGACATCAACCTAAGTTCTCAAGATTTGCAATACCATTTCAAGCAACTTTTAAACCCAACATCGAACGAGATATCCAAGTTTCATTATGCATCACCTTGCTTTTACGATCCAATTTTAGATTCGCCGATCACGTTGCAAGAGGTCTCTTTTGTTATCAATAGGCTCAATGATGGCAAAGCAGCTGGGTCGGATAGGATACCGGTTGAATTCTACAAATATGGGACGAATAATCTTATGCAAACGCTGACCGGCCTAATGAATAATGTTATAGAAGACGGTATAATTCCTGAACAGTTTAAGGAAGCTTTAGTGTTTCCTATATACAAGAAAGGGTGCACAATGAATCCTGCGAACTACAGAGGTATCTCCTTTCTCAATGCCACCTACAAAATTTTCACCGCAGTACTTCAAAGTCGCCTCAAAAGTTGGATAGCATCAAAAAATCTAATAAGTGAATTTCAAGCGGGCTTCAGATCGGGTTATTCTACTATTGATCACATTTTTGTATTCAAAAGTATTGCTGATTCATTCCTTGCAAGAAATAAAAAACTTTATGTTCTCTTCGTGGATTTTAGAGCAGCGTTTGACACAGTGGACCGGGACGCCCTAATGTACAAGCTGTACGGACTTGGGATGACCTTTAAATTTGGACAACTTATTCAAAATATCTATCGAGATACGAAATCAGCAGTGTGGAATGGTGCAGATAAATCGGAGTGGTTTGAAACCAAAACTGGAGTCAGACAAGGCTGTGCACTTAGCCCCGATCTATTTGCACTTTTTATAGATGACCTGGTCTATTATCTACCTGGTGGCATAGAATTTGCGGGATTGCAAATTAAAGCTCTTCTTTTTGCTGATGATGTAGTGATGATGGCGTACACACCTGAAACACTACAGTTAATGATAAATAAGCTTCATGAATTCTGTAAGTTGTGGAATCTTGTTGTTAATCCGGACAAGTCTAAGGTTATGGTTATAAGGAAGGGAGGAGGCAGAACTAGCGCGAACGAGAAATGGATTTATGATGGGAATGCTGTTGAGGTTGTAAAAGAATACAAATATCTTGGTGTACTATTCACACAAAATATGAAAATGGAAAAACATTTAAACGAAAAACTAACTAAAGCGAAAACTGCATTAAACGCTACTTGGAAAAATTGCTTCAACAACAAGCACGTAAGTCACAGTAGCAAATATCGTGTATTTGAAACTGTAGCGGAATCAATCCTCTTTTATGCTGCACAGGTATGGGGAGGCTCAAAATATGAAACGGTCGAGAAACTTTTAAGGTATTATCTCAAAAGAGCATTTCATCTCCCTCCCAATTCGCCGAACTATATGCTAATGATAGAAACTGGATTATCTCCGTTGTTTATTAAGACACTCAAACTACAAGTAGACTATGTTCTCCGTGTCATGCAAATGCCAGATCATCGGCTTCCTAAGAGAGTGGCCATTCAAATGGTGCGAAGCAAAAGAGGATGTTATAAGGAATGGGAAGAAATAGCTGGAGAGTATGGAATAGCTATAAATATAAATCTGGATGAACCAAATACTTGGAGACAATTATTGTACGATCTAATCAAACAAGTTGACCTTAGATATAGGGCAAACCAGGAGGAAGAAGCTGCAAGATCTCTTCACCGAACGATTTATAATCGCCTGGACTACTGTCTCAACGAAAATAACTATTTCAAAGATGAAAATAATGTAAACTCAATTTCAATGATGTTCCGGTTACGAGGCGAATTGCTGCATCTCAACTACATACCACATAGAAACGATTTGCCAATTTTATGCGATTTATGCAACCTGAGAAAGCGGGAAGATATCATTCATTTCTTAGGGTGCTGTCCAGTTTTACGTGAAATAAGAAGAAATGTATTTGGAGAAGATATCTTAACAGATGAATACTGTATATTTTTATTAAATCGAATGGATGTGGAAAAATTGTATGAATTTTTAAAAATCGCTCTTAAATATAGGAGCAGAATTATAAATGGGGATTTTTGAAAATGTTGTACATATTAAATTATAAAAACTGAAAATTTAATCCTAAATCAATAAAATGTTTTAAATATTAAATTAAAAATGTAATTGTACTAAACTTATATAGAGTATAAATTGGATTGTCAATCTGGCAGACGGCAAAGCCATGCTCAAACGATTTTATGTATTATTAATATTGTATTCAGCTCTAAAAATTATGAACCAATAAAAATCTAAATCTAATCTAATCTAATCTAATCAATGCTAATGTAGGAATATTCCACAAGAGTGCTTGAAAAAATAATTGCAAAATCACAAACTAACCTTCCGAGTTTATACACAAAGCGTAACTAAATGACTATTATGCCTACGACAACAAAAACACCAACAACAACAGTAAATCAGAGAAACAGAGAAACACCACCGTACGCCTTCAGCGGGATGAAAATCTACAAAATGGCGATTGATTTCCATCATAATCTAGGTCAAGGACAACAGCGATTAGCACTATTTTTGTTGTGTTCCTTAAACATTACCTCTCAGCAAGTTTGTAGTGAAACTAAGCGAACATCATCCCAGCACCAAAAGCAAATAAAAAATGTTAACAAAAAGTACCCTATCTCGAACTTTTTTGTTTACCCCCAAAAAACATCCATAAGTAGGTCGTCATCGTCGTCGTCCTAGTCGTAGTCATAGTCGTTGCGCCCGTTGTACAATTAAGTATCCTTTTGCATTATGGGGGGTAAATATTTATATAACATAATCCTTGCAGCTTTAGATAAATTAAATTCAAGAAGGATTAAAACAAAACGAAAAAAAGAATGCTTAACCCCAACGATTATGAGGGAAAACAGAAGGCTCCCCACAGAAATTAGGGATACATTTTATTTGGGTCACCAGCATTAGGATCATAAGCACACTGACATGCCAGTTAGAAAAGATTGGTTCTGGATACTTCGCATCGACCATAGCTATACCCCTATCAAACTTAGTTCCTAAGTAGGCAGATAATGCGGTCATAAGACCAAACCCAACCATTGATATAATAAACTCCAAACAACAATAAGACTAAGAACCTTAAGAGTTCTTAATGAAAAACCCTTAGGGATCCCTCGCAACAATGATTTTTCACGGATCATGAATAAAAGATTAGAACTTTTGTATAACCGCACGATGCTATAATTTTGTCTACAAACAAACTCTTTACTCGTATAGATGGTAATCAAATTTCGGAATTTCCTCATGCTTCCGTTTTTCCAGGTAGAGCTACCTTAGCTACCTATTTGGCTATTTAGATGAAGATAAGAGTGTCTACAAATGAAAAGAATAAATAAAAGGTCGTGTGTTCACGAACCGCAGAATGTACCTTTTTTGCATAAAAAGAGCGGCAGCACATGTTGACAAGTGTAAAATTAGTGTTGCGCATCAGGGTCGTATTTAGTCAAGCTGAACCGAGTGGACCATGTAGGTTGCACTTTAGGAACAAGTCTGGGAATTCAACGCGCTTTTTTGTACGATGACATTTAGATGAGTTCTCAAACAAACCTTAAAGTCAAAGGTTACCAATCTTTTGGCAGGCTTTCAGCCATCTTGTCATTTTCTTAAAATACATTTTCAAAGGTTAAGACCCTGACATGAATTGGTTAACGCTTCAGGAATTTAGATCTGGAAAAAGATATCTATTATTGTTGTTAAATCTGAGAACTTGGTGAGAAACTATTTGTTGCCAGTTCGTTGGCTATGGTAGTTATGATTACAACTTGTAGGGTTGGCGGCCCCAGGGGCCTTCGAACTTACACCCGCCAAGTCCGTGCGTAAGTTGGTAGGGTACTTGTTGTATATTCAATTCGATTTGAATATGGGATGAGTCAGAATGCGCTTCCAAATGCACTGCACTGTGACTGTCTACAAATAATGAAAAATGAAAAAAAAAAAAAACACGTACCTGCTTCCATTGAACTAAATGTGAATCAGCACTGCAGGCAAACCAAGACCACTCACGGTTTTTTGAGCTTTAGCCATGTCGAGTGCGATGCATGCAGTGCAGCACACACCCTTTCTTCTTGAATGCGCATCTCACATCACACAGCCCACACTATTTTTTTTGCTTTGCCTTGCTCTTAGGCCCACCACCTGGGGCGTCTAATTAATTGCAGACTTTAAGTTAAGAATCTGTCTAAAGGCAAACTGATTTAGAAGAAAAGATAAAATTATTTTCACAACTGGGTCGTTTTGTTTTTTTTTTCTTCCCTCTTCCGTAGGTAGATGCCTAATGATAGTGGGTATGTATTTAAGCCTCAGATTTATTCAAAAAAAAAAAAATGCGTTGAATAAAAATAGAAAATTGATGTTTCATTTAAATTGTGCACGTTGGGGGAAAATACAAAAAATTGCCAGCAGATTTTTCGCTCGCAGAGATTTTGTATTTTTGTCTTGATGATCTTAGATGTTTAAGGAATTTTTACTTGATGCAGAAAAACACAAGTTTGTCTATGGCTAGCATGTATTTTTACTTGCCCAATATATGCATATATATACATACATAGCTAGTAATGATGTCAATTAAGACGAAAAGAGTGATAAAGTTTTGAACCCGGAAAACAGGAATGAATCGGTTTTTTTTTTAAATGTTTCAGATGTGTTCATTTTGAGATACAACGACGAACGGTCCGACGGGATTGCAGGAACTTGTTCTTGTGTTCGAAGGCTACAATAAGGCCAAGCAAGTAGCCATAGCTTCTACTTAAAGCTTCAGTTCTTCGAGGTATTTATTAAGCTCATTGCTGATCAGAGTTTCCATATGACCTTGGAAAGAAGGGACAATGGTGCAATTTGTTCGAATGTTAAAGAGAGAGCAAGATTCGCCTTTTTAAGAAACCGGCTAGACAAATTCAGTTTTCTATCTACTAGGAAAGAGAACATAATGCGGTTTAACAAGCATACTGAAAATACCTCTAAAAATGTTGTTATAAAGGGTTTTTTTTCGATAAGAACGGGTAGATGTCGAAATTGAATTCAAGAATCAATGAATGAGGTATTAACAAAATTCTTTTTTTATTTGAGGGGCACATGTATGCCATTGTGTATGGAATATGACATCGTTAAAATGCCCGACTCGGCTTCTTACGGTAACACGGATCCGAATGGTCCAATTTTCAATGACTATTCCACATGAATGAATGAATGAATTAATGTATTGGGGGTATTGCGCTGCGACATGGAGATCCATTGTGCCCCCACTTTAAAATTAATTTTTTTTTTTTCGTGGGTAGGTGAAGAATCTTCATAGACACTATGAGCCCGGTACTCATAGTAGTGTGAGATTTTTACTCACTAAAAAACACCTCCCTTTTGTTCTTGCGACTACAACTAAGTACTAAGTTACCTTATCAAGTAGTTTTAATTTCATT
The DNA here is from genome assembly GCA_911387755.1 of Chrysotoxum bicinctum. Taxonomy (NCBI): domain Eukaryota; kingdom Metazoa; phylum Arthropoda; class Insecta; order Diptera; family Syrphidae; genus Chrysotoxum; species Chrysotoxum bicinctum. The sequence continues at coordinate 44,929,507 of OU426989.1, forward strand.
ATATTATAATCACGTTTGGCAGGAAGCTCCCCACTGAGAGGACCTGCGGATACCACATTTGAAAGCGGATACTCCTTATGGCGCTAGGTCGAACGGTCTCGTTCTTTGAAGTCGGCGCACAATGTTTGTCTCATTAATTGTTTGTCGAATAATTCTATTGCTATGGTTATGTAAGTGAGTTCGAAGCTTCCCAGAGAAAACTGCTATTTCATCTTCAACAGTTGGCAATCGTAAGTCTCTGTGTAAATCACTGTTTCTAATGTACCACGGAGCATTAACGATTTCTCTGAGAACTTTGCTCTGAAAAGATTGTAGTATTTGTCTATTGCTTGGTTTAGTACAACCCAACTTGCCAATTCATTTCACGTAATTTATTTTCAAGTTGATCTCGTTTCTTTTTGACGTGAGTTTTCCATTTAAGCTTAGCGTCTAGTGTCATTCCTAAGTACTTTGCTTCATTAGCATATGGTATTTGCCCCGAAATTATGTAGGTGGGCAGATTGGTAATTTTTTTGTAAGTAAAATTAATATGTGTTGATTTGGACTCATTAAGAACAATTCGCCATTTCTTAGTCCATACCGAAATTTTATCTAGAGCTCGTTGGAGCTTCTCGGTTGCAGATTCAACTGAATCAGATATTGCAAGTATAGCCGTGTCGTCTGCAAAAGTACCTATTATGGTATCTTCTTCTTGAGGAATATCGCTAGTGTATAGTACGAACAGAATCGGACCGAGAACACTTCCCTGGGGAACACCAGCATTGATTTCCTTAAAATCCGAATATTCCCTCCCTTGCTTAACTCGAAATAGCCTATCTTCGAGGTATGAATTAAGGATGTAATATATTTGATCCGGAAAGACCTGTCGCAGTTTAAACTTAAGACCATCGTGCCACACCTTGTCAAAGGCTTAAGAGACGTCTAGAAATGCGCTTGAACATACATTTTTTCCCTCAAGTGATTTCTCAATTTCATTGGTTATCCTGTACACCTGATCAATAGTTGAGTGGCTTTTCCGGAAACCAAATTGATGGTCAGGAATAAGGCGCTTTTCTTCGATAATAGGAAGCATTCACTTTAATAAGATTTTCTCAAATACCTTCGATATCAGTGGAAAGAGGGAAATTGGTCTATAAGATATCTTTTCGTTCGGAGACTTTCCCGGTTTTTGAACCATTAAAACTTCTGCGACTTATCATTGGCGTAGAACGTATGAAAGCCTTAATGCCGCATTCATAAGGTGCTGAAGTTTATTTGCTGCTTTTCTGGGTAGCTCTTTAAGCACGCGAGCATTTATTAGGTCGTACCCAGGAGCTTTATTATTTTTATGATTTTTAATAGCTTGATGAAGTTCTGATAACGTGATATTCTGAATAAGAAAGTTTTCAGATGGCCATTGGATATCACCATGTTCATTTATCAACGCCTGACCGTCAAAAGTTTTAAAGGTTTCCTCTAGATGTTCAGCAAATAAATCGGCTTTTTTTTCTATCGGACTTAGCCCATTCACCATTATTTTGTCTGATTGGTGCTGAATGTATTTGCGGCTTTTTAACATCTTTTATAGCTTTCCACAATGAATAATTCGTATTTTTATCTGACCTTTAAAATGAATGAGCTCGCTCGTCCAACAGTTCCTCCTCTAAATCTATTGCTCTTAGGAATCTTAGTATTTAGGGGACCTTCAGAGAGAATAAGTCGCGCTCTTGCACCTGGTATTGTCTCAGATGGTTTTTCCTTTGGTGCATGAGTTGACAACATCTTCCTAGTATGTGGTCCGGTGTTTCCTCATGCATGTTACTGTACCAAGTAAAATTAGGTGTCTTCTTAGTTTGCAGTGTCCAGTTAGGATGACTGTTATTATTTTTAGATTATTTCTACTTAAGTTACTGCAGTTTTCTAAACGTTGCTGGTTGTAATTGCGCAGCAGTAGTTTCGCCTGCCTCAGCTTTGGGAGTTCTTACCATTTCCTGGATTTGTTTGCCTCCTCTTCTTATTTGCTCTTCTGCATAGATCCGGCTAAATATGAGCGATAGCCTGCGTTTTGCTCACATTAAGTACATCGGTCGATTGCAATTTATTTACATAGGCCTTTAGGAAACGGTACAAGCTGTATCAAATTGCAAGACCTTGGTGAAAAATTGACGTCGCCCCTGCGAAAGATAACCTTACCCACAAATCAATGTCAATCGTGGCGTCCGCTGTGCAATTACGTATAGCGCCTTCCTGCTGAAAGTACATGCGGTCTAGATCCATAAAGCTCAAGTTGGGCCATAAGAAATTGGTTATCATCGTTACCAGTTACAGCTGCAAGATATTCTGCTTCCGCTGATGAAATAAATTACTGTTTGTTTCTGAGCGATCCAAACTATAGATCCTCCATATTCCGCCAGTTAAAATCATATCCGGTTCCGTTCCGCTTCGCTTCACCTTCAAAAACTATTCCAGAATTGCTTGTTCTATTAAGATAGGTATCTTGAAACACGTTCTATGATTTGCCAGTGACATCTTCTTCAATGGATAGTCATTTATTTGTTTTTCAGTTAACATTTCTTGTTCAGTTGGTGTTGTAAGAGAATATGCTTAACTTTGATTCCATAATGTTACCATTAGTCCATTTTCTTTTCATTTCTGTATCGAAAATTAGCCGCTGTTTTGAGTGAAAAAGGACCTAAGCTCCAACCTTAATCTAGTAGTGCTACCGAAACCACGAACATGCCTTGGTTAAGAATTATGTAGGTAAGCGAATAGAGTTAACAAAAACTGCCGCTCAAATGTAAGGCAAGAGAAACAAGGTTGGATAAGTTGACGAGATCCCATTGAAGTACTATAACATATCTTGTTAAATAGGTAACTAGGCTGATTAGTTTGAATTATATTAGAGAGCAGGATAAGAGATCTGTAATGAATAAGATGATCATCTGACATATTATAAAGTAGTTTGGAGAAGTGTGAAATCCGATCGAAACGTCTTACGTTAAATACGTAACGTGCAATGTTGTTAAAAGCGGTGTTAAGTTTTCCCCTGCTAATAGAATCGCAATTTCCAAAAATTTCACAACTATAGGTAAGATTAGGAATAATTAGTTTTTTTGCTAACAACATAATGTACGTGTTCTTTGAGAGGTAAATTGGTGAGACCTCCAGAGTTGGCGAAGAGTTCTTAGACTTTCCCAACAGCTGCATTGATATGATTATTCCATGTCATTGCCCATTCTTATCAGAACAAGCGGAGATCTTATCTAAGTCAGTACTAATTGTATTTGCACAGTCCTCTAGCAAGCCAAGGGGGCACCTCTTATACAATTGGATATCATCGTCGTACATTTGTATGGAAGAGGATACTAAAGAGGGAATTTCATTAACATATAATAAAAACAATAGAGGTACAAGTATGTTGCCTTGTGGAACCCCTCTGCTATTAGATAGAAAGGTGGAAATTTCATTACCTTACGAGAGCACTTCTTCTCAAATTGATACATTATCTTGACTTGTTCTAATCAGTGTTTCCGACTTTATTTGTCTTCAAGGATTACATTCCAGGAGACTTCGACATGTCGTTCAGCAGGAAGATAAACTCGTAATCCATGCTCTTCGATGTCATATTCGACGACTTTTCCTCTCTTGCTCTTCTGGTTGAATTTCTGACGATTGATTGTTTTGAATTATTATATTATAATAGGTGATTTTTTTGCTATTTTCTTTTTGGAAACACTGGTTTTGACAGCTCACGCACGTTTCGTGTTTTGTGTCACTGATTAGATTAGAATAAATCGTCTTACAAATGAAAATCGCTTGCAAATGATTGAATTTTATTATCAAAATGCTTGCTCTGTTAAGAGCGCGCTTCTTCCATTTTATGGTCAGTTTAATCGACCTACTGAGGCGGCTATTCGGGCTAATTTGACTAAATTTCGCGCCAAATTTACATTGTTAGACATTAAACCACCAACACGCTTACGTAGAGTGCGAACTGAGGAAAATATATCTCCCCCTCGACGGGTTTCACCTTGTCGTTGGTGGGGGGGCTTAAGTCTATCCACCTGCTGTTGAGCATAAGCAGGTGGTATTAGGCGACCAAGAAAACCCAGGAGTCAGTGGAGGGACAGTCGGGATTGGAGACGATATGGGATGGTTAGGGTTCTGGTGACTTGCCTAGCTGGAATCTTAATGCATCCCGTAGTATTTGATCTTGATTGGTAGTATGTGGTAGGGCTGGAGGGTCTCTAGTTGCTTCGGTGACTAGGGGTCCGAAAGTCCTACCAGAAAATGTGTGTCTTGAGTGCAATTGGTATAATTGGCGATCTTGATGGTAGTTGGGTGGGACTATGGGTTTTTCGACTGGGCATGCAGTTGGGGATCCTAGGTCTCACTAAGGCAGTTAAGCAAGTAGCGTGTGCGAAAGTTTTTCTGGAGGTTTTTCGACGAGTAAAAGAGGTCTTGTGTTTCAAGGTACAATATGTGTCAGAAATGGCAGATGTGGCAGTGATGTCATATCTGTCTTAGTATGCAAGAGGTGTCAGAAGGGACTGGCACATCTGGTTGCTGGACTGCTATTGAGGGTTGGTGCATGAGGCTTGGTGGCATGGCTCCCGTGTGTACCATGCGTAATTCCCAAGCGACCGTGCGGTGGGTGACCTTCGATGGTGGTCTGGTGACTGGATGTGTCAGAGAGGTATGCATGTTTGATTGCTGGTCTGCTGTTGAGGGTTGCTTACTATATACATGAGGCTTGGTGGCATGTCTCCCGTGTGTACCATGCGTAATTCCCAAGCGATCGTGTGGTAAGTGACTTTTGATGGTGGATCTGGTAGTTGAATGTGTCAGAGGTGAGAAGTTCTTCAGCTGATTCGGAGCGGCTGGAGTTCTTCAAAGGTTTTAAACGTGTTATAAGGTTTAAAAGGTTCAAGAGGTGTCAGAGACTTGGGGGTTCCGGGTACTTGTACCTGGCGTCCTACGTTGATAGCGTGAAGTGGACCGTCGTCCAGAGTTCTTCGGAACAAAGACCGGGGCGTCACCCGTGTGAACCGTAAAAGGGGATCAAAAGACAGGAGCGTCTCTCCTTGCTCACCAACTGGTGGCTAAAGACAGGGGGGTCTTTCCTTGATTGCCGTAAGGTGAACTAAATAAGACTAGGATATGCATGAGTTGCTTGTTGACCGCCCTCAACTTGCTTCTCAAATATGTGTATCCTAGGGTTGACAGGCCCAGGGTTTTGCAGGAACCTATCTGGAAGTGACTAGTTCTTTTCCGTGTTTCTGAAGTGAGTCTGAATGAGCTTTACCCTCTTTCCGTTCTCGCCTTGGAAGGAATAGACGAAGTTGCGAGGCTCCACCGGTAGCCTTATACTGGTACCACGGGTGATAGTGCCCGGGAATTTGAGGGCAACAGTGCACATCTTCGGGTGTGTCAGCTCTCTCTTTCCTGCTATCTTGAGGTCGGCCCCCTAGTGGGAGATCGTGGTGGCGTGGTTTACTCCAAATGCGGAAACGAATGGGACTCAGGATTCTTTTCTTGGGTTCAAGAGGCGTTGGTAGGTCTCGACTCAAAACAAGGGGTGTGCATATGCTGCAACATATCACAACTTTGTAACCGAAGTAGCTTGCTACGGAGGGGTTAATGGCTAGGACTAAATCTGGCTCCAATGGTGGTAGGCCACCCGTGGGGTTATGGTGTAATAACTAGGAATCCACGTAAAACAAGGAACAATACTGAGGAAAATATCGTAGCTGTATCGGCTAGTGTTAGCGATGACCGTGACTTATCGATTCGTCGCCGTTCGCAGCAATTGGGCCTCTGTAACTCCACTACGTGGAAAATTTTACGGAAGGATCTAGATGTAAAGCCTTTCAAAATACAGCTGGTGCAAGAATTGAACCGAACGACCTACCACAACGCCGAATTTTTTGTGAATGGGCTCTTGAAAAGTTGGCCTAGGATCCACTTTTTTTATCGAAAAATTGTGTTCAGCGACGAATCTCATTTATGGTTGAATGGATACGTGAACAAGCAAAACTGCCATATTTGGAGTGAAGAGCAGCCAGAAGCATTGCAAGAGCATTCAGAAAAAGTCACTGTTTGGTGCGGATTATGGGCTGGCGGAATCATTGGGCCGTATTTCTTCAAAGATGATGCGAATCGCAACGTTACTGTGAATGGTGAGCGCTACCGTTTGATGATAACAAACTTTTTTTTGCGCAAAATGGAAGAGCTTGACTTGCATGACATGTGGTTTCAATAAGACGGTGCCACATGCCACACAGCACGCGTAAAAATGGACCGATTGAGAGGTGAGTTCGGTGAACTGTTTATTTCACGTTTGGGGCCGGTCAATTGGCAGCCTAGATCGTGTGATTTAACGCCTCTAGACTATTTTTTGTGGGGCTATGTTAAGGCTCATGTCTATAGCGACAAGCCCACTTCGATTGACGTACTGAAAGCCAACATTGAAGCATTTATTCGTGAGAACTGAGAAACCGACCGAAATGTTAGAAAGAGTGTGCCAAAATAGGACTGAGCGGATGGACCACTTCGGCCAACATTTGTATGAAATAATCTTCAAACATTAAATTATATCGACCGTACTATCGATTCAAATTGATATTTCATGCATTTTGCTGAGTTCTATGTGTGTTTGTTTTTTTTTTTTAATTTCCGATAGCTCTTAAAAAATCACTCGTTATATTCACTTCAAAACGGTTTTATTGACTTGAGACTAATTTAACGACCAAACCATAATCAAGCAGGTGTTGTACCAGAAACACTACTATTTCATGTTTGGTTTATTGTAATAATATAAATAATTGATTACTTCTGCCCATAAAGATGTTCCAAGATCTTTGATGTACATTTTTGCTCGTGCCGTTTATGAAATATTCCAAGTTCTTCAAATATTTCCTCACTTTTGGCATGTTTGATTTCTTTCGCATTATCTCACATAATAATTTTAAATCTTCTTCCAAATTAATTATCGTCTTTTCAAAAATTAATTTTGGTATTTTAAATGCGAATCTAAACTCAGAATTGCTCTATCAGAACATTCTTTTTTCTCACTTTTTTGACGTTGTGTAACAGTGGTAGAGATTTAAAACAAACAAAAATTTGTAGCGCTATCAAATATCTTAATGAGATATATAGAACTTCTACCTACTTAATAGTCAAAAACTATGATTTCTTTAAGAAAAATACACTCGTATGAATAAAATTCATAGAAAAAGTTTTTGCAGCTCTGACTGCAACTCGTTTTCGACTATAGTATGTATTCCAGGAGTCGTAGATCCGACTTTACTTGTTCTTATATTGAAAAACACACAACATCGCATTCATATTTTACCATCATTCCTTTTAAAGTACCTGCATCTTCATTCTGATCATCTTCAGTTTCCTCTTTAACTTCAACTTCAATTTCATCCTTATCAACGAACCCATTAGATCCATCTGATTCACCCAAAACTTCATCACTGCTCTTCTCAGCTATTCTATTTACCACGTCATCCATCGTCAGAAATATGTATATCTAACATCTTCAATTATATATATATTATGCTAGAAAACCACAACAATTTCAACATAGCCTTCAGTATCACAATTGACGTACGAGTATCTTTATTGACTCGAAATTCGTCATCAGTCTAGTCAATTCCAAAGTCGGCGTCACCTTCACTATTTCGAATAGAATATCAGTCAGCTAAAATAGGTGTTTTATTACCTGTAGTTCAACTAGGGCCGCTGAGAGATTTTATCCAATTTTGCTTGTAAAACTCCGAGACTTACACTTAACCTAACACTACTTGAAATAGTTTAACTGCATTCATTGAATCACGTTTCACCAACACCTAGTTAAAAAATGAGCAGTTGTCAACGGAAGGAATGGATTACTCATCTTTTAGGCTATCTGTTTCGAATGAAATATTAACTCAATTATGGAATATGAATTTCTGGCCGGAAAAAAATTACTGTACACGAAATTGTTGAATGAAATGCAATTTAAACTGCTTTTCGAAAACCACTAACAAGACAAACAAATCGTCATTGTGACATTTTAGAGGCTTACGGAAAAAAACTAATCTGACGACGTCATATCTCTGACGGAAACATGACTGTTTGGCGGGATGAATCAAAACTTTTTGATTTTTTGTTAAATGTACAGGATGCGATTTTTGTTCCAGGTCGATGTTTTTTTTTCAAATTACTTTTGACGGAAATAAAATTTTATAATTTATATTTTATTGATAGATTACATATATGGTTTTTAACATTATGTTATGGAATAAGTGAGCTCTTTTTCGCAGACTTCTATTGTAATTTCAGCAATTTCGTTTCTAATACTGTCCTTAAGCATCTAAGTTGTGACGGGTTTGTTGATATATGTATGTACACATTTTCCTTAAAGTTCTCCCATTAGAAAAAATTTGGAGGCGTCAAAACAGGGGACCGGCGTAGGCCCAGTCATCACCACTTTTTGACACATCCGCCCCGGAAAAATTTCTTGTAAGATTGGCATCTTAGCTTTGTGTGGCAACATCGCTTTTGGAATGACATGTTCTGTAGGCAAGAAAGTTTTCTAATAGTGCCGCATTGCCATGGCATCCTCAAGGAAATATGGTCCAATTACGCCGTGCATGCCGCCAGCCCAAATAGCGCACCATTCAGTTACTCTACGAGGGTGAATTGGTCATTGGTGTATAAACCGAACGTTTTCAGTGAAAATTTAAATTTCTTAATATTGTCTATAAGATATACATATAAGTAGCAAAAAAAAAAATGTATCCAAAAATAATAGCAATCAAATCACCATACAAATGTACAAAAGTCGAAAATCGTATCTTTCTCGAAAATGGCACCTAGAATTCTGATAAATTTTTTACTGTTTCACTTAAATTTTACGATCCTTAATTCAAAAAAAAATTGAAATTTAGACAATACAAATATTATACCTGCGATACAAGCATTTTTGGATTTTTGACGAATTCGATTTTTGTTGTTGTTAAGAAAATACATTTTAAATTAATATAATACTTATTCTTAGGTACTGTAGTTATCATTTGTTATCATGTTTCATTCGTTTCAAGTAATTTTCGTTTTTCTTTTTTTTTTTTTTAGATTCTTGATAATCAAAACAACAAAACAATTAAAAATTACTGAACGAATTACTCTACACAAAAAATCCATTTATGGTAAGTGTTTATTTAAATTAAAATTTTAGCGAACCAAATACAAAAAGTATAAATTTTAAATTGTATAAATTTTTTTGTTATAGAAAATAGAGAAGTCTTGCAATTGAGTCATTTCTTTCGACAAAAAAAAATTAAATAAAAATATATACATATGTATGTATGTATACAAAACTTTTATAATGTGGTTTGTTATGTTAGTTTACATTATGATCCAATTTTATCTTAGTAAATTTTTGATAAATTATTATTGTTAAGATGTTTATTCTTTAATCACGATCGCACGGCTGGATGAATTCTAATTGCATTTGGTGTAGAAGTCGGTAATTTCATGGAATGTAATATAGAATACTTTATATAGTTCAAAATTGGAATTTATCATATCATAAGGTTATGATATCCCACTATCCGGTAAATGGGTCTTATCTGAAAACAAAACATATTATGTTGCTTCCAATCCGATCTGTGCAAAGGAATGTCACTCTATAGATAGCATTGCAGACTCAAGCCTCTATCAAGTTAGAGGTATTCAAAATTTTATGGCTAGGTAACTAGACTTAATCTTCACAATGGATCCCATTAATTCTTTAGTCTCTCTTAGTCCCCTTTTTCCATCTTCAGGCGACAACTATCATCCCCCTCTCGAACTAATTTTGTATTATGATTCTCCTACAGACTTCTCCACCCACAAATCTATCTTCTCATGATTTTCATAAATCCAAATTTTCTCAAATTAATGAATATATCACAGGAGTGTCCTTCAATTATGACAACCTAACTGTAAATGACATATTCAATAGATAAATATTTAATCCTACATATATACGAGTATCTCTGCCATATTTCTCAAAAAAGCTCTTCAAAACTCTCTCTTTTCCTTTCTAAAATCTTCAGTTTATTCCCATCTCCAGAAGAATTCCCTCAGTTATGGAAGACCTCTTTCATAACCCCAATACATAAAAAGAGCCAAGAGTGCAAAGTTACAAACTATCGTCCAAATCCAATTGCTAAACTTTTACATATTCCCAAAGTATAAGTCTCTCATTTCCCTTACACAACACTGCTTTGACAGAGGTAGGTCCACAAAGACTAACCTAGTTGAATTCGTATGCTTTAGCCTCTAAGCCTTAGAGAACGGAAAATAAGTCAACGTTGTCTCAAACAATTTCAGTAAGGCCTTTGACAATATTTTACATAAGCTTATTCTATTCAAACTGTTCACTGTGGAACATATCTTCTTAAAATGGATTTATTCTTAACTAAAATGCCGTTACTACAAAGTACGAGTCAGATCTACCTGCTTTGATAATTTCTTAGCTACCTACGGGGTCCCATAAGGCAGCTACTTAGGACCTCTCCCTTTTATTGTTTTTAATAAAGATATTGGAATAGTCATCAAATATTCTCATATCTCACTCTACGCCGACGCAAGATACCAAATTGTTCAAGATAATTTCTTTCACACATGATTCCACTCTTCTACAACTTGATCTGGACAGTTTCTCTTTCTAGTGCCTGAAAAATTGGTTAGAGCTATTATATTTCCAGATGTCATTCAATCAGTTTTTCAGGAAAACTCGTCCAATTTCTTACCCATCTCCAACTACTCCATTATCAACCCATATCCAACGCTGAGTATATTCGTGATCTTGGTATTTTATGTGATACATAACTCAACTTTCTCACACATATTGAAGAAATTATTCTTTTATTCTCTAAGCAAACCCTGCAACGATGGTCCAAAGAGTTCTCTGACACGATCTTTACACACAACCTTGAATACGCCTGTCAGGTATGGTCCCCTTATCAACAAATTCATTGACAGGAATCGAGAGCATTCAACGTTGTTTCCTACGTTTCGCCCTTCATGATCTATCTTGGGATATGGGATTCTATCCCCATATCCAGACCGACTTTTATTAATTAACTTGAATACGCTGGAAAAACGAAGAGCAATAAGCCACATTGTCTCCATTTATCTGGCCACCCACCGTACCTCTAGTGGCTACAATGAACCTACTTATACTCGCATGCTTCGAAGGATCAATTTTAACATTAACTTTTTCGACTTCAACCTCAGTTCACCCTGCCTGAAACTCGTCTTAATCATCCTTCCAATTCACTCCAATCCCAGATTTATAAAATGAGAGATATACTTAAGTTAGATTATTGCCCCCACCAAAAATTAAAAATTAAAAATTCATGATTTTTGGAATGACTATTTCAAAATGTCTGGCAGGACATAACCCCTTTCTTAGAACTTAGAGTAGTCTGTAATCAAGTGAGTGTTATCTTTCGCAGTTGTGAAAACCAGTTACGGTCTTAACAATTATCTCCAAAACACAGTTTTGATGTTTTCGACACATTTGTATCAACTTTTACTTCTGAACGTCAAGGTTATTTTCATTTTTTAAGTAATCTTTCCCTTAAGTTTCGACCATTTTCTTTTTTGTTGACGTCCAAAAATTTGCTCTTGAATATTACAACAAAAATTAATATCAACCTAAATCTTAACTTGGCAAATAAATAAATTACGATCATTAATGGGATTTTTTTATAGACCCAAATAAAACTAATCTGACCTATACAGGGTGATTGGCATAAGGTGTGACAAAAAGCTAGGGCGTGTAGGCTGGACTTAGACAAGAAAAAAATCGTATGGGAGGGGGGGTCTATTTCCCCCCGTTTAGGCGGGAGGGGCAATTAAAGAAAAAAATCACTTAAAACAGAAAAAAAATTATTAAAAAATAACGGTGATACCTACAGAGTAATGCTATAGCATTTTGAAAAGCCAGAAATACATTATTTAATTTTGTTTTTAAATAAAGTTGTTCGAGTGAATAGTTTTTGAAAAATTAATTTTCAAAATCAAAATTTTGAAAAAAAAATGAAAATTTTTTTTTTAAACAATTTTTTTTCAAAATTTTACGTAATTAAGTATTAGTTTTTTATTCAATATTCAATGCTCTTTTTAATTTTTGATCAAACACAAAAAACCGGATGTCAAAATGTTTTGTAGTTTTTGAGAAAATCAAAAATAACAAAAACTATTTTTGTTCTAAGAAAAGCCTTTTATTTTAGTTTTTACGTTTTTGGATTCTTATGTAGGTGAATTTACGATTGAAAGGTTTAACTTTCTTTTTACTATTCTTTTAATTATCGTCTTATAAGCATACAATAATGTGACAAAGTACTGGATTAACCATATTTCACACATTTTTTCATTGAGAACACCTGCGTGAGAGCATTGGTTTAAAATTGACCTGCCATTTTTTTATTATGGTGGGGTCGGCTTGGCTTAGGTGCATTTACGAAAGAAAGAATTAACTTTTTTTGTAAAATTTTTTCATTATCAGTCTTATAAGCATACAATAACACATTTTTTCATTGAGAACACCTGCGTGAGAGCATTGGATTAATATTGATCTGCGAATGTTTTTTAAATAATGCAGCGTTACACGCCCTAACTAGTGACAGAAAAATGCAATTGCGAAATAAGAACAAAAATGTTCCTGAATCTTGAAATCAATTTAAATAATAAATACATGCATATTTAGATAAAATACATAATTACTGTTTATTTAAATTTTTAACTATTTTTTAACTAAAGCTTATTACAAAAAAAATTTCGATATGATCCCCATTTTGTAGAAGGCAAAGATTATAGCGCCATCTTATTGCTGCACATAAATTTATACTTGATAAATTTTCCTGTTATTTGACTCCAGCCACTTCAAAGATGAACTTTCTCTCCCTCGGTGCTCCAGTACTTCGTGTTCTCGAAGACGTTGATGAATTCTTGAAAATATCGTATGACTGGGACACCTCCTATTGGGATACATTTCAGCGTAGAGTCTTTGCGCTGCACGACTTCGACCATGAGCCATACCGTAGCAGTAATGCATATCCGTTAATTCGGCACGAGAGTAATTTGACATCGTGATATGTTGACGACTTGACATTCAAATTCAAGCCGACCCCACCATAATAAAAAAGTGGCAGGTCAATTTCAAACCAATGCTCTCACGCAGGTGTTCTCAATGAAAAAATGTGTGAAATATGGTTAATCCAGTACTTTGTCACATTATTGTATGCTTATAAGACGATAATTAAAAGAATAGTAAAAAGAAAGTTAATCCTTTCAATCGTTAATTCACCTACATAAGAATCCAAAAACGTAAAAACTAAAATAAAAGGCTTTTCTTAGAACAAAAGTAGTTTTTGTTATTTTTGATTTTCTCAAAAACTACAAAACATTTTAACATCCGGGTTTTTGTGTTTGATCAAAAATTAATAAGAGCATTGAATATTGAATAAAAAAATTATACTTAATTACGTAAAATTTTGAAAACAAATTGTTTAAAAAAAAATTTTTCATTTTTTTTTCAAAATTTTGATTTTGAAAATTAATTTTTCAAAAACTGTTCATTCGAACAACTTTATTTAAAAACAGGATTAAAGAGTGTATTTCTGGCTTTTCAAAATGCTATAGCAATACTCCGTAGGTATCACCGTTATTTTTTAATAATTTTTTTTCTGTTTTAAGTGATTTTTTTCTTAAATTGCCCCTCCCGCCTAAACGGGGGGAAATAGACCCCCCACTCCCATACGATTTTTTTCTTGTCTAAGTCCAACCTACACGCCCTAGCTTTTTGTCACACCTTATGCCAATCACCCTGTATAAAGCTTCATATAAGATCGTATGTTTATTGCATACTCACTATCTCCATTCATGGAACCTACTTGTCAGCTGATCATATTTATAAATAATGTACTATCAGTGATCATAATTCTGAATGGCCATTCATGATTTTGTCCCCTAAAGAGGCCGACTGCTGATAAACAGCTAGAAGCTTGATAATAAGTTCCATGTCATAATTCCGGTATTTGTTTCTATGCTATATTTTGTTGCAGGCTTAACCCTGATAAGACTGATAAAAGTAACAGCAACAACAACAAATCTTTAACTAATTGGATGCGACTGTCATGTTGCACTTTAATTGACATAGATTGCCAATGAACCGGTTGCTTTTACGGATTAAGACCAAGATACCCTATCTATTGGGAGCTTGAAAAAAATCCATTTAAATACATAAATACGGCTTTCACAAGACCCAAATGAAGAAGAAAAACACAGACTTTTACTCTGAATTCGTTAAGAGTCTGGGCAAATTCTTAGCTTATCTTGGTTTCTCACGAAACGACCGGAGACGACGCACGACGACGACAGCCATGTCTTCAACTTTTCCTCCTTTTGCTGAAAGCCTTTAGCACATACGAAACACTTCAAATATTTCAATTTGAAGCGATTTAAATTTATGCTTTTTATCAACATCTCTCAGTCACCATATCGAATAAAATGTCATTTCATAAAAAAAAAGAATCATTATAAAAAAAATCTGCACGCATGCCTCCAGAAAATCACAGGTGGAATATTGCAACATGGTCGATGCCACAGCGCTAATTGATTCTTCTTTTCCTGATTTTTTTTAGTTTGCTTGCTTACTTGACAAACTCGTTGTATATCAATTGGAAATAAAATTCCACCTGATGGGCTGGCCTGGACTGGCAGTAAGCGATTAACTCTTCGCTCAGTGCATCCTAATTACCTGCACTTTTTATTGCCTCTGCCCTAGCGGAGCATATAGGCACTCCGCACAAACTCTGCCAGTAGGGATGCACTGGACATGGTTCTGGATTGTTTAAAAACCGTCTAACCATAGAACCATAGCACGTTGTCGTCGTTGTCGTAGAGCTTGATGGGCGATAGTGATTTTGCACGCTGATTACCCCTGGCAGTTTTACGGAAGACACAACTATAGCAGCCTCAGCTCAGAATACCTATTCGTATGTGCAATTCAAAACATGGAATAATCATAAATTGCTTTTAAGAACGACACTACGATGTCATATGGACGTGCTGCACAAATTCCCTGCATTCTTGCACGGGGCTAGAAAAAAGAACCAATCCAAGTTAATGATATCCCTTGACTTGGAATAATGGCAGGCATAGGTACCTCTATCAATAGATGGAAATAGCCGTAGGTGTTGGAGCTAATCAATAAATGTCAATGACTAGAAATATTACCTCATAAATTCTCTCAAAAACCATCACCAAGTGTTGAATATTAAGTAACCGCGTTAGAAATTTTAATAAAACTATTAAAAATCGCAAACGTGAGTTTTTTTTTTCCTGAAAGACTGAGAGGAAAACGTGACAGTGTCACTAACAAGGTGCACTTACTTGAAACCAAAGGAAATCATTTATAATTAAAATTTATTATATTTTTAATGTTAATTTTATAATTTTTAAATACCTTTTATATTTATTTTTTCGATCCAGAAGCAGACTTAAATTGTCAAAGTATTGACGAACAATCAGAAAATTTTATAAAATGTAGTTAAAGGCACGTTTAGGTAGTATTTTTTGAAAATCAAACAATGCAAGACCCAATAAAACGCTAAACTCACCTTTATACTCACTTTGAAAATTATAAAGTTTATTGACAATTTATTGGCCTTTTAACAAATCTCGAGGGTTTATTCGCAAGTGCTTGTCGGCTTTTCTTTTAAACCCACTTCAATATGCAAGGTCAGAGGTTGAGTTGAAACTAACGGAGACCTTGAGTGTCATTTCAAAGATTGAAAATGCAGAAAGAAAGGATCGCGTTAAATTTGCTTCAAAATAACAGCTTAATGCTTTGCACAAAGGTGAAATTTGAAAGGTTAGATTTCTTTTTGATTTTTTAATCTTACTTTTTTTTTTTTTTTTTTATTTTGGAGGAATGCTTGACGCACCATAAGGAGATATCCATACCTCCCCGTGGGATTTCAACTTTATAACGGCATACCGGCTAAACCTCCAACAGTGTCTTGACGATCACCCCCTCGGGACCACTTTCGTATTACTTCAAGGGCGGGTCCTGTTGTAGTACTCATTGTGGGCTTACGATTTCTCGCAGAGCTGTTCTTCCTCTCTTTTCTTCCTTCTGAGAAGGTGGCTGGCGTAAATACAGATCTTGTTCCAGTTCTGTTTGCTGGCCAGCATCTTTTCGACAATGTTGTCTGGAGTGATGATGCCGATGTTTCCCTCCAGTTCTTCTCTTTCGGATTTCCATCTGCTGCAGGCAAAGAAGGTATGTCATCTTCTTGAGAGTCCCCGTACTGGCAGGCTGGGCTACTCGTTTTGCCGATCCTGTGGAGAAAGGTGTTGAAGTATACCTGTCCGGTGAGTAACTGGGTGACGTAATAGTTAAGCTCACCGTGTTTCCGTTCCTTCCACTCAGCCACGTTCCTGATCAGTCTCGCCGTCCATCGTCCTCTGCTTTCCGAGCTCCAACGCTCTTGCCACTTCTGTTTCGTCAGCTGCTTAGCCTTCTCGGACGCCGCTTCCACTCCCATTTCCGCCTTTTTGTCGTAGACGTACTTCCTTTCCATCGCTAGGAAATCGATAAGGGTCACTCCAGCGACTACAAGGACGGCTGGTTCCGACACCGTTCGGTAAGAGCTGGCCACACGTAGAGCTCCGCGTCTTTGCACTGCCGCCATTTGTTCCGGTACCTCTCCTGCTTAAGTGCGTCCGCCCCGATTTCGCTACCGTACAAAAGGATGGAATGTGTTATCGCCATTAGTAACCTTCGCTTACTAGCCTTTGGCCTCCCCACCCCCCACTTTCGCCATCAGTCTGCTCAGCGATGTGGTTGTTTTCGAGGCTCTTTCCGTTGCTGCCTTTATTTGTTGCCACTAGGTAATCTTTGTGTCGAGTCTCAATCCCAAGTACTTCACCGCCACGCTGCTTCTTATCACTTCGGACCCAATTTGGAAGTCGATTTGTGTGGGAATCCGCTTCCTCGTCGGAAGGACTATCTCAGTTTTCTCCGTGGCTAGGCTGAACCCATGCTCTTCTATCCACGAGTTTGCTCGTCGCCGTAATCACCGCGGCAGCGATGTCATCTCCATGGATATCGTCGTAGGAGATGTTCCAGAGGTCTGGTCCTAAGATCGATCCCTGCGCTGCGCCAGATGTTACTTCCTTCCTTCGTGGGCCTTCTCTGGTCTCGTAAAGCAGCAGCTCGTCTCCATCTGGCCGAGTTGAAGACATTTCGTACGTCCGGCTTTGCCAGCAAAACGATCTTCTTTGAGTAGTGATTTCCTTGTTGAAAAACCTCATGGCGTGACATTAAGAACTCTTTGTCTTTAGCAGATACAAATCATCACAACTTATGTCACCGGGATGTTTGAGCACAATTACATTTGGCGATGTTCGATCATGGGCAAGAAATTGCATTCCATGCCAACGATCAAAGTTGGGCAGACATATGGTCAATCCTGTTGGCTCCTTTCAGAAATCTCTGATCGTTTCGATACCATTCACTTGGACATTATGGGTCCCAGCTTCTGAAGATTTTCGATACTGTCTTATCTTCATTGATCGCTTTTAACGATGGCCTGAAGCCATTCCGCTGGTCGGAGACAGTTTGCCGAAGCTATCTGCTAAGAATGGATACATCGGTTTGGAGTTTTTTCTATCATTGTCATCGGGGAAAATAATTTGAATCCAAGCTGTTGGAAGAGTTAGCTAAGTCCCTGGACTTTAAAAGGAATCGAACGACATTGTATCACCCACAAGTTAATTGAATGATCTAAAGATGGCACCGTACTCTCAAAGCCGCAGTTATTTGTTACCTAGACCAGCAATGGTCTAAATCCTTAGATTTTTGTTAGGTTTGAGAACCTCGCTTTGTGAAGACCTCTTAACTTATTCAGACGAATTGGTTTACGGAAAGACTCTTAAGTTACCTAATGAATATTTTCATCCAGGCAGGTTTGCAGCGGCACTTTAATGAAATGCGACTAGTTCCTGCATCCAATCACGCCATCTTCAAACCTTTCATCTTTAAAGACATTATGATGTCTTGTGAGTACGTCTTTCTGCGTTATGACACAGTGCGAACCCCTTCTTCAGCAGACTTACGATTGGCCTTCTAAAGTAGTCAACCGAGGACACAAGAACTTTTCAATTCTAATCAAAGCTAAATCGGTCAACGTCAGTCAGTGTTAATCGACTCAAGCCAGAATTCTTAGAGAATCATGAACTTTCAAGCGACCATTCAGAACCTAATAAAAATTCAAGTCAGACGGTCCTGCCTACAAAGACAGCTTCCGTCTATATACTAAGTGATCTCAACAAATTCAAATGAAAACCAACGCAAGACTACAAGATGAAGCAGAATTGTCAAGCCACCATTAAGGTATCGTATTCCGTAACCTGGCAAATAAGGAGGGGGTACTGTGGCAGCACATACCCTTACAAATCGCACTGTTAAGAACGCACCGGTAATAACGCGCACGTTATCTTGTGCAACGAAAGATCAACGCAACCGATATTTAGCATCGATTTCTAATGATCAATTTTGAGACTTAGGTTTTCCAGGTGATTCACTCCTACATGTACCTTACCGCCATAATAATTAATATGTACATATTATTATAAATTTATTAACAATAAAAAATGTTCAGGGAATAGGCTATTGAGGAGCTTGATCTAACTTTCGTTCCCAGTTAATTACAAACAAAAATGTTGAATTATTGGTGTTTGGTGAATTGATGGTGCATAGGCCTTTTCAACTTTTATCCTGGCATACGAACAAAGAAACACTTTCTAATTGATCACCTAATTTATTTGTATTAAAAACAGCAGTTGAAAAAGAAACACGTAATCAGATTAATCAAGTTTCATAGCAAAACATTTTTGATCTGGAAAATTGACAGCTACACTCTTACCAGATCAAAATAAATAAAATAGAGGTATTACTGGAAAACAGTTCACGTTTAGCGAAAAAATTATATTATGTGTGCTTCTATTATAACGGGTGTGAATGACATTCGGTTTTATAACTAATTCAAATAATATTCTTAATGAACTCAATCGAACTTGGGTTTGACGGGAAGATGTTAAAATTGATTATTATTATTGATTGATTATATAGTTCAAAAGGCAGCCGCGACTTTGCCGGGTGGTGCGTATCCAAGACGTTCACTTTTTTATTAGTCTTGCGAACAGATCAATAGGAATTTGAACGATGCGATGTTGACTTTGGAGGCTCTGGTCGTTTGTGGCATACTTCCATAGACCTGCGACTTAAATAATCTCTACAAGAAAAAAACTTATGGCGTTAAATCGGATGATCTTGATAGGCAGTTCGCGCCGCTGGCGCTAGTGCGTGTGACAATCATGTACTCAAATTTCTTGTGCATTCTGTCCATTCTGGCATCAGCTGTGTGGCACTTAGCGTTGTCCTGTTGGAAGCACATGTCATTCAAATCTATATCATCCACTTTGGGCCAAAAGAAATTTGTTATCATTGATCGATGACACTCTCGGTTGGTGATGACAACGCCATTGTCGTTTCCAAAGAATTGCGTCCCGACTAAGCCGCCGGCCTACGGTCCACACTAAATAGTGAATTTCTTAGGATGAATTCCCACTAGGAGAATCTCGTGGCAATATTGGCGTACCTCGTAGATGAAGATGATTTTTTAGCTAAAATCTTAGGCCATTTCCAACTTCTCCAGTAAAATGTTTTAGCTTTTGTACGAGTTTCTCTATAGCTTAACTCTTCATATTGATTTCTCTTAAAAATTAAAAATAGGAAAACTAACAAAATATTTAATAACATGGCTGCCAGGAACTGACAAAATCTAAATATCCCTTTTATAAGTCCTAGTAGGCAAAAACATGAATATGCTCTTTCAGAAAATTGTTTTAACTTTATCTTTCATATTCTGAGGAAAAAAATTAGCTTGCTTGCTTTTTGATGAAGTCTAAAGTTTTTGACGTCTCATTTTATGAAATGGACAAATAGAAGTATGCAAATATAAAGAGTTTTTTCCAATAAGGGCGGGCAGATGTTGAAATGTAATAAGACAAGCTGGGTGTGAGGTATTAAGACAATTTTTTTTTATTTAAAAAGCCCATGAATGCCATTATGTATGGAATATGACATCCTTAAGAAAGGCCTTAAAAAATTGGTTATTTTCGTACTGTAGCTTAAATGACGCCCGCCGGCTTATTCTACACCAAATGGTAACTTTTTACTTGCGATAAAGGTACTATAGGGCAAGTTCTGCATTTGGAAAAAAAATCGAACTCGAGATTTTGATCAAAGTTGACATTACGATGATAGCGAAGACGAAAAAGGTGGGTCCGACAATTCCGTCTGTCTGTCTGTATGTCTGTATGTCTGTATGTCTGTACCTCGAACTACAGCCTAAACTACCGGAGGTATTTTCTTCAAACTTGGTAGTTAAAGGTCTTCGGTGATTCCCTAGAGGAGAAATAATTGAAATTTTTTTTTTAGCTCCAAAACTAAGGGTACCCCCCATACACCCGTAATGCAAAATCTTATTTATCTCGAAAACGGCTCTAACGATTTTGATAAAAAAAATTAAGTGTGATGTTACAGACATGGACTATATTTTGGTGAAAAAAAAATTTGGGAGGAAATGTTATTAGGGGTACCTGTCATAGAACGGTTTTTTTGATTTTCGAATTTCTCACCAACGGCTATAACGATTTTAACCAAAATTTTTATGCAGGAGTTCCTTTGCATTTGAAAAAATATAAACTAAAAATTTTTTCGAAAAAATAGTTTTTGGATTTTTAAAAAAATAATACAATTTTTTTTTTGAAAATTCAATATCTTGAAAACCGATACACGATTAAATTTTTAAATTACGTTTTAAAATGTATTTTACTAAATACTAACAATTTGCATATCAATTTTTTTTATAAAAATTTTAAGGAAAATTTAGTACACAAAAAACATGTTTCAGTGTGTCTGTATGTCTGTACTTCTCGCTACAGCCTAAACCCCTGGACCTATTTCTTTCAATCTCGGTAGTTAAGGGTCTTCGGTGATTCCCTAGAGGAGAAATTGAAATTTTTTTTTAGCTCTAAAACTAAGGGCACCCCCCATACACCCGTAATGCAAAATCTTATTTATCTCGAAAACGGCTCTAACGATTTTGATAAAAAAAATTAAGTGTGATAATATGAACATGGACTACATTTTGGTCAAAAAAATTTTGGGGCAAAATGTTATTATGGGTACCTGCCATAGACCCGTTTTTTTGATTTTCGACTTTCTCATTAACGGCTCTAAGGATTTTAACCCAAAATTTTTAGCAGGAGTCCCCTTAAGTTTAAAATAATATTGTATATAAGAATATATTCGAAAAAATATTTATTGGGTTAAAAAAAAAAAAAAAAAATTTAAATCAATATCTTCAAAACCTATGAACGATTATTTCTTGAAATTATTTCCTAAAACCAATATTATTAAATACTTAAAATTCGCATCCCACATTTTTTTCTTGAAAAATTTTAGAGAAATTTCTTATATACAAAATTTATTTAATAATAAAACGATTTTTTAAGGTTTATTTGCATAAATTCATACTTTTCCGGAAACCAGACGGCAATTTTATGCATTTGAACATTATTATCTCGTTAAATCCATGTTTCATATTTATAAAATGTATCTTAAATTCCAAAGTACTTTTACATAAGAGCAAGTTCGTGCGATCCAGTCGTGCATTTTATTTGAAGATGCATTGCCACTATAGAAGAACTTTGTGTGGGTTGGTGTCTTTTCATATACGACAATTTTGATGTTAACACAGGTATCCAAAAATGCGTCTCGTCGTTAAGGATAATTTTTCGGCCATAATCGGAGTTTTTTTTTTTTTTTTTTTTTTTTTATAATCTACCCGCGCTCAAGGGATTATGATTACCCTTTAAATGTTTCAACACAGCGCGGGCGTGAAGTTAATGAAGAGAAAGAAGGATAGGAAAGATGTGTGGCACGATGTTCTGAGACTGTTGGTGGTTGTCTCAGATATTTTTATCTCCAGGGATGGCGGCTTTGCTAAAGCGGAGAAATGCCGTGTCTTATTTCTATGTCGTTTATAATTCACATTATTTTTTTTATTCATGTTCATCCTTGTTGGGCATACTAGTTTAACTCAATTACATGTTGTTAGTGTTATGCCTGAACAACATGTAATGAACAAACCAGCAACCCATTGATGACAATTTTTGTAGAAGGTTTTTAATGAAATTAAAACGACATAGACGACGGCAGGGATCGAACCTGTGATGATGAGGTTGACAGGCGAGCACACAATCATCGTGCCACGGCCATCCCCGAGTAATAATCAGAGTTCTCTTCCAAACGCTCTGAAGCCCAGTCAGCGAACAAAAAGCATTGTCTATGGTTATGAGGTTTGATTTCCATAGTAAGTTGGATCTTGTACGTTTGTACGCCTAAATAGCGACGTACTGTTCAATCGTATAAGTTACTGAATTATAAACAACATATTTGACAGAAGTTAAACAACAACCAAGCAACATGGCCGCCAGAGGCTGCCAAAATCTATCCGCGCCGATTGAAATGAGCAGCACATTTTATGACAAGATATACTCCTGTAGGGTTTACTACTTTCTCAGAATAGGCAGTACACCCCAGAAAAAAACAATATTGCACCAGATGAGGATCGAACCCAATACGAACTGCGTGATAGTTATGTCAAGGGGTAGATACTATCCGTCTAATATCACTTCAGTAAAAAAGTATTAATTTCTTATGTTTTTAGTAGATAACGGAGCTGTTGTTCTTTGTTATTCTTTGAACGCTGTCGTCAGCATGACACCAATGGTTTTTTTTTTTATTCGAAGCGCGTATTACAACCTGAACCAGTAATCTATACATGTAAAAAGTTTTTGATTATATATAGAAGTATCAACGACAATACTTCTCATTATAATTGCAATATAATCAAAATAACCAATGAAGATATGAAAATTATTTCTGTTTTAATTTAATTGAATTTAACCAAAATAACATTCATATAAAATTTTCTTATTATCATTTACTATATTTTTCTTATCAGAAAATATAAAGAAAAAAGTTATTGAACTCATCAATATCATATTTAATTATAACCCCTTCCAACAGCAACAGAAAAATATGAAATAATCAGTTCTTCATAAAAGTGAGAATCAACAAGAACGAACATTCTGGTGGCTCACATAATGTATATCTTTAATTCACATGGGAAAATATTTAATTATGAAACATCTTAGCTAAGATGATGTGAATTATTTTTAATTAAATAGAAAGTCTATGTAAATAGACTCGTTTTTCATTTAATTTCCTGGTAACCCGCTTATTTTGACGAAATTGCTGATCAAAACAAGATACCAATTTATAGTCAATCAACATTTAAAAGACATGTTTTGATGCTATGGCTAAACGATTTCTTGTTTTTCCTTCATGATTGCCACTCAATTACCTATACCGGAATGGGTTCTTTATGTCATTGGTTTTGTGTTTATATCTTAAATACCGTAAATTAATTGATTCATTTATAATAAACAAATTGTAGTTTGTTATGTCAATCGTCATTTTTAACCAGCACAACCTTGATCGATTTAATTTCCCACTGATCTCATTCTGTTCTCATAGTTTAAAGAAAGAAAAAAAAATCAAAAAACCTAACAAAAGCGTGACGACGGAACTTATCGCACATGCTGTAAATGAATGTTTGTATATATGTAAATTGAACTTAAACACAACGACCGACGAACGGCGACGTAAAAGTTCTAATCTGGCCTGCTTCCAATTTTGTCTCAATGTTGTTACAATTTTTAATTCATCTTAGTTCGGAGTAAATACACAATTTTTTTCTTTTAGAGAGTAAAAGATATAAACAACATTTCAGACATCGTTTTTACTCAATCAAATGTCTTGAGTGAGAAATTTTTTTATTGCAAAATTTGAATTTACTAAAAGGTGTTCTCTTTGATTCTAAAAATGTTTATGAAGACAAAAAAGTGTCTGGTTTCTATCAACAAGATGATTCAATATCGTAAAATGGTTCTTTTGTTTAAATCATTGTGATGAGCTCTCTTTGTGTAAATATAGGTTAAAAAGATATAAGATTAATTTTTCTGGTTTGGTTGGGTTTTTTATGTAGGAGAAAGGAATTTCAATATTTATTTTAATTTTTACTTTCAACTAGTTTTACCACAGTGAAGTTGGATTTCAACTTTTCTCATATTTTGTTGCAATTTTTCTTTATTCTTAATGAAGGCCTGTGAACGTTCCTGTGTCCGACTTTTTCAGCTGATTTTTTAGTAAAGCACAAAATAGTATAATTTCGGAATCACAATTCTTAATTCTAATATTTTATTCAGTATTTAATGGGTATGCCAATTTTTGATTCCTTTGTTCTTTTTTTATTTTTTCCTTAAAGCATTCGAAAGCATTCTTCATCAATTGGATTTTCTTAAATTAATATTTCTTGTTTTTTAATATTTCTTTAGTCCTTCTAATAATGGTTTGTTTTTAAGGCATTAAGACGGTATTTTTGGGATTCTTTAATAGTTTTTTTTTAATTATCTAAGAATATTCAATTATTTTGCACAACTAAAAATCGCAAAGCTTCATTCAACTGACTTTTTAGACAAGCATTGACATACGAAGGCGGTCCTATTAGTACTTTCTTTTGTAAGAAAAACCAAAAATTTTGGAAAAGTGCCGATTTATTTGTCATAATAATCTCCCTTAAGCTCGATACACTTGATCCAGCGATGCTTCAACTTCTTTAACCCATCCGAAAAAAATAAGTTTTCTCGAGGTCTGCAAAGTAGGCCTCCGAGGCGGATATGACCTCCTCCTTCGACTGAAATTTCTGCCCGGCTAGTGATTTTTTTCAAGTTTGCAAACAAAAAAAGTCGCACGGGGCCACATCTGGAGAATTCGGTGGATGAGGCAGCAGTTCGTACTGCAATTCGACCAATTTGGCCGTGGTGCCGGCAGAGGTGTGAGCCGGTGCTTTCCGCGCACTTTCAATCGGCGGTCTGTAATTACGAGATCGTGGATTTTTGACACGTTATGGTCCGTGGTAGCCATTTTCGGGGCACCTGGGCGGGGCTCATCAAAAACCGATGTGCGGCCCCGTTGAAACTCGTTATACCAAATTTTTGACATTCAGCAGCATCCAAGCGCTCTTTGAATTCGCAGCGCGATTTCCATTCCAAAAACAAGAATCGAATAACCGAACGATATTGCTATTTTTCCATTTTTCTAAAATTCGCGGACTAACTGTGGTCAAAAAAATCGGCTAAAATTTTGACAGTAGCCGTCTAAGAGAATGTACTTGACGATAGCAAATCTCACTTGCGATACTGGCACCATCGGGCGGTGAGGCTAAGTACCTATGTACTTATCGGACCGCCCTCGTAAACGCAGATCGGCTGAATAAGTTGCGGACGGGAACGATATTTAAAAGAACTCGAGTTCTTATCCCAATGGAAGCTCAAGTAAATAAGGAAATATAGATTTACGGAAAAAGGAAAAATGGTTTAAATTGAAAAAAAAAAAATTAAAAAATATAAAAAAAAAACAACAAAGTTTGTTTCTTAAGAAATGCCATACCTCTTAGAAATACTAAAGAAGTCTCAAAGAAGTCTTTTTGAAGGGCAATAAAAATCTAATACCTATTTACGAAGGACTAAAAATGTTTTTAAGGACAATGTTATTACGATTTATTTAGATATTAAGAATAAAGCAAGCTTTTTGATAACTTCTATCGGTCCGCCCAATTGCGCCCATTCTCTGCCTAGTGTGAACTTGAATCCTTTTGAAAGAAGAATGCAAGTAACGCTTTCCTATGTTATTCCGTGCTACTTATGGTTCATTTGTTTATTGAAAATTTCTTGAACTTGTTCTTCAATCAACCGGAGAGCTAGGATAGAAGTCGAGTTGGTTCAGTGATTGGAAATGCGAAAGAAACAAACATATCTCTGCTTACGCGGATTCACCAACACAAATAAAATTTTTAGTACACCAAGAAGAAAAACATTTCAAGTTTTTTTGAAACAGTCGAAAACCATATTTTCATAATATGTATGTCATCGGCAAAGATAGAAAAAACCGATGAAAAAGTAATGCAATCAACATGACCACGGATAAATAAGAGTGAGCCAAGGTGGTTGCCCTGAGGAATACCTATTTATGTTAGAAAACTAAAGGCATCTAGTTAATGTGAAATAGTGAGTAATAATAGTAGTAATAGTAATAGTAAGAAATCTTCACCAATACTTTCCTGAAGATAGCGTTATGAGTACTAATTAATAAGGTTTTTGGAAGAGGACATGTCTTCAAAAATAAAATGCATAACTGGGTCGCACGAACTTGCTCCTATGTAATAGACTAGGAATTTTAAAAACGAATGTTATTAGAGAAAACTGTTCATAAGGATAAAATTATTTTTTTAAATTCTTTTAGTAGTAAGAGACAAAAATAGAATGCTATGCAAATATGAATTTATGCAAGAACAAAAATTTTAAGTCGTTTTAGTGGTTTCTTAAAAAAAAGCTTTTATATAGATATCTACTAAATTTTTAAAAGATTTTTAAGAAAAAAATTTGGTACGCCAATTTAAAGTTTTTATTATTGTTCGAATAAAAATTAAATTTATAAAAAAAAATATTAAGCTGTTTCTGAGATATCGAATTTTCAAAAAATGAAAAAATAGATTTTTTTTTAATTCAAAAAATATTTATTTTAAAGTTTTGAAATGCAAAGTGTTTTAGACTTTTTAGAAGCTTCTCTATAAAAATTTTCATTAAAATCCATTAAGTGGATAATGAGAAATTCAAAATTCGAAAAAATGGTTCTATGGTAGGTACAAGCTGTAATATCTTAATTTCAATTTTTTTTTTATTAAATTAAAAATTATACAAATTAATTGAGGGAAAAAAATTTTTATTAAATTTCTAGGCGCCCGTTTTCGAGAAAAACACGATTTTTGAAAACCATTTTTCTCAAATTTTTAACATTTGTATGGTGAGTACCTTTAGTTTTAGGTAAAATAAATTTTTTTTTCTCACATCTTCAAGATTACATTAAGAAACTTTTATTAATCAAGTTTAAAAAAAAATCTAGGATGGGGTTTTCGAAATATTGAGTTTTGAAAAGAAAAATTTGAAGTTTTTTTTAAAAATCCAAAAAAAATGTTTTTGAAAATTTGAATACACAATATTCTATTTAGATTTTCGGGAGCCTTAGCAAAAAAAAAAATATCAAAATCGGACGTACCGTTTTTGAGAAAATCAAAAACCAAAAAAATGCTTCCATGTGGGGTACCCTCAATAAACATTTTTAGGCTAGTTGCGCACATTCAATTTTTAGTTTCGCAACTGCTTGGTTCGAGCAACTAACTTAAACTTAAAATTGACTTAAACTAAACGATTGCCCAAAAAAAGTTCGCTATTTTGTGTAACATATAATTATATGCACCTGCGCGGACATTCAACCAAATAGTTCATCTGTTTTCCATAAGCAACCAAACAGATGTGCAACTAAAACTTGAATGGGCGCGGCTAGCCTAACACAGAAATTGCCCGATAGATGTAGTTAATACTCTAAGACTTAACTACATTCAACTTCAAAGAGTGAAAAGTGAACAAAATGTGCTGTATTTTTCCAAACAACAACAAAAGCAAAAGTTAAAATGGTTCTTACTTTTACTAAACTCAAACCACATAATTATATATGCAATGTATGACAGTATAGTGTAAATGTATGCTCTATTCAGCAACAGATGTCCGGGCATTTTTTTGCAATTTGTATTTGTTGTTTTAAACAATTTCTGTGTAGTAAGTTTAAATAATTTTGGCATTGGGCACATCTATGCAAAAAATGCTTTCGTTTAATATGTAATTTATGCCCCTTCGGTTTTTGTGGGCCGCGTAAAGTGTACCACAAAAAACATGTTTGCCGTTTTATTATATGATATAGGGGGTGGGCCAAATACAAGTTTCTTTTTAAAAATGCCATAAAATGAACAAAATCAAATTGTTTAAATGTATTATAACTTTATTAGTAAGAGCAAACATTTCCATTAATTATAGAGTACAACGTTATTCAAGTGGCTGTTTCAGCTGGCTTCGCATTAGTGCATTCTGTCACTCTAATTTTCCAATACCTTGTTGATGTTTTTGGGCTTAACTCACGGATTGCTTGGATGATATTGGCTTTAAGTGCTTGAATCGTTTCCGGATTGTTGGCATCACACTGGTCCTTCACGGTTTCCCATAAAAAAGTCCAAAGGGGTCAGATCGCATCTCCGATTGACATCGCCAAGACGGCTGTTAACACGATTTGGGAATTCGGTGTGCAAACGATCGATTGTGGCATGGGTTGTGTGACATGGCGTGTCATCCTCCATGAACCAGAAGTCGTCGAAATACATATCTTCTAATTCGGTAAACAAAAAGTCGGTTAACATGGCTCTGTAACGCCCATCGTTGGCCGAAACGTTGTTCTCAGCCTTATTTTCGAAGAAAAATGGTCCAATTATGCCACCACTCCACAATCCGCACCAAACTGTCTCTTTTTGTGGATGCATTGGCTTCTGGACAATAACGTGTAGGTTGTCCGAGCCCCAGATGCGGAAAATGCGCTTCAGAAATGATGATTTTTCGCCCATATTCGTTGTCCAATTCAAGTTGCTCTAAAGCCCAAACTGCGAAGCGATAACGAAGCGGATGATCGTGCGCCTTTAATTGCTAAGTCAATTTGACCTGGCAAGCAAATAATCCGAGATCTTTGTGCAAAATTCTCCTCAAGCTAGCGAATGAAAATTTGAGCTGTTGAGATTGATGGCGAGTTGATGTTCGTGGATTGTGTTTGTGTCTCACACTCTCGGTTACAGAAGCCATAATTTCGTCTGTGCGCACCATACGACGACGGGGACCATGACTGTTGTCCACTTGCATACCAGTCTCACTTTTTCCACAATCATGCGTTCAACAAGTGCGGTGGGTGCTTCATTTCTTTTTATTTTGGAAATAAGTTTTCAATATTTTCCAACGTTGTTCAAACGTAAAGCGACTCATTTCGTTCATTTCAATTTGTTATTTCACCATTGTTTTTTAATCACAGAAAGATATGTGATTTATCAATTGGAAACGCTGACACGATAGAAAATTCTTGCATTTCGTACAAATCGGTCAGAATTTTTTTATTTTCCGAAACGATATCAATTCAGACAGAAAATAGTTTTCAAGTGGTTTGTCAAACCAACCATTTCCAAATTTAGAGCACCTCAAGGAAGTCACTTAGGACCACTTCTTTTCGTGTAAGCTATTATTGATTAAGCTGTATGTACAAGAAATGCCGGAATTTAAAATTTTGCAAACGATATGAAAATTTTAAAAATTTGTATGTCTTATGGTCTGTAAGTTCTCCAAAATGATATTAATAATTTTCAAATAAGTCGTCATAAAACGTTTTAAATCTTAGCCTCATTAAATGCTAGGCCATAACTAATTCTAAAAATGATTTACTAGCTTTTTTTATACTTATAAAATATCACAACAATATCTCACTTTACTTTCTGTTCAAGGTTTTAAAGACCTTGAAGTACTTTTTCATGCTAGCCATGATCAAACGGGGCACATAACAAATTCGTCAATATGATATAGTCGCTGCTTAGAACTCCATGATGGGTTATTTCTTGATCCCAACTATACTGATACCTCGATACTTATACTTCTAGTACAAGAGAATAGTAGAATTCACCAAAAATTTTCTTGAGACGTAATATGGTCAACAATCGACAGTTGTAGAATTTCAAGGAATCTATGGCCGAATAGTCCAAAAAAAAATAAAAACAGAATATTTATTTAATACAAGCAAGGCTCAACTATACATACTAATTGTAGTCCTTGGGGGCCATAGACAATGAGAACCCACATGAGTAGAGTTTTTATTTTGGTGGGCCTTAAAAGGATTATGACTTTCTTTTAAATTTTAGAGCTAAGTCCGATGAAAATTGGTTTTGAATGCTGGCAAATCCAATGGAAGAGAAATATTCCACATTCGTGTAGTTCAAGTAAGGAAACAATATCTGAATATAATTGACAAGAAATTCTTATTAAAACTTTAAGACATTTGACAAATGTATGTTAGGATCGGTTTAAGCAATCCTTAAAAATATTTGTATTCAACTTGTAATCTCTTAAAGGCAACTCTGATCCTGATTCAAGGTTTACGTTAATACTATATCACAGTGTTCTGAGAGACAAAATATTTATTAGAACGTCGGACGTAGACTTAGCGGTCGTGAAATCCTAGTAGGTATATTAATGCTCTAAAATCAGCAACACTGTATTCCCAGATAAGCGACTTGCTAAAGAAAGCGTAAATACTTTTTGGTTATCATATCCTTATTTTCTGCTCGAAATTGAGATTGTTTATTGGTCATATATCATAAAATGTGTAATCTTCTTCTTGAAAAAAATGTACAAGAATGTCCTTTCAAATACACCATTTACTCAGAAAATTATAGCTAATAGAATTATGCTAATAGAAAATGGTCATAAAAATTGCTATTAACGTCCTAATACGTGCTTCACGGGTCAATTTTAACGCCATCCAAAAAAATACATAAATCACATTTCCAAAGAACTTTCTCCCATAAATAAAAATAAATACTCACACTAAAGTCTCATGTGTTATCCCGAACCAGAAATAAACGTAATTTAAGAAAATGCTTAAAAAAAATCAGGGCTTACAAATTACTTGAAATTTTTCTCTTGTCCCTAAGATAACAATGTCAAATCCTAGAAACTATACACTCCCGGCAAATGCAATTTGTATTGCATGTCATTGTCACCATTCATCCCACCAGATACTTTCTATTACTTTCTAAGGACTACCTACAACGACGACGACGACGATGACGTGTGTGCGCCATTTTCACATCACTAATAGTCCGGGAGCTGGCGACACAAAAAATTGTAAGATTTGCGTACTCATGATTTTATGTTTTTTGTGTAATTTAGGTGCCCGACAAACAGAAAACCGACTGCTGCAGGCTCACCCGTGGTGGGTTGATTTACTGTGAATTTTTGAAGTTGCAAAAAAAACCGAAAATTTGTCTAAAATGCGTACTCATGAAACCTAGCCAGAACGTTAGTTTGCATCCCCCTGATGACAAAAAACCACTGCTTACACCTGGACAGTGGTGGGAAGTACCGCTGCCAAGGGCCTAAAGTTGCAAGAAACACAAAAAATTTGTCTAAAATGCGTACTCATGAAACCAGTGACATATGTTAGTTTAACATTTAAAACGATGAAAAAACTTGTGCTTACACCTGGGGGGTGGTGGAAAGTACCGCTGCCAGTTAAGGGAAGTTGGGCCCCCTCGTAGTGCACTGTAACCTAATTATTTTTTTCCTGGCCTTAAAATCTTGTAGAAAAAATTTTTTTTTATTGAATTTCATAGATAATTAGACAAAGATTACGGGAAAAATAGCACGTGCTTTAAAAAGTCATCTATTACCCTAAAAAAGGGGCAAAAGGGGGGAAAAACACTCTTTTGAAAGTTTTTTTTTTTAAATCTCAAAAACTACATGCATTTTGATGAATCTGTTAAAGCAATTTTAGATTTCATACAAACATACCCCAAATGATAAAATTATAGAAAAAAATGGGGGGTGCCGGGGTTAAATGTTCCCTTTTTACGCATCTCAAAAACGAAATGTATTTTGAAGACTTTTTTCTTCGGAGGTTTTTGTATTCACAAATGCATACATATTTTATTATACATATATAAAATAAGGGAAAGCGCTTGAGGAGGGGAATACGTTTTTCCATTTTTTTGTCATATATCATAACGAAATTCATTTTTAGTAATCCGCTAATGAGGTTTATTCTGTACACAAATTCAAAATCAAACAAATTCAAAACAAATCGAAAACAGAATTAAAAAGATGGATAAGAATATTCACAAACCAATTTACATATCTACCCAGCTAACATTTTTTCCTAGTATACGTTCTAATTAGGCCCTAATTACCTAAAATTTCCACTTCGCAACTTGCAGGTCACCTTAAATTTTTCTTAGTATACGTTCCTATCCGCTTTAATCCTGTTTCTAATTAGGTCCTAATTACCTAAAATTTCCACTTCGAGTGCACTTATGCATATAAGAAGTTAACGAAGTACCACGAAATATTTAATTTTTCAGTACAACTCTTTTTCTCTTAGAATAAAGACAGTAAACAGTATTCAGTTTGTGCGATGGCTAATTCTCGACCAATTTGTGTTTTTTGTAAAAGTAAAAAAGATAAAATTATTTTATTCACTCAAGAACGTTTAGATAAATGTCTTGTAAGTTTGAAAATTCGTCAAGAAAATAACTTGACCGGGCGCGACATTAAATTGCAACCAATTTTAAGCAAAAGTGAAGGTTACCATTCAAAGTGTTTGAGCAAGTTTAATGCAGTAAAGAAAAAATATAAACAATGTGACAATGAACCCGGAAGTGAATTTAATATATCGGGACTTTCAACATCTGTGATCATTAAGTAAGTGTACCTAAATAATTTCTAAATTATAATTTATCTATTTTCACAAAATCGTGCAATAACAAGAGTTTCCAATCTAAATGAAAAGTGATTATACTAAAATTCTATTAACGTACACATTTCCATATTTTAAAGTGAAAACATTGAAGTAAATGAATTATCCGAGCAAACCCTAGAAGAATCCGAGGATGTCTCATTGGTTGCACTAAAGGTTATTTACGGTGATGTTTCTAAGGAGGCCGACGCATTAGAAGACATTTGTGAAGATTCAGCTGAGGAAACGAACATCGAGCGCAGAAAATGCATTTTCTGTAAATTAGATCGGAAAAAATATAAAGGTCGAGAGCAGAATTTGTTTGAGTGTACAAAGGAAGATACCATTGAAAAAATAAAATCCAAGGCTGTGGAATTGAATGACCTGAATTTAATGGTGGAAATTGACAATCAACTATCGCAAGGACACTGCCTTTTTTATCACAAATTTTGCATTACTCAATCCCACACCCGATTCAGAGCAAATAAAACTGCACAGAAAGATGCGTCTGATTGGAAGCAGATACGAGATAAAAGTAGCGCAGCATTTCGGAAAATTTGTCTATTTGTGGAAGAAACCATTATTCAAAACAAGAAAATGTATTTTCTCGACTTCATCCGGACCATGTATACTGAATTTCTTACTCAGGAATATGAAAGCGTTGAACTAGCAGCCCCACTGTCAATCTGTACCCGATATTTAGAAGAAAGGTTGTTGAAAAAATACCCGAAAAAAATAGTTATCATAGAGGGCAACAACCGGAAAATAGTGAAACCATATTCAGGTGTTGCACTTGAAGATACTGATTTACAAAGCCTCGAAGAAATATCAATGGTCCAAAAAGCAGCACTTATCTTACGCAGATCTATTCTGGCTATCCAGAAAGTTGATTTACCGGACAAAATTACTGTTTCCGATTTGATAAAAGGCGAGTGCACAATTCCTGATGTATTAATGGACTTTTACACCACTTTGCTGAGCGGAGGCGCATATCGTCGGAAAAAAAGTCCAAACTGCAAAAGACTTGCTGATTCATTTTCAGAGGACGTTATTCAAGCCGTTTGCAATGGAAAAATAATGCCTTCAAAACACATAGTTTTAGGACTAGCATTGAAGGGTTTGACGAATAGCAAAAAAATTGTCAACATTATTAACAGATATGGCCATTGTTGTAGCTATTCGGTACTACAAGGATTAGAAACAGAAGCAACTTTTTCAGTCACCAATCAATCAGATATTTGCCCAGAGGATATCATTAGATCACCGAACTTATGCACAGGTTTAGCGTTCAATAACTTTGACCGATTTGTCGACACAGCTAGTGGGAAGGATACTCTTCACGACACCGTTGGAATCATTTTCCAGAACATTGATGACAACTTTGGACAAGATTTCGAAGAAAATGATGATGAATTCGAAGAAAATCCCGGGACTTCTAATGGCAGCAGCAAAAAAAAAAGGCGACGAAGGTTTGACGTTATTACGCATGAGTTAGAATCATACACAAAAAAACCAAAGATCGCAGAAACTTTGCTGCCACTTGGTTCTTCACCTCAACTTCCGATGTCAGAAAATGTGAAATTTTCTAATCAAATCGACACATTATGGATGCTTTCACATGCTCTTCAAATCGAAAATACGCCAATGTGGGTTGGTTTTAATAGTTTACTATACCAGGATACTTCAGCCAAACAAAGAATTTCCTATCTGACTACCATAAATAACTCTCCGACTTGTACAAATGTTATTCTGGAGACAATGGTACAATGCCTTAAGGTTATGGAAGAATGTGGCGAAAGTTATATGCAAGTTACTTATGATTTGGGCATTGCAAAAACAGCACTCCAGTTACAAAGCACCGAAGCACCTCGTTTCAACAACCTTTTTATCCACATTGGGCCTTTTCACATAATGATGGCCTATTTTAAAGCTATTGGCAAATTCATTGACAACTGTGGATTGGCAAACATCATGGTCGACTCCGGACTCTTAGCTGATGGTTCTGTGAATGGGTACATCAGCGGCAAGCACTTCAATCGATGCAAAAGACTTCATCCACTTGCGGGCTTAGCAATACAAATCTTGCACTTCAATAGTTTCCTTAATTCAACAAATTTTGAAATAACAAATGACTCCAGAATGTATCTCGAACAACTTAAAAACGAACGACACACCAATCCAATTATTCTCAACGATAATTTAATGGACTTAATAACGAAGTATGAAGAATATGAGAAAAAAACGCTTGCTGGACACCATGGAAAAACTCCAAAGTATTTCCTCATCTATACGAATCTTGTTCATTATTATCTTGAGCTCAATAGAAGTATTCGAACTGCAGACTTCGAAATGTTTAAACTCATCCTTCCGAAAATAACCAATCTGTTCTTTTCTTTTAATCAGCAGAACTACTCAAGATATATGGTTAAGTACAGCGATAATCTTCAAAAAGTAGATGAAACTCACCCTGGACTAAGAGAGCAGTTTGAAAAAGGATCCTTTGGGGTTAAAAGAACAGACAAGCCATTCTCCCGACAACCGATCGACTTGACTCTGGAACAGACTATAAATGCTGACGCTGCCAATAAATTAACTGGTGTTATCCATATGACAAACTCAATATCGGCCCGACAGCGTTGGTGTAAAAGTCACAGCATAAGAGCAAAGATTATCACCCATGTAATGGAAACATCAGGATTGAGAAATAAACAAGACATCACAGCTGATTTGCAGAAAAGTTAT
Source organism: Chrysotoxum bicinctum (assembly GCA_911387755.1). Classification (NCBI taxonomy): domain Eukaryota; kingdom Metazoa; phylum Arthropoda; class Insecta; order Diptera; family Syrphidae; genus Chrysotoxum; species Chrysotoxum bicinctum. Next base: position 44,964,902 of record OU426989.1, read on the forward strand.
ATCCAAAAGTCAACCGGCCAATTGAAAAAATTGATCGCCAATATCGAACAAAACATCGATCCTTTTTCGAATTCACTGGACAAGGAAAATCTATACAATATTTCTACTGGACAGGCGACAAACGAAAATATTTCAAAATATTTAATAAACATCGAAGAGCATGGCAACAGGCAAAGAGAGGCATTTATAACCGAATGTGCTGATGATGCAAACCGATTTGAAAAGGCGATAAAGAGAAACAAAATCTTTAGTTTTGCGGATTCACAAAAGAAAAAAATGAATGTATCTGGAAAAATTGTTGAAGTTCGCATGCAACGTGACTTATTTGGAAGATTACTGGGGATTTCTCTGGAAAATGCACTAGACATTGCAAAGATATTGACTTACCCGTTAACACCCATTCCACTGTCATTGTGCCATATCGATGGAGCTATTTGCAAAACGGATAAATCTGCTCTTTTGAAAATTTTGGAAACGAAAGAAAACAAAGAACCACCAACAGAAGTAGACGTGCAAATTTTCGATGGATTTTTCATGCTTCATCTTTTGAGAGAGGTCCCGTCAACTTTTGGAAATATTTCTAAAAAGATTTTGCAAATGTTTACGAAATGCACTGCAAGAACAGTAGTAATAACGTTTGATGAATATTTTTCACCTTCAATCAAGGACAACGAACATAAGCTGCGTATGACGAGCAGAAGTGGACTATATCAAATAAAGGGTGCTGATCAAGTGCGTCCAGCAGATTTTGCAGCAGAGTTGAGAAACATCAACTTTAAGGAAAGTTTGGTAGCATTTTTGATAGACGATTGGAAAAATCCCTGTATGGCAACATTTTTCAAAAATAGAACAGTGTATGTCGATTACGAAAAATGTTTCAAATTCATAGAGGTCAATGATGTTGTCGTCAGGACTGAGGAAGGAAGTTACACTTGTATTGCACACGAAGAAGCCGACACAAAAGTGATTTATCATGCATGCAAAGTGGAAACAAATTCAAACGTTGTCATTCGCTGCTCCGATACCGACATTTTAATAATTGCTCTTGGAAATATGCAACATTTGCAAGATAATGTAAAAATGTGGCTGCAAGTTGGTGTGGGCAATGCAGAGAGGTTCATCAATGTGACAAAACTCTACGATGCACTAGGTCAACATTTATGTGAAGCTCTTCCAGGATTTCACGCTTTTACAGGATGTGATTTTAATCCTGCTTTCTTCAAAAAAGGCAAGAAGCGCCCATTCACAATTTTACAAAACTCTCCTCAATTCATCGAAGCTTTCTCAAAACTACAAAATTATCCAGATGTTGAAGCAGATGTATTCCAAACGTTGGAGAAATTTGTTTGCTGTATGTACGGCTACAAACAGCTTAGCGACGTGAATGAAGCCCGAATGTCAATTTTTACAAAATCCTTCAAATGCAATGATATTGAGGAGCAATTTAAAATCAAAACAAAGAACTTCGACGGCTCAATATTACCACCCAGCAAGTCGGAGCTTCGGCAGCAAATTTTGAGATGTGCTTACATTTCAAGGATATGGTGCAATGCATATGTTCAAATCCCCACCTTTCTGTCTCCTTCGGAATGCGGATGGCAAGAAATCGACAACAAACTGGACTTTCGATGGTTTGAAGGTGATCAGTTACCAACTTCAGTCAGCGAAGTTGTATTCGAAGATCTTTCGAAAATCGGTGATGCAGGTAATTACAAAAATGACTCCTTCTTTATTTTATACTTTTTTTTTAATTATTTCTCAATTTTATAGACTCTAGTTTCCAAAATGATAATGAGGAAACTGATGCTGAAGAAGAATCAAGAAACACCCAAGTCAGCACAAGTGAGGATTCTGATGAAGAAGATTTATCCTGTTTAATGGAAACTTTTGGATATTCAGACGAGAATATAATGTTATAATTTTTAAAGAACACGAAATTAAAAAAGAAGGAAGACATATAAAAAATTGTGTTTTGTATTATTTGTCTTCTGAATAAAAAGTGTATGTTGTTCTTTGAGGGATTAAGGTGACCTGCAAGTTGCGAAGTGGAAATTTTAGGTAATTAGGGCCTAATTAGAACGTATACTAGGAAAAAATGTTAGCTGGGTAGATATGTAAATTGGTTTGTGAATATTCTTATCCATCTTTTTAATTCTGTTTTCGATTTGTTTTGAATTTGTTTGATTTTGAATTTGTGTACAGAATAAACCTCATTAGCGGATTACTAAAAATGAATTTCGTTATGATATATGACAAAAAAATGGAAAAACGTATTCCCCTCCTCAAGCGCTTTCCCTTATTTTATATATGTATAATAAAATATGTATGCATTTGTGAATACAAAAACCTCCGAAGAAAAAAGTCTTCAAAATACATTTCGTTTTTGAGATGCGTAAAAAGGGAACATTTAACCCCGGCACCCCCCATTTTTTTCTATAATTTTATCATTTGGGGTATGTTTGTATGAAATCTAAAATTGCTTTAACAGATTCATCAAAATGCATGTAGTTTTTGAGATTTAAAAAAAAAAACTTTCAAAAGAGTGTTTTTCCCCCCTTTTGCCCCTTTTTTAGGGTAATAGATGACTTTTTAAAGCACGTGCTATTTTTCCCGTAATCTTTGTCTAATTATCTATGAAATTCAATAAAAAAAAATTTTTTCTACAAGATTTTAAGGCCAGGAAAAAAATAATTAGGTTACAGTGCACTACGAGGGGGCCCAACTTCCCTTAACTGGCAGCGGTACTTTCCACCACCCCCCAGGTGTAAGCACAAGTTTTTTCATCGTTTTAAATGTTAAACTAACATATGTCACTGGTTTCATGAGTACGCATTTTAGACAAATTTTTTGTGTTTCTTGCAACTTTAGGCCCTTGGCAGCGGTACTTCCCACCACTGTCCAGGTGTAAGCAGTGGTTTTTTGTCATCAGGGGGATGCAAACTAACGTTCTGGCTAGGTTTCATGAGTACGCATTTTAGACAAATTTTCGGTTTTTTTTGCAACTTCAAAAATTTACAGTAAATCAACCCACCACTACCCAGGTGGCAGCAGTCGATTTTCGTCATCACCTACCTTAGAACTACAAGAAAAAAAATATTTCATGAGTACGCATCTTAGACATTGAAAAGTGTCGCCAGCTCCCGGACTATAACCAAACCAAAACATTGAGGAGAGAGGTACGAGTATGTAGGTACTTATAGAAATATGTGTAGTTTTTCACACTTGAACGATTTGTGTACACATGTGAACCAGATTGCATCCCAGACTTGGAATTTCTTCCAGAGCAAAATTAAAAGTATTTCTCCAAGATGACCACCTACCTACGTTGTATCTAGGAGTGTATTTCATTTTCGAAATGATAAGTGAACATAAGTGCGGTGCACTGTAGGTACTCAACAGTCTCGTGTGTTCAACTCGTTGTCATGCAGCACATTTCAAGCGCATCTATCGAATTTTTGTTGCAGCCGCGGGTATCTTTTCCTTTGGGAATTTCAACCCAAAGTCCTCAAACATTTCACTGATTAAACCGCCCATGCACTCTGGAGTCTCTTTCTCTCGACATGGGTTCCGTTGGATGTGCATTGTGGATATGCGTTCAGAAATTTTTTTTTTTATTTTCATTTGATTCGGTATGACAGCGCTGGCGAACCTATCTAACTTGGGTACATTACCCAGGTAGTATATTCAAAGAAACAAATTTCATGTTTTGAATTGTTTATTATGTATAACTACTAGGGATTATACAAATAAATGCATTACTATACTAAGTCAATCGGATTTGATGCGAGAAAAGACCGTGGTTCCAGACGTGCCAACAATTTGAAAGTTTGGCATTGTGACAGAGAGTCGGGTATCTTTGATTTTTTAAGTGTGAAAGTATCGCAGTGTTGCATGAATTAATTATGACAGTGTGAGAATGTGGAAGTATGACAATTTGAAAGTATGATAGAATGTCAAAAAGAGCGAGAGTTTGAAAGTGTACCAAAATGTCAATTATTGGCGTTCTACTTTTAAGCTCAGAGCTATGCAATAAGATGGCACAAAACAAAATCTGTGTTTCTTTCTTTGCTCAGACACATCAGATCTGAATGTAAAACAAACATGTGTTAATTTAGCAATCACAATGTGTAGGGAGCGTGTTTTATGAGCTCAGAATAAAATGTTGATAATGACCAACTTCAATCTTTTGTTCATGCTATTGGTTGCTCTTCCACTAAATTATTCCTTAAAAATTGTAATAGTTTTTTTTTTATTGTAAAAAGGAATAAGCGGAGAAAAAGAATATAAGAATGAAATTAATGCTTCTCACGATTAAATTGGTATGTCTGAAAAACTATTCACAAAATATTCGAATAATTTTTTGGTTTGACAGCTTGTCAGAAAACGGCTAACCTCATGACAATGAATTGCTGAAGTATGTTTCATTTAATAAATCGGATTTTTCTGCTCAGGGCTAAGAAAAACACCTAAAGCCGGAACCACACTTAAAAAGTGTGGCATGCCGCTATCGATTTCATATATTTCATTTGCGTAGAACCATACTTGGTGTGTTGCATCTAAATCTTTAGTGCTCATATTGCGCCATATAACACTGTTTAGCTGACTTTTTTGTCTGTGTATGGAAAAGAATAAATAGTGTTCTTAAAAGGTAAAATAACTGTGTTCAATAAGAAGTGTTTGAAACACAAAAAGATTGATTAGAGTGCAGAGTTGATGACACAACCAGTGTTGCTGCAAGCTGAAATTAAAAGACGTTATATCAACCTCCATAAGTCACTATATTCGCTGAAATTCTGAATACAAAAGTGCCTAGAAGTTGACAGAAAAAAATGGTAGAAAGAAATTTAAAAACACTTTTTCTTTGAACAACTTTATATTTTTGTGACAGAACTATATCACTTAAAGCTGCTAGATAAATTGTAATTAAATTTACGGAAATATCAACTTGACATATAAATTTAAAACAGACGAACTGCCTAAAACTGGGGCCAAATTACCGCATTAGTTATCGAGTAATACGTGACTGAATTATGTGAGTTTGGCATTACCGCTTACGTTATCGAGCAATCGATTATACTGATTTGACATTTTCATTCGATCACTGATAGGACTCACTCGGTCACTGAAGCGGTAATTTGGCCCCTGATTTCTGCACCGCGTGGTAATGTGGTGAGTTTCAAAACAGTAAATATCAAATAAGTTTTAAAATGTCAGAGGTGTAATATTACCAAGGCAGTTAACTGCAAATACATAGAATATTATTTGCATGTTTCCAAATGTCGTTAGAAATAATCTAGCAGTTCAAAATATTTCATATCGCTGACTGAGTTTAAATGTCACTAGATCTGGTGACAAAGTCGCTAAAACGGCAACTTTGGACACAAAACACCACACTTTACCACACCGCCTGAGATTACTGATGTCTATCTAGCAATCTAGTGACAGTGGAGAAAAGAATTTTCAAAAAAGATTCTTCCTCTAAAAAGCTGCGTATAGAAGGACTTATATGAATGAAAATATAGGAATAAAATTTTATAGACGAATATAACGGGTGATTTTTTTGAGGTTAGGATTTTCATGCATTAGTATTTGACAGATCACGCGGGATTTCAGACATGGTGTCAAAGAGAAAGATGCTCAGTATGCTTTGACATTTCATCATGAATAGACTTACTAACGAGCAACGCTTGCAAATCATTGAATTTTATTACCAAAATCAGTGTTCGGTTCGAAATGTGTTTCGCGCTTTACGTCCGATTTATGGTCTACATAATCGACCAAGTGAGCAAACAATTAATGCGATTGTGACCAAGTTTCGCACTCAGTTTACTTTATTGGACATTAAACCAACCACACGAATGCGTACAGTGCGTACAGAAGAGAATATTGCGTCTGTTTCTGAGAGTGTTGCTGAAGACCGTGAAATGTCGATTCGTCGCCGTTCGCAGCAATTGGGTTTGTGTTATTCGACCACATGGAAGATTTTACGCAAAGATCTTGGTGTAAAACCGTATAAAATACAGCTCGTGCAAGAACTGAAGCCGAACGATCTGCCACAACGTCGAATTTTCAGTGAATGGGCCCTAGAAAAGTTGGCAGAAAATCCGCTTTTTTATCGACAAATTTTGTTCAGCGATGAGGCTCATTTCTGGTTGAATGGCTACGTAAATAGGCAAAATTGCCGCATTTGGAGTGAAGAGCAACCAGAAGCCGTTCAAGAACTGCCCATGCATCCCGAAAAATGCACTGTTTGGTGTGGTTTGTACGCTGGTGGAATCATTGGACCGTATTTTTACAAAGATGCTGTTGGACGCAACGTTACGGTGAATGGCGATCGCTATCGTTCAATGCTAACAAACTTTTTGTTGCCAAAAATGGAAGAACTGAACTTGGTTGACATGTGGTTTCAACAAGATGGCGCTACATGCCACACAGCTCGCGATTCTATGGCCATTTTGAGGGAAAACTTCGGAGAACAATTCATCTCAAGGAATGGACCGGTAAGTTGGCCACCAAGATCATGCGATTTGACGCCTTTAGACTATTTTTTGTGGGGCTACGTCAAGTCCAAAGTCTACACAAATAAGCCAGCAACTATTCCAGCTTTGGAAGACAACATTTCCGAAGAAATTCGGGCTATTCCGGCCGAAATGCTCTAAAAAGTTACCCAAAATTGGACTTTCCGAATGGACCACCTAAGACGCAGCCGCGGTCAACATTTAAATGAAATTATCTTCAAAAAGTAAATGTCATGGACCAATCTAACGTTTCAAATAAAGAATCGATGAGATTTTGCAAATTTTATGCGTTTTTTTTTTTTAAAAAGTTCTCAAGCTCTTAAAAAATCACCTTTTAGTTATATAGTGACGCTTTGATTTCGGATTGTGGAAAAACTGAAAAATTGGGTCTTGCAATTCTGTCTGTCTGTCTGTCTATCTTTTCGACTACAGCCTAAACGGCTCGGCCAATTTTCTTTAAACTTGGTAGACAGTATTTTTAACTTTTTCCCCCACACATTTTTTTTCTTTTTTTTTTAAGACCAAAAATTCTTTTCGAAATTTTATAAATATTTTTTTTCTCAAAAACTGTCCCACAGATTTAAAAAAAAAATTCAAAAAGTTTTATTTAGTTAAAGCTAGGAAATGTTTGAAAAAAAAATTCCAAAATATGGTTATTTTCGGTACCCCCCGTGGAACCATTTTTTTTGGTTTTTGATTTTCTCTAAAACGATACAGCCGATTATGATCATTTTTTGTATGCTTAGGCTCCCTAGCAGTTTGAATATTATTCTGTATTCAAATTTTCCAAAAAAGAATTTTTGGATTTAAAAAAAAAATCATTTTATTTTTTCAAAACACAATATTTCAAAAACCCCATGATAGATTTTTTAAAACTGTACTCTGTTCAATTTATATTTGCAGTCAGGTCTTATGGGAGAGCTTTTTCAGAAACACTGGTGCCTGTCGCTGTTTGCACGGCACCTTAACTTAGTTTGAGTTACATTAAAATTGTTTGTGTAATCCTCTTTGAGCTCACGTACAATCCACCATTACCTTTCTGCTCCATAGGTGAAAGGAAAAGGAGTCTGATCGCCAATTTGCAACCAACTCTCATTGTGTTTATTAAAAAAAAAACACTGAATCAGAGTTACCATGGCCAAGTTGATAAAAATTCATATGGCATTTTCTTTAGTTTGTGCTATGTAACTTTCAGGATTTAAGCTTTTTCGAGGTTTTGGTGGCAAATATTTTTCTGAGATTTGCGGCAATTTTTAATGCTCCTACGGCAATCCTGTAAGAGCTTTAAATTAAAGATAGCTTATTGAAATCCATAATGGTTAGACTGAGAGGCAAATATCTTATCTTCCCTGTACTGCAAATATAAATTGAACAGAGTAATAAATAAGTTTCTTAATATAAATTACACGATGTGAGAAAAAAAATTTATTTTACCTAAAAATACAGGTACCCTCCATAGAAATGTTCCGAAAATTTAGCAAAAAATTTGTTTCTTGTGATTAATTCTTAGATCTATAATTTAATAAAAAAAAATTTGAAAACAAGATATTATCGACTGTACCTACCATAGAGCGGTTTTTTCGAATTTTGAATTTCTCACTATCGGTATAACGGATTTTAATGAAATTTCTTATAAAGAAGGTTCTAAAAAGTTTAAAAAACATTGCATTTCAAAACTTTATTTTCGAAAAAAAAATATCTATTTTTTTTTTTTTGGAAAATAAACTAATATTTGCTCAAGACACATGGCATCCTGTGTTTAGCTGCAACTACTAAAGGAGTTGTTTTAGTCTATTAAAAAAATAATTTTATGCTTATGAACAGATTTTCTATAATAACATTCATTTTTGGAATTCTTAGTCGTTTACATAATAGCAAGTGCCTGTTTATTCAACTTGCATTTGATTCTTATATTTGTCCTCTTATGTCAATTTATGGGTCAGTTATTTGACTTTAAATAAAAAAGTTTCTTTAACCTTGGATCATGATTATCGCACAAGCTAATGACAACAACAAGTTTAAAAGCATTAATACCAAGAATTGTATTCGTATTCACATTCAATTCACAAGCACCATGAGCATATGACGTCACAGGAAAATCAACTACATGGATATTTTTCGTTCACCACTTATATAGTTCACATTCAGTTTCTACTGAAAAACCATCAAGAGGACCTACTTGGGTGAACGAAAAGCACCTCTTCGCTCATACATACAGTCAGGCGGCACAGTAAATTGATTGCATAAATCTTCCGAAGTCCAGTCGTAGACAAGAAGTATAGACGAGTTGGTCATTTAGCTTTCCTTGCTTTTTGCGGAGCTTCCCCCCACCAGTGGTAAGGGGTTTCGTATGAAGACAAGTTAGGTAGGTGAGATTGTCCAGCTATTTCTTATTAAGGCTTCCCCCCACCAGCGGTAAGGGGTCTTAGTTCGAAGTTTAATGTCCTAATTGCCACCAGGGGCTTCGGTACCTGGTGATCTACCAGAGCGTAAGCCTGCTGTTTTGTGCCACCAGGGGCCTTGAACCTGCTGATCTACCAGAGCGTTAGCCTGCTGTTTTGTGCCACCAGGCGCCTTGAACCTGCTGATCTACCAGAGCGTTAGCCTGCTGTTTTGTTCCACCAGGGGCCTTGAACCTGCTGATCTACCAGAGTGTTAGCCTGCTGTTTTGTGCCACCAGGGGCGTTATACCTACGAGATCCCGTCAGGAACCCAACATCCGAATGAAAGGGCCCGTTTGAGGCCGAATTACCAGAAGCCAGAATACCCGTAATCAAGTACCAGATCCGGATCATCAGTGAGCAGTATAACTGATGCAAGGCCGCTAGACCAGAAGCCAGAAGAGTTGATGTCCGTGAACCGTTCAATTACCCGAATTAAGTGAAATATTAATAGCAGAATATTGTATGCTATAGATTTTAGAGTTATTTCCAGTAAAGATTTTGTAATAAGGTTTGAAGACCTTTAAGTCTCGAGTTTCATGTTTTCTTCAGGTCGATCCCGGCGAGCAGAACCTCGGCTGGAAAGCAAAAAGCACATCACAACCCTACCATACATTTTTGAGAAACAAAAGCGGTCTTAACTGCTCTTAAAAGTTAAACATAGTACGATGTTAAGGAAGAATTCAAGAGGATTTACCAATGCGTATTGGGTTGGAATTTCTAAATATCAAAATGTGAGAGAAAAATAAAAGCTTCTAATGTTGAAAGTCTATACTTAAAAGTACGTCTGGAAGTGGGCTCAAGTGTACATTGATAAGCATTTCTAGAAGCATGAATATGATGGTCAAATTATTAGACTGACTATTTCAATGGGACATTGTTCGAAAAATAAAAAAAAAAATATTGACGAAAGACTGATTTTATCAGCAGTGTTGCCACATTATTACAAGTATAAGAAAAGTGTAACAATTTTTAAGTTTTTCTGTTACTATTCTTTCTTCCTTTCCTTTTTGGTACACTCTCTTCCATGAAATATTTGTGTGAGTTTTTGCTTCTCATATTTTTTTTTAAATAAAACTGGCAGAAGTTTATTTTTTATTTTTAGGATAAATTTCAAATTCTTAATTCAAATTCTTCTAAATGTAACTACGTTCATATGATGGTTGAAGGATGCTTTACGAGCGCTTCTACCCATTTGTATACCATCATCGAGTTTAAATTGGATTGATACGACCTTTGTATATATAACATAGTATTATCATGAAACCGTGTAGAATAGGATAAGATACAAAACATGTAGTTCAAAAGAGAATATTTTATTATTAAATTTAGCAGAGACAAATCTAACAAGTTCTATCGCTATGCTTAAAATGTCGCCCCAATCGTTTATCTTCCTGAGAGTACTATAAGTTTTACATAAAGGGTGGTCCAACGTAAACACACGATGTTAAATGTAAATAAAACAAAAAGTTTTCAGAGAATTATCTTAATATTTTTTATTATGATAGAAGGATCTATGACAATTATGTGTGAAACAAAACATCGGCCATTTTCAATCACTCTGAAACTTCAATGTCGTTAATGTGCCAAATTATCTCATTGTTTAGCTCTTGAATTGTTCTTGTATTATTTTTCTTTGTATTATTTTACTTTTAAATATCCCCAAAATAAAGAAGTCTAATGGTGTTAAATCACATGATCGTGGCGGCCAGTTAACATCGCCACGACGTGAGATAACGCGACCATTGAATTTCTCGCTTAAAAGAGTCAATGTTTCGTTGGCTCTGTGGCAAGTGGCATCATTCTGTTGGAAGCACATATCATCCAGGTCCATATCCCCAATTTCTGGCTAAAAGAAGTCCGTTATTATCTCGCCATAGCGAACACCATTCACGGTAACTGCTTGGCCGACGAAGTACGGCCCGATGACGCCACTAGCCCAATAACCGCACAAAAACAGTCACTCTTTGTAAATGCATCGGCTTTTCAACAATCAATCGTGGATTCTCATTTGCCTAAATGCGGCAATTCTGCTTGTTAACGAATCCACTGAGGTGACAGTTTGCCTAGTCGCTGAAGATGATTTTCTTTGTAAAGTCACCCATTCACTTCACGTCTGTTCAAGCAACCATTCGGCGTATTGACGACGCTTGAAATGGTCAGTAGGCTTTAGCTCTTGAGTCAATTGAACCTTGTAAGCGGGTAAATTCAAACTTTTATTCAAAATTGGCATCAGTGATGTTAGTGAGATGTTCAATTTTTGGGCACGCTGACGTATCGAGGTTGACGGCTCCTCTGCCACACTATCGCGAACAACAGCAATGTTTTCCGCAGAACCAACTGGGCGAGCATGCACAGGTGTTTTCACATTTCCTACAGACCCGCTTTGCTGAAATTTGTGCACATTACTACCGATTGTGGGCACATTTGGTCGATTATGCTGACTTAAAAAATCACGAAGTGCACGAAATGCATTTTGATTTGAATGCCCATTTTCGTAAAAGGCTTCAACAATCCTCTCCATGGTTGAATTTGTCAAATGTTTAATTAAGTTGGGCAAAAAACTTGACTTTAAGGTGTGACTCACAATTAACTTCGTGGATTGTGGTTGGACCACCTCTTACAAAGGTACGACTCGATAGTATATTTTAAGCTACGCCTAATGTCAAATATACTATCAAAAAAATCACCAATCTAAAACGCCGGTTATTATTAACTATAAATGAATGTACCAACCACATTGCGTACTCAATCCCTATGACTGCCATCACTTGCAAATCAATTGGGATATGTCCTCCTCTTTTATCATTGCTGAGGAAAGGCTGGGCTATAGCTATTAATTTTTTGTTCGAAAAATGCATCCCTCATTGTCATGGAACTAAAACGAGTTTTTTACTGCTTTCGCTTTCCATTTTTTCATTTAAGGCGTTTAAAGAATGTAAATCATTTAGAAATGAAATATAACTATTTATTTTGTCTTAGTAACAAAAAGGAAAAAAAATTGCTTACACGTCTTTTTGTAAACATCACACGATGCCATGTCATTTAGACACTACAACGGCTTTAAATCTCCTATGAACCAGTTTAAGCTTACTCCGCCTCTATTCCTCGTATATGTTTTTTTATAAATAAGCTTTTCAGGATTAGAGTCGTTGTAAAGTCCAAGTAACTTTACTCCGTCGCTAAAACGAGTTGATAAATAACACTGTAAGGGTTTTCCAATCGGTATTTTCAAACTTTGACTTTTGATTGCGGCCATATTGTTGAAGTTACATTTTGTCAATTTGTCAATTTATTTTATCTATCTTGCCAAATGACATGGAGAGTAGAAGTGTTGAAAAACATGTGAAAATGATTTGAGTGTTCTATGAAAGTTAGTTTTCTGTTCGAGCTACGTGCCACAAAACTCGTGCTCGATGGATATTTTACACGATCTATTTCTGAATATCTTTATCTCATACGTGTATTATGTGAACTCGCACCGACATACATCGTGTGATTTCATTTCGTTAGACTTATTCTAGTGGGGTTTTCTTAAGTCACAGGGCAATGTCAATTAACGAAAAATCACAACTCCCTTGAAAGCCAACATATATGACTAATAACTGCCATTGGTCTAATTCTTTCTGATTTATGCGCCAGTGTTATGGAAAATTGGTTGATTTGCAATGCGTACCATCTTACAAGGTCGCGGTAGATAATTGATTTTTTTTTTGTTATATTTCATACATAATGGCATACATGGCCCTAAAATATAAATTAATGCAATACCTCACTAAAGTTTAATTCATTCACATTTAAAAACGCTTGATAGAAAACCCTTAAAAATAATGTTAAATAACATTGTATTAGAATATACAGGGTGATTGGCATAAGGTGTGACAAAAAGCTAGGGCGTGTAGGTTGGACTTAGACAAGAAAAAAATCGTATGGGAGGGGGGGGTCTATTTCCCCCCGTTTAGGCGGGAGGGGCAATTTAAGAAAAAAATCACTTAAAACAGAAAAAAAATTATTAGAAAATAACGGTGATACCTACAGAGCAATGCTATGGCATTTTGAAAAGCCAGAAATACATTCTTTAATTCTGTTTTCAAATAAAGTTGTTCGAGTGAATAGTTTTTGAAAACTTAATTTTCAAAATCAAAATTTTGAAAAAAAAATGAAAAATTTTTTTTTTAAACAAATTTTTTTCAAAATTTTACGTAATTAAGTATTATTTTTTTATTCAATATTCAATGCTCATATTAATTTTTGATCAAACACAAAAAACCGGATGTCAAAATGTTTTGTAGTTTTTGAGAAAATCAAAAATAAGAAAAACTACTTTTATTCTAAGAAAAGCCTTTTATTTTAGTTTTTATACGTTTTTGGATTCTTAGGTGAATTTACGATTGAAAGGATTAACTTTCTTTTTACTATTTTTTTAATTATCGTCTTATAAACATACAATAATGTGACAAAGTACTGGATTAACCATATTTCACACATTTTTTCATTGAGAACACCTGCGTGAGACCATTGGTTTAAAATTGACCTGCCACTTTTTTATTATGGTGGGGTCGGCTTGGCGTAAGTGCATTTACGAAAGAAAGGATTAACTTTTTTTTAAAATTTTTTTATTATCAGTCTTATAAGCATACAATAAAGTGACAAAGTACTGGATTAACACATTTTTTCATTGAGAACACCTGCGTGAGAGCATTGGATTAATATTAACCTGCGAATGTTTTTCAAATAATTTTTTGTAATAAGCTTTAGTTAAAAAATTGTTAAAAATTTAAATAAACAATAATTATGTATTTTATCTAAATATGCATGTATTTCTTATTTTAATTGATTTCAAGATTCAGGAACATTCTTGTTCTTATTTCGCAATTGCACTTTTCTGTCACTAGTTAGGGCGTGTAACGTTGCATTACTTAAAAAACATTCGCAGGTCAATATTAATCCAATGATCTCAGGCAGTTGTTCTCAATGAAAAAAAATGTGTGAAATATGGTTAATCCAGTACTTTGTCACATTATTGTATGTTTATAAGACGATAATTAAAAAAATAGTAAAAAGAAAGTTAATCCTTTCAATCGTAAATTCACCTAAGAATCCAAAAACGTATAAAAACTAAAATAAAAGGCTTTTCTTAGAATAAAAGTAGTTTTTCTTATTTTTGATTTTCTCAAAAACTACAAAACATTTTGACATCCGGTTTTTTGTGTTTGATCAAAAATTAATATGAGCATTGAATATTGAATAAAAAAATAATACTTAATTACGTAAAATTTTGAAAAAAATTTGTTTAAAAAAAAAATTTTTCATTTTTTTTTCAAAATTTTGATTTTGAAAATTAAGTTTTCAAAAACTATTCACTCGAACAACTTTATTTGAAAACAAAATTAAAGAATGTATTTCTGGCTTTTCAAAATGCCATAGCATTACTCTGTAGGTATCACCGTTATTTTCTAATAATTTTTTTTCTGTTTTAAGTGTTTTTTTTCTTAAATTGCCCCTCCCGCCTAAACGGGGGGAAATAGACCCCCCCTCCCATACGATTTTTTTCTTGTCTAAGTCCAACCTACACGCCCTAGCTTTTTGTCACACCTTATGCCAATCACCCTGTATAATAATAAAGCCTGCACGAAATTTTGAATTTTGTTCAAAATTCTAATTGAATCAAAATGTTTTTCTTAAATCCTGCTTTTAAAGCCCTAATTTTTGCGAAAATGTATTATTAATAATAGAATTTATTAATATTAACCAAACTTAATTCTAAATTTTCCAAATATGAATTTGCAGAATTTTAAAATCAAAATTTTTACTCAAATTGACATTTTCCTAGAAAAAAAAATCAAAATAATACCCTCAAATTTCTGAAATCAATTTTGACACACTAATGTTTGCCTGATTACAAAAGAACTCTTACGCATTTAAATAAAAGAAAACTGGCCCGCATGCAACGGGTTCGTCAGCACTGCGCTATAGCAAACGCGACATAGTACTTCAGCTTAAGTATCTCATTGTGTTTCCTTGTTTGTTTTATTCGATCGATAAAAATGCACTATAACCTTGCAATGGGGCTTGATTTTTATTTTTTGGTTTGTTGTTTTTTGTTCTTGATAATAAATTGTCAAAGGGAATGACAAATAGATGTCTGTCGGTGGCAGCAAACAGCAACGACGACAGACGTAATCAAATCATTCGTGGTTTATTATTAAAACAAAATCTAAATCAATCGAACTCGAATGTCTACTGATGGGTGACAAGTATTGCCGAGGAGTTAACATAAATAGACTTAGAAAATAAATTCGGGTCACATTGTTTTTTCCCTCGAGGGAAATAACACGTTCTGATGTTTTTGCTGCATTTCTTTTTTAATTCATCGGCACGTATTCAATTAGAAGTAATTGTGTTTTTATCATTTTTTAAGCTTTTTTTGTATCCCAAACGGTATACTCTCATGTACCTAAATACAAGCTTTATACTATACAAAAAATTAAATCTTATATTTTAGCATTTAAATGTTTTTCAATGAGAATAAAATTTCTAAAAGTAGTCTTTGAAAAAAGAAACAAAAGTGTAGGTGGTAAATATAGAATTTATATTTTTCTGACATCGCGCAAGGTATTAAACGATTTTCCTTAAAAAATGTCTCATGGTGGCCCTAAAAATAAATCAGAAATAGATAACTTAAATGAATTTGTTATGGGTGACGAAACATCCAGAGATCTTGAAATTAGAGATTGTTTATTTGGATTTATGGAAATAAATCTTTTTTTCCCCCTTTGAATAGTTCAAATTTTTGGACTTATAAAGAGCTGGTTGGAGTAGTTCAGTGACGTCTTCAGAAATCTATTGTGAGTGGGGGAAAAAGGGGGAAGGTAGAATTTGTTTAAGAAAATTATATATTTATAGCTATACAATCGACACCTAGTAAATATAAAGTTGAATATATTCTGGACTGCATGTCTAAACTTCGACTTACATACATAAAATTCAAATCAGCTTAAGAATAAGATCTGGCAATCCAGTCGTGCATTTTATTTCGTATGATTACATTTAGGAAGCCTGTTTTATTTTATTAATACTCGTACCTCATATACTTTATTTTTTAAATAATAAACATAATTTAAGTTAGTGTCGACGAAAGTACCAGTAAAGCATCTCTACTGGCTCGTGGCTACTAGTATTATGCTCTTAAACTTATGAAGCATATCTTTATCATCACGGAATCAGCTTGTCCTGCACAAATATTTGATTTCACGCTATGATAAAAAAAATTGTTACCCAAATATCTTCTCTAGGTAACGCATATTAGGTGCACTTAAAGCTTTTATTGAAGTTAAATATTAAGATCGCTGGGTAATGGTCACTTTAGGCTCCCACAATTTAAACAAGTTTTCTGTTGAAATTACCTTTATGACCTATGCACCTCTCTAACCTAAGCATGATTGACGTATTTCATTTAGATTTGGTGCCAAGCATTTTCATCCTTATATGAGAACATTTAATTTTCGTTATCTCATAGAATAGTTAGGTGCCATATTTACATGAATTCCGATTTAAAAAAAAAACGATTCTAACGATTTTGATTAAGATTCGTACATTAGCCCCCTATTCCAAACAACAAGAGTGTTAACAATTATCAATCTGTTAACTATGTATAAGCATATGACTTATGACAGTGAAAACATTACTTTCATTCGAAACTTCCATTTACGGACTTTAAAAGTTCTTCTCATTTCCGCCGTTCGGATTCTACATAGAAATGGTTGAGAGTTTAACATAAAAATGTTCATACGTCACTAGGTCCTGGTTTTCCAATAGCTGTTACCTCAAATATTTTTTCCAATTTATGCTGAGTTTAACTTTAAGATGATAAGGGATGACCAAATAAGTGAGTTTCACAATTCCGTCTTTCTTCTTAACTTAACTTAACCTCTCAATCGATTTGCATTAATTTTGTAAGCTAAAGCGTTTTTATAATTATTTAGCCAAAAGTTTTTTTTTTGTAAGTAAATATATAAAAAAATTAAAAAAATCTTTAGAAACGTAATATTTTTCTTGAAAAGTACTTAACTACTAAAGAACCATTTCTTCGATTTTTGACTTTCTCGTTGTTGGCATAACGGATTTAAGTTATTTTTTTAAATAGTATTTTATAAAAAAAAAAACATTGGTGATGTTCAACCCTATACATAGCTTACGAAGCAACGAAGACTTATGGCCGAGTAGATGTATAAGAAGCCGAACTCAGCATTCTGTGATACCCATACATAACAAAAATTGCTTTTTAGTTTTTCCAAAATAAATATTTTCCGTTTTTAAAGTTCAGTATTTCAAAAACAGATTGACTATTTTTTTTTATTAAAGCATTTAAAGTTTTTCTTAAAAATCTTATAAACATGGTGATTCATTCATTCACGTTGAGTCAAGAAAAGAACAAAGTTGCATTTCATGTTAACCTTTTTTCCCACGCCTTGGTCACATGGAGTAATTTTTTTTCAAAATTTTTAATTTATAAATTTGTTTTTCAAAAATTGCCAGTTAAATCGATTCCATTTAAAAATAAAACTAAAGAATTGATTTCTGGCTGTAAGATAAGCCACAGCATTATATTTTAAATAATGCCGTTGTCTTTCCTCCCTTCCTCTCTAAAGGATATTTTTTTTCTCAAGACTCAACCTATGGCGCAATTCAAAAACATATTTCAAAATCGAAAACCGAATTAACTTTATACAGAGCGTGACTTGCGTTCCAGCTCGATTTTATTTTGTTCGCGTTTTTGTGTGAATGAAGTTTGTCAGTTGGCATTTGACAGTCATAGAGACTAGAGAGTGGTCGATAAAAATTTATTATAGTTACATATAAAAGACTATTAGGCTAGCCGGGCGCTGGTAACTGTGATCGAAATCAAATAGTTTAATCACCTCACCAGTTGATAGAGTACCGCGCACTGGCAAATCTTTACTCACGCTCAGACTCTTTTCTGTCTTGCGCTTATAGAAAACAGTTCAACTGTTGCGAATTAATTTAAGGCAATCGTCATACGTTCTATTTAGTAATTTTAAGTCTGTAAACGTTTTATAACTAGATAAATAGAACAAAACTCTACTTCACTCTTTGTGTGTTCTCATCTTGGGTTCAAATGTTAGTAACTCAAAGACTAATAAATCGATTCTTTCCAAACATTCACCAAAATACTTGCAGAAATCTATAGACTCATCTCTTTTCAACCCTAAAAACCTCCAAACAATTATATTTACGATATACAAAAAAAATTAAATTTTAAAAATATTTATTATTTATGTAAATATTTTTCAGTTATTTTTATTTTTGAATTCAATGTTTATGTACATAAATGTATATTGTATAGCTTACTGGCATGTTCATCATCGTCTTCACTACAACTGCTACCACCTGAATCTTCTGCTGGTTTCTTTATTAGAGCTTTATTTCTTGAAGAAGTGATTTTCTTTTTTACTACGACTCGATAGATATGGACCCGAGCAAAGTAAAAATCTGTCTATTACATCTCTGTTCGTATTTGTTCTGGAAGACTTTCGGCGGTAATGCTCCCGGAATTGTCTGTATTCCTTATTGCTCGTTTCTTGCACCTCTTCGGATAACTGCCAAGTGGCAGTATACAAGCTTGAATAATCACTTTTGAGTGTATGAAAAGCTTACATTATGTATGCTTGCGGGCATATAGTACCAGTCATAATGTTGTAGATAAATATTTTTGGTTTCATTTGCATAACTTTCAAACTTGTCCTCATCAATTTCATATTTACTCAATAATACTTCGAGTAAAATTCGAAAATGGTGGATGCGATCTACGTTGATGCCTATTATATAAGACGCGCAGAGATAAATCGTACGTACCGAAAGATGATAAATCAGCTAGATCATTTTGTCCTTTGACGATGCGTTCAACTTTTATATCAATCCAATCAAAGCTTGCAGGTTCACTTCCTCAGACACAACAGTCACGTTAAAAGTTTCTTCCTCAGGGTAGCATTCCGTTTTTGCTTCTTGGACTAAATAATAAGCTGGGTTTACGATGAAATTCATTTTTTTAAGATGCTGACTCATGTTCTTATATTGAAAAGTACTTAATTGTGTTTACCATCATTAATAGTGCTTTCTCTGGGCTTATATTTTTATTTTGCTTGCATTGACTTAATTTCGTCTTTTTGAGATTTGGACCTCTTGCTGCGGAAGCGCAAGTGCAAGTGCTTTTACCAACTGATCGCAAGGTCACTTTTGCAGCAACAGCAATTTCGCTTGCTGGTTTAGTACACACCAATTCTCATAATTTCCGTTTTTATACTTTGGGTGTACATTCCAGGTGTACGTCCAGGATTCAATTTCGAGCTTGTTGTTGGAACAAGGTCATAAAATTGAATAGGCAATTTAATTTCCTCATTCAACTATCTTCCATAATCCCTCTTGAATATTTTTCAATCCCGATTACTTGGTTCCCATCCTTCATGGATTCTGCAACTCATCGAGCTTACAAAAGTAACCCGTACTCTGAGAGGTTTAGCTACGTCCACAAGACCAAAGTTTTCATTATATGATTAGAATTACGTTTATTTCACTCTTTTTTCTTTGCGCTTTTCCATATTTAAGAAATTTTACTAATTTTACAAAAAGGATTTCTACCATGTTATATATAAGCTCATAGAAATTTATTTCTTACCTTAAACAATTCGCAGATAACACAAAAATAATAAACAGAATTAAAAGTAATTTGGGGCTAGCCCTACTAATTACTTTAAACCACTATGATCAATTCGACCTACGATTTGCAGGTGATCTTTAATATTTGTTTCCTTATATCTAACGCCTGTTTGTGGTGTCACTGTACTGTAAATAACGTTTTCCATATTTTTTTGTTTTGTGACAACTTTCAGATTTTGAATAAAGTTCCGCTAGATTTGCAAAATAACACACTGTGCGATGGTGTTCCATATCCCTTAAGTTAGATAACCACTCAAAGGACTAACAAGAATAAGCAAATATGAACAACGACTTGGCAAGGACTGGACTGTAGAAATCGAAACAAAGAAATCTAAAAAGGGATGCGTTCGTAGATTATGAACTCTATTTTAAAAATAGGTTAGTTTAAGCTCCGAACACAATTCATTCCATGATTTTCGATTGTTCCAAAAGAAAAATTAATTCAATTTAAATTGAACAGTTAGATTTAGTCTCAAGGACAAAACAGGATAATGTCTGAGGAGAATACGAATTACCGACAGAATTACGAAAAATAATTGGTGATGGTACGATAACATGTGTTGAACTTTTGATTTACGACTCTAAACCATTTCTGTATGCGTGTTGTCGTCATGAATGAAGGGAACCCAAAATTTTCGGGCGAGTCTAAGCGGCTTACGGCTTAGAATTAAATCTTTCAATACGTTCTATAAGCTAGTAAGTTCTGTTCAATGGGGCTTTTATGTGTGTCCCTAATTTATTTATTACTAATACCTTAATTTACATTTTTATTTCTCAATTTTACTAGTATTTTTATTCTTTTTTATATTTATTGATTTTCTAAGATAGATATATAATTATATATTTACTATATCAACTTTCACTATTTTCAACTTCAACCTTATCTACTTAATAAATAAAAGTTGCGCTACACTCCGGTGTCGGACGGGGCCTCAAACACTAAATAAAACAATAAAACTTTATAGACCAATATACAAAATTTAGGTGTTAATTTAGAATAATCTTCATGTTTCCGTTTTCACTTCTTGTTTCGAAACAATGACCCCTCCCCATGATTCCGTTCATGTGTAAGAATATTCTAAAGACAATATTTTCTTGTTTATGTTTTTTATGTTGATATAATTTTTGTCACTTAATTGAAAAAAAATAAAAACAAATTTTTATGAATGAGGGTTAGGTCTCGTTTTCGATCTTTAACAGAAGATTTTATTAGTTACTCAATTAAAATAACAATTAACTTGACTTTATTGGGTGCCGTTTGAAAAGCTACATATTACTTTGACTGAAGCCATATATATATTTGATATTTTTGGATTAAAAAATAAATAAATATTTAAATGAGAATTCATTCTTGAAAAGAAAGATTCTTACACAGTGATAATATTTTACTAACGAGGTATATTTATTCATTATTAAAGTCCAAAACGATGACTCGACGAATGACAAAAAGTTGCACCAATTTCTTGCGGACCAAATTTTAATAAGCAACTTAAATCATTTTTCACCATCAGCTACACCGATACCACCTAGACATTTTGCTGAACATGAATCTGGAGGGACCCTGTAAATGTTGGGGAGTCAATCGATTACATTCGGAAGAATGCAATGTAGCTGTATAGCACAAGCTGTCATTAGAATCGCAAACTCATGTATAAAATTACGAATAAAATGGTGTAGCGGGGTTTTAACCCAATTACTGCTTTTTGTTGAAATATTGACAGTTTTTTACGTTCTTTTTAGTACTAACTGAGTTTTAAAACTCTCGTAAATATATAAATATTCATAATATGGCCGACCTCGATGGCTGTCTCTAAAAAGTGTTAACGACATATGATGACATATGTCATCTCAAATGCAGCTGGCAGCATGTAACAAAAGTTAAAGTTGACTACAGCTACAACTATACTTTTGATGCTACACAGCTGCCGTTTCCCATTGCAGCACTCTACACTACTCGCGTACGTGTCTTCTTCGACAGTGATACGAACTACTGCTACTCTCAGCTCAATCTATTCGACCATTGGAGTCGCCTTAATTTTGCAATCGAAATTACGCCCACTCCTACTTGTTACAACCAAAGCTACGTAGAGTAATTTTGTTTTGTTTTAATCTTTCGATCTAACACTCTCAACCAATCAATGATGGCGTCATAAAAGCCCCTTGGTTCTAATTATTTCTGACTTTTCAGCATGGTTTCGATATTGACGTTTCCTTTTCGATTCCAATCTTAATATATTTCACACACTTCTAACACCGAACAAGAAACTTATACATTTCAATTTTGTTAATTGCAAAAAGCGCAAGCTATTAAAATTTTTTCATTTAAAAATTGAAAATCCGATAACTCAATGTTCATTAGATACATATTTTTCATTCTTTGGACCGGAAAAGGAAAATCAGTTTAAAAGTTTTCAATTTTTATGATATCTCGATTGTAGATTTTACTTTTGTGCAGGATGCGGATAGAGCAAGAAATGAAAAGGGAACTAGTGGAAGTCTATGAAAGAGGATATTATTTTGAACAGGAATT
Organism: Chrysotoxum bicinctum; assembly: GCA_911387755.1. NCBI lineage: Eukaryota > Metazoa > Arthropoda > Insecta > Diptera > Syrphidae > Chrysotoxum > Chrysotoxum bicinctum. The sequence continues at coordinate 44,987,128 of OU426989.1, forward strand.
TGGTGGCATTTTTGTTTTGGGAACCTTGTTCGCGTAGAGTTGTGATATATTATGTATATATGAGCTTTCGTAAGACTCACTTAGACAAATAAATCTACATACATATATATTGATACTCTTTATATTGAAACGCTTTAATTGCAAATAGACTATTTTCTAAAAGTTAAGAAGATAAAGAATCACCGACTTTCATCGACTTCCCAAGATAGCGGCTCTTCAAATCATACGTTCTAAATAAAGTTGGTTTGGAGAATGGATGGAATCAGCAAGAATGGTTTCAACGAAATTTCGATTATGGTCAAGTTACGTTTAGATTCCAGTGAACTTCATTCCAAACAGAGAAGACTTACCCATAATGTGTTCCTTGTGCAACTTGAACCAAAGAGAAGATACCTGCAATCAACATCATGGAAAAAACGGCCAATTTTAAAAGCCATCAGGAGGAAAACGCTTGGAAGTGATTTTTTAATAGAAATCTAAGTTATAGCCAAAAATTTTTACCAATATTGTAAACTGGCTTTTAACTAAAGGGCGCGAATCGTTAGTGAAAGCATTTGACTGTTGAAATGTGGAGTAATTAATAAATTTATTTTTATGAAAAAGTCTAAGAATTTAAAAAATGAAAGCTATAAGAGAAAAACTGTTCATAAACATAAAATTCATATTTTAATTGACTAAAACAACTCGTTTGGTAGTTGGAGCTAAAAACAGGATACCATGTTGTTCAAGCAAATATTAGTTTACATATTATGTAGGAACAAAAATTATAAGTCTTTGTAGTGGTTTCTTAAAAAAATAAGATCTTATATACAAGATTTTTAAAACATTTTTTAAAAAAAATTTGGCACGCCAATTTAAAGTTTTTGTTATTGTACGAATAAAAAATAAATTAAAAAACAATATTCAGCCGTTTTTGAAATATTGAATTTTCCAAAAAAAAAAATGATTTTTTCCAAAAACTAAAAAAATATATATTTTTTAAAGTCATAAAATGCTATGTTTTTAAACTTTTTAGAAGATTCTCTATAAGAAATTTCATTAATATCCGTTTTGCCGGTAATGAGAAATTCAAAATTCGAAAAAAATGGTTCTATGGTAAGTACGGTCAGTAATATCTTAATTTCTAATTTTTTTATTTAAAATAATGGAAAGAAAAAATACGATTTTCGAAAACCATTTTTTTAGAATTTGTATGATGTGTACCGTTATTTTTAGGTAAAATAATTTATTTTCTCAAATCTTGTAGATTACCTAGCTTTAACTAAATGAATTTTTTTTTTAATTTGTGGGACACTTTTTAAGAAAAAATTATTTATAAAATATTGAAAAAAAATCGTATGGCAGCAACGTTATATTTGGTCTTAAGAAAAAAAAGAAAAAAACGTATGTTGGGGGTAAATTTTGAAATGATATCTACCAAGTTTAAAGAAAATCGACCGAGCCGTTTAGGCTGTAGTCGAAAAGACAGACAGATAAACCGAATTTCGAGACTCACTTTTTTCGTCTTCGCTATCATCGTAATGTCAACTTTGATCAAAATCTCGAGGTCGATTTTTTTACGAATACATAACTTGCCATATATAGTACCTATACGAGTAAGTAGAAAGTAAAAAGTTGTTTTGTAAACACTGTAACCAATTTATAGATCAATAAAATCGAATCTTTCTATTGGCCAACCAATACAGACTTGACAATTACCAGAAAGCAAAACAATAAAACAATATAAAACGCATCATTATTTGATTTCTGATTAGAAACGTTGACATAAACACATTTAAAAACATCATTGTGAGTTTTGAGAATTTTTAACTTAATTCAAATAGTCAATGCATTAACATTGATGGTTTTTTTTTTTTAATTTATTTTTATTTTCATTCATCTTAAAACTATCTTAAATCTGGACAAAAATTCATAAAAACTAGCTCACTTATCCAATATCTTAAAACTAATTTACTGGCCCTATGCGGGCGCTCTAAGCTAAACTATATCTTAAATCTAATACATTTCGGCCTAAAAAAACTATTTTTAATTAAAAAATTCAAACTATGTATATCTATTTTTTTTTGTTTTCTCTAGAAAATTTAAAAAACTCGGATTCCTTAACTTTTTATATTTTTTTTTATATAAAACTTACGAACTAAAGTAACACTAATTAAAACTACCTACAACTACTTAAACTACTTAAAATAAACTTAAACTAAACTAAAACTACTTAAAAACTAGAACAGCCACAGCAGCTGATTTATTTTTTACATTGATGGGGTTCCGTTCAAGACATTCCAATACTTTATCGGCACTTCTATAATGCAATATTTTTACTGTGTATAAATCTACCAAAAAGTTTCTTATGTTAATTTGCTTTCCGGATAGAAAGCGAAGGAAAAATTGAGAAAGTTATAGATAATTTTTCGAAACTCTCTCGTTTTCATGTAAAATATTTTAATATTTATTTAGGTTTTCGCTAGCAGTATTTTTCACTTGCTACTATTTAAAAACATGAGAACTTTTAAAAAATAATAAATTATGAATGATTGTATGTGACCGATGCGATAAATTGCTTATCATCAACATTTCGAATTTCGGGTAAAAAATTATAGTTTGCCTTTATTTCTGTAAACTAACTAAAAGGAAAAACGATTTACGAATTTTCTTATGGAACGTACGATCGCTCTATAGAGCTCGAGCTGCTCAGCAGCTAGCCGATGCCCTGTCAAAATATAAAGCTGACATAACAGCTCTTCAAGAAATCAGATGGACAGGGAATGGTGTTTTACAGAAGAAAGAATTTATGACATATACTACAGCTGTCATACAAAACACCATGTGCTCGGGATAGGCTTCCTAGTCAGCGAAAAAATGAAGTCTACTATCATCGGCTTTAACGCTATAAGCAAAAGGCTATGCACCCTTCACGTGCGAGGCAAATTTACGAACATCAGCCTCATTAACGTTCACGGACCTACGGAGGAGTCCTCAGACGAAGAAAAAGAGACTTACTACGAACAAGTCGAGAGGGCCCTCAATGCCTGTCCAAGGTATGATGTTAAAATCATCCTTGGGGATTTGAACGCAAAAATAGGTCGGGAGCCGGTATTCAGGCATTACGCAGGCACCCATAGTTTGCATGAGAACACTAATGACAATGGACTTCGAGTCTTAGAATTGGCAGCATCGAAAAACATGGTCGTTGCGAGTACCAGGTTCCCGCGTAAAGATATCTACAAAGCCACCTGGGTATCACCTGATGGAGTCACTCGTAACCAAATAGACCACGTGTTGATAGACCGTCGCCACTACTCGAACTTGATGACGGTACGAACGTACCGAGGTGCCAATATCGACTCGGATCACTATCTTGTTGGTATGGTTTTCCGAGGGCGGAGTGCCTTGCGAAGACGCATTGCATCCGCCGATCAGGCTCGAATCAACACGGCTGCCCTGCGCAATGAAAACACCAGTAACACCTTTGGTAATGCGTTAGGACTCGCCCTAGAATCACTTGATTTAGGGAGAGTAAGTCCTGGAGCCAGTATGCTGGGCGTAAATGAGAAGTTGACACGCCTTAAGAATATTGTCATTAGTACTGCCAACTCCATCTTAGGCAGTAGTCGTAAAAATCGGAACGACTGGTTTGATGATGAATGCAAGCTAGCGACTGAACGTAAGAATGTTGCGTACCGAGCAATGCAACAATCTCATAGAACGCGGGCACGCGAAGAGGAATATAAAAGCTCAGAAGAATAGAAAAACGGCTACACAGACAAAAAAAATCAGCCTGGGAGAAGAACCTAATCTGTGAAATAGAAAACAGCCGAGAGCGAGGTCCGCACCAGGCGCGGAAGTTCTACCAATCCGTCCGAAACATGACGCAGTACACACCACGCTGCACATACTGCAAGGACGGAGAGGGAAATCTGATCACCGATCCTGAAAGCATACTGGAGCGATGGTAAGTGTACTTTAATGAATTGCTAAATGGTCAGCTCACTACAGAAGTGGAGGCTCCACTACTTCAAGAAGAATACCCTACCATATGTTGCCGCCACCAAGCATAGAAGAGGTTGAGAAGGCTATACGCCGGCTTAAACAGAACAAAGCCCCGGGAGCCGATGACATACCAGCCGAATTATTCCATCACGGCGGGCCAGCCTTACGTCAAGCAATTCATGATATTATAGTACAGGTATGGGAGCAGGAAGAAATGCCAGAAGACTGGCGAAAAGGTTTAATATGCTCCATACATAAGAAGGGAGATGTCACAACGTGCAGCAATTATAGAGGTATCACGTTGTTGAGTACCGCCTATAAGATACTCTCCTCTATCCTACAAGACCGGATAACCCCATACGCTAAAACCGTCATCGGGCAATATCAGTGTGGTTTCATTCCAGGCAAATCAACAACTGATCAGATCTTTACCCTTAGGCAGGCGATGGAAAAATGTCTAGAATTTAACATCCCAACATACCATCTGTTTATAGACTTTAAGGCCGCCTATGATAGCATAGCCAGGGTAGAACTTTACAAAGCCATGAGAGAATTCGGCATCCCAAATAAATTGACACGACTATGTAGGTTGACCATGACCAACGTAACAAGCCAAGTAAAAATAGCCGGATTGCTATCCAGACCAATCAACATCTTTAATGGACTCCGACAAGGGGACGTTTTGGCCTGCCTCCTCTTCAACCTGGCGTTGGAGAAGCAATCCGTGACTCTGGCACGGCAACAAGAGGGACCATCGTCAACAGGTCCAGCCAGTTACTGGCTTACGCAGATGACATCGACATCATCGGAAAAACCGAACAAGCTGTACACGATTCCTTCATCCAGATCGAGCAGGCGGCACAAAATCTGGGGCTGAACATTAGTGAATGTAAAACAAAGTATATGGTGGCGTCGAATGCGAGAGGAACAGTTGGTCAAACAATCAAGGTAGCGGAGCACGAATTTGAAGTGGTGCAATCCTTTAAATACCTTGGGTCAATAGTAGCAGCCGATAACAATATAGAAGAAGAAATACGCGGGCGGCTTCTCAAATCCAACAGAGCCTACTATAGTCTGTCAAAGCTCTTCAAATCCAGAAATCTCAACATAACTTCAAAACTGCTGCTGTACAGGACCATGGTCCTGCCAGTACTCACATATGGATCCGAGACTTGGGTGCTTAGCAAAAGGCACTCCGACTCTTAGCTGCGTTCGAGAGAAAAGTCTTAAGGAGAATTGTTGGCCCCATATGTGAGGAAGGACGATTCCGGAGACGGTACAATCATGAATTGTACGCAATCTACCTAGAAGCAGATATCGTGACAAAAATTAAGCTCGGTAGACTCCGGTGGGCAGGGCACCTAGCTCGCATGAGCGAAGAGGAACCTGCTCGGAAAGTTCTTTGTGGTACATTCTATGGTAGACGACAGCGTGGTAGACCATGCTTGCGCTGGAGAGATGGTGTAGACCAGGACGCCCGAAGCCTTGGGGTGCGCAACTGGATGGCGTCGGCTAGAGACCGGGATAGGTGGAGAGACTTGTTGAAAGAGGCCAGGACCGGAACCCGGTTGTCGAGCCGATGATGATGATGATGAACAGCACGCAAACAGGTATAGCTAGTTCAGTGTGTAAGTCACTACTTCTCGCTTGTCCACGAGTGTTCGGGACACTTATTTACGAGTATTACCTACTAATAAGTTTTTCTCATACTTGTTATGTGGTTGCGGTTAATTCTTCTTTTATAAAGCTATGAATTATTGTGACACTTGAACACAGGAATGGTTGAGACTTGAGAGTTGTAAGTCACTAGGTCCTGGTTCTCCTCGAGCTGTTAAACCACCATATTTATTTTTTTTTATTTATTTTTTAGGGCAGACACCTCAGAGCGCTCAGGTTATGTTTCTTTTTCAATCAGAGCAGAGTAAACTTCACAAGTTTTCATGTGATATGACAGAGACAGACGGCGAAAAAACATGGAGATCAACGCTTTTAACAGTTCAGTGCTCCAGTTGGTTTCATGAATGAATTGGGGAGCTCTGATCCAACTCTGGTCAGTGCTCTGCTCAGATTTATAAAAAACGCCTATTATTCAATTTAACTCCATTTAAACGTTTTAATCCTTGAAGATCTTATAAAATAAGAACTTAAGTATTAAGCTTATTTCGAATTTAAATCAATTTTGTTTTCGATAATTCTATTAAAGTTCAGAAAGATCGATATCATAATTTCTGTAGACGAAGATTGTGACGTTAATTTTGAATAAAATTGTTTTTGAAATATTTAAATATTTAACATAATTAGCCTTTTCTAGCTCTTTTGACTTTTTTTGACAACTTCTTACAATTTTAGATATTATGTACATTGTACATTCATATGTAAGTGTGTCCAAATATAGACTTTACAAACACTTTTGAAAACTCGTAGGCATTGTTATTGAGATCAGTAATTTAATTCTAGTCTAAATGTTTGATATTTTCAATTTTTGTTTTTTGGGATAGTTTTCGACACCGATTTTTTTTTTTAATTTTCCAAAATTTCTTGAAAGAGTAAATTACCACGAGCTTTTATTAGATGTCTTATGACATATTTATTAGTATTTTATTAATAAAGGGTGATTTTTTAAGAGCTTGAGAACTTTTTTAAAAAAAAAAACGCATAAAATTTGCAAAATCTCATCGATTCTTTATTTGAAACGTTAGATTGGTCCATGACATTTACTTTTTGAAGATAATTTCATTTAAATGTTGACCGCGGCTGCGTCTGAGGTGGTCCATTCGGAAAGTCCAATTTTGGGTAACTTTTTCGAGCATTTCGGCCGGAATAGCCCGAATTTCTTCGGAAATGTTGTCTTCCAAAGCTGGAATAGTTGCTGGCTTATTTGTGTAGACTTTAGACTTGACGTAGCCCCACAAAAAATAGTCTAAAGGCGTCAAATCGCATGATCTTGGTGGCCAACTTACCGGTCCATTCCTTGAGATGAATTGTTCTCCGAAGTTTTCCCTCAAAATGGCCATAGAATCGCGAGCTGTGTGGCATGTAGCGCCATCTTGTTGAAACCACATGTCAACCAAGTTCAGTTCTTCCATTTTTGGCAACAAAAAGTTTGTTAGCATTGAACGATAGAGATCGCCATTCACCGTAACGTTGCGTCCAACAGCATCTTTGAAAAAATACGGTCCAATGATTCCACCAGCGTACAAACCACACCAAACAGTGCATTTTTCGGGATGCATGGGCAGTTCTTGAACGGCTTCTGGTTGCTCTTCACTCCAAATGCGGCAATTTTGCTTATTTACGTAGCCATTCAACCAGAAATGAGCCTCATCGCTGAACAAAATTTGTCGATAAAAAAGCGGATTTTCTGCCAACTTTTCTAGGGCCCATTCACTGAAAATTCGACGTTGTGGCAGATTGTTCGGCTTCAGTTCTTGCACGAGCTGTATTTTATACGGTTTTACACCAAGATCTTTGCGTAAAATCTTCCATGTGGTCGAATAACACAAACCCAATTGCTGCGAACGGCGACGAATCGACATTTCACGGTCTTCAGCAACACTCTCAGAAACAGACGCAATATTCTCTTCTGTACGCACTGTACGCATTCGTGTGGTTGGTTTAATGTCCAATAAAGTAAACTGAGTGCGAAACTTGGTCACAATCGCATTAATTGTTTGCTCACTTGGTCGATTATGTAGACCATAAATCGGGCGTAAAGCGCGAAACACATTTCGAACCGAACACTGATTTTGGTAATAAAATTCAATGATTTGCAAGCGTTGCTCGTTAGTAAGTCTATTCATGATGAAATGTCAAAGCATACTGAGCATCTTTCTCTTTGACACCATGTCTGAAATCCCGCGTGATCTGTCAAATACTAATGCATGAAAATCCTAACCTCAAAAACATCACCCGTTATTTAAGCGGACTCTAAGTTATGAACCATTTATTATACGGAACTTAAAAATTAAAATGTTACATGTATGGTCAGTTATATAGAGTCCATTAAATAATGGTTAATTTTGGGCAAATATTAAATTCGTCTCTAATTTGGTTATTGGTAAGGCCCAAAGAGGCGACAAACCCGTTTTTAACATAACTATGTAATTGGTACTTTAGTAACGTAGTAGCTTTTCGACAGTTTTGTATTGCTTCGCACCCCAAACCTGTGCGGCAAAAAATAAAATAGATCCTGAGACCGGTTCCAATACTTTGAGTTTGCTACTAGGAGCAATATTTTTGTTATAACAATATCTATTCTACGATGCGCTGATAGTATTCTTTGCTCTTTACCTTTACCAGTTTCTCCTTCAAGTGTCTTTGCATATTCAAATATATTGCGAAGCAAACTCCCAGGTATTTAAACTCATTAACTATATCAATGATCACGCCGTTGAAGTACTATTATTTATTTGCACAGTTCCTTCCACAATTTTTGAAAATTATTACTTTTGACTTTTCCAAATTGACTATCAAGTTCCAAAGAAGTTATTGAGAAAGGCGATTTACTCGTATCATGAGTTGCTGTGTGGAAACCATAAGAAGGATGTCATCTGCAATAAGGAGTGCTTTGATGGTAAGACCTGCGTATTCGATGCTACAGGGTGAGCCTTCAACTAGGTCATAAATCGAATAACTTTAAAGTTAATTCTGGAATACCACACGGTAGCCATTTGAGCCCAGTCCTTTTTATTTTATTTATTAACGACCTCCCTTCTGTGTAAAAGTACTCAGACTGTCTGATTTATGTGGATGATAATTGTTTGTTTCTCAACATCTATAAATGCAAAACCTTAAGTTTTACGAGAAAGTTTTCTGCTTCTTCTTTTAGCTATTTATTTAAGGTTTTACTTTTGTTACGTGTAAGTGATATAAATATTTGTATATTATTTGATTTTTATATCATTTGTTCGATCCATTCTGGAATATGAAATAAGATATTGCTCCCCCGTCTGCTGAATATTTTAATATTAGTTCACAAATTTTTCCATATCCAAGGTATTAGTGTTTCTTCTTGGAAATAAGTAAATTATTCGAAGAACTTCTATTGAATAGGATCCCTAGGTTGTCAACAAACTCTAAGGCTTAATTAACATTCGACTTTGAATCTACCCATTCAAACCACCCATACTCTTTTTTTTAAACTTATTTCTTAACAATAAGATTTGTCTATTACGTGAACCTCTTCGGTTGTAGACTTTCTTGGTAACATAACCACGTTACTTCCTAACACCATTATTTGCAGCTAGTTGCTACCTTGTTTTCTTAATGAATTCTCTGACTTATTGTATACATTCGGATACAAGTCACGTGGTTCAAAAAGTGACTTTAAAATTCCAATCTCGAAAGTCGGCAAATAAAAAAAAACAAAAAGAACAGAATAAAATAGGCCATCGACAATGGTCACGCGTGCTATCAGCTATCGCCTTCACGTGCAATATAATTCCTTGCATCGTCGTTTTTTATATTTTGGCATAAAATTTAAATGAATGGATTCGTTGTAAAATTCTTAAAAACCCCACAAAAACAATTCCACATTATAATTTACCTTTCAAAAAACAGTTTGTTTTAAGTGAAAATAAAATGGCACCGCCAGTAAAATAAAAAAAAAACTTTTGCACGTTCCAGAAACATTTTTCGTCGAAACTTAAACGACAAAAATATATTCTCGTACTCGTAAATTTTTCCAAGAACAAAAGATGTGCACTTGTATAATTTGTATTGTTCTTTTATTTGTTTTTAAAATTTTTGTGTACACTGTATCTTTTTATTTCCATTTCCCATCGCAGCAAAAAAAGTATCTGCGGTGATGTGATTGAGTTTCTATCTGCTGAAGAGAACCGAGTATTAAATAACAAATTGTGATTTAATTGGAGAGAATAAAATTTCATCGGAAATTTATTTTATTCAAAATTTGTCACAGATATAATGAGGTGTGTGTCACATTTTGTTGGCGTGAATGGAGATTATTGGGTCCATTTTTATTTATCGGTGTATTTTTTTTTTTTGTTTCCAAAGTTGGACATTTATTGATTAAAATGAATTTGCTGTTTTACATTTAAATCGTAGGTAGGTTTTCGATGTGCTATAGCTATAGCAGTCGATTGGAGGAGGTTTTTTTCTGTTGATTATTTTTATCGTAACTTTAGTGTTTTATTGCCGATTGCCACCACCTATCAATTTACTCAATTTGAATCTTTAATTGTTGTTGAAAATAGTTAAGCGTTTTTCGATGATAGTGTAAGTTTGTTTTGGAGAAGGCAATATTACCGAAGAAGTTCCTCTTGAATTAAATTTACAATACCTAAAACTATTAGAGTCTGGTTGTTTTTATAAACAGGATACATATTTTAAGTAATTTAAGATAACTGTTGTATCTACAAGGTTTGAAATCGGAAAAATAAAATTTGTGACAATACATTTTCTCATAAATTAAAAAAAACCATTTCTTATGTTTTTCAATACCCCTTCTTCCTCGTTTAAGACAAGTCTTAAACATAAATCTTGACAACGCGTTTAATCAAGGGATTTTGCAAAAATATCCGCAAGTTTATCCTTTGTTCCAATAGACTTGATTTCAATCAGTCTATTTTGAATATGATCTCGAATAAAGTGGTGTCTTATATCCATATGATTAGCCAGTTTGTTCTCTCAATTGGTATAGCCATTCCAATGCATCCCTTATGGTCTTCGAAATTTATTGCTTAAGATCAGATGTAGCAGCGCTAAAGGCTGCTTCACTTGAGGAAGTTGCAACAGAAGTTTGCTTTTTGCTAGACTATAATAAACCTTAAACATGTATCCAGACACTGATTTTCTATTTGTTAAGTAGCTTCCCCAGTCGACATCAGCCTATCCAATCAAAGGATTATGACTACTTGCTTCGAAAAATCTTTTACAAATCTCAAAATTCGTTTGAGAGCTTGCCAATAAATTTCTGATGGGCTTTGTTGGTATCTTTGCATGTATCCAAGTGGAAAACATACATATATCTGGTCTAACGCAAATCATAATATACATTAAGCTTGCAGGCAATTCTTTGTACGGTTTTTTAAGTGTACTTTCTATTTTTGTCTGTTGAATTTGTATTCCTTTTTCCATCAGGATTCTAGTAGGATTGCATTCTTGCATTTTCGACTTGCTTAAAACCTTTTTAAAGCTGTATACTTGCGATAAATTTATTTTGCTTTCATCAATATCAATCTGAATTTCCAGAAAATATTTAAGATTTCTGCAGTCTGACATCTTGAATGCCTTTTCTAAATTTGCCTTCAAATTCAACTATTATATTTGTTCTAAACATTTTCCAGAAATGAGTAAATCTTCTTCTTGTTCCATCTTGGTGTACAAACAATAATCATGATTGGATCTTTTAAATCCCAATCAAAGGGGAAAGTCATTAAACTTCTTGTTCCAATATCCGGGTGCTTGCTTTAACTCGTAGATGGAATGGAGCAAAAGCGACAAACATTTTCATCTGCTGAACAGCCTTGTTAAATTCTTCCTTCAACTCACCATGTAAACATGCCCTTTTTACATCTAACTGGTAAAAAATCAGGTCTTTGTACAATACAATAGCTAGCACAATTCTTAATGTTGTCAATTTCGCAACGGGTGAGTAGGTTTCGTCACAATCCACTCCTGCCTTTTTGTAAATATCCTTTCTCTACCAGTCTTGATTTAAATGTTATGGGCTCACCGTTCTCATTTTTCTCTTTAATTTGAAATATGCACTTCGGTTTCAAAATCTTCGCAAACTTTGTTTTCTTTCATTGAAGAGAGCTTGTCTTCAATAGCCTTATACAAATGTACGACACGTCAGATCGGGAATTGATTTCACTAAAAGAATTCAGAATGCCTGTCAAAAATTCATACGCAGAAGTTGCTCTGTAATTATATAATATTATAATAATCATCAAACTTACTTGGAGCTTGATAAGGCACTCACGTTGTCACGTTCGCTGCGCCTTACAGTTACCTCGCCTTAAAGATCACTGTTGTAATTTCGCAATGGCATGGCAGTGCAACTGCAACATCACCCAAGTCTTCATTGACTGTATTTTGAGTTATGGTAACATCACCAGAATCTTCAACTGCTTATTCTACAGAAATTGTCAGATCTCCATCACATAAGTCATCACACAAGTTTATCTTCAGTTTCATCTTGGTTATTATCAGAACCGACGAGTATTTCATATGAATCTTCCTATTAGAGTCTTCTGCTAAGTGCCCTGTATTGTTACACTTAAAGCATTTACCTTAAAACTTAAAGGTTTTTTTTGGGTATTTCTTCCCAGCAAACGTCGATCTTTAATGAAAAACTTCGCCTTTCCTATCTTCTAACTTCGCCTCTTCCAAAAGTAGCCTATCTTTGACAATGTCAAATGTTAATTTTCCACCCGTCAAGTTTTCTAAAGCTGTAACTTACGGATAAAACTTCTTAGAGAGTGTTAAGAAGAATTGTGCCAACAAATCGCTTCCGTTTAGTAATACACAAGGCATCTTCGGTTGCCTTATCAAGTTTTCAAAAATCATGATGTGATTAGCTACTGAAACACCATTATTCATCAAACTATATAGTCGTACCAACATAATCGTAATAATAAATATTCCAAACTTCGAAAAAAGAACTGAATCTGGTAAGTGCGTGGGAGCAGAAATATGCCAAATTTTGTATGTGGTGTTTATATTTATCTGAAAAAGGTTAATATTAAGCTCTTTTATGGAAAACGCTTGCAAATGGGTTTTATAAATCTCTTGTTTTAAGGATTAGAAATTTGCTTTCGATCCACTCAATTAAGATCGTATTAGATGATTTCGAATGCCGGTGTGCCCCAGGGCTCCGTTTTATCTCCAACTCTCTTTTTTATATTCATCAATGATCTTTTATTGGAAAATTCTATTCGATCAAATTATTTTGCTGAAGACAATCCTTGTACGCTTAAACTGAAGTCTTTATTGCATGTGACTTCAATGTACACAATTCAAGTTGGCTCCGCTATTCAGGAAAGACAACCCCCGAAGGAAGATATGTTAAGATCTTTGCTGAGATGCACCACTAAGCTTGTAGATGAGCCGACTCGAATACCAGATATTGCTGGTCAAAACGCCCACACTCTCGATGTGTTTCTTACTTCTAACCCTAATAAGTATACCATAATGGTAAATTCTCCATTGGGCACTTCCAACCATTGTGTAATATCAGCCAAATTCTCATCCACTTAAAGAGAAGAATCCCACTAGGATCGTTTGGCAATACGAGAAAGCCAATTGGGACAGTCTAAATAACTTTTTCCAAATCTTTAACTGGTCACTATGTTTCCTCGATAGTGACGTTGATGCCAGTAGTGATATCATCACAGAGAGTAATTTTTCTAAGGATGCGTATACTTCTATTCCTAACAAAATTAAGAGTATAAAATCTTAAGAAAAGTCTTTGTTCCATACATGCTGTAAAAAAGCTATTACATAGGTTGAGAGAAGTAAGTTTCTGGTCTTACCAAGCCAACTCGACTGAGGAAAATCGGCAAAAGAATAAAGAATTCAGAAACTATTGCAAAGCTATTATAAAATGAACCAAGTACTTACATGAGCAGAAATAAAGGCAACAAATTCCGCAATGTCCCAAAGGCAGTAGAAATACCTGGTAATTTGTCAAGAACGTAAAAAATTCAACTTCATTCTCGGCTCCAAACGCTCATCTACAACGAAAACCCGATACCTAGCTCTTCAGATAAGGCATATGTATAGATACTGCCATGTTCTGTACTTGAGAACAGCAGGTGTTCTTGGAAATGAAAGTATTAGAAATTTGTTTTCATACAAAATAGACCCACCCAATTCATGGGGTAATTCGCCTTTGTATGCATTCTTGGAATCAGTTTTTTACCATTGTCATTTAGGTTAAAAGTCACTTAAAAAGCTTCGAATGAGAGATGATATAATATATATGTATCTTTCTGAAAATTCTATAGTAGAAAGATTCACTCATTGTTCAATTGTGCCCGTTTAGTTCTACAAATTCCAGTGGTGTTTTGCAGAATTTATCAGATACTTATAATATTTATGAAAACCTACACACACCACTAGCTAGAGTTCCGAGTCGTCTTTGTCTCAAGTTAAAATCTAATTCATATACAAGTCGAATTCTAATCATAACGTCTCCATGAACAGGCGCTACAGTGTCTTCTTACCTAAAAATTCAACTCCTTAATTTTCATTTGCTGACCTAAATTACCAAAGAAAAACATAACAAGCCGGTAGTCTCAAATTATCGCAACTTGAAGTCGTCTTCAAACTTGCAGACATGCCATGCCAAACTCCATCACTACCAAATGACCAAATTGCCACGTGATCGAATCTCACCGATCGTGTTACCACTTCAAATGACCAATTATTTATTATACAAAAATATTTATGTCCACAAGCATATAGTTAATTACATCAGCAGTTTGTTGAATGCCAATTAACATAAGGAAAAGTGAGTCAGTGTTACGATACGAGATACGAATGAGCTACGGTCCCGTCTATGGTGTCGGTCATATTTTTCTTGATAGGGTGCCTTTTTGAATATGGCAATTGCCGGAATACGCCTTTTCGTTAGCGATTGAATAAACAAATTTATGCTAGGCGATAGCCAGGAGCCGGCTCCTCCATATTTAGTATGAGCCGGCTCCATTTATGAATTTTTATGGTTTAATGTGCTTAATAGTACAGAAGGTACAGTTTGTTACTGAAACAGCGACTAATACTAAGAGTGATAGTTAATGATAAATATATCATAACAATAAATCAAATAATATAATGTTTTGGCAACATTACCTATGATGATGCCTAGCTGTCTCAGACTAGACGTTGCAAATATTTTGCTCCTCTTTCAAATAAATATTGCATTAGTAGGATTTACAAATTTTCCTCTCGGAAGCTTCAACGCGCAAGGTAGAGAACCAAGGCTTTAAATAGTTTAATCCACATTAAAACCAATACAAAAATCATCTTTGGGACTCATGAAGTACTGAAGTTCTCTCCGAACTTATTATTTTACCCAGTAAATATATCACTATCCACAAAGTTAAAAGTACAAAAAAGATATAGTAAGAAATTCCCAAGCCTTTAGAAGGAACAAGTCAGAATGTTGGCTATAATTTCCTATTAGGGCTTAACCTATTTTTTTTTAGATTACCTAACCCACAATGCAACACTCGCCAGTCGTACTACAACATCAGACGAGGAATTAAGTGCCTCTAAGACATTAATCATATAAACAAAAATATACCAATGGTAAATAGAGTAATAAAAAAAAAATCTGAAATTGTCGTAGTCTCTGATCTAAAAACCATTACCACGGAAAATAAGACGATTAGGGCATTTATTTGTTTTGTACATTTGGGTAGGTTCTTTTATTGGTTTGATTTATAGCCCAAGTGCCCAGTTAAAAGCAATAACAAAAAGATATTCCTATGATAATATCAGATTTTATGTTCAATTAAGGATTCGTCTATGAATTGATATGAGAGTGGAGCGACAACTGCATCGAAGAGGAATTTAATTAATGTTCCATGTCAAATGTTTCGTACATATACATAGATATTAAAATCAATCTTAAGTATAGACATTTAAGAATAGTTTATAGTTCTAGTTCAAAGGCGGTAGTATTAATGATTATATAGCGGACTAAGATGTCAGAAGACCAGATGAGAATTAAATTCGATGTGATTTTCTGATAAGAGAGAGAGCAGAAGATTAAGATGGCATGTCAGTTTTATGACTGACATCTTTTGTCAAATAAAGTCAAAAAATTGATTCTGTGGGAAAAACCAAAATTCGGTGTTCCTTTGGGTCTATTTTTACAGCTCAGTTCTAAATTTTATGCGTCAGCTGTCAGTTAAATTGTCAAAATAAGAACATGTTTTTCGGGAGTTAAAGAGGATGTGAATGAATCAAATTTATAAAAGAGATAAAATAACACATGGTTTTTAATGACTCTTAAAAGAAGATACATACTGACATAAACAGAAAATATGAACAAAATTTGAAACTCTAATATATAAATATAAACGTCAAAAATGTATACAACTCTTAAAATCTGGGAGGGAAAATGAATTCAGTCGTCAGAAAGAATAAACTCTCTTCTTTAACGAAGGCAAGAGATTTCCAGGTTCTTAAAATTAGGTTTGAAAAAGAATACAATCTTTTGTGAATGCAATCTTTATAAAAAATTCATTGAGTTCGTTTAAAAAATCAATGAATGTCAATAAATGGACTTCACTTGAGACTACCAGTCCAAATTTGCAATTGGTTTTGAATTTCTGCACATTGTAATTAGTGGGAAATATTGAGCCGGGCAAAGCATGCCACATTCGTATAGTGCGGAGAAAAAAAGAATCTCTGTACTTGACAGTACTTCCGAAATTGGCCTAAAGGGTAATCTTCTAAGCATTCCAAGTACTATGTAGGGAAAAATAAAGTCTCCAAAAATCAGTTAAGTATTTCATATCTTGAACAAAAAAAAAATAAAATACACCACTGGACCGCACTGACTATAGCCATTTTTAAAAGATGTTTTATAATTATTAGTGTTTTTAAATCAAACCCAAAACATGATTTTCGTCATATGTCTATACGTAAAAAAGAAAAATTAACAAAATATGAAGATTTTGTTAGATTTCTAAAATTTTTAAAATTCAAATTGGAAATTCTATTGACAGCTTGATGACAGATGATTTTTAATTTCTGTTAAACGCATTCCATCCACGGTTGCCACTTAAAAAAAATAAATGTGTCCAAAGTTGAAAATAAAAATGACCAAATGTAGTTAAAAATGACCAAAATAAAAAAAAGAAAGACAAACAAACAGAACACAGAACAATTAATTTATCACATTTGTTGGAGCATAATATTTTTATGTACATATATTATACAGCTTACACGTTATTTTGAAATTATTAAAAAACAAAAACTTAAAAAATTAGAAACAAAAATTCACAAAGCACCTTATATACAAAACATGAATATTAATTTCTCACAGCTATTTGAAATAAGATCACAATTGCGCAAAATTTTAGTTGAATTAGTGCGATGTTAAGGGTGTTTTAGTATGAATCCGAGTAAAACCAACGATTTTGCAAATTTCGATCGAATTTAGCATCATACTTTCTCTACCCTTTTATTAAATACCTATTTTATTTTTTTTAGTATCGTGCTAACTTCATCAAAACAGGTCTGTTTGTTTAGTTTTTTGTATAAACTTCCATTTCTTTAGTGTTAAGTAGTAATTTATTTAAAAAAAATAGCCTCAGCACTATACTGGTTAGAAAATGTTTAAAATTAAGAAAGAGTTAGTAATCTACTTAAAAGTTAGCAAATTGTTAAGTAGTATCATCATAATATGTTATTACTAAGCTGTTTAAAATTTTGCGCGATATGTTTATGAGTGAAGATCAATTATTGCCACTTAATAACTATAAATATAAATATATATATATGTTTTCACAAACGCTATTTAAAAAAAAAAAAAATGCAGACCAAACACCACACTGTGTCTCTGGCATATTAAGGGTATACAAACCCCTTAAGTGTGCGCCGATTATAAAAAAAAAAAAAATTACTAATTTTTTGATCTTCAGGCTCTTTGGCTAGAATTATATTATTAATGGTTTTAAAATTGAGTCCAA
Organism: Chrysotoxum bicinctum; assembly: GCA_911387755.1. Lineage (NCBI taxonomy): Eukaryota > Metazoa > Arthropoda > Insecta > Diptera > Syrphidae > Chrysotoxum > Chrysotoxum bicinctum. The sequence goes on from OU426989.1 coordinate 45,004,785, forward strand.
TTCTTAATTTAGTTTTTATTAAACTAATTTCGAAAAATTTTCGCTCGCAAAATATACCCAATATTTTGTGCGGTGCGACTGCGCAATATTTTTTTAAATTATTTAAATTGGTTGATGCGGTTGGCACTATAAGCAAAAAATGTATGTTTTATGTTGCGACACTTTTTTTCAACTTCACTAGGAACTTTTTGCAATATGCAAAACGAAGATGCGGCGAATGGCAAGTGCATTAAAAAAAATAACATTGCTTTTCAATTTGACTTGATGGTCATTAACCTCACCAGCCATAACACTAGCCTTGTCAGTTACCAATTAAATTTTAAAATAGTATATTTTATTTTTACCCAGCGAAGAAGCAACATTGCGCAAAATTAACGCACAATTTTAAGTTTTCCAGCTATCTGATATTAAATTCGCAAGTGATGGAAATGAACGCATTCAGTTTGTGTGCATTCAGTGATCGTGCTGGGGTATTGTTGTTCAATTAAACACATTAATGCACTGTTTACATTTACATAATACGCTAATAAAACTGCATTTGGTATACTTTTTATTTTTAAGAACATTTTTAAATAAACATAAAAATTAAAAAAAAAAATTTCTTTTCAATTCGTTGAAAAAATGACCAAATGGAATAAAAAATGACCATGTGACCAACTGAAAAAATAATGACCAGATTTGGTCATAAATGACCAAACTGGCAACCGTGATTCCATCAGGTTCTCTAATGAAGTTTGATAAGGTGCTTTTGTTTGTTTGTTGTTTCTTTTCCTCTTCTCTGTAATTCAATAAGTTTTCGATAGGTTTCATGTGGTTTACAAAAACTTATAATTTACATATAGAGTGTAAAAAATTCTTGTTTTCCATGTAGGTTTTTCTCCAAACCCGATATAGATAACTCTTAAACACATCCAACAACGACGATATATTCGAGAAAAATGTGTTTAAGATTTGGCGTGAAAAGGCTATTACAACATTCATGTTTTTTTATATATTTTTTTTTTAATTCTGGAGCAATTATCTACTTGAGTCACACGTGCATTCTATTTTATGCCTTTTACGTGCTTTTTTGATTCTAAAGGGCATAGTATGTGTCCAACATTTAATTGGGTACGTATTTTCCACTATATTGGGAAACAATTCCACTACGGTGGAATATATTACTCCTTCTAAAATGGACAAAGACAAAACTAAATTCTTTCTTAAAATGTTTGCCAGCACCCACAGTCCCACAGACAAATCAAAAGTCGTAAATAGTGTCTTTTTTTGTATTTTCTCAATTTTATCGGAATTATTTTTCCTTCAGATATTACTGAAACAAAAAATTAAATAGCTTGCTTGTCTCCCTAAGACAAAACACAGAAATTTTCCAGCCGCTAAGAAAGATAAATCTCCTCAATTTGTCAGCAAAACAAACTTCAACTCGCCACCAATAAGACGAAAATACAAGACTGCTTATTATTATTGTTGTTATTAATGATTTTTCTTCATGCTTACATATAGCTATACAAAAATATCTCATTTATTTCTGCCGCAATTCTATATCTACCTATTCGCAAATTCGCAACATCCAATCCAAGAAGTCTTAAAACTCAAGAACGGCTGCATTAAATGAAGATACACATTCTTCATGTCCCAACGGATAATAATATGGATATTGGCCAAACAGCACTCACTTATTTTCATGGTCTTAAAAAAAAAAAACAAAAATCAACACTTGAAAGCGAAAATAATAAAATTAGCACTGCGTTCATATTATTGTCTCGGAATTTGTGCAGTGAAAGAAGCCAACACGCGCTCGTCCACACATTCGTGATCGTCATCGTCATGCATTTCCCAGAAATGCCATTAATCTGCCAGACATGGATACTACCCTCTTATACACACAAAAAAAACGAAAGAAAAAAAGTAGAAAAAGATGACAAAGTATCTTTCTCCTTTATTGGGAATTCCCATTCCACCAAGCCAGCAACCATCCAGATACAAATTACGGCCCCAAATAAAATGCGAAAAACCCCAAGCATTCAAGCGTAACCTTTTCGTGAAGATCTGCGTCTGGCTTGCTGTCTTTGTACAAACACAAGTATGTTTAAGGCATTTTCTCATCGTTCAATTTAATTGTCATACAAAGGAAAACACAGTGAATCCATTTAGGTATAATGAATCACCCGCTTCTTCGAACATCTGTCCAATGGTGAATTAACTGGACATAGAGAGATGCTCCTCAGCTCAAACTACACAGACACACCCACGCTATTGTAGAGGGAGCCCTTACGTCAAAGCCGCTTAAGACCATACAATAATAATAGAGCTACATTATGCCCTTCGTCGACAACTTAACTGTCAGCTCAATAACGAAACAATTACACGCAGGCCAATAAAGTCATCACTTCCCCAATTGTCTTTAGATGAATGCACTTCGAAATGCATCCCTCGCCTGTCCGTGTGCTGGGAGGGCTTTATAGGTTCCTTGCAATAAGGCCATAAATAAAATAAGGGGCCCTCTTCACTTTGAAATGAAATGACAAATGGCAAATCTTAGTTTTCAAAAATACAATTCACAACTTTGATGATTTTCGAAAAGTCTGTATGCTTAGGTGGTGCTGTTCATTGAAGTTAAACTTATTCCCTATACAAAGAATAGATTGGATCCGTTTTGAGGTTTCAAATAAAAAAAAAATTATGATAATGGCGAATTCGAAAAAGGGGTTTGTTATGTTCTTTCTGTTCACAGAGAATATTTGCAGTTCTGTTTCATAACTGGAGTAATGAATGGATCTATTTCATCTTCATCGGTTCTTTGTCGATTAAATTTCAATATAAGTCTTTCTAGTCTAAGAAGAAATTTACCAATTTGTACTATTTTTAGCAGATCAAACTATGGCGCTTATAGTCCTCTTAACCAGTTAATAAATATTTTTAATAAATTCTATTTTCTTATTGAATCTACAAATGTAAATCTCAAATCCAAACTCTTTAAAAATAATTTCTATGCTCAAAATCGATCAAACTTTGTTTTTAGATAAATTTTAGATTTTAAGAAATATTGTAAGTTTAACGTTAGCATTAACGTATTGAAATAAATAAATAAAAACTTATAGGTGCTATAAGGCAAATTATGCATTTGTTAAAAATCGAACTCGAGATTTTGGTCAAAGTTGACATTACGATGATAGCGAAGACTAAAAAAGTGGGTCTCGCAATTCCGACTGTCTGTTCCACCGATTTTCTTCAAACTTGGAAGATATCATTTTTAATTTTTCCTCCACACGTTCTTATACCAAAAATAACAGTACCTGCCATTAGAATTTTTTTTCGAAATTTTGTAAATATTTCTTTTCCCAAAAACTGTTTGACAGATTTAAAAAAAAAAAAAAGATACAAGAAAATTTCATTTAGTTAAAGCTAGGTACCGGTTGAAAAAAAATCCGAAAAATGGTTTTTGAGGGTACCCCCCAAAGAACAATTTTTTTTTGTTTTTGATTTTCTCAAAAACGGTACGACCGATGTTGATCATTTTTTTTTTTTGCTAAAGCTCCCCAAAAACTTGAATAGAATTATATATTCAAATTTTCAAAAAAAATTTGTTTGGATTTTTCAAAAGATTGTTTTTCAAAACTCAATATTTCAAAAAACTTATGCTAGATTTTTTTTAAACTTGATAAATAAAATTTTCTCAACATAATCTACAAGCTTTATGAAAAAAAGTTTTATTTTACCTAAAAATAAAGGTACCCACTATACAAATGTTAAAAAATGGTTTTCAAAAATCGTATTTTTCTCGAAAACGGCACCTAGAATTTTGATAAAAATTTTGTTGTTTCAATTAGTTTTCACGATCTTTAATTTAATAAGAAAAATTTTGAAATTAAGATATTGCAGCTTGTACCTACCATAGAATCATATTTTTACATTTTGAATTACTTTATCGATGTAGCGGATTTTAATGAAATTTTTTGTAGAGAGTCTTAAAACCATTGCATTTCAAAACTTTAAAAATAATAGTTTTTGGAAAAAAAAATATTATTTTTTTTTGGAAAATTCGATATTTAAAAATGGCTCAATATTTTTCTTGGAAATTTAATTTTCATTCGTAAAGTAATAAAAACTTAAAGTTGGCATACCAAGTTGTTTTTAAAAAGCTTATTTTTTTAAGGAACCACTACAACGACTTATATTTTTTTTGTTCTTGCATAAATTCATATTTGCCTAGCATTCTGTTTTTATCTCTTACTACTAACAGAATTTATAAAAATTATTTCATCCTTATAAACAGTTTTCTCTAATAACATTAGTTTTTAAAATCCTAGTAGGAGCAAGTTCGTGCGACCCAGTCCAGTCGTGCATTTTATTTACTTCCGACTTATCTGAACTGTAAGGCAAATTATGCATTCGTAAAAAATCGAACTCTAAATTTTTGTTAAAGTTGGTTGACATTATGATGATAGCGAAGGCGAAAAAAGTGGGTCTCGCAATTCTGTCTGTGTGTCTTTTCGAATACAGCCTTAACGGCTCGGCCGATTTTTTTTTTTTCGAAATTTTATAAATAATGGTCTAACCATTGTTTTGTTTTCTCAAAAACGGTTTAACCGATTTTGATAAGGCTTAAAATTTAAATTTAAAAAAAAAATATTTTTTGAATTTAAAAAAATACATTTTTTTTGGAAAATTCGATATCTTAAAAACGGTTCAATATTTTTTTTGTTGCACAATAATAAGTAATAAATGTTCTAAATATTTTGTATATAAAAAATTATTTTTTTTAAGAAAACGCTGCAATTACTTATAATTTTCGTTCTTGCGTAAATTCATATTTACTTAAGAATAAACATGGTGAAAAGTGCTGCTCATAAGCCGTTTGGAATCGGTTGAAAATTTTAGGTTCCCCCATTCTTGCTGACACGCACACATAAATGGTTGAAAATTGCGAACCTTAATGGGCCCTAATTAATTTTTTAAATTTTGTTTTCAGCAGATTTCACTTGTTGGGAGGAAAGAGCATGCAGTGAGTGGAGTAAATAAAGTTGCGTTGGTGAAAGATTTTGAATAAATTTTCTAGAAATTTTCTGCACACTTCAAGAATTTTACCCTCAAAAATAATTTTTAAAAACATCTCGTTAAATTTTTTCCTCGAGTGGAAGTGTTTAAAAATTTGGTAATAATCTTAAAGCGGGCTTATACTTCTTACTCGCTTCAGTCGCAACGATCCTGGGCGATTAAACAATCGCTGTTTTGACGAAACCTATACATATTTTTGCAGTCGGTAGGAATGGAGGAGCCCTTCAATTTTCTGTCGAATCAAAATGGCTAAGAAAAAAGGCACTTTTTCGTGACAAGAAATACTCTTGGATTACTTGACAATACCTATCAAGAGGAAGTACCCCTGAGAAAAAAAACATACGATATTGCTTTGGGTAACATTGCAACGTCCTTACACTACTGAGACTAAGGAGGAATTCAACTAATAGAAAACTAATATACGGAAAGTATATGTCCACAAGTATGAATGACAAACAGTAATTAAATAACACATGAATATCATATTAGGGGCATCAGTTGAGTAATTTATCGATATTATGCGCTTTGTTAGACGTGAGCCACAAAACAATGGAACCATTCTCTCAGATCGGTCTTACCATCAGCTTTATATGACCACCATCTATCATCTATGGCTATACACTATACAGTCCACATTTTTTACGAAATGTTTCACTACAAAAAGAGAGGTAGGACTTCCTTAAACCTTCCAAAATGTTAAATTTTTTGTTTAATCAAAAGTCTTAAAAACTATTCACATGAGAGCGACCAACGACCGACGACCGACGAATGAAAGAACATTCGCCCATTTTGACATTTCGTTTACACGCATTTTTTTCTATTTTTCTGCGAATGGCGTTTACTTAGACAACTTAGAACGATTTTGAGGTTAGTAGCGTGCGAACAATTCATTCGTTGCAGTGTGGATGGTATGTGGAACGCGAATAGTGTTTGACAGTTCGTAGCAATCATATTGCAATTCACGACGACCAATTTATTTTCTCAAATTTCTCTCATTTTAGCAATTACAACGCAAATTTTAATATATTAACATTAAATTAAACTACGAGTAGATTTCCACCCTTTTCTAAAGTTTTTGTGAAGAATTTAGGCTTATTATGTTTTAAATGCCATTGGTTTTTTTTAATAATTGATCGTTGGTCGCTTTCATGTGATTAGTCCTTTAGTTCTTGTTCTTGTTCGAGATCTTTCAAAATATCAGAAATATGGATTTTTACGAAAATTGTTTCAGATTTTTTGTTAAATACTGAAGAAACCAAATTTGGATCAACCACTAAGCACGACAAATATAACATAATTTATTCCTCTCCTAAGTGGGACATAAATTCTTAATTGTTTAAGATATAATACAGAAAAAGTATTTCTAAGAAACATTGTGCATTTTCAGTATCGAAATCCCTTTTTAATTTTTTCAATAAATGGCCAATTGATCCTTATGTCACTTTGAAATATTTCTTCTACATGTACAGTCATCAGACATGGTGCTTACGAGTATATCAACAGTTGTCTAAGACAGTACCACGAAATTACCACAGAAGGAGCTTTTGCTTAGGAAAACAATTGATATAAACTAAAGTAAACTTTCTGAGCTCAGAATCGAACAATATCCCTGCATTTCGGATGTGGAACTCCAATGGCAAAGTATGATAAGCTCATTTAAATCTGATCTTGAAAACATTGTCAAATTGGAAATAAGAAACCGCGTAACATTTAATTCTCCCAAAACTTAATGCTGCCTCTTATCACTAAAGCGAAACCTACCACCCCTACCACTGTCTATGAGTGGGACTTTCAACTCACCTGTCTTTTGGAACGTCTTACAGAAGAACCTGAAAATGATAGGAGACATTAACATCATTTAAATATTTACGTCCCTTGAACACCATCCTAATTGGTTATTCTATCGTTTGTTTAATAATCAGTGCTCAAGTGAAATGGTCAATTGCATTCCTCCCCTTAAACAATTCAACTGTAACACTTGCACTTTTTGGAATGCTCATCAATTTATCCTCTAATTTTAATTCTAACCTACATAATTGCGGTCGTACTGTTAAGTACAGAGATTCTTTCTTAAGTCGCTCTACTCGAATGTGGAATGCTCTACCCAGCTGTTTTTTTTTTTCCTCTCACTGTGGTAAGAGAAGTTTATAACCAATGTTCATCGGTACCTCATTTTAGATTCTCTCCATCTCCACTTTTCCTGATGCTCGCACTGTGTTTTACATATAAAGGGTATTCACATCCCCTTGTGTGTGCGTAGATTATAAAAAAAAAAATTACGTCTCTCTAACTCCATTATTCTGTTCCGTTCTTGTCTATGTCAGAATAGGATACGAAAACATAAATGATAAGGTACAAGTACATAGTCCCAGATGGGCACTACTTTCCTTAAGGCGGCCCTGTTGTTATAGCCTTTCCCAAATCATTCAGTCTCCTCTGTGTAAACATCCAATTCTCCATCCCAACAGTCCCTGAAAAAAATTGATTTCAGTGTTATTAGTTTTATTGTCGTGTGCACGCGATGAATAGTGCAATTAATTTTCATTCGAATCAATTAGAATGCAAAAACAAGAAGCAGAAGAAGTTTGCAATTTAATTAAAACATTTTTTTATTTTTCTTTTCAGCACATGCAGCATCAATATCTCATTAGCCGGAAATGACAAAGAAACAAAAACAACAACAACAACGACAACATAATGTCTACAATGATAAAACTGCAGTGCCGTCAAATATGCAAAAATGCACAAAGTCAAAGTCTCCACCAAAGACGCAATCTACAAAGCCGAAGCCTCGTTGTCGTCGTGATAAAAGCGACCTTGGTGAGAGTTTTGTTGCTCCAGATGGCGGATGGGCTTGGGTAGTATGCATCGCCGCTGGACTATCAAATGTATGTAGATTTTTATGAATTTATGGATCGAGCTCTGAAGATAATAATTATTTTTTCTTCGAAGATGAATTTTATTGAAACACTATTAGGAATTGTTTTAGGGTTTTACTTAAGGACAAATTTCTTCTGAACCAATTATGTCAAACATACAAAATTTTCAAACCAAATCGGTAACCAATCTTGTCCCGAATGGTGTGATATAGAGTAGTGTGTTACTACACCACAACTCACCACATCTTACAGATATGGGTTCTATGCATATGAAAAACACAACACCTATTTGACCTTTTTTATATAAATTGACAATAATTGACAAGAATATACATTTATAGCTCTTGTCCGACAAATTTAGAATACCTCAAATATTGAGAGGTGTCACTTAGATAAAATGTCAGAAATGAAATCATTATTTTCACCTCACAAAATATTCTGACAGAAATTTGACAATTAGCCTTGACATCTGTCAGTTTGTATTAGAAACGGCTGAATTAAGAAAATACTTAATTAAAGATATTGACGAAATGTCATCAGAGTTCTGAATCATAAAAGAGTAGGGGGGGATGCTTTAATTAAAGAAATCAATTTTTCTTTTATTTTAGCTATGCATCTTTCCACCACTGCAACAATTTGGCTTTATCTTTCGCGAAAGACTGACCGAACTTGGCATGACAAGTTCACAGATCACAACTATCATAAACACACAACCGGCGATCTCAGCATGTACTGGCCTACTAAATGGCCCGATGTTTAGACGATTCTCATTTCGACAAGTGGCGGTGGCAGGAGCTTTGTTTAATTTTTTCGGTCTTTTGCTGACAGCTTTTTCGGATACCTTCCTGTCATATCTAATAACGTATGCACTGTTATTTGGTAAGTATAAGAAGATCATTCTAGATCTAGATAGTTTTATTTTTTCAAGATGCCATAAAAACCGTCAGGTTATGTCAAACTTGAACGTAATGTAAATACTTTAAAAACTAAACTATAAAAATAAGATTTAATCTTCTTTATATTAAAGGCTTTGGAATGGGCATTAGTGTGTCAGCATCATCGCTAGCCATCAATACATATTTCAAAAACAAACGCCGTCGGGCGGCAGGTTTCTCATGGACTCTAACCGGTCTAGGACCGATATTTCTTCCATATGCGGTGACCTTCTTACTCTCGACCTATGGGGTCCAAGGAACTGTGATAATATTTGCTTCCATATCACTACATTCGTTAGTTTGTGCCATGGTCTATCAGCCAGTGATGTATCATGTTAGACCAACTCCCACAACTCAGGTCAATGGTGAGCTCATCCCGTCTCCTGATTCGGAGTACCTCTGCAAATACTGCGAAATGAATCGGCTCAAAAATACAGGAATCTTTTCTAGTCAATACCTCTATAATGATGATGACACAGAGAAGCCAGGCTACGAGATAATCGATCCTGGAACTCCAATGCTATCGCGTGCCAACGATGGATGGTTTGGATCGAAAATATCATTGGCTCCTATAAAACCACAATTGCGCTTCCGAACAGTGTCCAGCTGTAAAGACATCGAAACAGGGTTCCGTCTGAATCATGTGATCGCCGAAGAGGACGAGCACCGTGAGAACCCGTTTCTGCGACCGAACAATTTCAGCCGGGAACGGGAGGAGATAAAACTCTCCGCCAGCAGAAATAACTTGTATATTCGGGCGGACTCGCTTAGCTATCTACGTTGTACCTGTGCCGAGGAAAAGGCCCTCCTGGAACTTCCCAGAGGAATGACAACATTGGCACTGGCCGTTGAGAAACAACGAGAGGCTGAGCCATCAACTCCGCCACCGTCCGAAGATCCGTCCGCGGTGACATTTATGCATAAGCTGGTGAAATTCTTCGACTTGGACCTCCTGCGAGACTTTACCTTTGTGAATCTTGTTGCTGGACTGACCATCATCAATTTCGGGGAGTTGAACTTTTCGATCTTGACGCCGTTCATTTTGAACGATTTTGGCTTTACCACTGCACAAATATCACTGGCAATGTCTGTGCTGGGGGGAGTTGATATAACCGTGAGGTTTCTGGTGCCGTTCTTAACGGAGAAGATTGATTGGGACAATAGGGTGTTCTTCCTGATCGGCGTGGTGGGTATTGCCATTGGACGGAGTGTAGTGGCGTCTTCCAGATCGTATTCGGTCATTTTGTGTTGTTTTGTTTGGATTGGCATGTGCAAAGGCCTGAGAACGATCTTTTGGCCTTTGATCATACCAGGCTATGTTCCATTGAAGAGGTTGCCGGGAGCTTCAGGGTTGCAGCTGCTTATAACAGGAGTATTTACTTTGGCTTGTGGACCGCTGGTCGGTAAGTACAATTGGAAAACTAAAAAATGCTCTCATTTATTTAATAAAACTCAATTTTGTTTATTTTCCAGGTCTCATACGGGATCGCTTTGACTTTTCCGTTACACTACATTGTTTGAATTCTTTAACGTTTATTGCTGCCACCTCGTGGTCAACCGAAGCTCTCATACGATATTTACGTCGCAGAAAGAAATTAATGGAGTGTGTCAAAGCTTAGATCGTATACAACGTAGATGTAGAATTTGCTAGTTGGTTTGTGTATTAGATTGGTAAATGAATTAGCTATACCTACACTACAGGTCATAATTTATTGAACTTAATTCTTGCTTTGTTTTACAAGAAAAAAAATCATAGAAAATTAAAAAATTATATATTAATACTTAAAACAACAAACAAAATAGGGAACTTATGATAATAAAAAGTACTTCAATTATTTACTTAAAAAAAAGATTAATTATATCAAAAATATAAACCCAAAATGTGATTTGATTTTTCAAAAAGATCAAATAAACAAAAAAAAACAAATAAATCGAAAAAAATCCTATGAAACAAAATTTTAAATAAATAATTTATCACATAAAACAAAACTTAATTAAATTATGAATTAGACTTAAGTTCATAACAAAAACACTACATTACTACATTACATGTAAACACATATATAAATAAATATTTAAAACAAACATGCTATACATAATATTTACATAAAAATAAACAAAACATTATATGTACGAGTAAAATAATATTTTTAAGTGAATATTTTCTGAAAGATTTGTACAAAACAAAACACATTATTTTTGTAAGCTAATTAAGGCCAATTAAGGAGAAACAGCTAATAAAATTCTTATGTAATAAAATGTAACATTTAGACAATACACTATTCTTTAAATAGATATATATATATATATATTATAATTATATACATAAATATTATTATATTTAAATGTTAAAACAAAATGAAAATATTAATATTAAAATTATAATTGGGTCCTCTTTTATTTTGTTGGTCTATTGGGAACATAAAGATTTTTTTAAAGAATCTAGAGGGTGGCTTTTTAGTCACTGCTACTTTATCATGATTTTAACAGCCTTTTGGTAAGCGGGATTGTTAATAATTTTAGCTTTAAGAACAAGGGCCATTCGAACGGGTTTTCCAATAAAGGCTTGACAACTTTTTTTCAAATAAGACGGAGACTATTTGAGATATTTGGAAATTTGTTTGTTTGGAGTATGTACAATCAAAACACTTAGGCCAGGTGCGCACATTTAATTTTGAGTTTCACAACTCTTTAGTTGCTAAAATGAAACATATGGGCTTATATAGGACACCGCGCACTTAGAGAAAATCGATTCGAGGAACTAAAAAGTTTATGTTTTGACACAAACTAAACGGTTGCCTAAAATTAATTTGCAATAGTTGAGCTGTTTTCTCTAAGCGCCAGAGAGAAAAAGAGTGTGAGCGTGAGTAAAGAGTTGCTAGTGCGCGGTACTCTATCAACTGGTGATTAAACTATTCGATTTCGATCACAGTTGCCAGTGCGCGGCTAGCCTTACTTGTGTATCGAATTCGATGTCGTTTGTATTGATTCGTTGAAATCAATACTCGGCCAGTCATAATCAGCGTTGCCACAAAGTGCCCGATCGGGCCATTTGGCCCCCTGTTTTACATTTTGGCCCTTTGCCCGGGCCAATTAGAAATGGCCCCGAACCTAAATTTTAGAAGATTTAACATCACATCATATCGTGCTTAGTAATAATTAAAAAGCATCGCCACTACAATGTGTTTCCACCACATATAAGTAACCATACTTAAAATGGAACTGAATTCATTCATTTATCTCGTTTAATGATTTGACTTTTTTCACGTCAATTTCGTCCAGCGTGTTGACTTTTCTCACATCATTTACTTTCGTCATCTACCAAAGCGTTTATGAAACTTAAATAACAAAAAACTAGATCTTACAAATTATATCGTAAATTTCCCAATAATGAAGATCTTCTGATAAAATATTTGCGTTTGAATTTGATTTTTAAAATAAATTTTAATATAAGGACTTCTTAATTCGAACTGAATCGAGCCTTAAACTTAAGAGTAATTTTTTTTTGTCATTTTTCAATGATAAAAAAAAATTCAAATGTTATCCCCAGTTGCATGCAATATTCTGGAAACACATCTACAAACATTTCAACAATTTGCAACTTTTTTGCAGACTTTTTTCACTCCGTTTATGATTTCCCTCTAACCTTTCTGCAATTTCATGTTTAAATTCAATCATCAATATCGGTCACTTAAACTTAAGTAAGAAAGATGTTGAATTAGCCTTAATTGGACTGAATTATGATGAACAACCAGGACCCGATGGTACTCCTCCGATCATTTTGAAAAACTGGGCAGCTGCTCTATCGGCACCATTAACTTTATTCTTTAATAGTTCTCTTGAAAAGGGTTATTTTCTTGATGATTGGAAAATCTCGTACGTTATTCCTATTCATAAATCAGGATCTAAGCAAGATGTTTCTAACTATCGCCCATTAGCAAATTATCAACGAAACCAAAAAATTTGGAAAAAATTGTCTTTTGTTCTTAAAGAAATTATTTCCCAATTTCAACATTGATTTGTTGCTGGAACGTCAACAACAGACAACCTCGCAATATTTAGAAATCAGATTATTAGTAATTTTGAAAATGGTTTCCAAACAGATGTCATAATGCATATACCTATTTTGCTAAGGCGTTCGATAGAGTAAACCACCATATACTAATACAAAAATTGAAATCCATTGGCTTCCACTCAAATATTTTAAAGTGGTTTGAATCCTACCTAAACGGCAGAAAACAGTTTGTGCGTATTAATGACTTACTAGCGGATATAATTGAGGTCAAATCAGGAATACCACAAGGAAGTCACTTGGGCCCTCTTCTATTCTTTCTGTTGATTATTGATATTACTGATTTCTTAAAAAATGTTTCTTGTTTGATGTTTTCGGATTACATTAAAATATTCCGTCGTGTTACATCAATTAGTTATTGGCATTTACTCCAATCTGATCTTCATCGCTTGTCTGCATGTTGTTTAGCTAATCAGCTTTTCTTGAACGTATCAAAGTGTCAATCAGTTTTCTATAGGAGGTACGGAACTCTCAATACTTAACGAAAAGAAAGATCTCGGTATCAGTTTTAATTCGATACTCTACTTTAAATCCCATATAAACTGTGATTGCTAAAGCTAAGTCTATGTTAGAGTTCATTAATAGGAACTCTAAAGAGTTCACTGATCCTTTTACTCTTCGATCTATTTTCTTTGTGTATGTAAGGTCATCGTTTGAATATTGCTGTGTAATTTAGGATCCATTTTTTCAAGTTAATTCTAATAGGATTAAAAACATACAAACATACAATATTCACACCCCAACTTATAAAACTCTGTGTCAACTTCTTGGCCTACAATCTCTTGTCGTTCATCGTAAAAATTTTGCAATAATATGTTTGCGCGATATTATTACATCCCATATAAATTGCCGTTTTGTAAATGTGTATGCTTCGTTAAGGCATCTGCGATCCCGTTTCCTTTTTAATGATGAGGTTCATCGGGTAAACTATAATCTAAATGGACCTTTAACTCGATGCATTAGAGAAGCCAACAGTATTATTTGTAATCATGTTGATTTTTTTTTTCTCAACAAAGTCGAGAATCTTTTAAGAAGCACATCGACGGTTAACTATGAATATCTCCTATGTCGCATTTTGTAAACTTTACAGGAGACACACAAAACTGATTATAGTCTCAAAATTAAAACGTATAATAATAAAATTTTATGCATAATTATTAGTTTTGAATATCTATGATGTGAAATAGTTGAAATTTTAAAAATTCAGCGAAGCAGATGGAAACTTCATCAAAAAGTGAATTTTACAAAAATGTATGTTAGGAGATATTCATAGTTAACCGTCGACATATTGCTTCACCGCTTGTTGTTTGTTCGTTCGTTGTCCATTCACATATTGAATTAAAATAGGAAAAGTAATATATGTAAATATTTAAATAATACTTCTGGTATGATTTATATTTTTTAAGATATTTTAAGGTAATTCCCAAGAAATCAAATCAGACGACAGAGTCAAGATCATGCTTCTGCTGCCTACTACATAGATTTAAGAAATGTATTAAATAAATAATGCACTAAATAAATAAATAAGAATAAATTAAAATATTAATAAATTGTAGTCTAATGTTTTAAGGACGGATTTGTGAGTAAAATATTTGGCCACAACTTTTGTCAAATGGCCCTCAAAAAATTTCGAAATGGCCCTCTCTATTTTTTCCTTCGCGGCAACGCTGGTCATAATACTCTACCGACCGACGCGACGCTGGCTTGTTGGCGTATAGACACTAGTGATTTAATGTAGCTTTGTAGTTTCAAAGTTAGGGAAGGAGCGTATTTATTTCAAAAGTTAAATATGTATATACAAAAAAGAACGCACCACTGGACTCCGTTACGTAACGTAAAGTTTCTTAGACTTATGTTTAAACAGGGATATTCTTTGATACAACGTTAAAATTGTACACCTTTATTTAAACAGAGATATTATATTATCTAGTAAGAAAACGATTTTTAATCATTGTTTCTCTTTTGTCTTCCTTGCATGGGTGCCTTAAAACAGCGATTTAATAAAAATTAACTTTGTTCAATTGAAAAGGAGTTATCTCTTCGCTCTACTTAGTAAAGCGAATTTCACTGGGCGAATGCCAAACAACCTCATCAATTGCGTTTACACCCGCCACCACATAAGTCTCGCCAACATGCTTAAAAATGACAAAGTGATATCGCATCGTTTAAAAGCCGTCATACTACAACTATTTGCTCGGAGCCTTAGTAGAGGTGTTCACATCAGCGTTATGTACCACTTCCGGAAAAAAAGTCGAAGTAGATTTGAAGAAAAAAGTGAAGTAAATTGAGAAAAATCGAAGTAGATTTTAAAATGACTTTTTACTTGATTTTAGAAAAATTTGAACTCGAGATTTTCATCAACAACAATGCGGTCCTTAAAAGTATAATATTGTTAAATACTTGTGATTGTCAATACATTTCTTTCAATTTTAAAGAAATTTGTATATAAAGAATTAATTTATTAATAAAACTTTCTTTTATAAGGAATAACATTAAAATTATTATAATTCAATAAAATTTAATTTTGAAATAAAAGCACACGCAAAAGCGAAATTTTCACATTTTTACTAGAGTGAAATAGAGAAATAGAAGTAGATTTGGCCTTTTTTATAAAACTGAAGTAGTTTGAAACAGAGTTTTTTTTAAAATGAAGCAGATTTCAGTATTTTGCTGACGGTGCGAAGTGGGAAGTAGATTTTAAAATATTTTGAAAAAAAAAGAAGTAGATCTACTTCAATTGAAGTAAAGTGGTACTACTGGTTCACATTCTCAAACATGCTGTCTAACATAACTTTTCATTAGAATTTTGACCATTGCGGACCAACTAAGAGCATAGATGAAATTTTAAATGAGGAAATTTTAAATTTACTTGAATTTTATATTCAAAGTTTGCAAGAAGTTTATAACCCCTGAATTAACACTTTTGTTTATAAAACTCACTTTGATATATTTTCTTACGATGAGCACAGCTCGAGAAGTTTATGGAAAATGAAATTAACTTTAGGCAAGTGAACATGCGTTCACATTTTCAAATATTCTTGTCATGCAGCCAGAATATCAAAACATTTTGAAATTCATCCAGCATGATTGACAAGCTGCTGGATGGAGTGTTTACATAATCAATATCAAGCCAATCATGCCGTCTTGTCAAACATATGTACATATTTGAGAATGTGACCGCCCCTAAAGGCTTATGAAAACTTGATCTTAGTGATTTCTTTCCTTTTTGCAAAGATTTTATTTTGTCAGGTCGAAAGACATCAGTGAAGGTAGTGGTGTAGAATTCTTAATACGAACTAAAGCCACATAATTTTATATATAATAATTTTATAATAGAAAAGGCAATAAAAACGTAGAAGTCCAACCAATTTTGAACACTTCAACAACAATCGGAAGTGCTCCATATATCGCATGCTTAATGGAATACTGACCCATTAGAAGATAGGTCAAAATTGAGTTACGTACAGATACAGGCTTTTGCAAGTCTCATATCTCATGAATAGTTTATCATACTTTAAGAATACCAGTATTCATGATTAAATTATAAATTAGTTTTAATTTTATCCGTCAACAAGTGAAACAAATCCTTATAGCAAGATCTTTTTTTGCAACTTCCCAAAAATCGTTTTTTTCGAGTTAGGTCAGTTTTCCATTAAGCATGCGATATGTATGGGAGTATGCACAACGTTCTACGGCATTGGGAAGTGCTCCATAATTTTAATGATCTGTCAATGAGTCAGTCAGTTACGGCCTTAGCGATTTTTGAAGTCCTATATCTCAGGAACCACTAATGGTAAAAAGTTGAAATTTGGTGGGGAGTTTGATACTGAACTGGGCGATACCGTGCCCTTTGATAGTTAACATATCGTGTTTTCCCCTGTATATGACTATAAAATTTTTTCAATACTTGCAATACTCGCTGAGTATTATCACTTCTACGAAAGTTTTAGTGACTTAACACGACTTAGCTTTCTTTTGACCGTTTGTCATTGATATGTGAATTTCCTCAATTTTATTTGGAACACATCAAAATTGCCATTTTAATTGGAATTCGTTAATCTATTTTTGAGAAAATCGGAAATCCAAGTCGGATTGTATTGGAAATACTTTTAGTTGGTAAAGTTGTTTCCTTTTGAAAGTACCTCACAGAAAATATTGTATCAAAATCGTTGGAGCCGTTATTTTTCAGAAAATATTTTATTACTTAGTCGTTTTTTAATAGTTGCATGATAGGTAGCTACTGTTATTATTGGTCCTATAAAATATATATATGTACCTACTAAAGGGAAAGTTCTACACGAAAGAGTGCGACTTACTTTCCAATAAAGTTACCTTAGTTCACAGCTGTTCAATAAAAGACTAAGAACTTACTTTCTTATATGAACTTACGAAATTGAATTGATCTGATAGTTAAATGTCAAACAAGAAAAATTAGTATCATTGTTCTTCTGTTTTCTAAAAACTCTGACGACACGTGAGCAGCACTGGTAAGCAAGTTGGTGTATATTATTTTTACTAAAACATTCTAAATTAAGGAACCCGCTCGTCAACTGACATGTGACTTCTGAAGGCAATTGACAAACAAGCTGAGAAACAAGTATCATGACAGATGAGCTTGTCAAATTAAAGTGTTGAAGTATTTCGTTATTCGTCCGAAATTCACATTTATAAATACAAGTGAATTTATCCGTACCCTGTGCATTCAACTGAAATCAACAGTGTGCGAGTTGTAGAGTGTGACTGTTGTAGAGAGTGGTCGATAAAAATGTATTATTATTATTATTATTAAAAAATTTTATTAAAAAAATTGGTCACTTGAAAATACGCGGAGAAAAGTGACTTTTTTGCTTATAATCATGTACCAAACCCAAACAAAAAAAAAAGAAGTTTTTTTTTGTTCAATGCAATGGTTTGAGATGACCTCCGGACGTTCAATGAAAATGATATAAGTCACAGTTAATTCACAAGAAGAAATTTGTAAGTCAGTATTAGTCCAGTCATTTTAGGTTTTATCTGCGGAAAATGTGAAAAATCGATATTGATATCGTGCCGGCTAAAAAAGTTATAGGGGTCAAAAGGTCACAAAAATCAGTTTTTCGCAAATATCTCGCGATCTATTGCTCAGAGGTCAATAAAGGTCATTATAAAAATTGTTTGTCGTGAAATTGTCTACAAAAAATGTCTCTTGCATTTTTCTGTAAAATTAACCGTTTTCGGAGTAGAGCGCTGAGAAAGCGAATATATTATGACGATGCACTCGTTTCCTCACCATCTTCGAGGTAGAATGCAGTGCGCGTTTTTTTTACATGTTTTCCCCCGTAGGCATAATCCATGATATGTAATCAGAGGTTTTTTTTATTTACGAGTGAATAATTTTTTATTTGAATATGGAAAAATACAGAAAAATTAACTTTAGTATATAATTTTTTTTTATCATTAATTGTCGATATCTTTAGTTTCTGTGTCATTAACAATATTCTTCACTAATATTCTTCGTAGAAGCATTGCGTTTGGGTATATACCAAGTATATGGAGAACAGGACAGCTAATATTTATTCCCAAAATATAGAAAAAAGATACAATATTAGATACGTTCTTAGACATAGAGGGAGCCTTCGACAACACATCCCACGAAGCTGTAGGCACAGCTTTTGTTAGGAAATGCGTACCCATCACCATAACTAGATGGAAATGTTAGGCACTAAAAATACTGTCACAAAAAGGACAAAATGTAAAAAAAAGTAATCACAACAAGAGGCTGTGCTCAGGGTGGTGTATTATTACCCTTGTTGAAGAGTCTTGTAGTGGATGAATTGTTAGAAAATCTTACCTCCCAAGGTATATTCTCCATTGGATTTGCTGATGATGTTGCTATCACAGACGTAGGTAATCCAAAGAGGACTAACAATTACACGGAAATGGTGTCTATCTGTAGGATTATCAATAAACCCCTCCGCCTCCAAGACGACAATCATACCATTAACAAGGAATAACTTCTGCCACATATGAAACCTATCCATCTAGCTGGTGAAGTGATTGAAACGCAGAGAGGGGTAAAATATCTAGGAATTCTACCAGATAGTAGACTCCTTTTGAACAAACACTTAAAAGCTATAGTCGGGAAAGCCACAAAAGCCCTAATGATTTGCAAGAGACTTGCAGGCAAGTCATGCAGATGCAAACCGAACATCCTTAGCTGGATATACACTATGATGGTAAGAGCAATCATTACATATGGGGCGGTTGCATAGCACAAGAGAACCGAATTATCAAGAATAAGGAAAGCTCTATCCCCTCTACACGAGGCCATCAGAAGTGCGGCAATGGGAGTTATCTTGAGATCCTCGAAACAAATATCATCAAGTGGCACACTGATGGATCGAGTCCTAAGCAGAATAGTTTCAGATTTCTGAAACTGACTTCCATATCATCGCAATATCACTGAATCTTGTTGAAGTAACAGTGCAAAAGAATTCTGATGACCTCGACTTTGGGAGCTGTTCTGTACACTATTAGGTCGACGGCATACACAAAAACACAATTGCCCGAGTTAGACTACCTATTAGATCGCTGGTGTTAACACACCTGAAGACCATTTTTAATATCGAAGATTGCGGTATGCAATTGTTAATGACACAGAAACTGAAGATATCGACAATTCTGTGGCCACAATCAATAACCGCTTAAGTCGACTTAAGACAAAAATCGTTTTTTTGCTGCATCATAATCTGCATGTTCCGTTCTGTTATAGAAAAAAATCCTGGATTTGTAACTCTTTTTTTCGTCAAAATAATCCAAAAAGAAAAAACCGCTTAAGTCGTTCTCATAGGTAGAAGCATTTGCAATACCCGCTTAACTCACATAAGAACTTGTGAATTTCAAAATTTCGTAATCCAATAATAGCTTATATGGATTTAAGATACTTTTACAAAATAAAAAACTATTCACAAATCAATCAACCATATTGCACTGAAAACAGCTTAAATCGACTTAAGCGTTTATTGCAAACTTAACAAAGTATTTTCGCTATAGCCAAACTGAGATAAGTTGTTATTGCAAATTTCTGTTTGTTACTTCGATGGAGACTATGTAGAGTAAGCGGTTTTTAAAAAATGTATTTTCTACGAACTGCAGAATTAAGTCGATTTAAGTCGTTATTATTAATGCAAGTATGAAATATCAATTGACTTAAGCGATTTGGACGACAAGTTCGTGAATTAATTTAGTTGAGATAAAAGTGTTTTGAGGATAATTAAAGTAAAAATAATTAGGAAAGTACAACAATATGAGCTCCTGATCCTTACAAATTTTTAATACAGCTCGGAAAGGTGGTTTAGGCAACGTGAAGTTAATATATTTCAAGAACGGCAACGGCAGAAGACAAGTGACACATTTGAAAAAGAAAGTGATCTGAGTGAATTTTGTATATCAAGTTTTATGAATGTGTGTTTTCAGATTTTCGTTTTTGAATATGGAAAAAATTGGTTGGCTATAGCCCACTTATGTATCTGTTTCATACTAATTAATACAAACGTCAAACAATAATTATAAATTGTGCTTTTTGGCCAATAAGGATCTAATTCCAAGTAGTTTTCAACGAAATAAAGTGACCTGCAAATGAAGTTTATTATGAAAATCTGAATATAATTTTTGAATAGTTTTGTGTCAACATTAGCAAAGAATATGAACATGATTTCAGTACAGATGACTGTACGCGATCCCTATTTCAAGCTTGCAGACATGGAAATTTCTTCAGATTTTCCTGACGAAGAACTTTTGGTGATTGGTAGGCAATTTGAGGAAAGTAAAATTGTTTCTCTCCCACATAAAACAGTTAAAAACGAATCGGAATATAATTCAAGTATAGTGATTTCAAAAAAAAAAGAAAGAGAGGTGAATCATAAACTCGAAAAACGGGATTGATTGAGGCAAGAAAATGTGAGCATCTTAATATCGAAAAAATTAGTTTAAAAAAAAACGGAAGGAAATCTTCAAATCATATTGGGAATGAGGGATGTTCTACCAAAGAATTCTTTTTATCGGAGCTTAAATAGAAATAGAAGATAAGAAACAGATATTGAAAAAAGTCATATTCCATCTCGAAACCGACAACTTCGTATAAAGTACTTAATTTATTACCTACTAGAAAAAATAGATTCGTGTCCATCAAGAGTGCTTTAAACAATGCAACGATGCTACTGAAAGTTTTCTAGAATCCCATCTGACACATCTTGTAAATATTTGTATGTGGTTTTTGGATTTGATATTCAACAGTGTCTGCAAACAACATACCTCCGAAATTCAGTAAGCTTTTACAAAAAAACGGCAGTTGGCGGCGCGGCGGCGGCGGCAAACAAGACATTTTATTTTCTATAGTTCATTTGGCGGTCAAAATAAGAATTTATTTGTGAGCACGATGTTGTTAACATTTTGAAAGCCAAGTCCAGCATTGAGGTTGTAGATCAGAAGCTTTAATAGTCATGCCAAACTCATATGGAGTGTAACGTAGATCATGAATTACAAAAAAAAAAAAAGAAACCAAAAAAGGTACCGATTCATCATCCTCACTATTGGTTTAATTTTGTCCGATTTTGACTATGGTTGTGTTTCAAAAACAAAACTTTTGTGGAGCAGCAGAGACAATTTTGTATGGAATAACGTGAACAAAGATGGTAAAATTGAATACAAAACAACTCTGGGTAAAAATCTGCATTTTTCAACACCCACTGTTGTTAGACATGGTATTGATTCACTCAAATGGTTTGAAATTCCCAACTCACCAGCTATCAATGTAATAAGCGTAAAGACTTCTTCCGTTTATTGATCATTCGTTTCATGAATTTTATAATAACCTAGATACAGAAATGCAACCCGAAGCTAAAATACATCCTGACTTATTGAATCCAGACAAAAATGGAGTTTAAATACTTTTTCTTATTAACAAGATTTTTCAACTAATTATTTACTAACTTAAATTGGCTATTTTTTACTTAATACGAGTTTTTGCATTTCTGTTACTGTGAATTACGTTTTTAATACATTTTAAGTTAAAAGAAATATCACTTAAGTTGATACAAATAAAAAAAAAATGATGACCAAAAACAGCTTATCTTATTTAAGAACACATGGGCGAAAATTTTCAGTTTGCAATAACAGCTTAAGTGACATAGGCAAGCAACAAGGTGTTTAATTACTTTTGGAAAAACAACTTAAAAACGTTTTTTTGCAATAAAATTAAAAATAAAGAAATTTAAAAAAGAAAAAATAGTTTAAACAAATTAGATTGAAGTCTTCTACTATAATCTGCACCGTTTTTGTTTTTTAAATGCGTCATTTTTTTCCAGACTTAAAAAGAAGTTTCAAAGTGCTCTCCTCGAAAATTGAATTTTTGGACTTAAGCGGTTTTTGCTTGTGGCCACAGAATTTATGATAAAAAAAAATATATACTAAAGTTAATTTTTCTGTATTTTTCTGTATTCAAATAAAAAATTATTCACTCGTAAATAAAAAAAACCTCTGATTACATATCATGGATTATGCCTACGGGGGAAAACATGTAAAAAAAACGCGCACTGCATTCTACCTCGAAGATGGTGAGGAAACGAGTGCATCGTCATAATATATTCGCTTTCTCAGCGCTCTACTCTGAAAACGGTTAATTTTACAGAAAAATGCAAGAGATATTTTTTGTAGACAATTTCACGACAAACAATTTTTATAATGACCTTTATTGACCTATGAGCAATAGATCGCGAGATATTTGCGAAAAACTGATTTTTGTGACCTTTTGACCCCTATAACTTTTTTAGCCGGCACGATATCAATGTCGATTTTTCACATCTTCATTACAATGCCGTAATAAAGGTGTATACAAAAATTCAGCTCACTAGGAATTTTTCCGCAGATTGGGGTTTAAAATGCCTAAAATGACTGGACTATATGTGTATTCAACTTTCTTGCCAGTAGTCTGTTTCAACTCGGGGTAGAACAATTAATTTTTCTAAATATATAGGGTCTTTAGAAGAAGTCCAATTTTATTTTAATTCCTTGAATATAGTAGCATACGCTTTTAAAATATAGTTTCTATACTTACTTTTTAGCTATTTTTCTCAAAATATTTTCCAGAAAGATTTGTCATGCCACCCATTTATTGATACCCAAAAAAAAACTTCCTTAAATATATTTTACAATTTTTAGTTTTTATTTATATCTTAAAATAATAGTTGTTCTTAAGCAATAATTTATAGTAGGTAGATAAAAAGAAGCTATAATTATTAATATTACAAAAAGAATCACCTATTAAATTGCTTTTAGATATATTTATAAATATTTAAAGTTATAATACAAATAGTATACATAGGCGATGTAAAAATTTATAACCAAAATTGTGTTGGCCGGGTTCAACGCGAGTTAGACACTAAATCAACTTTGTTTAAAAGTGCACTCAGTAAGCTCAAGTTTCTTAGATCTCAGACATTTTACTCGGTAGTGTCCTTCGTGAATGTGACTAGGCAAAAATGATACCTGAATAAGATGGTTTCTCTGTTCAAAAGCAATTTCAATTATTTATAAATTATTCAAGTGCGACAAAATATAGTTAATTGTAATAGAATTTTGACACTCCGGCTGTCATTTAGACCAAACATTGATACTGCTGAAATTTCTAATTCTGAGATCACAGAAACCTGAACTGGCTAAATCATACTTTACAACAGTATCAATTAGTACTTGACAGCTAGTCAATGGGAGACTAGATTTACATGATTTAATTTGAGTTGACTTAATGTCTAAACATGCAAGGAAAATAGCCATTTATATGATTGGAGCAAGAATACAGCATGGACACAAAACCCAACCATGACGTTGAACGAACTAAAATAAACAAGTGTTTTTGAGCAACAACTTAAGTAAATAAAATACAATATATAAGAAACAGGGTTCTAATTATAAAGTTGGAAAAGATTGCAATCATTTAGGAATATAACTCACAGGCATCTATATATAACATAAGACCGAGAGAATCAATGTATAACTTCAATTGGGCATAAATCCCACAGCAAATTATCCACGAGTCTGACAATCAGCCCTATTATAGCTATCAACTATCAACTAGATATTTAATACTTATCAACAAATTGAATGAGTTGATATTATGAATATCAACTATCAACATTTTGTATCGACTGTGAATTTTATTAGATTTTATCATTACTGTGAATAGTTTTTTTGATAGACATGGTATTACGGATATTAACAAAATAGATACACATCAATTTTCTCATTAACCACGAATTCTTGATTGATACAAATTTATTCGGGATTTTTAAACGCGAAAAAAAAGTTAAAAAGAATAATGACTTCGATAGAATTGTTTTTAAAGGGTGTTATGATGAATTTTTATAAGAACAATTTACATTTTCGCACAAAGAATTTTCCATTTCGTGGCCGACAAAAAACAAATAAATATTTCAAACGTGGAACGTCAAACAAAATAAACAAAACTCATTCACAATGAACTTTTTATAAGTAGATATTCACAATCGGTCCAAAATTTCCAGTTGATACCCATAATACCAAATTATCAGCTGATTGATAGATATTATCAACTATCAAATTGATACTCATAATAAGGCTGAATATTTGAACGATTTGGAAAATTGGATAGTATTTTAAAGATGGACACTTATTTATAAAATCGGAATATAGCAATGTGAGGGATAAATTTATCTAGAAAAAGACATTCCACATTCGTGTAGTGCCACTAAAGAAGAAATCACTTTTCCTTATTGACAGCACATTAAAGTTTATGCTTATAGGTCCACTGATAAGTATTCCCCCATAAGCCATTTTTTTCGTAGTTCTTCCACATCTATACGCAGTAAATGTTCAAAAAAAAAATGTCACTTGATACTTCTTTGGCTCATGAAAATAGCTATGGAAAAATTCTGATCTTCTGTCAATTATTAGCTAAGAATTTCTATTTCTAATTCATCTGAAATATTTAAATTATATTCAGGTAATAACCAGGCATGAGAAGTCTATACTTAATTTTAGACTTTTGTCGAACTGATGCGAGACATGAGGTTATTTTGTAAAAGTTTATAATTCGATTTGAAACTTTTATCGCTCTTAAGTGGCACTTTTTGTATTAGTTTATAAATATGTTCCTGAATTGGTGTAACCTGGGACATTGTTGAATTCACTGAATTCTATGTTAAGCAGGACATTTTCTCGAGAAACACTGTTACGATTTTTATTTATCAATCGATAATTGATATGAAATTGTAAAAAAACTGGTGAACTGTTTATTGATAAAAATTATGAATTTTCTTGTAATTCACTCTCGGCATCATTATCAATTATCAAAGGTTTTATCAAATCAAGTTTTTAATATTCTATTTAAATTTTTTCAATTATCAGTTGATATTTGACAATCGTAAAAGGAGTGATTGACTTTATCAAACAATGCATTCCGAAATGATTGCATTCTCTTCCAACTTAAGGTTTGAATAAACACTCTTTATGCATTATCATACAAAGCAATCTTTCATTCTTCTTACATTCATTCACTCACAACATTCATTTCACACCATTCCCAACACACTGGCACCTTAGGAGTTAAAACAAAAGCAAAAACCTCTTTATAATGAAGCAAAATCCACCAAACACACAAGGGCAATGCAAGGATAAATTTTTGAAGGATATGAATAATTTTTACAACAGCTAAGGACCCAACAAACTTATGCACCACTTTTAAAACCGATCAACAATAACAACAAATATATCAACCAAAATTGTATTCGATCTGCTTTTATCTGCTACTGCTACTGCTCCGGTGGTCAGTATTAGAGCTTTTGGTATCCAAGTTGTGGTCGGAAGATCCTACTTCATTGGTATCAGATCCTTTCGAAATATTCGATGGCGTAACTACCGTTATAACCTGGAAGTTTCATTTTATACAAGAAGTTTTGACAAAAAAAAATACATGAAAAGATTTCATCGGATTAGCATTTTTTTAAAGTCTATTGGTGAGCATTTGATCGATATACTTTTGAGTGTCCATCGAATGTTTCTACTGGAGCTGCTGGTATGTAAGCTGATATTCCCATCAAACCGAAAAGTTCTGGAGTGTAGAGAGTCGGTTTTGGTGAAACATTTGATCCGGCTAAAATGGAGAGAGAGTGGATGTTTTTAGTTGGTGAACATAAAAAAAACCAAAGCTTTTCTAACTCACCAACAGCTGGCGTTGGCCTCACTATAAACCGGGGAGATTTGAAAGCTCCCACACTGCCTGGTTGCGGTGTAACGACGTAGATTTTCTCCTTGGTGAATGGAGATACTGTGACCTTAGCTTGGTTCCAGTTTTCCGTCGTAGACGGTGTCGTTGAAATAGCTCGAATGTAGTACGGACTCATTAGAGGTGGATCCGTATTCGTCGTCGAGGTAGTTGTCGTTGTCGTTGAAACTGGTGTAGATGGCGTTGTAGTAGTCGTTGTTGTACTTGTGCTCGGAACTGGTGTCATAGAAGTCGATTCAGGCTCTTCTATTCGATTGTCTTCGAAGGGATTGAACTCATAGCGTCTGGTGCCTCGATCCTTGTATAAAAGTGGTTCATGGTGATTCGGTGCGAAAATCGTGGTCTTCGCTTCTCTCAAAGATGGCGTTGTAGTCAAGTATTCTGTGGGAATGTGCTTGGAGTGACCTCTGAGCGATACAGTGCTGGCTCGGTGCGAAAGCGACGTGAATTCTTGTTCTGTCCAGTCGTCAATGTTATTCTGAAGCTTTGATAAGTCAAAGCCGTTTTTCGACCTATTCTTGATTTCATGCTCTTTTTTAAGAAGTTCCCTCAAATTTGAGGCTAGAATTTTGGTCAAATACTTGGTAGTCCTATGACCAGGCGGATGGGTGGCAGTAACAACTTTCGACTCTTGCTGCTCATGTGGTTCAAACTCGCTGGACGTTGACCAACTATCGTACCGTTCGGCTTGTTCTTTCGGTGTAAACGGGCGGGGTTTGTGTTTAGTTGTATAGGGAATTATAATTTGGTGGTATTTCTTGGGAGAACCTTGCTGAACCGGTGGGGTAATTCCGGCAAACTGCCCGCTGGCATCTATTGAAGTGTAGGTTGATGTTGGAGTCGGAACCATGTGCCATGGCGTTGGTGTTGGAGATGGTTCCTCCCGGTGGTTTTGGTATGAAGGCTGTTCAACTGTTGTGGTTCGAATGTCTAAGCTTGCGGGGTCTCTGGTAAATGGTCGAGGAGAACTTCCGCCATGTTGCAAGTAGTGAATGGGAGAATCGAGTAGTCGTTTGGGGGTTTCCCTATCTCGTTTGTAATTCAAACGTTGCGAGAAAGTTGTCTGGAGCGATGGAACGATCTCCACAGTTGTTGTTGTCTGCTGAATGTCCGTCACAAATTGCGGCTGCAGAGTTGTCGGTTCGGGTGTCGGAAGAAAGATCTCGTTCTGAGGCAGATAATTTTCCGAGGAGGAATGTTGGATGGGATCGATATCTAGGAGATTGTCATTCTGAACGGAAAGGTTGTGAGATGATGCTGATGGGTAGTTGTCGGGAGCATAGTTGTTGTTGTCAACCTCTTGATGGTTATGATAGTAGATGGAGTCTGATTCAGAATATGGTTCCTCGGGAGATAGAGTATGTGATACGTCTTGAGGGATAGTATATTGCTGGGAGTATGAGCCAAGCTCAGTCAGTGTGACAGGTGGTCGTCGGTCCTCTTCTGGTGGCGTCAGAGTGGTTGTTTGTGGTTGCGGGGGGACATCAATTGACTGTGACTCGACAAAATTAGCAGGATACTCAATTTCTGACACGAAATTTGTCACCTGATGACTCTTGATAATCTCAAAGCTAGGCGTTGTTTGAGTTTGTTGAACTTGATTCTGTTTAACAAAAATATTTAGCGGAATTTGAGTGGGATAAGAAGTTTGGATTTCAGATGGAGCAGCTATGTGTTCAATGTTCGGAGGATGTTTATTGCCTTGGACCTGCTGAAACTGGGTGGGATCTTCGTATTGAGGAGGTTTTTGCTCTTCATACTGATTGGGCTGTGCTTGACTCTGGAATTCCACGGAAGGCTGATATTTGGGCAACTGTTGAAATTGTGTTGGGTCCAATTTCTCCTGTTCGATTGGTCGGAATGGTTGTGCATCGTAGATTGGGGGCAGAGCAGATTGGCTTAAGTTCGGTAGAGGTATTGGTGCAAAATGTGGCTGTGGTATATACACGGGAGGCGGGTTTCCTTTTTGAATTAGCGGTGGTGATGGTGGTGGAGGAAGGAAGTCTTGCGAAGGCGGTGCGCTGAATTGGATGGCCCGCTGGACCAAAGGTGGCTGAAAATGTGTCGGCGCGTATTGCGTGTCCGCAGTGTTTAAAGGTGGATAAGCGGGCAGTTGTTTTTGATGCTGAGGATAATTGTATCCCGCAAGTTGCTGTTGCTCCTTTTGTTGACGACTTAACTCTTGTTGTTGCTGCTGACTATGAAACTGTTGGCTTTGTTGCTGCTGCTGTTGTTGATTATGAAATTGTTGTTGTTGTTGATGAAGTTGCTGTTGATGCAACAACTCTTGTTGCTGAGTCCATTGAACTTGATGAATCTGATTAGCCTGTGGCAATTGATAGTGTTTCGATAAAGGATATTGAATCTGACCCGGAAACATTGGCACCCAAGGGTATTTGCTGCATAGGCCACAATTAGCTTTTTGGCCATTTTGTTGATTGCCTCGAGGTGACTCCTTGTATTGGGCATATTGCTGCGATGCTTGATTTTGCTGTTCGTTAGCACTGCCATCATTGAAACCAAACCATCGAGCTATGCGCTGCATGAATCCAGGTGGTTCATTACTTGGCTGTTGATTAGTTGGATATCGATTTTGAAGATATCCAGGTGGTGGTCGCGGAGGACCACCTCGAGCTGAAGGCTGCTTAACCAATGATGGTTGCAGATGTTGATTTGATACTGCTATTGCTGGTGATGGTGGCGGCGGTGGAACTAGATGATCTGTGACAGATGAAACGACTGCAATATGTAGAAATATTGTAACTGTGATTATGATGAGATATCGTTGCCAGTTGATCTAAAAATAAAAAAAAAGAATATATAATTGTTTTGTGATGGTAAAATATGATAAGGTTAGAAAAACATATCCTGAAAAAGTACAATACCAGCTGATTTTGACATATTCCTTACAAATAATGTAGATTAACTCGTTGTATACTTTCTTGCAAGTTTCTCTCTGCCAGCGAACATATCCTCTAGTTTAAAGGTAAAACCTTTCTGTCTACAAAAAGTTACCAGACAGACCTAAAGCCTTGTGTTAGTGTTTGTCATAGGTGTACAATTACTTTCGTCTTAAAACTTATTCTACAAATGCTCTCAGACGAAATGGGAATTTAAAAAACATCGCTGATATGATAATCCTCTTTTGAAGATAAATAGAAATATCGCAAAAATGCATATGCAATTGCATGTCATTTCCATTATTTATAGAAAAAACGCAAATAAAAGTAATAAAGCTATGTTTATGGCATTTCTGGAGCAAATTAGTCTACAGATAATAATTTATTCTCCACCAAGCCCATGCAGTGAGTATCTTTTTGTAGACATTGATTGAAAGCTTGTACTAATGAATATTCCTCATAACAAAAACTCCTCTGCACGAAGTCTCAACAGGTTTTTTTTTTGACTTGAACGTATAAGTCTATCGATTAATCATCCCATTCAAGCTACATTTTAGCCGGTAAGTCCACAGTGACAGCCGTCAGCTGGATGAAAACAAAAATAAACCTCCAACTCGAAAGCCAATGCCAATGTCGAAGTTGTTGTGGTTGGACGAGGTCAGTTTCCAGTTTCCAGTTTTTTTTTTCAATACAAAAAATATCCACTCACCAAGAAAGTTCATGGTGATGCATCATGCACCTTCGACTTCCCCAGCTAGCCGAGTATATCTCCCTCAGTTTGGCTTCTGCATTGCATGACTTACTCTAAGATCGAGGCTTAGTAAGCTGATGATGATAGTCCAGTGGATAGTCAAAGTGAAATAGGAAGTTAAAGTTAAAATTTTCTTCTTGACTTAATTCTTTCACGGAGGAATGGATTTTCTTACTTTTAATTTTCTTCTTCGACTTTTTTATTTTGCTTTGAAATTAATTCAAATTATTTGCATACTATCATAATTAGTCTCTACAATTTGTACTGAATTTTAATTTTACATGTAGGTACATACACTCAGCGTCGCTTGATTTGTACTACACATATATGGAACAGGAATCATTTAATTGAATTATTTATTTCTTTTAAATTAAGATCTATATTTTAAGAAAAACAACTATTTTACATTTTGTTTGAGAGATCAAATAAAAAAAAAACATACACAATCAGTGGGTAATCGCATTTTGGGTCTTGTCCTGGTTACCTTTAACCAATATTAATTCCCGATGAGACGAAAAAAAAAAAAAAGCTTCAAGAACTTCTGTGAAGTTCCTTTTGAATTTCGAATGAAAAACTCTTATTCCATCAAGATCCTTATCCCACCAATCCGATCAGAGATTTCATCTGAAAAATGTTGAGATTTCGAATAAAAATATCAAGATTTCGTTAAAATCTTGTTCTATCAATATCAAAATTTTAGCTGAAATCTGATACGAGTATTTCGTTTTGATGGGTACAAAGTCTTGCGCATATTGAAGCCCCTAATATTCAAGTCGTGAAATTAAAAATTATATTGCTGGATATATGAGTCATTTTAACCTAATACGTGGAACATTTAACATGGAGTGGTTAATAATAGTACACTGCACATTTGTAACAGAGATTTTCGAGAATTCAAAACATCTGAAATATCGAAGAAATTCATCTATCGTGCCATAAAACTGTACAATGAGATCTCCTCTGTGGATGGCAAAGCAAGAAGTGGCTGATCTCACCAAATAAGGACCACAGTGGTTAAAGCAGTTGCAGAAAGAATCCGGAGAAATCCGACTCGTGAAATGGAAGTAACTCCCAAAACAATATCGTACATTATTAAACAAGACTTTAGGCTTGGCGCCTAAAAACGCTTGATTGAGGCTCTACACAAGATAAGTGCCACAAGGTCAAAACTGTTGTTTTAAAGACACGTAAACGGCGGACCCAGGAACATTCTTTTTACGCAGATACGAAAACTGTCACTGTTGCACAGAAATTTAACCGCCAAATTAAAGAGGATTTTTGCTCACAGTTTTAAGAAAGTCGCGGAAAATGTTGCGAAAGTTGAAAGAGGCCATCATCCAGCTTCAGTGATGGTTTGGTGGGGCGTGTCGTATGATGGTGTAAATAACCTGCAGTTCTGTGACCAAGGAGCAAAAACAAGTGCTACAAAATATGAAAGTGACATTTTGCAGAAGGTTGTGAAGTCCTTAAGTAAAATCTCATTCCCGGGAAAGCACTGGATTTTCCAACAAGATTCTTCGCCGACCCACAAGGCATCCACTACTCAACTTTGACTTAAGGTCAATTTATCGGAGTTCATTGTCACTTAAGATTGGTTCTCAGGAAGCCTGGATGTAAGCCCACTGAACTGCCGTTTGTGAAATGTTTTAAAGGAGGAAGCCTCTCCGGAATATTGATTCTCTAAAAGGTAATTTTATGAAGACAGAGACAGCAGAGTAGACGGATCCTTTAAAGAAGTGTGTTATGTGTGCTTATATTGCCAATTTTATGCAAAATAAATAACGAAAACGGATTTTTGATTTTGATTAACTATTCGAATAAGAAGTGTTTTTATAAGGGACAGAACTTATGACAGAACTACATAATTTAAAAGACGGAAAAGCATTATTTAGACCGAATTTCTGCTGAGTCTTGCAAATATGGTATAAGCGAACTTTATTGGTAAGCTAAGTGATCTGTTTAATAACATTATTTGCAACTAGAAATGTCTGGAAGTCCTAATTTTTGTCATCCATAAAATACGAGGAATCTCGATTTTAGACGCATTATAAAAATGTTTACAAGAATTCTAGAGCTGATTGGATTGAAGTCAATAATTTGTTTCAGTTTCAACTATCGACCATATTATAATGTGCTAACCAGCATTGCAAAAACATTGAATGCAAAAGGCAGGAACCTATATGCTTTCCTTGTAGATTTCAAGGCGCCATTTAATTTGATAGATAGAAGGGCTTTACAAAACAAGCTTTACAGTATGGGAATGTCATGTTGATTTGGAGAAGGATGATTGAAAGTCTCTATGCAAAAACACGATGTTGGCCGTTTGTAATGGAGTGGACCTTGTGGAGTTGCTTAAGGCTTTTTCTGGTATAATACAAGGATGTTGTTTCAGTCCAGTTTTGTTTGCATTCTTTACTAAGAATCGTGTAGATCAGCGTATTCACCAGAAACGTTATAGCTTATTATCAATCGCTTACAAGATAACACCAGTCTCTGAACTCTGTATTTATTATTCTTGAAAAATCAAAAGTAATGATCTTCAAAAAGTGGTGGTGGTAAATGCCAAATTAAAAGTGGAACTACAACAACAAAACAATAAATATATTCAGGGAGCATATGTTCCTTTCGTGTTCTAAATAACAAAAATTTTAAATATGGAGCACCAACTTCAAGCGAATCTTTTACAGCCTTATTTATTATTTCGTTTTAGCGCCGGAGTAAAGTTACTTCGAATTTACAACGACTCTAATCCTGAAAAGCTTATTTACAATGAAAATGCACGAGTAATAATAGCGGTGGAATAAGCTAATACTGGTGGATAGGAGGTTTAGAGCCGTTTTAGTATTAGTGAAAAATAATAAATAAGGCTGTTAAAGTTTAAATACAGAGTGTTTGAAGCGGTGCTCAAAGCCATTATGTTCTATGCTGCGAAAGTTTGGGCAGGACTGTGACTGCTTAAGAAAATAACCCTAGGATTTTATCTTTAAAGAATTTTCCGTCTACCATCGATCGAGCACCATAATATGCTATATGTTAAAAACCAGTCTATGTTCAGTATTTATAAAAACTCTTAAACTCCAGATCGGTTATGCTCCTTTAAGACCACAAAAAATCCAGTAAACGAATTGTATTGAAAATTGCCCTTTATACGATTCAAGCTTATACAGAAATTGGCTTGAGTTAGCGTAACTGAAAAACAGGGAAATTAGTAATTTGAAGTCGGTTTTGTAAGATCTTATTGAAATCTTATTGAGAAGCTGGTTCAGCATGCTAGGAAAAGATGTCTCCCAGAAGCCAGAGGTTCTCTACAGTCAACAATGGATCAATTGTGCATCTCAATCAATTGTTCATCTACACAAAAACCAGCATTTTTGTGGACTTTAAATAATCTCAATATAAATCTTGAGGTAACCCCTGAGATTTATAGTGTTAATGCGCAACTATCTAAAATGATATTTTTGACATATCTTATACTGCACTTAATAATTATTTTTTATATTTGGTTATCCAGAACATCAGGCTTAACTCAGTGTTACTCTTCAAACTTAAAAACTTGGCCTAAGAATATCAAAACCCCTTCATTATTTGTATGATAAAGGATCTTAAGCCTGATCAATCGATGTGGAGTGTAAAGGTAGTTTTATTTAGTTTGGCGTGTTCAAAGAGTATTTCCGCCAAAGCATTATTTCCGTCTCTGTGGATATACCTTCAATACCTAAAGTGTCTCCCTCTTTTGTTGAACAAACAAAAGCTATTCGGTGGGAATGCAAACATTGTCTGTCTGTATAAAAAAAAAGTACAAGTGGTGCTCGTTATTCTCACACCCAACCCAAATGCATGCCAAAGTACTGATGCTGACCTAGTCTCCTAGATAGTTGTTTGTTGTTTTCACGGAGCACTTGTTGTCGTGCGACGCGACGCCCGCTCATTGTCGCGGGAAATGCTTTTTCAATGATACCAAGAGGACAAACTTATGTGCTTCACAATTTGTCAATAGAGGGCTCTTCTTTAGCCATCTGAATCAACCTTTTGGGGTTTTTTCTTTCACTTTGTGGAAAATATGAAAATTCATAGGTTGGTATTCAATAGAAACTGATGTTTGTTTTTGGTTTTTATATTGTTGGCATACAAAGTCTTAGGTCATTGTAAAGCCATAAACTTGCTAATGAGTTTGTTTCAGGTAAATATTGAGGTAGATACTCGTAGTTAAAAAAAGAAGATATTTTCCAATATGTTGTCACATACCTAGTTTATTTTTGAAACAATATATGGTATATATACAAATAATATAATTAAATTGGCATTTAAGATCACTAACATTATAAAAATCTTTGACCTATGACAAGAAATGTTAAAAAATTAAATGTTTTTTTGAGGTTATACAATTTTTCTTTTCTACCAACAAGAATCGAAATACGAAATGATTCTTATTTATTTTATGAACAGGGGCAAAAGTCACTGTTCTTGTATACTTAGCACACAGTCCATGTTTGATAAGAAAAAATTAAAGTTTTTAATATATCGGATATGATAAAAACTTTTTAGGCAATTGCCTTACATAACCCATCCAGATTTGAGTGGCTTTTCCAATAACGTAAATATAAAAGAGAAAAAAAAATTGATAAGCTGAGACAAACCGAAAACTCACTTGTGTCGCGTGGGTAAAATGTACAGAGCAACTATTTGACTTTTCTCTTGCCCATTTTTACTTTCAATACACTCGTAATGCAAGATTTTATTTATCTCGAAAACGGCTATAATGATCTTGATAAGAAAAATTAAGTGTGCTATTATGGGCATGGAATATATTTTAACCAATATTTTTTAGATGGAGGCCCCTTAAGTTTAAATAATATTGTATTTGAAAATATTCGAATTTTTGGGTTTTTTGAAAAAAAAATTCAACAAATATTTAAAATTGGTAACCCAAATTTTGTTCTTGAAAAAACATTAAAGAAATTTCTTAAATAAATAATTACTTTAATAATAAAACAATTTTTAAGCTTTGTTTGCATAAATGCATTCTTTTTTAGAAATCAGACGGCAATTTCATGCATTTGAACATTTTTATCTCATTAAATCCATGTTTTATATTTATAAAATGTATTTTAAATTCAAAGTACTTTCACATAAGAGTAAGATCGTGCGATCCAGTCGTGGATTTTATTTAATCTTGGGTTTGAAAATATGCTTCTTAAAAACTAGTTTATATAAAGGATTTTTCAATTTGGTGGCCCGTAACGGCCATGTTGTTTTGGTGAAATCTGTCAAATTTGTTGTTTTTTAATCAGTTACTGATGTCAAATCACCATGGGAAGTTACACGATTAAACAACTCCTCTAAATGATAAAGCTTGTGCGTAAACGAGTATTTGTTAATGCAAATTTTTTTACATCCATTTTACGTTTATTTTACATCCATTTTACGGTAGACGTGGTGGCCCTTCACAGTCGACCCTTCAACGTTTGATGGACAAAATTGAGAAGGCCGGTTGGGTAATCAATCAACCTACATTCGTAAGTGGAAGGAACACAGCCGAATTTTGCGTCGGGACCGACCCTTATAAGATCCAACTGACCTAGGAGCTTAAACTTCGTTACCAAAGACAAGGCCGTCCGTTTCCTGACTGGGCTTCGGAGCGTTTAGAAAAGGATCCTAATTTTTGTCGAAAAATAATCTTTAGCGAAGAGACGCATTTTTGGATGAGTGGATGTGGTGACAAGCAAAATTACAGTCAAAAAGATACCGTTGAGTGTGGATTTTGTTTTCGGCGGAATCATTAGTCTGTACTCTTTCAAAAACGACGTTGGTGAGGCGACCACCATCAATGGTGAGCGCTACAGCACAATGATAACCCATTTTGTAAGGCGCAAATGGAACCATATTGACCCAGGCGACATATGAATGCAACAGGATGAAGCCCGGTGCCACACAGCTTACAACACTCTCCATTTCTCAAATTCAGCCGGCTCTATGGAGAAGAGTCATTGAAAAATGGACCACTCGAATAAGTGAGAGAGTTGCCAATAACTGTGTTACTTTCCTCACACTCTTAGACTTCCCGAAGGCATATTTGACACTGTCCTCTCGGTTTAATTGAAAATGGAGCTTGAGAGATAAATGAAGATTTAAATAAGGTTCAACTTTGGTCACAATCCAATGCTATGCTTAAATCCAAGCAAGCCCAAGTGTTTAATTATTTCCAGAAAACCATTAGAAACTCTTTATTTTCCATCATTACTGCTCAACAACATTCCTATCCAGTTTGTCGAATCAGCAAAAAACCTTGGAGTAGTATTGAACAGAACATTTACCTGGTAAAACCCCATAAATATGATCATCGGAAGAATGTATGGAGGCCTAAGAATCTTATGAACCTCTCAAAAAATTACCCCAATTACTATATGGTTGTGAAATTTTTAGTAATTGTGATTCCAGGGACAAAATGTTGTCCATAATAGAGTGGCAAGGTGTGTTTTCGGTGTGCGCAGTTATGAACATATTTCCGCATACTCTAAGATGATACATGGTGTCTCTCTTAATAATTTATTCGCTTTATGAACTCTTATAATGCTTTATAGTATTCTGCAAACAAGAAAACCACAATATCTTTACAACAAAATTCAGTTTCCGGGCTCAACTAGAACCTTTGATCTGACTCCATTACGCTACTCTTAACTTGTTTCTAGTCTTCAATTTTTTGTACACGCAAATCGGTTGTGAAATTTTTTATAAAGAAGCTCCTAAAAAGTTTAAAATATTGTATTTATAAAAAGGCTGGATTTTACAAATAAAGAATAAACAAATTTATTAAATGAATTTAGTTCTGCTCTTCACAAAAGTTTTCGTAAGAATAAATATATTGAAAATTAATTTTCAGTTAAAGAAAATTATAAACATACTTATAATGAACAAAACAAAGTGTTGTTTAAAACTAAACTAGAAAGTAACATATTCTTAACTTCAACATAAAAAACATTGAATTTCAAAACATAAAAACAAATATTTTTTCAATTTTTAGAAAAAAAGTCGTTTTTTTTTTTGGAAAATTCGATATCTCAAGAGCGACTTAGTATTTTTCTTGGAAATTTG
Organism: Chrysotoxum bicinctum; assembly: GCA_911387755.1. NCBI lineage: Eukaryota > Metazoa > Arthropoda > Insecta > Diptera > Syrphidae > Chrysotoxum > Chrysotoxum bicinctum. The sequence continues at coordinate 45,041,769 of OU426989.1, forward strand.
ACTCTTATTCGTACAATAATAAAAACTTAAAGTTGGCGTGCCAAAATTTTTTCTTAAAAATGTTTTGAAAATCTTGTACATAAAAGCTTATTTTTTTAAGGAACCACTACAACGACTTATAATTTTTGTTTTTGCATAAAATCATATTTGCATAGCATTCTGTTTTTATCCCTTACTACTAAAAGAATTTAAAAAATTCATTTTATCCTTATGAACAGTTTTCTTTAATAACTTTCGTTTTTAAAATTCCTAGTCTCTTACATAGGAGCAAGTTCGTGCGACCCAGTCGTGCATTTTATTTTTCTTTTAAATCGGAACATAACTCGAAACTTGCTATAAGATATGTATGTAGTACCTACACATACATAATGTATATCACAGAAATAAAAATGTCCATCGAATATTATGTCCAAATATTTAAAATTCTTGTAGCATTCCGTTGCATCAAGGAACTATAAGTATATACAAAACTATTTCTACCTCAAAAGAACTTAAAAACATCCACAGGGATACTCAAAATTTAATAGCTTATTAGCAGCTGTCAATTTATGTATAAATTGTTCAAAAATGTTCTTAGCTAGGAGCAGTGGCGTAGCGTACCATCTCGGCGCCCGGGGCGGGAGACCCATTTTGCCACCCCCATTCAATACTAAATTAAAATTAAATTTCGAGACATCATTTCACAGGCAATGAAGTATCTTTTATTGAAAGTAAAATAGAATTAGCGGTTTCATAAACGGATTTTACGAGCCTTACGCATGAGGCTCGTGAGACAAAGCTGCATCTGCGGATTCATCTCCGTGCATTCGTTTTTTCCTGCGAATTGTACTCGTTTTGAGATCGATTCCGAGTTTTTTTCCAAAAAGTCTTAGAAAAGTCGATTGCGGATTGCGGCTTGGACGAATCGGTCTCTGCTCTCCACCAGGAGAGCTTTTAAAACGCAGAGTTTCTGAGCACACTTATCCACACTCAGTCCACATTGCTGCAGGTAAATCTGTGCGTCATCTTCTTCAGGTAGCTCTGCAGCTCAAAAGCCAAGAAAAGTGAGGAAGTTGAATGACTGCATGACTGTCAGAAGAAGACTGGCTACCGATCCGTCAATTCTTCCAGTACCTCAAGAATTTCCACAAACTTATTTTTAAGCGTCTTTACAGCTTCACGAGGTTCACTTTTTCTGCAGGCTTGTGACTAGATGCTTGAGATACTTCTGGTGAGTTGACTTCGTCTTGACCCTGCTCTGTAGTGGGACCAGAACGACTTCCAACTTCGACGGCAGGCACGTCTTCTTCTTCTGCCCGTAAAATAAGTTATGCATTCCCATGAATATTGGCCGGAGGACAATTCTAGGCCACTCACGATTGTAGATGGAGGAATCTTACTTACATTGAAATCACTTCCGCTGCTGCTGGATGCCGCCGAAGACGTTAACGTAGCTTTTGAACCAGAACTAGAACTGAAATATTTCGCGTCTTCGCGTCTGCTTCTTTCTTAGCCTTTTTCTTGCGGTATTCCGCGCCGCTTCCTTTAACTCTTTTCATTTTCAAAAACTAGTTCAAAGGTTGAGTGAAGTACTAAGTGCTTAGTTTAAGAAGATTCAACAGTATTTAAACTATAAACAACACAATCGAAATAACTTTCTGTGATGCGGGAGGGAGCAAAAACATTGAGCTGGCTGAGACTAGAATAACGTTTCCGTCGAATCCTAGTTATCTTATCATATCTCGCATATGCATATCATATGTTTCGGAACACTCCATTTCAGTTTCGCGAGAGTTTCGGAACGTTTTGTTTTAGTTTCGCGATCAGCGCGACAATACGGAATGCACTCTTACGGCTCTACTCAACGTCTACGAATTCACGAAAGCGGTCAACGACGAACCACAGATAGGGTGGCATTGTTGTTTGTTGACTTGTCGAACGATCTGTCATGAAACATATGATTTCTACTCTACCCGCATCACCGGCGACATTTTGCCGCCCCCGAGGCCTGCCGCCCGGGGCGGACTGCCCCCCCCCCCCCCCCCGCCCCCCCCTACGCTACGCCACTGGCTAGGAGACACATTAAATGTGGATGAACGGATGTGTGAACAGGCAAAATTGTGGTATTCTGATCAATACTAATCATACAAGAAACACCAGCGCCAAATGCATGCCGAGAAAGTCCCTGTTTTCGGTCCGTAATTCTTCAAAATGGAACTGGCTACAGATCGAATAAAATGCAATTACTTCTGGTCTAAATTTTATGACAATTTTAATTTCACAAAGTCACCACAGCAAAAGCAAAAAAAGAAACATGTTTTTTCACAATTTTCACATTCCTTTCAATATTTTAATTTTTGAAAACCACAGAATAACCGCACTTCATCGAATAAATTGAAAATTAATTTTAATTCAATTCAAGTTCATCACGGACGATTGCACACCCCCACAATTCTCTAGAAAATAATGAAAAATCACTTTCCCCTTTTTTTCAGACAATCCACAAGCTTCCATATCTGAGACAATCCCACAGTTCAACAACAACACCATCAACCAGTTTCAAAGCCAATCCATCCTCGCATGCAAAAAAAAAAACATAAAACCAGCAATAAGGTCACCTCGTGTCCCAAAGAAAGTGAAAAACTGTTGATACCGCACATCCCTGGCCTCTAGAGAGACTCTAAGACAGTAATAGAAGCGAAATACTCGTAGCTTTCGACTACCTCAGATAAGTAACATGGATTCGCGACCATTTGCAAAATTACGTGCTCGGGCTCACCCCAATGTATGTAGTTGGCTATATATACGTATATAGCAAGGTAGCCTTGGCAGCTCATCTTTTCTCGAGGAAGATAAAGACAGAGACATAGAGAAAGAGAGTGAGAAAACGTGTTCCCCTGGCTTTGATCTTGGATCTTGTCCATAAAACCACATCATCACAATTTGCCTTTAAAGTCAGTTTTGATTATGGGAACAACTTCTGCAGATTCTATACGAGCCTATTTGGAGGAACTACTACGAGTGCGGTGCGATGCAAAAATCCAACACGACAAGTAACAAAAGTGAAATGGCCAGACATGAAGCCACCACTTGAATTAGTAGAATCCATGCACAATATTATGCATACGCGAATGCACGCGATTTTGGCATTATTTTCCTTCCTTCATTCATATCACACTGCCGCTTAGAGTCTCTACCTATAAGAATCGGTCTTGAGATTCCCCTACATCCAAGTGTCTTTTGTGCATCTAGATAATTTTGAACGACCGCTTCGTTCGGTAGTGAAAGTCAACTTAAATGAAGATGTCATTAGTTGGAAATTGAAATCAGGTACCCACGTGAATTATGTTCTTGCAAGGGTTTATTGTCGTAGAAAATACATTTGAAGATGACATTATGTCGCAGCATGGGGTTTTGGCATTACCTATACTTATTGTCGCCTAATGCATACGGTGAGATTTGAAACTTTTGCAGAAATTTATTTTGAAATTACTATCACCATCAGATTGGCACTTGCAATAAAAGTAAGGTTTTTATTTGAACAAAATCCGGAATGTGAAAATGTGATAGTCTTTTTGTCTTTTTGATTATATTGATGTAATTGGTCTTTGCCACTTAGGTGTCTCGAATTCCCGTGGATTTTTTCGCGCAGAGATTTAATATTTTTTTTAATCATTAGTAGGTACTGGTGAAAAGAACCTTAATTTCGGAAAAGTCGGAAATGTACCTTAATGAAATTCTAACACATTAAAGGCTTATCTTAAGTCGTTTCTAACTCACCCTCGGGTTTGAACTTATCTTCTTAAGATAGATTTCTTCTTACCTAAAAACCCGCTACTATAGAGTTCGTTTCAGATCTTCCTTTTCTGATGATTTCTTAGCTCCCTCCGGCGGCGTTCCAAAAGGCAGCCACTTAGGACCTCTCTTCTTTATTCTTACTATGGACGATATTAAAATGGTCATTAAACATTCACGTATTTCACTCTATGCCAACGATACAAAGTTTTTCAAGACCATTTCTTCCACACATAATGCTATTCTTCTACAACTTGATCTCAACAGTTTCTCTGTCTAGTGCCTGAAAAATGTCTTAGAGTTAAATATTTCCACAAAAACGTATCCAATCTACTACCCTTGTCGATACCTTCTCCACTATCAACCAATATCCACCGCTGAGTATATTCCTGATCTTTGTATTTTATGTGATAGAGAGTTCAATTTTGTGACGAGATTATTCTCAAAGCAAACTCTACACTAGCCTTTGTGAAACGTTGGTCCAAAGAATTCTCTGACCCCTGCTACGTGATCCGAGCTTTATACATAACCTTTGTTCGCCCCCTCTTTGAATACGACTGTCAAGTATGGTCCTCTTATCAACAAATTCGAGAGCATTCAATTTCGTTTCCTATGTTTCGCACTTCGTGGTCTGTCTTAGAACAACACTTTTAATTTTATCTCCGTATCGAGACCGAATTCTGTAAATTAACTGGAATATGCTCGAAGAACGAAGAGCAATAAGCGACATTCTCTTATTTTATGGACTACTTTCAGGGTATGTTGATTATTGACTACACAACTCTCTTCAATTCCGCATCCTTTTCAACACTAATTCATGTAATATAAGAAATCCTCGACTCTTCTACTCGTATCTGCCTACCCACCGTACCTCTTATGGCTCCAATGAACCTTTTACTCGGATACTTCGGAGTATTAATCGTAATATTAACTGTTTCGACTTAAACCTCAGTTCAACCTGCCTGAAACTCCATCTTAATCATCCTTCCAATTCACTCCAATCTCTGCTTTTCAAAACGTTAAAGCTTTATCGTTTAAAATGTTAATGTTGTGACTTATTTGTTAGTTCTATCTGGCATTGCAAGGTCCTAAATGACAAGTTATGAATTTGTAAAAATTCTGGATGTACATATGCCTGTTCATGTAAGCGACTAGTTCATGTTTTTTTTAAGCTAGGTACCTTACTTTTTTTGTTAGAACGTTTTTACGACTGAAAATAACAGTACTTGCCATATACATATGTATGTAATTTGTTTTCGAATTAAAGAAAATCTTTTTTTTTCTCAAAAACTGTTCCACTGAAATAAATAAACTTCCTTAGGAGAAGAGTGAATTGAAGTAAAAAAAAAAACTCCGAAAAATTGATTATTGATAGTGCCCTTCGAATAATAATTTTTATTTCGAAAACTGGCATTTCAAAAACGGGTTGATGAAATTTCTAAGAATTTAATTTTTCTTTGTACAGTAATTAAAATTTTCGTCAGTCTCTAATAACTTTTTTAGAAGTATTATTCCTCCATTATAAATTATTGAGAACCAGTAGAAATATTACCAAGAAGCCATCGTAGATGCTAGCTCTGACTTGCTGGGCCTTACTCGACCACCCCAAGGAAGCTTGTGATTTCACGATGAATGCCGAAAATCATTTGAAGCAAAACAAGATTCATTGAAATCGATGCTGCATAGATGGAACAGAGCTATGGTCTGAAAACGAGGCATGCACAGCAACTTCTCGGAAGGAAAGGAAGGAAACAGATGTCATATCATGAATAAAGTGAAGAAAAAGGTAAAAAGAACATCTCAAGCTTACAAGGAATAAAGTAAAGCTTGCAATAACGATAAATTAAAAATTGTAGTACAATTGCAGCTGGTGCTGAGAATATGTAAAAATCATTTTTGCAAACTATATAACTACAATAGTGAGCAGAATTTCGCTGTTAGGCAGATTGTTCTATGCAACCTTGACGATGTAGACCAACCATTCCACCCGTGACAGCCTTGGTGCTGAACTGTTCAAGGCGATAGGTTATGACTTAGTTTGGAGTATGCGTTAGCTCATCTACGAAATATGATCAGAATAGAGCATGCCCAACTAATGGAACCTCAGAATTATTTGCCGATCCTCAGTACAGAGCCACTACGTTCAATAGAGACTATATACATACATATGTATATTATGCAATGTCTTGTTTTGGAATTCTTGCCAAAATTATCATCCGTTCATGCAGGATAACAATGAAAATTGAACGTCACTCCACCAAGATCTATAAAGATCTCTCCAATTATTTCAAAAAATGTTCAGGAATAAAGCACAAGACATAGTTAAAAAGTGAAAGATTAAGATGGACGCGTCATTTCGAGCGAACGGGCACTGTCAATACTCCGGCCTGAAAAATAGAACACCGAGAAACGTAAGAGCAAAAAACAACCTTTAGGTGTAGTTCACAAGTGGAAAAGAACCTCAACGTAATTGGCATGTCAAACTGTTGGTATCTAGTAAGTGGCCGAACTAGCTGGAACATGGTTGTTAGTTGAGTCCTGTGGGTTCACTCCAGACAGTAGCACCAACTTAATCAAGAAAGATAAAATAGTGATTCATTTAAAAAACAAATCTTTGGTCTTATAAAACAAAAACATTGCGCTCATTTTACCAATTCAAATGCCTCTTTTGCATATACCTCACATTCAGCACAACCTGCCCTATAAATTAAGTTGAAATCAGAGGTTCTAAGTCTTTGACGGCAGAACTTTCGCCGTTCCTGCATATACGAGTGTCTGCTCTACTTTATTATTATTATTAAGGCCCTCATTATGAACAGCGAATCGAACTAAAATCTTTGCGAATTCGATAAATTTTTATTATATGAATAGCGATTCGCTTGAATTAAGTTCGCTCCAAATGTCAAAACCTTAGCGAATTTTCTTAGCGAGGAATTACAAATAGAGAATTTTCGCTAATCACACAGCTTGAAGAGTGAAATCTAATCGAATCAAATTATTTAGTGATAACGCTAGCGAATGAAAAACTAAAGTACCTTTCTATCAATTTGTTATTGTTTATTTTGGAAATAATGAGTTAAAAATGAAAATGGTATTTACAAATAAATTGTGTTATTTTAATTTTTGTTTTGACCTCAAAATTTAAGATTAAATTGACACGCTAAAATTAACTTCTAAAGAAGCTACATATTTCATTCTTTCTCTAATCGTTCTATTTTAGGCTTCCGTTGCGAGATTCGTTAGGTAATGGCTCAATTGGTATTTTCTGAAAGACAAGGCTTTCTTTTTCTATTCTTTCTGGATCAACTAAGTTGTACCTGCACAAGCAACATTTACCAATTTTAATTGCTTTCACTGGCGTGTAATGCAGCTTCCTTTCATTTAAGATTGAACTGAACTGGTCCTTAAGAACTCTTCTTTTTACTTGCGACTTATATAGGTACTAAAAGGCAAGTTATGCATTCGTAAAAAAACGAACTCGAGATTTTGATCAAAGTTGACATTACGATGATAGCGAAGACCAAAAAAGTGGATCTCGCAATTCTCTCTGTCTGTCTGTCCGTTCGAGTACAGCTAAACGGCTTGGCTGATTTTTTTCAAACTTGGTAGAAAATAACGGTGCCTGACCTGCCATACGAATTTTGGAAATTTTATGAATATTTTTTTTCTCAAAAACTGTCCCACAGAATGGTTAAAAAAAATTACAAAAAATTATTATTTTTGGTACCCCCTTGTAACCATTTCTTTTTGTTTTTGATTTTCTTAAAAACGGTACGGCCGATTTTGATCATTTTTTTACATATGTTAAGGTTGCCCAGCAGTTTAAATATTATTGTTTATTCAAATTTTCAAAAAAAAAAAATGTTTGGATTTTAAAAAAAAATTTCAATTTTTTTTTTTTTGAAAACTCAATAATTCGAAAACCCTATGCTCGATTTTCTTAAAACTTAATAAATAAAAGTTTCTTAAGATAATCTACAAGATATGGCAAAAAAAAATTATTTTACCTAAAAATAACGGTACCCTCCATACAAATGTTAAAAAATGGTTTTCGAAAATCGTATTTTTCTCGAAAAAGGTTCCGAGAATTTTGCTAAAATTTTTTTCTTTCGATTAATTTTTAATATCTATAATTTAATAAAAAAAAAAATTTGAAAACAAGATATTACTCATTGTACCTACCATAGAAAGATTTTTTTATAATTTTGAATTTCTCATTATCGGCATAACGGATTTTAATGAAATTTTTTAGAGAAACGCTTCTAAAAAGTTTAAGTTGCATTTCAAAACTTTTAGAAAATATATTTTTTTTTGGAAAATTCAATATCTCGAAAACGGCTCAAAAGTTTTTTTTTGTAAATTTAATTTTTATTTGAACAATAATAAAAACTTTAAATTGGCGTACCAAAATTTTTTCTTAAAAATGTTTTAAAATTTTTGTATATAAAAGCTTAATATTTTTTTAGGAAATCACTACAAAACTTATAATTTTTGTTCTTACATAAGCCAATAGTTGCTTGAATCACAAGGAATCCTATTTTTCCTTCAACAGCTGAACAGCTTTTCTCTAATAACATTAATTTTTGAAATTCTAAGTCTATTACATAGGAGCAAGTTCGTGCGACCTAGCCGCAGTGCCGGATTAGCCACGAAGCAAGAGTAGCAAATGCTACGGGCCCCGCGCATTTGGGGGCCCCGCGTACCAACCTTTTCTGACCATAAAAAAGTATTATTTACTTATTAGATTTAGTCACAATTACTAAAAAGAAAATATTTGCATCAAAATGATCAACTAAAATTTTATTTTTCTATCTGCTGGTCTCACCAAAAATCATGTTTCGCACCGCACCAAACGCAAATTGGACAACGGTATGAAATTCAGGTATTTATTGTCACCATTGATAACGTACTCACTGCTTTAGGTAAACGTATATGATTCAAAATACCGGCCTTTAGTCCACAAAAACTGGCGTTTCGTCCGGGTGATCGCACATGGACTCATCAGTTGGCTGTGAGGACCTAGTCAATACGCAATTTTTATTGAATTCAGTCCATCTTACATTGATTTTTTGACAAAAATCCAATGTGAACTATATCCGACCAAGATTAAAATTATATGTTATCATTAACGTTAGAATATTGATTCTATATGAAGGTTTTTATAATACAAATTCTATATATGTACTACTGAAATAAATCAGCCTAGTAGAAGACTTAGCACTATTAATGGATTTGTTGAATTTGTTGAAAATAGCAAAATATTTCAACGTTAATGATTACAATTTTAATCTTGGTTGGATATAGTTCACATTTGATTTTTGTCAAAATCAAAGTCTTCTACTTGGCTGATTTATTTCAGTAGTACTCGTATATAGAATTTGTATTATAAAAACCTTCATATAAAATCTCTTCCACCAGAAGAAATTAAAAATCTGCAACCATAGTAAGTACTTACGCAGATGATTTGGAGGACAGTCTGGGCAACGAATTAGTGCAAATCGCTTCAATGCTCAATTCCGATGTGGCTGGTATTATTGACAGCAGGAATCATGAGGCTCTGGAAATGCAGGTTTACAAGCTGTTGATAAATAATTCTTTACAATCTTGTTTCCCGAACGTTGAAATTGCTTTGCGCATTTATTTGTCTCTCATGATCACCAACTGCAGTGGTGAATGATCTTTCTCAACATTAAAACGTGTTAAAAATGAATTGAGGAACACGATGAGCCAACAACGTCTTAAACTCCTCACTTTAATGAATATTGAACATGATTTACTCCGAGAAGTCGATATCAACAGCATTATTTATAAATTTTCCCAAATTAAATCAAGAAAAGTTTGTTTGTAACAGTTTTGTTTTATTTAATACCATAAACTTGATAAGTGCCTAACCTAAAACAGTCTAAGGGCCCCTTGATAGAATTTGCTACAGGCCCCGCGCTGGCTTAATCCGGCACTGCCTAGCCGTACATTTTATTTATAATATTTCTTGCCTTTGAATGTTAAGTATTGAAGAATGTTTTCCAAGAAATTGAGTCTGCGATTCTAAATGGAGTAAGCAAACACGGCTGCAGAGGATAACCAGAACCTCCTATACGAAATGATTTTTCTTCATAAGTGTGTTTATTAAAACGCCATTTTGCTACCATCTTTCTAAAACTTCTTTTATTATAAAGAATCATGAGTAGAACCAGGATATCAGGCTAAAGCATTTCGAATTTTCATGTATTGATCGCAAGTCTAAAAGAAAGAAAGTCATTGAATTCAAGCTAAAAAAGCCCTTCCGATTTAAGTACTAGTGTTGAAGATGGTTTGGAGCAATTATCCCAATGTAAGTTCCATCCACACATCCTACTATGTCAGGTATTTTAGATTTTCTATAGAAATAGTTTCTTCATTCTTGTTATACACAGTTTAACTCGTAGTTTGGTAAATTGGTTACAAGCCAATTTTATTGTGTCGAAAATAAAGAACAAGTCTTTGAAAAGAAAACATGAAACCTTAGAATACAACATACATAACTCGATATAAAACTAGCACATGATCTGGGATCTACAAAGGATTGGAACTATTCCTAATTTTTCTACACAACGTCCTTATTCTAATATTTTCTTATCTTTCCCTCTCATTATAAGTTTCTTCAATCAAAATCAATTACACTTATCACAATGGAAAAAATATTTATTTGATATTTGAGTTATGTCATTTCAGAGTGATTATTTATTGGCAGCATTTATTATTTTTAAGCGAACGTTGAAGTTCGCTATTAGTAATACTGTGATAATCGAAGTTCGGTTAAATATTCGCAACTTATCGAATGTTCGATTTGCTATTCATAAAATGAGGGACTAACATTACATAACATAAATAAAAAGTCTTGAAGATTGTTACATCTTCGACGAGAATGAGGCACTTAGAGTCTTTTAACAGAGACGATAAGTCGTTTATATGTACATAAATAAAATATAAAGGATAGGGCCTAAATGAATACCCTGTGGGATTCCTGAATTGATTTTAAATTTATTCGATTCGCAACCGTTAAATAACAACAATTAAGATCTATCGATAAATCCAGATTTTTTAACTAAAATGAAAAAACTCGATTTGACAGCTTGTCAAAGGTTTACTGAAATCAGTAAATACGCAATCTACTTGTTTATTAATTTTAAATGAATTAATACATTTTCAGCCAATTCTATTAAAAAGTACAATAAATGATTTAACATTAAAACCTAACCCTACCCTAATAATAGCCTTACAAAGTTTAGGAATCACTGATAATTTGGCAATAGGCCTGTAGTTTTTATTTTTTACTTTTTTCACTTTTGTATGTAGAGGGATCATGAAAGAACTTTTCAAAATGGATGGGAATGTACATTAAGAAGAATAGACATTTGCAATGACAAGTGACGTACACAGTTTTTTTAAAATAGTAGAGGGTACCATCTAAACCACTATTTCAGTATTTGTAATTCTACATCTAGAATTCTAAGTTTTTATGTATAAGATCAAAGCCAGAACCTTAAAATAGACAGTTGGATTTTTGGGCTTATCTTCTTCACTTCTAAATGATTCAAGAATTAAATTATGCTTATAGTAAATCTTCAATTGAAATATTATTGGAAAAATTTACAGCGCCTTAACTTTCTCACGTAAACTTTTGTTTTTCATAAACTTGCATTAACAAAATTTCCAAATTCAAGGCATTGCCTTGCACAGAACAGGCTCGTCTTTTCCACTCCGAAGTGCGAGATGAAACGCCTCTAACGTTTAACCATGCCAAAGACTTCCTTTACTCCAACTTCAATTTCACATAAGCACACGGCTATCACCTTGCGCGGCAACGAAGGTTTTTGCCTCTGCTTCTACTCCTGTATACCTCTTCTACGGTTTCTACCTCAATTAAGTTGGTTTTATTGTTTGCGAATCGGGTTTAATGACTGGAAGTATCTGCGACGACGACCGGTAATATTTGTATATGTATCTTGATAGTAAGTTTATCTACCTACTACGTCTACGTGTATCATGGGTCTTTAAGAGCTAACGTGTTTTATTTATATTTTTTCTATGTAATTGTTCCATTAATAAAACAAAACCGCGAAAAACATTCACGGATTTGTTGTGCTTTTTTTGTTGTTGTTTCTCTGCAGAATGGGTGTATGTGACAGTTTGTAATTTGCAAAAACAAAAACTACAAAACAGAATAATCATAAAAAAAATATTAAAAGAGAAATATATAATCAAGATTCCAACAGACATTCATATGGAAAGGTGCTTGAAGGTACCAATCTAACGAAAGTAATGAAGAGTAAAACAAAAAGGGGATATTGGCAAGGAGGAAAGGGTATTTCGATTTGGTCAGATGAAAGTAGAATAATAATTGTTTTCAATTTGTCATACATACTTTATTGAAGTAACAAGAAAAAATCAATTGATTGATTTGTGGGTAGATTTAATGATAAATGTTATTATGGGTTTGCCGAAGGTACATCAAGTTGCCCATCAAGCACCAGGCGAGCTAAAAAAATTAAACTTGCTTGTCTATAAGAAAACAAGTAACAGCGAAAGTGTAAGACGATTAATAGATGCTATCAATGCTAAAATAATTTTTTGATACTCGTAATCGATTGTTTTCTGTATGATTGCAAAAATAGGAGGAGAGAATAAAATAAATTTGTGTGGGTCTTAAGGCTCCCACGTGGCCTTTATATTTCAAAAAATAGGTATTGAATTAAATTCACTAGGGTATATAGGCCTTTCGAATAGAGATTTTCCAACTTGGACAGGCTATTGCCGCCGTATTGGTGAAGCAAAATCTGTCAAATTGGCTAGCAATATCGAGAGTAATAGTGTTCAACAATAGGCGTGTTTTGTTGAGCTTCTTAATGTACACATTAAGAAATGTTACACATTAAGCTTATTTTGCACATGTAAATACAACAACAACATGTTAACGGCACATTCACTCTTCAGTAATTTTAATATAACATTTCTTAATGTGTACATTAAGAAGCTCAACAAAACACACCTAATGTGTGCTAATAATTAAATTGTTTTATTTATATTATGGGTCTTCTGCTTGAGCTACGAGGCCCATTTATGGATGAATGGGTTTTTTAACAAATGAAATTGTTAAATTTGAGACAATCACAATCCACGTGAAATACCTACATAAAATTGCAATGCATTGAGAGAAAGCTACTGTTTGGCAACAAGATCGGTCCATTCTGCTTTGAGAACGACATTCTCCAGGCCATCATTGTGAACGGCGAGCGTTATCGGTCGGTCAATGATAACCATTTTCTTTGGCCCCAATTGGATAATTTGGACACCGATAATGTGTGGTTTTAACAGATCGTGTTTTGAATTAAATGCAGTGGTTTTTGCCTTTTCACCAAGTTGTAAATAGTTCTATGGGAATGAGTTATTGATTATGTTGACCGTAAAATGGGCGAAACGCGCGAAATGTTGTTGGAACAGAAAACCAACTTTTATAAAACCAATTAAACATTTGCAAATATTGTTGAATGCTATAGTTTTAATGTTGATTTGACAACGCAGAATTAATGAATAAAACCCAATTCGAAAGATGTAGCTTCTACAATATGGTCAAATTCACCTGTCAAAGTTTGGAAGTCTCTATTTTTAAAAGTTCATTACAATTGCAAGTAGAAAACCGAACTGTTGTGTCACATATTGTTAAAACCGAGATTTGAAACCTCTTCTTTCAGGTTATTTTCTTATTTTTGCCGGAGATATTATTTTTATAAATATATCAGAGTGATTTATTACAAATATAAACACCGTACATTGGGGCGTATGAGTAACATTTTATTAAATTGTTTACATACTTTAAATACAAAATATGAATTACTTATAAGTTGAGAAATTATACCCACATTTCCAAGAACTCCATCTCTTCTGCACTGCTTCATAGTGACGTGCAACTTTTGAACTTCCCTAGTGTGGCACACGATAGTCACTCAGACCATCTTGCAGTTGAGATGAGAGTCAGATTGAATTACAAGATTTCAACTGAACATCGTATTCCCGAATTCCAAATCCGATACGCAAATTGAACTGGAGAATATTCCATTCAGAAGTAGAAGAACGCCTTTTAAAAGTCTCCAGGATCAACAAGCTCATCAACAAATTCAGTGCACCAACACAATGTTCAACTAAGCAATAAAACATCATCAGGAAAATGGTTTCAGAAGAGCGCCCAACGATATCAAACCTCGCCCTGACACGTTTAAAAAGATCAATCTGATTGTTTGAAGAACCAACTCAATACCAGACACCATCCTTTACGGACAAGAAAATTGAAAAACTTCCACAGAAAAAGCTGAAACATTGCCCAAACACTTTGAGGATAGTATCAAAGACAATTTTTCCAAACAACTTCGTGACTTTATCGAAGAAGTAGAAACTTTCAGAAGAAATATATCAGCTACCATTGAAACCGTGATGTGGTTCAACGAAGAAAACCCCTCATCGTAGCCGCTACTGACAGAAATTTCCACTTCTCCTGAAGAAGTGGCTGACATTATCGTCACTAAAAACTCCAAAAAATCAGCTAGCAGGCGACAAGATTTCTAATTACGTACTTAAACAGTTACCAAATCTTGCTGTTTTCTTTCTGACTATAATCTTCAACAACTATCTGAACAACAGCTATTTCAATTTCGTTGGGGACGTCAAATATTGAAGGCGTTAATATTAAAGAAACTCAACGTTTACTGCAGAGAAAGAGAAAGATACCGGAGTTCCAGTACGACTTTCGAAATAAACGCTTTACCCCACATCCACTACTAGGACTTCTAAGTGATATTACACTTGGACTCAATAGTGGGCTTGCTGGATATCGAAAAAAGCTTTCGACATGGTTCCGATAAGAGACCTACTATTCACTCTCTCGGAACTTGGACTTCCTAACCACTTGGTAAGAATAAACAAAAATTTCCTAACCCATAGACTTTGTATGTATAGGTAGCTTAACACTTATCATCAACCAAGGAAATTAACGGTGGAGTCCCTCAAAGATCAAAAGTTGGACCGCTGCTGTTCAACATTTATACTGCTGATAAACCAGCCAACATATCAGGTATAAGGAAGAAGTCTTTGGCAGACAACTCCATAATATACGACACCGCATTTCCATCAGAGATTGCTGCCAAGAGAGTGCTAGAGCACAATTAAAACCAATGGGAATACTATCTCACATGGTGACTGAAGATCTGCTTCCGAACATCAGTGACTGTCATTCGAAGACGAGTTCTTGCAACACTAAAGTAACAGTCAAATCATCAAATAAGTATTTGGGTATAAAATTTTCCAACAAAGAGAGCCAACTATTCTCTGCAAAATAGAGCTGCTTGTGTGCAAACAACTTATCCGACACGTTCTGACCTACGCCCTTCCCATCAGGCTCACTATATTACCTACAGCAATGATGAAGATGAAGCATTTTGAAAGAGAGATGCTCCACATTTGCACTGGGGAATCCACGAAGAAATATATGTATGTTTACCAACTAAGAAGCCTTACGAGGGAACAAAATTAATACCACTGGACCAGTATTTGCTGCAGATCTCCGGAAAACCCTTCGGAAGAATAGCCCTAATCAGAAGCCCAAGAACTCCTTCAGCATTGACTAGATGCTAGTGACAAGCATCTTTAAATTATCTATAAATTAAAATTTTAATGTTAACGATTGGGAGTGGGGTTAGAGCATTTCCATTAAAATCTCGTAATTCAAAAATAAACATATCTTAGAAGACTTAAAAAATAAATAAATAAAATTCTCAGAACTTGAAAGATCTTCAAACTGATTGATAAAAACAAAAGGAAACATCTTACAGAATGAATGAATAATGAAAGCGTGTTTGCACTGCGACCTAAAAATCTATTGTACCCCCATCCAGAGCTAGATGAGTTGCTAACCTTACAGTTCTCCTTCCAAGTTTATCCCTTTGATGAATTTGATTATTTGGAGTACCTTCGGAGAGAATGAATCACTCTCTTCTACATAGCAGCGTCCCAGATAATTGTTTCTTTCAAGCATTAGTGCTTTTCATGCGCCTAGTATGTGTTCCAGCGTTTCGTCATAAGTATTGCAGAATCTGCATGTGGGGCTGTTTTCCAGCCCAAGAATACTGAAGTATCTTCTTACTTTACAGTGACACTTCGATCAGGTGTCCTGTTACTATTCCTAGATTGTTCTTATTTAAGCTAGTAGAGTTCATGAAAATATCTTGGTTAAAGTTTCCAAGAACTATTTTAGCCTACCTCAGTTTTGGGCGCTCATTCCAGTTTTTGGATCTCTTGAACTCTTTTTCTGTCTTCTGTTTTGATTTTTTTTTTAATCCTCTTTTCTCCTATTCTGCTCTGGTGCTATTAGAGGAGTCCTTGTGCCTATTTTTGTTAGGAAGTCTGACTCATCATTTCCATTGACGTCTATCATATTTCCTCACCAACTATGAGCTTTGGGCTTTGATTGCGGCTCGGTTATCTAACTTTATAGGCAATGATTTGGTTTCGGTAATTCCTTTCGGATTGTCCCATTGGTATATGGGAAGTTTGGTTCCAGCACCAGTCGCTTCTGTCGTTCTCGTTCCATTCGTGTACCACTTAATGGCATTCGCTTTAAATGTGTAGGTTTTTCTGTTTCGCCTGCCAACTCTTTTTTGTAATGTAACTGTCTTACGGTAACGAGGCATTGATATATGAATTGAGTGGTTTGTTTTGGTCTGGTAAATATTAAAATTTAATTTTTCAAAGAAAGCTGATTTTTTTATATTAAATCGCCTTGATGCGACTAGCTTATCTTTTTTTAAAAATACACAAATACTGACCCTTGTCAGTTTCAAGACAATTATAATTATGCCGCCACATCACAACCAGAGTTATCTAAGAAACGAACAGAAAGCGAGCAAAATATAATATGACACAACAATCCGACTTGACACTTTCATTCTAAGAAAACAATTAATAACAGCACATACGCAGGTAATTACATTATAATTACCTGCACCGACCACGGTGCAAAACTTTTTTCTTCCTCCACCATCTACCTATAGATAGATATTCTGTAGGAACTGCGACGACTACACTGGTTCGGTGTCAGTCAACTTTGAACATCAAGTTTTGCGGTGTTGCCATTTCAAATGATCAATGCAAAGTAGTTATTAATGATCGCTATGACGATCACTGTCATAATCGTCGTCGTCATCAATTGCAATAAACACTCTCTTCTGAAATCTGTGGACGGCATCAGCAACAACAACCTAAGACACAAAACATAAACGAGGTCTGTTTCTCTTGGAGAGAATGTCAAGCCATCGACGCGCCGCTTCCCAGCTGGCACGCCAAACCGAAGAAATAGACTTTCGACAAAACATGGCATCGTAAATTTTTGTCATCTTGGTAAAATAATTGTAGAGTACGCGGTGGAAAGTGACAACAATTGGAATCCTTGGTAAGCCTCCGCCATTATCTACGTTACGTTGGAACTTTTGAATGCAAACGAAACCACAACGAAAGTGATGTTGAAAACTTGGACTCTTTTATGCGGTTTCATGGGTGCGGATAATAATAGTAATGGGGGTTATTAGACGCACAAGAGGATGTGTTGACACCTTGATCGCTATCGGACATAAGGTTATTCTTTTTTATTCCGTATGGTTGGTGCCATTTGAAATTGTCAATATCAAATCGTAGATTCGTTGCTAAGGTTATGGAAAGGCACTCTTTTACTGCTGCCTCAAGTATAGAGTTTATTTGTTAATGGTTAAATATTGCATGGCTTTCGACACCTAACCCACGCGAAAATATATCTCATATATATCCGCAGTCAAAGGCTTGATAGTTCTGACTTGGTAAACGGTATCACTATCGCACCGTCATAGCCACAGTTTTCCTTCTCCTAAGGAGAGTCATAGTGTGCCGCTTAAGAGTCGACTGAATTAAATAAAAAAAAAAATTTCAAGCATCGATAGTAAATATGTTACTTTTGAAACTTCACAGAAGAATGATTATTGATTTTATTCAAAGTCCAGTAAACGTATGAATGAAGGCTTTTCGGAATTTCCTTTGATAAGAATTATTATCTATTTCATTAGGGAAGCATAAAAATCATAAATTTTCGAGCATCATCCCACCAGTGCTGTCACTTTCTTGAATTGAAAAGTGAATTTGTTATTTATGTATTTTATATTCTTGCGAAAATGATTCAATCGATCATAAAAACAAAAAAAAAATGAAACAGATCTTTTATTCTGAACTAATCAGAAACCGTGTTGCTACGAATTGTCAGGCGATTAGATTGTCGATTAGATTTCATAGGAGAGACACAAACATTGCGAAAGGACGACTTCAATAATCGAAAGAGATATTGGTGTGAAATTTGGAATCCAATAAAAGGCTTGCGTAAAATAAAGCGTGCTCATTTTTTTGCGATTCTTAAAATTTTGCCATTCTTAAAATGATCTAAATCTAAAAATTATAAGAAAATTTGAATTTCATCCTTCAAAAAACAAGAAACCTCTCGGGCACCAGGAGCTTTTTAATAAAATTTATTTGAAAGTTAACGAGATTGTTTTTCTTAATTTCAAAGGTTCTTTTCATTTTCAATTGGCGATTTTTTAAACAATATTTTATCGAAGAAATTGTGATACGACCAATTTGGTAATCAGATAGCCAACATCGATCGACCGAGAATATCACAGCGGCCCGTAAAAATTTTAAAGCAGAAACCGAAGCAGTCGATTCATCGCCGTGCACAAGAGCTCGGTTTTTCGCAGACTTCAACTTGGACGAAATTTGCATCGGGACGTAAGCCTACAACCTTATAAAATCCAAATAGCCCTGGAGCTTAAAGTTCATGACCGTATATAGGTTAGGTTAGGTTAGGTTAGGGGGGGTGTGCACAGCACAGAGGCTGTTGCGTACACGCCTATCGCCTATTAAGGAAAGCAGAGATGCTCCTAAACTAATGTCTTATATAGACAGCCTGTGCTTACTATGAATTTTCTCATATATGTCATTGAGACCTGCGTTAGATAGACCGTATATAGACAATGCCTTTTGTTCGCTGACTGGGCTTCCAAGCTTTTGGAAGAGAAGCCCAATTTCGGCCGAAAAGTCATCTTTAGCGACGAGGTGCATTTGATGAATGGTTTTGTTAAAAAGCAAAATTGCCATATATCGGATAATACCAAACCACTCGGGGGTCACCAGGTAACAATGCGTCCTCAAACGATTACCATTCGGTATGAATTTTGGCCAGCGGCGTCATTGGCCCGTGCTTTTTCAAAAACCACGTTGGTGAGACGGTCACCGTCAATGGCGAGCTCTACAGAACAGTAATTATCAATTTCTTATGGCCCGAATTGAACCATATGGATATAGACCAGATAGGGTTCCAATAGGACGGCGCTATGTGCCAACCAGCGGACGCCACACTAGCTTGATAAATAGGATCGCAGAAAACAACTGTCTTAGTGTTTTCCAAGATTTCGTCCTGGGCTCTTTACCATTGATCAAGTGATGCTGTCGAAACATTTCATAACCAACAAAAAGATTTGTGGATTTCAAAGCAGCTTTTGATAAAGTTAACCGGTAAGCATTATTATACAGGCTTAATGTTTTTGCTATTTACATATAAATGATTTGTTAGAATATATCTCATGAGGTGCTCGTAAGATATTGTGATTTATGGAACCTGGAAGTAAATACTTCGAAAACAAAGATAATGATATTTGGAAACAGCCGCACAAGAGTATAGCAGGTGGTCGTTGAATTCAAATATCTTGGTACGACTATTACGCCTACTATGAGCCTTAAAACACATAAAAAAATGCGCTGAAGCAAAAATAGCTATACATGTCATGTGGAAAAAATTCTTTTGTAATGAACATGCACCAGCAGTAAATACAAAGTCTTTAAAGGTGTTATCAATGCGTGCCTTTGCTACGGAAATGAAGTCTTTGGTCTCGAAATATCTGAAGATATATAAAAGGTTCAACGATATTTTTTCAAAAAGCTATTTAAAATACCTATTACAATACCGACTAATACCATACAGGCTGGACTTCCAAATATTTATAGATCGAATTTAAAAGCCATTTGCGAGCGAGTACATTGTTAAGGTTATGAAAATGGAAGAAGAAAAAATTCAAAAAAAGTTTTTAGTGCATTTGCTACAGAGAAGATCGGAACTATTTAACACATTAGAAGATTAGAGACATAACTTTCAGCTTATTCTACCAGCAGACAATCGTGATAGATAGTAGGAGTCTTTTGGAAATCTCCTTGAACTAAGACTTGGCAAAAGCGATTAGAACCCGTACAATATATAAGAATCTGGAACATCAATTGGGCGACAGAAACTATTTTAAGGATTCATTTCAAGTCCAATCCCTGCTAGAACCGAGATGCTAAATCTTAATTTCATACCATACAGACAGGACCTACTTTGTAATTGCACCCTTTGTAACATGAACGTGAAGGAAGACTCCCATCACTTCATCGCTATATGTCCGTAATTGCAAGAAATAAGAATATGGTGGCTGGAAAAATCTTATAAGATACTGTAAGCAAGCTATGTACTATGAGAATTGCTATATATAAAATATGTATAAATATAGGTTAGAAAATACAAAATTAAAAATATAATTGTTTATGTAAATTAAAATCGTCAAACTTGCAGACCGCATACACACCATGTCAATCTTATTGTTAAGAACAAATAATTATATTAATAATGTAGATATTAAGTTTATAATCAATAAAATTGAATTCAATTGAGTCATTGAAAATTAGACTACTCGGATCTAAGAAGCTGAGGATGGCATTTGAACGATGTCACATTCCACACATAATGAAATGACATACATACATATTGGGGCTTACAAATAAAAAAAAGTTGTCTTATTAATACCTCACACAAAGCTTGTTCTATTCAATTTCAAAATATTATTGAGACACCTTTTATAATATAACTTAAAATAGTTTTCTGCTATAAACTGATTTGAATGAATGTCTCCAATTTTTCTGCATTTCTACTTATACATTTTCATGTTTCATGTTTTATGTTTCAAGTTTCATGTTAAGAGTAGCTAAACGCCCATTACCATGTATTAGGCGTGTATTTTATCGTTAATTAATTGAGACAATTTCAATCTTATTATACTTATTGTATAACAAGTTTAAAGAAAAACGTAAGAAAATTGACGAAATAAAAACTATAACAACTAATTAACAAATACCTAATAATTAAATAAGAGACGAATTGGCGGGATTTGCACTTTAGTATAAAAAAAAAAAAAAAAAACAGGTACATGGAACACCAAATTTGATTGATAATCAAATTAACGGAAAATTAGGAAGTACTTCATATAGTTTTATATCGGTCACTCCTGATTAAAATGAATGATCCTACAAAAAGGATTTACCTAATAAAAATCCGTAGCACCTGAGCAGCACACAAATATAGCTTTCTTACTTGGAACTTTTTATGCTCGTTAACTTTAATTCATAGTTATTTTTCTAATCTTTTAAAATTTCAAGTTGCAATTTTTGCGTAGGAAATAGTTAACCTTCCCTTATGCATAGTTCCGGTAAATATCTTACCATACTGTAATAAATATCTGTAAATTAAAACCATATTAAGGAAACAAAGCAACATACATTCATTTATGATTATTAACTCATGGTGTCACAAGAAATAAGTAACGTCTACATTTCCATAACGATATGTTTAACTTTAATGTTCAACGAACGTGACGTTAAGTTAAGACATGTTTTGAGATACGACAACAATGCAGATACTTTATGTATGGTTGATATTTTTTTTTGTTTTTAAATAAAATTTAACTATGGTGAATGGCAAAAAAACTGAAACATTTTTGCAAAATCAGTTTACTACAATAATTATAAAAGGTATGAAACTTGATAGCAATAAAACAATTAAAAGTGTAATTTTAATTCAACTTAAGAAATCGTTTGGAAATAGTTTTCTTATTAACTGCTAAAGTTATAAATAAATAAGCAAATGATCACACAAACGACAGCCAAGTTGCAACTAATAAGGTTTGGACCACACTTGCAGTTTTCGTTCACCGCAGCTTAAAAGCCGCAGTGTGTTCTATTTTTTTTTTTTTTGTGAGTAAAAAACCATTCCTTTCATACCTTATTTCTCTGAGTTGCAAACTTAATTTCCAATACTCTATACGTCAAAACTTGGGAACTCCATAATTAAAGTATAAAATGCTCTAAACACCTTGCCAAGGGGGGCGG
The DNA here is from genome assembly GCA_911387755.1 of Chrysotoxum bicinctum. Classification (NCBI taxonomy): domain Eukaryota; kingdom Metazoa; phylum Arthropoda; class Insecta; order Diptera; family Syrphidae; genus Chrysotoxum; species Chrysotoxum bicinctum. The sequence continues at coordinate 45,063,840 of OU426989.1, forward strand.
AATATATCCCAATATAAGCAAACTAGGAAATCTTCCTCTTATGTAGGTATAACAAGCGTTTAATTTTATGTGCAATTTATGTAGTACCAGCAATTTTCAGTTAACCAATTAAGGGAACACTTTGGATCTTCGTTTATGAAAGTGGTGGTTTCATGATGAGTCAGGCTCAGAAGAGAACTTTAATAGATTTGAATAGCTTAAGATCTACATACATAATGTATGTCTTACAACCAAAGGAACATCATTCATTCATATGTATATTATACTCGTAGACTAAAGAGAAAAAAGTAATGGCCCAAGAATGGAAACATGTGGAACTCCGCACCTTACTCGCGGTAAATATGTTTATATATGCCCAACAGTGTGTATAGTGTGTACAGTACATTGTACATTCATATCTTTCTAAAGATTTTTTTTTTCGAACAAAATAAAGAAGATGCGATAAAATTATATAGTCAAGATAATATAGGAAAGAATGACCTAACCTAATCGAGGCATTAAGTGAGAGCTATCGTTTTTAATCAAACTAATTTCAGTTTAATGCCTATTTAAAAGCGGTCAACGTAGGTTGATCTTCCAAAATATTTTAGTAGGGGTATTTTTTCGTTTCAAGACTACCCCAACAAAAACCTCTCTTTTCTGAAGTTCTTCTCTTGACAATTTTGTTTCTTTTCATTCCGAAGCATTTCCATTTTTGAACCCACATTTTTAAGTAAGGGTTTCTCTGGGAACTTGAAAGTTGCTCAAAAAGGGCGATGATTCAAAATTAGATACGACAAATCATAAACTGTTATACCTAGGTTGAACCCACTCGAACCATTGCACTGTGTATAGGTTTAATTGCTGCACGACTTAGTAACTTACGCGTCAATAATGTTTCACCTTTGCAATTGGCGGGAAACAACCTGGAAATAATTCGTGGACTATTTGATCAGCGGCGACCCCTGTTTGGATCGAAAACATTAATTATTATCGGTGAGTCGAATTTAAGCAACCAACCACGGCAGTCTTTTGATTGAACAAACTTAATTAACAGTGCATGGACAGTTGTAAGGTGTTATAATTGTAATGGAGAAAGCCATTTTGGAAATACGAGTATATAGGTGTTCCGCTATTTGAGATTGTTATGGTTGCGGTAGTATTGCACTTGATCGTTATAACAAGATAGTGGAAAAGTGTGATGAACTTTCGGTTCAGTACGATGAGTGTCACGTTAATTTCTAATAGGTTGTCTACTGGCAATCAATCAGCACTTCAGCAGGAATTAATTTGAGTTACATGCCTGTACAAAATGGTAGGATCAACCCTGCTTTAGTGTTGAAATTTATGGAATAAAGATGTGAGATATTTTAAATTCAGTCACTACAAACACAAACAGAGACGGATGGGCTATCTTGAGAGATTTGGGGCTTAGTTTAATAAAAACGAATTTAGGTATAGGGTAATTCTAGCATAAGATGCAGATATAGGAGTGAAAGGAGCAGTTTCACTTCCAATTCCAAAGAATTAAAACATTAGTAATTTGTACAGAGTGTCTCGTCATTCCTTGCTTGCTTCACAAACTAAGATTTATAAATGCATGTTTAAAAGTTGAGAAAGCTAGAATTTGGTTTGGTCATCTTTAAAATATTTTTACCTACAGTTTATATTTAGATCCAGAAAAGATAGAAAACATGTTAAATATAATATAATATAATAATATAATATAAATTTTCCGACTTTTTAAAACCGTTTCCCGACCTTTTGAAAAAGAATACATATTATGAAATTTTATACTGGCAGGGAATGTAAGGAAAGCTTGCGATATGCTGAAGAGTGTCTTCTTGCAGCACTAATCCTAAAGTGCCCGGATTCTTCGAAGTCATTAAACTTTTTAGGAACTTTCAAAAAAATTTATCAAAATCACTTTGACCGTTTTTTAGAAATCCAAAAACTGTTTCTATGGAATTTACGATTAATAATTACTAGCCGACCCAGCTCTCGAAATTCGAGTGCCAATTTATTTATTATTAAATTATTGGCAGTGTTTTCAAGCAAATTTATTAAATTAAATTTTATTTTATGTAATATGCAAAGTGTTCGACAGTGCAAAAACAAAAATGACCCACAGTGTGTAAATGCCTATCTGAAGTATATTCTGCACATCTCCGTAACTGTGGCTTTCCAACCATATAAAATTTATCGAAATCGGTTAAATACTTACTTATGGAGAAAAGTGTACCACAAAAAACATGTTTGCCGTTTTATTATATGATTTTTCGGAACATTTTTTTCCGTCTTTAGAAAGCTTTTACTAAACGAAATTTTTTGAATTATTGAACAATTTTAGAAAAAATAATTTTCTTAAATTTCTAAAAATTTTATGGCAGGTACCGTTATTTTGTGTCTTAAAAAAAAGAAGAACAAAATGTGACGGAGGAAAAATTTAAAAATGATATCTAAAAAGTCAAGCATTTTAAGCTGTAGTCGATCGGAAATACAGACATTGACGAGACCACCTTTTTTCATCTTCCCTAAAATCAATGGGTCAATATCTGGTGTTCGATATTTTTAGGAATGCATAACCTGCCATGTAATACCAATATATCGAAACTACAAAATTCAAGTAAAAATGAATGTTGCTGTATTGTTGTGTTACCTAATAGATCTCTTTACCTAGGTACTCAGAAATGGTGCTCGCTCTAAGCGCAGATGATATGGAAATTTCCAGCCCGTCTGGTAGCTCAGCACAAATGAATAACGATGTATTTTTTTGTCAACCCCTCGAGCTTTCATCAAGCTCCCAGACCGTGCCAAACAACATGGTCAGAAGAATTTAATAACCGAATGCAGAGTGGGTTAAGTTGCAGGAAATCTTAACGAAACATTATAGCTACTTGAATTAATATTGCAAACATTGGAAGATTAAAAATCTTAATCTTGAAAATCAAATTAATAGAACCTTTGATTATACTTTCAGCAAAACCAATTTGAATATTTGTTTAAAGAGTTTTTCCTCGTAAAGATGACCATCTTTCGTAAAAAGAAGCATCTGATCATGACATTACAGTAGATTGAAAAAGATCATGGTATTGGATCAATATTTCAATTCCCCTCAGACTGCTTTATATAAGAGTTTGGTTTAAAACTGAAACAGTAAAGCCGATTCAAAGCCAAATTAAATTACTTTCTCTCCTCACAAAGTAATTCCTCAGCTATTTCTCCAAAGCCTAAGTATCTATTGTAAATTTTTGTGATGAATTACAAGAGTACATTAAACCAACATAACGAATTGATACCTTCCCTAAAAGTTATTTCGTATGCAAATAAATTTTGGAAAAGTCTCACCATTTGAATAAAAAAAAATGTCAAAAGGCCCTCTAACTTTCATTTTCTTCTTTTCTTTCCAAATTAAATTCAAGTTCACAGCAATTTGTTCAAAATATAATTTAATTGCAGCTCAAGCTTAGGTAAGTTCTTAATATGCTTTTAAATCATCTGATTTTCATAGCTTCATCCCCACCTCCTGCACAATGCAAATGAAATAGATACCGTAAAGCCTTTCCGGCAACTTGAAAAAAATTATGACAAGAAAACATAGTTTCCGCAAAAAGATAGCCTCAATCTCAATTTTTTTTCAAGATTCCTGGCTTTGACTTTCATTCTCATGTCTGATCTTATACTTACACCTCTTGCGGACAACCTTTGGCTTTTTAATACTACTCGGAATACAGAAGACACTGGTGATGTTTTCTTCGGAAACAATGAGGAAACCTCCGATTAATTTTGCTACTGTGTGTGAAAAGCGCATAATTCCAAGGTAGTCGGTGAGTTTTCACTTTTTCCTTATCAACCTATAGAACTTACAAAGGTAAAAAGTCTGTAAAATGCTACAAATATAAAAAATAAAAAAAAGAAGAAGAGTAGAATAGCTGATTAGTGTGTGTGGGAAGAATAATTTTCAGGTGAGAGAAGTTAGTTTTTCTTATTACATTTCCCATTCACCTTGATGATGATCTTCATCATCGTAGTCATTGTTGTCATTGAATTTTTGAGTGATAGATTCCTCAAGACCGCCTCAAGCCCGTTGTCATGATCGTGGAAAATAATTTTAATTTATTGTGAGAGATGATTTCTTTTTCTTCGTCGGAACTGTGATTTGATTGAGTTTCGCATCTCAAGGCCTAAATACCTGAATGAATTTCCCGAATTAAAAATATTGCTGTGCGAATTATGGTTCTTATTGATTTGTTAGGTGAAAAATTGAAAATATGTTTCAAACTTAACTTTTCCGAAAATAGGAAGTGATTTGTTTGTGGTTTCTTGTAGGTGATCATATCATTCAATACAAAAAATCTCAAATACTGTCATTTATATAGATAAGGGTTTCACTTCGACTTTCTCGTCAAATGTGAACCAATTTCGATGAACTCTCATATTACGAGTATAATAGATTTTGTTAATCGAAATGATATTTCAGTACTTACATATGTGCATAACTCCTACTCTCACCTCCCCGTGGTGAACATCGGGTACCTAGTACCTCAACTGGAGATTGGGTCTCAACCCCAGTGGAAAGTTGTTGGGGGTAGCAAACGAGAGAGGGGGGAGAGGTGTTCCCACGAGGGTACCTCTCCTTTTACCCAGACGGCAGCGGAAGAGTTCCCCAGATGGAATCAACGGTGGCGTCTACAGTTCCAGTTAGGATGAACTACTTGGTGAACACCTTATATTGGCTATTACGACATATTCGTAGCTCAGGTCTATAAGGAGCGGATTCGTCGGCTCCCTACCCTTGGAGTTATACTAAGGGTCTGGTCCTCAAGGTCGGGGGTTGTCCGTCGGGGTAACTTCCCTACCACGTAAAAAATTGATTGATTCCGAAACAACAACAAGCCTCGGATATGGATGATTTTAATGTTGACGACCCCAGCAAACGAAACAAGGACAACGATTTTCGGTTCTGCACGTGGAATGTCCGGACCTTAAACAGGCCACGTGCTGCCGAACAAATAGTGGAGAGCCTGGATATGCTAAAGGCTGACATTACAGCCATCCAGGAAGTGCGATGGGATGGAGAGGGCATACGACGGATGAAAACGTGTGACATCTACTTTTTCGAGTGCTACAAGGAGCAGGGTCAGCGGCTTTTTAAATGTGGATTTGTGGTAAGGGGAAGACTTAGGCAAGAAGTCTTGGGCTTCAGAAATGTAAGCGAGCGCCTGGTCACAATCCGCATCAAAGCGAAATTCAAAAACGTGACGCTGATCTGTGTCCATGCCCCAACGGAAGAAAAAGATGACTCAACCAAAGAAGAATTCTACGACCAAGTAAGACGACGTCAAGATTATTCTTGGTGACTTCAACGCCAAGATCGGAAAGGAGGGCATCTTTGGTTCGATAGTCGGAGGACACAGCCTGCACGACAACTTCCGGTAACGGACTCAGGCTGATTTACTTTGCGGCGGGGCGAAATGTCATTCCGCAACTAGGCGGAACATTCCATTCAACCTGGACGATGATGGTCAAAATTTCCGTCCACCCGACCTAAATGAAAAGCGGTCAGCGATAGTCAAGCTGAAAGCGTACAAAGCTGCTGGCCAGCTAAGCTATTCAAAGCAGGTGGGGATGACTTGGTAGGGAGCATGCACCAACTCATCTCAAAAATTTGGTCGGATGAAAGTATGCCCAATGAATGGAACCTCGGCATAGTGTGCCCCATCCACAAGAAGGGAGATGCTCTGACATGTGCCAATTACAGAGGTATAAGTCTCCTCAACGTCGCATACAAAATTCTGTCATCTGTGCTGTATGAGCGCCTAAAACCGTTTGTCAACGAGCTGATCGGCCCCTATCAGTGTGGTCTTAGGCCCGGCAAATCTACCATGGATAAGTTCACACTTCGTCAGATTTTGGAAAAAAACCCAGGAGTTCCAAATCGATACACACCACCTTTTTATCGATTTCAAAGTCGCGTATGATAGCGTGGACAGAGAACAACTATATAGAGCCATGTCTCATCTCGGAATCCCTGCCAAGCTCGTCCGCTTGTGCAGAATGACGATGGAGAAATCTCGCTGCTCCGTCAAGGTCGGTAAGAACACCACCGAATCCTTTGATGTCGAGAAAGGTCTGAGGCAAGGCGACGCGTTATCATGCAACCTATTTAACATCGCTCTTGAAGCAATTAATTGTACGAAACTCAAACGTCAACAAAACAGGTACAATTTTTCAAAAGTCAGTTCAACTGCTTGTTTATGTGGATGATAATGATATCATTGGGAGGACGAAGCGAGCTGTTACCGGTGCGTTTGCAAGTATTGAACTGGAGGCGGCGAAAATGGGTTTGGCTGTCAATGAGGACAAGACGAAGTATATGCTATCATCGAGAAAGGAATCTCAACATCGTCGACTCGGCCAAAACATCACGATGGATAGGTATAACTTCGAAGTCGTCAAAGACTTTGTCTACCTGGGCTCCACTATAACATCGCAAAATGACATCAGTGCAGAGATCAAGCGAAGAATTACTCTTGCCAACCGCTGCTTCTTCGGGCTAAGAAGGCATTTGAGTAATAAATCCCTATCTCAAAGAACCAAGGAGACCTTGTATAAGACCCTCATCATCCCGGTCCTGCTGTATGGGGCAACAAAAATATTATTGACACCGAATTTAAAGAAAATCGACCCAACCCACATAGTATCTATCATCGAAATGTCAATTGCTGTTAGAATTTAAGAGCAGTAAATTTTTGAAGTAAGACTTCTTTTCCGGCATTGGGGGTAAAAAATTGTGTATGGAGCTGTCAGTAACATGTCAAAACGACACGTTATCAGTCAAAGACCAGCGACATGTTTTTAGAATACAAAATATTTGTACGTTTATACATAGGTTAGAGGCTTTGCGCGAGGGAAAAGAAGTTTTACTTCTACCGCGCGTACGTCAGTACACACAACCTTTTTTTGTTTATAAACAAATATACAAACCCTTAAAAATTGTTTTCGAAAGCTTTTTTAAGTAACACTTAAGGTTTTGTTAAATTTATTTTTGTTTCGCTAAATTTTTGCAGTCTATGATTCAAAGATAAAATTAAATACACGACAGTGTTGTCACTACTCGCTCCTATTCTTTTTTTTATAATTCACACGCGCTCAAGGGTTTATTAAAATACCCTTCTTAATTGTAGCCAGATCAGAAGGGGTGAAAATTTCTTACAACGATATAGAGTTATAGAAAGCCTAAGCATTTAGCAGCATTTTGGCGGTTTTGAGATGGTGGTGATTCCAACGAAGATCTTCGTTGACGCAATGGAATAAGGGGTACATTTTACTTGAACGACAATAGACAGCATTGAGTTTTAAAAGCATTAAAAGCCAAACAATTACTAATACCTTAATTAACAAATGCTGTACAAATCAGAGTTTCATGAACTTATCATACGATACGATACCACTTCCTAAGGAGATGGACGTAAATTTGAGAACAGGCATGAGAAGCTGAGTCATCGGCAAAACAATGAAGTGGATTAGATGTTTCAGACAAGAGATCATTTATAAAAATGAGGAATAGAGTCGGAGTAAAAGCAGAGCCTTGGGAAACACCAGCATTTATTTTGTAATGATCACGATCAGACTTGTAACCATCCAATAATGGCTTCGTTGATACCAAACGCTTGCATTTTCGATAAGAGAGCCTGGTGCCAAACTCTATCAAATGCCTTAGAAATGTAAAGCGCAATAATTTTACTTTCTCCAAAACAATGCAAAGATCAATTCCTCTCTTCGGTGAGATATGCCATCAGATCACCACCACAACGATTGCTGCGAAAGCCATATTGCCGGTTATTAAGAAGCTTTCGATCTTCGAGTTATTTCTTGAGCTGATGATTTATCAGCGATTCCATCACCTCGCAAATAATTGAGGTAAATGCAGTTTGCCAATAGGAGCAAGGGTCGCCTTTTTTAGGAACAGGTTGGACAAATGCTATTTTCCATCGTGTAGAGAAGATGAAGTAATGATTTTGCTAGCGATGAAGAATGGTGGCTATACCATCAGGACCAGTGGATTTGTTTATATCAAGATCTCGAAAGGTAACTTTACGAGTGCGGAAATATTACTGTCCTATTGAATGACTAACGTTCTCAAGTACAGGAGTGGCAATGTTGCTATCAAGCAACGTAGAGCTAGCAGCAAAATGAGCTGCAAGTACATTTGTCTTATCTGAAAAGCTAGTTATTAGTCATTGTAGATTCGGCATTGGAGATTCGGTTCTAACCGAAGATGAAGTTGAATTTAGCCCACGAATATTAAAAAACACAATACAAAAATCGCTTACTATTTCAAAAATCACAAACACTCAAAAAACAATTTTGACGATCTAAGCCCAGCCGTGAAGTGTAGGTCCAAACACTTATGTAGAAATGCTTTGGGAGTTAAAAAATTGTATACAAGAAAACATTAATTAGAAGAAAAATTTCAAATGCATAAAGCTCATTCCTTTAATTATTAACCCAACTACTGAAATAATGTGAGTTCCAAAACAAAAATAAATAATATGCTAACAAAATTAAATAGTTAGTGGAGTATTAAAAATAAATATATTTTTGAAAATTTGTATACAAAATATTTTTTTTTTTGTTGAAATTGATAGAGCCGTGAATTATAAAGTCTAAAGTAAAAAAGGGTTTATTACAGATACAGTTAATACATATATTTTGTCTATTTTTGTTTTTGATAAGAATGTAGATAATACAGTACCGTACAACGAATTATTATTTTTTATCAAAATCCTTAGAGCCGTTTTTTTTTAGATAAATAATAATAGCTGTATGGCCGGTACCGTTATTCGTAGACCTAAAATAAAATTTAAATTTCTCCTCTAGGGAATCAACGAAGACCCCTAACTACCAAGTTTAAAGGAAACAGCTTTAGCGGCTTAGGCTGTAGGTTGAGGTGCAGAGACACAGACAGACGGACAGGGACAGACGGCTTTGCGAGCGCACTTTTTTCGTTTCCTCTATCATCGTAATTTTAACTTTGATCAAAATCTCGAATTCGATTTTTTTTTTCAAATACAATACTTGCCATATACATAGTTACTATATTTTTGAAAAACTTAATGTAGGCATATTGGTTTAAAATTAATAGCTAAACATTTTAAACGGTTTAGTAAACTACTAAAGCCATTTTAGTAAGTTATTAAGTTAAAAAGAAGATTTTTCTAATTTTAAACGATTTTAGCATCTTACTATCTCTTAACATTTTACTAAAGCTAAAATCACAAACTGGCCATTTTAACTTTTAGTAATTTGCTAAATCCATATGAAATCTGTAATTTTCCCTGACAAAATGTCTTGGCAATTTTTTTGAAAGAGTTATATAGTGTTTTTTTTATGATTTGTGAGCTAATTGTTTTTAAGAGTAAATAAAATAATATAAAATGATTTCCGAAGACGAAGATTTTGATATATGATGTTTGGAGACTCAGTTTGTGTAGTAAAGTGCAATATTTTAAAGTACCGAGCAAATTCTTTTGAAGAGCTGGGCGATGGAGAATTTTACTCCAGATTTGACAAATCAACAGTTCGGTTCTTGGTTGAAAACCTAAACGTGCAAGCCCGAATTAGAAGACTTGGGCTTCCAATTTCACCAGGATTTCAAGTACTATATATAGTACATTTCTTTGGGAGAAATATCCATGAGGCGCTGGTGAGTTTATTTCGTAATGGTACACAGAGGATATATATGTATCTATGTACAACAATTAATTCCACAGTGGGGAATATAATATAAGACATTTCGAAAAAAATTGTCACAAATAACAATAACAATTAACTTCTGAGCTTCATACAGATTAAGTTTTTTTGATACGTATGTAGTTTTCACGAACTGTCATGATTTAAACTTGTTCAGAGGTATAGTTTTCAATAAAAGAAAATTAGTATTTTCCTAGTTAGTAAAAAAAAATTAAAATTTTCAAATAGCTAGTAAATTACTCAATGTTTAGCAATTTGCTAACTAGTGATATGCTAAGCTCTTAACAACGGTTGTTTAAAATGCTCCTCTAATGATTTTTAAATCCTCAAGCTTAAAAAATATTGCACATCAAAAGTTAAAGAATAACATAGGTATATTTTTTTTTGGTTTTTTAATTTCATATTTTTAAATTCGGAAATTCGATATTAAAAAAGGGTCAGTAATTTTTTGAAATATAATTTTTATTTCCACAATATTAAGAACTTAAAATTGGAGTACAAAAATCTTTCTTTAAAAATGTAACTTAAGATTTTTGTTCTTGCAAAAATTTATATTCACATGAAATCTTGTTTCAAGCAAGGAGTTTTTTAGAATTTCTATAATTAGCTAATTCCAGTGATTCTTCTCCACGGAAATTTATGAAAATGGCTTAACTGCAATTAAACTACTCCAGTATTTAATTAATTCAGTTGGAAGCCTAATATAACACAATATGACATAGCATGTCTGTTGAAAATATTGAGCTTCTATATCAGAATTAATGTTCAATATGAATGAGAAAATTGAATCAATTTTTACCTCTTTCTCAATCAAAATACAAATAAATTGAAGATGCAATAAATTGAAGAACCAGGGCATTAAAATTTTAAGACTTTCAGTCATTTAAATTTGTGTCTTCTTCGTTGGAAATGCAGGGGGTCTACAATTTTCTTCCGAATCCGAATGTCACTTTCCATAACAATATTATTATAAGTATTATATTCAATTGCTTTTATATAAGATTTTTTTTTTTAATTTTTCAAGAAAAAAAATTGGGATGCCAATTCTCCAGTTTTATGAAATAATTTCAAAAAGAAATTCGTTTATACGTTTTTAAAATATTGATTTTTCAACAAAAACCTGGATTTTTATTTTTTCAAAAAACCCTAAAACTATTTTTTCGAATATTTTTACATAAAATATTATTTTATAGAAGAGCTCCTGTACAGAAAGTCGAACATAAAAAAAACTGTTCTATGACAGGTAGGTACTGTTAAAAACATTTTTCCCTAAAATCTGTTTGCCCAAAATGTAGTCCATGCCCATTATTATAGCACACAAATTTTTAAAGTTTATCAAAATCGTAACATCCATTTTTAAGATAAATAAGATTTTTCATTACGGCTGAATGGGGGTACCGTTAGTTTTGGAGCTAAAAAAATTCGATTTCTCATCTAGGGAATCGCGGAAGACCCTTACCTACCGAGTTTTAAGAAAATACCTCCAGTAGCTTAGGTTGTAGGTTGAGGAGCAGACCTACAGACTTGCAAATAGACACACGAAATTGCCGGACCCACTTTTGTCGTGTTTTCTATCACCGTATTGTCACCTTAGATCAAAATCTCGAGTTCGATTATTTTTCCAAATGCAGAACTTGCTTTATAGTACATACGAGTATATCACAAGTAAAAATATAAAAATAAGGATTCATAATAAGCAAAAAGCTATTAGCAGTTTCACTAAAAACTCCAACCAATTTCCAGTTAGCAATATCAGACCAAAAAACATAAATGTTAAAAAAGGAGCCAAGTTCTTCTATACAAAAACCCTTGTGTAACAAGTCAGCCGTGAAAAGTACTGAGATCTAAAAGTACGCCAAGTTCTTACTTCATGAAGGTTTAATACCGAATATTTAAAGTAGAATAATATTGAAACAGCTACAATGTAATAGAGAAATTTTATTATTTAATGATTACTGACTAAAATTTGCTGGGCTTACTTGGCAAGTTTTTTTTTATGCCCAATTCGAAAGGTTTTAAAAACTTTACGAGTGAACCCATCAAATTTTAGTCAGTAATCATTAAATAATAAAATGTCTCTATTACATTGTAGCTGTTTCAATATTATTCTACTTTAAATATTCGGTATTAAACCTTCATGAAGTAAGAACTTGGCGTACTTTTAGATCTCAGTACTTTTCACGGCTGACTTGTTACACAAAGGTTTTTGTATAGAAGAACTTGGCTTCTTTTTTAACATTTATGTTTTTTGGTCTGATCTCACTCCTTTTTGCAAAGATTTTAATATTTTGCTATGTCAAAATCTCGAAAGATACGGAAAGACAGAAGGGTGGACTCTACCTACTAAAATCAACTTAGTTTATAGCTTCCTATTTCTTTTGTTATATTTTCTTTTTGTTATTGGTTGTTTTGATTTGCGTTTCAATTATTTCTTATTATTCTGGCAAGATACCTAACACTAACATACCTACCTTAATTACAGCAATCGGAAGTGCTCCATATAAATTAATCATTTTCGCAGAAAGTGGGCGGATATCTCAATTTTTATTTTTGGTCCTTTATATGCAATACAAATTTCATTGTTCTACTGCAATCGGAAGTGTGCCATACATAATTTACATCAGTTCTGAGGAAGTGGGCGGATACCACGCCCCTGAATGGAAAACCTAGATTTTTATATTTTTTTCTTTGAATGCAATTTAAGCCCTACCACTTTACCAAATTTCATGGTTTTACAGCAGTCGGAAGTGCTCCATTCAACCAATACCAAGTCGGAGAAAGTGGGCGGATACCACGCCTCTGAATGGAAAACCTCGATTTTTATTTTCGGTCCTTTATATGCAATATAAGCCCTACCGGTTCACCAAATTTCATCGTTTTACAGCAGTCGGAAGTGCTCCATTCAACCAACACCAATTCGAATAAAGTGGGCGGATACCACGCCCCTGAATGGAAAATTTGAAATTTTCGATTTTTTCTTCTGCTTGCATTACATGACCTACCGTTGTGCAAAATTACAAGATTCTACGGTGTCGGAAAGTGCTCCATAATTTTGATGATCTGTCAGTCAGTGAGTCAGTCAGTTACGGTTTTTGTGATTTTTGATGCCTTATATCTCAGGAACCACTTAAGCTAGAAAATTGATATTTGGTAAGGCGCCTGTGCCTGACTAGCTTAGCATATATTCGGAGTTTTAAGTTTCTGACTTCATTGGTACTGAAGATAGGAAGGGGTAGAAAATCGCCTGAGTTTATTCCTGTAAAAAGGGTGTAGTGCCAGAACTTGGCTGGGCACTACCGTGCCCTTTGATATAAGACAATTCAGAAGTACTTTTAAAAAATTTAAGAATTTTGTATTTTAACAAAAAACAGAAAAATAAAGTAAGACCAGATTTTCCCTTGTATCTCTAATTTCACAATTGCAGAGTGAATATAGATTCAAAGTTTTACTCTACTAACTAGGTACTTCATAATAATGCCAACTTTTTAATTATTCGTTAGCGTTTTATATACGTTCTATCTTTCTCCACCCCGTTATGGAATGGTCCATAATTTGGACTATCACACCGAAGGCCTGGAATTGATTCCCAACTAGTGCCTCTTGCAAGTTAAAAAAAAGTTCTCCACTCGCGATAAAGTGACAATCCCTTATCATGAAAAAATGCTTCTCATCTTTGCCGTTAGGACTAGTCAGAAAATTTTCCATTCCTCGCGGGAATAGTTGAGAGTTGTTAGTCACTAAACCTTGCAATTTTTATTCCTAAGGCACCCAATGAAGAGGTTTTGTTTTTCAGATATTACTAATTATTTAAAATATGTACATATGAAGGTGATTGCTCCAAATGTGAATGCACTTAGTCAACCATCAACAAAGCACCATCTTACTTTATCACACCTCACTCTATCCATATAAAATCCCATCTTAAATCTAATAATTCGAATCTCTTTGAGACTCTATAGCTTAAAGGAAACCACATTAACCGCAGGAAAATATAATAACAGAAAAAAAAATAATATGCAAATAAAAAAGAAACACATTACAATGATTCAATCATAGAAATGGAAATTGCATATTTCTTTCATTTTTATTTTTTTTAGCAATCTTTAACGACTATTACTGTCCTCCCATTTGGTGATACTTTCTCTATCATTCAGTGAGAAAAGAAAATCCCACAATCAGGGACGCTACATTGTTGTTGTTCAAGACAAAAAAAAGATACTCCATCTGTCAAATGTTGATGGAAAATCATTTTATCATCGGTCATTATTAGATGCTGACTTCTCAAGTAATCTCTTTTATTGAAAACTAACCCCAAACTCAGGTCAAACGCCGCTGCCGACCACTGACCACCGACAAAGAGGTCAAACTGATGAGGGTTAGGAAAATTCGTGTAGTAATCCGGTACAGAAATCCTTCGAAACCCTGATAGATATCTTTAGTCGATTTCTTTTGACTTACCATAATAGAGCTGGGAAAATCCACAAAAAAAGGTTAACGATGTAGTATCCTCAACAGGTACCTATAGATGTAGCTAGAGATGACTTATAGATAGGTTTAAATAGTTTTTCCAAGAATATCCAAGATTTTTTTTTGTTTCTACGAAGTATTAAGAGATTTAAAAGGACCGAACTTAGGGTATAAAAAGGTCGATTAAGGACATGATTTTCTTTATCACTTCCACAGAACTATCTCACACTACACATAGGTAGGTTGAGTTATAACTTTTTGTTGTTGTTATTGAATGCGATGGTTTCGAAAAGATCTTCGTCCGTAATTAACCACTCAAGAAATTCTATTTTTTTTTTGCACAGAAGTTGTTGTTGTTAATAAAAAAATTAACAATTCATAAATCGAAGCAAACGAACCCTCGACACAGGTACGAAAAACAAATCGATTACGACGACGACGAAGACGACAGCGTTGAAGACATAAAGATCACATTAAAATCCGACATAGGTCTTGTACGATGGAGGTAAAGACGCTGAATGCCAAACCGATCGCTTTGAAAATGGAACTAAAACTGAAAAAGGTAACACAAAACAACATTTACCGAATGTATCTGAGTATCTGCGTCAGCGCCATCAACATGTAACATTTCTTTCAATGCAACATTTTTGTGGCAAAGAAGAGGAGAAATTGTGCGATCGAGATCGAGAGGGGGAATTATGTTGCTTCTTGCATTTATGTAGGTACATAAAATGTTTAAAGTAAATTTATCTTTAGGATATCAAGCTTGAATCATGTGTATGACTTAGAATACTGAGACTGTGAGATATTATCTCGGACTCAAGGACCCGAAACTATGGGTGTGTTATGTTGAACTTACTAATTTGACATTTGATAATTTAAATAAATAAAACAGTCTAACTGTCTTGGAAATAGATATGCATATGTATAGATTGTTTTGTCATATTGATAGAGCATTAGAACTTGTTCTGCATGCACTTAAATATTTTCCTGGATTTTTACAAGATCAATCGGGTATTGCAACATTCAAGGTTTAAATATTTAAGAGTGTTATCAGACTTTACTTCGGATAAATAGACAGGTGTGGGAAAAATTTACCTGATGCTGAATATGTATAAATTTCCTCGATTTGGTGCTTCTCATGTTCCTTCATATTTGCGATATAGGTATTTTAGGGCAAGTTCTAAATTTGGAAAAACATCGAACTCGAGATTTTGATCAAAGTTGTCATTACGATGATAGCGAAGACAAATAAAGTAGGTCCGACAATTCCGTCTGTCTATCTGTATGTCTGTACCTCGATCTAAAGCCTAAAACACTGGAGCTATTTTCCCCCTAGAAGGGAAATTGAAATTTTTTAGCACTTAAGCTAACGGTACACCCCATACAGCCGTAATTGATGAAAAAATTAGGTGGTGATATAATGCACATGAACTACATTTTGGTCAAAAATAAATTTGGAGAAAAATGTTTTTAACGTTACCTGTCATAGAACCGTTTTTTTGATTTTCGAATTCCTCATCAACAAGTTTAACGATTTTAAACAAAATTTTCATGAAAGAGCTCCTTTGCATTTGATTAGAACCATTTTTTTTTATTTTAAATTTTCCCATTAACGACTCTAACAATTTTAACCATAAATTTTCACCAGGACCCCCTTAAGTTTAAAATAATATTGTATATAAAAATATTCGAAAAAAAAAATTCCAAGTTCCAAGTTCCAATCTATACTAGGTACTTAATACTTTAAATTGGCATCCCAAATTTTGTTCTCGAAAAAAATTTGTTATATAAAAAATTACTTTAATAATAAAACGATTTTTAAACTTTTTTTGCATAAATTCATACTTTTCCAGAAATCAGACGGCCATTCCATGCATTTGAACATTTTTATCTCATTAAATCCATGTTGTATATTTATAAAATGTATTTTAAATTCCAAAGAAGTTTTATATAACAGCAAGTTCGTGCGATCCAGTCGTGCATTTTATTTCTTTACACAGTAGTTTACACTACCTTATCATAAAAAGTCATCTGCCCGCCAGAGTAAGAACTATTCTTTGGATCTTTGAAATATATCCAGATAGAGAGCAGGATTCCAAATTGTGTTTGTAATACATGTTAAAAATTACTGCAGAGCGGGATCCATATAAATCCGTAGATAATAGAACGCACCTTATACCTATTTACACATGAGTTATCTTTGGTAATTTGTTTCTTTTTTTTTTTTGGGAAAAACCATAACTTATAAAAATGGGTCCCGATCGGACATAGTTCTGCTAAAACTAAGACGCACGTCTTCCTATGCTTTGTTGTGCGAGGACATCTTGAAAATAAAGGAGACGCATATCTAAGGCTCTACTGCCTATCTGGTAAATTTAAGGAACCGCCATTGTATCCTAGACCAACATTCTACTGTCTAAATAATATCTAAATAAATTCATATTATTGGTAATTCCGGGAGTAAGCTTTATAAATAAGACGGTTTTTCGAAAACATAGCTCTTGCAATTTGACCACGAATCGGCTTTCCCTGCCTGAAATACAAGATGGAGTGAAATTAATCATACATTTTTGTTCTTGAATTACTTTAAATAAATTAAATAAAAAATAAATAAAAAAAATTATTTTGAGTGATGGAAATTTTTAGTCCAGTGTTGATCCTCATTTGTCTTAATTGATAACTGTTCGCATTTCTGTCGAATATTCTCCTTAAGGTCTGCGATTGTCTGATGCTCGTTGGAAGAATCCCGCGACTTCAAGTAGCCCCAAAGAAAAAAGTCTGGGATGGTTAAATCGAGCGATCTTGCTGGCAATGCCAAATCGCCAAACCGGGAGATTACGCGACAACGAAACGCTTCCTTCACAATACAATATCCATTGTGGCTCTCGTGTGGTGTGTGCTAACGCTGTCTTGTTGAAACCACTTGTTCACCAAACCCCGCTCATCCAATTCCGGCAGTTAGAAGTCGTTTATTATGGCCCTGTAGCGTTCTCCAGTAACAGTGACCGTACTGCCAGTGGCATCCTCACAACAAAAAAAAAAAAAAACGACTCAGTCACTTCTCCCCCGCGAGCGGCCGCTCCACACAGTGCACTTAGAATGGCTGTTCGTACATCACACGCGTATTTTTAGTGCCCCAGAACCGAAGATTTTGATTGACGTAACCGCTTAAGTTGAAATGCACCTCATCGCTCATGATGATTTTCGACACAAAATCTTCCTCTTCGTTGTTGAGATTGAGAATGGCTTCGTCAAATGCAACGAAGTGTCAGCAGACAATTATTAATGCAATGTTTGCAATTTGTACGTGAAAATGTGTAAGTCTTTCACTAAAATTCGCTCTATGCTCCGTCTGGTGATGCCCAATTTGCGTGGCCCGTTGTGTGGTTGATGAATCTTCGTTCTCAGCGACATCGGCAGCGATTTGTTTTATTTTTAAGATGATACTAACCCAAAAGTTGATAATGAACTCTTGTTCGCCGACCTTAGTGTAATCCTGTTCATAAGAAAGGACCTAAAAATGATATAGCTATAGACCTATTGCAAAGCTTTCTTCCATACCGAAAATCTTTGAGAGTATTATATAAGACAATATGTTTTTTTTTCTAAACCGATTTTTTGAACTTAATAACATGGTTTCCTAAAGGGCAGGTCCCACTAATCTAGTAGATTTTGTAACTACTACATTGTGTCCTTTAGAAATAGGAAAAGAATTCGATGCGATAGATACTGACTTAAGCAAAGCTTTCCACGAAATATCCCATAATATAATATTATTTAAGCTAAAACAACTCGGCTTTCCGCCTTTAATGATTTCGTACATCGATCGAATACATTTATCGAAACGACAATACAACGTTATATGTATTCATGTCGTGTATATAAACATCCATCTGTGCAACGTCTGGAGTTCCACAAAGTAGCCACCTAGGACCACTTATTTTCATTTTAACCACTAATGAGGTTAAAAAAATATTTTCGAGCTCTGACCTGTTAATCAACGCAGATGACATGAGAATATGCAAAAAGATCTCTTGTACCGAAGATTCCAAATCTCTGCAAATTGACTTGGACAAATTCTACATTTTGTACCAAATAAACCTCCTGGAACTCAACGTCCAAAAATGTCAAGCCATAACATATACCCATAAGCATCTTCCATTATTTTCCAACTGAACTTTCGCTCTCATATTGATAACATTATAAAAAGATTAGCTTTTCTCTTAGATTTATTAAACACTGGTCGAAAGAATTCTCGTTCCCCTATGTCACAAAATCCCTTTACATGACTTTTGTCAGACCACTTTTAGAATATGCATCCTAGGTCTGGTCATCCATATGAAGAACGTCTATAGCTTCTAAGTTTACAATTTTTATATGCAAACCCTTTGATAAAATTTTTCATTCCCTTATTCTCTTCAAACTCAAAGCACTTGGCTTCCCTCCCTCCTTCATTGCATGGATCCAATCATATCTGAGCGATAGGCAGTATACAATCCTTTTTAGAGGTATCGAATCAAATCCCATCCTTGCAACCTCTGGCGTTCCGCAGGGAAGCCATCTCGGCCCTCTGATTTTCATTTTGACCATTAACGATGTAGACTGCGTCATCAATGATTCTATGATTTCTGTTTATGCTGATGATAAAAAAATTTACAGAAAAATTTCCTCACCTTCAAGCAAGATTTAAATAGATTTTCTATCTGGTGCCAGAAGAACTTTCTTGAACTTAATGTTAGTAAGTGTCAAGCTATAACATACTCCCGTAAACGCTCACCTCTCCCTCCTCGAACATACTTTATTAACAATGAGACAGTCACAGTAGTTGACTCACTATGTGATTTAGGTATTCTTTGTGATAAAGAACTTAATTTTAGATCTCACATTACCACATCTATTAATAGAGCTAACTCTGCACTTGGCTTCGTTAAGCGCTGGTCAAAAGAATTTTCAGACCCCTACGTTACAAAATCCCTTTACCTCACATTTGTTAGGCCCCTTCTTGAATATGCCAGCCAGGTTTGGTCACCCTCTTATAATACCCATTCCCTTCGTATCGAAGCTGTTCAACGAAGATTTCTTCGATTTGCACTTCGCGGGCTTCCCTGGCTTGATTCGTTTCACCTCCCACCCTATGCTGATCGTCTTCAACTTATTAATCTGCAGCCTCTTGATAAACGTCGCATAGTAGCCGACATTGTATTCATTCATCAAATTTTAGCCGGTAATATTGATTGCCCTACACTTCTCCAAAAAATCTCATTGCATACTAACCCTAGAAATCTCAGATTGGTGTCTCTCTTTGATGTCAATTTTCACCGAACTAATTATGGTAGTAATGAACCATTGACGCGCATGCTTCGTTCCTCCAACATTATGCAAAATTCTTTCGACTTTCACACCTCCAAACACTCTCTCAAAATGTCGCTATATTCCCAACCTTAACCACACAATCCCTCCACATCTTAACCGCTCTCAATTCAAAGCCCGATTCATCTTCAATTTTTTTCTTTTTTTTAAAGTTTTTTAAAAAAAAAACTGGTGGGTGGGCCTACGGGCCCAGACTAATATTAAAATTAAAAACAAAAAAAAAAAAAAAAAACCCACCATAGAATTTAAGTTTAGATTTAAGTTTAGATTTTAGTGCACGCTTGTATTAAGCTAAATAAATAAATAAATAAATTAAACTGCACGCCATAACACTTCTGATATTCTCTTCGTTCATCAGTTATTGACATGTAACATTAGGTGCGTTTCATTATTCACAAATCTATCTGGATCCGGATCTGGATTTAGTTTTAACATGTGTTACAAAAACAATTTGGGATCCTGTTTTCTATCGGGATCTATTTCAAAGATCCAAAAATTAGTTATTACACTGACGAGTAGATGGCTTTTTATGGTAAGGTAAGGTTGATTATGATAAGCTTTTGACTTACATTTTTGTGCTTTCCATTGTTTATTTTTTCGTTTAATTAAAGATTCACTTCAGATTCGTCTCGAAATTGGCACGAATGTAAAATCATAGAAATTGTATGGAGTGCGAATCGATTGCGGATTTGGTAATACTAGATAAGTTGAACAGAATTTCGGTGGTGCAGGGCATGTTACCGACATTCGTTCAACTTTCTTTCGTCGGATTCAGTAATAGCAAACGTTTGGAAGTTAATTGAAACTGTCACTTTAGCTTATTCGCCGAATTCTGTAATAGGGGTGATTAATTATTATACTTAAGTAAGTACTTAATGTTAGACTTATGATATTTTATTGTGATATAGAATAAGTGGCTTGTATTAAGCTTAATTAAATTAAATAAAGAATGGGGATAATCGGTCCTTACTTTTTTGAAGAAAATTATCGAGCGGTTATGGGGACTTCTTCACGGATCACGTTACCTGACCATGATTATTGCCCGAATTGAAACAGATGGAACTGAAAGATGAAACACATTCTCCCAGAACATTATCTCTTTAAAATGCGATTTAATGTGGTCAGCAAACTGTTCTGATTTAGATACTTTGAAACACTCAAACGAATCACTTTGACTCTTATCCTGCAAATTCCTGTAGCAATGCTCTAAAGAGTGCATGCAAACTTTAGATAATGGCTAAGAAAATGTTTGGAGTGTGGGGACTGCCATTTGGCCGATACATTGTTCAAAACTACTAAAACTAAAATTTCAATTAAATTAAAAGTTTAAACGAAATAACTTTCTTATTTCATATATGTATGTATGTATCTTCGTTAATTTCTCATGTATATGTATATCAAAAAAAAAAAAAAAAAAAGATTGCTCATTTTCGAACAGTTTGCGTTTTATTGATTTTTAAACCATCAGTCTGGCATGTGCCACCCTGTATTATTAATACGCATCTGATTATTACAAAAGCACACAACTTTAAGTCTTAAGATCTAAAAATAATATAATACATATGCAATATTTTAAATTTTAATTTACTTCTTGCATATGCTGACAGAAGGTAATATTATTATTTTACTCTTTACTCGAAAAAATATTTTAAAATTTAATTGTTTATCTTAATCTTTTCTAAATATTAAAAAACTCCAATTCTTGATCCACTAGCAATGTTTTCACATACAAAAATTATGAATGCGAACAATAATCCACTTGACAAACATATCCAAGCGAATTTAAAGTGATACACTGTCAATGGTCGCAAAATTTGTCTTTCACTAGAAGCCTTTGCCATCTCAACCAAATCATGTTTCCAGATTTGCATGGCTGTATAATGCTTCCATTTGTCTAGTAGTCCCGAACTCATAACATTAACAGTGAATTTATCTAAGATATCCTTAAACGGAGAATGATCAGCCAGAAGAAATCCTAAATGGTAGCTTTTTAAGCTGCCTTCAACTATATGGAATTTGGGTGCGGTGTACATCGTTGGGAAAGTTGCCAGAAATTTAGCAATATCTGATCCCAAAGCCAATCCCATTCCGGTATTGGTCATTGAATATTTTTCTCTATCGAAAGTTGTAGAGTCAACTATTTTCACAATTTTCTCAAAACCATCTGGATAGTACCCAGCTCCCTCAATCTTATGTAATAGCCATTCGTAGTCAATGAACAATATAGAGACATTATGCTCAACCAAATCTCGAATCGTCCGATACTGGTTTATTTTTATGTAGACAGTTAGAAACGATGTTAGGTAAACTAGATAAATGTTCTTCAGGATAAAGGCAAATATTTGAACCTGGCAAATTAGTCGATATGCGCGTTTAATGGGTTTCTCCGTCGGCAAGTTAAGTATTGTCAAATATATCTTACTGAAACTCTTCCAAATGTCGGCTGGCCTTCTACAAGCAAGGTTCTTCAGCACATCCATCGCAATTATGAGGAATAGCGTTACACCCATCATCCTCCATACAGTCGAAGTAAACGGCCTCAAGAAATACTCATTGGCATCAAGGTGACCTTTTAGAGGTGTCAAGATGACCCAGTTAAGACAGCCAAAAGGATAACTCGTCTGCAGTCCTTCGATAGAATGATATGCATTTAAGCTTACATCGATTTCATGGTTGCGCGTTGCTTCAGCTACTGCAAGGATGAAACGGCTGTTCAGATTTTCATTTCGTACTTCTGTCAAAGTTGCATTATAGTATTTCAAAAAATTTAGAAATAATTCAGCGACATAGCCTCCAACCTTCCGGTTTCCATCAATTTGGTCAGTGAAGCTATAGACTCTAGGAATATCGGGTTTGAATGTGGTTCGAAATTTATAACCACTCAAATCTCTATGCACATTAGGAACTGGATCGTGTGGATAAAACTCTTTGATTTTAATACTAGCGTAGGGTCAAAAAGCATAAGTAGTTTTCCCAGTTGATCCGAAAATCCGTGTGAATTTATGAATTGCAAAGACTTCAAAGCTCCGTTGAAGAATTTCAAGAGAACTTCCGAAAATCAGAATGAATTTTCGAACACGAAATTGTTCTATGAATTGATGTAGTTCAACAATGTCAGAATCGATAGGTTCCTGAATAACTAACATCACATTCCAATCACACTGTGACTTGTTCGAAAGTATTTCTGATGATGGGAATCCAAAATTTGTCACCAGGATGTCACTGCGATTTTTCATAAAATTCCAGATGAAAGAATTTTCATAACCAATAAAAACCAATGTCGCCGAATCACTTTCATTGTGGATTCTCTCGAGGATTTGACTCATTTGATGGAAGCTACTGAGTAAGCTGACTTCGAGAAATGATAGAAATAAACTAATTTGAAACATTTTTTTGCTAAAACCTGCCACGGCTACGGAATAAAGTCTACTATTAAACATATCTTTTTTGTTGAAAGTCTTATGTCATTTGAAACCTATAGCCTCGGAATATCTTGAAGTGTAATTAATTCGTGTTATTAAGGGAGTATTTTATATAAATAACTTTGCTAAAATCAATAGAATAATTAATACTAAGAATATTTTCCCAGGATATGACATATTATCACAACGAATGCAAAGGTCAAATTGGCAGGAACATCAAAACTTCAAGAGGAATGAAATTGATTATGACCTTACGAGTATAAAACACATAGTTTAATATTTATATAGAATGTATGCATAGGTAATCAGAGCCCTTTACAAAATGTTGTTATCTATCTTATTCTAAAAATCATATCAGGAGCTTGAAGCTACTATTAAAATATGTCATTAGTATATCCCTTCATCAAAATCGCGAAACCTAAGAAAATGTATGCATTTTATTTAAATTTTTAGTTCAATTGAAATTTTCCAGGGGTTCTTCAAGGCAGCCTTCTTGGACCACTTTTATCCATACTTTCATTAAATCTTATTTCGTTTTTTATTGTTAATTCTGAAAATCATAAATTTACGGATGATTAAATAAAAATTTTACTTTTTTGCTGCAACAGACGATTTAAGAAGCTATCATGCTAGATAACTATCATGCGAGAAAATTATCATACGAGAAAATTATCATACGAGAAAATTATAATGCGCGAATTATAATTTTTGTCATACTAGAGAGCTATCTTGTGAGAAAAATATCATGAGAGAAAATTATTATACGGAAAAACTATCAAGGAAAGCAGCGGTCAGAGATGCCGTTTCTGACGTGCTGGGTTTTACACGACCACCACAATGAAGCCCCTGGTTTGACAATGAGTGCCGGCAAGGACTTGCAGCAAAACAAAAGGCATATAAACCCGGCACTGCAAAGAAGGACCAGAGCTGCTCGCGAGCTCTATAAGCAGAAGAGGAGAAAAGAACACCGGCTCCAGAAGAAAAAGAGTGAGCATGAGAAGCGCTCGATCGAGGAAATAGAGGGATGGTAAAAAAAAAACACATCACAAGGATACAATCCCTGAGCCACAGACTGCATGTACAATCCAGGGAACAGAATAGTAGAACCGCAGTCCATGCTGAGAATATGGGAAGGCTATTCTTCCAAACTTTATAACGGCGAAGAAAAAGAGAATTCTGCTGCTATAGGGATAGTACCATTTTCGACAAGAAAACCGTATACCGCCCACCTGACCTGGTCGAAGTGAAGATAGATAATATCGAATCTCAAGTCCAACAAAGCCGCTGGTCCTGACTGCCATGCTGCCGAACTGTTCAAAGCAGCAGGCGATGACTTGGTTGGGTGTATGCACCATTTCAAATGCAAAATATGGTCGGAAGAAAGCATGGCCGACGGAACCTCAGCATTTTCTGTCCGATCATAAAAAAAAATAGAACCTCTGAACTGCGCCAACTACAGAGGCATAGATCATCTGAACAACGCGTACAAGATGCCTTCTGCCGTATTATGTGAACGTCTGAGCATATCAGTGAGGCTTTAGACCATCGATCAAACATTAACATTAGGGCAGATCTTGGAAAAAAAAAAACCAGGAGCTTAAAATCGACACCTACCAACCTTTCATCGATTTCAAACCCGCGTATGATAGCATTTATAGGAACGAACTATATAAAGCAATGTCTAGTTTAGGCATCCCTGACAGACTTTTCCGTTTACTTAGGATGACGATCTAGAGCGCACGCTGCTCCATCAGCAGGCCGATGATCTGTCGTGCGACTTCTTCAACATCGTTCTTGAAAGAATAATGCAAAACTCACGCGACAACACAAGAGGCACAATCTTTCAAAAGTCCATCCAATAATTCGGATAAGCCGATGACATTGACATTATTGAAAGAACAAAGCGTGATGTCAGTGGCGCATTTTTGGCCATTGAGACGGAAGCGAAGAAGATGGGCTTAGCGGTAAACTAGACTAGACCACGACGACGTCTGGGACAGAATGTCACAATAGACAGCTATAAATTTGAGGTAGTTAAGGACTTTGTATATACCTACCTAGGTTAGGTTAAGATGGCTGCTGACCGGAAAAGCCAACACACTTAGACCAATATTTGGTCCACTGTGATACCACAGGATTACAAAAATCACCCTTACTCGTTAAAGAAGGTGTCGTATTCTATGTAAGATCACTAGGATAATATAATAGTAGAAGTCTCCCAAGTGGAGTCTACGTCTTTGTGCTAAGGCAGGACAAGAACATAGAAGATGAGAGACTGACTACTTTTCTTTTTCATCCATGCAGCTTCTGCAAAAATCATTTGCAAGAACTCCAAGTCGAAAAGCATGTCTACCTATTAGACCTACCTAGGTGCCTCTATAAATTCAGACAATAACACCAGCGTTGAAATCACAATGAGAATAACTCCTACCGATCGATGCTTCTTTTTAACTAAGAAGGCAATTGAGTAGCAAAGTACTCTCTCGGGCAACTAAAGTGTTCTTCTATAAAACTCTCATCATCCCCGTCTTTATCTATGGTGCAGGGATATCGACTTTGTCGAAAAAGGATGAGAACGCTTAAGGATGTTTCGAGAGGAAAATTCTCCATGTGAGTTTTGGTCCCATTTGCATACACGGAGAGTGAAGGAGAAGATATAACCATGAACTTAGTCAAACGAATCAAAGCACAATGACTGAGATGGCTAGGTAATGTAGAGCGAATAGACCCAAATGCTCCAGCCCGGAAAGTCTTCGAATCCAACCCGGAGGGACAGGTGGTGCACACAAGTGGGAGAGGACATTAACCAACTTGACGTGTGAAACTGGAGACAGCTATGTAGCTAGGGACCAAGCTAGCTGAAGAAGCTTGTTAGTTGAGACCATGGTTCACCCTGGACTGTAGGGCCAGGGCCACCTTAAGTTTGAAAACTATCATGTAAGAAAACTATCATACGTGAGAACTATCATGTTAGAAATATATCATGCTAAAAAGCTATTGTACATATCATATGACGAAACTAGTATGCACGAAAACTGGCGTTGCCAGACGTTTACCCGGGACTTCCCGAATTTCTGATTTAAATTCATCTGTCCGCCGGGGCAGCTTTTTTTCCCGGGTTGTGGATCAAACTCACAAAATAATGCCTAATGTACTCGTACCCAGGCCCGGACAAGTTATACGTGCAAGCTGTGCAAATGCGCAGGGCGCTCAACTCAAAAGGCGCCTTGGGCAAGCGTTAAAAAAGCCACTATACTTCATAACCACTACCTACCATCTTTTTTAAGTCTCATTTCTTTGTATAGCTCACTCCAATATTGGTATTTATTATATAACTAACAGCTGATTCTGAATTTAAAGACAGATATATCTACATATATGTATATACGAGTACATATATAGATACATATCTACTTTTCCAAAAATAAGTCGATGTTTAATTTCCTATACACACCCCCATTCCCACAATAAAAAAAAACACAACACAAAGTCTTTACAAAGTGCACAATTTTGTTCGCTTAACAACAGATACCTACATATTTGCTATTTTTCTCTTTATCAATCTACTGTTACGTTATTCTTCACACTCACCATCGCGTGTATTAGTGAAGGCATTTATTTTATTTTGATATCCCTCCCCTATGCAGTGTAACATACGAGTAAAACAGAATTTCAACAGCAAATACAGACAGTTACCAGTTTGCAAGTTGATAACATGAGCACGATGCCAATTCTTCTATATGAAATCGAAGTCAGCAATGTTAAAGCCACTTTACACGATATTATAAGTCATATGCTTTCTCATATGACCTGTCAAAAAAAACAAATCAAATCGTTTGAACGCACCCATTAAACGCATATCACTTCTCAAACGAAAAAGCATATGACTTTTTTGACATTAGGACTGTAGCTAATTCCATTTGAGAAGTCATACGAGATTTGTTGTTTTCGTGAGAAACATTGAATGGAGTGTTGACATTTGAATACAAAATATGGTAAAATTCTGAAAAGGTAACTATGTATGCGGTTTTTTTTTAAATATTTCAGATCTCATTAACATACATATATACTGTAAAATTTTGAATTAATACAGCTATCATTGTTGATAAAACCACTGCCATTGCTTTCTTTTTGTTCTCCATCATGGAATAACGACACACATTTATTTCAGTTTATATTTTATATTTATTTTGGATTTTGGTACTCTGAAAATCAAAGGGGAAGTCATAGACGTGTAAAGCATAGATAAACCAAAACGGTATGACTTGACTCGAAATGACAGGTCATTTGATAAATCATACAGAAAATGTGATGACAGGTCATATGACTTCTATTATCGTGTAAAGTGGCTTTTACTCAAACAGAAATTCTAAGGTACAAAATTCATACTCATTGACATGTCAGTGCGCAGAATTAAAAGTTGCGTCTAAGAATTTAAACTCTTCAGGTTGAGTGTTTCTTCTCTTGTTCTATGTTTTAGTTTGGCACTGGCCTCTGTTTATGAGTGAAATTTTATCACTGTCGTGTGTCGAGAATGAGACAAAGGGTTGAAATATGGAAATAATGAGTGATGATGATGCGATAACTAATGTTGAGGTTTGTCGTTAATGAGTGAATCTGTTTTATTCAATTTCTCTATTTTTTTGTTCTTGCCAGTTATTGTTTACATTTAAAAAAGGGATTTTTTGACTGATCTAATTACTTTATTTGTCTATGTATTATGGTAAAAAAAAACTCAAAACAAAAGAAAGGATAGGGAATCTATATTGACAATAAAACTTGCTACGCTACTATTTTAGTAGTGTATACGAGTATGTATAAGGTTATGATAATGGTTCAAACATGAAAGCAAAAGAGGCTGGTGTTCAAAACAAAATTAAGTGTCTTGAACCAAGAGCTTATTTTGTTCAGGCTGCTTGCTTTCCTTTTGGTTGTTGTTGGTTTTTAATGATTCAGCTTCCTGTTCATTGGAAGCTGTTGAGTTTTTTGACATTGCTCAATGCATATAAAACTTTGTATCAGGTTGAACAATG
Organism: Chrysotoxum bicinctum; assembly: GCA_911387755.1. NCBI lineage: Eukaryota > Metazoa > Arthropoda > Insecta > Diptera > Syrphidae > Chrysotoxum > Chrysotoxum bicinctum. Next base: position 45,091,870 of record OU426989.1, read on the forward strand.
CGTTGGGACATACATATATACAAAAAATTTCGCTGGTTTGACCTTAAAACCCCTTTCTGAAACCAGATGGGAGTAGACTAAATGCTTTAAAACCATTCAAAATCTTAGAAGCTATAATATGAAGCTCTTATTGAAATATCTGAGGCTGGAAACGTTGAGAATAGAAACATGCTGTCATTAGGAAGTAAAATTTTAGTTTCAAGTTTATATGTTGCATATTAATCTAGTTTGATATTTAAGAAAAAAATAATGGCGCAAAATTTTAATTGAATTAGTACGATGATAAAGCTGTTTTAGTATGATACTAGGTTAAAACAATAATTTTAATCGAATACAGCATCATACTTCTCTACCATTTTATTAAAGTTAAAATCATCGAATACCTACCTACTTTATTTTTTTAGTATCGCGCTAGCTTCATATGACACTTTGACATTTGCAGACATCAAAAAAGGTTCGTGTACTTATTTTTTTACACGAAATGTCGTTGTTTTAGGTGTGTTCAGAAGCAATTTATTAAGGGAATTCTTTTAGTTCGATACTAGTGAGAAAATGTTTAAAATTAAGAATGAGTTAGTAAACTACTATAAAGTTAGCAAATTGTTAAGTAGTATCATACTAATACCTTAATAATAGGCTGTTTAAAATTTTGCGCCAATATAACTAGTAAGTATTTACAAACTCCGTCTGCTAATTTATCTACTAAATATGCTACTAAAAACTCTTTAGTGGAAATGCGATCAGAAGAACAATTCACTAACGTGCAATCAGCTGAAGCCATAGCTTTAAATCTATAAATACCATCACAGTTTCCTCAAATAACAGTTTTTTGAAACTAAAATTAATGAAAAACTACTTCAGGACCCCAATGACTCAGGAAAGATAAGTAGACTAGTCAATCATGGCTATAGAGAAAGAGCTTGTCAAGTCATTATATTATGATGATCTGGTAACTGAGTTGGCTAAAACAGAAGCCAGAAAAGTTAATCTATTGCAATAAATTCGGTTCTATTTATTTTTATTAAAATAATAATCTTATTATTATTTCCTACATGAGCAACAATTAATGAGTTCATTATTTATTTGTATGTTGTTATGTTTTTGAATTAGTTTTTAAATATTTTTTACTTCAAAAAATACTTCTTTCAGTTCCTAATTTTTGTGATATATTTTTTGACTATTATTTTTGTGATATATTTTTGATTTCTTAGTTTTTAATAAAAAAACATATTTATTTTAATTAAATATAAGTATTATCTAGGAATAGGCCTCTTGGGGATCCCTCGTTAAAAAAACGCATTGCAAAGGGTACCCCTTGAGAGGCGCCACTGATAAAGCTTGCGCAGGGCTCTAATTTAGGTCGGACCGGTCCTGCTCGTACCTTAATATCTTTCATTGATAAGGAACAATCGCTGCATTGTGATGTAACCTTAAGAAATCGCTTTTAAGATTTCAGCCATACAAACATATTTAACCAATAATGTATTTTTGCAAGCTAAAAAAAATCGAACTCGAGATTTTGATCAAAGTTGACATTACGATGATAGTGAAGACCAAAAAAGTGGGTCTTGCAATTCTGTCTGTCTATCGGTTCGACTACAGCCTAAACGACTTGGCCGATTTTCTTCAAACTTGGTAGATATGGGTTTTGATTTTTTCTCCCCACACATTTTTTTCTTTTTTGTTAAGACCAAAAATAACGGTACCTGCCATACGAATTTTTTTCGAAATTTTATATATATTTTTTTTTCCCAAAAACTGTCCCAGAGATTTAAAAAAAAAATTCAAAAAATTTCATTTAGTTAAAGCTAGGTAATGGTTGAAAAAAATTTTCCAGAACATTGTTATTTTTGGTACCCCCGTTGGAACCATTTTTTTTGTTTTTGATTTTCTCAAAAACGGTACGTCCGATTTTGATAATTTTTTTTTATGTTAAGGTTCCCCTGTAGTATCAATAGTATTGTGTATTCAAATTTTCAAAAAAATTTTTTTTGCTTTTTAAAAAATTTTCATTTTTTTTTTTGAAAACTCAATATTTCGAAAACCCCATGCTTGATTTTTTTAAAACTTGTTAAAAATCTTCTTAAAATAATCTACAAGATATGAGAAAATCAATACACACAAATAACGGTACCCTCCATACAAATGTAAAAAAATGGTTTTCGAAAATCGTATTTTTCTCAATTTTTTCTTTTAATTAATTTTAAGGATCTATAATTTAATAAAAAAAAATTTGAACACAAAATATTACTGACTGTACCTACCATAGAACGATTTTTTTAAATTTTGAATTTCTCATTATTTGCATAACGGATTTTAATGAAATTTCTTAGAGAGAAACTTCTAAAAAGATTAAAAAACATTGAATTTCAAAACTTTGAAAAAATATTTTTTTTTTTTTTTAATTTTGAAAAAAAAAATCTATTTTTTTCTTTGCATACCAAAATTTTTTCTTAAAAGTGTCTTAAAAATGTTTAATATAAAAGCTTATTTTTTTTAAGAAACCACTACAAAGACTTATAATTTTTGTTCTTGCATAAACCTATATTTGCTTGAATCACATGGCATTCTATTTTTAGCTCCAACTACTAAAGTAGTCATTTTAGTCATTTAAAAAAAAGAATTTTATGCTTATGAACAGTTTTTCTCTAATAACATTCATTTTTGAAATTCTTAGTCTATTACATAGGAGCAAGTTCGTGTGACCCAGTCGTGCATTTTATTTATTTTGTCCCGGGCAATATGTTGAAATCCCGGGCTTTTTTATTATTTTAGCCATTTGTCCCGCCGAGGTGTGAGAAAAATCTGGCAACCCTAAAAAAACTATCATGAAAGAAAGCTCTCATGCAAAAACACTATCATGTGAGAACAATATCATACAAGAAACTATCATGCAAGGAAACTCTCTTCAGATAAAACTATCATGCAATAAAAAATGTGTAAGGAGCAAGCTATCATGCGAGGCAACTATCATGCTACCCGTAACGTCTTTTGTCGTTCATTGTTTTTTCGCCTTTATTAACAGTGCTCCAATAAAATAGTTGTATTCTTCTTCTCAAACAAGTCCGCTGTAATACAGGTCTAGCTCTGAATACTGACCGGTTTATAGTTGAGTCTTACGTACCGTCTCGAATGTGGAACACTTAACCTCACTCGTTACTTTTTTTGCCTCATTCAAATGTACAAGCTTTCAATATTAATATGCATTAGCACCTTCTATTAAATCTTCTCCACTATACCTTAAGGTTGGGACTGTGTTGCACCACAACCGTAGGTATTTTTAAATTATATGAAAAATATAAAACATTTCTTTAAGAACAAATACCTTAGATCACCAATTTTTGCCATTTGAACAATAAGGCTAAGTTCGTTTACCTAAATCAACAAAACAACAAACTAAATCATATCACTTAAGCAGGTTTGACTATACCTTTTTTCTGCTGCTACCGCTGAATAAAATAGTCTCTACTGAAGTGAAAATAAAGCAAACATTTATTCTTTTAAATTTGTATTATATTTTTTGTATGTCAAATATGTGGATCAAATATATAACCCTACGATAATATCCTGCTGTGTGAAGTTTTGCTATTCGATAAGGCCAAATACTGTGAACATGAAAAAATCAAACGCCGCGCCGCCGTGTCGCGTGAACTTAGTCTAAGAGTATTTTTTCATTCAACGATGAATTTTTAGTCTTCGCAAGACGTCAGCAACTTTTTCACCAACAAACACAACTGTTGCAATAGCCAATCCACTTGTCAAACAAATCCAAGCAAATCTCAAGTGATAAACTGTCAACGGATAAGGAACTTTGCGATCTGGAAAAACCGTTCCAATCTTCAATAACCCATTTGTCCTTACTTGCCCAACTGCATCAACCATCCATTTCTCCAATAATCCAGTGGCGAAAATTTCCATGATGAAATCGTTAAGAATTTCAGTGAAAGGCGAATATTCAGTTATTAGAAAGCCCAAATAATAACTGCCCAAGCTGTCTTGAATCATTCGAAACAATGACTTTGTGGCAAACCGATTTTGAAACCGCATATAAAAGACAGCCTTGTCACCACCCATGGCATAGGCAAAGCTCGTATTGACCATTGAATTTCTCTCTCGAAACATTACTTCACGGTCGACTAGAATCACAATTTTCTCAAAATCCTTTGGATGAAGCTCGGCGTCTTCAATGGCCTTCCATTCATAGTCAATCATCATCAGGGGAAAGTTATTATAAATCAGATCCTGAATTGTGTTGAACTGCTTGATTCTGATGTAAACTGTCAAAAACGATGTCAGCAACACCGTGTAGAGATTTTCCAGTATAAAAGCCAGAACAATGACTTGACTATAGAATCGAAAGTCCCGCTTGACTCTGGTTTCCGTTGAGAGATTAAGTATTGTTAAATAAATTTGACTAAAATATGGCCAAACACTTTCAATAGGCTTATTAGTCCAATAATCTTTCAGTATATTCACCGTGATTATGTAACACACCGTCAGGCCAATAAACAACCAGACAGCTGGATAAAACGGCCGCACGAAGTATTCAGTAGGATCCAGGTAGCCTTTTATTGGTGCGATAATGTTCCAGCTCACCATTGAAAATGGGTAACTCATTTCGAGCCCCTTTACAGGCTTATAGGCGTTCATGCTTATATCTATTTCTTTGTTTCTGGTTGCCTTTATTATTCCGGGCATAAAATGGCTTTCCACATCCTTGCTTTTGATCTCTGTAAAAGTTGCATTATGCTTTTCCAAAAAACTGACAAACAGCTGACCAATATAACCTCCAACCTTACGATTTCCACCCGCGTCCTTGATCCAAAAAACCCTTGGAAGGTCGGGTATTATAATAGTTCGAAACATGTAGCCATTTAGATCTTTCAACGAATTCGGGAGTAATTCTGTTTTCGATACGCGCCTTATTGGCTGGCTTGCATATTGAAAGTAGGCATAAGTCTTTCCCTCGGAAATGCCAAATATTCTTGTGAAATTTTTCGTTGTAAGATATACCATACACTGATGGAGATTTTCAAAACTGTCAGCAGTCACAATGACAAATTTTCGAACTCTTAGTGATGGTATGATTTGTTGAAGAGATTTGCAGTTATCTTGGATTGAAGCTTGTACCACCAAAATGGCATTCCAGTAACTGCTTTCTTTGTTACCGAACTCCCCAGTTGAGGCTCCAAAAATCTGCACAGGCTTATCAGTTTCCTTGCTCATAAAATAGCTCAAGAAATCACCTTCGAGGGCACAGAAAATAATTGTTGCCGAGTTAGATTCGTGGTGTATCCGGTGGATGAGTTCAGTCAATTCTAAATATTTGTTACATCTAATGCTATTTGTGTGCAGAAGTAAAACCGTTGCAAGAACCAGTGGAGACATTTTCACGACTTGGGTGTTCTACTGGAAGTAACTATCCGTGTGGAAATAACAGTGTGTACAAGTACTTCAGCTTCAGTTTGTGAAGAGTAAATACATAATAGTTTTGTCGTGACATAAATGAACATTGATGGAGACAAGACAGGTTCTAATTGATTCATATGTGCTTTGTGATTTTATATTCTGAAATCACTGATGTTACCTGTAATAGGAGTCAAGCTAAGGCTCTTGATTAATCAGCATACAAATATAATTGTTCAAATAGTCCTATCAGTTATTTAATTGTGGGTAAGTATAAATCATTTATTGCCTCTTGCATCAAATTTGACATTTAAATTACTACAGAATAATTATAAATGTTTCCTTACAAAATAATAATAACACCTAACATAGTTCTAATTTGGTGTAGGTATACTTATGTAGGGTGTTGAGTAAATAAAATGGATGATTTTGAAATCGGTTTTAGCGGGCCTTAATACAATTTAGAAAAAAAATTTAAAATAAACTATTTATCTATATTTTTTAAAAGTCTTTAGGCATTAATAGGAAAGGTGCTCAATGTCTGTCAAAGTTATGACGTAAGATTCATTTTTGGAAACGAAAATCGGCCGAGCGGCTTAGGCTGTAGTCGAACAGACAGAATTGCGAGACCCACTTTTTAAGTCTTCGTTATCATCGTAATGTCAGCTTTGATCAAAATCTCGAGTTCGATTTTTTTTTACGAATGCATAATTTGTCTTATACAGGGTGCCCTACCGAGAATCACATCCCAAAGTATGGCAGACGAATTACCGGACACCCTGTATAGTACCTATAAGTCGCAAGTAAAAATATATGTGCAATTAGATGATAGTTAGAGGGGGAAAAAGAATAGCCCTTTTAAGGACAGGCTGGACAAATGCTGTTTTTCATCGACTCGGAAAGAGACCAGTAGAGTAGGACAAACTGTTCCACAAATATTTTTTTTTAATTTAAATTCATTTAGTTAAAGTTAGGTAATTGTTAAACATTTTTTTCCGAAAAATGGTTATTAATGGTACACCCCCTTGGAATTTTTTCGTTTTTGATTTTCTCAAAAACGGTGCAATTTATTTTGATCATTTTTTTTTATGCTAAAGCTCTCCAAAAGTTTAAATGTTATTGTATATTGAAATTTTGAAAAAAAAATTTGGATTTTTAAAAACAATTTCAAAATTTTATTTTTAAAACTTAATATTTCGAAAACCCCATGCTACAAATGTTGAAAAACGGTTTTCGAGAATCGTATTTTTCTTAAAAACGGCCACTAGAATTAAAAAAAAATTTTTTTTTTGATTAATTTTTTCGAATTATAATTAATAAAACAAATTTTGAAATCAAGATATTAGTCACTGTACCTACCATAGAACCATTTTTTCAAATTTTGAATTTCTCATTATTGGCATTACGGATTCTAGTAAAAAAATTTATAGAGAAGCTTCTAAAAAGTTTGAAAACCATTTAATTTCAAAACTTGAAAAAAAAAATATTTTTTTGACAATTCTATATCTCAAAAACGATTCAATATTTTGCTTGGAAATTATTTTTTCTTCGTACAGCAGTAAAAACTTTAAGTTGGCGTACCAAATATTTGTCTTTAAAATGTTTAAAACAAAATGTATACAAGAACTTACTTTTTTAAGAAACCACTACAACGACTTATAATTTATGTTCTTGCATAAGCTATATTTGCTTGAATAGTTTTTCTCTAATAACATTTTCTAACTAGTTATATCGTAGGTACTAAAGCAATTTTGGTAATAAATTGCTTGGTAAACAAACTTTTTGTGGCGTTTGTAGATAGTACGATACTAAAAAATTAAAATAGGTATTCTATGATTTTAAATTTAATAAAATGACATGATGCTATATTCGACTAAAATTTGCAAAATCGTTGTTTTAACCTAGTTTCATACTAAAACAACTTTACATTACATATTACACTACTTTGTAGATATGTAAACCTACGAAAAAGGGACACGGAAAGCACTGGCAACTGAGGGTGAGGCCATCGGCTTAGACAATACAACAGAGAGAGACACAATGTCAACAGCACACTAACCACGCACAATGATGCTTGATTTTTATCTGCATTTTTTTTAATATGTAGATACATAATTATGTATATCGAATGTTTATTTAAAAAAAATTTTAAATATTGTTTTCCAAAAACTCTGAAATTTTTCATTAGTTTTTGAATTCAGAAAAGCAAAAATCAACTTAATTTTGGCATAAAAAATAAATTTATTAAAACTTACTGAGTAAATTTAAAAGCCCTGAGAAATACTCTTAACACCCAATCAAGCTGGTTTTTTTTATTTATTTGCAGTACGAGTTTATTATTATGTATGACGTTTTCGTTAAGCTTTTTAACTTTTTCAATACTTAAGCGATTAATTTGTTATCTGAATCGTGCCTTCAATTCATACACAAATATCTGCACCATTGCAATTCAACAGCTGCTACTTGGTCAGTATTTCTGGTCGTTCTCAGTGAATATATCGGTTGCGGAAAGTCTCATTGTTGTCGATCTAATAATATTCTTGTGCGTGGTAATTTTTTTTTTGATCAATTTTTTGTTTATATTTCATTCAACTAATCAAACAAGTAAAAAAGGGGACTTGAAATAAATTTAATGTGAGCACTTCGATTGAAAACATTGAAATACTAACGATAATTGTTTATATTTTAATTGCTTTAAACAGACAAATTAAATCCAAATACAAAAAAATGAGAATAGGACACGCAGTATAAAGACGAAGTTTTAATTTCTGTAAAGGGTGTTTTTTCGGTGGATAGATAAATAATTTATTAAATTAACAAAAATTCAACAATGCATGGTTTATAAGAACTTGTTCGAATTTTTCATTTTAAAAACCTAACCAATCGTTTCTAAAAATCTCGCATTTTGCAATTTCGCAGATTTTATAATTTCGAAACTAATAAATACTGCGAAACTTTACATTCATATTACCTTTGTAGGAACCCTTGTGTAAATGTATTCACTAAATTTAAACAGAACAGTAGCTAGTACGAGTATACATATTTAATAAAACTACAAACTAATTTTTAAAGTAGGTATTCATACCTATGTCAAAATCAGCTGACTTAAAAAAGGAGTAAAGTAAAGTAATTTGTTATAAAAAAATACAAATTTTAAATGAATAAAGAAATAAAACAGACAGGGTTATAAATAATTTCTGAATTTCTTTTATCAAATCGTTTTTATTGAGTAGATATGTACATATTTAAGAGTCATTGAGTGATCAAAGTAAAAGCAAACGAAAACGAAAGATGAAATATGAACCAATAAATCAACAATCCACTTTTGAATAAGTTTAAGGATGCGTTGGAAAAGTAAACGTTATTGGTTGTCAAGTTGAAATAGGGTTGAAATTGATGGTTATATGTATGTAGGAAAAGTAAAATTCTTAAAAACTTCGCATAAGCTATAAATTCCTTTTAGATAATGTTTGGTATACAAAATTGTAATATATGTCAAAATCATTATTTCACTCTAAACATAAGGACATGGCTTGTGATGAATTCAGACAACTGACAAAATGTCTGTCACACAAATGACAAAATTATGGATAAAATCCAATCTCAATGACATGCATATACACAGAATCAAATAAGAGAGCGGTATCAAAAACAACCAGAATGATCATGATGTCCTGATTTGTAAATGGTGGTCAAACAATAATTCGTGTGTTTGGTAAACAGAAATTACTCTCAAATATTCACAATTTGCTGTCAAATCCCTTATGCAAAAACTAGCTTAACTAAACTAAGAGAAAATTTAAGTTACTTTATATTAAAACGATGCCAGTTTCTTATGACGAAAATAATGACATATTCAAAAGTATCTACACGATAAGGTCATCCAAATCCGGCATTACTGTTTTTGCCAAGAATAGAAATTACATTTCGGTTCTTATCTTGTCTTTAATGGAAATAAGAAATAAAACACCGAAATCGTGGATTTTATGGATTTTGTTGCAATTGTCACCGCAAAACACTTCAATTGTTTTTTCCATACAAATATCACCGAACACATCGTATATTTCGAAAACCCCATGCTTATTTTTTTAAACCTTGATAAATAAAAGTCTCTTAAAATAATCTACAAGAAATGAGAAAAAAAAAATAACGGTACCTTCCATACAAAAGTTAAAAAATGGGTTTCGAAAATCTTGTTTTTTTCGAAAACGGTTCCGAGAATTTTGCTAAAATTTTTTTTCTTTTGAATAATTTTTACGATCTATAATTTAATAAGGAAAAATTTGAAATCTAGATATTACTGACTGTATATCTACCATAGAACGATTTTTTCGAATTTCGAATTTTAATGGTATTTTTTATAGAGAAGCTTCTAAAAAGTTTAAAAAACATTGTTTTTCAATATATTAAAAGAAATTTTTTTTTTAATTTAAAAAAAAATCCATTCTTTTTTTTGGAAAATTCGATACCTATCTCAAAAACGAATCAATAATTTTTCTTTTAAATTTAAGTTTTGTTCGTACATTAATAAACACTTTAAAATGGCGTTCCGAAATGTTTTCTTAAAAATTTTGTATATAAAAGCTTACTTTTTAAACCTTTACAAAGAATTATAATTTTGCTCTTGCATAGACTAATTTTTGCTTAAAACACATGGCATCCTGTGCTTAGCTCCAAGCTTATCTTTAAGAACAGTTTTCTCTAATAACATTCATTTTTGAAATTCTTAGTCGTTTACATAGGAGCAAGTTCGTGCGACCCAGTAGTACATTTTATTTTTTTTGTTTTGATTTTATGAAAAACGGCACAGTTGATTTTGATAAACTTTTTTTTATGCTAAAGCTTCCCAAAAGTTTGAACAGTATTGTTTATTCAAATTTTCCAAACAATCTTTTATTTGGATTTTGGAAAATAAATTTTTAAATTGAAATTATGTGCGTGCTTGGAAAAGTTGAGTGGACCTAGTATTAATAATAGAGGTCAAATAAATTAATAACAAATGCTTTTCCATAGTAGCACCCCTATAATAATTGAATATGCAGAAATTCGAAGGTACCCTCCATTTCTGGAAACACGCACACATAAATGATTGAGAGTTGTGAGACACAGAGAGTGTTTATGACATCATTTATTTATCAATAAATGTATATATTTTTTTTATTTTTAAATTACATACTTAAAATACTATTATAAATTGCTATTGTGAATTAACGTAATGTGTAGCCCAATATGACATTCATGTCAATTATAAATTTAGTACACAAAATGTCAAATTCTTCATTCTTAACCTTGAGTGCTTTAAAAGGTCTTTCGTTTTTTCATATTCATTTTTTCTTTTGGTTCGAGAACATTCAAAAAGTTAACAATAAATAATTATAACGTAATTTTAATCCTTTCTTTTATTTGGAATTTGGAATATAATACCGGCAAAGTCAAAATCATTGTCTTGGTTACTTCTTCAGAATCATCGTGAATGTTTTTGAAGCAAAAAATATCTTCGTCTGGCTGCCATCTTATGACTAAAGTTTTGACATGATCGATGGATTCAAAAGGCAGTTCAAAGTTTATTTCACAATATTCCTTTGGTAAGTCTTTTAGAAGATTTTTACAATTGGACGTCCATTTTCGCAGCTTGAGTCCTGCCGCGGCCAGAAGATTACGAGATTCATCTCGTTTGGTTCTAGTTTCCTCGATGGAATCGCCTCCACTTATGAGATCATCCACATACATCTCCTCCTTGATTGCACGAGCTCCATTTGGGTAATTTTGAAGTCCATCTTCAGCGATTTTGTGCAAAACCCGGATGGCTAAGTAGGGTGCACAGGCTGTTCCAAAAGTAACCGTATTGAGTTTAAATATCTTGAGCGGTTTATCAGGGCTATCTCTCCAAAGTATCAGTTGAAAATACCTATCCAAGTCTTGTACAAAAACTTGGCGATACATCTTTTCAATGTCAGCTGTGATAGTGTATTGATACATTCGCCATTTTAAAATTATATCCACTATGTTTTTTTTGTAATTTAGGACCCGTCATTAAATGTTCATTCAATGATGTCCCATCAAGCGTTTTTGTGGCTGCGTCAAAGACCACTCTTAGCTTCGTGGTTGTACTTGACTCTTTGAATACTGCGTGATGCGAAAGAAAAAAGTGAAAGGGTGAATTTAGCACTGGATCCCTTTCTTTCACTTCTTCCATGTGTTGTAAGATGAGGTACTCCATAATGCATTTGCTGTAACTCGATTGCAGAGTTGGTTCCTTTTCAAATCGTCGTTCCAGAGACAAAAATCGCCTTACTGCAATGTCTTTGCTGGGTCCGAGTTCGGGATGAGATCCTTCTTTGAACGGAAGGCTGACTTCGTACCGTCCATCTGACAGCCGTCTAGTCGTCTCTGAAAAATACTTTTCACATGCGATGTCTTCTTCCGATGGTTCAGTTACGAAGGGAGTTTCTTCAATCTCCCAAAATTTTCGGATTTGCGTGTCGATATTTATGTTCTGAAAAGTATTATGTTCGTATCATTTTGTGGGCTGGAAGGAGGCCAGTCAACGACTTGAGGACGAATGCCTTGGTAGCACCTGTAAACTCCGAATGTTTTGAAGAGAACATTAAGTCAACGTAGCTTTGACTAGTGCCGTTGCTGACCTTCCCCAACCCTGATACGTTTATTTGTGTTGGTTGTTTAACAAGATTTAGAGACCTGGCTGCAGATTCTGAAATGAAAGTTGCTTCTGAGCCTGGATCAATGAGCGCTCGTAAATCTAAAAACTTGCCATCTCTCGACTTTACTCTTACAATTGCAGTTGCTAATAAAATTTGCGATTCTTGGGTTTGTGATGCATAAAAATTGTGTCGGGTACTGCTACTTGCAGTGTTGTCACCCTGTGGCTGGAAAACAGGAGCATTTGGGTTTACTGCTGCCTGTTGATTTCCGGTGTGGGCGACTTGTTTATAAGAATGTGTTATAGCATTCAAAGATGAATTTTGTGTAGTGTTGGGATTGGAATTTGTATTGTATGTGTGTGAATTATCATGCAAGAGTGAGTGATGTTTTTGGTTGCAGAAGTAACACGTCCGGTTACTTAAACAAAATCGTGTTTGGTGGCTGTATTTTTTTTTTTTTTTTTTTTTTTATAATTAGCGCGCACACAAGGGGTTATTACTACCCTTAAAATGATTTACACAGTACGAGCATTAGGAAAATAAGGAGGGGTTTAAAAGGAGATACCGATGCACATTAGTTTTAAATTTTTGAACATTACAATGGGAAGGAAAAATAGAGCTGGGTAAAGCATTCCACATTCGTGTAGTCCTGCTAAAGAAAGAATCTCTGTATTTCACAGTACGTCCGAAGGTGGACTTAAGGGTAAACTGATGAGCATTCCTAAAAGCGCGAGTATTGCGGTTAAATTGTTTAAGGGGAGGAATGCAACTGGCTATTTCGCTAGAGCATTGTCTATAGAAGTAACGGTAAAATAATGAAAGACAAGAAACATTGCGACGGTGCTCGAGAGATTCAAATGTTTCTGTTATACTTCTATCACCTATCATTTTTAAAGCTCTTTTTTGGATTCTATCCAAGAGACTCAAGTGTGTTATTGGAGCACCTGCCCAAATATGGGAATTGTACTCGAGCTTTGGACGAATATAAGCCTTATAGATTACAGCCAGATCAGAAGGGGTAAAAAATTTCTTGCAACGTCGAAGGAAACCTAAACACTTGGCAGCGTTTTTGGCAACGTCGAATATGTGGTCATTCCACACAAGATGGTCTGTGATGCACATACCGAGCACAGAGAGTTGTTCAGTTTCCTCAACGCAAGTGCCACTCATGGATAGCGGCATAGGGGGTGGGTTCTGCTTTAACGACAGGAGACAGCATTGAGTTTTCGAAGCATTAAATTCTACACGGTTTTTTATTCCCCAATGGACAATGCTGTCAAGATCAGAATTTAATGAGCTTATCATACGCTGCCGTTCAAGTTCCACTTCCGAAGAACAAGGAAGTGAATCTTTGAACGAATATGAAAAGCTGAGGGTACTATCATCAGCAAAACAATTTAGTGGATTAGAAGTTTCAGATAAGAGATCGTTGATAAACATAAGGAAGAGAGTCGGAGACAAAACGGAGCCCTGGGGTACACCAGCATTTATTTTATGAGTTTCAGACTTGAGACCATCCAATACAACTTGTATTGAGCGGCCTGAAAGGTAATTTCTAATCCAACGAAGAAGAGATTCATCAATACCAAATGCACGCATTTTCGATAAGAGAGCTTGATGCCAAACTCTATCAAATGCTTTTGAAATATCAAGTGCAATAATCTTACTTTCTCCAAAACGATGTAAAGATTTGTGCCACTGTTCGGTGAGATATACCATCAGATCACCAGTGGACCTATTGCTACGAAAGCCATACTGCCGGTCATTAAGAAGCTTTCGTTCTTCGAGATATTTCTTGAGCTGATTATTTATCAGCGTTTCCATGACCTTGGAAAGAAGGGACGTAAGTGCAATTGGACGATAATTTGAGGGGGACGAAGATTCACCTTTTTTAGGGACAGGCTGGACAAATGCTGTTTTCCATCTACTCGGAAAGAGTCCAGAGGAATAGGATAGATAGAAAAGCTTACGCAGTGGTTTTGCCAGCGTTGAAGAACACCTCTTCAGAACAATAGGAGGGATACTATCCGGGCCAGCGGATTTGTGTATGTCAAGATCTTTCAGGACTCTTGCAACTGTACGAGTACGAAAGAAGACTCGTCCCATGGAAAAATTTGTGTTCTCAAGTACAGGAGGAGTCATAACACTCTCTGGCAGCGTCGAATTAGCAGCAAAGTGTGCTGCAAGCAAATTGGCTTTATCAATAGAGCTGACGTAGGGAGTGTCATTGATAACGAGCGTTGGGACCGATGACGAAGTAGTATTTCGGATATTTTTTACAAATGACCAGAAATTTTTACTACCCTTGGGACATTGTAGTATTTTCTGCCTAATTTGTTGGTCATGTAAGAACTTGGTCTTTCGAATATGATCATTGCAAGTCTTTCTAGCTTGTTTGAACTTATTCCGGTTTTCCTCAGTAGGGTTGGCTTTATAACATCGGAAACTTACTTCTCTGACCCTGATAACCTCTTTACAGCTCGAATCAAACCATGAGTTCTCTTTCGGTTTGATAGATTTTTCCCTATGCGGGATATAATCTCTCATTCCGATGAGAATTAAATTTGTAATCATATCTGCACTGGAGTTCACGTCACTATCGAGGAAGCATAATGACCAGTTAAAGTTTCTGAAGAAATCATTGAGACCGTCCCAGTTGGCTTTCTCGTATTGCCAAACGGTTCTCTTGGGAGTTTTCTCTTTAACTGAGGTTTTCAGACACGAGAAATTCGCAGATATGACACAGTGGTCTGATGTGCCTAGAGGCGATAATACACTGATGGTGTATTTATCAGGATCAGAGGTAAGGAACAAGTCTAGTGTGTTGGCGGTTTGACCTGCAACGTCAGGAATTCGAGTTGGCTCATTAACAAGCTGAGTCAAGTGGTTTAACTCAGCAAAGACCTCAACATACCTTCCTTCGGGTGTTGTCTGACCAGAAAAGCGAAGCCAACTAGAATTGTGTACATTGAAATCACCCGCAATGACGATTTCAGTGTGAGGATAATGGGAAACAATTCTTTGGATGGAATCGGACAGAGCATCAAATTCGTTAAAAGTTGAATTTCTGTCTAGGTTTGGACTTCGATAAATGAAACAGGTATGTATGATGTGCTTATGTACCGTGAATTTTAACCATATAAAATTGAAATTCGTATTTAAACATTTACCATATTGCGGTTGAAGTTGGTACGCAACATCATTTCTAATAAAGATTCCGAGACCGTGGTGTGGGAAGAATAATGGCACTAAGCTATACCCATGTAGAGAAAATTCCGAATGATCGGTATTCTCACCTACCTGAGTTTCACTTAGTGCCAAAACAGCTGGCCTGTTCTTTACAGTATGAACGTACGTGGCACAGAAGTTCTTACGCAAGCCCCGAATGTTGCTAAAATCAACCCTAAAATCACTTACCATTGCAATATTCACAAAACAAAAAAAACTAAAACAAACGAATAGTCTAATTTAATAATTAATAAACTCAGTACCAGTTGAACTTTTCAATACACATTACCATTAGTGTTATGCCTAAATGGCAATATGTATCAAATCCGCTCCTGGTTTAAAGAGAGTAATAATTATCAAATATACATTTGTTGTTATCTACACTTGATTCATCGTACACTCTATGTGTGTGTACACACAGTGCATACGATGATCAAGGTAGATCAACTGTAAGTGATGGGGGGAAAGGGATGGACCAGGGATTAGCACTCGCGTTTCTGTGATTTTTTTTTTCTATTTTATTCACTTTTAATTGTACTAATTTAGTTTTATTGTTTTTTGTGTTTAAAATTGCGGCGGGACTATTTTTATTATTATTATTTTTTTGTATTTAACTGGGTTATTGATTTTTTTTTTGTTTGTTTTTTTTTTGTGTTTAAAATTGCGGCGGGATTTATAGAAAGCACGAACAGTTGGTGCGCGCACGTTGACCTGCGGATCGGATATATGCAAGTATGCAAGACAGTTTGCACATACCCCAGCCTTAAGCACAGCTTGTTGTTTTTGGGCCGCATCCATGCCCAAGAAGCCTTGACACCTCGTCAAAGAATGTTGTCCTTGGCGGCATACTTGACACTGGTATTGTTGTACAGCCTTGAATGGTTTAAACAACTGTTTTTGTTGCGTTTTTGCATGAAATGCCTTAGCTGTAGGTTGCGGTTTTATAACTGGCTTTGGCTCTGTGGTTGAACTACTCTGCTCTACAATGGATTCTAGTGTCCTAAAACGGGCCTTTAAAAAAGTAGTAAACTCAGAAAAAGTCGGGAGACATCTTTCATTACCGAGCTTTTCTTCCCATAATTGTTGGGTTCTAGAGGGTAATTTTTGAAACATAATATAAATTAACATTGTATCCCAATGTTCTACTGGCAATTCTAAATTTTTCAGGCCATGAACAACTTCGGTTGTTGTGTCCAACAAACTTTTCAAATTCTCTGACGACTCCTTACTCTGAGCAGTTTGACTGAAAAGAACCTTTAAATACGAATTGACCAATACTCTCTTATGGTCGTACCTTTCAATAAGTAACTCCCATGCCTTTTCATAATTCCCGATGCTCAAGTCTAAATGATGCAACAAACGTTCAGCATCTCCAGTTAAACTCTCCTTCAAAATATGCATTTTTTGAATCTCATTTAGCTCTGGGTTATTATGCACCAAAGAAATAAAAATGTCATGGTATGACCGCCATTTTGTGTAAGACCCCGAAAATGTTGGAGGTTTTATGGGAGGAAGCTTAAGCAAATTCGATGGTGTTGCTTGTGATGACGGTGGAAGTGTAGGAGCGGTTGCAAGAGTAGGTGTATGAGGAGTAGTTGGAGTGACACGATCTAACGCATCCAACAATTCGCACCTATATTCCAGATAAGTGTCGTTTATCTGATCAAACACGGATATCATCTCTTCCTTTTTCAAACCCTCTTCCAGCTTCCCCTCGCTAACGATTTCCTCGTGATATCTTTTAGCGTTATTTAAATGACCCTCTAATAACTCTAAACGAGGTTTTAAGTAATTACTTGTTCTACGATTTTGCCCCGTTTTCTTAAAATTTGTATAATCGCGTTCTAATTGCGACAAAACCTGCTTCTGAAGCTCCCCGAACGACATGTGGATTTTTGTTTATAAAAATGTAATAAAAAAAAGAACCAAAAAAAAAATACTTTAAAAAATGAGGACTTACTTTGTATGCCTTTGTTGGTGTAGTGTTGTGTGGAGTTTGATTGCCCGTCGCGGGAGCCCGATTAGCACAGCACAAAACTGTTTTTATTAATTAACTGTTCAATTGTTTCTTCAACAAAAATTATTTTATTTTATTTTAAACTGTTTATTTTAAACTGTTTAATAATATGTGATATTTATTATATTATATATGTCTATATGTACATATATTTGTACTTGAAGTGACTTTCAAATGTACTTGAATTCACACACAATTGTTTTTGTAATGACTCGAAGGACCAATGATTTTGACTTTGCCGGTATTATATTCCAAATTCCAAATAAAAGAAAGGATTAAAATTACGTTATAATTATTTATTGTTAACTCTTTGAATGTTCTCGAACCAAAAGAAAAAATGAATATGAAAAAACGAAAGACCTTTTAAAGCACTCAAGGTTAAGAATGAAGAATTTGACATTTTGTGTACTAAATTTATAATTGACATGAATGTCATATTGGGCTACACATTACGTTAATTCACAATAGCAATTTATAATAGTATTTTAAGTATGTAATTTAAAAATAAAAAAATATATACATTTATTGATAAATAAATGATGTCATAAACAGAGAGAAGTAGCTACAAAATTGCCCAGCACATTACCCAGCGTATTTACTAATAAAACAAAGGATCCCGATTTCAGCCGTTTTGCCATATTGAGCTCTGATAAGTAACTATGACTGATATCATGTGAAGCTTTGAAGGGAACATTATGGTGGGTTTCTCTTTAAAATTTTGAGATTTGCTTTAGTAGACGATTTGGTATACGATCAATTTGTCAGATCTGAGACCAAACTTCTCGATTAATGAGTAGCAAAACAGATAAAAACGTTTGTCGAGTAAGATATAGCTATTGTGTGATAGATCTTGCAAGACATAAGACTCACTTTTTTGAAAATGAGGAATATGATTGTTATGTTCTTTTGATATTTAAATTTTTGGAAACATTGACCAAACGATTTTTTTTTAATTATTTTAATTATTAACTTCTAATTATTTAAGTTTTTCTTTTCAGAAAATAAAATATGTTTCTTAGCCGAAATGATGTGCTTGATCAGCTTATTGATCTCTATAATAGCCTTGATTATGTAAATAGTCATACTCTGATGGATGATATAGAAACCAGAGAATTACACTGTCCAATAGTTAGAAGTTTTCTATTTAATGAAATTGAAGAGTTCTCCAAAACCATTATCGAAGAACTATTAGAGATCGAACTATTTGACTTCGAGTTTGCCAATAAGCTCTACGACTTTGATCAATTACTGTTTGAAAAGAAAATTAAAAATGCCATCAAGCAATACCTTCAAAAATTTGATTTCAATAAAATCTTGCACACTGTGAGCAATTTTAAGTATGATCTTCAAGCAATAATGGGCTATGAAGCTATTTTCGAAGAAATTTATGACGACTCAAATGACAGTAAGAAATCATATGATCTTTCACGGAAATTGCAGGCAATGATTGCAAAGCCATTATTCTCCCAGATAACAGCTGAAAAACGTTCCCGTTTGACAAACATGGCAAAGTGCTTACCAATTTATCCCGAAGAACTTGATGATACAACCAAACTTCTTATTACAAATCTTGGCAATAAATGCCATTTGAATCAGCAAATGGTTCGCGAAAATCGAAATTCAGCTATCTATCCCACTTTAACTTTTGATTCTATACAAACGAATTGGATTGTTCATCATTTCAAAGCTGAGAATCTTTTTGAGATTGAAGGACTCACTGGTCAGGTCCTGTGCTGGGTAAAACCATTTTCAAGTTTCTTGGGTCGAATTATTCCGCCAGAAACGATTTTTATGGATCGACAAGAAGCAATAAATACAAAGTGGAAAATTGAATATCTTGAGGAGGGAGATCCTTCGAAAGGATTTTGTATCAAAGCTGCAGATAGCAATATTTATCTTAGTGGGGCACGTACTGGAGACTTTTCTGTGTTTGTCACTGTGCTGAAGGAGTTAGACTTGGAGCAGATAGAGCGGTGCGCCTGGAAATTCCAACGCATTGAATATAGTACAGCTTGTTCCTAGCGTAATTTATGTGTATCACAAAATAATTTTGAAGAAAATTAGTAAAAAGTTCATTGTTTTTATTTCATTTTTTAAAGTATTTCTAGCATGAGCCGATATTAAGTTAACTGTGAGTTAGATCTCCATAAACTGCAGGTTACTCATTTTTAGGTTAAGTCATCATAACTGGCAAGTTAACTCCAGATACAATGCACGAATAAACTGGTATATGGAACAAATCTTAAAAAGGGTGTACTGATGCCTGTCTGGCGAATTTGAAGAGGGCTTTCGACACCGTTGTAGTACCCCTTATTTTGGAATGTCATGTAAAAGGTCTTGGGTTCAGGGGTGTACTGCCTCTTGAATCATCAGCCGCTCGGAGTTCGGAAAATTGTAGGTCCCCTCCATTCCTGGTAAGACGCGCATGGGAATGGTTGAGAGTTGTTGCACCACTAAATTTATTATTTATTTCGACTGGACTTAGTATAGGTAAACTATTATTTTATTTGTATGCATTTTGGCATTATCAGTTGTAGAAAGTTTGGTGTCAAGAGTGGCAGTGTACCAGTAACGTCCACCCCAATCTTCTATATAAGAAATGATGTTCGCCAGGAATCGGTAAGCTCGCCCATTCTATTCAGTATTTACACCAGCCAGCGATCTGTTTGGCAGTCTTACTCAGGCAATTGCGAGTGTTGATTTTATCAAATACAGGCTATGTTAGGTTAGGTACACGATTTCTTCATCCAGATTCGAGCAGGCGGCACAAAATCTGGGGCTGCACATTAGTGAAGGTAAAACAAAGTACATGGTGGCGTCGAATGCGAGAGGAACAGTTGGTCAAACAATCAAGGTAGCGGAGCACGAATTTGAAGTGGTGCAATCCTTTAAATACCTTGGGTCAATAGTAGCAGCCGATAACAATATAGAAGAAGAAATACGCGGGCGGCTTCTCAAATCCAACAGAGCCTACTATAGTCTGTCAAAGCTTTTCAAATCCAGAAATCTCACCATAACTTCAAAACTGCTGCTGTACAGGACCATGGTCCTGCCAGTACTCACATATGGATCCGAGACTTGTGTGCTTAGCAAAAGGCACTCCGACCTCTTAGCTGCATTCGAGAGAAAAGTCTTAAGGTGAATTGTTGGCCCCATATGTGAGGAAGGGCGATTCCGGAGACGGTACAATCATGAATTGTACGCAATCTACCTAGAAGCAGATATCGTGACAAAAATTAAGCTCGGTAGACTCCGGTGGGCAGGGCACCTAGCTCGCATGAGCGAAGAGGAACCTGCTCGGAAAGTTCTTTGTGGTACATTCTATGGTAGACGACAGCGTGGTAGACCATGCTTGCGCTGGAGAGATGGCGTAGACCACGACGCCCGAAGCCTTGGGGTGCGCAACTGGATGGCGTCGGCTAGAGACCGGGATAGGTGGAGAGACTTGTTGAAAGAGGCCAGGACCGGAACCCGGTTGTCGAGCCGATGATGATGATGATGATGATGAGGCTATGTTAGGTAAAGTAGAAGTGGTTGCCAGCCTAGAACCGGCACATCTAGACCAAATTGGCCTGTTTCGAGTACACCTGGATTTTTAAAAGCTTTTGTCTTCTTGTTCAACCATTCTGAACTCTTTATGAAGCGTATTAAACTCACTCGAATAGTTGTAGTACAAGTCCAAATGGAGTTTAAGTTTTTGGGATTGATCAGGACATGCACAA
This sequence comes from Chrysotoxum bicinctum, assembly GCA_911387755.1. Classification (NCBI taxonomy): domain Eukaryota; kingdom Metazoa; phylum Arthropoda; class Insecta; order Diptera; family Syrphidae; genus Chrysotoxum; species Chrysotoxum bicinctum. The sequence goes on from OU426989.1 coordinate 45,112,905, forward strand.
AGAAGGCAAGGAATTGCTTCCTCCTCCTCTTCATCCATACAGCTTCTGCAGAAATCGTTGGAGTACACACCACGTGCCTGCTTTCTGGACAGTTTTCAGTTATGACACTTATGACAAAGTAAATGAGCAATCTGCTTTAAGATATCAAACGATTAGGGTGCTTTGGTCAGTTCTCTTCTGTCATCAATCAAGTGAGCTTGTTTAAGTATAATTGTGTACAGAACAGGTGCAAGCCAAGGCCAACAGAATTCTTCTACAAGATTCAACGATATTGCGATAGCTGGAAATTGAAAATCATTTTTCAGAAATCAGAAACTTGTAGCATTAGATTTCAGTTGTTTGAAGCCTCAAGGGATACGATAAAGAACTGGTGCCAGCTAGTGATCGTAGGGCAACATGAAAATACTCTGGCGAGTAAAAAAGTACATCATTTTAGCCGTTCGACTTTTCAAGACTTTTAAACGTTCACACGAAGGCTTGGGAGTTGTAAGTCATTAAGCCCTAATTACATTATATTATATTATTTTATAATTATATTATATTATATTATATTACCTGTTGCGTTTCAATTTTTTTTTTTCTATGAATTTGTTAAGTACGGATAAAGAAGTTCTTAGTAAACAAACAGACCTTCTGAAAGACCCATATTTCTCTCAATTTCTATGAAACCTTTTATGCATACTATATATACTATATATAAAAAAACTTTTCATATCTAATCTGAAGAACTAGGCAAACATTTTTCTCATTTCAAAAAGAAAAATCTTTTAAATAAAAATTTGATCTATTTACTATTGCAAATATTTACATCTATTTCAAAAATAATTTTTTTCATATTTTTTTTAATCTACTTCAACCAACAATAATATGCCAAGGTTAAAGGTTGACAACTATGGGTTATTAGAGAAGATTTTATAATGCTTTTTTCAAAGCCACATGGAGTTTTATAATAGTCAAAGTTGATGGGGTTCACCTCAACTATCAACGTACAAGGTAAAATTTATGATCGTGTACCGTCAGATGTTTGTTATTGTCATTCCACTGAATGCGCAGAGGGTCATGTGTGTGACATGAGAGTTTAAAATGCCACTTATTTGAAAAAAAGTGAAGGTTTTAACTTAAAGGGAAGCAAGTTAAGTGCCCAATTTATAGAATAAAATCGATGAAAGGCTAAGAGTTCGGTAATTTAATGAAACTTAAAAAAAATATCAAAACTACACATCGATTCTTTAGAAGTATCGGTAGTAGTCTGATCAATTGTGTTTATACTTTATACATGACTGAAGTTTATTCCAACTGCGTTATTCTAAATCATTTCTTAAAACCAAATATAATAGACCGAGAGCCCACAGCAATTTTTGGGTGTGATTGATAACAAAAAATAATAAGCATAATTAGTTAGGCCTTTAGTAGTTATTTACAAATGTGAACGTCTTGCAGTGGCGTGGCGTGGATAATTTTAAATGGGAACCCGTTATAAAATTTTGTCACCTGCAAAAATGAAAAAAAAAATCTTAGAATCTTAAAAACAACATTTCTAGTAGGGATATGGTATCTACAAATGCATTCCACATTGACTTAGCAAAAATTGTGTAGCTATATTTTTTATTCTTCAAGACATTAATATTTCAATCAACAATGAGCTTGAAACATAATAAAAAAGGACCTCCTTTTAGACACCACCCCCTTCGTCGGACATAACTGCGGCACCTTCCTAGGTACGAGTATGTTCTATTAACTTTTCCTTGCAATCATATGTGACAAGAATATTAAATATATGATGGGACAACTCATCTGCATTAAGACTCGCCCTAACGTCAAAAAATACTAGATATCTTTCTTGTATTCCATTCTCTGACAAGAACCGAAATATGGCACTAAGTTGTCTCCTATGACTCAAATCTGATGTTTCGTCGATCATAATCGACACGAACCGAGCTTCTATGATTTCTGTTTTAATTTCAGATTTAATAACAGCCGCGATACTATGTATCAAGTCATTTTGAATATCGTTGCCCTACTCTAAATAGGATTCCATTAAAGTGTCATAGGTACTTATATGTTGATTTCCTTTACACATAAGAAATCAATTTCTGTGTGAAGATTTTGATCCCTCGCCAGATTTTGCGTTCCTTTACACCCAACAAAAATTTATTTTTCTGACAGGGATCAAAATCTTTAAATCCATATTTAAAGAGGGATTTACATGTATACACGAAACACGCACACCAAACAAAAAATTTCGATCTGGGATCGAAATCCCTGGCGTGTAAGCGAAAAAAGGATAAAATATAAACTATCAACTATCCTTACTAAAATTATTTGGTTTCTCCGAAAGGTAATCTGTTAAACAGCAATCTACATTTATCAAAGACATTTCCAAGACAAAATCCAGAACTGCACTAAAATTAAGAAGGTAAATTATTTTATCACTATAAGCCTAGTACTCACCTAGCTTGAAATGAAAAATAAATACGTTCCAAATTACACGCGAAGAATAAAAATGAAAATAGAATAAACTTTTCCACGTGAATTTTTGATACTCACTTTGAATGAAAAAAAAATGACAATTATTTTCGTTCTTTCTGTTTATACATTTTCAATTTTTTGTTTTGAAACAAAATATTCAAATCAACTGACAAATGTCACAGTTTTCCACGTTGCCTTAAACTTTTTCCTGATGGTTGTACATTGAGAAATGAAAATCATAGAGTGGAAAAAGTTGTGGAACATATTTGTTTTTCCAATCCACATTTTAGTACTCACCTCTCGTTGCGAATTTCATGCCAGTGAACCAGCAGTCACTTTTATATGAAATTTTCATTTTCACTTGAACTGAGTACTAGGCTATAGTGGGTAATAAAAGGAATTAAATCTTCACTTTAACATCTAACTTTTCACTATTTTTAATTAAGTTCAAATTGGCTTTTCAAAACACTAGATTTATTTGAAGTTATTGAACCTGTGCTACACAGCCTTTTATTGAATGCCAATTGAATCTAAATTTGAATTCCTATTAAAAAAAAGCAAATGCATTTTATTTTTCAGCAGAGTACCGATATGCTAAATTTACAATGCTGACAAATTGCCATATATTCTACCATGATTTATTTCATACTTCAAAATTATCACAGTAAATTTGCAAAAAGATCAATAGTGCATTTTACATTAGCATGGCAAATCAACATCAAATTCAAAATCAATAATCAACAATACCCACATGCCATATTTATATGACATATTAAAGAAAAAAAAAACATATAAGTCGAAGAACTTATTTCTTACATAAGGTTGAAAAAAGGCGAGCACCTGAACTCCTGCAATGTATTATCTTCCTACTGAAATGCAATGCTAATTGCTAAAGGGAGAATAAAATACAAATAATTCCAACTCCTACTGGTATACATCGAAAATTTTATAAGACGGAATGTAGCGTCTTATTTTTTGAATATAAAAGCGAATGTTGAACAAAGAGGATCCGAAAAACAATGCTTGGGGAAGAAAGAGATATAAAACAAATAAATAAGACGGTGATTGAAAATTTTACGTCAGAGTATTTTTGCGACTCTCTTAATTAATGTTGGTTGTGGATTGTGGAATGTGTTTGGATAAAGTATAAGATACAAACGAGAGGCAGAATGGATAACTTAAACTTATTCGATGTTTATTTGGTAGATTGTGTTATTTGTGGATTTTCTAAAAGGGAAGACGATAGGAATCGTTTTATATGGACGCCACGCCACTGACGTCTTGCATAGTCTAGTGGGCGCAATAGTGCATTATAGTGCATCAAGTATGCAGTTCTTTCCTTATTCTAAAAAATTGGGAAAAAAAATTTGCCATAACTTCAAAATGAACAGCTAAGTGCCCTGATTGCAAATATCGAGGTCCATGACGTTTTGAAGGTGGCCTTCTTAGTGCAAGAAGTTGCCTATTCTTATCGCGTCTGGCAGGCACAAGGCTGTCTGTAAAACGTCTTGGACCTCGATATTTTCAATCAGGGGGCTTAACTCTACATTTTGGCAAAGTTGTTATCACAATTATTTGGATTTGGAAAGAACTGCATACTTAATGCACTATAATGCACTATTGCGCCCACTAGAGTATGCAAGGCTTTCACATTTGTAAATAACTATAAAAGGCCTATCTAATTATGCTAATTATTTTTTGTTATCAATCACACCCAAAAATTGCTGTGGGCTCTTAGTCTATAAATAAAGTATAGTTTATATGGAGGGCTCACTGCTGAACCGAGCCAAGTCAGAAAAAGTGAATTCGAAGATATTAAGAGGTTAGGTAAATAAATTGCCATTAATTACTGAAATACATATTTAACTCATTGTAAAGACATTTGGAAAGTTGATTTACCCAGTTTTCTTTTGACCAAAAATGAAAAACAAGAATTAAAAAATGAACCCAATATTTAAGAAAAATTAAAAAAATGTGACTTAGTTCATTATTACGTCGAAAAATTATGAAAAATTGTCATTAAAGAAAATACAAATTGGTATAATTTAAAAAAGGAGCAAAAACAAACAATGAATTTTTTTCAAAAACTAAACAGAAATTTATTACAAACTAAAGCTTAGATATTAAAACAAATTGGCCACATATGTATATGTTTATTTAGAAAACAGCTATTAACATTGAATAAATAGGATAAATTTAAAGTTTCTTTGAATAAAGATTCTTTAAATGCATACACCCAACTCCGAAAACTGGAGGGGAAAATAGTACTGGAACGCTTCAGGGAACATCTTGAAGCCACACTCTATGCCGAACAAGTAGGTTTCCGCGCTGAATCCGCATGCATTGATCATATCAATACTTAAAGAATCATAATTGAGCAGTGCGTCAAATATCGATCACCACTTCACCTGAAATTCATTGACTTTGAGAAGGCTTTCGATACCGTCAATAGAGAATTTATTTGGCTTGCTTTACGCAGGAGGGGTATCCCGGATAAATTAATAGCTATTATTAAGGCAACTTATGATGGATCCAAATGTCACGTTTTGCACAAAGGGGGCTGTCAGAAGAGTCCAAAGTGGAGTCAGACAGGGCTGCATTCTGTCACCAATAGATTGTTTCTGTTGGTGATAAGCGATGTCCTTCGAGCGGCCTTGATGGGAAACGGGGGGATTCGATGGACTCTGAGGTTTCATCTGAAATATCTTGACTATGCAGACGCCGCGCGGTATGCTTGCTCTCTCATAGGATCATGGATCTCCACCAAATGACAACAGGGGTGGAGAGTGAAGCAGAAATCGTTGGGCTGAAAATCAACTCGGGCAAAACAAAGAAAATCAGCCTCGGAACCCAGTCATCTTCTATCATAAATATTTCTCAACAACCGGTAGAGAAAGTACAAAGCTTCCAACATCTTGGAAGTATCATCTTTACCAAGTGTGGCACCGAACAGGACATGAGCAGTCAAATCGGGGAGGCGAAGGCTGCTTTCGAAATGCTTTGAAATATATGGAGGAATAACTGTCTAAGCTTAAGAACCAAGCTACGGCTGTTTCGATCCAACGTCGAATCCGTGTTACTCGTACTTTACGGTTGCAGCACTTGGAAAGTAACAGGTGTCACTAATAAGGTGCAAACGTTCATTAATAGTTGTCTACGAAACATCCTTAGGATTTTCTGGGCCAATCGTATTTTTTTTTCATTATAGAAAGTAACACTGTGTTTCCTATCTTGAAAGCCGGAATATGGACCTTTTTCTTTTTAATAACTTTTACTAAGTCCCAAAAGGGTATACTTCCTTTATCTAAACCTTGCAACTTATGGTTCCATGTTTGGTTTTTAAAGCGGGCAATCGATTTTTTAATAATCACGTTCAAAATTTTCATTTCCGAGTAGTAGAATTCTTGTCGAGTATTAATCCATTAAGCTCTATATTTGTTTCTCATTTTTATGTTTTCTATTATTTGAGGAGGAAGGGCATTACCGTTAACACGACGTAAATTTTTTTTTGGAACGGACTGCTCTCAAGTGAATGTAATCACAGATTCATCAATTTGAGCAAAATCGATATTATTTGAATAAATTACCGATGTTTCTCTCAGTTTTTGTCGCACCTTACTTTTAAACCTCTTCCAGTTTGTATTTTTAACATCGTAAATAATATTGCATGTCTCTACGGGGGTGGAACTAATTTCTGTAATTACTGGTAAGTGATTCGAACTAAGATCATTTTCGAAGTAAGGTTGAGTAAAAATCTCAGGCATGTTAGTGAGGAATATATCTAGTGTGGAAGGGTGTGTTAGATTATTAGTGGGAATACAAGTAGGGTGGGGGTATAAAACATTAAATGGATGTATTGAATTCAAGTCCGAAAGTATATTACCCCATGGATTAGCTCTGACACAGCCGCAGTCCTAATGCCTACAATTAAAATCTCCACCAATTAGAAATATGTCAGAATTTGTGACTAATTTTCGCAAATCATTTCTAAAATCATACCTTTTACTAGGCGACGAAGAACCACCCGGAAAATAAATCGAAAATATTTTTATTGATTGTCCATTTCTAAATGGTATTTCAATTCCAATATTTTCAATCAATTTAGTTTTAATAATTGGTTGTAACTTTATGTTTTTTTTTTAAGTATCTACTTTGTATTTATTGACCTTTTTGTTCGTATTAAGTACTTATTTAGAATTCACTTCAATAACCACCATGTGAATATTTATTAAATTGAAACATACTTACTTAGTTGCTTCCTTCCGATTAATACCTCAACAAAAAAGATACATTCTTGGTATAAGGAATGAAGTGCGACACGCGACCTTAAAGTTCTTTTTATGCTATTTGCATAATTGATAAGTAGTACTCCGATTGTATTGATTGATTTCATGAAGACTTATTTTGCGTGTGGTTAGGCAGGCATTTGCTCATCAATTTCCATTGAGTTTTAAATTCTCAAAAGTTCTATCAATCAAAAACCACTCAAATAAGTAAACCCATAAAATTTAATTTTTTATTCAAAACACAAACAATTTAGAAAATTAAATTTTCGAAATAAGAATATTTCAATAACGAATATTAGAATGGCAACAGTCAATCCAGTTACTAAGCAAACCCATGCAAAATTCAAATGAAACATTGACAACGGATAAGGTGGTTTTAGGTTATCAGGTGTCGTCTCCAATACCAGCAAATCGTACTTTTTAATCAATGCCAATCCGTCTCGCGTCCATTTCTCCATCAGCCCTGTGTCCGACACCTTTATTATAAAATCATTGAGAATCTCAATAAATGGAGAATGCTCCATCATTATGAATCCCAAGTAATAGTCTTTCAAACTTTCATAGATTATATGGTACTTTGGATATTTTTGAAGGCCTATAAAAAATTCCGCCTTATCACGGCCCAAAGCATATGCAAAATTCAAATTCTTCATTGAGTTTCGTTCTGTCATTAGGGTATCATACTCAACTAGAACGATAATCTTCGCTAGATCCGGTTCGTGAACGGACACAAGGCTCCGTTCGTAGTCCACCATCAGCACTGGAACTTGATTATCAATAAGGTCTCGAATAGTTTTATGTTGTTTTACCTTTATATAGACGGTTAGAAATGAAGTCAGATAAACAAAATATATGTTCACAAGAATAAATGAGAATAGTAAGACCTGGCCTTGGAAGCGATATGCTCTGAATATTGGCCTTTCCGTTGGGTACCCGAGTATCATAAGATAAGTTTGGCTAAAACTTTCCCAAACTGTCATAGGTTTGTCGCAAAATTTATTTTTTACCATGTCCATCACAATGATATAGACAGTGCATAGTCCAATGCTCAGCCAAACCGTCGGAGAAAACGGCCTCAAAAAATACTGATTGGGATTCAAGTCGCCTTTTATTGGAGCCACTATGAACCAACTCAACATTCTTAAAGGATAACTCAGCTTAATCCCTTCAAAGTTTTGATAAACGTTCATGCTTATATCGATCTCGTCGTTGATAGTTGCATTGATAACGGCCATCATAAAATGCTTGTCCAAATTTTTGATGTTGACTCTGCTAAAAGTTGCGTTATGTTTCTGCAGAAATGATTTGAACAGCTGCCCAATATATCCTCCAAGCTGCTTCTGACCACGATTGTTAGTGAAACAAAAAACCCTCGGGAGGTCTTCTTTGCCCACAGTTCGAAATGCGTATCTGTTTAAGTTGATCAAGGCATTAGGAATTGGTTCGGTGAGATTGAATTCCGCAATTTGAATATCCGCATAGGGCAGGTATGCATACGCAATACCTCCGACAATTCCGTACAACCTTGTAAATCTTTTCTTCGTGAAAAAATATGCAAAACTTTCCTGGAGACCTTTCAAATTATTTGCACTTATTATGATGAATTTCCGAAGCTGAAGTCTTTGAATTAAATGATTCAAAATATCACATTTTGGGCAAGGATTTTGAACGACTAAAATAGCATTGCTAAAAACCCGATGGTCATGGTCTCCGATAAGTTGGGAAGAATGGGAAGTGAAAAATGCCACCGGAATATCAGTTCTTTTCTTAATGAAACAGCTCACGACTTCATTTTCAATTCCAAAAAAATACACCGTCCCCGAATCACTTTGCGCGTGTATTCTTTCAATTAGTTCAGTCAATCGCGTATTTTCACCGAAAACCTTGACATTTGTAGCGAAAAATAAAATATATGTTGCGATGATTATTGAAGGACACATTTTTTCAAATACTGACTATACCACCGACTAGGGTCTGAGGAATATTAATTAGAACTAAAATCTACGAAATCTAATCAGATATTTGTGCATAAGACCTGAAGTTTCATTCAAATCGTGAAGGACATGTAAAATGTATGAGGTCTTTCAAGTTCATGATAAATATATAGAAGACTAGACAATAGACCAACGAAGAGGTCAACCAACATATCAAAACCAGAGACAATAAAAAAAATAAATAGTCAAGCTCTAATTGGCTTAATTAAGTTTCATGATTTTGAATAGAAGAAGTAGGTTAACGTCAGGAAACCCCAGGAAAGGAACTAATTAGAGTCCTGAGTCATGACGCATCATTACGGTGACCGTTCATTATAATAATGAAAAGTTCCTGTTTTTTTTTATAATTTTGTCGCGCCCTAAAGTAATTTTGATTACTCTTAAAGTATGTGAGCACAGTGCGAGCGTTTCGGAAAATTGGGGGAGATTTAAAAATAGATAGTTGGTTTAAAAGTCTAACCATCACAATGGGAGGGAAATATTGGAAGTGGTAAAGTATTGCACATTCGTGTAGTGCGGCTAAGGAAAGAATCCCTGAATTTAATTATGCATCGAAAGTTGGGTTCAAGGGTAAACTGATGAGAATTCCCTGATGTAAAATTGTTTAAGGGGAGGAATGCAACTGACTATTTCTGTATGAGTTTTATCGCCTATGATTTTTAAAGATTTTAATTGCATTCTATCCAACAGACTCAAAACGGTTATTGGAGCATCTACCCGAATTGTCATCAAGCTTAAGACGAATATAGCCCTTATAGACTACAGTTAGATCAGAAGGAGTGAAAGATTTCTTGCTTCGCCTAAGAAAACTTAAATGCTAAGAAATGTTTTTGGCGAACGTCAAATATTTGGTCACGATATGAAGAACAAGAACGTGAATCTGGAATGGCGAGAGGTGTGTCGTAAGCTGACAATTTAACGGATTCAAAGTTTCAGACAAGAAATCATTAATAAATACGAGTATGAGAAAGAGGGTTAGAGACAAAACGGAGCCGCACACCAGTAATTATTTTATGAATACCCAACGAAGAAGAAATTGATCAATACCAAGTGCATGCATTTTCGATAAGAGAAGTTGATGCCAAACTCTATCAAATTCTGTTGAAATATTAAGTGCAATAATCTGAATTTCTCCAAAACAATGTTAAGATTTGTTCTTGGTTTTTGGTTCCCGGAAAAGCCACTCAACAATTGATCAGGTCTACAGAATAACCAATGAAATTGAGGAATCACTAGAGGGAAAAAATGTATGTTCAAGTCCATTTCTAGACGTCTCTCAAGCCTTCGACAAGGTCTGGCACGATGGCCTTAAGTTTAAACTGCGACAGGTCTTTCCGGATCAAATATATTACATCCTCGAGTCCTACGTCGAAAATAGGCTATTTCGAATTAAGCTAGGGAGGGGATATTCGGATTTTAAGGAAATCAATGCTGGTGTTCCCCAGGGAAGTGTTCTCGGTCCGATTCTGTTCGTATTATACACTAGCGATATTCCTCAAGAAGAAGATACCATAATAGGTACTTTTGCAGACGACAAATATAGACAAATATTACTATCTTATCAGAACAAAGTTCTCAGAGAAATCGTTCATGCTCCGTGGTACATTAGAAACAGTGATTTACACAGAGACTTACGACTACCAACTGTTGAAGATGAAATAGTAGTTTTCGCTGGGAACTCACTTAAATGACCATAGTAATAAAATTATTCGACAAACATTTGATGAGACAAACCTTGTATGCCGATTTCAAAGAACGATACCGTTCGACCTAGCGCCATTAGGAGTATCCGCTTTCAAATGCGGTATCCGCAGGACCTCTCAGTGGGGAGCTACCTGCCAAACGTGATTCTATTATGAAATTAAGATTACTTGATAAGGTAACTTAGTTGTAGTCGCACGAACAAAAGGGAGGTGTTTTTTAGTGAGTAAGAATTTCACACTACTATGAGAACCGGTCTCATAGTGCCTATGAAGATTCTTCACCTACCCATGAAAAAAAAAAGATGTGTTCAACATTTCGGTGAATCATTATCATACCATGAGATTATTAATGGACCTATTGCTATGAAAGCCACACTGCCGGTCATTGGGAAGCTTTCGTTCTTCAATATTTTTCTTGGGGTGATAATTTATCAGCTGATAATTTACCACGGAAAGAAGAGACGCAAAGGTAATTAGACGGTATTGCGAAGGGTACTTCGCCTTTTTAAGAGATAGGCTGGAAAAAATGCAGTTGTCCAACTACATGGAAAGAAACTAGTAGAATAAGACAGATGGAAAAGTTTAGGCAATGGCTTTGCCGGCGGTGAAGAATACCTCCTTAGCAAAAAAAGGAGGAAAACTATCCGGCTCAGCGGATTTGTGTATACCAAGGTCTTTCAGTAGGTACTCCTGCAACTGTACGATTGTGAAAGAAGATTTTTCCCATTATATTGTGTATGCTCTCAAGTAAAGAAGGAGTCATGACATTTTTTGGCACCGTCGAGTTACAAACAAGCTGATGTGGAAAAAGCAATGGCTTTTTCTTGTGAGCTGACATAAGCAGTGTCATTGAAGACGAAGTCAGAACCACGAAGATCTGCTTAGATTGCTTAAACTTATTCCGTTTTTCCTCAGTAGGTTAAGTTTTATAACATCGGAAACCAAAAAATTCGGTTCGGTATATTTTTCATTCTGAAAAGAAATAAAATTGGACTCAGATCTGCACTGGAGTCAGGTGGACTATAGAGGATGCATAAATTTTCTGAAGAAATCTTTTAGATTGTCCCAGTTGGCTTTTTCGTACTGCCAGACGGTTTTCTTATGAATTTTTTCTCTATAACTGGGGTTTGTTACAAAGTTGCAGATACGACATAATGGTCCGATGTTCCTAGAAGTGATAATACACTTATAGTGTATTTTTCAGCTTCACAGGTAAGAAACAAGTCTAGAGTGCTTTTTCTTATTCTTTAAGAAATATACGAGAACAAGTCTTGATGTACTTTTTTTAATAGTTTTTTTTTTTAATGGTCTCAGCTCCGTTATTAGATACAATATTGAAAAAATCAAAAATCAAAATTGATGGTTCGTTGGTGTTTTTTTGATAGATCATAGAAATTAATCGATATAAAAAACACTTTATTAAAAATTCGAGAAAGATAAGTGTTTTGAAAATGCCTTCCTTTTTAAATTTTTTTAAACTTAACTTGTTTTTAAGTTTCTTTTATTTTTCTATAGGAGAACAAATATTTGTTGGTGGAAGTGACCTTTTTATCTCCAAAGTGATGAAAATATTAATGATGGGCTTTAGGTCAATGAAAAAGACAATTAATTATATTGTCACAGTGGCGTAGATAGCTTTTCGCTATGGGGGGGGATAGATCTAGTTCGCTCATTTTTACTTACGATATACTTAGGTACTATAGGGCAAGTTCTGCATTTGGAAAAAAAATCGAACTCGAGATTTTAATCAAAGTTGACATTACGATGATAGCGAAGACGAATAAAGTGGGTCCGGCAATTCCGTCTGTCTGTCTGTCTGTCTGTCTGTCTGTCTGTCTGTCTGTCTGTCTGTCTGTCTGTCTGTATGTCTGTACCTCGATCTAGAGCCTAAGCCACTGGACCTATTTTCTTCAAACTCGGTAGCTATGGGTCTTCGGTGATTCCCTAAAGGGGAAATTAAAATTTTTGTTTAGCTCTAAAACTAACGGTACCCCCCATACACCCATAATGCAAAATCTTATTTATCTCGAAAACGGCTCTAACGATTTTGATAAAAAAAAATTAGGTATGATATTATGGACATGGACTACGTTTTGGTAAAAAAAAATTTGGGGCAAAATGTTATTAACGGTACCTGTCATAGAACCGTTTTTTTGATTTTCGACTTTCTCATTAACGGCTCTAACGATTTTAACCAAAAATTTTCAGCAGAAGCCCCCCTAAGTTTAAAATAATATTGTATATAAAAATATTCGAAAAATTATTTGTTGGATTTTTTTGAAAAAATTTTTTTTTTGAAAAATCAACATCTTCAAAACCTATGAACGATTATTTTTTGAAATTATTTCCTAAAATCAATATTATTAAATACTTAAAATTCGCATCCCACATTTTTTTCTTGAAAAATTTTAAAGAAATTTCTTATATAAAAAATTTATTTATTTAATAATAAAACGATTTTTTAAAGTTTGTTTGCATAAATTCATACTTTTCTAGAAATGAGACGGCAATTTCATTTTAAATTCATGTTTTATATTTATAAAATGTATCTTAAATTCCAAAGTACTTTTACATAAGAGCAAGTTCGTGCGATCCAGTCGTGCATTTTATTTTTAAAGTTTTAATAATTAAAAAAAAAAACAAATAACAAGACTTCATTGAATTCATTATGTATGCCTTAAAAAAATTATATTTTTTAAAGATAATATATTATACGCATTAATTTGAATATGAACTAGAATAAATATTGATATACAGTGTCTTGCATAAGTATAACCGCACCTGTAAAAATGCGTTTTGTAGAAAATTAAAATGGGAATGACACTTTACTATTTTTTTTATTGAATGGCATCACTAATCAAGTTAATTGAGAAGAAAAAAAGTTCCGTTATTTTCTCTTCTGGTGTTTAAAAATTAAAAACAGATTTTTATATATTGCAAAAGTATAACCGCACAATGCAAACCTCTCTGAAGCTTCATTCAGTTATGTGCTTCGAAATGACAAGAAACAATGCAGCGTGGTAAACATTCAAGCGATACGGAAAAAGTCAAAATTCAAGCTTTTCGGTTAACTGGCCTAAGCTTAAGGGCTATTGGTAGGAAAATTTAAAGATCCGATCGTGTCGTCCGAAATTTCTTACAAGCTCCAGAATCCTATGAGACGAAAATAAGACCCGGACATCTGCAGAAGCTGACACGTCGAGATAAGAGGCGTTTAATAAATGCTGCATCCAATTCGGCGCATTCTTTACCAGACGTTCGTGACGAATTGGGCTTAGGAATTTCGGTTTCAACGGTTTTTCGTGCCTTAAAAAGCAGTAAAGTGATTGTTCGGTGCAAAATAATGCCAGCTCCAAATTTGACAACATTCTACAAAAAAAGTAAGAATTTGCCCAGCAAAACATGAAACGGAATTGGAAAACCATAAGTAACATTCCATTAATTTACACTTAACTCTTGTTATTCCAAATGGCATAATCCAATGAATGTTTTTTTTTTAGATTATTTTAGATTATTTTCAGTGGCGAAATAAAGTTTAATCTTGATGGGTCAGGTGGTTTTAACGGATATTGGCACGATCTGAGAAAGGAAAAAAGTTTGTTTTCAAGAGGAACTTTGGCGGTGGCAGTTGTAAGGTTTGGGGGCCTTCTGCGACCGTGGTAAGGTTGCACTTGGCTTCACCTCTGCAAATATGAACAGTTCAGCTTGCACCCAGGTGCTTCAGGATAATTTGGTACCCTACTTAAGACGATTTCGTCGAGTTTGGCATGTCTTCCAGCATGATAATGCCCCAATTCACGTTAGTCGTCAAAGTTTGGGATGGTACGAATTGAAAAACATACATTTTTTGGTGTTCCCGGCACTTTCTCCAGATTGTAACCCTATTGAAAATCTTTGGGGAATTTTGACCCGCAAAATTAATGCCCATAATAGGCAATTATACAGTGTTGCTGAGCTGCGAGAGGAGATTGTGAAAGAATGGAACTGTTTAAACGATTCCATATTAAATAATCTTGACAACAGTATGTCAAAAACAATTTTTAGATTGGTCGAAAATAGGAACAGCAATGTCCTTTACTAATTTAGCCGAAAAAATTTACTTAAAATTAAATTAAAAAAAAAACAGATCAAAATAAAAAAGCGGTTATACTTTTGCAATACAAAAAAAATCTGTTTAAATTTTTAACCACCAGAAGAGAAACTAACGGAACTTTTTTTTTCTTCTCAATTTACTTAATTAGTGATGCCATTCAATAAAAAATAGTAGGGTGTCATTCCCATTTTAATTTTCTATAAAACGCATTTTTACAGGTGCGGTTATACTTATGCAAAGCACTGTAGTAAGTAAAATAATATTAATTTAAAAAATAAATCACAAAATAAAATCCATTTTTCTGTTCTTTTTAGATAAAACACTTATAACCTCGTCTGCTATTATAGGTATTTCGCGATGAATAGCTAGAGTAGCCAAACCATTCAAACGATCCTGCAAATAAGTAAACATCCAAAGCTTATCACACTGTTATTAAAATAGACATATTTTTAATAATCTCACTTCGTTGGTCATGCTTCTTTGTATTGTTTTTATTGACTGACTGGAGAAAGTTGTTTCGGGAGTTGACGTTGAAACCGGCAGTGTAGCTAATATCTTTAATAAAATAAAAAAAGCTGGATGGAAGCGCTTTTTCTTGCACGTTTACCTCCTATTTTCAACTGGTGAGAGACGTAAAAAAAATTTCAGAGTGCGTTTCTTTAACTTATTTGGTTCATGACTGGTTATGTTGAACAGTTATCGATCCCAATGGGGGGAGATATATCCCCTTGATCCCCCCCTATCTACGCCCCTGTATTGTCACGACGTTTCGTTCATGTCTATGAACATCTTCAGGTGTGGCAATTAATACTTGTTACATAAATATTGCACTAAAGAATAAAATCATTTGATTGACAACAAATTTTTTTTTAATTACAGAATTGGACCTAACTATACAAAGTCAGTTGTACTTTGTATAGTTAGGTCCAATTCTGTAATTTAAAAAAAATTTGTTGTCAATCAAATGATTTTATTCTTTAGTGCAATATTTAAGTATGTAACAAGTATTAATTGCCACACCTGAAGATGTTCATAGACATGAACGAAACGTCGCCGTCGTGACAATATAATTAATTGTCTTTTTCATTGACCTAAAGCCCATCATTAATATTTTCATCACTTTAGAACAAATATTTTCTCAATTTTTGTGTCTAAAAATTATTAAGTGCGAAATTTCAAAAAAGTCAATCATGTAGTTTTCGTAATATTTAGTTTTCAAGAAAAAGTTTTGAAATTTATTAAAAAATCCAAATAATAAATATTCAGGAACTTCATACACATTACTTTTTTATGGCAAGTACTATTATTTTTGGTCCTTTGAAAAAATAAAAATATAAGAAATATAAATAAGAAGTCGGGGAATAATTCAAAAACTATCAACCAAGTTTAATCGATTGAACCGTTTACGATAAAGTCTAAGAGACACACTTGCAAGGCCCACTTTTATCCATGTTCTCTATCATCGTAATGACAAGTTTGATCAAAAAGAAATCTTAAATTTTGTAAATGCGTTGTCTAAAAATTAAAGTTTTTTTCTTACAAATCCACACCTCCTTTTTGTTACACTTAGTAGAGCCATAAATATTCTTGCAACTTAAATATGGTATTCATCTTCATACAATAAGTCGCATTAATTGCTATCGATAACTACTCTATAAGATAGGTTTAAAATAATAGTTCTGCTGCATAAGAAAGGTAAATTCAATTCTTATTTCTGCAAGTCTCTTAAATCTCTCGAAATCAATTCTATGTTCGTGTAGATTTATGGACAGTCTTAGAGTCCTGTCCTGTCGTTCACGATGTGTTGAAACAAAGCGGAACCTCAAATCCCTCAGCCAGATGTTGAATAATGTCCTGAAGAACACTAGACATGAAAGAGTAAAAGCATCGTTGAGACCTTATACTGATGCGAGTAACCAAAAAATCTTGTTTTCTGATGGGAAGAATCTTAGCATAGTTTAAAAATTCGGCCAATGCTTGTCATATAGCAAGCAAAATTGACAAGAGTTAGAGAGGTTATCATCCATGTACGAAGATACTTCCATGTTTTTTTTTTTTGTTAACAACGACTTAAGACGTTTTAAAGAAAGTGATAAGACTACTTATAAGCAATATTCTATTAAAAAAAGAAAGTGGGTATTCGAATTCGGCTCAGCTCTACCTCACAAGGCAAAATCGACTCAGATGTGTTTCTCAGTTCATCAGAGCACTAGATAAATCCCTAGATCATTTCCCTTAAATTTACCTCTTTACACAAAGCTAGAGCTGGTAGTTTGACACAGTATTGTTCAATCCGAAGCAAATATTCCTGAGGAAAAGCTGCGTGCCGCAATAGATGATTCGCCAAAGCAACTTAAGGCTGTGTTATGGCTAAGGGTGGCCACTTTGAGTATCAAGTAAACATTGTTATTTATAATGCTATGCCATATCACATTCAATGAAATTTATAACATACATATTTGAAATTTGTCTTTTCTTTTTGGAAAAAAAATTAAGTATTTATGACAGGAGTTTGTTTTAATTCAGGAAAGACAGAAACACATATCAGAATTTAAATTTTTATTTAAAAAAATATTTTTAATCTCTTTCAATAATGTTGAAAAGATTTTAACGATTTTTCGGGGGACTATACAAAATATTTCCGTGTTTAAAGGCGTGAATGCCTATTGCACTCCTTAAAATCTAATTAAACATAAGTTCATAATGGTTTTCATTGTTATATGGCCTCGTTTGGGATTTGAACCTAGACCTGACGTCTTCAAAAGCTCTGTTTTCTCTCCGACTCTCTTTCTCATATTCATCAACGATCTTTTATATGAAACTTCTAATCCATTAAATTGTTTTTCTGACAACAGCACTCTTCAGTTTCTCATATTCTTTTCCAGATTTACGTCCTTGTCCTTCAGATGTGAATTTAGAACTCCAGCGTATGATATGCTCAAGCTTCAAGCATTATAACTTAGATTTTAATGTCTTAAGGTCTTTCAAAATACCACGCTGTCGTCTACCATAGAACGTACCACAAAGAACTTTCCGAGCAGGTTCCTCTTCGCTCACCTAGCTTGCATGAGCGATGAGGAACCTGCTCGTAAAGTTCTTTGTGGTACGTTCTATGGTAGACGACAGCGTGGTAGACCATGCTTGCGCTGGAGAGATGGCGTAGACCAAGACGCCCGAAGCCTTGGGGTGCGCAACTGGATGGCGTCGGCTAGAGACCGGGATAGGTGGAGAGACTTGTTGAAAGAGGCCAGGACCGGAACCCGGTTGTCGAGCCGATGATGATGAAGGTCTTTCAAATTAGATTGATTTACTCAGTAATCCAAAAATCTACTAATTTCAATCGAGAAGCTATTATGTTAAATTTAATTATTATTTCGTTTTGCTTCCAACAAACCTAGACATAAAAAACATTGTTTATCCATCTTCCCACAAGTTCACTCTAATTTGCTAAAAATTACTGCTTTTCATGACAGTAAATTACAAACAGTCATCTGATTCGCACTTCTACTCAATAATTATTTTGCAATTATCACGAAATCTACTGAATGATGGAGAATGTCCAAATCCCTGAAGGCGCTGAAGCATGAATTTACTGCCATTACCTGCGCAACTTCATCATGTAATCGACACATTACCATACTCGCATTCTGTTTTGTTTTTTTTTTGCATATTATTACCCAATTCCCCGATTGATCGATTGGTTGATTGAGTTGGATTGAATATACAGGACAGGTGTCTCCAAATTATCATATCCCTTCAAATTTTGTATAGAGTGTATAACACTTTGCATAGGGTAAGCAGGCATATTATTGGCATCATCCAATACACAATTTTCACTTTTTGTTTTCTTTTTCAAATCGAAATTAATTTCCCTTGCACTTAGAAATCCCCGACATCCTTCAAGTCCATCTTAAGACGCCAAAAAATGTATTGGATAGTCTTAAATATGATATTCACAAAATAAATGTTGGTGTTCCACAGGGCTCTGTTTTATCTCCGACTCTCTTTCTCATATTTATCAATGATCTTTTGAATGAAACTTCTAATCCATTAAATTGTTTTGCTGACAACAGCACTCTCAGCTTCGCATATTTGTTTTCAGATTTACGTCCTTGTCCTTCGGATGTTGATTTAGAACGCATATGATAAGCTCTTGAAATTCTGATCTCAATAGTATTGCGAAATATGGAACCAAGAACCGCCTTCAAAAATTCAAAAACTCGTTGAAGTGTAACCAACCCCTCACGTTTTCATTCATAATCGGTACTTCCAGTGATGAAACTGAACTGCATCAGGGAATGCTCATAAGCTAACCATTGAACCGAGTTTCGGACGTACTGTTAAGTTTAGAGATTCTTTCTTTAGCCAGACTACAAGAATGTGGGATGCCTTACCCGAATCAATATTTCCCTCTCATTATGATTTTAAGACATTTAAAACCAAAGAGCCTCGGTATCTCTTCTTAAATCCTCTCCAACTTTCCTAAGGGCTCACACTGTGCTCAAACATTTTAAGGGTACATAAGTGCGCTCAAATTTATACAAAAAAAAAAAAAACACATTTTAAACTGCAACCGTTTGCAGCTTTACCCTACTTTATTCTCATTTTTCCGAACGCAAGTGTCAAATGTGAGTTAAAATTTCAAAAAACTATCACGTTCCGCAACTATGTACAATACCAGCTAAAAATTCAAGTCAACATTTCTTTCGTATGTCTTCGCCGATATAGTCGCAAAGTCATTCGTAACAATGACATAGCTTCTTCTCTCTAAACTCAATCAACAACACTTTTTTGGACATTTACCAAACAAAATGATGGGTTGGTCTTTTTGTACAAGCTTTTCTTGACACTTAGTTAAAAACCAAGCGTGCGAAGTTTCTGTCTTCTGTCCAATGATATTGTCAATGGAACTCATTCAGTGTACTAAACAGTAAGATGTGTAGACATACGTTCACTTTCTCTGCAGAGTGCGAGAGCTTCTTTCAAAACAGAAAACTTTAAATGAATTACTTGACGAGACTAATATTTTGGCTAATTTAGATGGGAAATTCCAAAAATGTTTTCATTCTTTGCCATAGTTTCAGCATCTGAATGGAAATTTAAATACAGTTAAGGTTATTGTTTAGAAAAATAAATATTTTGTATGTAAATTCGTTTAGGACGTAACGTTTTCACTTTCATTTGAAATTAAGCAATTGTCAAAACTAAAATAATTACTTAATTTGTGTGTGGTTACTCGTATTATGCATTTTGGTAGCAATAAGCATTTATTTTTCAAAAATGTTTCAATAAACTATCATTGAAGTAATACACCCATGCACCTGCAGGTTGAGCTTTGGACCTTGGTTAAATTTTCATAGTTACACTGTTTGTTGCAATCGGTCTCATTACCGAGGTGTATAGCCAATAAGTAATGCGTGGTTGTAAACCCCAATTATGTGCCACTGTGTCCTTTCTGACTCTTTCTTTTAATTTATGTTCCCAGCTTAACTTCTTGTCTAAAATAAGACCCTAGTATTTCGCTTCGTCGGAAAAAGTTAGTGGCATACCCCTAATAGACGGAGGATATACTATAGGAGGAATTTTGTATTTCCTGTAAAAGAGAACAATATCAGTCTATAATGAGGGTTGGCAGTGTACATACACCGGATGTTGCAATGTGGCCGCATAGGCAATCGCCATAACGAGTATATTTCTGCGTTTGCAGACAGGATAGCAGCTTATTTACTACCAAATTCAATAGTTAGTAGGGAACTATTGATAGAATACCGCCTTGTGGCGGCGGGGCATACCGCTACTGTAGATGTCTTCATGCGGAAAAGGTGCCCTACATTTGTGTCAGCATTTGATAAATCAATTTACCAAGCGAACTGTATACATTCAGAGATGACAGTGCTGATGTGATTGCAGATGCGTCGACGTTGTTAAAAGCTATGTCCACCGATTTCCCTTTGAAGTATCCATTTTGAGCTGTTGACAAAAGTTTCATGTCAATGCTTGTTCCTAATTGAATATCAATCAATCTTTGTCACGTTTTGAGCAGGAATGATGATATGCTGATAGGTCTAAGATCTTTCGACTTTACATTGGAGCATTTACCGGCTTTGGGTATACTAAGAACTTTAACTTCTCTCCATGATTTAGGTTAACAATTATTGAAAAGTATCTTCAAGATGGAAGACAGTCGATTTGAGTTGGGCTGGTATTAACATATATTCGTCTGGTCCAGCAGACTGATATGGTTCGAAGCTGTTGATCACCCATTTCAGTTTGTCTCTTGTCATTAGATCTTGTGGACATAACGTTATAATATAAAATTCGGAACTATCTGCAAAGTGAGTATCTAAAAGTAGGTTGAGCGAATGTTCGCTAGAGTTGTTTTTCAAACAGTTGAGCACAACTGGATTTGTTAAGGGGATTTTTCTAAATCTTCTGGATCTTTTGGATTTCTTCAATTCTTTCTCATATATTTATAGGGAATGTTTATAGAAGTCCCAGTGTACTCAGTTTTTGTGATTTTAGGTTGAATAGTTTTCAACAATTTTTTCTTATTCGTTGTAATTTTAAATTCCACCAGTAAGGCTTCATTCTTCCACTAACATAAGAAGAGGACAAAAATTGTTGCGTGTCAGGTCTAAAAACTGTTTGTAAGCCTTAATCCGTTTAAAATTGTATTAAAAAATTATGAAAATTCATTTAAAATTTTTCAGCGAAACTGATTATAAGTTGGCCCCATTTTTCTAGATATAATCCAGTTGGTTAATCTGTTTACCTACGGTTGTGTTTTGTGAAAAAAATTGAGAAAATTTTACACCAAGACGAATGTTCACTCTTTCCGCAAGTGGGACATGAAGAGCTGATCCTTGCCTGGCCAGCTCACTAGACCACTCATTTCCCTCTATTCTACTGCAACACGGAACCCAGATTAGAGTGACATATAAGTTAATGGTCAACTAACGAAAGCTCATCCCGACATTGCTGGACCAATTTCGAAGATAAAAAAGTTGAATCAACGATTTTAACAGCCGCCTCTGAAAATGGCCGTGATTCCGGTTCTGATTTAGATCGGGCTTAAGTATTTTTCATGCTTTGGTTTATTGACAGCAATTCAACCTGAAATACTCTGGCAAAGTCAGAATGAATGAAAATATTTAGAGACAATTCAGGACTCGGAAAAAGTTCCCAAACCAACACCAAACTTCATCTTTTACCCATCAGTAAAGAGATCTACTTCCTCCGTTTCAAAATATGACTATTTCAGATTTTCCAATATTTCTACTTACAACATTATATTTTAAAGCTGTCAATCGAATAATGGTTATCGGATAGCAGCAGAATGTCGTCGGGTCACATAGAACCATTTTTTTACTTGCGACTTATAGCTACTATAAGGCAAGTTATGCATTCGTAAAAAAAATCGAACTCGAGATTTTGATCAAAGTTGACATTACGATGATAGCGAAGATCAAAAAAGTGGGTCTCGCAATTCTGTCTGGCTGTCTGTCTTTTCGACTACAGCTTTAACGGCTCGGCCGATTTTCTTTAAACTTGGTAGATATCATTTTTAATTTTTTCCCCACACATTTTTGTCGAAATTTTATAAATAATTTTTTTTTTCTAAAAAACTGTCCAACAGAATTTAAAAAAAATCCATAAAATTTCTTTTAGAATCCGCTAGGTAATGGTTGAGAAAAAAATTTTCCAAGACATGGTTAATTTTGGTAGCCCCCCTAGAACCATTTTTTTTTTGTTTTTGATTTTCTCGAAAACGGTACAACCGATTCAAATCATTTTTTTATGCTAAGGCTCCTATAAAGTTTAAATATTATTATATTTTTTGGAAACTCAATATTTCGAAAACTCCATGCTCGATTTTTTTCAAACTTGTTAAATAAAAGTTTCTTAGTATACCTAATCTACAAGATTTGAGAAAAAAAAATTGTTTTACTTTAAAGTGACGGTACCCACCATACAAGTGTTAAAAAATGGTTTTCGAAAATCGTATTTTGCTCGAAAACGGTTTCGAGAATTTTGATTAATTTTTTTGCTTTCCTTTAATTTTTACGATTTATAATTTAATAAGAACACTTTTAAAAATTTTATATTACTGACTGTACCTACCATAGAACGATTTTTTCGAATTTTGAATTTCTCATTATTGGCATAACGGATTTTCATGAAATTTCTTGTAGAGATGCTTCTAAAAAATTTAAAAACTATTCCATTTCAAAACTTTAAAAAAAAATATTTTTTAAATTTTTGAAAAAAAAAGTTATTTTTCCCTTTTGGATAATTCAATATTTCGAAAACGGCTTTATATTTTTTTTTTTTGAAATTTATTTTCTATTCCTAGAGTAATAAAAACTTTAAGTTGGAATACCAAAATTTTTTCTTAAAAATGTTTAAAAATTTTTGTATTGTAAATCTTATTTTCTTAAGAAACCACTACAAAGACTTATAATTTTTGTTCTTGCATAAACCAATATTTTTGCTTGAATCACATGATATGCTATTTTTACCTCCAACTACTAAAGAAGTTGTTTTAGTCAATTAAAAATGAATTTTATTCTTATGAACAGTTTTTCTCTAGTAACATTCATTTTTGAAATTCTTAGTATTTTACATAAGAGCAAGTTCGTGCAAATAGGAATACTGCAACTTGAAAAAAGGTTAGTTTAAAGTTAAGAGTTAAAAATTAAATTCTACAATATGGTGAAATTATGAATCCAAGTGATATAGCCAGGACGATACGCCGCTTTTGGGTAATTTTAACTGTTACATTTCTTTTCATTTTTTTCTTAAGTAGATAATTCTTTTCAAAAGCCCCTAACTAACATATTTCCAATGCTTTTTCAAATTATAACCTTGCACTAGAAGAGCAAGCCCATATGCTCGTCCATTACATTAAAAAAAATTGCCTTTTTTAATAAAACCCATTTTAAAACTTTTGAGCCCTAACTTATAAATTATCTAAAAGAAGTACCTTGCCTAAATGATAGGTACATTGGGGTGTAATACCGAAGGTTCGGCGATCGAAGTAGAACGTCTTTTCACCTTTATATCTGCCGCTGGCAACCCGCACAGGGTATTGGCCTACAGATTTAAGTCACTAGGCCCTGGTTACCTATGAGCCTTACGAGCTTTTGAAAGAAAGAAGTGAATAAAGAAGCTTGCTCATGTGCAACCATTGTGCTCCTATAAATTTATTAAATTCAATTTGTATTATTTTTTTCTCTCTTTTTTCATGTTATTTTATGGAATGCACATACATGTATCGCCATCACTTACTTTCATTTTTTTTAAACACAAACATAATTACAAATTCGGTTATCTTAGGGTCAACCTGTCTCGTTGTTAATGCTCTGCGAAGTGTGATAAATGAAAAAAGAAAATTATTTATTCTCAACTCGATTTCGACCCAACCCTGACATCATGTAATGAATGCAAACTTCAAATAAAAAGCGTGAGAAATCAAAAATTTGCATGAAAAAAGACTAAACTTGATAAATACTTTACATGAACAGTTACGCCGACCGGCGCAGGGCATGGATATGGTCAGCAAATTTGTTAGCAAATTGTATAAAATATGTAATGAAGGTGAATACGAGTATGTGAATTAGCTGAGAAAAAGTGTAAAAGTTGGACATAATCTACAATTGTTTCGGATTATTGTCTATTGGTGCGTAGTACTGTAATAATTAGTTTAAGAACAACAAGGTGGCAAGATCTGATGGTATTCCTGCAGAAATTTAAATAGGGACCGGGCGTTAACAGGCGAGGACACTATTTTTTAAAAATTTCTTCAACTATTGAGGACAATATCCACATCATTGGCCGTTCACAACAGGGTTTAATAGATTCATTCAAAGTCATTGAAGATCAGGCGAAATATGTTGGTCTTAAAGTAAATGGGGCCATAACCTAACCAAGCACATGTCGTCAACAAACCAACAAAAATCTATCAAAACATCAATATTGATAGTAACAACTTCGCAGTAGTCAAGAAGTTCCCCTAGATAACCGTTGCTACTACGGTTTGGGTTCAAAATTTCTCACCCAAAAGTTGAAGTGCAAAAGAGGGCTGATACTTTTCTTATTTTCCTCAAGCTTAAACCTTCTCTGTAGAACATTATCCACTTAAAAAAAGTCTAAGATTTTATTATAAACTTAAAATTATTTATTGCAATGCAGTTTTTATTTCTTATTTTTACGACTTATAAATATAAAGGCAGGTATTATAAGGCAAGTTATGCATTCATTAAAAATCCAGTTCGTATGCTTAATAGCTTATAATCTATAAAAATGTGGTTAAAGCTATACAAATATCAAGATTTTTTCAACCCTATCTAGAAAGGTTTTATTAGTTCTTATTTTTATTATCTATTCTCTTCAGTTATAGTGCGAATATGGTCGAGTTTATTCGCGTGAGAAAATCAAAATTTTATATCAAACGGTAGGAAATAAGTTGTGAAGACTTTCATAGTTCGTTTCGGTTTTTAAAATAAAATGTGCAGTGACTTTGTAATTATTTTCTAGGGTACTCAACGGAGCGTAGAGGAGACTCATTAACCTCTGAGCAGAGGGTGTAGATGTTTTTGAGATATTTTAAAGAACCTGGATTTCAGTTCAGTGTAGGACTGCTTAGCACGTGGCCAACAAGATTATGAAAAAGGATTACATTCATATTCGATTTCCGTTGAGTTGCAGGAAAATCGATACAGAAAAGTCAAAATGCGCGGAAAAATATACATTTCCAAGAGCTTTTGGAGTAATTGACTGCACCCATATTGCTATCTCCAAGACCCTAAGATTTTTTGATGAATACTGTAAGCATTGATTGATTCTTTTTGTGACTGTATGTGCGCTTGCACATCAGACTGTTGTTTACTTATATTCGACCAAGCTTAAGTGAATAGAAACCGAAATTAGTTTTTTTCTCTGATCGTGTGATCCTCCCGCTATATAAATATGTAATACATAACTCCCGTATTATGTAAGTCCTAAATTTCAGCTCTCGATAGCTATGTTGGTGCTTTTAATCTTAAACTAATAAACTGTCAAGGTAAAAAGATTGAAGTCTAATTCTTTTTATTGGACTTACCTGTTCGATACGCCACAATACATTAACCAGAATGGTTGCGACAGCGTTAATGTACAAGTGACATGCAATGCAACTGAAGAATGCCCAAGTGTGAACGCCCAATGGCCAGTGTCAGTTCACCAATACTGGTCTTATAGAGCAGACGAAAGTTGCATTTACACTCCCGTCAATATAAAAACAGTTAAAGCTAAAGCTATACCTAAGTCGAAACATGCGAATAAACACCCGAAAGCTAAAGTTATGAAGCTAAAGCAAAAATATTTAAGTTGAAGCTATTAAGTGAAATATTGACCCTGGTAAAGCATTCCACAATCATGTAGCGCGGCTAGAGAAAGAATCTCTGAGGTTAACAGTACGCCCGAAGTTAGGTTCAAGGCTATACTGATGGGCATTCCCTAAAGGGCGAGTATTACGGTTGAATTGTTTAGGTTAAGAATGCAACTGGCTATTTCACTACAACATTTTTTATATACGTAAATAACGTTAAAATAATGAAAAGATTATACTTCTACCATCTTTTATTTTTAAAGGTTTTTTTTTGGATTTTATTCAAGAAACTAACATGGGTTATTGGAACACTTGAGTTTTGGACGAATATATGCCTCATAGATTACAGATAGATCAGAAGAGGTGAAAAATTTCTTGCAACGTCGAAGATTTTCTTTTCTCTCCATTTCGTTTCCGTTTTAAAATCTATAAGTGACTCGTGTTGAGAATCAACAAAAACGAATTTCATTATTCATTTTATTTAAGTGAATAAAATATTGTCATTCTGTTCAGTGTCTTTGATAGATGATATTATTTATTTCTATTTTAATCTTTTAAATCAATAACTTTTAGAAAATGCTCTCTGTTGTCCAAAATGCATTATCATTCCAACATAGATTTAACATTTCAAAAGAAATCATAAACCAAGGAACGTGTAAGTTTTTTTTCACACTGAAGCGATATGGAAATGAAGCAACTGAACATGATCCACAAAAGTTCATAGTATAACATTGTCATATTTATACCTCATACCATAGCGGTAAACTACTCGAGCACGTCTTCATTTATATGAAAAACACTTAGATGAATGATGGTGGAGAAAAAGACCATTTTAGGTTGCTAACCTACACCAACTTCAAATGGAGATAACGATTACATAAAAAAAACCTTTGTTGATACACTGAAAATCTTAAAAGAAAGTGAAACTGTTTGGGAATTATAAATTTGTCCAAAATCAACTATAGGTACTCTGAAGCGCAAATAAAACAGGCGTTTTTAATAAACTTGTCACTTTAAGTTGAGTAAAAGTGTCGCCTCTGTATTGTTGGTATGTTCACCTAAAGGTGCACATTCTTACCGCTAACCTACAGTTAAGGTATTCCGATCATGTTGGATGTGAATCTGCTTAACATACCTAGGTAAAAGCTTTATTTCAAAAGGCAACGTCAACGCAATGGGTAAGAGATAACATTTTTGGTGGAATGTAAAAAAACAGTGGCGTATCTATATGAAGGTTTTTTTATAATACAAACTCTTTATACTACAAACAATGCCCAGGGCATTTGAGTAAGTGATTAAGAATTTTAATCTAAGCTGGATGTAGCTAGTTCAAATTGGATATTTGTCAAAAAATTGATGTAAATTGACCTAAATTTTACAAAACTTGCGTATTCAACAGGCCCCAAATAGTCAAGTGATAAGTCCAGTACCCGAACGAAACGTGCTCAGTCTTTTACTTGGCTGATTTATTTGAATAAAATAAGAAGTTTGTATTATAGTGAAGTTGCATTTTCTACCTCACGATTTTTGGGAATTTTTTTTTTTGAAACTTTATTAGTTATTAACATATTTTTTTTTTAATAATGAATACATGCGTCAAGAGTACAAAACAATTGTTTTTTAATTTTCGAATTTCGGCCGAATTGTAGAGGGCGCCAACGTCGACTCATCAAAAAATACATTGTCCCATTGCGGACAGTTAATCTCAGGATTGGCTGGACTGAAAAAAAAAACAAAGTGGGTTATTTAAATGAAGGTTTCTTACGAGACAATTTAATTTACCACAATTTGCTTAAAAAGTAAAAAAAAAATGTCAAACTTTAAAAAAAAAATTTGTTGGCAATTTTTTGACCATTTTTGGGTCGCTATTTTTTTTTTGTTTTTTGTTCATAACTTTTTGGTCAAAATGTGGTAAATTGTCTTACAAAACAAAAAAAAATTAAGTTGCAACAAGTTTTTTGAAAATCGGTTCAGTACATCCGGAGATTAACTGTCCGCAATGGGACAATGTGTTTTTTTATGAGTCGACGTTGGCGCCCTCTATAAATAATTCGGCCAAAATTCGAAAATTAAGACAAAAAACAATTTTTCCTACTCTTGACGCATGTATTCATTATTTAAAAAAAAAATTATGTTATTAGATACCTAATAAAGTTTCCGATAAAAAAAAAACCGTGCGCTTTTTTGGCGTTCTAGACCGTACTAGTACCTTAAACCAGATCAACATCAAAACCACATTACGGCCATTTTTACAGACAAGTAGCTGTTAAGTACCTTAATTCGGCTTCTTAATCCTCTTGATTGATCCAACAATTCATGCTTGCAAGTCTGAACTTAAACATCAATGTCACCCTTATCTGGGTTCCGGGTCACAGTGGAATGAACGGAAATAAACGGGCTGATGAGCTGGTCAGGCAAGGATCAGCCCTTCATAACTCACTTGCGGAAAGAGTTAAATTCCTCTTAGAGTTATGAAGGTCAAAATTTCCTCAATTTTTTTCATTGAATCGCACGGTTTTGTTGGAGCAGCTTAACCAACTGCATTTTATCTAGAAAAATGTATTTCAATAACAATGAGTTCTGAACAAATGGCTTAATATGCAGAACCAGGCAAGACATATCCAGGTTAGTTGCAAGTTGCAACATCCATTGTACAATTGCCAATTGGGGAACATGCAGCGAAGCAGGGCATTCCTTACGAAACTCACTGTCAAATCTGTTGGTTCTGATAGTATACCCTCAATTCTTCTGAAGACGTGTTCTTCATCGCTGACAAAACTATTGCGCAAGCCTTAGCACCGTTCCTACTGTTATGGAACCTTCCCTTTAAGATGGAAAACAGCATTTGTTCAGCCTGTGCTAAGATAACGATAATTCCTCCAACACATACCCTCATAACCATCTCTTCAAAACCGTCGCAATGTTTCATTACTTTCCTAGTCTTATCGCTTCTTTGACAAGCAATGCTCACTCGAAGTAGCCAGTTGCATTGCTCTCCTTAATCAGTTCACCTGACCAGTGATACTCGTTTCACTAGGAATGCTCATAATTTCACCCTCGAGCCTTTATTTGGACATATTGTCAAAAAGAGAGATGTGGTTTTTAGTCCAATTTAGACCAATGTTCATCGACAGCGAAACAGCCTTCCCCCCTTCCTAATTTCGACATTGCTCGAACTACGAGTATGTTTATACTTTACATTATAAAGGTCTCA
Organism: Chrysotoxum bicinctum; assembly: GCA_911387755.1. NCBI lineage: Eukaryota > Metazoa > Arthropoda > Insecta > Diptera > Syrphidae > Chrysotoxum > Chrysotoxum bicinctum. The sequence continues at coordinate 45,142,032 of OU426989.1, forward strand.
ATAAACTCTTGATCTTTTGTGAATTAGTATAACAAAAAAAACGGACAACCGGTACTCCTAAAAACTGAACTATAACCGGACAAACTTAGAATATTAAAATGTTTCTCAATGGTCACTGCAAATAGAGAAGAAATGTCAGAGTTCTTGGACACACCGTATGTATTGTCAAAATTCTTCTAGGCATTCTTTCACCATGGTCCAAATGGAGTGAAAAATAAGTAGATATCATATATTTTTCAAACCATCTTTTCACGAATTTAACATAATGATAGGATGCATATAATTAGAACTTTAAGCAATTTAGTCGTTTCGTTAAATCCCTCTCCATTGTCTTTGTTCAAATATGGCGTTTCCACAGGAATAATAAAAATTGAACTTAAAATAAACAAATAAGTTATTTTGAAGCCTAAATTACCGGAGAGAAATTCAAAATTCACTGTTGCTGAGTCACTGGTAAAAAGTTTTACCCTGGTAGACAACTTATCTTTTATCATTGTTGCATTACTTACACTGAGAAGATCTATTTATGTATTCTAACAATGAATTCACTTGAAGTCCGCTTGTTACGTGAACCTCAAGTTTTGACAGTACAGCAACACAAAAATTGGCAAATGGATGCAAATATACTCTGTGACCAATACACCCCCCATTACTTGCCTTTATGATCAATTTTGGCGATAAGTTGTTGTTAAAAGCAGATGAGACTAAGTTTAAACTTTAACGGCACGTAGCATAAACACTTTATAAATCTATGACATTATACATATACTGAAGACGCGATGAAGCTTAAATAATATGCCAAGGGAAAGTGATTTATCGGTCATTAAAACGAAAAAATATGTTGCACTGTTGTATGCATGCTGCTTGCATTTTAATTGAACAATTTGTATAGTAGTTTTCTAGACAAAAAAATAACTATAGTAACAAACGGACAAATCGTTGGCACTTTGTGCGGTGAGTGATGATCTTAAGTTGTAAGGTTTTGTAGATATGCTGACTATCTTACCGACTCATAAAATTTTTGAACGCATAAAAAGTATGCAAGTAGCTCGTAATGAGTGGCTAATCGATGGATTTGTTACTTTTTTGTGAACAACAGGGCATTGTTCGTTGAAGGAATTTCAGATAATCGCTTCATATTACGTGAACAGATCATAGACCTATGACAACATTATTATTGTAGGTGTATATATGTAGGTGTTGAATTCAATAGGGATTGTCAGAAATATCCGCAATTTTGAGACTTTCATAAAAATATCAAGAAAATTAAAAAAGCTTTTATTTTTAATACTAGCTATTACCCCCCCGCTTCGCTGGTAGTTATTTAAATTAAGATAAAATGGCGAGAGGTTCATAAATTCATATTTCATATCAGTAAAACTTTTGAAATTAGTGGCGCAAAATTTTAATTGAATTAGTACGATGCTAAAGCTGTTTACTAAAACTAGGTAGAATACTAGGTTAAAACAACGAATTTGCAAATTTTAATCGGATATAGCATTACACTCTCTACCCTTCTATTAAAGTTAAAATCGGCGAATACCTACTTTATTTTTTTAGTATCGTGCTATCTTCATATGACTCTTTGACATTTGCAAACATCAAAAAAGGTTCTTGTATGTACTTACTTTTTTTACACGAAATGTCATTGTTTGTTCAGAAGCAATTTATTAAGAAAATTCTTTTATAAACTAATTATAAAATGTTCAAAATTAAGAATGAGTTAGTAAACTACTATAAAGTTAGCAAATTGTGAAGTAGTATCATACTAATACCTTAATAATAGACTGTTTAAAATTTTGCGCCAGTATTTTTAGTTGTTCCCTTTGTGTGTTTACCGACTGTAGAACACGCTACGTATAATTGTCCATGTGAGAAGAAATCAATTTCTAGATCCAAAACGAACAATACTAAAGAATGACTCTACGCTTTGTTGATGGTGATTGCAAATGCCAATCGAATTTGGAATTGCAACATTTTAAATTGAAATGAAATATCCGTTGGAACTATAGGAATACGTGAAATGAGGACATCTTCACCTTTGAAAGGTGCTACTCGTATCAAGATTTTTGCTTCTATGATGTCGGACATATATATAAAGCCAGATTCTTTTATCTGCATGTGACAATCCTCCTTTTTCGCTGCCACTCTACTGGGTACATCCAGCAGATCACAGATCCAAACACTTCCACCCCTATTAATTAGAATTCGCTTAACGGGTTAAATAATTATGCAATGCATAAGGACTTATCCATCCACTACATAAATTCATATTTATAAAACATTTTCTACCCATCATGGATAATGAGCTTTTGTCAAATATAGTACCAAAAAGTGAAAATCTATAACATTTATCCGCCATAACACAGCGCAGCTGTTTGTCAAAGAAAAAAAAAACATTTGGTCTGCCGGCCTGATTTAATAAACGAAAATGGAATTACCAAAAGCTTAAAGAATTCGAGCAATTAACTGGGATTCGTTGGATAAGGTATGTCAATAATGGTTATCAAATTAAACAACTTATTGAGCACAAAATCTCAATAACCGAAAGTTAAATTTCGACACTAACACTCACCGAAAGAAGAAGAATGCGTGGATAGAGATCACAAAGAAGGTTTTAGTTTCAATATCAACTAAAAGGCATTTTTGTTGTGGTAATCACAATATTTTAATGTGATGTCAAAGTGAAAGTGACAGTTAAATACTTAAATGTCCTTATATAGCCACGATTCAAATTTCAAACGCGTTTAGCTTATAATGCCCGTATTCAATATTGCATAAGTTTTATATGGCTGTTCATATCTTACCATGAAATTCATTAGTTATTTCAACTTATGCCTAAAAACTCTTGCTGTTTTGTCATGTCCCCTGGCGATTGGCCAGGAAGTAAAAGCTGCTGTATAGTGTACATATATCGTCCCAAGCTGGATTACATGTAAATATACTCTCTTAGAGTATATTTTTTTTTTTTTTTTTTTTTTATATTGTTCTTAAGGACCTGAAATTTAAGATTTTTTTTGTGGTGCAACAGCGCAAAGTGAATCAGAACCTAGTTACTTACAACCCTCAACCATTACTGTGCACGTGTTACCACTAATGAGCAGCACTTTCCATGACAAGAGATATACTCTTAAAGGATTTGTCAATTTCCAGCAAGAGGCAGTACACCTTTTTTGCAGTGGCTGAGAATCGAACTCGAAACCTTCCGTATGACAGTTCAACGCAATAACCATTATGCCAAGGGGTACTATGAAATTTCAAAATTTGCAAAAAATTGAAAACAACGATATCCCTATAATCTTTTTAATAAAAGTGGAAAGAAGATCCAAAGGTAGTAAAGTAGACAAAAGTGTCTTGAGTTATTAGGTTACTATTGGGGAGTTCTTTTAAAAGGTAGGACTCGCGGTGACATGGAAACTTTATAAAATCAAACGGTTAATCAGTGACTGATTATAGAGTTGCTTCATTGGGATTATTGAATATGGCTGATTTACATTTGAAGAATCATGATTCGGAGAAAGAAAAACCACTTTCAATACTCCCAATGCTACAATGTAAGGATAGTAAGAAATTTTCTTTAAACTTGGTAGATAGCATTTTTAATTTTTCCCCATCACAAGTTTTTTTCTTTTTTTTAAGACCAAGAATAGCATACTAATTTTTTTTGAACAATGTTTTTTCTCAAAAATTGTTACACAGTTTTTTTTTTAAATATAAAATTTTCATTTAGTTAAAGCGCTAGGTAATTCTTAAATTTTTTTCCGAAAAATGGTTATTAATGGTACCCTCCTAGAACCATTTTTTGTGTTTTTGATTTTCTCAAAAATGGCAATTTTTGATCATTTTATTTTATGCTAAAGCTACCCAGAAGTTTGGATAGTAGTATGTATTGTGTATTAGATTAATTTGATTTTTTTTTTTTTCAAAACTCAATAATTAGATTAATTTGATTTTTTTTTTTCAAAACTCAATAATTCGAAAACCCCAAGCTAGATTTTTTTTTAAACTTGACTTAAAAGTTTCTTAATACGTTTTACAAAATGTGAGAAAAAAAATTATTTCCCCTAAAAATAAGGGTACCCACTAGCGTTGCCAGACGTCCCGGTTTACCCGGTTTACCCGGGACGTCCCGGATTTTACACATAAATTCTAATTCATCTGTGCCGCCGGGGCAGTTTTTTTCCTGGGCTGTGACTCAAACTTACAAAATAATTCCTAATGTACCTAAATATCTTTCATTGATATGGAACAATCGCTGCATTGTGATTTAATCTTAAGAAATTGCTTTTAAAATTTCAATCAAAAAAACCTAACTTAACGAAGAATGTATTTTTGCAAACTGACATCTGTCATTAAAATTGACAACAGAAAAAGATTTGCAAATGACAAATGACAAAATAGTCATTTAATTATTTTTCATTATTTAAGGCATTTGTTAAGCCGAGGTGTAAGAAAAATCTAGCAACCCTAGTACCCACCATAAAAAATGTTATAAAATGGTTTTTGAAAATCGCATTTTTCTCGGAAGCGGCCGGCGGGCGCCTAGAATTTTTATACATTTTTTTTCTCTCAATTAATTTTTACGATCTGTGTTTATTTCAATACAAAAAAAAATTGAATTAATACATACTGACTGTATCTATGATAGAACCAAAATAAGAAGAATGGTGTACCTGAAGGATTAGTATTGGGACCCGTACTGTTTCTCATATCATCATCATATAATAAAACGGCAAACATGTTTTTTGTGGTACACTTTTCTCCAAAAGTATTTAACCGATTTCGATAAATTTTATATGGTTGGAAAGCCACAGTTACGGAGATGTGCAGAATATACTTGAGACACGCATTTACACACTGTGGGTCATTTTTGTTTTTGCACTGTCGAACACTTTGCATATTACATAAAATAAAATTTAATTTAATAAATTTGCTTGAAAACACTGCCAAATATATAAATAATAAATAATAAATAAATTGGCACTCGAATTTCGAGAGCTGGGTCGGCTAGTTTACATAAATTTGCAATCGTTTTTTTTTTCTTATAATTTGCACACACTCTAGGGATAATGATTACCCTTATAACGTTAACGTTATACTCGTAGTGTAACACAGTGCGAGCGTTTAGATAAAATGGAGAGCATTATAAAGGAGATGTAGATGCAAATTGGTCTTGAAAGCTTGTACGTCACAACGAGGGGGAAAAATCGAGAGGAGCAAAGTATCCTACACGAAGTTAGACTCAAGTTTAAAACTGATGAGCATTCCCAGCTAGACAAGTATTACTGCGGAATTGTTTGAGGGTAGGAATGCAACTGATTTTTTCAATTGAATATTGTGGATAAAAAAAAATGATAAGACAGTGAAAGACAGAAGACGTTACGACGGTGTTCAAGAGGAACAAACGTTTCCGTAATGGATGTGTCTCCTATAAGTTATACGGCTCTATTCTGAATTCTATTCAATAGGTTCAAATTAGTTATGGGGGCACTAGCCCAGATATTAGAGTTTTGGGGCGGATACATACCTTATAGATCGTACCCCCATCAGAAGGGGAATAGAATGTCTTGCATCTTTTCAGAAAATCTAAGAATTTCTCTGCCTTTTTAGCTAAGTCGAATATATGAATATTCCATAAGAGACGGTCATTAATAAACATACCGACTATGGACAGCATTTCAGTTTCTTTGATACAATTACCCTTCATGGATAATGGCATGGTAGGTATATTCCGCTTAGCCGACAGAGGACACCTTTGTGTTTTCCAAGCATTTAATTCAACGCGGTTGTTGGTTCCCCATTGTATAATATTGCCGAGATCGGAATCTAGTAAACTAATCTTACTCTGCCGTTTCAGTTCCACCGCCGAAGAACAGGGTTGGGAGTCTAGAAACATCTTAGCTTATGGTGCTGAAGTGGATTAAAGTTTTTAACAAGAGATCATTGGTGCTAAATAAGGAAGAGTGTCGGAGACAAAACGGAGCCTTGGGGTGGATGATTTAAGATTGCTTATAATCTCATCTTGTTCTCTGAATTTAGTTGCTTACATAAATAACGAAAATGCTTCTCAGAAATTGATTTATTATTATAAACTAATTGTGAGTTCTTAAACAAACCATCCATAACATGGTAGAATCTCCGAGCATTTATCTATGTTTTCGTTCTTTCGATTGCCCCAGATACATTCTCAGCTTGTGTGATTGACAATTCCGATTGCTTATTGATAAAATATGTGCTGGTTGCGACATAACAAAATGCAAAATAATCTTCGATCAAATATCCACTGTTTTTATCACCTTAAAAAGTTTTTTGGTAGAAGAAGTTTGAAATCAAATAAGTTAAAAAAAACAATCTCATGCTTTCATGATTGAAAAATGATAGGTGTTATCAAAAAAATTATTTTTTTTTTGTTTTTATATTGGAGCAATACAATTATTAGTGAATTGCTATTTAATGAATGGTCCACAAGTAGCACAAAATGGTATAATTTCGGTATCACATTTCTTAATTCATACTTTATTCCTTCTTTATTAGGTATGTCAATTTATGCCTACTTAATTCCATCTTAATATGATCTTTATAAGGTATTGTTTTAAAGAACTTAACTTGGTGTGTTTACTCTACTTAAAGCATTCTTAAATACTTCTTAAATTCGCATTTCTTAAATCGGTTTTTTTTGTTACTTAATTCCTTCTTTAATCCTTCTAAAAACATAACTTTTTTGTTTTGGTCCTAAATCGGTATTTTTCAGATTCTTTAATACGTATTTGTCTTCTGAAATAGTATGATTTATAACGCCGTTTTCGTACTTTTAGTTTTAGGTGGAAAGCAAAATGTGTTAACCGAATTTATTAAATCTTTAAAAAAAAAAAAGAGATTGTTTCATTATTGCAGACAAACAACAATTAAAATAGTATTTATGTAAAATGTGACTTTTTTGATGACATCCGTTTATGTAACTGACAAAATGTCCATACTTAATTCATACTTTATTCCTTCTTTATTGGGTAGGTGTGCCGATTTATGGCTACTTAATTCCGTCTTAATTTCGTCTTTTTAAATGTATTGCTTTACAGAACTTAACATGGTGTGTTTACTTCTACTTAAAGCATTCTTAAATACTTCTTAAATTGGCATTTCTTAAATCGATTGTTTTTGTTACTTAATTCCTTCTTTAATCCTTCTAAAAACATTCCTTTTTTATTTTGGTATTAAGTCGGTATTTTTCCGATTCTTTAATACGTATTTAAGTCTTCTTAAAGAGTATAATATTAAAAACACGAGAGAGTTATTTGAGTAGCACTTTGAGACAAGATATTTTAAGTGTCACAGTGGCACAATAGGTAGAGCACAAGCACGGCAAGCGAGAGGACTCGGGTTCGAATCTCAGTGGAAGCACAGAGGTAAATTAAAAAAACTAACTTTTAAAATTCTTTCATTCCAGCAAAAATTCACATAAAGACTAAAATATAATAAACAATAATAAAAAAAAACAAACAGATAATAAAAAAAATTTATTTTTATTGTTTCTAATAATTTTTTTAAGACTCTTTAAGAAGGAGTTAAGAAGTATTTAAGAAGATGTAAGGAACTATTTAAGAAGGAGTAATGAAGTATTTAAGAAGAATGATATCCTGATTTAAGATCATTTTAAGACTCAATTTATCTTCTTATTTCCTTCTATCGGACCGCCCACTTGCGCCTTTTCTCTACTTAATAGGAACTTAAATCCGTCTTATAGAAGATGTCAGATACCGATTTAGAATTCTTAAAGACTTCGTTAAGTAATTCTGTGCTACTTGTGTCTGATTCATGCATTCATAATTGATAAAACTTTTGTCATTCATAAATCAAATTCTTTATATTTCTTATCAGAGAGAAATATTTCGTTTTATATGTTTTGTATGCAGGGGCGTCTTTAGAATTTTGGGGGCCCTGGGCCCAATAGGATTTGGGGGCCAAAAAGAGTATAATGACCCATATTCCACAAGTCGTATTTTGTCTCGTACTCGTAGTCGAACTCGAACTCGTTTCGTTTCAAAATCGTTATTCTTCAAGTCGTATACGTTACCTACGAGAAGCTTAAAAAAAACAAGCCCGTAGGTAATTCTCAAAATCAATAAATTTGAATTGAAAAAGTCATTTGTTGTTTTTTTCAATTAAATTATTTTATTTATAATAAAATTCTGATCAGCTCCATTGATTTGAAGTAGCTCTTCTTCTATTTTATTTGTTTTTTCTTTTTGTTTTTTGTTTGTACGAGTGGTGTTGTGTTACTGGCTTGTGAATACTCGTTATATTCTTGGACTATGTCAGTTTCATCTTCAGTATTTATCGTGTCGACTATAGGAGGATTTGTCAATTTCTTGCAAGAGGCAGTGCACTCCTGAAAAACTTTTTGCTGCGGCTCAGAATCGAACTCCAGACCTTCCGCATGACAGTTTAACGCCTAACCATTGTGCCAAGAGGTACCAATGTACTTACATTAACTTTTTGTCCATTTTTATCGAAGAAAAAAACAAGTCTCGTTTAGAAAAATTTAATACGAGTAATAAAGTACACAAATACGACTTCAAGTAAATCGAATACGAGATTCGGAACAACGATAAAATATGAATAGTCGTATGCCGTGTTTTGCGTACGATGCCTGGAATACCAACCTACGACTATAGTCGAATACGAGTTTCAGAATACGGGTGAATATTTTTTTTTAATTTTTTAGGTAAAAAAAATCATTTCAAAATGAATTTGTTTTTCAAAAATATTTTTACTTTTTATAAAGAACTAAAAAAACATAAAACAGGTAATTTTTTATAATTTTATAATTGTTTTAATTACCTTTAATAGTTTAACATATTTTCTTTGTTTTTTTATTTTTGATAATTTGTATAGTTTTTTTGATTGATTTCTAATGTTTTCATATTTTTTTTGTTAAGATTTTTTGTAAGTTTATTTCTTTTTTTTTTTTGTTTTGGTTTTTTTTTTTTTAGATAGGTATGTAAGTTTATACAATAAAATATTATTGAAGGCATACTTTTCTGACTTTGTCAGTAGCAAAATCATGAATTAAGTCATCAAATTCAATTTCCTGCAGTAATTCATTTTCAATTGATAAAATTGACAAACTGTTTAGTCTTTCTTGTAGCATTGTGCTTCGAAGTTCATTTTTTATTCGGTTTAATTTCGAAAATGAACGCTCTCCACTACAGTTTGAAACCATCATAGATACAAAAATAATGCAGGCAGTTTCTACATTTGGAAATGTGTTCTCAATTTCATCCACTGTAGTTAGACTGTACAATTTTGGAATTGTAATAAGATCTTCATTTACATCTTTATTGAATTCTTTTATATACTGTACGAGTACGAGGTGCAGGCATTCTACCTCAAGTTCTTCGGCATTAACATCTCTATGGTATTTTTTTGAAAATTGTTCGCAAGATTTTTGCAACTCCACTGAAGTCAAATTTTGCAATCGACAAAAAAATGCATTAATTTCTCCTGCACACAACCAGCTGCATGAAGGCCTACTAAGTTAAGAGAATGTGCTGCACATGGTACAAAGGTAGCAAATTCGCATTTCTCCTTTAATCTTGCTTGCAAACCAGAATATTTTCCCGACATATTTGACGCATTACCATAGCTTTGCCCTCTACAATCCTTTATTGGAATATCATGATTTTCCAAAAATGTCAAGATTGTGTCAGCCAAATATATAGATTTATGCTCTTGAATAGGTATGAATTTTAAGAACCTTTCGATGGGAACACAATTTTTAACATACCGAATTACAAAAGTCAACTGGTCGATATGAGAAAGGTCGGGTGTACTATCAACGCTTATGGAAAAATATTTTGCCGATCTAATTTCACCTAAAATTTTCATTAGGACTTGTTTTCTCATTATATCAATGAACTCGTTGCAAATATTTGCTGATAAATAAGGTAGTGTAATAGTGTATCTCTTTCCTGAGTTCGCACATTTTTTTAAATGATCTGCGAGGAATGAATCAAATTCACCTAGGCATCCCAAATAATTTCCATTGTTGGGTGACCCAATGGTTTCGTTCTTACCACGAAATGGAAGCCCTCTTGATGCCAAAAATTTAATAACTGCAACAATTCTTTTGAGAACATTTTTCCACCTGCGTGTGCAGGTGTATGATGAAATTAGATTTATATTGCCAGAAGTTTAAGATGTTGAGGAAGAGAATTTCAAAAGATAAGACGGTTATAAAATCGACTTATATGGACCCTTCGCCACTTGTAGGTACTCACGATGAATTTTTTGGTATTGGAACGGAGAGTAAGTACAATGAAACTCGTTTTTCTGTTATTGTCTTTTAACCTTATTTCGTTTTGTTATATAATTCTTGTATAGATTCCTTCATTTTGAGTTGGTGCAATTGGGGGCCAAATTATTGCGGGGCCCTGGGCCCTGGCCCACCGGGCCCATGCCTAAAGACGCCACTGTTTGTATGTTTCAAGTTCATTCATTCTAAGCATGGAAAGATCAAGAAGTCCACATTCCATTGTGGTTTCTAATAAGAATACCATATAGAACACATTGTCGGAAAACAACTTATCAAGATTTGACAAAAGTGTGCTTTAAGCAAAATGTTTCCGAGACTGACAGTAGTAAAATTTATCGAAAAAAAAAATTATTGACATTTTATCGTCGCTGAATCAGACTTTTTGGTTTTTCATATTTCGTATCGAATTATGCGAGTACGTGAAATACCACGACTCTAATATTTGTTTTAACAGACGAAGCTTCCATTGGATTATATGATGACATGTCTATCAAGCTTTATAATTTTGACACTGTTTATGGCGATAAATGCTGTAGGAGATGCAGAAGATCAACTTAAAGAGTGTGGGCAATATGGATTCAATTGCTTGAATGAGAAAACCCTGGAATTTTGTCCAATTGTCGTTGATGGCGTAACAGATGTCGTTCAATTATACGAATGCGATGAAAATTTTACCTGTGACGAAGACAATCCATCTTATTGTACACCGAAAGAAGCACCCAATAAGTTGCTGCAGAATGCTAATAAAGATGGACATTTGACAAATGAAGGAAAATTTGTGAACAATGGAATAAGTGACTATGATGAAATTAACTTCAGGGACGATTCGTATTACAGGCAAGCTCGTGCCACTGTTGCAAGTCATGAAGACCCATGCGTTTGTGAAACAACAACTTTATCCGAAGATACAACCGCAACAGAATCGAATGAGGAATCATCTGATTTCACAACTATTAATATCACACCATCATCACCGTTTGATTGTGATTCGTATGGATTCTTTGCTGGTAAGTTTTATATTTTTCGGTTGGAATTGCTCAAAACGAGCTCGGTAAAATGAAGAATTTTCTAGTAATTTCAAGTAAAAATTCAAAATAAGAATACATTTATAATTTTATCGGAGTCGAGTAGATCCTTAGTTGAAATTTATGATTCTGACGAAATTATTTCGTATTCGATAGTGAGGCAAAAACAAAGAATAAATAACAGTTTAGAAAATAGAAAACGGAGAATTAGAAAGACAAGTTACATACATAAATAGTCAGCCCTATCACGAATTCCATCGTAATCGGAAACTTTTACGAATCCCGAAAAAAGCTATCACCAAATTCGTTCGTAACGACAATTTGTATGAGATTTTCCACTACAATGGAATTTGTGATAGGTTTTTTCGGGATTCGTAACAAGTTTCCGATTACGATGGAATTCGTGATAGGGCTGAGTTTTAAATAGTGAGATCTTTTTCGGGAACGATTATTTCGTTATGAATAATTACATATTCCTTTGAACAAAACTGGAAAAAGTACAAGAAAGTGCGGAATACGTTTAGTGCTCATATTCGAAGAACTAAGTTGTTACATGATCAAAATCAACGTCAAAAAATACTAAAATGTCCCAAAGGTAGTAAAAACTTTTGGTCTTTTGTAAAAAAATATAAAAAGCTCTTATAAGTGATCGGTTCCAACACTAGCTTACAACAGCACTCGTTTTGTCAGATCGCAAGAGAAAGTTAATTTGTTTGCAACGCAGCATGCTGCTATAATTCAATTTTCTCACGCAGTATTGTGACTCCTCCTGTAACTTCAGAGCGTACACGGTTCTATGGCTCAAGATCCTTAAAGATCTTGAAATACATAAATCCGCTGGTTGAGATTGTATATCTCATTTAGCTCTCAAGAGGTGTTCTTCTACGCTGGAAATAACTATTGTTAAAACTTTTCCATTTGGTAAACTTTTTCCTAGTAGATTTAATAACATATATGTCCCCAAACAAAGGCGAGTCTTCTTCCCTTTTAATTACCAATCAATTGAACTAGTGTACCGTCTTTCGAAGTTCATGTAAACGCTGGGCTGACAGTTAGCTTAAGAACTACCTTGAAGAACGAAAGCTCTTTAATGACCGGCAGAACTGCTTTCGTAGCAATAGGACCACCGGTATGATCTGATGGCATATCTCACCGCAAAGTGAAACCAATTTTTACATTATGTTAGAGAAATAAAGGTAATTGCAATTGATATTTCTAAAGCATTTGATAGAGTTTGGCACAAAGCTCTTTTGGTATCGAAGAGTCTCTTCTTCGTTGGATTAGAAATTTCTTTTCGGACCGAATACAAATTGTATTGGACGCTTTTAGGTCTGATATTCATAAACTAAATGTGCGTGTGCCCCAAGGCTTCGTTTTGTCCCCGACATTCTTTCTTATCTTCATAAAAGATCTCTTGTCTGAATCTTCCAATCCACTTCATTGTTTTGCTGACAACAGCACCCTCAGATGTTCATATACGTTTCGAGACTCACAACCTTGTTCTTCGACTATGAAACTCAAACGATAGGGTATGAAAACTTCCAATTTGCACAGCATTATAAAATAGGGTACTAAAAACCGAGTGGATTTTAATAGTTCCAAAACGCAAAGCTACCTTCTGCTGGCCAAGTCAAATAGACCACCCATGAAAGGCACTTGCATGGATGAAACTGAAAAGCAGTCCATAGTCAGTATGTGTGTTAATGGCCATCTTTTATGGAATGATCATATATTCGTCTTAGCTAAAAACGCAGCGAAATGCTTAGGTTTTCTTAAAAGATGCAAGAAATTCTTTGTCTCTTCTGATCTAGCTACGGTCTATAAGGCTTCAATCGGACAAAAGCTTGAGTATAACTCTCATATCTAGGTTGGTGCCTCCATTACTCATTTGAAAATAATTCCGCAAATATACTATGTACTTGTTTGTCTGGGAATGCGCATCAGTTTACAATTGACCCTAACTTCGGACGTGCCGTTAAATTTAGAGGTTCTTTAGGTTCTAGCATGTGGAGTACAAATTTTCTAAAATACATATTTTTAAGCAAACGTTTTGGTATGCCAACTTTCAGTTTTTATTATTGTTTAAATAAAAAGTAGATTTCCAAAAAAAATTGTATCCATTTTTAAGCTATGAAATTTCAAGACAATAAAAATTGTTTTTAGAGCTTCATTAAAATCCCCTATACTGATAATGAGCGAGTCAACATTCGAAAAAATGGTTATGAGAAAGGTCATCATTTTAATCAAAATTCCAAGTGCCATTTTCGAGAAAAATATGATTTTGAAAAACCATTTATTAACATTTGTATACTAGATACCGTTGCTTTCGGTTAAGAACAGTTAATCGTACGGATTCAAGAAGATCGAGCATATTGAAATTTTTGTAAAATATTTCGAAAAAAAATTTGTAAAAAATTTCAAAATCATAATATACAAAAAAAAAAATGATCAAAACCAGTTGCATCCTCTTTGGCAAAATCGAAAACAAACCGGACGAGCCATTTAGTCTGTAGTCAAACAGACAGACAGAAAGGCCAAATTCCAAGCTCAATTTTTTTCGTCTTCCCTATCAACGGAATGTAAAATGTAGATAGATCGGAATAAAGGAGACTTATAAATGCTCAAATGGGTCATAGGAAGCTTAAAATAAAGTAATTTAAAAGTACTCCACAAGGTGGAGTCTTATGTACTCTCCATTGGTTTCTCGTCGTTAACCAAATTTTCATAAAACTAAGTTCCGGCGGTGTCAGGGTAGTTGCATACGCCAATGACATCGTGTTAATGGCCTCGGGAAGATTTTGTCCCTACCTAATGTGAACTCATACAATTGCCAATGATAAACTCAACAACTGGAACTGGGTGAGAAGCTGTAGACTTAAGGTTAAGACAGAACTAGTGTTGCTTATAAGGAAACGCAATATTCCCAACATTTAGATACCCATTAACGGAATTCGGCTTCAGATTTCGGCCACTACGAAATATTTGGCGTTACACTTGATCTTAAACTAAACTGGAATAAAAATATTAAAAAAGAGAGAAACAAGACTCAATTGGTTTCTACACTTACAGAAGAAATTTTCGTAAGAGATGAGGTGTCAGCCCCAGAACCTTTCATTGAATGAACACATGTATAACAAGACCAATTGTAACTTACATGCATGCTTGGTCTGGTGCCAGCCTAAGGTAATGAAATCAAATAACAAAAATTTAAATACATGCGTGCATTGGCACAACCAATGCTCTTAGAACTGCACCAACGGCAAACCTAGAATCTTTCCTTTCACTAGCCCCGGTCGATCTGTTTACGAAAGAGTTCGCGGGACAAGAGTGCTTTAAGACTTAAACAGGCACTACGGCCAAAGACTTAGAATGAATTTAAAAAATATAGACATTCAAACTGACTACGTTACCCCGAACATAGATTTTAATCCAGTGGCAATAACAGATATCCCAACAAGGGAACTCTGGAATAAAAATCGGATTATTTGTGCTAATTATGTTTCTGTCCTTACTAACGGTTCCAAGAAATACGAGGGGATAGGATCAGGCATCTACTCAAGTAACACACATGAGGTAATGAACAGAAATATCGATATCCTCATAAACAGATAAGTGGAAATTAAAGCCATTGCGGCAATCACTATTAAGTCGAAACTAATACATTGAACAGAAATAGTTCTTGCATGGGTCCTGCGACATTGTTTTATTTATTTTATTTATTTATTTATTTGCAAACTTGCATTTTAAGATACATTATCTTATAAGCTAATACAAGTTTTATAATGAATTTTTATTCTAAGCTAATCTTAAATTCACAAAAATGTTATAAAAGACTTTACAAATTACTTATACTAATCCATTTAATTTCTTAATTGTATAAAAAAAAATAATTAATTAATTTTGAGATAAATGTACACATAAACCTTTCTATAAAATATTATTGTGATATTATACTAGAACTTTATAGCAGATGAACTGGACGAAACCAGAGGTAATCTCTTGATCCTTGCCAAATCGATATCTCGGTACTTATTATGAACAGAAAAGAAAAATACTCTAGAATTTCCTTGAGGCTGCGGTTCCAGGAACCTATGGGGAATATTCCGAGGAAAAAAATCAAAATATTTACTAACGATAAGCAAGACTTAACTATCCATCCTCAATCGAATCCTAACGGGCACAGTACAATGGAAGCACACATAAGCAGAATGGGCATTAGCTGGTCGGACATAATAAATGACATTCTACACTTAAGGACATATAATTCATCTGTTAAATAGATCTTCGTGGCCACGATCACCTGGTCAAAGTTTAGAAATTGAAACAGCTTTACATTCATTGTCTAATTATTTTCTCCCCTAACCAATATGGTTTTCTAAAAGTATCAAGTATATAACTAACTTAACCCAAAAGTTTATTGGAACCTCAAAACCTTATGAAGATCATAATTAAGTTGATGGTATTTCGTCTCCTTGATCTTCCTCTTCAAGCTAGTGCCATGCAATATTTTCAAATTATACCTATTAGGTATCTTTTTGACTAAGTTATTCAGAATTTTCCAAAAATTCTCTTCTCCATAAAAATGGCATCGTTAAAATTTTATTATTACTAATGTTCACATCATTACAGACATCGACCTCCAAGAAAAACCAAAATCCAGATTTCTTGGAACTTTTTGGGGAAGTTTTCAATTTGGGTGTGTTTGTCTAATTTTTGTGGACTACAATATAAAACTCGAATTTAATTATCATTTGAAGAAGTGGGTTTTCACTTGGGGCCTATTATTATATTTTATATTTATACATATTTCCTGAAAAGATAAGCTAGTTTATCGGTACAACTTTTGTCGGAACAGAAAGCTTATCGCTTGTGATTGATGAAGATTGCACGTGTTGCTATCCAAAAAAAAAAACAAAAAAACATTTGATTAGGTGATTTTTTTATTTTTAAATAATATAAATCAAATTTCGATTGAATCACTATCAACGCTAATTTCGCAGTAGTCTTTACAAATTATTTAATTTAGTTCCTTATCAAAAGAAACATGTTATAATAATAAGAATATCATCTAATCTTCCAGATCAGCAAAACTCAAGCCTTTTCTGGCATTGCGATGTACCACTTAACGGAAATGGGTTTCTCCTGCGACACATGAAGTGTGGTCGTGATAGATTCTTTGATGAAACGCTCAAAAGCTGCATCCTAGAAGGAACAATTCGACAAGAAAGAAAATATAACTCTGACAGTGATATTGATATTGGCAGAAGAAAAATCAAATACACCACAGATTGCAAGAACCTAAAACCCGGAAAATATGCTGACGAATTCGACTGTCATGTCTATCATCTATGTCTGTCGCAACAGTTTTCACCCGCAATGCAGCTTTCATTTGTGTGTCGCCGGCAAACAGCCTATGATTACATAAGTCGATCATGCACTATTGCTGCTTTCAAACGCTGCGAAGTCAAAAGCCATCAAACATCGAGCAATATCAATTGTACCTCACCAATGCGTTTTCGAAGCATCAACGACTGTCGAAGCTATTTTGTGTGCTTCATGGACAATGTTATCGAAATTAAGTGTCCAAAATTTTATAAATTCGATGACAATTCCATGGATTGTCTTCCTGAAAAGGTAGCCCATTGCAAGGAATATTCAATGTGACTTATTTATTTTATGTTAATTTATTGATTAATTTTTATATTTTTGATAAATATAATATTGAACATTATGAGGGATGAAAAATGGTTTTCAAATGGTTCTTTTTAATAGTTAATTGGACGCCAAAGGCAGGATAATGCCGTTCCGTGAGTGCAAGTTCTGGTTACCAAACTGAAGATCTGACCACGTGGACAACGTTTGATGGAAACCAAAAATTTCTCTTTATCCACATTCAGGTAACAGCTGTAGAAAAGTGAGCAATCTCTCTTATGAGCATAAAGTCCTTCACTCGAGCATTGAAATTTATCCATACCGGTTCTGAAATTGTGTGCCTCGCAATTTGAGTAGCTTTCTTCGGTTACACAATACTGAGCGTAGGGATTAAAGTTCTGGCCCTTTGGACAGGTCTTTTTGTAGGGAACAAGTGAATCATCACCGTTATACTGACAGATGTGGAACTCGTTGCATTTAGATTCTACTGGGAAGAATCCTTCCATGGGACATACGAAGAGCGATTCGGGAGTGATAATGTCTTCAGTTGCTGTTGGTGAGTCTTTTGGAATTCCAGTGGTTAATTGTGAAGGTTTTGTAGAAACAGACACCTCTGAAGTTAATTCGGCAGTAGTTAAATCGGAGTTATCTTTAGTTGATGAGGAAATAATTGTTTCTGTTGTGGAATCTGAGTTTTTCGTCGAAGAAGAAGATGAAACTGGTTCTATTGAAGAAGAAATTGTTTCCAATGTAGATGACGTTATTTCTCCATTAGTTGAAAGTGGAACTTCTGTTGTGAATCCCGAAGAAGAAGAAGATCCTGTGGAAATTGAAGCTTCTGATGTTAATTCTGCAATAGTAGAATCGAAAGATTCTTCAGTGGAAACGAATTCAGTTGAAGAAGAAGAAGAAACGGGTCCAATTGAAGAAGAATCTGTTTCCAATGTAGATGACGTTATATCTCCATTAGTTGAAAGTGGAACTTCTGTTGTGGATCCCGAAGAAGGAGAAGATCCTGTGGAAATTGAAGCTTCTGATGTTAATTCTGCAACAGTAGAATCGAAAGTTTCTTCAGTGGAAACGAAGTCAGTTGAAGAAGAATAAGAAACGGGTCCAATTGAAGAAGAATCTGTTTCCAATGTAGATGATGTCATTTCTCCGTTGGTCGAAAGTGGAACTTCTGTTGTCGATTCCGATGAAGAACCTGTGGAAACTGGAGCTTCTGATGTTGATTCTGCAATAGTAGAATCGAAAGATTCTTCAGTGGAAACGAATTCAGTTGAAGAAGAAGAAGAAGAAACGGGTCCAATTGAAGAAGAATCTGTTTCCAATGTAGAAGACGTTATATCTCCAATAGTTGAAAGTGGAACTTCTGTTGTGGATCTCGAAGAAGAAGAAGATCCTGTGGAAACTGAAGCTTCTGATGTTAGTCCTGCAACAGTAGAATCGAAGCTATCTTCAGTGGAAACTAAGTCAGTTGATGAGGAAACCATAATTTCTGTTGTAGAAACTGAATTTTTTGTCGAAGAAGAAGAATCTGTTTCCAGTGTTGATGATGTAACGTCTCCTGTAGTTGAAATGGAAATTTCCGTTGTGGATGCTAATGAAGATATCGTAGAAACAGAGATATCGGTACTTTGGTCCTGCCTTTCAGTTGTTGAATCTGTTCCAATTGAAGAAGAACCACCTTCAACTGTCGAAACCGAATTATCTTCAGTTGAAATAGGAATTTCTGTAGTAGAACCTGATTCAGATGAGATTGAGCTAGTAAAATCTATGGTCGAATTTTCTTGTTCAACAGAGGAATTGGAACCATCTTCAGTTGATTGGGAAAACAAGGTTGACGATTCCGAATTTACATTTTCTTCAGTTGTTGAATCTGAGACTCCTTCAGTCCATTCTGAAACGAATGTAGTAGAATCTGAAACTCCACTAGTTGCATCTGGAATGGAAGTTGTTAAATCTGTAGGTAAAGAGCTAGACACTAATTCTTCAACTGAGGAAATTGGAAGATCGCTAGATGACTCTTGCTTTTCGGTTGTATTTTCTTCTTCAGGTGTTGATTTAATATTTTCCTCTGTTGAATACGATTCTTCTGGCCTAGTTATAGATTCTTCAGTTGAAATGATTGGAATAGCTGAACTGACGCCTTCAACTCCTTGTGTTGGTACTGATGGAATACTTGTTAGTTCTTCAGTGATACTTGGCAACGTGGGTAAACTTGTTCTTTCCTCTAATAGTGTAATTATATCAGCTTCATTATTTATAACTGAGCGACGAGATTTACTGATACATTTTTGAACTGCATTGCTGAAAACTTCACCATCTTCACACTCAAAATATGAAACAGATAGTTCACCGACAGAATTTCGAGTACATTTGAAAAATATTTTTGAATGAGAAAATAGTCCAAATTTTCCAGGTATAACACACGGACCTTCACTTATAGGCAATTTGTGGGCAAATGTTGTTGCCAAAAATGCAATTAAAAGAATATGAATCATTTTCGGGTCTTTTTTTCGTTCGAATATTAAAGATCTTGCTAACCGACGACTCAATGCAAAGCAAGTCTATAACTAAACTTGAACAGTGTCTAATGGATTCTTTTATAGTTAAAAAAATATAATTTTTATATAATTCAGGCTGATTTTTTATAATTTTGGTTGTGTAATCTGTCTATGTACTCTTCATGCGTTTATAGCTTTTGATATCTTAGAAACAGCTGATCAAATCTTATCATTGTCAAAAAAAAATTACAATTATTAATTGGAATTTTTGTTGTTCTTAACCGGAGTTCAAACCTTTTTTTTATTTTCAGATTGGTATCTGTATTGATTAATTTTTTCAATTGAATAAGGCGTGAAGATAAAAACAATCATTTCAGCCGTGATTTTTTTTACAACAGTTAACGCTACTTGTTCACAATGTTGGACAATGTACAAAAAGTATGAGAGTAAGCTAACGGCAGCTGAGATGAAGATGCTTCGTATGACAGCAGGAGTTACAAAGCTTGATCGAATTAGAAGTACGAAGATCCGAGGAAGCCTTCATGTTAAGAATACCATTTCCCAAAAAATTGAACACGACCGACTCAGTTGGTATTGCCATGTTCAAAGGAGAGATCCTGAGAACCCCGTCAAAAAGGAAATATCATACAACGTTCCAATTCGGAATAAAAAGAAAGGTAGGCCTAAACACTCCTGGTACAAACAAATGCAAAAACACCAGCATTCAGTTGGCCTCAGAAATGGAACAATACAAAACCGGGAGGCTTGCCGCCGATTTCTGAGGTCAACCCGGCGAACCCCACAGGCGGATCACTAGTGTGAAGCAGATACGTGGGAGAGTTATGATCCCCTCGACATCGAGATCATAACAGCGCCGAAGCAAAGGAAGAAGAAGAAGAAGTTAACGCTACTTGTACCTAAATCGCTTACCTGCTGGTAATTTACATATAAGACCTTGTACTCTTTGGTCTGCTTTAAACTTGGAACTTGACTGTTATCAATGGGCAGCCAAGTTCATACTTTATCTGACGATTTAGTTGCGAGGGACTGAGAGCCATTCATTAAACCGTTGAAGTAAAATGAATTTTACTCATTTCGTAAGTTACAATTTCTACCAGTAGTCGTTGTAGTTCTAATACCTCGTTATCAAGAAAATTCAATCTTTCAGAAGACACAAAAAACGTATTCAAAAGATAACTAGGGCTTAGGAATACACCAGATTTTAGTTGGGGCTTTGTTTACCATTGATATCTCATAATTAAATGCTATTAAAAATGCAATATTAAACAAATGGCGTAGTTAACGAGGAATTTGACTTTTTGTTGTTATTTCATTATGGTTTAAGATGTATGGTATTCATCTGTTTATAGGGAGTTATTTTTTGGTAAGCTTGTATATTTATTCTTTATAATGTTCATCTAGGTTTGCAATGACTTGAGAGATAATTAAATTTATTGGCCTACGTACTATTTTTTTGGTTGCCGAGATACTCGTATTTTCATGGAATAATTTACATTTTAAAGAAGGGCAGGGCCCAGGGTTTCGAGATATTTCATAATAAAAAATTGAGTCATGCGTGATATAAGGAATTACATTTTTCGTTGCAGGTATGAAAGCCCCATTAGGCCTACCATTGGCCGCGTTCACCTCGTAGTCCGATAGGGTATCTAAGATACTTTAGTATCCGATACGTTGCCGAAAGACCAAAACCGAATAGGTAACATTTACTGTCAAAGTCAAAAAAACGACGTGACTCGACCAGGGTTGGCCGAATCAACTACATGCCTAATTTACTACAATTTGTTACGTCTGCTACATACGTAGTTACTGCATAAAAAATTAAAATAATGGAAACCAAACAATTTTGCACATTTATGATCTTATGAAGGTTTGCACAAAAACTGAAAATGTTTCATTTACCATAAGGATGAAGAATTATGCGAATTATACATGATATATGGGAAGTTTATTTTTTGAGACAAACAATTTTCTTTGGCATAATCAAAGAATTTGGATTATGAACACATGACTTGAAGAACCATACTTAGACATAGAACTACATAGAACGACAGATAAACTAAAATTCAATTGGTATTCCAAACCATCTTCATCTGGAAGAATGATTAATTACCTCTCCACACAACCCTTATATCAGAAAATAAACACTGCGAACAATTTTATAAACAAAATAATAAAAATCAGTGACAAAGAATTTGAAGAAGACAACCTAAAAACAATTAAAAAAACATTACTCAGAAATAACTTTCCACAATACATAATAAATAATTTAATAAACAAAAATATTCAGAAACCAAACAACAATAACAAAAATTATAAATCTCCACAAAACTGCGAAGTTGGCAAGGATGTGAAATATTATGGTATTTCTTACATTCCCAACTTAACAGACAATAGAAACTTAAGCAAAATTTTAAAAAAAGAGAACATCTTATTTGCACATAGCCCAAACATCACAATGAGACATTTATTTACCAACACAAAAACAAAAATAGAGAAAAATCAACAACATGACATAGTTTACGAAATTGGATGCAGTGGGAAAGAAGGGGAAACGTGCAATTTTATCTATATTGGAACAACAAAAAGATCACTGGAGACAAGACTGACGGAGCACAAAGCTGACATTAAAAATAAAAGAGAATCTACCGGTTTATCACAACATATACTAGAGACTGGACATGTAGCTGATTTTGACAACACAAAAATTATAGATAAAGAGAAAAGGCAGAATAAGAGATACACAC
Organism: Chrysotoxum bicinctum; assembly: GCA_911387755.1. Lineage (NCBI taxonomy): Eukaryota > Metazoa > Arthropoda > Insecta > Diptera > Syrphidae > Chrysotoxum > Chrysotoxum bicinctum. The sequence goes on from OU426989.1 coordinate 45,164,293, forward strand.
TAGAAAGTCTACGTATTCAACAAAACTTACACAAAACAATGAACACACAAGAGGACAGAGATAACACCATTGTAAGCTACGCTTTAGCATTAAGAGAAAAACTGTGATAATTAATGTTCAAATGTCGTTTTGTTTTATTTCATTTAAAGTTATTGCCAGTAGTGTCATTATACATATGTATTTTTATTTATTTTCTTTGTTTTTAATATTGTATTTCATTTTATAAATTTAAAATTTAATGTGTTTTTAATTTAAATGTAACAAGAAACAAAATCTCATGTAAGTGTATAAAATGTGTAAGCAAAATGTGTAAAATTTGTTAAAAAAGATTTCATTTGGTATAGATTTAATAAAACAACCCCTGAAGAAGTTGGGAAAATCCAACGAAACGTAGGGAAAGAAATATGAAATAAAGTTTTTTTTCATTTGCATAACGAAGAACGTGACCAAAAAAGCCTGATATAAAATCAAACAATAAATATTCAAAAAATTGGTCAATTAATTAACATAAGACTTGAAGATATATTTTTTAGTGCTGAATTTACCATACAAGGTACATACAAATATTACATATAAATATTACCGACAAACTTTTTAAAATCAATAAAATCCAAGAACTGATAGTAATATTGAAACTGTTTATTTTTAAGAAGCGCAGCACACGTGTCGAAGAGAGCTCTAGTACGATTATTTTCCATTTTAATTGGAGTAAATCCAACTTCAGCCAGATAATTATGTAGTTTCGACCAGCCATTTTCACTTCGCTTATTAAAAATGAATAAGCTCAACTAACATACTCTCCAGAGCTAAGCTCTTGAAATCTGAAAAAAACTCCCACAACTCTCTTATATCCCATTGCTATACATAAGTACAGTAGACTCCGCTTAACTGCAACCCCAAAATGCAAAAGAATCGTTGCAATTAAGCGGATTTTTCACTTAAGCGAACTTCGGATAACTGCAACCTTGTTGCACTTAAGCGAACTTCGGATAAATGCAACTCTTTTTCATTTAAGCGGAGTTGTTTTCAAATTATATTTACTTTTATGCATATTTCGTCGGCTGGATGCTATCTTGTTCAATGTCCATTTTTCAAAATGTTGGGAAATCGATTTTTAAAGTTCAAATTGAAAGTTTTTGTGTATGTAAGAAAATATTTGATTGGTATTATTTTTTTTCTGAAAGCCTTGACAATTTTGTTTATAAATCAAGCTACAGAAATTGTTTTTATTTTATTTTGAATTAGTTATAAATTAAAATCAACGAGGAAGTCATTTATATGTATGGATATTGTACAAGATAGAAACTATGCATTTTTTTTAATATACTAACAATTGTTCAATATAATACAAAATAAAATGCACGACTGGATCGCACGAACTTGCTCTTATGTAAAAGTACTTTGGAATTTAAGATACATTTTATAAACATAAAACATGGATTTAATGAGATACTAATGTTCAAATGCATAAAATTGCCGTCTGGTTTCCAGAAAAGTATGAATTTATGCAAATAAACTTTAAAAAATCGTTTTATTATTAAATACATTTTTTATATAAGAAATTTCTCTAAAATTTTTCAAGAAAAAAATGTGGGATGCGAATTTTAAGTATTAAATAATATTGATTTTAGGAAATAATTTCAAAAAGTAATCGTTCATAGGTTTTGAAGATACCTATTCATTTAAATTTTTTTTTTTTCAAAAAAAACCAACAAATATTTTTTCGAATATTTGTATATACAATATTATTTTAAACTTAAGGGGGCTCCTGCTGAAAATTTTGGGTTAAAATCCTTAGAGCCGTTAATGAGAAAGTCGAAAATCAAAAAACGGGTCTATGGCAGGTACCCCTAATAACATTTTGCCCCAAATTTTTGTTTGACCAAAATGTAGCCTATGTTCATAATACATATCACACTTAATTTTTTTTTATCAAAACCGTTAGAGCCGTTTTCGAGATAAATAAGATTTTGCATTACGGGTGTATGGGGGTTACCCTTAGTTTTGGAGCTAAAAAAAAAATTTCAATTTTTCCTCTAGGGAATCACCGAAGACCCTTAACTACCGAGATTGAAAGAAATAGGTCCAGTGGTTTAGGCTGTAGTGAGAGGTACAGACATACAGACATACAGACATACAGACAGACAGACGGAATTGTCGGACCCACTTTTTTCGTCTTCGCTATCATCGTAATGTCAACTTTGATCAAAATCTCGAGTTCGATTTTTTTTCCAAATGCAGAACTTGCCCTATAGTACCTATATCGCAAGTAAAAAGATGAAAAGCAGTTTATTGAACAAAAATGAATTGAAAAATCGTTAAAAAAGTGTCTTATTGAACAAAACAGTTCTCTGTAAATTGAAAATTAAAAGAGATAGAACAAAATGGTTTGCTCCAAATGAAAGAGCGTCCCAAAATTACGAGGACTGCATACCTAACTCGATTTCGTAAAAAAAGGCCTTTTGAACAAGATAGCATCCAGCCGACGATTTGCATTTAATTCAAATTTCAGGTAAAAATACGACTGTGACGATTGGAATGACTGATGGAATGGAAGGGTGATAATGTAACTTCATATTGTAACTTCAAATGTAAAATTTTATGTGTTCGTTTGAAAATTTTTGGACACGTTCTAAGTTGCACTTAAGCGGAGTTATTTTAATACAAACTGTTTATTTGGGGGAAAAAATTGTTTCAAATAAAAGGAGTGTTCACTTAAACGGAGTTCCAATTAAGCGAACCTATTTATTTGGAAAAGAGTACAAAATAAATCGGTGATAGATATATTGTTTCAGATATCCGATATTTTCAGTTAAGCGGAGTGCAGATAAGCGGAGTCGACTGTATTAATATCTTGTTATGAAACTGAACTGGGTTTTATAACATTTTTATTTTAAGAGGTAAACACTTTTGCAGCTTAAAACTACTTAAATCTTATAGCTAAACTATTTTCTCTTCTTGCAATAAGATTATATAAGCTTATAGACTTTTCTGATAACTCAGCTCTAATATCTCCATATAATCCCATAACAAGTCATGTTTAAGAGTTAAGGTCATTTCATACTTCTATGAAAACCCTAAGAGAATTTGAGTTTAATACCTCCTATATCAAGAAACAATCTGGAGTTTAAAGAATAAAAGCTTTGCAGTAGAATCCTAATAAGATATTTAATGCAACAAGCACAACTACTCACAAACTTCACTTTTCTAAATATGTAAATTAGTACTAGTATTATTAGTACAAATGTTAAGAACTTACAGTTCGGCCAACCCTGTTCTCGACACCAAGAAAATAGATCAGCTGAAATGTCAGCTGTTCTTCAAAATTCCCCTTGGATAGTTAAGTATACCAAATTTTTTTGCATAGCTTTAGATTTCTGCTTGACATCAGCTGTTTCATTCATCAGATGATTTTTCCTATGGGACTACAACAACACAAACATATCCGGATACCCATGGATACGTAGGTGAACGCGGCCATTGTGCACCAGAACTATAAAGCGCGGAACAGATTGAACCAGCAACAGCACCGTCAACAGCAACAGCGGCCGCCATTAATTTAGAGCCAATGTATTTCAATTGTTCAACACACATAAGAACAGCAACAGCAACGCCAACAGCGTCGTTAGGCCAAAGTCCTAAATTTGCTGTTGCTGGTGCGGTGTTGTCAACTTTCCCACTGCAATATTCAGTGGCACCACAACGAAAAACTTTTTTTTCTATATGAAATGGCAAGCAGATGAAATGACGTTGCTGGTGGCAATGTGTTTGAGAAATATTTGCTGGTCAGCGTGCTGTTTGCTGTTGACGATGCTGGTGCTGTTGCTGGTTTAATCTGTTTCGCGCATAAGACTGCATACAAATCAAAAATTCGCTTTCTGCTAGGTTACGAGGTAGTAGAACTATAGCGACGATATATATTTCTTAAATCAGTTTACCTATGTAACACACGTAAGAGAAATTCAACACAATTTAATGAGGAGTTATTTCGCTTGCTATGATCATTGAGCAAATATCGATACCTTCCCGCAAGAATGTATTAAGCGACATTTTTAAAAATTGTTCAGGAATCGAAAAAAATGTCTCGTTTAGTTAGTTTTTTGTGTATTTTATTGGACGAAACAGATTTTTTTCCCGTAAGAATGTATTAAGGGACATTTTTAAATTTGTTTCGTCCAATAAAATATACAAAAAAATAACTAAATGAGACGTTTTTTCCGTTTCCTGAACAATTTGAAAAATTTCGCTTAATACATTCTTGCGGGAAGGTATCGATATATATTTTTTAAAAAGAAAACTGAATTATTTGTAAATAAAAACTAAAAATTATTTAAATTTAAGACTGTCGCTTAATTGCTGAATTAAATTTATTTAATAAAATAAGACAAATGTTACTAAAATATCAATTATCTATAAATTTTTAAAGTACAACCTTTGATCTGAATTGGCCTAGAATTATGATGATAAGGTATTTTGAAGATTGGCCTAGCTTTTAAGAATCATCACTTTAGATTAGTGTCGGTGATGATTGTGATGACGATGTCTTTTGGAGGACTTATCCTCTTCTTCATGGCTGTTATCATCATCGCTTTGACTTGTATTCTTCACCTTAGTCTTCTTCTTTTCACTGCTTTCGGATGAAATATCTTCGTTGCTGTTCTTTTTAGATTTTTTCTTCTTCTCACTGCTTGACAATGAAAGATCTTCTTCGCTGTTCTTATTAGATTTCTTCTTCTTCTCACTGCCGTCGTTCGAAATATCTTCGTCACTGTTCTTCTTAGATTTCTCCTTGTTCTTTCGTTTTCGTTCACCACTTTCTGTTAAATTACTGTCGTTACCTTTACTCTGGCTACTGTTCCTCTTCTTCTTTGACTTTACTTCCATTTCATTGCTTTCTTTGGAATCATTATCATCATCACTTTCGCTGCTTTTCTTCTTTTTTGATTTTTCTTCCTTTTCTTTAGATTCTGAGGATTTTGCATTTGATTTATTCTTGGACGATTGATCATCTTCCTCTGAGTCAGACGTTAATTTCGGCTTTGGTGTTGGTTTGAGAATTGTTTCAGAAATGTTCACTTCTTCTGAAGTTTCATCGCTTGATTTATCAGGTTTTCCACTTACTGAACCAGGACTCAATGTAAGATCAGTTTCCTTTGATACATCTTTAGTTGACTCTGGGTTGGGTTCCTTTGGTGCTGACACTACAGAGGGTTTATTGGGATGAAGAGGAAGGTTACCAGGTTCTGGAAGCTTTTCTTTATTAGACTCCTCCGATTCAGAGCTAGTTTGAAGCCATCCAGGTCGATTGATCAAATGTGTCCATTTAAACAGATTTGTGCTGCTATATTGAACTTCTTTACATGGCCCAATTGATTGGAAAGGCCACCACCAGGGACGCAAATGGCATGGTTTACTTGTAGTTGTTGCTACTATTGGGCCGGTAGAAGTTTCATCCAAAGAATTTGAAGTGGAGGCAGAAACTATTGGAACATTAACAGTTTGCCCTGGAGTCTCAGCTTTTGATGGCACAGATGGGATTACTGCAGGGGCTAATGTAGACTCAAGTGGACTTTTGCTGATTTTATCTGAATTCTCAGTAGTCCCAACGGATTGAGATATGGTAAATTCAGATGAACCTTGGGTAGAAGAACCAATTGATGGCGATGTACCGACTGATACAGCTGGAATTTCACTGGATATACTGGGCTGAGAAGTGAGTGTACTAGCAGTTGAATCAACTGGACCGCTAGTTGAAGCTGCTGGAATGTCTGCTGGATTAACTGCAACAGGAGTTGTTTCCACTGGCTCAACAGTTTCAGTGGGTACACTTGGATCAGCTGTGAGTGGACTAGATGTTGAGTCAACTACACCACTATTTGTTGAAGCTGGTATATCCGTTGGATCTACAGAAGGTGATGTTTTGACTGGTACACCAGTAATTTCAGTGGGAATCCCTGGTGCAGTAGTAATTGGAGTAGTAATTGAGTCAACTGGACCGCTATTTGAAGAAGTTGGGACATTTGTTGAGTTAATTGCAACAGGAGATGATTCGACTGGCTCAACAATTTCAGTAGGTACACTTGGATCAGCTGTGAGTGGACTAGAAGGTAAGTCAACTGCGCCACTATTTGTAGAAGCTGGTATATCTGTTGGAACTACAGAAGGTGATGTTTCGACTGGTATGGCAGGAATTTCATTAGGAATGCTTGGCTCAGTAGTAACTGGAGTAATAGTTGAGTCAACTGGACCGCTATTTGAAGAAGCTGGGATATCTGTCGAATTAACTGCAACAGGAGATGTTTCGACTGGCTCAACAATTTCAGTGGGTGCACTTGGATCCGCTGTGAGTGGACCAGATGTTGAATCAACTGCGCCACTATTTGTAGAAGCTGGTATATTTGTTGGAACTACAGCAGGAGATGTTTCGAAAGGTACAGCAGGAATTTCAGTGGGAATACTTGGCTCAGCAGAAATTGGACTAGAAGTTGAGTCAACGGAAACGCTATTCGAAGAAGCTGGGATATCTGTCGAATTAACTGCAACAGGAGATGTTTCGACTGGCTCAACAATTTCAGTGGGTGCACTTGGATCACCTGTGAGTGGACGAGTGGTTGAGTCAACTGCACCACTATTTGTAGAAGCTGGTATATCTGTTGGAACTACAGCAGGAGATGTTTCGTCTGGTACACCAGTAATTTCAGTGGGAATACCTGGCTCAGTAGTAAGTGAAGTAGTAATTGAGTCAACTGGACCGCTATTTGAAGAAGCTGGGACATTTGTTGAGTTAACTGCAACAGGAGATGTTTCGACTAGCTCAACAATTTCAGTAGGTATACTTGGATCAGCTGTGAGTGGACTAGAAGTTGAGTCAACTGTGCCACTATTTGTAGAAGCTGGTTTATCTGTTGGAACTACAGCAGGAGATGTTTCGACTGGTACAGCAGGAATTTCAGTGGGAATGGTGGGCTCAGTAGTGAGTGGATCAGTAGTTGAGTCAACTGGACCGCTATTGGAAGAAACTGGAATATCTGTTGAATTAACTGCAACAGGAGATGTTTCCGCTGGCTCAACAATTTCAGTAGGTACACTTGGAACAGCTGTGAGTGGACCAGCACTTGAGTCAACTACGCCACTATGTGTAGAAGCTGGTATATCTGTTGGAATTACAGCAGGAGATGTTTTGACTGGTACAGCAGGAATTTCAGTGAGAATACTTGACTCAGCAGAAATTGGACTAGAAGTTGAGTCAACGAAGCCGCTATTTGAAGAAGCTGGGATATCTGTTGAATTAACTGCAGGAGATGTTTCGACTGGATCAACAATTTCAGTAGGTACACTTGGATCAGCTGTGAGTGGACTAGAAGTTGAGTCAACTGCGCCACTATTTATAGAAGCTGGTATATCTGTTGGAACTACAGCAGGAGATGTTTCGACTGGTATAGCAGGAATTTCAGTGGGAATACTTGGCTCAGCAGAAATTGGACTAGAAGTTGAGTCGACGGAACCGCTATTGGAAGAAGCTGGGATATCTGTTGAATTAACTGCAGGAGATGTTTCGACTGGATCAACAATTTCAGTAGGTACACTTGGATCAGCTGTGAGTGGACTAGAAGTTGAGTCAACTGCGCCACTATTTATAGAAGCTGGTATATCTGTTGGAACTACAGCAGGAGATGTTTCGACTGGTACAGCAGGAATTTCAGTGGGAATACTTTGCTCAGTAGTGAGTGGATCAGTAGTTGAGTCAACTGGACCGCTATTTGAAGAAGCTGGAATATCTGTTGAATTAACTGCAACAGGAGATGTTTTCACTGGCTCAACGATTTCAGTAGGTACACTTGGATCAGATGTGAGTGGACCAAATGTTGAGTCAACTGCGCCACTATTTGTAGATGCTGGTATATCTGTTGGAACTACAGCAGGAGATGTTTCGACTGGTATAGCAGGAATTTCAGTGGGAATACTTGGCTCAACAGAAATTGGACTAGAAGTTGAGTCGACGGAACCGCTATTGGAAGAAGCTGGGATATCTGTTGAATTAACTGCAGGAGATGTTTCGACTGGTCCAACAATTTCAGTAGGTACACTTGGATCAGCTGTGAGTGGACTAGAAGTTGAGTCAACTGCGCCACTATTTGTAGAAGCTGGTATATCTGTTGGAACTACAGCAGGAGATGTTTCGACTGGTACAGCAGGAATTTCAGTGGGAATACTTTGCTCCGTAGTGAGTGGATCAGTAGTTGAGTCAATCGGACCGCTATTTGAAGAAGCTGGAATATCTGTTGAATTAACGGCAACAGGAGATGTTTCAACTGGTTCGACAATTTCAGTAGGTATACTTGCATCAGATGTGAGTGGACGAGCGGTTGAGTCAACTGCACCACTATTTGTAGAAGCTGGTATATCTGTTGGAACTACAACAGGAGATGTTTCGACTGGTACAGCAGGTATTTCAGTGCGAATACTTTGCTCCGTAGTGAGTGGATCAGTAGTTGAGTCAACTGGACCGCTATTTGAAGAAGCTGGAATATCTGTTGAATTAACTGCAACAGGAGATGTTTCCACTGGCTCAACAATTTCAGTAGGCACACTTGGATCAGGTGTGAGTGGACTAGAAGTTGAGTCAACTGCGCCACTATTTGTAGAAGCTGGTATATATGTTGGAACTACAGCAGGAGATGTTTCCACTGGTACAGCAGGAATTTCAGTGGGAATACTTTGCTCCGTAGTGAGTGGATCAGTAGTTGAGTCAACCGGACCGCTATTTGAAGAAGCTGGAATATCTGTTGAATTAACTGCAACAGGAGATGTTTCCACTGGCTCAACAATTTCAGTAGGCACACTTGGATCAGGTGTGAGTGGACTAGAAGTTGAGTCAACTGCGCCACTATTTGTAGAAGCTGGTATATATGTTGGAACTACAGCAGGAGATGTTTCCACTGGTACAGCAGGAATTTCAGTGGGAATACTTTGCTCCGTAGTGAGTGGATCAGTAGTTGAGTCAACCGGACCGCTATTTGAAGAAGCTGGAATATCTGTTGAATTAACGGCAACATGAGATGTTTCAACTGGTTCGACAATTTCAGTAGGTATACTTGGATCAGATGTGAGTGGACGAGCGGTTGAGTCAACTGCACCACTATTTGTAGAAGCTGGTATATCTGTTGGAACTACAACAGGAGATGTTTCGACTGGTACAGCAGGTATTTCAGTGCGAATACTTTGCTCCGTAGTGAGTGGATCAGTAGTTGAGTCAACTGGACCGCTATTTGAAGAAGCTGGAATATCTGTTGAATTAACTGCAACAGGAGATGTTTCCACTGGCTCAACAATTTCAGTAGGCACACTTGGATCAGGTGTGAGTGGACTAGAAGTTGAGTCAACTGCGCCACTATTTGTAGAAGCTGGTATATCTGTTGGAACTACAGCAGGAGATGTTTCGACTGGTACAGCAGGAATTTCAGTGGGAATACTTTGCTCAGTAGTGAGTGGATCAGTAGTTGAGTCAACTGGACCGCTAGTTGAAGAAGCTGGTATATCTGTTGAATTAACTACAACATGAGATGTTTCGACTGGCTCATTAATTTCAGTAAGTACACTTCGTTCAGATTTGATTGGACGAGCGGTTGATTCAACTGCACCACTATTTGTAGAAGCTGGTATATCTGTTGGAACTACAGTAGGAGATGTTTCCACTGGTACAGCAGGAATTTCAGAGGGAATGGTGGGCTCAGTAGTGAGTGGATCAGTAGTTGAGTCAACTGGACCGCTATTTGAAGAAGTTGGAATATCTGTTGAATTAATTGCAACAGGAGATGTTTCCACTGGCTCAACAATTTCAGTAGGCACACTTGGATCAGGTGTGAGTGGACCAAATGTTGAGTCAACTGCGCCACTATTTGTAGAAGCTGGTATATCTGTTGGAACTTCAGCAGGAGATGTTTCGACTGGTACAGCAGGAATTTCAGTGATAATACTTTGCTCAGTAGAGAGTGGATCAGTAGTTGAGTCAACTGGACCGCTATTTAAAGAAGCTGGAATATCTGTTGAATGAACTGCAGGAGATGTTTCGACTGGCTCAACAATTTCAGTAGGTATACTTGGATCAGATGTGAGTGGACGAGTGGTTGAGTCAACTGCACCACTATTTGTAGAAGCTGGTATATCTGTTGAAACTACAGCAGGAGATGTTTCGACTGGTACAGCAGGAATTTCAGTGGGAATACTTTGCTCAGTAGTGAGTGGATCAGTAGTTGAGTCAACTCGACCGCTAGTTGAAGAAGCTGGGATATCTGTTGAATTAACTACAACAGGAGATGTTTCGACTGGCTCAACAATTTCAGTAAGTACACTTCGATCTGATTTGCGTGGACGAGCGGTTGAGTCAACTGCACCACTATTTGTAGAAGCTGGTATATCTGTTGGAACTACAGCAGAAGATGTTTCGACTGGCACAGCAGGAATTTCAGTGGGAATGGTGGGGTCAGTAGTAAGTGGAATAGTAGTTGAGTCAACTGGACCACTATTTGTAGAAACTGAGAGATCTGTTAGTGCTACTGATTCTGACGTTGCTTCAGGAACTAATGATTCAGCGGTTGTGGGTTCCGTTTGCTCAGATGGGAGTGGGCTTGTAGTGGAATTAGTTGAACCCATAGTTGGAGAAGGCGATGGATTTGTGAGTTCAACTACAACAGTAGATGTTTCTACTGGTGCAACAGGTATTTCAGGATTTATCGATTCACCGGTAGAAGATGCACTTGGCTTAGTTGTCATCGGGCTAGAAGTGGATTCAGTTGGACTATTTGTTGAAGTACCTAGTGGAACTGTTTGTTCATTTACAATAGTAGATGTTTGAACTGCTGTTGTAGTAACTTCAGGGCCTAATGATTCAGCGTTTGTGGGTGCACTTGACGCAGCAGTGGACTGACTTGCTGATTCAACGTCAACAGGAGATGTTTCAACTGATGTTGTTGATTCCTCAACAGTATTTGGAGTTTCTGTTGATATAAGTGGACCATCAGTTATAGGGCTTTCAACAGGCAAAGAAGATGATGTTGTTTGAATTGGAGGTGTTGTACTTTCTTGGTCGCCTGGGTCAGGGGCATCAGTGACATCTCCAAAGGGAGAACAAATTCTATTTCCGTCATTTATACATCGTGTGTTTTCTGGACAAGTTGTTGATGGTCCAATTTTGGCATATGATATCCCATTTTCATCTAACTCACATGGTTTGTAATTAAATGGTCCCACGCAAACAGCAGCTCTCCCATAACAATTAAGAGTGGTTGGAACTGCTATTGCATAAGCAGCAGACTAAAAAGAAACAAACATCCAATTTAGTTTGATTTTTAAGAAAATTTAATTAAAAAAAAAGCTGCGTGAAATTGTGTTGTATATGGAACTTAATGAAATCACTTTATTTTCACTTAAACCAGCTTGAAGTGTATTTTCTCCAAAAGCCATAATTCCCCTTATCCAAATTAGAACAATTCCGAATAGCTTAGAAGTATAAAATTAATTTTTTTCACAACACAATTTTGATAATAAAATTAATCAAACAAAATCTCAAACTATCGTTCAAGGATACACTTTTGGAACCCAATACGATTAGATATTTACCACTATTATAAGATATATTCCGATGAATTTTTTCGTTTCCATCCTTTTCGAAGTAAAGTTTCGTTACTGGCTATAACTTTGATATGAAAACGGCTTTTATGCAAAATTCTCAAGATATCTTTTTTATCAATCGCAGCAGCATCTCTAGTCTTGGTAAATACATTTTTATCTTACATCGGGGTACTGATAAGGACTAGAATTTATTATCTTGCAGGTTAATTAATTTGCAGTATTCTGTGAGATGCAAATAGAGTAGTCGAGTAAGTAATTTTGTTATCGGTATTTCTAAATCTTTGGCCTTTAGATCTATATTTTGTCTTTGTATTGTTTTTTCGAAGATGTGAGTCAGTGAAGGTTGTTTTTGAAATAAAATATTTTTTGTTACAACGCAGCGTATACTCCCCGGAATTATCTTATCAATTTGGGAGACAAGTTGTCGTCAAATGAAGTTTCAGTCACTCTTATGTATACTGGTAAGTTTTTAAAACTTCGAATATGTAAATAATATGGGAAAATGGATGTATGAGGTTTGTCTCATTTATCCTATTTCAATAAAAAAAATGTTCGTCATATTTTTTGTTTGGTTACGATATATGTATGTACATTATGTTTGTAATGTTTTTTTTTTCATAAAGGCAACTTTGTGTATCTACCTAATTTTAGTGAAAAATGAAAATAACCTAATCATAGAAAAACTTTACGTTCCACAGCTTATAGTCGCATCCATTACAAGCGCGGATACAGGGCGAGGGCAATGGGTGCAATTGCCCCCCCCCCCCTGGGCAGTTCTTCGTTTCACAATAATTATAAAAACCATAACAATTTTTCTTTTTACTTGCGACTTATAGGTACGATAACAGCGAAGTCCAAAAAAGTGGGTATCGCATTCGCAATTCTGTCTGTCTGTCGGTTCGACTACAGCCCAAACGGCTAGGCCGATTTTCTTTAAACTTGGTAGATATGGGTTTTATTTTTTTTCCCCCGGATGTTTTTTGATTTGATTTTTTAAGACCAAAAATAACGGTATCTGCCATACGATTTTTTTTTTCAAAATTTTATAAATATTTTTTTTTATCAAAAACTGTCCTACAGATTTTAAAAAAAAAAATCATAAGATTTCATTTAGTAAAACCTAGGTAATGAATGAAAACAAAATTCCAAAAAATTATTATTATTGGTACCCCCCTTGGAACCATTTTTTTGTTTTTGATTTTCTCAAAAACGGTACAACCGATTTTAATAATTTTTTAATGTTAAGGCTCCCCAACAGTTTCAATATTATTGTGTATTCAAATTTTCAAAAAAAAATTTTCAAAATTATTTTTTGAAAACTTAATATTTCGAAAACCCCATGCTCGATTTTCTTAAAACTTAATAAATAAAATTTTCTTAAAATAATCTACAAGATATGAGAAAAAAAAATTTATTTTACTTAAAAATAACGGTACCCTCCATACAAATGCTAAAAAATGGTTTTCGAAAATCGTATTTTTCTCGAAAACGGTTCCGAGAATTTTGCTTAAATTTTTAGTCTTTCGATTAATTTTTAAGGTCTATAATTTAATACAAAAGATTTTGAAAACAAGACATTAGTCAATGTACCTACCATAGAACGATTTTTGAAAATTTTGAATTTCTCATTATCGACTTAATGGATTTTAATGAAATTTTTTATAGAGATGCTTCTAAAAGCTTTAAAAAACATTGCATTTCAAAACTTTAAAAAAAATATTTTTTGAATTTTGAAAAAAAAAAATCATTTTTTTTTTGGAAAATTCGATATCTCAAAAATGGGTAAATATTTTTTTTTGAAAACTTAATTTTCATTCGTACAGTATGTTACGGTAAAATTTACCGCAACAATGACTGGCCTTCGTTTCCTTCCGTTCCTTCTTTTCTTTGGTTGCGGCTGCAAAATTCTGGCGAGGTTGAGGGCAACCATGGTACCATCAACCATTGGTGTACTTAGTCAGCATTTTGCAAAAGTGACAAATACAGGTTTCGAGTGAAAGGGGTACCGAGATTTACGAGATTATACTTGACATGTAGACGGGCGGTCTCATGGAACAAAACGAATGCCAGCGGATGAGCTGAAGAGGTAACGAGTCAGGCGGACTCTTACCTATCCTCAAAACAACACAACATCCTAAATTTTAATTGCTATAACATAACGTAAATTTTTTTTTGTAAGCGTAAGGGTCCCTAACGATTAGAGTAACTTTTAGATTCTTTTCCTAAAGATATTAATTCATCGATTACAAAAAGGTCCACTTCGAATTTAGTTCGCGTGTTAAATTTATGCTTTCCTCTTTCATCTTAATATTATTTAGGAACAATGACTTCGCTCTTCGAAACACTCGCGAGTATTTAATGGTAACTAGGGGAATGCCTAGAAAAGGGCTTTTCCGCGGTTTTATTCTTTTTTATTTTTCTCGAGAAATTTAGTTAATAATAGTCTGAACTCGACCATTTAGATTCGGCAAGTTTTGGAAAGACACCCAACAACTTGCTGAATCCGTGAATGTGTGCGTGAGAGAAAAGTTTCGTTTGAGATTCAACAACGGTGGTTTTCTGCGAAACGAAAAAGGTTTCCAGGAAGCCGGTGTCCGTGACCGATGATCGCGAAAACGATTGGCTGGATGTGTGTATGTGTGAGTGACTGGAATGGTCGAGGGAGGAAAGAAAAGGATTAAAGCTAGGAAAGTTCACTCTTGAGAGAGCTAACCAAGCGACAAGTTTGAAAAATAATTAGAAAAGAAATAGGAAGGATTCGAGAAAAGACGAGGACATTTAAAAAGAAAAAGGATCGAGGAAAATTTTTGAGAAATAGAAAACGAGTAATTCGAGGAGCGAGGACAGGACAAAAATAGGAGAAGATAGAGGAACACGGGAAATAAAAGATAAGTAATCGGACATCTTGTCCATATAAATACTTCATTGTTTCGTGTATTAAAAATTCGAGTTGACTTTTGTTTCTTTTTATTCGTGATTAATCTAATTTGTTATTTCGGGTATTCGTTCTGAATCGTTAGAGGCCTAATCGCGTTTTTCTTTTTTTCAATTGCTCTCTCATTTCATTTGTAATTTTATTTCGTTGAAAAAATTTTGGGTTTTTATCCTGGTTTCTACCAAGGTTTCCCAAATAAATCTTCTTTTGAAATCCCCTAGAGGAAATATTAACAACGGTGTTTTATTTAATTAAATCATTCTCTCTTTAATTCACTCCATAATTAGTTTTGGAATTTTACTAATTTCATTTGAACAAAAATTCCTGGCGCCCACTTTTTATTACAAGTATTCCACTGTACTTGTAATAAAAATATTCTTCCGTTTTATTAAATTGATTATATCGATAATCAATTTAAAGGTTCTTATCGCGAATTCTTCCACCCCCACTGAACCCAGCCCAGCTGAGCAGCCGCGGTGGTAGCTTATATCAACGAGCTACGAGTTGCACTTTTTGTTGTTCTTATTTCAGTTTTCGTAATCTGTCAAAACCAAAGCGATATTGTTCTACGATCGGGTCGTGTCGTTTGCTTTCTTTTATTCGCGTTAGATTTGTTATTATTATTAATAAAATTAATAATAATAACAATAATAATTATATTAATAAAGAAAAGGTCGGATACCAATTCGCGTCGCGAAGAAAAAGTGTAACAAGTATTAAGAACCTAATGTTGACATACTAATTTTTTTTTTTAATATTTTAAAAAATTTATATATAAAAACTTATTTTATTAAGAAACCACTACAACGACTTATGTATAATTTTTGTTCTTGCATAAATTCATATTTGCATAGCATTCTGTTTTTGTCTCTTACTACTAAGAGAATTTAAAAACTGATGATAATTTTATCCTTATGAACAGTTTTTTCTAATAACATTCGTTTTTAAAATTTCTAGTCTATTACATAGGAGCAAGTTCGTGCGGCAAGTTATGCATTCGTAAAAAAAATCGAACTCGAGATTTTGATCAAAGTTAACATTACGATGATAGCGAAGACTAAAAAAGTAGGTCTTGCAATTCTGTCTGTCTGTCGGTTCGACTACAGCCTAACCATTTATCATTTTTAATTTCCCCCCCCACACGTTTTTTTCTTCTTTTTTTTAAGACCAAAATAACAGTACCTGCCATACGAATTTTTTCCGAAATTTTGTAAATTTTTTTTCTCAAAAACTGTACCACGGATTTAAAAAAAAAGATACAAAAAAAAATCATTTAGTTAAAGCTAGGTACTAGTTGAAAAAAAATTTCCGAAAAATGGTTATAGAGGGTACCCCCCAAAGAACCATTTTTTTGTTTTTGATTTTCTCAAAAACGGTATGACCGATTTTGATCATTTTTTGTTTGCGTAAGCTCCCAAAAAACTTAAATAGAATTGTGTATTCAAATTATCAAAAAAAAAAAATTTGGATTTTTAAAAAAATTTCAATTTTTTTTTTAAAACTGTTAAAAACCCGTTTTCAAAAACCGGCCACACAAAAATATTAGAATTAAGTATTTAAGAACTATGTATATCATGTACAACACTAAAATTCCTTCATTTTAATTAATTAATTCATTTTTTTAATACGTACGAGTTCCTATTTGATACTTTAAGACATGCATACAGAGCATTATTGAAAGAGGCTAAAGTAATGTAAACGAAGATGTTTGATTTACTATTTAATAGTTATTTACATACGACCTACATAATATTATGTACCTGCACATGCTTTATACCTTTTTAATATTTTGAGACAGAAATGCAGAGAAATGGAGCATTTTTTTTAAGTTAAGCAAAATATCACGAAAATTGCCCCCCCCTGAACGGAATCCTGGATCCGCGCCTGATCCATTATCATGTCAAACTTCCTCAAATATCACACTACTTTACCATTTTTGGTTATAAATTGGAAATTCATAATAGCCATGTTTTATTGGTAAGTGAATACGCTACATTGCAAAATTTGACATGGAAAACAACAACAAACGATTAGTGAAGAAAAACAAGTTAGTAATGGAAAAGAATATTTTAGTGAAGATGGAGTTTCGGATGTTGAAACATAGCAGGTGCTTAGATGGTGTCCGAAAAAATATATGCTTGCTTAAGGGTGTGTTCGTTGATATTTATTTTCTTATAATGTGCCTTCACTAGCGCAAAGTGTGATCGCTCTGCAATTTACAGAACAAATATTTTCTAAAGGGCAACATTTTAATACATACTATAATTCCGTTTTTACACTACTGACACTGCCATTAACTTTGTCACAAAATATTGAATCAATTAACACGAAGGCGAATAGTTTCGATTGGTATACATATTTTATAACTACACTGGCATTCGTTCAGAAATGTCGTGCAACTGCGGCATTATATGACAACTGACAAAATGTCTGTATTGAATATTTTTTTTTTTTTTTAACAAATTAATGTAAAAGTTCAAGAAATACAATAGTAAAATTAGGGAAACGAGAACATTTTGACTAGATTGTATGAAAAAGATATATTTTCGTTTTTTGTAAGCATAATATAGTCAAGTGTGTCGAATTCCAAAGTGTTAATGCAAATTCAATAGTGAGAAAAACTCTAAATCAACTCGATCTGCATTTTCATGAATATTTTTTAACTCGATCTGCATTTTCATGAGCATTTCAACCGCAGCTTAAAAACGAGATGCAAATCTTTTGAACACATCCGTGTTAATTCAACTGACTGTTAATACAGTTGAGTTTATTAAGGGTGAATTAAAGAGTGAATGCATCGTTTTGTTTGTGCTTGTATTACTGCACTAGCTATAGATTACCAATAAAACACGGCTAAAGTGACAGCCGAAGTTTTGTTGAACGATTTTCTTTTCATTTATTGAGAGCCAAGATTGACGCATCCCAAAAGCTTCTAAGGGTCAGCAAAAACGTATACAGGGAACAATATTGGTTGTGGTTTTATCAAACTGTTGCTTTATGACTTTAGCGTGAACCTTAAACGTAAAATTATTTTGTATTTCAAAACTAAACAAACTCATTGCACGGGTTAAATTTGGCTACATTGCTTCACACTGCAAAAATTTAAGAAGTCTTTTGTTGATCTATTAGCAGGATACCCTTATTCTATGACAAATCTTTTTTTGACCTTGCATCATATTAAAAAATTTTAAATAATGATTCAGTAATTCGACAAAAAATTTCACTGGAGATAAGAATGATAGTCAATGGCTAAGATAATTTGAATAACATAAGGCACATACAAACATTTTTGTTGTTCATAAGTAGGTGTTAAAACCTTTAAAAGGCTCAATGAGGATCGAAAAACGAGAGCTCAAAGAAGTTTGAGATTCTTGCTTCACTAAGACCACCTGCTTCCCCCGAAAATTATGTATAGCAATTTATTTTTAACGAACTCAAATAACGTGGTGCAGGTAAATATTCCGCGACAGTTCCTGCGTAGTTCCGCGATTTTTCGTTTAGCGCAATAGGTAAAAAAAGTTCTGTCCTTCAAAGGAAAGTGGGTCGTAGTTAATTGGTCTCACGGAGAATTTCGATTATTTTTATATCAGAATGTTTAAGCAGTCGTTTTCTATGATTTCGCAAAAATTTTATTTCATAGTGAACAGTGAGAATCCCGAGGTCCTTGTGAAGATGTTCCAAGTTGCGTTTACAAATAGTTTAAGCAGTTTATTTTCAATCGTAAGCTATTTAAATTAGAATTGCGAGTGCAACCCCATAGTTGTATTCTGTAAGTCGAGACCTTACTCGTAAGTACCTACCTGGATAAAAGCAATTTCTTTTTTATACTGAGCTTAGGTTGCTTCCTAAGCAACCAGTACATTTTCTGAACTTATTATCAGTTCTCCGTGGTATCAACAGACTACGTGGTCTGATATAGTTTACTTAGTTATCAAAGCGTTTTTTATTTTAATCGAAGCATTGTTGGTCATGTTCAAACGTCACCAGAATAGTGTTTCCATTTTATGTAAATCATGTATGAATAAAAGGTACATAATTGGTCCTAGCGTACTTCGTTGAGGTACCGCAGTCACTTATTATTTGAAATCTGAATAATCGTTCTCATGTCTTCCACAAAAGATATTCTTTTAGAACCGTATAAAATCCTTCAGGCAGAAACTTATCTTGATTTAAAATTTGGGCCTTGCTGGCACACCTTATCAAAAGCTTACAAAGAAGGACGTCAGTGATCATATGTACTTCCTCAATTATTATCGGCTGTATGCTTCTTTATCCGAATTTATGTTCAGTTTTATTAGGCTATTAGGCACTGCTCTTCTATTGGTTGTAGGGTTAGAAGAAATATTCTCTTACAGCCTTATTTACTAACTCGTTTTAGCGACGCACAGAGGAGTATTCGACCCCAAAATCCGGTCATAAGTAAAAAAAAAAAAAATCGGATTCGACCCGTTAATTTTTGCTTTTTGCATTCCTCAATACCCATGCTAACTAAAACCGGTTTCAAATAATAACTGTTGACCCCCTAATCCTCAAGATCTTAGTCTAAATCTAGTCAATTTTATAAGCTCACGCCACATAAGCTTATTTTGTTTTCTAATCATTAACACTGAAGTCTGTTTTTTTTATTGTGATTTGTGATAATTGTCAAAAATTTCTAATGGATGTCTAAGGTCAAGGTATGTACTTTATTTTAATACAGAAATTTCCATATATTTTATTGATAAAGTATTAAAATTTGAGATGACAAGAATGCATAGAAAAACATGGAAATTTATGTAATTTTCGGTGGAAAAAAAAGTGTTTTTGTTATAGTTCCGGGTACGATCGGGCAAAAATTTTTCTTTTATATTTAACTGTACATTTTTGTCATCTCATGTACATAAAAAAAAGTCACCCATCTTGTCACATTTTTTTTAATGGGGTTTCTTAGTCTTGAGGTATTTTTAGTCAATTTGCCTTTTGTTGTTTAAAAAATTATGTTTAATTTAGATATATAACCAAATTACATTCAAATGATCTTTAAGGAAAGCAACAAACGAAAAAATTTCATGTATAAATAATTAAAATGAATTAAATAAAATTGAAAAAAAAAATACTTAATTAAAAAAATTTATTTTTATCTAACCCGAAAATTTTTTTCAGTGTAACTTTTTAATGCATCATAAGTTATAAAATAATATTTTAGGCCAATTCCAATAAGAAAAACAAAAAAAATATTTTTGACCGGATTTTGAGGTCGAATACTCCTCTGTGCGACGGCGGAGTAAAGTTACTTCGACTTTACAACGGCTCTAAACCTGAAAACCTTATTTATAATGAAAATGCACGAGGAATAGCGGTGGAATAAGCTAAAACTGGTTCGTAGGAGGTTTAAGGCCGTTTTAGTATCTAAATGTCATTTTGAGATGACATCTTGTGGAATTTACAAAAAGGAGTGTAAGCAATTTTTTTTTTGTTTCTTACTAAGACAATAAGGTTTTGTTGGTACATTCATTTATTGGATTTGAACTTTATACAATCCAATTTTAAATGTATCCAATTTCCAATATGCATACAATGATAATAAAATGAATAATAATCGAAATCAGCTGGGGTTTGATTTAGGTGTATAATAACCAGACTTTTAGATTTGTCCTTTTTTTCCCAGTATATTCCCAGTAGCTAAAACGGCTAAGAAAATAATTTTAAATAAGGATTTGTTTGACGTGGCGTAAACTCGAAGTAAGTGCTTCGGCTCGGTTTAACTATTCCGAGGTTGAACCCAGTATTAGTGAAAAATATCATCCTTTATTAGAAGCTTTGGTTTCTTCCTAGTGAATTGTTGGATTCTTTTCCTGCTGCTAAGCTTCCAAGATAATTTCCAACTTCATTTTCATTTTCTGATACCACTTTTTTAAAAAATTACAAAAGTTCTTCGTTTCTCTTTTACTAAATCTTTTATTTCTTATGGACATTAAACATTTTTGAAGAGCTGCATTTCTCTTTGGTATGGGGTATTGTACCCACGGCTTTTTGTAAAATATGAACGAAGTTATTCACTGCGTCTTCAAGTTCAAGAGGATTTGTAGTGATACCCTTTATTGAGCATTGTCCTCAACACCTTTCTTAAATACTTCCTACATCTCCGTGAGTCTTTTAATTTGTTATTCCCGTTTTTCTCTTTCAACAAAACTTTCGCTCATAGTGAGAATAAGGGCAGAATTATCTGAAAAAAGATCACAGCTCTCTGCTATGTTCATTTTATCTAAGAGTATTCCTTCAAATATGGGGGTTGCTTTACTATTTGGTGATACTCGTGCCAGCTGGTGAACAGTCGTATAGCTGTCGGTTTGATATTTTTTCTTATAAATAAACATTTTTTCATCTTATGACATCTATCTTTTTTACTGAAATCAAGGAAATCTCCTAATACTTATGATGTATTGATTCACGACATTTTTGCTTGAAATAGTAAATGGTTCTATCAAACATACATATATATGTGTCCTTTGGTTAAGAAGTTATCAATTTTTGAACGCCAAGCTCTTTGAGATAAAATCCGCTTGCTTTCTTGCTTTCAAATGTCACAAAATAAAACATTTTATAAGAATTGCTAGTTAAAAGATGTTTAAGAGTGTTAACTTGCTATTGTTCCTCGTTTATTAATAGAAGATAATTATGTAGTTCTGTTATTATTTATTTTAATTTTAATATCAAACAGCTAAAGTTCGGAAATCTCCTGGAAGCACCGTTGAATAAATTGAAAATAAACTTTTCCATTCTCCAAAATATTTTGATAAACATTTGTGACTTAAAAAACTTTCTCAACATAGGTATTCTATTTGCTGATTGAATTTTTAGAATTCATTAAAATTTTAAAATCTGGTCTGCCTTAAATAAATTTGCTTGTATTCTGATCATTAACTAACTCTCTTTCTAACCATGTTGATCACTGATCTTATAATTTCTTGGTTAAGCAATTTTTATGAGGACCATCAATTTTTACTCCGACTAATAATTGTCAGCAATTGTCAGATACCATAAACAATAACAACTGACAATATTAAAGGAGCCTAATAATGTCTTAAATGCCTTCAGATTCAATGACGAGTTTTGGTGAGAAAGTTTAATTCGTTTTGAAATAATATATCGGCACTTAGCGTACAAATAATCTAGTTCCAATAGTCAACACATGAGAGCGACCAACGACCAACGAATAAAAAACAAAATGGGATTTAAAACCTAACCTATATTCTTCACAAAAATTTTACAAAAGGGTAGAAATCTTCTTTAATTTAATGTTAATATATTAAAATTTGCGTTGTAATTGTTAAAATGAGAGAAATTTCAGAAAATAAATTGGTCGTCGCGAATTGCAACATGATTGATACGAACTGTCAAACACTATTCATGTTCCACATACCATCCACACTGCAAGGAATTAATTGTTCGCACGCGACTAACCTCAAAATCATTCTAAAGTGCTTTGCACATGAGACACGAACTGCGAACTGCGAATTGCGAATGGTCGCAAATTTTGACATTTCGTTCACATGAGTATTTTTTTGGTCGCCGAACAGTGTGAATTGTCAAAAAAAAAGAAAGAAGTAAGTAAATTAAAGTAAAATGAGTGCTAAGCAAAATTATTTTAAGAAAAGGTGGCTTTTATGCAGTTTAATTTTTTACCAATATTTAAAAAAGAGAAAAAACTTATATTTGCATCTTTTACATAAATATGAATCGTCATAGATTTGGATTTTGGAGAACATTTCACTTTGATACCTCAACTAGAAAGAGGTTGAATTCGTACGAATTTTTTAGTCGCGGGTTTGTGGAATGCGTTCACTAGTTGTAGATTGCGAATTTACATTTGACAGTTCGCAGAAGGTACGTTGTTGGTCGCGTACAAAATTTTAAAATGCAAAATATTTCAATTTATAATTATTTTATGCAGTGTTTTCCTTTTAAATAGTTGATTCGATCATTAATTCACTTCATCGTAGAATAAAAACAAAACAAAAATTGATATTAGCTGTGAAAAGTGCTTAAAAAGATTTATTCGCATTCGCAGTTCGCAGCTCATGTGTAAAGCACTTAAGTAAACGCCATTCGCGACGAATAAAAAAATGCATGTGAACCAAATGTCAAAATGGGCGAATGTTCGTTCATTCATCGGTCGTTGGTCGATCTCATGTGAATAGTTCTTAAGAGCACTTAAATTCAGACGAATTCCAGACCAATTAATATAAAAACTCGAAGATTTTGAGTTTCTAACTTTTTTCTTTGATCTACAGCTGCAAAATATAGGAATAAATTCATCTACAAGTGAGACCTTTGCTAATAATTCAATAATTGTTGGTAAAGAAAAGTTAGGGTCTTCTTCAAACCGAACAAACAAAAATCAAAGTTATTTTGTTTTGATACAACGAAAGGCTCTGTTTGTAAACAACTTCACTGTACCGTTCCAAATGCATGAGAACTGTCTTTGTGGAACTTTTAAGGTTAATGAATTTTAAATCCTTTTTTTCTCGGTACTTAATTTTTTTAAATATTGATATTTATCTTTTTTTTATTAATATTCAAGGAATCTTGAGCTTGATAAAAAAACAAAGAATAATCTAAAAATATTTGGAGTAACCATGAGTAAATTATTTGATTAAAGATTAGATTTATCAACAACAAAAAAAAACATTAGATTTGAATAATTTTTTGAGTGAATATTTTAAATTTATTAGCGACGCTTAGTAGCAAGAAGGCACTTTAATTTTTATAGCAGCAAATAAGTGTGTGACTCTTAAAGGCAAATATGAAAGGTACCTAAATTAACATTTTTTTTTTGTATTTTTAGATAAAAATGAAAAAGATAAGAAATTTTATGAATCACATGACGATACTATTGAAATTCAGCATTACGTTGTTATGACGTCAAGATTCAAAATCAACATATTGCCATTACACATTGCTTGTAGGTTAAATGATAGATAGTATTTTAGGTAAGGCAGATAAAAAAAGCGACCTCAACCAACCTTGGGCGATATTTTTTTTGAAAATAAAATATTTACATAACTAGGAGCATTTGTTTCTCTTATCTGTAAAACATATACAAATTATAAAACCTCAAAGGCAGTGACATAAGAGGCACAATGTTTCAATGTATCGTATGTATTCGTTGTACACGTCTATACTGTATAAATTCAAATGTTTCAAAGAGGCTTAAGGAAAAGTTTTTTTTTTTAAAGTGGGCAAGACCAGAAGAATCTATTCATAATGCATTTGCATATTATTCTCAAAATCTAATGCTTGTATGAAAAAAGTATTGAAATATTTCTTGTGTAGCATCCCATTTGCTTAAAATTAAAAAAAAAATAAAATGCACGAATTGGTCGCACGAAATTTCAAAAGAGCAAAACTGTTCATAAGCATAAAACTCATTTTTTAAATGACTAAAACAACTCATTTAGAAATGCACGAATTGGTAGCACGATATTTCAAAAGAGCAAAACTGTTCATAAGCATAAAACTCATTTTTTAAATGACTAAAACAACTCATTTAGTAGATGGAGCTAATAACAGGATAACATGTGATTCAAGCAAATATTATAGTTTATGCAAGAACAAAAATTATAAGTCCTTGCAGTGGTGGCTTCTTAAAAAAATAAGATTTTATACAAAAAACTTTTAAAACATTTAAAAAAAAAAGTTGGTACGCCAACTTACAGTTTTCATTATTGTACGAATAAAAATTTAATTTCCAAAAAAATATTAACCCGTTTTTGAGATAAAGAATCTTCAAAAAAAAAAACATTTATTTATTATGTAAAAATTATATATACCAAATTTAAAGAAAATCAGCCGAGCCGTTTAGGAGGTACGAGCAGACAGACAGACAGAATTGCGAGACCCAATTTTTTCATCTTCCAAATCATAAAGTCAAGTCTGATCAAAGTCCTTTTTTTTTCTAATACCTGCCTTATAGTACCAATACGATCGCAAGTTTAAATAAAAACAATTAAAATGTAGGTATATTCAAAGAAGCTCATGTAATAGAACTTATGTAAACATTTGCAATAATTAAATGCATTATTTAACTTAGTAAGGGAATGTTGTACTAAATCAATTAGGAAAATGTCTCTCTTGGGCTCTTGGGAAGAAGAATGAGTAAATAAATTAAACTTGACAATAACATAATATTATTGCGAAATAAAATAATTGTCGAGATAAGATTGTATGAAGTTTTTTTTTTCTCCTTTTAGGAAGAACTGCAACCTAAAAATAAATATTGTGGTAATGACGAATTAACATAATTTTTGGTAACTACTTTAAAAATATATAGTCGTAAAGACCCCCAAAGAACTAAGAATATTGACAAAAATTACCAGACGCTTATGAGATGAATAATACAAACTAGTTTATATTTAAAATATAAATCTAACAGTAGTCACACATCTTATTTGATTTATAGATAAGCAAGCTTGCTAGTATCTGGAATCAGAGGAAAGGCATTTTGATTTGTTTATTCCGTTTAAATATTAGTCAACTGTTTTCGCATCATAATTTATATATGTATACATATGTTCAAATCAAAACTTTGTATTTTGAAGACGAAAGAGCTCTCATTGCGTCATCCAATCAGTCTAGATAAGGTCTTTCGACAACAGTGACTAATGTTTTTTTTTCTTATCTCTGGAAAGTGTTTCAGATTATGAGCTATACTGTGGGCTATTGTGGAGCCAGTAATTTTTGTAGCGTCATTGAAAATCTTTCAAATGAATTTGGCATCAGATTAAAAAGAGTCAACAGTGTTTGTAGCATTGGAATAGCAGCCAGCAATCTTGGATTAAAATTTACAGACGACATTAATTAAAAATCATTATATTGCGGTTAAATTTTAAACAAAATTAGCTAGATTTTTACATTTCATGGCGGCCATGTTGTT
Organism: Chrysotoxum bicinctum; assembly: GCA_911387755.1. NCBI lineage: Eukaryota > Metazoa > Arthropoda > Insecta > Diptera > Syrphidae > Chrysotoxum > Chrysotoxum bicinctum. The sequence continues at coordinate 45,189,774 of OU426989.1, forward strand.
CTATCTATTGTCAATGCTCCTGTTTTTATTTTTCAAACACGCAAGGCAAATCACTGTTTGAATTTATATAAAGTAAATCGAGACGCTCAAAATAAGAGTTCTTCAACCCCTTCAGTGAACAATTCACCGAAACCAGTATTTCATCAAAACACTAGATCTGCAGAAGAACCTGAGGCACTTAATTCCACGCAGCGGACTAGAACTACCTTTCGCAGAAATCAACTTGACCAATTGCGCATCGGTACAACATTCAACTGTGGCGTATCTAGTTCTTTGGGCCCCCCTTTTCCTGACTGGAACTCAGCCTTAGGTAAAGGCATTTTTTTTTAACAAATAAACTAAAACAGTTCCATCAACATTTTATATAAATTGAATTTAAAAGTACAAAAATCTTGGTACTTAACATAGCTAACTTCCTATGTACAAGGTGGCGCAAAATTAATCACCATATCGAAAGATGTTATAATTTTTGCAATTGACGCTTTACATTGTACAACATATAGTGTACATCAATCGTATAGAAACAGACATAATCACCCCTGTTCTGATTTTCGTTCCGAATTGAATTCGTTACCGAAATTGATTTTCGTACGGATTTGAAAACGACGTTCTTAATTTCGTACGAATTTGCCTTGCAGTAGTATCTACCAGTATTCAGACAGGTTTTCTGTTACACATGTGTCTTCCCCTTCATACAAGACAAACAAATAGTTTTTAAAGATATACATATTTTTAAAAATACGAATTCAAATTCTCCAGACAAAGTCGAAACGAAATGAAAACGAAAGTATTACTTTCGTAAACGAAAATCAGAACAGGGGTGAATGTACCATGGAGGACCATACTATGCAAGAGCGTGGAATAATTGTGTTGATTTTTTAACCAATACGCGCAGCGTAAATTTCGTCGTCGCGCCAACTGGGTAAACATTTCGGGGCTTAGCTACTCGACTCGAACAGACTTGAACCACAGTAGACCATGCAGGGCGTAGTGGTTCGAAATATAGCGGCTGTGGCTGCCGATGTCGCTAAGAACGAAGAAACATCAACCAGACGAAGGACTACGCAATTCGACATCACCACTTCACCAGACCAACTTTACAGTGAATTTTAGTGAAATAGTGACCGTCTGTTTAATGTGAATTACTGTCAAGCCATCCTCAATCTTAACAACGAAGAGGACAATATTATGTTAAAAATCATCCTAAGCGACGGACGAGGCGGATTTCCACCTAAGTGATTACGTCAATTAGCAAAATCTTCGTTTCCAGGGAAACGTGAACATTGAACAAATTTGATTCTAAATTTTCTCTAAGGGGTGTTCTCGTCTGTTGAGTAAAAGTATGGAGAATATTGCGGGCGTGTTTAAGCGTCCATCGCAAACAAAGCAAAGCAGTAGAATCCACGGCGTTCTCAAGAACTGGGCATCACTAAGACCACACTATATCGAGTTTTGCGGAAGCAAAGCAAATCATCACCTTCAGTCAAGAAGCGCATTTTTTACTTCCGACTTATAAGTACTATGTATAAGGCAAGTTAAAAAAAATCTAACTCGAGATTTTGATCTAAGTTGACATTACGATGATAGCGAAGGCTAAAACGGCTCGGCCGGTTTTCTTCAAACTTGGTAGATATGGATTTCAATTTTTCCCCCCCTCACGTTTTTTTTCTTTTTTTTTTTAAGACCAAAAATAACGATACCTGCCATAGGAATATTTTTTGAAATTTTATAAATATTTTTTTCTCAAAAACTGTCGCACAGATTTAAAAAAAAAATCAAAAAATTTCATTTAGTTAAAGCTAGGTAATGGTTGAAAAAAATTTTCAAAAAATTGTTATTTTTTGTACACCACTTGGAATCGTTTTTTTTTTTTTAATTTTTGACTTTCTCAAAAACGGTGCGACCGATTTTGATAATTTTTTTTTTTTGTTAAGGCTCCCCAGCAGTTTCAATATTATTGTGTATTCAAATTTTCAAAAAATTTCAAATTTTTTTTTGAAAACTCAATATTTCGAAAACCCCATAATCGATTTTTTTAAAATTTGATATATAAAAGTTTCTTAATATAATCTATATGATATGAGAAAAAAGAAATTATTTTACCTAAAAATAACGGTACCCTCCATACAAATGTTAAAAAATTTGTTTTGAAAATCGTATTTTGCCCGAAAACGGTTCGGAGAATTTGGCTAAATTTTTTTTCTTTCGATTAATTCTTATGATCTATAATTTAATAAAAAAAAAAATTTTGAAAACAAGATATTACTGACTGTACCTACTATAGAACGATTTTTTCGCATTTTGAATTTCTCATTTACGGCATGAAGGATTTTAATGAAATTTTTTTTTATAAAGAAGCTCCTTAAAAGTTTAAAAAACATTGCATTTCAAAACTTAAAAAAAAAATATTTTTTCAATTTTTGGAAAAAAAGTCATTTTTTTTTTTTGAAAATTCGATATCTCAAAAACTGCTAAATATTTTTCTTGGAAATTTAATTCTCATTCGTACAATAGTAAAAACTTAAAGTTGGCGTATTAAAATTTTTCTTAAAAATGTTTTAAAAATTTTGTACATAAAAGCTTATTTTTTTATAGAACCACTACAACGAGTTATAATTTTTGTTCTTGCATAAATTCATATTTTCATTTCATTCTGCTTTTATCTCTTACTACTAAAAGAATTTAAAAAATTCATTTTTATCTTAAGAACAGTTTTCTTTAGTAACATTCGTTTTTAAAATTCTTAGTCTTTTACATAGGAGCAAGTTCGTGCGACCCAGTAGTGCATTTTATTTTTGTTTGTTCTAAGACCAAAAACAACGGGAGCTACCATACGATTTTTTTTTTTTGAAAATTTTTTCTCAAATTTTGAAATTATATTCAATAATATTCAAACTTTCGGAGGACTTCAGCATACAAAAAATTACATTATCGTCTGTGCGCACCGTACGAAGAAGCGGGCCATGAGATTTGTCCACTGGCATACCAGGCTTACGAACTTTTTGCACAAACTTGCGTACAACAGGCGCTGTGAGTGCTTCATTTCGGCCAAAACTTCTTTTCAAAAAACGCACTGTTTGGGCTACACAGCACTCACTTCTTAAATAAGTTTTCAATATTTCCCAACATTTTTCAAGCGTAAAGTGGCTCATTTCCTTCTTCGGAGGAATGATATTGACTTTCTGCAATGTTTTCGAGAGGGAAACATCTGTCAGTGTCAAAATAACCTATGATTTAAAAAGAAACCACTAGATGGCCCACTCGTTAAGTTTTAAAAGATTATTTTATAAATGTAGACTATATTTTAGAATTGACCATTTAAACAAATTATTTTTAAGTGATGTTTATATCACTTAAAAATAATAAAAACTATTGTATGAAATGAAATTGTTTTCTTCTATTTAATTTCCAAGATGATCGTGACGTAATAGCAGAACTGTCAAAATCCAATCTTTTTTCTTTTCTGTTTATCATGTATATTCCTTTCTATCATTGATATAGTTGAAGACTTTTTCAAATACAGCAAACGTTCAGACGCAGTCACCCACGAACGATATTACGAAAATCACTGTGTTGGACTTCTCGATCATTAAGTTTGATCAAAACCTCGATATTTATTTCAACAAAAAATCATTCTCTATAGAACCATAAAAATCAAATGAGGAATTAAGAACTAAAAATTAATTATTAAAGCCAATTTATTTAAAAAATATAATATGATCAGTGCTAGTTATCATTTTAAACGGAAAACAAAAACAAATCAAGCTTCTCAGTATTTGATTTTTTTTTTTGCTTTGCGGGTAAAATGAAAACTATGATTTTGAAAATAAACACATCCATTATATAAAAGAAATTTCAAAGATTAAATGAACACATAATAAAAATTGTCATTGTATGGAAACGAAACCCACACACATGACTTATCTAATCATCATCTTCTTCATCATAACTTTCATCATCAACTTTCTTAACGACTCCTTTCTGTTTCTTTAGTTCCTTAGCAGCTAGTTTTTCTGCCCGAGCTTTGGCTTTCTCTTCCATCTTTTTTCTAAGTTTTTCCTCTTTTGCCTTCTGTTTGATCTCTTTTTTCAATAGTTTCCACTCGGCTCTTACTATATCCCGATCGCTTGGTTCACGATTAATTAGTCCAAGTCCAAGACCTAAACCAAGTTGTGGATTTTCAATCCAACATATTCCTAATAACGGTATGAAGACTTCATTTTGAGAACATTGAATATGGTATTTATGGAAACCTCCTAATAAACTTCGAACACACCAGAAGTAGGAAGTAATTTCTCCATTTGGGTTGGGTATGCTGCCTGCTCTAAGACATGTTGGCTCTTCGTCCAGACATGGGGATAGGTCTCGAGTGCATCGTCGAAGAAGAGGATTAAAGGCAGATCTTTCGGGGCATTCTAACTCTTGGGAGACAAGGTTTGTGGCATTAGCAGAGCACGATATATATTGTCGACAGTTGGTAGGACTTGAAATGTCACCAACTTCGGTGCAGGGGCTTATAGTGGTGGATGAGACTTCTAGTGGATCATTGGTTACAGTTGGCTCGGGCTCAGAGGAAACTTGATCGTTGGTTTCTGTGGATACAGTAGATGGATTTGACAAGTCAGAAGTTGTTCCAAGATTCAATTCTGGTTCAGAATCAGAAGATGCTGAAGGTGCCTCTGTTAATAAACTGCCCTCTGTTTCGCTAGTCGATTCAGTGTTACCAATCTGTTCTGCTTCTTCTTGAGGTGACTCGTTTAGTTCAGTTGTACCTGATTTTTCAGTTTCTTCAGTAACTACTGTTTCTGTACCAATCGGTTTTGTTGACTCTTCGTTTATTATATTTTCTGATGTATTTGCACTTGTTTCTTCTTTTAAAGGAGCCTCTGTATCATTAGTTCCACTTTTTTCATCTTCTCCTTGTTTTTCAATCTCGGGGGCTGAGGGATCACTTGTCGATTCTGTTGGAGGGTCATTTTCGGAAGTTGGCAATTCTGTAGAGCTTTGTTCACACTTTTGAGGTAGACCTGAGTCAACGCCACAATCACAAACGCAATTTATTGTTCCTAATGGCTTTTGCTGCTCTGATATACTTTCTGGTACGTCTTCCCCTTCTGATACTTTTGGTACTTCTAGTCCTTCTTGAACATCTGATCCTTCTTGTACTTCTGGTCCGTTTTGCACTTCTGGTACTTCTTGCACTTCTGGTACTTCTGGTAGTTTTGTAACATCTGATACTTCTGGGCCTGCTTGTACTTCTGTTCCTTCTTGAACATCCGATCCTTCTTGTACTTCTGGTCCTTCTTGTACTTCTGATCCTTGTTGTACTTCTGGTACTTCTTGCACTTCTGGTAGTTTTGACACATCCGATACTTCTGGTTCCTCTTGTACTTCTTGTACCTGTGGTCCTTCTTGTACTTCTGGTACTTCTTGTACTACTGGTCCTTCTTGCACTTCTGGTAGTTTTGTAATATCTGATACTTCTGGGCCTTCTTGTACTTCTGTTCCTTCTTGAACATCTGATCCTTCTTGTACTTCTGGTAATTCTTGCACTTCTGGTAGTTTTGATACATTTGATACTTCTGGTTCCTCTTGTACTTCTGGTCCTTCTTGTACTTCTGGTCCTGATTCACTCAAAGTTGTTCCTGCATCTACTGTTTTAGGTGTTTCGTCAGGGCTTTCTGTGGACGGTTCTGGCTCTGTTGTTATCGAACTTGATTCTTTTATTTCAGGAAGAATTTCTGAAATGTTGTCTTCTTTTTGTGGACTATCTGTAGAATTCACTTCGATATCTTGAATTGGTGTCTCTTGAGATGGTAAAGTTGAAGAATCAGTTTTTGGGTCAAGTTCTTCTAATGGTTGAGACAAGGAATAAAACAAAGTATAAATAAAATATCTCTGTGAAACCTTAATCTACGATATTGAAAATTTAAACTCACCTCCTACAGGTTCTATGATACCATCTAGAATTACTGCTAAATCTTCCGGACCTTCTGTTTCGGTTGCTTTTAATCCTAAATCTATTTCCAAAGCAATATCATCTTCACAATAGGTTTTTGCTGCGAACTTTATTCAAAATTTTAATTATTTAAAGTTAAAAATTTAAAAAACTTTGTTTATACCAGCAGGATCAATAGAGCAAAAGTCTGTAAAGTTTTCATTTCGAGGGTATTTTCGTAACTAATGTGTAATGGCACATATTACATGCAATTTAAATGCAACGAAGGTGTTATTCTAGATCTTTATCTAGTGGCCTCATTAAAGATGCAAAGATAAGATGATCTTGTTTTGTTTGCATGTGCCACTGTAAAGATAACTCTAAATGCATCAACAGATAATGCAGGGGGCTGGGCTAGGTATTTTGCTTCTATCGATGTTACACGGAGAGAATTTATGCATAGTTTGAAAAATACAGAAAATTAACATGAACTGCTTTAGAAAATGTTTATCGGATTCGAATTCCACGCTGAGTGATGTGTGGCATTTGGGATCTTATTAAAAAGTTTATTCATCACTGCCTCGAGAAATAATTCACATTTCTTGGTTTTGATTTGCAAAAAAACAGAAAAATCTGATGTAGTCATGATTTTTGCGACAAATGAAATTTGGAGTTCCTTCGGATAAGTTTTTTTGGACTTGTTGTTACAATTCTAACATAGCAAACCCGATTAAATTGAAAGTTGTCCCTTTTTGAAACCACCCAAAGTTAAACCAATCTTTTTCGGCATACTCGTAATTAGTTGAAGTATTGGCTTTTCTCAGTATTCTTTTAAGTGGTTCATTTTCAATTTGGTCGTACTCAGTTTGGTGGAAGGGTATGCAGAAGAGAGGTACTGATCTAAGATTACCATGGTTTGTGTTCTGCTTACTTTGCGAAGTCAATCCACGCTCAATACTTACGGTTAATAACTGGTGTAAAAAAAATATACCAGCATTATCGCCACGTTTACTAAGGATTTATTATTTGATCAGTTTGAAACGGTTTTTGTAAAGTCTAAGTGGGTCCTCCATCCAAAGCAAATCTAATAATTCTTCGTTGAATGATGTCTACACGTTCAATGTTAACATGACGAGTTGACCAAACTTAAGATTATATATTCAAGCAGAGGTCTTATGAAAGTAACATAGGCAAATAGAGATTTAGTGACTTAGGGATTAGAGAATTCCTTGAAACAGCGTTTAACGAAGTTCAGAGTTGAACAAGCTGTTATTTAAAGAATCATAATGATTTCGGAAAATCTGCTGATTGTTGGAAATAACCCCCAAGTCACGAATAAAAGTGACAACGAAACTTATTCATTACCTATTAATGAAATAATAACGCTGTGGGAAAGGGGGCGTTTCCGAGAATACACTTACTAGCGTGGAGCTCTAGGAAATTATTTCGGAACTAAGTAAAGAAACTATTTAAGTTTTTTTATTATATGTGCATAAAAACACGGATTTACGAATTTTCTTATGGAACGTACGATCGCTCTATTGAGCTCGAGCAGCTCAGCAGCTAGCCGATGCCCTGTCAAAATATAAAGTTGACATAACAGCTCTCCAAGAAATCAGATGGACAGGGAATGGTGTTTTACAGAAGAAAGAATATGACGTATATTACAGCTGTCATACAAAACACCATGTGCTCGGGGTAGGCTTCCTAGTCAGCGAAAAAATGAAGCCTTTAACGCTATAAGCGAAAGGCTATGCACCCTTCGCGTGTGAGGCAAATTTATTAACATCAGCCTCATTAACGTTGACGGACCTACTGAGGAGTCCTCAGACGAAGAAAAAGAGACTTACTACGAACAAGTCGAGAGGGCTCTCAATGCCTGTCCAAGGCATGATGTTAAAATCATCCTTGGGGATTTGAACGCAAAAATAGGTCGGGAGCCGGTATTCAGGCATTACGCAGGCACCCATAGTTTGCATGAGAACACTAATGACAATGGACTTCGAGTCTTAGAATTGGCAGCATCGAAAAACATGGTCGTTGCGAGTAGCAGGTTCCCGCGTAAACATATCTACAAAGTTACATGGGTATCACCTGACGGAGTCACTCGTAACCAAACAGACAACGTGTTGATAGACCGTCCGTCGCCACTACTCGAACTTGATGACGGTACGAACGTGCCGAGGTGCCAATATCGACTCGGTTCACTATCTTGTTGGTATGGTTTTCCGAGGGTGGATTGCCTTGCGAAGACGCATTGCATCCGCCGATCAGGTTCGAATCAACACGACTGCCCTGCGCAATGAAAACACCAGTAACACCTTTGGTAATGCGTTAGGACTCGCCCTAGAATCACTTGATTTAGGGAGAGTAAGTCCTGGAGCCAGTATGCTGGACGTAAATGAGAAGTGGACACGTCTTAAAAATACTGTCATTAGTACTACCAACTCCATCTTAGGCAGCAGTCGTAAAAATCGGAACGACTGGTTTGATGATGAATGCAAGCTAACGACTGAACGTAAGAATGTTGCGTACCGAGTAATGCAACAATCTCATAGAACGCGGGCACGCGAAGAGGAATATAAAGAGTTCAGAAGAATAGAAAAACGGCTTCACAGACAAACAAAATCAGCCTGGGAGAAGAATCTAATCTGTGAAATAGAAAATAGCCGAGAGCTAGGTCCGCACCACATACTGCAAGGACGGAGAGGGAAATCTGATCCGATCCTGAAAGCATACTGGAGCGATGGGAAGTGTACTTTAATGAATTTCTAAATGGTCAGCTCACTGCAGAAGTGGAGGCTCCACTACTTCAAGAAGAATACCCTATGTTGCCGCCACCAAGCATAGAAGAGGTTGAGAAGGCTATAGGCCGGCTTAAGCAAAACAAAGCCCCGAGAGGCGATGGCATTCCAGCCGAATTATTCCATCACGGCGGCGGGCCAGCCTTACGTCAAGCAATTCATGATATTATAGTACAGGTATGGGAGCAGGAAGAAATGCCAGAAGACTGGCGAAAAGGTTTAATATGCCCCATACATAAGAAGGGAGATGTCACAACGTGCAGCAATTATAGAGGTATCACGTTGTTGAGTACCGCCTATAAGATACTCTCTATCCTACAAGACCGGATAACCCCATACGCTAAATCCATCATCGGACAATATCAGTATGGTTTCATTCCAGGAAAATCAACAACTGATCAGATCTTTACTCTTAGGCAGGCGATGGAAAAATGTCTAGAAACTAACATCCCAACATAACATCTGTATATAGACTTTAAGGCCGCCTATGATAGCATAGCCATCAGGGTAGAACTTTACAAAGCCATGAGAGAATCCAGTATCCCAAATAAATTGACACGACTATGTAGATTGACCATGACCAACGTAACAAGCCAAGTAAAAATAGCCGGATTTGCTATTCAGACCAATCAACATCTTTAATGGACTCCGACAAGGGGACGGTTTGGCCTGCCTCCTCTTCATCCTGGCGTTGGAGAAAGCAATCCGTGACTCTGGCACGGCAACAAGAGGGACCATCGTCAACAGGTCCAGCCAGTTACTGGCTTACGCAGACGACATCGACATCATCGGAAGAACCGAACAAGCTGTACACGATTCCTTCATCCAGATCGAGCAGCCGGCACAAAATCTGGGGCTCCCCATTAGTGAAGGTAAAACAAAGTACATGGTGGCGTCGAATGCGAGAGGAACAGTTGGTCAAATAATCAAGTTAGCAGAGCACGAATTTGATGTGGTACAATCCTTTAAATACCTTGGGTCAATAGTAGCCGATAACAATATAGAAGAAGAAATACGCGGGCGGCTTCTCAAACCCAACAGAGCCTACTATAGTCTGTCAAAGCTCTTCAAATCCAGAAATCTCACCATAACTTCAAAACTGCTGCTGTACAGGACCATGGTCCTGCCAGTACTCACATATGGATCCGGGACTTGGGTGCTTAGCAAAAGGCACTCCGACCTCTTAGCTGCGTTCGAGAGAAAAGTCTTAAGGAGAATGGTTGGCCCCGTATGTGAGGAAGGACTTGTACCGGATACGGTACAATAATGAACTGTACGCAATCTACCTTGAAGCAGATATCGTGACAAAAATTATGCTCGGTAGACTCCGGTGGGCAGGGCACCTAGCTCGCATGAGCGAAGTGAAACTTGTTTGGAAAGTCCTTTGTAATACATTCTATGGTAGACGACAGCGTGGTGGACCATGCTTGCGCTGTAGAGATGGCGTAGACCAGGACGCCCGAAGGCTTGGGGTGCGCAACTGGATGGCGTTGCCATTTCATTAAAATCAGTAACGCCGTTTTAGAGTCTATAGGGAACATACACCCATTTATTTTTATATTTATATCTACATGTAGATAGATATACTATACTTTTATGAAGTAATACCTATAGATTTTTAATTTCGAACACTAATTCAACTATAGAGATTGATAACTGATCACTAAATGATTAAAATAAAAGCTCTTGCTCAAAAATATAACATTTTATTCTTGAGAACAGATATAAAGTTATTTGGGTGGTTGGTTACACAAATATGAATGATAATAGATTTTAATGTTAGTATTGCTAAAACATCGTGAGCCTATATGAACATTATATACATAGGTATATTTCTTTGTATACACGGATATGCGCAAATTGTATTTTGACATTCGTGTAAATCCAGGATTACTATAACATTTTATTACCTTTGAGGCTCAAAATTCAAATTAATTTCGTTAAGTGTAAGCAAATGCAATAGTTACTCATTTATTCATAATAGACTCATTAGTGGTAAGATCTTAAGACTTAAATTTAAACAATAAATAAGATAGTTTAAACAAAAATAATCTTGTTTATGGATGCGTCAAACTCAAAATTGCACAGCGAATAATGCACCGCATGTAGTTTTCCATTCATAATATTTCTTAACTCATTTCCGTTCGAAGTCATAAAGGATTTCTAGTTGAAATATTCATAGTTTATAATGGTAGCAATAAAGTTTTCATTTATTTCAACAAAAGAAATTCAATACCGATACCTAGATATCTATTTAAGATAAATATAATATTATATCAACATTAAACTAGAATTCAAAACATGTTTACGTTAAACAAGACAAAAGCAGATGGATAATAAACAACAACCTTTCTTACTACCGAAGGTAAATTGGTAAATTCTTCCAGGAAAGACTAATGGGTTTTATCATTAACAATACAATTACAATAACAAACCGAAACCCATTCGAACTCTCATAAATATTTTTTTTTGTTCTTATTATTTATTGTTCTGATCATGACCAGAGACTGTCCCTTCTCTTCATGAGTTTAGCCGATTTCATCAACTTGCGCACTCCAAAAAAACTTCGACAGCCTTATTTACTAACTCGTTTTAACGAAGGAGTAAAGTTGCTTCGACTTTACAACGGCTCTAATCCTGAAAACCTTATTTATAATGAAAATGCACGAGGAATAGCGGTGGAATAAGAAGCTAAAACTGGTTCATTGGAGGTTTACGGCCGTTTTAGTATCTAAATGTTATTTTGAGATGACATCTTGTGAAATTTACAAAAAGAAGTGTAAGCAATTTTTTTTTCGTTTCTTACTAAGACAAAAAGGATAGATATTTTGCATTGATAAATTATTTATATTTTCCAAACGCTCTAACAGTTGTACGGTATTGGGAACGCAATGTGGTTGGTAAATTCATTTATTGTATTTGAACTTTATACAATCCAATTTTAAATGTATCCAATTTCCAATATGCATACAATGATAATAAAATAAATAATAATGGAAATCAGCTGGGGTTTGATTTAGGTGTATAATAACCAGAGTTTTAGATTGGTCACTTTTTTTCCCAGTATATTTGACATAAGGAAGGCGTAGCTAAACCGGCTAAGAAAATAATTTTAAATAAGGATTTGTTTGACGTGGCGTAAACCCGAAGTAAGTGCTTCGGCTCGGTTTAACTATTCCGAGGTTGAACCCAGTATTAGTGAAAAATAATAAATAATGCTGCGAGAGTCGTGTAATCTGTTGTACACCTCAAAAGCACAGGCAGTCTGTTAGAGATCCTTAAATCAAATTAAGAAGCTTCATCTTTTTAGAAAAATAATTGTTATCCATTAGGATTCTGATTGAGAAAATAAAAAAAAGTCAGTAATCTGTTAAGCGAAAACTATCTTACTTTAAGTTTATTAGAAAATTTTAATTTAAATCCAGAACACGAAAACTGAACAGACAAATCGTTACTATTTTTTAATCGTAACGACTTTTAAAGTTTTATAAGCAAAGGTATAACGCATTTTCGAATGGAACCAAAACATGCATGGCGTCATCTTTTTGAAAAATTTTAAACTAATTAAATGTAAGCTTACTTGGCATCATTTTCTTCTCTGGATTTTTGAGGTAACCGATTGACCCAGGAATATGTTATTCCTTTTTAAAAACACAATCGATTTGCCCAGTCTGTTTTACTTCTCTTTCATATTGGGCGCATTCACTAACCTAGTCACTACGTAGTCAACTCGTTCTGATTAGCTAAAGACATCTAAAAATTTAGTAGAAATTTCCACTCAAACGTAGTAGGATAAGATACAAAACAAGTAGTGAAAAAGAGAGTATTTTATTATTAAATTTAGCAGAGACAAATCTAGCAAGTAACGTCCCTATGCTTAAAGTGTCGCCACAATCGTTCATCTTCTTGATAGTACTATAACTTTTATATACAAAGGTATTAGTCTTTTAGTGTGAGTCGATTTCGATGCAAAATCAATAGGACGTCAAAAAATAACTCATTCCATGTAAACATTTCCCCCAATTATTGGATAAATCGCGCAATGGTTTTGGGTACCTAGCCATAGCTGTTGGAATAATTCGTTTGGAAAAAAACAGCTGAAGAACAAAAAATCTGTAGGCAAAAAAAAAAAACTTAATGTATCCCAAAATGTTTGGCTAATTTTAGGTATTGGATGCGAAATTTGAAGAATAGTCCGCACTACACACAGAGCTGATTATTTATTTTGGTTTTAGTGTTATCATGACTATGCGAATTTTGACCCTAAAATATGGGATAAATAACGACATAATGTTACTCGTGTTGTTCCGATCGTGGAAAACATCAATTTAAACAAACCAATACCATCAGGACTCAGGATTAGAGTAAGTAGAACTACACAAATTTCTTTTCTTACTTAAACGCCCATGATAGGTCTGAGAGACCTTAGTCTAGGTGGCTCCCCATCCTCTTCTATTCGGGTATGCTGCTCCAATAATTTTTTACCAATTTCTCACCACAATGACTTGATCCTTAAACTGGAGGTTCGGTCTTCCTTATTGCCTCGAACCTTGGGACTTGAATGGGACTCAAATGGGAGCTAAGATCCTTTGAACACCAGAAGCAGGCGACCCAATTAGGTCCAAGAAAACGTGTTTTGCACATCGGTATATCACTTCGCAATAGAAAATATTCTCTGAAAACGTTAACATTATTTTAAAAATCAGTCGTTATTAACAGTTCAAAAATTTTAAGATCTAGATAAGCATTTAAAAAACCAAGTCTCAGACTGAATTTTCAACTTTGATTCGAATTTAATCTCCTTTCCCATATAAATTCAATTTTTAAAAGAAGGTTATTTCAACTAAATTTGCACGAACTTCGGTAGGAAATCATGTGCAATGTTTACGGACACACTCAAGCTAAATTCATTCCTTAAGGGGGGTTCACATTCTCAAATATGTTTGACAAATGCTGTTTGATTGACTCGAATTTTAAAATGTGAACGCTTCATCAAATGGATTGTCAAACATGCTTGATGATATCAAAATATTTTGATATTTTGCTGATTTGACAAGCATATTTGAGAATGTGAACGCATGCTTGTCAAGCCACAAGCAAATTTCATTTTCAATGAAGTTCTCGAGCTGTGCATATCGTAAGAAAATATTTCAAAATGAGTCATATATGCAATAGCAGTAATTTAGGTGCATTTTATTAGATTAATATAAGTTTTCTGCAGACTTTTAAATATAAAAATGGTAGTAAATTTGCTCAACTAATATTTCATCTATGCTCTGAGTTGGTGCGCCATGCTGAGAATTCTAATAAGAAGTGATGTTTGATAGCATATTTGACGAATGTGAACGCAAATGCTTTCAATCCGTCAAATACTCATCAAACCATATTTGTCAAACATATTTGAGAATGTGAAGCCCCCTTTACGTTTAAGAGTGTGTCAACTTATTTCAAAATGTTCACATACTTTGAGTTGTTTCAGCATCAGCTGTTTTTTATAATAACACAAAGCTGTTCAGATCGCTTTGAATAGATATCTGAACGCCCCCATTCAAATTGGAATCCATTTAAAATGCATAAATAAACTACTAACGTCCTGAGCAAATTGAAAATGAAAGGAGCTGTCAAACAAAATAAGCAGATTTTAGATGAAAACTTTTTTTAATTTCTTTTAATTACTACATTTCTAAGGGTATGTTCGCAGAGAAAGTTTTTGGGTGCTGTCAAACAAAACTAGCAAATTCGAGATGAAAACTTTTTTAATCTTTTAATTCTTTATTTCTTAGGGTACGAGTATGTTCGCAGAGAAAGTTTTTTGGGTGTGTTTAGAGGGCAGAACAGTTATCATGAATTACCGGAAGATTTTGCAATGAATTGCTCAGGTAGCTCTTCTTCGGGTTCCCAGTAAGAGTAAGGTGTCGTTCATGAAAATAATATTTACTCCGAGAGAGATGAACTCCTTAACTACTTGGAAGACAATGGTGACGTCTTTTCTTGGTAGGTAGAGAGATGTTTGTTGATTACATGTACATACTTCGACTTGTCCCCGTTTACTTCAAGACAAAAAGTTTTCATTGGTCTTCAAAAGCCATGAAAAATCTACTACTGAGAATTAAAAACAATCGACGATATCGATGTCATCCACATACCCCAATAGTTGAACGGATTTGTTGAAAAAAGTGCGCCAGGTCTAACACCGGTCTTACCCACCATCTGCCCCAGAACGAAACTGAAATCGAACTATTACCTAGTTCATATTACATCAACTTTATTCCAATTACACGCGACATCATTCTTCCGAAATCCCGAGGTCATCATATTTGTCTTTGAAGTCGATGAAAAGATGGTGAGTCTTGACTTCGAACTCCGTATTCCTTTCGAGAATTTACAATGTGAAGATTTGGTCATTCTGCCGGGCCTGTTACCACGCTGGTACTTGCCATTTGCTTGACTCACTTCTTCTTCCAGCTCGATGCTCTTCACTCTCTGCTCGAGTTTTGCGCTGCAGCTTATTCCTATGTGCATCTTCTGTCAAATTTTTTTAAGTTCAACGCATTCATTATCATGATTTGGGAGTTGGTTTGTTGGCTCTCAACTGAAATTTTGACTTCCTCTGTGATGATGATCACGGATTCTTGCCATATCTGATAGCTGAATTAAAAACTTAGGGCCTCTCGATCAGGTTCTATTATGTAGAATCTAGCAACCTTATGCTTAGACGTAATTTTTTACTTGGACAGTTCGCCGTTTCGCCAGGAATGGTCAGAGACGACAATATACGCACGTCTTAAATGGGGGGTACATGCCTTGGGTTGATAACCACAGGGTCGATTTGTCCGGTGCCGGTGGTTCGACATTCTAAAGAGCGAAGATTTTGGGTTTTAGCGAAAATGTTGCGATTTTTTGTCTATGCATTAGATCCCCTATTTATTCAAGGCCTATTAATATGAATACCGATTTTATCGTGCATCATACGAATCTTTCGAAAATTAATTAAGTATTCAAATTCCAACTGTCGATGCCGTGGTCCATGTTAAATTTTAAGTGCATATTTGCAGGCTTTATTTTAAGCTTTTTACTCCGAATCGAATTGAGATAATGAGTTGGTTTCTTCTCTCACATCAGCTCATCTACCTTTGTGTTGGTTTTTAATTATTAATGATTAATCTCTCAACAGTAACAGCTTCTTTAGTCAAACTGACGTACATACAAAATACATACATTCATAGGAGTACATGCAATGCAAACTAAAGATAAGATTACACATCCAACCTAAAACGTCAACATTATTTATAACGGTTATTCTGTATCACTTTGACTATGTCTTATGTCAAGAGAAGGTGACAAACAAATCCGTTCGAACAACCAAATCTAAATGTAAAGAAAAGATACATTCCCGTACTGTGAATGTCGTCGGAGTCGGATTCGGATACGAATTCAGAGGATTGTCGTAATTTTTTCAAAGTTATCCCCCACTGCCAGAAGGTTATTCTAAATCGTTACGTACGGTGGGCCGTTTCAAGAAGTGCTTTAAATAATATAATCAAGCATCTAACATGCCGGTGAATGTGTGTTGTTGATTTAGTGATTCAAAGTTTACACAACGGTTGCAAATACTTTTTGAAAGTGTTCGAATTTAAAGTGAGAAAATGCAAAAATGGATTTGAAGGCGTTCCGTGATACAATACCGCAGCCGCCAAAGGCTCTTGATCCAGTAGCAGCCCGGCGGGCACGAGCTACAGTTACGACAGCAGGTGTTAGACGGCGAGTTCTTAAGAAGCACATCCAACAGAAGTACCTGTTATGTGGGTTCGCAATACATGTAGTTATTTTTTCTTTGGATTACTTAAGAGCCCACTAGTTTTGCGGGATCCTCAACGACACTATCCCTTTGTCTCCCTCGCTCACACACACTTTATTTCTATGCGTTTTTAGGCTTTCCTGGCAACGCCCGCATACCTCTATGGCAATATTGTTGAAGCAGACAAGGAATGGGTCATTCGAATATGGCCGGCGATCATTTACCAGGCCATTATTCAGATCTGCCGATCGATATTGGAGCACTTGACCGAAGAATATCGTGGAAGGGAGCATGAAACGATCGCATATCGTCGTGTGTTTTTGATAGCAACTGTCATCATATGCGTTTCGTTGCTGATATGTGGATGTCTCTTCTCCTCGGCATGGCTCACAGTAACAACAACAACACAAGTGATAGCAATTGTTTGCTATGGGGTTTTTGCAGGTGAGATTGCGTGTATTTGAGGGCGGAATGGGAAGCTCATCAGATAAGTAGTCTAGAATTTCTGTTTATCTCAGATAAGCGAAATTTATGTAAAGGAGGGATATGAGTAAAAACAGAACATTGAAATCAGGTTAGTTCTTCTTTGAATTGGATATTATTTTTTTTAATAAAGTCCACAACTTACACGTGCAAGTTGGAGGAAGTGGAAAAATTTGCAAGTGATGAACATGCACAAATAGAGTGAAATTATTGAAATATTATTCAAATCAATTCACCACGGTATCAGTCAAGATTGACGGTTAAGAATGTTACCGTGTTAATTGCATTCAAATTATGGTCAAATTTGTTTGAAGAGGGAAATTTGGACTCAGTAGAAATTTGGGCGCCATACGAGTCAAGCTATTTTTGACAGTTTGCTCTTAGTCATCAAGTAACAAGTTGAATAATTAAATTATCTGTCAATAAAAAAAACGGACCTCACGTGATCTTATTGACAATGGAATTTATCTATACCTTATCATCTCCAAAGAAACACAGTTGTTCACAGCATGGTGAATATAGATATATTGAATTATAATTAATTTCCCAATGGCTTATTTCTATAGCGATCGATTGGTTGTCTCCTTATTAACGCAGGATTTATGATTATAAATTCTAACTATGGTTTTTTAATTCATCGTATAAATATAAATGTTCTGCAATTCTGTGATGTGTGCTCAAATTCTTCTTTCTAAATTATAACAAACAACAACAAACCAACTTGCCAAAAGGTACCCTGACAGACAATCGATGCAAAATTTACTTAGTCCTTGTAAATTGACCATACAATTATGGAATTCGCAACAATTTAATCTTGTTGTGTCACAGGAATTCCCAAGTTTGTTGCAAAACACTTATAACTTATTTAACGAATGTTTTCGATTCACAAAACTTTTGAAACGGTTAAGATTGGAAAATATTTGTGTGCAGTGCTAAGAATGTTTATATTAACAGATTTGGATACCATGAATATGGCAAAACTGACTCCTAACAACGCATTCAGTAATCGAATAATTACTTGATTGACAGTAGGTGGTACCCCTTGGCATAATGGTTAGTGCGTTGAACTGTCATGCGGAAGGCCTCGAGTTCGATTCTAAGCCGTTGCAAGAAAGTTTTTTTCAGGGGTGTACTCAGAGGCGTATTTAAGGATTTGGCGCCCCGGGCTGATAAATTTTGCCGCCCTTTAGAACAATGAAAATAAAGTAATAAAAAATAATAATAAAAAAACACAAAATGCATAATATTTGATGTTTTCAATTTTTACTTGCGACTTATAGGTACTATAAGGCAAGTTATGCATTCGTAAAAAAAATCGAACTCGAGATTTTGATCAAAGTTGACATTACGATGATAGCGAAGACCAAAAAAGTGGGTCTCGCAATTCTGTCTGTCTGTCTGTCTGTCTGTCTGTCTGTCTGTCTGTCTGTCTGTCTGTCTGTCGGTTCGACTACAGCCTAAACGGCTCGGCCGATTTTCTTCAAACTTGGTAGATATGGGTTTTAATTTTTTACCCCCGGACGTTTTTTTTTTTTTTTTTTAAGACCAAAAATAACGGTACCTGCCATACGATTTTTTTTCGAAATTTTATAAATATTTTTTTTTTCTCAAAAACTGTCCCACAGAATTTTTTAAAAAAAATTTGAAAAATTTCATTTGGTTAAAACTAGCTAATGGTTGAAAAAAATTTTACAAAAAATTGTTATTTTTGGTAGACCCCCTGGGTCCATTTTTTTTGTTTTTGATTTTCTCGAAAACGGTACAGCCGATTTAAATAATTTTTTTTATGCCAAAGCTCCTCCAAAGTTTGAATATTATTGCGTATTCAAATTTTCAATTTTTATTTTTTTGGATTTTAAAAAAAAAATCAAAATTTTTTTTTGGAAACTCAATATTTCGAAAACCCCATGCTCGATTTTTTTCAAACTTGACAAAAAAAAGTTTTTTAACATAATCTACAAGATTTGAGAAAAAAAATTTTGTTTCATCTAAAACTAACGGTACCTTCCATACAAATTTTAAAAAATGGTTTTCGAAAATCGTATTTTTCTCGAAAACGGTTCCGAGAATTTTGCTAAAATTATTTTTCTTTTGATTAATCTTTACGATCTATAATTTAATAAAAAAAAATTTTAAATCTAGATATTACTGACTGTACCTACCATAGAACGATTTTTTCGAATTTTGAATTTCTCATTATCGATATAACGGATTTTAATGAAATTTTTTATAAAAAAGCTCCAAAAAATTTTAAAAAACATTGCATTTAAAAACTTAAGAAAAAATATTTTTTCAATTTTTAGAAAAAAAAAGTCGTTTTTTTTTTTTGAAAAATTCGATATCTCAAGAACGGCTTATTATTTTTTTTTGGAAATTAGACCTTTATTCGTACAATAATAAAAGCTTAAGGTTGGCGTACCAAAATTTTTTCTTAAAAATGTTTTAAAAATTTTGTACATAAAAGCTTATTTTTTTAAGGAACCACTACAACGACTTATAATTTTTGTTCTTGAATAAATTCATATTTGCATAGCATTCTATTTTTATCTCTTACTACTAAAAGCATTTAAAAAATTAATTTTATCCTTATGGACAGTTTTCTTAAATAACATTCGTTTTTAAAATTGCTAGTCTATTACATAGGAGCAAGTTCGTGCGACCCAGTCGTGCATTTTATTTTTTGTGTGTTCATTAACAATAGATTCCGTATCTAAATTTTTTGTCAGTTCAGCTTCTATATTTAATAAAGCTAATCTATTAGGGCGCTAATTCGAGACCTTAAATAGGTTTTTATTCGTTTCAGTACGGAAAACGATCTTTCTGTACTACAATTCGTCAATGCAGTAAAGCTGTGTCAATCAGGATCGATTCGATTTTTTCTATTCGATCATCGAAAAGTATTATTGATCGAAATCACAAATTTTCATTTTAACCGATCCCAATCTCAATCATTTAGATGATTCTCGTTTCTCGATTTTCTATTTCAATCTCAATCATTTCAATGAGTCTCGAGCTTTAATATCAGTTAACTCGATTAACCATGATTTACTCGATTCGATTTGGTGTTATTTGAGGTATCAGGGGTGGAATCGCTTAAGGTCAATTTTTTGATTGTCATTTTGAATATAGCTGTCTTTATCATATCAATGAAGAAATATAGAGAGAGCGAATGTCAAAACGACAATCAATTAATTTAGTGATCACTTTACTCTTACGCGATACGGGCCCAGGATCTGTTATGTTTACTGTGGGAATTGAACTAGTAATGAGACTTATCGAATAAAAACTTTCGACTTACATATGCGATAGTATCTATAAAAGTTAATTTATTCGATAGTACCAAGTCATTCAGTAACTATTAGTCCTAAAATTGATCTTTTAAGGAGCAATAAAAGAAATCTCTTTATCTTGAATTTTTTGACGCTTTTTAATCAATGGACATAGTAGCAATCATTCGATGTCATTTGGCAATTTATGGCTTACAATATAGTGTTTTGTGAAATCCTCAACTCAATACGAGTATTATCATCGAAATTAAAATCGAATCGGAACAGTATTGAACCATTTGAGTGAAATGAAAATGATCGAATGATCGATCGATTCAAATAATCGAATCATTTTCGTTATCTATTGTTGAACGATTCGATCATTTGAAATGAATGATTTACACAGCTCTACAATGCAGTGCACAAGTACATATATTCTTAAAGCAACCTCAGCATATAAAAATGCTTCCTTCAATTCTTATTCTCTTATACATATGAAGGTTAGGCTGCCTTATTTTCAGAGTTGTTTTGCTCCAGTAAATGTTAAAGTAAGACACACTCTTCTTGAAAATCTTCCCCTTATCAACCGGGTATGATTTCTGAAGAGTGGTTTCATTTTTTCGAATGAAAGGAATGAAAGTATTTATTTTGAAATTTTCAAGACCACAAAAAAGAACCTCCCTTCGCGACACTCATCATCTCGCTTTTTCCTCTTGAC
The DNA here is from genome assembly GCA_911387755.1 of Chrysotoxum bicinctum. NCBI lineage: Eukaryota > Metazoa > Arthropoda > Insecta > Diptera > Syrphidae > Chrysotoxum > Chrysotoxum bicinctum. Next base: position 45,210,781 of record OU426989.1, read on the forward strand.
CATTCTTTTTTGATTCATTTTGTAATTTTCAGAGGTTTTTCTTTTTCCCATCTCTTCAAAAACATCAAAGCACTTTTGTTTTTCTCTCACAAACGATATGAGTGTCTCGTAGAGCCTGGGCACAGTTTCAACGTCTATATTAACATTCAGCACCTTGAATTTTTTTTGATACAATATTGAATTGCTTTAGTATAGGACCCCGAAATTAAGACAATATTTCTATCTCAAGGGACTTCAATTGGGATATGTGAGCACGATACTAAAAAGATAAAATAGGTATTCGACGATTTAAACCTTAGTAAAATGTTAGAGATAGCATGATGCTAAATTTGATCAACATTTTTTAACCTAGTATTATACTGAAATAGTTTTAACATCGTACTAATTTGACTAAAATTTTACGCCAATAGTTTTTAAAATAATACCTATCCTTTTATTTATCCATCATTATAAACTATTGTATAAGAAACAATCATTATATTGACTTAAGTCGTTCGAAACTATTGACGTAGGGAAGGGTATTTGTATATAGGGACACGAGTCAGCCAAAACTAAAAAAAAATTGAGGCATGATTTGCTAGGTATATAAAGAATAAAAATTTGTGTGTGACCTTTTATCTAGAATCCGGCTTTATGGATTTTTATATTTTTTTTTAAATAAAAAGGGACTTTTTGTAGATGGCTTAGAAACAAAAAATTAAGATCCGTTCTAGTCCATTTTTGTACATAGCAACAAGTGTTTTTTTTTAGATAATGTTTTCATTTCATTGGAATTTGTTCCAAAGAATAGGTACATGTCTGTTAATATTTTCATTATGAATTTTCATTATAAGAAATAGTTTATAAAAAATAAGAATAATAAATTGTGAAAAAAGTGAGTGACATGCTACAGTGAACTCTCTCACAGCACTGAAAAAATTGTCATGCTTGAAAAACTCAAAAAATCGCATTTTTTTATTTTTTGTTTATCCTTCAAAAATATTGTAAATTAGACAATTGCTAGGAGCGGCATGCGCTCTTTTGCTTGTATGTTTTGAAAGTTCAATCGCTTCAAAAAAATATTATTAATTGGCCAACTGCTATAGGCGGCTTGCGTCCTTCTGTTTGAATGTTTTGAAAGTTCAATGGCTTCAAAAAATATTATAAATTGGCCATTTGCTAGGAGCGGCTTGCTTATATGTTTTGAAAGTTCAATCGCTTCAAAAAAATATTTTAAATTGGCCAAGCGCAAGCCGCCCCTAGTAGCCTTGCCGCCCCCGGCTGTAGCCCTTTTAGCCCTAGGGTAAATACGCCCCTGGGTGTACTGCCTCTTGCGAGGAATTGACAAATTCTCCAAGAGTATCTCTTGTCGTTGAAAGTGCTGTTCATAAGCCGTTCGGAATCGGCATAAAATTTTAGGTCCCCTCTGTTCCTGGTAACACGCACACAGGATTGGTTGAGAGTTGTAAGTCAATATAGGTCCTGGTTCACTCCGAGCTGTTGCACCACCAAATGTATTTATTTATTTTTTTTTTATTTATTTATTTTTTTTTATAATTTAGGAATTTTAAATTTGAGAACACGCAAGAACAAAGCATTTGGTTCAACGACAGCAACTTCACGGCGGATATTTTTTTCTAGGGCCTGAACTATTTGGGAATTATTGCTAAAAGCCCGGTCATTTATAAATTCATATTTCACATAAGTTTTAAATCGTTTTTGTCATTTTATTGACTTAATTACATACGTGACTTTTCTTCTTCATCTTTTATCTGTTTTCAGTAGAAAAATATGAGCCTTATAATTTACCTATTCGTGTTGAATTTACAGATATTTTATGGCGGAGCAGCTCATATTTATGTATGTATGTAAGATCAAGGACCTTGTGATTTACAACTCTAACAGCCACAGCACTTTAAGTACCTAATACTCTTTTTTATTATGACTGGTAAATCCACAAATCAACAGTATTGAACAATGTCGATTTCTATCTTATCCCGTTAGCTTTGACTTATGTACGAGGAAAACATTTACATCCATATTAATAAAAATGCTTATTCTACCTATATTCCATGGTTTTACTAAAGCATGGAATAGGAGTTAAGTCCTGGCGCTGGCTTTAATATTCGCATTAACAAAAACGAAATGTTCAAGGAATAGTTAAGTGACGTTTATCAAAAATCCTTAAAAAAGAATCTACTATAACAAGTAAGCTCTCTTTTTTATATTCTGTGTCTGCCTAAATTGATTGTCATTTGTTTTATTTATTTAGGGGTCAGTTATAGCTATCATTGAAAACCATCATTGAAACACAAATCAGTGAAACGGTGGAATATTTTTTGACAAGTTGGTTATAGCAATCAATAATTTCGCTGTCATTGAAAAAATCTGTCGCTTGGATGCTTGCTAAATTACAAAGACAAACTGAATAGTTTTTTGGGGTTAGAGTTGATCATTGAAAAAAAAAACTGACACATGAGAATAGAAAGAGAACACAAATCATTGGAACGATATTGTGTTCCACTTTGTTGGAACGAAAATCAGCTGTTCATTGAAAACGATTTTCATCATTGAAAAAAGTAGTTTTATGATAAATATTTAACATATTTGTTTATTTTTATTTAGAATATGTAATTGATTACCTTCATTTGTATACCAAACATTCTCAATATTTATAGTTTAACTACCCCAAAAAGTGAAAACAAAATATCAATGATGGTTTTCAATGATAGCTATAACTATGTTCCTTATTTTTAAATAAATTGACGTCACAAACTGCCTATGTACAGAGGATGAAAAGATGAGGAAACAAAATTAAAAACATGTTTGGATTTATATTTATATAATTTTTAGTAAGCTGTTTACTTGCAGATTATTGGAGTGCTACCCTCTCCTATTCACATATTTTTAAATGCACCTATGACTTGTCGAAATCCACTTATGACCTAAGATCCTTTCGTAGTTCTCATTTTATTAAACTGCTTTGCTTTTGAAGTAAATGCTTTGACAACTCGTGTGTCGCGTCTCGTGAAGACACGCACTTCGCACTTTTGTTTAATTTTTTTGATAAAACAAAACAATTTTGACAATTCTATTTCTTATTCCTTCGGTGGTTTAGCTTAATCATAGTTAGTAAACGTCATTTAGCAGAAAATTCTATTAATGAAATTTCGCACTTAGCCCTGGACTTAACGATAAACCTCCACTAAACTGTCCTTATAACACACATATGTTACAACTTAAAATGAGAAAATTCCCTCTGGACATAAAATCCACTCAAACTCTATTTTGTCTAAATAAAGTATGGGAACAGTTTTTTTTTTATTAAAAAAAAATCGCTAAACACCCTTTACAAACTCAAGTGTCAATAATTGATAAATCAAGTTCCAAAACCAGAAGTTACACTAGTTTTGTTCACCCAGCTGCACTGGACTACTGTGGGCAGAAAAGTGTAGCTTTTTGGTGTTCATTGTGAAAATTTCTGCGCTGACTTACACTGATTACACGATGTCTCACGAGACGAGGCTCACATAAGTGCGAAAAAGAAAGCAGATATGAGGAAATGAGATGCAAAAAAATATTCCCGGTGAGTACCGGGCTGATTTTTAGTAGTCTCATTTTGACGTTTCTTTTTCTCATATTCGTTTTATGTTGTGTTGTGCATTGAAAAAACGAACAACTTCCAAATTTGAGACATGAGTCTATTCAACATGTAATAGCTTTTGCCTCACGGGATGCAAATTTAAAAGGAAAGTCAAAAATGGGACATGTCTCATGAGGCAATGTGTAATAGGGGCAGTGTTGCCAGAAACACCGATTTATCGTATTTCTCCCGATTTCTAGACCTATTTCCGATACACCGATTTTTGATGTAAATAGTGCACTTTCTCCCGATTTTCAATTAAAAAATACGTTCAGATATTTTCTCCGCTCTTGAATGAACATAATTTATTATTTTATTAAAAATTTTGGCAATGCCTAACTTACGGTTTTCTCTTTTTAAATTTAGTATGAAAACATATTCCTTGCAATTTTTGTTAACGTCGTTGTCATTGTCTTTCTTCTTCTTCAAAATAGCTTTTTTGGCCTTTAGTTCACAAAAATTGGCGTTTCGTCCCGGCGATCTCACATGGACTCATCAGTTGACTGTGAGGACCTTGTCAATACGCAATTTTTGTTAAATTCAATTCATCTTACATCGATTTTTTGACAAAAATACATTGTGAACTATACCCAACCAAGATTAAATTTCTTCTTTTTCTTTATCTTGTTTGATTTGGTGTGGGGCGGTGCGTGTCGGTAGTTAAGTTCTTGTTAATATTTTCAATTACACTAATAATATAAATGTAGATCCATTTTCTTAATCTTTTAGCGAAATGTTAAAATCAGACTGTACCTACAGTATAAACAATGATAATTTGTACCTCGGGAGCGATGTTAAGTTACAATTGGACAAAATCTCATTTCAAGCTCTGAAGTTGAACGATTTAAAAACAACTGTATAAGCGTTTACGTTGAACTTTGCAAGCAAATATAACATAGGTTTGATTTTAAAAATAAAAATTTTCAGGCTTTGACCTTATTAAAACCAAAACAAATTGATCCACTAAGTAATCTTTTTAACTTATTTCCTAATAGTATTCATTATTCTGATATGCAGCGAATCGATTGTGAATATAGAGAAATAAGTAATCTTGACTTTAAAAGCTTAATATATGAAAGCTTTGTACTATTAAAATTGAAATATTTTGGAAAATTATTTGTTCAATCAAAAGGGGCAATCAAAGTTTGGCCTTTCCATTGATGGCTAACTTTATTTCATCGATATTAACATTACCAAACTCTTCAAATAATGTTGAGAGAACTTTTTCTCAAATAAATTGATGAACAAAATTTTTTTTTTAAATAAGTAAAGTTATTTCAACTTCTAATTCCCAGATTTCCCCGATTTTTGATGTGGAAATCTCCCGATTTCCAAAAATATCTTATGGCAACACTGAATAGGGGACTTAGCGTTCATTGAGCTGAACTAGTGTACTCACTGGAAATAGATTTCGCCCCTTTGCCATCGACTTCAACGCATTCATTAGGCATTTTACTTGAGCCGAATTTAATTTGTTTTCTTCTTTTTAACATCTGACGTATGACGTTTTTGAATTTACTCTGACAGTTTTCATGAACCTGCACTGCTCTACACTACTCTACACTGGCATTTTTCTGGTTGAACAAAGCTACTAAGGGTATTCATGAAACGTTGACGGTGATGGCCTGGCCAACGTCGTTCTCAAAAAAATATGGACCGATGATGACGCCATCGCCAGCTCAAAAACCACACCAAACAGTAACTTTTTCGGGATGCATTGCAATTCGGTGGATTGTAACCATACTAGATTTAACAATCTTGCTAACTAACTAACCTATTCATCCATAAATGGGCCTCGTCGTTAAATATGATTTTTCTACAAATTTCGGGTCAACTTCGAACTGCCTAAGATCCCAGATAGCGAACACATGTCGTTGTCTATGGTCATTAACTCTGAGCTCCTGAGTCAATTGAAGTTTGTAAGGGTGTAGGCTTAAATCATTAAGCAAAGGTCGACATGTTGTGGTTTGGGAATGGCCGATTTCTTGTGCACGGCGCGTATTTGCATGCCTTGAATTATTCTGCTCACTCACGGACAGCGGCTATATATTCGACAGATTGACATACGGATGTTGGCGGATTGTGCATTTAAACGGTCTACTCGTTTTTATCCACGTTAAGCGGCAAATACACACGACACTTGTGTGCACACTGGTGTCGGTAGTCGGTGTACGGAAATATGTGCCGTGTGTGGGCTGGTGCGCACACCGATTTTTGATTTTTGGTGTCGGTGTCTCGATCGGTGTGATGTGTATGGGGATGTGCGCTCACATTTGCTATTCAGTTGCAGCCAAATCGTTGTGCTGTGAGGAGTGTAGAATTTGAATATTTTGTTAAATGGCACTCATGGTAAGATCTTTCCGATTTTAAACCTTTTGCACAACTAAAGTGTGCATGATTCGGTGTGCCGTGTGTGGTGGAATGCTACACCGGTGTAGGAACACCGCTGTGTACACAAGTGTCGTGTGTATTTGCCGCTTTACGAATAATCTTCTCCGAAGGGCAATTATGACAACCGTTAATCTGACGAAGCGCCCGAAATACTGCTCGAACAAAAGACGCAATTTCATAGTACAATTTAATTATTTTGCACATTGTTCTAAGCTATTACTATCCATTTGGGTAGACTTAATAAATAACAGCCAATTTGACAAATGCCGCTTCAACGATATTCAGTGGTGTTTTTGGTTTGATTTGAAAACTGTTTAAAATCCTTAAATCGCAATATCTTCCTAACGATCGCTCGTACAAAAAACTTGATTTCGACCCTTGACCGTTTATAATTTATAAAATCGAAAGATTGATATTTACGATACTTGAACATGGATAACTTTTCTGCTTAGGTTGGATAGCTAGGAACTTTTCTGAGTGTATTTGTTCTGATGATAGAAAGGTGTCGGAGTTTTTCCAAAGATGAATATCAATTTCACTAATTGCCATAATCCGTTGGCAATCTAAGTACAAATTTTAAACTTTTCCATCATATATTTTTTGTGCGGTTTCTTAGGAAGAATGTTTTCAAGTTTGATGAACTAAGATGCTTTCCAGGACATTTAAATCACCTAGGGTCCTTTTTCCTTCTCGAATTTATAATGCAATACAATTATTCTATTCTATTTCATTTTTACTTATTTAGGTATTGGTTCAGCTTTATTTATTTGGAAAACTCATGTCATCCTCGAAGCCGTTCGACCACGAGAAGACAAGTACGTGTGTAAAACGATTCACCTTTGCGGAGAAGCCTTTTGTCAGCTCTTCCTTTCGTTTGTCTTTACCAGTTTACGGACTTTATATGGTACTTCACAGTCCGTAGTTTTAATGGCTGCAATGTTTGTCAATTTGATACCAATAAGTCTCCTCATAACCAGACACCGTGAAGGAGCCATCACCAAGAGAATCTCGCTGATCAAAACTGATTCACGTTTCGAAAGTTTTCAGCCACTGAATCCGCTTGGCAAACTATCATCTCATCTAATGGTCGACCAAATGGATGGTATCGATATGCAGCAACGCCCTTGGAAAAATCCCACTGACTCAGAAGTCCATTGCAATTATATGCTAACACACGAAGAAGCCTACGTGACGTTTCTAAATCCTCATGGTGTTGAAATAATGGAAATCATTCCCGAAGAAGATGACGAAAACGTCTCTGTGATACGTTCTAGCTCTGCCACTATAAACAATTACGGACGTATTAGTCGGACAGCTTCTCAAAACTTCAAATGTTCGTCAGTGCAACAGAGTACAACAAATCTAGCAAAGATTCAAGAATTCTCTAAGAACATAACAATCAATTTGTGGGGCAGTTTTTTGCAAACAATGGTAATTCCGCTGCGGAAAGCAATTTGTATGCCTAAACTGTATTCGACAACCCTGCTTCTGTCAACTGACATCTTTTCATATGTCATGTGCCTTACGGTACTTCCAGGGTTGGCTGCCAATTTGCATGCAATTAAGAGTGCTGAGATTCCATTTTTGTTCTCGTTACTTGCATTTCCGTGGATGTGCTTCTCGCTTATGACGCCGCGGTTTGGCAACGCACTAACAAAACAGAAGGTCGAATGGCATACACTTGGATGTATTTGTAAGGGACTTGCCTTATTATGTGAGTATGCAAAGCGTTTAAATCTTCCTTACACGGTCAAATGATTGATTAGTTACATGTATCTATCTACTCGTTAAAATTGAAAACAAATTTGATAATATGTGTTTTTGTCGAACTCTTTACTTTAAGACATTATGTATAGTTCAGTTACTGAAGATTATAATGAGCTATTTATTCACTTCTTCTTGATAGGATTTGCATGTACAAAGTTGCCTTAATTTTATAATACACGTGTGAAGGCCAGTTTTTGAGTGTATTGCACTTCATTCGTTTGATCGTGTAAGGCAAATCGTTACTTCGTTTGAAAGTGCTTTTAATTTTGTTTTCCTTTCAGTTATAAGTGTTTCTTCGTCAAAGCTACTTTTGAGTGTTTCTTCGGTACTTCTTGGCTTCGGACAGGCCGTCACAATGTTCCTGCAAGATTTAGTTCTACAGATAAGTATGCCTCGAGCACAATGGAGCATAATACGTTATCCAGTTCATTTTACAAACGGATTGCTTATACTTCTTTGGGGTGTTGGAGCTCACTTGATTGTTGATAATTATACGTTTCAATCCAGCGTTGGTTATTCAGCTGCTTTATATAATTTTAGTATAATTCTGTGGCATTTAATTTTTGTATTTTGTAAAGAATAGAAATTTATATATGTAATATTAAATTCGATATATATTTTTAAGAATACATTCAGAAAAAATCATTCAAGTTCTACCAATTTTCTTTTCTTCTGTATAAAGTGTTAAGACCTAGATTTTTAGTGCGAGATCATCCGATAAAAAGAAAAAAAAAACAACGTCAGCCAATATGGGAATACTGAACTATGAATTAAGATTGGCAGTCAACTGGAGTTAAGATATTCAGGACATCAGCCCTATGCTTTATGTCGGGGGCAATTATTATTCGAAAATTAACTATTTTAATCCTACTATACTTTCCAAGGCACACATTCCCCGTCGATAACTCATAATAAAGGACCGAATTTTCAGATCTGATTTTGATAGGGCCGAATTTTCAGACCTGATTTTGATAGTCTCAAGAGTTCGAATGAAACACTAGGTGTGTTTTATTCACTGCTGCATAGCTAGCGCAGCAAAATTTCCCTCGACAAACAACAACAATTTGATTGCTGGCGAAAAAGAAGCCAGTAAAAAAAATGACAGTTGTGCTGGTGATAGAACTTTAAATTATTGAAATGAAAATGGCGTCATGCATTAAATTTTAGAATTAAACATAATGTACATATACATGTTTTGACATCGGATTTTGATATTTTCTATAATAATGGCCAACATTGAAATATAAATTGAAATTGACACATGGAGTGAGTTTGATCGTTTTATTCGCACTTGACACACTTAGTGTATAACAACCTCTTTAGAATTTTGCTGGCTATGGATTGTGATTAAGTCATTACCAACACCGTGTTGATAATTGTCTTTTGCCAGAAATTGCAGAGCACGCAGCAAGTCTTTGTTTTATCGAACTTGAGGCGGGCTTAAGACAGATTGTATGATCGAAGTCCAAAACATGTTTAATAAACTGCAAGTTTTTAGAAAACCTACAAATTTTATTTTCTATAAGTGTAGAATTAAAGTTGAGATTTCCTAAATATTTACGATTCGTCTGGGATACCCATATCGTCCTGTTCTTTTTCTTTTGAGTAGGTAAAGTAATTTTCCCTACGTTTAACAGAATTAAGACGAAGAGCGCACGGCGTGAATAGATGAAGTCAACGTACTTTCCTCCGCTGAGTAAAATAAAGCTGTAATAGTTCTCAAAATAGTCGTGATACAAATATGGAGGGCTCACAGCTGTACCGAACCAAGTCATTTTAAAGAAATCCAAAACTAACGCCTGGATTTCCGCAAAATTGACCTCTATTTAGAGCTGTAATGAACTACATAGTTCATTTATAGCTACATAGTTCTATTTAGAGCTGTAATGAACTATACATAGTTCATTCCAGTTCTGTCTCTATTCAACATTGTAACAGTTTGCTTTTACATAAAAAGGGATATTAATAATATATTGTGCACGATAAAAGCAACAAATTACCAAAGAATAAAATCTTTAAAAATTTCAACGTAAAAGGCCAGTTATATAGCTATCATTGAAATATTGTATCATTGAATATTTTCATTTCCATTTTTAAGACGATTTAAAAAAAAGGCTTTAATTTGTACCAAAATGAAGCTTATGCGCAATAGATTTTTTTTACGCTTTAAAATACAAAATTCTAATTTAAACTTTCTTTCAAATTCACTTTTTTTTTATAATTCACTCGCGCTCAAGGGTATTTTAAAAGATCCTTATAATGTTAAACACAGCACGGGCGATGGAGAAATTAGGAGGGGAGAGAAAGGAGGTGTCGATGAACATTGGTTTTAAATGTTAGCAGATTGAAATGGCAAGGGAAAACTGTGCCGGTTAAGTTATTCTATAATCGTGTTGTGCGACTAAAAAACGAATCTCTATATTTGACGGTACGACCAAAGTTAGGCTCAAGGGTGAACTGTTGAGCATTCCTAGCGAAGCCGGTATCACGGGTGAATTGATAAAGGGGAGGAATGCAACTTTTATTATTTCACTGATAGAAATCAATTTCAATGAACAGCTGATCAACTAGGATCAACCAGCATCCAAAAACGTCACTTTTGACTTCTCTAAGCAAATTATCCATAACATATAGATAATATTAGGTGCGTTTTTTATCCACAAATCTATCTGGATCCGGATCTGGATCATCCCTTGAAAATAAAACGGTACGGATCTTACTGACAGCAGTGTTATAAGCCCGTCTCTTTTTATCCTTGGGTTTGGAAATTTTAAATTATGTCTTGTCTTTTTTCTTTGCACTATAGCTTACACTATACCTTACCATAAAAAGCCATCTACTCGCCAGTGTAATAACTAATTTTTGGATCTTTGAAATAGATCCCGATAGAAAACAGGATCCTAAATTGTTTTTGTAATACATTAAAACTTAATCCAGATCCGGATCCAGATAGATTTGTGAATAATAAAACGCACCTATTATTTTTTATTTTGTTTTTTCTACAATTCCTTATGGATTTGCAAAAAAAAGACGCCTAATGAAACCTATTTTTCAATGATTGCTATAACTGGCTTGACAAACAAATAGCCGTGTTTTATTGGTAAGTGAATACACTACATCGCAAAATTTAACATGTAAAACAACAACAATAGATTAGTGAATAAAAATAAGCTAGTAATTGAAATGGATAATTTAGTGAAGATAGAGTTTCGGATGTTGAAATGTAGGAGGTGTTTAGGTGGTGTCCGAACAAATATATGTGGCATAGACTGCTTTTAAACGAAGCAATAGGTGCGTTTTATTATTCAGAAATCTATCTGGATCCGGATCTGGATTAAGTTTTAACATGTATTACAAAAACAATTTGGGATCCTGTTTTCTATCGGGATCTATTTCAAAGATCCAAAAATTAGTTATTACACTGGCGAGTAGATGGCTTTTCATGGTAAGGTAGTGTAAACTACAGTGTAAAGAAAAGAGACAAGAAATAATTAAAAATTTACAAACCCAAAGATAAAAAGAGACGGGCTTATAACACTGCTGTCACTAAGATCCGTATCGTTTTATTTTCAAGGGAAGATCCAGATCCGGATCCAGATAGATTTGTGAATAATAAAACACACCTAATATTACCTTGCGATTTTTAAGCCCATAGGAGAGAGACGAGTGTGGTGGCGGGGATACACAAAATTGCTGGGGTTGGAAAAATTGCAGAGTTATCGTTCTTTCTTCTTTGTGGTTTTGTTTACTTGTCAGGTATGTTTCATTTCTATTTGGCGTTCGCTCAGTGAACTCCGATCTACTCACTAGAGTAAAGAGTGCGGAGAGATGACTCCTTTTCAATAGAAGAAAAGTTAACTTTAATTAAAAATCGCAGTGTTTAAAAGCATTCATGCAATCGAAAGGAAGTCAAAAGAGAATCAAAGATTAATAAAAATCGCTTTGACTGCTTTTAAACGAAGCAATATTACCTTGCGATTTTTAAGCCCGTAGGAGAGAGACGTGTGTGGTGGCGGGGGTACACAAAATTGCTAGGGTTGGAAAAATTGCAGAGTTATCGTTCTTTCTTCTTTGTGGTTTTCTTTACTTGTCAGGTATGTTTCATTTCTATTTGGCGTTCGCTCAGTGAACTTCGATCTACTCACTAGAGTAAAGAGTGCGGAGAGATGATTCCTTTTCAATAGAAGAAAAGTTAACTTTCATTAAAAATCGCTGTGTTTAAAAGCATTCATGCCATCGAAGGGAAGTCAAAAGAGAATCAAAGATTAAAAATCGCTTTCGTGTAAAAGCAGTCTTTCGTGTAAAAGCAGTCGGGTGTGTTCGTTGGTATTTATTTTGTTATACTTTGCCTTTACTAATCTAAAGTGTGATCGCTCCGAAATTTACAGAACAAATATTTTTTCAAATGCAAAACTTTAATTCATACCATAATTCCGGCTTTACACTACTGCTATTAATTTTTTCATAAAATATTGAATCAATTTACGTGAAGGCGATTGGTTTCGATTGATATATTTTATCAGTTCACTGGCATTTGTTCAAAAATGTCGTGTAATTGCGGCATTATGTTGAATTTATATAACAACTGAAAAAATTGCACATTTTAGTTGAGTTAATACGATGTTAAGGCTGTTTTAGTATGAAGCTAGGTTAAGACAACGATTTTGCAAAATTTCAATCGGACACAGCATCATACTTTCTTTACACTTTTATTGAAGTTAAACTCTCAGAATACCTATTTTATTTTGTTAGTATCGTTCTGACTTCATATGACTCTTACATTTAAAAATGTCAAAATAGGTCTGTTTTCTTAGTTTTTTGCACGAACTACCATTGTTTTAAGGTTGCTCAGAATCAATTTATTAAAAGAAATTGCCTTAGGCTAGGCGGTTTCTTAACTGTTTGGTTCAAGAAACTAAAAAGTTTGTGTTTTGACACAAACTAAACGATTGCCTAAAATGAGTTCGCTATTTTGTGTAACATATAATTATATGCACCTGCGCGGACATTCAACCAAATAGTTCATCTGTTTTCTATAAATATCCAAACAGTTGTGCAACTAAAAATTAAATGTGTGCTCCTAGCCTTAGGATAATATTAGTTAAAAAATGTTGAAAGTTAGAAAACTACTTTAAAGTTAGGAAATATATAAGAAGTATAATACTACTACCTTAATAAGAGGCTGTTTAAAATTTTGCGCCAATGTTATTGTATTGAGTACTATGTTTTTTTCTCCAATACTCAGTACATACATATATGCAAAAACATTTTGAGTAGATTGTAGAAAAAAGATATATTTTCGCACTTTTGTAAGTTTTAAATCAAATTTAACAGTGAGAAAAACTCTAAATCAACTCGATCTTCATTTTCATGAATATTTCAACTCCAGCTTAAAACGAGATACAGATCTTTCGAACACATCCATGTAAGTTAGTTCAACAAGTAGGAAGAAAGAGTGAGTTAAAGAGTGAATAAAGCGTTTTTTTGGTGCTTGTATTACTGCGCTAGATATAGATTACCAATAAAACGCGCGTAAAGTCAGCATTCCACTGATTTGTTCTAAAAGTCATGGATTTACATGTTTCTGCAGCTGCAAATGCAGAAAACTAGAGAGAGGAGGCAGATGTATGTCTAACCCCGAAAGTGGGAGAGAATACACAGGTGGTAACTCCTTTTTACTTTCTATAAACTGCTATAACTTGTTGGCCTGTTAATACGAAATTATGCAATGAAAATTTAACTTACCTCCATTTTCTTCCATTTAGATTTATATTTTTTTTCATATCATACCTTTTCGTCAACAAAAATTATAAAAAAGTGTAAATATCGCAAATTTACAAAATGCAGACGAACCTGCTGTAATAAAGATGAACATGTTCGTCTTTACTATAATCTTGACTTCTGCATTTCTCGAATTTCTTATAGAGCAGAAATGAAGTTTTTCTGCATTTTGCTCTTTTTCTCTCTATCTAACAAATATGAAATCTGTATTTGACATCCCTTTTGTTTTGCAGAAATCAAATGCAGATTCATGTCTGTTGTCGTTCTGCCCCAACTTCCAATTTTTTTTCAAAATTTTATTTTTGTATAGGAAGTCTGACAGACTTTTTCGTTTTTGTTTCACAAATTCATATAAAAACGTACCTACCGCCATCTGTATGCCAGAACTCTTAACTCGCTAACACCTCATCCATATCCGTCGCATCTCTATGAATGCGGCCATTTTGGATGTGGTACTACCAACTGCAAAACGTATACAATCCAAAAGTCATTTGACGGCGGCTTTTTCACTTTTGCACTCGTTCGTCCCTGAATCGTTTTCTTTTTTCGCAAAAAGCCAGAAAAAGTAAGAAGCTACCTACAAAAAGCATTTCAATTTCACAGAAGAACAAACAAAAAATTATCGCCAAACAAATCAGTTATAACAGAATAAGTTATTTCCAACAAGTAAACCAATCATTGCTAATTGAAAAAGTGTAAATGGATTTAAATCCCAATGTACATTGAATATTCTCCGATTGATCTATTCGACGAGGCCGAGCAGCATCTTCAGTACCCAGCAGCGGCTACAACAACTATTGGCTTTGGGGACTTGGTTGGTGTCAGTGGAGGTGGTGACGACGATTGCGACAACGATATAAGCATTGTCCAGAACGGCAACGGCTTCTTTGAGCTAAAAAACCACAAAGGTCCAACCAAACGCAAATGCAGTGAACCAATTCCTGCACTAAAATCCTCAAAGATCACCAAGCGAGGCTACATTGGCAGTAGTGGCAGCCACACAAGCGGCACCAGCAGCAGCAGCAGCATCCCAATGGGTTTTGATATTATTGCCAAAATCCGAAAAATAATTTTTAGTGACTACGGTGACGGTGCATTTGGCCGAAAGAGAAGGTTTGTCAATAAATAGAAAAAAAAATACAGAATTTGTGATGAACTTAATTGGATTTTGTTCTTCTTCTTCAAAAAAAAAAAAAACAAACAGGGCGGACGACGGTGACCGGAACTCCACTTCTTCGCAGTTCAAGTATCGGCGGGTGGACAACGAATTCCCAAAATTTGTGAAGAAGCCTTTCGAAGAAGGTAACTTTACTTTTCTTTTGCTTTTATTTAGATTAAGACGCTTTAGGGTTAGATAGAATGAGGACAATTTCACCGGGGGCTTCGAAAATTGCGACCCGGTCCTGCGCAACGAATTATTTATTGTTTTTTTTTTTGTTTCTGTTTGGGAATATATTTTCCTTGCGTACAAATTGAACTCCAATGGAAATGGTTGCGAGACTGCTGCATATTTTATAAGACCATCGGCAAATTATTAGTAGATATAGGATATATTTGTTTTTGGGCTTATAGGATTAGTAAAATGGACGTATGTATGTAATTGAATTGAAATTAAGTATATTTCACCATACCATTTGCTTGGCTTCCTTCTAAAAAAGAAGTTCAAAGGCTGAAGTTATAACTATTTTGAGCGGGCTCGATTATAAGCTTACCGCCAATTTCCTGAGGAAGTTCGAAAATCAATTTAAAACTCGATATAGTTAGTAACTACTATAGTCTGTCAAAGCTCTTCAAATCCAGAAATCTCACCATAACTTCAAAACTGCTGCTGTACAGGACCATTGTCCTGCCAGTACTCACATATGGATCCGAGACTTGGGTGCTTAGCAAAAGGCACTCCGACCTCTTAGCTGCGTTCGAGAGAAAAGTCTTAAGGAGAATTGTTGGCCCCGTATGTGAGGAAGGACGATTCCGGAGACGGTACAATCATGAACTGTACGCAATCTACCTTGAAGCAGATATCGTGACAAAAATTAAGCTCGGTAGACTCCGGTGGGCAGGGCACCTAGCTCGCATGAGCGAAGAGGAACCTGCTCGGAAAGTTCTTTGTGGTACATTCTATGGTAGACGACAGCGTGGTAGACCATGCTTGCGCTGGAGAGATGGCGTAGACCAGGACGCCCGAAGCTTTGGGGTGCGCAACTGGATGGCGTCGGCTAGAGACCGGGATAGGTGGAGAGACTTGTTGAAAGAGGCCAGGACCGGAACCCGGTTGTCGAGCCGATGATGATGATGATAGTTAGTAACTCTTGGGGTATCTTTAGGCTTAAAAATAATTAGAACTCGTGCATTTGATCTCTAATCCTTAAGGCCCTCATTATGAACAGCGAATCGAACTAAGAGCCTTGCGAATTCGATAGATTCTTATTATGAAATTCCCTTAAATGTTATCGAAGACATATGTTCTAAAGAAATCCATGTTACTTCGGGTGTTCCTGAAGGAAGCCATCTAGGTCCTCCTATTTTTCTGTTACATGTTAACGATGTGCCGAATATACTAAAGTTCTGTAAATGCCTATTATTCGCGGATGACATAAAGTTTTTTGCTGTTATTTCATGTGTAAATGATTGTTTGCTCTTTCAAAATGATATGGATGAATTTTGTAAGTGGTGTACCTTGAATGATCTTAAATTAAATACTGATAAATGTGCTTCTATGTCTTACAACAGGTCCTTATATCATATAGTTCCATCATATTCTTTGGAAAATGTTGAATTAAAAATTGTTCAAGATGTTAAGGATCTTGGTGTTATATACGATGAGAAACTTACATTTAAACTTCATGTCAACTCAATTATTTCTAAAGCTAATTCAATGTTGGGATTTTTAAAAAGAAACTCGGCGGAGTTTAAAGATCCTTATACTCTAAAATCGCTTTATTGTAGTATTGTAAGGCCATCTTTGGAATATGCGTGTGTTGTATGGAATCCATTAACTCAATGTGACACAAATAGGATCGAAAGCGTTCAAAGGAACTTTTTGCGCTTTGCTTTAAGAAAATTCTTCGGAAATGTTAACATCTTACATCATTCTTATAGGTCTAAATGTTTGTTGTTAGGAATGCAAGCTCTTCATTCACGCAGGGAAATGTATAGTGTAATGTTTGTTCGAGATATTCTTTGCAGTTTTGTTGACTGTGAAAATTTACTTGCTTCATTGAACATATACGCTCCATCAAGATCTTTAAGACATAGGCCGTTACTATTTGAGGTTGCGCATAGAACTTGTTATGGATTACGTGAGCCTTTAAGCCTTTGTTGTAGATTTTTTAATGAATCATATTACAACCTAGATATAAGTTTAAAAAGAAATATATTTAAAAATTTGTTGTTGGCCTATTTAACCCACAAATATAATTCTAGTATTTAAGAAATTGTAATTTCGAATCTGTTGATTAAGAATATATCGTAGATAAATGAATGAATAAATAAACCTACTCCAGATGTCAAAACATTAGCGAATTTGTTTAGCTTAAGATTATATTTGCTAATTTTCGCTAATCTAACCGCTGAAAGTGTGAAACCCAATCGTATCAGTTAAAACTTTCGGCGAACAAAAAAATTTACCGGCTACGAGTGGAGCACTATACTCCCAGATTAGTTTGTCTCCTTTGAATCAATCTACAGGCGATCTTCAAAGTTTGAAGTAGATTAACAGTTTTCTTGCCAGTTGCTTGGTTGTGAAAAAAAAATTGTACGAATGATATTTTTGGGAGCGAATGTCTCAAGAAGGTTTAAAGTATCCAAATGTACCGGAGAGTGAACTATGATTGTTTTTTTTTAATTAAAAAAAAAAGTCACAACTTTTAAAAACACAAAGCACAATCTAAAAAAATACAATTTAACAATGCTAAATGCAATTTGCCATTATGCGACGTTTAACATGCGTTATTGCAATGGAATCCTTTTTTGCAGCATTGATTTTTGAAGCGAATGTGGAAGCTCGCTAACCATAATACCGCGATAAAATAAATTCGCTGTATCATTTCAAATTGTTTTCAAATTATACAATGGGGTATCAAAAAACGTATTCTTGCTGTCTCCTATCGTCGAAGCAGAGCTTACCTCCACCCCAAGCCGCTATCGATGACTAGCACTTGTGTTGAGGAAACCGAACAGCATTCTGTTCTCGGAATGTGCTTCGCAGACCACATTTTGTATAATGATGCCATATTCGGCTTCAATTTATAAAGTATAACTTTTATATCTGGGTGCTCCTATTACAAACACGAATCTCTTGGGTAGAACAAAAAAATGAGTTCTAAATATAGTAGGTAACAGAACTAGTACGGAAACATTTGCAACTTGAGCTCTGCTGAAACGTTTTTTTGTTATTTGTTATCTTATCGCTCTTATATAAATAAACAGCTTCCCAGTGAAATAGCCAGTTGATTCTGGGAATGTCCATCAGTCGGATGTGCTATAAAGTTCAAAAATTATTTCTTTAGCCACTTGAACGAATTTTGAATGCATTACCCGGCTCATGCAAGACTGAACCGAATGCTGCATTTGTGGACGATGGTTGTGGACGACATGAATGATTTTTTCCAAGACCATCATTTTGTTTGTGATCAACTCTTTAGAAACTTCCCTTTTTATCAGTTCCTGCTCATTTTTAGTAGGGTTCAAATCAGTGTTGCTAAAAACCAACAAGGGGATATTAGTCCCTTGTAAATAAGTTTTTACAGACCGGACTGTATGGGAGGAAGGTCCATCTTGCATAAAAACAAAAGGTTCACCATTCGGATATCCGACTTGGGGAAACAACTGATTCCTTATGGCAGATGTCGGTTAAAAGTAAAAAATATACATATGTGTATAACCTACTCCAATTCATGAATTTCTGAAAAATACATAGTGCGTCTAATAATATGGCCAGGGACTGTAACTATAGAACTTGATGAAGAAATGAGTTAGAATGGAGTTTAAGGGGTTAGAACTTTGTCAATAAATTGGTCGTTAGTCTAAGAGGTATGCTCATTGTGTTGAAACGATTTTTTTTTAAATTGTATAGGTATTACTCCAAAAAGTCAGAGAAATTCATGCTTCCTATAAAAAAAAATTAAATCGAGATAAACATTTTTAGCCAACATTTTAATTTTTGTATATTGAACATCAAATAAACTTAAAAAATTAAATCAGTAACACCTCTGTTATGTACAGTAAACATTGGAAAACGTGAACCCCCCAAAACGTGAACTATCCCAAAACGTGAACACTGTAATTTTTACATTGACTGCTCTGAAACGTGAACAAATCGAAAAGCTCTAAAACGTGAACATAGAAATTTTTTCAACATTTCTACATGAAAATGCATTGAATTAATTTTTTAAAACTTCGGTGGGCCCCATAATATTGACAATGCGTAATATGAAATATTTAAAAAGGCCATGGAATAGTGTTCAGATGAAGGCTTTGACCAAAGCGACATAAACGCCTAAGAGAAATTGTATTTGTTAATAAAATGTTGGCAAAAATAGAACAGACAAGAATTACAAATTTTGTTTGTTAAATAAAACTTGTATTTGTAAAACGTTCTAATTTAAAATTGAAATCTAAACATTTTTTTTAATAACCCGTACCAGTATGTATAAATATGTAAAAATATTCATAAATCTATACTACTGCAAGCAAAAAGAAGATAAGATGAAAGAAAATATGTTTTATTTTAAGAGCAGTAGTAAGACAATACGGTAGGAATACTAGTTTAATCATAAAATGTTACATTCTAAAACATGAACAATCTCAAAAACATGAACACCCTCGGTTTTAATTAGTTCACGTTTTCCAATGTTCACTGTATTTATAAACACAAAATAATATTGGACCCCTTTTGCATCGCTGTAGGAAGAATTAACTTTCAAGTCTTTCTTTAATATTTTGTCCAGAGTCCTTTTGCTTTTTTTCCTTCTGCCAATCGTCTCGGCATACTTGTGACGAGTTTATCGCAATATTCAGAAGAAATTTAATCATGATGCCATCAATTTTCCGAAAAGAACCTGTTCCATAAACAGCCCCTCCATGCTTTACAGTTTGAATGAAATCTTTTACATTGGTTTTCTGTCCTCTCCATTGCCTTCCATCTGTACAATATCTGATAATTTTTGTTTCATCTGACCATATGACACGACACCAATCATCGTCTCTCCACGACTAATACTTCTTGACAAACTCAAGTCGAGCTTTAATATTTTGCTTCGAAAGCAAAGGTTTCTTTTTTTTTTCTCCAAGGCTCTAAGGCCAGCCGAGTGTAGGGCTCGTTGAATTGTGCACTTGCTTACTGTTTTGCCTGTATCTCTGCGAACAAGTGCTGATGCATTTCAAGGCGATGTTGCTTCTCCTGTAGCAAGATGTCTAATTACTCGTCGAGTATCTGCAGAGCTCAGTATCCTAGGTCTTCCTCTAACATTATTTTTCAGCTCATCTTTAAACTTTTGTCTTGTTCTCTGCACAGAGCTCTTGCTTACCTTCAATATTTGTGCAATTTTCCTAACGGAATCTCCTTTTAACTTATTTAGTATCGTATTATTTAAAGATATGGTAAATGGTTTTCATTTTAATAATTATTTAAATTTAATTGAATAAATGAACTGAAAATGAAATTTTAGTTTACACCGATTTAATAAAAACTAAAGTTTATGGTAAGCAACCAGTATTAGCGAAGTAGTAAACTAAAATATTCTTATTATCTTTATCGTTGCATAACTGTCCCAAATAATAATCTTTCATTTAATCACCATTACGACCAACACAACCGGTGAGAATCAGCTTGACAATATATAAAAAAAATTATTTACAAAACCAAGTTACGGTTAATTTGTCAAGCGTAAATTATACACTTTTAACGGGTTTAGTTTTTCTATTTCCACCGATACATTTGGTATAAATCGGGCAAATATTTGTTGAGCCCCAAGTAATCAAAATAAAAAAAAAAAAGATTTCAGTTGCTCCTTAATGTTTCAAGAACTCTTGTTGCAATTTATTTGTTTTATATCGCGAATTAAACACTAATTAAGAAGATCGAACTAAAAGACCGCGACTTTGGATGTTCGTATCCAACAATTTAATAGATTAAATCGAAAAGAAAATTAATTGCACTTAACCGGTGTGCCTCGCGGTAGGTAAATTTCGAAATGAGTAATGAGATGGGAAAGTAAACAGATGATAATAATCTGTCAGAATTGGTCGTGTTCGAAGAAAATTGCAACACGGCAGCAATTAAAGTGCTACCACCGGTTTCGTTCAGCGAAGGGTGGGTTCGGGTTATCGAATCTAGTTTTTTATTGATCGAGCGCTGGATCAATTAAATTAAATGAATTTTGATTAATTTCGGATAAACGATATAAAGTACAGGGGCGTACTTCGATGGGCGCCAGGAAGTTTTTATCAAAGGTGAAACTTACCAAAACCTGAAACAAATGAATTTCCTCTTCTAAATTCAATAAGAAGGCACGATTTAAAATTTCAAAAGAAAAATTATGAATTTATTAGGGAAACCTTTTTGGATTATAGGTGAAAAACCCTAAATTTTTTCAACAATCAATTAACAATTATATATAAAATTGGCAAAAGGCCAAATTAAAAAATTTAAATGGAAAACAGTTTTTAGTTTTATAGTTGAACAGTAACGTTATGTAGGTACCGTAAAACACAAGGAGGACCGTAGATGACTTTGGGAAAGATTCCCGAAACACAAAGAATTAACTGGGTTTTAAAGTACCGTCTTTTCGGGACACGAAAGGTTAAAAAAAGAAAGGTCTAGCGGGGTATTTATTTACCCAAACTGGCTTCCAAGAAAAACGACTCAAAATTTTCTACACACAAGAATACTTATCTTATTCTCAAAAATGGGATTTTCCTCTCGAGTTTTCTGGCCCACCTGCCCTAACTCTTGAAAATGGATGCGTCTCTTTCCAGATTTTTCTCCTCGAAATCTTAATTATCTGAGCCCTCTCGATCTTCTCTGAGCTCCAATGGTTTCCTCACAAAACAATTTTACTATTTTGAATTTGCAAAAAATTAAGCGAATCAAACTGATTTTTCTTTCTTCTAGAAGCTTTTCTAAAGCGATCTGTCTCGAACCAAATCTAATTGAAAAGTGTCATCATGGCGGCTTCCCTCATTCATTTTCGCTTTCTCCCATTGTTTCTTTCTCTTTTTAACTCTCTCTGTAGTGGCGGTGTTCGGTCACGGTTATAACGCAAAACTTCGCCTATTGGCTGACAGCTTGCTCCGTTGTTGAACCCAATCCACTCTCTCATTCCTAACTCTTAATCCCTAGTGAAAGGGATCATTCACAATGGGGATAGCTCAATGAACGAATTCAGCTCACCTCCGTCTAATTCCAATACAGCTTCATCGGAGAATGAAAAATCAGGTTCACACGAGCAATGCCCCATCCCATACCGACCAGTTTAAAATGGAGAAAAGTCTCTAGGACGGATGCATTTCCACCATTTGTCATTCTTAAATGGTGAGGAAAATTCCATTTCTCGCAAAAATTACATTTAATTGAAACCGTAGACCTTCTTGCAGATTTGGGGAATTTGAGGAATCACCTAACAAAGTCATCTTCGTGTATCTTGTACAGGTACTTTATGGTGGGCTCTCGGCCATTTCGTTGAGTGTTCCTCGTTTTGACTTGTCCGTCAAGTTATCTTCAGTTTTGTGGACCACCTGTCACACCTATCGTTGAAACTGGACCGCCTGTCCCATGTTTTATCATCTTATGAGTAGAAATCCTGTTTCGTTGCTTTTCCAAGATGCTTTAGGAGTAGGCCTTGGCTGATGGTCCAGGATCATACTAACTCTGCCAGCATTTTGGAGCCGCAATACAAATGGAGGGGTTGTGGGAAAAAAAAAAAGGAAACGAATGGGCTGGTGAACTTTGTTGTGGCAAAATTTACCGCAACAAATCCCACCCTTACCTCCCAAGAAATGGATTTGCATTTCGAAAGAAATACAAACCATTTCTTAAGGCTTACCCAGGAAGTGAAAGCAGAGAAAAAGGATTCCCATCAGAAAAAAATCAAGAGAAAGTAAAATTTAAATATATATGAAAAATGACAAAAAGTTAAGCTAAAATACAAAATTTACTCCTCGGATGTATCTAAAAACGGTTTAAGATCTTTAGCGTGCCAAGTTCCGCGTTCTTTACCTTTATCATCTTCTAAGACGTATGTCCAAGGTGACACCCGCTTCTTTACTCTAAGTGGACCGACAAACTTCGGCGCTAGCTTGGCAGCGTAATAATTCGCGGCATCCGATTGTTGAAAGTTTCTTCGCCATACAAATTCGCCAATACGATACTGTACATCTCGACGACGCAGGTTATAGGTTTCAGCAGATCTTTTGGAAGCAGCCTGAAGCTTTTTCAAAATATCTGCTCTTAGTTTTCTGAAACGTCCTTGGATCTCACCTAGATCTTGAACAGCTTCAGTGTTATTTCCTACTAATGGTACTTCCTGACCTGAAGTTACCATGTCCCTCCCAAAGTTAGCATAGTACGGCGAAACTCCCAATACTTCATGCTGTGACGTGCGAATCGCACACGCCACTTTAGCAAGTTGCAAATCCCATACCCTGTGATTTTCACTGACGTAAGCCCTTAACGTCGTCTTAATAATTTGATTTATCCTTTCCGCAGGATTCGCCTGCGGATGGTAATGGGCTGTAAAACTTAAACGTGACGCGTACGCCTGGCAAAGCGTTTTCAATTCCTTTGATCGGAATTGGGGACCGTTGTCACTCACGATCACCTTAGGGATGCCAAAAAGGAGAAAAACGTTGTCTTCGAGTTCCCTACAAATGGCTTTCGCAGTAGCCGACCTCAACGCAAAAAGAAGTGGAAATTTAGTAAAATAGTCAACGACGGTAAGAATGTATATGAAACCCCTACTCGACTTCGGAAGCGGACCTACAAGATCTATACAGATCATTTCCCACGGTGAAGAAATCCCTATTCGTTCAGACATCAAACCAGCTGGCTTCTCATTCATCGGCTTTACCTGTTGGCAAACTTTACAATTCTTGACATACTTTGTTATGTCATTTCTCATCTTAGGCCAATAAAACTTTGCTCCAATCCTGGAAAAAGTTTTCCTAACCCCCATGTGTCCCGCTAATGGACCATCATGAAACTCCTGTAAGACTTTTAGTCTTTCCTGTTTTCCTAACACCCTTTTCCATTCCTGATTATTCTCGTGAACTACAATAAAGTTTGGCTTGACGAGTTTGAACAACTGACCTTGTTCAACTCTCCAGGCGGGGTAAGCTAATGGATTGTTATTAACTGCTGACTTCATCTTTACTATCCAAGGGTCCAAATCCTCTTCTGAGATCTCGGCTAACTCCGGGACTCCTCGAGAAAGCATGTCTGGAACTACATGCTCTTTACCCTTTCGATGGATAATTTCGTAGTCAAACTGTTGGAGCCTAACTGCCCAACGTGCTAATCGCCCCTGTGGATCTTTCAGATTGCTTAGCCATACAAGAGAATAATGATCCGTAACGACCGTAAACCGAACGCCTTCGAGATATGGTCGTAACTTCTCAATAGCCCATAATACAGCCAAGCATTCTTTTTCTGTTGTACTATAATTGCGTTCACTCCTATTTAAAGACCTACTAAGGTAACAGACAACCTTTTCACCCTCATCGAAATTTTGAGACAAAACCGCACCGATTCCATAATCTGAAGCGTCTGTTTGTACGACAAATGGTCGTTTGAAATCTGGACAAGTGAGTATTGGTGCTGTCACCAAACACTCTTTTGCCCTCCTAAAACTAACCTCACACTCTTCAGTCCAATTGAATTTTCTACCTTTTCTCAATAAATCTGATAATGGCCTAAGTAGCTGAGCAAAATTTGGTACGAAACGACGGTACCACGAAACTGTTCCTATAAAACTTCTTATTTCCTTAACATTCTTCGGTGCTGGAATCTTTACCATGCTATCCACTTTGTCCGGGTCTACATGCAACCCGTTTCGATCCACGACATAACCTAAAAACTTCAACGATGGCATACAGAAATTACACTTTTCTCTACTGACTTTAAGTCCTGCTTCACTCAACCTTTTCATAACCTCCTTCAGGATCTCAAGATGCTTCTCAAAAGTCTCTGAAATAATGATTATGTCGTCTAAATAGACGAAAACAAAAGGCTCTAAATCGGCACCCAAAACTGTGTCGATAAATCGCTGCCAAGTCGCAGGAGAGTTATGTAGACCGAAAGGCATTCTCTTAAACTGGAAAAGCCCTCTTCCAGGAACTGTAAAGGCAGTAAAAGGCTTAGATTCCTCCTCCATTGGGATCTGCCAATACGCTGACTTGATATCTAATGAGGACAAGAATTTCGCACCTCGAAGTCTGTCCAAAATTGAGTTAATATATGGTAGTGGATAAGCATCCCTATCAGTGTTCTTATTAAGCTTCCTATAGTCAACGCAAAATCTATAGGAGCCATCCTTTTTCCTAACTAGTAAAATTGGAGATGACCAAGAACTATTGGATCTCTCAATCACTCCTGCCTCTAACATCTCATTGAGTTCTTTATCAATGTGTTCCTGCATTGCCGGAGAAACCGGATAATAACGTTGTTTTATCGGTTCTGCCGACGTCCTAATCTTATGTTGCACCATTGTAGTACATCCTAAGCCTTCTGGCATTCTACTAAAAGATTCCTGAACTAAAGTTTCTAACCTAGAAATTTCCCTATCGCTCAGCTCCGACCGTTCCGTAATAGAACAAATCGTGACCATATTGTTATGATCCGAGAAACTCCACATCCGTGATCTCAGATCTGGGACGATACCAGAAAGTGCCCAAAAATCTGCACCTAAAATCACGGTGTGTGGCAGAGCTGGAATGACAAGACAGTCTATTAAGACTACCTTCTCTTGTACCACTATGGGTAAAGAAACTATACCTAATACTTCAACTCCTTTTCCATCGGCCAAGGTAACGGAATTGACAGTATTTTGCCTAACACTAAGTCCTAAATCTCCTAAAACTTTCCATGCGTCCCTACCTATTATGGTCCTTGATGCTCCTGAATCTAATAAACCTAAAAATTTAGAACCATAAATGCTAACTCCTAAATAAGGTCTCCTATCTTCTCCGTTTGCCTCCAAAGTAAAGCCTAAATGAATTTGAAACGCCGACTGGTTACCAGCAGGCAACCTCTTTAATTTCTCCGGAACTCCCGCCCTGCTGGCGCACGAGCCCGTTGAGCATTTCCCGAACACCGCCGGCAATTACTCTTATTTACACCTTCAGTACCACATCCAAAACATTTCCTAGGAGCGGAACACCTACTAGAAAAATGGCCTACCTTCCCACAATTGAAGCATCGAACAGATCCATCAGCTTGCGTAGATCTGTTAGGCTGCGACCTAACAGGTTCCACGACTCTGTTGGGCTGTTCGTTCCTAGACACCATCGCGATTTTCGGTTGCACTGCCGAGACTGCAGTGTAACCGAGTTCAGGTTCGACACAATTCTTACTACGAGCCGGTGGCTCAAAATTTTCTATATTTGCCCTAAGTGTTTCTAAATCCCTGCCTAAACTAGCTAACTCCTTGACCGACTGCGGTTTTTGGAAACCTATCTGCTTCTGATAAAATGGGTCCAAATTTTTCATTAAAATTGCCACTTTCCTCTTTTCTGAAAGTGGTTCTCCTAACCTCTTAAACAATGTACGCATGCTGGCCAAATATGCCCCATACGACTCATCTTTCCCTTGGGTCCTACGATTGATCTGTTCCAATAGCAGATCATCATAATTAGCTGGTAAAAATTCGTACTTTAATGCCGCCACGAATTCTGACCAGTTTGAAATATCCTCCCTAATCGACCTATACCATAGTAAAGCTTGCCCTGTTAAAAGATCAACTACCGATTGAAATAATTGTTTTTCTGAAACCCCTCGTGCTAAACTAAGTTCCTCAATTCTTTCCAGGAACGAGTTGACTGATGTGCCACATCGCTCACCAGTAAACTGAACATTCCACCTACAAATTCTCTCTTGAAATCTTTCCTGTGTTCCCAGATTTCCTACACTATTACCTAAATCCGATCTATTAATTTCGTTGAGCACCCGTCCTGGTGCTATATCCCGCGTTGGCTGATTCGAGCCTTGAATCAGCTGACCTACGCCTGAGGTCGATTGCTCTTCGTCGCCTAAAATTTTCTCATCCTCGTTATTCAACTTTGACAAAATTAATAATAGTTCCATTCTCAATGATTTCTGTTCTCCTACCTCTTCATCCCCTTCTGCCTGCGCTTTACCTATCCTATTAAGAGCCCACTCAATTTTGGTTAAAACTTTCAAAAACTCCGACGATTTCGGATTCCTAGGCTGGTTCTTCATTAAAAAATTTATTTCTTTTATCTTGTCCTGAACTGCATCTCTATCCTCTATATATGAAAAAGGGTACTTACTGTACGCCTCTACCGAACCTCTCCGTTCTAACATACGAGAAGCTCTTAACGAACTTCTCATGTTATCTACCGTTCCCTTCTCTAATCCCCTACTGAGCATCTCATAAGTGAGCTCTTCCTGGGATAGCCTATTAATATCCATTGTATAAAATCTATCGAGGAAAAGTATATGTATATAAAAAGGTTTATCTTACTAGGTATGTTGTGGTTTTATTTAAAAAAACAATCGCGAACGTTGAACGTAGTTAAAAAAATTAAAAATAACTTTTATTTTAATCCCTAAAATATTTCTAAAACTAATATTTAGTAAAATAAAATAAAATATAAACCGCTCAAGATCTATTCAAAATATTTTAAAACAATAAGAATTTTAAACTCTTCCCAAAAAGAAAAAAAAACAACTTAATTTCGCGGACTACCAAGAAACCACGACTTAGCAAAAACTATAAAAGACAATAATTTATGATCTCAAAACGATTTCACAAAAAGAAACCTTAATTCCACAACCAGAATTTTTGTTTGTCCACAATCTAGGAATAAGTATTCTATTCAATGTAAAAAAAAACGAATTTATCACACTCCGAATAATTGTTCTGATCAAATCCTTAAATCAGATTTATAAACGTAGTTTAAAAAAAAACCACACAATCATGCACTATGGCAATCCTACAATGTTCAAGAAATTTCCACACAATACTCGCAAAACTTATTGTCACAAGAAAATACACCAACAAGAAAGAGACCACTCTATATTTTTAACGACCGCCAAAAAATATTTAGGTTATGTATAAAGATGAATTTAGCGAAAATAATTTTAACCCAAATGGTAAATCGAGAAAAATAATCTAAATTTAACAAAATACTTCATGCACAGGTAATTATTTACAATTACCCCTTGCTTCCTTCACTCACCCAGTTGAGTTCTGTGCACTAAAACTTGCACCACAGCTAGCTTTAAGAAAATTTCACAAAATTATGCTCACTAAGTTCACGCCAACGAGAGCGAAAAAGATAGCACTATACCCTATGTCAACGAAGTATTTTATATAAAAATTGAAAATAATATGTAATCTTAGAAAAATCTCACCATATGTATAAAAAGATCACTACGATTTATATGTAAATCAAGTCACAAAACAATCAAAAGATGCCTTACTTGGGCAGGTAATTTCAATTACCCCTTGCTGTCTATGTTTGCCGCTCACACCACACGAAATTCCCAAAGAAATTCTATATATAGCAGCTGCCACCTTATTTACAACTTTTCCTTTGCACAGATGATTATGTAGGTATTTAAGTTATTGTATTCCGCTGTTTAGTTTAGCACTTAATAATTGATTCACCTGGGGAATAAAACAAAATTAAAAGTACACTTCTTTTAACGATATGAAAAAGGATCACTTCCCTAAACACAAGAAACGGGAACAAAGACAAAGACAATACAGGCACAGCGAATGAACAATTTATTTTTGTGCACTTCACCAAAAGGACGAGCCCCACGTTGGGCGCCAATTGTTGCAATTTATTTGTTTTATATCGCGAATTAAACACTAATTAAGAAGATCGAACTAAAAGACCGCGACTTTGGATGTTCGTATCCAACAATTTAATAGATTAAATCGAAAAGAAAATTAATTGCACTTAACCGGTGTGCCTCGCGGTAGGTAAATTTCGAAATGAGTAATGAGATGGGAAAGTAAACAGATGATAATAATC
Source organism: Chrysotoxum bicinctum (assembly GCA_911387755.1). Classification (NCBI taxonomy): domain Eukaryota; kingdom Metazoa; phylum Arthropoda; class Insecta; order Diptera; family Syrphidae; genus Chrysotoxum; species Chrysotoxum bicinctum. The sequence goes on from OU426989.1 coordinate 45,239,561, forward strand.
TGTCAGAATTGGTCGTGTTCGAAGAAAATTGCAACACGGCAGCAATTAAAGTGCTACCACCGGTTTCGTTCAGCGAAGGGTGGGTTCGGGTTATCGAATCTAGTTTTTTATTGATCGAGCGCTGGATCAATTAAATTAAATGAATTTTGATTAATTTCGGATAAACGATATAAAGTACAGGGGCGTACTTCGATGGGCGCCAGGAAGTTTTTATCAAAGGTGAAACTTACCAAAACCTGAAACAAATGAATTTCCTCTTCTAAATTCAATAAGAAGGCACGATTTAAAATTTCAAAAGAAAAATTATGAATTTATTAGGGAAACCTTTTTGGATTATAGGTGAAAAACCCTAAATTTTTTCAACAATCAATTAACAATTATATATAAAATTGGCAAAAGGCCAAATTAAAAAATTTAAATGGAAAACAGTTTTTAGTTTTATAGTTGAACAGTAACGTTATGTAGGTACCGTAAAACACAAGGAGGACCGTAGATGACTTTGGGAAAGATTCCCGAAACACAAAGAATTAACTGGGTTTTAAAGTACCGTCTTTTCGGGACACGAAAGGTTAAAAAAAGAAAGGTCTAGCGGGGTATTTATTTACCCAAACTGGCTTCCAAGAAAAACGACTCAAAATTTTCTACACACAAGAATACTTATCTTATTCTCAAAAATGGGATTTTCCTCTCGAGTTTTCTGGCCCACCTGCCCTAACTCTTGAAAATGGATGCGTCTCTTTCCAGATTTTTCTCCTCGAAATCTTAATTATCTGAGCCCTCTCGATCTTCTCTGAGCTCCAATGGTTTCCTCACAAAACAATTTTACTATTTTGAATTTGCAAAAAATTAAGCGAATCAAACTGATTTTTCTTTCTTCTAGAAGCTTTTCTAAAGCGATCTGTCTCGAACCAAATCTAATTGAAAAGTGTCATCATGGCGGCTTCCCTCATTCATTTTCGCTTTCTCCCATTGTTTCTTTCTCTTTTTAACTCTCTCTGTAGTGGCGGTGTTCGGTCACGGTTATAACGCAAAACTTCGCCTATTGGCTGACAGCTTGCTCCGTTGTTGAACCCAATCCACTCTCTCATTCCTAACTCTTAATCCCTAGTGAAAGGGATCATTCACAATGGGGATAGCTCAATGAACGAATTCAGCTCACCTCCGTCTAATTCCAATACAGCTTCATCGGAGAATGAAAAATCAGGTTCACACGAGCAATGCCCCATCCCATACCGACCAGTTTAAAATGGAGAAAAGTCTCTAGGACGGATGCATTTCCACCATTTGTCATTCTTAAATGGTGAGGAAAATTCCATTTCTCGCAAAAATTACATTTAATTGAAACCGTAGACCTTCTTGCAGATTTGGGGAATTTGAGGAATCACCTAACAAAGTCATCTTCGTGTATCTTGTACAGGTACTTTATGGTGGGCTCTCGGCCATTTCGTTGAGTGTTCCTCGTTTTGACTTGTCCGTCAAGTTATCTTCAGTTTTGTGGACCACCTGTCACACCTATCGTTGAAACTGGACCGCCTGTCCCATGTTTTATCATCTTATGAGTAGAAATCCTGTTTCGTTGCTTTTCCAAGATGCTTTAGGAGTAGGCCTTGGCTGATGGTCCAGGATCATACTAACTCTGCCAGCATTTTGGAGCCGCAATACAAATGGAGGGGTTGTGGGAAAAAAAAAAGGAAACGAATGGGCTGGTGAACTTTGTTGTGGCAAAATTTACCGCAACACTCTTTTAAAAATATCGAAAAGAAATCCATTACCGTTCTCAAATTCTCATCCATCTCCTTCGAAGTTGTTACATCATCATCATATAATCATAAAATCATGTGTAGAGTTTAATGCTTCGGAAACCCAATGCTGTTTAATGTCGTTGAAGCAAAATGTTGCTCTCAGTACTCGGTATGTGTGTTAACGACGTCCTTCATTGGAATGTCAACATCCTCGAGACCGCCAAAAACGTTGCTAAATGCTTAGGATCTCTAAATCGGTGTTATACATTTATCGCCCCTTCTGATCTGGCTACAATTTATACAATTATTATATGCGTCCTAAACTCGAGTATGACTCACATCTTTGGGCAGCTGCTGCCCTTTGTCTTTAATTATGGAATAGGATCCAAAAGAGAGCGCTTAAACTGATAGGAAACAGATCTATCATTCCCGTCCCTTGAACATTGTCGCAATGTTTCATTTGTGTTGATAACCATCGACTAATATATTACATCTTGAAAGGGTAAAACAGCATCTATTGAGCCCAACTGTTGTCTGGACGAAATGCATTTGGACTAGAGGTCGCAAAAATCTTTCAATTGTTTTTTTTTAATGCTATGACGAAATTTATCGTAAGAACGAGCTTTATTAATTAACAATTCAAAATTCTGTAGTTTCTTCATTTTTAGTGTTTTTTTTTTATTTCATATTTTATGTACATATTAAGTTAATTTTTGAAAACCATGCCACTACTCGATATAGCTCCCTTTAGCACGGATAACGACTTAAATCCTTTAGATAAAGATATTGCACGCTGCACAAATGTGGTGCTGTGGGATCCGTGACCATTTCCGACAAAGCGTTCACTTCAATGTTGCAACACTCATATTTTTATTGACAACCTAGCCTCCAAAATGGAACATAATGTAGGAGTCCATTGCATTCAAGTGTGGTGAGAAGGGTCGCCACCGTTGCGAACAAATGAAATGCGGATCGTGATCTGTAAGAAATTATTGCGTTAGACGGGCTTAACAAGATGGTGCTGAGTCCTGTTGGAAATTGGAATACTCAGTGATTTGCACGAAATTGTTTGCTGTTTGCTTGTCCAAGGGCTCAATGCATCATTAAACACATTTTGTCGGCACACTCGACTCGACACACTCAACTCGATGAAAACAAGCATAATACTAGATATAGGGACGTCTACGAGTTTTCAGTCTCCGCTGTCAGTAGCTTGTTTACTATCAAATTCCACCGAATGGATACACAGTATTATCGTCATACCATCGATCGTTCCATTTGTTTGGGCTTCCAGGTGTACATTAACTTAGATCTTAAGTCGTATGTTTTTTTTTTAATTAACTATGTAATGTGTTGATTGGCTATGGATTTAAGGTGACCTACTAGCAAAGGACACGAAAAACATGTACATATACTTATAAACATATGTGTATAAGCTTTTTAAAACTAGTGAAATTTTGTTTAAGAAATGTTTAAAAAAATCAACAGAATCCCAAAGCTCTGTGACAACCATAAAGCCATAGAAAAAGCCATTAGAATTTGTTCTGCTTTGGCAATGGCAACGTTAGCCTTGTTTTCGTGAGAATGCTGAACCTTACTTGCTTAACCGGCTCCCTATCTATTAATGATCGCTGCCTGAGACCCAACAGTCTTCCATTCTTAACAATCCCGACTGCTCTGATTCCAGTTATCTCGGTCGCTGTGGCATTTTGCATGAAGAACCCTTTTATTTCGCAAAACTGAAGTGGCAGCGGTATCATTGCTCCCGTCGGCGTCGTACTAAAAAAAATTTGCTACGAAATTCGGAGTTCGTGAATAGTGGTATCACTAGCCCCGAACGAATAGGAAGTTGGACAGTTTTTTCTACGAACAGTTATTTTGATCGGATCTCAACTTAAAACGAAACGAATAAAATCAAGCGAACGAAGATAAAGGACATGCAAATAAAATATATAAAAACAAGTAGTTTTATTATTGTTTTCATGTGAATTTGCTTATATTTTTTATTTTTTGAAGGGCAAATAAAGTAAATACAAACAAATATTGGTTCCTTCCTCATTGGTATTGTTTGTCTTCTTCGCGTATTTTCTACATTTAGGTATTACAAAGATTGCAACGGCATGGCAATAGCATCCATTTTTAACGACCAACAAATCAAATCAAAAGATGAGCAACGAAAATTTATTTAGTTTTTTCACATTTTGACGCAAATCAACTGATTTTGAAACTCCGAAATTAGGACAATGCTTTTTGTTTTTGATGTAAATTTATTCGTATTTGTAGCGTAATAAAATTTTCGGGGACTTGATACGAGGGACTCTGTGATAGGGGTGATTGTTCGTGTAGTTAAAATTAAGTCCGTGCTAGTTGAATCTTTTAAGTACTTCCAAGTTCCTCCTAAATATTATTTATTTTGTTTTCATCACAGTTTTACTATCAATCATCCTTTCGTTGAGTTTAAATTGAGTTATTTTGTTCACTTTATAATTCGTTGTCATTTTTTAATAAAATTTTCTAGATTGAAAAAAATGTCTTACTTTATCATGTTGTTTTTATTAATTTTGATTTTTTTGTATTCTAAATTATTTTCACGGGCAAACTTTATTTCTGGCTGCGGGAAGAAAGTTATCCAAAATAATTCAAAGAATTTCAATGGTGAGCAAACGATAGTGAATTCAATTGTTTACATAACAGAAAAAGAGCCTGCAAGTTCATTCATCACAATATAGTAGAGCTAAGGACATAGTCTTGCAGTCACCTTAAATCTACCTTAGATCAATTTATTTTAATATTACTATTTTTAATCGTAATTCATAAGCCTTTTATTTCATTGAGGGTGAATTGTTTCCCTCTGACGCACAGATTGATAAATAAAGACGTTCGCTCGCTTAACGTTCAAAATCAATTCAATTTGAACATTCGTGCGAACGTTTGGATTCAACTACTTGAAAAACAATTATTATCGATTTAGGAAAGCTTAACTTGAGTTTCTGCTTGTTTTTTCAAAACGCCTTTACTTGTCGTCATAATAATTCATTTTCTTCTTTTCTTTCAAAAAAACATGAATGGTCTGGCGACCCTATCCCATTGAAGATGAAATAAAAATTGTTCCGCAGCGTGTTCACAAGTCTCCACTGGTAATGGCTCAGCAAAATCGTAAGTATTCGCAAATATCTAATATTTTTCTTTTCACCGGGGGTTTCCTATTTTTTTATTTAAAGAAAAAGAAAAAAGATCTCAGTTTATGCGCCCAAAAACTGTCACCAAGCATATTACGAACACAAATTTCGCTGACATTGAGTTCTCCGATGATGATGACGCTGAATTTATCGTCACCAATTCGCGTGGCGAGACTATCAATCTTGTCCCTCAGCCTAGCAAACCAGTATTATCAAGGGCCAAATTTATGCCTTCAACGTCTTCGGCAAAAATGACAGACATTCCATACAAACAACGACAACCACCGCCGCCACTGATTCAAGCTCGTACGGGTAACATATTGGCTTCGACTTTAATGCCTGGTTTGCAACCAATACATCATCAGACATACTCTTCAATATTCTCAGCATGTACGAATGGATTCGATAGCACCGCTCCAAAAAGATCCACACCTAAAGAGCAGAGAGCAGCATCACCGTTCCTCTTCAACGGCGGCAGAGGACCACGTTCGATTATTGCCCAAGAAAATGTTACAAAAGACCAGGAGCAGTACAGGGAACTTTTGGAAAAGTTAATGCCCACTTTGTATGGCATCAAAGGAACTTCCTCAAAAATGTCTATTCCGACTAAGTCTCGATTGTCAATTAATCGTACAAAAGAATCAGCGATTGTCAATTGTACAGAGCGGCCGTCGAGAAATCGAAAGGCGTCGGTTGGAGAAAATACTTTGACACTTGAACTTTCCGATGACGATGATGTTAGCGAAATAATTGACTTGGCTGACGATGAATTGAATATGTTATCGGCATGCTCTAAATTACAGGAAGATCAAGCCGAATGCACATATGACGTTAAGAAGCGAGCAGCTGAGAGGAAAAATCAACTGTGAGTATATTTCTTGTAGAATTCAATATTGTCATTAAAAATATTAGCGGTGGCAGTACTGTGGGCCTGGACTGCTAACTTATGAATTTGAGTGCTTTTTTAAGCAGGATTATTTTATATAGAGGATAACTTCAATTGAATGTCGCTAGTGGGATCTCATATGATATTTTATTATTCCTTATTATCCCAATAAAAAATGAGTTCATAGCCTTCTGTTCCATCTAAGCTGGGCTTTGCATTTCAAATTGAATCTTTTATTAGCATGTAAAATACTATAATTTGTATCGGGCAGGAATTCGCCCCTCGCTCCCTTTCATCTGGCCACTTCTATTTTATTTTATCCGATTCACTGCAATTCCTTTTACTATGAGATAAAAGATGCATTACGCAAGTTCTAAATTTGAACATTTATGTTTTTATTTGTGCTACTTTCTGTTAAGGGGCTAAAAATATAGATGGCAGCAAAGTTTCCATAAATTACTAAGCTCAAAAGAAAAAAAAAAAAAACTGAGTACCTAGAGGTTGCTTTATGCTTAAATTCACTTATATTCTATAAGAGTTCTTATCAAGACTTCGAATTTGAATCGCTTTATTAAAACTAAATACAATTGAAAGGCCTTACCAACTCCAACTAACTCCGACCAAAAATGAGACTTAGTCGATATGAACTAAAACCTATTAATATCTTAATCCAACCCTAGAATGTCTCAAAATGGAGACTTGGCTTTTTATGCATGTACATATGTACTTCGTTCCAAATAAACCAGCTACAAATTTTTGATTTAAATTTATCAAAAAACAAACTAACCAAAGCTACCACGGCAGGTTCTTAGGGCCATTTGCTGAAACGAAACTTAAATATTTATGTTCAACCTAAGCGCTTATGTTCTACTTTTTCCACTACGTAAGTTAAGTTCCAGCAAATATCCCTTAGACTCTTAGATTATATTTGCAGATAAATAAATACATATAAGCACTATTGAAAATTTAATAACTTATTGGGACATATGAACTCAATTACCTGATTCCTAACTAAATTTGTGAACATTTTGTGGAGGGAGGTTAGCTCGCGGACCAACTCAATACAAATAATCGGGTATTTACTAATTATAGCCACATCATTTAACCCGTATCTCAATGGAGTAATTGCGAAGTAATAAAAGTAAATTAAGAGAAACCTCCCTAGTTTTTTCGACGGTGAGCCCAGCACTGATCGTCCAAAACGAATAGTCCCAGGCTGCTGTTCTATTCTGAGCGGATATTCAAAACGAGCTTTGCTCTTCATCACAGCACCTTTTGCCGCATTGCAATAGGTTTCGAAACAAGAGAGACAGTTGAGGGCGCTTCTTATATCTTATAGTGCATTTATGATTGAGATGAGATGGCAGAGCATATAAAAGTAGACATGGGTAACGCAGTAAAAATTGGTGCGTTGATACACTAACTCAAGCGCACTTCACTGTATCAGCGAAATGCGTTAACGCAGTTTGCGCCATAATGCAGTTGGCTCCATAACGCAATTTTTGTTTTAACTCATTTGGAGCAAAACAGCGCAGCGCAACGCAGGGGTATTTCATTAACTCATCATCATACAAACTTCGTAGCGCACAAGCGCACACAAGTTGTTCATCGTCGACCAAACAGTCTGAGTGAGAATGGGGGTGTCTTTTCAAAAAATTTTTTTTTTTGTTTGAGGTGTGGAGACGTTTGTACTTATATCTTTGGTTCTGTTAGTCCAATCTTCAAGATTAATGTCTTAAATGAAAGATGGAATGTTTTCCTAAATACTGATCTAAAAATTTTTAAGGAGAGACAAAGTTTTTCTTACTAAAAGCGTGCAAGGAGCTCCTTTCGATTCGATTTTAAGAACTCTAAATTCAATTGTTGATGAAAAATTTTACAATTTAAAAAAACTAAAGATGCAAATTAATTGCAATAATGGTATTCTACAAATGTCTCATAGGTCATTTTGGAAAATATGAAACAGGAGAGGAGGTAGGGTGACTTTTCTCAAATTTTCAATAAAAATTAGATTTTGATTAAAAATTTAATTAAAATCTTAAAAATATGCCGATTTACATACTTTCTAGTTCTTCTTACTTAAGTATTAGTTCTTAGATCTTAATTATTGCAGTATATATTTAAATGCGAAATGTCAAACTTTATTTCTGTGTAAAAAAAAAATCAAAATAACAAAAAATTTCATACTAAAGAGTTAATGACGCAAAAATCAATTCGATTCAAATCACTCAAAATTCAAAAGTTGATGAAAAATTTCAGAATTTTGAAATAAAATTACCACCTTCTTATTGCCCCAATCCTCTTATAAAATAATGCTGAACAATGTTTTACAATTAATTCGACAGGAAACACGCTAAAATTGGTTGAAAGGATTTGAAACGATTTTCATACAAAAAAGAAATAAAGATGGTTTCATAAACTATTTTTTTACTTCGAAAATATCATACAGATCTTTAAGATTAAAGTCTTAAAATACTGTAGACATTAGACATTCATGCAATTTATGAAAAAAAAATATCAAGTTTTACCCGACTATACTGAAAAATTGTAAAAATAATCTGGAGTAGTGATTTTTTTGTTCTCCCACTTAATTGTGGAAAAAAATTTAAATAAATACAAAAACCTGAACATAGAAAATTAAAACTATTTTGTATTATTATTCAATATATTTTCTAAATATATGAAGAAAATTGAAAAGCTCTCAGTCCAACATGAGGGCAGATATAAACTATTTTCTAATAATTTTTTTTAAGACTTGTATTTTTTTACACAATGCTTGCTTCAGATATCACTCATTACTTTTGGCTTAGATCAAAAAAGAAATCCTAGGCAGAATTGACAATTCTGCCCACATTTTCTAATCGATAAAAATTTTATTATTTTCTTGAACAATCAGCGGTTATTTTGGTATATAAAATATTTTTCTACGTTACCCACAAGCTGCAATAAGTCTTCTGCAATACAAACATTTTTTCCTTAAAAAGCAAAAATACCATATACCACATCGTGGAATTTCATTGAATTCCGTCAAAAATGTGAAAAATATGGTAGCGCTACAAGGAAGTCAGCGCTTGAATGGTTCTTGTCTGTGCAGCGCAGCGCTGCGCTTGTCAAAAGCGCTATTCGATCATTGAGTTGATGAGTTGATGAACTGCGCTATTGCATCACTGTGTCAGTGAGTTACAAACTGATGTATCAGCGCACGTAACGCAGCTGCTGCTTCAACGCATTGCGTTACCGCAGCGCTGCGTTACACATGTCTATATAAAAGCAACGAAACATCAAAGCTTAGTTCTTCAAATCGGTAAATTTCCTTTTTTTTGTCAGTTCATTAATCACATATCTTTTAAAGCTAAACATTTTTGTGTTTGCCATATTAATAATGCAAAGCTGACATCGTTCATCTTAAAAATCTTTTTAAAAACATTGATCCTTCCTCCTTCCTGAACGATACAAATTTATTTGATTCTTCCTTTGAATTTTTCTACATGTCTATCTTTATCTGTCTCGCACAGTCTATTCCTTATGTACAACGTAAAAATGTCTCCTCTTCTTCTCCTTGGTACAATAAAGAACGAACCGTTCGTAATACCAGAAATAAACTATGAACAACTTTTCAGAAATCCAGTTCTACTTTTGACTTCTCGGTCCATCAGCAAGCTCAATGCCATCTCTCCGGTACATTGACATTGAATGTAAGATTGTCTGATCTCCGGTTCTGAATTTATTAACGTCAAACGTAAGTCCGCTGGCTTCTTTCAACTCTCAAATCCAACAGCATGCCTTTTTAAAAGGTAGATTTACAACAACAAACCTTACTAAATTCGGTTCTCTAAGGTTCTAAATGCATTAGATAAAGGAAAGTGAACGTTATCACCACATAATTAAGTAAAGCCTTTAATAAAATATATCTTAAAATTATTTAAGTCAAACTTAAAGCCACCGGTTTTCCAACCTTTTTCATCTCATGGCTCAGACCAAGGAGTCAACTCAGACCTTTGTCTTAGCAAACGTCCGCGACGTTACCATTGTAGTTAATGTTTCAAATCGCTGAATTATTTGCCTCGGTTATGTTAGGTTAGGTTGACGTGGATGTCAGCAGGATACACTTAGACCATGAGTTGGTCCATTGTGGTACCACATTAAATCTTGGAGACTTTCTCCCTAATCGTTAAACCAATTGGAGCTCCTCATGAAGCAAGCAAGATTTTCTATATCTTTATTTTCTAGGTCACTAAGATAATTCTATTAGAAATCTCCCAGATGGGCTGTAAGTCATTGGGATAAAGCAGAACATGTACAGAGAAGGTGAGGGATCTATTGCTTGGGATAAAGCAGAACATGTACAGAGAAGGTGAGGGATCTATTGCTCCTCTTCTTCATCCATGCAGCTTCTGCAGAGATCGTTAGAATAAATTCCAACCTACATTGCGTGCTTACTATCAAACCTTGTCCTGTTATTACTCCTTAGGCTGAAAACACACCGGATAAAGCAAAACGTGTTTTTTTGTTTCGTGAAACAAGAGAAAATTGTTTCTTATGAGATTAGCGAAATAGCCAGTTGCATTCCTCCCCTTGAACAATTTAACCGTAATACTCGCGCTTTTAGGAATGCTCATCAGTTTACCTTTGAGCCCAATTTCGGACGTACTGTGAAATACAGAGATTCTTTCTTTAGCCGGACTGCACGCATGTGGAATGCTCTACCCAGCTCTATTTTTCCTTCCCATTGTAATCTTCAAAAATTTAAAACTAATGTGCATCGGTATCTCCATTTAAACCCTTCCTTATTTTCCAACGCTCGTACTGTGTTAATCATTTTAAGGGTAGTAATAACCCCTTGAGTGCGCGCTAATTATAAAAAAAAAAAAAAGAAAACGAAAACGAAACAAAACACACGTTTTTGTTTTGAAGTGTTTCGATGGTGGTTGTCGAAAATACATGCTATTGTATACGAGCAACACACACCGAATGCAACAAAACTCCTCCACCAACCGTTTTTGATTCATCGGTGTTAACATGATTAATTGTCATAGTCTGGCCAAGCTTGATCATCGTATCAGAACTCTCATTCATAAAGAATTGAAGCTGTGCAATGCAGATTTCTCCGATTTGCCCTTAGTGGGCTTCTTTGGTCGTATGCTTTCATCTTACCCCAAATAAAGATCGATTCAAACTGAATAATTCGCAAACCTTACAAAAACTTCGTGAACTCGCTGATATTCTCTTTTAGTACCGGCTCCTCGAAACTCCCTTTACAAACTCCATTAATCAAAAGCTCTTAATTTTTTTCATTTATTTTTAGGATTAATTTTTAAGTTTTTTGTATTTAAAAAAAATACAACGAAAAACCCACCATAGATTTAGGTGCTTTCTTGTATTAAGCTCATCCCTATATTCTTTTTGTCATGTGATGAAGATTATCATGGTCCTTTGAGAAAGTAAACTTAAGTCGTTCGCGCAATGTCAATGTGATCAGTCATCAATTCTGAGTGCATAACATCATTTATCATCATCAAAAAAAGTATTGATGACAGTACACTCCCTTGGCCTACCCAACTTTCGAATGCAAACTCTTTTTTCAACCGTAACACATTTTTGAAACTTTCGGAAGTCTTTTCGAAAACAATGAACATCAAATAATGATTATTATTAGGAGCTGATGCTTTTGTCACATAAAGTCCTAAAGCGGAATTTTGTGTTTCGACATCGAGTAAATCTTTGAGAAGTTCTTTAATTCGCACCAGAAACTTAGATTATACCTACTGATGATACCCTTAAAAAGCACCTATCATCTTATCAAACCTCATTGGGGTGTGCAAAAAGATAATTTTACCTAACAGATAGTAATTTTTAAATTAAACTACGGCATTGTGGTTTGAGCCCTTATATACCAGTAATAACAGTGCAGACAATCTTTGTTGGTAAAATTAAAGGCATATTTTCAAGTAGACAGCTTCGAGAAGAACGTGGATTCATTCTGAACTAAAATATCGTAAATTTGAGGCACAAAAGCTCCTAGAGAACTGGGGCAGTGCTGCAGGAATGAAGTTGTTGTTTCCGAATGTCTGAGATGAGAAAAGATGCTCTTGGATGCTTACTCACTTACTTGCAAGAGTCAGTTCACCTAAAAAAACACATTTTTGTTTATAGGAGGCACTAAACATTAAGGCAAATAAATTATACATTATGGACCTGGGAGTTAACAAATATCTTGTTCCCGATTTTTAAAACTTTTTTTTAATTTTCTTCTCTTAATCCATTTAGATTTATGTTTGATTAATTGATTTTGTATTTGATTTTCTAGTCCATTTGTTGAGCCAGTGAATACACTGAAAGAGAAATTCGATCTATCGCCTGTTTGCCAAAATGACTGGCTTGAGAATTTCAATAGAAAATGGCAAAAGAAGCGCCTCGAGGGAAAACAAAAAATTGCAGAGACTGAAAAAGAGTGAGTAAATTAAGTTTGTTGTTTTACACTCTTTGATACATATGTAGACCTAGCTGCTAAAATTTCAACAATAAATCTTTAACAACACTATTCCATATTGGGTTTGTGCAGACTGAAGTCATATTACAAACAATAAAATTCAGATTCTTTGAAGTCCAATATGGCGTCGTGTAGGATTTGTATTTTGGTATTATTCCTTCCTTTCTAATTCAGTAAGATCAAACGTACTTTTAGAGTGGAAGAACGTTCTGCTGAAACCCGCGACAAGGAGAAGGAGATGCAAGATCGGCTCAAGGAGCTGCAAATTGTCGATCCGGATCTTATAATCGTAGACGATTTCCCCGAAGGTGATGAGGAACCAGAATTCCCAACAATTACCCCAGAACATGAGGCAATTATTAAGAACGCTCTCTGTGGTGGCCCAGCGGACCAGGTAAGACGTAAAATTATGTTTTGTGATCCATATATTGTTAGTTTTGTTTTATTTCTTCAGATCTTGATATCAAAGTTCAATATGAGCATCACCCGCCGCGATGTCGCCACTCTGTTTGACTTAACTTGGCTTAACGATGAGGTTATTAACTTCTACATGAATCTCCTCACTGAGCGTGGTGAGACTCGTTACGAAGAGGGGCTGCCAAAGGTCTACGCAATGAACACTTTCTTTGTGCCGAGATTATTGCAGTCAGGTCACGGTGGTGTCCGTCGATGGACAAGAAAAGTCGACATCTTCACATACGATATCCTTCCAGTGCCTGTGCACGTTGGCGGCGTTCATTGGTGCATGGCTATCATACACTTGCGGGATCGTAGTATTAAATACTACGATTCAATGGGTACGCCAAATCCGAAGATACTGTCTGCCCTTGAGCAGTATTTGCGTGATGAATCCCTGGACAAGCGAAAGAGACCGTTTGACACTTCAGGCTTTCTCATAGAAAGTGTCAAAGATGTACCCCATCAGAAGAACGGAAGTGATTGCGGTGTATTCAGTTGCATGTTTGCGGAGTTCATATGTCGCAATCGTGAAATAACATTCTCACAGCAAAACATGCCGTACTTTAGACATAAAATGATTTTAGAAATAGTCCAGGGCCAGCTAATGCAGTAGATAAGTGTAAAAATTCACTTGACAGAAACTAAACAAAATCACAACTAAAATAATCAAACTGAATGTTCCGTACCGGGGTAAGACAGAGTACCCTCATTAAAGAAAAAAGAACTCATAACAAATACACTAAATTTATAATCAATAAAAAAGCGTATAGATCGTTAAGTTATACCCCTGCCTCAACATTTTCTGTGTTTGCCCTCCCACACGCCCATCACTCGCTCATTACGCACTTCACTTCAGCAAATCAAATTTAACCAACTTCTCTTGTCGTATGTCCAACGAGTATATTTATTTTAAATTGAAAATTTCTATAAAAATTGTATTTTTTTAAACCCAATCAAGATGTATCTAAATGTTTTTTTTTTTTTTGAATTATTTACGCATAAAATAACACATTTATTTATGAATATAAAATTATAATAAAACAGAAATCTTTTGAAAGAGTAAATTTCATGTTCTTATTATAATTTTTTTTGATAAATTTAAAAAAATTAAAATATGATGGAAATAAACTAATTAATAAAACAATAGCATTTGAGAGATTTTACTGAACCATTTTTTTTTTTTTATATATAATCTACCCGCGCTCAATGGATTATGATTACCCTTTAAATGTTTCAACACAGCGCGGGCGTGAAGTTACGGAAGAGAAAGAAGGATAGGAAAGATGGTGTGGCACGATGTGCTGAGACTGAAGGTTGTTGTCTCAGATATTTTATTTCCAGGGATGGCGGCCGAACTAAAGCGGAGAATGCCATGTCTTATTTCTATGTCGCTTATAATTCACATTATTTTATTCGTGTTCATCCTTGTTGGGCATACTAGTTTAACTCAATTACATGCTGTTAGTGTTATGCCTGAACAACATGTAATGAGTAAACCAGCAACCCATTGATGACAATTTTAGAAGGTTTTTAATGGAATTAAAACGACATAGACGACGGCAGGGATCGAACCTGTGATCATGAGGTTCACAGGCGAGCACACATCCATCGTGCCATGGCCAACCCCTTTTAAAACTGATATTACAGATTTTCGTGTTTGAAAAATTTCAAACTATTCCTGGGCCATAGTTTCGAAAGTATGTGAGCTGTGAAATAATGGATTCTTGACAATAATTAAGACATAAATGTTTCCTATATTTGATGTGTTTTTGATTTAGGCATTTTTTTAGGTAATTTCTTGACAGTCTTCAAAAGAATGCGTCTAAATCTAAAATTTTATAGGATAATAGAAATGCAGATTCTTAGTGCAAAACTTGGATTCAACGCGTACCGTTCTAAATCTTAAGTGCCTGCATGTATTATTTGTGAAAAGTCGATTAGTAGGCCAAGATTACAAATGTATGTTTAACTTACGTAAGCACCTTCTGGGCCCCTATCGCGTAAGAGTAAACTGATCACTAAATTAATTGATTGTCGTTTTGACAATTGCTCTCTCTATATTTCTTTATTGATATGATAGAGATAGCTATAGTCGAAATGACAGTCAAAAAATTGATAATCAACTATCACCTTAGTCGATTCCACCCCTATAAAAATTACTAATGTAAACGGCTCTGAAAGTGAATTCAGTAAATTGTATCACTTTTGTAAGCTGTAAGTTGAGATCAAAACTTACAAGTGTATACACATTTTTTCTCACTTACCAAATTCTCACAGCTTACACAACTGGCAGTGATAAGCTTTCAACTTACGGGAAGAAAAATTGTGTTTCTTGGTAAACAAAGATCGTTATCTCTACAATTAATTCGGTTATTTTTTTATGGCTATCATTATTATTGTTATGAGTTATGGCTTCTAAAGTGTGGAAATATTTGAGGTTTCCGAAAAATAGTGTTTTGTGGGACTATACTTGTAGTCTGTTGTAGTTTGTTTTTCAAAATTGTTAAATAATAAAAGGAGCTACTCGCTTTTAGGAACTCATTTTCACAATTAACTCGATGATCATTCGATCGCAGTCGTTTCTCCGTAAGTTAACGGTTTTGTAGATGCTTACGTAAGTAAAATTTGAATTCATCTTACGAAACCATTTCTTACTGTAAGTTCATCTAAAGTGTAAACCTTCTTGTAAGTTACTTCTGTAAGACTTACATGTATAATCTTGGACTAAGTCCCGCCGATTGTTGTCGATTTATTGACTGATGAACGAGTTTTTTCGATTATCAATCTTTTAATATCAATGCCGTTTTGGGATTTTTGACTAGGTAATTAAATAAGTAATTCATTCATTGACTTATTTGATACATACATAAGTTAACAATTTGATGAATATTAAAGTTATGGCATTGCCGTCAGCTTGGTTGACAATTTTAATTAATTAAATGTATCCTTTCTATTACAAAACTGAAAATAAAAATATGATCATTCAAATTCTGATATTAACTTCATCTTATATTGATAGATATCTAATAAAGAAGTTAAGCGATTTTTAATCAATCTCATTCAAAAGTTTTATTGTTTCTTGCGTAGTTAATAAGGGTTTTCATGTAAACGCGGAAAAACATCAGAAACGAGCTGTTAAAATCTGTATGGGAAAAACTTTCTGCAGAGCTGTTGAAATTATCTCAAGAATTTGATGTGGAAAGAGAAGATACTACTACTACTGATATACTAAGAATTTTCTAAATTTTAAGAAATACATAGTTTAAAATTATACATATCGCCTTGGTACTTGAAAAATACTTGCTTCATTTCGAGGATTGAAAATGTTTTGGGTGCCGTTTTAATTTATTGTGCAAACGATTCTCATTCGAAATAAGTTTTAAAAAAATGTTTATATAAAAAGCGTTTCATCATTTTCTTAAAACATTGAAAAATGAAAAAAAAAAAAAATACATAGTTTTAGATGGACTTTTTATTAAATATCTGTTTGACTTAAAAAAGGTTTCCTGAACCACTTGGAAATTAATTGGAACTCAGAAACATTATCCAATGATTGTTACATTTTCAGTTCTTATGTACAATTACTTAAATATTGCATAATTTTTTATTTAATGCAGTTTGTTAATTGCATACATACTTTTTTACTTGCGATTAGGTACTATAGGGCAAGTTCTGCATTTGGAAAAAAAATCGAACTCGAGATTTTGATCAAAGTTGACATTACGATGATAGCGAAGACGAAAAAAGTGGGTCTGACAATTCCGTCTGTCTGTCTGTATGTCTGTACCTCGAACTACAGCCTAAACTACCGGAGGTATTTTCTTCAAACTCGGTACTTAAGGGTCTTTGGTGATTCCCTAGAGGAGAAATTGAAAATTTTTTTTTAGCTCCAAAACTAACGGTACCCCCCATACACCCGTAATGCAAAATCTTATTTATATCGAAAACGGCTCTAACGATTTTGATAAAAAAAAATTATGTGTGATATTATGAACATAAGCTACATTTTGGTGAACAAAATGATATTAGGGGTACCTTCCATAGACCCGTTTTTTTTTATTTTCGACTTTCTCATTAACGGTTCTAAGGATTTTAACCCAAAATTTTCAGCGGGAGTCCCCTTAAGTTTAAAATAATATTGTATATAAAAATATTCGAAAAAATATTTGTTGGGTTTTTTTGAATTTTTTTTTTTTTTTAATCAATATCTTCAAAACCTATGAACGATTATTTTTTGAAATTATTTCCTAAAATCAATATTATTTAATACTTAAAATTCGCATCCCACATTTTTTTCTTGAAAAATTTTAGAGCAATTTCTTATATACAAAATTTATTTAATAATAAAACGTTTTTTTAAAGTTTATTTGCATAAATTCATACTTTTCCGGAAACCAGACGGCAATTTTATGCATTTGAACCTTATTATCTCATTAAATCCATGTTTTATATTTATAAAATGTATCTTAAATTCCAAAGTACTTTTACATAAGAGCAAGTTCGTGCGATCCAGTCGTGCATTTTATTTTATTATGAAATATAGATATGGGGCGGCAGATGCTTATTAAGTGGAAATTTAAATAATGTGCAGAATTGGTTAAGACTTCCTAAGTATGGTGTTCCGTTAAGTCCTAAGAGTTCCCATCTTGTTTTAACAATCAAGGAAATTTTCGTGTAACTCAATGAATCGTGGAAGTTGCTTAAATGTATTATGCTTAAATTAAGTTTTGAGTATAGATTATAATGACTATAGGATCTAAGAGTTTTTTTGTTTGTTGGCTTTATATAATATTATAAAAAATTGAAAAATTTAAAACAGGTGGCAGATATTTGCTTCCGAACTTAATTGTGCATGGTCCCTCATCCGTGCATGAAAGAAACGGCTGAAGGTTACGAGGAAACAAAAATACCCGTTTTCCGTTGTCAATTACTAATCGAATCTACAACTTTCGAATACATGGATTGGTTGTCATGTTTGGGTTTGTGTAGGGCAAAAAACAAAGCTTGAACTTTTATGTATTACCTAGATATGTAGCTACAATAATGTATATTGTCCTTGTCCTTGATATATGAAATTAATTGTATACCCTAAAATTTAAAAATGAGGATGCATTTTCTGATGAGACAACGCTGAAAACCTTCAGTGTTTCAAAGAAATTTGTTTTATATTTTCTTATTTCTCGTGACGGTTCCTCATCATCAGTTCTTTCAATTTTTAATTGGAAATACTAAAATTCAACGGTTGTTCTAATATTTGATGATCTTCCAAAATGTTATTTTTTTAAATTTATCATTCAAGCATCGGCATTCTCTGAGTGTTTTTGTATTACCGAATTTGAAACCATAACATTATACAATGAAATTTCCTAACAAAAGTGCCTATTTGGAGTAAATTTTTCTTGGGAAAGTAAATTATAAATAAATACATATGTACATAAAAGCAACGTGGCGTACGAAACTGGAGACAAATATCTAGGAATCGAGCTGACTTATTGAATGAGGCTCTAGTTAATTCCCGACTGTAGCACTACTTAAAGTAAATAGCTAGATAGAAAAATATTTCCCTTTTCACTATGAAAACATTATGAACTTAAAAGCGCTAAAAATGCAAATAAAGTGTCTTGTTTTGCAAAAAGAAATTTCACTTCTTATTTCTTCTCTAATCCACAACTTTCCAGATAATGCGTAAACGCTAAATCTATTAGCAGTCCTCTTTCTAATTCAATCATCGCAATCTCAATTTCTTGATTAATTTAAATATAATCCTGAATGAAGACGTCGTCGATTACCTTATTCCACTGATGGCATCTTCATCTACGTAGTGAGAGAGCGTATAAACATCAGTATCAGTGATTTTAAAATGCATCAATTCCATAAATCCATCGCAGCAAGATGCGCAATCTGTATAATTTAGGTAGATATAATACGCTAATGGTCCCCACAACTCCAGAGCCCAGACACGTTTCCTATGCTTTGGAAACAGCCATTCCATGAGCTAGTGAAGATAGAGAGCACATTTCTTCAATTCTTTCGTTATGTTGTGTCGTGTGGTTGAAAGCTTGTGCAACACAACCGATACCGAGGCCCAAATGTGTTCGGATTCAATTGGGAATTATTGAATTGTTGACGCGATATCGTGGATCTCGTTTGCGTTTTCGCTTCAAGGTGGCAATTTGAGTAAATTGCCTGCAATGAGCCTACTTGTGGTCATCAGTGCATCTCTGGTTTATATCTTCCAGCTGGGAATGGAGCCCAATGGACACGGACAATTTGCAACTTGGAGTAATGATCGGAAATATGGAATGGCACTAAATGAGAATGGTGTTGGCAGTTTTGTGTGCAACTAGATTTAATCATGAATAATTGATGAAGAGAAATATGGAAATATATTGGGTCAGTTGTTGACTTGCGAATTAAGCGGATTATTCCGAATGGGGTGGGGTGGTTTGATCACAGCGCATAGCGATATATTATCCTTTTATTTGAGTTCGTCTTTCGATAAGGAGTTCCTACTTAGCATTCGAGGCTTTAGCAGTATTGTTTTTTGAAATTGTAAAAGTGTCATAAGATGAATATGTACATACTATGTAGGTATTTTTCATGTTTTTTTTTTCAATTTACAATTTAGAAGTCTGCCTTTGGAATTCAATTTTAAGTCAAAATGGTTAAATACAAAGTTTTTTTAAATAAAGGTATTTCAAAAATCAAAGTTTTGCAATAATAGAGAATACAAAATACAGTAGGTGATCAAATTATTACGGCTATTTGACAAAATAACACATTTTCAGGATTGAGTGCATGAAAATGCATAAAATAACCTTATTAATATATTTATTTGCTTATAAAATGATTTTATAAGTATTAAGCTTTAAATAAAATAAAAATTGGTAAGACTTAACAATATTTATTTTTGGTAGTAGCCATCTTTTTGAATGGGTACCTCATTTTGTCAAATGTTGGTTTTTTATTTCTTGAGGAATTATCATTGGTAACTTTGCCCGAATTTGCATTTACCGTCAAAAACGTGTTTTGGGAATCATTAAGCTTTATATTGTGTGTACAATCAATTTGGTTTAAGCGAGTCTTTTGTGTAAAAACCATCGTCTAATCATGGCTAGACGAAAAAACCTTTCCCCAGAAAAAAATTCGAAAAAATGAGTTTTTTATTGAACACCGTACACTTAGAGAAAAAATTCCATTAATTGCAATATTGTCAGGTGATCGGTAGGCAAAATAAAAAAAATAAACGAAAATCCCGCTCTTTCGCCTATAAGAAAAAGAAAATCAGGACGAAAAAAAAAAAAATACTACTCCGAGATGAACGACGAATTAAAAAAAATATGCGTTTACAATAAAAATAAAATGCACGACTGTCGCACGAACTTGCTCCTATGTAATAGACTAGGAATTTTAAAAACGAATGTTATTAAAGAAAACTGTTCATAAGGATAAAATGATTTTTTTAAATTCTTTTAGTAGGGGGAGAGTACGATAACTTGGCCGCCAAGATTTGATAACGGTTTTTTGTAGAAGGGTCAAAAACAAGCACTTTTTACTATCGGAAGGGGGGGTCTATCTCCCCCCGTTTAGGAGGTAGGGGCACTTTTAGAAAAAATGGTTTAAATTGAAAAAAAATATTAAAAAACAACGGCAACACCTACAATAAAGTGCTATACTGCGTTTGAAAGCTAGAGGATTGTTCTATAATCCTGCATTTAAATTTTATTACTCATGTCAATAGTTTTTGAGAAATTCGCATTTAAAGTCCAAATTTTGATAAAAAAACGTGAAAAAAAAATGTTTAGACCGGTTGTTTTCAAAATTGTGAAATGAAATTGTAAATTAGCTGATATGTGTTTCATGTATCTATCAGTTCTTAATCGAACACAAAAAACCGCATGGTTCTATGTCTTCTGGTTTTTGAGAAAATCGAAAATTACCAAAACTACTTTTTTTGATTTTTGGTGGTGACGGTGATTCCATTTTAAGGATTAATGTTAATAAACATAATGAATCTTTGTTAGTTCAGTACCGCAATTCATTTAGCGTTACCCAGAATGCAACTTGAGGAGGTAGAATTGCATCTGGGTCAGTTATTTTGTCAGTTAGTCAGGAGTTAGTCAGTCATAGTTAGTTAAAAATGGTCAAAATGTATTAAAAAGGTGTGTAAGTCTCGTCAATAAAGCCATCGTCCGTACTATAACTGTCGAGTTCGTTGAGTTACTCTTTTATGGTGGGAAGCCGAGGATGTTTTGGCGGTAAAACACTTCCTAAATTTTCGCTCTAAAGGGTGGGAGAATCGATGTCTTTTAACTGTAAACCCTCACATATATCACCATCGGTATAACAAGGGTAAACTTTTTTTACATCTGATAAAAACTCTATTATTTGCGAACCCCAGTCGTCCTTATATTTCCTTTCTAGGCAGTATTTTCGATAGAAAAATAGTGCCATGTATTGGTGAACATGGTCAGAAGTTTGTTTTGGTTTTCAAGATCGTTTATTGTATTTTATATGTATTTAGTGGACATTGGATAAATAGAATAAATTTGAATTTTTTTAAATACAGATTCTGTGAATGCAAAAGAAACTTTGCATGCACCCAACCTCGCACCTACCCCAAATCCTATAGTTTGCCCAAGCAGGGGGGTTGCAGGGGGGCAGCATGTCCCCCCATACATACTTTACTGTTTATATATTGTAATGTTGGAAGCTAGCACTGATTTATTTATGTAAGGAAGCAAAAAATATCAAACATTTTGTAGAAAAGTAGTTTTAGTTATTTTCGATTTTCTCAAAAACCAGAAGACATAGAACCATGCGGTTTTTTGTGTTCTATTAAGAACTAATAGATACATGAAACACATGTAAGATAATTTACAATTTCATTTCACAATTTTGAAAACAATTGGTCTAAACTTTTTTTTCACGTTTTTTTTATCAAAATTTGGACTTTAAATGCGAATTTCTCAAAAACCATTGACATGAGTAATTTAATTTAAATGCAGGATTATAGAACAATCTTCTGGCTTTCAAACGCAGTATAGCACTTTATTGTAGGTGTTGCCGTTGTTTTTTTAATATTTTTTTTTCAATTTAAACCATTTTTTCTAAAAGTGCCCCTACCTCCTAAACGGGGGGAGATAGACCCCCACCTTCCATAGTAAAAAGTGCTTATTTTTAACCCCTCTACAAAAATCCGTCATCAAATCTTGGCGGCCAAGTTATCGTACCTACTCGTGCCTTTAGTAGTACATAAGAGATAAAGACAGAATGCTATGCAAATACGAATTTATGTAAGAACAAAAATTATAAGTCATTGTAGTGGTTCCTTAAAAAAATAAGCTTTTATCCACGAAATTTTTAAAACATTTAAAATAAAATGCACGACTGGATCGCACGAACTTGCTCTTATGTAAAAGTACTTTGGAATTTAAGATACATTTTATAAATATAAAACATGGATTTAATGAGATAATAATGTTCAAATGCATAAAATTACCGTCTGATTTCTAGAAAAGTATGAATTTATGCAAACAAACCTTAAAAAATCGTTTTATTATTAAATAAATTTTTTATATAAGAAATTTCTCTAAAATTTTTCAAGAAAAAAATGTGGGATGCGAATTTTAAGTATTTAATAATATTTGATTTTAGGAAATAATTTCAAAAAATAATCGTTCATAGGTTTTGAAGATATTGATTTAAAAAAATTTTTTTTTTTTTTTTAAAAACCCAATAAATATTTTTTCGAATATTTTTATATACAATATTCTTTTAAACTTAAGGGGACTCCTGCTAAAAATTTGGGGTTAAAATCCTTAGAGCCGTTAATGAGAAAGTCGAAAATCAAAAAACGGGTCTATGGCAGGTACCCCTAATAACATTTTGCCCAAAAATTTTGTTTGACCAAAATTTAGTCCATGTCCATAATATCACACTTAATTTTTTTTATCAAAATCGTTAGAGCTGTTTTCGAGATAAATAAGATTTTGCATTACGGGTGTATGGGGGGTACCCTTAGTTTTGGAGCTAAAAAAAAAAATTCAATTTTTCCTCTAGGGAATCACCGAAGACCCTTAACTACAGAGATTGAAAGAAATAGGTCCAGTGGTTTAGGCTGTAGTGAGAGGTACAGACATACAGACACACTGAAACATGTTTTTTGTGTACTAAATTTTCCTTAAAATTTTTATAAAAAAAATTGATATGCAAATTGTTATTATTTAATAAAATACATTTTTAAACGTAATTTAAAAATTTCATCGTGTATCGGTTTTCAAGATATTGAATTTTCAAAAAAAAAATTGTAATATTTTTTTAAAAATCCAAAAACTATTTTTTCGAAAAAATTTTTAGTTTATATTTTTCCAAATGCAAAGCAGCTTCTGCATAAAAAGTTTGGTTAAAATCGTTAGAGCCGTTTGTGAGAAATTCGAAAATCAAAAAAACCGTTATATGACAGGTACCCCTAATAACATTTCCCCCCAAATTTTTTTTTTCGCCAAAATATAGTTCATGTCCATTATATTACACTTAATCTTTTTTATCGAAATCGTTAGAGCCGTTTTCGAGATAAATAAGATTTTGCATTACGGGTGTATGGGGGGTACCCTTAGTTTTGGAGCTAAAAAAAAAATTTCAATTTCTCCTCTAGGGAATCACCGAAGACTCTTAACTACCGAGATTGAAAGAAATAGGTCCAGTGGTTTAGGCTGCAGTGAGAGGTACAGACATACAGACACACTGAAACATGTTTTTTGTGTACTAAATTTTCCTTAAAATTTTTATAAAAAAAATTGATATGCAAATTGTTAGTATTTAATAAAATACATTTTAAAACGTAATTTAAAAATTTAGTCGTGTATCGGTTTTCAAGATATTGAATTTTCAAAAAAAAAATTGTATTATTTTTTTAAAAATACAAAAACTATTTTTTCGAAAAAATTTTTAGTTTATATTTTTTCAAATGCAAAGCAGCTCCTACATAAAAATTTTGGTTAAAATCGTTAGAGCCGTTGGTTAGAAATTCGAAAATCAAAAAAACCGTTCTATGACAGGTACCCCTAATAACATTTCCCCCCAAATTTTTTTTTCACCAAAATATAGTCCATGTCCATAATATCACACTAATTTTTTTTTATATCAAAATCGTTAGAGCCGTTTTGGAGATAAATAAGATTTTGCATTACGGTTGTATGGGGGGTACCCTTAGTTTTGGAGCTAAAAAAAAAATTTCAATTTTTCCTCTAGGGAATCACCGAAGACCCTTAACTACCAAGTTTGAAGAAAATACCTCCGATAGCTTAGGCTGTAGTTCGAGGTACAGACATACAGACATACAGACATACAGACATACAGACATACAGACAGACAGACAGACAGACGGAATTGTCGGACCCACTTTTTTCGTCTTCGCTATCATCGTAATGTCAACTTTGATCAAAATTTCGAGTTCGATTTTTTTTCCAAATGCAGAACTTGCCCTATAGTACCTATATCGCAAGTAAAAAATTGGTACACCAACCTTAAAATTTTGTTATTGTACGAATGAGAGTTAAATTTCCAACAAATATATTAAGTCGTTCTTGAGATATCGAATTGTCAAAAAAAAAATGACTTTTTTTCCAAAAATTGAAAAAATATTTTTTCCAAAAATTGAAAAAATATTTTTTTTTTTAAGTTTTGTTAAACTTTTTAGGAGCTTCTTTAAAAAAAATTTCATTAAAATCCGTTATGCCGATAATGAGAAATTCAAAATTCGAAAAAATCTTTGTATGGTAGGTACAGTCAGTAATATCTAGATTTAAATTTTTTTTTCTTATTAAATTATAGATCGTCAAAATTAATAAAAAAAAAAAATTTTAGCAAAATTCTCGGAACCGTTTTCGAGAAAAATACGATTTTCGAAAACCATTTTTTAACTTTTGTATGGAAGGTACCGTTAGTTTTAGATAAAACACATTCTTTTTCCTCAAATCTTGTAGATTATGTTAAGAAAATTTTATTTGGCAAGTTTGAAAAAAATCGAGCATGGGGTTTTCAAAATATTGAATTTCCAAAAAAAAATTTTGAATTTTTTTTGAAAATCCAAAAAATAAAAAATTGAAAATTTGAATATGTTAAAATATTCAAACTTTGGAGGAGCCTTAGCATAAAAAAAAATTATTTAAATCCGTTGTACGGTTTTCGAGAAAATCAAAAACAAAAAAAATGGACTCAGGGGGCTACCAAAAATAACAATTTTTTTTTAACCATTACCTAGTTTGCACTAAATCAATTTTTTCAATTTTTTTTTAAATTCTGTGGGACAGTTTTTGAGAAAAAAAAATATTTATAAAATTTCGAAAAAAAAATCGTATGGCAGGTACTGTTATTTTTGGTCTTAAAAAAAAAAGAAAAAAACGTGTGGAGGGAAAAAATTAAAACCCATATCTATCAAGTTTGAAGAAAATCGGCCGAGCCGTTTAGGCGGTAGTCGAACCGACAGACGGACAGAATTGCGAGACCCACTTTTTTGGTCTTCGCTATCATCGTAATGTCAACTTTGATCAAAATCACGAGTTCGATATTTTTTACGAATGCATAACTTGCCTTATAGTACCTATAAGTCGCAAGTAAAAATATACGTATGACTCTGATAAATTTGAATAGAGATTTCCGACATGACAGTCATAAGTCACCATAAACTCAATTTTCTTCCACTGGCCGTAATAATTTGATCACCCACTGTACATATTTACTATTTTTGTTCAAAATTGTATGTAATTAGGTACTGTTTGTATCTATTAAATGATTAAGAGCTATTTTAGAACATTCAATTTTCTATTAAAATATACCAACGAATTCATTTCTCTTCAGGTTCGACGGTTAGCGAATACAAATAATGTTGATCTCACATTTTCTTCGTAAAGTTTGTACGAGTATGTGAAAAACAAAATGGCGAAAACCATTCAAATTTTGAGTCCATATTTAAAAAGCAATTTATTAGAGCTCCAAGCAAGCAACATTTCATGCGGTATCAAGCAAATCAAAGGATCAAAGTTTGTTAGATTTGAACCACCCTAAAATTTAAACATGTTGTAGTATGAATTAGAGTAATAATATACATAAATGTTTCGTTGATTTTACTGTCATCTCGTTGAAGCTAGTTTGACTAATTTATTGTATATGTCAAGTTAAAACTTAAGATAAAGGTATAATATTTATTTAGTAGCACTGACCAAGCTTACCAGATTGAGGTATTTATCGGATATTGTGCTATCTTTTTTTCAAAATTGCAGATAGCAATTTCAGTTTGACAGCCCAATCATAATAAATCATATAAATAAAAAACTTTTCGCGCTAAACATACCCTTAATGCATTTGGCAACCATTTTCACTTTAATAACATCCAGTTTCTCTTCCCAAAATTTTTATTTTTATAAGAAATTTTTTTTATTGGAATTGAATAACTATTTGGACTAATTTTTCGGTCTACTTTTGGGATATATGTAAACATTTCTAAATTGGGCTATCAAAATAGTTCAAGACATGGTAACACCGATGGTCACAGGGTACCACCTACCTGGCAACTAAACAAATATGGCCAAGCATAGACCTAAAACGGTCAAAAGGCTTGATCTCCCTGAGCTCTACAATAGGAGTTATAACAGGACACTTCCTCATAGGTAGACATGCTTTGAGGCTAGGAGTCTACACAAATGACTTCTGTAGAAGCTGCATGGACGAGGAGGAAGAGGAAACAGTCCAACACCTTCTATGTACATGTACAGCACTCTCCAATAGAAGGAATAATTATCTCGGTAATCCCTTCTTCGATAATACCAGTGAACTGGCAACAATCGACACAAAATGTCTCTCTAACTTTATTAAAAGCACGAAATGGTTTGTTTAAATTCATTACTCTCCCATGAGTAACTTCTTTAGTGGTATCACAACGGATCCTTGAGGTCTAAGTGAGTCAACAACAACTAGACAGCCACTCCAACCTAACCTAACCATGGTAACACCGATAGTAACCCTTCGCATTATGGTAAGTGCGTTTGCCTTACGTGCCAAAAGTCTGGGTTCGTTTCCCAGCCTAAGAAAACATTTTTTTCGGGGATGTACTGACTTCTTTATTGTCATGAAAAGTGAATCTCTTCTGAGCTGTTCGGACTGGGCAGAAAATTGAAGGTCCCTCCATTCCTACATACACGCAATTGTTAAGAGCTATATAAGTCGCTAGGTTATGGCTCTCTACGAGTCATTGGCCTCTAATTAATTTTTACTTGCGACGTATGCAACTTGTGTATTTGGGAAAAAAAATTAACTTGAGATTTTGATTAAACTTGGTCTACATTTTGGTGAACAATTTTTTTTAACAAACCTTATCAACGGTACCTGCCATAGAACCGTTTATTTAATTTTTGACTTTCTCATTGAAGACACAACCGATTCCGATCAAAAAATTGAATTGGCGCGGGAGATTTCGGAGTCCTGTGACAATCCTTTCGGTTTGGTGACATCTGTCAAATTTGTTGTTAACTATTCTATTTAATGCCAAACCACCATATCAAGTTACACAACTTATACAGATTGAACATCACGTCCGAATGATAAGACTCTATTATCAAAATGGTGTTCGCGGGTTTTGTCCATTTTACGGTAGACTTGGTGGTCCCTAGCAGTCGACTCTTCAACGTTTGGTTGAAAAATTCAGGCCGATTCAGTGATCAATAAGCTAACACTTGTACGTCAAAGAAATGCCAGATAGTCCGAAAATATCGGCACATTCGGTCAAAATGCACGAGTACATCAAAAACCAAGGCAGTCGATTTCTCGCCGTGCAAGAGCTCGGAGACTTTAAATTGTCGAATTTTCAACTAATGCCTTTTTTTCGCTGAATGGACTTGGGGGCGTTTGGAAGAGAACCCCAATTTCGGTCGAATTGAGGGTAAGGTTATATATCTCAGAGGTGACGTGAATTGGCCACCGAGGTCATGTGATTTGAGCCCGCTTGACTTCTTCTTGTGGGATTTTTTGAAGTGGCGTGTCTATGCGATTAAAACACAATCGACTGATGTCCTTAAGGCGAATATAATACATGTCGTCGCTCAAATTCATCCGGATCTATGCGAAAGAGTCATTGAAAATTAAAGAACTCGATTCCGTGCCAACGTAACATCGGCATTTGATCGATGCTATATTCCATACATAATGACATACATGGACCTTTTAAATAAAAAAGATTTTTTTTACATACAGCTTGATTTATTTTATTTCAACATCTACCCGCACTTGTTAAAAAAAAAAACAACAACAACATGTTGACCCAGTAGAAATTTTCTACTATTTCTTATGCAATTCCCTAAATTTATTTTTTTTTTGTAAAAATATTCTCAAGAAATATTCTTTATAATGTCTTTAGTAGTTTGATAAACTATTTTTCAGGTTGCTTTTTTTTTTTTAATATAAATACATATGTATGTTCTTTTCTTACTACCCTTATAGACCGAGAGCCCACAGCAATTTTTGGGTGTGATTGATAACAAAAAATAATTAGCATAATTAGTTAGGCCTTTAGTAGTTATTTACAAATGTGAACGTCTTGCATACTCTAGTGGGCGCAATAGTGCATTATAGTGAATCAAGTATGCAGTTCTTTCCTTAGTCTAAAAAATTGGGAAAAAAAATTTGCCATAACTTCAAAATGAACAGCTAAGTGCCCTGATTGCAAATATCGAGGTCCATGACGTTTTGAAGGTGGCCTTCTTAGTGCAAGAAGTTGCCTATTCTTATCGCGTCTGGCAGGCAGAAGGCTGTCTGTAGAACGTCTTGGACCTCGATATTTTCAATCAGGGGGCTTAACTCTACATTTTGGCAAAGTTGTTATCACAATTATTTGGATTTGGAAAGAACTGCATACTTAATGCACTATAATGCACTATTGCGCCCACTAGAGTATGCAAGGCTTTCACATTTGTAAATAACTTTAAAAGGCCTATCTAATTAACCTAATTATTTTTTGTTATCAATCACACCCAAAAATTGCTGTGGGCTCTTAGTCTATTACTACTACGTTAGTGTAAATGGGTTCATCGGTCTTATTCAAACTTTTATAAACAAGGTTTCAAAGCTGTTTAAATAATATTGTATAGCATTAAAAATAAAAGTGTTTCTTCTTTCTTTTTCAGTAAAATATTTTATTAATCAATCGATATTTTTATCATTTATGAATAGCCACTATTTTATTTTTTCTTTTATTTTTCCCAACTCAACACTTTCAAACATGAAATCAAGTAAGTCGGTCTTATATGAGAAACTTCCAAATTGTTTATTTTTTTTTCTTACATTCGCAGCACTTAACCAATCTTTTTTTCTTAAATAATTCATACCAAAGATAAGTTTGCCATCATAGCATTTTATTTGCGGTCTTTTTGAAGACAAATAAAAGCGATTCATTGCATTAAACTTTATGTTTTTGCAATCTGGAAAAATAGCTAGAATTTCGTTAGGTATGAGGTTACATCGGTTCGGTGCGATATGACCACACGATAATCTAATCTAATGGACAATCGTAGTTTTCCTACAATTCCTCCTTCCAGTAAACTTCTTTTCACATCGAAACCAGAACTAATGATTGCAAATGAAGGTAGTGAAAACGAGAGTCAAATGTACTCTTTACTTAGTATTTTTATTTATGTATTTATAAAAACATTAGGGCGAGTTAAATTAAATAAAGTTGATCCGTTTTTTTTTTAAACGATGAAAATTTGGTTACTTCGAATTCAAAGAATATGAACT
This sequence comes from Chrysotoxum bicinctum, assembly GCA_911387755.1. NCBI lineage: Eukaryota > Metazoa > Arthropoda > Insecta > Diptera > Syrphidae > Chrysotoxum > Chrysotoxum bicinctum. Next base: position 45,269,105 of record OU426989.1, read on the forward strand.
CAAAATTGTTAGTTATTTCACGGGTGCGAAGCCGATTATCATGATTCCTTCAAGTGTTGCTTAGCCTTTATAATTTTCAAGATTAATCAGTCAAGACCAAAAAAGCTTTTCGATTTAACATGAAAGAATAAAGGTTAAGCACCACTTAAAAGGTGTCAAAATTTTTAGGTTAAGAGGTTTTTGTTTTTGCTGAAGAAATGAGCCAAAATTTAGAAAAAGTCTAGACATTTTTTAAGTTGCTCATCGTCGGTTCTAAAATAAAATGCGCGACTGAGTCGCACGAACTTGCTCCTATATAATAGACCAGGAATTTTAAAAACGAATGTTGAACTGTTCATACGAATAAAATTAATTTTTTAAATTCTTTTAGTAGTAAGAGATAAGAACAGAATGCTATGCAAATTAAGAAAACAAAAAAAATTATAAGTCATTGCAGTGGTTCTTTAAAAACAATAAGCTTTTATATACAAAATTTTTAAAACATTTTTAGGAAAAAATTTTGTACCCCAACTTTAAGTTTTTATTACTTTACAAATGAAAATTAAATTTCCAAACTTTTTAGAAGCATCTCTATAAAAAATCTCGTTAAAATCCGTTGTGTCGATAGTGAGAAATTCAAAATTAGACAAAATGGTTCTATGGTAGGTACAAGCTGTAATATCTTAATTTCAATTTTTTATTAAATTAAAGATCTTAAAAATTAATTAAGAGAAAAAAAATTATCAAAATTCTAGGCACCGTTTTCGAGAAAAATACGATTTTTGAAAACCATTTTTTGACATTTTTATTGTGGGTACCTTTATTTTAAGGTAAAATAATTTTTTTTCCACATCTTATAGATTATGATGAGAAACTTTTATTTATCAACATTAAAAAAAAATCTAGCATAGTGTTTTCGAAAAATTGAGTTTTGAAAAAAAAATTTTGAATTTTTTTTTAAATCCAAAAAAAAATAAATACCTATTTGATTTTTTTTTTAATCAAAAAAAAAAAATTAATTTGAATAAACAATATTGTTCAATTTTTTAGGGAGCTTTAACAAAAAAAATGATCAAAATCGGTGGTACTGTTTTTGAGATAATCGAAAACAAAAAAATGGTTCGGAAATTTTTTTTTCAACCATTACCCAGCTTTAACTAAATGAATTTTTTTTGGATTTTTATTTTTCAAATCTGTCGAACAGTTTTTGAGAAAAAAAAAATATTTGTAAAATTTCAAAACAAATTCGGCAGGTACCGTTATTTTGGTTTTGAAAAAAACCTGTGGTGAAAAATTGAAAGTGATATCTACCAAGTTTAAAGAAAATCGGCCGAGCCTTTTTATTCTGTCGTAGAACAGTCAGACAGACAGACAGAATTGCGAGACCCACTTTTTTAGTCTTCGCTATCATTGCTTGCGACTTATAGTTATTACATAAGGCAAGTTATGCATTCGGAAAAAAATCGAACTCGAGATTTTCATCAAAGTTGACATTACGATGATAGCGAAGACGAAAAAAGTGGGTCCGTCAATTCCATCTGTCTGTCTGTATGTCTTCACCTTGATCTACAAACTCGGTACTTTAGGGTCTTTGGTGATTCCCTAGAAGGAAAATTGAATTTTTTTTTCGCTCCAAAACTAACGGTACCCCCCATACACCCGTAATGAAAATCTTATTTATCTCGAAAACGGCTCTAACAATTTTGATAACAAAAATTAGGTGTGCTATTATGGGCATGGACTACATTTTGGTCAAAAAAATTTTCGGGCAAAGGGCTATTATCGGTAGATACCTCGTCGCCTGAGTTCTATCTTGTTCAAAAGACCATTTTTGGCGAAATTGAGTTAGAAATGCAGTTTTAATAAATCGAACATGCTCTTTCGAATGGCGTACTCCATTTTTTTCTATCTCTTCTAGTTTTAAAGTTATGAAGAACTATTTTGTTCAATAAACCACTTTATTAAATATTTTGAGTGTCTTTTTTATTCAATAAACCACTGCTTTTTGTTTTTATATGAAATTGAACAATTTTATATTAACTTTAAAAAAAACTACCATGTATTTCTTTGTTGTTCAATATCCATATCTAATCCATTTTGAACAAAATCCTATTAAAAAAGTTATGCGGACGGAAAACCGCATTTTTGTTCAATATCACTGCACTGTAACTGTAATGTACCACACACAATTAATACTGATATAACATTGGAAGCTGTAATTACAATGTGATGTAAGCGAAAAGTTGGAACGTAATCTTCAAACGCTTTTAAGGTATTTTGAGAAACCCTTTTATCTTTTGACAGTTTTTGAATACAATATTTTTTGTCGCTTACAGTATGATAAATCCAGCTCATTCAGGATCTGATATTTCAGAATTCTATGATTCAGATTTCAGAATTCTAATATAGCTCCTTTATCTGAAGAAGTCATTTCAGTACCTTCATTGGAAAATGTAGTACCAGCAGAAGGTTCCGTTTCATCTAAGCAAACTACATGCTTTACACCAAGAGAAGCCCTGGATCGAGTAAAAAAATTCGAAAACCATTTTTGTGGAAACAAAATATACAAAAACGGATGGGTCAAGGTGGTAAGCAATATTCAAATGACAACCGCTTGCAACCTTAGTTGCAGTCATAATTGTTTCACCAAATTTTCTTATGATGAACGCGTGAAAATATTTGATTCATTTTGGACCTTAAGGCTAGGCGCGCACATTCAATTTTTAGTTGCACAACTGTTTGGTTGCTTATAGAAAACATATAATTATATGTTACACAAAATAGCGAACTCATTTTAGGCAATCGTTTAGTTTGTGTCAAAACACAAACTGTTTAGTTGGTCGACCCAAGCAGTTGCGAAACTAAAAATTGAATTTGCGCGCCTAGCTTAAAAGATTCTGAAAAAGGACAGTTTTATTCCAAATTTATGATAAGATCGGAACCAAAGTGAAAGAGAGTAGCTAAAGTAATTTCAAGAAAAAAGTTTACTTTCAATGTAGACAAATACAATAGGGGTATTCATGTAAGCGCGGAAAACCCTCGTAAACCTCGTAAACCAGATAATTTTATCTCCGCAGAAACGAGCTGTCAAAATTTTTATGGGAAAAAGTTTCTGCAAATGGCATAAAATTATCTCACAAACTTGCTGCGGAAAGTGCAGAAATAAACCTCGTAAACTAAAGAAGTATGGATTCTGACTTTTAATTTGACATTTCATAAAATATTTCCCACATTTACGCAAGTATTTCTTAGGGGGTGTTCATGAAAACATGCTGCGGAAAGTTATATCTTTCTACAAAGCGGAAAATTATCTCGTTACATGAATACCCTTAATATCGACAATATGGGGCCTGTTTCTCAGATCATACACATCATACATTGTATGATATTGACAGTTCTGCTGTATGATTTCTGTTTCTCAATTTTGTTGTATGATCCACTGTCATACAACAATGTATGACTGAAAATTACACTGCAAATATTGGAATGCTGTATGATTCTGTTTCTCAGAAATGTGTCATTTGTTTGGTTTGGCAATCTGACATTTTCAACAAAATATGGATCTTTAAAATTAAAATTAACAGGTTCTTTTATTATTTTCGGGCGTCATCTGACACGTATATTAATTTCAACTAGTTCCAACACGTCTTCACCAAAAATTGAGATTTATATTAACCTCACACTCAAATAATAATGAAATGTCGGAATCATACACATCATACAACAAAACAAATGTCATACAACACTTCCAATGAAATCTGAGAAACAGAATGATGTGTATGTTGTATAAAAATGTTGTATGTTGTATAAAATGTATGATGTGTATGATCTGAGAAACAGGCCCCTGATCTTCTTTCAATACATTACAAATAAAATCATAATGGCACAAAATTTTAGTTCAATTATTACGATGTTAAATCTGTTTTAGTATGAAACTAGGTTTAAACAACGATTTTTATGAAAAAATAATAAGAAACCAATTACAATAAAACTCAGTGGCGCAAAATTTTAAACAGCCTTTTATTAAGGTATTAGTATGATAATTCTTAACGATTTCCTAACTTTAAAGTAGTTTACTAACTCATTCTTAATTCTTACAATTTTCTAACTATTATCGTGCTAAGGCAATTTTCTTAATGAATTGCACCTAAAACAATGAAAGTTCGTGCAAAGAACTAAGTCCTTGTGTGGCGTTTGTAAATAGCACGATACCAAAAAAATAATATAGGTATTCGACGATTTTCGGATCAGCTTTAGGATCGTACTAATTTAATTAAAATTTTGCGCCAGTTTGTTTAAAACAATAACAAAATTTAAATTAAAAATTGTATGTAAAATAAATAATGTATTTATTTGAAAAAAGAAGGGAAGAAAGTGAATTCAAAAAAATGTTTAACAAATTTTGAATTTCATTACCTACCGAGCAGCAGCAATATCTTTTCTGATCACCCATTATGTTCTAGTGCTTAACTCAAAGAATGAGTTATAATTTTTTGTTCTATGTTCATAGTATTTTCATAGTTTCAATGATTTAATTATTAAGTGCTTCTATTTTGTTCAATATTTAGCTTTTTTGTTCAATATCCACCAATTTAATCAACTTGTTTACAGCCCATACAACGTTGTTCAATATCCAAAATGACATCCCACTTGATTTTATTTTTTAACTATTTCAGGATTTAATAAAACCTAGATTTATAAATCATTTTGCAAACAAAAATTATTGAGTTTAATGGAGAAAAAAACTCCAAAGTATTTCCTTTCAAATTTAAGTAAAAATTTTGCTTCTGAAGTTAAAAAATCGTTTTCCCAACATTTTCCAAAATGGACATTGAACAAGATAGAACTCAGGTGACGACCTGTCATAGAAGCGTTTTTTTGAATTTCGACTTTTTCATTAACGACTCTAACGATTTTAACCAAACATTTTTATCAGGAGTCTTATTAAGTTTAAAATAATATTGTATATAAAAATATTCGAAAAAATATTTTTTGGGTTAAAAAAAAATCCAATTTTTTTTTTTGAAAAATCAATATTTTCAAAACGTGTGAACGATTATTTTTTGAAATTGTTTCTTAAGATCTGTTTTACTAATTACTTAAAATTGACATCCCAAAATTGGTTCTTGAAAAATTTTAAAGACATTACTTATATGTATAAAAAATACTTTAACTTTCTGGAAATTAGACGGCACTTTCATGCAATTGAACATTTGTATCTTATTAAATCCATGTTTTATACAATATAAAATATATTTTAAATTCCAAAGTACTTTTACACAAAGAGCAAGTACGTGCGATTCAGTCGTGCATTTTATTTTCGTTCGTTTCGTTCACTTTATGTATGTTAATGCAAGAGATTGAAATAAGGATTGATTGATTGACTTGGTCTATTGTGATTGCAATCAATCAATCGTTTTGGTTAACGAGTCACAAACACCGAATCAATTGCGATTGACATATAGCTCTACTAGATGAATGAATTTGCTTGAGTTCTGTATCTATCCCGAAGCGGAATCTCTCCCGCAACTATCCCATATGCTTCCCAGTTTGCCGTTGGATTTCCTATACAGTATTTTGCGATAATCATGATAAAAGGGTCATTTTATAGGTTATTAGAGCTCTCAAAATTAATATTTGATTAAAACACTTCACCGCACACACACCACATGATACATATTAGAATTTTGATCTGCTAAATTTTATAGACAAATGAACTCACAGAGGTTGTTAATAGTTCATTCTTTAGATAAATTTCTTCTGTTCAAATCATTTGTCAATTTTGTGTCAGAATGAATCTAAAAGAGGTATTAAAAGAAACATAAACAAAAGCAACCTCTTTTTTAAGATCGCAGCTTGTCCCTACTCTTATGATATCAAAAATTCGTTTTAAAAATGAAAATATTAACACAAACATAAATCATACAAAACAATTTCACAATCGAACAATGCTATTTTTTATTTTTTATTAAATTTATTGTAAAACTAATAAAAAATGAGTCAAAACAAGTACAAATATTATATTAATAAAATGCTCAATATTCGTTCATATAACAACACTGCTTGCCAATTTAAAAACAACGGTCTTGTTTATATTCAGGTCAAACATCCATCCAACATGTTGTGTTGTGTTCGAAAGCAACTAAAAAAATCGCCAAATTGATAACAACTATAACAACACACTCAAACCTAAACCATCAATCCATCCACCATAAAAGTATCTCCAAAACATATTAACCGCCAAATAGCCTTTCCGTTTCCTTTCCACCACCATCAACTGCCAACGATAAAGAAATGAAACCGTCATCGTGTAGCATAGAAATGTACACTGAATGGTGTTTTACTTGGGCTCTGCTAGGGCTAGCTTCTGCTGCTTCTCTTGCATTCGCATTCGAATCGTCGTCGTTGTCGCACACGACAAATTAACCTCGCGTTCCGATAAGTTAATGATTCGTTCATCGAAAGTAAAAATATAATTAAATTCGCTTGTCTCAACGGTTTGATTTTTTTTTTTTGGAAAATCGTAGATCGACGACCTTCAAATTCACCGCCTTCATAGAACATTCATATAAATATCGAACTCCTACTTACTATGAGTCTGAGTAGGTTATAATTTACAAGTATCTGCTAGATACTCTCTGAATCTTAAAAACTGAGAATTGTCTATGTTATGTTTTACTTCTCAAATCTCAATCTCAAGACTATCTATCCATATGGCACTCGTAGTCAACGACGACGTTGCTTACTCTCGCTCATTCTAAAGATATTTTTTTTTTGTTTTCTTAAAAAAGACGTTTAGTCTTTTAGTTAGAGTTGAGATCTCGCGGCGAATAGATGTTCTTTAAGTCTGCTGCTGCTGCTAAATCGATGTATTTAGCAGATTAGTATTTAGTCCTTACTATAGGTATATATGCTATCCTTCGTTTGAAAAAAAAATCCCTAAGTGTAGTGTTAATTGTGGTGAGGTCTTGATAAAGACACAAAGTGATTTAATCTTACAAAAGAAAATAAATTAAAAATAATTGACAAAAGGAAACAAAAAAAATATCTTTGAGATATTTTTAGAAATTACCTACTTATTTCTTTACATTTTCCATTCATCGGTGTTGGATTATATAATTTTGTGTTAATGTTACTCGTAACTTAAACAAAAATAACATACAAAGGGTCTAGTTTTTTTGAAAGAAAACAGAATAACTCAACGTTGTTATTGTTTCGGGTCAAAGTGTATCTACAGCCTGCTGCAGTTTAATGCATTTCATTGTTGTTGGCTTCTTAACATAAAAATAAAATGTATTCCCGGTGTGTCGCGTTGACTTAATTTTATGCTTACACGATCACTTAGCACTTAACTTGTGAATTAATGTGTTAAGTTGAATTTTTAAATTTGCAATTGTGGTCATTTTTTCGATTTTTCCAAACAGCTGTGTCTTTTAATGCGCGGATAGACACCTACCTACAAAGATATACATATAACCTTCATTGAAGAAATACTCTATATTCAATTTGATCGCGATCTCGATCGATTGGCATTATTGTTGTGGTCTTATTCATTGTTTATTATTTAAAAAGTAATATTTTTGTAAATTTATCTATATGACCATCTGTTGTGTGAAAATTGTGAAAATTTCGGTTTAAAAATAAAATTTTAATAAAAAAATTTTGCGCGATCGTGAGTGAAGAAAATAAATTAAAAAAAAAAAATGCTGATCGCATCGATGTACGACGGCGACGACAACGACGCCAACGTATGAGATCACATCACTCTTCCATATTCACCTCAAAGCTACACACACCTACATTAAGAGATGGATTTTTATTAATTTATTAGCCATTGGCATTGTGTATCTACAACTATTAGATAGATATACTATATACAAAAAAAATTACATCATTTAGAATTGAAAAACTTAGACAAAAATGAGAGCAGCATCACTTAAGAAAAATCAAGATTCAAGAGAAAAATGATGCTGCTTTTGTTGTGGTTGACTTAAATATTTTATCTTTTGCGGAATATCTTATATCTTTAAAAACGAAAAACAAAAAAAAAACAGAGTTATTTTCTTAACTATTATGGCAACCTAATTAGACATAGACACCCAACATTTCTTTGAGACGGTTTTGGAGCGAATCTATATCTGACAGCATTTTTATCTGATTAGAAATGTTTGCGCTTTGATGAATATTTTTATTTGTTGTGCGGTTTTTATTTTTTTTTTGTTCGCTGTTTCGTTTGTTTGATGAGATGATGGTGTTTCTCTATTTTAAACAATCTTGTTCTCAGATTATGTCAGAGATACATTTGTATCTTAATGAATATATTATCAAACAGTGCGGTTCATATGGTTATATGAATTTCAATATTAATATTATTGTTCAAAAATCGTTAAACATTTTTTTTTTTTCATTTTTTTCTTTTTTACAACATTCAGAGTTTTTTATTTTTTTTTTTTAATTTCTTAATTTAAAAAAAAAATGTAAAAAAGCATTTTTGACTTTATAAAATACTATAACATAATATTTGAATTGCTGCCGTTGTTTTTTTAAAATTTTGGTTGGAGGAAGTAGACCCCTTCCAATACACGATGTTTTCTTGGGTTTATCTTGTTGAACCTAAAAGTCCTACCTTCTTGTGGAATCTTATGAGAATGATCAAGTTAATATTTTCTATACATTATGTATTACTGAGGCGCTTATTTATAAAATTGAATTATTAAATAATATATTAAATTATGAAACACTTTTTATGCGTACGTACCAACTTTAAAGACTTTCCATAAAATTTTAGACCCTCCCCAAAATCTTGAAAAAGGACAATATCGAATATTGAGCATATTATCGAAGTGTGGTACTTCATATTGGTGTAAATAATTTAAAATAAATGTTCATAATTCTTAACAAAACATCAACAAGAACACGGTTTTCCCGACATGTGTGTTAACAGAGCATAATTTTTTCAGCTTATTCGATTTCATCTAGGTAAATTCGTATTTATCAGTCGAAAACCAGAAGTCTTTCAGGAAAACCATTTTGTGCATGATTGTTGGAATTCACTTGTGAGTATGATTTTGCAACATTTAGCGGGTTTGACTCGAACGAATCTTAAATGAATTCTAGAACTTCCTTTCACTAAATTGACAATTCTGCCGGAAAAGTCTTAATTTATTCCATTAAACTTATAATAGCTCAACTTAATTTTGTTACGAATGATAATATTTTGACAAAAAACCATAAGAAATAACCATTTATTTAAGACGTATTCAAAGAACTGATTTGTCTTTCCGTTAGTAAAAATTTTGCGTAAAAGGTTTTGCGATTGAATTTTTCATACAGCATACGTTTTTCGCCACATGCTATTTTGCGCCAACTACCCCTACGTGTATTTTGTATAGAAAAATTCAAGTACTCGGAGGCACTTCTTAACCTAAGCTGATCTCAATATAATTTTTTGATCATTTCAAAAGAAATTCAAACATTCCAAAATAAGCACCACGATTGTATAAGATTGTTATTTTGTTGTTGTTTTATTTTTGAAATGTAATCATGTTGCTTTTCTTCTTTTCCTTAGTTTCAATTTTATTTTTCATTCTGTAATTTTCCGATTTCATAATTTTCTTCCGAGTTTTGATAACGCAGCGTGCCAGTCAGTTTTCTGTTTAATTTGTGTCAAAATGCCCTACTAAGACTGCTAGGTGCCAAGTTCGTTTTCTAGATATGTATTGAACTTTGATTTTTTTAAGTCAATCATACCACACATCAGCTCTATAGGGTCGATTTTTGCAGATGCTTTATGGACGAACGGAGAGATAGAATTAATTCTTCATCTTCTATGTACATACATGCCCTGCTATATGGCATATTTTGGAGAGATTTTCTTCGAGGAACCTGGTGATCTAATTAATATAGGCATTTGCAGTCTCTTTCGCTTCATAAGGAGCTCAAAATGGTTCAACGGGTAGGGAGAAAATCTTTAGATTCATGTAGTATCACAATGGACAAACTCTTAGACCAGAGTAGTGTGTCAGCTGTGACGCTAGTAACCACTTCAATCTAACCTAACCTTGGCCTCAAGTCAACATCCGCATTAAATCAACGTCAAATTTTTTTTTTAAGGAATACCGTATATGCAAAAAATTCCAATTATTCCAAAATCTTGCTCATGAAAATAAAATTTGGAAAACTTAGAAAATTGTTTCGACGATATTAAATTTTCCGTGTTACATATTAATATCGATATTTTTATGATTTTCTGCAGGGCCCTTGTTCTCTAATTTATCTATTTCATTTTTTTTTTGAAGAATTTTTGTTTTTTAGTGTTACAAATCTAGTCGTCCGCACTGTACCCGAAAGATAGACCGCATAGTATCGTTTTCTCTATTATTCGCTTAAATGGTTTTGTGACGGTTTGAGAAAAGAGGAATTAAATTTTTGTTTTGCTCCATCTGGTTGTTTAAAATTATTGTAATTAATATGTTTGAAGGTTAAGTGGGTAAATAATATTGACATTGGGATTAATTGTTTAAAACAAACATAAATGGCGGTAAATATTTGAAAAAGTTCTGTTAAAAACGTGTGGGATTAAGTAAATGTTTGAATTGATAGGTCACGTGAATTTATGTATACAGTTGAATTTCAGTTGAAAATAGTTTAAACAGTTGTCAAAGCTTTTACCACCATACGAATGAGTAAGATTTTATTTTTTATAAAATCTGAAGTTTATTTAATTTGTGACTTTCGTAAATGTTATAGAAAAATTTTTCGTTCTTATCTTTTCAAAGATAATTTTGATTTAAAACCAAACCAAAACTTCTGTTAATTCTCTTGAGAATAAGGAAATTTTGTTTGCTCTTTTGTTTGACAGATGCGATAAGAAAATACGTTATGTAGATACCAAATAAGTATCCAGGCTATAACCTTCTATTCAAGGCCACATAAAGCTGTTGGGAAAGGCTGAGAAGAATTTTTGCAGAAGGGTCGACAAATATTTTATTTGTTAAGCTAAATTCGCTATTGTTTAACGAAAATTATTTGTGCTTCAATTTAAACAGCTCTTTGTAGGTATTGTTTGCACCTGACTTCAATATTTATTCAAATGCATTCAAATATTGAATTATTAAATAATGTTGACATATTTGTTTGAAATCGGTTGAAAATGTATGTCCATACAAAGTTGCCATAATTGTTAAGAAATATGTACTTCACTTTTTTTGCTACTTTCCCATAATTATATAAAAATTCTTTGATTACAGAATCTCTCTTTAAGAAAAAATGTGCCCTAGTGTTAAGAAATTCTTATAAATAAATAAATATAATAAACTAACTCTAAAAGGCGAAAAAAAAATATTAAAATCATAAGAAAAAAATAAAACGAATAAAATAATTTCGATTTATATTTTTAATAACAATCAGTGCATGAAAAATTTAGCCAAATTATGATTAAAATCGAAGTCATAAAAATGGCGTTTTGCCTTTCACAAATTTGTCTAATCCTAACATTGCTGCAATCGACTGTGGGATTTAATTTGGATCTACCAACTTTCATCAAACACAATGGCAAACCGGGATCAATGTTTGGATTTAGTGTGGCATTGTATAAAAGTGCCGGAAATGGAGCATCATATCCTTCAAAATGGTGAGTTTGATTAGTTTTGAATAAAGAATATATTTGGTCTGTTCCATAATAGTAATTTATCATTTTAGAACAATCTACTGGAAAAATAAAAATTTAACCTTATAAAATGTTAATATTTCGAGGGGTTTAAGGAATTTTGTAATTTTTGTGTTAAATAACAAGAACGACAAGATTTTGATCTTAAAATTTGTAGGAGAATCCGAAAACCCAGTGTTTCCGGAAATGGAATTTCTTACACAAAAGAAACTCCCTTCGAAGATGTTCCATAAATCATTCTACTATTAAATTGTCTATCTCTTCCGCGTGCATTTTCGAAACAGAAAGAAGCATTACACATGCACAGCATCACTATTTCGGTTGACGAAAGGTTTTTCATGTCCTGAATTCTAATCTGACCCTAGAATCACATTTAGTTTCCGGGAAAATCTAACTTAAATGTTAGAAACACCCGATATGATGTTTTTGCTGTTTCCAAATATTTTTTTCTCGTTGTGGAATACAAAACTACAAAACGATTCCTCTCTTAAAAATAACTTTGAACCTTTAGAATCCTATCTTTTTGATTCGAGAAATTGCTGGCTAGTTTTTAGTTTTAGTTTTGAAGAAATTTCTTGCGAAAGCGCATTCTCCTGTCTGAATTATTATTAATCAAAATCGAACGAGTACTAGATTTTAAAGTCACAAAGAATAGGGGTACCTCTGAGGAGGAAGCCACAAATTCAATTCTTATGCACTTTCAACAGTAAGGTTTAAAAACAAATGGAAGACGGATAATTAGACTTCACAGTTGTTTGCATAGATATGTATGTGCGTTAATGTAAAGTCTAAATTACTGAATCGATTTTCTTTAAAATTTATAGGTACTATAGAAACTTATTGGAATATGTTTTTTTTTTTTTAATATTTAACACAAAGAAAATTGTAAAGAAAAGAACATTAAAAAAACGGTATGATAAGTTAAAATACTTATCTTTAGTTCTATTGATAATGAACACATAAATTGTACATAAAATTGACTTCCATTCAAACTCACATCTCTTTCTTTTGACCTTCAACTATTTTGAATTATCTTATGACAAATTATATTTTAATGAAATGCGGTTTTTTTTTGGAATTTCGTTTATCATGCCTACAAAAATAATAAAGAACATAGGATAACAATTATCTTTAAACTTTTACAAAAAAAAAAAAAAAACAAAAGAATTCATCAAAAAAGTTCTGCGCGCAATATGCGCAATATTTTAAAGAGCTTGACATTATTAAGTTATTAACATGATATCTTCTACTTAATAGTTGAAGTTAAAATTTTTGGTCATTTGTAGAATATATTAGAAACACTTTTTCATCTTCGCCGCAGGGTTGCGTTTTTCTCCGATTCTATTTCTCATATTCATAAGTGATCTGCTCTCTAAAATTGTGTTGCTGATGACTGGTAATGAGCACATTCAAACGAATTAAACTATCGATAGTTAGCAACTAGTTTATTTAAACTATCGAACAAATTATTTCATTCATTCAGTTAATGTAGAATTTGGATTGAAAAGCTTATTTTTTTAAAAGACCAATGGATCTGTTTAAATTAAGACAGGAGTTTTGTAATATTTTAAATAATCTGTGTACGATTCAAAATAGTTTTTTTTAGCCTTTAATCAACTAAAATTGGCTTTACTTCCCAGGGGTCTCAATTAGTAGTACAGAAAGTAGTATGGTAGTGGTAGTAGTATGGAAAGTGCGTTGAACTGTCATACAGAGGGTCTTGGGACCGATTCTTAGCCGTTGCAAAAAAGTTTTTAAGTTTTTCAGGGATGTACTACCTATTGCGAGGAATTGACAAATCCTCGAAGAGTACCTCTTTTCATAAAAAGTGCTGTTCATTTACTTTTAGGAATCGGCAGAAAATTTAAAACACGCACACAGAAATTATTGAGAGTTGTAAGTTGTAAGTCAATAGGTTAACGCTCTCTATGAGCCTTCATGGCCTATAATTTTATAATTTTGATCTCAATTATACTCGTCAGTGTACTAGTTTGGGCATTGTCAGTACGCAGGTTTTGTTATTTTTGTCAAGTCATAAACTGTCAAATCCATAGTTGGGCATTAACTCTTTAATCCGTTAATCGTTAATTAACGAAGTTAAAATTTTGATTAACGGATTAACTTTTAAGTTAACTTTTAAAAATGTTAACGGACACGTTAAATCCGTTAATCCACGTTAAGTCCGTTAATCGTTAATCCAATGCCTACTATTTACCGCGCGGCGCGAAAAACACGTTCAGACAAGTATGAGACAAGTGCCGTGCGACGCGTGCCGCGGGTGAAACAAAAACAGCTAGGTACGTATTATATTTTGACGGCGCGTGCGAGTGAGAAAACTGCGAAGAAATTCGTTTCGTTTGATCATTTCATTGTGCCGGTCGTCAACTATGTGCGCGATAAGTTCAACCAACTTCGTTCAACTTTTTATTCAACTCTTTCGTTGGATAAACGATTTACAACCTCTTACAATAGTGCAGCAACTTACGTAATTCACGTTTAGCAACTAAAGTTGAACAAAATGCGTTCGGAACCCCATACACACAATTGACCAACTTTCCCATAAATGTTGATTAATTTCGCACACCTAGTTGATCAACTCTTAAAACTTATTACAGTGTTGAATAGCTCCGTACACCTAGTTGACCAACTTACTCAAAAATGTTGAACAACCTCGTACACTAGTTGATAAGCTTGTTCGATTTTGACAGAGTTGATCAACTGCGTTTTCGATATTGTTGCTCAACCAGTTGATGAACGAGTTGATACCTTCGTACACTTAACCAAGGATCACTCGTTGGGGAACGCGTTGAACGCACCACGATAAACTAAAAACTCAAACGTCAAACCAGAAATAATTTTGACTTCAGTTCGGTACATACATTTATTGTCGACGCACGCCTTCGCTTTAAAATATTCTTAAATTTGTTCCGTATGAGTATGATTTCCTCTAAAAAGAAAAGTGGCTGCCGCATTAATAATATTAGAAAATGAACGACAAAGGAAGAAAAAACAGCCAAGACGATTCTGGGTAGATGATTTTTTCTTGAGTCGCGAAGAAAATTGTTTTTTTCAATGATTCGCAATTCGTTGAGCAACGGCCAACAACTAGATCCAACCCGTTGGTTGAATAGAATTAAAAGCACCGTACATTAGAGCTGAATGCGTTGAATTCGAAACTTGTGCGTTGATCGCCTAGTGGACGACCGGCATTACTTAGCGCCGGTGCTCAGAGTAAAAAAATATAAAAAATGCAATTTTTATCACATGTTAACGGATTAACGATTAACGTTAACTTGCGTTAATTCTTCCGAAATTTAACGCTTTAACGTTTAACGAAGCTAACTTTTTTAGAAGCGGATTAACGACTAACGAAGTTAACTGTTTGATTAACGGTGCCCAGCTATGGTCAAATCCCATCAAAAGATAGCATCGATGACTATGGGATTTAAAACATCTAAGAAATACGAAAGAGAACTATCAAAAAGAGGTATCGCTATCGAAAAATATTCTCAAATATTAAATATATAAATATTAAAAATATTATTCCAAGACCCAACAAAATTAAGGATATAGGTAAACCAACCTAAAACCATACAAGAACATCACCGAGCGAGAATAAAATGAATGAATAGTTAGTAAAATGTATAAAATCGTGCAATTCTACTATCGGTTATAAAAATTAATTGGAAAAAAAAGTATACTGAAATCGTTCATTGAACACAATATGAAGTGAAGAAGTAGTATATTGAAAACTTTCGAAGCTAGTATCGAGCGAAAAAAGTAATTGAACGAAAATAGTAAGCTAAAAACTAGTTATACCGAATACTAGTTAATGAATGACAATACTATCGATTAAATGATCTATCGAATAAATCCATAGTTCACATGACTACTGATGAAAGTAATTTTAACTTTTCATATTCCTTTGAAGATCGAAAATCGCGTATGATAAGCTCATTAAATTCTGATCTCGACAGCATTGTCCAATGGGGAACCAAAAACCGCGTAGAATTTAAACCCTCAAAAACTCAACGCTGTCTCCTGTCATCGCTTGAGCATCACTGCAATGTTTCATAACTCTCAATATCTTATCAAGAGTATTCTAATAAAAAGACCATTTGCCTCCCTCGCGCTTTTAGGAATGCTCAGCAGTAGACACTTGAACTCATTTTCGAAGAGATTCTTTCTTTAGCCATACAACACGAATGGGGAATAATTTAACTAGTAGTTCTGTTTTTCTTACTATTTGGACATTCAAAACTTCAATGCCAAAGTGTCGGTGTCTCCTTGTAAGTTCATCCTAATGCTATCACTGTTTATAACATTTTAAAGATGCACACACATTTCAAAAACTAGTTTTACTTAAATTTCGTAATTTTAAATTCATATTTTTAAAATATTATGACAGTCGCACTTCATGCAAACAAGCGAACATATTTTTTTGAATAATTTGAAATGCCAAAGGTTAATATTGAGTAAGTTAGATTCTGAGAAGATAAAATATATATTCAATGATATTTGCGCAAAATTTTTTTTATCAAAGTTAAAATCAAATTTAAAATCATCTAAAACTAATAAAATGTAATATTTTAAGTGTTGTGCTAACTTTATATGACTGTTTGACACTTGCAAACGTCAAAAAAGTCTGTTTAGTTAGCTTTTTACATGAACTGTCATTATTTTAGGTATGTTCAGAAGCAATTTATTAAGAAAATTTCTTTAGTACGATACTAATTAGAAATTAAGAATGAGTTGCTAAACTACTTTAAAGTTAGCAAATTATTAAGTAGTATTACACTAATACCTTAATAATAGGCTGTTTTGCGCCATTTATTTTAATAAAAGTGTGTGAATGTTATGTTAAACTTGATTAAAACTCGCAAAATCTTCTTTTTAACATTGTACCTAATCGACTTAAGAATTCCGCCATTGTTTTTTTGGATGATATGATAATTTGAGTTCTAAGAACGAACAATGTCAAAAAATTATGATTGGCGCTTTTAACTATGCTTAATTTTTCGGGTAATACCATTTTTGTTTATGAAATTGCGTGTTTAAATACTCCAACCATTGCTTAAAACCACAAACAAAAACAAGAATCTTATCAATTTTGTTCTCTTTTATGTTGTATTCAATTGCTTGCAATTTTTTTTTATCAGAAATTAACAAGAAAAAAAGAAATACAATCTTTATACAGAATTTTTGATTTATTTTCGCATAAAATCAACAAAAGATTAAAGCGTGTGTGACTTAATCGAAATTGCCGAACTTTTAAGACAATTAAATTTGAATAATTTAAAGACGTTTTAAATTTGCTAAGCATTTTAGAATACCAAAGAGGAGTGCTTATGTTAATAAAATCTCGATACTTACGTAAGTTTTTATTTTTCAAACAAAAATTACTGCACAATTCACTAAGTCTCCACTTGTCATATCATTGTTAAAATAACAATTTAGAATTGAAAATATGGAGAATTAAATGATTCTTCTTATTTTATCGGCTTCTTTATGTCTTATTTAAATTTGACTAAGGTTATTTACGTTTTTTTCTTATATATTGTTATTCGTGAAACGCAAATTAAATTTTTAAGTCAATAGAGCGACAACATTGCAAGGGTTTGATGGGCGAAAATTCAATTTTAATCTTATTCTGTGGTACGAAATCGAACAAAAAATTCCCCCCAATTAAGTATACATACACAGAATAAGATTAAAATTGAATTTTCGCCCATCAAACCCTTGCAATGTTGTCGCTATATTGACTTAAAAATTTAATTTGCGTTTCACGAATAACATTTGGATTTTTTATTCTAGCGATTTCTAGGAATTATTGAAAATAAGACTGAGTTCTATATTTGTTCATATTTTGCATATTTAATGAGTAAATAACAATTATAATTTTGGAAATATTGCTAAAAGAAAAGAAAAATATTTAACCAGAACAAATGTCAAACCCCATTTCTGTTTGTTTTATATCTTTGGTCAAATATTCATTATATGAAAAAATATCTTTCTATTGATAGAAGGATTTTAATCTTAAGTTAAAGATAGTGGCAGACCTAAGAAGGTTTGATGGTGGAAAAACTAGGATTTAAGCTTCAGGACATAATAGATCTAAAGATCGTAGTGATGCACTTAAGCATAATTATTCATTCAAGATACTAAAGTGAAGACAGACAAAATTTGGTGATTTAATAAAATAATAACTAGTTATAACATCTGACAATATTTCACTCTACTCGTATGTTAATAAACCCAAATTGAAGTATATCGAATAGGTATAACGTGCTTTTTCAAAACAGTGGTCTTATGTTAACACTACGAACAAGTTCAGTCAAACTAAACTAATATGCTATCATTTAACCATAGCAATATTTGTTGCGGTTTTCTGCTCTCATTTCCTACAAAATTTCGTAGACTTCACCATGACCAAATCAGTCTGCCACATAGCCGAGGACAGAATGATCACTGGGTACATTGAAAACCACATCAGTCCTTCAACATTTTTGTGATTTTTGTCAAAACTCTTTCAGAGCTTGTTGCAAATTTTAGCTTTTGACAAACCACAATCAACTATACGGAAAACTTTTCAAAGTTTTAAAAAAAGGACAGTCTTATGCGAGCTAATGCAACAAGACTAAAAGAAAAAGGTCCTATGGTCCTTGTACTGACAATTTTTGTTGAACAGAATATCTTCTTTGCTTAAGAAATTTGTGTTTCCCAAACAACATTTGAGTCAATCTTTAACATAAAGTAACCTTTGTTCCTTCTATTTACTGACCAATAATTAATTGTTACTAATACAATCTTGAAAGTTGAACAGAGGAGAAAGAAAGTGAAATAAGTGTTCAACTAAAGTGGATTTGTATGTTCCTCAGGGCTGGCATTTGGGTCCTTTATTTTTAATTATATTTATAAACTAAATATATGCTTTGAAATTCGTCTTTTCCTTATTATGTTGTTGCACTTAAATAATATAATAAAATCTGTTAAACTGAAATTTGGAGAAAAGTAAATATAAATAATCTTATTTAAAAGTTGACAAATGGGAGCGAGCATATGTGTTTTACATGCTAAAAATATATATTTACTAATTTTGCATGATTAATCTGGTCAGACTCATTTAAAAAAAAACTATCAGTGTTTTTGTATTTCCATTCTACATAAATTGGCTTTTATCAGTGTGATGGTTTTTAAAACGATTCTCGCCCGACTTCCAGCATCCTTTTGTTCTAAGGTTGTTTTTTTTTTTGCGTTACGAGATTATGAGCAATTCAGAGAATGTGTTTCTTGTATGGACTTCTTCACAAGTCTCAAGAAATTAAACTTACATTGCACTGTCTGTTAGTCTTCTAGTCCAATTCAATCAATTGCAATCTTAATTACATTTTGTTTCTTTGTCTCCTCTAAATGGCTGCTATCTTTATCAAATTCAAAACTACGATCATTTTTTATAACACGTATTGCATTACAGAATATGTAGTTATACTGGGCACAGTTTCTTAGGACGAGATTACCAAAGTATTAAACTGGAACTCTAGTATAATCCTGAAACATGTCTTATCTCGAGTGTATTTACTGAAATAATTAATTAAAAATAATTAATTTATTTCAAAATTATCCAACTCTGATATAAATCAGATTCAACTTAAGACTTATAAACGTGTTTTAAACAAATTTAAAATTTAAAATTGTTAAGTTAGTTCGAAACTTAAATATTTAGTTTTATTTGGTATTTGATTAGTGTGAACAAGTACCGAACAATACCAGAGAACCTTGCGGTTTCAAGGATGTATGAATTTGGTTCTAAGGCACGTAGAATATGACTGTAATGGATGAATGTTTTCAGACGCACCGATTGCGTGTGAATAGGGCAACCGATATAACGACCGAAAACGGTTCGAACATGGGTCGTTCCGAGTAGTGTTTAAAGACTGAGAAATTTTTTTTTTGTAGAATATCTCCTTATTTATCAGGACAAATTTATGCGATTTTAAGGACGTATACGAGTGAAAACACGATTGCGTGACCTATTTCTACATATGTAGATACACCTATCTACTTTATTCTATGTTTCTATACAGCTTTTGTGATATGAGGTATTTTTTTAAAAATAAATTAAAAAAATAAACTCAGAGTACAATTAACAGCCATGTAAAGAGAGCTTAAACCTGGTGACTCACATCTCTCAACCATTTCTACATATGTCACGTTTGGGGAAATAAAGTGTAGAAATGGATCACAATTTACTGCCGATTCCAAACGTCTAATGAGCAGCACTTTTCATGAAAAGAGATACTCTTGGATTCCTCGCAAGAGGTAATACACCCCTAAAAACCTTGTAACCTCTGAAATTATTTTATCATTTTCCAAAATAAGA
This sequence comes from Chrysotoxum bicinctum, assembly GCA_911387755.1. NCBI lineage: Eukaryota > Metazoa > Arthropoda > Insecta > Diptera > Syrphidae > Chrysotoxum > Chrysotoxum bicinctum. Next base: position 45,289,132 of record OU426989.1, read on the forward strand.
TTCAATTTTTCAAACTATACAAATTTAGCTCAGAGCACATATTTTGCGAAAGTCGCGAACATTTGCGAGCCTGAAGTAAGTTTGATTTATAGCATTGTTTGCTCTCTAAGACCTCAACATATTTGGGAATGATTTTGTTCTAGCAAGACCCAGATCGAAAATTAAACGTCTGAGTTCTCACGCAAAAAAATTGTAACGATTTGCAAATATGTACCAGCGATTCAATTATTTGTGATCGCCAAAAATAAATAAATTGGTTAGTACTTTTGACTTGCTTTTATCTTTCACTTTGGCATCATAATAATAAATGGTTTAAAAGCTTGAACTATAAGACTCAACAGTCACCTTCTCCATTTTTTTGTCTTCCAGCACCCATTTCCAAATAAAAAACAAGTCTATACGAAGGCTGAATTTGACTTTCGCAGTATTATTGGTGCAAAATTCATATTGTGCAAAGTACAAAGTCGCATGCCGATGACGATTCGCAAATACTACACAATTTTTGATTGCACTTATGCAAATATATTTGCTAGTTTTCTAACAAAGTTGCAAATCCTCAGAACAGTGGAATGTACAGGCTTGCAAGAACTGTACTTTTGAGGTATTTGGGTATATTTCCTTATTTATAGCATTCATTCAGATGGGAAATTTCGTGTTCTCAGAGAACAAATCAAAAACATTTATCAATCACCTTTTAAGGTTCAATTATTATTTTGAGAAAAGTCTTCACAAAATAAAATAGGTCCCTCTTCCAAACGCTTTTTATTACGAACCACCTTCTCAACTCGAGAATTCAATATTGAAAATTAATATAAAAATTGAAAGAAAAGGTGAGATAAATCACCAGAATAATTGCACTAGAATTAGGAACGAATTTCTCCTTGAAACGAACGCCTCATTTCATGGATCATTAAATGGAAAAAAAAACAAGCTTTTTCACCATCATACATTTTTTATTCACCTTTCTTTTTTCGGAATAAATTATCCATGAAGTTATTTCATCAAAATGCATTCTATTTTTTTTTAGTTTTCATAATGAAAAAACCCTTTCATTAATGAATGCATTCTTCATTTCTAAGTTTGTCCACAGTGATATACTATTTCATGTCCATTAGGACAGGAACTAAATTAGGTTTCCATTGCTTCTTCCTGTTAAAATTCCTTGAAGAGTTTGTGATTAGCGAAGCGAAACGAAAATTCACTACGAGTATTAAATGTGGTTACTTAGGGAAGCCTCAGAAATTAGGAATTGATAATTATTATAATGGAATAGCACACGATGCAAGGTGACGGAAGTGAAGGGGCTAGGTTTCGATGCTATCTATTTTTTAATTCAACCCTTTTTTTGGTAGGAAGTATTATTAAAGGGACATACAAATGTTAGTAATGGTAATGGTATTTTTTTCGGGGAAGTTAAGGAATTTCCAGATAGGCAAAGAGGGAATATTTAAGATAATATTGAATTTTTAAATTTAAAATTAAATTTACTGCAGTTTTCAAACTCCACGAGGGCAATGCGTGAGCCATTGGCATTGCTGATAAATACCATTGGCATACAAAAATGCAAATATATACAACCTTTACATCACTTTGTCTTGCCCATCTGATTTAATTTTCCGCTATTTTAAAGAACGGCCAATGTTACCTTCGTGATGGAAGGCTTCAATTGGCCATTATTGTTTTTATTTTTGTATTTGTATGTGGAATGTATACTAAGCTCAATTTTTCTCTACACAACAATGGGCAACACAATATTACCCTCTTTTGTTAGCAATTGGGAAAGCTGAGTTATACTTTGAAATTTGAAGACGAAATTCCTTCAGCTGCTAGCCTATATCTAAGTACAGACTTTTCAATCATCCCTATAGATGCTGGTGTTTTTCGAGCTGAATTACTAGCCATCAGGGACGCATGCAAGTTACTCCAAAAAGAAGTCATTAATTCCAGTTAATCATCCTCCAAATTGGTCTAGGAATGAACTTGAGAGTCTGAATACGAGTATTAACCTCAGTGTCACTCTGGGTGCAGAGATTCTGGGTTCGGATCATAGTTACGTTGACAGGAATAAACGAGCAGACGAACTGGTCAGGAAAGGATCAGACCTTCATGGCTCACTTGGGGAAAGCGAGTTAATATTTTTTTTCTTAAGGTAGCAAATCGCAGTTTAACTAATTGTATTATATCAAGAAGATAAAGCTCGGCTGTAATAAACCCCGAAAACTTGATCTAATATGCAAGACATTTTTTTTTATTAATAATTAGCACACACTCAGGGGGCTATGAATACCCTTAAATTGATATATATAAATCACAGTCATCGGCTTACATTCGAACTGTGCACATCGTGGTGAGTCATAGATTTTCTTTGAAAGTTATTTCTTTTCTTTTGTTGTTGAAATCCTTTTGGTTTTTCTTAATAAATTGTTCAAACCGCTTATTTTCTACCTTTCCGGTGTGATAGTGAGTGATAAACAATTTTAATTTAAATGGCTCCAAAGCCACAACCCCAACCTAGCAATAGGTTCAGGGGTCTTGAAGATTTTTCTTTATCAGATCCCCCAGATCCCCCTGATCGACCAAGTAAGAGACATAAATCAACCTCAATAATATTCTCCGAATACCCCGAACTTCCAAAGAAAACAAACTCAAAAAATCCACGTTTTGTGCTTATTTCATCGAATAACCCAGAAAAGCCTTTGACATCCATTAGCGTTTTCATTCTCAAGAAAACGATCGACTCTATAAGCACAGAGTATGAAAAAATTTCACAGTTAAAAGATGGATCAATTCTTATATTGACCAAAAATCAACAAATCGCAGACAAATTTATAAATTCTAATGCTTTGAATAAATTGTGTCCGGTGACAATTAAACTTCACCCTAACCTTAATCTTACAAAAGGCGTAGCATACGCTCCCTTCCTTATAAATATTCCAGAGGCAGAAATTGTCTCCGAGATGAAGAGTCAAAAGGTAACCGATATATATAAGTTCACAAAAGTACATGATGGCAAAAGAAAACCAACTGGTCTCATGCTATTCTCTTTTGACCTCTTCCAACTCCCCGATTTTATCGAAGTTGGATGGTATAAAACAAAAGTTACTGAATATATACCAAATCCGATGAGGTGCCGTCAATGCCAGCTTCTTGGTCACACCATTAAATGGTGTAAAAAAACACCTTCTTGTGTAAACTGTAACCTTCCTCCACACGAAAATCTTGAATGTACCCGTACCATGTGTGCAAATTGTCAAGGTCCTCATCCAGCCTCATCAACAACTTGTCCCAGATATTTGCAAAACAAAGATATCTTAACAATAAAAACAAAAACCAAATCCTCTCTGGCAGAAGCTAGACGAATTTATAAAGAAAGAAATCCACTTCAAATAGTTCCTAATTCGAATTTATACTCAACAAAACTTAAAGAAAGCGCAAATATCACAATTCCAATTCCTAATACTTCCACATCAATTTCCCAGTCATCTCACATCCCACCAAACACAGAAAAAACAATTACCAATCCCCAAAATAAAAAAACAACAACAACCATTCCCCCCTTCACACGTACAAATCATTCGATCAACAACCAAAACACAATCAAAACCAGTAACAATTCAATACAGACAAATGAATCAAATTTCTCTAAGAGTGTAATTCCCTCTTATTCTTCTCTCATAAACAATCAATTTAACAATTTACAAACAACCTCTCCCCCCGAAAATCCAAACCCAATTATCCACTCACTCTTAAATTCCTCTGAATCAGAGGATTGTAATTGTGATTACGATGACGACATTTAATTACAACAATAATAACCCAAATTTGGACTCTGCTGACCGAGTCTCGAATCATCATCGCTCTCCCGAGAGCGGAGATGCTTCGATACCCGATCAGCAGAGTCCAACCAATAAACAAAGAAACGTTGCCAGCATAAATTTATTAAATCAAAATTCAATAAACAATGTAAATAAATTTAAACACCCCACCCCACCCAGTTTGAAGGTTCTGCAATGGAACCTAAATGGGTATTTTAATAACTTACATGAACTGCATTTACTTATAAACGAACATAAGCCTGGAATAATCGCTCTACAAGAAACACATATAAAAACTCCAGCAACAATTAAGCCACCAAAAAATTACACCCCATATTTTCACCCTAAGGTTAACAATTATGCTAAACAAGGCACTGCGTTACTCATACACAACTCTATACCACACAAAGCAATTTCAATCAACTCCCTGATCTCAGTCGTAGCAGTAGAAGTCCGTCTTAGAATCAAAATTACTATAATCTGTATATATATTCCTCCTAATCAAATCTTCACAAGCTCTCAATTAGACGGCATTATCCAAAATATAAACTCACCCATATTAATGATTGGAGATTTTAACTCCTGGAGCCCTCTTTGGGGATCTCCATCACTTAATACCAGAGGAAGGATTGTAGAAAAGTTTCTGTCTACATCAAATTTATCGATTTTGAACAACGGGTCTCCGACACATTTTTCCACACATCGAACATTCACACATATAGACCTTTCCTTTCTTACCTGCCAAAATACATTAAACGTATGTTGGGAAACCCTTCCAAACTTACACGGTAGTAACCATTTCCCAATTATAATTAAAATACCAATAGATATTAATCATAAACCAATAAAACTTCAACCTAAATTCAAAACCAACAATGCGAATTGGGAATTATTTAAAAAGAAAAACGATGAATTTTTAATTTCAAATCCAATATCCCGTAATATAAATAAGGAAGCAGCATTAATCACAAAATCGATAAGATATGCAGCTCATATAACAATTCCCCAAACCAAAAATGGGCAACATAAAGCCGTAGTTCCCTGGTGGACTAAAGAACTTCAGAAACTTCGAAACGAGAAACAAACGGCTTTTCATCTCTTTAAAAGACATCCAACCGATACAAATCTTATTTCGTATCGAAAACTTAACGCCCTTTTTCGTAAAACAGCTAGAATCGAAAAGAAAAAATGTTTTGAATCTTTTACGGCCAACATAAACCCAAGTTCCTCCCCTAAAAAACTCTGGGGAGATATAAAAACATTGACGGGGAACTTTACACCATACACGATCAAAACTATAACTGAAGGTTTGCAAATATTATCCTGTCCGTATCAAATCGCAGAACATTTTGCTAAAACTTGGTCAGCTTATTCAAACGACTCTGAATTTCATAATCTCTTTAGAATCAATAAAGCTAATACTGCTACTGAGACAAACTATTCACAACAAATTCCAGATTCTATGACTGAAAGCATTGACTTTCCTATCAACATGATTGAACTAAACTCCAGTTTAAGCACAACAAAAGGAAACACTCCTGGATTCGACAGAATCGATTATAATATGCTTAAAAATACTTCACTACTTTTTAAAGAAAGGCTTTTAAAATTATTTAATGAAATTTTCACTATGGGAATAATACCCCAAATCTGGAAGACTGCTACAGTGGTTCCAATTCCTAAGCCGAAAAAAGACTCCACCTCCATACAAGGATACCGTCCAATATCCCTTCTACCTTGCACAGGAAAAATCCTTGAAAAGATAATTGCAAAAAGACTTTCCTGGTTTTTAGAAAAGAAAAACCTTCTTGATATTAACCAAGTGGCTTTTAAACACAATAAAGGCACTATAGATGCATTGCTGCATATCGATGAATATGTTACAACAGCTTTATCAAGCAAAAACCATATCTCGATTCTTTCAATTGATTTTGAAAAAGCATTCGACCGGATAGGTATCCACATCATTTTAAATAAGCTGGCAAAATGGAAAATTGGTCCTAACATGTTTAAAACTATAAAATCATTTTTAAGCAACCGGCAATTTCGAATTAGAGCAAACGGAGTTTTTTCAAGTGTCAAACAACTAAAAAACGGAATTCCCCAAGGATCTCCGTTATCTGTTATATTGTTCAATATTGCGTTCAATGACATTTCCGATATCCTGAAAAACATGAGCCCAATAAAATACTGCCTTTATGCTGACGATCTTGTCATTTTCACTAAATGTAAAGACCTAGAAACAGTAAAAACATTATTCTTAAATGCTCTTGAAAAACTACACACTTGGTGTAATAATTCAGGCGCTAAAATCTCTTCAGAGAAAAGTACAATATTACATATTTGTAAAAAAACTAGTTGCACAAAAAATATAATTCTTAATTTTAACAATACTAACATAAGTAATAATAACTATCTTAAGATCTTAGGTTTATATTTTGACTCAAGTTATAGTTTTAAAACCCATTGTCTAGAACTTAAGAAAAACCTAGTCACCAGGTTGAATATTATAAAAATACTATCATCTAAAAACAGTTTTTGTCATATAAACTCACTTATTCATGTAACTAGATCTATTATCCTATCCAAGATTGACTACGGATTGGTTGTATATGGCAAATGCTCTAAATCAAACATGCAAGCAGTCTTATCACCATATCACGCTTCTGCTAGAATCAGTCTCAAGGCGTTTAGAACAACACCCATCAAGAACATCCTCACAGAAAGTGGACTGCCAGCTATCAGCCATCGGTTTGAATATTTGACTTCACTATTAATCGCTAAGATCGCAACATCGGAAAACACACCCATAGTATCAGACGTAAATAAAATCCTATCCCGAAAAAGAACAAGCAAACTACCTTCCACACTACTAAATGCTATTACCTCATCTCAAATAATGAATATCCCACTTTCAATCAATGGTCAAGGATCACGATCAATAAACTTTCCTCCATGGTTGTTACCAAAGGAATCAATAAACACTGAACTTGCAACACTTCCGAAAAGCACTACAAATCCAACTGTTTATAGACAAATATTCAAGAAAATCCAAGAAGATTACTCTCAATGGAACTTTATCTATACAGACGGATCAAAAAGTGAAACAGGAACAGCATATGCAATCGTTAATGATAATGGAGAAATTCAAACAAAAGGGTTGTTACCTGAATTTGCATCGGTATACACAGCTGAAGCTGTAGCAATCTTACAAGCTACAAACCTACATGAAGATAAACAAACTCTTATCTGCACGGATAGCCTTTCCACAATCAACGCCATTCAAAACATAGACAATAAAAACCCAATCATAACAACTATACGTGACAAGCTAATAGCAAAGAAAAAAACCCTTAAACTAGTTTGGGTTCCTGGTCATGCAAAAATCCTTGGTAATGAACTAGCAGACAAAGCAGCAAGAACAGCTTCAAACGAATCTCTGCTTACCTTCTTCGTCAACAACAAAGAAGACATCAAAAGAAGAATCAAATTTTTTTATCGAAATAAAGTGGAACTCGAATGGAGAGGTTATACCCATCATTATTCAAACATAAATCCGGGAGGTGTACGAATCATATATCCAACAAATGTATCAAACCGAATGGTGAAATGCTTTCTGCGACTCAGGCTTGGACACACTCTCATTACAAACAGCTATCTCATCAGCAAAGAAAACCAACCAAACTGCCATTTTTGCCATAACAACTCATTATTCACAATTCAACATGTCATATATGATTGTCCAAAAATTAAACAAACATCAACAGTATTTTTCAATAACACCAACTTATGTGATATATTAGCATCCCCCACAGAGTTAAACATTAAACTTATCTATAACCTACTAACTTCTCTTCAACTAGAAAATTTAATTTAATTTAAAATTTAAGAACTAGCTGAAAGCCTGGTGGCTAGGGCTATATAATTTACGTTAATATGTAATTTATTATATATTAATTAATAATAAAATAAAAAAAAAAAAAAAAAAATATATAAATCAGTGCAAGCAATTAGGAAATGAAAAGGGGATTTAAAAGGAGATGCCGATGCACATTGATTTTAAATGCTTGTACATCACAATGAGGGGGAGAAATCGAGTCGGTTATAGTATTCCACATTCGAGTAGTACGGCTAAATAATGAATCTCTGTTTCTTACAGTACGCCTGAAATTATGTACAAGGGAGGAATGCAGCTGGCTATATCATTAGAGCACTGTATTGTATATAGAAGAAGCGATAAAACAATGTAAGACAAGAGACATTACGACGGTGTTCGAGAAAAATAAAGGTTTTCGTAATAGAACAGTCAGATAGATATATTCTTTATTTTTTTCATCATAAAGTTTACAATTTGTTTTTAGGCAGACGGCAGTAATTGCCATGTCCTTATTTTTAGGAAAACAAATTGTAAACTTTATGATGGAAAAAATAAAGAATATATCTATCTATCTATATATCTAATAGAACAGTCTCCAATTAGTCTAAGGGCTCTGTTTTGGATTCTGTCTAAGAGGTGCAGATGAGTTTTAGGAGCACGGAAAGCTTTTCGGTTTCCTCGATGCAAGTGCCATCCATGGATGATGACAGGGGTGGAATATTTCGCTTGACGGACAGAAGACAGCTTTGGGTTTTCGAAGCATTAAATTTTACGCGGCTTCTAACACCCCATTCTACAATGCTGTCAAGATCGAAATTTTATGAACTTATCATACACTCCCGTAGATAAAAGGTGTGGATCTGGAAACGAATATGAAAAGCTGACGGTACTGTCGTCAGTAAAACAATACTCGTATAGTCGGAAACAAACCTTAGCCAGGTTCGTTGCTAACTGTAACGGACACTGGCTAATAGAAAGACTTGTAACGCGAAGCGGGGTATTCACTCACTGTCATAGTTGCGGGGCCAGCAGGAAAAGAAAACTGTCATTGGTTTCCTCAGCAAAGGGGCTGCTCTGGTCAAAATTAATCAGACCACAAGCATTAGAATCGACATTTTTTGACGACATTCACATTCGTTTGATTCCTTATAGACCACGAGCAAGCGGACTGAGCTTTTTGACAGAGGTTAATGGTAAAGAAGTGGCTGGATGATCACTCAATCGCACTTCAGCTCTTATTGGTCTACAGGGCTAGACTGCCAGTGGTCGCCATTACTAATTCCTCACCCATATACTAGTACCTAAGACAAATGCTCGTTTCGAATGATGTCATTGTGAATTGTATAGTCATATAGTTGCCCAATAAATATAGGAGCTATTTTCCTAGAATCTAGAAATACTGATTACTAGGCAAGGTATTTTAAATAACAAAAATTATGTAATGCATTTGAGAATATAAAGCATAAATCTTAAATGCCCTTTAAATATAATCTTTTTCTTTTAAATTCGTAAAACTTTAAATCACCCTGTATCGCACATTTTGATTGCAATTAGTCGAACTATGCAGGAAAAAAAACTAAAGTAAACATCCGAACGAATTTTCTCAGAGATACTTTAAGTAAACATTTGTTTTCGTTTTTTTTTTTTTGTGTGTGTTGTCTGAGCTCCCCGCAAAAGCCATTATGTTGTATTTAATCTTCATCACTTTTTCTTTCTTTGGAAGTTCAGACTTTATCTCGACAAGCATGCAATGATGGTGGATTGGTCAGCTGATAGTGATCCATCCATGATCTCAACGAGCCAATTGCCGCCACACACCCCCCTTGGATGTACTGTTTGTCCGATGCGACGATTTCAACGAAGACCGACACGTTCGGTGGAGCTGGACTACAGATCACATAGGATTCGTGGATGAGTGTGTATCGGTGTGTTTTTATAAAAATGAAGCTAGAAAAATATTGTTTAAATGTTAAAGGCTATCATCAGCCAGGATGATAAATTACTGTAGTTGATGCTATTCCTGTCCGAAAGTATTTCTTTTTTTATTAAAAGTTATTTATTAAATTGAAGTACAAACTAGCTATATATGGCTCTTGTAAAAGTTGATAGGAGAAACGGAAAACAGATAAATGATCCAAATCGATTTATTAGAGTGTGAAATTTAAATGGGGAGATTATTTTGAATTTATTTAATTTTGTTATAAAGTTAAAACATGCCGGGAGTGGCAATGGCAATTTTCAAACATTGAATAAAGTAGTTAGGAATGTAGAAAGGTGGTGATTTTGATAAGTGTTTTATTAGTGATCGGAACAGCTGCCTTTGAAATTCAAAAGTTGTGGAAACGTTGGCGCTATGATTTATCGGGTCTTTTACTCATTTGATTCACGTCAGTAAAAGTAAATCATCGAATTTATTTGATTTTGTACGATATAGACCTGTCACCTGTCACTAGGCACTAGTTGATGCTGGGGGAGTTGTTGCACTTATGAGTTGGGATCGTCTTCCTGGCTCCTAAAGATTTTTCCGAAGATCTGCAGAAAATACTGTTACAGTAGTATTAATTTTAACTCCTCGTACAGCTTCTTAGTTGCATGCTTATTGAATTTAAGTTTGTTGAAAAAGTTGATTCCCAAGTATTTAGTTGATGATTTGATTGTTACTTCAGTGTTTTCTGGAAACTTTAGTTTGAGGTAATCACAGCACGTTACAAAGGCTAGTCTTCGAATCACAGTCCCTAGTGTTCGGAAGCAGATGGAAGCAGGAAGCAGGTTTTTATTATGTTCTTGCACTCTCATGGCAGCAATCTCTGGTGAAAAAGCGCTGGCGTATGTGATGGATTCGTCCGCATAAAGCTTCGTATTTGTTCCTGGTATGTTGGCTGGTTTATCAGCAGTATATGGGCAAATCTCAGAAACTTTTGACTTTAGACTTTTGAAAACGCGTAAAAAGAAAATAACTAAGCACACCTTTAAAATTAAGTTTATAGCACCATTGTTACATCAGAAAATATAATTGATGGTGTTCCGCTTTTATTAACGAATGCTTAAAAAATTCTGACTCATTTTCCGGCGACGACGCACTATGGGACCAAATGGTGCAAACCATCTCAAAAATCCATAACTTTTTCGTTTCTCAATATTTTTTTTTGAAATTTTGCACACTTATACTTGTATAACCAAGAATTTAAAATATTAAAACGTTTCAGATAGAAAAACGTTTCAGATTAAAAAAAAAATAAAATAACAAATTTGTAGATTTTGTTTCATTTATATGGGAAAAATTTGTTGGAGCAAGAATTATTGCAACAATTTGGATGAAATTTGCTTTCTTCTTTTACCGGTGAAAACATTTGAAAGTAGTTTTTTTGTAAAATACGCCCACTACCACGCCCATGTTTTCCAGATTTTTGTTATTTTCTTATTTTTAGTGAACAGGAAGCCGAAAATTTGTTTTTGAGGTTTTTTAAACTTAAGACATCGCATGTATATTTTTTCTGCCTACTTTCCCGCCTACTTTCACTCCCCTTTTTTTATTTTCAGCTTAAAGTTCATTAAGAGCAGGCATTTTTTAAATTAAGTTTTATATGAAGGAGTGAGTTTATGAAAAGTGTTATTTATTTTTAGTAAAATCCGTGTACTGCCACGCCCCTTTTTGATATATGAAAGTTTTTCGCCCTTAAGACAAAAAAAAAAAAGGAATTCAAAAGTACACCTTATTACTAGGTATATTAATTAATGTCTAAAAGTTCTTAAGCCTCGTCAAACAATGCTTGTGTTATTTATAACTATGTACCTACATTTGTATTATCATTTGTATTAAACCACACACCCCCTCCCACCCTCAAATGCTTGGGATTTATTTTTATTTAATTATGATTTTTTTTAATATAAATATGAGTAAGGAAGTTTAAAATTGGAAAACAAAAAATATTTTATTCTAAAAATAAAATTTAGAATATTAATAATATTGAAAATAAATTATGAAAACTTATAAATTTTGTGGAAACATAGTCACTTATATGATGTTTATGAAAATGTGTTGCACATGTTTTAACAGTTATATTTTTTAACTTTTGACAAAAAATAACATTTTTTTTTTAAATAAAACTTTTTGGAATACACATTTATGTGCATCAATAAAGGTTCTACATTTTTGCCAAATTTTAATTTTTTTCATCACTTAACAATAAAGTTATAAGAATATGAATTTTTATTCTAAAAACTTATTTTTCTTCCTCATCATACGTTTTTTCTTCTTAAACAAAAATGTATGAAAATGCGAAAGTTTTTATTTTTTCTTCTAAATTTAATATTTTTAGAATACTAAACAGCCATTAACTAAACGGAGGCAGCCGGAGCTAACAGAAAACTTCAATTGAAAACAAAAAAATGAAAAATATACTGCACCTTACTCATTTTTTTATTAATTTATTGGTGAACTTAATTAAAAAATTAATTAATTAATTAATTAATTTGTAAAAAAGAGGGCTTGGGCTTTTCAAAAATCTATAATACGAGTACTTATACATTCTGTCCAGAAAAATACGAAATAATTGACTTCAAACTCTCACTTCCAATAATTCTAAAAAATAAAAATATCGAAATGTCATTTTTAACGGTAATTTTAGGTACCTAGAACAAAAGTAAGATACAAAAAATTTACTGTGTTAGGAAGAACCCTATTTCTAGTATATAATCCCATCATTAGATTTTTCAAATTACGAAATTCACCAAAACAATTTTTGAGATGGATTTCATCATTTGGTCCCATAGTGCGACGTTGAACTATCGAAACAGTAACACGAAACGACTTTACGTGGCCGAGTCACAAAGACTACTGATACCACAATAACGTTCGACGTAAGTTGTTGTTTATACCTATGTTTATAAGACTGTTATTGATAAGGATCATTTTCTTTCACTTTTCTCACTGCCCTAGCTTGCATTCGTTAATATTTGAAATACAGAAAATATGTGAGCGCGAAATTTCAAATTAATATAGAAATTTAAAATTTTTTATAACAAATGATAAAAATTTAACTTATGATTTATATTTAAGCAAAAGTTTGTTCACTTTTCTAAATATGTACATTTTATAGTGAAGCTTTTAATTAAAAATAACACGTAATTTTACTCTAAATTTTTATCAATAAAATTTTTCTCTGCTTAAAAAGTAATGTATAAAAAATATCAATGATTTTTCTTTGCAATTAACTACTGAATTTTAAAGATCCATAAAATATGTGGCGTCAGCGACAAAACGTACACTTCTTAGTATGATTTAGAAGAAGGAACACTAGTTAAGAACGGGAAATATAGCTTTTTATTAGAGTGCTAACTGAAAATGTCTTGAAAAAAAAAAGTTTCGCACTCTTTTAATTCAGTATAAACTAATTTTAACCAGGTTGCGATTTTAACACACATCTCTACCAAAGCTTAATTTATTCATTTTTGTCTATAGAAAATGAATATGTAATTTAGAAATCGGTGCTGTGTAAATGATAAGAGACGTACCAGATTTTAATGATTTTTTCGGAATTGTAGTACCGAAACTTCTGACTAACACTGTCATAAATCTAAGCAAAGCACATAATGTTTTCATAAAAAATTTTGATTTTCAAAGTCTCTTATGAACCCCATTTGAGTTTAACAAACTAAAATTAGATGCTTGAATCGTAAGAACATTAAACTTTTTAAATATTTTAATAGTAACATATAAAATTTTGTATTTTTCTTATACTTTTTGACTTTTACTCGTTCTATAGGTAAAAAAAAAATTCTTACCCCCAGTTTCACAATGAGAGTTTAAACTTAAGTTCTGCTGAACCTGAACTGGAGTTTAAATTTGAAGTTCAACTCGTCCGGTTTCACAGTCTTATCTGAACTTCAGTTCATTAAACGTAGTTTAAGTAAATTGTTTTCTCTTTCTATCTAAATCAAAGAAAAAACAATCAAGGAAAGTTTGTTGTGACCTGTGACAGGAAACAAAAATTAAAAATGAAAATAATTTATATTTTCAAATGTTTGAAGGGGTTGTCGAACTGAGATTTAAACGGCAGAATAGTGTCGTTTAACTTAAATTACAGAATGAACTCTGTTCAAGGACTGTGAAACCAAATTTATTGTTGAACTGAAGTTTAAACCAAAAGTGGGGTTTAAACTGCCACTGTGAAACTGGGGGTTAATGTGGAAAATAACTTTTTTATACTGTAATACTATATTTTCGAAAAAATTATCAGAGATAGAGTAAACAAATATGACTATGAAGTATAACTTAATTTCAAAGTTACACGAAAGTCAAAAGTTTCTGAGATTTGCCCATATATGTTGAACAGTATAGCTTTCCAAGTTTTTGATCCTTGAAGGACTTTAGCGTTGATTCCCTTGGTTGATAATACGTCTTTTCCTACCTGTTCATATAAAAGTCTAGGGGTTAGGAAATTCGTGATCATTCTTAATAAGTGAGTACTAAGTCCAAGTTACGAGAGTTTGATTAGTAGTCCTTTTATCCAAACGCTGTGGAGAGCTTTTTCGATGTGCAGCAAGTACATTTTAGTCGTTTCTTTTTTGTTGAGTCCAAGTGTAAGATCACTTTAAAGTCCAAGCAGTGGATGTAAAGGGTTGAATGTTCATTTCGAAAGATCATACTGGAACTCCGGTCAAACATCTTTTTCTCTGCAGAAAAGGTTGAGTTTCTTCAATATTATCTCCTCCAGTATCTTGCTCTTACAGCAGAGTAACGAAAATGGCCGATATCCTTCTTGGATGATTTTTGTTCTTCGGGACTTCGGTGAATAATTTTCTCGTTTCCCAGCACTGAACCAAAAAGGTACATGATTCGAAGGAAAAACTGCATGTTTTTAAAGAAAAAATTCATTAAAAACGCGCCAAGAATCGAGTTCATTAAAAGAAAGAAATCCTAAGCATACGTTTTATGAATTTGTTCCTACGACTATAAAAGGTTCTTTAAATTAATGATTCCTGCATTAAATTAATGATTGGAAGTCATTAAAAAATTCTCTCGATAATTCACAAAACATATGAACTATTTCATTCGATGTAAGTAAACAAACATGAAATTCATAATTTTTTGCTTTAATTTCATGTATTTTGTCATTCAATTTAACTATATTTTTCATTTATTTTATGACCTTCTGACATAAATTGAAGAAACAGATTCACTGTTTTAATGTAAAAAATCATGAAAATAATGTTTATTGTTCTTAAAAAGTATGAGCAATTTCAGACAATGTATGTAAAAATTCATGGAATTCATGATGTTTTTCATTAATTTTATGAAATCGGTCTGTGTTTTAAATGATTTTATTCATTAGTTTAAAAACTCTGACACTTGTTCTAGGAAAAGTTTCCTAAGATTTATGACGTTTTTTATTGATTAAATGAATGATAGTTTTATTTTTAATGATTGCTAGCAATAATTGTAAGAAAAGTTTCTTTTTTAATAATGAAGCAATCATTAATTTAATGCAACTTTTCTTATATTAGTATGAATCTTTTCATTAGTTTTATGTAAGAAATTATGGAACCTAAGCTATTTTTTCATAAAACTAATGATTTTTTTCTTTTTTTTTTCCAATGATTTCTATTCGTGTTAAGAACAAATAATTATACGTGCACGTCCACCTGAAATACAAAAGCCCCGATGGCAAATTATTTTCAAGAAAATGGTATACCTGAAAACTTAAAGAAAAGAAAAGAAAAGAAAAGAAAAGAAAAGAAAAGAAAAGAAAAGAAAAGAAAAGAAAACTATTTAAAAATAGAACAATTTATTTATTGAATATATTTTTGAATATCAAATTATTGCGTACAACATATAAATAAAATATACAGGGTGTCCGACAGTCGAAAAACATTTCGTGAAAAATTATTTCGGGCGAATAACATTCTACCCAGACACCACATTAATTTCACTGCAGCATTATCTAAAACAAAAATTAAAATACAAAGTCAATTAGTCAAGGATATTAAACGTGGTTTTCTTAAAGTAATCATTAAAACAAAAGCAATTTTGGCAATCAAAAATGATAGGTTTAATGTTAACGTTTAATGTGTTTTGAAATAAATATATATGTATGAACTAAGAAAAATAAAATTACCACCTTGACATCTGCTTCATCTATTTTTTCAGCATTACCCTCATCTCCTTGTCCCTTAAATGTTTTACTTGTAGAAAAAATTGATTAAGTCGGATGGCTTGATTTGTCCATCTGCTGACAATCCCTGGGCGATTTCCAAACAACACACCAAAATCCATTTTTATCTAGATAAATTAAATAATATTATATAACGAATTTATGAAAAATATTCGCTCCTTATAGACTAAATACTTACAAATTTTATAAATCAAGTAGTTGAATAAATTTAAGGTCGTCCACAATGCGCAACACTTTGAAAAATGTATACATACTCGTATTTTTAAAATAACTTTGGAAAAGAAAACTTTTTGGTAACTTTGTAAGATCACGTTTTAACACTGATAATATCAAACAAGAAATGAACTCTTGATATGATATTACAAGTATATTGCATAGTAACCGCAAAGTTTATGACTTATTTCCTACTATTAAAGAGTCAGTCATTCAAAACATGAAAATGTTCCGTTTTTTATGAATAAGTTCTTAAAACACCAGACTACAGCCATAGGTGTATAACGGTAATATTTTGCACTTTAAGGAAATATTCCATAAATTGTAAGTAATGAGCTTGCAGTTTATGAAAAAATTCCTACGATTCAGGAATAAATTCTTTCACAATAGTGGGCAAAATCAAACTGTTCCTAAAATTGAAGTGTTAGTCATGCAAAATATGAAATTAATCTTATTTTGTATGAATTAGTTTTTAAAACACCAAATTAATCTTATTTTATATGAATTAGTTCTTAAAACACCAGATTTCTATAACGGCACTTTCATAGCGGCATTAAATTGGTTTTCTTTTTGAATAATTATATTATGTCTTAATAAAAGTCAAAGATGATGACGTAAAAAATATATAATATGTAACTTATTAAAATAAAATTCACAACGGGGTCGCACGAACTTGTTCTTATTGTAAAAGACTGAGAATTTAAAAAATTAATGTTACTAAAAAAACTGTTCAGAAGCATAAAATTCACTTTTTCATTAATTCACTTTTTGCATGCATCAAATGAATGGATTCAAGCATTTAAAGCAATTTTTCTTAAAATGTCCGTTACTCATGCATTGAAAAATATGTTGCATGTAACAAATGAAAAGTTACATACATTTCAAGTAATCTTTCATACAGCTTCATATTAAATTTTGTATGAATTGTTCATATTTCAAATGTAAAGTTTCCTGCTTGGAATTCGCAACAAAAAAAAAATGTTTATGAATATGGTTTCATGCATTGAATGATATTTTGCATGTAAAAAATGTATAGTTTCAAGAATTCTAAGTAATTTTTCATAAAATATCACTTGCTCATGTTGATGAATGTGGTTTCATATAATCAGTTACTTTGTTCCTACAATAAAAGAATAGTTTCAAGCATTTTAAGAAATTTTTCATAAAACTTTACACTAAAATTTGTATGAACTGGTCATACTTCAAATGTAAAAAATCATAATCTGATTTTCCAACAACAATGCTATTGCTTTGGATTTTATGAATGGTTTTTCATGAAAATCATGACTTGGTCATAAAACAAAAATTAATTTTTATGAATTCGTGCATTATTCATATGAATATTTCTTAAAAATTAATGATTTTGGCTGAATGATCGCCATTCATAAAAAGAATGTACAAAAATTTTTTCAGTGAGGCTGCAGATAAATAGCTGATGTTTAGGGAGTTGTTGAAGATTATAGGCAGCAGAAGATCTGCAAGATTTGGTAATTTTTTAAGTACGTAATTACTAATTAAATAGAAATCTTGTGCTTCTGTCGATTTTTTAAGACTTTATTAATGATAATGTCAGCCACTTCTTCAAGAGAAGTGAAAAAATCTATTAGTAGCAGCTCTGATGATGTGTTTTATTTTGGTGGTAGCTTAAATCTCCTTAAAACGAGTTTCTACTTCTTCGATAAAGTCAGGAAGGTGTAAGGGAGGGCGGTCTTTGAACTGAAACTATCTTCAAAGCGATTTACAGACGCTTCAACTCTCTCAGCAGAAGTTGTTAAAACTTTTTGTTCGTGAATGATGTCTAAATTTTACCTGTCTTTTATGGAATAAGTACCGAGGTATCGGTTTGGCTCGGATCAAGATATGATCCGTTTTTGGTCAGTTCATCTGTTATTTCGTTGTCGTATATTTCACGATATCCTGGGACCCATCTTAGTTTAACTATGTTCGTTGAAAAATGTTGTCTGCTTAAGAAAATGAATTGAAATGAATTTCGATTCATATTGGTGGTCATGGACAAAATTTAAACCTGGGAATTTTGCTGCACACTGTCTACTTAGACAGTAGATGTAGAGAATTCCATTGAAGACATTCTTTTTTTCTCCGACTAACGGTATGTTGGCTTTGTATGTAAGACTATAATATAGTCTTACATATGAAGCAATACAACATATTATGTTTTTATCGTGCTGGATAAAAGCGCTTGTTCAGTCAGATCTTTATTCATCATCAATTATTCAAAGTGAAATCAAAATCGAAGTTTAACATCAATAAATTACATGGCAAAAAATTAACAAATTTTTTCGAATCTTTGAAGTTCTTTCTTTCTTAATCGGATTTTGACTTGGTTTTTTCTTCGAGAGTAATACCCCTTGGCATAATAGTTAGCGCGTCGGACTGTCATGCAGAAGATACACCAAGACCTTCTCAATCGCTGGAAAAAAGTTTTCAGGGGTGTACTTCCTCTACTGCGCCGTCCCTCGGGGTTGGATTCGAAGACTTTCCGGGCCGGAGCATTCGGGTCCATTCGATCTACATCTCAGTCGTTGGACTTTGATTCGTTTGACTAGGTCAGTTTTGCTGTACAGCCCGTACAGTTCGTGGTTATATCTTCTCCTCCACTCCCCGTCTATGCAGACGGGACCAACGATCACGCGAAGAATTTTCCTCTCGAAACATCCTAAAGCGCTCTCATCCACTTTCGACAAAGTCCATGTCTCTGCGCCATAGACAAGGACCGGGATGATGAGGGTTTATATAGGGACACTTTAGTTGATCGAGAGAGGACTTTGCTACTCAATTGCCTTCTTAGTACAAAGAAACAGCGATTGACAAGAGTTATTCTCCGTTTGATTTCAGCGCTGGTGTCATTTTCTGAATTTATAGCGGCGCCTAGGTATATAAAGTCCTTAATTACCTCAAAGTTATAACTGTATATAATGACGTTTTGTCCAAGACGTCGGTGTTGTGTGCCCTTTCTTGATGACAGCATATACTTGGTCTTGCCCTCACTTACCGCTAAACCCATCTTCTTCGCTTCCGTCTCAATGCTCACAAATGCGCCACTGATATCACGCTTTGTTCTTCCAAAAATGTCAATATCATCGGCGTATCCAAGTAACTGAACGGACTTTTTAAAGATTGTGCCTCTTGTGTTGGCGCGTGAGTTTTGCACTATTCTTTCAAGAACTATGTTGAAGAAATCGCACGACAGAGCATCGCCCTGTCTAAAACCTTTTTGACATCAAATGCATCGGTAAGATCTTTTCCAAAATTGATGGAGCAGCGTGAATTCTCCATCGTCATATATAATTCTTCAAATTACATATTTCAAAAAATTTCATCTAAATCGAACGAATGAAAATGATATCCTAGATGGTCTTTCTTTTGTTTTTCGCTTTATTTTTCAGGGGGCAATCCTACCAATCCGGAGAATATCATATACTATCTGACAGATGCCTTTAAATAAAATCTTTTTCGTTCCCATTTATCTCCCTTAAAAATGTCAACGCAACGAAGAATTTCTTCTTCACTTCCTTCTGTATTACAATGTTCATCATTCTAACTATACCCAACATATCAGACTAACTATCCTTTCCTTTTAATCAAAATCACAAGACCCTGACACTTAGATAATAAAAAAAAATTATAAAATATCATATTTCAATATTAAGAAGTCCCTCAAGTGGTGATCTCACACTCGAATCCATCTTCCATGACCACCAATCGCCTTCAAGAGATACCCCGTTCCCACTCATTCACTCAACACAAAGCCATAAAGCACCAAATTTAGATAATATCCAAGTGCATGTTCTGCAACTGCATCTGTGTCTTGTTGTATATCTCCAATCTATTTATGGTCTTTTTGTTTTTGAAAAGTTATTAATGAACTTCAGTTGTCAATTGATGAAGTGCGTCAAAAAATATATCACACACCGATCTCGAATTAAAAAAAAGATTTAATGAATGTGGATCATAATTTTCAAATGATTTATGTGAACTTTCAACGTCTTTTTAGTTTTTTTTCTTTATAATGTTCTTGATGGAAGAAGTGAATCTTTTTTATTTTTAAAATTCATTACGTCAATTTTACACACACAGGTAAAAACTAAAAATTAAAAAAAAAAACATAATATTGAAGATCGTTCGTCAAAGGCGGGAAGAAAGTTTGTTTATATCTTTTTTGGTTTGTTTTACTCAAAATGTGGGAGATCAACCGGCTGCGACTGTGTAGGATTGTATAGGTAGGTATTAGATTATCGTTTTGCTGTTTTATATGCTGTGCACGAAGTGATTCTAAAAATAGAAAATTTTATATTTTTTTTTTGTTATTTTGGATGAAACATCGAAGAAAAAGAGGCCAAACAAAATTATTGGCTTACCGAAATGGTTGAAACGTAAGGCTTTATTTTTTTTCGACAATTTTGTACCACTATACGTATCCTATATTTAGAAAATGCATTAATATTTTTGAGGAGACGTGTTGTATTTTGTTTTCGAAGTTTTAATTTTTTTCATGCTCTGATTTTGAAGATATATATGTAAAATGTACATATGTATTTGTAAATGATGTTTTTGTTGATGTTTATTTGGTGAAGCTGGACTACTTTTGTCGGAATTTAATGTTTACCAAAATACAGTGGGGTAGAAATTGAAGATATTGACCATGATTTTTTTACGAGCCATTTTAATTGTTTTAGTTTACATATTTGATTCTTCAGAGGATTTTGGAATTCATAGTAGGATCAGGCAAGGATGTATTCTGAGTCACCAATAATGTACCGAAGTACCGCATGCAACTTTGACCAACCACTGAAAAAGACGAAGATCAGTAGACTCTGAAATCACACCTCAAATATCTGGACTATGCGGACGATGCACGTTTGTTAATTTTCTTATAGGATCATGGATATCCTTCAAATAAGAATACGGAGGGGGGGGGGGGGGGGGAAGCAAACATTGTGGGACGGAAGATAAATAAATTTGGGATTGCAACAGCTCCAAGAGAACCAGAACCTAGTGATTTACAACTTTGAACCATTTCTGGTGGGTGATACCAGAAATGGAGGGGACCTACAATTCTCTGTCGTTTCCCAACGGCTAATGAGCAGAACTTTTCATGACAAGAGATACTCTTGTAGAATTTGTCAATTCTTCGCAAAGTGGAAACCGCTGAAAAATTTTTTTTGCAGGGGCTGAGAATCGACCCCAAACAATTTCCATGATAGCCCAACCATTATACCAAAAGAAAGATCAATATGGCAAAAAGTAAAAGAATATGCCTTAGAACTTTTTCATCTATTTTAGTGGATATTTCTTGGCAAGCGATAAAGATTTTTCAATTTCTTGAGAGTATCGTCTCTATACCGAAAATGGAACCGAACTACTCGAAGATATAAGTTATCTAATCGGGAAAGCTAATTTTTCGTTCGGAATGCTATCAAAATAATGGAGAAACTAATCTTTAACTTTAAAGACCAAGCTGCGCTTTCTTAGATCAAACGGTGAATCTGTACTTCTATGTGGAAGCAGCACTTGTAAGGTCATATACCTCTTTCACAAAAAAGCTGCGAACGTTCATTAATAAATTTCTGGAAAACACCATGATGATTTTCTGATCCAGCCGTTTCTTCAATGATGAACTTCATGCTACAAGTGATCAGAAGCTCTTTGACTCTTCTATACTAAGACTTAAGTGGCAGTGGATTGTCTACCGTCTACAAAAAGGTAAAGAGTGAATTGCGAGTTATTGCGATGCAATGGAATCTGCTCACAGAGTCATGCAGAGGAGTAGGCCGATCTAGAAGTACTTGGTGAAGAACGTTCGAAGAGTAATCAGTACAACATGGTGAAGAGTTGGATAGAAACATCCCCAGAAAGCGGGCACGATGGCGCGTAGAATGGCGTTGAGGATCTATGCTGCGCAAGGGGAATCTCATGGATGTAATAGATCCTCAGACCTAAGTAATAAGTATGTGATTCTTAACGAAACATTTGATGAAAAATGTAAGAATTTCGAAACAAAATGTTTTACAAAGTTGTAGCCCTTGTCATTCTGCAAAATTTTCAGTTTTTGTGTACTGGTAAATGTGTTATATGACATGCTTTAGGGTGGGTTGGATTTGAAGGGTGATATACGATGATACGGCAAGCCACATCACGTTACTAAGATAAGAGATACTTGAGGTGCTTTGATGCCATTTTCTGAGTTAAGCTGTATTTACTGGAGAAAAAATTAAAATATTTATCGAATTGGTATAAACATAACAGTGCTATTACTTGAGCTCTCTTATTTTTATTTTCAAATTTGAGATCTTACACGTACGAGAAAGAACTGGCGCAGGATTGCTTATTAGCGTAGAAACACATAGACAGCAACTGGTAAGTAAAAGTATAGATCAGTATTTGTTTTTCGAAAGACATACATATGTAAGTGCTGCTCTGACAAGCAGCCGGCTTGATAACCGGATGAAGGTGCTTTGCTACACGGCCATTATCCAATCGATGATTGTATATGGGTGTCTAATGTGATTTAACGGTGCCCAATCTCAAATGGAAAAGATTCGGGAGTTTGGGAGGCAGCGTTTTAGATGTTGCCTTGGCTTACACAGAACACCAGAGTCGGAGCACAAGCATTATTATTCTAATGCGGTTTAATATAACGGAGTCAATATAAACAGATTCGATTGATTCGGGGTCACATTGCAAGAGCGATGTCCTCAACCAATAGACTATATTTTGGGGCTTACTACCCTTATGAGAGTCTTATGAGAGTGTTCGTCTAAGCAGGTTGATCCTGCCAGATGCATTCCTCTGCTTAGACAGTCGAGGGCTGGTTCAGTATAGAATGGCGATTCCGCTAATCTACCAAGTCGGTCGCAGAATTGTGGATAGAGGGCTTCTTTATAATAGAAACGTCTCCACACAAGGCGGAGCAGAGCGTCTTCAGTTCAGTAGGACTGTGTCCGATCGGGACTGGAGAAACCGG
This sequence comes from Chrysotoxum bicinctum, assembly GCA_911387755.1. Taxonomy (NCBI): domain Eukaryota; kingdom Metazoa; phylum Arthropoda; class Insecta; order Diptera; family Syrphidae; genus Chrysotoxum; species Chrysotoxum bicinctum. Next base: position 45,312,196 of record OU426989.1, read on the forward strand.
ATAATTATGAGAACAGGTGGTTATCTGATAGAGAAAGTTGACTTTGAATGTATGTCTTGTTGGCCGACTTACAAAGATTTAAGCATAAAATTAATAAGGTAGGGATCGTCAGGGTGGCAGAGTGGCACAAAAAAAAAGAATATATATAAATAAGTAAATTAAAAATAAAAAAAAGAGGAAACAAATTATAGGTGGTTTTTTGACAATTTAACTAAATCACTCGACATTGTTCCATTAATATATCTGTAACTTGAAAAATACTTGACCTATCTTCCAGTTCCCATAGAATAATGGTAAGTGTACTAGCCTCTGACGCAGAATGCCTGGCAATCAATTTCCAACCTATACCACCTAGAAACAAAAGCGTTTCTTACGAAGTACAGCATTTTGGGAGGTAGAGGTCCAGGAGTATCTTTTATTTTATGGATAGTTGTCGTTGCTCTCCATTCCTGATGACAACGAACACGCACAGGCCTTATGGGGCAGCTTTTTCAAAAGCAATGGTGCCTGATGCACCCTCACTAGATACACTGCGTTGGGAAAAATGCCACTTAGAATTATTGTTGTAATTCTTCGCAAAAAGTTGTGCACCCCAACACGATCGTCAATACGAATACGATCGTGGGCTTGTTATATACATCAAAACAGAGTTACCATTATCATTCTCAATTACAAGCAAGGAGCTTATTCAGTGGATTTTATTAAGGAGCTTTTGGGATTTGAAGCTTTTGCGAACAAATTTTATGAAGCTGAATATGTTGAGTGTTGGCGATTTATAATGTAAACTAAGGAAACCCTGTGAGAGCTTTAAAACGGGACGCACTTATGCAAGCCAATTAAATCAGAGTGAGAGGCAAACGTCCTATCTTCCATGTACTGACAATTTTTGTTGAACATAGTATAGGCACTGCATCTATACAAATTACTGTCTCTCAAATACGTGCATTTACGTAAGATGTTAGACTTTTTAATTTTAAGAGATACTATTGGAAGATTTATTTGCCATAGATTTGACAACGAGCTTGAGTCGAACTTTGTGATGAGACTATTCTTCAAGCATCATATAGGTCTTGTAAAAATCATAGAATATCAGTTTTTGTCTAAAAAAGCGTTTCTTAATTTTATTTTACTAAATCTGTTCTCGATCTCAATCTGAGGTTTGGATGGTGAAAATTGAACCAAAACCGAAATCAAGACCAAGAGTTTCGATCTTCTAGTGCTCAACCCTATATTCACTGATTCGCAAAAGGCAGCATCTATTCCTGAAAAAAAAAACGATTTCAGATATACGAGCAATCAGTTATTATTTTGATTCGAACCCAGGCCTCCGGAGCTGCTAGAGTGCGGTGATAGTCAAAGTCATTAATCATTACAACAATTCTCCATTTGATTTTAGTTAATCTTCTTCTTTTGTTAATTTACGGTTTTTCTTTTTTTTCCTCTTTCTTCAATTTCTTGTCGTTTTGTTGCTTCTTGATATACAGGGTGCGGTTTATGTTCCAAGTCAATGTTCTTTTTCCATAACTTTTAAATGAAATAAAATTTTATAATTTATATTTTATTGAATATATGATCCTTAGCATTATGTATGAAATATGATGTTGACCAAGATGGCTCCTCTGGCCGTGGTGCCAGTTGAACTCTTTTAAGGACCTTAAGAGACATTTCCAATTCTTATTCACGGCGCGGCGTCAAGTAGAGGTACCTGATGGAATCAGCAACAGTCTGCCTCATTACATATGTACCTATATCTTTTTAAGTGTACGTTGGCAAATTTTCTAAATCATTAATTAAAAATGCTAAATTAAAAATTATACGCTGAATTATTAAAAACAAAAAAGTCACTTTATTTTTCCGAGATTTTATAATCGAACAATAATTTAAATAAAATGTATTAATAACTTCAACACGTTGTTGCTGCATTAGCTACTCCATAGCAAATTGTTTATCGACCACTCTCTCACTGTAAAATGCCAACTGATGACAAATTTTTTTCCCTAATTTTCTTTTCCTATTTCTTTTTTATTTTAATTTTTAAATACTCGTACTTACAAAACAAATTTTTTTGGACTTATAGAAATATATTTCCTCCAACAATTATTTAAGTTGGTTCCACTGTTTAGTTTATTCTCAAAATGCAATATTCTAACATATTTATTCCAATGTTGTCTCCCCTTTTTCTGAAGCGTAACAATTTTAAAAGGAAATTTTACTTTTTTTCTTGTATAAACGGTGGGGTCCACCTTAGACTTGGCTTATCCCAAAATGATTGCTAATTTTAAATCAACTTCCAACAGACCATGTAAGGGCCGTGCCGCTTGCTGATCCCTATTTATCTTCCACTCTCATGCTCCATAATCTCCTTGAATTCCGTATAACATCAGTCTCTTCAAGATACGAGTATCCAACATCTATTCCACTGGAAATATATATCTTCGTTTATGGAAACTTGCTTGCCAGGCACGATCACACCTTTTATCCACAAATTGAAGATGAAAAAAAAAAATATAGCTACACAAATAGAAATATCAGAAGCAAAAAAAAAAAAGAAAAGAAATAAACAAAACATAATGAGGCCTATAGGATACCACAGAGAACACAAGATCTACACATAAATGAAGAAGACAAAACAAATAAGTCCCAGTTCCATCAGGGACCCTACATGGACTGCCATGGTAGTTAGTAATAGTAACACATTTTGTTTGGCTTGGTGATCTATTAAACGTGTGCTGCTTCCCAAAATAAGAAAACCAAACTCATTAGAGCAAAGAACAACATCGGCGGCCATCAGCCATCAGCTATATGAATTGTGTCACTTGACCAAATGTGTAAAGAGTTTCCTCATTCATAAAGCCTTTTTAACTTAATTCATCTCAGAGGCCCGTTGACGGACCGTATTCCAAGATATGACCATTATTTATTCAATACCTACCTAGATGAAACGGGCGGATGCAGTCATCATTATGATTTATTTCTGTGTTCTTGAATGAAGCATATCATAGCCGAAGTTTGTATTTGATACTCTGATAAACATTTGTTGATAGGGTAAATATACTGTGTAGTAAAAATTCTATTTGTTTTTGGTTTGAAGTAAATCCCTGGCCCTATAAAAATGTTGATACCTCTGTTGCACCTTGCAGAACTTCTCATTTAGTGTGTCGTTTTCCATTGGCCTTTCAGATTCGATTTTGACATCCAGAAGTATTTCCCCTTCAGAAGAAGAACTGTCATTTTGTGAAGTTCAGGAGTCTTCTGGATGGCCATTACACTTTGACATGTTTCTCACTTACTTTGTAGGTCTATACGAGTAAAGGGTTATTAAAATTATAACTTGTTTGACCGGCTAATAATGTGTTATCTCCTCCTCATCAGCCTTTACAATGCTCTCATTTTATTCAGTTTGTAATTCTGTTGAAATGATTACACTTCTCGACCGCTGTAATCTGCGGGCAATCCGTCAGTCCCGATACGGAACAAGCCTTCTTCAAACTGCATCCACAATCTTATATCATGTAATTACTTGTAAATCAGAGTGTTTATTTGATCATGTTGCACTTGTGGCCCTGCAACAACTTCAGATTGAATTTTTATGACTTTCATTCGCATTAACATACGGAGAGGGTAAGTTCAAATCTTGAGACAGAATGTATATATTCTATCTTAGTTGTGCATCTGTGAACTTTCACCCAAACCGCAGCTTATAACAGTGCATTGTCTATTGTGTGGGTGATTAACCATGATGGGCGTAGGGATATTATACTTAAGAATATCTTAGAAGCTTGGCCGTACCCTGTCGAGGGCCTAGCCTAATGACGTTTTTTTTCTTTACTCATTATAAATGGAAACAGATTGAAATACAAAAGATCAGACAGGGTATCATTTTCATGGTGTTGAAGATTTAATGGGTTCGGTTTCAATATTTTTGTTGGCGTTTGTTTATATTGTTGGGATACTTATTATTTATTTAGCTTTAGGTCTTAGATCGAGGTTGAATATTCAATCTGATTGGATAGTAAGAAACGAAAACACTCTTGATAATGACAATGGGTTTTGTGGGTGGACTTTAGGGTTCGTACTGATAATTTCTATTATCTGTTTTCAGGTCCATTGACAATAATGATATTTTTATGATAATGTGTGTTTTTATTTGAGCTAAGGTGTTGATGAATATATTTTTGTTCAGTTTTAATTGGATAGTGGATTTATAGGTACCATTTGGGTTTTTGATCAAAGTTTTTCGGCTTTACTTCTAGTGAATAAAATAATCGTATAGAGATAAAAGTGTTTTTACCTATATTAAAAAATAAATTCACCGTTAACTTAACGTTTAAATTGTTAAAATGGAAGTTCGAAAAGTTATTTATAAGACTTGTCTTTAATGTACTGTCTTCTTAAAAAGTAAAACATATTTTTTGAAGGCTTTTACAACAGTAGGTTGTACTGAGATCATCTTTCAATCGGCTTACATAGTAAGTATGAGGTCAACTGCTCGATAAAAAGTACTTTTCATAACAAGAAATACTTTTGGAGAATTTGTCAATTCCTCACAAGGGACTGTACCCCTGAAAAAAACATTTCATTTTAAAAGTAGTAACAATAATACCTATAGTTCTTATGTTCAGAAAGTGAAATATACATGTACATAATTAACCGTTTTCGAGAAGGAAAAAAGAGTTAAGAGTTAAAATATGGGGCTAAGAGATTTTGAAGTTTTGAATACAACAAAAACAACTTTTTTTGCATCCTTTGTTATCATACAGTAAAACCCATTCTAAAAACATTTCTGTTAATCCTTAGATGTCCTAAGTTGGTATTGACAAAATATCAACTATTGGTTGAACCTTTCAAGCAGTTCAACAATCACATCATTCGTTTTCTGCATAAATGACCCGTTAACTATACGGTGATTTAAAGTTTTATAACCTCAGGTTTCTGAAATCACTGCAGACTTTCAGCCACCCTATAGAGAAGAACACATAAAAATATGATCTTTAATGTATCTAGTATATACAAAAAAAAATAAGCAAGAGTAATGAGAAAAGCGTATCAAGCTAGGAGAAGGAGTAAAGAAAGAGTTTCGCAATCGAACCAAACACTAGGAAATAACTACCTGCTGGTTTTAAAATTGCTACAGCTTTTCCAAACAGCAAAAATTACCAAGTCACCGAAGCACATCTTAGTTTTAACAAGACACTGGTTCCGATCGTTTTAGTGTTTGTCTATAAGATGTCAACAGCATATGTCTCATCTTTGAAAAATTCAATCAAAGATCTTGCTAGAACTATCAACTCATACCGCCTTTACAAATTCCAAGAAGTAGATCATATGTGCTTTACTTAGCAACTTACTATCAGAATTTCGTTCGGTCCGGCAGATTGTCGATATTAGAAAAGGCCAACAAATTTTAAATCGAGACCCACCATTTTTTTTTGTCGTCCTCAAATACACGTTCACTGTCGGCCGATGCAGCAAAAGTGAGGGCTGATTCTATAGAACATTTGTTCAAGAGATATTTGAGTACGATAACCTCTACCAGCTTTAATACTCGTAAGATTGATATACGAGTAATACAAAAACCAAAAACATTGTTGATACAATGGACAACAATTCTGTAACTTAGGTAGTCTTCCTGACATCAATGTCGTGGAACGTGGAGGCGAATGGAAAGCTAGTAGTTCCCAGGTAGATGTGTTTTTTAAGTACGATTAAAATTTGAATATGTTTAAATTTATACAAAAAGCTTTGAAATATGAGCCATATTTGTTCCTTAACAAAATTTCTTTGAAATCGGAGATGCTGTAGGCGAGAAAGTCAGATATTTAGGAAACTATAAGAGGTACCATAACTTAATTTTATTAAATTAATAGATTTTACTCAAAGAAAGATCTTAAATATAATAAACACATATTTTTGCTTATCAACATTGAAAATCCTCTCTGGAAAATATTTTAAAAGTAATAGAAGCAACTGATTGGGCTGTAGATCCATTCTATTTTATTTTAATATTTTTGACTTGCGACTTATAGGTAGATACTACTTGAAATTTCCATGATGAATTTTTTTAAGACTTGAAAGTTAAAAGTTTTTTTTTATACAATCAACAAGATATGAGAAACAAAATTTTATTTTATCTTAAAATAATGTTTTCATACAGAAGTTTAAAAAAGGGTTTTGAAAATCGTATTTTCCTGAAAAAAAAACAGCTCCTAGAATTTTGATATTTTTTTCTTTTGATTAATTCTTACGATCTATAATTCAATAAAAAATAAAATACATGACTGGGTCGCACGAACTTGCTCCTGTGTAATAGACTAGGAATTTTAAAAACGAAGAACAAAAATTATAAGTTCTTGTAGTAGTTTCTTAAAAAAATGCTTTTATATACAAAATTATTAAAAGATTTTTAAGAAAAAAATTTGGTATGCTAACTTTAAGTTTTTATTACTGTACGAATGAAAATTAAATATCCAAAAAAAATATTGAGACGTTTTTGAAATATCGAATTTTCCAAAAAAAAATTATTTTTTTTTTTAAAAATTCAAAAAATATTTTTTTTTAAAATGCAATGGTTCTTACACTTTTTAGAAGAATTTCTACAAAAAATTTCATTAAGATCCGATATGTCGATAATGAGTAATTCAAAATTTTAATAAATGGTTCTATGGTAGGTACAAGCTGTAATATCTTAATTTCATTTTTTTTTTATTAAATTGAAGATCGTTAAAATTAATTGAAACAAAAAATTTTTTATCAAAATTCTAGGCGCCGTTTTCGAGAAAAATACGTTTTTTGTAAGTCATTTTTTGACATTTGTATGGTGGGTACCTTTATTTTTAGGTAAAATAAAACTTTTTTCATACCTCTTGTAGATTATGTTGATAAACTTTTATTTATCAAGTTTGAAAATAAACTAGTATAAAGTTTTCGAAATATTGAGTTTTGAAAAAAAAAATTGAATCTTTTTTTAAAAATCCAAAAAAAAAAATTTGAATACACAATTCTATTTAAATTTTTGGGGAGTTTAACCAAAAAAAAAATGATCAAAATCCGTTGTACCGTTTTTGAGAAAATCAAAAACTAAAAAAATAGTTCTTTGTCTGTCGAGCAGTTTTTGAGAAACAAAATATTTACAAAATTTCGAAAAAAATCGTATGGCAGGTACCGTTATTTTTGGTCTTAAAAAAAAAGACGTGTGGGGGAAAAAATTAAAAATGATATCTAGTCGTACCAAGTTTGAAGAAAATTGGCCGAGCCGTTTAGGCTCGCTTTAATCGAACCGACAGATAGACAGACAGACAGACAGAATTGCGAGACCCACTTTTTTAGTCTTCGCTTTCATCGTAATGCCAACTTTGATCAAAATCTCTAGTTCGATTTTTTTTACGAATGCATAACTTGCCTTATATAAGTCGCAAGTAAAAATTAAATTAAGTGACTGTACCTACAAGAGAACATTTTTTTATGATTCTGAATCCTTCACTATTGGTATAACTGATTTTAAAGAAATTTTGTTTAGATAATCTTCACAAAAGTCTAAAAAACATTGCATAGAAAATGTAAATGTTTTTTTTTTTTAATATTTAAAAAAAAAATATATATTTTTTTAAATTTTGCATCTCAAAAACGAGAATTTTTTTTTTTTTAATTTAATTTTTATTTGTACAATAGTAAAAACTTAAAGTTGGCGTACTAAAATTTTGTCTCAAAAATATTTTAAAAATGTTGTATATAAAAGCTTATTTTTTTAAAGAAACCGCTACAACCACCAAATATGGTATTCAGCTTTTATCTCTAACTACCAAAAGAGTTTAAAAAATTAATTTTGTGTACATTTTTCTCCAATTCATTTTAATAATCCTTCGTATATAACATAAGAGCAAGTTCGTCCGACCCATTCGTGCATTTAATTTTTAATTTTATCAAAATAAAACTTGCTCTGAAAAAAGGTACCTAGCCATCTTAAAATTGTTAAAAAATCGTTTTCGAACATCCTATTTTTTCTCAAAAACGTCTGCTTGAAATTTGTGTCACTAAACTTTAAATCATTCAATTTATCATTAAATAAAACATTTCAAATGATGATTATGTTGATTTTTGACATATTCATAATTGATATAAGGGATTTTACTTATTTTTTTTTGCAGAAGCTCTAAGAAATATTTAAATAAAATATATTTTTTTTATTTCCATTTTCTTAAATATAGTTTTCATATATACAAAAATTAAATTTTAACACAGATGTACTTAAATTCGTTCTTAACAATTGTATATAAAAAATTATTTTTAAAAAATCTGCTAAAACGGTTTTAAATTTTTATTCATGCTTAAATTCATAAGTGTTTAAGAAATGAAGTAACTTTATTTAACTTACTCAAACTGCTAAGGGATTTATTTTAGCCATTTAGAAAACCAATTTCATGCTTCTGAACATTGTTCTATAATCTTTCTGTTTTATGTAGAACATTTTTACAATTCTAAGGCTCTGAAGAATAAGAGCAGGTTGGTGCGATTCAGTCATGTATTTTGTTTTGTTACTCTGTGGTACATACATAAATTTTGTTCATACATTTGTTTAAACCATCGATTTCAATAGAAAATTCAGTTTTCTACAACTGCCAAAATTTTAAAAACTGTCAAATTCAGGTTAATTTTCGAGTTATTCTTATGAGACATATTGAAATATGACTTGTGCTAATATTCTCTCAAAATTCGATGTGAGAATTCAGCTGTACTTTTGGCGTATAAAATAAATAGGAGGCCATAACGGCTCGTCGAGAGGCTAAGCCTATTGACTTACAATCATTACTGTGCGCATGTTACCAGGAATGGAGGGAACCTACAATTTTCTACCGATTCCGAATGGCTAAGGAGCAGCACTTCTCATGACAAGAGATACTCTTTGAGGATTTGTCAATTCCTCGCAAGAGGTGTATAAGCATGGATAGCTCCCACTTCCTACACTTATATTAAGAACTATTGAACGCAATTGTTCTTTTCTGTTCGACGAGTTCTGTAAGAAAACTAAAAGAAATTTACTGACGAAATTCAAACTTTTACACGACCTTACCCATTTTTTATCGGATCAGACAAATCGAACTAGAAAACCCTCGAAAAAAAAAAATACATTCTCCAGACGTTATTGATTGCAACTTTACTCGAAAATCTTGCAAAATCAAACCACAAATTTCAACAAAAAATTCCAATTTTATTGATGTGTTCATTTTCCAATCCAGTTCCCGACGACGCAACAGTATCTGTGTCCTATTGCGGTATTTCAGATCAAATCTGTTGCAATCAAAACGCTATGTAAATATTTTCAATTCAATTCTATTTAAGTCAATTAGATGCAATATGGTTGAGGTATCTTCTTTTCATTCATTTTACGTCATAACAACAACAAAATTCAAATGAAATGTGATATGAAACTGATGGCAGAGTAAGGTATAAACTTATACATATTTGGCAGCCGTATAGAGCAGCCCCGTGGTAAGTGATTTAAACTCGTGCGCCATTGAATTAAGAGCATTGAGAATTGAATGCGGCATAGGAACAAATTTCAAGTGGAACTGAACAAACATTGTAGTTTGCTCCAGATTCAGGGATTGGGTAATAATATATTAAGAAAAATGTAGACTCTCCGCAGCGTGATATGAATGTTAACCAAGTGGCTCAAGGTCTTTCTTATGGTTAATTGGCGAGATGAGTTCAAGTTTCATTGCTCCAGAGGACCAGAGGAGGGGAGAATTTAGAGGGTTCTTGAATTCTTCGGTATATAAACGATAACGATTCTTATGGGTACAAGTAGTTTAAGGGCTTCCGTCAAGTAATCAAATTGAGAGTTGTTGAAAAGGCAATTTGTTTTTGAAGTTATTATATAAATACCTCCTTGTAAATGGGATGTGTCTTGGACTAAATGTTTTTTTAATCATTAGAAAATGATGAAATTCTTTGGAGAAACGGAAGTGACTTCTAAGACAGTTATAATTTTATAAAGTAAAATTTGTTTTAAGGTAGTTATTGTGTATAAGTTATATTTTAGAACGTCTGGCAAGCATTTGTAATTTTTATCTTTCAAAATAAAGATACTTTGGCCAAGTTTCACAGTTCACATTTTAATAATTAGCCTGCGGTTTTAATCATGTCCTTGAAATTCTGTCCAAAATTGATACATATTTGTTTATTAGAACTTATTGTTCTAAGTTATAACTTTCCTTAAGCAGTGTAGTTTTCAAAACTTTTCAAATCGTGATCTTGAAAAGTGAAAAACTCTAGGAACTATATAGGTTCTGTTGTTTTCTGAACTTATCAAGTCCACTATTCTTCTATGATTGCTTTGTCTAGATGACTACCCAGTGCCCAGTAATGCATTGGGATAAGCGATCAAATTCAAGTCTTTGGTTTTATAGGGATTTCCTTAGCTGGGTTAAGCTTCAGTATTAAGCCTTCCCAATCATTTCATACGTTCATACGTTCATACGTTTGACTATCCTATAGCCCTTGAGCACCTCATTAGAGTCATTACTGGCCTAGGGACCTTCTCTTGCCGAAATTGTGTTAAAATACTATGTCCGAGAGCGTGGTTTCAATGGAGTTCCTCACAGCCTCTGCTGTTTGTGGCAGCTCATTTACAGCAGATACCTAGAGGTCATGTCTACGCTGCTTTAGAAGATGGCATTTTGGCAGTATTTTTCATACCGTCAGGCTTAATTGTTAGATATGGTCTCTACACGAAAGTCATTACGCTTGAAGGCCTTGTCTTGCGCAGCCAGCAGATCCTTGTATTCCTTACAAATCTTCTGGTACTTGAATTAACAGCAAGCCCTCGGTATTTCTCGGAGCGCAAAAATGCCATGGTTGAGACTCTGTTTATTTCCTTGTGGTGTAGGTTGCTCTACGATAGTCTCCTGGCTGAGATAATGAATTAATGAATATTGAGAGGTGTTTTGTACTGCGACCTTAAGATTTATTGTGTTCCAGCGTTTCGTTATGAAAATTGCAGAATCTCTATGTGGGGCTGTTTACTGGCCAAGGATAGTCAAGTGTCTTCTTAGTTTACAGTGACCCGTAAGGAGTCCCGTTACTATTCGTAGATTGTTCCTACTTGATACAGTTCTTGAAACGATCTTGGTTATAGTTCCCAAGAAGTAATTTTATCTGCCTCAGTCAACAGGCTGATATAAGCTGTTAGGCCATACGTTCATCCTCTAAGTTGGTTTATGGTTCAAAGTTCTTTCGTTAAATTCATCCATAAATGGTTAAAAAAAAATCAATGTTCCAGAAGTAGGTCGAACAGGAAAGGTCAGATCTGGAAGTGTGGTTGTCCAGTTGAGTGGAGTGATGCGAATCCTGATAATTGTGCAACAACAAAAATACATACGTCCTTGTATGAAGAAGAAACATCATAATCTACTACGAACTGGATGACTCCTTGAGGATATGTCCAGACATGGACTCATGCCAAGGCATGAATACGTTAGTGACTTTTCCACCCCCAATCTTTCATTTCTTCGCACACTGATTACGAAACGCTCACACCACGGCTATGGGCAAATAGCATTGCTGCAGGTTGAACTAATGAGAATTAAAGTAACACCTCAGTAATTCATCCCGACATTAACTGATCCCTATCTTGATAACCAACAAGACAATAGTGGTGATCAATACCGCCCGGCACCCACTCGAGCTTGATAGGAGGCTTTTCACCAAGAACTGATATTTGTTGAAAATTGAAAAAAACACTTTCGTGGTTGCGGGTGTTTTAATTGCACTTAGTTCGTTCTACAAATAAGGAACCGTTATTTAGGCACATATTTTGGCAGTGCTACCAAAAAGCGATCCGACCAAACAAAATGTATTGCTGAGTCTTGCGATTTCTGTCCAATTAGGACATAACGTAGCGTATGAACGGTACATCTATGGAGATATGTTATACGTTTTCGATTATAGCGCCATCTTGCCGAAAGCACACCTCAATCGAAATATTGCCTTCCATATTATCGAATAAAAGAAATTATTAAACTATAATTTATAGCTATAATTTATTATACCACGAACGATTTATTGTTTTTGAAAAATTAAAAGAATAAGCCCTGAAAATCTCATCAAACAATCGCATTGTACCCTTGTATATCTTAACAAAAACTCTTTAGTTCAAGTGAATCAGAACATAAGATAAGAATGATCCCTCACTGCAAGGAAGGAACTTTTAAATATCTACAACAAAAATTACACCTTTCAATATTTCCAAGTTATGCCAACACTTAATTCTACTTGAAAGATGCTATTGTGTCGTGTAAACCTCTCATATGTCTTATGCAACCCTCATTGTGTGAGAAAAATTTCAGCTACATAATTGCAATCACAATCAATCTAAATATTTGTATTTAATTGTTCAAGTCATCAATCAAATCAAACAAAATCTAAAAAAATAAAATAATAATTTCATCTTGAAAGTGTCGCAATGAAAGCACATTATGTCAAATTGATGTCATTTCAATTGAGGCTCCGCAGATGTGCTGTCAATTCTACATGGGTTAAGTTTCGAGAGCAAAAATGGGAAAATATTGTTAAAAAAAATCATAATACATACATATGTATGTATATATTTTTTGAACGCTGACATTAAATGGATTCATTGGTAAATACATATATATGTAACAACATTTTTCAAATTTTAAACTGTCAACAGTTAATAATAAGTGTGTCCCAGATAATATGTATCCATTCCATTCTGTCACTCGGGTGGATAGATTTATTTGGATCTTAGGTTGAAATTCGATTTGGGGCTATGCTTTCCATTCCTTCTAATCTTTTGTAAATAACACAGCTGTGTGTTGAAATTATGTTTTGGCTATTGATTCGTAATCATCTTCGATATGAGGATATGACATTTTGTCAGTTGTCAATTTTAACTTCTGAAAATAGAAAGATCCTTAGACTTTTTCTTTCAAATGGCTGAGGCAAAAAAAAAAAATTTACTTGGTTTTTGACGGAGATTTTGGATTAAGAGAAATGTATAAACTGCAAAACTGCAAATATAAATAAATCTTACCTATAAAAGGATTCTATTAAAAATCGACAGTTGTTGTCCTATAACAACAAGATAAAAAAAAAACTGACAGATGCAGAAAACCCATTCAATTAGTTCGGAATTCCCTGGCAAACAAGAAAAAACAACAATAACAATGTTTGTGTAAAGATGCAAATATTATTTCGCACCCGCATTGTTTGTCTAATACAGATGATCAATAATCCTGATTTTGATCCGAATGCCTTTCCATAAATCCATATCAGCCCTCATTTGTATTTCCCTTTCCGACTCTTATATTTTTATTTTTAACCAAAGTGCTTAACTGCATCTGTAAACATAAATGTTATGAGTTACGTAACAAAAACATTGCGAAAAAAAAACATAACTCTCTACGACAACTAGACGACCGACCGACGCGACGAAGCGACGCACCCCATTCAATTATTAATAAAACCCACATATTTTATTCGATTCATATTCCTTTTGTTTTTATTCAATGTTTAAGTTTTGGCAGGGCCAATGCACTTAAGGGTGCGAGAACAGACCTAAATTGCTAAATGCTTGACTGACTTAACCACTCATCATACTTTATTCCGCCGCTGCCGACAGGCGCGCTATATCTAAGAAATAACTCCCTTGGACGTTCGAGAAATTAAGATTAAAAAAAAAACACCGTTAACGATGATTGACAAGTCTGTTTAGTAAAGTCGGCGTGTTGGTTTTATACGTATTTCGAAAATTGAAGTCAATTTCGGTGCGTTTGACGTTTAAAAGATGAAATTCTATTGACAGCATTGCGTGTTTCCTCATTGCAAGTCTGTTGATAAATCAACTTATTTTTTATTTTAAATGACAAGCATAACTGATCATAGGGGTTGGTTTGTTATAATATTTGAAAAAAAAGTCTGTTGATGGCATAATGAGACAAGTCAATCAGAATTCGTTGAACTAATGACACAGTTCTGGGAATGCTTAGAGGTTTTCACTATATGATTTAATTGGATTTTCAACAAGATATGATGATTCTGGAATCAAAACAATTACATCAAAACGAAATACTAAAATTATTCATGTAAACGCGGAAAACCCGGATCAACCTAAGAAAACAGATTATTTTATCTCCGCAGAAACGAGCTGTCAAAATTTGTATGGGAAAAACTTTTTGCAAAGCTGATAAAATTATCTCATAATTTTGATGAGGAAAGGGAAAAAATAAATCTAATAACCAAAAAAAAATTATCTAAATTTTAAGAAATGGTTAAAACAATTTTTTTTTAAAACTACTTCGCACCTCCGCACAGTGCATCGATTGTATGGAGGTGGTGGACAAAAATCTATGTTTCAAAAGTAAGGGAACTGTGCACAAAAATTGGTTGGTAAATGTAAAAATTAAGAGGTTTTACTCAATTTGGGGAATTTCCACGTCGCCTGCCACGCCCGCTGCTGGTAAAAAATTGATTTCATAACTGTGAAGTGATAAGTTTTTTCACAACTTCACACACTATCCGATTCGCAATTTATGAAAAAAATTAATAAATTGTCAAAATATCTTCAAATATTAAATTTGTTTTCACACTCAAACGATTTTGTGAAGAGCCCTGATAAAATATGAAAATTACAAAAACAAAATTATACTCAAAAATGAGTACCGTGTATCAAAAATGCTAGCATTTCTCATTTTAGTACTGTTTAGTACATGTTTTGACAGGCATTTATCAGAATGAGTTCCAGAATCGCATTATGTGAGTTCATGAAATGTAAAAATGAAAAATGGCTGTGAAAACTGAAATGATTACTTTTTTATCACTTTACAGTTTCACAGATAGAGAATTGACCCCTGGTCATTTAAGATAGTATAAATTAAACTAAGAGTGAAGTCCGTCCACAGTCACGCCCACTCTTGCTATCAAATTGTTTTTTTTTTCTCTTACGATATTGAAAAAAGTGTACGGAATTTATGAGTGTGATAAAACAAATTAATTTGAACCGAAATCCCCCCACACTTGTATTATTTTTAGATAGAAGCCAAAATTTTAATTTTTTTTTATTTTTACGTGATACAAAAGTTTTAATATTTTAAAGGTTAATAGGAAAGTATACATTTTCTCAGAGCACAACAACCACAGAATATATCGGCATAAAGATTTTCCAAAATATAATGAATGTTTTTATTGTTGACAAAAATAATTATTTATAACACAGTAATAACAAAATGAAAAACTGAAAAATAAACAATTAAGAAGAAAGATCACTTTACGAATCTTCAATCTTCAGAGAGCTTTCTTTTAGGTATCTGAAAGGATGAAATTATGTATAGGTATGTGGTTCATGTATCAGAAGTTTATGGACACTTATAGTACCAACTGCAGAGCACAAGATATTTTTCTTTAACTTCAGCCAGCAGTTCAGAAAAGTTACGTATATCAATAGAAAATCCTGAAGCTAAAATTTTTAGCTCGATTGAAAATTTATATAAGAGTTGTTTATTATTTCTGCATTTATTCTCGAATTCTAAAAAAAAACGTATTGTCGTGTTTCCATCATTTGTTGACCCAAATCCAATCCTAGCTTAGGCTTGTCAACAATGAGACCCAATTTACTTTTGAACAATTCATTTAAAAGATGAAGCATTTTCCAGAAAATTAAGAATGCTATTTGGAGGAATAAAAGAAGTTCTCAACCAGACTTCGCGATGTCTCGCAAAATGAGCGCCGCTTTGTGTACGAGCCTTCCACCTACGTTCAAGATTTTTGAAAAGAAGTTATACTTTTTCCACCAAATCGTTCTTAGTTGTAACCGGACAGCCTTTAATTTTTAAATCATTCAATATAAATTCAATAACACCTTTAAATTTCGTGTTTTTATTAAAAGAAATTCATTTTTCGATTTTTTTTATTTTTTACTTCCATTTATTATTTGAAAATATACGATCAATAATAAATTAGAATGGGTTAGAGGAAACTGACAGCAAAATACGATTTTAGCCTAAATATACAATATGATAATCTTGCAGTTTTAAAGCAACAACTTTATAAAATGTTGCAATTATTATCTACAAAAATGAAAGCAATGAACAAGGTACATCTTCAATTAACGGTTTAATATACCCTGAGCTAAACTATGATCTGATGAACAAAAACTATTTTAATGATTTAGTATAGCATACAGGCGGTTTCTCTGATTTACAGAGCGAGATGCGTTATGTTGAAATTGAAACAAATCTTGAAATGACAGAAGGCACACTCCATTTTCTGGCAATACGTCCAATTTACAAGGATTTCAGGCTTATCCACTTCAGGAAACAATGGAACAAACGAAATACATCCTTAATAGTGATAAATAGGTTGCTCTATAAAAATTCATAGAAACTTATTCCACTTGTAGATATAACATTTTAACGGAATTTTTAATGTCAGGTTTTTGTAATATTTAAATTTCTATAACATCGTGGTCTTACACTTGTTTTCAAAATTAAATACATTTTTTTTCTTTTTTATTATTATTATTATATAAAATATATACTTAAGCTCGTCAATCAGGCAGACGGCAACGCCATTGCCTACAGAAATTATTTTTATTTTATTAAATATTGTATAAAATTACTTTAATTAAAAACAGAAGATAAAAATAAAACAGAAGATACAAAGATGTTTATTCATATCTGCTAAAGTTGTTTGGCCTTAAGCTCATATAAAGATGAAGACAATACCGTAGTTTAAAGTAATTATATGTACTTGGTTTTAAGAAGAATTTTCACATTGTTATCTATTACAATATTATATATAAGATATTGGAGCCATATAAGTTTTACAAAAACAAAAATTTGTTATAATAGATACCAAATTAAAAATGAAGAAAACCATTAGTTATCTTGATGGATGTATACTTAACTATTCAAGAATTTTGTCCCCAAACTCTTTGGTAATCATGGTAATAATTTCAATAACATAAATGACAAAAATGTAGGTACTTTGTTTTCAGAGAGAAAACATCCAAGCAGATGCAAAACTTATTCGTATACCCATGTACTTGTACACCACATACATTTCTTCTTAAAATTGAATTATTGCCCTTCAATATAACGGTTCTTTATGAAAACTACCAATTATTGGTCAAAGTTAAAAATAACAACAAATCTCCATTGTTCTGTGGTCGTTCATTCTCAAGATCAAACATAAGTGAAGTCCCATCAAACACACCTTCCCAAACACAAAACCCAAACTATAAGCAGCAAGGGAGTGATATTGAAATTGATAGCTGTACCTTAACTCACATTCCAAAGAAGGGAGTGAGTGTGTGTTGTCCTTATGATAAATTCTAAAAATGCATTTACCAACCTAAAGAAAGGGCACGGGTATGTCCAAGTTGTGATCCTCTCATGCCCTTTTCACTTCATTGTGCTAACGTATGCGCCAAATAGCGCCCCCTTGTAAAACATTTTTTAATGACTTTGTATGAACTCAATTGTTCTCTTGGGTCTTTGACTGTAGTATCGGAAAATTCATATATGTGCAGGGCACCCTTCAAACCTATACCTAGAATCCAAAACAATTGCACTCTGGGATTCACTTGAAACTGAATTAGTAATTCAAATACATAAACGCCTTGAGTGCGGTATATGCGACTGCCAGTCAATATCGAACGGATACGGATACCCAAACGGATGTCGCGCACATGTAAGGGATCAGTTATGGCATTGAGAATTGTCGCGCCTGGAGAATCCAATATCTCAGATATTCCCAACACGATTTCAAGGATAAAAATATTTTCATCTGAATGACCGCCCGATGTTGAACGCGTTTCTTTGTACCTAAGGATTATTTTATTAGATATGTACCGATGCCATCACCGCACACTCCGTGCCATATCTAATTGTAATTGATTTTAAGGATAGGATATCGCTTCGTTTTCTTATCCTTCAGATTGTTTTCTTTTCTTTTTTGTTTTTAATTTTAGAAAAATTGAATTGTCTGACACACATGTGGTCTTGAAGGTATTGAAGATGACTTTTGTTTGACGTTTCCTCAACATATGCGTTCCGATTGAGTAAGGTCCTGGGAGTATTTCCCTCGTGTCTGTTCAGTAACATAAAAAGGGACTCAATACATTTTATATTTTTTATATTTATATTTATTTCTTTATTTCATCAATCAAAGAACAAAATTCTCTTACAGACTAATAGATAACATTATTTCACTATAGCTATTTTGATATAAACAAAAGAAAATATTTAAATAAGTAATAAATACAAACATCAAGTAGATCTTAGTACATTTAAAACATAAATTTTAAAGGTATCTCTAGTGCAAATACTGAAAAAGTCTAACCTAGTACAAACTGAATTTGCTTCCCTGATGCAACGAGAAACGGTTTCATTACGACCGTAGTTAGTTCTATGAAATTGCTCGTGAAAAAGAACATAATCTCTGGAACTATAAGTAGGAACACGAATAGATATTAATTCAAGAAGTTGTGTACATTTAATATGGTAAGTGAGTAAATCACGAATGAACATTATAGCAAAGTATGTACGTCGATTTGCCAAACTCTGCATACCAAATAAGAGACATCTAGTTTCATAAGATGGAATAACAGTACCCCAATGAAGTTTATAATACATATATCTCGAATTATTTTTTTGGATTTTTTCAATTCTTACACACGAATTATTGTAGTACGGGTTCCAAACTGTGTTGCAGTACTCAAGCAAAGATCGAACGAGAGAGATATAAAGAGTTTTTATAGTATAAGGATCTGTAAATTCCTTGCTATTTCTTTTGATGAATCCTAACATTTGGTTAGATTTATTCATAATATAGTCAATATGAGGAAGAAAAGAAAGTTTTGTATCAAGGAAAACACCTAGATCTTTCTTTTGTGCAACTCGATCCAAGAAAGAAACAAATGTGCATTATGTCTATACTCATGTATAAAACCCGACATGGATGGTTGGAAATACTTTCCGTATTAAAAAAAAAACATAATATTTTCAAAGGTCATCTGGGGAATAATGAATGAGGGCGTTCTACTACCTCAAAAGGAATTCTATACGATTTTATTGGAGTAGTTTAAATTTTATTCACAAGTAATTCCCTGCATGATGATTAGGCAGGAAATTAATTTGAAAATATACGGTCGAGGATTTAATTGTGCGGTATAGTGACTTAATCAGGAGTTGAATTTGGTGACGATGGTGAGATATTGGTTGGATTTGGTGAGGAAGAATTCATAGAGAAATGGAAATTAGAAAAATAAGTGTATTTAATTTGAATTAAAAAAAAAAAGGAAAAAACTTGCAGAAGAGAATTAAAAAACAAAAGAATTAGATTTTAGCTGGGAAAAACATATGTTTGTTAATTTAAAACAGTTCTGGATTGTTTTCAATATTAAAAATTTAAAATCTTATGTTATAGTACAGGAACTCTTGTAACAGTATTTATTTTGGATTTTACTATTGCCCCAAGTCTATGAATAAATAACAATAACGTATTCCTCTCTCCTCAACGTAAACCTACCATTTAATATTAAGTTATTAAGAAATTAATTTATCGGTTTGGCATCTTAATGTAGATACTGTTTACAATAATTTACAGTTAATTTTAAGGCTTTGGATTTGTCATCAGCTCGACTGGTAAATAAAATCAGGTTATATGCATTCTGTATTTAGATTTGTCTTTGAAAATAAGATGGTGGCACTTTTGTTTTTGTAAAAGCTTACTCAACAGACCAAACTGATTAAAACTATAACTATATCGTGTTCCTTTAAAGTCAGGCAATTTACATCATGATTTAAATATCATGGATATTTTCTTTTGCGTAATCGCATTGTAAAAAAAGTTGGCTTCCATTAGGCTCATTTGAGAATAAGGGATTCTGCTGTCTGATTTATATCTTTTTTGCATTCCTTAAACAAAATTTAATTATTAAGGTTAACATTGATACATAAAGCTTTGAGCTTATCATTAAATTCGTTTGTAGAAACAAATAGTTAATGTAGCTTAAGTAAAGTTTTAAATAAGAACAATCCACAAAGTATTAAATTTCTGATTGGTCTAAAGCTTCTTAGCCTTGCTATATTTTAAATTTTAATGTATACCGTTTTTCATTCTATTACTTGTCTTAAAACCAAAATCCTAAAGATCCGTTAAGAATTTTGTAGGTTATAACTCATGTAGATTTTTTTATTAATTACAAAGTAAAACCCCACTTCTTAATGTCTATTCTGAAAGTTCTTATCAACATTTTAATTTAAAATGCTAAGAATCGATTTGATGTTTCACTTAATCTTACATTTTCGTTCATCCTCATCTTCATCCTGATCTACGAGTATAATTCTGAGCTTCACAAAATTAATGTTAGTGTTCCTCAGGGTTCCATTTTATCTCCCGTTCTCTTACTCATTTATATAAATGATAATTTGTCTGAAACTTCTAATCGACTTCAGTGTTTTGCCAACAACTCTACCCTCAGATACACATACTAGTTCTCAAATTCAAGCCCACCTAGTTCCGAAGTGAAATTGCAAGGATACCCTATGATAGCGCTATTAAATGAGGCTTCCAAATCGTGTGGAGTTTAATGCTTCAAAAACTCAAACTTGTCTATAGTGGTTAAAAGAAAATTTTAATGGCACTTGCATCGAAGAAGCTGAAAAGCTCTCAATACTTAGTATGTGTGTCAATGATGACAATAGTTGAATTGACAACTTTTCCAGACCGCAAACGGGGCTTAGGAAATTTGTTCACCCGCTCTGATCTGGCTTCAATTTATAAGGTATTTATACGCCCAAAAACCGAGTATAACTCACATTTTGGCAGTTACAAACTTCTCTTCATTTATTGGAAAGAATCCAGAAGAGAGGGTTAAAATTGATAGGAAAGAGAACTACCGTGGAATCATATGGCAATGTTACTCAAAGTAGCCGTTTCGTTAGGAATGCTCATCAGTTCACCCCGATCATTTTGTTCTACTAAAAGATTCCCTTAAAAACTTAAAACCCAAAAAATTCACTAACAAATATCAGTTTCTTGCTTAAACTTCTAACCACTACAATACTACCTTACACATTCAACTTTAGCTGATATACACAGTGAATACATACATACATCAGAATTGTAAGAGAATGCAATCTTTAAAAATCATTCATTGAGTTCACTGAAATGATTGCATTAATTGTCTTCGCTTTGAGAATGTGACTTATAATTTACAATCACCATTCATTTGAGATTAAAAAGATTTAAAAGACTTGATTGTAATCTTCTGAGAATTCTTGCATTTATTATGAGAACAAAATTATTGCAATCTTTTAAATGTCAAATGAACGGTGATTGCGAATTAAAAGTCGCAATCTATAAGTAAAGTTAATGAATGCAATCTTTGAATTGAATTGAATGATTTCTACTATTAGATTGCATTCACAAAAGATTGCATTATTGACAAAGCCTGACAGACATCTATTTTTGCGGTCATATTTTGGAACGATTCCGCGGGTGACAGTGCAGTCGAGTTACATTTTTTACTTGCGACTTATAGGTACTATAAGGCAAGTTATGCATTCGTAAAAAAGATCGAACTCGAGATTTTGATCAAAGTTGGCATTACGATGATAGCGAAGACGAAAAAAGTGGGTCTGGCAATTCTGTCTGTCTGTCTGTCTGTCTGTCTGTCTGTCTGTTCGATTACAGCTAAACGGCTCGGCCGATTTTCTTCAAACTTGGTAGATATGGGTTTTGATTTTTTACCCCCGGATGTTTTTTGATTTGATTTTTTATGACCAAAAATAACGGTACCTGCCATACGATTTTTTTCCGAAATTTTATAAATATTTTTTTTTCTCAAAAACTGTCCCTGCGATTTTCTTAAAAAAAATTCAAAAAATTTAATTTAGTTAAAAATAGGTAATGGTCGAAAAAAATTTTCAAAAAAATGAGTGGTTTTGGTACCCCCCTTGGGACCATTTTTTTTGTTTTTGATTTTCTCAAAAACGGTATTACCGATTTTGATCATTTTTTTTATGCTAAAGATTCCCAGCAGTTTGAATATTATTGTGTATTAAAACTTTCCAAAACAATTTTTGTGGATTTTTAAAAAAACTTTCAAAATTTTTTTTTGAAAACTCAATATTTCGAAAACCCCATGCTCGATTTTTTCAAAACTTGATAAATTAAAGTTTGGAAAAATAATCTACAATATATGAGCAAAATAAATTCATTTCACCTAAAAATAACGGTACCCTCCATACAAATGTTAAAAAATGGTTTTCGAAAATCGTATTTTTCTCGAAAACGGTTCCGAGAATTTTGCTCAAATTTTTTTTCTTTCTGATATTTTTTAATATCTCTAATTAAATAAAAAAAAATTTGAAAACAAGATATTACTGACTGTACCTACCATAGAACGATTTTTTAAAATTTTGAATTTCTCATTATTAGCAAGACGGATTTTAATGAAATTTCTTAGAGGGAAGCTTCTAAAAAGTTTAAAAAACATTGCATTTCAAAACTTTAAGAAAAATATTTTTTTGAATTAAAAAAAAAAAAAATCAATTTTTTGTTTTTTTGAAAATTCAATGTCTCGAAAACGGCTCAATACTTTTTTTGTAAATTTAATTTTTATTCATACAATAATAAAAACTTCAAATTGGCGTACCAACATTTTTTCTTAAAAATGTTTTAAAATTTTCTTATATAAAACCTTATTTTTTAAGAAACCACTACAAAGACTTATAATTTTTGTTCTTGCATAAATCTATATTTGCTTGAATCACATGGCATCCTATTCTTACCTTTAAATACTAAAGAAGTTTTTTTAGTCATTTAAAAAATGAATTTTATGCTTATGAACAGTTTCTCTAATAACATTCATTTTTGAAATTCTAAGTCTTTTACATAAGAGCAAGTTCGTGCGACCCAGTCGTGCATTTTATTTTTTAAATTTTCATATAAGATTTTTGCTTGTCACTTCAAAATCAAGTCACAGTGTATAATAAGTAATTTCTTTTGAAATATTGTTAATTGCACCACCTACAGAAACTTCTTTCAATCTGCTTTACAAGATATACGAATCGGCCCTAGACCAGAAAAATTCACCATCGGCCAATATATCGATATTCCCAACAACCCTGATGTTTATCGATTTAAGCCTATAAAATAATAAGGCTAATAAGTCATTCGTTTTGTACAGTATCACGATGGAGATAAGACGAAAAAATGGTTTTTGAAGAAATAATATAGCACTATCGGACGAACAACAAGGGCGTCCAATTACTTGCATACGACCGACGTTGATGGTGACATAACAGGAAGAACACAACTTTGATGATGCTGTGATTGTTGAGACGGAAACGACGAAGGTGTTCTTAACAGTAACTTATAGGGTGAGACTAAGTGTGTTCTGTCATCAAAAAATCTCCCAACTGTCAGTTTCACAATTCTTCAATTGTATGTCCCACCCTTAAACAAGCAGTCGAGGGCAAAGTTCTAGCTACAACAACCAAGAGTTGGAGCTCGCTCAATACCTATCTTAAAACCAGAAAACTATTGCTTGTTTCAACAAAAGATCGACATTATCATCCAACTGAGTAAAAAGTCTGTAAATCATCTCGTGAACATCACCATCGGACACAACCAACTGAGTTACCACAAGAAAAAGATGGAATTCAGTATTTGGATGACTGTTGCAGAGGATGTGGGGATGAAGAGATATAAAAAGATACTCCTCACTACCTGTGTCACTGCTCATCTGAGAAACAGGCTCCTAGGGAGACACTTCTTCAACAACTTGAAAGAACTATCTGACATTCCAAGCAAAAACCTGTTGAAATGTATTGACCCTACCAAATTCCTAAGCTCGAGATTGGAAATCGCCTCCAACTACAATCAAAAGAAATAAAAATGGTCCAAGACGACAATGATGGAACGAGCAAAAACGACTTAACGATGCACGTGTTTCTTGTAGGAGCAAACGTGGAATGAGCACCATGCATATAAACGATTGTCACTCCTTCGGTAAACACGAGTGTCAGTGAGTTGATGGGGCCACCTCTTTCTAAGATTGGTAAAATCCTCTTGGAAAGGGACAGCCCCTTCGACCTATTCAGCAATCCTGACCAAACAAACGGACACATTCACCAACCACTATGACCTATCAAACTCATTTACCATACGTTGCAAGGATCCACATGCTCCAGCAGGCCTGATGGAGGGATGATTTTTCAAGTGAGGGAAAGGTAATTATGTGACCACAAATATTTCTTCAATGAATTAGAAGTTTCCTTCGACATTTCAGGCTATAGCTTGTTGAAAATCATCAACTGCCTTAACGGGCTTGAATGTCATATGATTTATCATAGGTTCTAGATCTTCATTTATCTAAGTATGACGGTAACAAGATCAACTGTCAACCCACTAATCTAACCTAACCTAACCTTAGTTATATGTTGGATAAACTTTATGTAAATGTCAACTATTTTGTTATGTTAGTACCGCTCTCTTTTACGAGCTTGACGAATCAAGTT
The DNA here is from genome assembly GCA_911387755.1 of Chrysotoxum bicinctum. Taxonomy (NCBI): domain Eukaryota; kingdom Metazoa; phylum Arthropoda; class Insecta; order Diptera; family Syrphidae; genus Chrysotoxum; species Chrysotoxum bicinctum. The sequence goes on from OU426989.1 coordinate 45,336,741, forward strand.
AGGCAATGCAACTATTTAAATGAACTGTGAATTGTTGACCCAAGTAAAATCAATGAGGCTTTCACCCATTCAAACACTTTTTTCTGTTTTATTACTCGGCGCTTTAAAAGGGAATCATATTCCCTTACGATTTCCAAAGAATTTAGGGTGGGCCCTTATTTGATTCTACCTTCAATATCTTCTATCCATACAAAAGGCCCACACTGTTAAATTATTAAAAATTCCGTCACACACAACCTCAAAAATATAATAACTTATTGATAAGTACCACATTAACCATTACCATTATCCGCCTTCAAATGCACGTCCGATTGAAATTTATAAAAAAAAAAAAAGAAAGAAAACATAGAACTTATGTCAAGATTTTATGATCAAAACACCGTTTTTAATATCACATACGATCCAATGGAATTTCATTCCCATAAAGTCATTCACCGAATCCCATCATGTGAATTAAACTTGGTCTATTCGTATCTGAGGTCTACGTGCTGCGAACCGTAAAGCACTTAGGCCTGACTCTACGTATGTACCTGAATGGATTCCCCCTCTCTGAGATTAAAAAAAAAATATCAACATTAATAAGTACATTTTTAGAAGACCAACATTATTCTAACAATATATGTAGGTTCGTCCACTACTGCCCAGTGGACTATGGAAGCATGCAACGAGGATGCTCATTGCACCTGAAATGATCAGAAAAAAAAACAACCTTAACAGATTTATGTGCACCTCGCCTAGATTCAGTGCGATTTGAATTTATTACCGCTAGTCATTGGTTTTTTTTTTTGTGCACGGGCATGGGTACCCAACTATATTCACAAATCGCTTGGCCGAGATCTCCCCTTCATTCATGTGCAGCAGTGCCACCATCCGCCAGCAGCAGCGAATCGACGAAAATTTCATAAATAATTCAGTGTAAGCTTATATGATGGTGCAATTCACGAGTCGAACTTTACTTGAATGAATATTGCAACCCGGCTTTATGAAATTGTGGCGGGAATTTAAAAAAAAAAAACTTGATCTTGGCAGTGGTGGTGCTTTAATCACATTGTGTGGGATAAGTTTTCCATATGGCACGTGATGCTACAATATTGGGTAATTGTTTTGTAAAAATCTTAAAAAAGTAACATAGATTTCCATGTGGAGTTGATATCTGTGGATTCAGTTCCTCTCAAAAAGTAAGCTCTAAAACTGTGCCTTTACAGGACTGAAGAGGAAGGTCAAGTTTTACAAAAGAAAAATTTTTTTTTTTCAATTCTTAAGGCTCCTTGTACGTTGGTGCGACAAAGCGATGCGATAGGAGAAACTTTTGCGTGCGAGAAAAATTAGAAGCGATTTTTCATGCGAGTGTTGCGAGTTTCCCGCAAAGTATCGCGCTCGCAAATTCTTTTGACCACTTTTTCAAGAGAGTTTTTGCTAGAAGGTTCATATTGATTGTTTTGACATTTAAAGAAAAAAAATCAAACAAGTAAAATTTTGTTATTTCAGTGCTGGTGTTGTGTGGTGCAATTTCTTGATAAGTGTGCGGGCAATAATTATGAAGGAATTAACAACACAACCGCACAAAATCGCTTTTAATGTGCGAACTATGTCGCATCTAATTATCGCATCCCAAATCGCTTGTCGCATCGCTTCTCGTATCGCATCGCTTTGGCACACCACTCTACGCGCAGCGTTAGTTTCGAGATACATACTAATTATTCGTCGTTACTTTATATGTATACCAAAATAAAGAATTGGAAGTTCAAATAGATTCGCCACCACTGCCACTCGTGTAGGGTAATAAAATGCCGATTTACAATATTTTACTCTATTCTTCTCACGACTGTGGGAAATTTCCGACACACTGTTTGATTGAAATCAATTCTCTTTGACGGACGGACGGGCGTGTGATTGAAGAGCATCTACACAACATGTCGTCGCCGTTCGTCCGTTCATCGTCGTCGTCGGCGACATTTTTTTTTGTTGCTGTTGTTGAATGTTTGTGATTTGAATTTAATTTCTTTTTGTATCTGGATTTGCCGTGAAATGAGTTCGGGCACACCACACCCACTTGATAAACAGACATCTTACAGACTAAGACGAAAATAAAGGCTTGAGAAAATATTACTATCGTCGTCGAGCCAAAGACTGACAACCACAATTTACACAATTGATTTTTTGACAATTGATTTAAAATAGTAGGTGAGGGTGGACAGAAACGACTAAAATTGTATGATAATTTCTGAGTAATAAATTCAAAAAATGTGAAGAGAGAAGCAGTTTTGCTGTTGATCTATTTAATTTATTTATTTAAAACTAGGTAGGTAGTATGTGAACAGTTAAACCTAGTTTTTGAAACAATGTGAAGTGTTGTTTGAATTTATGATGAACATCAATGCATTTCGTGACGGAAATACAGAAACGAATATTCATTGCCTAGCATTTATTTTCATTTCACAAATCTAAAACGATTTGTTGACATTTTTAATATAGGAAAATATCAAATAATATTTTTAGTAATTTAATTTAGTAATTTCTTCAAAAGTGATAAGTGATGCATTATTGCTTTTCAGAACATTATCATTTGAATTTCGAGAATAAAATCGAGTTTACTTCTGAAACATTTTTTTGCTCTTGAACTTAACTCACCAAATTTGTATTCATCAATTCTGAGTTATTCAAAGAGGTAATTGCTTTCTTCAAAATAGGTGGTATTTTGCGGGTTATAACGTCATTTCTTCTCGAAATTGATACCCAGATATTTCACCGATCGTTTGGTTATCAGTTACGATTACGATCCGTTGAGGCAGCTTTTTGCTTTTGTTGTTCTTCGATGTTCCGTTGGTATTCTGAAGCAAGACGACTCAGAATTGGCTGAGTGGACTTTGATCGGCCATTTTATGTAGAATTCCTATAGGATGTGGTAATCTTCTACTTTTCGGACCAACAGACATCAGTATGTAAGCATTGTTGATTTAAGGTTGGTTTGCGCTGCCCGTGAATATGTTTTAGAGGTACGGTCCTAGTTCTGATACTTTGGCAACTCAATGCTCATATTTTTTTTTTTGTTGACTGGCTATTTTCATTCTGGAATGATCTGAGGAAACCGAAAATTATTTTTGAAAATTAAAAATTGTTGGTTTGTGTATTATACCTTGTATAGAATGTCGACATCATATTCTCAAGTCGCTTATTTATTGATTATCTTAGCTTCGTCAGAGTAGGTTTTTTTTTTTTTTTTTTATATTATACGCGCACTCAAGGGGTTATAATGTTAAATACATAGTGCGATCAATTAGGAAATTAGGATAGGATTAGAAAGAAGATACCGATGCACATTGGTTTTGAATGTCTGCACATTGAAATTACTGGGAAATACTGAGCCAGGTAAAGCATTCCACATTCGTGTAGTGCGACTAAAAAAAGAATCTCTGTATTTGACAGTACGTCCGAAGTTGGGCTCAAGGGTAAACTGATGGGCATTCCTAGAAGTTCGGGTATTACGGTTGAATTGTTTAAGGGGAGGAATGCATCTGGCTATTTCACTAGAGCACTGTTTATGGAAATAGCGGTAAAATAATGTTAGACATGAAACATTGCGGCGGTGCTCGAGAGATACAAGTGTTTCAGTAAGACAACGGTCGCCTATCATTTTTATAGCTCTCTTTTGAATTCTGTCCAAGAGACTCAAGTGGGTTTTAGGAGCACCTGCCCATATATGGGAATTGTACTCGAGCTTCGGAAGAATAAAGGCTTTATATATAACAACCAGATCAGAAGGGGTAAAATACTTCTTGCATCGACGGAGAAAACCTAAACACTTAGCAGCGTTTTTGACAACGTCAAATATGTGATCACTCCACAGAAGATGGTCTGTGATGCACATACCTAGAACTGAAAGCTGATCAGTCTCCTCGATGCAAGTGCCGTTCATAGAAAGTGGCATTGGGGGAGGGTTGCGCTTTAACGACAGTAAACAGCATTGAGTTTTTGAAGTATTAAATTCTACACAGTTTTTGATTCACCATTGGACAATGCTGTCAAGATCAGAATTTAATGAGCTTATCATACGCTGCCGTTGGAAGTCCACATCCGAAGAACAAGGATGTGAATCTAAAAACGAATATGAAAAGTACTTTCGTCAGCGAAACAATTAAGTGGATTAGAAGTTTCAGACAAAAGATCATTTATGAATATAAGGAAGAGTGTCGGAGACAAAACGGAGCCCTGTGGCACACCAGCGTTTATTTTGTGGATATCAGATTTGAAACCGTCCAATACTACTTGAAGAGAACGGTCCGAAAGGTAATTTCTAATCCAACGAAGAAGAGATTCGTCGATACCAAATGCACGCATTTTCGATAAGAGAGCTTGATGCCAAACTCTATCAAATGCCTTTGAAATATCAAGTGCAATAATCTTACTTTCTCCAAAACGATGTAAAGATCTGTTCCACTCTTCGGTGAGATATACCATCAGATCACCAGTGGACCTATTGCTACGAAAGCCATACTGCCGGTCATTAAGGAGCTTTCGTTCTTCAAGATATTTCTTAAGCTGAAAATTGATCAGCGTTTCCATGACCTTGGAAAGAAGGGACGTAAGTACAACTGGCCGATAGTTAGAGGGGGAGGAGGATTTGCCTTTCTTAGGGACTCGCTGGACAAATGCTGTTTTCCATCTACTCGGAAAGAGACCTGAAGAGTAGGACAGATGGAAAAGCTTACGCAGAGGTTTTGCCAGCGTTGAAGAACACCTCTTCAGAACAATAGCAGGGATACTATCCGGGCCAGCGGATTTGTGAATGTCAAGATCTTTTAGTACTCCAGCAACTGCACGAGTGCGAAAGAAGATCCATCCCATATAATCGTTTACGCTCTCAAGTACAGGAGGAGTCATGTCACTACCTGGAAGCGTCGAATTAACAGCAAACTGTGCTGCAAGCAAATTGGCTTTATCCGTCGAACTTACAACAGGAATGTCATTGAAGACGAGCGTTGGAACTGAGGATGACGAAGAAGAATTATTTCCAAGCTACCTCTACTCGATTACTGTATCGAAAGAAAGTATCAATACACACTTGGGTGTCGCATGAAAAGTATCGATTCCTACTTAGACCGGATACAAAATAAAAGAATATTAACCAATATAATTTTGCAATGTTTTATTCAACTCAACATTTTTTAAAAACACTTATTTTTGTTTAAGTGGAAACATTTAATCGATTTATGGTTTTGCAGATTGTTGTTCCCGCTTTGGAAAATAAATTTGCAAGTGGTATAGAGGAATTAGCAATCACAAAGAACATCCTAGCAGGCTTGTATCAATAAAAAAGCATTGTCTTCATATCTTACTCCTCATCACTTTTGGCATTGGTCTTGCTACTTTTCTGATTGATTCGAAGTTTTTTTGATGTCTTCAAAAATCATAACCTTTCTGCCGATTCGCGTTTGATGACAGTCTCAAATCTTGATTAAAAATCTTCCTCAATTTCTGGATTTCCTTTTCAGAGGCATTGAGGTCTTTAGATTTAATATTTTTAAGCCTCCCTTGGATGAAATTGAGTTGCCAACGATTTCCTTACATTAAATTTGTGATGCAATTCAGCATAGTTGACGAACCAAAAGTTGAAGAAAAAGTTTTCAAGTTATTTTAACTTGCGACTTATATGTATCATAGAATTTTTTTTTTGAATTTTAAATTTATCACTATTGGCACAACGAATTTTGAAAAAAATTTTATAGAGAAGCTTCTAAAAAGTTTAAAAACATTGCATTTCGAAACTTAAAACTTGAAAACTTAAATGTATTGGAATAGGCAAGCCAATTAGATATATCTTCACCCATGTTAAGGCAAATAATTCTGTTGATACAAATAGTATAACCTGTTTGCTTAAAGTTTTATTTTTAAAATTGATATCTCGTTCGACTCCTTAGATATCCCATTTATAAGCCTCTTCCAGTTTTCTGCCTATGTGCATTTTTGACTTTCAGATCACTTTTCTCTAAAAACAATGCGTAACAGACATTTCGTTATTCGTTTTACTATTTTGTTCTTATTTCTCTTATAATGACCGGATACTAAAGGGGCTTTGACTATCCTTTTAATTATTAAACACAGTGCGATTAGTTCAGAAAAAAAAATTTCAGTAAAACCAAGCTTAGGGTTAAAAAAATGTCTTACAAATGATTTTTAATGTTACCTTCCGCCCAAGGTGATTTTAGTAGATTTTCAAAATGTAGACGAAAGGTACCGCGACCTCCACTTTTTTTTCAGGGTTTGTCGTCCAGAACGCTGGTTTTAATTTTTTTAAATTTTTTTCTAAATAAAATTTATCAGTTGGCATTTGACAATCATAGAGAGTCCTCGATAAAAATTTACTATGGAGCATGGAAATGACCATCAACGAATAGCAGCCATTAGAGCCCTTAAAACCCTCGATTGATGTGCCAAAGACCAATACATCTTCTTACATCAATAACTGTATGGTGAGCCATTTGGCCAGCGGCATCATTGGACCATATTACTTTGAGGATGCCATAGGCAATGCTGTGACAGTTACTGTTGACTGCTTCCGGAACATGTTGGGAAACTTTCTTGTGCACGAAGTTAATCAATTAGGCCTACAGAACATGTGGTTGCAACAAGAGTTGTACGAGAAATTTTTCCCGGCCGATCAATGTCAAAACAATCGGTCTGGATCATAAGACGTATGCATGTATACCTGCTACAAGAAATATTAAAACAATTATCTCAACAAGCTCATCTCAAGTTCGACAAGCAAAATTGAAGACCACAAAAGATATTTGGAGAAGTTTACACACTTTTTTCTCACATTTAGGTATTATCCGAGTTTCAGAATGGATATCTGAGATTTTTTGGGTTTATTTCAGTTTACTAGTATACTCTTGCAATTTGCGAGACACGCCATTATTATTTTTCTGTTTAGGTTTGCTAATGACTTCATTTTACTGTTCCATATCACAGAACAAGTTAATCTCGCATCAGGAGCGTAATTAGCTTAATTTTAAACATAACAGTTTTCGAGAAACTTTTACCAATAATAATAGAAGTCAACCGATAACATTAAGTTGTTCATGTAAGTCCAGCATTCGATTCTTAAAAATTATTGGAAAACTTAAAAAAAAATCAGTTTTGAAGTCCGTTTGAAACAAAAGCACTAAAGTACGTATTGTGCTAGTTTTGTATATACATACATTTAAATTTAAAATCAAATTCAATGATTTGACGCCATCGTATAATCGTCAAATTAATCCCAAAAAGTGAGGTATGCGTCATTTGATCGCCATTCAATTCATCGTAATGATGCAGTATTCGAAGTCAAACGTCATTCGAAGTCAAACGTATCGTATACTCGTATAACTGGTTAATTGTTTACAGGTAATTGCATTAACTCACCTAATAAATTGGCATATTGTTGCTTTGTTTAAAAAATACTGACATAATTGCAAATCTGCGTGGAAGAGATCATTCATAAAATAGTAAGAGTACATTAGCAATTAATCATTAATATTAATACCTTTTGACCTCATCTAACTTGCCTTTGATCATCATTCATCACTTTCAACATACTAATTCACTATTTTCATTTGAATATGTGGGCTTCATTCAAATTATACAAACATCCAAAATAAAGCAAACACTATAACTCATGAAATGCAAATTTTCGACCATATGTTAAATTTCTTCCATATTTGTACACGAGAGTCGAAATTTACAATTTTCTACGTTTGAATTTAAATTGACTTAGCTTGAGTCAACCCCAGCAATTACCTCATACATATACATACATATGTATATGTAATTGTGAATGAGTAATCGTCACCCATTGCTTAATTAAAAATAATTTCTGGTTCTCTCGTCTCCTCCGAAAAAACGAAACGAAATTCTGACAATGAACTCGCGGCTGCCTTAAAAACAACCGAACCGATTTGAGTGAAAAGTGCGAACATCACACACGGCACGCGGACGTACTCTTGTCAATTAATGGGGTGTGTTTGTTGACTCATCGCTTTTAAAAGAGTGCCAAATTTTTTTTTTTCGAAAATTCAAATATCAAAAGATTCGATTTTATTCGACTGTGAGAGTGAAATTAAAAATAATTTATTATAAGTGTGTAATTTATTTGTGAAGATGTTGGCATAGATGTTTTTTATTTAACAACTTTTTTCTTTGAAATTTATTATTTTTCGGATGTTTGCATAGCTGTACATTTTTTGAACTTGAGGAAAATAAAAATCAAAAAAACCATACAAACCGCAATTCTGTTTGAAATACTATGAGTCACATGGCCCGGTGTTATTTTGACAAAATAAAGATCTAAAAATATATTCTTATTTACAAAATTCATTTAATTCGCTTTAAGGTGAAGGTGAGAAATTTGCATTTTATAAGTTATCTTGTCGCCGGCCAGTATTATTGACAAATAGTATTTAGCTTGTTGTTGATTTCGCAGAACTATGAAAATATGTTAACACAATCACTTCTTTTGGTATCACTTTTCGTTATCAATTTTTTAAGGTCTACAGGGTAAATTTGTTGATGATTTTATTGGGATTCTATCATCGCTATTTCTATTTCTATTTCTTTTTTTTTTAAGAATGAATGGAAATTTAAATACGTTATACCTTCACCGGCGCGGATTTAAATTCAATAACCGACATCAGCCGCAAGACCAAAATCCACACCAAACAGTTACTTTCTCTGGATGCATTGCACTTTGGTAGATCTCGAGTAGATTTTGATGGGCCCAAATTCGATTATTTTGCTTTTGGACAAACCCTTTTATCCAGAAATGGGGCTTGATATTGAATATAATTTTTCGACCGAATCACACGAAATATTGATTGAACACAAAACCCACTTTGACAGGCAATCACCTGTCAAATTTCGAAAATCCCTATTGGAAAACTATTTACAACTAAACTACTCCTGACCTATGCTATGCATCAAATTTCTTTCACATAAAGACAAATTCGACTACGACAACCATAAAGTTGACTTCACCACTCAAAATAAATCTATTTTTCTTCGCAATATTTTCGATTCACATCATCTTTAAGCAGTTTTGTATTTTAAGGGGGAAAATACAATTAGAAGTTCCAAAAAAAATCGATTTTTTTTTGTCTAAGAAATTCGTAAATTTCATGGAGAATAAGATGGTCTAACTCTGATTTGGAAATTCGAACTCTATCTTTTTTTTTCTAACGTTTTTTGAAGACGTGCGCAACAAGTATTAGACCAAGAGCCCACAGCAATTTTTGGGTGTGATTGATAACAAAAAATAATTAGCATAATTAGTTAGGCCTTTAGTAGTTATTTACAAATGTGAACGTCTTGCATACTCTAGTGGGCGCAATAGTGCATTATAGTGCATCAAGTATGCAGTTCTTTCCTTATTCTAAAAAAATGGGAAAACAAATTTGCCATAACTTCAAAATGAACAGCTAAGTGTCCTGATTGCAAATATTGAGGTCCATGACGTTTTGAAGGTGGCCTTCTTAGTGCAAGAAGTTGCCTATTCTTATCGCGTCTGGCAGGCAGAAGGCTGTCTGTAAAACGTCTTGGACCTCGATATTTTCAATCAGGGGGCTTAACTCTTACATTTTGGCAAAGTTGTTATCACAATTATTTGGATTTGAAAAGAACTGCATACTTAATGCACTATAATGCACTATTGCGCCCACTAGAGTATGCAAGGCTTTCACATTTGTAAATAACTATAAAAGGCCTATCTAATTAAGCAAATTATTTTTTGTTATCAATCACACGCAAAAATTGCTGTGGGCTCTTAGTCTATATTTTTGAAAAGTCGACGAGGGAATCCGTTTTACGAGTATATTGTATTTTTTTTATTTTTTTCAAGGTTTTCAAGGTTTTTAATTGAACTTTAATAAATATACAATTGTAAATCTTAAACTTAAGGATAATATGAATAAAGTAGAAATTTGTTGGCACATAGGGGGCCTAACTTATAAAATGACTTAAACTCAAAAAAACTTATAACATTTATAATGTACATGGTAAAAAATTAAGATTAAGATAAATTGGCTTGGTTTTTCTCTCGGGTTGTTTAGTCCCGGTTGTTCAGTTGGTGGGTTTGTTGGAGTTTTTTTTATGTTTTCAGCCACGGTGGTATGCTGACTCCGCGTTAGCGTAAAATCGAACTGCTTCTTCGTTGGCGGCTGGGATCCTGAAACACACAAGCTCAGATTTGGCAGTATTTATTCGGATACCCCACTTTTTGTAGTACTCGTAGAAGTAGCTGAACGAAGAATTTCCTGAAGTAGAGAAAATAAAATAATATTTTTATACGCTGTCAAATGCTTTCTCGAGATCCAGAAAGCATGCTACGTTGGCACGATGGCTGTTGAGTGCTGATGAGGCGTCAGATTGGAACTTTAGTAACGGATACAGTGTTGAATGCCCTTCTCGAAAGCCAAACTGCATGTCTGGGATGTTTTTTTTTATTTCTATCTACAGAGGTTTTATACATGTATATATAGGTAGATACATGTGCATGTACATAACATAATTTCGCGTCGAAAACCGATTAGTAGGCAAACATTATTTTTCAGCAATTAAAACTTTGAACGCGTTTTTTTCGAAACAGCATTTTTGAAATTTGCGTGCACGATAACTCAAAAAGTTCTCAACCTATATTGCTCTACTTTGGAAGCTTCTTTCTTTATATGCATCTATTTATTTGATCTATAAATATTTCTGATTGAACTTTAAAAAATGTAAAAAGTCATGCAAAAAAGGCGCAGCTCATTATAATTGAACAATTGATATAATATATTAAATATGTTCGACTGGAAATGTCCCTACATCACTGAAAATGTTTTAAAGTTAATTGAAACTACTAATTATACATATATAGAAAAATATGGTTTTTATATTACATGTGATGTGAGGTGATTCAAGAATTCCTTCTTTTGTATGATTTTGAACTTTTCTTTGAAAACAAAAATGTTACCACCATTTTTTCAGATTTATATTATAATTATTTAGGTAAAAAGATTGCGGGTAAGGTTTTTAAAATATGTTTTTGGCCTTAAATTCCCTTTGACTCCATATCGTCATCCATCTCAATATTTTCAATTCTAAGCAAACAAAATTCGGTTAAAACTCTGCTAGGGCGATGAGAATTGAAGAAGAAGGTTAAAACTTCCTCATTTTCGAAGAAATTCTAAAGGGCTATCTTTTATCATGATAGTTGTTTTTCACCTTAACCGTTCGGACTCGACAGAAAATATAATGTCCTCTCCAGTTCTTCCAATGCACATGGAAATATTTATAAAGGCACTAGGTCCAGGTTCTCTACGGTCCGTTGGCCTCTAATTAATGTATTTTCATTGACGATCAACACTACCAGACCAAATTGCATACCATACAGTAACTTCTTGTGAATACAATGGTCTTTCGATTAAGTGGATTTTCACTTCCCCATATACAACAATTACGAGTATGTTTGTTAAAGTATCTATCGACTGAAAAATGTGCTTCACCGCTGAAGAAAGTTCTGTGTGAAAATTTGTCACTATTTTTGTAGTAAGTTTTTTTTTACAATATACTCGTAAACACGTTTAACTTTTGTTAACTGATCTAAATTGTAAAATGGCAAGCCTTAAACTGAACATTCATATAGTCTGAGTTGACAGTTCGGTTTGGTGTAAGTAGTGAAACAGGGATTTTAAATTCCGACCGCTAATCGGATGACACTATATAATACCATCAAAGTAAAACCTCGCCCACTGGCACATGAACTTTTTAATAAAGTTAAAAAAATAAAAGTTGTATTCTTCTAAAAAGGTATACGATTAGATAACGTGTTTTTTAAAAATCCCTATATACAAAAATATATTTTTACATCTGATTTTTGGGGGTGTTTTTGACTAAATTTTAGTTTTAGAATCAATTTACCGAGGTTGACGTGTTTGAATTACGTTGAACAGTAATATTAGGGTTCTAAAGCGTAATAGATTATCTAACGAAATGTTTGAGATTTGCCTTGAAAAATTAGAGACGCTGTCATATCTTCTTAGACCATATATGTACCGTGCTATGCTATTATAAGCCACATTCAGCTTCCTTCTACTGATAGAATCACAGTCGCAGTAAATTTCACACCCAAATGATAAAATTGGTAGAACCAGAGTTTTGGCGAGCATTAAACGGATCTTCAAGGGAGTGAAATACTGCGATGTCCATAACATTCGAAGGACACCATAAACTTTTCCTACCGCTGCGTTGATGTGCCTATCCCAAGTTAAAGTTCTATTGAATAACATTCCTAAATTCCTAGCTGTTTCTACATATTCAATAGGGGAATTATTGAGGAAAATGGTAGGGAAATAGGAAAGGTCCAAAAGATTTCTATTAATAACTATGCATTTCGATTTAATTGGATTTAAAAACAGACCATTCCTATTGGACCATAATGAAATCCTTTCCAAATTCTTATTGATAGTGTTTGCGCAATCTTCGATGAGTCCAAGCGGGCAGGCAGCTTCTATACAATTGAACATCGTCAGCATACATTTGTATAGATGAAGATGAAATAAGTGAGGGGAGTTCATTTATATAGAGGGAGAAAAGTAGGGGTCCAAGTATTGATCCTTGGGGCACCCCTCTTACAGTCGGTAAGAAACTCGAGATATTATTCCCGATCACAACAGCTTGCTTTCTATTGCAAAGATAGGAAAACAAAAGGTTAACGGCCGAAGGAGAAAAATAATAAAATGTCGACAATTTTTTACAAAGAATAGAATGATCAATAGTGTCGAAGGCTTTAGAAAAATCTAAAAGAACCAGGAAGGTCACGTAGTCCTCATCTATGGCCAGTCTCAAATCATCGACAATGTTGATAATAGCAGTGGTACAGCTATGTTTCCGACGAAAACCGGACTGCATAGGCGATAAAATATTATTTAATCTAAGATGAACTGCTATTTGCTTTTGTAAAACTCTCTCAAAAACTTTGGACAAAAAAGGGAGAACCGAAATTGGTCGAAAGTCATTACCTGTACACGTTTTGGGAATTGGTATAATTTTTGCCAGTTTCCATAGGTTAGGAAAAATACCAGTCGTTAATATGGTGTTAAATGCATGTGTTACATAAGGCAAAATAACAGGTAATATAGCCTTGAGGAAGACTGGGTCTAGTCCGTCGAGGCCAACAGCACTTGACTTAATAGACAGAAAACATTCGACTAAGTCCCTACTATCTATACAAGAGAACTCAAAGCCATCTTCTTGTGGTTCAATAGAAGGTGTATGGGCTTCTTGACATTGAGAAGGAATCGGTAAAGTCACAAATTGACGATTAAGTGCCTCAATATCAATATTTTGCCCACAAGAATTATTTTTCTTCCCTATTCCCATTTCCCTCAGATTTCGCCATAAATCTCGGCCTTTCATGCTTGGACGTAGTCGGTTTTTATACAAACGTGATTTTGCCATTCGAATTTTAACGACGGCCAGATTACGCAATCTACGATAAAGTTGATGGTGGACATCCAACCTGTAATGTTTCCATTGCTTGTAGGCTGCGTCACGTTGTAGTAAAAGAAGCCGTATTTCATTAGTAAACCAGGGACGTGAACCATGGTGTGTGGTCTTAGATCTTAGAGGGACATGAGTATCAAAAAGCGTTATAATATTGTAATTGATAAACTCGATTTGATCATTAGGAGAGGTTAAATTGTAAATGTGATCCCAATTTATATTTCTAGTATGTAGCTCCAAGGCATTGTAATCGATGTTTTTATAATCTCTAAATTCGAAATGGGTATTTGGACAAACAAACTCAAAGTCAAAAGTAAGATATATGAGATCATGTCTTGAGAAACCTGGTGCAGAAATTTGATTGTAAAGTAAAACACTATTTAAATCACTAACGAAGAAAACGTCTTACAGAGTACTAGCATCTCTTGAAAAGTGAGTGGCATAAGTGGTGTTGACTGGGAATAAATTAAACGTTCTCATACTTTCAGTAAGGTGGCTTTCCAGCAGAATATTACTGTTAAAATCCCCACAAATAATGATTTTCTTCGAACAAATTGATTTTTCTTCGAGAAGTGTAATCAAGGGGGTTATATCAATATATTTATTCGGTCTGTAAACAGACCCGATTAAAACACTATCATCGGAATCACCCATAGCAGTTACAAATAAGAAATCAATTGCGCTCATCGCTTCTGATCTACAATTAAATTTACATTTAATGCCTTCACGAATATAAATAGCTGTCCCACCACCTCTTCTCCCATCGAGTCCATCGGCACGGAAAAGCTTATACCCACCCAAACCACACATACCATCACTAACATCATCATTGAGCCATGTCTCAGTAATGCAAATGATATCAACATTGGATCCTTCAAACAAATCCCTCAACTGATCAATTTTTGGTAGTAAGCTTTGAGCATTTACGTGACAAATCTGTAAGCCACTCTTTTGACGCACTAAAACACGAATCATAGTACGAAGCGTTCCATTAGTCAAATCACCTGCAAAAACTCTACCAGATTCACCATCCTCTGAAATCATCATATAATAAAAGAAAGATTGGTAAATGCATGTAAAAGGGAATGAGCGGCGATGCAAGTTTCAAATGCACAGATCTACATCCAGTCATTCTGATAAATGAAAATTTATTAAAAAGTAGCATAAATAAATGGAGATGTACAAAAGAAAGAAAAATAATCATTATATATTAAGAAGAAAAGAAAAAAAAAAAGTAATAATATACATATCAATAATAATAATTAAAATAGAATTTTATTATTATTCAAATAAATTAAATGTTCATAGGTGGCCTGGCAATTTCATCCAAATAGTTAAAGCTTTTAACGTGTACAGCATCCTCTTCAGGGCGAAGCTTGATGTAAACAAGACCTCGTACCGTAAATACGGATGAAATTTTTTTTTGTTTTTTTAGCTCCAGTGACTGGCGCAGCATCATATTGTTTTTTTTTGTAAGACATTCTCGCATGTAAATAAACGATTGAGCGTTGGAATTGGAACTCTTAAGTCCTAAATCGATGAGAGAAAGTTGTTTCTTTTTCTCGTTCCGGTACTTTGCAATAGAGGAGAGAACATAATTTTTGTCATACGCTGATCGGTATTTTACGAATATTGTTGTGTTATTATTATTATTGTTATTTTTTGTTTTCGGGCGCGTGCGAAAAATATCGTTTAAAACTGGTGGTTTAATATTGATAACATGACAAAGGTGGTTAAAGTAACTTCGAAGATTTTCGTCGGGAGTTTGAGGAACACCAAGCAGCACAGCATCCCCTGCTATCCTCCTATTGTCATACACCTCTTGTATGTTTTCAATTTCGAGTGTTTTCGTAGATGTGATGGAAAGTTCGGATTTCATTAAAGACAGATTTTGATGGTTATCTGATACAGATGATTTAAGCAGAGCAATTTCGGATTTGAGTAATTCAATGACTGTGTTATAAGTGTTGTGAGATGATTCAAGTTGTGTGACTCTGGCATTAATTTCAGAGATATTTTTGTTTATATCCGCGAATTGCTCTTGCATGGTGAGCACAAGTTTAGAATTTTCTTCTTTTAATTGAGTGGTTAATAAAGAAATAATGGACTCACTTTGTTGTTTGAGTTTCTCATCCATAATTTTCCACATGTTTTCATCCAATGCCATTTTAGGAGCTTTCTGTTGGAGTGAAGATCCAGGTGAGCTTTGTTGTAAAGGTTTATGTTTCAGTTTTAAGTTTGAGTTGGCTGGTGTTTTATTAACTCCTGACATTAGAATTCTTATGTGTGCGAAAATACGAAAAAGTTTTCGATGAGGTTCAAGCAACACGAACAAAGAAATAAATTTTTCTCTATTTTTTTTTCTTAAAATCTTAGATTTTACTTTATTTTATTAAAAAAAAAAATAACTTCAATTTGGCACTAAACCGACTTTTTATGTTACTAATTTTTAACACAATGGATTGATTCCAATCGCTTTACTAAATTTATACTTGGGTATTAAATTTGGATACAAAATTGCCCGCCGAAAAAAAAGACGTCTATACGGTAGCTATCTTCATTGCATTCTTCATTTCATTTTCATTCATTTCAAAGTCAATATTGCAGTACTAAATTAGGAGATAATTCCTGATTTTTGAATTTGGTTTGATGGTTGCTACCGTAAGATTACGAACAGCTGCAGTTCGGAGATCCCAAGAAAACACCCGAATGCCCAAGTTCAACACCGATAAACTCAAGGATCCCGCAGTCCGCCAACAACTAGGGGACCGTCTTTCACAAGCATTGAGAGCAATCAGTAGCACGGAACCCACCACCATCGAAAACCATTGGTGTGCTGTGAAAAATGTTTTCATATCATGTGCTTAAAGTTTTTTTTTTTTTTTTTTTTTTGGAAATAAATAAATAAAATAAATTACAATAAAAATAAAGTATAGTCGGTCGTTCGCAAGGAAGAAATAGTGCCTGGCTTTCTGAAGAAACTTGGGCTAGGATCGAAGAAAGAAAACAGCTCAAAGCTCGCATTGCAGCAATGTCAGCAGCAGGCAGAAACGAGCTAGAGTCTGCGTATCACATGAAGATGAGAGAAGTTTACCGTAGGTGCGACAGTAAGACCGTCTACAGAATTACCGAAGAGCTAACAGGTGTGACATACACGGATCACTGCTAGTTTCGGACGAGGACCAGCTCAAAAGGTGGAAGGAACACCTTTCTGCGGTTTTAAATCGCGTTTTCACCAGCGAAGTCAACCTAACACCCAATGATCCGCCCGTAGTAACAAATTCCCGAATACGCACTGTATCCCCCAGTAGGGAAGAAATCTTAACCGCAATCAGAGCACTGAAGAACAACAAAGCGGTTGGACTTGACGGTATTCCCGCAGAGCTCTTACGTGCAGCGCCAACAACATCGTCTGAGCTCCTGCACACACTCATAGAAAGAGCTTGGGAAACAGAAAGTTTTACTGAGGAGTGGAGAAGGGGATGATTGTCAAGCTTCCAAAGAAAGGAGACCTTACGCAGTGCGAAAACTGGAGTAGCGAAGCTTATAGCAAGAATCGTCCTAGAGCGAATAAAAGACCACCTAGAAGACATACGCTTGACGCCGAACAAGCAGGTTTCCGCACTGGATCTTCCTGTGTGGATCACATCAACACCTTGCGGATCATCATCGAACAGTGCGTTGAATATCGATCACCACTTCACCTGCTGTTCATCGATTTCGAAAAGGCGTTTGACAGTGTCAGTAGAGAATTTATTTGGCTCGCCTTGCGCAGGAGGGGCATCCCGGATAAATGGATAGCTATTATCAAGGCTACATATGAAGGATCCAAATGTCACGTTCTGCATAAAGGAAGGTTGTCAGAGGAGTTTGAAATCCAAAGTGGTGTTAGACAGGGTTGTATACTGTCACCAATACTGTTCCTGTTGGTAATAAGTGATGTGCTGCATGCAACTTTGTCGACTTTAAATGGAGGAATTCAGTGGAATCTGTTATCACACCTGAAACATCTGGACTACGCGGATGACGTGTGCTTACTTTCTCATAGGATTATGGATCTTAATCAAATGACAACAAGGGTGGAGAGAGAAGCCGAAACCGTCGGGCTTAAGATCAATACGGCAAAAACTAAAAGGTTCAGCCTTGGAACTTCCTCATCTACTCAAATAGATATTTCTGGACAACCAGTAGAGACGGTAGTGAGTTTTCAATACCTTGGGAGTGTCGGCGGGACCGAACTAGATATAACCAGCCGAATCGGGAAAGCAAGCTACGACTGTTCCGCTTCAATATAGAATCCGTGCTTCTTTATGGATGAAGCACTTGGAAAGTAACACCCACTGTCACAAGAAAGCTGCAAACGTTCGTGAATAGTTGTCTGCGAAACATCTTGCGGATTTTCTGGCCTAACCGTATCTCCAATGATGAACTTCATGCGAAGACAGGTCAGGAACCCATCAACTCTATGATACGAAAACGTAAGTGGCAGTGGATTGGACATACGCTTCGAAAAGGCCACGATTGCATTGCGAGTCAAGCGATGCAATGGAACCCTCTCACGCAGCGAGGCAGTGGAGTGGGCCGACCCAGAAGTACTTGGCGAAGAACGGTCGAAGAGGAATCAGCACAACTGGGGAATAGTTGGAGACAGCTGAGGTACATCTCCAGAAACCGTACACGATGGCGGGTAGGAGTAGTGGAGGCCCTATGCCCCGCAAGGGGAAACACATGGACGTAACAGGCCCGAGGACCTAAGTATGTTTGTATCCTCAAGATTAAGACACCAAAGTTTTGAGAAAGTAATTCAATAATTCCTACTTTATGTGTTATAATTTTTTTTGCGCAAAAAATTCTTTTAATAAATATGTCCATACGTAATATGGAGCACAATTCTTTAGGAAAAGAAGGCAAACTCTTATAGAATTCTGAAGCTGTTTTATTTAAGAAAAGGAGAACTGCGCATGGTAACATATTCTTAACGAATCTTAAACATTTTAAATATTTAATTAAATTGGCATTTCATTTAGGGATCTAAGACGGAAATTGGTTAGTTTTCTCATTATATCTGTCAAATATATTCTTCTTGTCTGTACCTCAATCTGAATCCAGCCGTTTAGGATGAACTGATTTTTTTTTTGAACTTGATAATTTATTTTAAGATCTAAAAAGGATGGTAATTGCCATATACATATGTATCTCTTATGTCTTTTATATGCTTATCTTAAAAATGTCTCTAACGATTTTGATAAAAAAAAATCAGTGTATTATTTTAGAAATGCCCAACAATAGGGTTGATCATTTTTTTTATATATAACTGATATGAAAGGTACTTGAAGTTCATTAATTTTTTTTTTCGACTTTTTCTTTAACGGCTGAATTGATTTTGATCAAAATTAGAAGCTCCATGGTTTTTTGATAGACTGAAAAAAAAAACAATGCAAAATGTTTGCCATGTGCACACTTCGTGGTTTGTTGTTCATTAACGTTTTGTCTATGCGATAGTTTTTAAAGAAAATGAAAAAAATATTTGTACAAATTCATAATAATAATAATAAGAATGGGTATTGGGTATCTATGAAATGGTCCAGTTGTAGACTAAAAATCTCTAGTAATGCTTTAAACATAAGTATTGGGCTTATACAGAATGTCGAATACTTGAACACTCATTCTTGAAAGCAGATATCATACCTTTTGGGATAACCTGACTTGTGAGTCAGTTGTGATTTATAAATAAATGGAATATAAAATAAATTTAAGATAAACATTTCCTTCGAAAAGTTTAATTACTAAGATTTTTCATATATTTTCATACAACAATTCAAAACGTTTTCGCCACTAATACATCCCTTAACTTTGCAAACCATAAAACCTTTCTCTTACCATAAAGAATTTTATGTCCAATTCAGTAATATAAATTTTGAGAATGTCTTCAAATATATAGTTTTGGAAATAGTGTTTGCAACAATTTTCGAATCCTCGATCTATTCGGATATTCGGATTTATAAAAATAATACAATTAAGATCCGAACTTTCTGGATAGTGTCGGACATAGTGATATCCGGATAGTGTCCGATACCCAGATAAAAATTCAGACCCGGACCCAATGTGATGAATAATCTTTGCAGCTAAAACACGACTTACTCGCATAAAACTTAGCAAAACAATACTGAAACCTTAAAACTAGCTCCAAAAATATCTAAGTGGCAAGGATATCTGTTTAACAATGACTTTACAGATAATTCATGAAACTGGATTTGGATCTGAATCTGGATCTGGGTCTCAACTGGCTCATTCAACTATCCGGATAGATCAAATACTTGATCCTGTATCCGGATCTGTTTCGGTTATCCGAAATATCCGGATACTTTGCAAAACTGTTCCAAAAGTTAATTTAAATATTAATATGCCGTCTTTCCCAAGTGACTTTATAAATTAATTTTCAAAATTTCTTGCAGGCTCTACCTAAAAATAAAAATTTATTTAATATTTTATTTAATTTTTTTTCCAGGGTCATTGTTGGTGCGCCGAAGGACAATAATTCACTATATCAACCATCGATCGTACAACCTGGTGCTGTTTATAGGTGCGATATCGAAGGCGATGATCGTTGCCGCACTGTGGCATTCGATTCACAACGTAAGTTAATAAAATAAACCAAAAAGATAACAGAATATAATAGTCTCTTTATAATGGTTGATTATATCTGCGTATGAGATGATGATTCTGTTTACATTGCGCCGTTATTTTGTACTAGTACCTGCAGCTTGTTTTCTTTTATCTCTACAACTTGATCAACATCCTCCGGTCTTCAAGAAGAAGCGAGGACTACCTGTGCAGCATGTGAATACTGGTACAACATATATGCATAGCTTACCACAGACTTTTATCAATGGAGAAGATGGTTTTATTTGTGGCTGCTGGGGTCTAGCTGGAAAAAACGATAAAGATCTTTATCTATCATTTCTATAATTTTATATCTATCTACCTGAGCAGAGCACTTATGTATATATCTACATATATTACGTGATGCGCTAAACAGATGTGTGTGTTGTCACTTTAAAGCGAGATCCTCCTGAATCAGGGTTGCCATTTTACTGCAATTGTCTGCCACATCTTCGAAAAAAAATGTTAAAAATCTTAAATGTGCGATTCTATTTATTCGAATTACTTTACTTTTTGTTAAGATTTGGGTACATTAAAGAACTTCAATATATTGTTCTCAAGTCTGTAAGACTCACACTTAATGTTCAATTTTGAAATCCCAGATTTCAAGTGAAAATATACTCTTCATGTTGTACTAATAAACTTTAACAATTTTCCTTGAGTAGTGTGGCAACACCAATACCAGCTGCCTGCTGCTGCTGGTGACTCAAAGACGTGTGTCGGTGGTGACAATGCGCCAAGGGAGTGAATGAGATCCTTAACTTATGATAAGATTAATGTTTAAAGATATGTAAGTTCGGCTGGTAAAAAGGTGTTAAGCAGCCGAGAGAGGGCATGTACCAATGATTGTTGAATTCTAAAGCAAGGGGTGTTTCTTTTGAGTATTATTATTATTAGGGCTACCATTGTCATCTGATGACATACAATTAATTAAATTCATATAGAATTATATGAGCGGAAAAAGGATGTATGTAAATGAGTCATTCTGTCAAACAGGGCTACCCCGCCAAATGGTTAGCAAGAATAATAAAGTATATTTATGGCATACTCGTAAGTATGAAGGAGAGGCAACGCGTGTGTCTTGCTAAAAGAACTTTTAAAGTATACTTATAGAATTGAATGGACTCCTGAAGAGTATTTTTTTTTTAATTTGAATAAGTTAACTTCGTTTACATTCTATTTATGGCTTTTTCATGGTTTCAAGTGGTCAAATGCATAATGCGTTTAGGGTAGACGATTCTAATTTATTTATTTTTATGATGGAAATAAATAATACCAATTTCGTTAAAGGGCGAGGACATTATCGTAAAAAATAATCATTATTTTTAAAATAATAGTAAGTACTCTTGGTCTGTACAAAGATATTTGTGTTTTTAAAGAACGAAGAAATGTGTAATGTAAGATTCTAAAGGCAGTTTGATTCAGATATGTTTGTACTAGCTTAGTGCTTGTAAGGATCGTTACGGAATTGTGTCCTCTCCCAAACTGACCACTATAGGGTCTTAGCTAATATACTCGTTTACTACACATTTTTTAACTTAATTTAACTATTAGATATACAAAAACTGCACATTATAGCGTTTCAGTGTGTTGAATACCTTTTGTGTATATAAAATTCAAGAGTTTGTACGCCAACTCTTTTGTTTGCATAAAGATAGTTAATTAAAAGAAGATGAAAATAATTGAAACATGAACTAACTTTCTAAAATAAGACAATTATTGTTACTATTTGAACTCTTAACAGTAATTTTGAAAATTTTCATTTATAATTCTTTTGAATAATTGGGTCCTTGACTTTGGTTAGCAACTTTAAACTATAATTTTTTTTTTAAATTTCTAATAAATTCCATCAGATTTGAAATAGTAATCAGTTTTAAACTAATCTTTTGAAACTTTGCGAACATTTTAGGCTTACTTTCTGAATTTGGATCAATTAGTACATTTAAGTAAATAATAGACTTAGATAGATAATAGCTTCGACTATCTGTTCAGGCAATAGGATTGAATGGGCGTTAAGAACCTTTCAACCTTTCAAATCACCGGGCGTAGATGGCATCTTTCCTGCGCTCTTGCAGAAAGGTAAAGAGGAACTGATGCCCTATCTTATTAGATTGCTTCGAAGTAGTATTGCACTTGGGTACATACCGAGTCTATGGAGAAGAGCAAAGGTAATTTTCATCCCCAAAGTGGGGAAAAAAGATACCACACATCCAAAGTCAGTCAGGCCAATAAGCCTAACATCCTTCTTACTGAAAACTTTGGAAAAGGTAATTGATAACTTCATTAGATCGGAAGTATTAGTAAACATGCCCCTAAATCACCGTCAGCATGCTTACAGAGCGGGTAGATCCACAGAAACCGCTCTGTATGAACTAACTAATATAATACAGAGAGCTTTAGATATTAAAGAAACGGCATTATGCGCCTTCCTCGATATTGAGGAGGCCTTCGACAACACCTCTCACGAAGCAGTTCATTCGGCTCTAGAAAGGAAGAGAGTTCCTAGCACTATAGTCAGATGGATAAGTAATATGCTTAGTACAAGAACGGCGGAAGCATACGCAGGACTAAACGTCCAGAAAGTCATCACAACAAGAGGCTGTCCGCAGGGAGGGGTATTATCACCCTTGCTGTGGAGTCTTGTAGTTGACGAATTACTAGAAAGTCTAACCTCCCAAGGGATTCGATGTATTGGCTTTGCTGATGACATCGTTATAACGGCACTGGGGAAGTACGAAGAAACTCTCTGTGATATAGTCCAGAGAGGGCTGTCTATAACCAAGAAATGGTGTATATCTGTGGGACTTAACATCAACCCTACCAAAACAACGATAGTACCATTTACCAGGAAAAGACTTTTACCTCGCATGAAACCCATTCGGTTGGCGGGAGATGTAATCGACACCCAGAGGGAGGTCAAATATTTAGGAGTTACACTAGATAGCAAACTCCTCTGGAACAAGCATGTCGAAATAACTGTCGGGAATGCCACAAAGTCCCTTATGATATGCAAGAGACTTGCAGGTAAATCATGGGGCTGCAAACCAAACATCATAAGATGGATGTACACCATGATGGTAAGACCCATCATTACCTATGGGGCAATTGCATGGCATAAAAGAACCGAACTAAACACAACTATTAAATCACTAGACAAATTGCAAAGGCTTGCATGTATATGCATAACAGGAGCAATGAGAACATGCCCTACAGCAGCGATGGAAACCATCCTTCATCTGACGCCACTACACGTGGTCATTGAAAATGCTGCTAAGGGAGCCATAATGAGATTTGCCAAGGAGGGTACTGGGACGGGTAAAATTATTGGAAACAGGGAAAAAGATTCGATAATCCGGTCCTCAGTAACAAACCTCATTGACATCCCAAGAGATGGTATGATCAAAAGATATAACTTCGAGAAACATTTCAAAACGGAGTTAAGTTGCAAAAAAGACTGGCTAGGCGAAACAATAAACTATAGTCTTAAAGAAAATACCATCAAATGGTACACAGATGGATCGAGGACAGCTGAAGGGACTGGTGCTGGAGTTTTTGGGCCTAGAACTAAACTCTCCTTACCGATGGGACAGTCCACTAGCATATTCCAGGCAGAAGTAAATGCCATAGGCATATGTGCTGGAAGAAACCTCGATAGAAAATATAAAAACCAAAACATTGCCATCATGTCAGACAGTCAGGCTGCACTAAAAGCACTAAGCTCCTACACCATCAGCTCCAAACTTGTTTGGGAAAGCGTGATTAAGCTTAATAAACTGGGCAAGAATAACACTGTCACGCTTCATTGGGTACCAAGCCACGTTGGTGTCCAGGGCAACGAAGTGGCAGACTCCTTAGCAAAAATAGGTGCATCGACACCCCTTACAGGGCCAGAGCCCTACTGCGGAATAGGAGAAAATGTGATTAAAAACAAAATCAAAACAGAAGAGGAGACAAAAAGATCAAAAATCTGGAAGGAACTCCCTAAGCTAAGACAGGCAAAACTCCTACTCGGGGACTACAACCGAGAGCGTTTTCTAACCTGCATTAGTTTAAGTAGGAACAACCTCAGGAAAATCACGGGGCTTCTCATAGGCCACTGTAGGTTGAGCACCTCAACATCCTTGGCCTGGTGAACAACGTGACTTGCAGATTCTGCAACACTCACAAAGAGAAACCTGACCACATACTGGGGAAATGTGATGCACTCGTGCATCAAAGGCACAGGTATCTGGGCAAGCACCACATAAAAGAGAGTGAATTATCATCCCTTAAAATACTCCAAATACTTCGATTCCTCAGAGAAGCAGATTTGGAGGAAGAACTGTAATAAGGAACCAACCTCATCCAGTTCTAGATGGGGGACACAATAGATCTTTAGGTCGCAGTGTTTTTATACCCCAATTTATTCATTCATTCATAGATAATACTCGTATTTTTTGCCATATTTTGACCCAAACCTCCATTTTGAATAGAAAAATAGGTAGTGCGCAAATCATTGTGTTCTTTTTATTTGTTTAGCTTCCAGTTGTACATGCATGTACATAGGGTGTTAACTGATGAAAACAAATGTCATTATTACTAGCTGATTACAATAAAATGAAGCTACCTTGTAGAAGAAATGGTTTAAGCTCTACTAGATATATATATTTTTTTTTTTTTTTGTTCCAGCTAAATCCTCAAATGAATTAGCGCTGTATACTTTGTTCTTGAAAATGCTATAATAGTAGTTAACTCTGAAACTTTGCGTGATTACCTAAATAAAGAAATCTTTCATGAAAGATAATTTCGAAAAAGTTGGTGCCTTAGGATCGAGGATTACTAAGTTAAATTTTAAAAAATGTAGTTAAAGATAAATTGGTTAAGTAAAGTCGGTTTGAATACAGTTTTTACTTGCAATATAGGTACTATAGGGCAAGTTCTACATTTGGAAAAAAAATCGAACTCGAGATTTTGATCAAAGTTGACATTACGATGATAGCGAAGACGAATAAAGTGGATCCGACAATTCCGTCTGTCTGTCTGTATGTCTGTATGTCTGCATGTCTGTTTGTCTGTATGTCTGTACCTTGATCTAGATCCTAGGCCACTGGACCTATTTTCTTCAAACTCGTTACTTAAGGGTCTTCGGTGATTCCCATACACCCGTAATGCATAATCTTATTTATCTCGAATACGGCTCTAACGATTTTGATAAAAAAAAAAATAGTACATGGACTACATTTTTGTAGAAAAAAATTTTGGGGCAAAATGTTATTAATGGTACCTATCATGGAACCGTTTTTTTTATTTTCGACTATTTCATTAACGGCTCTAACGATTTTAGCCAAAAATTTTCACCAGGAGCCCCCTTAAGTTTAAAATAATATTGTAGGTATATAAAAATATTCGAAAAAAAATATTTATTTTGTTTTTTGAAAAAATAAATTCCAATTCATTTTTTGAAAAATCAATATCTTGAAAACCTGTGACCGATTATTTTTTGAAATTATTTCCTAAAATCTATATTACTAAACACTTAAAATTGGCATCCAAAATTTTTTTCAAGAAAAATTTGAAAGAAATTTGTTATATAAAAAATTACTTTAATAAAACGATTTTTAAACTTTATTTGCATAAATTTGGAAATCAGACGGCAATTCCATGCATTGTATTTATAAAATGTATTTTAAATCCCAAAGTACTTTTACATAGAGCAAGTTCGTGTGATCCAGTCGTGCATTTTATTTAAAGAACTATTTAAGTAATTTTATAAACAGTTTCTACTAAATTATCTTAATTCAAACTATTTTTTTACAGCTTTAGCGGCTAATGGCATAGAGCAATATTTTTGTCAATAGATGTTCATTTGTTTCATACTTAAAATCTACTTTTCGTCTTGCAATTTAGATGTTATAGAGTAACTGCCTTCAGAATTTATAGTAATATATAATTATAAATCGTTTTTGAAGTTCATTGCTTAGACAAATTACGTTGAACCTCCCTTACATTTTCTTCGAGCCCTTCATCTTACTGACAATAGGTTCTTTATGACAAGTTTTGTATTTTGAAAAAAAAATTGAAGTCGAGATTTTGGTAAAACTTAACACTCCGTCTATCTGAACCTCGAAATGAATTTTCAAAGTGTCTTAGATCAAACAGCTGTTATGGAAAATAAATCTTAACTCCAACAATTTTTATGAAAATTAGACAATTTTCAAAATATTATGATAAGAAAGACCCTTAGCTATTGCATGTAATAGTTGCAGGTTTTGCGTTAATTGTGTGAGCCAAGTTACAGCAAAGATGATTTTTACTCAATAAGAAGTTAACAGAAGTAATGGTGTTTGTTCGTACACTAAAGAAAAAGTTAAATATCGTCACTTGTGATTCATACACTGTACTAGGTGACATCATCGGTGATCATTTGTGCAGGATAAATAATCCTCACTTTTAGATAGTAAAAGTGAGAAATTTTTGTGAGGATCCTGAGATCTTAGAACTATAAACCTCCTTTTAATTAAGAAATAATATCTCAAAAAAATCACATTAAAATTATTTTTTTTTTAAACAGTCATTTAGATACAATTAAATTATCAATCGTACTTACATCTTAGAACGAATTTAACAAAATTTTATTCGATACTCAAGTTCTCCGCTTTTTTATCGGCAGTGATCCTACCGGTGATGTTTTATTTGTTATATTATGTGTAAAATTATACTACAATATTAGTGGCTTTTACAAGAAAGCACGACTTATCTTACCTTATTTCAGACGAATAACATCTTTTTATTGCTTATTTAAGAAAAAAGTAAAATTTTTTGTGTCATTTCATCATGTTTTAGCTGTATAGTATAGTAGGTACCGATTAAAATATTAAATTAAATTATCTAAATTATCCTTTATGTTATTTAAAAATTACAATGAGTCAGCTTCCGAATTAAACATAATTTCTAGAATCGATCGACTCCCATTTAAAAATTCATATTTTAAACTCGTATTTTAAAAAATAATACATAAAACTGCTTGGTAATGCTTAAAATTTTCCGCCATTGCATTTACAAATTTCATATATGTAGAAATGTACATATACTCGTATGTACATGTATGGAGATACTAAATGGCAAATTATGCATTCGTAAGTAAAATCGAGATTTTGATCGGACTTGATATTACGATGATCGGGAAGACGAAAAAGGTGGGTCACGCAATTCTGTTTGTCTGTTCGTTTATGTTATTAAACATGACTTTTTTTCTTTTAAGACAAAAAATAACGGTACGTGCAGTAATTTTTTTTTTCAAATTTTAGAAAATATTTGTTCTTTTCAAAAACTGTTTCACAGATCTAAAAAAATATAATTTTAAAATTAGTAAGTGTTAGATAATGGCGGCAAAATATTTTCCAAAAATTGGTTCTAAAGGTTACATCTTGTAGATCCATTTTTTAGTTTGCGTTTCTTAAAAACGTTTTATCTGATTTTGTTAAATTTTTTTAATCTAAGTCTCCTAAGAAGTGTATTAAAATTTTCAAAATAAATTTAATTTTTTTTCGATTTTCTTAAAACTTGACAATTAACAATAATTGAACACCGTCTACCAGATGTATTAAAAAAAGTTTAAATTATTTTAAGAATAATGGTGCCCATTTTTACGAATGTTAAACGACGAAAATCGCATTTTTTATCGAAAACGGCAACTAGAATTTTGATTAAAATGATTCATTTTCTGAAAATTCTAACGATCTGTAATTTATCAAAAAATTATTGAAATGTATATATTTTATTGACAGAGTATTAGAGTACACCAAAGTAAGCTTTTTCTCAAATCTCCGTTATATAATATAAAAATTGCACCTGCTAGGTCCTTACTGTAGAACGTTGTTTTTTAGAATAAATCCAAGAATCACGCCCTAAAATATTATGCACGAATCAAGGGACAAATTAAGGGACAACTTGCAGAACCACTTTTTCGATGTTTTCATTTCTGGTTCTCAGTACAGAAGCTTCTAAGAAGTATAGAAAAAAAAAATAATTTTCTGGGTTAAAAAAAAAATTCAAAAACGTGATTTTTTTTTTTTGTAATTCAATTTTTGTTTTTCACAAGAGCAGACACTTAAACTGGCTTACCAAAATGGTTTATTTAAAATATTATTAACTTATTTTTTTTTAATTACTGCTCAAGAATAGAACAACAAACCCATTTGTGTTCTTGTACAAATTTATATTTGCTTGAGAAATCACTGATCTGTTCTGTTCTGTTTTTAGCTCCAAAGAGGAGTTAATTTAGATATTTACAAAATGAATTTCATGTTTATGAACATTTTTTTCTTAAAACATTCATTTTTTAAATTCTAAGTCTCTGAAACATAGGAGCAAGTTCTTGCCATCTTGTCGTACATTTTATTTTGTTTGTGATTTCATATGGATATTCAAAATTTCTAAATTATTAACCGATTTATAATCGGATTGCAGAAACACTTAGAATACTTCCTCTTATCTTTGGAACAAAAGCGGTGCGTCAAAAATTTCCTTTGACATTTATGAATATAATTTTGTTTGAAACTACGAAAAGCTCAAAAAGGTTTTGAATCTAGTTAAGTTCAGGCGAGCACATTTTTGCATATTCAGATGGATTTATAGTAAAGGTTTTTTCTTTTGGAGTATAAAAACTAAAAATTTTAACAGCGATTGTGCTTAGGAATGAGATTTAAGAGCTTATAAATAGATAAAATTAGTTTTTTTCTGCATCAAACATTTCAGAGTACCTTAAGGTTTTTCTCATTTGCTTCGCAGATCTGTGGTCTTCGGCGAAAACCTCAAAACTTGTATGGAACTTATTCAAAACATTTTTGTCTTCAATAATAATTTAATAAATATTTTTAACTCAAGTGCTTCAACTTTAACTCTCGTTTTTGTATAATTTGTTGGAACGCCTCTTCCTTTTTTTTTAAATAGTCTTTTCAAAATGGTACCCACTTAAATCATGCGCGAATAAAATATTGTGTACCACATCCGTTTCATCTTTTCATATCCAAACAAAAACCTTTAGCTATTCAGAAAATAACCACAAAGCCATTCCATTGACCATTGTATTGCATCGAACACTAAAGACAAACCGAACATCATAAACCAATTTTCTATATGTATCTCCTCTTTTAGATTTATTATTTGCAATTTTCTATTCACAGTTTTATTCATAAAATAGAAACATCCGTCTCCATATGGACTTGAACTTCCTCCATTATACAAATCTCTACACAATGTTTACCAGTTATATGAAATATGCCTAACAATTCAGATTTTATCATAATTTTCCATATTTTCTTGATCATAATTATGCAGTGATCGGAAAATCATCTTCTGATCCAGTCCGTTCCTCTTTCCGCTACAATTATCAACAATCAGCAACATGTTCACTGTTAGTTGGTCTGCGTCTCCACAGTGCTGGAGTGCGAAATTAACAAAAGAGGTAACCATTTTGACACTCTGCTTGGCGATTTAGTAAAAACTTCGTTCTTGTTGATTCTCACTTCTTTTACTATTCCAATAGTTAATTTTACTTTATTTTAACAAGTATGATTTGAGATAGAATCTGTTTTAAAAACTGAGGAATTGTAGCAAAAGCACATACTTCAGTAAATCATTTAATTAATTTAAACTTAAAATTTCCAGCTCAACATAAAGTATGTACCTAGCCTATGTTTTGGATTGTTAAATGGTTCCTCAGCTGACATTAAATATTCTTAAAAATTTTTTAAATCAATCTTTGAATCAAATAAATCATAAAGACCCTGTTATTCTAGGGCCTGTTGGTGTCACGCACTTTGCACTCACAGAAAATCCGTCCCTGGGTGTGAATGATTATATTATATTTATACAATGGAAGAGGTCAAAGGAGTGTTAGACGGGCAGGCAGCTAGCCTGCCTCACTTCAGTGCGGTCTAGACGAGCACACAATAATCATCAAAGTGTTGCAAGTTTCCTGCATAAAGTCCCCATATCCGCCTTGCGCGCTCCCTGTGGATTCCTTCTCTTTTGCGCGTTGTGCTATTTTGTTGATCATTATGTTGCTGAAGTATCCAATACAACACTGGGGTGCCTTATACTCGTACTCCATCAAGCAAGCGGATGCGCAAGCCACTAAACATATTAATGATACGTTTCGTTGTGCAAAAGAAGAGGCATAGGTAACGCAGAGGGTGTTGTTTCAACTTCATTCCTATTTATGTATGCAACTGATGGCGTATCTTCAACCAAAAATTCAAACCACAGAGATCATAAAAGATTGGCAAATGTATGAAAAGCAGAGCCCGTATTGCAGAACAAGTGTACATGTTTGCTTTGTGTGCTCTTCTGATCTGATGGTGCGGTTTTCAACACTTTAACGTCAATTTGGGCTGTCAATGCAATAAACTCCGTTAGTTGTTGATGTTTTTTATTTTTACTTGGATGTCTGACTCGCTTTCCTGATCTTTTGTCAAACTCAGAATCAGAACCGATATGACATGAGCGTGGAGTCCAATGACAACTGCAAAATCATTGCAGGTCTTGGAAATACCTAAACTGAATAGCGCGTCCAAAAATAACTCCAACATTATTATTGCGTTGCACCCGCCATGTCACTTCACGCCGCCGCCGCCACCGAACGGGCCGGCATCGGCCTGATGACTAGGGGCTCTGACATACCACTGAATTGATTGGTGAGACCGCGTGCGCACAGGAAATGATCTTTCTGACGCATACTTCGTTCCAGCCGACTATACGGGCGTCTTTAGCTTGGGGTGGGTTGTTCGTTAATAGTCAATCCACGAACGCGCTGCAAGTCTGAACGCAGCCTTTGTTTGGCGGGGTTGACGTTATGGTGCGTTCTGTGCGCCTTTTCTTTATTTGGCGCTTCAACTGTTGGAATTGAAGAGACTTTATATGTGTACAAAATTGAACTTAAGTCACATGGGTTTTTATTTAAATAACATAAAGGGGTTTTAATACATGGTTGCCACTTTGGTATTTTTTTTTAATTTGGTAGATGTTTTAAGCAGACTCCAAAGGGTGTACCAGACAAAGTAACCTAGACAAATGGCCTAAATGACTAAATCCTTTTTGAGCTTCGACATTTTTGATTTTGAGGTTTTAATGAATAATTTTTCCTTATAAGTCTTAATTTTTGTACCCCCCGTTCACTGAAACTTAAGCATTTATCAACTCAAGTTTAATTACAAAAGAAGAATGACTACAAAATTTTAGCAAAAAAAGCACATCTTTGGTAAAATTTTCCTCAGACTTTTGATAGCAATTAGTTTCAACTGGCAACCATGCTTGATTAAAGCTTGTTCTTATTCTTGTTCTCCATTCTATAATAACTACCATAGATTTGGAATACGAGAATGAATTAGTGGTAATCTTGTTCTGACCCTGACAGGTTTTCATTTTGACAGGTTTTAGAAAAATTCATCGGTAAGGTACACAAGTCGCTTGTATAGTCCAAATGTAGACCAAACACACACCGACTGGTTCAACTTTTATTCGAAACAAGCTAAATTCGCATTTAACGTGTAGCGTGTATATCTACATGCATAAGTTGAACCTTATTCGGTAGATGGACAAGCATGATGTCTTCGTGCGATTTATTTGTTTGCTATATAAATCGTGAACACAATAATGTTGTTTGGCAACATGTTTGTCCTTTTTTGGAGGATAAATGGTTGTTTGTTTTGTTTTTTTTTTTTTTTTATTTTTATTTAACTGTGTACTATACCGATTATATATGTTGGTTTTCGAGAAGATGAAGAGACTTTACGGTTGAGTGTTTGTTTGTTTTTTTTTGAGCGATTATTTGTGTTCTTTTGGAACGTGATATGGGGACATTTCGCTTTGGTAAATTTGTTTATCAAATATTTGGTTATACTGCGATACTTGAACAAGATATGCACATTATCCTTTATGTGTTAGCCGCTAATTATCACAGATTTTTAAAATGTCCGTCAAAGAATAATTAAGACACGTTAACTGATACGAAACTTAAATACATTATTGACTTCAACTAAATCGTGTTAAATAAATTAATGTAAATGTTTAACTGAGAGTTTGAAAAATAATATCTATCAAAATCAATTAGTTACCACTAACCACAGTTTATACGTTCTAGATCATCCATAAACTAGCCACTTTAAGATACTCCAACTGTCAAACCTCACCAATAAAAAATCGTTAAACACGCCTTAATTTAAACACCAGGTTAAATTTTATAGACCAGTTAATTTGTGTGTTTACCAACACGCCTTTCAGTAATCAACGATCCATTACTTCATCTACTACATTCGCTGTCAAAAATACAGCTGTTGAAATGACATTTGTGTTATTTTTACAAATAAATAAACTCATTTTGCTAGTTCTTATAGTTAGATAGTTAGTATACAAAATATTTTATCTTAAAAGAAATCGCATTAGATTTCTGAACCATTTAAATTATTTATAAATAATTAAACAAAAAAAAAATAATAATCCACAAAAATATTTATTTTACTTTCTTATTTTAATTAAAACCGGACAAAGTATACAAGAGCCGAAACAAATTCTCAAGACAGAGATAGACTGAAAAGAAGAATGGGTTTTTCACTTTTGATTTGAGCTGTTACAATGACGGTAAAAAAGTCTGGATAGCACTATTAAATTGATTTTGGCATAGTTAATTATTTAGAGTCCATTCAAATATTTAAGTCGCCTCTAAATTTGATTATTGGTAAGGCCCATAATGAAATGCGTCTCGCATTCGGGGCTGACATTTCGGTCACTAGCTAGTTGTCTCCAATTATTTGAGATTCACTTCCACTTTCGAAGATCAATTAAGGTTTTTGGCCTTCTACTTATTTCACCGTCCCTCTGGTTGATGGACTTTTGCCCTTTAAGGTAGTTTTTTTTTTATTAAAATCTAAACTTAATTTTTTAACTTTAACAATGACCTTTCTCAAAGATTTAGCGATTAAAAATCATGTAAAGGGCTTTATAGGAAATTATTTATAAATTTTTAAAGAAGATTTGCGCCATTTTGTCGAATTTCAAACATCAAAAATCCCAGTTAAATTTTCCATTTAAAGGGTGGTCCAACCATAATGCACGATGTTAATTGCGAGCCACACCTTAACGTCATGTTTTTTGCCCAACCTAATTTGACATTTCTATGTTTCAGTGATTGACAAATTCAACCATGGAGAGGTACACAATTGAGCAGCGCGTTAAGATTGTTGAAGCCTTTTACGAAAATGGTCGTTCAAATCAAAGTGCATTTCGTGGACTTCGTATTTTTTTGGTCGAGTTGTGCGAAAATTTCAGCAAACCGGGTCTGTAGGAAATGTGAAAACATCTGTGCATGCTCGTCCAGATCGCTCTGCGGAAAACATTGCTTTTGTTCGCAATAGTGTGGCAGAAGAGCTGTCAACCTCGACTCATCGTCGTGCCCAACAATTGAACATCTCACGAACATCGCTGATGCGAATTTTGAATAAAGATTTGAATTTACTCGCTTACAAGGTTTAATTGACTCAAGAGATGAAGCCTACTAACCAGTTCAATCGTCGTCAATACGCCAAATGGTTGGTTGAACAGACAGAAGTGAATGGTGACTTTACAAAGAAAATCATCTTCAGCGACGAGGCACAATTTCACTTCAGTGGATTCGTTATAACAAGCGGAATTGCCGCATTTGGGCAAATGAGAATCCACCAGTGATTGTTGAAAAGCCGATGCATCCACAAAGAGTGACTGTTTGGTGCGGTTCATGAGCTGGTTGCGTCATCGGGCCGTACTTCTTCGAAATTGAGGTCGGCCAAGCAGTTACCGGGAATGGTACTCGCTATCGCGAGATGATAACGGACTTCTTGTGGCCAGAAATTGACCGGGACGATATGTGCTTCCAACAGGATGGTGACACTTGCCACACATCCAACGAAACAATGGCTCTCTTGCGCGACAAATTCAATGGCTGCGTTATCTCACGTCGAGGCGATGTTATTTTGCCGCCACGATCATGTGATTTGACACCGTTAGACTTCTTTCTTTGGGGGTATTTAAAAGCAAAAGTGTACATCAATAAACCAAGAACAATTCAAGAGCTAAAGGATGAGATAATGCGGCACATTAATGACATTGAACCTCAATTATATCTCAGAGTCATTGAAAATATGGACGGATAGAGGTATGCCACCGAAGCCGTGGCGAGCATTTGGCCGATATTTTTACACATAATTGTCATAGATCCTTCTATCATAATAAACAATATTAAGATAATTGTCTGTAAAACTTTTTGTTTTATTTACAATTAACATCGTGCGTTGACCACCCTTATAAAATGATTGACTTGATTAAAAGACATTATAAAATATCATAAGGAAATTATCGTAATGAATTAATTAAACCTCCATTTTTCAACTCTCTGCTTTTGTATGAGTAAGTGGTTTGACAGATTTTTGATAATTTTATCAGTATCCATCGCTTTTTGTATCATAAAAATCTATCGATTACAAAAAGAAAAAAACAAACTTAAACACTTTTCGTTTTAAAAATACTTTTTCAATCTTAATGCACATTTACCCTCCGTTTTTGGTGAGAGTATAAATATGAAACAGCTGTTATGTACAGCTGTTAGGTAAAAGACTATTAACAGACGAATATTAATCTACTAATATTTCAAAAATAAATAGTCATCTGATTTTCAAATTAATGTTTTTTTAGAATTTCAATTTCAAAAAAAAAATCATTTTAAAATTCAATAAATTAGTAGATAATTTCAAATCTATCCAAGCCATTTAAAAAAACAGCGGTCACAAAAATAGAATCGCACTCAAAATCAGCCTTTAAATATGAGAAAAGGGATAGTCGAGTGTTTGAACCTTAAATTAATATTTAGTTGCATGTCCCTTGTTACTCTTGTTAGAAATAACAGCAGCACAAGCCGTTGCATCGTTCACATCTTTCTACAGATATGGACCTCCAAGACTGCTGTATAGCTTTCCAAAGGGCTGTGTTAGTAGTTGGCTTACTACTACTAGCCACATACTTCTTGACATCGCACCAAAGATATTCTATAGGGTTGAGGTCTGGAAACTGCGCAGGTCACTCCATGACGCATTAACCCTCTTTTCTTGAAG
Source organism: Chrysotoxum bicinctum (assembly GCA_911387755.1). Lineage (NCBI taxonomy): Eukaryota > Metazoa > Arthropoda > Insecta > Diptera > Syrphidae > Chrysotoxum > Chrysotoxum bicinctum. Next base: position 45,372,035 of record OU426989.1, read on the forward strand.
GCCACTGCTTCGCAAGTTTACTTGAATGCTTTGGGTCGTTGTCTTGTTGAAAGACCCATTTCAGTGGCATTTCATCTTCAGCATATGAGAACATAACTTCCTCCATGATCTTCACTTAAAGATGCGGATCCATAATGCCTTCAATCTTGTATATGGTACCAATACCGCATTTGAAGGAAAAATATGCCCAAACAATTGTGCTGGGTCCTCCATATTTTATTGTCTTGGCTGTGAAGTGTGAATTATATTCTGTGCTTGGAGGCCTTCATACATATTGACGAGATACCTTTCCACCGATATAACACAATCTTGGACTGGTCTGACCACAGAATATTCCTCCACAAAAATATGAAAATTTAGGCACTTACCAATGATTTTATTTATGTGGGGTTTATTTGAAACACAACATTATTTTGTCATAAATTTCGCTTCGAGTTTATATTTACTATTCGAGATGAACCTAACTTTTATAATTTAACCAACGAGCCAGATTGTTCGTTTGCTAACTGATATGCTTAAAAAGACTCAGCACAGAAATTACAGTATGTATTCTTATGTTTTAAGCCCCAGTAATACTATTCGCACCGCGGAAATAACATAAAAATACAAATACTACATCTGAATAATAAGTTAAAGAATTTCTTAAAATCAAGATTCATTAAAAAAACCTGTTTTTGTCTGGCGCTTAATCTTTCGCTTTTAAAATTAGTAACTGAATTAAAACTTCCATTCCCAAAAACTTGTAATAAAACAGTCTCAACCATCTACCATTCAAAGCATCTACCTTATTTTCATGAATGGTTATACTTTTGATTTTTCTAAGAAACAATCCCAAGTCTGAGACATAACATAAATAACCGGCTCATTATTAGCAGCTCTTAGAGTATAGAGAGCGAAAATAAATAAGAGAAAAAAATCTAATCTTTTCAATGTCAAATTATGAATAAGCAGTCGTGATTATCTCAACGCATATGCCCACTCATTTTATCTAAAGCCGATAGAGGCTTTGAATTCATTTCCTTGTGGATGTTAATGTCTGGTACGCAACAAAAGTGTGGGAATTTAATAACATTGCCATCATAGACTTATTTCCTAATGTAATTTCTATAGCAACTTAGGCTGATAATATGGGCGAACCTGAAAGCTAACAACATGTGATGCGAATAAATCGGAGCAATGTTTAAGAAAAAACGAGTACAATGCAAATAGATGTTAAGAAATCCATTCATCCTCATTCATCATTGTCTAGCTGACATTCGCATTTAACACAAAAGAATGCGTAAAATTTAAACAAGTTCGTAAGTGTTAGTGGGGTCTTGCAACAATTTGAACAAATCTGCTCTTAAAAAATCAGTGCACCAAAATTATGAGAATCAACAAGAACGAACCAAACAAAATTAACTTGAAGAGAAGAAAAACATTCAAGTAATGTTTAAAACAAAAGAATTTTTGTAACATTAATAAAGTTGAATTTGATTTATTTTCATCGGATGGAACTTTACACCCATTCGATTGAAAAATAGTTCTACGAACCCGTACGGGTTTAATATTTCCCTAGGCGTAGATAATTGGCTTCTGAAATTAATAATTAACCTTTATGGTTTCGTTTCAACCCAAAAACATCCGAGTTCCTTTATTTTCCGATGTCAAAACAACCAAATTTAGTGAATTAATTAAACTAATCATTCATCAAAATTAATTGCATCAAAACTCTTTATGGAAAAAGCGCCTCCTTCAGTACACTTTTCGGGTTGTATGAACGTCTGGGCGTCTCTGTCTGTATCATTTAAAGTTTTTCCTCTTTCTTTTATACATATATCTCTTCTATGTCAAACTATATTTAATTCTTTAATTGCTTTTGGCACGCATCTAAATTTAAAAACACATTTCTATACATCTTCGGCTATGTATCTTTTCAATTCTAATTTACCCTATGGTCATGGAGTTATACCATATTATAGTCAGAGGCATCGTCATCGTCGCCACTAATGAAAATGTGTGCGCTGCAGTTTGATTGATGTTGAAACACAAAGTTATAATTTTGTTTCGGTGATAAAATTTAATAATGGACACGGACTAATGCTTTCGGTAAAGGAAAATAAATAAAAATAAAAATAAACTTCTCTACTGCTGACACTTGCAACACTCAAAAAAGATCTTCGCACTAAAATAATTTTATCTATTGCATCATAAGGAATGACGATGGAAGTCAGAAATGACATGAAGTGATAGTTGATTTAGAAATAAAAAAACACAAGTTTGGGCAATATGAGACAAAAATTCAATCTAAAGTATCAATGTTTATGTTTTGGTTTAACAAAGCAATATGCTAATATTTACCGCCGTCACCGATTTCGCAAACATCGCTTTGTATCAAATAAACACGCTTATGTTATAACATCTAAGGCTTTATTATTCGCAAGTTGTTTATATGGTTTGTAGGTGAAAAGGTAAATCAAGGCCGTTACATATTTTCTAAGCCATTTATGTTGGATTTATATGACTCACAAATCGCCATATTTGTTGAAATGTTGTCACTATTTTTTGACATAAGGATCGTTTAATTGTGACAATTCGTGAGTTGGACTTTCACGTCAAAGATATGGCGATCCGATTCCCAGCTGCTGGGTTCTCATCTAAAAACAAAAAAAATATTTTTTCTAGGGGTACTGCTTCCAAAAGAATCTGTTGCTATGGACCCCTGATGTCCACGGTCTGTTGTGGCCAAAATATTCACAATAAATTGTTAAATAAATAGTTACAAAATTTCAGTAAATATGTCGATCTATCAGTCGTGTAAATTCAGCATTAATCTTCCAAGAGCATAGGTAAAGATCAATAAATCTTCCGACTAAAATGTTTCGGTTGGTTTTTTGACTTATTTGATTGAGCTATAACAGGCCTTGAAGAGTGATGTGACATTGAATGGAATGTATACTTATAAAAAAGAACAAACAACATTTCTGACCCCAATCGATCAACTAAAGTTCAAAGCACTGAGAGTGTTGGTGAATTCTCATTTACATATACTAACATATTTTTAAATGACAGCAACTCTACCACCCCCAAGTTTTACATTTTCCATTCCCAAGGAAATGACGCAAGCGAATTAACAGTCAAAATTAAAACACACAGAGCTACGTAGTAATTTTAAGTAGAAACCGAAACAAGTTCGCCCATAGATTTATGCAGCCTGACGAAAAAGCTAGATGTCAAAGTCTTTGGTCGAATGCGTGTAGAGCCTTAAAACTTTGTGATGTGTGAATGGTGTGTTGTTTGTAGTTTTATTTTTTTTTTTTCATTTTTTATTGTTTTTGCCTAGAAGATGCGTGTGGGCTGAGTTATGGGATCAATCTTGCCGTGGGCTGGATTCGTTTTCGTTGTAAAATGGATTACCTATCGGAGCGAAGTCTCATTGCATGAAGAACTTTAATCTTGGTAAACTCACAAAATATCAACTTCCTACGATATTTGTTTTTTTATATATTATTTTGAAATTAAAAGTGCTCATAAAAAAAAATTAAAAAAAACCTGTAAGCTAAGAGGTAAGGTATTACCATTTGTTCTTGTTTAACTGACGAAATGAACACAAGACAACAAATTGAATGAAAAACGAGTTTCTGATGAAAAAAAAAACTTCAGCAGGTTAAAAGTTGATTGATTATTCCTTACAAGTTCTCTTAAGACGATTGCTATTTAAATTCTGTAGCTATTTCAAGATGATTTATTTAATTGATGTGAATATATATAGCGATGAAGTTTAACCAATCTATGTCTATCAACATATTAATTCAAGTATGGAAATATAAATATTCACAGAAAACTGAATAAGTAGTGTTTTCGTATGATGTGTTTGATAAAAGTTTGAATTGTTTAATCAATCACATATCATGACATATCGGCGCCGGCTGGAAGAGGAATTAACCTTACTTTTTTACTCGAAATTTTTGTTTGTCTATCAACTCTTTGATAATATGACAGATGGCATTTACATTGGGCAGATTCAAAAACAAAATTGCCAAACTTCAACATCTGCATTTATAGTTTTTCAAAACTTAAAATACAAAAGAAATAAAATGCACGACTGGGTCACACGAACTTGCCCTTATGTAAACGACTAAGAATTTCAAAAATGAATGCTACTAGAGAAAAACTGTTCATAAGCATAAAATTATTTGATAGACTAAAACAACTCCTTTAGTAGTTGGAGCTTAAAACAGGATGCCATGTGATTCAAGCAAATATTAGCTTATGCGAGAACAAAAATTATAAGTCTGTACTGGTTTCTTAAAAAAATAAGCTTTTATTAACAAAATTTTTAAAACGTTTATAAGAAAAAATTTTGGTACGCCAATTTAAAGTTTTTATTATTTTTCAAATAAAAGTTAAATTTACAAACAAAAATATTGCGCCGTTTCTGAGATATCGAATTTTCAAAAAAAAAATAGATTTTTTTTTTTCAAAAACTCAAAAATTATTTTTTTTCAAAGTTTTGAAATGCAATATTTTTTAAAGTTTTTAGAAGCTTTTCTATAAAAATTTTTATTAAAATCCGTTGTGCAAATAATGAGAAATTCAAAATTTAAAAAAAAAATCCTTCTATATGGTAGGTACAGTCAGTAATATCTTGTTTTCAAATTTTTTTTTTATTAAATTACAGATATTAAAAAATAATAGAAAAAAAAATTTAAGCAAAATTCTCGGAACCGTTTTCGAGCAAAATACGATTTTCGAAAACCATTTTTTAACATTTGTATGGAGGGTGCCGTTATTTTAAGGCAAAATAATTTTTTTTCTTACATCTTATAATTTTTATTAAAAAATTTTTGTTTATCAAGTTTTAAAAAAATCAAAAAATTAAAAAAGAAAAATTTGAAATTTTTTTTTTAAATCCAAATTTTTTTTTAATTTGAATACACAATTACATTGAAACTGCTGGGGAGTCTTAACATAAAAAATATGATCAAAATCAGTGGTACCGTTTTTGAGAAAATCAAAACAAAAAAAAGTGGATCTAAGGGGGGTACCAAAAATAACCAATTTTTTGGAAAAAAATTTTCAACCATTACCTAGCTTTAACGAAATGAAATTTTTTGATTTTTTTTTAAATCTGTGGGAAGGTTTATGAGAAAAAAAATATGTATTTATAAAATTTCGAAAAAAATTCGTATGGCATCATTCGTTTTTTTGATCTTAAAAAAAAAAAGAAAAAAATCTGTGGGGGGAAAAATAAAACCCATATCTACCAAGTTTGAAGAAAATCGGCCGAGCCGCTTAGGCTGTAGTCGAACGGATCAGACAGACAGACAGAATTGCGATACCCACTTATTTGGTCTTCGCTATCATCGTATTCGTAATGTCAACTTTGATTAAAATCTCGAGTTCGATCTTTTTTCCGAATGCATAACCTATAAGTCGCAAGAAAAAAAAAATAAAAAAAATGAGTTTAATCATTTGTTTGCAAAAATTTTGAGTTTAAAAATTATTTGTTTAAGAGAACAGCAAACATTAAATTTATAAATTATAAAACAGAACATAGATTATAAAAAGTGTTCTTTCATTTTTATAAGACTCTGAGTAAACTTGAACTTGATTTAAAACCAATTAAGGATTTCTAACCTTAACAATGCAGGTATTCCTTAATAAGTTTTGTAATTTTTTTTAATAAATCGTTCCGCTGAACAAGGGTAAATAAGGCATAACTCTATAAATGTTTTTCTTGTTTTGACTCAACCTACATGTTCAAGTGTATTGATGGATCTCATGCAAAAACCCCCATTTACATTTTTTGAACTTTTGGTTGGAAATGGTATGAAAAACGTGACCTAATGATGCAATTCAGTGAATTTACTCGAAAACAGGGAATTCAAAACCTAAAGAAATTAAATACACAACTAGATGGCGCGAACTTGCTTTTATTAACACGTAATCTGTGATTTAAAAATTGTTGATATATGTAAAAACATTAAATAGAAAAAAAAAGTTGAAAAAATTAAATTACTTAAGCATCTTCTTAAATAGTTTGAATTCATAAATTAAAATAAATAATATGAAAACAAAATTAAAATAAAAAACATATTAGAGGATATTATTTATTATAAAATAATTTTACAAAATTAATAATTTTAAAAAATGTACGAAATTTCTTTAATTTTTCTATCTTATCTAGTATTTAGAAGTACATATACATTTAAAGAAATATTTTTTTTTAGAAAAATTTTATATACAATATTATTTTCAAATTAAAGAAGCTCCTGTTTAAAAAATGTTGATGAAAATTGAAAGAGTTATTTATGAGAAAGTCGAAAACCAAAAATAGTTTTATGACAGGTACAGTTGATAAAATTTTTTTGTAAAAAATGTTTGACCAAAATAAAGATTATACCCACAATAGTAAGTATACACAATTTTTTTTATCAAAATCTTGATTACTTTTTTTTATAATTAAGAACTTACCCTGTTGTATGACATCCTTATGGCATACATTTTGAAATTATAAATTTTAGGCTGTAGCTGACATTCAACAAAAATGTATTCTCATTTTCTGCAAGTTCAACTGTTTAACTTGGTGCATAAGTCGATTGACATAAGGTTTTTGTTTACATTTGTGTAAAGCTTGAACCTCGAACTTATAATATTTTGTATAAATATAAAATATATTAAGCTTATTTGTTTATTATTTATCCATCCTTGTAGTACACCTTGGGATATTGGTAAGTGCATTGCACTGACAGCCTGCGTTCGATATATGTATTGACTGTTGTGAGGTAGTAACAAATCCCCCACAATTTTTCTTGAAACTGGAACTTTAGGGCGGTTTGCAGTTTATTTTCGTTTGAAAGTCGAGCTCTGAATTTAGCCAGAACTAAACCAAAACAATTTGTTATTCCGCTTAAAGTATATAACGCCAACGAAATTATCAATTTTACGAATTTTTTCAATAAACAAATGGGGCTCTATTTCAATAATCAAATTCTTGCTATAAATAAATTATAAAATATTTTTTCATTTACTTAACACAACTGGAAGTGTTTATTTCGTACCAGTGTTGTCAGTTATAAATTGACTTTAATTTTTTTAAAACAAAAATATTGGATTATCTATAAAGAATTTCAAGTTATATACATACGTGATCAAGTTCTTAAGATTAGAAAATTTTAATTTTGAAAAATTTTAGACTTTTTTTTAGATTTTAACTGTTCGGATGAGTTTGGTATGTGCTCCGAATTTTGTTTTTTAAATTTTAAATGATGCTTTTGAAAATTTTATAAGCAAATTTCAACAAATTGCAGCCAAATCTGATTGTTAATAATTCAAAATGGCAACACTGTTTTTAACTTTTCTACTTAAGACATGTTTTAAATGGTCCGTTGAAATTTATCAACTATTAGACAAGTTTTTTCATTTTTGTTTTTGGTTTCAGTAAGAGAACTGTTGGATTTATGAAATTTTCTACTTGTTGAAAAAAATTATTAAATTTGCAGAAAAATTGTTGTTCTGAGTTACACAAATCTTAAACAGTTGTTCAATTTCGCTTGTTTATCAATCACTTTATGTTTTATGTTATTATCCCCCGGTCTTCTCGCTCTAAGCATATAATTTGTCATCACAGATTGGACTAGATCCCGAAATAGGTATGCCGAAATAATTCAACCATCTCAACTCAGTTCTTTTAGTTTTCAAATGACATGAAGTCGTGAAGATAAAATTATCTTATCTGATCTCATCTCGAAAACAATGATGCCATACATATGTGTTCGGATTCCAAGAAAAAACTTTGTGAAGAATGCATAATATAAAATATATTAAAAAAATGTTTGTTGATTCAAACAAAAGATGCTGCTTTGAATAAACATGTGTTACTGTCATCCATTATAATGAATTGAAAAAATGATGTCAACCAGACTTAGTCACTTCATCCGCTCAAATAATATTCATCTCATTAATTTTTAGAAAACTATTTAAATAAAAATAAGAAGAAATTACTAATAAATTATATATATTTTTTGTATTTTATATATATTCAACAAAACAGCCGGTATAAACAAATGTTTTATACCACGCATAGGTACAAGTATATTCAAAAAAGTGTTTGTTGTCTTGTTATAGCTAAATGTTTAGATGATGCACACTGTGAAACTTTTTTATATTTTATCTTTTTCATTTCAATTTCTTCATAAATATCTAAAATTGTCTTCACGAGTATTTAATTTATTTAAATTTTTTATTCAATTGGGTATATTCTACTTATCTTCAGTGCCAATTTGTTCATATTGTTTTGTCTTAATTTAGAAAACATGCTGGGTATGTTTTGTTCGTTGTTTTTTTTTTTATTAAGAAAATCAAAAAAAAATGACAAAATCCACTAAATTTCACTCACAGAAATGCACAAAATGTTTTTAACATCTCTGAATGTCTCTCACTTTCATAAGTTTTATTTTAATTTTTTTTAATCTTATACATGTGAATGACTAAGAAAACGATATTTTGTGAAGACACAAGACCCTGTCGGATGTAAAACATTGGCGACAGGAAATGCTTGATTTTTCGTATTTATTTAATTTTGTATAAATTGAATTAAAGCTAAAGTGGAAGAATATTGGTAAACAAAATTAATTTTTGTCCATGCATAACCTACTGATTTTTATTTTTTTAGACATTTAGTTAGTTTCAATGTTTATCAATGTTGTTATTAAGAATTCATATGTTTATTCGAGTGTATTAATTAAGATTTCTTTAAAAAAATTTCTTTATAGCAAATCAAATAAACGATCGACATGAACAAATTGATAATAAATCGAATCAGTGGTTGGGCGCCACTATTGCGGCGAGCAGCGAAGAAAACGGAATTATTGTGGTGAGTAGCGATGCGTTTTTAATGTTAATTGGTTGTGGTTTTTATATTTATAAGTATCTTTGACATTGCTAAGTGGTTTAAGTGGGTTTGGGATGGTGTAACGTGGGTGTTAAGTTTGAGATATTACCTTGAAATTTGCAAGGTTTAAGAGTTATAATATGTTTTAGGAAATCAGCGTTGGTTTTAAGTATGTTTCTATCAATTTGAAGTGAATTTAATTCACGGCTAACAGCTTTCACGTGTTTAACATTAAGTTTAAGGTTAAATATTCGAAATTAGTAAACATGAGCACCACAAGACATCACTCGGGGATTGATCTTTTGAATTCCTCAAGATGTAAGTGAGGTAAGCAAAAGAAGTGGAAAGGATTCTCCGAACCATCCTGAAGTAGTGATCTTAACCGTCTACTGTCTCGTCACTCTGACGTCCTAAACACAAGTCAGGTGTGCTGATGCACATGATGTGGCATTCCATTGAATCATGAACGGGAAGGACTCCAAAATAGGGAGGCAGTTTAGCTTTAGCTTCTAGAGACCCCTCGAAATTCAACTGGTGTTAGTGATTGACCATCTGTTATTCACAACTTTTAGAAATTTCTTTTAAATTTTTAACTCTTTCCAAAGTTGTGGGAAGACTGATAGATCATTAGTCAGCTTTAGCCTAATATCTTGAACGACGATATTTTTTAAATACCGGCAATCATAACAAAGTGATCTGATATACATAGCTGGGCACCGTTAATCAAACAGTTAACTTCGTTAATCGTTAATCCGCTACTAAAAAAGTTAGCTTCGTTAAACGTTAAAGCGTTAATCCGTTAACATGTGATAAAAATTGTATTTTTTATATTTTTTTACTCTGAGCACCGGCGCTAAGTAATGCCGGTCGTCCACTAGGCGATCAACGCACAAATTTCGAATTCAACGCATTCAACTCTAATGTACGGTGCCTCTAATTCTGTTCAACCAACGGGTTGGATCTAGTTGTTGGCCGTTGCTCAACGAATTGCGCAACCAGTGTACGGGTAGTGTACGAGCTCGTGTTGCTCCTTGAAAATGCTCGATCAACACGTTGAGCAACATTTTAAGTTTATCAACTAGTGTACGAGGTTGTTCAACATTTCAGTAAGTTGGTCAACTAGGTGTACGGAGCTATTCAAAACTGAAATAAGTTTTAAGAGTTGATCAACTAGTTGTGCGGGGTTAATCAACATAGGTATAGGAAAGTTGGTCAATTATGTGTACGGGGTTCCAAACGTATTTTGTTCAACTTTAGTTGCTCAACGTGAATTACGTAAGTTACTGCACTAGTGTAAGAGGTTGTAAATTCGTTTATCCAACGAAAGAGTTGAATAAAAAGTTGAACGAAGTTGGTTGAACTTATCGCGCACATAGTGGACGACCGGCATAATGAAATGATCAACCGAAACGAATCTCTTCGCAGTTTTCTCACTCGCACGCGCCGTCAAAATATAATACGTACCTAGCTGTTTTTGTTTCACCCGCGGCACGCACCGCATGGCACTTGTCTCATACTTGTCTGAACCTGTTTTTTGCGCCGCGCGGTAAAAAGTAGGCATTGGATTAACGATTAACGGACTTAACGCGGATTAACGGATTTAACGTGTCCGTTAACATTTTTAAAAGTTAACTTAAAAGTTAATCCGTTAATCAAAATTTTAACTTCGTTAATTAACGATTAACGGATTAACGAGTTAATGCCCAGCTATGCTGATATATATCTCACGCAAAAATGAAACTAATCCTCAAATCAAAGGTTATTTTTTAATAAACGCGCATTCAAGGTGACATGAGAATGAATACCCTTTATGTGCTTAAGAACACAATGCTAGCATAAGTAAAAATGGAAAAGATTAAATAAGGGGTACCGATGCATATTGTTATTATTTTCTGAACAACATAATAGACTAAGAGCCCACAGCAATTTTTGGGTGTGATTGATAACAAAAAATAATTAGCATAATTAGAAAGGCCTTTTATAGTTATTTACAAATGCGAAAGCCTTGCATACTCTAGTGGGCGCAATAGTGCATTATAGTGCATCAAGGATGCAGTTCTTTCCAAGTCCAAATAATTGTGATAACAACTTTGCCAAAATGTAGAGTTAAGCCCCCTGATTGAAAATATCGAGGTCCAAGACGTTTTACAGACAGCCTTCTGCCTGCCAGACGCGATAAGAATGGCAACTTCTTGCACTAAGAAGGCCACCTTTAAAACGTCATGGACCTCGATATTTGCAATCAGGGCACTTAGCTGTTCATTTTGAAGTTATGGCAAATTTTGTATCCCAATTTTTTAGAATTTGGAAAGAACTGCATACTTGATGCACTATAATGCACTATTGCGCCAACTAGAGTCTGCAAGACGTTCACATTTGTAAATAACTACTAAAGGCCTATCTAATTATGCTAATTATTTTTTGTTATCAATCACACCCAAAAATTGCTGTGGGCTCTCGGTCTATAATGGTTAGGAAAAACAAAGCTGAGTAGAAAATTCCACATTCGTGTAGTGTAGCTAAACAAAGAATATTTGTACTTAAGAGTACATCCGAAATTGGACTCGAAGGTAGATTAATGAGCATTCCTAAATGCGCGAATGTTCTGTTTGAGTTGTTTAAGTAGACGAATGCAACTGGTTATTTCGCAATAGCGGTAATTGGCACAAGTGACTTGAGGAATAACTATCCCCTATATGCGAATTATACTCGAAATTAAAACAAATATAAGTTTAAATACTGATAATATAATAAATGTAGTACCGCTTGGCATAATGGTTAGTGCGTTGGACTGTCATGCGGAAGGTCGATTCTCAGCCGGTGCAAGAAAGTTTTTTTCAGGGGTGTACTGCCACTTGCGAAGAATTGACAAATCCTCCAAGAATATCTCTTATCATGGAAAGTGCTGCTTATTAGCCGTTCGGAATCGGCAGAAAATTGTAGGTCCCCTCCGTTCCTGGCAACACGCACACAGGAATGGTTGAGAGTTGTAAGTCACTAGGTCCTGGTTCACTTCGAGCTGTTGCACCACCAAATTTATTTTTTAATTTATAATTTTATAAGTTTTAATATGAATATGTATAGCCTTATCAAATAAATTTCTTAAGCCGACGAAATAAGCCCAGGCACTTTTCGAATCATCAGGTAAGAGAACGTGGTTGGCAATACATACTCGTACATATAACGAGGATTAAAAGTTTATCAGTTTTATCGATGATAGAGGGTTTCGCTTCGAGTTTAGAGTTTTCGAAGCATTCAATTCTATGCGGTTTCTTTATCCCATTAGACAATACTTTCAAGATCAGAATTAAATGACCTTATCATAAGTTGCCATTTAGGTTCCACATCTGAAGAAGTCGGGTGTGAATCTTAAATCAAAAATGACAGTACTATCATCGGGAGAAGAATTTTATGAAAAAGAAGTTTCGGAAAGAAGATCATAAATGAAAACAAGAAAGAGGATTGGAGACAAAACGGAGCCCTAGGGCACACCAGCATTCTGACGAATATTGGCTTGGTAAATCTTCGTAGCTTGTTTGAACTTTTTTCGGTTTCTCTTAGTGGTTTTTAAATCATCGCAAATTTACTTCTCTGATCGTGAAAACCTCTATAGAGCTCGAATCATAATATCATGAATTTTCATTTGGTTTGATGATTTAACCCTTTTTGGGATGAAAGAACAAAATAAATAATAATATCTTCGGTGGAGTCTTCTTCACTATTGAGGAAGCATAGTAAATAGACCTGCTTATAACTTTAAACAATTCTTGTGTGTGGGTTTTCCAAATAGCTAAGATGAGAAGCACTTTTCAGGACGAAATACACTATAAGGGGGTTTTGTTACTTGGTGACAAAACTTTTTTTTTCAGGTGTACTGCCTCTTGCGAAGATGTGACAAAACCTCCGGAGTATCTCCTGGCAAGAAAAGGGATTTTCATTTTAGCTGTTCGTGCTCTATAAAAAATTGTAGTTCCCCTCTACTACTGCCGACATCATGTACTGAGGAAGGATTGGGAGTTGTACCGAAGTCAGTAGGTCCACGTTCAATGAAAGCTGTTGTACTTCTTACTTTTTTTTAATCTCTCACTTCAGCTTATAGGCTGCAAAAGAATCTCTGGATTATCTTCTTTATGATTATTGTGTAATTTAATACTTCAAATGCATTTGAAAGAATTTGCAAGGTTCTCTTATCGGTCGATGCTCTCTAATCTTCTAAACAGTCACAAAATATCTGTCACTATCAATAAATAACAATTAAACATAAGAAAACGAGAGGTTTTTCGTTCTCATAAGCAATTGCCACTCATCTTATTCGCTCGGATTTGTGCAGAAAATTGTAGATCTCTTCCATTGCTATCGACAATACTTTCACTTGAATTGGTGAGAGCTGAAGTTATCACCGGAAATAATTCTACCGCAGGGCTCGCATAGCTGTGAATGTGGATCACTTAACTCTTCAATCTTAAAAGCCCTTAATGAAGATTTTTAGAGCGCATATACTTGATTTATGTTACCGGTCCTTATTCTTTACAATTTTTAAACTTAGACATATTTTTTGAAACAATGAACTTTGCCCTCAGGTAAACTGCTCTTATTATGTCTGTCAATAGAACTTTATTAAGAAAAATCTCTTCAACTCAACTCCAAATTATATTAAATTTACACCTCATAGTACCTTGATATCTTATTTTATTATTGCCATCTTGCTCCATCGACCTACATCACTCTGCAATTAATACACCCGCTCACTGCTGAGCCCAACATTATTATCATTACAAATCCTTAAACCAGTTCAAACTATAAAATTGAGTTATAAAAACTTTGAAGGCCACAGTCAGTGTGTCAGACAGTTAAAGTTTTTATTTTCTGAACTCCACAATATAAACTTAGTTGAAATCCAATCACTTTTACGAATCCAGCTAACCTTAATTGGAATTAGAAGGAACAACGTTAATCCATACATTAACCGCAGGCACAAGTAACAAACAAAGTATCTGCAACACAATCTTAGTGCTCTGCCACACCTTTTAAGCCAAATCAAACCCATGGTTTATGGTGGTGGCGGTGGTGGTGGTCACTGTGGTGTCGGCTGCGGCAGTCCCTGTCATTGTCGATTCCAGGTGAAAAATCGTGCGCCAAACAATTCTCTGGGCCTCGGGGGAGCTGAGGTTTTTGTTGTCATCGGTTTTACAAGGGCGCAATGAATGGATGAAGTCTAACCAGACTTCCATCGTTCGCTTTACTACATATACACGCCACTCTATCTCGGACATTTAAGAAGGAAAGGAACCTAAACGCTCTTAATATAAATTCCTCGTGCTTCTTTGCCATTTCACAAGCGATTCATATTATTTATAGCTGCGGTTTCGATTTTACGAGGCACTTAATCGATCTGATTGCGGTCACTTTGTGTCAATCTTATGTGTATGGCAGTAGAAAAAGAGATGACGAAGTAAAGCAGGAGCGTGTATGTCTTTTTGAGAGCCTAAGACAGAGTCCTTTTTCATTTTCTATAAATAAATTCAGATTCAGTAAGAAACTAAAAATGCTTGGTTTCATAGTGCAACTGCATCACACAAGTCAAAGTCGTTGACTCTCGGATTAGGGCTACTTTTATGACTGAGGTTCCAGAATACTGATTCTGAACCTTGTTAGGTCGCATTCCAATTCATTCGAGTACTTGAGCGCAAAAGTTCACATGACAGACGTTTTGAGTGATGCCAAACTGTTGGAACTTCGTCTGGGCTTCGGGTCTGAAATCAAATCAAGCAAGTGATCAAATTTTATGGTTGAAATTGTTAAAGGTGTGTTGTTCTTCAGAAGCTATAATTCAGTCTCCATTTTGAAAAAGTGCTTTAGACAAAATGTTGAGAACAGTACCTCGTACAAAAAATTATTAACTTAATTAAACATAAATAAATAAACTAGAGGTACAACAGTTCGTAGAGAATCTGAATCTAGTGACTTACAAGTTACAACTCTCAACTATTCTATTCTATTGGCATGAATAGAGTGGCCTTACAATTTTCTTCCGATTTCCGATTCCGAAGGCTAATATTTAAAGTACTTTCCATGACTAGAAGATCAAGAGGCAGGACCCCGAAAATATTTATATATTTTTGACGACGTTGGGGGTAAAAAATTTTCTATGCAGCTGTCAGTGACATGTCAAAACGACACGTTATCAGTCAAAGACAGCGACATGTTTTTAGAATACAAAATGTTTGTACGTTTATACGAGTAGGTTAGAATCTTACAGAGGCTTTGCTTGAGGAAAAAGAAGTTTTACCTCCACCGCGCGTACGTCAGTACACACAACCGTTTTTTTTTTAGTGGAAGCGTCTGGGAATCGAACCCCAGATCTCCGCTAGGATACTCGGTAACTAATATGCTGAGGCGTTAGGTTAGGTTAGGTAAGTGGGCTGACAGTTGATGTTGTTACTGTCACACCTAAATCAATGTAGATCCATTGTGACACCCTAGGGTTTGTGACCCCTTTCATTGAAACCCATGACAATCCTATGCCAATCAAGCCCGCTAAGGGTATGGTTACAGCAAGCTTCAGCCTGAAATGTACTTCTCGGGGGTATTCCCTTCCTCCACCCTCACCCGAGAAATCATCCCCCCCACCAGACCCGCAGGAGCATGCGGCTCCCCGCAACGCCTGGCGGATGAGTCTGAAAAGTCAGTTTTGGTGTATATGCTCGTTTCTTTGTTCGTTAGTTAAGTCGAAGAGGTTGCTTCCAAACCAAAGAGGATGCTGAGGCGTTACTTTCTGTTGTTCAAATAATATTTTCTTTTACGATTCATATTTTGAGACTGCGAAAGGTGGACAAATTTTTCTTTTTTTAGTATTCAAAATGGCGTCTGAATCACAAACTTACATTTGCGACATTTTGGCCACTGGCCGCTGTCATTAAATAACCAATCAAAAACATTATTATTCCTGTGATTTAAAATTTCACAAAGGCTTCACTTTTTCTTAATTTACCGGCCCATTTTTGATCAATACCCAGCGCACTTAGTTCATGCGCTCCTGGTAGGATGTACAACAAATGGGTTTACGATTGATAGTCCTTTGGAAAACCATTTTCTATGCTTTTAACGGACAGTTTTAGATTCTTGACCGCGATAATACTGACAACAACGACCGACACGATGGACGGCTGCATTTGGTTAATTCGCGGTCATCAAATGTAGTAGTCGAATGTGGTATTGATGTTAACGATGTGAAAGTAAAATGCGTGATGACAGCTTGACCTGATTTTTGACAAGAAAATTGGTTACATCAATGTTAAAGGAGGTAACCTTGTGCGACATTTTAAATTGCTATTTTATTTTGACTATGACTTGTGACACCCACGAAATGCAATAGATAAATGCAACAGCAAAAGAAAACCAGAAAAAAAAGAACCTAAAAGTAAATTTTAAATATGGTCACGCGTGCGTTGTAATAAATCGTGTGACGCCACTTTGACAGCGGTTTTAATGCTGTCAAGTATATCATCAGATTTATTTATTTTTGTTCAGTGTTTTTTGTTTGCAAATAATTAAACTCGACATAAAGGCGAATGTGCGTGTAATTAATTACTTGGAAAATCCGTACGAGCGCACAGGAGTGTATAGTCTAACAAATGTCATCTGTCTGTGGCAAGTTGTTGTTGATATACAGTAAAACCCAGTTAAATATTCAGGTCGACTTAGTAAAGTTAAATCAGATTAAGGTTAATAGGATTAAGAATATTTTTTATTATATTATGAGATGTAAGATATAAAAATGTAAAAAGAATAATAAGTGTGTTCTAAGCCAAAAACACACCCGATTAGTCAAAACGTTTTTGATTCATAAGGCGATATTAAAAGTTCTGTTTCGCAAACCAAATAATGTTTTGTTGTTTCAAATGTCAAAATTAAAATATTTGAGAAAATGGGTGGTTTTGTTGGCATTATTCCATCGAATGATTTCATATCTATCGTATCGTATAGTATCTGCATGAACCAGAAATATAATGGTTGACAATGTTTTACTTGGGACTCCCTTTTCATGACAGGAAAAAGTTTAAAAACAATGCTTTATTTAATTTGCTTAGATTGTATTAAAATGTTTTAATAAGTATGATTATGTTTGACACCAATTTGTTATTAATTAAATAAATTACTAAAAATCCTTTCCGTCTGCTCATTACACATAGTCACATAGTTTTGACAATGAGACATAATAAATAACGAGATACATTTTGACAATTGGTTTTGTGCCTTTTACAATAGAAGCATAAGTTAATATTATTAACGTCAAACGATTATCAGAAAGCTTGTGTTCAGCCAAAATAAAGACACCAAATGTCCGGATTTTTAGCCAGCATCTTGTACATGGCGTTGGATCGATGGATTTACTTTCGACTTTTAATATGTTCTTCTACCAAATAACATATACCTAACATTAGACAGTGCAGTCGATGTTACCACACCTTCAATAGCACAAAATATCTTTTAATAACTGAATTCAAAACCATCTGCACCTTTAACATGTCCCTTTATACAAACGTTCGTTGTCATCGGTTCACACTTGTTGGACGCTTCCAAATTCAAACCGAATTCAACCGTACCAGATGAAACCAAATTGAGCTTGACTACGCAGAGTATTGGCACTGGTTCTGTTATTGTGATATTTTGGTTTAAGAAATTATAGCAAGGCAACTAAGAAGGTACAACTGTACCATAGCATAGCTATGGTTATCTTTTTTGACGACACAGACTGACGAATGGATGGCAAAGAATGAAGAAAGTTGACGATAATTTTTATTATTTTTTTTTTTTGTTTTTAAAAATCTTAAGCTCAGAAGCTGATTGATGAATGCGCAAGTGTAAATGATTTATGAGGATATTTAATTAATTTCTACGTCTATGTCTTTTAGTAGGAATTATTGGTATTCCGTGAAAGATATATTACAAAAAACGTGATATTGGTACATCATACATATTTGGTTAATTCTAACCAAGTACATAAATAAATTGAAATTGAGTTGGCTCGTTATTTCTGTCATTATTTAACTTATATGGTTAATCGACATGACCAATGCTCTCACGTATGTAGGTGTCAGGCTTGGAAGAAGTTCATAGTCTTTCTGATGCAATTGATCATGATGTACAACACAGAAAGAGAATTGTCTGCAATAAACAATTATAACTTAATGACTAACTGGTTTCAAATATAAAATTGTACTCAAAGATAATTATCTTCTTGAGAAAAAATTTTAAGAGTTTATTAGCCTTATGTCTACATTAAATCCTATGATGGTATTCATTAGAAGAGAAGTGTTCTTGATAGCACACATTAATTGATTATTTTGAAAAGTATCTTTCAAACAATTATCAAATGAGACTTCTTTGAAATCGGTTTTGTAACTGATTGATGATGTTTTCAGAAGCAGTAAGCACTATTTCACATATAGCCGAAATTTACACAATTCATTTTTTTATAAAGAGAAAAATAGAATTAAATAAAAAAATTTAAATTCTTCCTAGAGAAATTCATTAAAATAATAATTGAGTAGTATTAAATATTTTATTGAATATGAAAAATCAATATAACACTTTTTCTGCACGTGAAACCTACCTTTTATGTGATATAAGTATGTAGAGAGATTACAGAGAATAATGGATAGCCGTGAATCCGGTTATAGTTGAACAGAAAAAAATATTTATCATTTTTTCTACGGGACAGTGGGCGGTTTCGTCTATTAACACTTGCATTTCCGAAAAAATATTTTTTTTTTCGAAAAAACTTTTAAAAACTGTGACGTTCCTAATTACTAGTAGGTTATTTCTATAATATTCTGGAACTATTTATTATTTTTTCAATATATTTTTTTTTCTGGAAGGTCTTAAGGCTCAATATAATTGCACATCCTATATGAAGATCAGAAAATGTGTTAATTCGTATATTAACGGCCTATTGCACTTTAGAAACATGTCAATATAGTATTTTGTATGCAGTTGTTTTTAAGTTCTGTAAAATGTAACACATATTGTTTTTACTCAGTTAGTTTTCCATTAAATTAAATGTTCCTTCTACAAATAACATTTTTTTGGTTTTTCAAAACTCAATTTTTAGAAGATCCTATTCTCGATTTTTTTTTCAAATTTGACAGGTAACAGGTTTTTAATAGAATCTCCAAGAAGAAGGACAAAAATTTGTATTTATCTAAGAATAACGTTACCCACCATACAATTATAAATATAATGGTTTTCAAAAATCGTATTTTTCTCGAAAACGGCATATAGAATTTTTTTAATTCAATAAAACTCAATATAAAAAAAAAATTGAAACTAAGATATAAAATCGAAAAAAATGAAAATGAATTTTTTTAAATATTGTTTTTTTTAAACCATTTTTTTTCTTTTTGAAAATTCTATATCTCAAAAACCGGTCAGTATTTTTTTTGAAATCTAATTTTTAATTTTTATTCAGTAATAAAAAATTTAAAGTTATAGTTCCTAAATTTGTTCTTAAGAATTTTTTGAAAATTTTATACATATACATATATGTAAAAGCTTTTTTTACTTGCGACTTGATCTAAGTTGACATTACAATGATAGCTAAAAAAGTGGGTCTCGCAATTCTGTCTGTCTGTTCGACTACAGCCTAAACGGTTTTTTTTTCTTTTTGAGACAAAAACTAACGGTACCTGCCATACGATTTTTTTTGGAAATTTTATAAATATTCTTCTTCTCAAAAACTGTACCACAGATTTTTAAAAAAAAATTCAAAAAATTTCATTTAGTTAAAGCTAGGTACTGGTTGAAAAAAAACTTCCAAAAATTTGTTATTGTAAGTACCACCCTTGGAACCATTTTGTTGGTTTTCGATTTTTTCAAAAAAATTTTTGACAAAAGTTCCCAATAGTCTGAATTATTGTGAATTCAAATTTCGAAAAACTAATTTTTTGGATTTATAAAAAAAAATTTGAAAATTCAAATTTTTTTTTTGAAAACTCAATATTTCAAAAACTCCAGGCTCAATTTTTTTAAAACTTGACAAAAAATAAAAGTCTTTTAATATAACCTACAAGAAATGAGAAAAAAAAATACAAAAGTTAAAAAATGGTTTCCGAAAAACGTATTTTTCTCGAAAACAGTTCCGAGAATTTTGCTAAAATCTGTTTTCTTTTGGTTTATTCTTACGATCTGTAATTTAATATGAAAAAAAATTTAAATCAAGGTATTACTGACTGTATCTACCATAGAACGATTTTTTCGAATTTTGAATTTCTCATTATCGACATAACAGGTTTTAATGAAATTTTTTGTAGACAAGATTCTAAAAAGTTTAAAAAACATTGAATTTTGAAAAAAAAATCTAGTTTTTTTTGGAAAATTCGATATCTCAGATCAATAGTTTTTTTGCAAATTTAATTTTTTTCCATACATTAATAAGCACTTTAAATTGGTGTTCCAAAATTTTTTCTTGAAAATGTTTTAAAAATTTTGTATATAAAAGCTTATTTTTATAAGAAACCACTACAACGAATTATAATTTTGTTCTTGCTTAGACTAATTTTTGCTTAAAACTCTTGGCATACTATGCTTAGCTCCAACTGCTAAAGGAGTTATTTTAGTTATTTAAAAAATGAATTGTATCCTTAAAAACAGTTTTCTCTAATAACATTCATTTTTGAAATTCTTAGTCGTTTACATACGAGCAAGTTCGTGCGACTCAGTCGTACATTTATTTATTTTAAACTGCTGCGACGATTTATAATTTGTACTCTTGCATACATTTATATTTTCTTAAGAAATCATATGGCATTTTGTTTTAAGCTCCAAAAATCAAAGAAGTTTTTTAGTCATTTAAAAAGTGAATTTTATGATTGTACATTTTTCTCTAGTAACATTTAATTTTTAAATTTTTAGTCTTTTACATATCTAAAAGTAAGTTCTTGCGATACAGTAGTGTATTTATTTTGTCTTAGAGGGCAACTTTTTCAAAATGTTCATAAAATTCATACTTATGAGACTATACTACCAAAAATTTTAATTCCAAAACGAAGCCCGCTATTTCTCCGATATAAGCCCCGATCTGTAGAACGCAAATTATAAGCAATATAAGTTTTGTTTAAACGTGCAAATTATTCAACTTTAACAAAATGCGAAAGAGCTTATGCACACAGAAACAATATGTTTGTGTTTCAAAATTAATTTTTACTTGCTCTGAAAATGTGTAGAATTCCCCTCTTGATAATTAAGCATATCCTTGGGTAATTTCAAGTTTTTGTAGTAAAGATATAGAGCCCAATTAATAAAAAACGTTCTCTTTCCACCTCTAATCACATGGAACTTTTTTACTAATTCTGGGAACAGGAGTTAATTTAAGAAATAACCTTTAATTAAGAACACAAAATTAACTATTCGTCGAATAGTAAAGTGAAGTTTATCAAAAATCTACTGCAATACGTATTTTTTTCTTTTATTTTATGTTCTATTTCTACCTAATATCAAAAAAAAAATAAACAATATCAAAAAACAGAAATCGAAAACCAGAGCTTAAGTGACATTTTTTTTTCTAACAGAGAAATGAAAAGAATTAAGTTTGATTTTCTTTGGTGGTAAAGTTCAATAATTGTAGTTAGTAAACGTCACGTCACGTCACATACATTTATATTGTTAAAGAAATTTTACACTTAAAGACTTTTTTTACACTTACAGATAAACTGCCACTTAACTGCATTTATTAATTTGGGTATTAACATTTGTGACTATGTTAACATTATTACTTTCTGTTCAATGTTTAATGTATTATTATTTTCATAAAATATTTTGTATTTGTATTTATTGATATAAAACCTTAAGCATATTAAAACCGGCTGTAGTAAAAGTAACACTTTCATAAAATTTTTAATGTGACCAGGGACTATTTGCTGCAGCTCTTTGTTATTTCTAGCAATCGCAACTTCAACCATTAGAATACGACAGCTCAAATAAATTTAATCATCGTGAGAATACATACGAATTTTGCAATTTCATTTCATTATTAAACAGCGTGAAAAGAAGAGAGCCTAAGATTGAACCCTGTGGTAGACCAGAGTGAGTAAAAAGGAAACTCAGATAACTCTGAACTTGCAGAAACCGTTCTTTTGGTCATTCTTCTATGAGAGGCAGTGTCGAACGCCTTAGAGAATTCCAATTAAACCGACATTATTACTCGTACTAAGGTTTTATCTATTTGCCGTCGTTTGTCATCCACAATTCTTAGAAGCACTCTTTTACAGATGTGATGTGGTGTAGGTAGGTACTACTAGTAATTTGTTCACTTACTAGTTTTTCAAATGCCTTCAAAAGAAACGGTAGAATATAAATTTGTTGATATTCTTTAGTTCTTGAGTTTCATTTGTTAGGAACTGGAATGACTATTCATTGAGGGCTAGTGATAGCACTTTTGACGAACTCCGAATTTCGTACAATATTTTCGAGACGACAGATGCTGTGATAACTTTTTCGGGGTTCGTAATACGAATCTATAACGAACCGGCTCTTGATAAGACTTATTTTCCGTAAATTCTTTTCTATATTAAATCATTCCTTTCGAATGTGTGTAAGGTGTTTCAGCAATCTAAGTCTAAGAGAGTGTAATTCAAGTTGCGTGGAAACTTAAACTTTAAGTTGAGTCCAAAGTTCATTTTTATTCTCAATTTGCTGTCTTAAAATTTTGAGAGTTTCTTGATTTATCAAAATATGTTGTATTACAAACACATATCACATTCATATAAATAGAAACAAGATCACCGAATCTGAACTCGTAAATAATTTAACAGAAAATCATGCCATTGACATTAACAAAAAAAAAAAAAAACTACTCCAAAATAAGTAACTTAAAATAATACATATTATATGCATTCCAAATTAATTTTAAAACATTTCTTTATGACATCGTTATTATTCTACTTTGTTAGTACTTAAATTGACTTTTGATAGTTCAAACAAAAAAAAATATAGGAGGGAATGGGTAGAAATGAGACCATTTGTTTTAATCTTAAACCTTGCTATTTTTTTTAACTTTAGGCATTGGTTTTAAAATTTAAAAATTCAATTCAGTCAAAACTGTTAAGAAAATTATCAACATTTTCAAACTGAGAAAAATATTAAAACAACCTGTAATACTAAAGATCTTTTAAACTTTGATTGCCCTGCACCTATAGTTACTGAAGTAATAGAAAAATCGAAACGAATTTATGTTGACCAGTATCTACATTGATCATATGAAGTGCATATTATATTATATAGTCACATGAGGGTTTCAGTGGAAGTTGGGGGTGTCCATAATCAGCCTCGAACCCACACATCCTATTTATCAGCCAAGCCCTAAGCAAATGTTGCCTGATTCTCACCCATTCTCCCCTGCCCAGAGATAGCACATCACGTATAAATAAGTGGGCAACTACCGCAGCAGCTCAGCGGAGCCACTTAACGTTGCGTCTATTGTCTTAGGCCGAACGCACATTGAATTGCCAATTGAATTCGTATCAAAAAAAATGTGTTATGTTTTGTTTTTCTCTCAATATTTCTTCTAATTCAGTTTTATTTTTCTTAACTTTGCTTTCGGTTTATTTTTATCCATTAAACCATTATGTTTGCTGCCAATTTCCTGCGTATGCGGCGGGCAACTTAAGTAACAGTTTGCACTATCGTCAATTAAATTGAGGTCTTCGGCGCCTACTAGACTTAGGCCTATGAATAGGGAAAGTTCTAAGCTGCACGCACAAGCTATTGCTGCTGCTGTTGGTGGGCCAAAAATGTGTTAGATCTATTACATTGTGTATACAAAAGAAAAATATAAATAAAAATGCATTTGACTTATGAAGTTACATCAGTGTCGTGTGGGTTGATTTTTGGGTTTGGTTTGTATAAAGTTATGCAGATTGTGATGAAATCATAGAAGATATAACATGAGTTTGTTATGAGTTAGTTGAATATAATAGTCATACTAAGCCGAGCCCTCGCCTACATGATTTTGTTTGCCTTTTATTGCTTAGAAAAATTTTAAGCTAAGATTATATTTTGACAAACAAAAAATGTGGGTGCAATAAAAGCGTTGACATTTCAAATGGTGAGATTGAATACTTGGTCATAAAAAAGTAAACAGACATAATCTGTTAGTGGTTTCAAATATATATCGAAACAAAAATATAAAATAGATTAACTTTTTTAAGAATGTTCTACATTTTCCAAAAAAAAATTAAAAACATTTTTATAAATAAGAACATATCCTTGATGAACTGTTTAATCCAAAAAGTTGTACCTTACCTCATAATAAAAACTCTTTTCCTTCCTCAAAATTGAGGAAAGTTCTTCGAAGTCTAAGGTAATTCAGAAGAAAGCATATTAGGCTCGAATTAAGATGGAAGGAATTATGTTTATTTACCAGTTAACTTAAATAAAAGAATGACTTACAGTAGTAAATTTCATTGAAACTTATTTTTATTTTTAGTATTAACACTTTCCATATAGAGAATTGATATATTATTTATAATTTCTCTGATGACTCGGTGTTTTAATCTTTATTAAATTAAAAAAAAAGATTTCGTTATTAATTTTTGAGGGAAAATATATACAAAACAAAAACCTTCAATACACTTTTGAAGGGCATGTACATTTTGAATCGTATTAAAATCAGTTAGTAGAAATGGAGTGAATAATATTCATTGATCAACCTCATGAGTAGTTGGTAAGTAAATATGAGTAAAAAATATAATAAAGAAATATAAAATACAAAAAATGAATATTTTAATTGATAATCTTAATATATAAAACAAAGTCGGGTTTGTTTGAACTCTTATAACTCGAGTACGGCAGGACCGATTTTCATGGTTTTTGATTTGTTATATTTGTCTCCGTCCCGAATAGAAAAATAACTATTAAAAAAATTGTAAAATTGACGAAAAAATAAAATAAAAGAAAAAAAAACATTTTCCCATACTAAATGTTCAAGGGTTATGTAACTGTCTCAAATTAAAGGTCGTATTTAAATAAAGGTTTCGAATCGACAAGATATATCCATAATATTCGGATAATGGGGTATTTTAGATTTTAAAAATGTAGAATAATATCAGTAATGAAAAAGGATTGATATATATATGTTAGGGTGGTCCTTATTCCTAAGAAAATTTTTTTTTTAATATCGCGGGGCACCACGTAATTTGATTATATACCATAAGAAAGTATTTCAGTATTTTTTTGGAATTTTTTAAATGACATTTAGAGGTCGCTACCAAGGTTTGAATTTGAAATAAAAACTCAAAATCTGTATTATTGTTAGATTCTTTTATTTTTATAGCCAGGACATAAAAAAATATTACAAAATTATTTGAATCATTTATTTTTAAGATAAAAGGGTTGAATTTTGTGAGTATTAAGGTACTTTTTTTTTTTTTTATTTTTTTTTATTTATTTATTTTAATTCAAAATGAGGGAGTACAAAAAGAATTGAATTCTTATTATAAGTACTTAACTTTATATTTTAATTACAAAGGTCATGAGTGTAATTTAGTTTTTATTAATTTGCAAACAAAAAAATAATTAACTTAAAATAATAAATTAATTGAATTGAATAGAGGGACATGAAAGCAAGAAAAATAAGAATTTAGAGGGATAGAGTAAAAAGAAATATTAGAAGATAGAATAAAGAGAAAAAATACGATCTAGAACTTTCCTAAGAAAAAAAACTATTATTATTGCTGGTTATAACATATTCATACATTGATTTTTTGAAACTTATTTGGGTCTTGCAATTTCGGATCGACAACGGCAAAGAATTCCATAGCTTGATCGAATGAAAGAAAAATAACCTCTTGCTTTCTAAATAGTTAAAATTTGGTACGATGATATTACCTGTTCTACTAGATGCAGCAAAGTTGATCTTATCGTAAAGGTACCCAGGTTCTTTATTCCTGATTATATTGTAAAGCAAAATACAACTTCTACAGTTCAAAAACTCTTTAAGCGACAGTCCCGTAATTTGCTTACTATATGTAGATACATGATCAAAACGTCGCAAGGCAAACACATATCGCACAATTGCATTATAAGCTACTTGCAATTTCCTCATTGAAACAGAATCAAGACAACTGTAGACTGCGGCACTATAATTTATTATTGGTAATAATAAGGTTTTGGCAAGTCTCATCCTAGTGGCTTGGGGTGTAAACTTTGCCGAGAGATTAAGCTGCCTTACACCACCATAAATCGATTTTGCAATGTAATTCACATTATCCGCACCAGACAGTTGAGAATTTAGATAAATTCCGAGGCTCTTTGCGGTATCTAGATAAGGTATTGTTTTAGAAAATAGGGAAATGGAAGGCAAATATGAGGTATCGATTTTATGCTTGGAAAAGACTATACTTTTTGTCTTATCTGGGTTAAGAATAAGTTTATTAGATAAAGCCCAATTTGCTATAGCCTGCAAATCTTCGTTAATTCGGAACACACAGTCCTCAGAAAGGCCACGACAGGAACGGTATATCTGAGCATCATCTGCAAAAATATGAATAGACACGCTTTTGCAGACTTTGGGCAAATCATTAATAAATAATGAGAATAATAAGGGTCCCAAAATCGATCCTTGTGGAACGCCTGTTTTTATAGACAAGGGATCCGAACATTCATTGCCCAAGTGTACGATTTGGGTCCTCTCCGACAGATAGCTTTTTATGAGCATGGTTGATAGATGACTTAAGCCAAACAAATTTCCAAGCTTATTACAAAGTATTTCATGGTTTACGCTATCGAAAGCCTTAGAAAAATCCAAAAGGCATAGTATAGTGAAATTATTTTTATCAAATTCAACCCTTATATCATCGAGAATTTTTATTGTAGCGGTTACGCAACTGTGCTTAGATCTAAACCCAGACTGAATATTAGAAAGCAATTTGTGTTCAGTAACATGAATATTTATTTGGTTTCGTATGATAATTTCCAAAATCTTTGAGAGGCAAGGTAGAATACTGATGGGTCTGTAATCTTCAGCACCCTTACATTTAGAACTTTTAGGTATTGGAGTTACCTTTGCCCTTTTCCAAGATGCCGGAAATTTAGATGTTGTTATGCAAGAATTCATAATATGTGTAAGGGTATATAAAATGTGTGGCAAAATAAGCTTAATAAACTTAAGCGGAACTCCGTCGATACCTATAGCATTAGATTTAATACTATTTACTGCTTTAAGTACATCAACTTCTCGAACACAACAAAATTCCAAAAGTGGAATATCAGTTCTTCTATCAGAAGTTGTCGTTGAGCTTAAACTGCTTGATAGACTCATGTCATGTTGAGAGGAGGAACCATGAGATAGAAAATAATTGTTGATATGATTTGGGTCAATCATGCAAACGTTTTTATTTGATTTACTCTGAATACCACATCTTTTGATATTTTTCCACAAAAGACTACTAGGAAGATTAACATTAAGTTTTGAAGAGTAATACTGCGCCTTTGCTCTTTTTACTTGATAAACGACAGAATTTCTAGCCATTTTGAAAGCTCTCAAATTTGTACCACTTTTGTATCTTCTCCAGCGAGAATAACATCTGTCCCTTTCTTTAATAAGTCTTTTTATGACGTTACTGAACCAAGGAACACGAGAGTCGATTGAAGTAACTGTTTTTATTGGAACATGATTTTCATATAATTTTAGAACAAAAGATTCAAATACTTCAACTTTGTCATCCACATTAGGTAAACTCCAACATAAATTCCAAGGTAGAGTCACACAATCCTGAATAAGCTCATTCATCCTGATATTAGTATAGTCCCTATAGCTGAAACATCCAGGAACTGGGACTTCATTAAAACAAATGTCATAAGTCAAAAAGATCAGATCGTGATATGATGGGATTCCAGGCAAACTTAACTGATCAAATAATAAGACTTTGCTAAGATTCGCAGTCAGGAAAACATCAAGTAAACTGGGTACACAATTTGGACGGAAGTGGGTTGCAAAGGTTGTGTTAACTACTTGAAGACCACACATAGCACAATCATCATAAAGGCAAGCGGAAGCAACACTGTTCATAAGCAAGTCCTTGTTAAAATCACCACATACTATAATATCAACAAAATCAGCACTGAATTCTATCAACTTAGAAAAAAAAGAATCCAAAGGAAACAGCTTGTGAGGATTATATACACATGCTAAAAGACATTTACAGACATTATCAAAGATTTCAAGAAAGATAAATTCAATATTATCTGATTCCTGCGAGGTGCTAACAATGCGACACGAATAAGAATCCTTGCAGTAAACTGCTACTCCACCACCTCTTCTCAACAACCTATCATTTCGATAGATAGTATATCCAGGAATATCAATCAGCACATTAGGGACCTCAGATTTCAACCAGGTTTCAGATATGCACAACGCATCAATCGGACCATTACAAAATAAGTCTTTAATCTCATCTATATGCGCAGGTATACTCTGGGCGTTAATATGGCACACTTTAAAACCAGAATATTGACTGGAAAGGACATTAACCATCAGCCTACAAGAGTTATAATCGTCCATTCGGCTTGTTCTATGAGAATCAATCATAAAAATTTGATGCAAAAATCAAAGAATCAAAAAAACATAGTATGAACCACAAGTTTAGCAATTTTCTAGATCCGGAAAGAAGGAAGAAGGAGAAATAAGAAGAAAAGAAGTACGTTGAAAAAAAATAAGCTTTAAAATAGAAAAAAATAATTGAAAAAATAGAAATACAAAAATTATAAAGTAATGATAATAATAAGAATAATACTATTTCTAATTTAATCCATTGCTTCAGCTTCCAATAAATCATCTTGTTGTTGCTTATCTTGTGCCCCTTCAAGAGAGATGTGATCAACGCTGCTGTTATCACCCTCTTCATCTGCGTCTGCTGTCAGCTTCATTATCTCCTCAATCGTGTTTACCATTTTGATGTCTTTTTTTCCCATACCTTTTATATACACTAATCCGCCTATAGTGATCACACCCGCCAGTTTTTTTGTTTTCTTTAGAGAGTAAGCATAATTAAATAATTGTTTATCATGTGGTGAAAGGCTTTCTGATATAAAGAAAGCTTGCATAGACTCCCGAAAACCAATGTTTGATAAAATGAGTTGTTTGTCGTTTGACTTGATGATCGTGTACAGTGATTTCATAAGTGTTCTCCGGTCATACATATTTGCAAGTTTAGCTATGATCACTGGTGAATTTGATTGTGTTTTATTTTGCTTTTGTTTTGAGTGCACTCGAAAAATATGTATCGGTTTGATATCCAAACATCCAACGTAATTACAAATTCGGTTAAATATCTCGAACAGATTCTCGTTTTGCTTGAATGGAATCCCAGATATAATAACATCGGACAGGTAATTTTTTCGCGAGTTCCGCAAAAGGTCTTCCTCCATTGCACTATTTTTGGCAGATAATTTGTTTATTTCTTGCACCAGAGAATCATTTTTCTCGGACAAGTTCTTAACCTCAACTTCCAAGTTAGCCATGCGATTTTCGAATTTTTTTGTTAAAACTTTTTCCATGTCCTTGAATTTCTTTTCAATAAGTTTTATAAGTGATTTTTGGATACTTTGCATAGTTTCGGACACGTCGCCTTCGTTTAGTTTTGATCTCGTGGTTATTCCTTCGGAAGTATTTGTGTTTGACATTGTGGTTATGTGGCTATGCCAATTATAATTTTATCACAAATACCAAATAAATAAGTACAGAAGTTAATTATTTTTAATTTAAAGGCAGCAAACCAAAACTAAAACTGTGTATATAATTTATAAGTACAGGATTTTTTTTTTAATTTTAATTATGTGGATAAATGTTAAAACGAAGAGGTATACAAAAAACTAGTGTGCACTCGTTGACATCTGTCACTCCTATACTCTTTTACCAACAAAATCAAATATTGCTTTTGTTCTTCATTAGTTGTAATTAATTTATTATATTCTTCCATTAAAGCAACACCGCGCCCAGCTACGTGCGTCGTTCACTACTCACAAAAAATGAACGATATTTTTGGCAGTTACATAATCAGTGTCTTTTTTACAAGTTTCCACATCTTTTTTCAAAAAAATTTATGAAATACCTAGGATCTGGAAGAATATTAAGCCTCACAGCCTTTTCGTCCTTCTTCGTTAGCTTAAACTGATGCTTAAATAAATAGATTTTTAGTACAAGGCTCTCGCCATCTACTAGCTCGATGTAGACTCGCAAGTTTCAGGACCACCTTCTAAGAAAATAATAGTGATATTCAACAGTTCTCTGTAGTCATCTCGAGGTTGATGTACTTGTAGTTGCTTTTTGGCAAAAGAAATCCTGTCTGCGGCCACTTCTGCAAAAATATTTGCCTCAGCATCATCTGTTATTGTTTTGAAGTCGCTTTGGTCAGTAGTGTTCCAATTGTTCTTAAATCTTTTAAATAATTGTATATCAGGAACATTAGATGGGGAAAGCGATTCATCTACTTTAGAGACATCAAGACTGGAAGCTAATTGGCTGTTAATAATGTCTTTTCGAGATCGTTTCTGAGGTGGTTGCATTTCGGACAATTCTGATATGCATTCGAAGTCAGATGAAGTTGCTTCTTTACTAGTGGGGTACTGGGGCTAGACGACGACGAAAGAAATGATAATGAAGAAAAAGAGCACTTTTCTGTTAAAGCTCGCGCAATTTTTCAATTATTTTTAATTTCTCTTTTATTTTCTTACATTTGTTTAAACTTTTTCTGTCTACTGAAACAATTAAAAATTGGCGTCCATTTTATCACACTGCTAACTAGCAGTGGTATACTAGCTTTTCCCACAAATTTATAATTCCACAAGCCGTCAAAGTCGCAGATTCCCGTATGCTTTTCTTTTCTTCATTTTTGTAGTAAAAAAAACGCAAAACTTCACCGATGGATGGCAACGTTGATTGGCTTAATTCGGATAATAATTGTCCGATAAGCCAAACTTTACTTTGATTTCTAGTAGCTTTACTGAGTCCGCTACTTGTAGACGCCATTGCAAGTTAAAACACGTTACTATGATTTTTACAAATAAAATACTCGCGTTCTCGTTTTCTCGCGATTGCCTATGCGAGTTTCACTTGCACGTTATGCTGTCCTTCAAAGATTTTTGTAAAAAATTTGACAGCTGGTAGCGACCTCTAAATCTTAACAAAAAAAAAAAAAAAAAAAAAAAAAAAAAAAAAAAAAAAAACTTATTTCATGTTTAGAGGTATATAATCAAATGAGAAAGTGCCCCGGGGATAATTCAAAAGTCGAAAAATAAGGACCACCCTAATGTATGTATATTGGTTGTCAAATATTTATTATTTATAAACAAAAATCATCAGTATTCAGCTCATTTTCGCATTTTATATATAATACTGCTCTCAGTTAAACTGTTCTAAATTTGTATCAATATTGAGGCTAAGTTCATGCAAAACATATATGCCAATATCATCCACAAATATGGCTATTTGATATTCCAATAACTATCGGATATAAGTTCTATAAATTTTGTACAAAAAAGGTCTCAGTATAGATGCTTGTGGCACACCTTGGTTTTTCATAATAACAATTTGACGGACTATTATTAAAAAAAAGACTTTATACATGAAAAATTGAAAAAAATTACATTCTTGTGTACAATTTCATAATTCCATACCTTCTATGTCAAAGGCCTTTAGAATGCGACCAGTTTATATACCAAGAGTACGGTTTTTTCCTAAAATGTTCACAGACTCTTAAGACTTGATCAGAAGTACTGTGCTGTACAACGAATTCAAATTTTTAATTTACACGTCAAGCAGTTGATAGTAAAAGCCTTTGGTCTATCTGCTTCTCCTAAATTGGTCTAAATATTAGGCCTTAATATTAAGCTCGGTCTTTATTTATTTAGGTCGTTAAACATCGTTTATTTGCCAGAAAAAATTGAATGCTGTGCGTCAACTGATGTGAGATTAAAGCATGCATGAACATTAGTTCCACTCGTATCGTATACGTTATACATATATCGCATGAAGATTTGGCCGTCAAAAAGATTTGTTTGCGTTAGATACCGCATAATTCGAAAATCGCTCAAAATAAGACTCGTGGCGATTATTGCCAAAAGCATTGTGAGCTTCAAAAAGCGGCTTTAAAAAAGCGACGAATCATGGATATGTATATGTATGCATATGAACATGAAACAAAGCAATAGTCGATTGTATGGGTCTTTAAAGCCAAATCCAACAGAAGTTGGTCACCTATTCTTTCAGAACACAATTACACTAGTCGCCATCATGCCAATAGAGCACCGTATAATGGTAAATTCTGAATAATACACCATACCATTTGCTTTCCAGAAGTGTTCAGAAAAATAAGAGAAGCCAATGGCAGAAGACGAATTCAAGCTCTCACACTTCGAATTGATAGGACATCTGTCGTACAGATTTAGTATCCAATGATTTCTTCTTATTCCCGCAGTTCATACATAAAATTCGAGCACAGCGTTTTTTGACGCCTGAACAATTGGTTGATGGATTCAAAATTCATGGTTTCAAAGTACCTCAATCATAGTGGAAAAAGTGCTTCGAAAATTTGGTTCAATCTTCATGGCTTTATTCCCAATTCGATTATAAATATTTATTTCTACTTTTCTATCTTAAAACATCAAACATTTTTTTAAGACCTTAACGAATTTTCAGAATCAGAGTTGGTGGGCTTGATCGTTTTTCTCAGTGCGATGAAATGAATTAAGGGCAAAATTTTAAGGTGTTTCCCATCGTGTGTTCATTCAAATTGTTAAATTAAACCGAAATATATTTATTGATAAGATATATTAGAACCTCATGATCACATGATTGATTTGGGCTAGGTGCATTGATTTAAATTTTTAAAATCTTCTTCCTTAGAATGTTGTTCTAGTTGCGTGCTTATTATATTTTCAAAAATCTGTTATGCATCAAATTTAATCCGTTTGAATCATTTTAATCTCAGGCAGGACTCTCTTATAGAACATTTATTAAATTCCAATTCGAAAAGAATTAACTAAACCATCAATCAATAAACACCACGAGCAGAAATCCTCGGAATCAAGTTCTTAAGTCAACTCTTATAACAAATTAGTCAAACACCATGTACACACATTAAAACAAATGACCAACAATTGCATCTTCGCTGTTGCCATCAGTCTTCAGATCCCCTATGTTCCTCGTCTTCTTCGTTACTACATTTTTTTTTTCCAAAGTGTGGTTTCTTCACCTTCGGTTCAGCGAAATTGAAAATAAAATAAAGAACTCACAAATAAGACCAATGCAATAATATTGGACTTGGACGACATCATTCAGCTGAATTCACCTGAGGCAGAAAAAGACGAAGGAAGAGACACCACCACCAGAGAGTCTTTATAGAATGCCTTGAAGGCTTTTGATGCCAGATAGGTACCCAGAGACATATGAGATAGAGGCGAGAGTAAGATGTGTGTGCGTCCTGAATTGGAAATTAATTCAACGGTAAGTTTGTATCAATTTGTATGTATTCTGTTCTTTTTGCCATATTGCAAGTTCCATCTTAC
This sequence comes from Chrysotoxum bicinctum, assembly GCA_911387755.1. Classification (NCBI taxonomy): domain Eukaryota; kingdom Metazoa; phylum Arthropoda; class Insecta; order Diptera; family Syrphidae; genus Chrysotoxum; species Chrysotoxum bicinctum. The sequence continues at coordinate 45,405,471 of OU426989.1, forward strand.
CCACCAGCTAGCCAGCTGCATTAAGAAACTTCTTTCTGTGCAAAGAACGCGCCGCCGAAGAATTGGCATGACATGTCTTTAAGATTGCGACGATTTGTGTGTGCGGCATTTAAAGCCTATTCAATGTTGTGCGGGACTGTCCATAACATAGACTCATCACGGCTCAATGATATTCTATATAACTTAAGTTATATCGCCGCACCAATAAAAATTGTTGAATCTATTACTATTATCGGATTTATTGCAAAAACATAAATACTGTTAAATGGTGGCTGAAGTTTGCTTAAAAAAAAAGAACAAATAAGATTGGTCCAAGAAAACAGCCTTCTGGTACCTCATGGAATTGCCTTGTTTTCCTAAAGACCGCATAGGTTGTGTCATGCTTGGTTGATCTGCAATTGGTTCCGCAATGTTTGCTCCCAAAATTGACAACAACAACAAAATAAATACAGCACAATCTTTAACCATATCAAGAAGCAATTTTTTTGACAACAAAATCGTTTTTATGGTATCGTTGTCTTTAAAGAATGCAAATTTTCCATTGTTATATGTATAAAGAGTTAACTCTATATGGTGCGGTGTTTTGTTGTCATCTCACATGATCGTTGTTGTCATTGTGTTGTTTTGACAGAAATAGAAGTTGGCCAAGATACGACAAAAAAAAAAAACTGTCTTCACCAAAGCAGGTCAAACATGACCTCCGCTTCCATATTAGCTGACGAGCTAGTAGCAGCCATCCGGGATTCGGAAACATAAGACAGGATCACACAATGAACATTGTGAATACCCCACAACGAGGCTGCCAGCGCCAGCGGTGGCGGTCCACAGTGGACCAAAAATTACTTCATAATTGGAATGAAATTAAGTATTTGAACTGAGAAGTCACTTTACGTCTTCTGAAAAAGTATGTCTCTTTTCAGTGAGAGAGTATAGTCTCTTTGAAACACCACTAAAATGGGACACAAAAGGGAGACATTTTCGGGGCTTTCGTCCACTTTCACCTCCAAAATTTAAACACTCAATTTTGACTCGAAAAGTCCAACTAAAGTCAAACATTTTATTAAAACACCTTGGTTTGAGAATAAGCTATTTCGAGCACCGCTCTTAAGATTTGAGATTTTCTCAAAAACGCATGCTGAATAATTATATTAAATTCTGTCGGGCCAGAACATTAAGTTTTTAAGTTTAACATACGAATTAGACCTAATTCGTTTCAGCAAACGAGTCATGGTTCAAAATCATAGAATCTTATTGATTTCTTAAATAATAATAATTTTTCCAAGTTTTTTGTACAACCTTCCCAATGTCAGCTGGCAAGGCCAAAATCAAGACATGGTCGTTCGAAAATAAAAAAAAGTACAAACAAAAATCCGTGCAGGAATAGTACCATTCTTTTGGCAAAAGATAGAAAAATACTTAAATACATACAAGATCCCCCCAGTCAGTGGTGCAGGTCAAAGGCCAACACATTTGGAGTTGTGTCTAGGGCGGCGGTGGAGCGGCTTGGTGCAGATGAAATTGCAGATCGATCCCAATTCGATTTGATTGTATATTCTGAGCATGTTCCTTACTGTCCAATCGTCATCATGCACCTACACGTAGCAATTTAAGTTTCTAAAATTTTATAATGTTCAATACGTGTGGGCATGATTATTTGACTATTATTTTCAAATTTGGTCATTTAGATGGCACACAGAGCTTCTAATGAGGTCGGCACCTGGCGTGGGATGAAGACGTAAACCTTTATTGAGACTTATAATAAAAGCAAGACGAATGGAATGAAACCAAAGCCTTATGAATGTGAATAGGTTGTTATTGTTCTGTGGGTTCTCAAGTTAAATATCGATTGACTGCAGTCGCAGTGACCACCTAAGAAGAACAGTGTTCAATAAAAAATCAAAATGAAGGTGTTTTCAGTTAATTTTACATAAATAAATTGGTTTAGGCTTGGGAGCAGCTTAAAATAAAATTGTGTAAAAAATTGTTTTCGGGCGAAAAAAGATTCGTTACTAACACTTAGTATCTTCTGACCCAATTCTACACCTACACCTTAGTGTAAATACATTTAAAAATACATTTACTAGGAACAGTAGGACATAAGTAATAACTGACTACCAACCCAACATCTTTAAGACGTGAGTAGAGATACGTTTGTAAACTTGGAAGCATTCGTACGTATGACAATTTTTTTCGAAAACTGCGAAAAATGTTTTAAGGTTCAAAAATTATGGACTGTGTCATAGCCTAAAAAAATTAATTTAACAAAAAGATTGATACACATAGAGAAAAGCTTGAAAGAATGGTAGAGAATTGATTTTAATTTAATTGATTTTTGCGCTCGACAGATTTTTCAATATAATAAAGTCGTTTGGCCGAAAATTGAAAATGTTTGAATATTAATATCACCGTAAGTCAGTGTGATGTATCATTTAAACTCTGTTTTACTAATTAAAAATTATCCAAAAGGTAGGAATATCGCAGGGCTTTAAGCAACCTATCTTGATAACCGAATTTGCTTTGAAAAAGGCGTCTTAATAATATAACTTATTAGAGCTGTGAACAAAATCGAATTTAAACTTTCCATGTTTAAAGAACTTTCTCTCTAGTACTTTTAAGAGGATAAAATTATATATAAAACAGTTTTCAAATCTAAACTTATAACTGGGCAGGATCATTAAAGTAAAGGTCGTAAAATTTAAAATAAAATGTTTAACTGGTTTAAATATTAAAACACTTCGATTGTTAGTAGGTACTTCAAATGGAAAAGCCAAAGACAAATATCTGAGTGCACCCAATTGGCACCCAATGCTAGTAATTACCTTTTTTTTTTATTTCGTATTCAATATTTTATTTGTAAACTAATACTATCCTTTCAGTGAATAAAACGACACAAAAAAGTATCAAAATAGTAAAATAAAAATAAAATATTTATGTATCAACTTATTTCCAGAAAAACGCTTGAGTTCACCCATGTCTTAAAAAACACTTTCAAAAACTCTTCAAGTTTGCTTTAATTAGTTACAAGATATGGTATTCTTAGAAAACTGATATCTTTGTGAACTCAAAATTTTGAATTTTTTAAAGTTTTTAACTGCACAACTGTCTTCAATCGTTTTTTAAATGTTGGTACGATACAAGGGATAACTTTTTAATATCTTTTCTTACATGTTAAAGAGATGAAATGCCACGGTAGTGACATTTTCATCAATCAAAATATTTTTAAGACAATTTTAAGTTGATTAAATCCATGAAAAAGTGTATTTTGATTGATAAAATAAATACCCCGACATTGCCAGCTTTGTTGATCGCTAAGAAATTCACGAATTGAGAGAAAGTCTTATATTTTAAGTATAAGATGAAGTTAGCTGAGCAGTCTTGATGTTTGTAAATTATAATCTACTTTACATAAGCCCCTAGCAGAGTTGTAAAAATATGCAATATTATGGTATTGCATTCCGAAAAGTCCCACTCATTCAACTGATTCTTTGGGAATGCAATAGAATTTATCATCTCATTCTTTTAACTTCAGAAATCCATTCCCATTATATTTTAAAGTCCTAAATAATGCAATCATCAAAAGCAGTCGAAAGACTTTAAATAGAAAGAATACATTCTTTTTGGACAAAAGACTTTTGAAAGACTTCAAAGACTGCAAGAAGTCTTTCAAAAGTCTTTTACATTCTTTGCAGTCTTAAAGTCTTTTAAATGCATTCAATGTATTGAATGTCTTTTTACTGCTTTGAATTCTTATTTCTAATTGACGACTTTTCACTGCTTACGAAAGCCTTTCGACTACTGTGAAGCCCCGTTTGAAAGTTATAAATTTCAACAATTTTTTTAAATCTCCATTTGAAGATTAAAATTATACCAAAACTGAAGCAAATTGTATATCAAATAAAAACAATATCTTATTGAGAGGCTGAAGTGTGCTACTTTTAACCGACTTAAAAGCAGTTAAAAAGCTTTCAGCAGTAAAAAGGATTCAATCAATAAAAAGACTTCAAAGCCGTAAAAAGACTTCAGTACATTGAATGCATTGAAAAGACTTTAAAAATGCAAAGAATGTAAAAGACTTTTGAAAGACTTTAAAGACTGCAAACAGTCCAAAAAGAATGCATTCTTTTGATTTGAATTCATTTGACTGCTTCAGATGATTTTTTAATAAAAGACTGCAAAATTGACTTGGACTTTAGTTTTAAAGTCACAGTATTGAGGTTAAATCAAAAGACTTAAAAAAAAGTCTTTCCATTCAATTGACTGCAATACTAAAAAGACTGCATTCTTTAGCATCTCTGGCCCCTAGCAACTTGTGAACAAATTCTAATTTTGTTGTTGAAAATTCGGGAACTATTGAACCTATATTTTCAGAAGAATCAAATTCACTTTTGATATGATATCTGGTTTCGAAGTTGTTTAGCTATTAAATGCAATTCTGATGAGATGATGATGATGTTACTACGCTCTTATAAAACAAAGAATTTTTGTATAATAGGTTCAGTGTTTCTATGTAATTTGAAGTTACCAGAGGTAAAAACTAAATCCTCGTCTTCTAAGTGACAATAGACTTATCAGCATACTAAATATTGCTGTATTTGGTCGAAATGAATTTTGGAGTTAAGGCCTATAGTTGTATTTGTATTTAATTGAGTTTTTGAAAGTACGAGGGCAGTTTGAAAATTTATCGGCCTGACCAATAAAACGCAATAAATTTTAAAACTTTTTTTTAAATCTTTTTCCACATATTCTCCTCTTATATAAATGCACTTATTCCATCTGTGTTCCAGTCCAGTGCTTCTATACCCTTTTTATAGGCCGATTCCTCCAACTCTTCGAAAAACCGCTCCGTCTCAGCAATCACCTCCTCGTTGGTGAAGAATTTGCGTCCAGCCAAATGTTTTTTTAAGTTAGGAAAGAGGTAATAGTCTGATGGTGCCAAATCATGTGAATAAGGGGAGTGGTTCAGTACACAAAATCGAAGTTCATGGAGTTTAGCCATGACAACAACCGACTTGTGTGCTGGAGCATTATCCTGATGAAAAAGGATCTTGTTTTTGGCTAATCCTGGTCTTTTTTCGGCAACTTTTTCAGCCAATTTGTCCAACAGGTTTGCATAATATTGACCAGTGATAATTTGGCCCTTGGGAAGGTAATCAATAAAAATAATTCCCTTGTAATCCCAAAAAAGTGACCCCATCACTTTCCCAGCTGAAGCACACGACTTGGCTTTCTTCGGTAGAGGAGAACCGCTATGCTTCCATTGTTTTGATTGTTCTTTTGTCTCAGGAATACAGTGATGAATCCATGTTTCGTCGGTGGTAATGAATCTTCTCAAGAAATCGCTGGTATTCCTCCGAAATAAAGCTATAGATTCTCTCTAGAGATTTCAACTCGATTGAATTTTTGTTCTTCGCTCAGCAAACGCGGCAACCACCTTGCGGACAATTTTTTTAACCCCAATTCTTCGGTCAAAATGTGGTAAACCCGTTTAGAAGAGATCCCCATGGTGTTGCTTATTTTTCGCACCTTTAACCTTCGGTCGTCTAAAACTATTTTATGAACTTTATCGACGTTTTCTGAAGAGGTGGATGTTGTTGGCCTCCGCTTCTGCAATCATCTTCGACGCTCTGTCTGCCATGTTTAAATAAGGCTGCCCACTTTTTGAACGTGGAATACGAAGGTGCAGATTCCCCCAATTTCTCATCGAAGTCATCTTTAATTTGATTTGGTGTCATATTCTTTTTGACCAAATATTTAAAGACCGCTCTAATTTAATTTTTTTTTCCATTTTCGTTGTTAGCAATAGGTTCGTTCAAACAAAAAATTGCACTGGTATAAGTACGCGACCAATTTTAATGAAACTTCACATACAATTATTATATATATAAGGCTGTTTGAGGAATTAAAAGTTATTTATTAAAACAACGCCTTCTATGTTAGGCCGAGAACTTTTCAAACAGCCTCCGTATTGAATCTTAGGAAAATATTTTGAAAGTGATGATTTCCTATTAAGACCAAAGCACAGTTATTCATATGCTATGGTAAACGTTTTTGTATATATTCATCGAGATCATGACGAATGTCAACTATCCCTCCGTTGCTTGCTTGATTTTTCATAAGCAATTTCAAAAGTTGACTACTTTTTTTATTTTTTGAAAAACTCGATAGCTTTTTTAATTTTAATACAAGTGCAGCTAAGTAGAATGATAGAAAGCTATTTAGATAAGAGGTCATAGAAATTTTTTCTTTAAGATATCATCTGAAAATATTTTACTCAAGGAGTACCACAGGTGTCAACTTTAGGTCCCATGCTTTTTAGCATTTTAACTAACGATCTACTACAAAAATGCCTAATTGGCATAGACATATTCTTAAAGAAACACATTAGAGGGACATCAACTGATGGTAGAAAACCTGAACCTGGCTTTAAAATGTCAACCGTTCCTGTGTGTTTATTGCCGGCAGGAAAGCAGGGGACCTATAATTTTCTGCCGAGTCCGAACGCAAAGATGATAACATGGCGCTCATGTTAAATTTGATATTTATCGTGGAAAAATTCATAAAAGAGTTCCTATAACCCTAACAAAAATAATATATGTAGGTTATTTGGTAAAAGAATTCTGTTTTAGTTAAAGTAGGTACATTATTTAGCCTTTCGCAATGCCCATATAAAGCACCCTTTAAAAGTACTAAAAATTCCATGTTAGCAACAAAAAAAAAAGTAAAACATCTATTTGCTTAAAAGCCCTTAAAGTTCCTTGGCCGATCGTTAGTCATAAAACAAAAAAAATTAACAAAATCTCTCTACAAGCTATACGAGTAGCTCTATGCTATCTTTCAAATATCTTATTCTTTTAGATAGTCCATAGGAGTTAACACTAAAAACATTTTTGCTAAGCGGCATTCCTTAAATGCTTTGTCTATTTTAAATGTACAATTTGTCTATCCAAATCCACGAAGTAAGTCTCTTTTGAACATGAGAGGCTTTATGCTCTCTGCACCATTATTGCATGCAAGCCCCATGCAACGTTGTCGCCAGTGCCATCAGTGCTATGCAATTGCGAGGCGGCTTCCGATTATATCATAGACAATCTGCGCCACACACAAGCCACTTCTCGTTTCGTATAAGATAAACTTCTTTTGTATCTGCGCACTCACCAAGTTTTTTTTTTTTTTTTTTGTATTGTTTTTATTATTATTTTATTTATCTTCTCGATTAAATAGCTCTTCAAAATCGCTCGTTCGCTTGTTCGCGTTGGATTTGGCGTTCAGTATACAGAGAGAAAAATAAACTAGGTTTTAATCAAAGATACAAAATTGCACTCCTTGTGAAATGAAAATGTAATGTGTTCCACAATTTTTTCTCGTTCTATTTTTGTTTACATTCATCAATTAGTGAATGAGAAAAAAAAACAAAATTCTAGAGATGGAGTAAAAATGAAATACTCTAACAAAATGACCATTCTGTGACTGACCCTAAAACTTTTAATCACACAACATCGACAATTGCCAAACTTTTCACGATGTCACTTAAGACTTAGTTTCATAGTCCGAGTAAGTCGCACTTCAGTGCACAATATGCAAAACTTAAGTCCACTTAACTCGACTATGAAGCAGAGCCATAATACCGTCACTTCTTGCCGCATTTATAAAAAAAATCTAAAACAGGACGTGAAAAATATTGTGGAATGCATTCAATTTTACTTTTATAAAAAAAAATAGTACATACTAAGCTAGTAGACCTAAGAGCGAAATCTAAGTTCAGATCAAAATAAGTTGTTCAAAGAAAATCGGCCACGTGAAATGTGTATCTTCTTCACTACTGAAGATTCGTCATTTTTGGTTATGTGCTCTAAAAATGAGAATATGGTCAATGAAGAATTGTAGAATGCATTCAATTCACTAGAATAGTGAAAGAACTTTTATGTGGAACATAAATTGTATGATTCAAATTGAACAAATACGTTTTATAATCATCACGACCAACGTCTTATTTTTTTTGTTCAAATACCAAACCTCAGTGAAAATGAAAATTAATGAAAAATAAAAGCTCGTTCCACAAGGGTAATATTTTCAATTTTCGAATTTTAATTTACAGTCAATGAATTCAGTTTCCCGCTGTATAGCTTTTCACATGATGCGTATCGAAACTTTTAATAAAACATTTAGTTCACCAAATCATTTATTTTCTTTCCTTAAAAAGGTAAGATTTTGATCCAAAATTACTATTTGAGAAGAAATCTGTTAAATTTTGTCTCAGTGTAGTTACGACTTTTTTTAAACTTTGATAAAAAAGAAAACTCAGACGATGACGAAGTCGAAGTCGAAGAGGAAGGACTTAGTAGCATGCTTTAGCCACCAACATCATCCTCTTCCTCCACTATACGATCGGTTGTGATCGGTTTGACAAGATCCTAAAAATGGGCAATATGACTTGTTTTGGAACCTCGGCGAGAGTAATGTCGATTTTTTGTACAATCTCACTTTTGTCAGGTTTTGTTTTACGGTTTTACATAGCAGCAGCAGCAGCAACAGCAAAAGGAATCGGTATGACGATGCCAAAGACTCACCGTTTATATCTATTTGACCATACAAATCTTTTATCCATGGTCAGTGTCTGGAGATTCCCTACAGATTCCCAGCTATTAAATTGTTGTCTCTTTGTTTATATAAATGTCGGTTTAGGATTTGGCGAAAGGGTTTTATAGAGATAGAAAGATGGATGGATGGACGAATGGACAGACAGATTCACTACCTGTGATCACAGTTTGTATATTTTTTTTTTTGCAGGGCCATCTTCCTTTCCTCATCGTCATCATCGTGTCGAAAAAAAGACCCCTTGACATGGATTTCTGGTAGGCTATAGTAAATATACAAAGCCGAAGGATTTGTCCTGAGTGTCCTAACTTGTTGTTTTATTTATTAAGCGTATTTATCTTCCTTTCTCTCTTTCGCAAATAAAAAAAAAGTATTCGCTTCTATACTGACATTATAGTCAGAAAAAAGCGGTCCCATTGGAACAATTTCTCAAGGCGGACCAGACCGTATAGGTATGCAAGTATTAAAATAAGTAAACAAAAGAACAGACTCTTTAAAAAACGATTGCTTTCTTATTGTGTGTGACCATTTTGGGAATCTTGTAATAATTTTTATTCACTTGGGGATTCACTGAGTTTGTGCCATTGTGTTTTTGGTCTCCATACAAACAGACTCTTTCAATGGGCATTGTATACGTTTTGATGTCTGTTATACTTATATGCATTTTATTTTATAGGTATACTTTTATTTATAAAATTCAACTTGTATTATTTTATTTCTTTATTATTGTTTTATTTTTTTTTTATTTAAGTCCAATTTTGTGTTGTGTCTCATTGCAGGCTTGTGCGCCAAGATATGTTTTCCATACAATGAATCCATCAATTCGTCCTAGTATAGAACCAGTTGGAACGTGCTTTACATCGAGGAACTTTTCAACTTTTACAGAGTATTCTCCTTGCCGAACAAGTAAGTATATTTTGTTTAAATAAATGTTTTTATAAAGAAACTCTTTTAGGAAGAGAAGAAACAATTTGCATACAATATTAATTTAAGAAAAAAAAGAGAAAAATTTGAGATTGTGACTTGAGAAAAAATAAGCTTTCATTTTTCGTCGGAATACTTATGGAATTGAAATTTCTAAAAATAGTTTTAACCTATAGATTCATGACGACCGTCCATAAAAATTGTTAAAACCTAAAATTCATATGATATTCTCGTAACGTTTTATTCAAAAATGTCTCCGCTTAAGCAATATCTCGAGAAGTCCCTACGAACTAACTCCCAAGAGAGTTAACTCCCACTTGCCAGAATGAACTTACTAGCACCAAATTTTCTGATTAGACTTAGATTACATGTTTGAAGATAAGTTCACTTTACGAGTGTGATTTAGTTCTTTAAAAATACGGGATGAACATGAACCAAGTCCGAATGGGTTTTATTTAAATTAGATTCAACTCTTTTGGGAGTCTGTTAGTCCTTGTGGAGATATGGTAATTATGCAGATTATCAAGTTTTCAATATTTAACTCCCGGAGAGTTGACTGAATTTGTGGTGAATTCACGTTCGGGTTTATTACAATTAGTGAATTCGTAGAATGCATTCTACTATCGATTTATGAACTTTCTTTTTATTTTCCGAACTATGTTATCGCTGCTGTCATTTTTTGTTGACATTAAACGTCAAATTTCATTTAGAATTATTTTTAAAAAATTGGTGGTTTTTTTAAGACTATCAAGTGAGATTTTTCTTTAAAAAGCAAAGCATTGAGATAATCAATGTACTTATAAGCTATAAAGTGAAATGTATTTTCAATGTTTTGAGGATTTCAAGATTTGTTGACTTATGACCTTAAGAGATTATTTTAACAAAAAATATCTTGAATCTGCAAAATTTTGTATGGAGGAAGAATTGGTTGGTTTAATTCAGTAATATCAGATGAGTTGAACCAAATTTCTGCGGTGTAAAGTATGTTTCGAAAATTATTGAAACTGTCAATTTAGCTCATCCGCCAAATTCATTGATAAGCATGAATGTTAAAACAATGTTTTCGGAAAGTTCATTACTTAAAGCAGAGCAATTTGTTTTAATGGTTAGGAATTGCCTATGTATCCAATAGTACTATTTTTGTATGGACTTATTTTTGCATTATTGAAATTCTTTCTTGTCTCTAACGACTGGGACTAGATTTGAATTTCTTATTCCGCTAAATCGAATTGTTACTGGTCAACTAATTAATTTAATTTAAGATTAATTGACTGTAGTTTTGCGTGGTATATAAGTTCGTCCATTTTTTCTGTTAGTGTTTCTGATTAATTATTCTAGTGTGCTTTTACCATAGAAAGCAGTAAGTATCTTTTTTTTGAGGTGTATCACGAGTGTAAAAAACAAATATGACTGGTCCAGGAAAACTTTCTTGCTGAACACCATTAATTAGTTCCAAAAACTCCAAATAATCTGTCCTTTAAACATTTTAATTTATCCTTCTTTTTTTTCAATATTGCCGAGTACGACCTTAAAATTTTTAAGCACTGTGGGAGAGGATTTTAAATGAGATTCCGATGTACATTGTTTTTGAATGACTCAATGAGAGCGAATTTGAGCCGTGTAAGGCATTTCACATTCGTGAAGTGTGGCTAAAGAATAAGTTTAATGAACCTAATAGTACGTTTGAATTTGGTAGCAAAGGTGAACTGATGACTATTTACTGAAATTCAAGTATTACCCTGAATTTTTTTAGTAGAAAACTATTTATCAAAATAACGGTAAAATTATGAAAGACATAAAACATTGACGATGCTTTAGAGATGGAAGTGTTTTTATTATATTTATTTCATCCGTAATTTTTAAAAATTTTTTTTTTTTTAATTCTATTCAAAAAGCTCAAATCAACTATTGGATAACTTGACCAAATATAAAAATTGAACAAAAACTTAATATAGATTTTATAGGTTAGAGCTATTATCCTATTTAACGACACGAGGAAACATTGAGTTTTTGAAGCATTAAATTCTACGCCGTTTTTGATTCCCCATCGGACGTTCTCCTTCCAAATCCGAAAGGCTGTGAATCTAGAAAGGAAAATGAAAAACTGAGGTAATAGTCGTCATAACAGCATAACAGTTTAATGGATAAGGAGTTTTAGATGAATATGAGAAAGAGAATAGGGTAAAAATAGAGCCCTGAGGCATACCACCAATTGAATTCTTGAAATCAAGTATATGAAGTATGAACTTGCTTCAAAACTTTGAAGAAGGAGATTAGTGAAATGAAAAAACAAAAAACGGTCTGTATACATAATTTTGTTTATAATATTAAGGTATTCATGGAAACATTGCTACGTATACCTTCCAATCCTATTATTATTGAACTCTTAATACAAGCTTAAATGCGATGAACAGAAGTTATTTGAGTTTTCTTAATAACTATTCATTTCAATTTATATACCGAAGTTTTGTCTCTATAAGCCCTTATATCTTCAGTGGACCGATTTAAAAAAAGGTGACATACACATTAGGGTGAATTTTATTTGTTTTTTTTTTTTTTTTTTAATCAGTAATCATTCAGTTTTAAAACTGGTTATCTGGATTGTGGATTCTACTTTTGACAAAGAGCAAGCAGGATTCCGGCAGATAACATCAACATTTTAAGGATCATAATATAACAGTATTTGCGTCGAGCTTTGTTCTTCACTCCGTCTATTTATCGTTTTTGAAATGGCTTTTCATAGCTTGAATCTAGGTTTTATTTTGGAGGCATACCCGAGTGTGCAAGTGTGCAACTATTTTCAAGTTTTGCATATCTGAAATCCATACTGAAGTCCGGCAGGGTTGTTAACTTTCACCTTTATTGTTTTTGGTGGTAATTGAAGATGTGCTTCATGCATACCTAGCCGAACAAGCGTGAGGAATTCGATGGACTATGTTTTCCTCTGTAAGATATCTTGACTATACGCGGACGATATTTGTTTACTTTCACACAACATAATGGATTTGCACCAAATGGTCAGCAATCTGGGAAGTGAAGCGTCTTCTTGGGTTCTCTTCCAAACGTTCCGAAACGTGGTCATGAGGTTTGAGTTTCTGGGTCGGATGTATCTTGTATTACTATGGACCCAGATCCGGCTGTAAATTTGTCAAGTTGATGTCTGCCAAAGACCGAGTTCTTGTGCATTGTTGTGCATTGCGAGGAATCGACTGCACGACGTTTACCGTAAAATGTGGGGGGAGGCTAAGGCGCACAACATTTTCACTAACAACCACTCGTTTTAAAAAACCCTTTATTTAGCACATGATTGAATAATTGGTATAAAACTGGCTTAGCTATTAGCAACCCAAAAGTGAAGGAACTTTTTCAAATTTGTTAGGTCAAAGAAACGACCTATACAAAAGATCTCAACTAATTGTCTGTACTTAAAGCAATTCTCAAGATATTGGTAAAAATGTCCTTTGAAGCACACCAATTACAGCAACGCTATATTTTTTGATAAATACACGTGCCAATTCTCCAATTCAATCACAAAATTAAATCAGTATATTTTTCCAAAAAAAGAAAAAGGCTTACACACATTTGTGGCCTTCTTATCACTATAAAATTATACCTAAATGTCAGTTTGAGTTATTTCCTTTATGAAAATCAATATGAGCAATTTTCATTTTTTTTACCGCGGTTAGTCTAAGGTCTTAAAAAAATATTCTTTACCATTTTAAATTACCTTGCGACACTTGTCTTCTGTGCCCATTCGTAAACTGATCAGTAATTTAAATGCTTTCATGTGTATGCGCACCAAAAAACAAAAAAACAAACTACTAAAACTTGCGTAACTCGCCAAGTGAATATGTACCACTTGAATTGATCATGAACAAGATCGTTACCATTCCAAGACCTTAAATGTCTTCTCAATTGATCGATGCAATTTTCGTGCTTCCAAATATAGTTGGACGAATTCATTGGAATTTTTTTGTCTGCAATCTGAAGTTCCAAATTCCGATTTCACTCTCTCGAGGACACAAGACGCAAAAACCAACTCACAGCTTACAGTTGCAGTTATATCGTCCTTCTTTTAATACAAACGGGTAATTCACAGAATTTCCAACATTCCATCTCGTTCGATTCTAATTGAAATTCCACACAAAGAATGATTGCTGGACAGGGAAAATATAGAGGAACAAAAACCCAATATTCCAGAACACTCTCGTAAAAGCAATTCAACAAAAAAGATCACCAAACGACTTAAAGTCATATATATATACGACTATGATCAATAAAAACAAGCAAAAAATACTGCAGACGCTATACATCGGTTTGATCGGTTTCAATCGATTGTGACAATGGCTTCTGGGCAGGGAAGATCACGTATAGATATATATATATAGGAAGGTACTGGACTTCTTCAAGTGGCAGACAAGTTTCCGAAACATATTCGAAACACCTTGGCGACAAATTGTTATCGTTCAATAATGATCATGCGGTTAAGAGGAGAGGATCGGTTCGGAAAAGATCCACCGCGCACTTTACAAGGTCCCTCATTGTTGTTATTGCAGGGCGATGATCATGATGGAGATGGAGGTGCAGATAAAAGGTCTATAGGTTTGGTGTCTTTGTTGTTTGCACTCGAGAAGATGTGATCACACATTAATGGCAATGAAGACACCAGGATGGGAGTTTTAATAGTCAATTGGATGTGCCTGATGTGTTGAAATTTTGTGTTATAGGGAAATCAATAAAAAGGTAAAAACAAATTTTTTCGTCACTCAAACAAAACCAAAACCACTTGAATAACTAAGATCTCTCAAAGACTTGAACAACTATAAAGATAAGGAAACAAAATAAGCTTGGATTAGCATTGAACAAAGTGCCTTTTTTTAATCCAATCTGATATTTTACTCAGACTTAATCAAACCGTAGACAAATAAATCATTTCCTCTGACATTGATCATCAAATCTCTCATTTAAAGCCGATTTGGGTAAGCTTTTGTGGCAATTAATCTCCAACTGTATTAATTGCTTAAAGTTATTTTCTTACCCATTGTTCGGTTCAACTTTGAATTTACATTTAATTTTTGTTCTCACCAAAATTCAACCCTACACTAAGTTCTTGAATTACATACTCTCAAGTTCTTATAACTGTGTTTTTTTCTTCAACAAAAGGTCACAAGACGAATACGTAGCACTTGTAGAATAACCCTTCTTGTATTTCAATTTCGAAAGCCAAAAAAATGTTTTGAAATACAAATCCGATAGTCAAACGTTTGTTGTTTGGTCAAGTTGCAGTTATACCGGCAGTGGTGTGGTGGTGGTGGCTTCAAATATCATTTTGATTTTGTAACTCCGGTAATAATCTGACATTTACATTTATGTGGTCGTTCATGAACAATTTTTTCTATGGTTTCCGAAAAACAACAAAAAGATATTTTTTGTTCCTCCTTGAGATACATTTGATATGAAGATTCATTCACAATTTCAATGGTATGTTTGCACGATACTTTCAGCACTCTAAGAATATACGAGTACAAAAATAGTACGAACACATCTGCAATGCATTTAGATTGAACAAAATTCAAATAGAAATGTGTCCGTGGATATTTTAATCAAGCAAAAGGTTAAAAAGCGCTCCTGAAAAAGATCTCGCTACTCGTGTTCCTTTTTACTCTTGATAGTTCGAATTCCAAATGTAAAGGTATTTGGAGTTTGAACTCTAGATATAAATAAAATACAAATTAAAACAGATACGAATCTGGCAATGAGATTAGCATTAATAAAGTATTGAATAATAAACAAAATTTCTTTTAATTAATTTTAAAAATATGATTCAAAAGTGTGAGAATCAACAAGAACGAACATTTATTAATTTAAAGCATAGATAAGTTCTTCGATTTTTGTTACTTTAAAAAAATAAAGCTATTAAAGACAAACTGTTTTTACATTCACTGGTTAAAGAAAAACATATGAATGCATTGAATATCAGAAATAGAGCAGGAGACAAAACGGAGCCTTAGAGCACACCAGCGTTTATTTTATGATTATCAGACTTTAAACAATGCAATACGACTTTTATTGAACGGTCTGATAGGTGATTTCTAATTCAACGAAGAAGAAACTTTGTCAAATGTTTTTGAAATATGAAACACAATTTTACTTTCTCCAAAATGGTATTCAAATTTTTGCCAGTATTTGATTAAATATGCCATCAGAATACCAGTGGAAAGCCCGAAAGCCATACTACCAGTCATTAAGAAGTTTTTGGTATTCACATATTTCGTGCGCTGATTATTTAGATATCATCAATTTGATAACCTAACAACCTAAGTTCATTTGGACCAAAGTAAGGGAGAGGAGAAGATTCGACTATTATAGGGGATGGCTGGACAAATGCTGTTTTCCATCCGCTCGGAAAAGGGCCAGTAGAGTAAGACAGATGGAAAAGCTTACAGAGCACCTCTTCAGAATAATACGAGGGATACTATCTCGGCCAGTGGATTTCTGTATATCAAGACCTTTTAAGTCTCTGGCAACTGCACGTGCGTGAAGGAATATTCCCCCATAGTAAAGTAGAAGTTATAAAACTTTGAGGCAGCGTCGAACTACTACAAGCAAACTGTGCTCCAAGCTAATTGGTTTTCTCTTAAGAGCTGATGTAAGGTGTGTTATTGATGACGAGCGTTGGAACCGATAATACCATTATATGTACATACATCACATGATTCAAATGCATTCTGTGACTTCGCTGAGTAATGCGCATCCCAAACGTCGAATTTTCCATAACTCTGGGCCATAAATCAGACTGTATTTAATCAATGGCAGTGGTGGTTTGTGACTTAAGAAAACCTGACAAGAAGAAGTCAAACCGCACAATCTTGGTGGCAAAATCACATCGCCTCCGCGGATCATCCAAAACGGGCCTAAAGGAATTGGGTTATCATCGACCGATATCGCTCGCCGTGTATGGTGATGGACTGCCAAGCTTCGTTCTCAACGAAGTATGGATCGGTGGATGATGCCATCAGAAAAAAATCCACACCAAACAGTGAATTTATCTTGATCCACTACAATTTGGTGGATCTCATATAGAGTTTGACCGTCTCAAATTCGATGTTTTTGCTTGTTGACGAACCATTACATTGTGAATAGTCCCTCAGAAGTAATAAAATAGAGGGAATGATGCTCCAACAAAATACGAACTTTTATTAAACAGTTTAATCATTTTCTCATATTGTTGAACATTATAACTCTCCATGTTGATCAAATAATACAGACTTTTTAAATGACAGCTAAGTTGACAGATGAAGATGAAGCTTGGGGTGCAATCACCTGTGCAAATAAGGATAACCCTACTGGAAAACCCTTTTTAATGGAAATATTAAACTATACGTTTATTGGATCAACCTTTCATGCCATACAGTTCCAAAGGCTTCCTCAATATCCTTAAGAATCATTCTCGTACTCTTTCCTGCAACAGAGTTTTTTTTGAATACCTTTAGTTTTTCTGTGAACTTGCTAAATAGTGCTTCTTCGAATTGCTGTGGCTGTAAGATTTTATGTTCAACAGCGTATGTAACAAGTTTGATTTTAGTTAATTTTACAGGGTCTTGCTAAAAGAAATCAACTATTATAACACAGATCAACACTAGTTTTTTCTCGGTTCTGATTATGATATTCTAATATCTCCCATATTAAAAACTTTCTTACCAAATAACGTAAATAGAAGAAACCCAAAAAATAATTTGGGCTTCATGGAATGGGCGATAAATTTCTTTAAGCCTTAATTTCAACTGCCACCAAATTTCTTAAAACGGTTTTCATTTGATGTTTGATCCTTTCTTATTTCCGTAATTATTGAAAGATAGCAAGAGTTGTAGCTATTTGCAAACCTGGTAGAGTAAAAGATAATTCTTCTAGTTACAGGCCTATTAGTCTTTTAAATATTAAATGTAAGCTGTAAAAAAAACTGATTTAATAACGACTGTAAATCCATATTGAGGACGCAAACATATATCTTAATTTGAAGTCACCCCAGGGCCATCAAATTTTAAGAATCAAAAATCACATCAAAAGTAACCTAAAGTTATTAATTGGCATTGTACTTTTAAGCCTCGAAAAGCATTTGACATTTTGTACGTATCACCAGGAGTTGCTTAACAAACTTGTAGTGTTTAGTTTTCCGACTTATTATATTAAATTAGTATGAACATTTTAATTTTATAGACAAATTTATATCTTCTTTATATAAATTAATATGGTGTTGCGCAAGGTTCTGTTCTGGAACCAATACTTTCCAACAAGTATATATCCGACTTGTGATGCTTGGACGTTAACTTTAAATTACCTATGCTTACAGAGGAGGCAATCCTTTTTTAGTTTAGCGTATTGGATTAAGTCGCTCCTCGAAATTTACAATGCTGGCTGAACATCTTACAAAACATTTTTCCTTAGTGGAAAATCAAGGCCATTGATCTCAATGACAATATTGTTTCCTCGGCTTAGAAAATCAGATTTATTGCCACAAACAATGTTACAGCTAAACTCTACAGATATCGCTTGCATATCTTTGATATCGTCTGCAAGCTCGAACTATCTAGATCCAGCTCTTGACAGTAAATTGACTTTTGATAAACATTGTCAACACGATTTACAAATCAAATCTTGTCCAGTGTTGGTATGCATAGTAAAAGTTTGATATTCAAAACTATTTTCCACTCTTTACTCACTTTACTCACAGCAAGGAGTGTTCAACAAAATACTAAAATTGGTTTATAATTTGGCATAGAATTATTTAACAACAAGGCTTCACGATCAAGTTATTGTTAAGCAAATTAAGCTGGTACCTATAAAACGCTAGTATTGGTCGATGTTTATGGACACCATACAACTGAGCCATATTCAAAAATAGGACAAATTAGGTGCATATAAACCGATTTCAAAGCATAAGGGTTGGAGAACTCACTGCAGTTTTGCTTGACAAAACCAAGGTTAGAGTTTGCTCTTGCAATAACATAGTCAACGTAATGAAAACGACGTCCTTGGATAAAAATGACTCCAAAGTTACGAATCTCAGATTTGCGATAAAGAATCTTGTTAATTATTTGATAGTCGTATACCAGTGGTACTAAAATTCTGTGCTGTAAAAACATTATATTTTTTTATATATTCAAGGGAATAATTATTCTTTCGCACCAAGCAGCTAAATTATTTAAATCATTTTGATGATTTTCATTATCAATCCCAGTTTTGATACACAGACAAAATTTTATGCAGCCAGCATAAAGCAAACACGAGGCAGTCTTAAGAAGAAATGGGATATCATTTACAAAAATGTTAAAAAGAAGTGGTTCAAGGTGACTACCTTGAGGAACTCCAGATGTAACCTTTATGATATTAGAAATAAAATTTCCTAATTCTACACATTGAGTTCTGTCATTAAGATAACTCGATATCCATTTCAGAAGTAAGCCATGAATACCAAAAAGCAAAAGCTTAGCTACGAGAATTTTGTTACATACCATATAGTATCAAATGCTTTGACGACATCCGTGTTTCCTGATTCGAAATAATCGGTGATATATCTAGAATATCTTAATAAAGAATAAAGTTATAGGTTTTTTCTTAAAATTTAAAAAAATTCTTTTAAATTAAATTTATTTAAGCATTAAGAATATTGAAGTCGTATACAATTTTGTTTTCCATATCTCTTTAAGATGAAGAATTATCGCACTACAATAAAAGCAATACATAATTAAATAGAATACTTTAACCTACAAAAGTTTATATTTGTAGCTAAAAAGATTGATATTATGGGTCTAAGGAAAAATCCCTTTTCTGTTTTAGTAGTATGTTAAAATTAAACTAAATTTCAAGTCAACTCGTTATCAATTTTCATTTGAAAACAAACTTTTTTCAAATATTTTTCTTTGTTTATCCTAATTTACTTAAAAGAAATTCCGAATTTAAAAAAAAATCATATTTCTGGTATTTGCCAAATAAGCATTATTACTAGCTAAAACATGTATTCCTTCAATATTTAAAATTTTTTTTCAATTTCCAGATTTCTTCGGTTATCATAGACAAGGTTTCTGTCAAGCTGGTCTTAGTGCAGGTGTTACTAAGGTAAGTAATTGATATCAAGATAAAGTTATTTAGTATAGAAAACGGTATAACACTCTAAAGGAAGTTTTTTGGTCGACATTATTGAAAGAACTTCTATTAACAACAGAAAAGCAAAAAGAATATTCTTTAAGGCAAAATTTACATAAACACATCACGATAAGCTGGAAAATATTAAACGTAGGCTCTCTATTTGCCTACAGAAGCCGCCTTTTTCAGGCTCAAAGCTATCCTTCTCACATTGTTGGCTGTATCTTAGAATATTTCGATTTGTATTTTGTTCGAAGTTGGGCGTTAAATAAAATGGACACAATCGTGTGTGACGGGATGGGATCTTGGCATCTTATAGGATGTGCGAACAGTTATTTTTTGTTTCTTCATTTTTTACTTGTTTTTCTTGCAATAACAAATTTAAATTTACAAAAAAGTGTTGTTGAAAGGATACACTTCATTCAGGGGAAGGACAGTGTGGTCAGTTTATCGTAAAAGTGCATGTAGGGGAGACTAGTGAATATTGAGGCATTGAAAACAAAAAGGTCGTAAGCTACACCATAAAAAGAGTTAAACATGTTTGAACTTTTGTCATAAAATTGGCAAAATGGATAAATTCATGCATTTATGACAAAAATGAACACCAAGTCAAGTAATAGAGCTCTCATGGCTAGCCAGTATAATGAATAGTTTGATTGTTTCTTGTGATTTGCCCAAATCATGATTTTCAAAATTGTAAATTGGATTTCAAAAACTGAAGAAATTATGACAATTTGCATTTAAATGGAGATGTCAGATTTTACGTAAAGGTATACTGGTGCCGTCGCATCTCAAAACCTACGCTGAATTCCATATTTTAAATATGACTAAGAACGTGTATCAATTGGATTATAATATTGATATTGTTTTAGAAGAATTTTTGACATTTTCACGTATAGGTACACATGAACATTGAACATCTCTAATGTCAAAAATTTAACTGGTATCACATTCAATACGGTTTTATTCCAATCGAATCACAGCTTAAGCATCCATCCAAATGACACGAAGAACTCGCAACTATTGCCAGATGTATTTATATTTTTTTTTTTTTTGTATTGCATCTATTTTAACAAGTCTCCCAGTCTCCCCTAAATAAATATTTTTAGCAATGCAATACAATTTCTTCGTGCGTTTGAGAGATTTCACGATTTGGCTTTTTTTTTGTCTTCGTTTCGTATATGTTTTGCGTGAGATGCACATCTATGGTAATGCTAAAATAGTTGTTCACTATCGCATTGAAAAGATTTATGGAGATTTAACATTTGACCAGTTATATTAACATAGATAAAATCATCTTGAACTTAAATGTGGTGTTGTTAAATAAAATAGTAAAATAATAATCATTTGCATACAGCTGCCTCGAGATAAGTTATCACACTTATCGAGCTTTAACCTGAAACTCATGTTCGTCATTTGGTAAATGAACAGATATTATTTCACCTAAATTTTTGCACTACTGACGTCTCAAATGTGAGGATGAATATAAGTTGGATTTGATAAGAAAATTTTTTTAATGCAGATTAACATAATTTTTAATTTCACGGATTGACAATTTGCCTAGTAGATCTCGACATTCGTAAAAGTTTGAGGTTACGTTTGTTTAATATGTATTTTGAATCTTCTAACAAATATCAAAGGATTCTTTTGAATTACCAATCGAAAGCGCCAGGATAGCAACCCACATGTTGACATAAAGCTTTTCTGTATTGTGTAAGTTAGTTATCACTAGAGGCGAAGGTATATAACTGAAGGTGAGGTCACTTCTTACATGTCTTTGTGTTTTGTTTCAGAATAGTATTGCGACGTTTTTTGATATAATTGATTCTCGGTCAGCGAATTTCGTAAATCGTAGATGTTTATGCAAAAGTTTTTCTTGAAAACTTTAACAGAGGATCAGTACCTTATTTTATATTTCAATTATTGCGGTAAGCCTTGTTTTGAAAAGTAAGAAATTGTGAAGAGATATTGATATTTACTGTAGCAACAACCTTGTAGGAACATTTTAAAAAACCAACCGATGCAACGTTCTGGGTTTTGTTTAAGGTTGCTTAATTTTCAGAGACTAGCAATAGGTAATCAGATCAAAAAACTCCTGATAAGAAGAATATTTCATGACAAGAGATACCCTTGAAGGATTTGTCACGTACTCGCAAGAGACAGTACATCCCTGCAAAACATTTCTTACATCGGCTGGGATTCGAAGCCAGACCTTCTGCATGAAAATCAAACGCACTCTTGCGGATTGATACTGTCCCAAATCCAGCAGTTTTACGTATTGATCTATTTGTTCATCCAAAAATGACTGATAGCTGAAGATGATTTTTAATTGCGACGTATTGGTATATGGCAACTTATGCAATTGTTAAAAATCCGAACTCTAGATTTTGATCAGACTTGAAAACACGGAAATAGTCGGTTTCGCAATTCTGTTTGTCTGTTGGACTACCGACTAAACGGCTCCACCGATATTTATTATTCTTTAACTTAGTAGTTGGGATTATTAAATATTTTCTTCGAAAGGTGTTTGTTCTTTTCTAGACTAAAAATAACGCTATCTGTCACATAAGTTTTTTCTGAAATCTTAGAAAATATTTTTATTTCTAAAAAACTGCTCCACAGATTTAAATATTTTTTAAAAATTTCTAGTTAGATATCGCCAATAGAATCACATTTTAGATTTCGATTTGCTTAAATCAAAAATGTTTTTTTAAAACGCAATATTTCACAAATATATTTAATATTTTTTTGAAAATTGACAACTAGCAAAAAAATATTGTTCTTTTATACCAATAAAAAACAGCACTTACGAAACAGAAGTTAAAAAAATGGTTTTCGAAAACCTATATATTTTAAATTTAATTTGGTGGCCCAACAGTTCGTACAGCTTGATTAACAACTGTCAACCATTCTTGTGTGCATATTACCAAGAATGAATGGGGCTTACAATTTTCTGTCGAGTCCGGCTAAGATTAGCATCACTTTCCATGACAGAGATACTCTTGGAGGATTATTTACTTCCTTGCAAGTACAGAGTTCTTAAGAAATTAATCATTAAATGAATGTTTTTAAATTAATATGAAGATTTTTTATAATACAAATTCCTTATACTACTGAAATAAATCAGCCAAGTAGAAGACTTAGTGCTATAATTGGATTTGTCTTATTTCTTATATTAAGACATTGCTAATTAAATTCCTAAATTAATTGCATGGACGCATTTTTTTATGTTTCACATTTTCACAATCGGAAAAACCAATTTAATTAAAAATTTGTAACGAAAAACTTCTAATATGTTTAAATAATACAATGAATTTCATTTCAATTCATACAAGAAAAAATATTTTTTTTATTTAAAATTATTTTGAAAATCGATATCTCATAAACGGCTGAACGATTTTTTTTTTAGTTTAATTTTTATTTTCAGAATATTATAAACTTAAAATTGGCGTACCAAATTGTGCATTTTGTGTCGAAATCGGAGTCCGAATCGAACTGCTCCAGTTATTAAATTTTAATCGAAAAATAAAACTTGGGTGCCGTGAACTGTCAAAATCTACCCATTACTATTGCAAATAACGACAAAACTTTAAAAAGGATTAACTTAATCGGCAAATTTCCCGCTTATTGAGAGAACCTTAGTGTGTGGACACCTGTCAATCAAGACTTAATTCCACGGTGGGCCTACCCACATAGGAGTCAGATTGAGCGCCAACCATGAGCTCTGATATAGCCGAAGCCATATCAGTAGCAATGCTGTGACATGTTGCAGCATGTGCACACCTCTTGCTATAGGGCGAGGTCTATCTAACACCTCTTGAATTCAAGCACGCTTGAAAACCATGTGTCTCCGCATTCGGAATAAACCACAGCCACCATGATACTCCCACTAGGGTGCCTACCTCATAGATAGCTTAAGTAAAGACGCGTTCTTTATATGGGGCACTATCTCCCATGGTGCCAGAATATAGCTTCCGGTGGAGCTTCGAAATCGTGAGGTCACTTCCAGATGAGTTATAGAATACACACACCCAGCAATTGATCAAAGTAGAAACCAACAACTAGAAGTGTGCACCCTTTATTAGTCTTTATTCGCCCTACAACGAACTAGTAACGATAGTCCTAAGCAATCTTCTTAATCTCAACGATCGTTTTAACGGTGCAGGGAAATAAGTCCCCAGGAACTAAATCCACTGAGGGACTAAGTTCTCATTTGAGGTGGGAAATAAGTTCCCAGGAACTAAGTCCACTGAGGGACTTAGTTCTCACTTAATGGGAACGAAATCCACTTTACTAAAGTGGTCTTTGTTCCCATTAAGTGAGAACTAAGTCCACTTTTTTATGGGAAATTAGTACACACTCGAAAGTATAAAGTGGAAAAGAATTTCCAAAAACAAAAACTTATTGATTTTATGTTGGTTATTTTCCAGATTCTTTAAATGCTAAAGAAACTTTGCATACACCCAACCTCGCACCTACCCCAAATCCTATAGTGTGCCCAAGCAGGGGGGTTGCAGGGGGCAGCATGGCCCCCCTTACATACCTCACTGTTTATACGTCTCGTTCCCATGGCTTAATATGGGAATTTATTTCACATTCAAAGGGAACTAAAACCCACAGGTTTTTGTAACGAATTTCCCACCTTGCATGGGAACAAAGACCACTTTAGTAAAGTGGATTTCGTTCCCATTAAGTGAGAACTAAGTCCCTCAGTGGACTTAGTTCCTGGGGACTTATTTCCCACCTCAAATGAGAACTTAGTCCCTCAGTGGACTTAGTTCCTGGGCACTTATTTCCCTGCACCCGTTTTAACATCATTTATCCAAGATTGCTAAAACCAAAACATTGAGCAAAATAGAACACTATCTCAATTACTTTACTTTATGTTTTGGCAGTGACCTCCCTGATAACTTTTGGGTTTTCTTAAATGCCTAAATCCCCAGCTGGATTGCCGGAGAAATAGGCTTATAATACGTTTTCACCAAAGGTAAATCCGGGATTTAAGTGGATTTACCATAAATCTCCTTTAAATCTCGTAAATTTACCATGCAAGTATAAATGACCTCAAATAAAAATAAATCTCCTTGAAATCTTCTCGCAATCAGAAGATTTGCAAAACAAACAAACCTTATTTTGTAGAACGCATCTATGTAAACCCACTTTCATTATTGACAATCAACAGAAAATAGAAATATCTGTTTTTTTTTCTCTTGTCCAAATTGACAATTGAATGACAAGATAGAGTGAAAACGTCAAATAAATCTCAGTTTCTTTAGTGAAAACACTTCAAGATTTATTTTAAATCTCTAGCGGATTTACTCTTGGTAAAAACGTAGTATTAAGCCTCCCCACCACGATAAGGTGAAACCCATCGGGGAGGAGGCTTATTGAAGTGTTACAAATTGTTTTAAATTATGGCATTTTGTCAGTCCTGTTCGATTTTGATTCCATGGTTTCTCATCAAACACGACAAGAAATGGCTGAAGTACAATACAATGCTGAAAATAAATACAATTTTTGAAGTTATGATCAGAAAAATCATTTATCTTTCGAAAAATCTTAATTTAAGTGTAAAGTTCTCTAAATATAAATATATATTTTTTTTTCTTTTAATTTCTTTTTCTAGAAAGGTGATCGTTTGTTCATTGGTGCTCCTGGTAGCTGGTACTGGCAAGGTATGTTGTTTTTTTTACAATTATTTATTTTAACACGAAAATTAAAGATGTAGAAATTACTTTGAAATTATAGGTTATTAAGAATTAATATTTTAAATAACGAACCAGTAGAACCATTAATTAACTTTTTTCCCAAATCCTCAATCTCCAAACTCAAAAGCCAATTAAAAATACGAAATTGTATTTTTTTTTTTCAATTAGAGTTGGTGTAAACAAAATAATTTACAAATTCCTATTAAGAAAAATATTTTGATTTCCCATTTTTTGTAAAATAAAATCAATTAAAATTTTTAAATAAACAATTATTGTAGAACTTGGTTTATTATGTTTAGTAGTTAATCCAATCATTTAAAGATAAAAGGCGAGTTTTTTTTTGGTATTGTATTTAATTGTAATAATTGTAATTTATTTATGTGAGGTTCAGAGGTCAGCATGATAACGTGCTAACAAAATCAAATCGATTTATCAACCAATTTAAGGAATACGTAATTATTACACTCGCACTTTCTGGAATCAAGATGGTTCAATTGGGAAATAAATAAATTGGAGCAAGAATTTTTGTATTTTCTTTCTCTAATGAAATTTAATTGAATGAATGACTTAAGAATGATTTCATGGAATTTGTAGTTAATAACTTATTATCGTTTTATTTTTTTTTATTTTTTTATTTGACTAACAATGTTGGGAATTTGAATGAGGAATTTTACATATCTGTATTTTAATTTTGTTGATAAGATCAAGGAATTATTGAGGAAAATGAGACAAAATGCTTTGTTGTTGAATAAAATAATAAACAAAGTATGTAGGTTAGTCTTTGTCAAGTCGAATCAATGAAGGCCAACCATCCACGAATTCAGAAATATTTAGGTCACTTTTAAATTAATTTACTTGTAGGGTTGGCTTGGTAATTTGAAATCAGCAACATTTTCAAGGAAGAGGAGGTTGGAGGTATTGTCTGAATAACAAAATTATTTTAATTAAATAAATTATTTCTATCGATCCAAAGGGAATACAATTGAGAAAGTTCTGTGGATGCCATTTAATTTAGTTTTTTTAGGCTACTAGGTTAGGTTAGGTTAGGTTGGTGATTTGACAGCTGATCTTTTTACCGTCACACTTATGGGTAGGTTTGTGACCCCTTGTATTGAAACCTATGATAATCCTTTGTCGATCGAGCCCGTTAATGCTGTAGATGAGTTACAGCAAGCTATAGCCTGAAATCTCGAAGGGTATTTCTAAAGTATTGAAATTTCTATCGTCACGTAATAACCTGGCTAGGGAGAGTTATACGCCTTCTCAGAGGGTGTTCCTTTCTTTTACCTCCACTTGAGCAATCATCCCCCCACCAGGCCCGTAGGATCATGTGGCTCCTTGCAACGTCTGGTAGATGAGTTTGATATGTCAGTGTTTGGTATAATATGTTCGTTTCTATGGTCGTTAGTTAAGTCGAAGAGGGTGTTTCCATACCAAAGAGGATTTTACCAATCTTAGGTAGAGGTGGCCCCATCAACCCACTGATGCTCGTGTTCAACGTAGGAGTGGCAATCACAGGTGTATATAGGTGAGGTGCCCATTTTCCGTTGGTGCTGCTCCTATACAATGAACATGTCGCTTTCGTTCGTACTACACTATCGTACTGTAGTTGAAGGCGGTTTTCAGAGTTTAGGAATTCTCAAGCCATTTGGTATCGTCAACGAAATTTAACAAAATTTTGCTTGGAATGTAAGAGAGCGCCTCCAAGTCGCTGAAGAAGTGTCTCCCTAGATATCTGTTTCTTAAATGATATAGCGCCGGACAGTGACACAGGTAGTGAGGAGTGTCCTCATGTATCTCCTCGTCACCGCATCCTCTGCATAAGTCGTCCATACTGACTTTCATCTTTTTGTTGTGGTAACCGAGTTGGTTGTGACCTGTGATGATGCTCACGAGAATATAATAAGACTTTTTTGTTCAGTTGGATGATAACATCGGTCTTTTGTTTACTGAAACTAGGCCATAATTTTCTAGTTGTAAGACAGGAATCGAGAGACATCCATCTCTTGTTTGCTAAGGCTAGAATTTTACTCTTGATTACCTGTTTAAGATTGCAGGGTGGGATTTTAACTGTTTTGTCTGCTTGATTAGGATCAAGTGTTGATCCTATTCTTGCCAGCTCGTCAGCGCTTTCATTTCCTGGGACACCACTGTGACCAGAAACCCAACAGAGTCTGATGTTGTGCTGTGTACCAAGAACCCTAAGGCTCTTCGCGACAGCAAGTTACAAGCTTCGATTTGATTTCAATGGCAGAAAAGGCGATATCAGCTTGTGGTATTGCCATCATTGAGACTTGTCTAGCACCTTTCGTCACTGCTAGGACCTCAGCTTGAAAGACACTGCTGAATGAGCTGGATAGTCCAAGGGTTTCTGAAAAGAATCCTGC
This sequence comes from Chrysotoxum bicinctum, assembly GCA_911387755.1. Classification (NCBI taxonomy): domain Eukaryota; kingdom Metazoa; phylum Arthropoda; class Insecta; order Diptera; family Syrphidae; genus Chrysotoxum; species Chrysotoxum bicinctum. The sequence goes on from OU426989.1 coordinate 45,433,228, forward strand.
ACCATATTGGAACCGTCGGTATATATATAGATATCATCGATTTGCAGGTTGATGGCTCGTTGATTTGCTAGTCGTCTCTGCTTTCGAGCGGGAAACAGTTGTCCAGTGTCAAAATAACTTAGAAATTTATAATTTTTTATTAATTTTTTAATGGGCGCCTATATGGTTGTGGTTCATTTCCGAGCCATATTAAGCACATTTTTCATAAAAATTTCACCGACTTCTGTTGTAATTTGACCAATTTCGCTTCCTATATTGTGCCTAAGTATCGATGTTATCGTTGGTTTGTTGATTTACACCTTACACCAGTACCCAAATGGCGATCGCTTCTTTACGAGGGTTTATCAAGAGTGTTTTCAGTGCCCCCAATAGCGGCTATTCTGTTTATTGACGAAAAGTCAGGCAAGTCGAAAAATGCTTCGTCGCTCATAAAATAATTAACAATAATTTACCATTTACTTAAAATTGGAAAGTTATTTAAATAAAAAGTTTTAATAATTTCCAAACGTTGTTGCTATGTTAGATCCTCCATATTTATCATGGACCAAGCTTTACGACTGTCAAATGCCAATTGACAAATTTGGTTTATACAAAAATTGTAATCAAATAAAATGGACTAGGAACATTATGTACACATTACATATGTTCCCGTTGATGCCTCTAACCCAAAACCCACCCCAAACAGTGACTTTCTCTGTATATATTGTAATTTGGTGGATCTTGTATAGATTACAATTGTCACAATTTTACCTGTTGACGAACCCATTCATCTTCTTGGAAGGACGATTATTGCGACCGTAAAATGGACGCAAGGTTGATCGAAATCAATTTCATAAAATAATTTAAATAATAGATTTTTCGAGCAAAACAAAAGTTTGCTTATTTTTTCTAATTTTCCAGACTTATCGTAGGCAATTTTTTCTTCTATTTCTGGACAAGCCAAATAATTTTTTTTTTTAGTTTTTAAGCTTACTTTACATGGATTTTTAAAAGCGAATGATTAGGCGTGTTTTTTTACAAGTCCATAAGGAATTGTAGAAAAAATCGACATCGAGACTAAGCGCTTTACATGTATGTAAATACAAAAACTAAATTAAGTCTATACAGACTTAGCTTAGTCCAGATAATTTTCGAGACTTAATCTAAAACCCGATAGAAACCGTGATGCCAAAATAATATTATCTACTCGTATATGTTATCGATAATTTGTTCAGAGAAGTCAAAAGTCAAAAATGACGTTTTTGGATGCTGTTTGATACTAGTCTCAATACAGCTGACAAATGCCATAGCGTAAACAGTGCTTTCAACTATTTGGAAAGAAGTTCCTAAGTCCCGATGTCGTTTTTTTCTACAATTCTCTATGGACTTGCAAAAAACACGGCTATTAATAGAATTTATAATGGTCTTTTTTCACATTCACAAACCATTCAACCTTCCTCTCCCTTCTTATAATGTTTAAGAATGTTTCTGACTATATTATAAGCCATTTCAGAAAATATACATTTATATCTCAGGAATCTCAAAAATACGAAAAGGATTCATTAACAATTTTTTCAGTTTTGTTATTGTTTGTAGAGTAAAAATATTTGTGAGAATTAATTTTTCTGTATTGTCTAATTACTTCTTTAAAAAAAAAAAACATTTTGAAAGTCATCAAATGAGATGAAATTTATTGGTGACTTCCATTGGTTCGATTTGAGATTAGAAAAATATATAATGACAAGAATCAGTAAATTTAAACAAAAAATTATTATTTAAGTCTTAGGTAGTTTAATTTATTGAAAAACTAACAAACGTAAATTTTGATTTTTTTTTCTTAATTTGTATAACTATTTTACAAAATTGAGTCTTGTATTTTTTCGTAATTATTTATTTTTTTATATTTATTTTTTTTATATATATCTTCTCGTTTCCTGCCTGTATCTGCACCCCTTCATTGTAATGTGCGCGACTGTTGTGTTGTGTTGCCTTCTTGTGACCTTACCCCTTCTATCTATCCCAACGTATACCTACATAATATATAAAAATATATTTATATATTTGCAACAAATTTTATATAATTAAAAAAAATACAAATGCAACGTGCTACGAAATTTCGTCAAACTACAAAATAATCGAATCGAATTGAATGCATTTGTTTGGAAAAAAAAAACAATCCAATATAAAATAAAGGAGAAGCATTTTCAATTGACCCTGATTCAAAATATCCGTATAAGCCGCCAATGTATCAAGATTTCGGCTATGGAGGTAAAGAAATACAAATACAAAACAAAATATGATTTTTAGTTTAGTTTTCATTAATTACTATTTTTTTTTTTTATTAAAAAAGTTTTTTTTTTATTTCTTAACCATTCTTTTGTCACTTTTCTTGACATTATACATACAATTAAAATATTTTTTTTTTCAAAATTCAAAATTTCATTATTGTCTTAATTTTTATACTCTGGAGCGGGCTTTATCCTAGTCAATATTATTGCGCCAAATATTATGTAACATGAGTTGTGTTAGTAAAAACTCGTAGGTAATTATTAATAATTAATAAGATTTAATGGAGTAAAATGAAATTAACTTTTATTTACTTCTTCTGATACTGGAAAGTTTGTTGAATTGAACTTAAAAAATCAGAGATTGTTTGGCAGAGAAAATGCAATAAAAACTCTGAGTAAATAGTTTAGTATCATTAGTCATTATAATCGTTAGAGTATATTATATTAAATCCCAATGTAAAGGTATCTAACCAGAGAAGGAAAATTGTGGTCCAAGTGGTTTCTGCCTGACAGATACTAGTGTAAAAAAATGTCGGTAAAATCATGTGAAATATAAAGTAGTTGAGCCCGAAATAAACAAATATCTTATTGAGAAATTCTTTTCGATATAATTTTTGGTGTTTTTTGATTTTATCTTTTTAAGGGATGGGTTTAAAAAGCTCAAACCTTACCGAATAATAGGAATTATCAATTGAAATATTCATTATTATTTAGAATTCAAGAGTGCAAAACAAGCAGTTTTCATAGGTATTTGTTTTGTTTTACAGCCAATGCAATCTTAAAACAAAAAGTATTTTTTTCAGGGTTACTACCCCTTACAAGGAATAGACAAATCCCTCACAAGAATGGTTGGAAGTTTGAAGTCACTATGCAAAAAAAAATATGTTCTACATCTTGCATACCATTCGCAAATTTATTTGACCCTATATCAAATCAATTAAATCTAAATGCAAACATATTTAACCAAAACACAGACAAAATTAACAAAAACACAAATAGAATAATCAACATGCAAATAATTTTAAATTATTAGAAAATAAATTTAAATTAGATACTAGTACATAGTTTAAATTGATTTGTTTTTGCGTTTAATCTATTTGCGCTTGGGTTAATTCTAATTGTGTTTGGGTTAAACTTATTTGCGTTAAGGTTAAAATAGTTTGTTATTTAGTTAGATGAATTTGCGAATGCTATAAAATAGTAAGGAGTGTATTGAGTAGATGTTTTTGAAAAACCTCAAGCAACACATAATATAATTTACAGTGTAGTCAAATTATAAGCGACTAAGGTGTACTATTCATGAACGAATTAAAATTCTATGCAACTCAGGTTTTTTCTTTCAAATTTATGCGACTATTAGCTACTATCTTACACTTTTTAATTCGGTTTAAAAAAATTTAAAGGAAATATTTTCTTTTTTCCCCAAAAAAAACATTTTTTCAGTACAAGAATAACAAAAAAGTTGATATTAGGTGATAAAGGGACTTAAAGATAAGAGTTTAAGTATTATTTATCAAAATGTATGCAAAATTTATCAAGATTTACAACAAAATGTGTATAATAGTAATAATAAAAAAAAACTGACAACTTTAATTTAATCAATTAGGTAAGCTTCATTTTGTTCGAATAACTTTATATGTGTGATTTTTGTTATGGCATTCTGTTGTGACAACAACAAATCTTTCCCATAACATGGTAAGAAAAACAATTCTTTCATTCCCGACTTCCCCCACCAGTGGTTAGGAGAATTTTTTTACTGAATTTTCGATTTCACATTTTTTAGAAATTTTTTGATTAAAATTGATAGAACCTAATGGGCTGAAACTGAAACCAATAGGCGTTTTTGTTCTTTAGTTAAGAGCCTGAATTATCAAAAAATAAATTGTGTTTCTTTTTTTAGTTCAGTGTTTACAGCTTCGAATATATGTGTCCTTTTCGTTCTGAGCGTATTCAGAGTGCGTTATATGAGCTCAGAATTTAACTGAATAGACAAAGTAATACCACATTTTTTCACCAAGAGATAATCCTGGATTTAAGTAGATTTACCATAAATCTTCTTTAAATCTCGAGGACTTACCGTACAAAGTTATTTCGCAAATCTAGTAGATTAGAAATAAATTCTGCTTAATCTTCATTGGATCAATAAATTGTTCTATAGTTCGAACTGACCTAATATCTATATATTGTGCTAAATTATATCGATGATTTTTCATCGTTTGGTACAAATGAAACTTTCTTTGTCTCGCTTCCACTTTGTAAGAGATATTGACACACCATTAGAATTTTGATAGGTGCTGTCAAAGTTAATCTTCTTTTTAATCATTTAGTGCGGTGGAAACACCACACAAATCTCTTGCTTTAAATCTAGGATTATCTTTTGGTATTAAATGCTCAAGCCTAGTACGCAGATCGAGACAAGACAAATTTAACTCTACAATTTTAATCTCTACAAAACTTTTCCAAATCTCGCGCAAAAGTTTGTAGTTGCAGAATTAAATAAAATGCGCGACTGGATCGCACGAACTTGCTCTTATGTAAAAGTACTTTGGAATTTAAAATACATTTTATAAATATAAAACATGAATTTAAAATGAAATTGCCGTCTGATTTCTAGAAAAGTATGAATTAATGCAAACAAACTTTAAAAAATCGTTTTATTATTAAATAAATAAATTTTTTATATAAGAAATTTCTTTAAAATTTTTCAAGAAAAAAATGTGGGATGCGAATTTTAAGTATTTAATAATATTGATTTTTGGAAATAATTTCAAAAAACAAATAATTTTTCGAATATTTTTATATACAATATTATTTTAAACTTAGGGGGACTCCTGCTGAAAATTTTTGGTTAAAATCGTTAGAGCCGTTAATGAGAAAATCGAAAATCAAAAAAACGGTTCTATGACAGGTACCTATATCGCAAGTAAAAATAATTAAATGTGTTTTGCAGTGTATCTCTGGAACGGGTTGTCTTACAAAAGTCGTTCATAACTTTTTGGAATCTCCTCTCGATGCTCTCATAAAGTGCATCAGCACCTTTTACATAAAACCAGTTTTGACAAAAATCACTTTCGGAAATCCGGTGGCTGTCAAAATTTGTCCTTGTTTGTATCATTCTTTTTCCTGGCAAAATTTAGTGGAGACATTTTGCACAGCAATGCACAAAAGTATGAATTTAGCGCGCGAACTGCGTACTGCTCGGAAAAATATCCAAGACAAAATTTGTCCCAGGACCAAAAATGTATGGGAGACAAAATTTTTCCCGATCTGCGTACTAGGCTTTAACACAAGCTAAGTGTCTACGGTTGTTTCAAACACAACTCAGAGCACGCTTGGTTCAGATGATGTTCAGCACATGCTTGACGTGCTCGAAAGAGCTTTATTCTCAACTAAAAAAGAAAAACGCCTAGTGTAGACGGAGGTGTAATTGGAGCTAACGCTGAAACAGCTGTCAAAATACTAAATTCATACAAATTGAATATTATGAGAAAAACGCTAGGCAGCTGCAGACAAAGTTGCAGTCGTAGCTGCATTAGGGCAACTTTAAACTTTTGTATAAGTGCAGCATTTTTGTACGTTTTAAAATCGAACTATTCAAGACACTATACCAGCTCACACTCACATGTTTTCAGCAAGTTACTGTTTAGAAACAAATGGAGCAACCGCGGGCGTTGTGTGCTTTGGCAACCATTTTGAAAAATGCCAGAATAACTTATCGTAAAGTGAATAATGAATTAAATTATTTATTTTTTTCGTGAACAACTTTTTTTTTGTTAAATTTATAGTTGAAGAGTTAGCGAAAACGCTTGAATGGCTTCTTAAACGAAAATAACGTGTTTGTTAATTTTAACAGAGGTGTAAATATCTTATTAAAAATAATGGCGCAAAATTTTAATTGAATAAGTACGATACTAGTATGATACTAGGTTAAAACAACGAATTTGCAAATTTTAATCGAATATATGGTAGCATCATACTTTCTCTACCCTTTTATTAAAGTTAAAATCATCCAACACCTACTTTATTTTTTTAGTATCGTACTAGCTTCATATGACTCTTTAACATTTGCAAACATCAAAAAAGGTTCGTGTACTTACTTTTTTACACGAAATGTCATTGCTTTAGGTGTGTTCAGAAGCAAATTATTATCTTTTAGTACGATACTAGTTAGAAAATGTTTAAAATTAAGAATGAGTTAGTAAACTACTATAAAGTTAGCAAATTGTTAAGTAGTATCATACTAATGCCTAAATAATAGGCTGTTTAAAATGTTGCGCCAATATATTTTATATTATTAAAAGATAAGTACATATGCATTTAAATTTCCACGAATTGTTTTTCCAAAAGTTTGAAAGCAGTCCTGGAGAATTTTCTTAGACTAACATTCTGAGAAGGCCAAATAAAGGGTTTTTCATTCAGCGTTTCCCATTCTTAAATTTGAATAAAACAAATTGTAAGTGGGATATTAGAAGGTCTATGTACACTATTATGTAAATAATATAACATTATTCAAATATCTGCGTGACTTAGCTGGGTAGCGTGTATACAAAACGTTCAATTTTTCATAACTCTGGCATTAGAATTGACGAAAAACTGTGGACTGCCTTGAATTCTCCAGCATGATCGCAGACGGATATTTTCAGCAGACATTGCATTTCGTTGACGTACGGATGTTAGCTGATTGTTCACTGAACTGGTCGACTCGAATTTATCCACCAAGTTGCGAATAAATAGTCTTCTCGGAAAGACTATTATTGCGAAATGATGCTTGCAAGTGTTGTAGAACGCTATAACTCTCCAGATTACATAAATGACAGCTAATTTGACAGATGTAGCTTTAACAACATAGCCGCAACTGTTCGGAAAATTGTATTGGAAAATCCTTTAGTATCTATTTTTTAATAAACACAGTTCTACCAACGTAGATTTTCAAAAATATTTTAGCGCGAATCTATTGGTATTATGCATACAGGGTATTATTTTAGAAAAACGGAATTATTTTTTAGACTACTGGTTAATCTATTTATATTGAGCAATAATATTGACTAATGTAGGCACGTGTCAGAGTAAAACACTCATTTGAGGAAAATTAAAACAGAAAACTTGGTGCGCTTCAACCGAAAAAAAAAAACCTAAAACAAAAAAACAACCTTAACAACGCTTATTTATTTACTCGATGCTGGAACAATAAGGACGAATCTAATTTCTAACATACATAAATGAAAATTTGGGCTTATTTCTAAAACTGAAACTACTATTAACCAACGGCTATGTGCAAAACACATACATATAACTTCCATCATAGCATTTCTACAATTTACAATAAAAAAAAGAGCATCTAGAACGCTCTAGCGTTACGCATTTCAATAAACAAAAAAACCATCTACAAAATGGTTCCATTGCCTTGGGGCTAAACATAAACTTATAACCAAAAATAAAATAATAAAAACAAACGTTGCTTTCTTCTTCTCCAGCTTTTGCCCTAATGCTTAACATTAAAAACAAGGAAAAACTATTTTATCCTTGAACTGATTGGTGAAAATTTATTGGGAATCATATGCATTTTATTATTATATTCTTTGTATTTTCCTGTGTCAACAAACAAGTAATGCATGACTAATAATGTATTGGATTGTTTCATGTGGTTTTCAGTTTTGTTATTTGGTGTTTTAATAATACTCGTATTTATTTAACATATATTTACATAAGTGTCTTTAACTAAATTGTTTATTGTTTCTTTTAAGAGGGCTTAACTTAAAAGTTGAGTTTTGCGATGGACTACAATATGAACAAATAATTTAGATCTAAGTTTGGTCATAATTTTAAGTAATTTTGAGACTTTTATATTTTTTTTCATTTTATTTTTTGAAAACTTTTAATGGTAAATCTTAAGTTGAACGCCTTTTGATATATCTTCTACGTACATGATTCAGATGTTTGCCTCGAAACCCAAGGAAATGAGTATTAATAAAACTTTGAGCTCTTTTTGAAAGAAGAAGATGAGTTTTTAATTTTGATAAATTTTGTTTTAAAAAATTAAAAAAAATCATAAAGAGAACACAGAGATATAAGCGAAGCTAATTTCTATCCATCAAGATGCATTTACACCTTTCGTGTTATCTTCTGTTTACGCTGTACATTGTTATGCGTACGCAGTACAGTTTAAATTATAAAACGGAAAAATGTATTAAGAACTAACAAATTCAGGGGGGCTCTGAGTTTTCGGTGAACGTGGTCACACTTCCAATGAACAAATTGTGTCTAAATGTGAAAATCGTTTATTAGATTTCGAATATCCTTAAAAATATTAGGAACAGAACGAAAAATTGGAGTGGATTTAAAAGAAGAACCCGATGAACAATGGTTTTGAATGTCTGAACAAGGCCGGACAGAGTATTCTGCGTTCGTATATTGCGGCTAATGAAAGAATCTCTGAATTTATCAGAAGGTCCGAAGATGGGCTCAAGGTTTAATTGATGAGCATTCCCTGAAGGGCGTTTGTTACGGATGAATTCTTTTAGGGGAGAAATCCAACTGGCTATTTCACCAGAAAACTATATATAAAACATTGCGTCGATGCTAGAGAGACATAAATGTTTCTGTTATACTTCTATCACCTATCATTTTTAAAGCTCTTTTTTGGATTCTAACCAAGAGACTCAAGTAGGTTATTGGAGCACCTAACGAATTGTATTTAAGCTTCGTATTAAAGCCAGATCAGAAGGAGTGACACATTTCATGAAGGAAACCTTAACACTTAGCAGCGTTTTTGGCGAGATCGAATATGTGATCATTTTACCCAAGGTGGCTTATGATGCACATAACTAGAACTGAAAGCTGTTCGGTTTCCTCAATGTTAATGCTGCATTTGGATAGTGGCATGGGTTCGGCTTTAGAAACAGAAGACAACATTGAGTTCTTGAACTCGGTTTTTGATTCAACTATTGACAATACTATCGAGCTAGGAATTTCATGAGCTTATCATAAGATTGCGTTCCAAATTCACATCCGAAAGATGAGAAGGTGCAACTGGAAACGAATATGAGAAGAGAGTATGGTCATCAGCAAAATAATTTACTGGATTAGAAGTTTCAGACAAAAGATCGTTGATATACATATTTGAGCAACAGAGTCGGAGATAAAAAAGAACCCTGTGGCACACCAGCATCTATCTTATAAATTTCTGAAACCATCTAAAACAACTTGTATTGAGCGGTAGTTTCGAATCCTACGAAGAAGAGATTGATCAATACCAAATACCTTGGTGCTCAAACTTATCAAATGCTTTTGAAATATTAAGCGCAATCATACTTTCTTCAAAACGATGCAAGGATTTGTGTCACTATTAGAACAGAATTGTCAGATCAGTGGACCCATTGCTACGAAATTCATATTGCTGCTTATTGAGAAGCTTTCGTGCTTCAATATATTTTTTGAGGTGATAATTTGGCAGCGTTTCCATGTCCTGGAAAAGAAGTGACTTAAATTCAATTGGACGATAGTAAAAGAGGGAAGAAGATTCGCCTTTTTAGGGATATGCTGGATAAATACCGTTTTCCATCAACTCGGAAAGAGACCAGAAGTGTAGGATAGATAGGAAAGCTAACTTAATGGTTTTGCTTTGAAGCGTTGAAGAACTACTCTTTAGTTTTTGAATAACTTGGATGCAAATTTGGATTTATAAATCTTTTATTGCGCAACTTTTATCAGTTTGAAGTTTCGTGACTACAATGACATACTAAGTAAAATACTTCATTGTATGAAATTTCATTCATTATCAGTGAAACAGTGGCAAAGGTTAGCGTTGGTCTTTGGAAACAAAACGCCAAAAAATATAACACAGAAAAATATTATTCTGACTTGTTATTAGAATATGCTTATCCATGCTGAAATTACGAGTACAAGTCAAAATTGGTTTAAATCAGCTGTCAAAAAGACAGTCCTTAGAATAAAATGTTGCCATTAAAAAAAATATGAAAATCATCTTAAAAAAAAAACAAGTTTTTGACAATTTTCTTTATCAAATGTTTGAGAATGTTCTTTCCTTAAAAAACCTGAATCAATTTTGACATTTTTTTTCTTCCCACGTTGGGCGCCATCATAAATTTGTATTTGTGGGAATTCTTTTCTTTTTAACTCTCCTTGCTTCAACTTGCAACGAAATTGATTCCCATAAATTTTTGCCATACAATTATTTTTGTGTGTGTAAATTCTAACACATTTTTTCCCTTCCGTTTGTCGAAGTAGACATATTTTTTCTCCGGTTAAAAACAGATCCCTAAAAAGTGTTAAAGTAAGTTTTTCGACAAGAAAAATTTTGAGTTTTTGGAAATATATTTAGGTTTCTGAGATCTCTGACATTTCTTGAACTATCGACTCTAGTCGATCATTTACTCTCCTTCTCTCGTTTCTTTAAATTCCACACACACGATTTTACGAAAGTGCAATGAAATTAGTTAGACAACAGGAAAATCATAAAAAGTTAAATTACGAAGAAACAAAAATGGAGTTTAGAGAGACGAAATATTATGATGTTATTCGGTTCCATCTAAGAAACAATTCGATATATCTGAATACGAAGTGGTTTTCATTAAAAAAAATTGTAGTCCATGCGCAAGCCTTAAATTTTAGACTTCCACGTTCTTCGATTTCTATTTTCTATTCTGTAAAATAAATATTTTATATTCATATTTAAATAAATGTTTAACACATATTCTACTAACCAAATACTATAATATAATTTAAGGATTGATCTTCTTTTCATTATCTAAAAAAGAATTATACATACATAAAAAAGGAGAAGTTTATTAGATATGGCAATGCTGTAACTTTGACTTATTATTATTTAATAAGTTAATGGTGTAGATTTTCCAAATTCTTAAAAAACTTATTTACAATAAGGTGAAGGCTTTTTTTTTAATTCTAGAAACTTTAAATAAAATATAAACTTTTGTGTACAATATTCAAAAAAGCATTGCCAGCTTCGAAAACTTAAATTCATCCATCGAATCATAATACTTCATTTCTCATCAATAAAAATCTGCTATCTTATAAATATTGTTCACTTAAACGAAAATGTTTAAAACTTTTATAGGTCAATCATATTCTTACGATATAATGCATCCGAAAAGTAAAGTCTATGCTACCACACAAGGTAGAGCCCATGATGATGACTCGTACTTGGGGTATTCCACAGTAACGGGTGACTTTGATGGCGATGGTGAAGAGGACGTGGCCTTGGGTATGCCACGTGGTGCAGATCTTCGGGGCAAAATCTCGATCTACAAATGGAACATGGTGCATATCTTTAATATCACTGGTTGGCAAATTGGTTCTTATTTTGGGTACTCAATGTGCACATGCGATGTGGACGGTGATGGCTATGATGATTTGATTATTGGTGCACCGATGTTTAGTTTGCCCAACAACGAGGGTAAATACGATGTGGGAAGGGTGTACATCATGATGCAGGGTAAAAACCCTAGGGAGAAGTTTAACACAAATTCAGAATTCAGAGACGGAATAAATTCAAAGGGACGCTTTGGTCTTTCGCTGACAAATCTTGGTGACATCAATCTGGATAGCTTTGGTGATTTTGCAGTGGGTGCTCCTTATGATGGACCAAATGGAAACGGTGCTGTTTATATTTTCCATGGTTCTGATAAGGGGCCATTGGCTAAGCCTTCTCAAGTTATCTATGCAGAAGATGTGATCGGTGCTCAGCCTCCCAGAACTTTTGGATTTTCACTGTCAGGTGGCATTGATTTGGATGGAAACTTGTATCCTGATTTAGCTGTTGGTGCTTATGCTTCCGATCAAGTTATCGTGTTTAGATCTAGACCAGTGGCAGTGGTTGATGCTAGAACTACATTCATAGCTCCATCGAAACTAATTTCACTGGAACAGAAGTCTTGCCAGACTCGCGAACTTAGAGATGTTCCCTGCACGAATGTTAACTCTTGTTGGAGGTATACCGGTACCAATCTTCCGGAGTTCTTAGGTAGGTTTTAATTCGATTTTGCTAAGTAACTTACTGATATATTGGTTTCTCTTCTTTTCACAGATTTTCAGGTTTCCTTAGTTCTTGATGCCCGGAAAATCAAAAGTCCCCGTATGTTCTTCCTCAAGACTGAAGGAAGAAATATCCGAAATTCAACAATTCGTCTACAACGTGGGAAGACTTACTGCCAAAATGAAACTGTTTATTTGATGGAAAACATTCGTGACAAGCTAACTCCTCTGGATGCCGAACTTCGCTATCAACTTAGAAGCGATACAGCTGGTCGTCGACATGAAAGGGTAAAACGTGAATACTTGGATCCAATTATCGATCAAAATCGTGAGATTGTCCAGAAGGATTCACTGCATATTCAAAAGAATTGTGGAATGGATAATATTTGTGTGCCTGACTTACGATTAGAAATCAAGTAAGTCTTAGAGTGTGAGTTTCAAGCGAGGATTTGCATTTTAAACGTTTTTCTTATTGCTCAGGACTGTTAACAAATATCTCCTGGGATCTCGGGAGCCTTTGCAAATTGAGGTTTTGGTTTCAAACTTTGGTGAGGATGCCTTTGAAGCTGGTTTCTATATGACAATGCCGCAAGATTTGGACTTCAAGAAGATCCAGCAAATTGGTGATGGACGGGAAGCACCCATTAGTTGTGCAGCACCATCTCAAGCCTCTAACTATACGTTGAAATGTGATATTGGTAATCCATTGCCGTCTGGAAAAGTGGTAAGACGAATTTTCTATTCCACTCCCCTCCCTTCTTCGTCAGATTCAAGAAATCTTACTGATATCTCTCTCTCTCTCTTAATCTATAGGCAAACTTTAAAGTTGTCATGATTCCATCAGCAAAGGTTGGCATGGCATCTAGTTATGATTTCTTTATGGAAGCAAACTCTACAAATCAAGAAAAAGAAGGTTCTGCATTCGATAATGTAATTCGAAAGAGCATAGGAATCTGGGTTGAGACAGAACTTGCTATCGAAGGGTAAGCCTCAATTTATTGACTTTATTTGTCCAATATCAATATACAACGTCTAATTCCTTACATCTTTCTAGAACTTCATTCCCAGAGTTCGGCGATTATAAGGCATCCGAATTCAAGGCAATCGAAAACGCCACTAGGGAAAATGATTTGGGACCTCATGTTGTGCATATATATAACATTCGTAATAACGGTCCTTCTATGATCGAAGAAGCTGTCATCCATATCCAATATCCGTATCGAACCGTAGGCGATGATGTTCTTATGTACCTTCTTAACCAGCCCGAAACCGATGGAAATATTGTGTGTGATCCTCATACCAATGTGAATCCCTTAAACCTACAACTTGATCAGAATCTAGCTAGAAAAAGCTACTTGGTATCTATTGGAGCTGTTATTCGAAATTCCACTGCTAGCATTTCGCATGTGGAACAATCTTCGGGAAGTGCATTCAGTGCGGTCTCAACTGATCGTCGTATTGTTACCGAAGAAGAAAAACGACTGTTAGACGAAGAGCAAAAACGAGAATCAAGTGGTGATGCATCGTTCGTGCATGCTCAAAGAGCAAATGAAGCTGCTGCATCTGCCGCTGCTTATTCTTCTATGGCCGCCGGTGGTGGAAGCGGTGGGAACAAAGCTTATTCAACTTCATCTTCCTGGAATAGTTCTTCCAGAAATGATGGACATCATGGTCCATCAGTTGTTGTTTCTTCAAAAAATCGAACTGTTTCATATGACTCCGATGGCAGGCCCCATGTAGTTGAAACCAGCACAGAGTATGTTCATAATCTGAATCGCCAACAGGGGGCAGCTAGAAATGCCCAATATGCTCAGCAAACAAGTAAGGCTGCCAATAGCCAATGGAGCAACACTGATGATGATGGTAGGTCTCACATTGAGGTTAATCGACAAGCTGCTTCATTTGCTGCACCACCGCGTGAATCCGAGCAGAGGGCATACCAACAGCAGATTGGTCAACAAAACAGACAGCAATTCGGTCAGCAAAATAGGCAGCACACTGGACAACAAGGTAATGCTGGAAACTATCGAACACAATATTCCAATTCGTATAGTCCTGGGGAGATGACTTACAATCGCCAAGCTGCATCTGGTCGAACCTTAGACGATCTTCAGGGTGGTACAACTCTTGATAAGTTCGGAGCCGCACAAGGTTTTCGCGCTGGCACATTGGATTTGGGTTCTTTGAATTATGGCAATGTCGACGATCAAGTTAGACAAAGTGCAGGATCTACTTATTCACCTGGAGGCCAACAAGGTGGATCATTCAGTGGAAGCACTTTCTCTCAAACAAGAACTTCTGATCCTGTTTATCAGCGCTATTCAAATCATAAAGAGAAACCATATTATGGAACTGCTGATGTCAACGAATACTACTATGATCAAGATGACAATAACGATCGCGCAGAATACTCTTCATCGTCTTCATCATCATCGTCGTCATCGTCTGGAAACTCCGACAATAGACGACGAACAAAAAGGGAAGCCGACGATGGAACTGTAACTTTGAGCAGCATTGCATCGTGTAAATCAACAAAATGTTCAACAATACGATGTGTGGCAAAGAATCTGGGCAACAACGATGGTGTCTGGGTTGCGATACGAATGCGATTAGTTGCCCAGACAATGGAGCGCTTAGCTTCAGATGTCCCACTAAATGTTTCCACAATGGCCATTTCGCATGTGACGAAGTTGCCCTATATTGGCAAGCCAACGGAGGAAATCATGCGTTCACATGAAATCTTCTACAAGGCAATTCCCGAAACAATACCAACACCGGATATTATTCCTCTGTGGATAGTGATATTGGCAGCGTGTGTGGGTGCAATCATTCTATTGTTATTGGTCTATTTGCTCCATAAAGTAAGTGTCTTATTATTATTGGTAGATGTACATTAATAGATAAAAGTTAACTTAGGTATAAATATTTTAAACTTTTTAAAAGTTTGCAGTCGTATGTAAAAGCCCTGTCTGAAAGTTTTTGTAACTTGAAAACAGCGCCCAACTCCAAAAACATACTTTTACACGTTGTTCTTCGGCGGTTGCCACCTGCTAAAAAAGAGAACTCTTACCTCCGCTCACTTCCTAAATTCAAAATACTTTTAGTGGGAAACTCCAAACCAGTTGGAAATTCAAATAAGCAGGAAAACAAGTTTCAGGAGTTCACTCTGGTTTTATCCTGGGCAGTTTTTGAGTGAAACTCGAGTTAGCTTCGAAAAAACAAATGAATTTTGAGACTTTGACTTAAAGTTTTTAGAAGTTTTTCGGATAACTCTTTATTAGTTATCAGTTCAGTAGATTTGATCCATGGTCGCTTAGGGCAACGCGCAAGATATAAGCTTTTTGACAAAAATCGGAATGTCTTCAATTATTATTTGTTTATGCAAAGCAATAATTTCTCGCCCGCTTGCTGTCAAATGAAAGCTCTGATGCTGACATCATCTTTTCAAAAACACGTTGGTGCTAATCACAAATAAAAAAATCTCTAAATTTTGATCAAAGTTGACATTACGATGAACTTAGGGAAGGCTCTCGATATTCTTTCTGTCTATCTACAGCCTAGAGGGCTCTGCCAAATTTTTTTAAACTTGGTTAATCAAATTTTTGAAATATGTCCCGACAGTTTTTTTTTCTTTTTCTTAAGTCAAAAAATAACGGCACTTGTCAAACAGTTTTTTGGCGACAACTTTAAGAGCGTTAACGCCAAATTTTGGGTCGTAATTCAAGTAAGAGCTTTTTTAACTAAACATCAACAAACAGAAAAACGGGTTATTGGTCATCAAAAAACCCACATCTTCTTCATGAAACACCACTTCAAATTTCCTATAAAGTGGATGGGCACAAGTTTAAATGTTGAGCACAATGACGAATTGACAGGTTTCGATCATCATCAACACTTAGCTGCACATCAGCAATCGCTTGCTTATGTTTAGTGTAACGAAATTCGTATTAACATTTACTGGATGAAAATAATGGAGCACTTCAACTTGAAGTGGAACTGCAGCTAGAATAGCTGTCAAAAAGTGTTGTACGTGATATTTTTTTTCATTAACTCAATGCTACTGTACAGATTTCTTACAATGTCATTATACGATGAATTGAAGAGAGCTTCAACCTTTTTGTAAACCTGCATCGACTGGTTTGACTAGTTGGATTTTGAAACGTCAAAACTTCTGCGCCAACTCTTGTGGCCACCACTGCAGCTCTGTTTGCAGATGCATTGCATTATGTTGGTAATATTGAACTTATGCGTATTCAATTAATAAATCGCTCTGATGGGCAATTATGAGCACCATAAAACGCACGTAAAGCCCAATGTGTTTCTCGAATTGAATCATACTTTTTCAAAATAAATTTGAACAATTTGCAAACGTTGTTCCAGGGTGAATCTTCTCATGTATACAAAGGCCAAACCACACAAACCTGAAAACAACCGAGAACTTTCAAATCTGCTATCACATGAAATAGTGCTGCCAATTTGCAGTTATCCGCCTCTAAGAATAAGAAAACCCGTAACGTCAAACCAATTTAGGATCCTTGTCTATATAGGGATCTATTTCAAAAATCCAAAAATTAATTCTTACTCTGGCTGGTAGATGGTTTTTTATGGCAAGGTATATTAGCCGCGTTTTACTATCGCCGTTGATCCATATAGATTACCCCTTGAAAATAAAACAATACGGATCATAGTGACAGTTGTGTTGTATGTTTATATCTCTCTTTTGCTTACGAGTGTGCTTTTTTTTTATTTTTAAACGTTTATTGTCTTTTTTCTTTACACTTACCATAAAAAGCCATCTACCCGCCAGAGGAAGAACTAATTTTTGTATCTTTGAAATGAAATAGATCTAGATAAAGAACAGGATTCCAAATTTGTTTTTGTAATATGTGTTAAAAATTAATCTACATCCTGATCCATATATGTAGATCCGGTGACAATAAAACTCATTTAGTGTTAACTGTAATGTAAAAAAAAGCAACGAATAATTGAAAATCAACAAACATAAGGAAAAAAGAGATATGCATGTGACGCTGCTGCCACTATAATCCGTATCGATTTATTTCCAAGGGATTATCTATATGGATGATTGGCGATAATTAGCTAATAACTAAAATATTTGTATGGCTGTAGGATTTAAAATCTTTTGAATGCAGCATGGTTCGCAAGGCACTAATAAGAAGCAATAGGGGGATAGAAACGAATACTTATTGCCATAGTGTCTTGAGAGTAAGGGACTTATTATATTATGGTACCAAAACTATATCTTGAGTAAGGGTCAGTCTGGTCAGAGATAAAAACAAAATAAATAAATAGGGTTATACCTCCAGCTCAAAGGGAGTCTGAATCTTTTCTTAGTGAAAAAAAAATGTTTTGAGGTGGGAGCAACCAGACCTTCGAAATGACAGTCCGACGAACTACCTATTATGCTAGTGTGTACTATTATTTTGATGTTCACAGCTACTCACCTTTAAATTTGGTTTATAAGGTTAAAGTTTCTTCGTTAATACTTTGTCAATTACATAGAATCTTAATTAATATTATAAGATCTCTGAAATTTTACCGACAGTAAACAAATTTGATATAAGAATTTTTTTAATTTTGAATTTTAAACAATTCTTCCAAACAATTTATTCTACCTAATAACCAAACTTTTAATTATTTCTTTTCTTTCCCTACAGTGTGGTTTCTTCCATCGAAATCGACCAACTGACAGCTCACAAGAACGTCAACCTCTCAGAAACGGTTACCATGGCGATGAGCACCTGTAAACTCTTAATACTTTAAACTAACTGCTTAATATATTACATTAACTTCTGGTATACCTAACAAAAAAAAAAAAACAATTCTTGGCCAAGTGCAAATACCTACTGTTGAATATTGTTTAGAATGTTAAAAAATTTCTAAAAAAAAAATATTTTTGGAACGACTTTAGTGAAAAGACCAAATACAAAAAATCACAGAAAAACTTGTTAAAACATATTTTTTAAACACAACATATTTAAAAAGTAAACAAAGCTAAAATATTAAAAAAAGTAAAAAAGTTTTAGTTCAACTTGCCGCCATTTATTTTGACAAATTTTCTTAACGAACAAAATTTAAAAAAAAAATAAATTTCACATAGATTTAAATGTAACTTTAATTATAATTATTATGTTTTTTTTTTATTTGAAAATTTACTAAATCCTAGTCACGACAAAACGAATGATTTTTTTTTATTTTAATTATTTTATCTTATTTTTTAAACAAGAAATCTCTATGTAAAATAATTTTAATAATATTTTAAATATATTAATAATTTTTTTTTTCATTTAAAAGCTACTTAGTAAAGTAATTTAAAAAAATAAAAAAAAAAAGAACAAACAAATGCAATGGTTTTTATAACATAAAACTAGGAAAATAATAATAGTTGTGCTTTAGTGTGAATGTAAAATAAAATTGTTTCTTTTTTTTTTTTGTTTTAGAATGTTTGATGCATATGTGATTGTTTTTAAGTTCTTATTATTATTATTATTATAGTTTTGTTTTAAGACACAACTTTTAATTTTAATTAATACTTGGTTATTTATTCAATTTAAAATAGGAATAAATTTAAAAGAAGAAGAAAACTGTGTATAGAAAAGAATATTGTATTTATTTTTAACAACAACTTAAAAAGTTTATTGCAATATAAATTTAAAAAAATATAACAATTTGTAAATTTGATAAGTACTCGAACATAATTTCAGATTTATACTGCCTTTGATTTTTTAATTTTTTTTAAATAAATAAACAATTTAATAATAATAGTGTAGTTTAAACTAAAGTGATTGTTTTGTCATAATTTATAAAAAAAAGAGTTTTTTATAATGGTTCTAAATACATATCATAAAATTTTGATAATATTTTCAAAAGTTTACGTTGCAAAGGTGGGAAATGTTTTTATTTAGTTAAAATGAATAAATTATTTTTATTAAATGCAGAAGAAATCTGTTTTTTGAAATGCTTATTAAACGAGATTGTATATTTAACATTATTTTGATGCTGAGGTTATTTTAGTTTTAATTGATATAACAATTGCTAAAATGATGAAATAACTTAGGAAAAATAAAACTTTATACAATAAAGAGATTGCTTTATTTAAAACTGTACTTACAAAAGAAAATAACAGCAGAAAATATAAATAAATACCTTTTAAAAAAAAATGAAATAAAAACCTGCCTAATGTGCAATTTTATTAATTTTTAAATTATACTCTGGCAAAGAGCAAAGTAGATGTTTGTTTCAAGAATCCAGAGATTTGAAATTTTTAATGGCGACGGATGGCTTATGACGACACAATAGTATTCCAAAGGTCGTATCATAGTGCGCTTAAAAGCCCAAATAATAATTTATTCATTCATTCTAGTCTAGTTTTAAAAAACTGTATTACCAACATGAATTAGAATTATCACAGTAGCCTCGCTGTACTATAGCCAATGATCCATTTAATTAATGGGAATGATTGTTCTTACTAATATAGGCAAAATACATGCGCAAAATTTAATTCTGTTCATTTTATTACATATTTTTAAAAAGAAACTTGTATTTGGCCCACTTTAAGATCAACATATGAAAATAAAATGATACGGATATTATAGTGACAGTTGTGTTGTATGCTCATCTCTGATTTTCAAATGTTTCTTGTCTTTTTTCTTTACAATAGGTGCGTTTTGTTAGGATCTTTAAAATAGATCCAGATAGAGAACAGGATCCCAAATTGTGTTTGTAATACATGTTAAAAAATAATCCTCCAGATCCGGATCCACAGATCCGTAGATAATAAAACGCGATTATTATTCACGGATCTATGTTATCTATCTAGATCTATTTCATTTCAAAGATCCAAAAATTAATTCTTACTCTGGAGGGTAGATGGCTTTTCATGGTAAGGTAGTGTAAACTACAGTGTAAAGAAAACTCTAATGTCGATTTCCTTTTACACTAGGGATTTTAGGGATTGCGATCCCTTGTCAAATTTTGTCTTTTTAGTGTGGGTATTTCGTATACATGCAAATCCCTCTCCAAATACGGATTCGAAGGATTTGATCTCTGTCAAAAAAAAATCGATTTTTTTGGTGTGAAGGAACGTAAAATCTGTGGTAAAAGTCAAAATTTGACAAGGGATCGCAATCCCTAAAATCCCTAGTGTAAAAGGAAATCGACATAAGACTCATTTAAAAACCAACAATCATATGCAAGAGGGAGATGAGCATACAACACAACTATGAACCGTATCGTTTTATTTTCGAGGGTTAATCTATATGGATCATTGGCGATAATAAAACACGGCTATTTAAAACAGCTCTGTAGCTTTGTGGGATCTTAAGATAAATACTACATGAATCGAAAATAATGGTTTTCAGGTCTATAAACAAATCTATTGTTAGAGTATAAAAACCTGCATAAACGGATTCAGTCGGGTGACGATGTTCACGAGAAGGGATAGAGAATTCACTCAGTCTGCCTTTTGTTTGTCGAAATTAGGGAATAGTTTTCTGATTATAAGACAGGTATCGTAGCTAGAACTTTTCTATGTGTTTCAATTGGCGCTGGCATATTTTGGCAGCCTATGGCGGTCTTGTTGTTTTGATGACATCTGTCAGATCAGTTGTTTATTATTCAGTTACTGTACTGATGCTAAATAGCAAGAAACACAATTGACAAACACGTCCAAATTATAAAACGTAAAATATCAAAATGAGTGTTCGTAAGTGAAAACGTTGCGCGCGTTCAGCCAATTTTACTATAGACGTGGTGGCCCTTCACCGACTCTTCAATGTTTGGTGGTTTAATTTGAGACGACTAGTTCGGTAATCAATCAGCCAACATTCGTAAGTCAAAGGAACGCAAATATTGCCGTGGTTCGTGCAAATGTAAGGCGGAGCCCAAATAATTTGATTCCTGGCCGTCCACAAGAATTCGGTAGACTTTAATCTGACGAATTTTGCGCCCGGTCCTACATCCGTCAAGGCACGAGTACTTGGCCGCCAAGATTTGATAACGGATTTTTGTAGAGGGGTCAAAAATAAGCACTTTTTACTACGGAAGGGGGGGTCTATCTCACCCCGTTTAGGAGGTAGGGGCACTTTTAGAAAAAATGGTTTAAATTGAAAAAAAAAAATATTAAAAAACAACGGCAATACCTACAATAAAGTGCTATACTGCGTTTGAAAGCCAGAAGATTGTTCTATAACCCTGCATTTAAATTAAATTACTCATGTCAATTGTTTTTGAGAAATTCGCATTTAAAATCCAAATTTTGATAAAAAAAAAAGGGGAAAAAAAAGTTTAGACCGATTGTTTTCAAAATTGTGAAATGAAATTGTAAATTAGCTTATATGTATTTCATGTACCTATCTGTTCTTAATCAAACACAAAAAACCGCATGGTTCTATGTCTTCTCGTTTTTGAGAAAACCTCCGTTTAGGAGGTAGGGGCACTTTTAGAAAAAATGGTTTAAATTGAAAAAAAAAATATTAAAAAACAACGGCAACACTTACAATAAAGTGCTATACTGCGTTTGAAAGCCAGAAAATTGTTCTATAATCCTGCATTTAAATTAAATTACTCATGTCAATGGTTTTTGAGAAATTCGCTTTTAAAGTCCAAATTTTGATAAAATAACGTGAAAAAAAAAGTTTAGACCGATTGTTTTCAAAATTGTGAAATGAAATTGTAAATAAGCTTATATGCGTTCCATGTAACTATCAGTTCTTAATCGAACACAAAAGACCGAATGGTTCTATGTCTTCTAGTTTTTGAAAAAATTGAAATTAACTAAAACTACTTTTCTATAAAATGTTTGATATTTTTTGCTTCCTAACATAAATAAATCAGTGCTAGCTTCTAACATTACAATATATAAACAGTAAAGTATGCAACCCCCCTGCTTGGGCACACTATAGGATTTGGGGTAGGTGCGAGGTTGGGTGCATACAAAGTTTCTTTTGCATTCACAGAATCTGTATTTAAAAAAATTCAAATTTATTCTATTTATCCAATGTCCACTAAATACATATAAAATACTTGAAAACCAAAACAAACTTCCGACCATGTTCACCAATACATGGCACTATTTTTACATCGAAAATACTGCCTAGAAAGGAAATATAAGGACGACTGGGGTTCGCAAATAATAGTTTTTATCAGATGTAAAAAAAGTTTACCCTTGTTATACCGATGGTGATATATGTGAGGGTTTACAGTTAAAAGACATCGATCCTCCCACCCTTCAGAGCGAAAATTTAGAAAGTGTGTTACCGCCAAAACATCTTCGGCTTCCCACCATAAAAGCGTAACTCAACAAACTCGACAGTTATAGTACGGACGATGGCTTTATTGACAAGACTTACACACCTTTTTAGTACATTTTGACCATTTTTAACTAACTATGACTGACTAACTCCTGACTAACTGACAAAATAACTGACCCAGATGCAATTCTACCTCATCATGGTGCATTCTGGGTAACACTAAATAAATTGCGGTACTGAACTCACAAAGATGCATTATGTTTATTAACATTAATCCTTAAAATGGAATAACCGTCATCATCAAAAATCAAAAAAAGCAGTTTTGGTAATTTTCGATTTTCTCAAAAACTAGAAGACATAGAACCATGCGGTTTTTTGTGTTCAATTAAAAACTGATAGATACATGGAACACATATATGTAAGTTAACTTACAGTTCATTTCACAATTTTGAAAACAATCGGTCTAAACTTTTTTTTTCACGTTACATATTTTATCAAAATTTGGACTTTAAATGCGAATTTCTCAAAAACCATTGACATGAGTAATTTAATTTTTATGCAGGGTTATAGAACAATCTTCTGGTTTTCAAACGCAGTATAGCACTTTATTGTAGGTGTTGCCGTTGTTTTTTAATATTTTTTTTTTTCAATTTAAACCATTTTTTCTAAAAGTGCCCCTACCTCCTAAACGGGGTGAGACATACCCCCCCTCCCGTAGTAAAAAGTGCTTGTTTTTGACCCCTCTACAAAAACCCGTTATCAAATCTTGGCGGCCAAGTTATCGTACTCTCCCCCCGTCAAAGATCCAACTGACCCAGGAGCTTAAAGTTCATGACCAGAGACAACGCCGCGACGTTGGTGAGGCGGTCATCGTCAATGGCAAGCGCTCCAGAAAGATAGATAAGATAAGATACATAGATATGTATGTATGTATATATATAAAATAATCATATAATCTTGCTGGCAATTCAAATTAAATATGACAATAATTTGTATGAGTTTCCAAAAGTCCAAAAGGCATATGTGAATAAACCATTAAAATCTCTTTTAAAATTGTAACTACTTCAGCGCCACCGCAGTCTACGAGCAATACCAAAGTAACACGTTTCATAATAGAACTTTAGGCGCAAAATCTTAAACAGCCTCTTATTAACGTATTTGTGTATGATACTTCTTAACAATTTGCTAAATTTTATTTAAATTACTAACTGTTTCTTAATTTCAAATATTTTCTAACTAGTATTGTACTAAAGCAATTTTCTTAACAAACATACCTAAAACAATGACAGTTCGTTCGAAAAACTAAGTAAACAGACCTTTTTTAGCGTTTGTAAATGTCAAAAGAGTCATATGAAGTTAGCACGATACTAAACAAATAAAATAGGTATTCGATGATTTTAACTTTAATAAAAGAGTAGAGAAAGTATTCGGTTACAATTTGCAAAATGGTTAGTTTCATACTAAAGCACTTTAACATCGTACTAATTCAACTAAAATTTTGCGCAGTAAAAACAGAGATATCACATAAATCCTTATTTTTTTATAAGAAAATTTCCTACCCATCACAGTTATAAATGAATGTGACAAATAAAAATAACCAATAAGGAGAAATCTATTAGTTTCACTTTGTTCACAAAGAAATCAATAAAATGAACTCCACTTACATTTTGATACTAAAATATCCTTATTTGCACACTATTAAACCTCCAAACGCGTTTAGCTTATAATTAGGCCTATTTCGGCGTGATTTTTTTATTCTCCTATTCTTTTGGTCTGCTATGACGGCTTTTAAACGAAGCAATATTACCTTGCGATTTTTAAGCCCGTAGGAGAGAGACGTGTGTGGTGGCGGGGTTACATAAGGCGGAAGATGACTCTAAAAGAGAAACTAAGATTAAAAATCGCTTCCGTGTAAAAGCAGTATATGAATTTCCATTCAAAATTTTGAACTGTAAACAACTATTTTATGAATTATAATTTTGGTATTCGGCATGCCAAAATCTGTTATAAATCATAAAAGAATAAAATAGAAACTACTGTGACATTTTATATAAAAGATTTGAATAAGTACACAGATATAACAAGTAAAAATGGATATTAATCTATTGTTTCCTGGACAAAATGTTCTTAGAAGGAAACAAACGTAAGAAAATATATTAAAACACATATCATATAAGCAAATAACAACAGTGTTTCCATGATATTCCCTGAAACATAGATGGTAAAATCGTATTCCATGGTACAGACGTCAGAATACAGCTGTTTCTCAAAAAAAAAACATTGGCACTGTTAAGGCTCTGAACACTACCATCATATCATCATTCAATTGAACTACATACTAATTATCTCTTTTTAGTATTTTGTATATCTTTCTCTTTCTTTCATTTTTTTCTGAATGTCATATAAGAACCACATTTTGTTTCCTGAATTACTTACTTTTTCGATGTCCTCCTGAGAGGTTATAATTAATAAATTTAAATTTTGTAAATTAAAGAACTCCGTTTGCATTTTTTTATCGCTCATTGTATCAATATCCGATCTGGATCCATCTATCGTTAAGAAGAACTCAACAGGCACAAAATTTTAATTGAATTAGTACGATGCTAAAGCTATTTTAGTATGATGCTAGATTAAAACAAGGAATTTGCAAATTTTAATTGAATATAGCATCATACTTTATGTACCCTTTTACTAAAGTTAAAATCATCGAATACTTACTTTATTTTTTTTAGTATCGTGCTACCTTCATATGACTCCTTGACATTTGCAAACATCAAAAAAGGTTCGTTCAGAAGCACTTTATTAAGAAAATTCTTTTAGTACGATACAGTTAGAAATGTTTAAAATTAAGAATGAGTTAGTAAACTCCTATAAAGTTAGCGAATTGTTAAGTAGTATATCATACTAATACCTTAAAAATAAGCTGTTTAAAATTTTGCGCCATTTTGTCTACCGGTTGAATTTCATAAATAAAAATGTAGCTTATAAAATGGAAAAGAATTCGAGCAATTAACTGTGATTCGTTACAAGGTATATGTCATTATCTCTAGCAAATTAATATTCGTTTTAGCATAAATCTGCAGTGCTCGTCAGATAACTTATTGAAGATAAGATCTCAATAATAGAAAAGAAAAATTGCGATACTAGCACATACTAGGCGTGATGCCAAAATGATATTAGCCGTGTTTTTTTGGAAAAGCTATCCGTAGTACAGTAGGATTTTATATAAATAACAAATACAACATCCACATTAGGATCACTGCCGATAAAAGGAGAAGTGAAATCCTGCTGCGGATAGAGATTTGACTTTTTTCGAGTATCGGCAGTGATCCTACTGCGGATGTTGTATTTGTTTTTTATATAAAATCCTACTGTCCTACGGTTAACTTTTTAATTTTTAAATAACTTATCGTGACATACCCTATTTATATTCTCAAACCAAGGACACAAACCATTTTGATAGAAGAGATACTAAATTCAACCAGACGCGCTGCAATCGTCTAATGGATAAGTTCCCCTCTTTTAAACATTTATGTCAAAAATTTCTAAATGTCAAACACAAATAATGACGTCGAACAAAAAAACAAACAAAAAGAATTTTTCTTCACACTGACTTCTTCTTTTTCGGTTCTCCATAACCACAAACGCAAAATAAACAACAAATAAGGAAGAAGAATTAAAATTTTTGTCTATCCCAGAGTTAAATAAACAAGAACCAAAAGTTGTTTGTGTTTATTCAAGAAATCCGTTAAATAATCTTCCATTGAGCGAATCATAAAGTGTAGATACCTACACAAAAAAAAACCAAGTGAGATTTTCTGTAGATTGAATTTTTGTTATGCAAAACTTCGGAAAAGTGAATGAAAATAATTGTTTTTCTTGAAGATTGCCCCTCTAATTCCCAGCGGCAAGTTTTTCGCAGGTGAAAAGTCAAAGTACGTCGACCACAAAGTCTGCTAATTATTTTTTTTTGTTATCTAATTGGATTGCGAGCGAAAGTGAATAGCAGCTTGCATTCAATTCCGCAATAGTTTCCTAATTAATTCGAACAAGTTTGCTTGCCGTTATAGGAGTGATGTCCCATCCGACGTCCCAGATCGGCCAATTCGGTTCATAAACACTTGGTGGCACCAAAACAACCAACTCTGAAAGAAATGAAACGTTCAGTTTTTATAGAAATGCTAATTAAAAAGTTACATTAAAGGCATTTTCTTTGTTATCTAAGTTTAAACTTGTCTCGGGCGAAAGAAGAAGAAAGAATACACAAAAACATTCCCAGGCGCCCCCCGGTTTTGCGAAATCGTGTGAATCGTACCGTGAAATGTTGGTTTTATTGCAAATTCCATTTCCAGTGAAATTGAAGACAGTTGTGTCGTAAAGTAAGCAGCTGCAGGTGGATTTTGTGAAAAGTGATTTTATAATATTTATTTCATTTAATTGAATTTTTCTACAAATTTTTTGTTTTTGATTTATGGGCAGATTCGTCATCATTTGTTTAACGGGCGGTTGTTAAATTTATATTCAAAGTAGCCTACCTACAAAGCTATATGGTAATTTTGTTTGAAAAAAACTTACAGCGGGTGTTTGAATGAATTCGTTACTGGCGCTCGATCTGGCGGATTAATATCCGGTAAGTGTTTATAGAAATGAAATGTATTATTTTAATAATTTAAAATATGATTTTTGTGTGGGAAAAATTAAACTATGTATAAAGGGTTTTTCAATAAGACCGGGTCGATGTGGAGGTAGTACCCCTTAGCATAATGGTCAATGCATTGGACTGTCATGCAGAGGATTTTAAATTCGATTATCAGCCGCTTGAATTGACAAATCCTTCAAGAGTACTCGTATCTCTTATCATGAAAAATGAAAATTGTGGGTACCTCCATTTCTCCAAACCCGCACACAGAAATGGTTGAGAGTTGTACGTTAGGCTCTCTATGAGACCTTATGGTACCTAATTTTAAATGTAAGAATGGAATAAAACAAGCTGTGTATGAGGGGTATTAACAAAATTATTTAATTTTAATCCCGGCCTCTGCTTCTTATGGTGACCGGATCCGGGTGGTCTAATTTTCAATGACTATTCCCAATAGATCCGGTTGAATTTGAAATATGGAACGAACAGCTGAAATCATAATCCACATGGGCCATAAAAAGTTGGTTATCATCGTTCTGTAGAGTCCTTTTTAAAAAGTACGAATCAATGACGCCGCCGACCCAAAATTACACAAAACGGTAGTTTTTTTTTAGGATGAATTGCCACCTATGTATGTACATGATGATTTTTCGGCCGAAATTGGGGTCTTCTTTCAAACGCGCCAAATCCCAGTCAGCGAACAATCGGCGTTATCTATGGTCATGACTCATGAGCTTTGAGCTCCTGGGTCAGTTGGTGAAGTCTGCGAAAGGCCGAGTTCTCTTGCATTGCGAGGAATCAACTGCCTCGGGTTCTACTGTACACTTTCACTGACTACGGTCCTGTTCTTGGCCGATCTTGCGTTTCTTTGACGTACGAATGTTGAAAAGTGAACTGCGAAGGGCCACACTTATTTTGATAATAATTTAAGACGTCCTGTTCAATCGTGAAACCTGCCATGATGATTTGCAAGTCTGTAAGCATGGCTGTTTAAATATTTTTTTTTTATAATAAGCTTACACTCAAATAGTGATTACTACCCTCAAAATGAATACCGCAGTGCGAGCATTAGGAAAACTGGGAAGGTTTTAAAAGAAAGACCGACCAGTTTACATACACAGAATTATAAGGATACAAGACCAGCCAGTAGAACATTACAGTCTTTCTTTTGAAGTTTCGGGCATATAAATTTGTTTTTTATGACAATGCAAGAAATCTTAATTAGAACCAAATTTAATCTTGTTACGTATCATGAGAAGCTCTTGACAAAAATAAATTGATGAAATAAAATAAGATCTTGATCTGATAATAATTCATTTGAACTCGATTTAGCATGAGACGATCTCTTTATTGATGTCTATATAACCATGTCATTTGATTAGCTTTATGAATTTGACTTTGATGCGTATTGAACATAAAAACATGAGTGAAATAAAATCTTGGGTGTACTTAGCCTTGACTGAATGACTGAACTTGAATTTGTACATATATACATTGATATTCATGCCAAAATATAATACAAAAACTCTAAGTAAATACCTTCACACTAACAATTAAACTAGTTAAGTGAAAGGTTATGAGAAGTAGCAAATTTGGGTTTCAGAATACTTTTTTATGCGAAGATATTGGCGAAAAAGAAGTGCAACATATCTAAATAGGCTAATATAAAGGTAAACCATTTTGAATAGTGCAAGAGGTTTAATGGTAGTTACCAGTAAATCGAATCAAAAATACAAGTTACTTGCGTTTTGAACTTGTACGACAGTGGGCTCAGTTAGATGCTGTCGAACCCTTTATAATATAACATCGACAAATTTGAGTGTCCTAGAAGAAGTTTAGGTCACTTGAACTTTAATTGAATTTAATTCCATCACTTCACTTAGAAGTATGTATGTAATATTCTTCATCTTCGTTATGAGTAAATGGGTATATAAGAATATAAGAAACCTCAAGATACATATTTAACAGTATACGATTAAATACTTTTTAACCGATCTTCATAAAAGTTAATAAAAAGTGAAACGAGCTTATACAAAACTAAAAATACTGTTTCGATGCTAAATACAATTTTGAAAAAATTAATCCTGTGTTGAAGAATTTAGAAAAAAATATGTGAAAAGTGTAAAAAATTTACAGAAATATGTAATTAGAGAAAAATGTTGGAATACATACAATTTATTGTTTAAATTACCGTCTGTTGTTGAAACAAAATATGCACTAATGCTAACAAATTATGAAAAATTGTTAGAGAAATTTTGATAGTTAATAGTTTTTTTTTTGAAATTTTTCTAAAAAAATGGCATGCTAATTTTAAGTATTCAATAATACATATATACATTAAAAGAAATAATTTCAGAAAACAATAGTTTACCAATTTCCAAGATATTGAATTTTCAAACAAAAGTTTTTGAAGTATTTTTTTTTTTTTTTTTAAACTCAAGAAATATTTTTTGGAAAACTTTTAAATACAATAGGTATTATTTCAAATTGGGGTATGGGTGATTCTACAAACAATGGAATAAAATGTTACAAATTTCGGCACGACATTTTTGGAAGCCAAAAGACGTAAAAGTTGTTCTAGTTGATCATTAGAACGTCTCTTTGCAATGTTGAAAGTGGCCAGTCAAAAAAATAAAAAAATGACGATTTTAAGGACATTTTTTGAAAAAGGATGTTCAGAGGACTGAGTTTTTTTTAAGGGGACTGAATAAATCTTTATTTTTTATATTTTCTCTTGGGTATATGTACATTGAAATATAGAAATTAAATTTAATTAGTTTTCATAAACATACAAATTCATGGTTAATACATATAATTTAGCATTTTATTAAAAGAATTTAATATATTATAATTAAATATTGTTTTTCTATTTAGAATCAATTTAAAACAAATTATATTCTTTTTAAAAATTTTAAAAATATTTTGCATTGAAGTTCGAAGTTCAACATTACTAATAATTTCTCAAGTTTCTGAATAAAATATCATTTGTTTATTTATTAGCCAGGGGACCGAGGTTTTTAATGTTTTTTGCGCAAGAAAGATATTAAGGTTTTACTTAAAAAAAAAAAAAACAAAAAAATATATATAATATTACAGTTTTATTAAACCTGTACTATACTGCTAACAAATATGTCTACTTACATACAAATTTGTTTTGTAAAACCTCTCCAGAGGACTGATAAACTAATTGGACAATCCACGACTTCTTGCACAAATGTCTTTTTCACAATACTAACGCAAGAAACAGAATCGAGTTGCACCACTGTTTTATTGAAAGGAGACTTGGTACTTCAAATTGCCAAAACTGGAAACTCGATCGATAACCAAGTTTTTGATTTTGACTGATATGAAATGTGGGGGACAAAGTTTTATTAAGTTTTTTTTGTAATAAAATAAATTACTAAAAAATACTTATCTATTTCGTAGCAAAGATGTATTATTTGGCGTAACTTCGGTGGAATTCATTTTAGTATGAAACCTGAAATAAGAGAACGGTAATAATTTTTCTTTGCGAAAACGCACTGGCGTGTCCTCAGGGGACTGAGAATCAGACACTTTGAAGAATTTTTTAAGCAAAATAAAATAAGCTCACCCTAATAATATTGTTAGGCCAGGTAAATATCAATCAGATTTAATTTTATAAAAAAAATTCAGATTAAATAATTGAACGGATTTTAAAATATTTCTTGGGCCGCCGAAAATTCCATCGTTTGTAGAGTCACCCGTATCGCATTTCTGTTTATCTGTTCGACTGCAGCCCAAACGGTTTAGCTGCTTGAAAGCTTAGTAAATTGCATTTTTATTTTTTTTTGTTTTAAAACCAATATAATTTATTTATAAAATATTTTTTTTTTTCAAAAACTGTTTCACAGATTTAACTAGTGTTCAGACTTTCCTAAAATCTATTAAAAAAACCTACAGCAAATGAAAAAAAAAAATTAATTAACTGTCTTAATGTTCACCAGGGTTTGTAAAAGTTAAATTTTAGTGCAAAAGCAAAATATCTACCAATTTGCTCCCTTTAAAACGATAATTTGTTATTAAGAGATAGGTACTAGTTTTCGACGGTTCCACTGATCATTTAATTGTTTAGTGGAACTCTGATGTCCATTTGCTTCGAAGGCTTCTGCAATTTTTCCTAAGCCTCGCTTTTTTTTTCAATCATAGGCAGGCTGTTAAACTTGCTGTCGATTATAATATGATCGAGGGGTTTTATTAACGAAACTAATAACTGGATCATTTCGGGTGTCCACTTGCTGGCTCTTTTTCTTTTGTTTATTGAATCTATTCTCATTTTTTTCTTAATTAAAAGGAAATCACAAATTACCCAGACACAGCATGAATAAAAAAAAAAATGCACGACTAGATCGCACGAACTTGCTCTTATGTAATATAAAATACATTTTATAAATATAAAACATGGATTTAATAAATAAAACTGTTCAAATGTATGGAATTGCCGTCTGATTAATTTTTTTTAATATTAAAGTAAATTTTTATATAACAAATTTAATTTCCTTAAAATTTTTCGAGAACAAAATTTTGGATGCTAAATTGTAAGTATTTAGTAGTATAGATTTTAGAAATAGTTTCAAAAAATAATCGTTCACACGTTTTAAAGATATTGGTTTTTCAAAAAAACTTGTAATTTTTTTTTTTTTTCAAATATCTCAAAAAAAAATTTTGGAATATTTTTGTATACAATTTTATTTTAAACTTTAGGGGCTCCTGCTGAAAATTTTTGGTTAAAATCGTTAGAGCCGTTGATGAGAAAGTCAAAAAAATCAAAAAACGGTTCTATGACAGGTACCGTTAATAACATTTTGCCCTAAAATTTTTTTTGACCAAAATGTAGTCCATGTCTATAATATCACACCTAATTTTTGTTTATCAAAATCATTAGAGCCGTTTTCTAAATAAGATTATGGATTACGGGTGTATGGGGGGTACCGTTAGTTTTGAAGCTAAAAAAAAAATCAATTTCTCCTCTAGGGAATCACCGAAGACACTTACCGAGTTTGAAGAAAATAGCTCCAGTGGCTTAGGCTCTAGGTCGAGGTATAGACATACAGACATAATTGTCGGACCCACTTTATTCGTCTTCGCTATCATCTTAATGTCAACATTGATCAAAATCTCGAGTTCGTTTTTTTTCCAAATGCAGAACTTGCCCTATAGTACCTACTACTAATGAGAATTTAATTTTTTTTTTTAAGTTTTCTATTAGTAAGCAGTAAGGAAGGGCCAGTTTTTTCAACGTGTGTCATCTTTAGTCCATGATTATTCATCTCGTTTGAGTTTTTATTCAAGTATTTACATAGATAATCAGCCGATTTCGGTTGATTAACACCATTTAACTAGAACCTCTGAAAGCGGTATCACTTTTCCTACTGCTAAAAAACTGTTCCAAAGTGGTTCAAGGTATATATTTTTTTTTCCAAAATAAGACCTACCTACCTATAACAATCTAATATGTAATAATCTTAAATCGATTCTCACAACGCAACGACACAAAAATTACTTTTTAGATATACGTAATTATATAAATATATAAAATGGAATCAACAAATTAACCACGTATTAAAAGTCAAATCCAGACGTACTACATATTTGTGAAAAAAAATAAATAACCTGTTCCTGTTGCATATAAAGATACAAATAATAAATAAAGTACTTCTTTTTCACTTTAAAGTACTAGTACGGTCTAGAATGCCAAAAAACGCACGATTTTTGGGAATTTTTTTTCTCGGAAACCTTATTAGGTAATAACATATTTTTTTTTAAATAATGATTACATGCGTCAAGAGTACAAACAATTTTTTTTTTTAATTTTCGAATTTTGGCCGAATTATAGAGGGCGCAAACGTCGACTCATCAAAAACTACATTGTCCCATTGCGGACAGTTAATCTCCAGATCTACTGAACCGATTTTCAAAAAACTTGTTGCAACTTGATTGTTTTTATGTTTTCTAAAACAATTTACCACAATTTGACTAACAAATTATGAACAAAAAAAAATGGGGACCCAAAAATGGGCAAAAAAATTTCCAAAAAAAAAATTTTTTTCAAAGCTCGATATTTTTTTTTGTTTTGACTTTTTAAACAAATTATAGTAAATTGTCTCGTAAGAAACCTTCCTTTAAATAACCCACTTTGTTTTTTTTGTTTCAGTCCAGCCAATTCTGAGCTTAACTGACCGCCATGGGACCATGTATTTTTTGATGAGTCGACGTTTGCGCCCTCTATAATTTGGCCAAAATTCGAAAATTAAAAAAAAAACTTTTTTTTTGTACTCTTGACGCATGTATTCATTATTTAAAAAAAAAAATTATGTTATTACCTAATAAGGTTTCCGAGAAAAAAATTCCCAAAAATCGTGCTTTTTTTGGCAGAGATTAAATTCGTTATTGGTATGCAGATTTTCTAAAACCCTCAGATTTTCTTTTAACCTTACCACTAAATTTGATTAACACCATTTAACATTTAGTAAGGCCCATCTTTTAAAAACTGCTACAACGATTTATAATAATTAAATTAAAATATAATGCAAAACCTGACCTATAGTACCTATGTACAATGTACATAAATGTATGTATATCGCAAGTCATACTTCATTAAATTAATCTGCAATGTATGCATTTGGCAACACTGTATGACATTTGTTATTTGGATGAGCTTTTCTTTATTTATGTATGTCAGTCGCATTTTTACTGCTCACTTCTAATTCAAACGTCAACTAATTAAGCTCTACGCATAAGTTTTCGATTCTTGGTTAATTAGTAGGTAGAATGTACATTTTACATTAAAAAAGATATTAAAAATATACCTACCAATTTTAGTTAGCATTACCACTTCAAAATTTTAAGAATGTAATAATTGTATTGGTTCTCGTAACTCTATGGTGAAATAAAAAAATTGAAGCACTTTAAAAAAAAACCGTGGTAGTACTATGTTTTTACCAAAACCAATTATCAGGAACCAGGAATTATGTGAGCTTGGCATTACCGCTTACGTCATCGAGCAATCGATTACACTAATTTGACATTTTCATTCGATCACTGATAGGACTCACTCACTCGGTCACTGAAGCGGTAATTTGGCCCCAGATTTTGGTTTCACTTTTGATACTTCAAATTGACGAAACAAGATATCAAGATTTAAACGAAATCTTGCTACGCTTGTTTAAAATCTCAACACTTTCCAGTTTAACGACAATTTTATTAAAGAATTCCTTTTTATTTTTTGAACATATTTTACCTTATTTTGAGGGCTGGTAATGGGAACTTGACTCTCAAGTTAGCATTACCAGAAAAGCGCGATACATTTTTTAGTTTCACGAAAATCTTGCGACAGATTTATGTGCATCCTTTAAATTTTGATGTGATGATACTAACTAAAAGGACATTGTTTTTTTCCTTTTGAATAACAACTTCATTTTGAATCATCCTTTTTTATTGACTGCACTGGATAGTATTATGTTTATTATCTCTGAACGGTCTTTCTTAAGTTGATCCATATAACCTTCTACCATGTTCCACCAGATTTTGTAGGTCCAAACTTTTTATCATTATCGTGGAGGATCTCACCAGATGCAAAGGACATTTACACCTTGATTTTCATAGGAGCTCACTATTTTTAGTTAAATATATATTTTGTATATTGTACAATTTTGTTTATTTGCATATATGTAATATCGTTTTGTTTAATTCTGTATGTGTTAGTTTACATAATTTAACTAAACCCTAATAGAATCACTTATGAAGAGCCTCTGATTGTCCCGATTGTAGGCTTACCCTCAACTCACTTCAACAGATACTCGTAGATAATCTGAAGTGATAAAATAAAATTGATTGAGATTCACAAAAAGTACTTATGTCTACAAAAAAAAAAAAACACAAAAACTCAGATAAGAAGATAAGAAGATATCGAAACGCAGAACGACAAAAATATTAGAAAGTAGGCAATTTGCTTATCAGCTCGAAATCGTAACACATTTTATTCTGCCAAAACTCTATTTGGTTTTTATCTTTTTTTTTTTTGTTTATAGCATTTATGGTAATAAAAATATAAATAATTAATGTGACCTCGCAGTGAGTTTTGTTGTTGTAAGTTTTAATGTTTAACATTGAGCAATGATGTTGTAGTTTAATTTTTATCTTCGTACTATGTAAACATGCAATAAAAGTTTGTTGCAAAAAAATAAACGCTTTATCAAAATTAGTTCACATAAAAATAATTTAATGGAGGAATAATCTGGCTCTGATTCATACATATGCCAAAGTACCAAAGGCATAGTCTAAGCTCTTTTAGTTGTTGTTTTAAAAAAATTAATTGGGAATGCTCTTGTCCCTAAAGAGGTTAATTTTCAAAGATGTTGTATGTTGATGTTTTATTAATATACAAAACATATACATTAGACTGGGCCAAAAAAATTGACTATTTTTTTTTTGAAAGATATATCGAGAATATCATTCAGAATGACAAAAAAAAATGTTCGTAAAAGTTTGAGCCCTTAATATCAATTTTAAGAGGGCTATCATCGCTAATTTTGATTTTTAGTCATAATTTCATGTTTTGCGTCAGAACTGACAAAACATTGAAGTAAAACAAGTTCATTTTGACTTACTTTTATATAAAATTAAATTCCCTACAAAAAAGGTCTGATTGAAAATTTTCGTCAGACAAGCCGTTTTTGAGTAATTAAGCTTAATAAATTGTTATTTTTCGTTAGTTACAAAATTCCAAATTAAAAAAGTAAAATCGAAGAAAAATAACAATTTATTAAGCTTAATTACTCAAAAACGGCTTGTCTGACGAAAATTTTCAATCAGGCCTTTTTTGTAGGGAATTTAATTTTATATAAAAGTAAGTCAAAATGAATTTTTTTTACTTCAATGTTTTGTCAGTTCTGACGCAAAACATGAAATTATGACTAAAAATCAAAATTAGCGATGATAGCCCTCTTAAAATTGATATTAAGGGCTCAAACTTTTACGAACATTTTTTTTTGTCATTCTGAATGATATTCTCGATATATCTTTCAAAAAAAAAATAGTCAATTTTTTTGGCCCAGTCTAATATACATACTTCAAACTTATAGTTTTTTTGGCAAAAATATGGAATAACGGATTTATTGGAACTTTCATAGATATTAAAGATACCAAGGTACTAAATTTAATCAAAATCGTTTGCGTTATTTTCGAGAAAATATTAAAATGACTGTATTCTCCCATATATTAGGTTAGGAAAGGTTAGTATACCTGTAAGCGTGAATGATTGGCGTCGTGCCTGAATCATATTTGACATTTGTGAAGTAGACAGCTGCGGTATAGAAACGGACAAGTAATGGAGCACTATACTCTGCAAGAGCGTGGAATAATTGTGTCGGTCTTTTCGACCAATGTTGAGTGGTTTTAGCGCAGCGTGCATTTCGATGTCGATTTCCTAATCGTGCCGGTCCAATTGGGCAAATAATCCGGCGCTTAGCAGGGATGGCCGCCACCGGACTGGTGGACCAGCGGCTGTAGTTGCCAATGTCACTGAGAATGAAGAAACATCAACCAGACAACGGGCCACATCACCAGACGCACCCTACAGCGAATTTTAGTGAAAGACACATGTGCCCGTACAAAGTGCAAACAGTGCATCAGCTAATGCCTGCTGACGTTCGTCGCATGTGAATTACTGCCAAGCCATCCTCAATCTCAACAACGAAGAGGACGATTTTTTTTTAACAAGGGGACAATTTTTTTTTTAATGACATATTTCACGACAAATAATTCAATTATTACATCCTTACTATTTCAAAGTGGTAATGCTAACTTGAAGCACATAATCAGACCTTCAGAGCCAATAAAAAGCACAGTTGAAGCGCTGAAAGGATGAAGGTGTTAAGCGACATTTTTAAAGATTTGACTTACAAACATTTAAAGTTTATTCACTTTAACTTTTTTTACCAAAGTGGTTGCATATAACACCTTCATCTTTGCCTAAATATGAATCTATAGGCGATAGAAGAGTACAGATGAGTCAGAAATTTAAGTTTCCATATAAGACTTTCATCTGTAAGAAAAAAAGCCAAATTTCAAAAAAATTCACTTAAGACATTCATCCTTTCAGCGCTTCAGTTGTTTTTGCTGCTATAGACAAACAAACACAATTAATTTTTGAATTTCGAATCACCATACATTCAATTTTGTGTTCAAAATCTCTATTTTTCTTGTAATTAAAAATACATCACATACAGTGAACGAAAAAAGTTAAGAAACAGAAAGGAAATTGGTGAAGAATTTTCGTTTTTAATTTTTTAAGGTTAGAAGTTAGAACCATTAGACGTACCTATATGAACAGAACTGATTCGAAAAATTTGTTTGCACATTTTCACATCATGCATCAAACAGTTGTCCTCTAAAAATTAATTAGTCGATTAAGAATGGATGGCGATTACCCATTGACCGAGTGCGAAAATATCCACAAGCAAGGATAAGTAACGTTATAACCATGTTGTGCAAAAATGTCGGCAATACAACAACAAAGATGAATTGAAGGAAATCATCATGGCAGCAGCGTGGCGAAACCTTCCCCAAGAAAAGAATCAAATCACTAAATGTCAGCAAGAATTCATTTAAAATAAAATGCACGACTGGGTCGCACGAACTTGATCGTATTTAAAAGACGAGGAATTTTAAAAACGAATGTTATTAAACAAAACTGTTCATAAGGATAAAATGAATTTTTTAAATTCTTTTAGTAGTAAGAGATAAAAACAGAATGCTATGCAAATGTGAATTTATGCAACAACAAAAATTATAAGTCTTTGTAGTGGTTCCTTAAAAAATAAGCTTTTATGTACAAAATTCTTAAAACATTTTTAAGAAAAAAATTTGGTACGCCAACTTTAAGTTTTTGTTATTGTACGAATGAGAGTTAAACTTCCAAGAAAAATACTAAACATATCGAAGATATCGAATTTTCCAAAAAAAATTGACTTTTTTTCCAAAAAATTTAAAAAAAAAATATTTTTTTTAAGTTTCGGTACAGTCAGTAATTTTTTGTTTTCAATTTTTTTTTATTAAATTAAAGATCGTAAGAATTAATCGAAAGAAAAAAAAATTAGCAAAATTCTGGGAACCGTTTTCGAAAAAAACACGATTTTCGAAAACCCTTTTTTAACGTTTGCATGGAGGGTACCGTTATTTTTAGGTCAAATATTTTTTTATCACATCTTGTAGATTATGTTATATTTGTAAAGTCTTAAAAAAAACCAGCATGAGGTTTTCGAAATATTGAGTTTTCAAGAAAAAATAAAACTATAATAAAAATATAAATTAACTAATAAAATAATTTTTTTTCAACCATTACCTAGCTTTAACTTAATGAAATTTTTTGATTTTTTTTTTATCTGTGGGACAGTTTTTGAGAAAAAATAAATATTTATAAAATTTCGAAAAAAATTCGTATGGCAGGTACCATTATTTTTGGTCTTAAAAAAAAAAGAAAAAAAACGTGTGGGAGAAGAAAACCCATATCTACCAATTTGAAGAAAATCGGCCGAGCCCTTTAAGGCTGTAGTCGAACAGACAGACAAACAGACAGAATTGCGAGACCCACTTTTTTGGTCTTCGCTATCATCGAAATGTAAACTTTAATCAAAATCTCGAGTTCGTTTTTTTTACGAATGCATAACTTGCCTTATAGTCGCAAGTAAAAGATGTGTATGATATGAAAATTTCCAAAGCACACCAAAAATTTCATGAAATAAAATATTTCATGAACTCGATTTCAGCATTTTTTTCTTGCCATCTCCTTGGCAATAAAAGTAGAAATAATTTGAAGGAAGGAATGTAAAAAATTTTGCTGAGTTAAACAACCCGATTCAGCTTGTTAATGAGCCTACTCTGATTCCTGATATTGCAGGCCGAAAACGTTTGAATTGTTTCTTACTCCTGAGTCCTGACCCTAATAAATACACTTTTAGTGTATTACTGAGCAAATCAGACCATTGTGTCATATTTCGTATAAACAAAATCGAGAAAGCCAACTGGGACGGTCTCAACGAATCTTAAGGAACTTTAACTGGTCATTATGCTTCCCCGATATTGACGTTGTGACGTGTATTTCTTTTATGAATGAGACATTATCAAATTCAAAGAGAGTTCATGGTTTGCTGTGGGAGGTTGTTAATGTCATAGAAGAAGGTTTCCGAAGTTATAAAGCCAACCCTAATGAAGAAAACCATAATAAGTTCAAAAAAGCTAGAAAGACCTGTAATGGACCCAAGTAACAATTTTAGCTTGTTCTAAGTATTTTAAGCGCTTCAAGAGCTTTTCGAATTAGCTTCATAATATGCTACAAGCTTTATTAGTTATCCTAGAGCTACTGTTCAACTCATTTGAAGCAAATTTCTTGAGTTTGAGAGCTCTTTTTAGCTCCTTTTCTGCACTTTTAAAGTTGCTGCATTAGGCACAAGCTTTAATATCAGGCTAAAGGCCAGTATCTTGCTTATTAGGAGCTAATTTTTTGATATAATGGAGCACTTTATCTGCTCTCTAATAGTTCCGTGATATATTTAGGGCTGTATAAAAGCAAAAGTGAGTTGATTTTGTTATTTTCAAGAGCACTTCCGGCTCTACATTGTATTTTACGTTATTAAAACTGGAGCTGTATGTTCTTCAGCAGTGGAATATTAATCAAAACAAGCAATGATGTATAATTTTTGTATTAGTATACGTGTTAATAAATACATTAATGCATTTGTATTTTATGTCCAACATAATGTTTTCCAAAAATAAACAAAGTATTTAAGATTGAGATATTTAATAATATAGCTGTTTTAACAAAACAAATGGTGATTTTTGAGTGCAATTCTTTTTTTACCACAAATGTTTGAATTGTACTTAGAAATATTACAACGCGCTTCTAAAATAAGCGGTTTTAACACAAAAACTTTAAAAAATAAATATCTTGGAAAATTTTTGCACGAACAAACGAACATAATTTTCTGTTATATTATGTTCTGCAGGCAGGAACTAAGAGTAAATGTACAAACTTTATTTATTTTGTACATTTATTCTTGATTCCTTTGGCAATCAAGTTTTAAAATCAATTTGTTTTTATAATTTTTTTCCATTTATCTAAAGTTCGCCATATTAGAAAAAAAAAATACTTTAATGGTAGTAGAGCTTTTATATCGCCGTAGGAGATGCGCAATGTTTAACTAGAGTTCCTACAGAGCGACTTTAATAAGCGAACTACAGGGTGCCTACTCGAAATCTTTAATGTTTGTTAATTGCCCAAGCATGAAGTGTTAAAAATCTTCGCGTATTAAAAGAAAGTGTTTTTTTTTTTAATTCAAAAATTTAATTTATTAAAAAATAAAACAACCACACATCATAGAACAAAAGTAACATTTTCAATTTCATATGTCAATAAACGATAATAAATAGATTGTTGGATTTTTAGTCTAGAACAAAATTTTATTTTATTATTAATTTTTGATGTGACTTACGTTGCACAAAGTCGCTTTGACATACCCCTTGTCTAAATCCCTGGTTTTTGGCCACAAAACAACAAAAAAATTATTGAAAAGTATTTTTGACGTTCTACTACCATACAAAAACATACTTAAAAATACTTTATGTGTGAATCAGAGTTTTATTGGCATGACACAACTCACAATTCTTGAACATTATTGTTGACATGCTTTTTGTCGCACAAAGTTGCTTTGAAATAATCCTCGCGTAAATCCCTGGTTTTCGGTCAATAAACAACGCAAATGTATTGAAAACTATTTTTGACACTCTTCTACAACATAAAAACATACTTAACGTGTGAATCAGAGGTTTATTGCCATGAAACGACGCAAAATCTTTGAACTTGTTTATAGCCGCGGAAAGTTGCTTTGAAACAATCCTTGTCTAAATCCCTGGTTTTCGGTCAAAAAACAACGTAAATGTATTGAAAACTATTTTTGACACTCTTCTACCACACAAAAACATACTTTACGTGTGAATCAGAGGTTTATTGCCATGAAACAACGCAAAATCTTTGAACATGTTTATAGTCGCACAAAGTTGCTTTGAAATAATCCTCGTGTAAGTCCCTGGTTTTCGGTCAATAAACAACGCAAATGTATTGAAAACTATTTTTGACACTCTTCTACAACATAAAAATATACTTAACGTGTGAATCAGAGGTTTATTGCCATGAAACGACGCAAAATCTTTGAACATGTTTATAGCCGCGGAAAATTGCTTTGAAATAATCCTTGTCTAAATCCCTGGTTTTCGCTCAAAAAACAACGTAAATGTATTGAGAACTATTTTTGACACTCTTCTACTACACAAAAACATACTTTACGTGTGAATCAGAGGTTTATTGCCATGAAACAACGCAAAATCTTTGAACATGTTTATAGTCACACAAAGTTGCTTTGAAATAATCCTCGTGTAAATCCCTGGTTTTCGGTCAATAAACAACGCAAATGTATTGAAAACTATTTTTGACACTCTTCTACAACATAAAAACATACTTAACGTGTGAATCAGAGGTTTATTGCCATGAAACGACGCAAAATCTTTGAACTTGTTTATAGCCGCGGAAAGTTGCTTTGAAACAATCCTTGTCTAAATCCCTGGTTTTCGGTCAAAAAACAACGTAAATGTATTGAAAACTATTTTTGACACTCTTCTA
This sequence comes from Chrysotoxum bicinctum, assembly GCA_911387755.1. Lineage (NCBI taxonomy): Eukaryota > Metazoa > Arthropoda > Insecta > Diptera > Syrphidae > Chrysotoxum > Chrysotoxum bicinctum. The sequence continues at coordinate 45,475,108 of OU426989.1, forward strand.
CCACACAAAAACATACTTTACGTGTGAATCAGAGGTTTATTGCCATGAAACAACGCAAAATCTTTGAACATGTTTATAGTCGCACAAAGTTGCTTTGAAATAATCCTCGTGTAAATCCCTGGTTTTCGGTCAATAAACAACGCAAATGTATTGAAAACTATTTTTGACACTCTTCTACAACATAAAAACATACTTAACGTGTGAATCAGAGGTTTATTGCCATTGAAACGACGCAAAATCATTGAACATGTTTATAGTCGCAAAAAGTTGCTTTGAAATAATACCCGTGTGAATCAATGGTTTTCGGCCAAAAAACAACGCAAATGTATTAAAAATTATTTTTGACACTCTTCTACCACACAAAAAACATACTTTACGTCTAAATCAGAGGTTTATTGAAATGAAACAACTCAAAAACCTTGAACAATATTGTTGACATGCTTTTTGTCGAACAAAGTTGCTTTGAAATAATACTTGTGTGAATCTCTGGTTTTCGGCCAAAACATAACACAAAAAATGTATTGAAAATAATCTTGTTTGCGAAAGTTTAGTTGCATTGAATTATATCGGTATTTGTTGCTTTTATTATTTATTTATTCATTAAAATTATTCAAATACTATGAAATTAAATTCTTAGCACTCCCCGCTTGAAAACGATAATTCTTGACACTAATAAAACATACATGTGTATATTCGTATATATTTTTAATACACCCTGTGTTAACATTGGGCATAGCATTAACCAAAAATTTTAACTTTGAGATGATGTATCTATTCTTAACCCATATAAAACTCTTTTAGGGCTGTGTGTTCTAAAGCGGTAAAATATAAGCAAATATACAGCAATTCTACTGTCTGCATTGTGTATTCTACAACTCCAGGAATATTTTGTGATTACTTTCGGTTTGCTAAATTGTGTCGTTTCAAGATGTCTTTTAAAATAATCCAAGAGCTGAATAAAAGAAATCGCACGGTACTTTCAATAATTCCAGCTGCCTTTGAAGTTAATGGAGTTTACTGGTTCCCTCCATTAAATTAGAGTACCAAAAAATTAAATAGTGTTTTAAGAAATCCATTATCAAAGCCAGAAATATCTAAATTGGGAGCTTGCTGTGTGAAAAGGAGAAATATCCCAACGTTTGCTCTCGCTGAGGAGCAGGAAGAAGAACTACTGAATGAAGCTATTACCGAGGTGGAAGACGATGCGGATGTTGAATCAGAACCTTCTTATACGTGTGTGCAAGATAAACGAAACAGATCCCAGTCAGCCAGATCACCGCAAGCGAACTTCAATTCAGCTTTAGAGCAATGCTGGGACTCCTTGCCGGATCCTCAAGGAACAACATACGAAGCTGAAGACGCTGAAATTCATGTCCAAAATTTAGGAATATCTGTTGTTAATGAAAAATTTAATGCTTCTGAGATTCTGTTGAATGATGATGACTATTATGCGCAAGGCAGGCCACAGTCGGGCTATACGGTAGTGTGTGACAGCTCACCATCTCTAGCGGCAGATGGTGTTGTTTCCTTGATTTTAGAAAAACAAGACAAAATTTTCAAAAAGATCACAAAGTTAACATTTATTAAATTAAAAGAAAAACTACTGTTTATGACAGATATTTAGTATTTCTGAAATAAAAAATATGTTAATATTTGATATTTTGATATTTTGATATTTGATATTTATTAAATTAAACAAACATTTACAAAGATTACAATAAAGTATCTATAATGACGTAAATGTGATTTTAATATTGGATTTATAAAAAGTTATATTTATTTTTATTTTTTTATATAATTAAATTTAAACTAAATAATATACAAAAGTTAAATTAAAAGAAAAGATAAAGGTAAATAAAAGATACAAATCAAATTGAAAAGATAAAATTATGTTCATATAATATTAAAGCCCCATCACCTAAAGTTGCCAGCCAAGTAAGAAAAGAGAGTAACACTAAAACGATCAACAAAACAGAGTCTTCTTATGCCAAGAGGAAGAGAGTTCCACAAGCGAATGGAGTAAACAAAAAATTGACGCTCAGTTGTAATGCAACTGGCACGCGGTGAAATTATAGTTAGGGTACGAGATGAATTTAAAAAAGTTAGTTTGTCATATAGGTATTCTGGTTTTCGAGTTATTATTATTTTATGCAGATATTTCAAAATGCAATAGTCTAAGTATTTATCCAGTGTCAAGCCTAGAATATTGGTTTTATATGCAGATACATGATCTTGGCGCTTCAGACCATACACATAACGCGTAACATTATTAAACACGACATTTAGTTTTCTTCTTGATTCTGCATTACAGTACATTGTTACTTCTGAACCAAAAGATACAATAGGAACAATAAGAGATCTAACTAACATTAATCTTGTTTTAACAGGTGTATAATACTGTGACATAGAAAGGTTACGAAGACATCCATATATTTTACCTACTGTATAACGAGTGTGAAGATCCCATCTTAAATTATTATCAAACCAAATTCCTAGATTTTTGGCCTTATCAACTAATTCTATCTGCTCATTTCCCAGATAAATGTTAGGAAAAGTACTAACATTAAAACCATTTTTAGATATAAACATGCATTTAGATTTCTTTGGGTTTAAACAAAGAGAGTTCCTTTTGGACCACTGGTAGATGCTTTCAAGGTCAAAGTTGAAATTATATATGGCATCCTCAATAATCTAAATCTTTTCCATCGCCTAAATGCCAGGTCCCGTTTGTTTACTAGATTAACTATATCTGGAGTAAACCAAGGTATAGTTGAGTTTTTAACTACCTTAGTTTTGAGTGGGACGTGTGTATTAAACAGGTTTAGAATAATTTGATTAAATAAGTTTAATTGCTCATTAGATGATGAGTTGGTGTATATTCTTTGCCAATTTACAATTTCCAAATCAGATTGAAGAAGATTAGTATTTATGGACTTAAAATGTCTGTATGTGACAGTTTGGGGAGCCTTGGAAAGCGAGATTTTAAAAGTTGCAAATATTAAGTCATGTTTTGAAAACATAGGGGCGGAAGCTTGATTAAAATAGACATCACTCTTATTGTTCGAAAAAAATAAATCTATTAAGGTACTACTAGTGTTAGTAAAATGAGTTGGAATATCTGAATTTAATAGATTTAAATTAAGAGATTTCATACTGCTTAGAAAAGAAGTAGAACTTTCCTTATTTAGAACATTACAATTAAAATCGCCACAAATAATAACATCCGAAAAGGAAGTTGTGATGTTTTCAAGCAAATTGTAAAAAGGGAATGTATCAATTTGATTGTTTGGCCTATAGTATACCCCTAAAAGAATTTTTCTTGCGCCTAATATCTCAACAAAGCAATATTGCGTAAGACTTTCCGGAGGAGACGACAACACAAGTTTACATTTAATACTTGAACGAACATATATTGCAGTACCAGAACCTTTCCTATTATATCTGTCGCCACGAAATAATCTAAAGCCACTCATATCATAGATAACATTCTGAACTTTTGGCTTAAACCAAGTTTCCGAGACACACACTACATCTACATCAGAATCAACAAACAACTTTCTAAATTCATTTATTTTACAGAATAAGCTCTGTGCGTTAATATGACAGACGCGTAGTCCATCACATTGTTTACAAAAAATATTAATTAAAATGCGCAAGTTTGTGCTTACACCTTCGCTATTTGAACGTATTCGACTCATAAGTAAAGATTAATGCAATTTATACAAATATCCTCACAAGCAACTGACCCTGGTTGATACGAAAAGTAAGACAAAATAATAAAAACTTGGCAAGCAACAAAAAAAGGCAATAAGGGAGTAAAGAACAAATAAATCACATTTTTACATGAAGAAATAAATAACATAGTAAAATATACATTACGGTGGGACAAGTTTGAAGTGTCCAAAACACACTGCAAAAACAGATTATATTGATTGGAAGTTGTTGTCATCATTTCCTATTGTCGTCGTCGCAGCTAGCTGGTCCAAGACAGAGGTGTGATCGATTCGAAAAGCTTTTCATTTTTCCTCGATTGTACGTGCACATAACCATTCCGAGTGAAGACAGAAAAAAGCTTATTTGGTTTCTGTCTTTTCAAATGTAGAGCTTTTCGGAGAATTATGCGGTTTTGTGACGTGAGGCTCTCATTTAAATATATTCGGCTGTCAGAATTCATTCCCAGGTGACGAAGGCAGATTGTTTGTTTTGTTGTTTTATACATTTTACTAATTGATTTAAATAAAGTTATTTTATCAGCTTCTGATTGAAATTTAATTATTATGGCTGTGTCTTTTGTATTTGAATTGTTTTTTGGTTTAATTCGGAAAATTTGCTTTGGCGCTGGTATTGCAGGACACATGATAGACGTACATAGTGCATTAAAAATGTCAATCAAATTTTCTTCTGGATATTGTGGAACTCCATACAATAATGCATCAGAAGAAATTTGTTGTCTGTGCAGTTGATCCAGAGTTCTTTGGAGTTTAGATATTTCCGCATCTTGATTTGTTTTTATCTCAATTTTGGAGGATTTTTCGCATTCAAGTTGACTTTCAAGCTCGTCGACTCTATTTGTCAGCGCAGATATATTATTGGTGACCTCTTCCAAACGGCCATTGAAGTCAAGCACAATTTTGTCCATTTTCTCAGATAAATTTTTTGCGACATCCAAAATAAGTGATTTGAGTTCCGATGTGCAATTACTATGTATATTAAAATAAATATCCGTTCGTTTCAATTCGGTTTAGGCCTTGGTTTATTTCGTTTTTAATTAATAATACTCGAACGTCGGAGATTTAGATGTATGTATCGCTTTGACGTTTACAAAATACTAAAGCAAATAGCTTTAGTAAATATTTTTGGCTTTAAGCAGAAACAGGAATATGTTTTCATAGAGCTTGGTTATTAAGATATCTAACAGCTCTTAAGTAACCTTTAACATCATTTTGTTGCTACTTAAAAGCCTTTTTGAAGCGCAGAGAAATATAACAAGTACTGCTCGTTGATAGCGGCTATATACAGTGTTAAGGAGTATATTTATGGAGCAAAAAGCTTTTTAAGATAATAGAGCCTAAACATGTTTTTTAACATTAATATAGAGGCGCAATTATTCATATATCTATTAGAAGCTGCAACCTAATTGGAAATAGTGCTCTAGTTTTGAATTATACTTTTTCAGAGCTACTTTAAAACATTTCAATAACTTGTAGCTGCGGTGATGTTACTTGGGGATCATATTCGAAAAAATGTGCGAAAGACTACTTCGTCCTCGATTCCATCGCTCGTCTTCAATGACACTCCGTATTTCAGCTCACAAGAAAAAGCCAATTTGCTTGCAACACAGTTTGCTGTTAATTCGATGCTGTCATGACTCCTACTGTACTTGAGAGCGTAAATGATTTTATGGGACAAATCTTCTTGCGGACTCGTACGGTTGCAAGAGTACTGAAAGATCTCGATATACACAACTCCTCTGTTCAGGGCAGTATCCCTCCCATGCATCGTTCTGAAGATGGGTTCTTCAACGCTGGCAAAACCATTAAGTTAGCTTTACCATCTGTCCTACTCTAGTGGTCTCTCTCTAAGTGGATGAAATACAGCATTTGACCAGCCTGTCCCCAAAAAAGGAGAATATTCTGCCCCCTCTAACTATCGTCCAATTGCACTTACATATGTCCATTCTTTCCAAGGAATATATTGAAGAACCAAAGCTTCTCAATAACCGGCAGTTTGGCTTTCGAAGTTATACGTCCATTGTTGATCTGATGGTATATCTCACCGAACAGTGGAACAAATCTTTATATCGTTTTGGAAAAAGTAAAATTATTGCACTTGAAATTTCAAAAGCGTTTGATAGAGTTTGGCATCGAGCTCTCTTATCGAAAACCCGTACATTTGGTGCCGATGATTCTCTTCTTCCTTGGATTAGAAACTACATTTCGAACCGCTCAAAACAAGTTCAAGGCTGAAGTTCATAAAATAAATAGGTACTGGTGTGCCACAGGGTTCCGTTTTGTTTCCGACTCTCTTTCTCATATTCATCAATGATCTTTTGTCTGAAATTTCTAATCCATTAAAATTTTTTTCGCAAATGACAATACTTTCAATACTATTAGTTTCCAGACTTACGTTCTTGTTCTCCGAATGTGGATTTAAAAAGCCAGTGTATGATAAGCTCAAAAATTCTGATCTCATAGCATTATCAATTGGGGAACCATAAACCGTGTAGAGGTTATTGCTTCAAAAATATAATGCTGTCTCCTGTTGTCAAGGTTAGTCAAAATTTCTTTAGTGTAGTTTTTTTTTTTCCAAAATAGGTTATTCTTATAAGTTGCAAATAAAATTTTTAGAAAAATAAGACGAGCATTTTTTTCAGATTTTATTAATACCATTTTTTTTTTAAAGGTGGTTCTCGCCTTTCTTCCTACACTGTTTGCATATTTACAACTGGCAACACCTTCATTTCACAATTATTTAGTTGCTTAAATTCTTAAGAAGAATTTATTTCTGGTTTAAAAACGATGAGAATGTCTTCCATCACAATGACGTTTGCAGGTTTTTTTTTGTTTTCAATTTCTGAGGAGGTAAGAAAAAATAATGAAAACTCATTTGACGTCACAAGAAACATGGAAGTAGGTCGAAATAATTTTTGTATTTTTAAAATGTTACAGCACGAATGTTATGTGACGATAGTGACGCGCCCGGTGAGGTGCGATGCTATGGCGGGAAAAAATGCGCTTAGATGAAAATTATGACAGAGTTGATTTTCAACTAATAAATGACGCAGCTAAAGAGTTGAAGGCTCAGAAAAGGTTGCAGTATAATCCATTTTTGGCAGGAATCCAATTTTAGAACATTGACCAAAAATACATTTTAACACAAATTTTGTGTGCTAGCTAACAAAAAGTGTATATTTATTTTTGGAGTTATGTTTTTCAGGGAGCAATAATATGCTGGATTGAGGACAAACTTTTTTTTATGATTCTAAAAATATCTCAGCAGATGTGAATAAACTCGACTCGAAAGTCGTGAACGTTTATTTTTAAATCAAAGATTTCGATTTTATTTAAACATACCTACAAGCACACAAGCATTGTACAGTTATCGATGACTGATGAAGCTCAGGACTATGACGCAGAAAATAAAAGCAAAATTGATGGTAAAATAGACGATAAATTGATGAGAGGGATAAAAATATGTTCGATGATTCTGAACGAGGTGGTGCAGGTACTACAGACAAAAATAGATCGATAATAGTGATGTTTTCACAGACATGCAATGTTAATTCAGCAGGGAGGTAATAAATATAGATCTGATCTAATTAATAGCTTCTGGGGCTTTCGAGTAATTGTAGAGATGGAAACAAATATTTATTTCTTTAAATTTTTATTTTAATTGATTAGAAATTCAATATTATATATAAAAAAATGTGAAAACTTCGCAAATGAGCTGAATTTAGTATTCATTATAACAAGTATATTCCTCATCAATCTGACTTGAATAAAAAACTATCTAGACTACAATTGTCGAAAAAATCGTTTTTTTGGATTTAACTCTTATGCATATCTTTGGTATCATTGTCTACAATTTAATTCAGAAACCATTTTTTTAGTTGCTACTTATAGGTACTATAAGGCCAGTTATGCGTTCGTAAAAAAATCGAACTCGAGATTTTGATCAAAGTTGACATTACGTTGATAGTGAAGAAGAAAAAAGTAGGTCTCGAAATTCTGTCTGTCTGCCGGTTCGACTACAGCTTAAACTGCTCGGCCGATTTTCGTTAAAATTGGTAGAAATCGTTTTTAAATTTCCCCCCACACGTTTTTTTCTTTTTTTAAGACCAAAAATAACAGTACCTACCATACGAATTTTTCGAAATTTTATAAATATTTTTTTTTCTCAAAAACTGTCCCACAGAAAATTCAAAAAATTTTATTTATTTTTTTAAAAAAACTTTCAATTTTTGTTTCAAAACTCAATATTTTGAAAACCCCATGCTCGATTTTTTTAAACTTGATAATTAAAAGTTTCTCAATATAATCTACAAGATGTGAGAAAAAAAAAATACTTTACCTACATACAAATAACGGTACCCACCATACAAATGTTAAAAAATGAGTTTCGAAATTCGTATTTTTTTCTCGAAAACGGTTCCGAGAATTTTCATAAATTTTTTTTTCTTCCATTAATTTTGACGTTCTATAATTTAATAAAGAAGAATTGAAACTAAGATATTACAGACTGTACCTACCATCATAGAGCCATTTTTTCGAATTTTGAATTTCTCATTATCGGCATAACGGATTTTAATGAGTTTAAAAAACATTGCCTTTCAAAACTTGAAAAAAAATATTTTTGACTTTTTGAATGGAATGATAAGAGTTTTATAGAGGGAAATTTTAGTTGCTCGAGACAGGACTTTGCTACTCAATTGCCTTCTTAGTCTAAAGAAGCAGCGTTATTCTCCGTTTGATTTCAGCGTCGTAATTGTCTTATTTAATAGCGGTGCTTAGGTAGACTAAGTCCCAAATTACCTCAAAGTTATAGCTTTCTATAGTGAAGTTCTATCCAAGACGACGCACGGTGTTGTGTGTCCTTTCTTGATGATAGCATATACTTGGTCTTGTCCTCATCGCTTCCGTCTCAATGCTCATGAACGCGCCACTGACATCACCCCTCGTTCTTCCAGTTATATCAATGTCGTCGGCGTATCCGAGAAATTGGACGCACTTGTGAAGGATTTAGCCTCTTGTGTTGTCGCGTGCATTTTGTACTATTTCTTCAAGAACGATGTTGAAGAAATCGCACGTCATAGCATCGACTTGTCTTAAACCATTTTTGACATCAAATGCATCGGTGACATCTTTTCCGACCTTGGTGGAGCAGCGTGAATTCTCCATCGCCCTCCTGTGCAATGGAACAAGTTTTCCAGGGATGCTAAAACTAGACAATGCTCAATATAGTTTGTCCCTATAGATGCTATCGTAAGCGGCTTTGAAATCGATAAAAAGGTGGTAGGCGTCGATTTGAAGGTCCTGGGTTTTTCCAAGATCTGCCGCAATGTGAATATTTGATCGATTTTGGACTTTTCTGGTCTAAGGCCGCACTGAAATGGACCTATCAGGTTGTTGATGAAACGTAGAAGGTCTCCTTTGCTTTGCAGGCGAACTGGTGCATACTCCCAACAAAGTCATTGTTTGCTGCTTTGATCAGTTTGGCAGCGAGGCTGTCAGCTGCATTTAAAAAAAAGCTAACTTTGGTGTACCCTGACCCATGTTAAAGGTACATTTCTGTGTCAGTTTTTTTTTGTAGAAAAACCAACCTTTAAAACTACGTTTCAATTGAGTTGATATGTTTTTAAGGTTGCCAATTATTCAATTTTAAATGGTGTTCAATTTTTCTTGCCCGAGCATAATTTTGACTTTGAGGTCAAGTTTTTTCAAAAAATGCGTAATAAACATAAAGCTTTCTTATTTTTACCTGATGAAAAAAAAACAATAATAAAAAAACTTATCAGTTATCAATAAGTGCACCCAAAAACCAATACATTTTATGATACTTGGGAAAATCTAAAACAGGTAAAATTTAAAAAAAATGATTTTTTGCCCTGAGTTGTAAAGGGTTTGAATAAAACAATAATCTGTGTAGTTTTAAGTAATTTTTTAATTTATGTACACACAAATACAGTCATAATAAGTGCTTAAAGTGCCTTCCTAGCGTTTTGAATGCTTGCTAGAGCCGGTTAAACAATTTCTTTCATACAAAAAAAATCCAGTACAGTGAGATCGAGAGCTCTTGCTCTTGGTCCATTTCTGCCTATCCATCGATCACTGTATTCTTCATTCAGTCAATCCGACCATAGTGAGCCGGAGCACCATCTTGTTGGAAATATATGATAAAGCTAGTTGAATCAGTGGAACATTCTCCATTAGGTCTGGTAGATTATTTTGTAAAAACTCCAGATAGTTAGTAGAATTAAATCGGAGTGGTAATTTGAAAAGCCCGATTAATTTATTTAAAATTACACCTGCCCACATATTGACACTGAATCTGTGCTGAAATGATCTTTGCCGTCTTGAATGTGGATTGCTCGAAGCCCATGTGTGGAGATTATGGAAATTCGTTATACCATCTCTTGTGAATTGAGATTCGTCTGTCCGAAGAATTCTGTTTATAAACTGGTTGTCATCCAAACTTCTCTCTAGCAACCAGTTATAAAACTCGAGTCTCTTTTCAAAATCATCGGAAAGCAGTTCTTGCACAGGTGTATCGTGATATGGATACATATTTTCTCCATACAGTATACTGGAAACTCTGTGTTTGGAAACATTAAACTGTAGAGCCAAGCGTCTTAAGCTGATGGAAGCATCGATTTCAACAGCTGCCAGTATTCTTTCATCGACCGAAATCTTCTTATGCTTGCAGCTCCCGCATTAGGTCTTGCAGGTGAAACTAATCCAGTTTCTTGAAGCCTTCGAAAGGTATTTCCAAAATCATTTCGAGAAGGAAGTCGTCTGTTAGGATAAAGTTACTGGTATCTTCGTTGTGCTCTTCTTGAACTTTCATTGCACAACCCATAAACGAATATAATGTCAGCGTATTCTTCTCTCGTAAATGAAGGCATTTCTAAAAGCGCTCTTATCCAACTGTTATCGTGACTTAACTTGATAATCGGATGAATGAATTCGTTTTTCAATTCTTTTATATTACTTATTTAGTTAATTTACCCATTGTATTTCCCGATTTTACAAATAATATATTTAAGAATCTAAATGTAAATGCTCCAGAATTTAAAGCTCCCACAACCTCCCTAAGTGTACCTTCAACCTCTCATAGTAGACCGTCTTTATCTCAAAATCCTCCCGCAGTCCCTCCTAAGAAACGTGTTTCTTTTAATATCCCTAACAAACTGAATAACCAATTTCCTGATTCTAATCACCCTCGTAGCTCATACTACCCTAAGTTCATCCAATCCCATGTTCTTAATCCCAAGCGTTCGTCCACTCTTCCCGTCTCCGGCTCTCCCCCTCTTCCAACCACACCCAAAAAGTTAACAAAACAACATACAGCACCCTCTTCTTCTCATCCTTCTATGATCCCTACACCCACATCTAACCTCTACTCCACCACATCAACATCTCCTCAACCAACTTCCATCCCATCTCCCCCCATATCAATTGCTCCATACCATACCCATACTAATGAATCTTCGCCTCCGTTCTTAGACCCTCTCACCCCTCCAACTGCTAGACTTACCAAACAATTTGTTGACCTTAATGATGATGGTCGTTATGTTCTCTCACGACTCAGAGATCATAGAATCTACTCTAACATTCGTCTTTATCTTGCATACCTTCATGACAAACATGACTCTGTATGTATAGACGGCGTTACTAGAACTTATCTCATGGTATCTATACAGCAAGAAGGTCTCCCAACTAACCCCGCTGAACTTAGGAAAATATTCGTTCGTTTTCACGAATCTTTCCAACTTACTCCCGCAGATGTTGCAAATGACTTATCGTCTTTCGCCTCTTATGTAAACTCCAAACGTATTACTCATTTGCAAAGGAGTCGGTCCAACTTTAATAGTTTTTTTCGTCCCTAAACCTCCAATCTCCTTTAATTATCCTCCAAATTGCATGTCCCTTTATTACCAAAATGTCAGAGGGCTTCGTACCAAGACTTCTGCAGTCTACCTTAATTCACTAACCTTACCCTATGACATTTTTGCACTAACTGAAACTAACCTGTTTCCCAGTATTAACAATAGTGAGCTCTTTAACCCTGACTTCCACGTCTTTCGAGTAGACGGCTCTTTGCATGATGATGTATCCGTTGGACGCGGTGTTCTATTAGCAGTTCACAATCGATTTGATTCGACTCTTTTCAAAATATCTGATTCCTCCTCCTTTGAGTATGTCTGTGTGAAATCAACAATCGCCAAAGTAACCCTTTATATAGCTTGCTGTTATATTAAACCTTGCCAGCCTATTCAATGTTATCAGCTCGCAGTTGATGCTATAGATTCTATCTTTGAAGCAGCTGAACCATCTGACTTGGTTTTAATTTTAGGTGATTTCAACTTTCCGAATCTCCAATGGACTCTCTCTGATGATGAATCACACTATATGAGTTCTAATGCCATCACTGCTAAGGATATCTTATTCACTGATTGTCTCTCTGACTCAGATCTTTACCAAATTAGTGGTGTCAAAAATAATTTAGACCGTCAACTAGATCTTATCTTCTCCTCTGATGTGGATAATTGTGTAGTTTCACCGAGTAATCATCTTCTTTCTACTCTAGACCCATACCATCCTCCTATTTTCCTTTCTTTTTCTTATGACTCGTCCCATATCGCCACTGCTCCCGAAAAAGTAATGGCTTTTAATTTTCGTAAGGCAAATTTCCCCAAACTTAATAACTTGCTACGTGCCGTCGATTTTGATATTATCTTTGAAAGTCACGACATCAATTCTGCTCTTCACCATTTTTACTCTCTAATATCTCTAATATTTTGTTGCCTTAGCCAATCAGTCCCTATTTCTCCCCAAAAAAACATTTCTTCTAGCCCGCCATGGTATAATAATGAATTGAAATCTCTTCGAAATAAAAGAAACAAACTTTGGCGTAAGTACTTGCAATCTCGTACTGGCTATGATTTCTCTAACTTTCAAAGTGCAAACCATAATTTCTCCGAACTCTGTAAGTCTCTCTACCATAAATACCTTAGTCAAGTTCAATCTAACATTTTATCTAACCCAAAAAGTTTTTTTAATTTCATTAATGCTAAAAGAAAGTCGGATAACTACCCTTCTACGCTTACTTATTTGAATACCAGTTCAGATGATCCCTTCAATTATCGCTAACCTTTATGCCCAATTTTTCAGTCAATCATTTTCTGATAACACTTCCCTACCAGACTCGGATTACTTTTCCTTCTTAGACACCTGCTCCCAAACTTCACTGTCTTCAATCGTCATTCCCCCTTCTATCGTTGAAGATAAGATTAATAAACTCAAGGTTAAATTTACTGGTGGTCCTGATGGCTTGCATTCAATAATATTAAAAAATTGCGCGTCAATTTTAATTGAGCCATTGACCACTCTTTTTCAGCTCTCTATCTCACAAGGAATATTTCCTTCTCGTTGGAAAAATTCCTATATTATCCCGATCCATAAAAAAGGCCCTAAAAAAGAAATATGTAACTACCGCCCCATAGCTAAGCTGTCGTGTATTCCTAAGCTTTTTGAAAGCATAGTCTATGACACTTTGCTTTTCCACTGTAAACAAATTTTTTTCCCCAATCAACATGGTTTTCTTACCGGTAGATCAACTACTACAAACCTAGTTGATTTTGTCTCTGGTACTATATGCACCATGGAGGCTGGGAATGAAGTTGGCGTCATCGCTACTGATCTCAGCAAAGCCTTTGATAAAATCTCTCATTCCCTTATTCTCTTCAAACTCAAAGCACTTGGCTTCCCTCCATCCTTCATTGCATGGACCCAAACATATCTGAGCGATAGGCAGTATACAATCCTTAGAGGTATCGAATCAAATCCCATCCTTGCAACCTCTGGCGTTCCGCAGGGAAGCCATCTCGGCCCTCTGATTTTAATTTTGACCATTAACGATGTAGACTGCGTCATCAATGATTCTATGATTTCTGTTTATGCTGATGATAAAAAAATTTACAGAAAAATTTCCTCACCTTCCGATTCCATTCTTCTTCAGCAAGATTTAAATAGATTTTCTATCTGGTGCCAGAAGAACTTTCTTGAACTTAATGTTAGTAAGTGTCAAGCTATAACATACTCCCGTAAACGCTCACCTCTCCCTCCTCGAACATAATTTATTAACAATGAGACAGTCACAGCAGTTGATTCACTATGTGATTTAGGTATTCTTTGTGATAAAGAACTTAATCACATTACCACATCTATTAATAGAGCTAACTTTGCACTTGGCTTCGTTAGGCGCTGGTCAAAAGAATTTTCAGACCCCTACGTTACAAAATCCCTTTACCTCACATTTGTTAGGCCCCTTCTTGAATATGCCAGCCAGGTTTGGTCACCCTCTTATAATACCCATTCCCTTCGTATCGAAGCCGTTCAACGAAGATTTCTTCGATTTGCACTTCGCGGGCTTCCCTGGCTTGATTCGTTTCACCTCCCACCCTATGCTGATCGTCTTCAACTTATTAATCTGCAACCTCTTGATAAACGTCGCAAAGTAGCCGACATTGTATTCATTCATCAAATTTTAGCCGGTAATATTGATTGTCCTACACTTCTCCAAAATATCTCATTGCATACTAACCCTAGAAATCTTAGATTGGTGTCTCTCTTTGATGTCAATTTTCACCGAACTAATTATGGTAGTAATGAACCACTGACACGCATGCTTCGTTCCTCCAACATTATGCAAAATTCTTTCGACTTTCACACCTCCAAACACTCTCTCAAAATGTCGCTATATTCCCAACCTTAACCACACAATCCCTCCACTTCTTAACCGCTCTCAATTCAAAGCCCGATTCATCTTCATTTTAAGTTTTTTAAAAGTTTTTTTTAATAAAAAACTGGTGGGTGGGCCTACGGGCCCAGACTAATATTAAAATTAAAATTAAAAAAAAAAAAAAAAAAAAAAAAAAACCATAGATTTTAAGTTTAGATTTAAGTTTAGATTTTAGTGCACGCTTGTATTAAGCTAAATAAATAAATAAATAAATAAACATTCATACCCCAAATTTAACTCTCCCTGAGAAGAGGTAAGGTAATTAGGGTTTTGACAGCAAGTCAAGTTGGCGTAAGTACACTTTTAACCCTTTTATCAATTTTTGGAAAACCACTCCAATTGCCAACTGCCAACTTTTTACTAAAAAAAATGCAAAATGAGGTCCCTACCATTAGTACTGACAGAGAAATTGAGCTTACCCTGGGTCAGGGTACACCAAAGTTAGCTTTTTTTTAAATCGTCAAAAAGTGATGTCAAAGTTGAAAATCAGACTTTACTGTAGAACAATTTTTTTCTTAGAATACGACCAATAATCACGTCCCAAAGTATGGCACACGAATTACCGGACACCCTGTATACTATTTAACTTGAAAACTAAGCACTAAAATTTACAAAATGAATGCGAAATATAAAAAAACACTTTCTGGTTTTTATTGTCAAATATAAACTAGCTTTGCCATATGCGAAGAATATTGAATTCGGTTTCAAATATATGTATGTACGTAATAAAGAATTTCACGTTAAATCAAATTAATTATTGAAGCGAGGACAGTCGCGCACATTTTACTAACTAAACAGTTGCGATAATAAAAATTGACTTTACGCTCCAGCCCTAAGGAATTGCAGAACGATTTTATAACAGCAAAAATGTGACAGTGAATCATGTCTCGGTCTTGACTCGGGTTCTCATCGCATTATGAATCAGGCATAATTATAAAAACTTTTATTTGTCATTTTGATTAGTCATTTGTCTTTTCATTTGGATTTTAATTTCGACATCTGACAAAATCGCTTACGACGATTTTTAAGTCGCGACTTTTTGAAGCTATTTCGAAATTAAATGAGTGCCAATGAGAAAAAACATATGATTTAACTAAATCTCGTCTTGAAAAATTTTCTTGGCATTGGGAATTGCAGGACGATTTTAAAATTAAAAAAAGTTGACACGTTTCGTGTTCTCTGCACATTACGAATCGGACATGATTATAAAAACTCTTGTCTGTCATTTTCAATTGGATTTTAATGTCATCACCATCTGACAAATTTAAGCGGAGATAAAAACGCACTAAGAAACGGATAGTATTGAAATTTTGATATCTTAGACGTCAGTGTCCTTTCACGATTTATGATGTGCACCCAGCTTAGTAATAATGTGCGTTAAAAAAGTGCCATATATGCGTCATAAAGAGTGCCCTCTGTGCGTCAAAAAGAGCGCCATCCATTTTGATTTTCTCAATAAATTCAAGAAAGTGACAGACAGACCAAGCTGTCATTCCAAAACGAATTGCATCATTTGTATAATTGAAACAGTTTTGATTTCCAATTTAAACATCCTTACTTATTTTGCAAATCATTTTCGATTCGAAGAAATATTTAAAAAAAAAATTATTTGGAAGTGGTTTTGACATCTTTCAATTTGGAAGACTATGGGTGATTGTTTTGTTTACATGCGATCAATTGCAATCATATTACAATCATTCCATTACAAATGTATCTAAAAGAAAAACTGTTACTAGATTAAAGGCCAGTGTTCCTAATTCCTACCCCATATATAATCCTCAAGATTCAACCGCCCAGTATCATAAAAATCTATCAATCCCACAAAGCAAACATGTTCATCTTAGTACTGCACAAATTGGTTCCAACCAACACAAAAACAGTTCCTCTGGCGGGCATTATAGTAACTTCATACACTCTCATACCCTAAATCCTTCTTCTTCGTCATCCAACATCCCTGTTTCAACATCTAACAACTCTTTTCTTTCCCCACCTGTATTTGATCCAATGTTCCCTCCAAAAGTCAAACTTACATCCAAATTTGTGAATCCTAAAATAACAACTGATACGTTAAATGGTCGGTATTTAATGTCTAGATTGCGAGATACCAAATTGTATGAAAACGTCCGTCTCTATCTTTCATACTTACATAATAAATCTGACTCTGTGTGCATCAATGGTAAAACTAAAACTAATGTAATTGTATCAATACAAAAGGAAGGCCTCCCAACTGATCCTGCTGCACTTAATAGAATTTATACCCGCTTTCATGAATCGTTTAATATTTCCTCTTCGACTGTATCTAAGGACCTTGCTACATATGCTTCACATTTGGGTTCCAAACGACTCCCACTCGCAAAAAATAAGCAGAAGCCTCGTCTTTAACTGCAAAACTTTTTTACAGACAGCATCTTTTGAATTATCTTCCTCTACCTTATCTATATATTATCAGAACGTACGAGGCCTCCGTACCAAAACTTCAAGTGTATATCTTACATCTCAAAAACTCCCTTTTGATATTTTTGCCCTCACTGAAACCAATCTTTCTTCCGGTTTTCTTGATAATGAATTATTCACTTCTGATTTCGTCGTCTTTCGTGCGGATGGTCAATCTTCTGATCTCGCTCCCTCAGGTCGTGGTGTCCTTTTGGCCGTGCACATCCGTTTTAATGCATCATTAGTGGAAGTCTCAAAATCGCCATTCTTTGAATTCGTCTGCATAAAGGTAATTATCTGTAATCGATGTTTTTATCTTATTTGTTGCTATATTCGTCCTTCACAACCCACTCAAGTCTATCGAGAATTTCTCAACTCAATAGATTCTTTAATTGAAAAATCAGCATCATGTGACAATTTTATAATTATTGGTGATTTCAATTTGCCAGACTTACACTGGATCCCCTCTGAGGATGAATCTTGTTTTGTTCCTTCTAATCCTACTTCTGAAAAAGAATGTGTGTTTACTGATCGGTTACTTGAATCAGGCCTCTTCCAACTAAGTGGGATTCGTAATAATTTACTAAGACAACTTGACCTCATCTTCTCCTCCGACCCATGTAACTCTATCGTCTCCGAAAGCTCACATCTTCTATCCACCCTTGACCTCTATCACCCGCCTCTATCCCTTATTTTCTCTATCGATCTATGTATCCCAATTATTGAATCTGAAAATTCCTCTCATTTCAACTTTCGTAAAGCCGATTTTAATCAACTCAACCTACTCTTTAGCGAAATTAATTTCAGCCTCTTTCTCAACACTAAGACCCCCATTGACATTGCTCTTTCCCTCTTTCTTACATCTATCTTTGATTGTCTTATTAAATGTGTTCCTTATACAATTCAAAAAAGTTTTGTGTCTTCACCTCCTTGGTATACAAAGGAGTTGCGTACTCTTCGCAATATAAGGAACAAATTGTGGAAAACTTATTTGAAGTTACAAACCACTGAAAATTACGCTAATTACCAACAAGCATCAGCCAACTTCTCTATTCTTTGCGATGCACTCTACTATAAATATCTCGACAAAATGCAATCTAGCCTTATATCCCAACCTAAGCGATTCTACCAATTTATTAACGTTAAGAAAAAATCCGACGGCCTCCCCAACGCAACACAACATCTTCTGACCCTCAAGTGATTGCCAACTTATTTGCTACTTTCTTCTGTGAATCTTACAGCATCGGTCAAAATCTTCCTGATTTTGAGTACCACAGATTTCTCGATCTCAGTTCGCAAACCTCTCTCCAGTCCATTGACATAAGTCCTCAGAATGTCGCTAAGAAGATGACTTCTTTGAAAGATGACTTTTCCCCTGGTCCTGATGGCATCCCAGCAATTTTTCTTAAAAATCGTGCTAATACACTTTACCTACCCCTTACCATGCTTTTTCGCTTTCACAAGCAGTCTTCCCCTCCCTTTGGAAAAGCTCATATATTTTTCCAATCCATAAAAAAAGCTGTAAAAATGAAATTTCTAACTATCGTCCGATAGCTAAGCTCTCCTCTATCCCTAAACTGTTTGAAAGCATCGTGTACGACGCCCTTTATTTTCATTGTAAGTCAATCGTCTCCCCATTTCAGCACGGTTTCCTCAAAGGAAGGTCTACCACGACGAACCTTACTCAGTTTGTGTCGACAACACTCCGCGCTTTGGAAAATGGGTACGAGGTCGACGTTATTACAACCGACTTTAGTAAAGCATTTGATAAGATCAGCCACCAAATAATCTACTTCAAATTAAAAGCCCTAGGTTTCCCACCATCATTCATCAAATGGGTTAAGTCATACTTAGAGAACAGATTATATAACGTTGTTTTCAGATGTGCTGTGTCTAATCCCATCATTGCCACTTCAGGTGTTCCTCAGGGCAGTCACCTTGGTCCTCTTTTATTTTTAATTGCAATTAATGATGTAAGTTATATTATTACCAACTCTCAGTTAACTATTTATGCAGATGATATAAAAATTATGAAGGTAATCTCTTCTCCATTTGATTCCTCTTCTCTTCAGGAAGACTTAAATTCTTTTCTTACTTGGTGTGAAAAAAATTTCCTAGATCTAAATGTAAATAAATGTCAATCAATGACTTTTTCTTGCAAACGTCTGCCCTCTTCCCCAAGAACTTATCACTTTCATAATGCTCTAATACCTGTCGTTACTTCAATTCGTGACCTTGGGATTGTATGTGATAAAGAGCTTAATTTCCGCACTCATATCAATCAAATTATTGCAAAAGCAAATTCATCCTTTGGTTTTATCAAGCGCTGGTCTAAAGAATTTTCTAATCCCTATGTCACTAAGACCTGGTACATAACTTTCGTACGACCTATTCTAGAGTATGGCAGTCAGGTTTGGTCCCCCTATCAAATTACTCATTCCCTCAGAATTGAATCAGTGCAGCGAAGATTCCTCCGCTTTGCCTTACGCAGATTACCATGGTCAGACCCTCTTATCTTGCCCCCCTACGAAAATCGTCTTCTTTTGATTAGCCTGCCTACCCTTGTCAGGCGCCGCGAGATAGCGGATATACTTTTTATCCACCAACTTATCACTGGTACCATCGATTCACCGAATCTCCTCGAATTGATTCCCATTAATATCAACCCACGTAACCTAAGATCGGTCCCCTTCTTTCGCCTCCCTACTCATCGCACCAACTATGGTCATTTCAATCCTCTAACTAGAATGCTACGCCTAGCCAACAGTGCACATAATATCTGTTTGAGCCGCTGGTTTTTTCTGATCTATTGAATGATGAGATCACAATGAAAGTCCCTTTTTTTTCTTCTATATTGACTGCCACAACTTTGCAGTCCCAATTTGATTAAATAACACAAACTTTTGTTCTTATCCTCTTTGTAATTATTTTATTTTTATAACAACATGACCTTGCATGTACAATTGAAAAAATATACGCCTGAGATGGCGAGCACAAATTCTTTTATATAAAACAAATACTTTAATTTTAGTCGGTAGACGGGTAAACTAGCCACGGCAAACAGAAAATGTCGAATGAAAAAAGATGCCATGCATCGATGATGCAATCGCCAATTCGGACCGGGAGGAATCGAAACAAATATCAGTGTTCGAAATTCGAACACGTAAAGGTGTGTACAGAATGCACTGATATTGATTTCGATTTCCCCCGAGTTCCATTGGTCGATATTTCTACTCGAACATTACCGCCCGCCTTGCAACATCGTTTGCAATTACCTACATTAATTTACAATTGAATTTAATTACGTTAATTTTTAAAATTTTAGAAAGCAAATTCAAGATTAGATGTTTATAGTTACATTCTTTATCAATAGGAATACATTATTTAAATTTGTCTGCGAAAAGAAATTAAAGAAAATTTTTAAAAATTTAGAGAGACAATTCAAAATTCAATGGTTATATATCATAAAGGAATACATATTTTAAATTTGTATGCAAAAACTTAAAGATACATATTTACAAAATTTTTTGTCTTTCATTTGCATTATTATTGGAGCCAACTGCTCTGTTATTAATAATATTAAAGGCGTAATATATGAGGTAATTTGAAACTTTTTGGTTTTTGAAAGTTATTGCTTTGTTACGAAATGATAAGAAACCATATGACCAAGATTTTATTCTACCGTCTTAGGTAGGAGGACACAAATTTTGGCAATTGAACGCGTGATGATTCCCTTTTCGGTTTGTATGTCGGCTACGCGAATTTTATTGTCATGCCCGGCATGAACGTTGATGACGCGCCCAAGGCGCCACTCGTTGGGTGGCAGGTTTTCGTTTCGAATAATGACTATATCGTTTATTTGAATGTTTCTTTGAGGGTATTTCCATTTATACCGCTTATGGAGTTCCTTCAAATACTCCTCTTTCCACCGTGCACAGAGTTGATGGTGAAGAATTTTCAGTTTTTTCCACCGGTTCATAATACTAAGGGATTGGTCGGTACATGGCGGCTCTGGTAAACCAGTCATTAAGCCACCCGTAAGGAAATGGCCAGGAGTTAGCGGGACTATATCCGTCACATTTTCCGACATGGTAGATAGAGGGCGTGAATTTAAGCTACATTCAATGCGAGTTAGTAGAGTAGTGAACTCTTCAAAAGTGAATTTTTCATTGCCAGCCGCCTTTCGGAAATGCATTTTGAAGCTCTTAACTCCCGCTTCCCATAACCCCCCCATGTGAGGTGAACCGGGCGGAACAAAATTCCACTTAATTTGGGAAAAGTTGTGAGCTGAGGCGGTGGAATTGTGAGTGAGCAATTTATGAAATTCCGATAAGAGGAATTTTGAAGCTCCCACGAAATTTGTTCCATGATCGGAGAAAACTTGGTCAGGCGTTCCTCTTCGGGACACGAAACGCGTGAACGCAGCCAGGAAGGCCTGTGTGGTGAGGTCACTCACAAGTTCCAGGTGTATGGCTCGAGTCGCAAAACAAACAAATATACAGACGTACCCTTTGTCTAATCGGCATTTTCGCCCATAATACGTTTTTATTAGGAAAGGCCCTGCAAAATCTACACCAACATTCGTAAAAGCACGATTCAAAATAGTTCTTTCTCTGGGTAGAGCACCCATTAACTGAGTTTGGACGTGTTTTTTGTAACGAGTGCATATTGTACATTTAAAAATACATTTTTTTATAAGGTTCTTAATACGTGGTGACCAATATTCCGCGCGAATCATGCGCAACATGAGCTGGATTTCACCGTGAATAGAAAGATCATGAACGTAATTAACGAATCGGAGCATAAAAAGACAATTGTTTGGCAACAAAATCGGAAATTTCTCATTATAGGATAAAGTTGACAAAACCAGCCTACCATTTGAGCGCATAACACCATTCTCATCCATTAGTGGGTTAAACTTTCCAAGCCAACCTTTAGAAAAAATTTGTTTTCCAGCTGCTAAGTCGGAATATTCCCTGTGAAAATTCTTTTTCTGAGTGAGAATGACAAATTTTCGTTTTGCTACAACAATTTCTTCATGTGAAAGCTCTGTAGTTAAATGTTTAATATGTCCCTGCCGTTTGAACGAATTAAAAAATCGAAAGATGTACGCAATTACACACACAATTTTATGCCAATCTGAAATGATACTTAAGTCATCTTCAAAATCTTTTGTGACTTGAACCGCGAATGCCTTAGTTGGTTTCAACTCTAACATTGTTTCATCGACTGGACTCCCTTTTGGATTTGGCCATGCTGATTGAGGTCGTAACAACCACTGAGGACCATTCCACCACAAGACACTAAGTTTTAATTCAATCGGAGCTACTCCCCTCGTAGCGAGATCAGCAGGATTTTCAGAAGACACGACGTGCGACCAATTTCGCACTGACGTATTTTTCAAAATTTCCGCTGTTCGGTTTGCTACGAAGGTTTTCCATGCACTGGGATCTTTTTTTAGCCAGGCTAAAACAATAGTGGAATCCGTCCACAAATAAACTGAGGATAAATTTTGAATCTGAAGAGAGTTTAAAGTTAAACGAAGCATTTTCGACAAAAGGACGGCTCCCTGTAACTCTAATCTAGGCAAAGATATGGTATTAACCGGGGCTACTTTCGATTTTGCCCACAAGAGATGTGACGTAATTTTATCAGAATGTTGTACCCGTAAGTAAATACATGCAGCGTAGGCCTTTTCGGAGGCATCACAGAACCCGTGTATCTGTGTTACTCCCTGTGGACTATACTCTACCCACCGAGGAATGCGCACACTTGCAACTTCTGCCAAACCGGCTACAAATAACTTCCATCTTTGTTCAGTACTGGGGAGGAGACTCGCATCCCAATCTGTCTTGTCCTTCCATATTTGTTGCATAAGTATTTTAGCAACAATCACGACAGGGGCCAACCACCCTACCGGATCATACAACTTCGCTATCACTGATAAAACTGAACGTTTTGTGACGCAGTTTAGTGGAACTGCTTGAACTGAAAAGGACAAGATATCCAGAGTTGCCTTCCATTGGATGCCGAAGGTTTTAACTGAGCTTTTGTCGTCAAGCTTTAAAAAATCTTCGTTCAGAAGCGAGTTTGTAGGAATGGATTTCAAAAGTTCTCTAGAATTCGCAGTCCATTTTCTTAAATTAAAACCTGCCGATTTTAAGGCGAATATTAACTCTGATTGAGCCCTTAAAGCAGTGGAAATATCATGCGCCCCCGATAGGACGTCATCTACAAATAATTCCCTTTGAAGAATTCTAGAGGCTAAAGGATAGGTGTTCTCGACAATTTTCGCTAAGTGATGCAGCGACCGAATGGCTAAGTAGGGTGAGCACGACACACCAAATGTAAGTGTCGTCAATTCAAAAGTGCTGAGTGGATCCTTAGGGTTTTCACGAAATAGAATTTTTTGAAATTGCGTTTGATCGGAGTGTATTTTGATTTGGCGGTACATTTTCTCAATATCGCTATTGAACACGTATTTGTAAAGCCGCCAATTCAACATCAACATTACTATGTCTGTTTGGAGTGCTGGACCCGAATACAATACATCATTTAAACTCTTCCCGTTTGAAGAGGCAAAGGAAGCGTTGAAGACGACACGAACCTTTGTTGTCAAGCTCTCTGGCTTAATCACAGCATGATGAGGCAAAAAACATGCTTTCCTTTCATTTAAAATAGTTTTTGAACATTGACTTGGTTTCATGTGCCCTAAGTCCACATACTCCGATAACACCGAATCATACTGATGTTTAAGACTTGGGTTGCATAAGAGACGCTTTTCATTTTTCAAAAATTGCCTTTGTGCGTTTTCATACGATGCACCTAAACAAGGATCCCGTAAAAAATCTTCTTTAAACGGTAACCGAACTACGAATCGCCCAGTATCATCGCGGTATGTCGTGTCTTCAAAAAGACCCTCGCAGTACAGCTCCGCTGCTGTCAAAACTTGAGTTGTGGGAAGTTCTTCTAACTCCCAGAACCTTTGAATTTCACCATCCAAACTAACTTCGTTGAAAAATGATAGAGATTTTGAAAAATGAGTATTATCGTTGGAGTTGGGGTTTTGTAATGGGCCAAGTAAAACCCAACCGAAAACTGTATTTTGAGCCATTAGTTGCTGGTACACCATATTCTTCAACCCATCCCGAATAATAAATGGGTATAAATCCGCCCCGATAAGCAAATCAATCTTTGAACTTTGTGCAAAAAAGGGGTCGGCCAATGGAAAATCGAACAAATTTTGAGGTTCTTTGAAATCAACCGAAATAGAAGGTAAATTGTCTGTCACCGATTTAAGAACGAGAGCTTGAGCAGACAGAACAAAACATTCATCACACTTGGATTTTAATAAAAACACATCTTCGATGAAGTTGCTGTTACTGAAGAATTAATGCCTGCAACCGTAGCTTTGACTGATCGTGTCGGCAATTGAAGTTTCCTTTGAACTTCTTCGGAAATAAAAGAGATTTCCGAACCCGGATCAATGAGCGCGCGGCAATCAAAATCCGTTTTATTTTGATATATTTTCACTATCGCCGTCGCTAATAAAGTCGTTCTTTTCGATTTGGAAAAAAAGGTTTGGGCATTAACGTTGAGATTTTGAGCGGAGGGTGAGAAACTGAAATTTTGACTTGTGCTTGGAGGTGCATCTTGAGAGCAAATGGACTGTATATTAACATTAGAACTCCCCGGTGGAGTTTTATCAAAATGCAAAAGCGAATGATGCCTTCCCTTACAATGAAAGCATGTACCTTCACTTTTGCACTCGGGTGCTATATGGTTAAAAGCTAAACAATTGTAACAATACCTCCATTTTCGCACAGTATTTCTTCTCTGGGCAACGCTCATTTTCAAAAATTCTGGACATAGACGCAATGAGTGCTCTCCTCTGCAAACTTTGCATTGCATACTTAATTTATTGTGGTGTGCACGAACACGAGATGTACTCGTTGACGCATGTGGCTTAGGTACCGAAACTCGCGAAATTGTAATGCCCTTTTGCATATCCGAAACGTTTTCTAAAACCCGATACCTATTTGTGAGAAAGCTATTCATGTTTTCCCATGTTTGTATCTCTTTTGAATTTTCGAGTGATTCCTCCCACAGCGATAACGTTTGCGCTGGAAGACGCGTCGCGCACAAGTAGGTAATCAACGCATCCCACTTTTTCACCTCAATATTATAAGATTCTAACGCTAAAATGGCCTCATTAAAATTACTTTGTAATTCTTTAAGTGCAGGTGCCGATTCAACTGCAATACAATTTTGCCCGAGCAAAATATTGAGATGATTATTTACAAGAACCCGTTTGTTCTCGTAATGTTCCTTAAGAGCCGCCCACGCCACCTCGAAATTTTCATCTGTTATTTCAAATTTAGAGACTATGCTTAAGGCATGATCTCTAGTCCGAGCACGCAAGTGGAAAAGTTTTTGAACGGGACTTAACTTTGCATGTCGGATGTAAAGTGCCGTAAACATGTCTCTAAACGCTGGCCACTTCAGAAAACTACCACTAAAAATTTCCGTTTCACACGGCGGCAAATGAATATTATGAACTGACGGATTTTGTTTTTCTTCCCCATCGCCTTTATTGCCCTCGAAACCTTTCAATTTGTTTTCTTGTGGCCGTGTGGCCTCGATAATGTCACTAAGAAATTCAATATAAGTGTCAGAAGACTTCTTATATTTCGCCTTCACCTCAAGGAGTGACGCCTTGAGCTCGTCATCAGAATTTGCCTCAATAATGAATCGACTATACGCATTTTTTACTTCTAGCCATAAATCTTTTAATTCAACCCTATATGCCTCAAACACCGATGTTTGAAGCCCTTTAATGGGTTTTTCTTTAAATGATGCATGAAAATCGACCAACGCGTCGCATGCCAAAATTAAAACCTCCAGATTCATTTCAAGTCAATTATTTAAGCGAAAAAAAAACACACGCCGCACAAAGCAAACTACTAACCAATTTAACTGTTAACCGTTTTAAACAACGTACGACTTTCTACCGTTGTATGTATGTGCATATGTATATATATATGCCGTTCCAATTTTACCGTGCATATATATATATATATACCGTTCCAATTTTACCGTGCATATATATCCAACCCGTTATTTTTGAGCGTACCAATACTATAAAACCGAATATTATACCAAATTGAATTCAATAAGATTTAATTTTTTATTTTCAAAAATTTATTTTATAGCAAATGGAGAACAAAAAAAATTGTAATTGTACCTGTACAAATCCAAAAATTTACGATGGCTGCAATGATGACGACGATGATGATTTGACTTAAGACTTGACTGAAGATGATGACTTGATGCTGACTTGACTGAAGATGACTTGATGATGACTTGACTGAAGACGATGACTTGATGCTGACTTGACTGAAGATGACTTGAAGATGATGATGACTTGAGTGAAGATGGAACACCCTTTAGATAAATTGTCGCCAATGGTGGCGACCCCGATGACATTTACTGGTTGCCCAATGTAATAGACCGGTGGCCTCGTGGGTTTGGTGGAAATAATAAATGCGTCGCACTACATCCGGCTCGAAGGACCAAATGTTTGAGCCGCTGGTTTTTTCTGATCTATTGAATGATGAGATCGCAATGAAAGTCCCTTTTTTTTCTTCTATATTGACTGCCACAACTTTGCAGTCCCAATTTGATTAAATAACACAAACTTTTGTTCTTATCCTCTTTGTAATTATTTTATTTTTATAACAACATGACCTTGCATGTACAATTGAAAAAATATACGCCTGAGATGGCGAGCACAAATTCTTTTATATAAAACAAATACTTTAATTTTAGTCGGTAGACGGGTAAACTAGCCACGGCAAACAGAAAATGTCGAATGAAAAAAGATGCCATGCATCGATGATGCAATCGCCAATTCGGACCGGGAGGAATCGAAACAAATATCAGTGTTCGAAATTCGAACACGTAAAGGTGTGTACAGAATGCACTGATATTGATTTCGATTTCCCCCGAGTTCCATTGGTCGATATTTCTACTCGAACAATATCCTTGACTTTAATAAAAGCCTATCATCCCTTCGTAAAGAATTATACACTACCTTACCTTAACCCTCCAACCCGTAGCATAGATTTTTATAAATTATTTTATTTTATTTTCTAATGTTAAGATTATAATCTTATTGTTTATTTGAATTTATATTATTATTATTGTTATTTATTAGTTTTGCTATTCATATATTTTGTTCGCTTGGATTAAGTCAGAAATAAATAAATAAATTAAAGTCATACAAAATATTTGCGCATGTGTTTCAAGCTGCATTTATGAACACGTTTTCTGATTTGCGTCATATGTCAATTTTTTAGAACAATATTTTAGTTTTTTGCAAACATTTACCTTTTTGTTTGAGCCAGAACAATATTGTGGTTCCGTTTGTTACTGTTTTCAATTGAACTTTGAATTTTCAAGGGAAAGAATTTTACAGATGAAACAATAAAGGAGAGAAAATCGTTTATACTACGAGTATATACCTGTCTCTTTCATTAAGAAAGAAATTCAGTTTGCATGTGAGTTTTTATAGTTGCACATTTGCGTTTTGCTTTTATGAAAATCTGACATATATCATTTGCATTCATGAAAGTTATGCATTCGTCAGAATTTCGCAACCATGCATTTATGAAAGCACCCTATACTAAAATTATTTTTAAATTTAATTTTCTCGTATGTTTCCGAAAAGCACTAAAAGGTAATGTCGAAAACCAACGAAAAGTAGATTTCCGTATCGTCAAAAGGGGAACACACCGAAACAGTACTTTACATTTACATATGTCACAAAACTCATTTGTTTTTAGAGACGATAAGTGAGGAATAAATTGTTTCATTTTTTAACGATTCAAAAACTAATTGGCTATATAAACACAATTTGTAAATTCATTATAATCCTAATAAACAATTAGTTCTTATGTTTGTTTGTACAAAATGTTTGTACGTTTATAGGTTAGAATCTTACAGAGGCTTTGCTTGAGGGAAAAGAAGTTTTACTTAAAGCGCGCGTACGTCAGTACACACACTCTTTTTTTTATTTCTAAAATGTTTATTTTTTTTTTAAATGGGGTTTCCATTTATGATCCCCTTACTTCAATACTTCAAATCATTAATCGACGCTGCGGTTGGTTGTGCATTTTATTTATAGATGGACGACTATTGGATTGCTTTTTATTTTCTCAAATGAAAAAACATAAATTGATTCAATTGGAGATGTACGACGAGACGCATGCTGTTGGGCTCTATAACGATGATGAATTGCATAAACGTATTTATATATGTACATATTTTATTTGTGTGTTTGCTCAAACTGGTGCGTCTAAACGTAATAATATTTCCAATGAAAATTCAATTGCAAAACTGAATTGGCATTACGTGTAAATCTGATGATTACGATTGAATTGCTATGATGCTTAGAACTAGTTGCAAGGTTTTATCTAATAAGAGCAATTCAAAGTTCGATAAAAATAGGTTAGACGAGTTGAAAGAAGTTGTTTTTTTTTCGTATCTTAAAAGGAAGAACAAGTACAATATACGACTATGGGTCGGGTCGCAAATAACTAGGCCTTCTACTTCAAGTCGCTTTTGAAAATTAATTTACACATGGTATACAAATATTTGGTAAATTATATAAATTATATACTGTGTTTATATCTCTTAATTGATTTCAGATTTCAGATGCAAGCTGTTCTATAAGCATAACACCTAAAACGATTTGTATTCAGAGTGTTATTATACATTTCACAAACACTTCACAGTTCAACTTAGATCGTCAGAGTTGTGGTTTGTGCATTTGTTTTATGTCCATTCTCTTAAATACAGGCCAGCTGTTTTGGCAATAAGTGAAACACCGGTTATTGGATTCTGATCTTTCAGAATTTCGCTTAGCTGGTTATAACTCTATCCCATTACTCTTTCGTTATCGGACATTGTTCTAATAATGGGTGATTTTTTTTGCTATTTTCTTTTTGGCAACACTGGTTTAGACAGCTCACGCACGTTTTATGTTTCGTGTCACTGTCAAACATCTTCAGATTGGTCTATAATTTAACCATAAATCGTCTTATAAACGAACAACGCTTGCAAATTATTGAATTTTATTATCAAAATGCGTGCTGTGTTAAGAAAGTTCATCGCGCGCTTCTTCCATTTTATGGTTAGTTGATTTGACCTACTGAGGCGGCTATTCGGGCTATTGTGACTTAATTTTGCACCAAATTTACGTTGTTGGACATTAAACCACCAACATGCTTACGTAGAGTGCAAACTGAGGAAAATATCGGCTAGTGTTAGTAATGACCATAAATTATCGATTCGCCACCGCCGCCGTTCGCAGCAATTGGGCCTCTGTTACTCCACTACGTGGAAAATTTTGCGAAAGGATTTAGGTGTGAAGCCTTTCAAGATACAGCTGGTACAAGAATTAAAGCCGAATGATCTACCACACGCCGAATTATTGGTGATTGGGCTCTTGAAAATTTGGCCAAAGGTCCATTTTTAATCGAAAAATTGTGTTCAGCGACGCAGCTTATTTCTGGTTGAATGGATATGTGAACCAGCAAAACTGCCGTATTGTGAGAGAAGAGCAGCCAGAAGAATTGCAAGAGCTACCAATGCATCCAGAAAAAGTCACTATTTGGTGCGGATTATGGGCTGGCGGAATCATTGGGCCGTATTTCTTCAAAGATGATGCGAATCGCAACGTTACTGTGAATGGTGAGCGCTACCGTGCGATGATAACAAACTTTTTTTTGCGCAAAATGGAAGAGCTTGACTTCCATGACATGTGCTTTTAGAAAGACGGTGCCACATGGCACACAGCACCCGTAACAATGGACCAATTGAGAGGCGAGTTCGGTGAACAGTTTATTTCATGTTTTGGGCCGGTCACTTGGGCGCCTAGATCGTGTGATTTAACGCCTCTAGACTATTTTTGTGGGGCTATGCTAAAGCCTACATCATGTATAGCGACAAGTCCGCTTCGATTGACGCACTGGAAGCCAAAATTGAAGCATTTATTCGTGAGATATAGCGGCCGAAATGTTAGAAAGAGTATGCCAAATTTATACTAAGCCGATGGACCATTTGAGGCGCAGCCGCGGCCAACATTTGCATGAAATAATCTTCAGACATTAAATTATATCGACCGTACTATCCATTCAAATAAATATTTCTTGTATTTTTCTGAATTTCATGTTTTTTTTTTTAATTCCAATAGCTCTTAAAAAATCACTCGTTACAAACTTTATCTTCATGTGGCTCCAATTTACTATCCGCAAGCTCAGCATCTATTATTTTTTCATTTATAAAAGTCCCTAATATTGAGAACAACTCAACTCATAATGAGTTTGATGAGCTGTCTGATTCCATTTCCCGAATTATTTCCTTGTATCCTCACACTGAAGTCGTTATTGCGGGAAACTTTAATACACACAATTCAAGTTAGCTCCGCTATTCAGGACAGACAACACCGGTTATGTTGAGATCTTTGTTGACGTGCACCACCTTAATCAGCTTGAATATGAGCCCACTCGAATGCCAGATGTTGCTTGGCAAATTGCCAACACACTCTCGACTTGTTTCTTACTTCTCACCCCTGATAAGTATACCAATAAGGTACCCTTTTTATTTGGCAATTTGGAAAATTGTGTAATATGAACCAATTTATCGTATCCTATACATCCAGTTCAAGAGAAGCATCCCGGTAGAACCATTTGGGAATGCGAGAAAGACAACTGGACGGGACGGTCCTTATAACTTTTTTCCTCGATAGTGACGTTGATTCTAGTGCTGATATGATCACAGAAGTGATTTTTCTTGGGATAAGTACCTTCTTCTATTCCTAATAGAATAAAGAGTATAAAACCTAAAGAAAAGTTTTGAGAGAAGTAAGTAAGTTTTCGCTCGTACAAAGTCAACCCAACTGAGGAAAATTGAAAAAAGCATAAACAAGTCAGAAACGAAACCATTGCAACGCTGTTATAAAAATAATCAAATTCTTACATAATTAAAACTTTAGGCAAAACATTCTGCAATATCTATAAAGGCAGTAAAAATTACTGGACAGTTGTCAAGAAGGTACAAAATATTAATTTCATGTTCTGTGCCAACGCTTATCTACGACGACAACCGGATTACTAGCTCTTCAGATAAGGCAATTGTACTCGAAGGTCATTTTGTTGCAAGCCCTACGTTGCCTGTTAGCAAAATTGACCCTCCTGTTCTTGAGAACGTAAGTCATTCAATGGGACAACTATATTTCCTGGTCCTGCTGGTATAACCCCATTCTTCTGAAAAGGTGTTCTTCCGTTGCGTAAGCATTTCCATCGCTCCTGCTGTTCTGGAATCTTCTGTAGAAGATGAAAAACAGCATTTGTCCAGCCTGTTCCTAAAAAGGGAGACCCATTCTTCCCCTCCTCTTACCGAGAAATTGCACTCACGTCCCTTCTTTTTAAGGTCTTGGAATGGCTGATGAATCATCAGCTTATGAAATATCTTGAAGATCGAAAGGTTTTGAATGTCCGGCAATACAGCTTTCGCAGCAAACGTTCTACTAGTGATCTGATGGCAAGTCTCACCGTGGAACTAATCTTTAGATTGTTTTAAGGAAAGTAAAATTATTGCGCTTGATTTTTCTAAAGCATTTGATAGAGTTTTGCACAAGGTTCTCTTATCGAAAGTGCGTGCGTTTGGTATCAATGAAAATTATTACTAGGATTAGAAATTACTTTCCGGATCGTTCAATACATTTATATATTCCACGGTTTAAAGTCTGAACTTCACAAAATATGTGCTGGTGTTCTCCAGGGCTCCGTTTTGTCTCCTTCATTTTTATAAATGATCCCTTGTCTGAAACTTCTAATCCACTTCATTGTTTTGCCGATGGTAGAATTGCAACGGTACCGTGAATGCCTTGCGACCTGTAGATCTATTGCGCTTCCACTTAAAAATGAATGAGCTTGGTCATTTTATAGTTCTTGCTCCAAATCTATTGCTCTAAGGAATCTTAATATTTGGGCTATCTTCACAGAGGATAGGTCTCCCTCTTTTACCTGGTATTGGTATTGTCCAAGATGGATTTTACTTTGATACATGAGTGGACAACATTTTCCTAGTATGTAATCCGGTGTTTCCTCATTCACGTCTACACGTGGCACTGCTTATTATACCAAGTAAACTAAGTTGTCTTCTAAGTTTTTAGTGTCCATTTGGGATACCTGGTTATCATTCAAAGGTTATTTCTAATTGAGTTAATGCAGTTGCTTGTTGTAATTGCTCAGTAGTAGTTTCGCCTGTCTTCGCTGTGGGAGTTATTCCAATTCTTGGATCTGCTTGTTCTTCTTGTTTAATTTTGTTTTATTGACATTTTTTCCTATTCCGCAATAGGGCTCAGGCCCTGCCAAAAGGGCTGATACGCCTATTTTTGCTAAGGAGTCTGTTTCTTCGTTTCAATGAACACCCACCTGACCATCAGGTACCCAGCAAAGTGTGACCCTGTTCTGTTTGCCAAGTTCGTTTAGCATGTTTATCTGCTCTCACAATAATTAAGAGCTGATGGTATAGGAACTCAGTGCCTTGCGTGAAGCTTGGCTATCAGACATGATGGGAATGCTCTTGTAACGATAGTTCCTTTTGTACCTCCGCTTGGAAGATGCTGGTGTACTGCCCCATCGGTATGGAAAGTTTTGTTCTAGGCCAAAAGATCCCTGCACCAGTCCGTTCGCTTGTTCTCGATCCCATCAGTTTACCACTTGTTGGCATTTGTTTCGAGGAAGTACTTTATTTCTTCCCCTACCCAATATTTTTTGTAGCTTAGCTAGTTTTTCTCGAAATTATATTTTTTGATCATACCATCTATTGGGATGTCAGGAAGGTTTGTTACTGTTGATTAAGTCTCTTTTCCGGAGACAATTAACTTTTCCTGTCCGAGTTCCTTCCTTTGACAATCTCAGATGATAGCTCTGATTGCCGCACTTCCAATGACCTCGTATAGAGGGGATAGATGGAAGACAATATAAATACACGCGAACCTTTGGACTTTTTTTTTAGAGTTTTCCTAGCTGTTGATAATTCGGTTCTCTTTTGCCATGCAACCGCACCGCACCATAGGTAATGATGGGTCTTACCATGATAGTGTATACATCCACCTGAGGATGTTCGGTTTGCATCCTCATGATTTTCCTGCAAGTCTCTTGCAAATCATTAGGGCTTTTGTGGATTTCACGACTATAGCTGTAATTCCTAGATATTTTACCTGCCTCTGCGTTTCAATTATTTCACCAGCTAACTGGATAGGTTTCATATGTGGCAGAAGTCATTTCCTGGTAAATGGTGTGATTGTCGTCTTGGAGGGGTTTATTGATAGTCCTACAGATAGACACTACTTCCGTGTAATTGTTAATCCTCTTTGATCGCAAAGAGTTTCTTCAAAAAAACCTATGATATCATCAGCAAATCCAATGCGGCGCGCGTGTACCTTGGGAGGTAAGATTTGCTAACAATTCATCCACTACAAGACTCCACACAAAGGGTGATAGTACCCCACCATGATGACAGCCTCTTGGTGTGATTATTTTTTTTTACATTTTGTCTAATGCCTAACTTTTCTTTTATCTATCTCGTTATTGTGATAGGTACGCATTTCCTTTGTCTGCAGCCTCGTGAGATATGTTGCCAAAGGCTCCCTCTATTACTAAGAGAGCAGCTAATGCTGATTTCTTTATATCTAAGGCTTTTAGTATCTTATTTTTTAGTTCAAACAGGGCGATCTCTGTTGATCTGCCCGATCTATATACCTCTTGTCGTAAACGGTACCGTAAAATAAATCTCTGATCTTTACAGCATCGTTAAATGGGTTATACAAAATCATGCTGTCTATTGTCGTTGAGGCAAAATGTACCCCTTATGCCATTCTTCTTGGAAGGTACTTGCATTGAAGAAGCGGAAAAGTTCTCAGAACTTGGTATGTTTGTCAACTACGATCCTCTTTGGAATGACTTGCACATTCTCGAGACCGTCAAAATCGCTGCTAAATGCTTAAGATTTTTTAAGCGCAAACTTCTCTTCAATTATTAAATATAATCCAGAACAGAGCGTTAAAACTGGTAGGAAACTGAGCAATATTATAATCTTTCCCATCTCTAGTCGTCGGAATGATTTATGTCTTTCCTCGTTTTATAGTCTTAAGGGTAGAAGCCTAATTTTGGTCGTACCATCAAATACTGAGATTCTTTTTTCAGCTAAACATCACCATTGTGGAATAATATCCCGGCATAGTTTTACCTTGCATTTCAAGATCAATGTTTATCGACACCTCCTTACTCTTCTTTCCTAATTTCCCCATCGCTCGTGCTATATTTATTTTAAACATTGAGACCCTTATTCCGGTCGTCCACTATGTGCGCAATAAGTTCAACCAACTTCGTTCAACTTTTTATTCAACTCTTTCGTTAGATAAACGAATTTACAACCTCTTAGACTAGTGCAGCAACTTACGTAATTCACGTTGAGCAACTAAAGTTAAACAAAATGCGTTTAGAGCCCCGTACACATAATTGACCAACTTTCCCATAATGTTGATTGACCTCCCACACCTAGTTGATCAACTCTTAAAACTTATTCCAGTGTTGAATAGCTCCGTACACCTAGTTGATCAACTTACTCAAATGTTGAATAACCTCGTACACTAGTTGATAAACTTGTTCGATTATGACAGAAAAAAAAGCTTTTCGAGTTGATCAACTGCGTTTTCGATATGGTTGCTCAACCAGTTGATAAACGAGTTGATACCTTCGTACACTTAACCAAGGATCACTCGTTGGGGAACGCGTTGAACGCACCACGATAAACAAAAAACTCAAACATCAAACCTGAAATAATTTTGACTTCAGTTCGGTACATAAGGCAATTGCATTTTCGAAGAAATTTGAGACTAATCCAATTCCCTGGCATCTCGATTATTATAAGAGGGGCTCTTAATGTCCCATATATTAAGCTTTTCCTCAATTGCTGAAATCAACTGCAAAATTAATTCCGTGGTCCACTCTGATTTTTTATCACCTTCCATGATGAAAAACCAAAATAAACTACAGTTTGCAAGTTACAACAACTGCAAGTTCATGGCAACGCAATAGTTCAACCACGTAGACACATTTCACTGCAACCAACGCAACACAACACAATATTACGTCAAGAAATCTCAGAGAAAATTAAAAAGTTGATCAACGCGTTGAACAAATAATGTGCAACACATTATCTTGAAAATGTGGCTCAACGTGTTGATCGAACATTTTCAAGGAGCAACACGAGCTCGTATCGTACACTACCCGTGCACTTGTTGCGCAATTCGTTGAGCAACGGCCAACAACTAGATCCAACCCGTTGGTTGAACAGAATTGAAGGCACCGTACATTAGAGATGAATGCGTTGAATTCGAAATTTGTGCGTTGATCGCCTAGTGGCCGACCGGCATTACTCAATAAAGTGCGTGTGAATTATAAGAAAGAAAACAAAAAAACGGTGAATGCTCTGGAACGTCAAATAAACGTTTTTTGAAACACCCTAACATATTTTTAAATTGCTAGGTTAGCTTTGCAAAAAGATTAAATAATTTTACAAAATAATTTTACCTCTTTTTCACGTACTGGATTATGGAAGAAAAACCGATTAGGCTCGCTACATCCACCCTCACTGCATATTTAATCGAATTTAACTGAAATTAGATTTGTGTATGGTGTCGTATATCTAAA
This sequence comes from Chrysotoxum bicinctum, assembly GCA_911387755.1. Taxonomy (NCBI): domain Eukaryota; kingdom Metazoa; phylum Arthropoda; class Insecta; order Diptera; family Syrphidae; genus Chrysotoxum; species Chrysotoxum bicinctum. Next base: position 45,510,846 of record OU426989.1, read on the forward strand.
ACTAATCTCCGTTATAAAATGACAGTACCATTTGCAACGCTCCTCCTCAGACTATTTACTTTATCCATATCGTGGATATAATGCAATTTATATCCATATCGTCAATAAAAATACCGCAAATGATTGCTTATAAATTCTCATTCTATCAAAATACACGTATTGATATTTTCAATGAGAATATTGTATGAAGATACTTTACTACCCTTATCTTTATTTCTATTAGGTAAATCGTTATGATAAGCGAAACGTTCAGATTTATGAAGACAAGTTTGACATTAAGTTCATTGAAGTACATCACAGTAAATAAGATATGTGTCAATTTAAATGAAAACCCACCCATACGATATACTTCATCGTTTGTCATTAATCATTATGATATCGAAGTTCAAAATCTGAATAAATACTCGATAAAATAAATAAATTAATTTGTCGAAAAGAATTAAAGGTGTTAAAACGGTAGCTCAGAGTGTAAGTACCTACTTAGGAGGTGATAAAAATAAGTATCTCTACGTAAAAGCTTCACATTTAGAATGATATAAAAACATCAATTCTCGTAAGTGCTTCGATTAATTTCTTAAAATAGAAACAAATCAATAATTCTTGGGACTCGTTAAGCTGTACGCACCCTTTTACCTGCTCTATAGAACTAGGTATGGGATTCGTACTCGCATATAAGAATCAATATTTTGACGTTTTAAAAGCATCCTATCACATTACCATGTTGGAGAATTCCAAAAAGTGGTTTATCGTACAACGTTAGGGAATTATCTCAAAGTCGTATATTCGAAGATTGGAGAACAGAGCAGCAGCTGCACAACTTAATCAATCTAAGCTAAGGAGCTAAGGTGGTTCAAAGCTGTAAGTAAGATACATAGAAGGTGTTTTGCTAATGGCCGAAAAATGTATGACGATACTGCTAATGAAAAGCCTTAACAAATGAACGACATTTGTAGAGTGCTTTTTGTTTATTATGCAGGCGCACGAAGCGGGTTTTGACTACCCTTAGAATGTTAAATACAGTGCGAGCGTTTGGGAAGGAATTAAATGGATGTTTCGACATTGGTTTTGAAGTTCTTCTGGATTTTGAAATGCGACCGAAAAACAACGCTATGTAAAAAAAAAAAACACATTCGTGTTGTGCGGCTAAAGTAGGAACCTCAGTACTCAACCGTTCTTCCGAAATCGAGCTCAAACTAATAGACATTCCCTGTAAAGCGTGTATTATGATTAAAGTGATTTAGGGGAGGAATGGAACTGGCTATTTTTCATAATCAAACATTGTTTATAAAAATAACGATAAAATGTTGAAACATTACCGCGGTGCTCGAGGATTTTGATTCCCAATCGGACAATGAGATCAGAATTTAATGAGCTAATCGTACGTTCCTATTCTAGTTCCACATCCGAAGGACAAAGATGTTAATCTAGAATCGAATATAAAAGTCTGAGAGTACTGTCGTCAAAAAAATAATTAAATGGGTTAGAAGTTCCAGACAGCAGATTTATTGATGAATAATATAAAAAAGGGAGTCGGAGACAAAACGGAGCCCTTAGGCACACCAGCATTTATTTAAGAATGTTAGAGCTGACAACATCCAATGCAACTTGTATTGCGCGGTTCGAAATGTAGTTTCTTATTCATCGAACAAGGGATTCATCAATACCACAAGTAGGCAATTTCGATAAGAGAGCTTGCTGCCAAACTCTATCAAATGCCTTAGAATTATCAAGTGCAATAATCATATTTTCTCCAAAACGACGTAAAGGTTTCTGCCATTGTTCGGTGTTATAAGTTATCTTTTTTGTTCGTAAAGATATTTCTGAAGCTAATAAATTTCCCGCGTTTCCATGACCTTGGAAAGAAGAGACGTTAGTGGATTTGGAATTATAGTTAGAGGGTGGAAAAGATTAGCCTTTTTTTAGGGACGAGCTGGACGAATGTTGCACCAGAAGAGTAGGATAGATGGAAAAGCTTACGCAATGTTTTTGATAGCGTTGAAAAAACACCTCTTCAGAATAATAAGGGAGATACTTTCCGGGGCAGAGTGGTGAATATCGAGCTCTTTAAGAACTCATGCAACTGTATGAGTGCGAAAGAAGATTCGTTCTATTAAATGATTAGCTCTCCCAAGTACAGGGGAAGTCCTTGCACTTTCTGGCAGAGTCGAATTTACAACAAGAGTGTGGTGCAAAGAAATTGGATTTCTCCGATTGGATAAGATAAAGTGTGTCATTAACGATGTGAGTTGGAAAAATTTGGTTCGTCAAAAATGATCTTGCTTTCTAGCTTTTTTGAACGCATTCGGGTTTTCCTCTGTAGGGTTGGCTTTATAACATACTTCTTTGACCCTAATAACCACTTTGCTACTAGAATCAAACCAGGAATTCTCTTTCGGTTTGATAAATTGTTTCATATTCGGTATAAGATTTCTCATTCCTTAAAGAATGAAAATGTCATGACCAATCAACGCTGGAGTCTAAGTTACTATCCAGGAAGCAAAGTTCCCGAAAAATTATGGAGACCGTACTAGTTGACTTTCTCGTTCTGTTTAGGAGTTATTCTTTTGCCACGAGAAATAAGCAGATATTACGTAATGGTCTAATGTGCCTAGAAATGATTGATAACAAACTTACAATGTTAATATTAGGATCAGAGGTAAAAAACAAGTCTAGGAGTTGGCGACTTGACACGCAACATCAGAGATTCGAGTCGGCTCGTCGAAAAGCTGAGTCAAGGAGTTTAACTGCAAAAAGATCAATTTCTGTCCAAATTAGGGCATTATCCGCTAACCGAATAGGTTTCATGCGAGGCAGAAGTCTTTTCTTGGTAAATGGTACTATAATTTCCTTTGTAGGGTTGATTGATAATCCTACAGAAAGACACCATTTCCATGTAATTTTAAGTCCCCTCTAGAAGATATCATAGAGAGTTTCTTCAAATGTTACAGTACAGCGTATATCGTGAGAGGTGAAATTTTCTAGCAGTTCAATCACTACAACACTCCACAGCAAGGGTGTTAGTACTCCTCCCTGAGGACAGTCTTGTTGCGAATGAACTGCTAGGTAGGTATATTTGGTTTTGTTTCTGTTTCTGCTGTTCTATTTCCCAGCGTTTCACCTATCCATATATTTATGGCAATAGTACCCACTTCCATACTTGGGCTTTATTTCATTGACGTGGGAAGCACCCTTTATGGCTAGAAAAGCACACAAAGCTGTGTCCTTTGTACTTAGAGCTTTTTGTAAGCTATTTTTGAATTCAACAAGTTTCTGTAGATCTAAATTCTCTTTAAGCATTGTTGGCGTACATTGAGAGGCCCATTTACTAAAACTTCTTATGTTATGAAGTTTTGAAATATTTTTTTCAAGGTGTTCAGTACAAAGGATATTAAGCGGCTAACGCCTGGATTGTATCTTTTTTCCCAATTTTGGGAATGAAAATTACCTTAGCTCTTAACACCCAAGAGTAATGTTATTACGGAATACGCAGATGAGATAAGGCGTAAAATCTTCTTTACCCCTTTGGAAGAGCACATTAATTATTATCACAACTAGTACTCATTAGTTGGGCTAATAATGAATGCTGACTTCCGTATACATACTTGTAAAATTACTAAGCTATAGCGCTACAATATATAGAAGAAGATAAGCTATGATCTATTTGCACTATTGGGAAGATATGATCTGGTCTTGATGTTTCGAAAGGTAATGTTAAATTTTATCAACATCAAGATGACATTTTATTATTAAAAATCAAATTGACTGAAAAACCATGAGATTTCTTATTCGAGTTGACGAAATATCAAAAACTTTTAAGGACAAGCTTCGGTGGACTTCGCATGTTATACGAGAGTGCGGTGTATAAATAATTGGAGATGTTTCAAAAATCCGATTTCAAAAAGATACTTAATTTTAATATAAAGCTTCCAATCCCTGTTTCTTTTAATGCAAAAAATGATAGCTGCTTACCGTTAGAAATCTTGACAGAAAGTCAGTATCATATCTTCGCGGAACGAAATGAGTCGCCTTAGACTTGAACAAGGTTTGGAAATACTGAAAACTTATTACCAAACTGAGTGCTGTGTAGCCCAAACAGTGTGTCACCGGCTGTACGCAAGTTTGTGCAAAAAGTGCACAACACTTATGATCCCCGTAGTCGTACGGTGCGCACAGATGAGAATGTGGCTGCCGAGAGTGTGAGACTCAATTCACGAACATCAATCTCAACAACTCAAAATTTCACGCACTAGCCTGAGGAGAATTTTGCACAAAGATCTCGAATAATTCGCTTACAACTGACTCAGCAATTAAAGGCGGACGACCAGCCACTTGAACGACGTTGTTTCATAATTAATGGAAATGTTTACTAATAAAGCTATAATACATGGCCAAAAATGTAATTTTGTTCATTTGATTGTATTTTTTAAAAGAAACTTGTATTTGGCCCACCCTTTATGAGAATAATAAGTTAATACTTCTTTCAAATGACGAAAATGGAAAATTTTGCTTCGATGGGAACATAGTATAACGTCCTAATTGAATACAAAATATACACACAGGATTCCCACAATATTCTCGAAACTTCCTGACCTAGCACTCATCTTCATATCGAAAATATAATCTTCAGCGTCTTGACATATTTCACATATACTCCAAGCAGATTGTGGATATCCACGGCTGTGTCATTTTTATTGGAGGGAATTTCATTGCCAGATCGTCAACTCTTTAAATATATTTCGGCAAGTAACCCTCAATACACTACTTCGCAGCTCCAACGACCTTTGTTGCCTTTCTGAATTCAATGAAAAGTTGTATTTCAAGTTGAAGCAAATCCCCAAATTCCCTGATGCATGGGTACAGAGAAACTTGATATTAAAAGGCGCATGTCGACGTTCCCTCGTGATTTGTTTAAGCTAGACCCTTCTCCAATTTTCCTGAAAACATACCTATGTATATATCTTAAATATTGTAGAATTGTCAATTTTTAATTTATATAATAGACGAACAATAGTGGACCAAGATTGCAACCTTGAGGAACCCCAGATAAATTGCACTTTAGATACCAAATTTATCAAATTGATTATGATTTCTAGATGTCTAGAAGTTCCCAAAACATTTGAAAAGATTTTATTTCAATAGTTGACGTATTTCATAACATATTTTGCTAAGCAAATTGGCTTGACCAGCGCACAAATTTACTTTTGCAAAAAAGTACGTTCAGAATTCCTCATTTAATTTTTTCAAACCCTATGTTAACGATGCATTGGTACACTTACGAATAATATTTATATAGGTCCTGAAAACAGAGTGTACTTTAACTTTTTTTTTCGAAAGTGAAAATTAAGGAAAAAAAATCGTATTTTTGAAACACTTTAATAGTACTCTTCCAAACTGTATCAGAAATTGTCAAAATCTGAAAAAAAAACTTTTCAGTTATAAACGTGCATACTCAAATAACTTTCAAACTAAAAACGATTTAAAATTGCATGGTTAAGTTGTTACTCTTAAATTTGCCAAAAAACAACAAACCAAAATTAAAATTGTACACCGTTTAGCCACATCTACCGACATGAACACTCTAACTGACCACATTCACGGCTAACCTCAGACACAAACCCTTTTTTGTTCAAATGTGAAAATAAATAAAACAAAAGACTATACCTACAATATAAATGAAGCACCACCGACAAACAAAGTATCTATCTATTTTTCCGGCCATCATTCATTCGAATGAATAAAAAGATTTAAAAAATGAAAATAACTATGAATAAAAAAAAGAAAACTGTTACAAAAAATCCTAATCCCTTCTTCGGTATTCACCCACCTCACACTCACAAAGGGTACATGTTTTGATCAAAAAGGATTACCGAATGACCAAAGTCATTTAAATCTTTTCATCTCTTTAGAGGCCATTCAGAAATCCTTAAAAGGACGACGACATACCGTTATGTGCTTTCAATTCCTACAGATTCATACTCGTATGAAATCCCCTTTAAAAAAAAAAAAAAACAACGAGATACCAAGTTTCAACTTTGACATTTAAATAGCGCATGTTCAGTTCTTAATGCGAAACGATATAAGACTGAGTAAGGGATTGAAGCTCAGTGTTGAACTTCTAGAAAACCTTATGCACCGAAAAAAATATGTCCATCAATCCAATGAAAAATGGCATACGATTGATGAATTTTTGCATTAGATTTGAGCTGATGACCGATTTCATACGATTTATGATTTCCATTTCATCATCGTATGACAGCAATCATCATCGTATGACAGAAATCATAAAATGTATGAAATAGTTACATCACGTGAAAAATTCCATTTCCCCTCCTTTTTGATGTTTTCTTTCATATGATTGTTGTAAAGTTTCATAAGATGTATGCAATATATACATAAGATTCGCATGTAATCTTGCATAAACTTTATGAATACAGGCATAGGAATTATGAATATGTTCATACGAATATATCAAATTTGTGATGCATCGTATGAAAAATTACATACAATTGATGTAACTTTGCATACAATTTATGAATACAGGCATACAATTTTTTATTTTTTGCATAGAATCTATGAAATTTGTAATGTATCGTATGAAAAGTTACATACAATTTATGTAATTTTGCATGAAATCTATGAATATATTCATACGATTTATGATTTTTTGCATGCAATGTGTAATGCATCGTATGAAAAGTTACATACAATTTATGTAATTTTGCATGAAATCTATGAATATATTCATACGATTTATGATTTTTTGCATAGAATGTGTAATGCATCGTATGAAAAGTTACATACAATTTATGTAATTTTGCATGAAATCTATGAATATATTCATACGATTTATGATTTTTTGCATAGAATGTGTAATGCATCGTATGAAAAGTTACATACAATTTATGTAATTTTGCATGAAATCTATGAATATATTCATACGATTTATGATTTTTTGCATAGAATCTATGAAAAGTTTAATGCATCGTATGAAAAGTTACATACAATTTATGTAATTTTGCATGAAATCTATGAATATATTCATACGATTTATGATTTTTTGCATAGAATCTATGAAAAGTTTAATGCATCGTATGAAAAGTTACATACAATTTATGTAATTTTGCATGAAATCTATGAATATATTCATACGATTTATGATTTTTTGCATAGAATCTATGAAATGTGTAATGCATCGTATGAAAAGTTACATACAATTTATGTAATTTTGCATGAAATCTATGAATATATTCATACGATTTATGATTTTTTGCATAGAATGTGTAATGCATCGTATGAAAAGTTACATACAATTTATGTAATTTTGCATGAAATCTATGAATATATTCATACGATTTATGATTTTTTGCATAGAATGTGTAATGCATCGTATGAAAAGTTACATACAATTTATGTAATTTTGCATGAAATCTATGAATACAGGCATACAATTTATGATTTTTTGCATAGAATCTATGAAATTTGTTATGGAACGCATAAAAAGTTACATAAATTGTATGTAATCATACATACGATGCATTATTGTCTTCATAGAACATATGAAACTTGTAATACATCGTATGAATAGTTACATACAATGTATGTTTTCTTTCATACGATGCATTATTTTTTTTCATAGAATGTATGAAAAAATAAATGCATCATATGAATGAAATTTCGTGAAATCTATGAATGCAATCATATGAAATATGAATATTTTCGCACGATTTAGATATGCATTATTTCATAAAATTAATGCAGTTTTTCATACTTCGTATGGTAAATAACAGTTTTGTTGTAATTTTTCATACAAAATATGAAAGGATGCAGAAATTCTATGAAATAAGACACACAACCATAAAATATTCATAATCCGCATGTTTTCAATCATAGATTACTTGAAAGAAAAGATTATATAGAAAATAATTAGGTTATTATTTTATATTAAAGTATGTGTATGCATGTATGTATTTCATGAAAGATTATATAAAATATATGTAAATTTTGTTAGCTTACCCATACCGACTTTCAAAATGTATCTTCGAAATAGTTCCATTTCTTCTTCTTTTCGATTTCCTGAAAAGCTTAAATATTTCATTGAAAACAATACTTTTTATCAATTTTAAACTTATTATTTTCGTCAAATTTAGTATTTACATTAATGGCTTAAGGCTAATGCTTGATTAACATATTCATCAATTTTATGTACATTACCGGTACAACACGGTATAGCTGAATAAAAAATGATTGTCAAACATATTAAAATCTACGATCAACGCACAAGATTTAAGCTGAAGGACTCTTCAATTGAATCACCAATTGGAACAAGGGAATAAGTGCAAAAATTTCCAAAAATGACATTTTGATGCAAATGTCATCTGTATATCTAGACCCATTGGTTAGGCCGATGGTGAATTTATAAAAGCATCTTAGAACACAAATAAATTATTCAGTTTTTTGCGTTTTCCCAACAATTAAATCAGATATATATATCTCCTTCTTCCAATTGGTGATTCAATTGTTCTGAAAGTACAAACATTTTAGATGATATATTTTTTGTAATTTTCATATCATAAAAGTGATTTTCTATAAATGCCCAAAATTGAGAGCAGGCAGGAGGATATTCTAAATTAAATAAATGGAAGGTCTTAAAACAAATATCAACTGCTCTTAAGAAGGAGTTGAAAAGAAACTTAACTCCATCTACATATACATAAAAGTTTAATATATTTTCTAAGTCGCTGTCACCTAAACCAAGCATAAACGGCTGAATGTTTTCACCTTTGCTCTTCAAAAAAGATATGTGGTCATCAATCTCCTGTATGGATTTACCCATAAATAGGAATGCCTGCTGTGAACTTGAAACTGTGAATTTGACAACACTCTTCTTTCCACAGTTGTCTTTTTTCACAGATTTTTGGGTAGGAAAGAGGAAAAAGTGCAGGCACCATAATAATTTGACTGCTGTTGCATCTGGAAATAGAATTAAGAAATTTTTTTTTATAAATTAATGGTAAAGTAAGATAAAAAGTTGTTAGTTCTTAACCTAATTTTATTCTAAACGGAATACCTAGCATAGTTAAAAGTATTAGTGGTAAACATAACATAATTTCTGCGGACGAGAATTTATGTTTTGCTCAACCAAATACTTATAAAGGAAAACATAAAGAAAACTAATTACCGCTGTTAACATCTTCTTGATTTATCGATTCCAAAATTGCTCTCATTTTTTTATCTCTCGATTGGGTTTGCTTCAAGAGAAAATTTATTAATGAACTAGCTTGTTCTGGCCATCTACCAAGTATTCCCGGACGACTTCCATAAATTGTTGCAAAATCCTTGTCAATCTGGAGAATTAATTAATAAAATTTAAATCATGTAAAATTCGATATATATACATCAGACTATAGATATGTATGAGAAAAAAGTATATGTAGGTTAATTAAGGTACTTGAGTTTTTAAAACCTTAAATTGACGGTTTCTTAAGGAATATTTGAAACATATGGGTTTGGGACAGAATCACGAAAAACATTTCAGGATTTCTTTTTCCTTACGAATCTAATTTTTTGTATCAAAGTATACATACCTATGTATGTACATATATTAATTTAAATTTAAATTGTTGATTAAATAAATTTTTTTGTATAAAAGAACTTAATTTAATCGAAGCACAGATCCAATATTTTTGTATTGCTTTCAATTTAAATGTAAAGTAAAAAGTGTTTGTCTATTTCCGTTTTACTTCGCTTTTTTTGATGATTTTTATTAATAAAAGAGTTTCAAGTACTTTTTTTACGCTTAACTTGTTTGTTTAGTGAAAGTACAAACATTTTAGATGATATATTTTTTGTAATTTTCATATCATAAAAGTGATTTTCTATAAATGCCCAAAATTGAGAGCAGGCAGGAGCATATTCTAAACTAAACAAATGGAAAGTCTTAAAACAAATATCAACTACTCTTAGGCTGAAAACACACCGGATAAAGCAAAACGTGTTTTTTTGTTTTGTGAATCAAGAGAACATTGTTTCATATGAAACTACACACACCAAACAAAACACACGTTTTTGTTTTGAAGAGTTTCGGTGGTGGTTGTCGAAAATACGAGTACATGCCATTGTATGAGAGCAACATACACCGAATGCAACAAAACTGTTTCGAACAAGGGTCGTTGACGATAATTGCCTACTTTCTTGTGGCGCAAAACACACCGAATGAAACGAAACATAAAAACCAAAGCAAACAGAAAAATATGTTTCGTTGCCGATAGCTGACCTGTTGTTTTTTGCAAAACAAAATTTTATTTCCGTTTGAATTATTTGCTTCTACGTTTACTCTGTGCGCAAATTTTAAATTAATATGAAAGTATATGTTCATTTTTTTAATTGAGGCAAGAAGCCCTATCTACATATATTTATAAAGATAAGGACATGCCAATAAACTTACTATTGATAAGCTGTGGATTGCTACTTCCTACTATGTCACTTAGAGATTGGCAAGTTTAAAAGCTTTTCTCTTTTCTTATAAATAACTCCATAATGTCTATTTTGTAAACACAAAATTGTTGTTTGTATTTACTTGCCGTAGAGTTATTATCTTTCAGCCGGAGTTAAGCTTTTACGATACTCGTAGTTCGTATTTTGTTTTATTTCAACGCACACCAAAGGAAACAAAAGCACAAAACATTTTGTTTTTTTTATTCTGTTTCGCTTGGTGTGGTTCAAATAAAAAATGTTTTTTTGACTATAGAATCAAAAACGTTTTGCTTGATCCGGTGTGTTTTGTTGAGCCTTAAGAAGCAGTTGAAAAGAAACTTAACTCCATCTACATATATATAAAAGTTTAATATATTTTCTGAGTCGCTGTCACCTAAACCAAGCATAAACGGCTGAATGCTTTCACCTTTGCTCTTCAAAAAAGATATGTGGTCGTCAATCTGCTGTATGTACTCGTATTTACCCATAAATAAGAATGCCTGATGTGAACTTGATACTGTGAATTTGACAACACTCTTCTTTCCGCAGTTGTCTTTTTTCACAGATTTTTGGGTAGGAAAGAGGAAAGAACATTTCAGGATTTCTTTTTCGTTACGAATCTAATTTTTTGTATCAAAGTATACATACCTATATATGTATATTAATTGAAATTTAAATTGTTGATTAAATAAAATTTTTTATATAAAAGAACTTAATTTAATCGAAGCACAGATCCAATATTTTTGTATTGCTTTCAATTTAAATATAAAGTAAAAAGTGTTTGTCTATTTCCGTTTTACTTCGCTTTTTTCGATATTTTTTTTATAAAAAAAGAGTTTCAAGTACTTTTCTTACGTTTTACTTGTTTAAATACTGTTATTTTGAATTAGTTTAGTAAATATTTGAATACTTAGCGGTATTTTAAAATATAAATATATATGGTTTTTATAATTCAAATAAAACTTACTAATCGAAAACCAGTTGGGGTCTTATACTCCGGCCATTTTGCAAAAATATCATGCAAAGAACTTGCTTGCTGCACGTTTTGCATCCTATATTGACTGCATGCCTGCCAACAGCTGTCAAATTCCGCAACTGATAAGTTGTCATACTTTAAGCTACGTATGCACTCCTCTGCATCAGTTTCTGGACCTGTTGGTTAATAATATTTAGATTATATTCTCATGTTTATTTGCAAATTTTGGGATAGGTACTTAATTTTATACATAGAACATAAAAACATAAAAGAGTGCTAAGTAATAAGAATGGATCTATGCAATAGCTAATAATTCAGTAACTCCTTAATTTAAATTGAATTTTCTCATAAATAGGAATTTAATTTGACCTCGAAACTGTCAATTTGACAATACTCTTTTTTTCCGCATTCGGCCTTTTTTATGGCTTTTTAGGAAAAAAGAAGTACAATTATTTCATTTAATTAGTATGCTTGATTGTTTATAGTTATGTTTGAACATATTTATTCGGAAATTTGATTTCTCATATTATGAAACTACATATTTCTTGCAGTAAGTTTTATCAATTTTATTTAAGTTAAAGTAAATTTAACTTTAAGTGGTAGGGTTGAATGGTTTTAAAATTTGTCTAAAGTTTAAGCAAAGTTCTTGTATTAAAACGTGCTTTAAAGTTACTTACAGAACTGTTTATTACGTGGGTTTGGTGGTTCAACATCAGGGCTGTCAGACGCATCCGCATCCAAAGATAATGTCCGTTTAAGAAGCGACCGATAACTCCTCTTGTCATTACAAGCTTTGGCATATATTTTTCCCCGTCTTCCCACACGGTAGTATTCCAGTTTTTCTCCAGGAAAACGATTAAGAATTTCATTTTCTAATCTATAACTGGTTTTCAAGGACATGTGAAGATTATTTTCTTCAAAATAACAGCATATTATGCTTATCAATATAGATCTGTGTTCTGCCAGTAACTTAGAATGCCGCTCATAGTAACGCGTCATAATACTTGATTTATTGGAATCATTCAATATGTCTGATAAATGTACTGACACTTCTATGGCTTCTGGTGAAGTAGGTCCTCTTGAGCTAGATGGTGTGATGGGTGATACAGAACTCAGATTTCTTTTTAAAGAACTACTACATTCACTATCCTCTTCGTTTACAAACAAGGATGATCTTGAACGCCATTCTATTAAATTTTCTTCGAACACCACTAGATCACCAATTTTTTGGTCTTTGAAAAGCATATTTATTTGGTGTCGTTTGATTACTTCCAAAATGCCGATGGTGATTTTTTCAGCTATATTTAAAATAATTTTTAAAAAAATTAGAATTTCAGAAGGTGCAGGATTCATAAATGATTCAACAAAAGCGTGTGTACAGATTTGATACAATTATTATGATAATGAATTATTATTACTATATATTTATAATATTAACCTTTGAAAACTAAGTCAACAATTTTCATTTTCATTCTAAAACTAAATCAAGTTTTACGGAGTTTTTTTTTAATTTACTTGCATAAGTGATAATTGATAGCTATTGTGTGATAGTTTTACATATATATAAAGTGATGATTTTACATATATATAAAGTGATAAAGTAGACTCACATATTAAGAATTCTGTTAAATGATCTAAATTCCATGACTTGAGAAGTTTTCGCAAAGCATCTTGAGAATGGTCGAATTGCAGATTAGAAGAAGTTAAATCCTGACCGTCGTTGTGTTTTAGGGACGTTATATTGCACTTTCTTTCTTGTTGATTGAAGCATTGAAGTGATCCGAGTAAATTGTTCTCTGAGCTGTTAAAAGATATGTTTTCAACAATATCTACTGTGGGTCTTCCATAAGTTGGTGAATTTTCTATGTACAAGTAGGTTTGGGATTGATTAGGGCTTTTTTTGCCTTCTATGCTTTCATTCATTGTTTAATAAAATGATTTTCTTGTCGAGTGAACGGAACTGAAAGTATACAAATGTTTGTATAATAATAAAATTTTGAAAACCCACACAATTACTATTAACACATTTTATTTCAAGTTCCTTCAACTTTCTTATGGTAGAAAGTATTCTTTTATGTGCATCATAGTTTTCCCTTTCGGAGTTTTTATTACTGTTGCTGGAGGTCCAATTAATTCCTCAAAGTGTAAAATAAAATATTCACCCAGAAAAGAAGCATCGACTTCAAACGCCATGTAGTGTGGTCGGTAGTGAATTTCATTTAATTTTTGACAGAATAAACTAATGTCTTCTTCGTTTTGAACGAAATTTATAATTACGTATATATTATAATCATTAGTTAATCTGGACACATAATAACCGCTTTTATATTCAATGCCATTGTATTCTGCTTCACACCAAAAGTTCAGTCGTTCTTTCTGAACCTCCAATTTGTTGCTTATTAATGAAATCAAGCCACTAGGCGTGTTGTGTTTCTTCCAAACTACACATTTAACGGTGTTATATTTAAAATTTAAAATTCTATTGGCAAACTTAAGCTGAAATTTTTTTGCTAATGTAAGGCATATATTTTTTCTGGAAGTTATAGCATGGGCATATAATTTAAAGCTTTTGTGCTTCGCTTCATATTTAAAACACCAATATTTTCTTAATGGTCCTGATTTTTGTAATATTGTTGGATAGTGTGTAATAATATGGAATTTGGGTTTTAATTTGTCTTGGAAAAGTTGAAGATATTGTTCATTATGCGTTTTTATTTTGCTCCTCAATGTTGATATCGACTCATCTGAGATCTCAAAGCATAGTACTATATTAATTATTTCTAGAAGGTTTAAAAGAAAGTTCCAAACGTCATCTTTTAATGGCACCATATCTCCTACCATAAGAGGCAGCAACTGAGCAAAAGTAAGCATTTCCCTTGCTGACATTCGTAGATGGCGCTTTTTTAAATGAGTTGGATGTATTTCATTCGAAGCATTTCCTATTTCTATAGGACCGTATTCAAATGTTTGTTTTCTTTTGTTTAAGGTTTCTAATGAAAAATATTTTTTTATTTGAGTGAAATGAATTATTACGTGACAAAGATCGTAATGGCATATTCCTTCAAAAATGTCATGCATAACATCCACGCTGAAGTTTTCAACAACATGGAATGAGGGGATGTCATTAAAACAGCATTCACTGTTAATACCAGTTTCTTTGGGATTATTTTTTTGTAGGTCAAAGTTGTAGTTACTTATATTTCTCCGTTTATCAGAATTTTCCGTACAAGTTTCACTGCATTCATCTTTATTCAAGCGACAAAATCGACAAAATATTCCAGAAAACGACTTGCTGAAACCCAGTAATGTGTTAAGGCCTAAGTTATCACCAAGTATAAGACCCAAAATAAAGTGAACGTGGAATGTATCCCCATCGGGTGGCCTTACAAGGATACCTTCTTCTTCAAGAAATTTTAACTCATTTATGAGGGGTTGCAAACATTTTTCGTTCCCGTATTTTTTAATGTCTTTCGATTTGATTGCTGCTGCTAAAAATATGTTTTCTAGTTTTGCTTCATTAAGGGGCATACATGCAAATGAATAATAAAAGTTGCAGATAGAGTGTATTGAGGAATGAGATCCGAGGGGGTTGTTAATTTCAAATTCGTCTGCATACAAAAAATATGGAACAAGTATTTTGTTTGGGTACAATTTACACTTTGTTTTCCACAGTTCTGCCTGAACAAAATTAATGAACTGATTACTTTTTTCCAAAGATTTCATGTAACTTAACATATTAGAAAGAAAGTTTTCAGTTTCAAATAATGCTCTGAATTGTGAACGAAGCGGTAATACAACGGCTTTGTTAATAACTTCCTGCAAATTTAACTCCCCATTACGATGATTGATATTTATTTCATTATTAATCACAAACTCATTTACATCGTCCATGTATCCACCCTTTCTAAGACATTGAGTTAAAAGATAATCTGAATCACATTTTTCGAATGGATTTGTACATGCATTAATCACACTACATATTTCATTTAAAATGACTTCATTTGACTGTAGTTTGCATCTAGCAAAGCTATCAAAAATTTCTAGAAGTGGTTTGATAATGAAATTTAAGGAACCTTTCTGTATTTCGTAAACATCTTTCCTTGAAAAATTGTCATTCGAGTGTAATGATATTGACCATTTGAGTGCGCTTTCCAAAAGCTTTTTTATCGCAATTTCTTTTTCAAATACTTTTTCTTTGCCACAATTTATTTCTGTTGAAGCTGAATTCGCTAAAGAACTATCAAGTATGATTTCATTTTGAATCAAGACGGAGCTTTCATTTATCTTTTCAGCATTAGGCGTTATTTGTTTTTCAACTTCTGTAGGTTTGAATGCTTTAACATGTAAGCGTCTTATATGTCTCTTGTAACTGGAGGAACTCATGAACAATAGGGAACATTTTTTGTCAAAACAACGAAAAGTACTGTTGGAATTCAAGTCATGCTTTTTTCGAAGATGATGCATAAGAATATCAATGTGGTCAAACTCTTTTTTGCAAACGAAGCACGACATTATAAAATATCTGAAATATTTTTAGAGGTTAATGACTTGTTCGGTAGGAAGTAACAGATAATGAAACACACAATGTGTAACTATTATAGCTATCGTTACCTGATTACAAGAACTAGGTAACTCGGTAACTAGGTAATTTTTTAAACTATAGATACAGCAACGTTCTTGAGTAGATGACTATAAAACAGAAATTCGCAACATATTCTTATTGAATCATGCCTAATTCTTTTGAAATTAGCGTTAGTCTAAACAAAAAAATTAATCAAATTGTTTCCGAGAATGTCAAAAGTCGAAAATTTTCATTAATTAAAAAACCAACACCCAAGGTTTTTAGAGGTAGACGATAAAAAAAGAATACAATATAAAAGTTGCATATAGAAGTAGAAATTAAGAAATTATAAAACACAAGCAAAACCGATCATAGCGTTCATTCGTGCATTTGTTTCTTTTTAAGTTACTGCTTTATCCAACAAGTTAGATTGAATTAAATAAAAAAACAAACTTTCTTAAATTAATTTAAAATTAATGATGTGCTGGCAGATCGCATTTTCGTAAAAAAAAATAAAATAAAAAAATTACTACTTTGAATAAATAATCCCACGCCTCTTTCCCCCCAGATACCGCACGCGCTGGGTCCATCTATTCCAAGTACAAAAGCAATTTTTGGTTGCAATTCGTATCGGAGCTTATTTCATTAAATTATTAAACTAATTTATTGCCAACGCGAATGTTCAAGGACGATAAAAAAAATTAATCAGATGAATGTAAATAATTTGTGAGGCATAAAACGAAGAAAATAAAAGTTTAAATCTTAAAAAATGTATTAAAGGTTAATTTTATTTTGAAAAAGAGCTCGCAGCTCTATTAACAAGAAGATTCTTAAAATGACAAGTCTTATGATCCGATAAGAAATGCTACTCGTATGTATCTGACTGGGCATCTTACAATCAATCATGCCGTAAAAAAAGGAAGAATTGTGATCATACCATCTTATATTTACGTACTGCTTTTGTTTACTAAAATGAATAGTTTTGTATAGAGATATTTTCAAAAAATGTTTTCTCATGTGTACGCTTAATTTTTTCCTACACGTAATCAAGAATAAGATAAGTGCTACCACCTACTCCTCTTATAAATTTTTGATATAAGAAAAACCGATTTAATATTTTGGTTGACATGATTTATTTTATACAGAATCCTTTCCAAATAAAAAGAATTTTGTTACATACTAGCCATAAATGAATTTTAATCATGTTCATTCTTTGAAAGGATTTAAATATACATATGTATATACGAGTATATGTTTGAACTTAAATACCTACATCCATTCTTCTTAGGAAAAGTTAAACTTATGATTTATACCTACAATTCAATTTTTTATTGAAATTTGAAAATAAATATAAAATTACAAGAACTCAATACATACATATGTGTTGAAAAAAATTGAAAATCAAATAATAATTATTACTTTTCATATACATATTTATAAATGTTGGCAAAAAAGTAAGTAGGAAAGTTTTAACTAACTCGAAAATTCGTTAAAAAATGGATATGCATAGAAGATTGGTAAAATTACAAGATCTATAACAAATGATTTCAGCTATACTGGAAAAAAATTCGTAAAACAAATAAAACCAATCAACGGAATATTGATAATGCTTAGTTTTGTTTAAAAATGTTTTTAAAATATGTATTTTTTTACGTTTCCACTTATGCAGGTATATATAAATGCAAAGAGCATTTTTTATAATAAAAATAAGAACTTATCATATTTTAAAGAAATTAAAAGTTATGGTAAATACGCTCATCCTCAATTCAATGACAATTTGTATAGATGCCCTCTAAACAGAAAAAGAGATGAATGTTGAACAACTGGGTTTTAAGATTTTTAGAACATATTGGCCCTCCTGTAACAAAATGATCAACCGATTAAGCCTCTGCTTGTGGTCTGAGTACCTCCAGGTCACGAAATTTAAGAACAAAAAAAAATTGGAAAAATTACTAACTTACTTAAACAAAAATGAATGTGTTTTAAAACTATTTGTATTGACGAAAGTATTTATGTTGTATATAAAAGTAGAAAAGTATGTTTGAACTTCCTTGTAGCTTCGCTAAAAACTCGATTGACATGGATTATTTCTGAAATTATAAGATCTATCTACTCAATAATCTGATAAGAAAAATGTTTTTGACTGACTAGCAAAGTATTTTTTTTTCGTTATTTCGTAAAACTAGCGAAACCAATCAACGCAATATTGGTAATGCTTAGTTTTATAAAGTATATTGTTTTCAAAATGTTTTTTTACATTCCTACTTATGTAGGTACATATAAATACGAGCATGTTTATATAAAAAACTATTCACCTCTTAAAGCAATCAAAATGTATGATAAATACACTTCCCCCTCCCTCCCCCGATACCGATGACTTAGATAACTGTCGAACTTAACTAGTGGTTTTTATTATTTTAAAGTATCAAAAATGATAAGAACTTAATTTAAGAATTTGTAAAGATCAATATTATGTAAACATATATATATCAAAAGGAGCTTTCTAAAGAAAAACTATATTCTGAAAGCAATTTTAAATTCAAGATGTGACTCCAAACCGCTTTTTTTTAAGTTGACAACGAATACAAAAATGAAAAAGTTACTACTTTACAACCATAACAAAATAAATAAAAAAGTTTTTAAAATATGATAAAAACCAAAAGTTCGTTTTAAAAAATATATACATATGTTGATAAGGAAAGAGGTAGGTATGTATTGAACTTCCTTGTAACTCGCTAGAAAATGGGTATGCTTGGAATATTGCTGAAATTATAAGACCTATCTACTAAATAATCTGATAACAAAAAATTTTTGACTGACTAGAAAAGTTTTTTTTTCATTATTTCGTAAAACTAACAAAACCAATCAACGCAATATTGGTAATGCTTAGTTTCATAAAGTATTGTTTTCAAAATGTTTTTTTCAGTTCCTACTTATGTAGGTACATATAAATGCAACGAGCATTCTTTATAATAAAAATAAAAACTTATCATATTCTAAAGAAATTAAATTTATTTTTGTAAAATACACTCACCCTCAATCTGATGACAATTTATATAGGTGCTCCTTAAACAGAAATAAGATGAATTTTGAACAGCTTGATTTGAAGATTTTTCGAAAATATATGTAGGTGCTCCTGTAAAAAATGATCAACAGGTTAGGTATCTGCTTGTGATCTGAGTACCTCCAGTTAACGTTTTGATTGAAATTTTAAGAATACATGAAAAGAAAAAAAGATAAAATTATTATCTGTAAAATATAAAAATTGTTTTCAGCACGTACAAAATATTTTTGTGCAATTATATTTTTTTGATACCACGTGATTAACTCTAAATTTTTTTTTTGTTTAAATGGGATTAAAATTTAAGACTTGTAAGAAATAAGCAATACTGATCAAATATACTGGTTAAATTGCTTATTTTTATAAAAACTAATTGCAAAAAAAAAGAATTTTGTAGGTACAGACTACCCACAAAATTCTTTCCTTGAAAGAATTATATTATCGTATATATATGTAAGTACATACGTAAGTACAAATAGAATTTTGAGAACTTACCTTTTTAAATGTTAATTCTTCCTTTTTTATGTTTGGTTTTCTTTATTTCACACTATTAGACAACCACGACGACTTTTTTATTTTAATTTTAATAAAATTATGGCGACGGACAAACGAGACAAACGCGCAGCAGCAGCAACAGACAATCTTTTACAAATGGCCACAGAACAATGAAAATGATCTCATTCTTGAAACGACGCCGAAGCGACACCATACTTACTCAAGTTGAAATTGGTTTGAACTAAACGAATGTGACATGTAAACATTCATTGATGTTCGGTCGACTAGCTTCCTGCCGATGGTCATGTTCAGACATACAAATGTCTTGACTCTTGTGTATATCAAGTTGCACAGTTTATTGTTTTGATTTTGCGTTTGATGAAATTTTTCATAAATGTTATGGCATTTTACATACAGAATATTGTTATATTGCATACAAAATATGAAAAACATCATTTTGAAGAAAGTTTGTCATCAAATGGAAACATCAAACATATTCTGTATGTAAAATTGCATACATTTTATGATTTTAATCTTCAAATGGCGGGTTGGCAACAAAAATTGAGTTGAATCCAGACAGCGTTGGTTTTGGCGGTAGCCAATCAAATTGGGATACGTGGATTAACCCTGCACTTACACTGGGATTTCGTAAATTTTTCAGACATGAAAAAAAATTGCCAAAGATATATTTATGACATTTTTATTTTCAGGCTTTTTATTGAAAATAATTATTAAATGTGAGTTGCATGAATATGACTTTAATTTTTTAACATGTCTTGCAATCAAAACCTTGAAAATTTATAATGTTAAACTGAATAACTCATTAAATTAAGTTATTTTCAGGATTTTTTTACAAAACGAAAAACAATTAGTACAATTCGCAAGATTTTCGCACAGGTTTTTTACAAGTTTTGCAAAAGAAATTTTGGAAATTTGTTTTGATAGAAGAAAATTACTAATAAAAGAAGTTATTTTCTTAGAAAACAGAAACATTCAATACAATTGCGCGGTTTATAAAAGTTTTTTCGATAAGAATCTTGTAAATTGGTTTTGATTAATGAAAGAAATTCACAAAAGTAGTGTTATTCAAGTTTGAACTTGAATGGCATAAAACATCATTAAAGAATGCTTGATTTTCATTTTGGTTTGTACAACTTTTTTAGTTGAAATCTTGAGAATAAATTTTGATAAAAGTAAATACTTTTATATATACATGCAAGCGCTACTCAAACTTGCAGAAAAACAAACAATCGATGAAAATCCTGAGATTTTCACAAAAGTTTCGTAGGTACAATCTTTTAATAGATATATTGAAACTTAGTTAGGCTGAAAACACACCGGATAAAGCAAAACGTGTTTTTTTGTTTTGTAAATCAAGAGAACACACCGAATGAAACGAAACATAAAAACCAAAGCAAAACAGAAAAATATGTTTCGTTGCCGATAACTGACCTGTTGTTTTTTGCAAAACAAAATTTTGACTCCGTTTGAATTATTTACTTCTACGTTTACTCTGTGCGCAAATTTTAAATTAATATGAACGTAGATGGAGAAAAGTTCATTTTTTTTAATTGAGGCAAGAAGCGCTATCTATATTTATAAAGATAAGGAACATGCCAATAAACTTACTATTGATAAGCTGTGGATTGCTACTTCCTACTATGACATCTGGAGATTGGCAAGATTAAAAGCTTTTCTCTTTTCTTATAAATAACTCCATAATGTCTATTTTGTAAACACAAAATTGTTATTTGTATTTACTTGCCGTAGAGTTATAATCTTTCAGCCGGAGTTAAGCTTTTACGATAGTTCGTATTTTGTTTCATTTCAACACACACCAAACGAAACAAAAGCACATAACGTTTTGTTGTGTTTTGTTTTATTCTGTTTCGCTTGGTGTGTGTTCAAATAAAAAATGTTATTTTGACTATTGAATCATTAACTTTTTTTTGATCCGGTGTGTTTTCAGCCTTAGTTTGTAAGATTTTACTTGCAAACAAAAAATTACTGTTTCGATTTTGCGTTTGATGAAATTTTTCATAAATGTTATGGCATTTTACATACAGAATATTGTTATATTGCATACAAAATATGAAAAACATCATTTTGAAGAAAGTTTGTCATCAAATGGAAACATCAAACATATTCTGTATGTAAAATTGCATACATTTTATGATTCTAATCTTCAAATGGCGGGTTGGCAACAAAAATTGAGTTGAATCCAGACAGCGTTGGTTTTGGCGGTAGCCAATCAAATTGGGATACGTGGATTAACCCTGCACTTACACTGGGATTTCGTAAATTTTTCAGACATGAAAAAAAATTGCCAAAGATATATTTATGACATTTTTATTTTCAGGCTTTTTATTGAAAATAATTATTAAATGTGAGTTGCATGAATATGACTTTAATTTTTTAACATGTCTTGCAATCAAAACCTTGAAAATTTATAATGTTAAACTGAATAACTCATTAAATTAAGTTATTTTCAGGATTTTTTTACAAAACAAAAAACAATTAGTACAATTCGCAAGATTTTCGCACAGGTTTTTTACAAGTTTTGCAAAAGAAATTTTGGAAATTTGTTTTGATAGAAGAAAATTACTAATAAAAGAAGTTATTTTCTTAGAAAACAGAAACATTCAATACAATTGCGCGGTTTATAAAAGTTTTTTCGATAAGAATCTTGTAAATTGGTTTTGATTAATGAAAGAAATTCACAAAAGTAGTGTTATTCAAGTTTGAACTTGAATGGCATAAAACATCATTAAAGAATGCTTGATTTTCATTTTGGTTTGTACAACTTTTTTAGTTGAAATCTTGAGAATAAATTTTGATAAAAGTAAATACTTTTATATATACATGCAAGCGCTACTCAAACTTGCAGAAAAACAAACAATCGATGAAAATCCTGAGATTTTCACAAAAGTTTCGTAGGTACAATCTTTTAATAGATATATTGAAACTTAGTTAGGCTGAAAACACACCGGATAAAGCAAAACGTGTTTTTTTGTTTTGTAAATCAAGAGAACACACCGAATGAAACGAAACATAAAAACCAAAGCAAAACAGAAAAATATGTTTCGTTGCCGATAACTGACCTGTTGTTTTTTGCAAAACAAAATTTTGACTCCGTTTGAATTATTTACTTCTACGTTTACTCTGTGCGCAAATTTTAAATTAATATGAACGTAGATGGAGAAAAGTTCATTTTTTTTAATTGAGGCAAGAAGCGCTATCTATATTTATAAAGATAAGGAACATGCCAATAAACTTACTATTGATAAGCTGTGGATTGCTACTTCCTACTATGACATCTGGAGATTGGCAAGATTAAAAGCTTTTCTCTTTTCTTATAAATAACTCCATAATGTCTATTTTGTAAACACAAAATTGTTATTTGTATTTACTTGCCGTAGAGTTATAATCTTTCAGCCGGAGTTAAGCTTTTACGATAGTTCGTATTTTGTTTCATTTCAACACACACCAAACGAAACAAAAGCACATAACGTTTTGTTGTGTTTTGTTTTATTCTGTTTCGCTTGGTGTGTGTTCAAATAAAAAATGTTATTTTGACTATTGAATCATTAACTTTTTTTTGATCCGGTGTGTTTTCAGCCTTAGTTTGTAAGATTTTACTTGCAAACAAAAAATTACTGTTTCGATTTTGCGTTTGATGAAATTTTTCATAAATGTTATGGCATTTTACATACAGAATATTGTTATATTGCATACAAAATATGAAAAACATCATTTTGAAGAAAGTTTGTCATCAAATGGAAACATCAAACATATTCTGTATGTAAAATTGCATACATTTTATGATTCTAATCTTCAAATGGCGGGTTGGCAACAAAAATTGAGTTGAATCCAGACAGCGTTGGTTTTGGCGGTATCCAATGAAATTGGGCTACGTAGATTAACCCTGCACTTACACTGGGATGTCGTAAATGACAAAAAAAAATTCAGGCATATATTAATGACACTTTTATTTTTCAGGATGTTTATTGAAAACCCAAAAATAATTACGTATGGTAAATTGCAACATTTTTTAACAAGTTTTTGAAAGAAAATCTTGAAAATTTTATGATGATAAGAGTAAATAAGTCATTAAATTAAGTTATTTTAAGGATTTTCTTGCAGAACATATTATAATCAATGAAAATATCACACTTTTTTAAAAGTTTTTACTATTTTTGCAACAATTTCAAACGTTTTTGATAGTTTTCACATTAAAATTCGTATGAAAAGTGTCATAAATCACGTTGTAAGTCGTCATCACCTTTGGACTTGTATTTTTAACCAACAATTTCAATAAAAACAATTATTTGCATAAAAGAATTGTAAAATTTCATGCATTTGATGTAACGTGACATCAATCTTCAAATTGAAATTCGTATGAAAAGTTTCATAAATCAAATGTTATATTACATAACCTTCTTGATTTTTTTTAAACCCACAATTTCAATAAAGACAATTTTTTGCATAAAAGAATTGTAAAATTTCATGCATTTGATGTAACGTGACATCAATCTTCACATTGAAATTCGTATGAAAAGTTTCATAAATCAAATGTTATATTACATAACCTTCATGATTTTTTTTAAACCCACAATTTCAATAAAGACATTTTTGCATAAGAGAATTGTAAAATTTCATGCATTTGATGTAACGTGACATCAATCTTCACATTGAAATTCGTATGAAAAGTTTCATAAATCAAATGTTATATTACATAACCTTCATGATTTTTTTTAAACCCACAATTTCAATAAAGACATTTTTGCATAAGAGAATTGTAAAATTTCATGCATTTGATGTAACGTGACATCAATCTTCACATTGAAATTCGTATGAAAAGTTTCATAAATCAAATGTTATATTACATAACCTTCATGATTTTTTTTAAACCCACAATTTCAATAAAGACATTTTTGCATAAAAGAATTGTAAAATTTCATGCATTTGATGTAACGTGACATCAATCTTCAAATTGAAATTCGTATGAAAAGTTTCATAAATCAAATGTTATATTACATAACCTTCTTGATTTTTTTTAAACCCACAATTTCAATAAAGACAATTTTTTGCATAAAAGAATTGTAAAATTTCATGCATTTGATGTAACGTGACATCAATCTTCACATTGAAATTCGTATGAAAAGTTTCATAAATCAAATGTTATATTACATAACCTTCATGATTTTTTTTAAACCCACAATTTCAATAAAGACATTTTTGCATAAAAGAATTGTAAAATTTCATGCATTTGATGTAACGTGACATCAATCTTCAAATTGAAATTCGTATGAAAAGTTTCATAAATCAAATGTTATATTACATAACCTTCTTGATTTTTTTTAAACCCACAATTTCAATAAAGACAATTTTTTGCATAAAAGAATTGTAAAATTTCATGCATTTGATGTAACGTGACATCAATCTTCACATTGAAATTCGTATGAAAAGTTTCATAAATCAAATGTTATATTACATAACCTTCATGATTTTTTTTAAACCCACAATTTCAATAAAGACATTTTTGCATAAAAGAATTGTAAAATTTCATGCATTTGATGTAACGTGACATCAATCTTCAAATTGAAATTCGTATGAAAAGTTTCATAAATCAAATGTTATATTACATAACCTTCATGATTTTTTTTAAACCCACAATTTCAATAAAGACATTTTTGCATAAAAGAATTGTAAAATTTCATGCATTTGATGTAACGTGACATCAATCTTCAAATTGAAATTCGTATGAAAAGTTTCATAAATCAAATGTTAGATTACATAACCTTTTCTACTTCTATTTTAAACCTATAATTTCAAAATTATAGTTGACATAAAAGCTATGTAAAATTGCATGCATTTGAAGTAATCCTTCATCAAACTTCGTGAACACTTTTACATATTTTTTATGATTTAGATCATCAAATTTCAAATTTCCCCTAAAAATATTCAGGTGAATATTTTGATGATCCCCTTTCACACATAATATGATTTTTTCATACAACGTATGAAACGTTTCATCATTATCATGAAGTTCGGATTTCATATTGTCTTAATATTTCATACGTTTTATGACTATAATCATCAATTGGATTTTCCAACAACAATTCTTAAGTAAAATATTTTTATGAAAGAGGTTGCATAAAAGTTAAGACTTTTTTCATACAGTTGATGCAAAAAGCACTGATGTAGCATTGATGATTTTTTCATACGCTGATGTACGGTGGCATCAAACTTTGCTTACAACAACAACTATATGGAGAGAATTTTGATGATTGTGAAATCATCAATTTTATGATTTTGACATCAATTGCAAAAATAAAACTGATGATTCTTCCATCAAATTTATGATTTTGTGCATAGATTTGATGATTTTCAGTTGATGATCGCCGATCATAAAATCTATGTAAAAAACTTTTTTCAGTGTGGTATCACAATTGCATTAACCATAGTCTATCGTGGTCCTTGGAGGATGAATGTTGTGCGGAAACAAACAAAAAGCAATCCCTGGTTTCCTTCGAGTAAGGATGTAGGTTGATTACACAGAAAAACGAAATCACAACCCCGATTGTCCTTCCTGCGAAAAAGACACACAGAGGTAGGGAATAGTATTCCTGTGAACAACCGTCCGTCACCTGGGTGATTTGTTAATTAAAGACTCAATGTCGCAAGCACTTACTCTTGAGAATTAAAATTCTGCAAACGAAATGTAAACTGAAGACAAGTTCATTTTTAAGAAGCGCAATTAAAAAAAATGCACGACTGGGTCGCACGATCTTGCTCTTATGTAAAAGACTAAAGAAAAACTGTTCATAAGCATAAAATTCATTTTTTTTAATAAACTAAGGATTGTATGCCATGTGGTTCTTTATATACAAAATTTTTAAAACATTTTTAAAAAAAAAATTTTTGGAACGCCAAAGTGTTTATTAATGTTCGAATGAAAATTGAATTTACAAAAAAAATATTGATCCGTTTGATCCGTAAATTTTTTTTTCAAAATTCAAAAAAATATTTTTTTTGTTGTTTTGAAATGCAATGTTTTTTAGACTTTTTAGAAGCTTGTCTATAAAAATTTCATTAAATTCCGTTATGCCGATAATGAGAAATTCAAATTCGAAAAAATTGTTCTAAGTTAGATACAGTCAGTAATATCTAGATTTCAAATTTTTTTTTATTAAATTAGATCGTAAAAATTAATATAAGGAAAAAAAATTTATCAAAATTCTCGGCGCCGCCGCCGTTTTGGAGAAAAATACGATTTTCGAAAACAATTTCTTAACATTTGTATGAAGGGTTATTTTAAGGTAAAATAATTTTTTTCACATCTTGTAGATTAAGAAACTTTTATTTATCAATTTTAAAAAAAATCGAGCATGGGGTTTTCGAATATTGAGTTTAAAAAAATTTTTTTTGAAAATTTTAATACACAATACTATTAAAATTTTCGAGAACTTTAAGTATACAAAAAAAGACCAGAATCAAATGTAACGTTTTACCGTTTACCGTTTTTAGGAGGGCCGTTATTTTTGGTCTTAAAAAAAAAAACCTGGAAAAAGAAATAAATTAAAATGCACGACTGGATCGCACGAACTTGCTCTTATGTAGAAGTACTTTAGAATTTAAAATAGATTTTATAAATATAAAACATGGATTTAATGAAATAAAAATGTTCAAATGCATGGAATTGCCGTCTTATTTACGGAAAAGTATGAATTTACGCAAATAAAGTTAAAAAATCATTTTATTAAACTAATTTTTTATACGTATAACAAATTTCTTTCAATTTTTTCGAGAATAAAATTTAGGATGCCAATTTTAAGTGCTTAGTAATATAGATTTTAGGAAATAATTTAAAAAAATAATCGTTCACACGTTTTCAAGATATTGATTTTTCAAAAAATAAATTGGAATTTTTTTTTCCAAAAAACAAAAAAAAAATATTTTTTCGAATATTTTTATATACAATATTATTTTAAACTGAAGGGGGCTCCTGGTGAAAATTTTTGGTTAAAATCGTTAGAGGCGTTAATGGGAAAGCCGAAAATAAAAAAAACGGTTCTATGACAGGTACCATTAATAACATTTTGCCCTAAATGTTTTCTTACCAAAATGTAGTCCATATCCATAATATCTAACTGAATTTGTTTATCAAAATCGTTAGAGCCGTTTTCGAGATAAATATGATTCTGCAATACGGGTGTATGGGGGGTACCGTTTATTTTGGAGCTAAAAAAAACTTTCAATTTTTCTCCTCTAGGGAATCACCGAAGACCCTTCACTACCGGGATTGAAGAACATCCCGGGTAGAATTTTCGACTCGATAATGCCAAGGCCCCAGCTAGTTTTTCTTAGTTTCAATCATGGCCCTACCGAGCAGTATCTAGCTTGTCCCTCGCTAATTTGTTAATGCTCTGTATATAATGGGCCTTGCTAGATGTTCCTATATGGGCCCTAGATGGGTCTTCACAAGTAGCACAAGAACTACGGCAATTCTTAAAAAATTATTAGAAACAAAAAAAAAAATTTTTTTTATTATTGTTGATTATTTTAATTTTTTCCTTGCCTCCCCTATATTCGACTCTTTAAGTGATTTTTTGCTGGAATGAAAGAATTTTTTTTTTTTAATTTACCTCCACTGAGATTTGAACCCGAGTCCTCTCGCTTGCCGTGCTTGTGCGCTACCTATTGCGCCACTGTGATATATAAAATAATGGTGTCTCAAAGTGCTATTCAAATAACTCTCTTTTAATTATACTGTTTAAGAAGACTTAAATACGTATTAAAGAATCTGAAAAATACCGATTTAGGGCCAAAACAAAAAAGTTATGTTTTTAGAAGGATAATGGATAGCCTTTTATAGAGACATATGTATAGGCACATCTAGGATACATCAAGTAAAAACTATATAGCCCCAGTATAAGTAAAATCTGAGAACGCCTCTAAAGAGGCGTCACTACCTATAAGGCCAATATAACACTCAGATATAATTTCTTATCCAGGCTACACCAAGTAAAAACTATCCAGGTCCCTTGTAGTTTATTTGTTACAATGCCAATAAAGAGGCGATACTATCTATAGCAAAGATATCGCCAAGAAAAAGTTTCATATCTAGGCTACATCAAGTTAAAAATATCTGGGCCCAGTCTAAGATACTCCTGGAAAAGCCAATAAATAGGCAGTTCTAGCCAGGTTCAATATAAAGCCAGGATAAGCATAAATTAGTCAAGATCCGCCAGGCTTGCATCTGTCTAGGCCCAGCATAGGATTTACTATATAATGGCCAATTTAGCTAGGGCCACGCTATTCGATAGTGTTTCCTAGATAATTTTCTACCCGGGATAGGTCTAGTGCCTTAGGCTGTAGGGAGAGGTACAGACATACAGACAGACAGACGGAATTGTCCGACCCACTTTATTCGTCTTCGCTATCATCGTAATGTGCACCAAGTTTAAAGAAGATCGTCCTAGCCATTTAGACTAGACTTTAGTCGAACAGACAGGCGCTCATCGTAATATCAACTTTGATCATCGATCGATTTTTTTAAATGCCTTATAGTATACCTATAAGTCGCAAGTAAAAATTGAATTTCTCAACACAAATATCTACAACTTTTTTAACAATAACGTTCAACTTAGATCTATGTAGTTATAAAATGAGGTGAACGTCCATGGTTTTGTAGCGAATCTTTATTCAACGAGATCAGACTTACAAAGATTGGAAACGGTACATATTAGAAATTCACCATCAAATATATCGTATTCTCAAGTCATTTCTAAAATAAAACTGCAAAAACTTGTTTATAATATAACATTAGGTAAGAATCATCAATTAACGGGCTTCAATTACGGAGGAACATAAGTTAATTGGGCCTAGGTAATCAATATAGAAAATGGGGGTGGCTGCGGCACGATGGTTGTGTGCTCGCTTGTCAACCTCATGATCACAGGTTCGATCCCTGCCGTCGCGTCGTCTCGTTTTAATTCCATTAAAACCTTTGTCATCAATGGGTTGCTGGTTTACACATTACATGTTGTTCATGCATAACACTAACAACATATAATTGAGTTAAACTAGTATGCCCAACAAGGATGAACACGAATAAAATAATGTGAATTATAAACGACATAGAAACAAGACACGGCATTTCTCCGCTTTAGCTCAGCTGCCATCCCTGGAGATAAAAAAATATCTGAGACAACTACCAACAGGCTCAGAACATCGTGATACACATCTTTCCTATCCTTCTTTCTCTTCATTAACTTCACGCCCGCGCTGTGTTGAAACATTTAAATAGTAATCATAATCCCTTGAGCGCGGGTATATTACCAAAAAAAAAAAAAAAAAAATCCATAACTTCGTCACTATTCAATTTCCTTTTCTTCCTAACCTTTCATCTAATCCACTGAAGCTTCCTAGTGACTCAGCATCTGACACTATATTTGAGTTTACAGGTGAAGTCAGTTCTGATATCGTGTAATGCTTACTCTCTGTCAAGTTGACTTGTCAACATACATTCAGTGTTTGTCAAGTCAATATAACCTTACATTACAGACATACATATGTATAATGTAATAATCATGACAGAAACTAGCAAAAATATTACCTATTCCAAGAAGTTGTGGCCGAATATAGACCTATTTCTGTGCTCCCTTATCTGTCTAAAGTGTTTGAAAGAGTTGTGCAAAGAAAACTTTATGTACACCTTAGAACACAAAAAGAACTTGGACGACCTTGCTACTTTCTTAGTGCTACTTGACTTTTCCAAAGAATTTGTTACTGTGGACCACTCAAATTTATGTTATAAACTCTCAACATCTTATGGTTTATCATCGACTGCGAAACGTTTGATGTCAACTTTTTTGCAAAACATAGAGCAAGCAGTTTCAATTAAAAGAAAATCATCTAGTTTTCTTCTGAACACACGAGGAGTTCCTCAGGGTTCGACCTTGGGACCTTTTCTTTTCTCGTTATATATTAATGGACTTCCTTCCAATGATTAAAGATGCTCCATTCAAAAGAATGCTGAGGAAGTTCAGCTTTTTAAAAGTTTCAAAAGTTTTTTGTTTGTATATGTACTATAGCCGAGTTTTATTGGTTAGTCAATACGCTACATTGCATTTTAACATATGGAAAACAACAACAAACAATTAGTGAAGAAAAATAAGTTAGTAATAGAAAAGAATATTTAGATGGTGTCCGAACAAATATATGTTGGCATGATTGATTTTCAAGTTCCAGCGATCTCAATATCGTTGAATTTTGCAGGGTCACTTTCTTTGTACTTTGTATTTTTTGGAGTTGTTCTCTTTATTTTCCCTCCATTTATTGTATCGTCCATTTTTTCTAAGTACTCGGATCTCAGTGTTTTCAGATTCCTGTAATTGAGTAGGTAAATGTTATTCGTTTTTCGATTTACCACTGCAAAAACTCGAAACACCAGAGACCAATACACCGTTGTAGAGGTACTGTATTGTTCAAATGATAAGTGATAGAAGTATAACAGAAACATTTGAATTTCGAGCACCGCCACAATGCTTCTTGTCTTTCATTATTTGACTGTTGTTTTTGTAAACAGTGTTCTATTGTAAAAGTCAGTTGCATTCCTATCCTCAAAAAATTCAATCGCAAAAATACTTGCGCCTTAGGGATTGCCCATCAGCTTACCCACCAGCCCAATTTCGGATATACTTTTTTATAGCTGCACAACACGAATTTGGAATGTTTTAGATAGCTCTGTTGTTCCTTCCCATTTCAATATCCAGAACTTCAAAACCAATGTGCATTGATACCAACTAAATAATCCTTCCCTATTTTCTTAACGACCGCACTGTGTTCATCATTTTAAGGGTAGCCAAACCCCTTTTAATGCGCGCACGTTACACAAAAAAAAAAAAAAAATAATAATAATATTAAAAGCTCTTAATAGAGAAAATCACAGATCCTTAAAATTTCTGTATTCTACATCTACATACGTCGCTTCAGAAAAGATTTTGAAATTAAAATTAAAAAGAAAAACAACAACCTTTCCTTCGTTTTCCTAATTACCACTTAACAGAATTCAATCTAGACAAAGTGTTATTTAAAGACCAAAACAAATTGAGTTCTCATATTCCATTGAATGAATCCAAGTATACTCGTATATTTATAACGCATCAAATAAACCTTAAGTACCTTCAATTTAGTTCAACCCCCAAATGAAGTGCATACAGCTACGTCATTACTCCATCAATCCATCATCCAGGATTAGAATAGCTTCTGATTAATTAACTTTGAAATAACTGCCTGGCGCTCAGAACCTTTCGTCCTGGGTATTTTGTTACGACATTTTCTTTTTTGTTCCCTTTTTTAATGTTGCTGCTTTGGAGCATAAAACTTGCTCTCATCTCCCAATGCCAAGATTTCCGTTGACGTCATCAATAAAAGCAAATGCCAAGTGAAACACAAAAACACGAACAAAATTGTCTTCAATTCTAATTTAGGCTGAGAATTCGTCTTCGACATAAAAACAAAATTCTCTCCCCCTAAAATCTGACGTCATAGGGTTTAATGCTTTTCATCTTAAGCAAGGTTATGACGTAAGGAATATTCAAAAGAGTTTTTGTTTGTCTTTTGTTACTATTTTTTGCTGAGAACGAAAAATCATCCCCCTATTTAGAGAAAGTGAGTGTCTACGAGTAAGTGTGTGTATGAAAAAGCTTTTTAATGGTTTACAAGAGTTGCCAATGACTTATTTATTTACATTAGAGATTTTTATGAGTATTATGAGTATGACACTTGTTGATTTGATGTATAATAATGTATGAACTCCTCAGTCCGTAGTTTTACCTTAGGAGGAAAATTACTTAATTCAAGTTGTTGAGTTTGACTTCGTGTTCGAATCTTAAAAATCTGTTTTAAAAAAATGATTTGGGTATGTCTGGGCTTTCTAGAGGCGAAGATTAAATTGAAATAAAACACGAATAAAAGAGGTTTCATGTGCCAGATAATTCTATGGCGCTAAAAAAATGTTTAAATATGATTTCGGGCATATGACCGCCAAACAATGGAAAAAAAAAACCGAAGTTGACAGAAAATCAAATTAAGAAAAGCTGAGCTTTTTCTTTAAATACCGTTTAAATTCTATTGTTCATTAGAAGATATAGAGAATAAGAAATATGGGAAAGAAAATTCATTCAGATTATACCGCAGGCCTTCACGAGAGTGTAATAAATTTAAAAAATTGTAACAAACGCAGAACAATTCGCGTGCAGCACCGTACAAGTGAAGTGAACCAAGACAATTTCAACTCAATGTATGTAGGTATACAATTGGGTGGAAGTGTAGTTCAAGCTTGCTTCAACCATGGATATCAGGTTTGTGAAATAATAACCAAAAATAAGAAAACTCCTGCCAGTTGTACGTAAAGAAAATTATAAGGAGAACAAATTCAAGACAAACGGTTCATGGAAGAAAGTGTACAAAAATGATTAAAAAATAACAGTAACAAAAAATTAAGTTTAAAAAAAAGTGTGAGACTTTTTTTTGGCAACGATAGTCACAAACGCAGCAAACGTTAATTTTTTCCACACAGAACATAAGGACAAAAACCAAATAGTTGTAGAAGTCCATTTGTTTTACTGAGTTGACGTATATATGTATATGCGGCCGAATTGAACTTGATATCTTCTGGACAATCAGGCGCTACAAAATTAATCAGCTGAACTAGAGTTCAAGTTGAAACGTGGAGAAAAACTTTAAGGTAATCCACTGAATTTGTTTCATTATAGATATCTTTTCATGGATTAGACCTAAACTGCGCCAACTACACAGGCATCAGGCTCCAGAACATCGCATATAGGTTCTTTCTGCCGTATCACGTAAACGCCTGAAGTCTTCCGATCTAGAGATCCAATCTTTCAAAAGTCCGTCCCATTACTCGGATACCCCGACGATACTGACATAGTTAATAGAACAAAGTTTGATGTGAGTGGCGCGCTTGTGAACATTGAGACGGAAGCGAAAAAGATGGGCTTAACGGTCAATGAGAGCAAGACCAATACCGTCGTCTTGGACATAACGTCACCATTTTCAGAGAAAACAATATTGCCAATTTAAAGTTCTTTATATGTAAGAAACAACATCTCTTACTTACGTATAACTTAATGTTTAAGTTCTTCTTTTGCTCCTTCTTAGTGAACTTAGACTTAAGTCTCTTTTTTAACAGAATTTGAACACAAAAATGTAACTTATTAATTAGGCTCGATTTTAAGACCTTTTTATCTTGAAAATCCATAAATTAGAAATGAAAACTTTTGACTTAAACCATTTTCAACCGTTTTTCAGTTTTTTAAATATTTTGTTAAAAAATTCATACAATCGACTGCGAAACGAACCCATGACCTTCTGCATGACAGTCAAACGCACTAACCATTTTGCCAAGGGATACAACGACGGTCTAGTACTTCACAATATTCGATTGGATTGCCCACAACCATTTAATTGTGGTCTACAAAAGACTAATAATGTCTTACGACGTCATTTTTTCTGACGAAACATGGCTGTACGGCGACATACGTGACTCGGAATTTTTTATAAAGATTACAGCCAGATCAAAATGGGATAAAAATTTGTTTTATCTACGAAGGAAAACTTAGCAGCGTTTTTGGCGACGTTGAATATGTGGTCATTGCATACAGGTCGATCTGTGATACACATATTGAGAACTGAAAGCTGTTCGGTTTGTTCAGTGCCAGTGCCGCTCATTGATACTGGCATAGATAGAAGATAGAATTACGTTTTTGAAGCTTTAAATTCTACGCTGTTTTCTGTTTCACATTTGACAATGCTATCGAAAGCTAAATTTAACGAGCTTATCATGCGCTTCTATTCTAGTCTAATCTGAGAGTACTGTAACCAGTAAGTCAATTTAATGAACTAGAAGTTTCAGACAAAAATAAATATGAAAAAGAGTGTTGGAGACAAAACGGAGCCCTGTGGCACAATAGCATTTATTTTGTGAATATCAGATTCAAAATTATCCGATACAACTTGAGTTCAGCTGTCCGGAAGGTAGTTTGTATTCCAACGAAGAAAACATTGATCAGTACGAAATGCACGCTTTTCAATAAAAGAGCTTGACGAAAAACTGTATCAAATGCTTTTGAAATATCAAGTGCAATAATCATGATTTCTACAAAACGATGTAAAGATTTGTGCAACTGTATGGTGAGATATACAATCATAGCACCAGTTGACCTATTGCTACGGAAGCCATACTGCAGGTCATTGAAAAGCTATAGCTCTTATAAGATATTTCTTGAACTGATAATTTATCAGCTTGGAAAGAAAGGATGTAAGTGCAATTGGACGATAGTTAGAGGGGGTAAAGATTCGCCGTATTTGGGTCTTCCCAGAATTGCGGTTAGTCAAGTTAGGTTTTTCTTGTGAGCTGATACGTCCTGATACATACGCTATGATGGTGCTTTCAATCGACGACACTCAGACATATCCTCTCCTTGATTGCACCAAATAAACAACATACTAACTTCAAATAATATCGTCCAATAGTTAATTGGGGCTTTAACGAATTTTAGTAAAGCTTTCGACAAGCTTTCTTTTTTTTTTTTTACAAGAAATGAGTAAGCTTCGGTGAATTTTAATGGCTATCTTTAATTTTTATTTAAGGAGTTCCTCAGGACAGCCATTTGGGACCAATACTTTTTATTTTATTTATTAATGATTTTACATCGGTGTTAAAGTACTCAACTTGTCATATTTATATACGCTGATGATGTAAACATATTGAAAAAAATATTTCTTATAATCTGGACTGCGAAAAGCTTCAAATTGATTGAGCTTTTTATAACTCTTGTGCACGTAATTAATTATTGGTTATTGAATATAGAAAAGTATAAGGTTATACACTTTACACGAAAAATATATATTTTCCTCTTTGTTGGTGTATTGTTTGATAAAAATTTTGCATTATGTTAATGTGGCATGCAATAAGACCAATTCAATACTAGGTTGGATTAAAAGGGAATCACGTCAGTTTTCTGATCCCTGCGTTATCAAACAATTATTCACCTCATTTATGAGACATATCGTGGAGTATTCTTGTCAGTTCCCCTCTTATAAATTAAGAATTGAATTTTAATATGCAAAAAAGACTTTTGAAATTTGCTTAGGATAAGGAACCCTAAAATCTTCCTTTATACAAACTTGTTGATATGCCTATTCTTGAGAGAAGACGTTTAATTGTTTAATTGTCGATTTGATTTGTGGCGCTAATTTTAATATTCCAAAACGACATTTTGATAGTTTTAATTTACCCTTTATTAAGAGTCAATGTCTCACTTATGTACTCGTATGTCAGACAAATGTTTGTCCCAAATGTCTATTGAATTTTTAGAATTAAACCCATTATGAAACCCGAGAAATGTGTAGGCATGTAGGTAATGATTCTGGCTTCTGGAATTTTTTCAAAATTCTGGAAAACTATGTTGGCAACCCACTTTTCAAAAGCTCTGAGGGGTACAAATCAACACTTCTCTCTCTCTCTCTCTTTCTCTCTCTGTATCAATCAGCCCTCAACATTTTCAGGTGAAAAACGGAGAATGCTATCGTAAATAAATCAACCCTGATGGCTGGCTGGCAAGCGACAAGCGAGCAGCCTGCTTCTGCTACTTCTGTCTGCATCTGCTAGTCATTGTCGCTCAGATTCAAACAAATTTCAGTTCCCTAGTAGCTTTCGGTTCGTTCGCAACTCTCAAAAACGCCTCCGTGCGCTTCCAAGAAAAAATTGTGGAGAATAGTTTTTTTTTTATTGCGGTTTGTGTTCTTCTTCTCTATGTTACCCTTGAGTTTAAATTGCAATTTGAAATATAAACAATTCCCTCGAATTATTTATTTCTCCTTAGAGTAATCGGATTAAGTCAAATCAATTATTGTTTATTTATAGCTTAGATAAATATTGGGAAAAAAAAATATCTCACGAATTGTTTGTTCTTGGCGAGCTGAATGATAATAAGTGTTCCCATTTTGTTTCCAGGCAACTACTGTGTCACCGTTAACAAACAACTTATTGAAACACAAAATGTGTATAATGTAATTTGAAAATAACACCCACTTCATCCGATATTGTACCACCCATTGCTTTGCTTAGAAGTCATCCGTATGGAGGGTCATAATTCCAACCCCTTTAAATATTCTCTTTGTGATTGTGTAAGCGTTGAATAGCGCATCAAGTTGGAAGGTATAATTGGCAACAATGCAAAAAGGAATCAAAATATAATTTAATGCAAATCGAGACGAGTTAATTTTGTATTTGTAGAAAAATAAAAAAACAAGTGAAGAAGAAGTGAAAAACAGAATTAAAAAAAAATAGAAAAAGGCTGGTGAAACAATTACGTATACGCCTACGAACCACAAATACACACGCCCAACAACAAATTCCGTGTTGGGCTAGGGATACAAACATATGGGGTACCATTTGTCTACCCTTCACTTACCAAACTGTGTTATCATCTTCGTTGCAGACAACTTTGTCCAAAGTGCTTGTGTTTGTGTACAACAATATCCTCAATGACTTCGAGTTTCCAATAAAAATTGGAAAATACCTACCTTTTGTCAGTCGTGAAAAATTGTAAAGCGGATTGTCCTGCAATTGTAAGTACGAACATATATGAGAAGTGCCTTATACTTTAGCTGTACAGATACCAAAATACTGACTATGTACACACAATATGAATAAGCCAGGATATACAGGGTGGTTTTCGTTCTATCCGATAGACTTTCAGGGGTGAAAATTCGTCTTCAAGTGCCAGAAAATGTATTTTTTCTTTCGTTGAATTACTTTTTTGTTTACGTTCAAAAGATTAGATCGAAAATTTATGATATTTGTGAAGAAGAGGTTAGGAAGGAATGACCTTCAAATCCAAATAAGTTCCAACAGGTTTGGCATCATAGGATATGCACAAGGTTAAATCAGACGTAGCTTTCAGTTTTTTTTTTTTTTTTTTTTGGAGAAGATTGAAGATGAAAACGGTTTCGTACTTTTACTTTCTTTTGTGTCATTGAGTTTTCAGTGTTCAATCAATTTCCATGGGAAAACATTTTACTGATAAATATAAACCAAAAAAAACATAAATTTTTTTTAAATACAGTAGAACGCCGATTATCCGAATTAATTGGGACCGGGGTCGATTCGAATAATCGAAAATTCAGATAATCGGACATAGACTGTTAATAAACAAAACGAACTCTTACACATATAGAATAAATTTTATTAAGTTTAACAAACACAGTTCTACATTATGTAAGTATGTAGTGCACTAAAGAAAGAGAGAGCATCAGCGTCGCGGCAGATAATATACGAAACCCCGTGCGCTCACTTGAACATCTCGATCATAGTAAGTTGCCTCGAGCGACGTTGAAGCTCGTTTCCGTGCGGCAGGGTCACGCAGACGCCGGACGGCAAGAAGTTGTATACCGTCGCATTCGGTTTTAATTTTTCATATTACGCTCAGGACCGATTCGGATAATTGGCGATTCGGTTAATAGGCGTTCGGATAATCGGCGTTCTACTGTATGTATTTGTTTTTTGCTCGCAACTTTTCATATCAAAATGCTTTCTCTATAAATTTTGGCAACAATTATGTGCAAGGAACATATGTACGTCAGTGAGAGTGCTAAGATACTGACAAAAATAGCGATACCCACACTTGAGTTATTATTTTATTCATGAGGTTTATAAGCAATCCATTCTAATAAGAATTACTGAAGTTCCGTTTCAATTTGTCATCGTTAAAAAACTTAACTAGTTTTGAGAAGGAATATTCACACAATTTTAGAACCTTTCAAGCCACTTTGATGTAAAAATTGGGTATTCTGCGTCTAGAACTTGAAGAGTTGAAGTCATCAGAATTCGCTGGGAGCTGGGGATCGTACTGTCAGTTGGATATCAACGGGCGAAAAAACTTTAGGAATCTTACTGAAACAGCATTTTATTTTATCAGATTTATAGATGCCGTTTTAGCCTAAGCTGGAAAGTTTTTGCAATGCAAAACGGTTATTTTATGGGCCATCGCAAAACATTTAAATCACACTAGCCAAATTTTTTTACAACTCCCTCTATATACATCAGTGCGATTTTGTTCATAAGTTTGACAGATAAATCTTCTGGGGAAATTACTCATTTGGGAATTGAGAGTTTTTTTTCTAATTTTGCGTGCACTTAAGGCATTATGATTACCCTTAAAAGCACCTACATTCGTGTAGTGCGCTTAAAGAAAGAATTTAACAGTATGTCCGAAGTTGGGCTCGAATGTAAACTGATGGACATTCCCTGAAGAGCGTGTTATTGCGGTTGAGTTCTTTGAGGGGAGTTCTTTTGAAAACCAAATGTTATAATCTTCGAGCGATTATAATCTTTAAAATTGACTGCAACGAACTTTTATAGGTACCCCGCGTGCTACATTTAAGTAATATCTTCTTTTTTTTTACTTAAATTTCCATTTAAATTAAGAAAGTTTTAAAACTTATATTTAAGAATTAACTATATTAAAATTACAACTTATGCCTCCCGTGCATAATTTGTTTATCCTAAACTATATAGTTTTACCCCTGTAATATGCCGTGGCGTAAAAATGAACTGGACTGTCCCGACAAAGGTCTGTAAAAAATTTTGGTTTGGGTTACTGCCACTATTGAGAAAGCAGCAAATCCTCCCAAAGTGTGTAAAGGTACTTCTCAACTTAGCCGTTCGGTTTTGGGAGAAATATTTTTTCTTCACATCGAAATGGTTCAGAGTTTTAAGCCATTAGACTCAGGTTCTCTCCGAGTTGTCGTACTCCGAAATTATTAAGGTAATTCCACCCCCTTACGGTACTTCCACTGAGGAAACAGAACCGCTTACAGTTCTCGGTATATGCATCACAGACCACCTTGTGTGAAATAACCACATATTCTACGTCGCCAAAAACGCTGCTTTTTGTTTAGTTTTCCTTCGAAGTTGCAAGAAATGTTACACCCTTTCTGATCTGGTTGTAATCTATAAGACCTATATTCGTCTAAAGTTCGATTACAGTTCCCATAGTTGGGCAGGTGCTCCAATAAGTGCGCGCAAAATATAAAAAAAATAGTAATTTCGTAAATCTTAGTCAACTTTAACAATCTCTTGGTCATGGGAGTGGGTTTTTTATTGTCTTCTTCCAGGGATAACGACTAATTCAAATTATGGGTAAATGTGAAATAAACAGAGTTCATTTGTTTTGCGCTCGATAAATTTTTGAAATACAGGGTGGCGCACCAATTGTGCTACAATAAGAAATTCAAATAACTTTTTTTTTAATCGATGTATTTCATTTATTTTTTTTTTATTGGTTAGAAAATCAAATTTTATTTTAAATAGTTAGTTGTTTTTAAAGATTATTGACCGCAAATGACCTCCACGCTGTCCCACGCATATGCGGCACCTGGTCAAAAAATTATTCA
Source organism: Chrysotoxum bicinctum (assembly GCA_911387755.1). Taxonomy (NCBI): domain Eukaryota; kingdom Metazoa; phylum Arthropoda; class Insecta; order Diptera; family Syrphidae; genus Chrysotoxum; species Chrysotoxum bicinctum. The sequence continues at coordinate 45,550,902 of OU426989.1, forward strand.
TTGCGGCCTGAAGAGTTGAAGTTGGGATCGCCTCAATTATTGTCGTTATGGACTGCTTTAGTTCAGTTAAATTCCTGGGCTTCGTTTTATACACCTCTTGCTTGACATAACCCCATAAAAAGAAGTCTGGTGCAGTCAGGTCAGGTGACCTTGGGGGCCAGCGAAGAGTGGAGTTCCTAGAAATTAATTTGTTTGCGAATTTTTTGTTTAGCTCCGCCATAACTGGTCTGGCTATATGTGCAGTTGCTCCTTGCTGAAACCAAACGCTGTTGAATGGTATACGTCTTCGGCGCAGTTCTGGGTAAAAAAACTCCTTCAACATCTTTAAATAACGGTCCCCATTGACTGTAACGGTTACACCGTTTTCTTCAAAGAAGTACGGCCCGACAATACACCTTTATGAAACTGCGCACCACACAGTGACTCGTTCTGGGTGCAGTTCCGTCTCATGGAGCATTTCTGGATTAGACTCATTCCATATACGGCAATTTTGCTTGTTTACATTGCCGTTAAGATCAAAATGGGCCTCATCAGACATGAACAAACAATTGATCAATGTGTTGTCTTCTTCGGCCATTGATATCATTTTTTGGCAAAATTCCAGGCGAACAGGCAAATCCTGAGGGTTTAGGTTAGGTTAGGTTGGAGTGGCTGTCTAGCTGTTGTTGACTCACTTAGACCTCAAGGGTCCGTTGTGATACCACTAAAGAGGTTACTCATGGGAGAGTAATGAATTTAAACAAACCATTTCGTGCTTTTAATAAAGTTAGAGAGACATTTTGTGTCGATTGTTGCCAGTTCACTGGTATTATCGAAGAAGGGATTACCGAGATAATTATTCCTTCTATTGGAGAGTGCTGGACATGTACATAGAAGGTGTTGGACTGTTTCCTCTTCCTCCTCGTCCATGCAGTTTCTACAGAAGTCATTTGTGTAGACTCCTAGCCTCAAAGCATGTCTACCTATGAGGCAGTGTCCTGTTATAACTCCTATTGTAGAGCTTATATTTTGTCTGCTCAGGGAGATCAAACCTTTTGACCGTTTTAGGTCTATGCTTGGCCATATTTGTTTAGTTGCCAGGCAGGTGGTACCCTGTGACCATCTAGCATTTGTTGATTCTAGAGCATATTGTTTGAGAAGATGTTTGCATGTAGCAAGTGGTGTTCCTATGTTATGTTTTTGTCTAACAGTAGGCAGAAGTGTTCCGTTTTTGGCGAGCTCATCGGCCTTGCAATTTCCCGGAATGTCTCTGTGGCCCGGCACCCAAATAAGGTGAATATTAAACTGTTCTGTCATCTCATTCAGAGATGATCGACAATCGTGGACCAATTGAGAGTTAGTGGAGACAGACGCGAGAGATTTGAGGGCGGCTTGGCTGTCCGAGAAGATCCGTATATCCTTGCAAGATATAACGTTTTCTTTGAGCCAGGATAGTGCCTCTTTAATCGCCATTACTTCTGCCTGGAATACACTACATTGATTGGGAAGTCTGTATGAAAGACTGAGATTTAGTTGTTTTGAATAGATGCCACTTCCAACGCCGTAATCGGTCTTAGAACCGTCTGCATAGAAGTGTACAGCATTGTCTTCCAGGGGTCTCTCTTCTTCCCAAGACGATCTTGAAGGGATGGAAACCAGGAAGTTGTTATCGAATACCATTTTTGGGGTGGTATAGTCTAAGCGATCTGGGATAGATCTGAAGTTGTCTAAGATGGTTGTATGACCAGTATTGTTACTGATCCATTGAGAGGTGGCTCTAAGTCTCACGCATGAGTTGGCTGCCACCATTTTGGAGAAGATGTCAAGAGGTGTTAGGTTTAAAAGCACTTCCAGGGCTGCAGTTGGTGTCGAGCGAAGTGCTCCTGTGATGCACATACCTGCTGACCGCTGGACTTTGATGAGTTTATTTAGATTTACCATCTTGTCCAGTGCGGTCCACCATACGACAACTCCATAAATGAGTATCGGTCTAATAACCGAGGTGTATAGCCAATGGGTTATTTTTGGGGAGAAGCCCCATTTCGATCCTATTGCCTTTTTACAAGTGAAAAGCGCTACGGTAGCCTTTTTTACTCTTTCATCAATATTTGCCTTCCAATTTAGTTTTTTGTCTAAAATGAGGCCTAAATATTTGGCTTGGTCGGAAAAGCTTAATGGTATTCCTTTAATTTTGGGTGGGTTAATCTGAGGAATTTTGTACCTTCTCGTAAAGAGTACTAATTCTGTTTTATGTGGATTGACGTCCAAGCCACACTGCTTAGCCCACTTTGTTAGCCTGTTTAAGGCATTTTGTAGGAGTTCTGAGAGAACTTGGGGATGTTTCCCAGATACAGATATTGCAACATCGTCAGCATAGGCAATCACCTTGAAACCCTCTGCTTCCATTGATGTTAGCAGTTCGTTTACTACCATGTTCCATAAGAGAGGCGAAAGGACCCCACCTTGGGGGGTACCTCGATTCACCGATCTGGTGGTAGTAAAACTTCTCATGCTGGAAGTTATTGTCCTGCTTTTGAGCATGAGACTTATAAGATCAATGAGTGGTTTCTCTAATTCCAGCTTGTTCATTGCTGTTGTGATCGCCTGGTAGCTGACGTTGTTGAAAGCTCCTTCGATATCTAGGAAAGCTACTAGATTGTATTCTTTGTATTTGAGGGAATATTCAATACCGCGTACCAGCGAATGAAGTGCTGTTTCTACTGATTTTCCCTTAGAGTACGCATGTTGAGCTGTGGAAATGAGACATGGTTTTAAGTTATGTCTGATGTGAATTTCAATCAATCTTTCCAAGGTTTTAAGAAGGAAGGATGATAGGCTGATTGGTCGTAGATCTTTAGGGCTAACGTGAGAGGGTTTCCCTGCTTTAGGAATGAAGACTACTTTTGCCATTCTCCAGGCTTTAGGAATATATCTCAACCTTACGCAGCTCGTCAGAATGATTTCCAATGGTGGAATGATCATGTCAGAGCATTTTTGTAATTCGGCCGGAATGATTCCGTCTGGTCCTGGAGATTTATATGGATCAAAGCTGTCTACAGCCCATTGCAGTTTTTCCCGCGTTATTAGATCAACTGTGTCGCTTGTAGCGGTTTGAGACTCTGATGTTGAGTCGTAAAGTATGTTAGAGCTACCTGGAAAGTGGGTGTCTAATAACAGATTAAGAGATTCTTCATCTGTGGTAGTCCATGTGCCCGCTTCTGTCTTTAAAGCACTGGGTATAGTTGGACTTTTTGAGAGAATTTTCCTGAGTCTTGAGGCTTCTGAAGTATTGTCTATGTTTCCACAGAAGTTTCTCCAAGAAGACCTCTTGCTCTTCCTTAATTCTTTCTTATATTGCCTTAGAGCTTGTTTATATAAGTCCCAATCAGAGGGGGATCTAGTGTATTTAGATCTATTGAAGAGTTTGCGACAGCTCTTCCTGAATGGTTCTAGATCTTTGTGCCACCAATGAGGTTTCTTTTTACCCTTTATAATGGTAATAGGGCATGAAGTCCTCATTGATTCGTTAAGGGCTTCGGTGAGATGATTTACCGAGAGGTCTAGTTCATCTTTGGTGGAGGAGCTTTTAAGAAGGTTGTGGTCAAGCAGTTGTGCGAGTACCTCCCTATATCGTTCCCAGTTAGTGTTACGGTGATTGCGAAATCCCGTAGATATATTTGCCACATCACTGAGATCAAACTGAATGTATCTGTGATCAGAGTAGGAATTCTCTTTTGAGACATACCAGTTTGAAATCAGGTTATGGATCGAGTCAGAGGTAAGTGTAATATCAAGTACCTCTTTCCTGTTCTTGGTTACAAATGTAGGTTCATTACCAATATTATTAGTGAGTAGATTAGTGCTTAGTATGTAATCAAATAAGGACTCACCTCTCTCATTTATGTCAGAGCTACCCCATACCGTGTGATGGGCGTTAGCGTCCATACCGATTAGGAGACCCACTTTCTTCGATTGCGCGTCCGCAATTGCCTTCCTTAAGGTGTTTCCTGGAACTGGGCTGTCGTGGCCAAGGTAGGAGGATATGAGCCAGTAGGTGGCTTTATCCGTTGTTAGGACAGCGGTGGTAGTGTCCTTGTCGCTGTAATTGGGGAGTAAAAATACATTTAAGTCTTTTTTTACTAATATGCATGACCTTGGTTCACCTTTCTCCGATGCATATAATAGAGTATAACCAGGAGTCCTGAGGCCCCTGATGATGGAGTTAGAGACCCACGGCTCCTGTATCAAGAACCTGAGGGTTTAACTTGCTAGTAATTTGGACTTTGTACGGAAACAAGTTTAAATCGTCATGAAGTATCCGTTGTAATGACCGTCTACTAATTCCAATTTGCCCCGATAAGTTTCGGGTCGAAACGCTCGGATTGGCCTGTATTGCAGATGCTACTGCTGCGATTGTATCCTGAACCCGAACATTGGCATCTCGATGGTACGGCCTTCGTGCGATGCTTCCAGATTCGGCAAACATGTTTACAAACCTCATAATGGTCCATCTACTCGGGGGATTACCGCCAAACTCCCGCCTAAATTCCCTTTGGACGGAAATGACGGACTTCAAAGCATGGTACCGTTGCACTATCCAAATTCTTTTCTCCGTATCCCAAGCATCCATTTTTATAAATCTAAATAGTAACCTACAAAATAAAAAAAAAATAAGCCGATTACTCACACAGAAAAAAAGTTATTACGTTTTATTTTTGTAGCACAATTGGTGGGCCACCCTGTATAAAAGTCATGTACTCGTATTGATTAAATAATATGCACGACTGGATCAGGCCTGGATTAAAGAAAATGGGGGCCCGGGGCTATTTCAAATTTGAGGCCCCCTAAAAAGATATAAAACCCATGCAAGTCAACTCAACCAAGTCTGATTTAGAAGTAGTTGAATTTAATTATAAATTAACCAAACAAACTACATAAATTTTTCTTCCATTAAAAGTAAGAAATATGAAAATATTTTTTTTTAGAAAAAGATCTTTTTTTGCCTTTTTCGTTCGAAACCACAATGAATTTTATTTGAAGGTTAATATAGAATTGTTTTAATTTGCATATTAAAGAAGATACAAGAAGCCCCATATATAAAATTGGTTGCAATTTGTAGATTTCACCAACAAACATTTATTTTTGAAAAAAGTTATTTTAAAAAATTTATAGAAACTTTTTAATATCAGATACCTGCCTACATATTTAATTAAAATACATACTATAATTTGAAACATATTTATTTGAGTGGAAATTGATTGATTACACATACAATCCATTGGTTGGTTCTTCTCTTCTTCTGCATTTCAAAATTCTACTTATCAAAATTCTGAATTGTATAATTTTACTTCTCAAAATTCTACATTTTGAAATTGTACTTCTCAAAATTCTGAATTTCAAAGTTCTAATTTTTAAAGTTTTAGTTTTCAATATACTAGGTACTTGCCAAAATTAAAGTTTTCAAAATTCTGCATTTCGAAATTCTACTTCTCGAAATTCTGCATTTCAAAATTCTACTTCTCAAAACTCTGCTTTTCAAAATTTTATTTATTAAGTTTTCTGCATTTCAGAATTCTACTTCTCAAAATAACTTTTTTTAAATTTTACTTTACCATTCACTTTTGCGGCAATATTTGTATCGCCATTTTTCCCTAGTATCGAAATGTACTCTTACGCTCAATTCGCACATCTCTCTTAATCAAGAATTAATAAGGTACTCGAGATAATTAGCCCAGCATATTTCCACACTTCGCAAAAAAAGATACGAGGTATAGAATTCAATTTGTTTTTCAATCTGGCAACCCTTTGCTGAATTAGGCTGCATGGATTTAATATTTTTTGAGTTTACAGTTTTGAGTTAATAGCGACTTGGGCTATGTGGGTTCGACTTTTTGGAGATATTAACGAATATGTGGGCTTAAAGCTTATGGGATTAATATGGGCTACATGGGCTTAACGTTTTTGGGGTATATACATAGCTTTCGAGTTTGGATTTTGTGGGGTAAACTAATTTTGGTTTTTATTTTTGGGGTTTATTAGATTGTACAGTTTGAATATCGCGGTTTTACGGTTTAAATTTCTTAATGGGATGGGGCCCTTGTTTTCGCGGGGCCCGGGGCTTCAGTCCCCCCTAGCCCCCCTATTAATCCGGCACTGGACTGGATCGTACGTACTTGCTCTTATATAAAAGTACTTTGGAATTTAAAAAATGTTATAAAAACATTATTCAGGAAAAAATGTTGAAATACATATGATTCATTTTTACTTGCGATATACATATGTAGGTAAGGTACTATAGAGCAAGTTCTACATTTGAAAAAAAAAAACGAACTCGAGATTTTGATCAAAGTTGACATTACGATGATAGCGAAGACGAAAAAAGTGGGTCCGGAAATTCCGTCTGTCTGTCTGTATGTCTGTACCTCACACTAATGCCTAAACCACTGGATCTATTTCTTTCAATCTCGATAGTTAAGGGTCTTCGGTGATTCCCTAGAAGAGAAATTGAAATTTTTTGTAGCTCCAAAAACTAACGGTACCCACCATACACCCGCAATGAAAAATCTTATTTATCTCGAAAACGGCTCTAACGATTTTGATAAAAAAAAATTAGGTGTGATATTATGGACATGTACTACATTTTTCTAAAAAAAAATTTGGGGCAAAACGTTATGAACGCTACACTGAAAATAAACTCCTAGGTAATGTTGACAAAAACGTTTTGTTGACCTTTAACAAAACAATTTTATCGTTTTGATAAAATTTTTGTCAATACGAAAGAATGATTTTGTTGATTTCACAAAATTTTTATAATCCAGCATGATTTTTTGTCAGTTTAACAAAATATGCACTACAAATAATATTGTCAGTTTAACAAACCAAGTTTTGTTAATATAACAAAGTAAAACAGAGATTTTTGTCACATCGACAAACTTTTTTGTGATGTTAACAAAATGTTTGTTGTATCTACAAGAAATCTGTTTTGTAAATGTTTGTCAATATCACAAAGTTTTTGTTAATTTTTTTTTTTTTTTTTTTTTTTTTTGTCAATTTAACAAAAAATGAAAACATTTTTGTTAAAATGACAAATATTTTGTTTTGGGGTTGAATTATTTTGTAATATTGATAAAATAATATTATCAGATAGATAAAACTATTTTGTAAGGAAACCAAAAAATTTCTTTTGTGTATGATATAGTTCACACTTGGTTTTTGTTAAAAAATCGATGTAAGATTAACTGAACTTAACAAACATTGCGTACCATCGACAACCTGGAGTCAGCTGTAATCAATGTCCTTGAAGCCCAAAAAGTGCCCAAGACGTCCAAAGATAGGTACGAACACCTCCCGGAGTATGTGCGGAATCTCTATTCCCACAGACAAAGGTTAAGGAAACGGCTTCAAAGAATACACCAAAGAGAGCTCAACACAACCAACAGCGGCTACCAGGCAGTGAAAAGCGAACTCCAATGTGTAAACATTATGTTCCGGAACTCGATCCAACACCACAACAACATACGTTTCCAGAAGAGACTACAGGCCATAAAACCAGGACCTAACGCATTCAGCGAAATAAGTAGCTGTCTAGGAAAAACCCAACCAATGCCTGAAGTCATCATCAACAACAACATTGAGGTGACAACAACAGCCGATAAAGTGGAAGTTTTCGCGAATCACTTCGAGGAAAACTTCACACCTAGCCCATCAACGGACCCTGTGTTCCTGGATGAAATCAGGACATCCGTCCAGCTGACTTTGCAGCCAAATATGGAAGGAGTGGAGTTTGACGACCATCTTCCAGCTAGTTGCCCAACGGACAACCCCCAACTATGCCAGCCAGAGGAAATTGCGGAAATCATCGTCAATTCCAAACCAAAGAAGTCAACGGGGAGTCTCCAACTATATCATCAAAAGGCTTCCACATGCAGTGTTGTTACTACTGACAATCATCATAAACAACTGCGTCAACAACTGCTACTTCCCCAATAAGTGGAAAACGGCAAAAATCGTAGCAATCCCGAAGAAAGGCGCTAGAAACCTGGTTTCCAACTACAGGCCTATATCCCTCCTCAACAATATCAGCAAAATTCTGGAAGAAGTCATCCTTAGGAGGCTCAAGAAGTACTGCAATGAAAACATCATCCCAGACATGCAGTTTGGTTTTCGGGAAGGGCATTCAACACTGCATCCATTACTTAAGTTCCAGTCTGACGTCTCTTCAGCACTCAACAGCCATCGTGCCACCGTAGGATGCTTTCTGGATGTCGAGAAAGCATTCGACAGCGTATGGATAGAAGCCCTTATCCATAAGATTCGAGTACTTGAGTTACCTCCCCCACTAATAAAGATATTATTTTCTTTTCTCTCTTTCAGGAAATTCTTCGTTCAGCTAGACAGCTGTAAGTCTTCAATCAAATCCATCAAAGCCGGAGTCGCCCAAGGATCAAAGCTGGGTCCCTTCCTATATAGCCTGATGACGTCTGATCAACCCGTGCCAACTGACTGCGAGAACTTGCTTTTCGCTGACGACTCGCTGACCTATTCCTCGTCGATAGCGCCAAAAATTGCAGCTCGGAGAGTGGAAGCCCACGTCTCCAAACTCTACGAGTACTACAAAAAGTGGGGTATCCGAATAAACACTGCCAAATCGGAGCTTGTGTGTTTCAGGAGACCCACCACCAATGGCAACCGATGTCGTTCAGCAGCCACTTGCAGAAGCCTGACCGTGAAGCTCCCCGATGGGTCAACGATAGCAGCCAAAAGAAATGCTAAATACCTCGGAGTAAACTTCAACGAGCTTTTCAATTTCAACCCGCACTCTAGGCAGGTACTAAGGAAGGCCAACTTCGCGTTTCACCGCTTGCACCCGTTGCTAGCCAGAAGAACCGGACTAAGCCAGCCAGTGAAGCTACTAATATACAAGCAGCTAATCAGACCCGTCATCAGTTACAATTTTCCTGCATGGTACACCATCTCGATGACAGCAATGCTGAAGCTCCAAATCTTCGAAAGGAAAATACTGAGGATAAGCACCGGACTTATCTTCGATCGACAGCGAAAGAAGCACTTCAGCAACGAAAGAATCTACGAAGAAGCAAAAATCAAGCCACTCGACCAATTTCTTGTGCAATTAGCGAAGAAGCTCATATCTAGCACCACCAACCACCCAAACCCGCTGATGAGAAGGATGACCACCCAGGAGCGACATCCAGAGCATAGATACCTTAGTGCTCTGGATATGATAGAAAGGATCCCAGCCGACAACGAAGCAGCAGTTCGTTTCTACGCTGACACCGAGTCAGCATATCACCGTGGCTGAAACTATCAGAAAACAATCCCCCAGCAAACCCACCAACTGGACAACCGGGACTGAACAACCCGAGAAATAAACAATGCCATCATTTTAATTAAAATAACAAGTCATGTATATTATAAATGCTTTAATCCTAGAAAAATGTCATATCTTAAGTTAGGCCCCCTATGTGCCAACAAAATTTTGTAGTTATATTCATATTATCCTTAAGTTTAAGTTTACCAAATTGTATATATATATAGTTCAATAAAAAAACCTTGAACCTTGAACCTTGAACAAACATTGCGTATTGTCCATACGCCCTCACAGATAGTTGCATGTGAGATCGTAGGGGCGAAACGCCAATTTTTGTGGACTTAAATCCCAAAAAAAAACTATTTTGACAAAATTAATTTTGTTTTTTGTGGATTCAACAAAAGAAATTTGTAAAATTGACAAAATGTTTTGTTCAATTGACAAAATATTTTGTTAATTTAACAAAATATAACAAGAGATTTTTGTTAATTTAACAAAATATTTTGTTATTGTAACAAAACAATTTTGTTAATTTAACAAAACAATTTTGTTAATTTAACAAAAAAAATTTGTTAGTCTGATAATAATAAAAAAACAATAACACTAACAAAAAAATTGTTAATACAACAAATGACAAATTAATTTTGTAAATTCTACAAAATTTTGTCATATTGACAAAATATTTTTGTTATTTAAACAAATTTATCTGTTAGCATAACAAAATAATTTTGTGGATACAACAAAATATTTTTTGTTATCTCAACAACATTCTATATTTTTTGTCAATTTTATAAAACTTTTTGTTGGACGTATATTGACAAAATTTTTGTTAAATCAACCTAGATTTTTATCATATATACCTAGATTTTATTTTCAGTGTACCTGTCATAAAATGTTTTTTTTTTTTTGATTTTTGACTTTCTCATTAACGGCGCCAAGGATCTTAACCAAAAATTTTCAGCAGGAGTCCCCTTAAGTTTAAAATAATATTATGTATAAAAATATTCGAAAAAATATTTGTTGGGTTTTTTTGAAAAAAATTTTTTTTGAAAAATCAGTATCTTTAAAATTATTTCCTTAAATCAATATTATTAAATACCTAAAATTCGCACCCCACATTTTTTTCTTGAAAAATTTTAAAGAAATTTCTTATATCAAAAATTTATTTTATGATAAAACGATTTTTTAAAGTTTGTTTGCATACATTCATACTTTTCTAGAAATCAGACGGCCAATTTAGGCATTTGAACATTATTATCATATTTAATCCATGTTTTATATTTATAAAATGTATCTTAAATTCCAAAGTACTTTTACATAAGAGCAAGTTCGTGCGATCCAGTCGTGCATTTTATTTAATATACTGGAGCAACTCCTTAAGTAACTATTTGGAGCTAAAAACAGGATGCCATGCCAATTTGGATGCCAATTTCTCAAGCAAATATTAGTTACTGCAAGACGAAAATTATGAGTCGAAGTGGTTTTGAAATAATAAGTTTTAAACGTTAATTTTTTTAAAACATTTTTAAGAAAAAAATTTGATGCGCCAAATTTAAGTTTCTATTTTATTGTACAAAAAAAAATGAATTAAAAAAAAAATTGAACCGTTTTTAAGAAATCGAATTTTCAAAAATTATAAGTCGTTGTAGTGGTTTCTTAAAAATATAAGTAGGTAAGCGTTTATATACAAAATTTTTAAAACATATTTAAGAAAAAACTTTGGTTAAAGTACGAAAAAAAAAAATAAAATTTTCAAAAAAACATGGTGCCATTTTTGAGATGTCGAATTTTCCAAAAAAAATTTTCTTTCAAAATTCAATACATTTTTTTTTTAGGTTTTGAATCCAATGTTTTCAAAATTTCTACAAGCTTCTCTATAACAAGAATTAACCCAAATTCCCTAAAAATTTGAATACAATTGTGTATTCAAATTTTCCAAAAAAATGTATTTGGATTTTTTGAAAAAAATTAAAAAATTTTTTGTTCAAAACTGAATGTTTCGAAAACCCCATGCTCGATTTTTTTCAAACTTAAAAAAAAAATAAAAGTTTCTTAATACAATTAACAAGATAGGAGAAAAAAATGTATTTTCCCTAGAAATAACGTTACCCACCATACAATTGTTGAGGAATGGTTTTCGAAAATCGTATTTTTCTTGAAAACGGCAACTAGAATTTTCATCTTTTTTCTTTCGATTAATTTTTACGATCTATAATTTAATGAAAAAAATGAAATTAAGATATTACTGACTGTAGATACCATAAAACCATTTTTTTTAATTTTGAATTTCTCATTATCCACATAACGGATCTTAATGAAATTTTTTATAGAGAAGCTTCTAAAAAGTCTAAAATACATTGCATTTCAAAACTTTAAAATAAATATTTTTTGAATTTTTGAAAAAAGAAAACCATTTTTTCTTTTCTTGAAAATTCGATATCTCAGAAACGGCTCAATATTTTTTTTTGTAAATTCAATTTTTATTCGAACAATAATAAAAACTTTAAATTAGCGTACCAAAATTTTTTCTTAAAAATCTTTTAAAAAGTTTGTATATAAAAGCTTTTTTTTTAAGAAACCACTACAACGACTTATAATTTTTGTTCTTGCATAAATTCATATTTGAATAGCATCTGTTCTCTACTACTAAAAGAATTTAAAAAATTAATTTTATCCTTATGAACAGTTTTCTCTAATAACATTCGTTTTTAAAATTCCTAGTCTATTACATAGGAGCAAGTTCGTGCGACCCAGTCGTGCATTTTATTTTTTCAACCATTACCTATGTAGCTCTAACTAAATGATTTTTTTTTAATGTTTTTGAAAAACATCTGTGCAACAGTTTTAAAAAAAAAAAATATTTTTAAAATTTGGAAAAAATTCATATGGCAGGTACGGTCTTAAAAAAAAAAATAAAAAAATAAAAAAGTACGAGTATCTACCAAGTTTAACGAACGTTTAGGCTGTTAGACAGACAGACAGACTGACATCGTAATGTCAACTTTGACCAAAATCTGGAGTTCGATTTTTTAACGAATTCATAACTTGCCTTATAACACCTATGTATAAGTCGCCAATAAAAAAGTGTTTTGAAGGGGGAAAACGACATACTGGTTTTTATTATTGAAATTTAATTTTTATGCAAACGAGAAACATCTGGAAAATGTTTGGGAAATATTTATCGATTATCAACTTGGTTTTTGTGATATTGAATCAAGTGTCATATTCTTTCTATTGCACCAAAATAAAATGTGGGTTTTGACGACACAAAACAATCTTTTACAGGTTGTCCCCTTATTCGCAATCCTATTTTGGTACATGATTCATAGTACAGAAAAACTTATCTGTAGCAAAGCAGAATAATTTTAGCGAACAAAACTTGAAATTGTTTCAGGTTTTCCATCGATATGGCCCTCTTAGGGCTGAATAATTTAAAAGTACAATGGTAGGTCAGTAATTCCTTGAAAATTAAAACAAATGGCGTTACCACCTCAAATTCATAATTTTATTTTTTCAAGGAGTATCTTTTACAAGAACGCACCCACATTTTCAGTCAGACAGATCTGTCAAATAGTTTTTTTTGAGTGGCAGCCATTTTGGAAAAATACTTACGAGCAATTTCGTTAAAATGGAAGAAAGTAAATTCCAAGTACTTACAACAAAAAACCATAAAGCTTGTCAAATACTCGTATTATGGAAATTCTTCACTATCGATTGGAACCATGTTCACTCAATTTCGGTGAGGTCGTTCCAGTGCAAGTGCGGCCGAACATTGAGATCATCACACCAGAAGAAGTTGTGCAAAAAATGTACAGTCTTATAATGGACGATCGGCAAGTAAAGGTGTGCGAGCTTGATGAGGCCACAGACTTATCACAACGATCATTGATTTCAGTTTTACATAAACATTTTGACATAAAAAAACAAACAGAGTCGTGGCGACAGGTTTTTGGGATGAGCGCGTTGATATTTACATTGATTACCTAAAAAAGGGTAAAGTGATCACCGGCACATTTTATCCAGAAATGCTAGATCAATTCAAAGCCAAAACGGCCGCATTTAGGGAAGAAAAAAAGTTCTTCTCCAAAAGGGCAAACGATGTCCGTCAAGTTAGCACTACCGCTTAAAAATTTTAAAGATGTAACAATTAGATTAATTGTTTAAACAAATTCCATTTTTTTTTTCTTATAATCTACTCGCGCTCAAGGGATTATGATTACCCTTTAAATGTTTCAACACAGCGCGGGCGTGAAGTTACGGAAGAGAAAGAATGATAGGAAAGATGTGTGGCACGACGTTCTGAGACTGAAGGTTTGTGTCTCAGATTTTTTATCTCCAGGAATGGCGGCTGAACTAAAGCGGAGAAATGCCGTGTCTTATTTCTATGTCCCTTGTAATTCGCATTATTTTATTCGTATTCATCCTTGTTGGGCATACTAGCTTAACTCAATCACATGTTGTTAGTGTTATGCCTAAACAACATGTAATGAATAAACCAGCAACTCATTGATGACAATGGCGTAGAAGGTTTTAATGGAATTAAAAGCGACATAGACGACGCGACGGCAGGGATCGAACCTGTAATCATGAGGTTGACAGGCGAGCACACAACCATCGCGCCACGGCCACCCCTAAAAAGTTGGTTGTTGAAAAATTCTATTTTAAGGAATTTAGTCATATTTCAGGCATTTTATTTTTTTTAAAGATGCGACATTTTTTTTAACGATATATTTGGGTACGACAAATTTACATCAATTATTAACAATGTCCTTTTTGTTTTTCGAGTTCATTTTACCCTATCTTGAGGGGTGGTAGTGCTTACTTGACTGCTAAGTAAGCATTACTGTTGGTTATTTTTTAAAAAATTTACGCGACAAAATTTTTGATTTTACAACATATTTACGACAAATTCACAAATGACAAATATTTTCAATTAATCCAATTTTTTACAACTTTAAAATTTTGAGGTTATAGTGCTAACTTGACGGACTAACAACGCAGTGGCGCACAAGTCTGCAGTCGCTATGGCAAAATTGCATGAATTTGGTTAGTAATTCTTTCTTTAACCAGCATATACAGCACATTTAGCCTTCTGCGATTATTTCTTGTTTCCAAACATAGAGAAATGGCTCAAAGTTAAGAGACTTGTATCAAATCAAGAGGTCATCGTTTAAGCAAACGCTTAATTTTGAGGAACTCGGGAAATAGTATTATTATGATGTGATCCAAAAATTGGAGAAACGTTGGTAGAATTGTATCAAGCTAAAAGGAAAATATTTTTCAAGAATGTATTGACCCACCCTTATAAAATGCTTCCGATAAGAAAGCTTTTTTCAACCACTGCCTGGTTCCATTAAACCAGATTTCTTCTGTGAATTCTTAAGATCTAAATTGATTTTTGCATTCAACTTTATTCCTATTTATTATTAGTGAGATCCTCTGACCTTATTGCACTTTCTCAAAGTGTAATTAATCAAAAGGTCAAATGTATGCCTTACTTAAACGAACTTTTTCGCAGTACCTTTCATCAATTTATTTTTTGAACTTTCGTCACACTTAAGTGGCTCATAAGTCCATAATAGAATTGTGGAGTTATGACCTAATAAATGGTTTATTACTTCGTTATAAACTTATGGGAGCGTATCGGAATCCCGCTTTTCAAAAATCCCGAAAAAAAAGTTTTAAAATCCCGTCTGCTAAAATACTGCCTTTTTAAAATTCCGTCTTCCAAAATCCCGCTTGTGCAAAATCCCGATCTTTTATAATCCCGCTTTTTAAAATCCCGCCAAATCCCGCTAATCCCGTTTTTTAGAATACGTAGCTTAAACTTATTGATTTTGTGTTGGCTATTTTCCAGATTCTTTAAATGCTAAAGAAACTTTGCATACACCCAACCTCGCACCTACCCCAAATCCTATAGTGTGCCCCAGCAGGGGGGTTGCATACCTACCTTTTTACATACCTCACTGCTTACACTTCGTAATAAGAAAAAGGATTATAAAAAACGGGATTATAAGAGACTGGATTTTAAAAAGCGGGATTATAAAAAGCGGGATTTTAAAAAAGCGGGATTATAAGAAACAGGATTATAAAAAACGGGATTATAAAAACGGGATTTTAAAAAACGGGATTATAAAAGGCGGGATATCGTACCCAACCCTAAACGTATGTCTTTTAGAGTTAATTATTTAATTTTAAACTCGTCAATTTTTTAACTTCTAAATTTTTCAAGTGAAGACATTATTGATTATTGTTTAAATTTAAGAATGAAATATGCACCCAAACATTGTAAATTTTGTTTACAATACTCAAACATTCAAAATAAATGTAATTTGTAGTTCTCTTGAAACTATAATCACCCTGTATAATATTTCTTTCAGAGAACATTTTCACACTCTAAAAAGATATTGGATGTGGGCGAAGGATGTATTGATGAAGTGAGTCGGTACATAGGGTATCATTTAATTGAGATTGTGGTCAGGAGGAAAATTGAAGACCTTTATATTTTTTTCTTCTTCTTTTTCTTGTTATCGAAAGGGGTCTATTACCTCTTTTTGTTTTTGTGGGTCAAGTAGAAAATCTGTTTGTATATGTATGTTCTAAGGAAGGTGAATTAGTCTACTCGTATAAGAAAATGATGGACGTGGATAAGTTGAGTCACAAATTCCGAGCGCCCTACTGTCTATGAAAAACTGGCAAGTAGGTTATGTACTCGTACAGGGTAAGCAGAGGGTGACCAAATGAGTGTGTAATACTGTGACTGAACCAAAACCACAAACATCACACATTAGGGTGGCATATATTTTTAATTTCTTTTGACTCTCTCAATACTTAAAAATACATACTTAAAAAACACTTTTAGGGTAAAATTTTATTTACGTAAATGTTTAAAAAGTGCCATTGATCACTTGAAATTTTCCTTAAACGAAGTGGTAACAATTTTTTAGACTTTAAGCTTTATAAGGACCACCCGAATGTACTTATATTATTTTTCGTGCACTCATGGCGAATTTATTGAAGTAAAACTTCTTAACGTTGGCTAGGGAATGGAGGATAAACATAGAAAAACCAACTGAGATGAAAGTGCCGTGACAGAAATTACTTCACACTATATGTATGTATCTACTTGTTTATTCGTAACCATTGGAAAGAAGTTAAAAAAATCGATCAAATTTCAAAGAAATTGTCTGCTTGCTGGTTTGTCAAGGACGCGTTTCAGTGGAGAGAGTGTAGAGTCAAGAGATCTAATACTCAAATCCTCAAGGTTAAAGTTTTATAATCAAGCGAAACCAATTATTAGATGTTAAATGGTTTCTTGTACTTTTCGGTGATGGTGTAACAAAAAGTTTTACCAATTAATCTTCGGTTGGAGTCGAATGGTGTATTATATTTAGTATTGGGTTTGGTGATTGAAAAGTCCGCTAAATATTAATCGTTGTTAAAAAAAAAAAAAACATTATAACATATTTCCAACAAATGAAAAAAAAAAAAAAAAACATAAAACTATACAATTTTAATAACACATTGTGACTTTTAACAGTTTTCGCTTATTGCTAAAATTGCATCAACTATTTCGTGTAAATTTGTAGTTGAACTTTTCAAATTTATGCGCAGTAAGTCTTTCTTGCAAAAAATAGAAGCATCCACCAACTTGAACACCTTTTTGTAAGTTCTTCCTACGTAGTGGACTTATGAAAGAATTTTTCCAAATATAAGTTTCTTTTTAAAAATGCAATAAAATGAACAAAATACAAATTTTGTTCATGTATTATGGCTTTATTAGTAAGAGCAAACATTCTTATTAATTATGGGTCACACCATCGTTCAAGTGGCTGCCCCGGCTAGCTTCGCAGTAGCGCATTCTGTCACTCTAAGAATTGATCTCAGGCTAGTGCGTAAAATTTTGAGCTGTTGAGTTCAAAAATTGTCTCGTCTCGGAAATTGTTGAGGCATTTTTGACGAAACAAATTGATATTGGTATGAGTGTTTCTTCTGAAACACCGGGGCTTGACTTCAGCGAAGCGAAACAATTGACTTGGACAATAATGGTGCCCATAATTGGTTATATAAACCCGAATGAATACTTTCAAAGGTCATATTCTCCAATCGTATAGGCACTCGTAAGACTAACTGGAGCTTACATCGCTTTGATGAATTTTGCTGTGAAGAAAATCACCAAGTCAAAAGTTTATATTTGGAAGAGTTTCAGTGAGATATTTCTAGCATTTCTATCGATGCCTAAAGAAGGACCATCGACAACAGCTTATCGAATACAGATTCAAGTATGACTATTCGTTTTTATCCTGGGAAATTTGATTTATTTTACGTCCTTCCTTACGGTTTTGATACAAATTAAACAGCCCACTTCAATTTAAGGCCTCACAGACAACAATATACCGGTGATGATCCCTGATTTGAGATGGAATTACATAATAGAAAAGAATGCTTATCTTCCAGGACTTGAGAAGATTATTATCAGTGTAGTTGATTATGCTGTTCATATGAGAGAAATTAATTCGTTGAAAAACACAAGTTTTGGCTATAGCTGCGGTCAAGATAGGGCTGAATTTTTGATTGGTGTACACGAAAATTCTGGCAAACTTTTATTTCGTACAATTAAATTTCCTCATATTTAATATAATATTAGATTTCTATTGGAATTGAATTGAAGAAATTCTTGATGTTTTAATAATGCACGTCACAGAAATTGGATTACGATTCAACTGTGCAATCGTTCTGGACTGGATTTCAAAGGTAAAACTACAATGGGGCGATAATTCGCAGTCGGAGCCTGTTTCAGTTAATTTGAATAGATTGCATTTTGCTTGGAATTGCTTATAAAATTAAATAAATAAATTGCTTAATATTCGCGATTGTTGTATTTGTAAGTGAATTATTTATCAACATTCTGAAGATGTGAACGAATGGTTTAGTGGAATGTGTTTTCAAAAAAATAATCAAATCCATTCGATGATAAATTTGTGTAGTAAAAAAAAAATATAAAAAAAAAAAACAAATAAATTTACAGCCAAGTTCGTGGGAGGACACCATTTTTACAGGAATAAACTGCGATTTTCGATAGCCTTCTAACTTCAGTGCCAATAAAGTTAGAAAATTCGCAGTATTTACCGTGTTGATCAAACACAGGCACCTCCCCAAATTTCAACTCTTGAGCATTAGAACTTCAACAATCGCTAAAATCGTAACTGACTGACTCACAGATCATCAAAATTATGGTGCACTTCCTAGAACCTTCTAATTTCGCACAACTGTAGATGTTTTAGTGCATGCAAAAAATATATAGTAAATTTGGAATTTTAAATTCAGGGGGCGTGTCATCCAGGCAATTTATCCGAAAATTCTTAATAACTTTTGAAAATCGATATACATACGTACCAAGTCCGGACACGGTTACTTTCGACAATTTTTCTACGTCACACAAACTAATGTATCGTCTTTCTAAGTTGGGTGATTTCGCAACAAATAATTCGTGGCTCTGGGATCTTGGCACCATATATATGGGATATTCGTTAAAAAATATGCCATCTAATTCGTCAGAAAAGGCCAACTACTTATGGAAATTGGTCAGCTATAGAAAATTTGAAACCAAGGCTTAAGCTTTTTCTAAATTCTTTGAAGAAATAACTTTAGGATCAGCAGGGATTTTCTTGAGTGGAAACTTGATTCCTTCGTTTCTTAGTTTCTTTTGTGTTTTGTTCCGAGACTTACATTTTCAACGAAAAAGAAAAAGGCAACAAGTTCCTCCGGAAGATACCATGAGCGAACAAAAAACTTCTTCGTCGCTTTTTTCGATAGCGGAAGATTAAAAATTTCGTACCTATTAGAATCTTTAAAAAGCTGGAGATCGTTTCGTGGGGTGTATGATACTGAAGATGATTCGAACGAACAGGCAAATATCTAAAATGCCTATCTCTCCACTTTTGGTTAGCTTAAACTGTTCTTCTAATAAATACAACTTTAAATTGATTTTGCCATCGAGCACAAGGAGGGCCAGAAGGGGCACGAAAAGAGATTCCTTTCTCATGAACAATTCCTAGGAAGACGGTACTCAGATTCAAAAGCCTATAATAATCATATCGAGTTTGAAATTATGTATTGTTCGATTTGATTCTGAGCGAGAGAGATGATTTCAACAGCAGATATAACTTGCTCGTAGTTATTTAAATCTTCATTGTTGGCAGTTTTAAAATTATTCTGCTGAATACGAGTCAACGCATTTTTAAATAATAAAATATCTGGTCCACATGAGCAACCAATTGACCGAATGACTGCAGCTTCCAGCAGTTTTCTCAATGGACCAGCCAAAGCATTACTTTGTTCATGTTTTGCTCGAGTAAAATGCAAGCTCCATTCCTTGGAGCTGTTCCAGTAGTAACAGCTGTTGTATCGAAGCTCCTTGTTTCAAAAGCCCCTATGAATTTATTGCTTCATAAATTGCTGTTGCTTGTGCTAATCCAGTTCCACTGCTCGCAGTCCCAAACAAAAATTGGTTTCATGTCCAACAATATCTTCTATCATATTTCCATCCCAGTGAATCGTAAGGGGAACATTTGATGAAAAAGCATTGATTTTTGATGAGATTTTCAGCAAGCTTCTGTCGAGTTCGAATATGTTAGACGACTAATTGAAGATGAAGGGTCACATCCAAGAGTCGTTTATCTTAGTAACATCCAGAGAAACTGCCAAATCATCGCTCAAAAAAAGTTTCTTTCTTCTTTTTGTTGGTGGCGATTCTTTATTTAAATGAACTGGACAAAAAGATGTATTGCTTTCAGAGAAACTTTCTGCCTCAACATACTTCAGACGAAATTAAAACTTTTTAAGCCACAGTTTGTGAATTAATAAATACTAGCCGACCCAACTTTCGAAATTCGAGTGCCAATTTATTTATTTAATTCATTACCATTCAGTAAAAGACAGAGAATTCATGATTTTTTTAAATTGTTGAATGCAATGAGAAGTACCTACTAAGCACTCAATCCTGGAGTCCAAAGGAAAACAGTTAATGGTAAACAAACTTTCAAACCTATACACATTTTTGACACATTAACAATTTTTGTTTCGATTTTTTCATGTCATTGTCCTTCAGCTGTTGTTATGGCTATAATATTGGAATCGAACCCACGTCACCGAAATGACGTCAACCTGTGAATTTTGTGTTACATACATACATGTGCATTTTTTTTTTTAAATTTTACTCTCATCATTTTTTCATAACGCTCCTAAAGAAATATAGCTAACTTCAAAAACATAAATTCAATTTACTTTTGTTAAACTTTTTTTGTTTGCACATCGATCGGCCAACAGTTTATTGTCAACAAAAAAATGACATAAATGGAAGTGTTCCGAAAATGAGGTAGGTTTGAGCCCATGGAACGCATTCAGCCATGGAGATTTAAATTTGTATCGTAACTCGTAAGTCATGTTCGTCCGCATTTTTGACGACACGACGTCTCACGTCTGCATTTTAAAATTCAAATGCAGAAAAAGGTTAATAAGTTTTGAAAATACCCCTATTATTGTAAAGCCATAACTGCAATGAACTTGAAAAGTGAAAATGTTAAAAAAATCTGCTCTCCTTTCCCAACTCAATTTAAAATTTTATCTCCCATCTCAAAAAACCAAAAAGTAAATGTTTTACTTTTTGAAAACACTAACACATTGAATAAATTGCTTCAGAAAATGACTGATAGATGTCTCCAAACTGAAAGCAACAGATGTCGCTGGTGTATGTGTATTCTTTTTCAGTTTTTTTCACTTATTGTACTTTTTGCAAAAATTGCCAATTGTAGTTAACGATTGATGGTTTAAATGGTTCAACCTGTTTTACTTTTTCACTTTTTAAAAACACTAATACATGGAATACATTTTTTCAGAAAATAACCGATAGATGTCTGAACTGAAATGGTATGGTGTAAATTATACGCTCTTTTCAGCAACAGATGTGGCTAGTGTATGTGTGTATTCTTTTTCACTTTTTGCAAAAAGTGCCGATTGTAGTTAACGCTTAATGTTTCAAAATTTTATTATAAGTGCTCAAATACTAAACAAACACATGCCTAATATTTATATTGATAATATTTCTTCATTTAGGGAAGTTCACATTCAACAACAACAACAACATGTTCATCAACTTTTATCGTGTTGGCGGATTTATGTAATGTGAACACCACTATGAACCCACCTTAATGTTTCGGGTTCTGGCTTTGGGTTTTGGGTTTTCGCTGAATGCTTTCATTCTGGATTTGACATTTCTAATTGTGTGTCAGTCGATTTGACATTTCTAATTGTTTTTGTTTTCCGGGCATTTTTTTGCAATTTTTATTTATTGTTTTAAACAATTTCTGTGTAGTATATTTATATAATTTTCGCATTCTGCACATCTGTGCAAAAAATGCTTTCGTTTAATATGTAATTTATGCCCCTTCGGTTTTTGTGGGCCGCGAAAAGTGTACCACAAAAAACATGTTCGCCGTTTTATTATATGATATCTTCACGTTCAAACTAGCCCTGGAATATTGATTTTTTTCTTCAGAGCTTCTTCTTCCTTTTTTAATAGTGCCTTATCCACGTTTTAAATCTTACCTGGTCGACCGTCTTTGCGCTGTGCAAGAAAACTCTGTGAAATAAAATTCACGACTGGGTTGCACGAACTTGCTCTTATGTAAACGACTAAGAATTTCAAAAATGAATGTTATTAGAGAAAAACTGTTAATAAGCATAAAATAATTTTTTTAAATAACTAATACAACTCCTTTCAAGCAAATATTAACTTATGCCAGAACAAAAATTATGAGTCTGTACTGGTATCTTAAAAAAATAAACTTTTATATACAAAATTTTTGAAATATTTTTAAGAACAAAATTTGATAAGCCAATTTAAAGTTTTTGTTCGAATAAAAATTAAATTTACAAAAAAAATGTCGAGCTGTTTCTGAGATATCGAATTTTCCAGAAAAAAAAATAGATTTTTTTTTTTTTTCAAAATTCAAAAAATATTTTTCTTAAAGTTTTGAAATGCAATGTTTTTTTATAATTTTTAGAATTTTCTCAATAAAAATTTTCATTAAAATCCTTTTTGTCGATAAAGAGAAATTTGAAATTTGAAAAAAATGGTTCTATAGTAGGTACAGTCTAAATATCGTGATTAAAATTTTTTTTTTATTATATTATATATCGTAAAAATTAATGAAAAAAAAATTTTAGCAAATTCTCGGGACTGTTTTCGAAAACCATTTTTTTAACATTTGTATGGAGCGTACCGTTATTTTAAGGTAACATAATTTTTTTTCTTACATCAAGTATTTATTTAGTATTAGTATTTAGTATTTATTTATCGAGCATGGGGTTTTTTGAAATATTGAGTTTTGAAAAAAAAAATTGAATTTTTGTTTTTAATCTAAACAAAATTTTTGGAAAATTTGAAAACAGAATAATTTTTAAACTGCTAGGGAGCTTTAGCATACAAAAAATTATCAAAATCAATTGTTCCGTTTTTTTTTGAGAAAATCAAAAACCAAAAAAATGATTCCAAGGGAGGTACCAAAAATAACCAATTTTTGAATATTTTTTTTTCTACCATTTAGTAGCTTTAACTAAATGAATTTTTTTTTTTTTCAAATCTGTGGGACAGTTTTTGAGAAAAAAAAATATTATATAAAATTTCGAAAAAAATTGTATGGCAGGTACCGTTATTTTCGGTCCTTAAAAAAAAGAGAAAAAAACGTGTGGGGAAGAAAATTAAAAATACCATCTACCGAATTTAAAGAAAATCGGCCGAGTCGCTTAGGCTGTAGTCGAAAAGACAGACAGACAGACGGACAGAATTGCGAGACCCGCTTTTTTAGTCTTCGCTATCATCGTAATGTCAACTTTGATCATAATTACGGATTCGATTTTTTTCCGAATGCATAACTTGCCTTATAGTACCTATAAGTCGCAAGTAAAAATATGACATAGTTACTCCTTCATTGATTGTAATTTGGTGAAACCAAACGATAGGGATTTCTGTGTGATTAGTCATACATCTGTCATTTTTATTGTAGAAACAATTGAACTACTTCTTGATGCCATGGCTTAACTAAAAATTTTACCTTTTAAAGAAACTACTTAAAACAAAATCTGGCTATCAACTTTGAATTTTTTCTACCCAAAGTTTAAATTTGCAGTTTTTTTTTACCTTTGAATTATGGTAGCCAGACAGAAGGATTTCCATACGAGGGTGGATTACTTTAAAAATTCAGTAAGTTGGGTTCTAATTTTACTTCAACATGTAGATGTTTGACAACATCTAAAACGATAATCTTAAACCAATTAAATCACTCAACAATTTGTTGATACGAATTGGAAAATTCAACCAAATCTATAATATTGTTTTTCCTACCAAACTTTGAATACAAATTTTTAGTGAGGAATTTTTCTGAAAACCAATTTAATGTTATAATAATATCAAATTCTGGAAAAAAAAAACTTTTTATTTCGTAATAAAGTTTTCATTTAATTTACCTAAATTTTTCAGCCCATCCATGAATTACCTTAACAAAAACCTATGTAGATAACAGAACATGAATAAATAATTTATTTCAGTTGAATCCTTTGAAAATTCAAAATCAATTTGGAATAATTTAGCTTGCGGCATTGCAGTATCCTGACCACACATATTTTTGTGTTCGTATATAAGAACGATTCGCTTATGATGGGTATGAATAAAATTACCATCATTGTTGGTTTAATTTATTAAGTACCATTTGTATGAATGATGCATTTGTATATAATGTTATTAAATTAAAAAAGAGAATGAATTCACATTATTATTGTATAGATATTTAAGTATATAAATCGCGTTTTAAATAAAATACAAAATAGAGCTATAGTTTCATTCTCATTCTTAATAACTTTTTCGGCCAAAAACCCCAGCGCACCGTGCATCTGAATGGGTGCAACTTCTGCTGGTGTGTTGCACTTGGATTTTCAGAGCCCCATAATCTACACTTTTTGGCTGATCAAACTCCTAATTATAAAGCCTGTGGAACCTGATCTTGATTTAAAATATTGGCGATAGAAAGAATCGATAATTTTGTAAACTGTATGTATTCGTTATAAATATCCAACAATTCAATAATTATAACCTGCAAAAAGAAAAAAACAGTTATATTGAAAACTTAAGAAGTAATTCGTGTTTAGCATTGGCTCACCCTGCACTCTTTAACAAGTCAATGCCAAGGTCTATTTTCAAATTTAAAATCTACATGATGCTGATGAATCTCATCATACTTTTCAACAAGTAAAAAGAAGTTCAATTTTCAGAAAAAATGGAAACGAAAATGATGGAATCGGTGACAAATCCCAAGCGTAGAACAATTTTTTAAACAAATATTCTTACAATAAATTTCTTTAAATTTATTTCTTCAACTTATGGATAACTTCACAAACAATTATTTTGACAGCAACATAAGTGAGCTGTCAGTTGAGGTTTTGCAGAAATAAAATTTCCCCCAATATGACAGTTTTTATTCGTTTTATCAACGAAGATGCACAAAACAAGAAAAAATAAGTGCATGTCACATTTTATATTATTCCAAAATTACAAAATAATAAAAGTGACAGAAAACTGACAGCAAACGCAGCATAAAACAACGTGCATTTACTATATCGCCGAGCGCTTTCATGTAGGTCAAGGTTATTTGGTTTTTCAATCAAGATTTTATTTGCGAGATTTAAAGGGACGTAAGGCTCCAGGGTAAAGAAATAAAATGTATATTTTAGTAATGCGATTTCCTTGTAAAGGTGTTTGACTTGAATGATTTATTTTTTTCGTTTTAATTAAATTAATTTGTAATGTATATCCTTGGCATTCGCTTTAAATCTACGAGGATATGCCTTTGGTTAGTATGTGTGTAGTTTAAGTTTACATCACAAAAATTATTATATCAATCGGAAATTGAATTTTCTGTACAAGGTAAAGCATATATTAAGTAAGCCGTAAAGGTAATCGTGTGTATTTTGAAATTCGATATACACCATATCGACATCGTGGCTTCATTATTCATTATGTCGTCGAAGTCGAAGAAGAAACAGGAAACACTCTAAGGGATGGATATTCAAATCTATTGGGAAAAGTAACACCTTGTATCTTCAATTCGAAATCCGCTAGAAGAAATCGAACCTTGAGTTATAAGGTTTCCGGATTGTTTTTAATTAGTTCTCAACAGAAAAATTATTTTGAATTGAAAAAACAACAAGTAGACATTTCATTACATATCTTGTGTCTATTGTGTTTTAATTAAAAACTAACATCTAATGATATATTGAAAACAAAATGTTCAAATATTTAACGATATCTTTTGGACAGACGGAATTGTAAGGTCTTATCGATTTTGGTAAGACCAAATGCAACATAAATATGTTTTTCTTCTTATTATTTTGAGTTTCTGATATCAGTTCATAAGTTATTGTATCTACTCATTAAATGTCTCCGTCTATTTTTGTTTCGAGTTTATTTCCTACCATTAGAGGAGTCCCTCAGGGTTCGATTTTAAGGCCTATAATCTTCTTCATTTATATCAATCAACTAACAGGGGCCTATAGAAGAAATTTTCCGGTTTCAACTGCAAGAGCTCTTGATTTGTTGTTCAAAATTCCAGTTTCTTGGGATGTGCACATCAATTCTGCCGTCGTCGGTAAAGTCTATGGAGTACTTTGTCGGTTATTGCCTTGACAACGTTACTATGCATATTACCAATACTCACATATGGGTGTGAAATTTTTTGTAACTTTGATGCTGTCAGCAAGAGAAGGCTTAAAGCTGCTTTAAATACTACCGCTCGAAAATTTGATCATGTGTCAAAAATCTCAGATTGACTTATTAAGACACACCATGTCGTCCTCGGTTCAATTACACTCCATTTTTTAGCTCTTGTGAAAGCTAATATTCCAACTAGGCAGTTCACTGCTTTGCAGGAGTTTTCAAAGATCTTGAAAAATATAAATTAACTAACCCAGATAGTCTGAGAGCACTATCAATTTTCAACTTAAGAAATGTATCAAGGAACAAAATCTTCTGAATTGCCGGGAGTTATTGCAAAAGGTCTATCTCACCGTACAGCGGAGCAAATCTTTACATCGTTTTGGTGAAAGTATTTATTATTGCATTTGATGGAGTCTAACATCAACCAGACTTATCAGAAATACGTGCCTTTGGTATTGAAGCATTCCTTCTTTGATGGATAAGAAACTATTCTTCCAAGCGTTTAACAAAAAAAGAACGAATCGGGTTTAAGCCTGGTATCCACAAAATAAATGTTGGTATGCCCCAGGGTTCCGCTTTGGCTCCGACTCTATTTATGATTTTAAATATAGATCTACTGCCTCAAACTTTTAATCAATTTACTTGATTTTCATATTAGTTTGTCTTTCGGATGTGAAACTCAAATGGCAACGTATAATATGTTCATAAAATTCTGATCTTGGAAGCATTGTACAATGGAGAAGAATAAAGGGCGCAACGGCTGTGTATGGCTACAAAATAATCTTAAATTGAAGACCCTACTTTTTACCAAGGGTTTTTCTACAGGCCAGTTCCAGTTCAACTTAGGGTCTAGAATTACTATGCACTGGAAGATAGCAAGACAGTTTGACCGTTGAGTCGGGGAAGAGCGAAGGAATATATCTTAATTTTGGTAGTAAATAGTATCAGTTCAGTTTTGCTTTGGTTAACACCTAGTCCACAACTCGTGGCCCAGCTACTAAATTTCTTTAAAGCAATTTCTGTGATTTCACTTAACACAGGGGTGAAATTTTCTGGCACAGAGGAAATCCGTTAAGAACGTTTCTAATATGGAAGTCAGACTAATCAGATAATTTTTGAGCATGTTTAATTGTTTAAGGGTATAAATGCAACTTAATATTTCACCACAGCACTCTCTATTAATGAAAAGACAAAGTAAGGAGAGACAAAAATATTATAACGGTGTTCAAGAAGGGTATTAAATTCTACGCCGTTGTGCGACCGATCCTCAAGTACTCGTATAGTTTCATTTTATGGTGGACCGCGTTTTCCAAAGTATAAAACATCGATAAATTGAAGAAGGTACAAAGAACTGCTAGCCTTGGCCCCACAGGGGCTCTAAGATTTTCCCCAACTGATGCCGTATATATCTAGGTCGTTTAGGCTACCCGACTTTGCTAGTGTTTTTCAAGCTGTATTACTGGCTATCAGGGAAGCATTCAAGGTAATCAAAACACAGACAGTCAGGCGGCTATTAAAGCTATTAATTGTAGTACATCTTCCTCCAAATTGGTCCAGCAATGCCTGGATAAACTTGTTAGCCTCAATATTAACCACAATGTTACTCTTATATGGGTCTAACATGATGCAGTTAGTTAAACTGCTCCACATAAAGTTTGATTCGCTAAGAAAAATTGAGAGAATATTGCCTTTCATAACTCCGAGCGGAATTTTGATTCTTACCGCAAATGAGTTATCAAGGGCTGATCCTTGTCTGACCACCTTGTCCACCAGTTCATTCCCATCAATGCCATCCTCCTCTTCCTCTGCAAATACCATGCTCTGAAAAAAATTTAGAGAACAATCATTTGGAAAAGCATTTTTGACGACCTTGACGAACTTTCGGAAATGAAGATCATAGACTTAATCTCTTTTTTCAACGCGACAAAATGGCTCTAGTACGAAGTTTGGTTACTTTTGTGATGTGCCCTCCGTTTGACTGATTAGATTCCGAGCTACCGGGCTGAGGGCTTTGACGGAGGTTAACGGTGTGGGGGCCGAATAATAACTCAATCGGATTGGATACTATTTCAGCACCAATCAACAAGCTTTGGCATAGTGTAAATGGTATCGGATGCATGTGGGATTCCGGTAAGGTAAATGATTGATTATTGTGCAAAAGAAAACTCACAATAAGAGACATCAAAATCTACTAAATCCTTTCATATTTTTCAACTTAATCCAAAATGGATGATTCCGTGAGAATGTCCACAATTTCGCATATGAATTTCATCCACAGGTTCATACGAGTTACGATATCGAAATGACGCTAATTGGGCCACAGGGCTAGATTGCCAGTGGTCGCTATTCCCACCTACCTACTATGATATGGGATATTGGCGGCCGATATATGGGATATTCGCAAAAAATATATACCATCCGTAAGATCACTAAGTGGTGATTGAAAGTCAGCTAGTTTCCGTTATTGGTCAGGCATACAATTTTTTTAATAATTTTGAAATTTTTTTTCAAAATTAGATAGATTTTCGTGGGATATTCGGAAAAAAATGATGTTATCTGAAAGGCTTTTAGATCTATATAAAAAGTAAGCTTTTTCAGTAATTGGTCAGCCATAGATTTGTTTAATGAATTTCAAAGTGTTTTTTTTTTCAAAGTCACAGTATTTTTTCTTTGACCTCAAAAAAACTTTAAAAATTCTATTATGGACCAGTTACTGAAAACAAACTCACCTTTTATACAATTGTATTAAATTTGGCATAAATATTGTGCCCTAAAAGCTTACAAGATTTAAATTAACTCAAAAGATATTTGAAACGCCATTTGAGCTCTACAAATGTTTGAAAAAAATCCTGATTTTGGAAAAATATTTAATAAGTCGTAATGTTCCAAATAAAGTAGTAAAAGAAAACCAATTTGCAGATATTTATGACAAATAACGGGCTCTGTAAAATAACAATGTCGTAGACACATTCCAAATGCGTGTTTTAGAATGAATCGCTTAGTTTGGTGCAAGAGAAACTACTTATACCCTCTGAAACAAAGGCAAGGTTCTTTTTAATACTTATTAACAGACAAGAATTTGTGTCATTTTCTAATTTAAAGGGATTAACCTCTCCTAAGAACTAAGGTCTGTCATAATATTAAACTGTGTCGATATTCTAACAGTTTTCAGTAAAAAATATTTTTTTATCTTTGCGATTTTTCATTTAAAACGAACATAATTTCATACAAAAAATGAACAAAAACAACAAATCAATGAAGAAGCCAAACAAATCAAAAAGGCATTGCTGTCATTTAAGGATAATCCCGTCACCTTGAAACCACAATTCTACAATTTTACTATTTTGTATCATATTCTATGCTAAAGCAAACGAACAAATAAAAAACTATACAAAAGCTTTAACTAAGGAAGTCCCTGAAAGAATCGCACTGCACTAATTACCCTCTTCACATACGAAACATCAACAAGCAACCACGCGAAATACCCCCACGAAGCCAGCTATTCAAAAAAATCCACCTGTTAGGAGGGTAAAAAAAATAAAATACCAATGAGGGGATGACAAGTTCATTCATTCACAATCGGCTGAACACGAGTCACAATTATTCGGACGGTGCGATTTTTTTTTGTTGAATGCGAAATGGAAATGACTTTTTTTCAGGGTTTTATAAAATTAATAGAAATTTTGTTATACAAGTGTTCTAGATCCTGTATTCTGAGATCTGACAATTTTATGAAGCACAAGCCATCAGAAAAGAGGATAAGCCTGAATAGAATTTCACTGAAATCGCACTCAAAAGCAATTCACAAAATATTAAGCAGAGGTGATTCATTTACTAATTCTCCACTTTTGGTTTAAAATTTTCCGAATATTATAAAGTGAGTAATAAAATATAACCGGTAAGAGCATTCCACGCGGTTCTGCTTAAGAGTTTCTCAGAAGCAAAGTATTACTCTTGGTTGGAACTATATGAGGGGAAACTCAACTGCAGATGCTTTACTGGGGCATTGAATTTCATTTTGAACAGGGAGACAAATCCAGTGTTTTTTTTATATTAAGTTTATTCCACGGTTATAATGCGAAATTAATTTTATATTGTATTTTAAATTTTTTTTCTGGAAGGTATGAAAAAGCAAAAAATATAATGTTCTACCACCAAATTTATAGGTTGTAGCCAGGGTTCGGACTTAGGTTTTAAATTTTCGAAGTAGATACGGAAAAAAACTGTATAAGTAAATTCTGATTTCAGACTTTAAAAAAAAAATTAATTAAATGTAACTATTTTAAAGTAAATTTTCCATCAACGAACTTGTACGAATTTTATCAATTCAATAGGTGGCTCATAAATATCTTTACGTTTTTCTGTAAGTGATCTCAAAAACATTAAATTTTCCAGTGCTTACGTTTAAATGATTGCTAAACTTGTTTTTTTATGTAATACAGAGTGATCAGCGCTGTCTTTAAATATGTTGGCTTAGAATTTCAAAGAGAAGTAGATCATAAAAAAGAGAAGTAGGGAAGTAGATTAAATTTTTTTCTCAAAATCGAAGTAGATCTACTTCGATCGAAGTAAAGTCCGAACCCTGGTTGTAGCTATTTCGCGGCGATCGGACCGGTCATTAGACATGAGTGCTTATCAATCCAAGCACATTAAATTAATTTCCTTTTTTTTTTTTTTTTTTTTTTTGTTTAAGACTTTATTTCATTTTCAACGTTACTTAATTCTATATAAATTACAAAATATAAATCAATCAATATGAATTAAAAATATAAGAAAAATGAAACAGTTAAGTACATTCTGATGTTCGAAAACAAGAGTCGAAAGTACTATACTAAGGTATTTATATAATTTAAAGCATTTATCGATGGGGAAGCGATAAAATTACGAATTCATAGAAATAATAATTCAAATTAAAAAAAAAGTAAAATAAAGTGAAACAAAAGTAAGGAAAAACGAAAGTGAAAAATAATAATAATTATTTATTATACATAAATGATCAAACCAATGGATTTAGTAAATTTTCAATATCATCATTATTCAATAAAAATAGCCATTTTTTGATACTTTTAAGGAATACTGATTTAACTCTTTCACATCTAAGATTTTCAGGTAGCTTATTAAATAGACGGGGTGCAGTTACAGTATAAAAGTGTATAAAAAGTGCTTTTTTGATGGTGGGTATATAAGCGAGGTTTCTGGTGTTAACACGCAAATTAATATTTTCGTAAACTCTAGAGGAGTTATACCCAGAATTTTCGAAAAATACTTTTAAGACTTTGTAGAAATACAAATACCTTAATGGAAGAAGTTCAAGACCCTTAAACAACGAAAAGCTTGGAGTTAGCCGGTTTACTTTGCACAGAATACGGATAGCATGCTTTTGTTTTATAAGTAAAGGTTCAACTTTATTACGGTTAGTTCCGCCCCAGCAGACTATACCGTATTGAAGTTTGGATTTAAAAAGACCGTTATAAACTAACTTTAGAACTGATAAACCACAGTATTGGCTTAGGAGATAAATCTGTCTTACTACATTATTTAAAAATTTCTTTAAGTACAAAGTATGGTTAGTCCAGCTCATTTTATAGTCTATCGTAACACCCAAGTACTTAAAACTGTCAACGCAGTCAATTTCAAAACAGTTGTCAGAGCAGCAAATATCAGGAAGAAACCCGAATGCATAATTACAGTGAGAGCAAGTATTTCTTAAACGGAATCTTTCACAATTGGGCGAATGATATATTAATGGCATATCATTACATATTTTGCCTTTTATATTGAAAATCATGAATTTTGTCTTATCACTTATTACCAATTTATGTTTTTTGAACCAACTACGTAGCAATTCTAAGTCATGGTTCATGGCCACAGATAGGTTCAAAGAATTTTTACCACTGTAACACAAAGCTGTGTCATCTGCAAAAGCTGTTTTTTGCCCTTAAGGGGTTGTAAAAAAAGTGAATTAACAAAGATTAAAAACAAGATTGGTCCTAAAACAGATCCTTGTGGAACACCTAGGTTAATAATTTTTTTAGTACTAAATGTATTATTAATCTTCACTCGTTGACAACGATTTTTCAGATAGGAAGCAAACCAATCATGGATGAAGCCTCTGAAACCTGTGTTGAATAATTTTTTTAGCAAAATTTTATGATCTACCATATCGAAAGCTTTGGTAATATCAATAAATAGAGCAGCTGGAATCGGAATGTCAGATTCATATAGACTGTTATAAATTTCACTGCATAGTTTTAACAATGCATCCTCGGTGGATCTGCCGCTACGAAAACCAAACTGTGAGTTACTAAAAAAATTAGTTTTATCAAGGAATGACAACATTCTAGATTTTACCCCTTTGTCAAAAACCTTAGCAAAAACTGATACAAGGGAAATGGGTCGGTAGTTATTTAAATTTAAAACATCGCCTTTTTTATGTAAAGGGATAACAGCTGCTTCTTTGAGTAAATCAGGAAATATACCTTTTTGTAAGCTTAAGTTGAAAATATGAGATAGTACATCAGAAACAAGAAAAGATATATTTTTCAAAATATTACTTGTAATATTGTCACATGATTTAGAATTAGAATTTTTAAGCGACTGTATAATTTTAATTATTTCCAAAGGTGAGAAAAATTCACAAAAAAAACTCTGTCTTTGAAACGGATCACAAATATTGACAATATCACATTGGCAAGAGGAGGCATTATTAATTGAAGTATCCCGAATAGTACTAGTAATACTTACAAAATGGTCATTAAAAGCATTGGCAACTTCGAAAGGCCCGGATACGGAAGTATTATTTACGCTGACTACGAGATCCGCAATCGGCTTATTATTATTTAAAATATCGTTGACAACTTCCCATTCTTTTTTTGTATTGCCCATATTTTGAACTAACCTATTACTAAAATAAGTGTCTCGCTGAATCGGTATTTCAGTTTTTAGTTCTTCAGATAACTTATCGTAAGACCTTCTCAACCTAGAGTTGTTGGGATGTTTTTTAAAACACTTATAGAGAAAATTTTTCTTACGTATTTTTTTCAATAGCGCAGCAGTCATCCACTGTTTAAGAAATTTGTTTTTGTTCTTTTTTCTAGTTTTTTTTTACTATATTCCAGTAGATAATAATGAAGTTTTTTAAGAAATAGCTGAAAAGCAGTTGAGGGATCATGGGCTCGATATACTTCATCCCAAAACTCAAATACAGTGGCAGATTTTAGGGCAACGAAATCAATGTTGATTTGCTCATGAAAAACAAAAGGCTTCTCTCTGGATATACTGTGATCGAGCTGAATAGCCGTTAACAAATGATCAGTTATATTAAGATCAAAGGTAGACGTCTTATAACTCGTTGAGTTATTTCTGTGTAGTCTAATAAATATATGGTCTAAGCATGAACTTGATTCTTGAACTATTCGAGTAGGCACATTTATCAAACTTATCAAACCAAAAGAAGACATTACCGAAATAAAATTATCAACTTCGGAAGAGATAGACAGAAGATCAATGTTAAAATCACCGACCAAAATTAGATTTTTACATTTAATGTTATCAAGAAAGACAGAAAACTCTTCCAAAAAAGCACTTACTGAAACAAAACAGTAATGCATCCCAGAAATTTCGCACTTTAAACTTAACAAATCAGCACAGTTTAAGTTAAAACATTCAACGTTTATATTATATTATATTCTGTTTTGAGTACGAGGATTTAATGAAATGATTTGACACTAGCCGTGAATTAATTTCAAATCGCCGTCTTCACTGCCAATCTGTCATCACATAAAATCCCCTTGCCAATAATTTTTATTTGTCTACAGTATGTTTAAATATCTCAAGCGCTAGGGATGCACTTGCGATTTCTGTTGCACGAATATTTAGTCGCAAAAAAAAGTGTAAAAATGATACAATAAAAAGTAAAAAATCGCAACCTCTATTTTTTAATGGCGACAGAAAATCACAAGTGAGTTGCTATCCTGAGTCAAGTAAAAAGTGTTCGCAACACAGTGAGAGCTCTTCGTATAATGTTGGTTCATTCTCATTTAAACTTAGATATTCTACTTTCGTGACTTAACAAACGTGCGACAAAATCGCAATCGTCTTAGACACACTTGCGATTTTCTGTCAAGTGAATAAATACAACAAAAATCGCATAAGCTTTATAATTCCCTTGACGATTATTTTGTTTAAAAAAAAACTGATCTTAATTATCGCTAAAGAAATCGCATAGAATAGAGAATATTTTTCATTTTTTTGTAATTGCTGCGATTTGAAAGATGCGATCAATGTAGATTCATACTAAAACCTGAACTTTACATTTCTTTCCAGCATGAAATCGTGCGATTACAAATCGAAAGTGTGTGCATATCAAAGGTTTGATAATTTGATTTATTTTGGCTCGCGACAATCATTAAGTCGCTTTAAAGTGATGTCATTTTTGGTATCAAACGTATTCATTTACACATTGTAATTTTGTTCTAATTTCTGCGATTGTAGTGTGATAGACGCAATTTATTCTGTTTTAATTTGCGGTAGATAAACTACATCTTTGATTTCTTTTTAATCGCTGCGTTTATATTTATTTTATTATGTTTCGTGCGATTTTTTTGACTGCGAATAAAGACGTATTGACTGCGTAGTTCACATCCAATACATACAATTTTCCACAACTCTGGCGCATAAATCAAGCTGAATTTAATCAATAGCATTGGTCATGTTGGCTTTGGGGACACTGGGGATTTGTGATTTATTGCAATAGTCGTGTGAGTTAAGAAAAGCCCGCAAGAAGTTTCACGGGGTCAAATTGCACGATCTTGGTGGTCAATTTACATCGCTATAGCAATTTTCGGAAATCGTTTGTGCAAAATGTCCATTGTAGCACGTGTGGCTTGTAATCGTCCCAAATTCGACAATTTTGTTTGTTAACGAATCCATTCATTCAGAAATTGGCCTAATCGCTGATCGATTATGACGGTCGTAAAATGGACGAAGAGTGCAAAATATTGTTCGAACAGAAAACACACTTTCATAAAACAATTAAATCATTTGCACATGTTGTTGAACCCTATAACTCTCCACTCCATGTTGAGCTGGCAAGACAGACCGAATAAATGAATGACATCCAATTTGACAGACGAATGAATACTTTTGGGCTTAAGTGTATTGCAACTTTAAGATCTATTGTGCCCCATCTAGAGTTGAGTAAGACCGCTCATACTACAGTTCTTTCTCCAGACTTGCTTTCTTGAGATACTTAAGTATGTAGAGTATTATCAAAGGTTGTAAGATTTAGTTCATTCTCTTCTATCTGGTGACCTCCCATATAACTGTCTCTGATGTATACGAGTGCACCACATCTTATTAATAAATGGTCCGGTGTTTCCTTGTGAGCCGTACAGAATCTGCCTGTGGCATTGGTCAGCAGGCCAACAATACTGAGGTGACTTCATACGAGTAGTTTTCAGTGACAGTGACATCCGATACGGATTTAAAGTTTTAGGTTTTAGCCCCCAAGAAACATTTTGGTCTGCCTTGGTATTAAGTATTAGTATTGGGAGTTCTGTCCATATTTTTGATATTATGGCCTCCTCTTCCGTTTTGATTCAATTTTTAATCACATTCTCTCCTATTGCACAATAGGCCCCATCAGAAGTTTCTTTGCGCCTTTTTTATCTAAAGAGTCTAACTCTTCATTTTCAAGGACACCTCCGAGTCCCGGTACCCAATGAAGTGTGCCACTATTATGCTTGCTGAAGTCCCATATCAATTTAGAATTAATAGCGTAGAAGTTTAGTGCTGCTTGGCTGTCCGACACAATGGCAATGTTTTGGCCGATTAAGCTTCAGCAACATGGCCGCAATCACCTGTTGAAAAAACAATTATTATATTTTTTTATAGTTTTTATATCGATTAAGCTAGTTATTTGTTAAAGTTTCAAAGGGCTGATGGTATTTTTAAGTTGTCTATTTTAACAAGTGTTGAATTCTTTATTTGTGTATTTGTTTTTTTCAAAAATTTAAAAATTTGAAAAAAATGTCTAAGTGACAAACTAAAAGAGTTACGAAATAAAGGATTATTAAACGCTGGTAGATGTTGAAATGGAAAATACAAGCTGTGTGTGAGGTATTAACTAAATTCTTTTTTAATTGAAGAACCCATGTATGCCATTCAAAAGACCACCTCTGTTTCTTACGGTGGCAAGGATTTGAGTGGTTTAATTTTCAATGCCTCTTTCGCATAGATCGAACTGAATTTGAGCGATGGCATGTGTTTTGTGAACCTTTAGAGCATCGGTCGATTGTGGTTTATTCGCACAGACCTGTGACTTCAGGAAAGCCCACAAGAAAAAGTCTAGCTGGGTCAAATCGCTGGCCTTGGTTACCAATTCAAGTCACCTCTGCGAGAAATAACCTTATCCTCAAATCGTTCATGTAGAATACCAATCGTGGCGTCCGCTGTATGACACGTAGCACCGTCCTGCTGTCGTCTAGGTTCATATAGATCAATTTGGGCCATAAGAATGTTGGTTATCATCGTTCTGTAGTTTGTAGGTGTAGGTGTTTTCGGCCGATATTGCATTCCTTTACCGTTCGAATGTTGGTGGATTGATTACTGGACCGATTGTCTCAAATTTAGCCACCGAACGATTAAGATTGTAGGGCCACCGCGTCTGCCCTAAAATTGACTCTACGTTTCCACCTACGAACACTCCTCTTGATTATCAAGTTTTACCATTTGGAAGTGCTATTCAATCGTGTAACTTCCTATGATGATTTTCAGGTTTTGCATTGGAAAACGATGCACCATTATTGAAGTTCGTCATTTTTTCGTTTAGAA
Source organism: Chrysotoxum bicinctum (assembly GCA_911387755.1). Taxonomy (NCBI): domain Eukaryota; kingdom Metazoa; phylum Arthropoda; class Insecta; order Diptera; family Syrphidae; genus Chrysotoxum; species Chrysotoxum bicinctum. Next base: position 45,587,810 of record OU426989.1, read on the forward strand.
AAAAATTGACAGTTCACACGGTTGACAGATGTTTGTTTATTAAAATTGGTCAATCAGTTGACATTGTCAGTTAAATTCAAAGATTGGTTTTCTGCGCTTCAATAGAGAAAAGTGTGTGCAGTTTTTATTCTTGCACATCTAATATCCAACAAACTACACAAAGGTACTACAAAGCAAGTTATGGATTTGTAAAAAAAATCGAACTCGAGATTTTGATCAAAGTCGACATTACGATTATAGCGAAGAGCAAAAATGTGAGCCTCGCATTTCTGTTTGTCTGTCTGCTCGACTACACCCTAAATGGCTCGGCCGATTTTCTTTAAACTTGGTAGATAGCGTTTTTAATTTTTCCCCCCACACGTTTTTTTTCTCTTTTTTTTAAGACCAAAAATAACGGCACCTGCCATACGATTTTTTTCGAAATTTTATAAATATTTTTTTTTCTCAAAAACTGTCTCATAGTAATTTAAAAAAAAAATCATAAAATTTCATTTAGTTAAAGCTAAATTTCCAAAAAATTGATATTTTTGGTAGGCCCCGTAGAATAATTTTTTGTCTTTCATTTTCTCGAAAACGGTACGACCAATTTTAATCATTTTTTTTATGGTAAAGCTAGTCCAAACTTTGAATATTAATCAAGCTTTCAATTTTTTTTCGGATTTAAAAAAAAATCAAAATCTATTTTTTTCCAAGTTGATAAAAAAAATGTTCATAATATAATCTACAGAGATTCATTCCTTAGCCGTACTACTACAATGTGGAATACTGTAACTCACTCGATTACCCCCCCCCCCCTTCTCATTGTGATGTACAAGCATTTAAAACCAATGTGCATCGGTATCTCCTTTTAAATCCCCTACTCATTTCTTAACTGCTCGCGCTGTGTTATTTATAACATTATAAGGGTATTCATAACCCCTTGAGTGTGTGCTAATTATAAAAAAAACAAGATATGAGAAAAAAATAACGGTACCCAGCATACAAATTTAAAAAAAATTGTTTTCGAAAATCGTATTTTTTTCGAAAACGGTACCGAGAATCTTGATAAAATATTTTTTCTTTAGTTTTTTACGATCTATAATTGAAAAAAATGAAATTAAAATATTACTCACTACCTACCATAGAACCATTTTTTCGAATTTTGAATTTCTCATTATCGGCATAACGGATTTTAGCGAAATTTCTTATAGAGAAGCTTCTAAAAAGTTTAAAAAAAAAATTGCATTTCAAGACTTTGAAAAAAACTATCACCCTTATTGCGATTGTCAATTATCAACCGATTGAACATTGAAAAAATTTATCAATCAATTTAAAATTTGGTATTGTATAAATCAATTGACTAAGACATTTTCGATTGTGAATAAAATTGATAGCTTTGAATGAGCACATTTTTTGACTTTGAATATTTCATACTAGAAATTACAGAAAAAAAAAACAAATTCAGTCATATATTTTAATTGAATGGTTAAAAAGAAAATAATTTAAATAAATGACTTCCGTGGAGTTTTGGTACGATGACGACGAAGACGATGACCAAACAAGTTTTTTTGATATTTTGAGGAGAAGAAGACAGCTTCGGGATTCTTCTAATTAGAAGAAAGCATGTAAGTACCGAATGCTTTTAAGAACATAAAAGAAAATAATAATGTACTTCATTCTAGTTTTGTTAAAAATTTTCGTCTGTCAAAACCAGCATTTTTATATATCTTAAGAGAAATAGAAGGGAAATTTAAACCAGCAAAAAGGTCTACATCGGTTCCAAACATTATAAAAGACTTTCAACAGCTTTGAGGTTGTGTGCACATGGATCATACCAGATCAGTATCGGAAATGAGCATTCTATAGGTCTTGGACAATCTTCTGTGTCTTTGATTATGAAAGACACATTTAAAATCCTCGAAGAGTTCATTTGCCCGAAATGGATAAGGTTCAACTATTCTGAAGCTGACAAGGTTCGAGCAAAACCGTTTTTCTATGAGAGGAGTGGTATTCCTAGCACAGTCCCTTTGCAACTTCCAAATTTTCTTCCATCAGCATCACCAGTTTCGTTAATTGTACTTTATTCCCTTTTGTTGAAAATATAATTTTTTTTAATTTGTTTATGTTTCAAATTATTAAAAACTTACATTTTACAGCAGCATCAATGGAAATTTTGTGGTTGACAGAAATATTGTGAAAAAGCAATTTAATTGATAACGATTGACATTCGCAATATGGCTTTCAATTTAAAATGGTTGGTTTATGTTCATTCACAATAGGTTTATCAAAAATATATTGAAAATTGACAATCGCAATAGCATTTTAAAAAAATTGTTGATAAATGTCAACTTTCAATTCAAAATTGACAATCGCAATAAGGGTGTATTTTTTGAATTTTCCAAAAAAAAAAATGATTTTTTTTTAAATTCAAAAAATAGTTTTTTTCAAAGTCTTGAAATGCATTTTTTTTAAAACTTTTTAGAAGCTTCAATATCTCAAAAACAGCTTAGTATTTTTTTTTGTTCGTATAATAATAAAAACTTTGAGTTGGCGAACAAAATTTTTTTCTTGAAAATGTTTTAGAAAATCTTATTTTTTTAAGAAACCACTACAACGACTTACAATACTTGATTTTGCATAAACCAATATTTGCTTGAGTCACATGGCTCCTATTTTTAGCTCCAACTACTAAAGAAGTTGTTTAAGTCATTTAAAAAACGAATTCTATGCTTATGATCAGTTTTTCTGTAATTAACATTCATTTTTGAAGTTCTTAGTCTTTTACATAAGACCAAGTTTGTGCGACACAGTCGTGCATTTTATTTTCTGAGCGAATGAAAGATAAACTGTTATAATGGTGCATCGTTTTCCAATGCAATACCTCAAAATAATTCAAATGAAGCAACACAATTAAGTTTTCAATCAAGAAATTACCACCAATTGTCAGTTACCATACCTTAAGCAACGGTATTTGACAACTTCAAAATAAACTGACAATGTTCTACGATAAATGCCTGACAAATAAAAAAAATATATTTGCTTAGACGATTAACAGATAATATAACAATAACGTTTCAGACTAAATTGTAAGTTCACACGGTTGTAAGACAAATTCTACTGACATAACTGACAATTTTGTCAAATTTGACAGTCGTTTGTACTTCGCTTAACCAATAATATTGAATGTAAAAAAAACTTCCAAAAAAATATATTTCAGTTCAAACTGTGTCTTTCAAGTGACGAAACGTGAATTTTGACTTTCTACAAATCTACCAAAACTAGCAGTGATCGAATAATTTAGGCAAAGACTGTACGATTATAAAGTTTGACTGCGACCTGGCCACCTTATGTCACATTAAAATGACAAATAATCTCGCATTTCTCGAGTGCATTTATGAATGTTCAGCGAAAAAACTACACGATAGATTTATATTATGGACAGATGGACAATGGACATGACAGTGTTATGCATCCAAGTCACATGAGCTCTGTAGTGATGATCACCTATAACGTTCATTTGACTCGTAATTGCTTTTGTCAATATTTCAATAAGCGAGTGAGCACTAAAATAGCTTTTACCAGTTGTTGGTATGTGATGAATACACTAACTGGAGCGACATGTCAAAACGTCGCGATACACACGCGACCACATCCGAATGGGGTTTTAATTTTTTATAACAAACATTCGGCACGCTTTGGTCGGTGTGTTCTTACGTAATTATTTAGAATTCACTGATAGGAGTATATTCCTGTGCTTAAACTCGTATTTGATAAGACAAATAAAGTACAAATTTAGATCAGGAAAAAATCAAAATTGATGAATGTAAAAATAGAAAAAAAAAACTCCCTCCTATAACCATAACATTTTGGAAAAATATTTTGTAGGAAAAGAAAAAATTCAAAAAAAAAAAAGTTGAAGTCGCATAATGAATACATTCAGAGACTCCCACAAACTGAACAAAACTAATTCAACTGTCATCAGCAAGGATGGCGGACGCCACACAAAAAAAGTAAATGTACAACAAAGTCGATGACAGAAAGTTCACTTTCCAGATCTACACAATAAAAGTAGCTAACGGATTCAAGGAAATTCACACCGCATCCGAACCAGAATATACCAGGGAAAACAGTTTCCGAAAAGGCCAGAGACCAAAACGAAGGCAACAACGTTACGACGACGAAGTATAATGGTTCTTTGGAGTTTTCAAGTTAATTGACGTCGTTTTCAAGTCTGTTGTTTTTGTGCAATGTTTTGATATACATAACTACATTTTTGCTTACTATAAACGACGACATCAGTGACGCACACCTCTCCCTTTCTTATTCTTCGCTTGTCAAGACTGTAACTATAGTTAACGTCTGAGATAATGTCATCCTTCTACGAGTAACCAAATTCATGTACAAAAAAAAAAACCATTTCCTTTTGGAACTTGTAGAGGACGGAAGCTGACATAACCCTCGATAAAAACCCCTCAATTGGATTCCAATAAACATAATTAACACCCGGTCGAAAGGGAAGAAATGATGGGCGTTCGTTGGTGTGTCCTTCCCTGATGAACAGGATAGAGAGGGCAGCAGATGAAGTGAAAACTAGTTTGAACTGACAAGTGAAATTTTGTGGTGTCAATTAGAACAACACAAAATAAAAACACACGAAGTGACAGGTGAAAGAGCTGTGTTGAAAGCTTGAAAGCAAGTAGCTTTACTTATCTACATATATTATGTATGAAGATGGGCGTATTTATGTCTCAGGTTTCATCTCGAATATAATGAGAATTGGGAATTATGAAAAAAACTGAATTTAAGCTATAAAACTTTTGTCAGTTTAATAAGAAACAATTTTTAAACCTTTATTTTAAATTAATTAAAAATAAAATGCACTACTGGATCGACCGAACTTGCGCTAACTTTAAAAAGTCTTAAAATTAAAAACTAAAATAAAGTTATTAGACAAACATGTTCATGAGCAAGCAATTCATATTTTAAATGGCGTAAACAAAAACTTTAGTAAAGTGATCTTAAAACAGAATGCCATGAAGTTTCTCAAGCAAATATGAATTTACGCTAAAACTAAAATTAAAAATCCTTTTTTTTTTATACATTTTTTTTTTATACATTTTGAAAACATTTTTAGGCACCAGAGATCTGCAACAATTAGCTCCTTTTATGAGTCACTCACAACATTCATTCACACCATTCACACATATTCACTTTCGTTTTGAAGAAATACTCACACTGTACCCCTTTGATGAATGAATATGAAACGAGCTCACATTCGTTTGAGTAAATGATTCATTTATAACAATTCATGCACTGTCTGCATTGATTGCGGGTGAATGCTGCAATGTGTGTGCTCGATAGAAAATGAATTTTGGGTGAATACTTAAGACAATGAATATTTGAGTGGCACGCGATCATCTTATACACGTTGAAAAGAATGGCGCAAAATTTTTAGCAGTTTAGAATTAAGGTATCAGTATGATACTACTTAACAATTTGCTAACTTTTAGGTAGATTACTAACTCATTCTTAATTTTAATCATTTTCTAACTAGTATCGTACTAAAACAATTTTCTTAATAAATTGCTTCTGAACATACCTAAAACAATGACAGTTAACGCAAAATAGTGAGTAAACAGACCTTTTTTGACGTTTGTGAATGTCAAAGAGTTATATGAAGTTAGCACGATACTAAACAAATAAAATAGGTATTCTAAGAACTAATAAAAGTGTAGAGAAAATATTATTCTAAATTCGATTAAAATTTGATTGTTCAAAAGCATAAAATTCATTTTTTAAATGACTAAAACAACTTCATTATTATTTGGAGATAAGAACAGGATGCCAAGTGATTTAGTATTAGTTTATGCAAGACCAAAAATTAAGGGTAGTTGTAGTGGTTTCATTAAAAAAATAAGCTTTTATATACAAAATTTATAAAACATTTTTAAGAAAACATTTTGGTACGCCAACGTTAAGTTTTTACTATTGTACGAATGAAAATTAAATTTCTAAAAAAATACTGAGCCGTTTTTGATATATCGAATTTTCCAACAAAAAAATTGATATTTGCTTCTGTGTACAAAATTTCATAAAAATCCGTTGTGTCGATAAAGAGAAATTCAGAATTTGAAAAAATGGTTCTCTAGTAGGTACATTCAGTAATATCTCAATTTCATTTTTTTTATTAAATTATAGATCGTAAAAATTAATCAAAAGAAAAATTTTTTATCAAAATTCTAGGTGTCGTTTTCGACACCGAAAAGCATTTTTTAACATGGGGCTTTCGAATAATTGAGTTTTCAAAAAAAAACATTTGAATTTTTTTTTTCCAAATTTGAATACATACAAAATAATATTCAAACTTTTAGGGAGCCTTAGCATGAAAAAAAATATAAAAATCGGTTGTACCGTATGGAGAAAATCAAAAAAAAATAAAATGCACGACTGGGTCGCACGAACTCGTTCCTATGTAATTGACTGGGAATTTTAAAAACGAATGTTATAAGAGAAAATTGTTCATAAGGATAAAATTAATTTTTAAATTCTTTTAGTAGTAACAGAATGCTATGCAAATATGAATTTATGCAAGAACAAAAATTATAAGTCCTTGAAGTGGTTTCTTTAAAAGAAGCTTGTATATACAAACTTTTTGAAAGCTTTTTAAGAAAAAATGTTGGTACGCTAATTTAAAGTTTTTATTATTGTTCGAATAAAAATTAAATTTACGAAAAGAAATATTGACCCGTTTCGGAGATATCGAATTTTCAAAAAAAAAAGAAAAAAATAGATTTTTTTTTCAAAAATTCAAAAAATATTTATTTTTAAGTTTTGAAATGCAATGTGTTTTAGACTTTTTAAAAGCTTCTCTATAAAAATTTTCATTAAGATCCGTTATGTGTATAATGAAAAATTCAAAATTCGAAAAAATGGTTCTATGGTAGGTACAAGCTGTAATATCTTAATTTCAAAATTTTTTTTATTAAATTAAAGATCGTAAAAATTAATTGAAAGAAAAAAAATTTTATCAAAATTCTAGGTGCCGTTTTCGAGAAAAATACGATTTTTGAAAACCATTTTTTTTAATTTTTTAGCATTTGTATGGTAGGTACCTTTATTTTTAGGTAAAATAAAAAATATTGTTTTACATTTTGTAGATCATATTGAGAAACTTTTATTTACAAAGTTTAAAAAAAATCTAGCATGGGGTTTTTGAAATATTGAGTTTTGAAAAAAAATTTTTGAAGTTTTTTTTAAAAATCCAAAAAAAATTTTTTTGAAAATTTGAGTATACAATTCTATTTATGTTTTTGGGGAGCTTTAGCAAAAAAAAAATGATCAAAATCGGTTGAACCGTTTTTGAGAAAATCAAAAACAAAAAAAATGGTTCCATGGGGGGTACCCTCAATAACTATTTTTGGGAAAATTTTTTTCAACCAATACCTAGATTTAATTAAATGAAATTTTTCTGTATCTTTATTTTTAAAATCTGTTGAACACTTTTTGAGAAAAAAAAATGTTTATAAAATTTCGAAAAAAATTCGTATGGGGGGTACCGTTATTTTTGGCCTTAAAAAAAAAAAGAAAATAACGTGTGGGGGGGAAAAATTAAAAATGATATTTACCAAGTTTAAAGAAAATAGGCCGAGTCGTTTAGCCTGTAGTCGAACAGACAGACAGACAGACAGACAGAATTGCGAGACCCACTTTTTTAGTCTTCGCTATCATCGTAATGTCAACTTTGATCAAAATCTCGAGTTCGATTTTTTTTACGAATGCATAACTTGCCTTATAGTACCTATAAGTCGCAAGTAAAAAAATGGTTCCAAAAGGGTTACCATCAAAAACCATTTTTCGAAAAATTTTTAAACGTTTTCGAGCTCTTAACTAAATGAAACAATGAAATTTTTGGAATTATTTGTAAAAAAAAATCTGTCGAACAGTTTTTGTGGGAAAAAAATATTTATAAAATTTCGAAAAAATTCGTATGGCAGGTAGATACCGTTATTTTCGGTCTTAAAAAAAAATAAAAATTATATTAACTATGTCTAAAGAAAATCGGCCGAACCGTTTAATCTATAGTCAAACAGACAGACAGAATTGTGAGACCCATGTTTTTCGTCTTCGCTAATCGCAATGTCATCTTTGATCAAAATTTCGAGCTCTCTTGTTTTTACGAATGCATAACTTGCCTTATAGTATCTACCTATAAGTCACAAGTTAAAATAAGGTATACCTACCTATTTTATGTTATTATTAAATAAATATTTTTTTATAAGAAATTTCCGTAAAAATTTTCTTAGAAAAAAAATCTAGTATGTCAATTTTAAGTATTTAAAAATATAAATTTTAGCAAATAATTTCAAAAACTAATCTTTCTCACGTTTTCAAGATATTGATTTAAAAAAAGAATTTGGAATATTTTTTCAAAAATTTTGGTCGAATCGTTAGAGCCGTTAATGAGAACTGTAATGAACCGTGGAATGAGTTTTTGCTATTCCTTGGGTAAGCCGCTTCTGGCACATTTCTCCCTGCTAGCTCAGCATATGGAGTGGGTTTTGGCGGCTACCATATCTAGTTCACACAAATAAAATTCGTGCCAGAAAGAAAGATACGAAAAAAACAATAACATAACAAAAAAAGAAATGATAACATTATTTTGTTTGTTCTAATCAGCACTTCCAAATGAACAATTACGTCTGGTGTTGTGACGTTGGCTAGCCCTCATCCTATAGTGGCAAGAATACCACCTCCGTGCAATGTTCTGGCCGGATTATGAACATCGCCCCTCATTTTTTTAAAAGGAACACTCAACTCACTCACAACAAACCTGTGTCTCTTTACTGTTCATTCCCACGTTCGTTACTCTCTCATCTCATATTACCAAACGCTCATGATTAAAAAGAAATTAATTTCAATGTAACAAATGATCTCTTTAATTTTCATTTCAAATATCTAGCTATCGCTTATGGAAAAAGAGCAAAATGATAAATAAAATTAAACATTGAAATTATCTATAAATTCATGTTTGTTTTAACCTTCAATTCATTGTTACTTAAGAGAAAGAGTTTATTTAAAGAGAAAAAAACAAAATATACTGGTAAATGACTTAACTTTTGGTACTTACGATGAAAAAAGATTGCAGCATCCTGGATCATGTGCGCACATCCCCCCGATGATCTGCTCTGACGACGTATTTAACCAATTAATTCAAGCTAAACTTTTTCTCTTATCTCGTACATATGTTCACTATCCTTGAAGATTAAAGCTTATGAAATATGTATATAAACTACTGAATTATGTAACTTTAACAAGTATAAAATTAAATTATCAAATTAAAATATTGATAAAGTTAATAAAGGAAAAAAAAATTTAAAGTTAGGTTGGATTCCGTTTGGCGCAAGTTTCAAGAAACTCCTCCGATGGGGTATCAGGTTGTTTTTTTTTCTCTGTCTTTTGATTGTGCTGCTGATCGATGAATGGATCTGGAATAGCCTGTAGATTTGGTTCTGCTTGGAAACGCAGGTACTCAATTTAGAGTAGACTAAATTATTTAGTGTACGTCTGTTCGTTACAACTGGGGTACTGGTAGTGTTCGGATTTCGTGGATTTTCTTGTCAAATTTGCTGTTCCCAAAATGCTGGTACTCGGCAGATACTGTCGCGATTAGCAGAAGAAGTGTGTGCTGGCGCCTTACAGCCTTGGTGGGTTTTATTACGTCACCGGTATTACACACGTGTGTCGCTTGGAGAAATTGATGCAATTAGAAAATAAATACTTATTAAGCGCCACGCACCAGAACTTGAAAGCTGTGGCTAAAGTTTGTTGGTGCTGTTTTAAAAGAGCAATACCTATATTTTTGCTTTCTAGACATTTAGTTTGGGTACTTACACGTGGCAGGGTGAAATAAAAATTGACTTGGTTGTAGTTTCGCTTGCACTCAATCGAGTTGTGTCTGTCCAATATTATTGTATTAACTAATTATTTTAAATAAATTTTACATAATTGACTTAAAATTTAGTATGATAACACAACAATTTTGAAAATTTACCCACTATATGTGATGTTAGTTTAATATGGCAAAAATGTTGACGGAGACCACAACTTTGCTCGATGACGGCGGCAGCGAAAAAGAAGGTTGCAAAATTGACATTCGACCGTGGGCGGATGTCGAAATAGTTTTTTCGGACTAACATCTGTTCAATGTCAATGAATGTCCGAACTGGAAAATGTTAGCGAGGCACTATATGAGTCAATATCTACACAATGTATGAAATGAATTTATTTTGCTACGATATTTTTGTAGTTGATAAATTACAACTCATGACAAAACCGTATATTTCGAAGCACAATAGTGAGAGAAAGATATGGAAAGATATTTTATAATGTTCGGGTTATTCGGGATTTATTTATGTTTTGTTTTCATGTTTTCAATTTTATGTTTTTAAATCCTTGGCATGGAAGGTTCCAACTAGTTTTCCGTTCATATTTTCTACTTCATATAAAGCATTTCCAATTGGTCTGACAATGCGACACTTAACGAATTTAGGACAGAGTTTTGCGTTCAAGTCTTTTGAAGCATCACTCTGCACAAAATTTCTTCTAAACAACTCTTGGCCTGGAGTAAACTTTTTTACGGAAGATCTGAGGTTATAGACTTTGGAATGTTTCTCAAAGGCAGTTTTCAAATGGTTTTGCAGGTTATCTCTGATCAACACTATGCGATCATTTTTCTTCACTGACATAAATTCTTCGTCATTAAGTATACTGAGTTTTCGCATAAGAGTATACATGTCGGCATGTGTGATCATTTGATTTCCAAATAATGCAAAATAAGGAGATACTCCAATTGACTGGTGTACAGAAGTACACAATGCTTGTTGGATATCTGGGATATGTTTGTCCCATTCACGGTGATCGTTTTTCAGATACGAACGAACACCAGAGAGAATCGATTGATTCACGCGTTCAGAAGCATTTGATTGGGGTGAATAATAGGCAGTTTTAAGATGTCGTATACCATGATTTTCGAGATGGCGCTTGAATTGGCTTGAAACAAACTGTTTCCCATTATCGGAGTGCACATATTCTGGGACTCCAAATATGCTATAAACCGATTGTTCCAAAAAATTTATGACCGTCTGGGAATTTGCTTTTGGCATTGGCTTCAATAAAACAAACTTTGTTAGGTGATCGACTAAAACAAAAAGGTATAGATTTCCTCTCTTTGATCGTACGTATGGACCCATGAAGTCTATGTAAATTTTTTGAAACGGCCTTTCAAAAGTTTTTAAGGTCGTCATCGGTGGCTTGATTGTCTTACCCATGCGCTTGCTCTCTTTACATACAGTGCAATTGTTAATGAAATTCTTAACGTCTTTTGCCATTTTGGGCCAGAAATATGTTTGCCTAAGCCTTTCTAATGTTTTGGCAATACCACCGTGTGCACAATTAGAAGGAACATGGGCAGATGATACAAGTCTGCTTGTAAGTCCATTAGGTACCCACAATCGCCACTGGTAATCTGTTCTATCTACATCGGCATCTGACTGAAAGGTTTTTTTGAAAATCAAATTTTCATTTATTTTTAAATCAGGATAATTGTCGGTATTTTCTTGAATATTTTGTATAAGGGATAAATAGTCTTTATCTTGAAAATGCTCAGATTTCAGGTCGATCGACATTATGTTTCCATCAGCAATTTCTAGGCTTTCTATGAATGCTCTAGATAGGGCATCTGGTACCACATTTGCAGATCCTTTCCTGTGCTCGATCACGAAGTCATAGGCCTGTAGTTTTAAGGACCATCTTGCCAATCGGCCACTCAGGTCTTTCAACTCCATCAGCCATTTCAGGCTTGAATGATCCGTTATCATTCGAAAATGGAAGCCTTCGATATACGGCCTGAACTTGCCGATTGCAAGAACTGCTGCAAGGCACTCCTTTTCCGTAACGGTATAGTTAACCTGACTCGCACTTAGTTTTTGAGAATAAAAAGCAATAGGTTGCTCTTCACCTTCATCATTCATTTGAAATAAAACTGCCCCAACACCTTGATTGGAGGCATCGCACTGTATAGAGAACATTTTTGAATAGTCGGGATTATTTAAAACAGGAGCGGACGATAACACCGCTTTAAGTTTATTAAAAGCCTGAATAGCTTCGGAAGTCATCTCAAACTTTTTATTGCTCTTTTTTAAAGTGTCGGTGATTGGGGCTGCTAAACTTGCAAAGTTTTTTATGAACCTGCGGTACCAGCCGCACATTCCCAGAAATCGTCGCACCTGTTTCACACTTTTAGGCAATGGAAAATCTGATATTCCCTGTACTTTATCAGGATCTGGTTTCATATGTCCGTTTCCAACGATATATCCCAAAAATTTTAACTGACGGAAGCAGAATTTAGACTTTTCCACATTTATTGTTAAGTTTGCACTTTTAAGGCATTGAGAAACAGTTTCTAACCGACGCAAGTGAGTTTCAAAATCACCTGATATGACCAATAGATCATCCATGTAAACAAACACAAATTCTCTCAAAGCTGAAGGAATAACCTTATCCATAACGCGGCACATTCTTGCTGGGGCGTTGCAAGTTCCAAATGGCATGACTGTAAATTGCATGAGTGGCCTTCCAGGAACTGTGAATGCGGTCTTTTCACGTGATTTAGGATCAAGGGGAATTTGCCAATACGCATCCTTAAGGTCAATGCTCGATATGAAATAGGTGTCTCCCAGACGGCTTAACACCGCATCAATGTGATGTATTGGGTTCGCATCTTTTTTCGTCAGAGCATTGACCTTCCTATAATCTATGCATAGGCGGTTTTTCCCCGGTTTTCTCACTAAAACTACTGGAGATGACCAAGGACTCTGGCTTTCTTCTATGACCCCTAGAGACATCATACGATCAATTTCTTCATTAATGAGAGACTGAATAACTGGGGAAACCGGGTAATATCGTTGTTTCACAGGATTGGCATCGCCTGTGTCTATAACATGGACATCAACATTTGTTTTTCCCAGTCCCAGTTTTGAGAAAGAAGGAAATTTGTTCACCACTTCGCTTAAAGCATCTCGTTGCTCTTGAGAAAAATCGTGCTGTTCGGGATCCGAGCTCATGGAATCATCACATATAATTTCTGCAACAAGGCTAGGAGCTATTTGAAAGGTCAACCAAAAATCGATCCCCAGATATAAAGGTTGCGTTAGAGAAGGCACTAGATAAAATCCTAAAGTCTGTGTTTTGTTTTTGTATTTAATTGGAATATTAACTCTCCCTATGATTTTCTGACAAGTACCATCAGCAGTTCTTATACCAGACTTTAGTACAGTGATTTTGAATTGATTGCGTCGTATGAAGTCTTCACAGCCCTTACCGAGACATGAGATGGAAGCGCCACTGTCTAAAAGACCTTTCACATCTTCATTCCCTATCCGAACAACAGCATATGGACGACGATCTATTTCGGTTGTGATATGTGAAGATTCTAACAATCGCCTGTAGATTTGTCTCTTCCTTTTTCTGTGTGTAGATTTACCTTTTAGTGAGCTCAGTTCTTCGATTGAGAATATTTTTGCACGCAGTTCATTGTACCTTCTCAGCCTTTCTTCATAGGTTTTATATGGTACTTTATTGCTTAGCATATCTGTCAGAGAAGTGGCTGATTGATTAGAGGGGCAAGGTAAGTCCCCAGTATCTGTGCTTACATTGAGTGATTTTGGGCCGGGTTGGTCTGGGTTGAGCGAGATTCCCCGGTGATCTTCTCGCTCGATTTCATGTTTCCCGAATTCGGGTTGCAATTTGGGCACTGAGGTGTTGTGTAGCCTTCCAAACCACATCTGTAGCAAAATAATTTTCTAACAGATACTGGACAAACTATGAATGAATGCCCTTCTTTCTTGCAATTAAAACATTTGCGAATCCGAGTAGCCGAAGTTTTGTTATCAAGAGCGTTGATGTCAATTCCTGAGAAATTCAATCCTTCAGAATCATCTAATTCATTGACATTTCTCTGTGGTATGAACTGGCCATAGCGAATCCGAGGTGGATCTCTTGACATCAACATTTTTTCGGTTTTCCTACACTCTTCACGCAAATGCTCCAATGTAAAAATAGTCATTGGGTAAACGTACTGATTTAGTTTTTGATTAACATTGCCTTTAATAATATTAAGAAGATCAGGCTCTCGAATCTGTTCTCTTAGACGGTTTCGAAAACCTAACATGGCATTAAAATAGTCATCAAATGATTCATTAAGCATTTGTTTCCGTTCCATCATACGTTTAATGATTTCAAAATCTGTCTCGTGACAGCGAAATTGATGCAACAGAGCACCGCGAAGTTCATTCCAACCAGATCTAGGGCTTTCCCGAAGGTACTGCCAGAACCAATTCTGCGCATTCCCAGCTAAAAGGAGGTGAAAGTTCCGAATTACGTCTAACCATGGCATATTGTGGTTGTCCTTTAGTGTTTCCACTCGAAAGATAAAATCTTCAATGGATATGGATTTATCTGTGCCATCGAACTTCAGACCCCATCGATCGAGATCTAATTTTCGGCCGAGATCATTAAAATATAATCTATTTCCGTGTAGGAATTGATCAGGTGGGATTGGCAAGGTATATCCATCGTTTTTCGAAGTGTTTGAAGTATTTAGATTTGATCCTGGCAACTGTCTATTTGACGTTTGCGGAGGAATATTCAATTGATTTTGCTGTTGTTGGGGATTTACTGCACTAACATTGTTGTCTAATTGATGGTTTGGTCTTGATTCTAGATAATCAAGATTATAGGAACTTGTTTTGTTTTGACGGGAATTAGGTTGTTTGTGTTTTGTTTTCCTCGCAATGCCTTCCTGCTGGTTAGAAATATATTCTTTTTGAAAAACATCCCTAATAGTTGTCAATACTGATTGTTCAATATTTTTGACCGTGGTTTCTAATGAAGACATAAGTTCAATATGCATGGAATTAAGACTTTGCTTTACACATTTATGAACATATATTTTTAACGGTTCATCTATTGGGAGTTGGTTACTATTATTGGATTGAGCATCAGTATTGAAAGGTGGATTTATCAAGTTTTCCCTATCTAATAAATTGGAGAGTTGATCAACATTATTTCCAGGTTCGGATTCAATGTTAAAATCACGTACAGACTCAACGGGATCTTGAATATTAGAATTCTTATTTAGAACCGTCTCTAATAAGGACCCTTCAGAATTTTTCCCAACAGGTGTGTGCTGTACTCTCTGTCTTGATATTATAGGAGAGACTATACTATCCTGTATTAAACTTGAGTCTAGGTTTTTCCTACCTCGTTTACCCACAGAACCCTTGGGTTTGTCTTTAGGCAAAGCTCCTTGTGACATTGTATATGAATTGATTGATACCAATTAAAAAAACAAAATCTGATATTATCTCAAAAACTTAGTTCTCCAAAAAGAATCCGTCTAAATCTCGCCTCGATATAAAATAAAATGTCAAAAATCAACAAATTTATAAATTTCCAAAAGTTACACAAAAATAAAAAGAAATGTTTTTCAAGAGAAAAACAAATAAGTTTTGACAAAAAGGTAATGTTGATATTCAATTTAAATATATATATAAGTAGTATGTACTTTTCTTAGTTCAACTATTTAATTAAGCAAAAAGTATTAAATTATACGATGTAATTATAAAAAAAAATATTATAAGGAAATATATTACTAATAAAGTATACGAATTTAAACTCAAAATCAAATATTCATAAATTAATTCGATGAGGTTGTAACTACGGTGGAAATGAACTATGAAACACACGCATGTGTAGAGTGTAAACTGACAGTGCTGATTGATGTTATTGTTTTGGTAAATGTTGCGAAATTAATTTATACACAAGTATAATGCTTATTCTCTGCAACAAAAATTTAACTTCGGTTCTAGGTCGATTGCTCAAATGTTATTATTGCGAAAGCACTTAAAACTTTCTATTTTGTGCTTCACTGCAAAAAATAAATTCTCAATAACAGACTCAGAAAAAAAAAGTCAAACAAAAAAAAAACAAATAATAAGCTCTGATAATAATTAAGAATTCCTTAATACTCAAATCGGCTACACTATTAAGAGAATGAAAAACAGTTACTCGCTCTGATTGATACTCTCTAAGAATGAAAACCTACACTAATCGGCTCGTAAACTTAAAAACTTGGCTTGAAATCATGATGGAATCATCATGAAAACAGGCCTTGCTCGTTGGGCGCCAAAATTTGTAATGAACCGTGGAATGAGTTTTTGCTATTCCTTGGGTAAGCCGCTTCTGGCACATTTCTCCCTGCTAGCTCAGCATATGGAGTGGGTTTTGGCGGCTACCATATCTAGTTCACACAAATAAAATTCGTGCCAGAAAGAAAGATACGAAAAAAACAATAACATAACAAAAAAAGAAATGATAACATTATTTTGTTTGTTCTAATCAGCACTTCCAAATGAACAATTACGTCTGGTGTTGTGACGTTGGCTAGCCCTCATCCTATAGTGGCAAGAATACCACCTCCGTGCAATGTTCTGGCCGGATTATGAACATCGCCCCTCATTTTTTTAAAAGGAACACTCAACTCACTCACAACAAACCTGTGTCTCTTTACTGTTCATTCCCACGTTCGTTACTCTCTCATCTCATATTACCAAACGCTCATGATTAAAAAGAAATTAATTTCAATGTAACAAATGATCTCTTTAATTTTCATTTCAAATATCTAGCTATCGCTTATGGAAAAAGAGCAAAATGATAAATAAAATTAAACATTGAAATTATCTATAAATTCATGTTTGTTTTAACCTTCAATTCATTGTTACTTAAGAGAAAGAGTTTATTTAAAGAGAAAAAAACAAAATATACTGGTAAATGACTTAACTTTTGGTACTTACGATGAAAAAAGATTGCAGCATCCTGGATCATGTGCGCACATCCCCCCGATGATCTGCTCTGACGACGTATTTAACCAATTAATTCAAGCTAAACTTTTTCTCTTATCTCGTACATATGTTCACTATCCTTGAAGATTAAAGCTTATGAAATATGTATATAAACTACTGAATTATGTAACTTTAACAAGTATAAAATTAAATTATCAAATTAAAATATTGATAAAGTTAATAAAGGAAAAAAAAATTTAAAGTTAGGTTGGATTCCGTTTGGCGCAAGTTTCAAGAAACTCCTCCGATGGGGTATCAGGTTGTTTTTTTTTCTCTGTCTTTTGATTGTGCTGCTGATCGATGAATGGATCTGGAATAGCCTGTAGATTTGGTTCTGCTTGGAAACGCAGGTACTCAATTTAGAGTAGACTAAATTATTTAGTGTACGTCTGTTCGTTACAACTGGGGTACTGGTAGTGTTCGGATTTCGTGGATTTTCTTGTCAAATTTGCTGTTCCCAAAATGCTGGTACTCGGCAGATACTGTCGCGATTAGCAGAAGAAGTGTGTGCTGGCGCCTTACAGCCTTGGTGGGTTTTATTACGTCACCGGTATTACACACGTGTGTCGCTTGGAGAAATTGATGCAATTAGAAAATAAATACTTATTAAGCGCCACGCACCAGAACTTGAAAGCTGTGGCTAAAGTTTGTTGGTGCTGTTTTAAAAGAGCAATACCTATATTTTTGCTTTCTAGACATTTAGTTTGGGTACTTACACGTGGCAGGGTGAAATAAAAATTGACTTGGTTGTAGTTTCGCTTGCACTCAATCGAGTTGTGTCTGTCCAATATTATTGTATTAACTAATTATTTTAAATAAATTTTACATAATTGACTTAAAATTTAGTATGATAACACAACAATTTTGAAAATTTACCCACTATATGTGATGTTAGTTTAATATGGCAAAAATGTTGACGGAGACCACAACTTTGCTCGATGACGGCGGCAGCGAAAAAGAAGGTTGCAAAATTGACATTCGACCGTGGGCGGATGTCGAAATAGTTTTTTCGGACTAACATCTGTTCAATGTCAATGAATGTCCGAACTGGAAAATGTTAGCGAGGCACTATATGAGTCAATATCTACACAATGTATGAAATGAATTTATTTTGCTACGATATTTTTGTAGTTGATAAATTACAACTCATGACAGAACATTTGGCCAAAATATAGTTTAAACCTATAATATCACTATAAAAGCCGTTTTTGAGATAAATAAGATTTTGCATATTCGCTGTATGGCATGGTACCGTTAGTTTTAGGGTTAAACAAAAAATTTCAATTTATTTCCTAGTGAATCAAATTTCGAGTTCGATTTTTTTTTTCAAATGCAAGACTTGTTCTTTAGTACTATGTATATCGCAATTAAAAATTGAAAACAAAATAAGTAATTAAATCATGATTGATGTTTTTAAAACATGAACCAAAAGGCGAGAAAGAAGCAAGTTATGGGATTTTCAAATCTTTCTAAAATTGCAACAAAAGTTCTTTCATTCTAGCAAGTAGCGCTGCATCAGAGAGAGAATTTTCTTGAACTAGAAGCATAATGTGTAATACCTGAAAAGCGAAACCTATTAACTCCAAAGGCGGTTGATAATATAACATTATTTAAACTTAACTAAGGTCCACCCCTGACCTTTATCACCTCCCTCTATCTCTTATCTTCTCTATCGATCAAAATATCCCAACTATTGAATTTGAAAACTCCTCCCATTTCCAATTTCGTAAGGCCGATTTCAATTTAATCAACCTACTTTTAAATAAAATTAATTTCAGCCTCTTTCTCAACACAAAAACTCCCATTGACATTGCTCTTTCCTTCTTTCTTACATCTATTTTCGATTGTCTTATCGAATGTGTTCCTTACACAGTTCAAAAAAGTTTTGTGTCATCACCTCCTTAGAATTCAAAGGAGTTACGTACTCTTTGCAATATTAGGAACAAATTGTAGAAAACTTATCTGAAGTTCCAGACCACTCTAAATTATGCTAATATCCAACTTCTCTTTCTTTTGCGACTCACTCTACTTTACATATCTTGAAAAAATGTAATCCAGCCTAATATTTCAATCTAAGCGGTTCTATCAATTTATTAATGTTAAGAGAAAATCCGACGGCCTTCCCACCACACTTAGTTTCCGCAACACAACATCTTCTGACCCTCAAGTGATTGCTAACCTATTTGCTCCTTCTTCTGTGAATCTTATAGCATCGGTATCACAGATTTCTCGATGTTAGTTCGCACACCACTTTCCAGTCCATTGGCATAAGCCCTCAGAGTGTCACTGAGAAGATCACTTCTTTGAAAGATGACTTTTCTCCTGGTCCTGATGTCATCCAAACAATTTTTTTTTAAAAATGTGTTGATACTCTTTATTTACCTTTACCATCCTTTTTCGTCTTTCGCTTGCTCAAGCAGTCTTACGGTGTCGCTTTGGAAAAGCTCCTTTATCTTTCCAATCAAAATAAAATGCACGATTGGATCGCACGAACTTGCTCTTATATAAAAGTACTTTGGAATTTAAGATACATTTTATAAATATAAAACATGGATTTATTGAGATAATAATGTTCAAGTGCATAAAATTGCTAAAAAAATTTCAATTTCCCCTCTAGGGAACCACCGAAGATCCTTAACTACCGAGATTGAAAGAAATAGGTTCAGTGGTTTAGGCTGTAGTGAGAGGTACAGACATACAGACAAAATGAAACATGTTTTTTGTGTACTAAATTTTTCTTAAAATTTTTATAAAAAAAATTAACATGCAAATTGTTAGTATTTAATAACATAAATTTTAAAACGTAATTTAAAAATTTAATCCTGTATTGGTTTTCAAGATATTGAATTTTCGAAAAAAAAAAAATGTATTATTTTTTTAAAAATCCAAAAACTATTTTTTCGAAAAAAATTTTTAGTTTATATTTTTTTAAAATGCAAAGCAGCTCCTGCATAAAAATTTTGGTTAAAATCGTTAGAGTCGTTGGTGAGAAAGTCGAAAATCAAAAAAACGGTTCTATGACAGGTACCCCTAATAACATTTCCCCCCAAATTTTTTTTTGACCAAAATGTAGTCCCTGCCCATAATATCACACCTAATTTTTTTTATCAAAATCGTTAGAGACGTTTTCGAGATAAATAAGATTATGCATTATGGGTGTACGAGGGGTACCGTTTGTTTTAGAGCTAAAAAAAAATTTCAATTTCCCCTCTAGAAAATCACCGAAGACCCTTAAGTACCGAGTTTGAAGACAATACCTCCAGTATTTTAGGCTCTAGTTCGAGGTACAGACATACAGACAGACAGACGGAATTGCCGGACCCACTTTTTTCGTCTTCGCTATCATCGTAATGTCAACTTTGATCAAAATCTCGAGTTCGATTTTTTTTCCAAATGCAGAACTTGCCCTATAGTACCTATATCGCAAGTAAAAAGGAGTAAAAACGAAATTTCTAACTATCGTCCGATAGTTAAGCTCTCATCTATCCCCAAACTCTTTGAAAGTATCGTGTATGACGCCCTTTATTTTCATTGCAAGTCAGTCGTCTCTCCACTACAGCATGGTTTCCTAAAAGGAAGGTCTGCCACGACGAACCTTACTCAGTTAGTCTCGAAGACACTCTGCGCTATGGAAAAATGCTACGAAGTTGACGTTATTACAACCGACTTCAGTAAAGCATTCGATAAGATCAGCCACCAAATAATCTACATCAAATTAAAAGCGTTGGGTTTCCCACCATCATTCATCAAATGGGTTAAATCACATTTAGAGAATCGAATATATAAAGTTGTTTTCATATGTGCTGTGCCCAATCCCATTTTTGCAACCTCAGGTGTTCCTCAGGGCAGTCACCTTGCACCTCTTTTATTTTTAGTTGTCATTAATGATGTAAGTAGTATTGTAACGAACTCTCAAAACTTCTCCATTTGATTCTTCGTTTCTTCAGGAAGACTTAAATTCTTAATTATTTTATGCAGCGTTTTCCTTTTAAATAGTTGATTCGATCATTAATTCACTTCGTCGGGGTCGTAAAGTTAAAACAAAACAAAAATTGATATTAGCTGTGAAAATTGCTTAAAAAGATTTATTCACAGGTCGCAGCTCATGTGTTTAGCACTTAACGGGCATATTATTCATTCGATTCATCCAAATTGACACTTTCTCTTATATCTGGATGTAAATTATAAAAATTCGATGTAAATACACCCAGATTTAAGTTTCAATCTGGATGTATCATCGAGTAAATGATAATATTATGGCGGTAAGTGTATGATTTCATATTCATTTTAATGAAAAGCGCATACAGTGCGACAGTTAGGTTTTATATCCAAAAAGAGATTTCACCCACCCAAAATCTACAGATTTACTACCAGTTTCCATAAACATTTTCCAATTCATCAAGAAAAATTATGTATGTATATATGTTTTTTTTTTTTGTGAGAGATAGATTGATTTTAAGTTTGTGATATGGAAATCACCCTTTTTATAGTACCGCATGTACATCTCTCTTACGATAGTCAAAACACATTTCCATAGTGTCGCACTTTTATTTTGATAGATATTTAGCAATTGACAATTTAAGTTAATTCTAAGTTGAAAAACTATTTCTGAGATAATTTGGGCTCAATTTATTTGCAGATTTAGCTCAAAGTTACCACCAGCACTGAAAATCGGGCTCACATATTCTAAAACCTGCTAATATTTTTTCCATAAAAAAGTGTGACATTTTGAGTTATTCCAAATAAATTAAATTCGAGTAAACTTAAAAGCAGCTTTTTAGTTTTATAAGATAATTCGAAACATAAGATAACACGAAAATAAAAATTATGAAAAAAAACAACCAATTGGACTTAAATTCTTCTTAGAAGAAGTCACATCTCGTGATCAGTCTAATTTACCTTTTTTGAATAATTAAGCTAACCATTCTATTGTTAGTAATTATCTTAACGACCAATCATTTTGCAATAAAAAAAAAACTTCCAGGTGTAGGTTATAAAGTATTTAAACTAACATCCTGTTCCGACACTAATTGAGTGTTTTGCGTGTTTAAGGGTTTTATTTATGAACATTGAATGAATATGAAAAACAAAAATTATCTTTCAACACCAATCATGATTTAAACACGCAAAAAATCAACTTGAATTATAGCTAGCTTCTTTAAGAATATGTATCTTATTAAAGAGAGATGGAAATTAAATTCCCCATAATTATACAACCTCACAAATTATTGTCAGAGTTCTCAGTTAGTTTCGAATAGAATTTTAATTACATAATATTAATGCAAAATCTGGACAAAGAAAACTTTTTGACTACTAGCATATACATATTTCAAGTTCCGAAATTGATAAGAGAGATTGTAGCATATACTAGAATATACTCGTAAAAGGGTTTTTTGAAAAATAAACCAAAGTTTCACCCAAACAAAATTAAAAAAAAACAATTATACTGCGAGGGTTTCAAAGATCGTTCTCAAATTCAGGATATAACCGCGCTTATAATCTGTGAAATGTGGGTGTATCAAATCTAGACTATATGAAATAAAATGCACGACTGGGTCGCACGAACTTGCTCTTATGTAAAAGACTAAGAATTCCAAAAATGAATGTTATTAGAGAAAAACTGTTAATTTTTTAAATTACTAAAACCATTCCTTTAGTAGTTGGAGCTAGAAACAGGATGCCATGTGATTCAAGCATTACAAAGAAATAAGTCCTTGTAGTGGTTTTTTAAGAAAATAAGCTTTTATATATAAAATTCTTAAAATATTTTTAACCTTCCGATGACAACAGGGGTGTTTCATCACCCCAGGCAATTTTATTTTAACTTTAATTTTGATTTGGCTTGATTTCTCTTTTCGACGTTCTATGTATTTGTCATTTAATATCTCAGGTTTCGATTGCTGATGAGCAGTCCCCACGGTGGTTTGTAGTTTTTAAATGCGAGAGCATGGCCCATTCTTTAGGTCATTAAAATGGTACCCACCATAGTCAATAGGATTTAGAAATTTACTTAAGAAATGCTTTCGAATGTGATGATAATGAAATGGACTCCGGTTTCGAAGGTGAATGCTCAGAATTTACAGATCATCTCGGAAATTGATGATGTTATACGTAACAGTGTTATCGGATGAAAAAGAACCGCCGCGCCGGCGGCCGTTCGGAATGTAGAAAGAAGTTTTTTAAAGGAAAAATGGCCATTTGTGGTCTAAGCAACGTCTAGCTAAAAATTTGTCATGAAAATTAATTGAACAAAAAAATTTGCATACAAAATCAGTTGAAAAAATACAGGGGGGTTGGGACACCCACTAAAGTAACATGAAAGTGAGCCCCTTCATAAATTACAGAAGCGGTCGGGGTATGTGATTTGTTAATAAAAACAAGACCACAAAAGCAAGATTTCATGCTTAAAATGCAATTGTCCTGTATGTCCCGAATGCATACATTTTTTAACTATTTTTATTTCCTGACAATAATTTTTTATTTTACCGATTTCTTTTTTTTTTGTTTTTGTCAAGGATTATATAGTGTTATGATTCAATAAAGAAATAAATAATGTTATACTTTAAAGTATTTTTTTAGCATTTAATCCTGGCTTTTGAGTTATCGAATTTTCCCAACAAAAATGGATTTTTTTTTTCCAAAAATTCAAAAGAATATTTTTTTTTTAAGTTTGAAATAAAATGATTTTCAAACTTTTCGAAAGCTTCTCTATTAAATAATTAACTAAAATCCGTTATGTCGATAATGAGAAATTGAAAATTTGAAAAAAAAATATTCTAAGGTAGGTACAGTCAGTAATTTCTTAATTTTAAATTTTTTAATAGATCGTAAAAATTAGTTGAAAAAAAAAAAACAAATTTCATCAATATTGTAGGTGCAATTTTTGAGAAAAATACGATTTTTGAAAAATATTTCTTGGATGATACTGTTAATTTTAGGTAAAATAAAATTTTCCCATTTTTAAGACGAATAAACAAACTGCAATGGCTTTAATTGGTACCAACATGAAGGTAATAAGTCGTGGAATTTTTTTAACTCTATAAAGTACAAAATTCTGATTTAAACTTTCTTTTAAATCCACCTTTATTATTTCACTGATAGAAATCAATTTCAATGAACAGCTGATTTTCGTTTCTGTAAAATGGAACACAATCGTTCCACTGAATGTGTTTGATTCGCTTTCTATTCTCAAATGTCAGTTTTCCTTTCAATGATCAACTCTAACCTCAAATGCATAGAATTGGTTGTAATCAGCCACTGAGAGGATCTCTTACTGAAACCAATTTTCCATGATTGCTATAACTGGCTTGTCAAAAAAATGAAAAAAATTTTAAACAGTTCTCGTTTAAGCAATAAAACCAGCTCTACTTAACGCAGTCCTTTAGCTTGTAGACTTTGTCTAACTTTTTCATAATTTTAAACACGTTAGACAACCCTTCTAACTAATGTGGGTTTTACAACAGAACCTAAGCGAATTTACGTTGAACAACCCTTAATTTGACATACATATCTCAAAAACAAGTACCATAATATTCAAACTTTTGGGGTGCTCTAGCATAAAATGATCTAAAAAATGATCAAAATCGGTTGTACCGTTTTTGAGAAAATCAAAAACAAAAAAAAAATGGTTCGATGGGGGGTAACGAAATCTCGCTGCACAAAATTCCGGATCACGAAATCCCGCCGAAAATAAAAATAAAAATCCCGCCGACAGATATTTTTGGAAATATTTGGCGGGATTTTCAATACTATCTTAGTACTATTAATTAAATATTTTATTTTGATTTATTTTTAAACAAATGGAAAGTATTTAAGGAACTGTTGGTTCGGGAAAAATTCAGTTCTTGTTAGAACTCCGAAAAGGTAAGCCTCCTCCATCTTTAGAGAGATAAGATGATTTTCAATGGTTTGGCCAATTATTTTTGGACAAATTTTTTTTTTCAACAATTTGTTTTTGAAGAAATTTTGATTTTTCATAAATTGTTTTCTGGACATTTTTGTTCTAAAATATTTCTTAACAAAAATTTGCCACCCAAGGTACTTTTAATCAAAAAAAACTGTTTACGTTGGTGCCTGCCAGGTGACTTAACATACCCTAAGCGGAGCCACAGAGTCGCGTGAGCGGGTGTGTTCCCGAAAAAGGGAGTCAAAATCCACCCAATGTACTGCAAGCACACCAATTATTGACATCATACAAAGCAAATTTTTACATCTCTAGGGTCGATTTATTGGCAAACTAATTGCCGTAGACCTATCAAAGTTGGCACCTTTTTTTATTAATTTGATTTGTGGCTAAACCAAGCATCTTAGAGAATTAAAAATTACACATTTATGCTCTAGGGAGTGTCACCTTTTAATCCACATATCGCATGTAACTAAAAACAAATGATTATCTTTTAATGCGATTTGCGGCTAAACGGAGCTCCGTAGACCCCCCAAAGTTGACATTTTCAAACGTGATTTCTGGCTAAAGTAGGCATCTTAGCGAGTTAAAAATTGCATATTCGTGATGTAGGGAGTGATGTATCACATGATTTTTTTTTAAACTTTTTTGGACATTTTTTTGTAATTTTTATATTTTTGTAATTTTTTTTTGACTCAAGATACTTTCAAGACTTCATACGAGGGCGGGTCAATATCTTTTTCCACCAAGCCATTTCTTCAGGTTTGGGAACAAGAAGTAGTCGCTCGGAGCCAAATCTGGAGAATAGGGTGGATGAGGGAGCAATTCATAGCCCAATTCATGGATTTTTGCCATGGCAACTGCACATGTGTGCACCCTTGCATTGTCTTGGTGGAAAAGAACTTTTTTCTTGGCCAAATGAGGTCGGTTTTTTTTCAAATCGTCATTGAATCGGTCCAATAAGTTGGCATAATATTCCCCATTGATTGTTCTTCCCTTTTGAAGGTAGTCAATGTGGATTAACCCGCGTGCATCCCAAAAAACAGTCGCCATAACTTTATTGGCTGACAAACCCATCTTGGCCTTCTACAAATTAGTGAGTAGTCTGATAAAAATAGCTGTCAAACACAAACTAACTGACGCAGCAAGTTTAAATTTTGTTTTGACAGGAGTCAACTGACAGATACCTGTTGACAGGAGCAGTGTTGCTGTTTCAGTAAAGAGGTCAGAAATTCAAAAAGTCACGGACTTATTGACCCGCCCTCGTACTTATACTTTTTGGACTTGTCTTCAGTTTTAATCCAATCAGAGCTCGTTAAAAATTAACGAAATCAGAGCGGTCTTCTCCGTATTGAATATTCCAGTCCAATGGCAGGGAACTTCGTTCTCGTTGCTTCTCATTGATTCACCATTACTATTTAAATGACACCAAAATTACAAGCTTAAAGGTTAATATACTAAATTGTAAGCTTTCCTAAGTTTTTAAATCATGAATATCTTGGCTCCCGTTTGTCGTAATGGACTAATTTTTTTTTAATTTGAAGAAAATTAGCAGGACTATAAAAACAAAAATCCAAAACTGAAAACTATTTACCGTGAAATACAGTTTTTTCTCAATAACTATGAAAAAAAGGTATTAAAAACAAGAAAAAAAACTTTGAAACCAACGGTAACTTTTTATGTTTTTGCTCAAACATATCAAATTAAATGCAAGTTGATAGAAAATATTGTTATTAGCAATACAGTTTTTTATTTTCACTTTGCGACATACTGGGGCTGAGATATTAATTAAAACATAAAATCATAAAGTGCGTGGGTGCGCTGACTTACCTATGTTCAAAAATTTATTACTCGGTTTTCGTTCATCGTAGAGTGTTGATTTTTTTTTAAATTGTAGGGAATTACAAGAACTTTAATAATAAAAAATAAAAATTTCATCGTTAAATGAGCTTTTTTCTTAATAATCACGAAAAAGTGATTTTTAAACAACAAAAAATTTGTTTAACTTACTATAACTTTTTTTTCATTTGTTTAAACAAATGTTTTTTCTTAAAACATAATAGATAATGTTATAAGGAATAAATACATGTTTAATTTTTGTTTGTAGGAGATAGTGGATCCGAGATATTCGCAAATGACCAAAAAATGACACAAAACATATTTTTACCAATAACTTTGGTAAAAAAAGTTTTCATGTGGTGCAAATTTGGTTTTAAGCTGTTCTCATAAGCACCTATCGATCCATGAAAAAAAAATAGACCATGCCTCTGCGCGCAAGGTCAAATGACGCTTTGACTGGACTAATACTGTGCTGTCAATTTAGTATTGAAACGGTGGGATTTCGTGATTCCGGATCTTGTGAATAGGGAATTTGTGATGCGGGATTTCGTACCCAATTCGTTCTTAGCTAATTTTCGATTAATTTTTAAGATCTATAATTTAATAAAAAAATTGAAAACAAGAAAATAAAGCAATTTTTTAAAAATTTCGAATTTCTCAGGATTTTAATGAAATTTTTTAGAGAGAAGCTTCAAAAAAGTTTAAAAAACATTTAGTCCAGTCAAATTAGTATTTTATATCTACAAAAAATACTGCGTCGAATTTTGTTTTTGTTTCTTAAAGAGTACCTATTGGAGAGTGTAAATCCAAAAAGTTCAAACAAAAAGCGCCCATGCGTTGTCCGCCATTTTGAAAAAGGCTTTGGAAAGCGTGAACTCGATTTTCTCGGCTCCTATCATATATAGAGCTGTATTTTGTTTAGGTTTGTACGTTAAAATATCTTCTTTAACTTTTTTTGAGAAAAAAATTTGAAACCTCTTTCCAAAAAAAAAGTTATCGACGAAAAACTGTCGAGATTTTGAAGTAAAAAATGGTTTTTAACGTTTATCTCGCCTCATGTTTATCTGATCGAAAAAATTCTTATATGGTTCTTATGGTTTTTTATAGATCAATTCATTTCCTACATTTTGGTATATTTAAATTTTATGTGCGACAAAAATGTAGGAAATGAAGTGATCTATAAAAAACCACTTAAGTATTTTTTCGATCAGATGAACATGAGGCGAAATAAACGTTAAAACCCACTTTTTAATTCAAAATCTCGACATTTTCGTCGATAACTTTTTTTCGGAAAGAGGTTTCAAATTTTTTCTCAACAAAAGTTAAAGAAGATATTTTAACGTACAAACCTAAAAAAAATACAGCTCTATATATGATAGGAGCCGAGAAAATCGAGTTCACGCTTTCTAAAACCTTTTTCAAAATGGCGGACAACGCATGGGCGCTTTTTGTTCGAACTTTTTGGATTTACACTCTCCAATAGGTACTCCTTAAGAAAAAAAAAAAAAAAATCGACGCAATATTTTTTGTAGATATTTCGAATTAATTAATTTAATTTTACTGGACTAATTGCATTTCAAAACTTTAAGAAAAATATTGCATTCTATTTTTACCTCCAACTACTAAAGAAGTTGTTTTAGTCGTTTAAAAAATTAATTTTTATGCTTATGAACAGTTTTTCTCTAATAACATTCATTTTTGAAATTCTTAGTCTATTACATAGGAGCAAGTTCGTGCAACCCAGTCGTGCATTTTATTTAGTAAGTTACTTTCGCTAGGACACCCTGTACTATGTTCAAATTTAACTTCAGTATACACATACACCTACTTTTACTAGGTCCTAGAGAGGACAGAAAATTTCTGCTGAAAATATTATTTTCTTAAGTAATTTAAACAGCAGTGGTGCGTTTAATCTAAAATGAGCTTTTTGTGGGAATAAGTTTTATTTGTTTTCCATTTTAGAAACTGTGAGAAATTCTGGAAAAATTCCAATATCTCTTAACTGAGTTGTGTTAATCGTTAAAAATTATCTATAGTCGTTGGCATCTTTCCAAAGACATCCATAATAGTTCCTAGCAGTTTTGGCGCCCATATAGAAACACAAACTGTGATATACATAAATATAAACACTTATACGTTTTCTACGAGTACTGGTACATATATAGAAAAGAATTTATTTTGCAAGAAAATATTTAAATGTTTGTTAGCCAGCTCGTTTTCAAGTTGCGTATTTGAAGAAGAAACAATTTTAATATTTTCTTTGTTGTCGTATTTTGTGGTTTAGCAAACTCCTGATTTTGGCTCTGCCAAACGGCTTTTAGAGCTAACAAATCATAAAGTCATTAAATGCTACAGCCAGCTACTTAAAATAATCCTACTAAATTCTAATTAAATTGATGATATCCTTGGTCCTAGTTTGTGTGCAAATTCATAAATACAAACACAGAATTCTGATTCCTGATATAGAGATGGAGATGGTGAGTGCTTAAGAACAAATTTTGATGATATGGTGAATTTGATTATGACGTTTATAAGGAGCTTAAATTTTTCAAGGATACCATTACTCTGTGTTTGGGTGTTTAATTCTGACATTGTTGTGGGTAGACGTAAGTGCCAACAAGGACATACTGAACATCAAATGCACTGTACGTTTTTTATACTCCTGCATTGTTGGCTTTGATATGAAAAACATGTATTTCATTATTTGCTTGAAGATGAAAGATGAAGATTTGTTTAGGACTCACTAAGACTCATTTATGGGTAATGTGTGTAAAAAACGTGATGATGATGATGCAAGAGAAATAACAATAATGCTATAATGCTTTGAGGCCTAACATTACACGAGGGCACAGTCTAAAGAGGAATTTATTACATGTCATTACTGTTATGAATTATGACAATACAGTTTATTTATTTGACTCTAAGTATGCACGTCTCGGTTGTAAAGACATACGATATTCATATTTTGCGTGTTTTTAAAATTAATTTAGTGATGTATGTACACTATCGCTTTGGGTTTTTTAATTTCAAGTAATTTGTTAAAACAATGAACTATTTCCCTCGTAATAAGTCAAAGGAACAAAAGAAAATTTGTAATACCCTCGGCACCTGTCATGCAGAAGGTCCTTGGGCTCGATTGTGAGCCGTTGCAAATGAGTTTTTCAGGGGTGTACTGCCTCTTGCAAGGTATCCTCTAAGATTATCTCTTGTCACGCAAAGTGCTGATCCTAAGCTGTTCGGAATCTAGAGGAAATTGGAGGTCCCCTCCATTCCTGGTAACACGCACGCAGGAATGGCGGAGAGTTGTAAGTAATTAGGTACTGGTTCCGTACGAGCTGTTGCCCCACTTAATTTAATAAAAAAGATATACATATACCTTAACTTCTTCTATGGCTGATCTACCGAGTTCTTGGTTTTTGAAACAAAATTCAACTCGAGACTTTAATGGGACCTAACATTACGATACTAGAAATCGCCGAAAACAATGTGTCTTAATACTCTGTATCTCTGTCAATCTCCTTGTTTATATTTCGACATACAGCCTAAGCCTTTGAAGTGGTTTTCTTCAAACTTGGTATTTAAGATTCTTCGGTGGTTCCCTAGGGGAGAAAATTGAATATTAATTCCAAAACTGACGCTACCTACGATACAACCGTTATGCAAAATCAAAGGGCACGGTAGCGCCCTGCCAAGTTTTGGCACTACACCCTTTTTACAGGCGATTTTTGGCCCCTCTCTATCTTCATTACCAATGAAGTCAGAAACTTAAAATTCCGAAAATATGCTAAGCAGGTCAGGCACAGGCGCCTCACCAAATTTCAATTTTCTAGCATAAGCGGTTCCTGAGATATACGGCCTCAAAAATCACAAAAACCGTAACTGACTGACTGACAGATCATCAAAATTATGGAGCACTTCCCGACATCGTAGAATCTTGTAATTTTGCACAACGGTAGGTTTTATCATACGAGCAGAGGAAAAAATTTGAGGTTTTCCATTCAGGGGGCGTGGTATCCGCCCATTTTCTCCGAATTTGTGTTGGTTGAATGGAGCATATCCGACTGCTGTAAAATGATAAAATTTGGTAAAGTGGTAGGGCTTAAATTGCATACAAAGGAAAAAATATAAAATTTGAGGTTTTCCATTCAGGGGGGTGTTATCCGCCCACTTCCTCAGAACTAATATAAATTATATGGCACATTTCCGATTGCAGTATAACAATGAAATTTGGTAGAACGGTAGGGCTCAAATTGCATATAAAGGACCAACAAAAGAATTGAGGTTTTGGCAAGTTTTTTTCATGCCCAATTCGATAGGTTTTAAAAACTTGACCAGTGAACCCATCAAATTTAAGTTAGTAATCATTAAATAATAAAATTTCTATATTACATTGTAGCTGTTTCAATATTATTCTGCTTTAAATATTCGGTATTAAACCCTTATGAAGTAAGAACTTGGCGTACTTTTAGATCTCAGTACTTTTCACGGCTGACTTGTTACACAAAGGTTTTTGTATAGAAGAACTTGGCTCTTTTTCAACATTTATGTTTTTGGTTCGATATCTCTCGAAAATGGCTCAAACGATTTTTATAAAATTAATAGTTGTAATTTTACAGACATGTACTATATTTTGGTAACAAAAAATGATATTAATGGTACCAGTCATAGAACCGTTTTATTCGATTTTCGACTTTATCATTAACGGCTCTAACGATTTCTTCTCCAAAATTTGTGTACATTGGCTAAAATAGGTAAGTTAATGCGTTGACACTTGACCTTGTTACCGCCATACTTAGATTAATGTAGATCCATTGTGATTCCCTAGGGATTGTGACTCACACGTTTTAAAACCTGTGATATTCCTATGTCATTCAAGCCCGTTAAGGGCTATAGCCTGAAATGTAGGATGGTACTTCTTAGTCATTGAAGAAATGCCTGTCGTCGCATAATCACCTGGTTGAGGAGAAGTAGGCGCCTTTTAAGGGCGTGATCCTTTCCTTTATCCTCAATTGAGAAATCATCTACCCACCAGGCCCGTAGTGGCATGTTGGTCCTAGCATAGTTTGATAGATGAGTTCGTTAGGTCAGGGTTTGGTGTATACGGAGGCTGTTTGAAAAGTTCTCGGCCTAACATAGAAGGCGTTGTTTTAATAAATAACTTTTAATTCCTCAAACAGCCTAATATATATAATAATTGTATGTGAAGTTTCATTAAAATTGGTCGCGTACTTATATCAGTGCAATTTTTTGTTTGAACGAACCTATTGCTAACAACGAACAAGGAAAAAAAAAATAAATGAGAGCCGTCATTAAATATTTGGTCAAAAAGAATATGACACCAAATCAAATTAAAGATGACTTTGATGAGACATTGGGAGAATCTGCACGTTCGTATTCCACGTTCAAAAAGTGGGCAACCTTATTTAAACATGGCAGACAGAGTGTCGAAGATGATCGCAGAAGCGGAAGGCCAACAACATCCACCTCTTCAGAAAACGTCGATAAAGTTCATTAAATGGTTTTAGACGACCGAAGGTTAAAAGTGCGAAAAATCGGCAATACCAGGGGGATCTCTTCTGAGCGGGTTTACCACATTTTGACCGAAGAATTGGGGTTGAAAAAATTGTCCGCAAGGTGGTGCTGAGCGAAGAACAAAAGTTCAATCGAGTTGAAATCTCTAGAGAGAATCTAGCGTTATTTCGGAGGAATACTAGCGACTTCTTGAGAAGATTCATTGCCACCCGACGAAACATGGATTCATCACTATATTCCTGAGACAAAAGAACAATCAAAACAATGGAAGCATAGCGGTTCTCCTCCACCGAAGAAAGCCAAGTCGTGTGCTTCAGCTGGGAAAGTGATGGCGTCAGTCTTTTGGGACTACAAGGGAATTATTTTTATTGATTACCTTCCCAAGGGCCAAATTATCACTGGTCAATACTATGCAAACCTGTTGGACAAATTGGCTGAAAAAGTTGCCGAAAAAAGACCAGGATTAGCCAAAAAGAAGATCCTTTTTCATCAGGATAATGCTCCAGCACACAAGTCGGTTGTTGTCATGGCTAAACTCCATGATCTTCGATTTTGTGTACTGAACCACCCCCCTTATTCACCTGATTTGGCACCATCAGACTATTACCTCTTTCCTAACTTGAATGAATGAATGAATGAATTGTATTGGGGGTTATTGCACTGCGACCTGTAGATCTATTGTGCCCCCTCTTATAAAAAATGATGAGCTGGCTCATCCTACAGATCTTCCTCCAAACATATTGCTTTTAAGAATTTTAGTATTTGGAGCACTTTGAGAGAGTATAGGTTGCTCCCTTCCACCTGGTACTGTCCCAGATGTGTTTTCCTCTGGTGCATGATTGGATAACACTTTCCCAGTATGTGTTCCGGCGTTTCCTCATGCATATTGCAGAATCTGCAAGTGGCACTGCTTACCACACCCAGTAGTTTAAGGTGTCTTCTAAGTCACTAGCTTAGACTTTCCTAACTTAAAAAAACATTTGGCTGGACGCAAATTCTTCACCAACGAGGAGGTGATTGCTGAGACGGAGCGGTTTTTCGAAGAGTTGGAGGAATCGGCCTATAAAAAGGGTATAGAATAGAAGCACTGGAACACAGATGGAATAAGTGCATTGATATAAGAGGAGAATATGTAGAAAAAGATTAAAAAAAAGTTTTAAAATTTATTGCGTTTTATTGGTCAAGCCGAGAACTTTTCAAACTGCCCTCGTATGTTTATTCACTGACAACCAGGAATGAACACCCTGAGGACAATACAACCGACATTTTAAATTTAATTTTTTTTTTTTCTCGTCATGTAAATTTTATATAAAAATAATTAAACATAAGTCACTGTAGGTATATAGTTAGGCCCCCTATGAGCCAACAAATGTAAACTTTCATACATATGTAGCATCTTATTAGTTGTAAGCCAAATTGTAAATAGTATGTTCAATAAAACAAAATTGAAATTGCCCTCGTATGTCCGTTTATTTGCTCAGTATTGCTGATTAACTCTAAGAGGCTGTTCCTTTTCTCATGACGATTTTACTAATCTTAAGGACTAATCTCTATGTGGCCGTTTCTCAGACGATACAGTGCAGGGGAGTGACACAGGTAGTATGTCCTCGTCACCGCATCCTCTGCATAAGTCGTCCGTACTGAGTTTCAACTTTTTCTTGTGGTAACCCAGTTGCTTGTGACCGATGGTTATGCTCACGGGAAGATAAAGAGACTACTCAGTTGGATGATAATGGGGGTCTTTTGTTTGCTTAAACTAGGCCCAGTTTTCTATTTATAAGACAGGAATCGAGCAAGTTCCAACTCCTGTTTGTTATAGCTAGAACTTTCCTCTCGATTACATGTTTAAGATTACAGGGTTGGACCTGAACTGTTGTGTCTACCTGATTAGGATCAAGTGTTGATACTATTCTTGCTAGTTCGTCAGCGCTTTCATTACCTGGGACACCAATCTGACCAGGAACCCAACAGAGACTTATGTTGTGCTGTGTACCAAGAGCACTTACCTTTACCTTAGCTCTTCGCTACAGCAAGTTACAAGCTTCGATTTGATTTCAATGAAAAATGTGATATCAGCTTGTGGTATTGCCATCATTGATACTTGTCTTGCAGCTTTTGTCACAGCTAGGACCTCAGTTTGACCTCTGACAGAAAGTCTGAATGAACTGTCTAGTAAAACTCTTTCTAAAAAGAACCCTGCACCAACACCATTTTCTATCTTGAAACCTTCGGTATATATATTCGCAGGTTGATGACTCGTTGAGTTGACGGTCCTCTCTGCTAGAAAAAGCGGTCTTAAACGGCTTGTGCATACCCTATTTCGCGTGTATGTCTGTAGAATGTGCGGATGACCTATGGCAGTATGTCTCCAGCTACAAGTTTGGTTAAACACATAGTGCGCTATTGGCTAGCGGTTTTAAGTTGAGCAAAGCTTTCAAAGTAAATTGTCTCATCAGAGTAGTTAGGACTGCATCTGCATCCATACGTATACAGAAATAAATAGAAGACTGACTTTTGGAGTTTTTCCTTTCTTCCTATCTAAACACATACGTATTATCAAAAACTTATTTTACGATCCAATTAAGTTTCTCTACTAAAAACCCTTCCATATCATTCCAAATCACTGCCGTATGTCACAAAATGACAACCCGAACTCATAAAGTTTCCTTCATTCGCGTTAAAAGCTTATACATGTTAAATGGTTATTAGATTTTAAACTTTGTTAAAAACTTGAAAAAAAAAAATGTTTTAAAAGTCGCCTAAGTAATTTATATCGATCCAGCCAATATGAAATTGAGTTGCATGTTTAACATTGTTTAACTTCAAAAAGCCTTGCCTGTGTTATATGCGTATTATTTTTTTCTTCCTTTTTTGTAACTCATTGCAAATTAAGAAAAGTTTTTCAATTTTGTAATTTAAATAAGCCCCTTCTCGGAAAATATTAAAAGCAAGAAGGTGTAACGTGTTTCTGCTGAATTCATTGTGTTTTTTTTAATATCCTTATGTTGAATAGTTTTGTAGGGTGAAAGCGGGTAGAATGTAACACTTAGGCGTTGTTTAAATTTAATTACAGGTTTTATATTTTATATACATTTGTTGACGCTGATCAAATAAGTTTTTTCTTTGTAGTAAATTGAAAGTGTGTATTCCCTATGTAACTTTCTAACAGAGCATCACCACCAGGCACAACCAACTGGGTTACCGCAAGAAAAAGATGAAACTCATTATGGACGAATTATGCCGAGGATAACTATGTCTACCTGTGTATATTATCTGAGAAAAAGTTTCCTGGGAGATAATTCTTCAAAGACTTGGAGGAAATCTCTGATATTTTTTAACGCTACCAAATGGCTTAAGAATTCCTAACCTCTAAAAGCCTCCAACCATAGTCAAAAGATATAAAAAAGGGTCCAGTACGATAATGATAGAACAAAAGAAAACAACTGAACGAAGCACGTGCTTCTTGTAGGAGATGTTATAATTTTTGCAAATGGCGTCGTACGCCAATTTTATATTTGACATTTGTGAACTAGACAGCTGCAGTATACAAACGGACTCGAAATGGAGCGCTATACTCAGCAAGAGCGTGCAAAAATTGTGTCGATTTTTTCGACCAATTATATCGTTCTAATCGTATCACGCCAACTGGACGAACATTCTGGCGCTTAGCTACTTGACTCGAACAGACTGGAACCACAGTAGACTATGTAGGGTATATTCGCCACCAGATTGTTCGGGAATACCGCAGCTGTTGTTGCTGAGGTCGCTGACAACGAAGGAACACAATCAGTCGACGGGCCCCGAAATTGGACATCTCTAGACGGAACCTACAGCGAATTTTAGTGAAAAACTTACACATGTTCCCGTACAAAGTGAAAACAGTGCATTAGTTAATGCTTGCTGACCGTCCATTACGTGGGAATAAATGTCAAGTCATCCTCAATCTCCACAACGAAGAGGACGATTTTGTGTCGAAAATCATCATGAGGGACGAGGCGCCTTTCTACTTGAGCGGTTACGCCAGTAAGCAAAATCTTCGTTTCCATTTCAAACACTCAAAGCCACGGTGTTATACGGCGTTCACACGGGAGGAGTTATTGAGCCGCATATTTTTGAGGACCCCATCGGCAATACGGTAATTGTTACTGGCAAATGCTAAAGAGCCATGATAAACACGACTTTTTACTGCCAGAATTGGATGACGGGGCTTGGTGAACATATGGTTTCAACAAAACCGCACATACAGCGCGAACCTTAATTGATATTGTGAAGGAAGCGTTTCCTGGTCACGCAATCTCTAGTTTCCGATTGTCCGATTTAACAATTCCAGACTTATTTCTTTGGGACTACTTGAAGTCGCGCTATGATGCCCTAGAAACCACAGCCCTTAAAAAAAATATTTGACAGAAATGTGAACAGTTATCACCGGAAATCTTGCGGAAAGTCAT
Source organism: Chrysotoxum bicinctum (assembly GCA_911387755.1). Classification (NCBI taxonomy): domain Eukaryota; kingdom Metazoa; phylum Arthropoda; class Insecta; order Diptera; family Syrphidae; genus Chrysotoxum; species Chrysotoxum bicinctum. Next base: position 45,624,469 of record OU426989.1, read on the forward strand.
GGATAATGCGATAAAACGGGCACATATGTATATCAACATTTGAGGCAGCCACTTGACGAATATCATCTTTTCCACTTAACAGGAAAAATTGTAAAGATTTAAATGAAGATTTCCATCACTCAAAATCATGTTTCTCTATTTAGTAAAAAAAAATTTCAAAAACAAAATTGGATGATTAATTTTGCGCCACTTTGTACGAGGCTGGCTCAATAAGTCCCTGAAATATTGAAATAAAAAGCACTCTTTTCGACAAACAAAAAAAAAAACATTTTATCTCTCAATATAGTCTCCTCTGCGCTTGAGATACTTCATCCAACGTTTTTCCAATTTTTCGATGGCCTCTAAATAATACGATATCTCGAGAGCCTCAGCATTAACGTTTGTTTTAACGATGACCTCTTCATTCGACACAAATCTCTTACCTCCGAGCCATTTCTTCATGTTTGGAAACAGGAAATAGTAGCAAGTGGCTAATTCTGGACATATTCTGGATGAAGGAAGAATTCGTAATCTAGCTCATACAATTTTCCCATTGCCATTGCGAACTTGTGCGCCGGAAAAGAACTGTTTCTCTTCGCCAAATCCGCCGGTTAGTATTTTAAATCGGCTTGAAACTGATCCATTATTAGCTTTGTGTAATATGCGCCTGCATTCGGTTAACCCTTTTCAAGGTTGTCGATGGAATTAACACCGTGCGTATCTAAAAAAAAAAATGGCAATGACCTTCTTTGTTGACAAGAACACCTTGGCCCCGAAAAAAGCATCGATTCACTAGAAAATGTTTATTATTTCGACTGTTCCCTGATTTCTGGTGTGTTATGGTGAATCCATGTTTCATCCAAAGAAACTGTCGGATTTTCCTTGAACATCGCCAAACACTCCTTTTAAAGTGTCAAAGGATTGGGTTTGTTGTCGATTGTTAGTAAACGTCGCACCCATCTTACTCAAAGCTTTGTCATGCAGTGGCGTAGCGTACCATCTCGGCGCCCGGGCGGGAGACCCATTTTACCGCCCCCATTCAATACTAAATTAAAATTAAATTTTGAGACATCATTTCACAGGCAATGAAGTATATTTTATTCAAAGTAAAATAGAATTAGTGGTTTCAATAACGGATTCTACGGGCCTTACATATGAGGCTCGTGAGACAAAGCTGCATGTGCGGATTCATCTCCATGCACGCGTTTTTCCTGCGAATTCTTCTCGTTTTTAGTTCGATTCCGAGTTTTTTCCAAAGAATCTTAGAAAAGTCGATTGCGGCTTGGACGAAACGGTCTCTGCTCTCCACTAGGAGAGCTTTTAAAGCAGAGTTTCTGAGCACACTCATCCACACTCAGTCCACACTGCTGCAGGTAAATCTGTGCGTCATCTTCTTCAGGTAGCTCTGCAGCTCAAAAGCCAAGAAAAGTGAGGAAGTTGAATGACTGCATGAGTGTCAGAAGAAGACTGGCTACCGATCCGTCAATTCTTCCACTACCTCAAGAGCTTCCACAAACTTATTTTTAAGCGTCTTTACAGCTTCAAGAGGTTCACTTTTTCTGCAGGCTTGTGACTAGATGCTTGAGGTACTTCTGGTGAGTCGACTTCGTCTTGACCCTGCTGTGTGGTGGGACCAGAACGACTTCCAACTTCGACGGCAGGCACGTCTTCTTCTTCTGACTGTAAAATAAGTTATGCATTCCCATGAATATTGGCCGGAGGACAATTTTAGGCCACTCACGATTGTAGATGGAGGAATCTTACTTACATTGGTTTCACTTCACTAGAACTGAAATATTTCGCGTCTTCGCGTCTGCTTCTTTCTTAGCCTTTTTCTTGCGGTATTCCGAGCCGCTTCCTTTAACTCTTTTCATTTTCAAAAACTAGTTCAAAGGTTGAGTGAAGTACTAAGTGCTTAGTTTTAGAAGATTCAACAGTATTTAAACTATAAACAACACAATCGAAATAACTTTCTGTGATGCGGGAGGGAGCAAAAACATTGAGCTGGCTGAGACTAGAATAACGTTTCCGCCGAATCCTAGTTATCTTATCATATCTCGCATACCTATGCATATTATATGTTTCGGAACACTCCCTTTCAGTTTCGCGAGAGTTTCGTAACGTTTTAACGCGATCAGCGCGACAATGCGGAATGGACTCTTACGGCCCTACTCACCGTCTACAAATTCACGAAAATCAGCCGAGAGCGGTCAACGACGAACCACAGATAGGGTGGCAAATTTCAAATTTACATCATTGTTGTTTGTTGACTTGTCAAACGATCTGTCATGAAACATATGATTTCTACTCTACCCGCATCACCGGCGACATTTTGCCGGCCCCCTAGGCCTGCCGCCCGGGGCGGACCGCCCCTACCGCCCCCCCTACGCTACGCCACTGTTGTCATGTCCAAATATTTATGTAAAATGGAAATCTCTGATCCATGTGATAAGCCTGTTGCATCTTTAAGCTCGCGTACCTTACTCGCCGATTGTCCATTATCAAAACGTGAATTTTTTCGGTGACAATTTCTGGTGTGGCCACCTCAATTAGGCTATCAGAACGTTCGTCCTCACTTGTGCTGCACCGAATTCGATAAAACCAGTGGTGAATGGATCCAATCCATAGATCGATAGTGAACAGTCCGCATAATATCTGTCAAGCTTTTGTTCTGTTTGCGTGATGGTTTTTTCTCGTGGGAAATAGTGTTTATTGATCACTCGAAATTCACTTTCTTCCATTTTAACGAAAATGCTCGTAGGCGTCTTTATAAAATGGCTGCCACAACAAAACTATTTGACAGATCTGTCCGAAAATTTGGTTGCGTTCTTTTGAAAGATGCTTCTTGATAAACAAATTAATTCCTATTAAATGTACATATTCTGGCTGAAATTCGATTTAATACAAGATAGTTTAGTTAACATACACAATTGAAGACCTCTAAAGGTCAAGTTGTTTAAATATTGACCCGCGGATCAATCCACGATTTGAACTCGGTTTAGTGTGATTCTTTGTCAATGGAAAAAATTCCCTGGTTGAACCTTAGTATAATTAGCCAAAATAGTTGAGTTAAAAAGCTTGAATTGAGAGTGAACCATATTTGTACAAACAGGCCCTTAAAATTAATCTTAATTATTTTACATCTTGATATGAACATACAAAAATTTGGTATTTTCACTGCACAACCTTTGTTCATTTCCGAATATTTAAGTTCAGAGGGGTATTGATTCTTTATTTGTCCATATTCTGGTAATCCAAAATTCTATATTTCAAAATCCGAAATTCTGTAAATCACTTATTCTGGATTTCGAAATTCTGTATTCCCAAATTCTCTAAAAAAAATTTTATTGGACTTACAGAATTTTAAAAATTTTAATTAAGAATTTAACAGAATTTCGGAATACAGAAGAATGGAATACAGATTTTATAGTCACACAAAAATGTTGATTCACTTACAGAATTTTGGAATATAGAATAATGAACCGTTCCCCGTCCAATTCTATCATCAGATTTCCTTACTAAATAGAATAAGTTAGTGCCCATGAAGGCTCATAGAGAGCCTAAACCTAGTGATTTACAACTCTCATTTCTGGGTTCGTGTGTAGAGAAATGGAGGGGACCTACTATGTTTTTTCTTATTCCGAGCGGCTAATGAGCAGCATTTTTCATGACAAGAGATACTCTTACAGAATTTATCAATTCATCACAAGAGGTAGTACACACCTGAAAAGCCTTTTTGCAGCGGCTGAGAATCGAACCCAAAACTCTCTGCATGACAGTACGAGTACAACGCACCAACCATTATGCCAAGGTGTCAGTGGCGTGGCGTGGATAATTTTAAATGGGAACCCGTTATAAAATTTTGTCACCTGTAAGAATGAAAAAAAATCTTAGAACCTTAAAAACAACATTTCTAGTAAAGATATGGTATCTACAAATGCATTCCACATTGACTTAGCAAAAAATGTGTAGCTATATTTTTTATACTTCAAGACATTAATATTTCAATCAACAATGAGCTTAAAACATAATAAAAAAGGAGCTCCTTTTAGACACCATCCCCTTCGTCGGACATAACTGCGGCACCTTCCTAGGAATGTTCTATTAACTTTTCCTTGCAATCATATGTGTCAAGAATATAAAATATATGATGGGACAACTCATCTGCATTAAGACTCGTCCTAACGTCAAAAAATACAAGATATCTTTCTTGTATTCCATTCTCTGACAAGAGCCGGAATATGGCACTCCGTTGTCCCCTATGACTCAAATCTGATGTTTCGTCGATCATAATCGACACGAACCGAGCTTCTATGATTTCTGTTTTAATTGCAGATTTAATAACAGCCACGATACTATGTATCAAGTCATTTTGAATATGGTTGCCCTACAACACTACTCTAAATAGGATTCCATTAAAGTGTCATAGGTATGTTGATTTCCTTTACACATAAGAAATCGATTTCTGTGTGAAGATTTTGATCCCCCGCCAGATTTTGCGTTCCTAAACACCCAACAAAAATTTATTTTTCTTTGACATGGATTAAAATCTTTAAATCCATATTTAAAGAGGGATTTACATGTATACATGAAACACGCACACCAAACAAAAAATTTCGATCTGGGATCGAAATCCCTGGTGTGTAAACGAAAAAAGGATAAAATGTAAACTATCAACTATCCTTACTAAAATTATTTGGTTTCTCCGATAGGTAATGTGTTAAACAGCAATCTTCATTTATCAAAGACATTTCCAAGACAAAATCTAGAACTGCACTAAAATTAAGAAGCTTAATTTTTTTTATCACTATAGTGGGTAATAAAAGGAATTAAATCTTCACCTTCACATCTAACTTTTCACTACTTTTAATTAAGTTGAAATTGGCTTTTCAAAACACTAGTTTTATTTGAAGTTATTGAACCTGTGCAACACAGTCTTTTATTGAATGCCAATTGAATCTAAATTTAAATTCCTATTAAAAAAAAGCAAATGTATTTTATTTGTCTAGAGTATCGATATGCTAAATTTACACTACTGACAAATTGCCATATATTCTACCATGATTTATTTCATAATTCAACATTATCACAGTAAATTTGCAAAAACATCAATGGTGCATTTTACATTAGCATGCAAATCAACATCAAATTCAAAATCAAGAATCAACAATACCCACATGCCATATTTATATTTATATTTATATGACATATTAAAGAAAAAAAAACAAATAAGTCGAAGAACACCGTCTTATTTCTTACACAAGGTTGAAAAAAGGCGAGCACCTGAACTCCTGCAATGTATTATCTTCCTACTGAAATGCAATGCTAATTGCTAAAGGGAGAATAAAATACAAATAATTCCAACTCCTACAGGTATACATCGAAAATTTTATAAGACGGAATGTAGCGTCTTATTTTTTGAATATGTTGGATAAAGAGGATCCGAAAAACAATGCTTGGGGAAGAAAGGGATACAACACAAATAAATAAGACGGTGATTGAAAAGTTTACGTCAGAGTATTTTTGTGACTCTCTTGATTAATGTTGGTTGTGGATTGTGGAATGTGTTTGGATAAAGTAAAAGATACAAACGAGAGGCAGAATGGATAACTTAAACTTATTCGATGTTTGTTTGGTAAATTGTGTTATTTGTGGATTTTCTAAAAGGGAAGACGATAGGAATCGTGTTATATGGACGCCACGCCACTGCAAGGTGTACTTCTTACTGGTGCTGTTTAGTCTAGTACATTCATTTTGTTTGAAAATCATATCCCATCACCAGGGATTGGGAATCGAACTGACATTCAGCTGATTCAGATTCTAATGCACTACTCATCAACTGGCCGAAGCCTTATGATCCACCTCTGTCACATTCGAGGTTTTGTCGCTTAAAAATTGCATTTCTACCAGACCCATTCAGTTCGCAGCTATAATAAATTATTCTTTTTTCTTGAAATGTTATGCACCCTTAGTCACATTACCCGGTCTAACCTTAAGCCACAATGAACACGAAATGTGGTTAAGTGGGTCATAGTATTAAAAAATAAGAATAAAAAAGAAAAAACATAAGCAAACTATACTTATGAAAATATGTAGGTAGGTTCCACGTAATTGTTGTGACCGAGTTTCATGGCACTAATGTGTGAAATCTTAAAAATGCATTATTTCATGTAATTATAAAAGTAGAAGCGGAAGGAAGTGGTTTGCATTAAGCTCAAGTACAAGTAAGATGATCCATAAAGGATGCAGTAGTAATGCTCCCTTCGTTGAGTCTTAAATTAGGAATTCAACTTGAACTTTTCAGAAATTTAATAAATACTAATTTTAGCTTTTGAAAAAAAAAAAAAAACTTATGGAAATTCTAGACGAAAATTAGCTGTAATTCGTCCTATTCAGCATCAAATAAATTTCCAAGAAATGAAAGGGTTTAATGATAAGGCTGAAAAAACACTTCGAATTCTTTATTGTAATGACGTTAGAGAAGGCTGCAATTTACAGTCGCCAGAAGCCAGAGGGTCATGAAAATTATTTCGTGCAACGTCTTGGTCTTAGTGGTTGGTAAGATATGACTGCCCTCAAATTGTTTTAGCAGAACGCGAACGTAAGGAAAGTCGGAAAGGATTTAAAAAAGAGATACCGAAGCACATTGGACGGGTAAAGCATTCCACATTCGGGAAGTGCGCCTGAAGAAAGGATCTCTGAATTTGGATTCTATGCCAGAGACTCAAACCTAATTAGGGCAGTACTCGAGTTTTGGACGAATAAATGTATAATAGATTACAAACAGATCAGAAGAGGTGGAAAATTTCTTGCAACATCGGAGGAAACCAAAACAAATTTTTGGAGACGTCGAATGACCACATAATTCCACATAAAGTGGTATGTGGTACTAAAGCTGTGTAAATTGTTCATTTCAAATGATCGAATCGTTCAACAATCGATTACGAAAATGATCCGATCATTTCAACCGATCGATCATTCGATCATTTTCATTTCACTGAAATGATTCAATACTGTTCCTATTCGATTTTAATTTCGATATCGATAATACATAAGGTTGAATTGTGGCTTTGATAGTTCTCACAAAATACTCTATTATTGTAAGCCAAAAATTGCCGAATAACATCTTTGTACATGGATTAAAAAGTGTCAAAAAATTCAAGAAAAAGAGATTTTTTTGTTGCTTCAAGAAAGAGCAATTTTACGACTTTCTGCTGACATTTTGTACGAAATACACTCTGTACGTCATAACCGAATTCGTCCTTTATTTGTCAAGTCATAAACTGTCAAAATTCATCAAAGGATGGCTACGATATCGATGGATTATGAAACGTCCAAAAATCCACATTAAACATACCGGATCCTGATACACCAAATAACATGATTTCAACCCAACAATTGTTTTTGCGGCCTACAACATCAACAACCAACTCGATCAATAATGTTCTTCAATGCCGAGTTCAACCCAGAAATTCCAGTCCACCGTCCGTTTGGCATTCATAATCCACATTGATTGAATCAGAACAAATGGAATCAAGTAAATCATGGTTAGCCGAGTTAACTGATAATGAAAATCGAGACTCATTGAAATGATTGAGATTGAAATAGAAAATCGAGAATCCAGAATCGAGAATCATCTAAATGATTGAGATTGAGATCGATTAAAATTATTGATTTCGATCATCAATACTTTTCGATGATCGGATCAAAAAAACCGAATCGATCCTGATTGACACAGCTCTATGTGGTACACGTACCGAGAACTGAAAGCTGTACGGTTTCCTCAATGCAAGTGCCGCTCATAAATAGTGGCATAGAGGACGTGTTCCGCTTTAATGACTGGAGACCTCATTGAGATTTTGAAGCATTTAATTCTACTTGATTTATATTTCCCCATTTGACAATGCTGTCAAGATCTTAATTTAATGTGCAAAATCAGCAAAACAATTTAATGGATTCGAAGTTTTAGCTAAAGATCTTTGATGAATACCAGAAAGAGTGTCGGAGACAAAACGGAGCCCTGTGGCACACCACCATTTGGGTATTATATGAATTAAATAGTGTAAAAAATTGTACCACTGTTCGGTTCGGATAAACCATCACAAGCTGACCTATTTCTACGAAAGCTACACTTCCAGTTATTGAGAAGCATTGGTTTATCGAAATATTTCTTGAGCTGCTAATTTATCAGCGTTTCCGTGGCTTTAAAAAGAAAGGCTTTAAGTGGAATTAGATGATAGTTATAGAGGGAAGAAAATGTTCCTATTTTAGGGCCAGCTGGGAATTAAACTAAACCACCCACTAGGAAATGAACTAGAAGAGTAGAACAGATGGAAAAGCTTACTCAATGGTTTCACCAGCGTGGAAGAACACCTGTTAAGAACAATGAGTGGATACTATCCGGACCAGTGGATTAGTGTATGTCAAAATATTTTGGGAATCTTGCAACAGCACAAGTGCGAAAGAAGATTTGTTCCATAAAATCATTAAAGCTCTAAATTACAGAAAGAGTCACGACACTATCTGGGATTTTTGGTTTTTCTTGTGATCTGACAAAAGTGATGTCATTGAAGACGAGCGTAGGAATCGAAGACAAAGTAGTTTTTCGTACATTTTTTACAAATGGCCAAACATTTTACTACCTATGAGACATTTTAGTATACTGTTCCTTAATTTTTGGTCATGCAAAAATTTGGTTCGTCGAATATGAAAAAAATCTAACTCATGTGCAAAAACAAACAGAACTAAATTTGCGTGAATGATATAAACCGAATTGTATGATACTTTCAAATATCATTCAAGATGGCATAAGAAATTCAAAACCAGCCAATGCACCCCGGAAAAGCATATTTTAAGTTGCTGAAAATTCAACGCAGACATTCTGCATGACACCCCAATGCATTGACCCTTTTGCCAAAGAGTACAACTCCCACTTACACTGTCATTATAAAACAAATATTAATATAACTCACTTTAAACTTGCGTTGAATTCCTACAAAAATTTAAAGATAATTTCTTTTTATCAATTTATGCCACGCCCACTTTTTTTGAAATTTATACTTTATTTGTACGTATATACTTTTTCAGTAAAATATAATTTTTTTGGGGTGTGGCGAAAAATAGGTTGTTGCAGTTAAAATTAAAATAAATAATCGTGGTCCAGTAAAACTACGAAAATTTTCTCAAAAATCGTCAAAATCCTATTCCCATTTGTTAATTTTTTTTTTTGGGGAAGATAGGACGTTTTATTAAAATACTTCGAAAATCACGGGTACAAATCCATCCTTCCATCCTGTTGGAACCACTGTAACGAAGCGTTCCATGCTTCCACCAATATCAAAAATTAAATCATTGCTCGACGAAACCATCCGACGCTGCAGCTACCGATGACACCAAACACTTCAGGATAAGCAATTTAATACAATACTCAAATATAATACAGTCACTATAAGCTCATGACGTCACAGCCGAGTGAACACATTTGGTAATTTACGTTCGACCCGTTTATAGTTCACACGCAGTTAATGCAGAAAAGATAACAAAAGGACCTACTTTTATGAAGGCCGCGGTCGAAGCTGACGAACTCGATTTTAGCTTACAAGGCAACTGAAATTGTCCAGCTATTTCGTCCCTCAGTTTTCCCCCGCAACTCGGGTAAAGAATCTTTGGTTCGAAGAATAAACGTGATCTGTCGGTGCATATGCATTGGTTGTGCTACCAGGTGCCTCGTACCTGCTGATCTTGTGCCACCGGGGGCCATATACCTGCTGATCTTGCGCCGCCAAGGGCCTCGTACCTGCTGATCTAGTGCAACCAGTTGCCTTGAACCTGCTGATCTAGTGCCATCAGGGGCCTCAAACCTGCTGATCTTGGAAACGCCAAGAGCGTAGTCCATACTTGTAAAAAGAGCAACCCGATACGGAATACCAGTTAGTAAGAAACCAGATGCCAGAATAAAGCTTTTTAAAAGACAGGAGCACAATACAAGGAGAACAGCCGCTGTTCCCAGATACGCAATACAAGGTGTAAATGAGTAGAAGTCTAGAATATTTGATTAAAGATTAGTTGTTATATGAATTGAAGAATTGTTTTCAATAAAAATTTTGAATAAGGTTTTAAAGATCTTAATACTGAAGTTGCGTGTTTTTCTTCAGAGCAACCCTGGAAATCCGGCGAGCAAAACCTCGGCTGGAAAGCAAAAAGCACATCACGCCACATGTCCTCCAGTCCCAATTCATCTAATTTTAGAAGGAGAAATTCATTGAGTATGGCTCTTTAGCGCTCGCCATCTAGAGAAGTCGCTTGGGCGTTCTCGAAAAAATAAGATCCTATAACGAAGCTCACCATGCAGAGTTTTTGGGTGAATGTAATGGCTCTTCGTGAGTCCTACGTGGATATTTGGAACCACAGAAGTGATAATTTTAATAACTCACATATTCATAATGAGCCTCCACAGTGGTCGTGTAGACCGCGACGTTTTCGAAAAAATAAGGCTCAATGAAGCCTCCAGCGTAACAGGGTAACAGCGTTACAGCTTGTAGCAGATACACTGTCTATATATATACACTGTTTATATGTACTCCTCAGTTTCCGTTGCAGGTCCTTTTAATTACCCCAGCTCAGCATGGTTTCTTTTAGAATTCGTTTCATTAGCTCTAAGAGCCTTAGAAAACGCGAATGAAGTTGATATGATCTCCACTGACTTCAGCAAAGCTTTCGACAAAATAGTCCTTAAACTCTCCTCTTTAGGTTTCCTGCAATGGATTACTTTTTACCAAGAGAATATAGAATATTGTGTACGGTTCAGATCTGCACTTTCCAATCTAATTCGAGCCACTTCTGGTGTCCCCCAAGGTAGTCATTTAGGTCCTCTCCTCTTTATCCTTACAATTAACGACATTACGAAATTTTTCAAAATCATCGCAGCACTTGAAAACATATCTCTCCTCCAAACAGATCTCAACAGTTTCTCAACCTAGTGCACCAACAATTTCTTAAAGCTCAACATTAGCAAATGCTAAACAATAACCTTTTCACGTAAACGGATTAAAACTGCCCGTCTTTACTATCTTCATAATCAACCCATACAAATAGTAGAAAAGATAAAGGATCTTGGCCTTTTATGTCAGCGTGAACTTAAATTTCTACTTCATATTGATGAAATAATCCATAAGGCCAACTCAGCATTAGGTTTTGTAAAACGATGGTCTAAAGAGGATTCCAACCCTTACGTGACACGGTCGCTTCAGTATATGCGTCTCAAGTTTGGTCTTCATATAAAGATATACATTTATCAAGAATAGAAGGAATCCAACGACGATTCCTTAGTTTTGCATTTCAATGCCTTCCGTGGGCTAGTCCTTTGATCTTACCCCCTTATCGTGACCGCCTCGAACTGTTAAACCTTAACTCATTACAAGAACGTAGCGAAATTGCTGACATATTTTTCATACATCGGCTTCTCTATGGTTCAGTTTACTCCTCTCTCTACAACTCGATTTCTTTCAACGCTTATACCCCTAACCTGAGAACCAATCGCCTTTTCTATCTACCAGAACACCACACCTCTTATGTCCTTAATAAGCCTCTGACATGTATTCTCCGGTCTGTCAATTTGAATCCAAATTCATTTAATTTCAACATCAACATCAGCACCTACAACCTCAAACTCCTTTTGTCCCACCTCCACTCAAGGTTATAAGTTTAGATTTAAGTTAGTTCTTAAGTTATACTTATAGCTTGAAATAAGCTGAATAAATGGGGGTTGAGCCCCCACTAAAATTAAAATTAGACTTTTTGAGTGAACATCTTCAGGTCTTTTACCGAAATTCTCTTCAAAACCGCCGATTGATGCCCAATTGAGTGGCACGTCATCTAGTTGATACTCTGGGGTTCGCTGCCACAGCTAAACGATATTCCCGGCAGAACGACAGCTTCAGACCAGTCAGATCATCTCGTAATGTCCCATGTATTTTGTCATTTGCTATAGTTCGACAACTCTGTGCCACTTTTAATACCCCTCCATATAGTTGAATAAACCTCTGGCATATTGGAGAGAAATGTTTTGGCGAATAACTTTTGTAGAATATTATTCTTTTAAGTTTGGAAGTTTTTCATCAACGTTTACATTTTGAAAAGCCAAAATCATATCAAAATCATTTGTCAAAAATGTCTATCGGGACTCTTGTTGCAACCCCGACATTTTTTTTTTTTGTATTCGTAACTCGTGTTTACGCAATTGTTCGAGTAGTTTTGTAGAATCCTAATACCTACTTATCTTCTCTTGTAAATAGTTTGTATCTGCCATGCTACAAAAGTGTAGGTAAATTCTTACGAAACACAAAAGTGCTTGTAACTTCAAGTCTACAACTTCAAGCCTAATAGCTTTTCGAAATTAATGAAAAAGGGTTAAGCAATTCTACTGAATATTTTGACATTTGACTAAAAAATTTGTAAAATTTTTTAAAAAAATTCTAATCTTTTTTATCTTAATTTATATGAACCCAGCTTCTACCCTTATTTCCTCTAAAAATAATGTCATTTTTTATTCTTTTCGTTTCAGGCACAGCTATGAATACTTCTGCCCAACGCAGTCTTAGAAGAAAATCTTTCAGGAACTTTTGATAAAAATATCAAAATCTTGCCTAAAACTTTTAAACTGAAAAAAGGAAACTTAGGTGTCCTAAGAATCTCCATTAATTTACTCTCATACTTTACTCTCTGGTTCCTGTTAAATTTAGAAATCTAAAATGTTGATAAAAGAATATCGAATACCACTGCCTCTAACGGTAGATGAATATCGCATAGCTCAGCTTTATATGATAGCCGTAAGTGTTTGTAACTATATGCTACGAGTATTTCTAACCTTTTTAATAACTTTCTTTGGTCATTAATTTATATAGAAAAAAAGTCGCGAAGAAAGTCACGGTGAAGGTAGCGGTGTAGAAATTATTATCAACGAACCCTATCAAGATGGCCCTGGAGGCAAAGGCGGACAATACACGAAAAAAATCTACCATGTTGGAAGTCATCTTCCAGGATGGATAAAAAGTAAGTACTTTCAGTCAATTTAAATGACAACAAGAAAAAATAAACGATATCTTGCCCTCAAGGGGAGAAAAATGAATTACAAACGAGAAGACGATGTATAATTTTGATTTGAATTTCTTAATTTATTTAAGGTCTCCTCCCGAAGAGTGCCCTAACAGTGGAAGAAGAAGCGTGGAACGCCTATCCATTTACCAAAACACGATACACTTGTCCATTTGTGGAAAAATTCTCATTAGACATTGAAACCTATTACTTTCCCGATAATGGATTCCAGGAAAATGTGTTCAAATTGTCTGGCAGTGAATTGCGTAATCGAATTGTTGGTATGTTTATATTATACATTTTATATTTTTACCTCAGTTAATTATGTGGGTGCCTATGCAATCGTAAAAAAAAAATAAAGCAGAGATTTTGATCAATTCTGATGATATGTCGATGGTAGAGAAGAAAAGTGAGAGGGTCCCTCAATTCTTAATGTTTCTCTGTCTCACTGTCTGTCTGCACCCTAAAAGCTGAGTTGAATTTATTTCAACTTTGTAACTATTAGGCATCTTTTGGATATTTTCTAGATATGTTTTTTAAATTTCTTTGGTACTCACAACTATGGTACCTACCGGTCATACAACTTCTGACAGTCATTTTATATTTTCGTACGTCGAACATGGTCTACTGTTTAAATGGAAACATTTTTCAACAACGGAAACTTCTCATAATGCCGCCCGCCGGTACTTCTCAAAGACCGTTTTTGTTGCATAACGTTTGACATTTCCGTTAAAACCTTAACCTAGATGATGTTTAAATTTGATTTATTGAATATTTTAAACGCTTCCATAGTCTTTTATATCAACATTTTACAAAAAAAAATATTTTAGATTTGAAAACGATGTTTTTTTGTTCAAAACTTATTATTCGAAAATGGCTTGCTAAATTATAACAAAAAACTTGCTCTTATGTAAAAGTACTTTGGGATTAAAAATATGTACATACGTTTTTTAAATATAAAACATGGTTTCCTGATTTCCGGAAAAGTATGAATTTACGCAAATAAAGTTTAAAAATCGTTTTATTAAAGTAATTTTTCATATAACAAATTTCTTTCAAATTTTTCTAGAACAAAATTTGGGATGCCAATTTTAAGTGTTTATTAATGTAGATTTTAGGAAATAATTTCAAAAAATAATGGTTCACACGATTTCAAGATATTGATTTTTCAAAAATTAAATTGATTTTTTTTTTTTTTTCAAAAAACCCAAAAAAATATTTTTTCGAATATTTTTATAAACAATATTATTTTAAACTTAAGGGGGCTCCTGGTGAAAATTTGTATTTATTTATAAAATCTTTAGAGCCGTTAATGAGAAAGTGGAAAATCAAAAAAAAAAAAAAACGGTTCTACGACAGGTACCGTTAATAACATTTTGCCCCACATTTTTTTCACCAAAATGTAGTTCATGTTCATAATATCAGACCCAATTTTTACTTGCGACTTATAGGTACTATAAGGCAAGTTATGCATTCGTAAAAAAAATCGAACTCGAGATTTCGATCAAAGTTGACATTACGATGATAGCGAACACTAAAAAAGTGGGTTTCGCAATTCTGTCTGTCTGTCTGTCCGTTCGATGGCAGCTAAACGGCTCTACCGATTTTCGTCAAACTTGGTAGATATGGGTTTTAATTTTTTACCCCCGGATGTTTTTTGATTTAATTTTTTAAGCCCAAAAATAACGGTACCTGCCATACGATTTTTTTTCGAAATTTTATAAACATTTTTTTTCTCAAAAACTGTTCGGCAGATTTTAAAAATAAAAACACAAAAAAATTTCATTTAATTAAAGCTAGGTATTGGATGAAAAATTTTTTTCGGAAAAATGGTTATTGAGGGTACCCCCCAAGGAACTCTTTTTTTTGTTTTTGATTTTCTCAAAAACGGTACAACCGATTTTGATAATTTTTTTTTGCTAAAGCTCCCCAAAAACATAAATAGAATTGTTTACTCAAATTTTCAAAAAATAAATTTTTTGGATTTTTAAAAAAAAACTTCAATTTTTTTTTCAAAACTCAATATTTCGAAAACCCCCTGCTAGATTTTTTTTAAACTCGATAAGTAAAAGTTTCTCTACAAGATGTGATAAAAAAAAATTTATTTTACCTAAAAATTAAGGTACCTACCATACAAATGCTAAAAATTAAAAGAAAATGGTTTTCAAAAATCGTATTTTTCTCGGAAACGGTTCCGAGAATTTTGCTAAAATTTTTTTTCTTTCAATTAATTTTTACGATCTTTAATTTAATAAAAAAAAATTTGAAACTAAGATATTACAGCTTGTACCTACCATAGAACCATTTTTTTCGAATTTTGAATTTCTCGTTATCCACATAACGGATTTTAATAAATATAAACTAAATATTTTTTGAATTTTTGAAAAAAAAAAAAAAAATCTATTTCTTATTTTTTTGAAAATTCAATATCTCAGAAATGGCTCAATATTTTTTTTGCAAATTTAATTTTTATTCGAACGATAATAAAAACTTTAAATTGGCGTACCAAAATTTTTTCTTAAGTTTGTATACAAAAGCTTTTTTTTTAAGAAACCACTACAACGATTTATAATTTTTGTTCCTGCACAAATTCATATTTGCATAGCATTCTGTTTTTATCTCTTACTACTAAAAGAATTTAAAAAATTAATTTTATCCTTATAAACAGTTTTTTCAAATAACATTCGTATTTAAAATTCCTAGTCTATTACATAGGAGCAAGTTCGTGCGACCCAGTCGTGCATTTTATTTTTATCAAAATCGCAGTTTTCGAGATAAATACGATTTTGCATTACGGGTGTATGGGGGTTACCGTTAATTTTGAAGCTAAAAAAAATTTCAATTTCTCCTCCACGGAATCACCAAAGACCCTTAACTACCGAGATCGAAGAAAGTAGGTTCACTAGGTTAGGTTATAGGGAGAGGTACAGACATACAGACACACTGAAACATGTTTTTAATGTACCAAATTTTCCTTAAAATTTTTATAAAAAAAAATTGATATGCAAATTGTTATTACTCAATAAAAAACATTTTAAAACGTAAATTAAATCGTGTATCAGTTTTCAAGATATTGAATTTTCCAAAAAAAAATTGTATTATTTTTTTAAAAATCCAAAAACTATTTTTCCGAAAAAAATTTTCCATTATATTTTTTCAAGTGCAAAGAAGCTCCTGCATAAAGCAATATACATAATGTAATGTATAAGGAACCAAATGTTTGGTTGATTAATCGCTACATCTGTGCACCGAAGCAACCCTATCTGCCCAAGGATGTTTATAATATCTAAATTTAATAAAGAATCATATTGCATAGATATTCGTATGTACTTTGTTTTTAGATCAAGGCATTACAGAAGTTGAAGTTAAAGCTCAAAATCTAGGCTTGTTCACAGATCAAACAAATTATATGGGAACCAGATAAGAACGATAGAAAAATAAATTTAAATAAAATAACAACGGTATGAAATATAAAATTCTGTTTTTATTTTGAACCTACGTTCATGCACATCATTTTAGTGGCCGCCTCGGCTTCGCTGGCAGTGTATTGTAGGTATTTATTTCAAAGCCTTACCAGTTATTAGACCGTAAGTGAGTCTCGCAATTCTGTCTGTCTGTTCGACTATAGCCTATACGGTTCGGCCGATTTTCTTTAAACTTGGTAGATATCATTTTTAATTTTCCCCCCCCACACGTTTTTTTCTGTTTTTTTTAAGACCAAAAATAACGGTACCTGCCATACGACTTTTTTTTCGAAATTTTACAAATATTTTTTTTGTTCTCAAAAACTGTTCGACAGATTCAAAAAATAAAAATATAAAAAAATTTCATTTAGTTAAAGCTAGGTAATGGTTAAACATTTTTTTTTTCGAAAAATGGATATTGAGGGTACCCCCCATGGAACCATTTCCTTATTTTCTCGAAAACAGTACCACCGATTTTGATCATTTTTTTTTACTAAAGCCCCCCAAAAATTTGAATAGAATTGCATATTTAAATTTTCCAAACAAAAATTTTGGATTTTAAAAAAACAATTCAAATTTTTTTTTTCAAAACTCAATATGTCGAAAATCACATGCTAGATTTTTTCAAAACTTGATAAATAAAAGTTTGGTTTAAAAAACATTACATTTCAAAATTTAAAAAAAAAATTTATTTTTGAATTTTTGAAAAAAAAACATCATTTTTTTATTTGAAAATTCGATATCTCAAAAATGGGTCAATAGTTTTTTTGGAAATTTAATTTTCATTAAATAAAAATCAAATCAAAATCAATAAAAACATAAAGTTGACGTACCGATTTTTTTTCTTAAAAATGTTTTAAAAATTTTGTACATAAAACTTTATTTTATTAAGAGACCACTAAAACGACTTTTAATTTTTGTTCTTGCATAAATTCATATTTGCATAGCATTCTGTTTTAGTCGCTTACTGCTAAAAGAATTTAAAAAATTATGATAATTTTATCCTTATGAACAGTTTTCTCTAATAACATTCGTTTTTAAAATTCCTAGCCTACATAAAAGCAAGTTCGTGCGACCAAGTCGTGCATTTAATTTATATGTGTATGGCTGCTTTTCATAAACAGTATTGGGTAGAAACTTCCGCAGTCAAAGTTTTCAGAAATTTATTAAGTGAATCGTTCTTAAATTTACTCTTGTTTTTTAGGTTATTGTTAAGATTTTTGCAAATGGCGGCAAATGAAAATATACACGTAAAAAGACATACTCCTAAAGAACGAAGAAGTAATTATTTCAATTTTGTCGCCATTTGCAAAAATTATAACACCTACCGAAAGGGTGAATACTTTTGTGTCACCTTGAATATAATTCTTATGCCGAAATTAAAGATACAAGGCCATATTTTGTGTCAGAATTACAGTGGATTTTCGCGTAGGCTTTATTAAATTGAACCTTTTGTATTTTGTTAAGTAACCATGTTCACGTTAGATCCTAAATGTTCTCAAAAATTTATTTTAGCTTCAAAAGAGATATTTTAAAATGTCTTTATTAAGTCCACACTAGATGGCTTAAGGCAATTTATATCTATAATCTAAAATAAACATATACGATTTCCGGCTACTTGAGTGGCACTTCAACTCTATCTGAAGCATAGGGCAGCAACAAAATCCCTCCATCTGTCATGATTTGTAGCCACGAATGTCCTGAGACCTTGCTTCTACCTCCAGGTTGTTTTTAAATTTTAACACGTCCTGCACCCTGAGATTTCCCTTCAAAAGATTGCTTCTAGATGTTATTTTCAGGTTTCCTCAATGTATGGCCAATCCACCGCCATTTTCCTTGCATAATGTCTACATCCACTTTTTTCCGCCCGGTTCTATTGCACAACTCGACGTTTGATATGGTTTGTGGTTATTAAGTCTTCAAAATGTACCACAGACATCGATTAACGAAAGCCTGTAACCTACTGTATATGTTAGCAGAGCACGTCCATGTGTCACAGGCGTATAACAGCACAGATTTTACGTTGGATTCGAAGTGTTCCACACAGGAGAGAGGACTTCAAATACACGTCGAGCCTCTTGTTGCTTTTAGTGAATGAAACAACCATTTTTTTATTTAAACGCGAAATTAATTGTTTATTTATTTTACTTTTTATTTTTGTGACATTAATTAATCGCAATATTGGGTAGGTAATTTCCTTTTTATGTTTTGATTAACAGATCACGAGCTTTTACGTTCTCCAATCACAGACCGAAAACATTTTACAGTTCGTAAAGCTCATGAAACAGAATTCAATTTTTTAGTTCTCTTCCCTGCAGCATCATTTCCATCTAGTTTCCAATGTTTGAACTATGCTATTTGATCTGGTAGTTTTGATCACTAGGCCTTACTTATTCTGATGTTAATATCCAGGCCTGTTCCACCATCAATTGCTACACAACTTCCCAAATAATTAAACTACTTGACCTCTTCAATAATTCCTTGCCTTAGAATAATTTGCTGTTGAATGTTTTGGTCGGTGTGCATTAGTTTGCTCTTTTTGACGGTAATCCTTAAGCCAGTCATCTCTCCGTTTACTTGTGATTGACACATTTGATTCAAGCCGCTGCGCTGGTGATATTCGCCAGCAGATACGAGTAGATATCATCGGAATAGTCTATTGAACTTGTCACACGGACTTCATTGTCTTCCATGCCTCTCGTTTGAATCCATTGTAGCAGTCATTAAATTTATCAATTGCCAGTGGAAACAGGATAGGTCAAAGAACACCTCCTTGTCTCACTCCTTGACGCACCTCAAAAGAATCGGAAAGCTGTCCATTGGGCAAAATTAAACACCTTCTGCTATTGTAGGACTCTTTGGATGACATTAACTATTTTCGTGGGGATACCCCTCGGAATCAGAGATCTCCATTTACACTCCCGATTAACCCGGTCAAAAGCCTTTTCGAAGTCAAAAAACATGAGGTAGAGCGGTGTTTGATTCTCGGATGATTGCTTAAATATAATTCATGGTGCGAAAGCAACCAGTATGTAGAATTTGTATTACTTGTATAGCAAACACTTTCTAATAAAACAGACTAAGTATAAAACCTTGGTATTATTTGACAGCATTTTTGAAATTATATAATAAAATTTTAATCATACAAAAATATAACAGTTTAACAGGTCAAGAAAATAAACCAAGCATTTTTTTTTTTACTTTTTATCAAGATGTCATTGATATTGTTAAGGATCAACTTTACGGAGCTGATTATGTTAAAGAAGAAGATCCGAAACTTTTTATATCGGAAAAAACTTTCCGTGGTCCTTTGAATGATGATTGGTTAGAAGAGTACTGGCATGAGGTAAGGATTTTGTTCTTAATCTCAATTATAAAATTTATAAGAAAAAAACATTGATTTTAGGTCAAAGGCAAGAAACAACCAACAGCTCGTAATATGTCCCTTATGTGCGCCTATAAGATCTGTCGGGTTGAATTTCGTTACTGGGGTATGCAGACTAAATTAGAAAAGTTCATTCATGACGTTGGTAAGCTAACAAAATAATATTATTCCAAGAACATTCAATATAAAATAAATTTTGTATGAAATTTCTTTAGCCCTTCGAAAGACTATGGTTCGAGCCCATCGACAAGCTTGGGCTTGGCAAGATGAATGGCATGGCTTGACAATTGAGGACATTCGTAAGATTGAACTTCAAACTCAGTTAGCCTTGGCCAAGAAAATGGGTGCTGGTGAGAGTGGTGACGAAGAAGAAGATGGTAAGCCCTTACTTATAGATTCAAAATGGTTTTTTTTTTGGGAAAGCTTCACAACTAATGCATTTTAAACCCTGGTTCAACTAAACTCGTTTAACTTATTAATTTTTGTTTAAAGATGTAAGTTTGTCAGATAAAGAAATGGACACCGATGAACCACCAGCAAAGTCAAACAAAAAAATTCTGCCCCCACCAATTGTCAAAGAATCACCGCCAAGCGTTGAAGCCAGCTCCGAAGAAGACGAAGACGAAGAAGAAGAACCAGCCGATAACTCTTCACATAGTCTACAGCTTTCCAAATCGAAATATAGCTCCAAAGGAGCTCTTCATTCACCTGTCGGCTCGGCGCACAGCTTCGACTTGCAGGTGGGCATGTTTTACAATACTCATCCAGACTGAAAATGCTTTTCAGTTTGGGATAACACCTTTTGATTAGGTGGCAGTTGTATTGTAGTTGAATATAGTTTTTTTCAGTCAATCTTGGTGTGGACTTTTGATTATACTTTATATATTTATATAAATATCTATATATCTAAATTTATCTATACTTTATCAAAAATTTAAAAATATATCTCTTAAAATTTTTATTTTATATCATAAATGGGTTTGCATTTTTTTTTTTTTTTTTTTGATATTCTAATTATTTTTATTTTAACATTTCTTCCTTAAACACACACAAAAAAAAACATATATTTTTAACTGCATATACTTATAAATCACAACAGCAGCATGCAAAAGCTGTCCAACATAAAAACGTAAGTACCTAATAAAATCTTAAAAAAATGTGTATAAATAAATAAGTATGTATGAATGCGTTAGGGGCTTAAGAAGACCATTTGTTTAAATGAGAATTACAATATTTTATTGTTAAAAGAAATATTGTAATTTGTGCTGGCAGAATGGTGTAGCATAGCATGCATAGCCTTAAAAATCCCATTGAAGCTATAGGATAGAAGAAACATAATATCAATATCGACAACTTCATTCCTTAAGTCAAACTGAAGACACTTCTAAACTCCCACTGAAACAACAACTTAAATTGTTATATATATAATAGATTATATTGTTACCAACATAACATTTCCAATATTAAATTTTCAAATTTTCATTCCCTTTCAATTTAATTCGAATATCACATGACATAATACTCGTATTATATACTCGTACAAATTTTCTAAAATCATTGAGATTTTTAGCACGTCATTTGTGGGATATTCGAAAACAAAAGTATGACATCTAACTATGGTGGTAATTTTTTAAGGAATTTAAAAATTCGTTTCCTTCAAGGCCATCCATTGAAACTTTGAAAATTCATTAAAAAGTCTCTATGACTGACCAATTACAGAAAATAACTGACCTTTGGCGACGATGACATTCTTTTTCGAACATCCCACATAAGGGGTACTATGATCTTCAAGTATTTATTACACCATTGACGCTATTGACGGTAACCATCTCAACAACATACCAAACAGTACTTTTTGAGGACACATTGTTATCTAGTGAGCCTTGTGTGGCTTGGTTTCGTCCCATATTCGGAAATTTTACTTGTTACCATAGTCGTTCATTAAGAAATGCGCCTGGGCGTTAAAGATGATTTTTCGGCCAAAATTTAAATCCCCTTCGAATTACTCCGTTGTTTATGATCATGAACTTTGAGCTCCTGATGGGTAAGTTGAATCTTGTAGGGGTGTAGGCCCAAGTCCCGATGCAAAAATTCGCCGAGTTGCAGTCTGCTAAAGGCCGAGTTTCTTGTGCACGCAACTTTTGCACTAACGAACACTCATTTTGATAATAAAGTTTTATCATGTGGACTTGCTGTTCAATCGTGTTACTATCCATAGTGATTAAGCATCAGTAACAGAATAATTTAATTTTTTATTTATTAGGCTTAATACAAGCTAATTCTTAATCTAACTTTGACAGATGTCACCAAAACAACTTGAGCATCACAGGCCGCCAAAATCTACCCGCGCGAAGTGAAAAACCTTTTATTTACCGAGAACAGAAAAAAAAGCGAAGATTATTCGCCGGAGTCAATAAAAAGCTTGTGATGTAGTAAGGAGAAAAAAGGTAGCAAGAGGAATATAACTCAAAGAACGGAAACGACTTTAGCCGTGGTTTTAAAAAAAGTGTTTAATCAGGTCAGACGCAAACTACAACAAAACTAAAAATGAAAAGAATTTAGGTCAGCAATCAGAATGAACATTTAAACATTTAAATTGTTAATATGTTGAGAGTTTAGATGGTGCTTAATTAAATTGTAGAAAGGAGTGAAATGGAACATAAAAAGCAGACCATACACATGAATCAAGTATTACAACATGTTTTAAAACTACAAATTTATCGTCCGCCATAGACATGAAAGCAAAAGTGAAAACATTAGTTATTTACTTAGAAGTGAAAGTGAAATTATTACCTGCCATACGATTTTTTTCGAAATTTTATAGATAATTTTATTTTTCAAATATTGTTCCACAGATTTTTAAAGACAAAATTCTTAAAATTTAATTTAGTTAAAGCTAGGTAATGTAATTTTTGTTCGGAAAAATTGTTATTGATTGTGCCCCACTTGGAACCATTTTTTGGCTTTTTGATTTTCCCAGAAAAGGTACAACAGCTTTTAATATTTTTTTGTATGCGAAAGCTTGATACAAGATGTGAGAACAAATTTTTATTTTACATAGAATTTACACTAACCAACATACAAATGTTAAAAAATGGTTTTCGAAAATCGTATTTTTCTCGAAAATGGCGCCTAGAATTTTAATACAATTTTTTTCTTTAGATTAATTTTTACGATCTATAATTTAATAAAAAAAAATTGAAATTGTAGGGGAGAGTGAGTACGAAAGTAACACTTTTTACATATTGTGCCATAAGTTGAAAACTAAAAAACATAACAAAATGAAACAAAGTCTATATTAATAAGTTGATATTTAACTACCATAAAATACTAATTTGGTTTCCAACTTTCTCCTTTCTCCGAGTGTATGCTGTGTCAAAGGAGTGAAAGTAAAATGTTACAACCGTCCTTTCGGGTGTACCGGTTGTAACACGATGAAAGGACGGTTGTAACACCTTATAAATGTAAGAAGAAAAAAAAGTATTGGTTTAACTTCATATTTAATTTAAAGTCATTTGCATATACAGACATACATACAATATACATATATTATTTAAAAAAAAAGTAAATACCATTAGAATGGAACTTTAATCAGCTTCAAAAACCTACTTCGTAATCATCTCTAAAAACCCTATTATGGGCTCTATAACCAACCCATCTGGGTGGGTAAACAGCATCGCCAGAGGAGTCTTGAATAGATTTTGTTTTTCGAACAAAACGACTAAGAGTGACGTGACAGATTTTGTAAACTTTTGAAACAGCTCTAACTGATTTGTCATTTTAAGAACTTTCTCCGCTGCCTTTACGAAGATATATTTTGATATTAGACCTCGAGAAGTTTTCCTCGTTCTTTGTCGGGGCATTTTCCGCTGCCTTAAGTGAAACTGTTGTCTATTGTTTTTATGCAATCAAAAACAGATTGCCTATGGGAATCAATTAAAGATTAAAACAGGAACAGACACCTTAATATTTTGCATGTGGACGATTGTAACATGTTACAACCGCTAACACAAAAAATGTTACAACCGTCCACCACTTATTTTTGTATATGAAAAATTAAATTAAAAAGAAAAATCATGTTCTCTATTGCATTAAGAACAAAATGAACTTCGATTAAGGTGCTTTCACTTAATTTATAATTTATTCTTTCAAGAAATGTGAAACAAAACTCACCAAAGAAAAAAAAATCGTTTGTCATTGAATTCCACGTTTTAAATTGTATTTGGCACAGTTCAGTGTTTTGACATTTGTTTTTTTTTTTTTTTTGGTGCATTCAGGAGTTAATTGTGAAGAAATCTGCATATAAAAATGAATGTATGTATACAGCTCAATTTTTTCGTAAAAATTGAATGTTACAACCGACCCACTGTTACTTTCGTACTCACTCTCCCCTACCATATCATAGACAATTTTTCGGATTTTGAATTTCGCATTATCGGCATAACGGATTTTAATAGCATTTTTTAAAGGAATTTCTAAAAAGTTTGAAAAAAATTATATTTCAAAACCTAAATAAAAAAAATATTTTTTGAATTTTTTTGAAAAAAAAAATCAATTTTTGTTTGAAAGTTCTCAAAAACTGGTGAATATTTTTTTTTTTGAAATTTAATTTTTACTCATAAAATAAGCTTGATTATGAAAAGTTTTCTCTATAATAACATTCATTTTTAAAACTCTAAGTCTTTTAGATAAGAGAAAGTTCGTGCAACCTAGTCGCACATTTTATTTTCGGAAATCAGCAATTTTAAGTTATATATCCCCCACAAAGAGCATTCATCAAAATTCAAGTAGGATTAAAGTAAGATTAAACTTCGAAGATTTTCAGACATAGTTTAACCTAAAATCCTTATATCAATGGATGAATTCAAACTTTTTCCAACCTCTTTAATTGGGAGACAAAATAAAATATTTTCGGTGTTAGTTGTTCTTAAGTTACGTTTTTAAAAGGACTTATCCGTTTGAGAGCAAAAATACTTGTCGAACAAACTTCTAAATGTATAAAACCATAATACTCCTTGGCATTATGTTTAGTGAGTCGGAGTGTTAAGCCGGATGGCTGGGTTCGCTTCCAACCTGCTGCCATTTAAAAATTAAAATTAAAATACAATAAAAATTGTTTTTTTTTTTTCAGAGTTATTGCCTTGCGGTTTTAAATACAAAGTTGATTGTGAATCTTTACTTAAAGAATCCTATAATGTAAAGGAAAATTCCTAGACTTGCCTAAATGCCGCGCTTGGTCAAAATAAGATTTCTATATAAAATCTATTTTATCTCAAATGAAAAGCTTATTCCCATAACTAATTTTTAATTTTAAAGTCTTAAAAAAGTGTGAATTTTTATAAATATATCTTAAATGAGAAATACTTACAGGTTTAATTGTGTTTTTAAAATTTTGAAAAGCCTAATATCAAATGGTATATTTAAAAAAAAAACAATACTTATTTTATTTATATTTCAATATTTTGAGTTTTGTTTGTGTTAGTGTGGAAAAATTTACTAAAAACTAAAAATTGCCGTTCTTCACTAATTTAAAGTTTGGTTTATTATTTTTGTTGTTTTATTTAAAAATATTTTTTTTTCTTGAACTGACATTCATGAAAAAAAAGTATTAAAAAGAATTAAAAATTAAAAAAAAAATCAGATATACAGTTTTCAAAATTATTATAACAGAGAAAATCGGTTTAATATTTTGAATTATCTCTTTCATGATAGAATATATATTATTAAGAATATAGAATTTTGTGGTATGAATTTGAATTTCATCTTAAAATTTTTAAAAATAACATTTTGAAGATAAAAGTATTCCAAAAAAAAATTGCGCTTATTTTTTTTCTAACCCAAATCAAAGTAACAAGACTTTATTTTGTACAGATTTCCATTGATTTCTTAAACCCTTATATTAACAAAATTGTAATCCCATTTTTAAGAGGGTTAATAATATATGTATATACTTGCGATATAGGTATTATAGGGCTAGTTCTGCGTTTGGAAAAAAATCGAACTCAGGAAATTGAAATTTTTTTTAGCTCCAGAACTAACGGTACCTGCCATACCTGTTAAATATTGTTTATCTCAAAAAAACGGCTCTAACGATTTTGATAAAAAAAAACAAGTGCGCTATTATTTATTTTATTTTGGTAAAAAATTATATTATATCGATTTTCTTATTAACGGCTCTAACGGTTTTGACCATTATTTTTATACAGCAGATCCTTTGAATTTGAAAAAATATTGCTTATTAAAAAATTTGAGAAAATATTTTTTGGGGTTTTGAATGAATACCTTAAAAACGTGTGAACGATTAGATTTTGAACTTATTTCCTAAAATGTAAACAGAATTATGCGCCTATATCATTAAATACTTAAAATTGTCAACCCAAATTATTTTCTTAAAAATTAAAAAAAAAATTCTTATAGAAAAAATTAATGTAATAATAAAACGATTTTTTAACTTTATTTGCATAAATTCTTTGATTTCGTTTTTTTGGCGTTATGGCTAAAATGAATTTTTTGGGGGTTCTGCATCTTGCCAGAACATGACAAATCCTCCACGACCTCTCTTCTCATCTTTAGTTAATTCTAGAATAGAAGTATACTCTCAAATACGTCATTAAGCTTTCGGTCTCACTAGCTATAACGCCATCAATTAAGTATACATTTCATTTTATCAAAACCGACCCTTTTTGACCTGCTTTTTCTTCTTTTGTTATACCCCTTGGCTTGCTGGTTAAGTGGGTTGGTCTATCACGCAGAGGTTCTTGTAAAAATGTGAAGAAGTGACAAGTCCAGCAAGAGTATCTCTTGTGATGAAAAGTGACGCTTCTAGCCGCTCGGAATCGGCATGAAATTGTCCTCAATTCCTGCTAACATGCACATAGAATGTTTGAGAGTTGTAAGTCACTATGCTAGGGATTTCTTCAACTCTCTAAGACTCTTCGAGTCAAAATCTCGAATTCATATTACGTTTTTGGCCACCTATAGAACTATTTTACTGTTTTTACTTGCGACTTATAGGTACTATAAGGCAAGTTATGCATTCGTAAAAAAAATAGATCTCGAGATTTTGATCAAATTTGACATTACGATGATAGCGAAGACTAAAAAAGTGGGTCTCGCAATTCTGTCTGTCTTTCTGTCTGTCTGTTCGACTGCAGCCTTAACGGCTCGGCCGATTTTCTTTAAACTTGGTAGATATCATTTTTATTTTTTCCCCCCACACGTTTTTTTCTTTTTTTTTTTAAGACCAAAAATAACGGTACCTGCCATACAAATTTTTCGAAATTTTATAAATATTTTTTTTTTCTCAAAAACTGTTTGACAGATTTAAAAACTAAAACTAATAAAATTTGTTGGATTTTTAAAAAAAAACTTCAAATTTTTTTATTCAAACTCAATATTTCGAAAACCCAATGCTAGATTTTTTTAAACTTGATAAATAAAAGTTTCTCAATATAATCTACAAGATGTGAAAAAAAAAATTTATTTTACCTAAAAATAAAGGTACCCACCATACAAATGTAAAAAAAAATTAAAAATTGGTTTACAAAAATCGTATTTTTCTCGAAAACGGAGCATAGAATTTTGATCAATTTTTTTCTTTCAATTAGTTCTTATGATCTTTAATATAATACAAAAATTGAAATTAAGATATTACAGCTTGTACTTACCATAGAACCATTTTTTTCAAATTTTGAAATTCTCATTATCAACATAACGGATCCTAATGAAATTTTTTATAGAAATGCTTCCAAAAAGTTTAAAGAACATTGCATTTCAAAACTTTAAGAAAAATATTTTTTTATTTGAATTTTGAAAAAAAAATCATTTTTTATTTTTGGAAAATTCAATATGTATTTCAAAAATGGCTCAATATTTTTTTTTTGTAAATTTAATTTTTATTCAAACAATGATAATTGGCGTACCAAATTTTTTTCTTAAAAATGTTTTGAAAATTTTGTATATAAAATCTTATTTTTTTAAGAAACCACTACAACGGCTTATAATTTTTGTGCTTGTATAAATTCATTTTTGCATACCATTCTGTTTCTATCTCTTTCTATCCTTATGAACAGTTTTCTCTAGTAACATTCATTTTTAAATTCCTAGTCTATTACATAGGAGTAAGTTCGTGCGACCCAGTCGTGCATTTTTTTGTTTTCTTAAAATTATGATAAATGATCATTTTTGAAAACAAGAGGGTGTTTAAAATGTTTACACTCCTTGACCCTAATTCTTTAAAAAAACTTTTTTTTTACGCAGAAAAAAATTGATTTAAAAATACCATGCATCGCGTGTAAAAAAATTTATTTAAATCTACACATTTTATCGGTAGTAGAATTAAACTACTGTTCACTTAGTTCTTGCTAAGTTAATGGGCAATAGCCGATTTAATCAGTTAATTATAATTTAGTTACACTTACTCATAAAATCGCTTGGTTACTTTTGATGTAATCTATTTAATGGGTTGCATCGTAAGACTAAATTTGTTGGGACAGTCAATCTCATCAACTCTTGCAGGTAATACAAAATTGGAATAACTAATCTATTCGACAGTTACACCCAGGACCGGCCCGAGCTAAATTAGAGCCCTGCGCAAGCTTTATCAGTGGCGCCTCTCATTTGGATTGGATTGGCGGAAAAAGTCATTTCCTCATTACCCAAGGGGTACCCTTTGCAATGCGTTTTTTTAACGAGGGATCTCCAAGAGGCCTATTCCTAGATAATACTTATATTTAATTAAAATAAATATGATTTTTATTAAAAAGTAAGAAATCAAAAATATATCACAAAAATAATAGTCAAAAAATATATCACAAAAATTTAGGAACTGAAAAAAGTATTTTTTGAAGTAAAAAATATTTAAAAACTAATTCAAAAACATAACAACATACAAATAAATAATGAACTCATTAATTGTTGCTCATGTAGGAAATAATAATAAGATTATTATTTTAATCATATAATAAAACGGCAAACATGTTTTTTGTGGTACACTTTTCTCCAAAAGTATTTAACAGATTTCGATAAATTTTATATGGTTGGAAAGCCACAGTTACGGAGATGTGCAGAATATACTTGAGACACGCATTTACACACTGTGGGTCATTTTTGTTTTTGCACTGTCGAACACTTTGCATATTACATAAAATAAAATTTAATTTAATAAATTTGCTTGAAAACACGCCAAATATATAAATAATAAATAAATTGGCACTCGAATTTCGAGAGTTGGGTCGGCTAGTAAAAATAAATAGAACCGGCTATATTAACTTTTCTGGCTTCTGTTTTAGCAACTCAGCTAGCAGATCATCATAATACATATAATGACTTGACAAGCTGTTTCTCTATAGCCATGATTGACTAGTCAACTTATCTTTCCTGAGTCTTTGGGGTCCTGAAGTAGTTTTTTATTAATTTTAGTTTCAAAAAACAGTTATTTGAGGAAACTGTGATGGTATTTATAGATTTAGAGCTATGGCTTCAGCTGATTGCACGTTAGTGAATTGTTCTTCTGATCGCATTTCCACTAAAGAGTTTTTAGTAGCATATTTAGTAGATAAATTAGCAGACGGAGTTTGTAAATACTTACTAGTTATATTGGCGCAAAATTGTAAACAGCCTATTATTAAGGTATTAGTATGATACTTCTTAACAATTTGCTAACTTTATAGTAGTTTACTAACTCATTCTTAATTTTAAACATTTTCTCACTAGTATCGTACTAAAAGAATTTCCTTAATAAATTGCTCTGAACACACCTAAAACAACGACATTTCGTTTAAAAAAATAAGTACACGAACCTTTTTTGATGTCTGCAAATGTCAAACTGTCATATGAAGCTAGCGCGATACTAAAAAAATAAAGTAGGTATTCGATGATTTTAACTTTAACAAAAGGGTAGAGAAGTATGATGCTATATTCGAATAAAATTATTGTTTTAACCTAGTATCATACTAAAACAGCTTTAGCATCGTACCAATTCAATTAAAATTTTGCGCCATTATTTTTTTCTAAAATATCAAACTAGATTAATATGCAACATATACATAAACTTGAAACTAAAATTTTACTTCCTAATGACAGAATGTTTCCATTCTCAACGTTTCCAGCCTCAGATATTTCAATAAGAGCTTCATATTATAGATTCTAAGATTTTTTTGAATGGTTTTAAAGCATTTAGTCTACTCCCATCTGGTTTCAGAAAGGGGTTTTAAGGTCAAACCAGCGAAATTTTTTGTATATATGTATGTATGTATGTCCCAACGCATTGTTGAACCTGATACAAAGTTTTATATGCATTGAGAAATGTCAAAAAACTTAACAGCTTCCAATGAAAAGCAAGCTGAATCCTTAAAAACCAACAACAACCAAAAAGAATGCAAGTAGCCTGAACAAAATAAGCTCTTGGTTCAAGACACTTAATTTTGTTTTGAACACCAGCCTCTTTTCCTTTCATGTTTGAACCATTATCATAACCTTATACATACTCGTATACACTACTAAAATAGTAGCTTAGCAAGTTTTATTGTAAATATAGATTCCCTATCCTTTCTTTTCTTTTGAGTTTTTTTTACCATAATACATAGACAAATAAAGTAATTAGATCAGTAAAAAAATCCCTTTTTTAAATGTAAACAATAACTGGCAAAAACAAAAAATAGAGAAAAGGAGAAATTGAATAAAACAGATTCACTCATTAACGACAAACCTCAACATTAATCATCGCATCATCATCACTCAAGTATTTCCATATTTCAATTTTCAACCCTTTGTCTCATTCTCGACACACGACAGTGATAAAATTTCACTCGTAAACAGAGGCCAGTGCCAAACTAAAACATAGTACAAGAAACACTCAACCGGAAGAGTTTAAATTCCTAGACGCAACTTTTAATTCTGCGCACTGACATGTCAATGAGTATGAATTTTGTACCTCAGAAGTCAGAATTTCTGTTTGAGTAACATTGCTGACTTCGATTTCATATAGAAGAATTGGCATCGTGCGCATGTTACGAGTTTTATTAACATGCATACTGTTAATTGTCTGTATTTGCTGTTGAAATTCTGTTTTATGTTACACTGCATAGGGGAGGGTTATCAAAATAAAATAAATGCCTTCACTCATACACGCGATGGTGAGTGTGAAGAATAACGAAATTGTGCACTTTGTAAAGATTTTGTGATGTAGTTTTTTTTACTGTGGGAATGGGGGTGTGTAAAGGAAATTAAACATCGACTTATTTTTGGAAAAGTAGATATGTATCTATATATACATATATATGTATATCTGTCTTTAAATTCAGAATTAGCTGTTAGTTATATAATAAATACCAATATTGGAGTGAGCTAAAAAAGATGGTACTCGTAGGTAGTGGTTATGAAGTAGTGGCTTTTTTAACGCTTGCCCAAGGCGCCTTTTGAGTTCAGCGCCCTGCGCATTTGCACAGCTTGCACGTATAGCTTGTCCGGCCCTGGTTACACCATTGGCTTTGCAAACTTACTCAATTGCTGTAGATGATTTACTCGGTTAAAGTAGCTAATCTACTCGGTTGGAGCAGTGCATTTATTCGGTATCTTAAGAGAGCTTACATCCATAAGTATTTGGATGAGCCACCCGTTAGTTTTTCAGTTTTAACAAACATCTCTCAGTTAAAATAAACAATTAGTTGTGTAATTTTGAACATTGCATTCGGTTAAATCAAACCAGAACATTTTAGACCATTTTAAAAGGCTTTCGGTGTGCATGTGCCATTGATAGAAACGCTTTATTATAAATTAGCAACCCTATGAAGTTCCAGTTAAAATAATTTCAAAGGGGAAAGTTATAAAAAACTATGATGCTTGAGACTCTGAGGGACATTAGTATCCTAAATCTAGCTGTTCCAAAAGGTTATGATCTTTAATTCTAGTTTTATTCTAATATACATACATAAGTATAGGTACCCTGCTAGAAATTTTATATTTATTTTTAACACAACAGTTATAAATTTAAATGTTATTCAAATTGTTGAAAAACAAATAAACCTCTTTTACAACCATCTAGATTTCCTTGGGCTTCCAAACCGCTTACAATTAGAAAAATTAATACCTGCCTTAATATTCCAACAGCATGTCTGCATGATACAAGTTTTTTGAACATTCTAAACAAATGACGTTTCTTAAGCCTCACAAATAACAAAAAACCAAAATAATAAGCATGAAAAGCTTGAGCTGCTATGTAAGAAAAAAATGTGTCTTTAGTTTGGACTCGCACTCCTTTTTATTAAAACGCAACGCACTCATTATCATAAACATTTCAAAATACAAAGTCTTTAAACAAATTAAAAAAAAAATTAATAACAAATTCTAGGTTGCAAATTGGAGAATGGAACGCCTTGAGGTCGACTCTAAATCCAATTCCGAAGAGGAATTCTTCGATTGTCTAGGTAAGATTGACTCATTCCTAGATATGCAACCATTTTGACCATCCCTCTCAGATACGAATGAGACAAACTCTTTGGCCAAATGGAGTTCTTTAGAATTGCTCGACGAAGATGATTCCCCACCGGCACATGGTGGCCACATGGATGACAGTATCTTCAATCAGGATTTCTTGCAACGAGTTGCTTCCGAACGTGGCACTAAACGACAATTACAGCAGTCGGCCAGCTTAGACCGCAGTGATCATTCTCCGCCAGGGTCACCGGGCACTTCGTGTCCAACATCCATATTGATATTAGTTGTTCATGCTGGAAGTGTTCTTGGTAAGGTTACTATCTCATCTATTTGCATCTTGTAATATTTGTTCTCTTCTTGCAGATGCATCTAGTGAACTAACAGCGAAGAAATCCGATGTCACTACATTCCGTGCGGCATTTGAATCCATTATGCGCCAGCATTATCCAAGTCTCTTATCCCATGTCACTATCAAGATGGTGCCGTGTCCGTCGATATGTACAGAAGCATTAGGCATCCTCTCGAGCCTCAGTCCATACTCATTCGATTCATCACCTTCGGCGGCAGACATTCCAAATATCGCTGATGTTCCTATTGGTGCGATTCCGTTGCTATCAGTGGCTTCGCCAGAATTCCATGATACTGTTAACAAGACTGTTGCCGCCGCCAATATAGTCTACCATGAGTTCTTGAAGAGCGAAGATGGTCGCGGCTTCTCTGGCCAAATATCAATGCTGGGCGATTCTATGGGCTCGCTTTTGGCATACGAAGCATTGTGCCGTACAAATGGAACGAATCGCGATGAAGACGAACGCATTGTTGACATTGAATTGGATGCGAAGCGTTTGTTGGTGGCTCCATCGCCAAGAAGACGACGATCCTCGTCTTCCAGTGACACCCGCCTGCCAAAGCTGGACTTTGAAGTGAGTGACTTCTTTATGTTTGGGACACCTCTGTCAATTGTTTTGGCATCACGAAAGCTACATGACTCTAGACAAAGTAAGTTTAATATTTGAGTCTTCTATTAAAGACCATATCAACTTTTGATCTTTCCATTTCAGATCTAGTGAAACCGAACTGCCTACAAGTTTACAATATGTTCCATCCTACCGATCCGATAGCTTCTCGTCTAGAACCACTTCTCAGTGCGAGATTCTCAATGCTATCGCCAGTGAATGTGCCGCGCTATGCAAAGTATCCACTTGGAAATGGTCAACCTTTGCACTTGTGTATGTTCACTGACTTTGAAACATTTGACAAAAGTTAGTGTTCATTTTTATAATTCTATATTTTTGGTTGTTTTTCTTGCAGTGGAAATAATCCAATCGCATCCGCAACAATTCAATGATCAAATGTATTGTAGTCGACGACTGTCGGATGCTTCTATGCAAAGTACTATATCTGGCTTGGTTGAAAATGTCTCGCTTAGTACAATTAGTTCGCGTAAGTTAAACTGTAGAAATGCTATTGCTAGATTGTAATTATTTATTAATTTTTGTACACAGAAAGTTCAAATAAGTATGTAAGTTGAAAACATTAAATCCTGTTGAAAGTTCTTAGTTCAGACACTGAGTTTGTAACCAAGAGTTGTACACGAAAATATTGATTTCATAAGAAGTGACTTCATCAGTACTTTGTGTTAGCTTTAGTTCGGAGTTGGGAGTTGGGAGCATTTTATAAGTAGATTTAATTATGACATTACCCGATGAACGCCGCAAATCGCACTTTCTCTTTAGCATATTTCTTAAAACTTTTTATGTGTCTAGAGCTGTATCTCACTTTAACGAGATTCTATGTATTCTTACTTTGAAAGTCCAGGGACACTACTATTTATCTCGATTCTACAATTAAAATGTTCGAATTCGCAAAATCGCAACTCTGTAATACTATACATTCGAAAATTTCGTACCACCTAAGTAGTTCTAAAGTCAATATCAAACTCCTCCGAATTCGCGAATTTTCATTCAATATCAAATGTGCTTGCGAGCATTGTGAGATTAAAGGAATTTGTATTTTCAAATGTAATCAATTTATTGTTATTATTTTATTCAATATTTTATAAAACTCACAGTTTATAATTTTTGAACAAGAAATCATCATAACATGAAGTTGTCTCATTTCGATATTCTTGTTAAAAATGTGAGTGAAGAAGCAAACCCGATTCAACACGAGAACTATGGAAAAATGAAAACATTTATGCACGAATTTTCTACTTCCCACCACAGTTTGATGTACGTACCGTATATACGAGGGCAGTTTGAAAAGTTCTCGGCCTGACCAAAAAACGCAATAAATTTTAAAACTTTTTTTTAATCTTTTTCTACATATTCTCCTCTTATATCAATGCACTTATTCCATCTGTGTTCCAGTGCTTCTATTCTATACCCTTTTTATAGGCCGATTCCTCCAACTCTTCGAAAAACCGCTCCGTCTCAGCAATCACCTCCTCGTTGGTGAAGAATTTGCGTCCAGCCAAATGTTTTTTTAAGTTAGGAAAGTCTAAGCTAGTGACTTAGAAGACACCTTAACCTACTGGGTGTGGTAAGCAGTGCCACTTGCAGATTCTGCAACATGCATGAGGAAACGCCGGAACACATACTGGGAAAGTGTTATCCAATCATGCACCAGAGGAAAACACATCTGGGACAGTACCAGGTGGAAGAGAGCAACCTATCCTGTCTCAAAGTGCTCCAAATACTAAAATTCTTAAAAGCAATAGGTTTGGAGGAAGAACTGTAGGATGAGCCAGCTCATCATTTTTTATAAGAGGGGGCACAATAGATCTACAGGTCGCAGTGCAATAACCCCCAATACAATTCATTCATTCATTCATTCAAGTTAGGAAAGAGGTAATAGTCTGATGGTGCCAAATCAGGTGAATAAGGGGGGTGGTTCAGTACACAAAATCGAAGTTCATGGAGTTTAGCCATGACAACAACCAACTTGTGTGCTGGAGCATTATCCTAATGAAAAAGGATCTTCTTTTTGGCTAATCCTGGTCTTTTTTCGGCAACTTTTTCAGCCAATTTGTCCAACAGGTTTGCATAGTATTGACCAGTGATAATTTGGCCCTTGGGAAGATAATCAATAAAAATAATACCCTTGTAATCCCAAAAGACTGACGCCATCACTTTCCCAGCTGAAGCACACGACTTGGCTTTCTTCGGTGGAGGAGAACCGCTATGCTTCCATTGTTTTGATTGTTCTTTTGTCTCAGAAATATAGTGATGAGTCCTGTTTCGTCGATGGTAATGAATCTTCTCAAGAAATCGCTGGTATTCCTCCGAAATAACGCTAGATTGTCTCAAGAGATTTCAACACGATTTAATTTTTGTTCTTCGCTCAGCAAACGCGGCACCCACCTTGCGGACAATTTTTTCAACCCCAATTCTTCGGTCAAAGTGTGGTAAGCCCGGTCAGAAGAGATCCCCATGGTGTTGCTTATTTCTCGCACTTTTAAACTTCGGTCGTCTAAAACCATTTTATAAACTTTATCGACGTTTTCTGAAGAGGTGGATGTTTCTGGCCTTCCGCTTCTGCGATCATCTTCGACGCTTTGTCTGCCATGTTTAAATAAGGCTGCCCACTTTTTGAACGTGGAATACGAAGGTGCAGATTCCCCCCAATGTCTCATCGAAGTCATCTTTAATTTGATTTGGTGTCATATTCTTTTTGACCAAATATTTAATGACGGCTCTAATTTCTTTTTTACTTTTTCGTTTTTAGCAATAGGTTCGTTCAAACAAAAAATTGCACTGATATAAGTTCGCGACCAATTTTAATGAAACTTCACATACAATTATTATATATATAAGGCTGTTTGAGGAATTAAAAGTTATTTATTAAAACAACACAACGCCTTCTATGTTAGGCCGAGAACTTTTCAAACAGCCTCCGTATGTAGGAAGTAGGATGTGTAATAAGATAAACAACATCTCAACACAAGCAAATGATTTTGTTTTTGATTCCCCTTTGAATTTGTTCTTTGCATTTGTTTTTTTTTTTCAAATTACAAAAATCGTCAACCTCTGTGTTTCTGTATTAAAATATCGTAATTTTCATACATAATTTAACGATAAATTGATCTGGTAATGTAGAACGGGAGGTATAATTTATCGTGACTTTTTTAACTTGCCAAATGTCAAAAATTATGCGAGATTCTATCGAAATCTCGCGGCCTCCTTTTCTTCTGCGAGTACTAAGTTGAACCAGAAATCAAAGCTTCGAGTTTCCTCAAAACTGTTAATACCATTTGTTTGTCTTAAACTTAATGGATTGGGCAAGAAAATCCTCAGACACACATTTTTAAAGTTGTCAAATTGCCGTAATTTTTTGACAGAGATATTGCTATCATCAAATATGCAATCGTCCTGCTTGTACAAAATCAAGGACAGTCAATTTTCTTGCAAACAGCATTTGTCGAACACCACCTCTGGTTTATCAATATTATCATTTTCGAAAACGTCATTTGCGTCAAAAATGCAATTGCAAGATGTTCTTAAACGCAAATTTCTTGCTTCAATCAAGTGTTTGAAAACCCAAAAATGAAATTTTTACTCGCAGGCATTATTTTTGAAACGTAGCAACTCTGCAGTTAAAACAAATCCACTTGACGACAAAAATATTTATAAGCCAGAGAGCATGTTCTTAAACGTCAAATGTGTTTGTAAGAAAATTAATTGACGTTTATCAAACAGTTTTTGTGCAAGCACGAAGAATGTATATTTGGCGATAGCCATAACCGCGTCAAAAAATTATGATCGAAATGACATTGATTTGACGTTTACGAAAACAGGGTTCCGCCGTGAATTACATATGTATGTATGTACAATGTATGTATGTATGTTTTCGAACAATTGACTTTAGAAAACTGCGTTATCGAAAATACAGATAATAAGATATGCAATTAATCCTCACTAATTTCTCTTTGCCACAAATGCTAGATTGGATTGAAGTTCGGATATTGTAGTAGGTGTGGAGGGACATGCGGAGTGTTATATGCTAACCATATAACAGTATTTTATTTAAATGCTAACCATATGAGCAGTATTTTTTGGGTCGGTATATTAATAAACTTGATAAGTTCGATTTTTCGGCACTTTTTCTCAGATTTTCTTTCAAATATCCCTAAAAATCCGTTTGTCCATAATGCCGTTGATGAAAACCAGTTCATCAACACCTGCAGCAGACATGCATCCCCACACGATCACTCCGCAGCCACAGTGTTTTACTTCAGATGCCAGGTTTATTTTTCTTAATGCTGTATTGGACTTTCTCGATACGGTTATGTGGCCATCAGATTGGAAAATATTAAGCTTATTCTCATTAAAAAGAGTACTTCGTCCCAAAAACTATTTATCTTGCTCCTATCCAATTGCAAATCGCTTCAAAACGCTTCTTCTGGTTGATTAAAGAAATCATTTGCTTACGTCTAGCATTGCATTCGGTCTCGTGAAGTACTCTTCTTACCGTGTCGTGGGGGAACTTCCTTTCCAAAGTCTTGGTTTACTTCTGCAGCAATTTGTGTTGTTGCGATTTTGGGCTTTGGGGTTTACTTTAACTTTTGGTAAAATCTGGTTGGATTCACAAGGACTCAAAATCTGGGGACGACCTTTATGCTTAGCACTTTCAAAGCTTGATTGTCCTTTAAAACGATGCACGACCAACACTGCAAATAGTGTATCGGCTCTTGTCCATTATTTTTATTTATATTTTTCCAATCTCTGCATATGATTGACCTTGATTTTGCATTTAAAGAATTATTTTTCGTTCGGATTCAGATTCCTTTTGTTTTGAACTCATTTTTTTAATTTTTAACAATAATTCTAACTTTTTTTTCCAAATAACTGTCGGTTACACTCACAAACAATATTAGTTTTGAATAACTGTAATTAAAATTATTTATTTTTACTGGCAGAATTGCCAGATGGCAGGAAATTTAAGAAATTGAATGCATAATTAACTAGATGTGCCAATAATTTTGTGCGATAAAATAAGACGGTTTTTTGTCAATAATTTTTTTTCTTTAAATGTGGTAAAATATTATTAAACAAAATGGCTTGCATTTGATAGTTAATAAATGTGTCTATCAAAGGGGAGACAAAACTGAACTAAACAGAATGTTTGTAAGGCTTAAAAGCAGCTAATAAGGGTAAAAAGCTTGGTGTGCCAATAATTAAGTGCAGCACTGTATGTGTGTACTTACGTACGGTCGAAGCAGGCACGTTGTGGACCTGTGGTATACTGGGAACATTCCCGGGGCGTTTTGTTTTTGGGGCGTTTTTCAGGAAGAAAAAAATTGAAAAATTACTTTTTTTTTTTTTTTTTTTTTTTGTTATCTCAGTATGAAAGAAAGTCCTGATTAGTTGTTCAATGAGAAGAAAATGAAAAATCAGCTCGCGTAGACAACAAACACACTGAGGATTGCAATTGCTATGTCGGTTGTGTGTTTAAATTAATACTGGATGTATGTTTTTGGAATATAAACATTTTTACAAAAATTATAAATTTCTACTGACCCTGCCGATGACACAAGTAAAGTGTGAAAGGAGCTTTTAAAGATTAAAAACTTTAAGGAATACATAGATTAAGGTCTACTATGAGTAATCAAAACTTAGAAGCGTATGTTAATGGATTGCGAAAGTGACATACTGCAAGAAAATATCGAATGAACTATCATAAAAAAAAACTTTGTGAGCGTAGTTAGGAATACCGTAGATATTAACATTAATGCAATATAGCCTTTTGTAATAAGCACCTATATATGTATGTAGTACATATGTATCTGAGGATATTTTTTGTTCATTAAACGTAATAAAATTTATTTAATTTATGCAAACTTTTTGGTATTTTGTTTTTTAAGTGCAAACTTTTTTTTCAAAGATGGGGCGTTTTTTCTTCCAAAACCCAGTGGCAAATTTGTTCCCACCACGCCCCTGAGATAATTTTTTTTAAATCGAGAAAAAGTGTGTTGATCTGAAATTTGACAGCCTTGTCTAAGAACTAATTTAGTGTTAAATTTTTCTGTTTTTATTTTTCATGTTTGGATTTTTGACATTTCCGTTAAAGGGTTTTTCAAGGATTTGATAATACTATGTAGATTCCAATCCTGTATGTTCATTAGATTATTAAATATTTTTAAAACTCATTCTGTAGAATACTATTACATTAACTTTAAACTCCTATGCAGTTGTGCTGTTTCCTTTTCAAACAGTCCTTCGCCAGGTATTTCTCCATCGACTTACTCGTCCGAGTGTCTATTTGAGTGGGTTTCATTGCACCACCTGACTCACAATTCACTAGTATTTTTGGTTGCCTTTTCCAAACGTGTAGCCAATCTACTGCCACAAATGTTTTTGTATATAGTTGTATATAATGGGGTTTTTCGATAGCGGATGTGACTTCCAAGAAGTGCTTCCTTTATATAAAAGGACGGATTGACGAACAAATCCTTTGCCCAAGCAATTCGATTTATATCTAGTTTGGTTCCACTATCAGTAGAGATAATACTCCCAATATATTACAAATTCTCTATCATCCAGACCCTATCTATCTTTCTACCTGTCCAAAACTCTCATCTTTTTACTTGCGACTTATAGGTACTATAAGGCAAGTTATACATTCGTAAAAAAAACTCGAACTCGAGATTTTGATCAAAGTTGACATTACGATGATAGCGAAGACTAAAAAAGTGGGTCTCGCAATTCTGTCTGTCTGTCTGTCTGTTCGACGACAGGCTAAACGGCTGAGCCGATTTTCTTTAAACTT
This sequence comes from Chrysotoxum bicinctum, assembly GCA_911387755.1. NCBI lineage: Eukaryota > Metazoa > Arthropoda > Insecta > Diptera > Syrphidae > Chrysotoxum > Chrysotoxum bicinctum. The sequence goes on from OU426989.1 coordinate 45,664,591, forward strand.
GGTAGATATCATTTTTAATTTTTTCCCCCACACGTTTTTTTTTTTTAAGACCAAACATAACGGTACCTGCCATACGAATTTTTTTCGAAATTTTATAAACATTTTTTTTTCTCAAAAACTGTTCGACAGATTTTAAAAATAAAAATACAGAAAAATTTCATTTAAATAAATCTAGGTATTGGTTGAAAAAATTTTCCGAAAAATGGTTATTGAGGGTACCTACCCCCCATGGAACCATTTTTTTTGTTTTTGATTTTCTCAAAAACGGTTCAACCGATTTCGATCATTTTTTTTTTTTTTTTTGCTAAAGCTCCCCAAAATTATAAATAGAATTGTGTACTCAAATTTTCAAAAAAAATTTTTTGGATTTTTAAAAAAAACTTCAAAATTTTTTTTTCAAAACTCAATAGTATTTCGAAAACCCCATGCTAGATTTTTTTTAAACTTGATAAATAAAAGTTTTTCAATATAATCTACAAAATGTGAGAAAAAAATTTTTATTTTACCTAAAAATAAAGGTACTCGTACCATACAAATGCTAAAAAAATTAAAAAAATGGTTTTCAAAAATCGTATTTTTCTCGAAAACGGCGCCTAGAATTTTGATAATTTTTTTTTCTTTCAATTAATTTTTACGATCCTTAATTTAATAAAAAAAAAATTAAAATTAAGATATTACAGCTTTTACCTACCATCGAACCATTTTTTCGAATTTTGAATTTCTCATTATCCACATAACGGATCTTAATGAAAAATTTTATAGAGAAGCTTCTAAAAAGTCTAAAACACATTGCATTTCAAAACTTTAAAATAAATATTTTTTGAATTTTTGAACAAAAAAAATCTATTTTTTTCTTGTTTTGAAAATTTGATATCTCCGAAACGGGTCAATATTTCTTTTCGTAAATTTAATTTTTATTCGAACAATAATAAAAACTTTAAATTGGCGTACCTAAATATTTTCTTAAAAAGCTTTTAAAAAGTTTGTATATAAAAGCTTTTTTTTAAGAAAGCACTACAACGACTTATAATTTTTGTTCTTGCATAAATTCATTTTTGCATATCAGCTGTTTTTGTCTCTTACTACTAAAAGAATTTAAAAAATTAATTTGATCCTTATGAACAGTTTTCTCTAATAACATTCGTTTTTAAAATCCCTAGTCGATTACATAGGAGCAAGTTCGTGCGACCCAGTCGTGCATTTTATTTTTTTTTTGGCGTTGATAATAGAAATTAATTTATCTCGGATGTTCCTCCTGAGCAAAGAAGACAAATAAATTCTCCGTTGACGCTATCGAACAGCTTTTCGAAATCGATGAACAGCCCAAATGGAAGTGGTAATCGATATATAACACACTGTTCGATGATGATCCGCAAGAAGATCATGTAGTCCACAAACAAAGATCCAGTGCGAACTCATGTTTCTTCCAGGTGGTCCTTTATTTGCTCAATTCTTTTTATTTCCCTAGCAACTGCATGCAGCACGGAAATTCCTCTCTAGTTTTTGCACTGCCTCACTGGTCTCCTTTTATTTGGGGCTGGACAATCATTCCCTTGTTCCACACTTCAAAAGCTCTCTCAATTAGTGGGTGCAGTAGATCACTCGATGTTCTTGGTACTATTCGTGTGAGAGTTCTGCGGGAATAGCATTAAGTTTAACCGCTTTGTTGTTATTTAGTGGTTTTATTGCGGTACTCATTTATTCTCGCAGGAGAGAAAACAGTGCGTATTCGAGAACTTGTTTAAAACCACAGAAAAGTGCTCCTTTCACCTTTTCAGCTGATCCTTATCCGAAATTGACTAGCAGAAAACCATCTGTGTCATTTACACTTTGTGTTTAAAGCTGCAAAACCTTGTGAGCTCGTTAGTAATTTTGTAGACGGTCTTAGGTTACAACTCATTGTGAACTCTTCTGCTTCTTGCAAGTGTCCCGAGCCATTCCATTGTCAGGACCATTTCTGTCAGACTGAGATTGCTTCTAAAACACCAACTTCTCGTAAGTGATTTATTTGGTGGGAAGTTGCTTGTCTGTCCATTAAAATAAAATTCTGAAAAGACTTGAAAGCAAATTTGGAGATTTTTAAAAATTGTAAAAGATAAAAAAAATAGTATTAAACGTAACGTACAATCTTGTTATGTGCCACTTCCCCACTCAACAAATTGTGATGAAATTATTAATTGTATTTTTTGTGATATATTTATGACTAGGGAAAGACGGTCAAGGAACATACATATTTTTCTAATTAAAACTTTAAATTCAAATGAACCAAAAATAACAATAAAAACGAAAACAAAAAATCTGTATGTTAAATTGTTGAAAAAATAAACACATCATTAATTAAATTTTCAATTTTAATTACTATACATTATATTTTTCTTGAGTGGGCGTGGCAGAAGGCGGAATTATATTGAAATGATGTATTTTAACTTTCTTTAACATGACTAATAGTTTTATCTAATTGGTTTAAGGACTCCAGATTCTACACGAACTTAACGACTAATGTGCACTAGGGCGTATGAGTACTTTTTTATCAAGGTTTTTTTTTAATAAATCAGTTTTAATTTGTTTTATTCCAACGATGAGTTTAAATTCATAAAGTCACATATCTCTTATTTAATCGGTTAAAATAGATATAAATTTTCAAAAAAGTTCATTAACTGGGAGGTAACCGGGTCACTCCATTCCGAATTCCCCCATATTCTGAAGTCAACTCCTGCCATCTCGACCATTTTTCTACAGCTCTTTTATAAATGGTCAACATTTTTCAAACTTTTTGATATTGTTGTATTCGAAAAAATAATGTTTTCAATTAAATTTTAATACATATGTATGTATTTGTATATTGTCTTATTCACATTGGTTTCATAATACATATATTTTCTCTTACAAATTTACTTCTAATTTTCTGCACGCGTCTTGATTAATGCAAGATTTAAAATAAATTTATTTGAACAATTCTTACAGTTCAACAAAAATGGTGGGGCACAAAACGTCTCGACTATGCTCTCTATTGCCCAGAAGGTCTTAGTAATTTTCCAGCTCATGCGCTTCCACATTTATTTCATGCCAGTTACTGGGAAAGTTCAGATGTCATTGCTTTTATTTTAAGACAGGTAAACTATAACAATTACATTCAATTCCTATAATTTGTATTAATTTCAACTTCTAATACATTTACAGATTGGTAAATTCGAAGGTCTACCTTTGGTTGGTTTTGAAGATAAAGATAACTTGTCATTCCGTCCGGGTCAACCACGTGAGAAGTGGATTAAGAAGCGTACATCTGTCAAACTGAAGAATGTTGCAGCAAATCATCGAGCTAACGATGTTATTGTTCAGGAGGGACGCGAACAAAGACTCACAGCTCGCTTTATGTACGGTCCTTTGGACATGATCACTTTGGCGGGCGAGAAAGTCGACATTCATATTATGAAGGATCCACCAGCTGGTGAATGGACATACCTTACAACAGAGATCACAGACAAAACAGGCCGAGTAGCATATTCGCTTCCGGATGACAGATCCTTTGGCTATGGCATTTATCCCATCAAAATGGTCGTCCGTGGTGATCACACTTCTGTGGATTGCTACCTGGCAGTGGTACCTCCTCTAACTGAGTGTGTAGTTTTCAGTATTGATGGATCATTCACGGCTTCGATGTCTGTAACTGGACGGGATCCAAAAGTTCGAGCAGGTGCTGTGGATGTGTGTCGTCATTGGCAGGAGCTTGGTTATTTGTTGATTTATATAACCGGCCGACCTGACATGCAACAACAGCGTGTTGTCTCTTGGTTGAGTCAACATAATTTCCCCCATGGATTAATTTCGTTTGCTGATGGACTGTTAACTGACCCATTGGGCCATAAGACATCCTATTTAAATAATTTGGTACAAAATCATGGAATCTCTATTTGTGCTGCGTATGGAAGCAGCAAGGATATTACTGTTTACACAAATGTCGGACTACGAGCAAATCAGATTTTTATTGTTGGAAAGGTATGTTAAAAGGTGTATTCTTAATTTTTTTGAAATTAGAGGTTTGGCTTGTCTTTTTGTCATTTTGTTTGCGCCGAAAATCGTTATAAATTGTAAAATTATATCGTTCGTAAAGTATTTTTTCTTATTTTTATGTAGGGTAAAGTCAGGAGGATTTGACAGGTTAACAGTTTTTTTAAAATATTTTGAGATGCAAGTATAATTTCAAATTTAAAAGTTTTGCATAGGTTTAACTGTAATTTAAGCAACAAAGAACCATCATTAATTTGTCCTTCTAAATATTTTTCCCAAAGTTACAACCTTTTTTCTAATGCCTTTCTAAATGTCAATTCCTCCTTCATTGAAGGAGGATTTGACAGCTTCGCAAGGAGGTTTTGTCAGTATTAAAAAAAAAAAAAAAAACAAATTCCTTCGTAAACATTTATATAATTAAAATAATGCAGTAACAAGGTGATGAAATAAATAAACAAAACACAAAATTTATTATAAAATTAATTGTGTTTTCGGGTTTTTGCAGGCTTAGGCCAGGCGCGCACATTCAATTTTTAGTTTCGCAACTGTTTAGTTGCTAAAATGAAACATATGGTCGTATATGGGACACCGCACACTAAGAGAAACTCGATTTGAGCAACTAAAAAGTTTGTGTTTTGACACAAACTAAACGATTGCCTAAAACTAATTCGCAACAGTTGAGCTGTTTTCTATAAGCGGAAGAGAGAAAGGAGTATGAGCGTGAGTAAAGAGTTGCCAGTGCGCGGTTCTCTTTCAACTGGTGATGGAAATCAACTATTTGATTTCGATCACAGTTGCCAGTGCGCGACTAGCGTTAGTGAACTGTTGCGGTTCATAAAACCAGCAAGCCAAGCCCTTCCAGCTTGCTCATTTGTGTTCCAACTATTTGGTTATGGGATTTTGTTTATTTTAACATGTTGCAAAACAAACTGTTTTGCCAGTTCAAGCCTAGTACTCACCTAGCGTGAAATGAAAAATAAATACGTTCCAAATTACACGCGGAGAATTAAAATGAAAATAGAATAAACTTTTCCACGTGAATTTTTGATACTCACTTTGAATGAAAAAAAAAAAACAATTATTTTTAAACTGACTCGTTCTTTCTGTTTATAAATTTTCAATTTTTGGTTTTGAAAAAAAGTATTCAAATCAACTGACAAATGTCAGAGTTTTCCACGTTCCCTTTAACTTTTTCCTGATGGTTGTACATTGAGAAATGAAAATCATAGCGTGGAAAAAGTTATGGAACATATTAGTTTTTCCAATCCACATTTTAGTACTCACCTCTCGTTGCGGATTTCATGCCAGTGAACCATCAGTCACTTTTATATGAAATTTTCATTTTCACTTGAACTGAGTACTAGGCTTCATATGTTAAACCGAATGAAGTTAGGTGCATTTTTTAAAATAATCGCAAAGCTCCTTTTCTTGAACTGTTGTAAGAATTTGTTTGTTGGAATATTTCGAGCTGTTTTCTGTATTGATTGACTGTCCTTCATGTCTTTTCTTAAGTCAGAAAATTAAAGTGGTACGATTTATACCATATTTTTTAGCAGCACTGCTAATGGATTATTTTTTTTTTTCAATATTTTCAATTGTCTGTTGGATGTTGGCTCCGTTAACATTGTGAGACGGATACTGATGAAGGAGGATTTGACACTGTCAATTGCTCCTTCAATATTGGTGTCAAAACCTCCTTTCAGTTGACTTTTTCAAAAATAATTAAAAAAAAATAAAGAGTTGTTACTCACGAATATTTATAGTATATTATGATTTAAAAACAAATCTATGTGTTGTGTATTTCACTTAAAATAACTAAAACTACTTACTACCGAAACTGCAGTTAGTTTAGTTATCTCAAATATTAAATCAACTGGACTCAAAAACAATTATTTTTTCTATTTCACACAACGATCAGATCACAGTTATAATATTTTGGTAGCTCAAATCAATCGTAACTATCTTCGTTTTTTAATAACTAAAGTACTGCAAATGTCTACACTTTTTGAGAAAAGTCCTTATGTCAATTCCTCCCACATGTCAAATCCTCCTGACTTTACCCTACCCATGAAGTGCAAATAAAATTATTTTCGTCATAGAGTCTGTCGGTCTGTAATTCCATCTGTACATCGAGCCAGAACCTCAACGACTTAAGGGATTTAGACCGAATATCGTGCAGATAATTTTTATGAAATTCCTTAGAACTGAAATTCTGTTTTTTTTTAAGATCATTCCGAACAGCTCGTGATTGGTAATCGTTAAAAGGGCTGTGGGACAGATAGGTCATGGAGTATTTACGTCCTTTAAAAAAGTGTTAATTATTCATTATATTATAAGTGTCTTAAAGCTACACAAAAATTACTTATGAATAACTTACAGCTAACTTACTGGCCCTATGCGGGCGCTCTAAGTTAACCTATAACTTAATTCTAATGCCTTTCGGCCTTAAAATTATGTATACTGATCTATATCCATTTAATTTTTCTCGAGATAAAATTTAAAAAATAAGCTCGATATCGATAACTACAGCAGCAGTATTTAGAGTTTTATATATTTTTTTTATTATTTTTTAGTGCCACCCTGGCTATCCCTACCTAATTTTAAACTTAAAGCTATGTGAGTACGAAGACATATTAAACTTTGTCCATCAGATAACCACCATAACTGGTTCTACTGTCTCGGCCTGTTCCTGCAGTCCCGATCGGACATAGTTCTACTCAACCGAAGGCGCACTGCTTCGCCTTGTGCGAGGACGTTTCAACTATAAAAAAGCCGTCTGTCCACAGTTTTGGCTCCGTTGTATAGAATCTGGTTGAAATAATAATGTTTGTACTCCGACTCTGTTGTGCTGTGTAACGTCTCAGATATTGACTTTCAAACATCCGAATCTTTTTCATTTGAGATGCGGTAGCGTTGAACCACACCGAGGATAGGCAATCATCGGCCGGGTGAGAGCTATGTCCTTCACACCGCTATCAAGCTGCTGTAAAACAAGCGGTTTGTCTTGGCAAAGGCTCCTCTAACCCTGGCAAAAGCAGCATTTATATGTAAATATAATACGAATTCTGATACAACCAGATGCCAAGGTACTTTACTACGCTTTTACTCTCCGGTGTTCGTGTGCCACTAAGATAACCAGCTTGCGCCTTAGTTCTTTCTTATATCCCGTGGGGCTCCGTGCAACGAAGTCCTAAACAAAATAGTTTCAGATTTCTAAAAGTTAATTTTTAACTCCCAGTCATCGCAATATACATATGTACTCGTACATACATACGTCGGCATACGCCTGAGTAAGACTACCTATCAGACCGCTGCACTCTTGTAGATGCTGAATAGAATCAGCAAATTAACCGCTCCCTACGAACTATATTTTTAATAGGGCTAGTGTGTATTTAAGAGACAGTTTTTCTGGTCCAGTGCTTTAGAAAACCGATAGGTCCCACTGATTTAAAAAAAAGCTTTTCCATGAGGCTTGAATTCGTTGACACAATTTCGTTGGACAATTTATAGTGTTTGGTCAAAACTCTGTGTGCAAGCGACCAGATATCATAAAAGTATTAAAGCTATTTTATGAAATTGGGACGTTCTGCTTCCTTTGGACAGTGGAGTCCCGATTAAATATTCTATTACCACCACTGTGTTTAACATTATAAGCGTATTCATAACCCCTATAGTTCCCAAAATTTTTTTTATGTGTTAAGTAGAAATCCGCACGTAGCTTTAATAAAAGATCAGGTATACTTTTTCTTCCTAAACACAGTGGAGATTTAGACCCGACCGACTTTTTTCTAATAATCCACGATGTTTAAATGAAGAAGGCTTCTTTGCAAAAGACTGCTTTTTCCTTTATACAGTCCCATCTATCTTCGATGTTATTGTGCACATTGACTTCAAAATGCTTACCCAAAATCAGATTCCGAAAAATATAAGATTGCTTATTTTCGATAATGTAACATTCTGTTCTCCTAGAAATCATTTTTTGCCAATGCCTCAGCTATGGTAGGTCTGCCATTTGTTTGCTTAAGTACTATCAAGCGGCGCTACAGCAACGAAACATTGGTCTAATGTGTTTCACGTTTGAGTATTTTCATAATAATTTGTAAATTACTCTGAGTTTATAAGTGCTATTAAATAAACAATAAGGTAAGGATAGAATAGAAGGATTAGGGTGCGATGTTGTTCAAGAGACGTAAATATTTCAATAGTATTTAGATCTCCAATCATTTACCAGGCTCTTCTCTAATTCATATCCAAAAGACTCATTGAGTTGAGAAATTTAGGCGGATATATGTACGTCTAACAGCCAGATAAGAAGATAAAGTTGACATTACGATGATAGCGAAGACTAAAAAAGTGGGTCTCGCAATTCTGTCTGTCTGTCTGTCTGTTCAAAATTTTATATTCATTTTTTTGCTCAAAAACTGTTCCACAGATTTTAAAAATAAAAATACAGAAAAATTTCATTTAATTAAAGCTAGGTAATGGTTGAAAAAAATTTTCCGGTAAATGGTTATTGAGGGTACCCCCCATGGAACCATTTTTTTTGTTTTTGATTTTCTCAAAAACGGTTCAACAGATTTTGATAATTTTTTTTTTGCTAAAGCTCCCTAAAAACATAAATATAATTGTGTACTCAAATTTTCAAAAAAAAAATTTTTGGATTTTTAAAAAAAACTTCAAAATTTTTTTTTCAAAACTCAATATTTCGAAAACCCCATGCTAGATTTTTTTTAAACTTGATAAACAAAAGTTTCTCAATATAATCTACAAAATGTGAGAAAAAATTTTTTATTTTACCTAAAAATAAAGGTACCTACCATACAAATGCTAAAAAATTTAAAAAAATGGTTTTCAAAAATCGTATTTTTCTCGAAAACGGTGCCTAGAATTTTTATAAAAATTTTTTTCTTTCAATTAATTTTTACGATCTTTAATTTAATAAAAAAAATTGAAATTAAGTTATTACAGCTTGTACTACCTACTATAGAACCATTTTTTCGAATTTTGAATTTCTCATTATCCACATAACGGATCTTAATAAAAATTTTAATAGAGAAGCTTCTAAAAAGTCTAAAACACATTGCATTTCAAAACTTTAAAATAAATATTTTTTGAATTTTTGAAAAAAAAAATCTATTTTTTCTTTTTTTTGAAAAATCGATATCTCCGAAACGGGTCAATATTTCTTTTCGTAAATTTAATTTTTATTCGAAAAATAATAAAAAACTTTAAATTAGCGTACCAAAATTTTTTCTTAAAAAGCTTTTAAAAAGTTTGTATACAAAAGCTTCTTTTAAAAAAACCACTACAAGGACTTATAATTTTTGTTCTTGCATAAATTCATATTTGCATAGCATTCTGTTACTACTAAAATAATTTAAAAATTATTTATTTTTCTCTAATAACATTCGTTTTTAAAATTCCTAGTCGATTACATAGGAGCAAGTTCGTGCGACCCAGTCGTGCATTTTATTTTTTTTTCAAGATAAATACTCGTAAGATTTTCCGTAATGGCAGGTACCGTTTGTTTTGGAGCTAAAAAATTAATTTCTTCTCTATGAATTCACCGAAGACCTTTAAGTACTCGTAGTAGGTTTGAAGAAAATCTCTTCGATGGCTTAGGCTGTAAGTCGAGGTACAGGCATACAGACCTACTTTTTTCTTGTTCTCTAATGTCAAATTGGAGCAAAATATCGAGTTTAATTTTTTTCAAATGCAAAGCTTGCCCTATAGTACCCACATTATATCGCAACTGAGGTTCAGGTGGTGCTTTGAATATTTTTACAAATAACCAAAAATTGTTACTGCTCGTACATTTTGGTATTTTTTTCGCTTGGTTTATAGTCATGCAATAATTCACTCCAACAAATATGGGCGTTGCAGACATTCCTAACTTGTTAAAAACTTTTCCGGTTTTCGTCAGTTCGGTTGGCTTTGAAAAATCTGAAGCATACTTCTCTCACCTTTTTTCTTCTCACATTTTTTTCGGTTTGATGCATATACCCTATTCGGAAACATAGTGACCAGTAAAACTTTCTTAACAAACTATTGAGGCCGTCCCAGTTATCTTTCTTGTAATGCCAACCAGTAGCACTAACGGATAATTGAATAAATAAAAATATATATTAATTTTTTTTTTTTTTTTTTAATTAGTTTTTTATTTTCAGTTTTATTTTGTTTACACAACTATTTTTTATAAAATATTAATTAGCAACGCGTTTCGGAATTAAATTCCATCTTCGGGCTACTTAAACTGAATATTGACTTTTGATCAGTTTAAGTAGCCCGAAGATGGAATTTAATTCCGAAACGCGTTGCTAATTAATATTTTATAAAAAATAGTTGTGTAAACAAAATAAAACTGAAAATAAAAAACTAATTAAAATTAAAATTAATATATATTTTTATTTATTCAATTATCCGTCATAATCAACACAACAGGAGACGAAAATCCAACAATATGTACAGTAGCACTAAGGGTGCAGGGAAATAAGTCCACGGGAACTAACTCCACTGAGAGACTAAGTTCTCACTTGAGGTGGGAAGTAAGTCCACGGGAACTAAGTCCACTGATGGACTCAGTTCTCACTTAATGGGAACGAAATCCACTTTACTAAAGTGGTCTTTGTTCCCATGCAAGGTGCGAAATTCGTTACAAGAAACTGTGGGTTTTAGTTCCATTTGAATGTGAAATAAATTCCCATGTTAAGCCATGGGAACGACACGTATAAACAGTGCAACCCCCCTGCTTGGGCACACTATAGGATTTGGGGTAAGTGCGAGGTTGGGTGTATACAAAGTTTCTTTATCAGTTAAAGAATCTGGAAAATAACCAACATAAAATCAATAAGTTTTTGTTGTTGGAAATTCATTCCCACTTTATACTTTCAAGTGTGTACTAATTTCCCATAAGAAAGTGGACTTAGTTCTCACTTAATGGGAACAAAGACCACTTTAGTAAAGTGGATTTCGTTCCCATTAAGTGAGAACTGATCCATCAGTGGACTTAGTTCCCGCGGACTTATTTCCCACCTCAAGCGAGAACTTAGTCCCTCAGTGGACTTAGTTCCCGTGGACTTATTTCCCTGCACCAGCACTAAGATGTAGCCTTGCAGACTTAACTCCGATTTATCCAAGCTCTCACCTTTCTGATTTCTCCCTAGTGTCAAAACATCTAGCCTGTACAGTAAAAATTCTATTTTATCGATGGCATTGGTCCGGAAGAAAAATGACAGCAAATTAGATTTTTTTAAATTTTGTTTAAATATATAAGCAAACCACTGGAAAATACCGGGTTCAGAGCTCTAAGATGGCTGTGGTACTTTCACAGATTAATAAAATTTTATATATTTTTTATTTATTTCTTGAATTAATTTTAAACTACTAATTTCAGGTAAGCAAAAAGCTGCAAGGCACAGCCACAGTCCTCTCCGATGGTTACGCAGCTCATTTAAGCTCTCTTATGGCAGTTGGTGGATCAAGACCTGCTCAAGGCAATGCCAGAATGGTTATACCACGTGGCTGTTTCAATTTACCTGGACAAGTAACAAATCCTCGCCGAAGGAGGTAATTTTGATAATTCAATTAAAATAATAATTTCTGTGTTATTAAATTATTCGTTTGGTTTTTTGGTTTTAATGTGAATTTGGAAAAAAAATTGTTTTTTCTTTTCAATATTGTGTGAACTTTTGAAATTTGTTTGTAAGATGTGTTTTTTTTTCTATTTTTTTTTTTAAATTAAAGCACCAAATTTCTGCGCTATTTTGATAATAATTTTAAACTTAAATTTATTTTTAAAATTAAGATGAAAAGTTGTTTACAATTAATTATGAAACATTTTTAAAAAAAGTTACTATGAATGATTTATTACTATCAAAAACATTTTTAAAAGTTTAACAGCCGGTTATTCTAAAGGCCTTATTCTTTTCGGTAGATATGTTTATTTTTAAATAAATACCAACTTAATAACAGCTTTATTTTTCTATGGATAAAATATGGATTTCTCTAAAAATTCCTAAAAGTGAAAGTTTCTAAGTCAAACTGAATCAAAATAGCGCTTTTTATTTCAATGTTTTATTAATATTTTTTTAGATAGAAACAGTTTACAAAAAAAAATCGTGTGTTTTTCTTATAATTTTTGATGTTGGATTTTCTTTTATTTTTTTGTTTCTTCTTTTTTGATTTGAAATCACAATTTTAGGTTGCATGAACCGGAAGCTTAACCTAATTAAGAGGCAATGAATATTTGTAGTGAATAATCAAAACCTTTACGTAAAATAACAAAACAAAAAACACGCTTTTCGAACAAAATCAAACATTAAAAAAAAAACAAGAGTCCAAAAATCGATATTTTCTTACAGCAAAGATAAAATACTATCCTCGCCGAGTCGTAGTGGGTACCTGAAACGTAAGACGTACTTTAGTAATGTTTAAATGAAGTTTGTATTGGCGAAAAAAAAAATTTTAAATGAATTTTGAAAAAAGAAATTACCCAAAATAATGATGTGGAGTTTTTGGATGGAAGAATTTTGCTAAGAAAATAAGAGAAATATAATAGAATATATAAAAATGGAAAACAAAATATAACGAAAACAAAACAAAGTCGTAATTTATCGTTAATCGTCACGCGGTAAGTATTTTTTAATTTATTTTTAATATTATTTTTTATGTTAACACTATTAACAATGTTTGAGTGCGAATGTAAGACCGGACACACAATTAAGAGTAGCTTAGTCGAGGGTAAAGTATTGTGAGTAGTAAATACTGAAGATAGTTAAATAGTTAAAAGAGCAGTAGTAATCCCTTTTATGATTAGAAACAGTCTATTGATTTGACAGTCAAATCAATATACAGTTGTCTTATTTTTCGAAGTGACGAAATTTCATTTTTTTTAAATTTATTTTCCAACTTTTATAACAGGACCTGAAGATTTATCTAGGCTAGCTAGCGAAATGATAGTATAGGTATAGGTATAGCAACAGTATACATAAGTGTGATATTTTTAAATTGTTCCTGGTGATGGTTTGTGTACTCACTAATGAATTCATTCATAGACAAACACTTATGTAAACACATCTTAACACCTACTTCTGCTAAATTATGATACAATGAGAACAAAGAAGAACACAGAGCTTCAAATCGCTTCGTCTACCAACAGTAACTCATTTTCCCAGGTAGACCTGGAAGGGATGGATACTTGAAAGTTTTTATTAAATTTTGGATGAGGGGTGGTGTAATCGACGTTACTAGGTAGGGATCTGAACGAGTTCAGTATAGTGGAGTGGCCAATATCGTTATTGATCCACTGCGAGGAGGCTTTAAGCCGAATGGCTGTACTGGCGGCCGATTGTTTGCTATAGATACCTAGCGGTATGAGATGAAACAACGCAACGGTAAATCCGGCTTGAAGGACCAATTTTTCTCCCTCAATAAATCAAGGAAATGCAAACACTTAACTTAATCTATTTATTTAATTTACGATGACTCGTACATTCCAAACGATTCTCGCCAGTACCAAGATAAATAAAATGCACGACTGGGTCGCACGAACTTGCTCCTATGTAATAGACTAGGAATTTTAAAAACGGATGTTATTAAAGAAAACTGTTCATAAGGATAAAATGAATATTTTAAATTCTTTAAGTAGTAAGAGATAAAAACAGAATGCTATGCTAATATGAATTTATGCAGGAACAAAAATTATAAGTCGTAGTGGTTCCTTAAAAAAATAAACTTTTATGTACAAAATTTTTAAAACATTTAAGAAAAAATTTTGGTACGCCAACCTTAAGTTTTTATTATTGTACGAATAAAAGTCTAATTTCCAAAAAAAATACTAAGCCGTTCTTGAGATATAGAATTTTTCAAAAAAAAAAAATACTTTTTTTTCTAAAAATTGAAAAAATATTTTTTCCTTAGTTTTTAAATGCAATGTTTTTTGAACTTTTTAGGAGCTTTTTTATAAAAAAAATTCATTAAAATCCGTTCTGTCGATAATGAGAAATTCAAAATTCGAAAAAATCGTTCTATGGTAGGTACAGTCAGTAATATCTAGATTTAATTTTTTTTTATTAAATTATAAATCGTAAAGATTAATCAAAAGAAAAAAAAATTTTAGCAAAATTCTCGGAACCATTTTCGAGAAAAATGCGATTTTCGAAAACCATTTTTTAAAATTTGTATGGAAGGTACCGTTAGTTTTAGATAAAACTAAATTTTTTTTCTCAAATCTTGTATATTATATTAAGAAACTTTTATTTGCCAAGTTTGAAAAAAATCGAGCATGGGGTTTTCGAAATATTGAGTTTTCAAAAAAAAAATTTGGATTTTTTTTTTTAAATCCAAAAAATTAAAAAATGAAAATTTGAATATGTAATAATATTCAAACTTTGGAGGAGCTTTGGCATAAAAAAAATTATTTAAATCGGCTGTACCGTTTTCGAGAAAATCAAAAACAAAAAAAATGGACCCAGGGGGCTACCAAAAATAACAATTTTTTGTAAAATTTTTTTTCAACCATTAGCTAGTTTTAACCAAATTAAATTTTCTTAATTTTTTTTTTAAATTCTGTGGGACAGTTTTTGAAAAAAAAAAAAATATTTATAAAATTTCGAAAAAAAATCGTATGGCAGGTACCGTTATTTTTGGTCTTAAACAAAAACAGAAAAAAACGTCCGGGAGAAAAAATTAAAACCCATATCTACCAAGTTTGAAGAAAATCGGCCGAGCAGTTTAAGCTGTAGTCGAACCGACAGACAGACAGACAGAATTGCGAGACCCACTTTTTTGGTCTTCGCTATCATCGTAATGTCAACTTTGATCAAAATCTCGAGTTCCATTTTTTTTACGAATGCATAACTTGCCCTATAGCACCTTTAAGTCGCAAGTAAAAAGAAGGTTAACAACCCGAAAACCATCTCCCGGGTAATAGGTATTTGGTGTTTGTCAAAGTGAACGCATTCATTACCACTGGAAAAGAAATTACTTTTTCCGTGGTGATGGACGTATACAGCGAAATGCAAACATATAATGTGTTGAGTTTTACTTTCAAAAGATGAGTTCAGTCGTGATTTTTCAATCACTGGTATACTGCATATGTGACTTGGGACGAACCCACACGAATTGGCCAGTCCAATTAAAAAGTTCTAAGGCTTCTACTTCGCTGATTTATTTCAGTAGTTTATAGAGTTTGAATAATGGAAAACCTTCATAAGCTTGTGATTGTTACTCGCTGCTCAATTGTGTATCTCTCCGTGTTGAATTTGTCAATCATTGAAACAAAGAAATGTCAAATTAAGTCGGGCAAAAAATTTGACGTTCAGGTGTGACTTACAATTAACATCGTGCATTATGGTTGGACCACCCTTTATAAGAAAAGTAGGTGTGGCAATAGGCGGATTTCTAATTTTTTCATTTTTTTGCTTTCACTTCAGATGTTAGTAAGTCTGACTTCAAGTGTCCAGACTTACAATAATTTAGGAGAAAGCGCAAATATAAAAAGTGTAGGTCTGTAAGTCGAAATTGGAGGATGTTAGTTCACACTTTTTGCTTATTCTCCCGCTTAACTAAAGACTTTTGTATGCAACCCGATAAATTTGTAATATTTTCTTCGTTATTTGAGTCGTTTTATGGGATTGTGAATCAAGTCTTCGTTGGTACTTAACTCCATCGCCTGTGAGGTATTTATATCCCTTCAGATTTTAATTTGGTAGTGATATCATTCAGTTTGTAAGATAAATCACGATCACAGTTCTAGGTGTGATTTGCTTCTTCTTTTCGTTGTGATTTTAATACTGCGTTGTTAAGTCATGATTTTTCACAGAGTGTGAAACGCAGGCAATAAAATCAAATCACATTTAAAACACTAACTATGAGTCGCGAATAACAGCTTGTAATTGTGATTTATCTACTCACAGTTCAGAAATAACAGGTGCTGATTTGTTGCTCTTCTAAAGGTGGATTGGTTTTTCAACAAACAAAACAAAAACATACAATTTTATTGAAAACAAAAATAATAAATCTTATCCGAAGAATTTTCCAGGAAGAATAAAATTATTAGAAAAATACCTGGGTCTTAAAATTTAATTAACAAAATTTTGTTCTTTTGCTCAGAATGTCCTTACATAGGGTAGACATTTTAAGGTCAGAATGGAACTCAGTTTTTGATAAAACTTCTATGAAAAACTAGATTTTGGGTTCTACACCAAAACGTATGTAATGTGTTTGTACATTTCTTCCAGGTTCCTAAATCAAAAAATAATTTTCAATCAAAACCAACTGTTAGATTTGAAGTCACTTCTCAACTTGGAAACATAAATAAGTTAGTATATCGCTTAGATACATAAGGTGCTTATAAATTGTTAAGGAGTTACAGCAAAATTTGATTCAAAGTTTATGTGTGTTTGAGTGTTATATTTAAAATTTAATTTAAATGTATAATTCTTCTAATACTATATTAACTAATTTTCTATTTTTATGTTTATTTAAAAAAAAATACTACAGGTACCTGGTTAAGAAGACTGTTTCCTCCTGTTGTTTGATGGTGTTTCAAACTACCTAAAATTTAATTGATATTACCGAACACAGATGTAAGAGCAGAATAAAAAATATTGTTAAACTAAAATCAGTATATATATTTATAGAGCTTGAGATTAAAATTGAAGAACAAAATATAAAATTAAAGTTATATGTCGTTTTTGTGTATATGTATTTAAAATGAAAAAAAAGTAGAAAAGAAAAAACTTGGAACAAAAACGTTTCAAGGAAATCTCTCAAATTATAAAAAAAAGACTTTGGCATATTTATTTAAAATAAAAAAAAACTTACTATTTTATTGGAAAAAAAATTACCACTTTGTGGTAAGTATCTAAATTGATGTCCTGTATTTAAATTATAAAATTAAATAAAAAAAAATATTGAAATTAAAATTGGAAAAAAAAAATAAAAACGATAATAAGATGAAATTTATTTTCATTAAGAAATACCTACCTATATTTATTTTATCCTTTTTTCAAACTTATGATTAAATTGGAATTCATTATCTTAAAAATAAAAATCGCAAGTTATCACCTCTTTTAAATCATACTTAACATTCTATTATTATTTGCACTGTGATTGACAAAATTATTTATTTTTTATTTAGGTACATATGTACATTTATATATACAATTGAAAATATTTATTGTCAAAATTAAAAATAAAATTCTCTTAAAAAAAGAACAAAGATCAAAATATGTAAGAAAAAAAAATTAATTGGATTGAAAAATGATCAAAACAAAAATTTAAAGTTAACCAACAATTAAAGAGAAAATAAAACAAAAAGCTACTGAGAAAAATAAACATAACAAGATTAATGAAATAACTTTAAGTATTATATTTTTCTACGTTTCTAGAAAGAAAAAGTAAAGTATTTTATGAAGAAACAAATCATTCATTCAGATTTATAATATTCAAAAAATTAATGGCAAACGCAAAATAAAAAAATTAATTGAAAGAAAAACTATTCAAATTATTTAGAAACGATTTATAGTTGTAAGCTGTTATAATGTTAAATTGTGCAATTGTTTGAAAAAAAAATGTATTTTTATTATATTTTTTAGTGCATCCCATCTGCTTCTTCATTTGTTTGATGATATTTGTTTATTAATTGATCTCTACTCTACACTCTGAGCGGATCGAATCATACGATTCACTTAGAATTTAGTATTTTAAGTTCAAAATTTTATTTTTTTTTTATTCTAAAATCTTTCAAATTCAGCTCAAAACCATTTGATGAGTTTAAGAATTCCATTCTTACCTACATTGAAAACACATCATATCAGCCAGTACATTTTTATTTTGCTCGACTAATCCAGTTAAACGAGTTTAAGTGTAAGACCTTAAGGAAATTGAGGCTATGAGTGCAATAGTGGCGTAACCCACTTTTATCAAAAAATGAGGTTGTCATAAAAATGGATCTCTTAATATATCTATTTTAATACAAAAATAGTTTTATGCAGCTATCTACACTCAAAACTAGATGGAACTCAAAAAGGTGTTATTGCATTTTATAATTTGAGTGCAATAGTGGCGTAAACTTCTCGTACCTCTAAAGTGAATTTTATGGGTTACGCCACTATTGCACTGACAGCCTCAATTATCGGTACGGCTAGGGCTGTTAAGATGTTATCAGGATGAGAATAAAATCAACTATGCAAATCCCTCTGAGAAAAACCAAAAAAGTACAATCGAGCTCAGAATACCTGCAGACTACATTTGAACCTCACTTGTTTTTACTTTAGGACATGTCCTTTGTCTTACATTAAATACTGTACTAAATATCTGAACATTATTAAAAAATGTTCGAAATCCTATTTCAATATCGTTTGAAAAGCTCGGCTAAGTTCGTTGCAATGTTTGTTGCCCTGCCCTGCCCTGCCTAAAACATGCTTCAAATACATTAATTTATGAACACAATTACGACAGCATGTGTGCATACTTTGTTTAAAATGAGTTCATAATTGCTAAAATAGCAAACATAGAAAAAGTCAGATATGTATTACAAAAAGTAATTAGCATAATTAGATAGGCCTTTAGTAGTTGTTTACAAATGTGAACGTCTTGCATACTCTAGTGGGAGCAATAGTGCATAACAGTGCATCAAGTATGCACTTCTTTCCAAAGTCTAAATAATTGTTTGCCATAACTTCAAAAAGTAGAGCTTAGTGCCCTGATTGCAAATATCGAGGTCCAAGACATTTTACAGGCAGCCTTCTGCCTGCAAGACGCGATAAGAATAGGGTAAGTCTTGCACGCAGAACGTCGCCTCGAAAACGTCTTGGACGTCGATATTTTTCAGGAACTTTTATTTGGTTTTCTAATATTATTTTAAAAATGGCTGGTAAAAACATAATTTTAAAGCTCATTGTCCTTAGTCTTCCGGATCGAACCAATTTTGAAAACATGAAACAAAAATTGGTAAAAAATAGAAAATTAAAAAACCAAAGACGAAGACGAAGGAAAATGTTTTTGAATAAGAGAACCCGCAGAATGATGTTTAGGCACATTCCAAAAAATAAGAATTTCTTCAAAACAATCAAATACCTCAGCCAATAGCTCTGGAGGAAGTTTAACATTGTGTCGAGATGCATTAACTTCATCGAACTGATGGAAGTAATACCATGAAGAAGCCTCTCTACCGCTTAGTTTATTTCTTTTTTTAATCCTATGATAGGAAGCTTTTAAATTTTGGAACTTCCTTATAATAAATATCCTCCCTATATTAAGGAAACGTGGGCAAACTAGTTTTATGTTCATGAAAAACCTTTCCCATCCATAGAACGTTTTTCTTTCCCGTTCCCAAACGGATGGAAACCAATAGTTTGATATCAGCATCGGACCAAATTTTGGCCTCGTATTCAATCCTGTGGATGGATAGTTATTAATTTCTTATCAAAGATGACAAAATCAGTATTTGTACGTATAATCAGTATTTGTATATTTCCTCTGCGTTTTCCTGCAAATTCAGCAACATAAAAAAACACATGCCAAATTGACCGCATTTTGAATGTAAGTTTACTTTTATGAACAGAAGTGTTACCATGCTCATGCAGAGATGATGCTGTTTATTTACAATTATGAACGCAATTTTTTCAGGACTGCGGAAGTTTTACAAATACGAACTCAGCCTAAATGTATCCCTTCTAAGTCGGACAATTTTTGTATTTATTCTACGACTCCCAATTATCCCAGCAATGCCACTTTCTACTAAATATTAAATTAAATACATGAACTAATTTTGTTGTACCGTAAACTTTCATTCCAAACTAACTTCTCTCAAAATAAAAAACTACAAAGTTGATTTTCCAAAACCAAAGCCTTAAGTGTTAAATTAAAATTTAAATAATTTTTTCTTCTTTCTTATTTTAGCAATTTCTGGGTAAAAAAGTTGATATAAAAGAAAAGAAAGTAAATATTTTTTAAAATCTTAAGTAAGTTCTTAATACTTTTTCTCCTTGTCACTGCACGTAATTTAACTCCTAACAACAAAAAAAAAACTTAACTTAAATCCCAGATGAAAACAAAGTAAAAACAATAAATCCCACCACAAACCAAACCACGAACAAAACCAAACATAAATTTAAAAAAAATAAATTAAAAATAAGTACAAACAAAATCTAAAATAACCAATATTTTCTTACAAAAAGAAAAAGAAATAAATATTTTTTTAAGCACATAAACATTTTCGTAAGTTTAATCCAAATTCTCCCAAAAACCGAATTAAATAAAAAGGTTTCTTTTCTTACCGACAGAAAAAAAAATATTTTCAACTTGTTAACAACTTTGAACTTTGATGTATTTTTACAAATGATTCCCTTTCTCATTCATTGTTATAGGAGAACGCAATCAATTTCGAATGCATTCTTTAGTGTGATAAATTTAATGATTGGATAATTTTTTTTTCAATTTAGGACTAATAGAAAAATAGATGTTTCCTTCGTTTGGTATCCTAAAGCTTGAACTAATATTTGTAGCTCTCTAAATTGAATGTAAAATGAATTATATATACATAATATATAGCATCTAAACTTTTTTATACTCCTTATTCAATGCAGGAATATTTTATGTAAAAGACTGCATTCCAAAATTATTGCATTCTTAACCAATTCCGTTTCATACGTTAAAAAACTATTTACATCAGAAAAAAAAAATAATTTGTTTAAAAGATAAAAACACACATGACATTGCGTTTGATGATACATAAAAATATAAATAAAATCACATATAATTAAAAACAAGTTAAAAAAAAAACAACAAAAGAAACTTGTTGCATTAAGACAATCTACAATGATTGAGTGCTTATAACAAACCGAACAAAAAATGTAAATTTGATGGACGTTAATAAAACAAAAGCTATCAATAAAATATATATTTATTTATACATATAAATGAACCTACATATATATAGAATATATTTATATTTGCAAAATGTGAAAAATAAAACAAAATTATAAAATACTATAAACAAAACTAGAATCTCAAAACATAGTTACTACGCATTAGAACAAGAAAAAAAGAAAGTATTATGCTATACATTTTTATTTTGTATAAAAAAAATATTATTATTTAAGAACTTTCACTAACTAAACTCTGGCTAGTATTAATTATTCAAATAAAAAGGTCAATGTTTGTTAAATTTGTAACAAAAAATAATAATTGAGTGTTAATCTAAAGTGTAATTATTTTATTCCTATTAGTGACCTCCAATTACCTACTTGAACTTGTATGTTTTTTTTTATGAAAAAAATAAAAATTATATATATTTATGTAATGACTATCTATTGATATTAATGATATTCTGACATAAGTTACTGTTGTGACTTATTAATAAAACAAAAATAGATCATATATATATAAGTATATATGTATGTTGAATAATGCATATTTAAGTATATAAATATTTAAATGGTAAATAAATGTGAATAAATAAATAAATGTTGGTTGTTTCCAGTGACTTATTACTGATGGATCATAATATTTGTAAAACAGTACCGAAATGGCAAAACGAAATTCAGGAACGAAACGTTTGTGTCAGCAAGTGGTATTATAAGTCACGGTAGAAGTGAAACTTCTGAAGATTGTCAGTTTAGTCCTAGTTCTTAGACCGTTCTACAATTTACCTCCTACATTTCTCTCCAAGTATCAGCTAAAATACTAGCTGACTAGCTATTTTTGTGTATAATAAGTGTTTTCCTTTTTACTTGCGATATACATACGTACTATAGGGCAAGTTTTGCATTTGGAAAAAAAATCGAACTCGAGATTTTGATCAAAGTTGACATTACGATGATAGCGAAGACGAAAAAAGTGGGTCCGACAATTCCGTCTGTCTGTCTGTATGTCTGTACCTCGAACTACAGCCTAAACTACCGGAGGTATTTTCTTCAAACTCGGTAGTTAAGGGTCTTCGGTGATTCCCTAGAGGAGAAATTGAAAATTTTTTAGCTCCAAAACTAACGGTACCCCCCATACACCAGTAATGCAAAATCTTATTTATCTCGAAAACGGCTCTAACGATTTTGACAAAAAAAATTAAGTATGATATTATGGACATGGACTATATTTTGGTGAAAAAAAAATTTGGGGGGAAATGTTATTAGGGTTACCTGTCATAGAACGGTTTTTTTGATTTTCGAATTTCTCACCAACGGCTCTAACGATTTTAACCAAAATTTTTATGCAGGAGCTGCTTTGCATTTGCAAAAATATAAACTAAAATTTTTTTCGAAAAAATAGTTTTTGGATTTTTAAAAAAATAATACAATTTTTTTTTTTGAAAATTCAATATCTTGAAAACCGATACATGATTAAATTTTTAAATTACGTTTAAAAATGTATTTTATTAAATAATAACAATTTGCAGTCAATTTTTTTTATAAAAATTTTAAGGAAAATTTAGTACACAAAAAACATGTTTCCGTGTATCTGTATGTCTGTACCTCTCACTACAGCCTAAACCCCTGGACCTATTTCTTTCAATCTCGGTAGTTAAGTGTCTTCGGTGATTCCCTAGAGGAAAAATTGAAATTTTTTCTTTAGCTCCAAAACTAAGGGTACCCCCCATACACCCGTAATGCAAAATCTTATTTATCTCGAAAACGGCTCTAACGATTTTGATAAAAAAAATTAAGTGTGATATTATGGACATGGACTACATTCTGGTCAAAAAAAATTTTGGGGCAAAATGTTATTAGGAGTACTTGCCATAGACCCGTTTTTTTGATTTTCGATTTTCTCATTAATGGCTCTAAGGATTTTAACCCAAAATTTTTAGCAGGAGTCCCCTTAAGTTTAAAATAAAATAATTTATTGGGTTTTTAAACAAAAAAAAAATTTTTTTAAATCAATAGGTATCTTCAAAACCTATGAACGATTATTTTTTTAAATTATTTCCTAAAACCAAGATTATTTAATACTTAAAATTCGCATCCCACATTTTTTTCTTGAAAAATTTTAGATATTTCTTATATAAAAAATGTATTTAATAATAAAACGATTTTTTAAGGTTTATTTGCATAAACTCATACTTTTCCGGAAACCAGACGGCAATTTTATGCATTTGAACATTATTATCTCATTAAATTCATGTTTTGTATTTATAAAATGTATCTTAAATTCCAAAGTACTTTTACATAAGAGCAAGTTCGTGCGATCCAGTCGTGCATTTTATTTGATTCAGAATAGACCTCTGAACAGGGGTGTCAGCTCGTAACTTGATACAATCGAGTTTAGTCTTTGATTCAATCAAATCGAAAACAATCGGCTGATCATAAGAAAGAACTGCCTGTACTCGATTGTACCGACCTAACTCGATCGTATCGTATATCGAACATGTTCTGAACATCTTCTGAACCAAGCTTGTTCTGAGTACCCTGAGTTGTTTTTGAAACACCCTTTGGCTGCGATTAATCGTTTGTTCACAAATATTTATCGTTATGGATTTTTATTTTTACAAATTAAAATTTACATTAAGGACTTTATTATTACGAATTTGACGAATTACCTTTGTCCTCTTATTATGAATAAAGCTGGAACCACATGTCTCGTGTGTTGTGAAGTGGTTTGGTGTTTATTTTTTTTATAATTTTCACGAACCAAAGGGATTATGACAACCCTTAAAATGTTTCCGCACAAAATGCGAACGTTTTAGGAAAGTTAAAAAGGATTTAAAAGGATATACCGATGCACATTAGTTTTGATATTTAGTGCTGTACCAACAATCAAATTAAGAGACGACTTTGATATTTGAGCGAAATGGACCATTATTTACGAGGGACTCTGTGATAGGGGTGATTATCAAAACGGATCCGAGTGGTCCAATTTTCAATGACTTTCCCGCATAGCTTCAGCTGAATTTGATCGATGGCCTTTATGGCAAAAACCCGAAAAGCAATATTATTTGAATAACTTTTGAAACCAAAAGAACAATGTTTAATTAAAACCGATATAACTGTCTTACGAGAAAACTGAAATAGAAACAAATGTTAAGAACTCTATATTTTCTTACAATGAATTACTTAACAAAACATATCAAAACCATTTCAGTGCATTTTAAGTCATTTTGAAAATTTAAGTCATTAACACCAAATCATCATCGAAAAGTCACAAAAATTCATCTGTACAGCATTTTCAGAAATTAAAACCTCTTTGAACTTTGTTTACCTGGAAAAAATCAAAACTTTTTCCAAATTTAACATAATTATATAACAAATACAAATAAAACCTAAATAAAAGTTGATAAATGTTTAATAATGAAATCCCCAAAGAAATGATAACTCTGTATCTATTAGTCAGGCTTTTGGTTTGTAAATTTACAAAATCTTCCGATATTGGTAAAACCAAAAACCTTAACTGGTTTATTTGTGGTAAAAAGAACTGTGGGGATTTATTTATTTGCGTAATTCATTCATAAACAAAATACTTGTTTCTCTAAGACTCGTCATTAAAATTTGTTTTGTTGACAAAAACAGATAATAATATAAAAACAAGCTCACCCCAAAGAACTGATATCAGTATAGTTTGAGATAGTTGACCAATTGAGTTATTAAAAAAAAGTATTCTTCTACAATGAAGCTGTTTATTGTGTTCATTACGTTTGTGGTAGCTATTGCAGCTAGGCCAGAGCCCTACGCTCAGGAACATGGGCATCTCCATCATGGACCAAAACTTCATTTACCACCCTTACCATTGTCTGGATTTGGACCTGGAATTAGAGGACCTGGATTTGGTAGTGTGCCCGGATTTGGAAATGGTCCAATACCACATTATGGTCCACCACAACATCTACCACACTATGAACCACCACATCACGTACTACATAATGAACCACACCATGAGCCACGCCGTCTACCTCACCATGAGCCCCTCCATGTCCCATACCATGAGGCTCCGCTTTATAAGCCGCTTCATAAGCCACTCCATATTCCACCACATTCACCACATAAAGTTCCACTACACGCACCCCACCACGAACAACCGCATTCACTGCCTCATATTCCCTACCACGTTGGTGGAGGACTTGGTGGAATTCAAAAATTTGGAGGCAGCACACAGTGGGGCCATTTGTAAGGGAGAGCGGAAAAAGTCAATAAAAACCGAACCACTTTACCGATTTGGATGAAATTTTAAGTGCAATAAAATCGGAACCACCAAACTTATTTAATTAAAAATTTCAAATATCATTAAGGATATAGGTTTTAGAAATGACAACAAAATATTTCCACCCACTAACAAGCTTATACAAAAGTTTATCTAAATTTCAAAGTTGGTAAATTAAATTTTCAGTAATTAGAAAAATATATTTTCGCGCAAAAAAAACAAATAAAATTCGTAATGCATAAAATCAATATGTATTTGTTACTTCAGACGTTCAGTGTTTTCTAGTCGAACAACAACAACAACATTGCTGCTGATAATATGACAGTGGTCTCTTCTCAATGGATGAAATCAACAAGCTTACTGCGGAAATGATAATTTTGTTGGGTAAATGCAAGACCAAACAAGATCAATTTAATACTATTGCACAATTAGCAATTATACTTAACAGGGTGTCCGGTAATTCGTCTGCCATACTTTAGAATATGATTCTTGGTCATATTCTAAGAAAAAAATTGTTCTAGATTAAAGTCTGATTTTCAACTTTGACATCACGTTTTGACGATTTAAGAAAAGTCTAACTTTGGTGTACCCTGACCCATGTTAAGGTCAATTTCTCAGTCAGTATTAATAGTAGGAACCTCATTTTGGATTTTTTTTAAGAAGAAATACTAGCCTTTAAAATTGCGTTTAAATTGAGCTGATGCACTTTTAGGATTGCCAGATATTCAATTTTAAATGGTGTTCAATTTTTCTTGCCCGAGCAAAATTTTGACTGAGGTCAATTTTTTTCAAAAAATGCGTAATAAACATAAAGTTTTCTTATTTTTACCTGATGAACAAAACAATAATAAACAAAAAAACTCATTTATAAGTGCACCAAAAAACCGCTTTTCTTAAAAAACATAATGTAGATGTAGCTTTAGTATCTGAAACTTGGTTAACTTTTGAGCAAACATTCTCGCAAACATAAACACTAGCAGCCTTATTTATTATTTTTCACTAATACTGGGTTCAACCTCGAAATAGTTAAACCGAGCCGAAGCACTTACTTCGAGTTTACGCCACGTCAAACAAATCCTTATTTAATATATATTTTTTTAGCCGTATTAGCTACGCCTTCCTTATGTCAAATATACTGGGAAAAAAAGTGACAAATCTAAAACTCTGGTTATTATACACCTAAATCAAACCCCATCTGATTTCCATTATTATTCATTTTATTATAATTGTATGCATATTGGAAATTGGATACATTTAAAATTGGATTGTATAAAGTTCAAATCCAATAAATAAATGTACCAACCAAACCACATTGCGTTCCCAATACCGTACAACTGTTAGAGCGTTTGGAAAATATAAATAATTTATTATTGCAAAATATCTATCCTTTTTGTCTTAAGCCTAGTATACAGTTCTTCTAAAAAAAAAAAAACCAATGCATTTCTTATGGGAGAGTTTTTTCCCGAAAAAATCTTTTTTCATTTCACCAAACTGTAAACCAAAATCGAAAAAAAAATTTATACTCACCACGATTTTTTTTCACGCAAAACAATGTGCATCCCATTGTTTTGACGGAAAAAACTTACAGAAATTTTTTCATGAGAAAAATTTTTTTTTCACCACTCATTTTTTTTTTTTTTTAAAGAACTGTATACTAGGCTTTAGTAAGAAACGAAAAAAAAAATTGCTTACACCCCTTTTTGTAAATTTCACAAGATGTCATCTCAAAATGATACTAAAACGGCCTTAAACCTCCTATGAACCAGTTTTAGCTTATTCCACCGCTATTCCTCGTGCATTTTCATTATAAATAAGGTTTTCAGGTTTAGAGCCGTTGTAAAGTCGAAGTAACTTTACTCCGTCGCACAGTGGCGGAAAATCCCAAAAACGTGGCCAAAACTATTAAAAACAAAAATCAGAATTGTTATTGTTTTTGTATGCCAACTTATTAACAGATAAGTTAAGTACATGATCTGATTAATCCCGTTATTTTTTTTGCATTTATTTAGTCAGGCGATGCGACTAAAGTGGGAATATTTTAATAAGCCGCAGTTAAAGATTTTCTTTGTGAGAGAAGGTTGATTTTCTTGATCTTTTTTTTTTCGCTGTGTAAATGTTGTGGTATGTTTAGTGAAATGAATAAAAAACAGTTAAATAATTTTATGTTATATGTTTGTGTATAACATGTTCCAGAAACGCCTTTTGTGACTAAAAAAAAATGTTGAATTTTGCGTAGTAATGAAAAAGTTTATGTTTCCCGTGAGATCCCGTGATGAAATGTAGCTCTCAATTTACCTTGATATCTCCTTTATATAATAAATAGTTTTCGATTTTCTTATTTTTTTATATAGACTCACAATCGAACTTAACTTTTTTATCAAGAAATTAGCTAAGTGAGGTTTTAAGAACTTGTTCATCACATGATTCAAAAGAAAAAATTGAGTTTTTGTCAGAAAAAGTTGAAAACTTCACCCACATTCATACATCTAATGAAACAAAGAAAATATTGCCTAAATTTGTAAATGGATATAAGGATCGATGGGTATCTTCATCTAGAAATTAACGAGCTTTCCAAAATAAGTTCAAAATCTGGTTGGAGTTCGAAATACCGTTTCCATGCCGATGTATGCTTTTCAACTCCATCGCGCGCCGGAAAATACCAAAAAGCTTATAAAAAATTGAATTGCGAAATAATTCAATTTACTGAAGATGAGACCTTGTCAACATTTGTTCAGGCCAAATTAACAAAGTTTCAATACAATATTATTAGAGATGCAGCCAAAAAACATGGTGCCAATCTATATCCTAGCTATGGAGCCATTACGGAAGCCAAAAGAAATTTTTTACAGAAAATTTAAACATAAAAGAGTCACTTGCAGAATCACCACTTCAAAGTTTACTCTTATTTTCAAATGAGGTTGCGATGGAACTTCGGGCATGAGCGTGTTTTTTTGTTTATTTAAATTTAAATTCTTGTATTTAATTAATTTAATGTATGTAATTTTAAGCGATTAAGTAATATGTTAAAGCCATTTTAGTAAGTTACTAAGGATTTTGCTAATCTTATGATGTTAATATCTTACTATCTCTTAACATTTTACTAAAGTTAAAATCACAAACTGGCTACTTTAACTTTCTAAAAATGTATATGATATCTGTCATTTTCCGCAAAAAAAAACTCTTAGCAATTTTATTTTATTTTATTTGTGTTTATTTTATGATTCATTTTATTGATCTTAAAAGTAAATAAAATAATATAAAATGTTTTCGGAAGACGAACATTTTGATATACGAGTACATACATATACATATGTTTGAAGACTAAGTTTTATGCAGTAAAAAGTTCCTAATGGAACACAAACGATATATCTACATATGTACACCAATTAATCTCATAGGAGCAATACATGGAATGGTCCAGTCCACAATAGGGAAAATGATAAAAAAAAACATTTCGAAAAAGGTTTTCACAAATAAACAAATAACGAAATAAACTGTAGGTTGTCCCTTTGACTTTTTAGTTTCCAACATTTCAAATTATTAGGTCTGTTCCGCAGATTTGGTCTTGTTTGTTTTGTTATTTTCCAAGAACTGTTGATTTAAACATGTTCAGATGCACCGTTTTTAATAAAAGGGAATTAGAATTTTACTAGTTAGTAAAACGAAAAAAATGGTTTAACATTTTCGAAGAGCTAAGAAATTACTAAAAGTTTAACAAATTGCTAGCTAGTAAGATAAAGCCATTAATAATAGGTTGTTTAAAATTTTGCCCCATTGTCGTTATTATTTATTTTTGAACTAAATATAATCAAAAAACTTTCCTTTTGCATTCGTAATAGTTTAATCTGATAAATAAAAGCATTTCTTACATTGCGAACACAAAAAATAATTTTGGCCACGTTTTTGGGATTTTCCGCCACTGTGCGTCGCTAAAACGAGTTAGTAAATAAGGCTGTAGGTATCCATTTGATATTTTGTACCCTCCCAATTCAACATATTACCCTGCTAATAATAGATCAAACCCATCAACTTTGGATTTGTACCTGACCAATATGTCCAGTCTTTTCAACCAACCTATGGTCTTTAACGAGTTAAGCTCAGATCATTTATCAGTACTAATTAGATCTTTAAGCTCACCATTGCAAACGGAAAATTATATTTTAGATATTAAAAATGCAAATTGGAACATTTATGTATAAAAAAGAAATGCGAGCTAAATTAACAGATTTTCCACGCACCTTTAAATAACATAGGCAATGAAGAACAAATAGACCTAAGTATTTCCTTTTTTTCGGATGCTGTACACAAAAGTATTGAACAGGCAACAGGCAGTCTCTAACAAACAAATTCGTTACAGCAGTACAAATATATTAAAAAATAAAATAAATAAATTTGGTGGTGCAACAGCTCGGAGTGAACCAGGACCTTGTGACTTACAACTCTCAACCATTCCTGGGTGCGTGTTACCAGGAACGGAGGGGACCTACAATTTTCTGCCGATTCCGAACAGCTAATGAGCAGCACTTTCCATGACAAGAGAAACTCTTGGAGAATTTGTCAATTCCTCGCAAGAGGCAGTACAACCCTAAAAAAAAATTTCTTGCAGCGGCTGAGAAAAATACAAATATATTCACCCCAATTACCTATGTCGTCTCGTTTTTTCGACGTCTCTCGTTTTCTCTGTCGTCTCGTTTTTTAAATGGCATTCCATAATTTCTTCGACGCGATGATTTTGTAACAGATTTAAAAACGATGAAAAAGTAACAAACATCTGTCAAATTCAAAGGAAAGTCTACATCAGTGTTGGGACTTCGCAGAAGCTAAAGAGTGGTAGAAAGGTTGTCAAAAAAGTGGTAAAAATTAAAAGCCATTTTTATGTAGCAAATCGTATATTGAAAATAATTCAAATACAAAAATAAAAGAAATAATATTTCGGTTCTTTATGTTTCAAAGATCACATTATTATCTGAAAGAAAGTCACATACATACTTATTATACAATTTCATTTTAAACTCGTTCCAAACCAAAAACTTAAATGTCATTTTCTAATGAGTACCTTTCAAAGTAAAGGCCAAAATACAAATGAGAAAATGGTAAATAGTTTTCAGGGTTTCTTACATTTGTGTTTATATTAAGATTTTGTGACTTTACCAAATTTTTCCTTATATTTAGTTTTTTAAGTATTCATACTTTCGATCAAAAAGTGTATTTTTGTGTTCTCAGATTGAAATATTCTGTTTAACTCAACTCATTTATAATTTTAAGATTTATTGACAAAAATTTCCAAGAAACTTAATTGCCTTTATTTTAAAAAGAATGAGAAATTTGTGAAGCCTTAGAATTTTCTGTTTGCCACGGTATACATTTAGCAGCATAAGCCGAGCACAAACTTAAATTATGACATGCAATCGTCAAAATATTAGGATTAATATTTGGGATAAATTTTAGGAGTGATTTTGGTCGTATGGATCATACATTATATGGTAAAGTAGAAATATACGAGTAGGTGAAATCTGAGTTGCAAAAAGTGGTAGAATTAGATTTTTAGGTGGTAGGTTTTCATGAACAGCAAAAAGTGGTAGAAATACTACTTAAGTGGTAGAAGTCCCAACACTGGTCTACATACAATAAACAATATTATTGCTCGATGTTCAATTAATGAACAAATGCAGTTTTTTTTTAATTATTAGAAAATAAATAAGTAATTAAAATGATAAGTGTTGAAATGTATTTCATTTATTAGTTTCTTTTCTTTCCATCTTATGTTTATAAATTAAAAGTGTTTCCTCTTGGAGCTTAAGATGTGTTGTGTCTTTCCTAGCAGTGTGCTCCTTTAATTTGTATGACTTATATTCCTCTTTTCTTCCTTTGTTTATACTTTCATTGATACAATTTAAGTTTATTTCTTGGAGTACACACTGCTTCTTCGAAAGCGTAGCTCTTTTTTGTTAAATAGCGAAAGCTTGCCGTTATAGAATAAGCGATTCAAAACTTTTGCCAAGCATCTCCATCTCTTACTGGAGGACGTTTTTTGTATCCCCTTCAAAAAAAAAACCCTAACTGCTCGTCTTCTTCCTCAAATCTACGAGCGTCTGGAATTGGTTTTCATTTGTTAATTACAACATTTAAGTATATAGTATAGTACAACAAATTTAGACAAATATGTACTTGTTTTATTTATCGTAAAAAAATTCGATAAAATAAATTATTTAACAAGAATACTTGCAGTTTTGCGACCTTCTATGTCTCTGTCGTGTGTAAATTTCTGAACGAGAGATATTGTGGTTTTTTTTCTTAGTCGTCGTATTTTTTCGTCTTACAGAATGCAGAAGGAAAGTGTTCAACGACGTTTGACATTTACAGACGACAACAAAACGAGTGACAAAAGTCGGAAACGACTTATGGAATGCAGATCGTGTCAGGTCGTATATTTCGCTGTCGTTTACGACATCGGTAATCGGGGTGATTACCTCCTTAAATTCTTGAACTAACGAAAGTTCGTAACAGCAATCGAGGAAAATGTATGAGAACAAGGGAACCTTACTATATTAATGAAGTTAAAATACTAAAATACGATTTCAACGTATCGAAATCATTCTGGGAATGAGAAACTTCAGAGCTTAGACAAAGGTAGTAAACCATTCTGGAACATAGTTGAAATAATTAAAAATAAAAACACACTCATTCTAGCTTCGAAACTGGGAAGCAATTTATTGATTTCACGCAGTGAAAAGGCTAATGTACTTGCAGAAATTTTTTCGATAACCATTCGATAACTATGTATGGTATTCCTTGTAATACCACACCTGAAACTGTGGTCAGTGACTCAGTCAATATTATTAATTTAAGTTCTCCTAATGGTGCTCAGGAAGTTGTTACATTTGAAGACTTCAAAAATGTTCTTGTAAATGTCAAAACAAGAAAATCTGCTAGATTTGATTGCATCAAAAATGTGTACCTAAAGAATTTGCCAAAATCAGGAATTAGATATTTAAAACTTCTTTTTAACTGCTGTCTAAAGTCATGTAACTTTCCTATTGCATGGAAAACTGCAAAAATTGTACCAATCCTAAAGCCTGGTTAAAGTGCAAATATACCTAGCAGTTAGAGGCCAATAAGTTTGTTAGGTTCTGTAAGCAAATAATAAAAACTAGAATTGTTTCACAAGTAACAAGAAATAAAATATTACCACTTGAACAATTTGGCTTTAGGGCCCAACATAGTACAGTCCATCAAGTTGATAAAGTAGCAAAATATATTAAATCTAATTTTAGCAGAGGGAAAAGTACAGGAATGGTTTAGCTTGATGTTGAGAAAGCATTCGATACTGTTTGGCATGATGCTCTATCACGTAAACTGTTTCTATAATGCACTTAGTTTCAATCAGATTCAATCTTTTTATCTAAACAAAATTTCAAAGTTTCAGTCAGTAATTGGTATTCTCATATTAACAATATTGAAGCAGATATCCCTCGGGGATCGGTGCTAGGCCCAATCTTGTATACTATTTTCACTTACGACTTCCCATGTCTCACAAACTGCGAAAAAGCTATTTTCGCTGATGACACTTTCATCTTCTCATCGGATTCAATTGGTTTCAACATTGAAACCAACTTGCAATCTGCCCTGAATGTTATACAAGATTATGTTTTCGATTTAAAGTTAAGATAAATGCTTCTAAGACTCAGAATATCTTTTTCACTCGAAAAAGAAAAGCCTGTTTTTTGCCAAGCAACAATCTCTAAGTATAGTAAATGGTTTAAGCACTGAATAGTGTTCAAATGTAAAATACCTTGGTGTACACCTAGATACAAAAGTAACTTCTGCAACGCATGTCCAAGAAGTAATTAATTTCTCTCTTGAAATTGAATCACTTCCAATACTGTCTATTTCCAAATAAATTATTTTTACGAACTTGCATTTGTCATGATCATGAGGTTTCTCTGTAGTGGAAGTTATTAAAATGCTGCCCAGGATGACTTTGGGCTAGGTCTCTTGAAATCTTTTCGGTTCTTAAATTAAGTTCTGAAGCGTGGGATTGATGACTGTTACAGTTCTTAATTTCCTTGAAGTGAACATTTGTCAAGTTTGGATCAAAGCAAGGTTTGGGAAACTGGAAAAAGCTGGAAAACAAAGAAGCAAGAAATTACTTTTACAAAAAAACTAGACTAGACTAAAATCATACTTTTAAAATTTTAATTCCAGAAAAAAAAGTATTTTCAATTTTTATAAATGACTTGATATTTTCGAAGTAATTCAAATGTTTTTTGAAATAGCGCAATTAATATTTATTAAAAAGCGCAAAGTTAATTGAAAAGTACTAGGAATTAGTTGCTTGTTTTAAACTTAAACTTTAAGCCTTAGATGCATGTTTCTTGTTGGAAATAACAGCGACACATCGACGTTTCATTGAGTCACCTAATGTATGCTGTCGTCTCATACATGTCCGATACATTTTTACTTGGGATATAGTTACTATAGGGCAAGTTCTGCATTTGGAAAAAAAAATCGAACTCGAGATGTTGATCCAAGTTGATATTACTATGATAGACGAATAAAGTGGGTCCGACAATTCTTTCTGTCTGTCTGTCTGTCTCGATCTAGAGCCTAAGCCACTGGATCTGTTTTCTTCAGTGAGGGTCTTCGGTGATTCCCTAGAGGGAAAATCTTTTATTGTATATAAGAATATTCAAAAAAATATTTCTTGGGTTTTTTGAAAAGCAAATTTTTTTTGAGAAATCATCTTGAAAACGTGTGAACGATTATTGTTTGAAATTATTTCCTAAAATCAATATTATTAAATACTTAAAATTCGCATTCCAAATTTTTTTCTTAAAAAATTTTAAAGAATTTTCATATATAAAAAATTTATTTAATAATAAAACGATTTTTTAAAGTTTGTTTGCATAAATTCATACTTTTTTAGAAATCAGACGGCAATTTTATACAATTGAACATAATTATCTCGTTAAATCCATGTCTTATAAAATGTATTTTAAATTCCAAAGTACTTTTACATAAGAGCAAGTTCGTGGGATCCAGTCGTGCATTTTATTTTTGTTAAAACAGCCATTCATCGAAAAATGCGCACCGTTTCTAAAGAATAATTTTCGGCCAAAAATGGGGCCCTCTTCCAAAAGCTCGGAAGCCCAGTCAGCAAACAAACGGCGTTGTCCATCGGCATGAACTTTTAACTTGTACGGGTGTAAGCCCAAATCCCAATGCCCCACGCGTACAACGTTTGCTTTTACGTACACTCATTTTGATAGAAAAGTTTCATCATTTGAATATGCTGTTCAAGTAACATGTAACCAACAGATTTGACAGATGTATTGAATACAAATGGCCGCCACAGGCTACCAAAATCTACCCGCGCCAATTGAAAAACCTTTTATTTCACCACTTTCCGGAATACCATAAGGTTACCATTTGGGTCCAATGTTTTTCATTTTAGAAATCAACAATGTGGCTCTAATTCTTCATCATCATCATCGGCTCGACAACCGGGTTCCGGTCCTGGCCTCTTTCAACAAGTCTCTCCACCTATCCCGGTCTCTAGCCGACGCCATCCAGTTGCGCACCCCAAGGCTTCGGGCGTCCTGGTCTACGCCATCTCTCCAGCGCAAGCATGGTCTACCACGCTGTAGTCTACCATAGAATGTACCACAAAGAACTTTCCGAGCAGGTTCCTCTTCGCTCATGCGAGCTAGGTGCCCTGCCCACCGGAGTCTACCGAGCTTAATTTTTGTCACGATATCTGCTTCTAGGTAGATTGCGTACAATTCATGATTGTACCGTCTCCGGAATCGTCCTTCCTCACATATGGGGCCAACAATTCTCCTTAAGACTTTTCTCTCGAACGCAGCTAAGAGGTCGGAGTGCCTTTTGCTAAGCACCCAAGTCTCGGATCCATATGTGAGTACTGGCAGGACCATGGTCCTGTACAGCAGCAGTTTTGAAGTTATGGTGAGATTTCTCGATTTGAAAAGCTTTGACAGACTATAGTAGGCTCTGTTGGATTTGAGAAGCCGCCCGCGTATTTCTTCTTCTATATTGTTATCGGCTGCTACTGCTGACCCAAGGTATTTAAAGGATTGCACCACTTCAAATTCGTGCTCCGCTACCTTGATTGTTTGACCAACTGTTCCTCTCGCATTCGACGCCACCATGTACTTTGTTTTACCTTCACTAATGTGCAGCCCCAGATTTTGTGCCGCCTGCTCGATCTGGATGAAGGAATCGTGTACAGCTTGTTCGGTTCTTCCGATGATGTCAATGTCGTCTACGTAAGCTAGTAACTGGCTGGACCTGTTGACGATGGTCCCTCTTGTTGCCGTGCCAGAGTCACGGATTGCTTTCTCCAACGGCAAGTTGAAGAGGAGGCAGGCCAAACCGTCCCCTTGTCGGAGTCCATTAAAGATTTTGATTGGTCTGAATAGCAATCCGGCTATTTTTACTTGGCTTGTTACGTTGGTCATGGTCAACCTACATAGTCGTGTCAATTTATTTGGGATGCCGAATTCTCTCATGGCTTTGTAAAGTTCTACCCTGGCTATGCTATCATAGGCGGCCTTAAAGTCTATAAACAGATGGTATGTTGGGATGTTAAATTCTAGACATTTTTCCATCGCCTGCCTAAGGGTAAAGATCTGATCAGTTGTTGATTTGCCTGGAATGAAACCACACTGATATTGTCCGATGACGGTTTTAGCGTATGGGGTTATCCGGTCTTGTAGGATAGAGGAGAGTATCTTATAGGCGGTACTCAACAACGTGATACCTCTATAATTGCTGCACGTTGTGACATCTCCCTTCTTATGTATGGGGCATATTATGCCTTTTTGCCAGTCTTCTGGCATTTCTTCCTGCTCCCATACGTGCACTATAATATCATGAATTGCTTGACGTAAGGCTGGCCCGCCGTGATGAAATAATTCGGCTGGTATGCCATCGGCGAATTAACGCAACCCATCCGCTCCTAATGTTTGTTCTTTATTCGCACACAGCAATATTTATTTTTTCTTTAGTCCTAAAAACAATGGAGCAAAATTTTAGTTGAATTAGTACGATGTTAAAGCTGTTTTAGTATGAAACTAGGTTAAAACAAATTTAATCAAATATAGCATCATATTGTCTATCATTTTATTAAATTTAAAATCATCGAATACCTATTTTAATTTTTTAGTATCGTACTAACTTCATATGACTCTTTGACATTTACAAACGTCAAAAAAGGTTTGTTTACTTACTATTTTGCGTGAACTGTCATTGTTTTAGGTATGTTGAGAAGCACTTTATTAAGAAAATTGCTTTGGTAGGGTACTATGTAGTTAGAAAAAATTTTTGTAAGTCCATAACATGCGGTCTCCACTAGCGATGAATCCAGAGCATGCTTTAAAGCATGCGTTCATTATCGCTAGTAGAGACCTCCATCGCAGCTATATTTTCATCGCTTGCGATAGAAAGTATGCTCTCATCGCATACCATCCATCGCTTGCTTTATCGCAAGGAGAACTGTCATATTGTTCTGGCGTAACCAAATTGAATTTAACTGAGTTTGAGTTTTGCGTGCGAAGAAAGCTTTTGCTTGGGGTTTACGTTTTTCTAACAAAATTAAAAAAAATCTGATTTTAAATTGTCCATAGAACTCATTTA
This sequence comes from Chrysotoxum bicinctum, assembly GCA_911387755.1. NCBI lineage: Eukaryota > Metazoa > Arthropoda > Insecta > Diptera > Syrphidae > Chrysotoxum > Chrysotoxum bicinctum. The sequence continues at coordinate 45,701,389 of OU426989.1, forward strand.
TATCCATTAAAATTATTCACTATACTAAAAAAGTATGCGATGAAATGCCCAGCCACAAAAATCTGACAGTTCTTCTGCTCTCTGTTTTCTGCTTTGGCTATTGCGATTGCGATGGATTTATCGCTAGTGGAGACGGCGTGTAAGGAATTGTAAAAAAAACGACATCGGGACTAAGCGCTTTACATGTAAATACAACAACTACTTAAGTCTATACGGACTTAGCTAGTTCCAGATAGTTTTCGAGTCTTAACATAAGTCGTAATAAAAAGGTGATGCCAAAATGATATTATCTATTTGTTATCAATAATTTGTTCAGAGAAGTCCAAAGTGACGTTTTTCGATGCTCGTTGACGCTAGTCTCAATACAGCTGACAAATGCCATAGCGTGCACACTGCACAGTGCTTCCAACTTTTTGCAAAAAAGTTCCTAAGCCCCGATGCCGTTTCTTTCTACAATTCTATATGGAATTGCAAAAAAAAACACAGCTACTATTATTACCTTAATAATAAGCTGTTTAAAATTTTGCGCCAATTACTTGAACTCGACGTCATTAAAAATGCCACAACTTAATATTTTTATTTTGTTAATTATATATTTTCTCATTCTTCCTCTTTTTATACTCATATTTTCTTTATTCTAAATATAATGTATTTTTAAGCTTGAAATAATAAACCGTGTGACATTTGGCCTAAGAGGTCAAACATCAAATCAAGGATAGATTTAAGAACCATTCTAAGGATGAGAATGGCGGAAAAATATAACAAGTCTTATCAAAAACCTACAAGAGAGACAAGTTTATTTTGTAGAGGGCTCATTTTTTCAGCCTCTGGGACTCATTAAAATTAATTCTGATTTAAAACAGGTAAATACTTATCTGTATAGTTTGTTAAGTGAAAACGGGCTATTTCGAAAACTATCGTCAAAATAAATTTTAATCGTCTCGCAATAACTATTTCTTGATTTTTTCAAGTAATTTAATTAGAAATCTCAATGGGATAGATATATTTTTCTTGACAAACTTACCAAAGAACAGTTTGATTATTTATAATTTTAAACAACATACGGTTTTTATTTTGAGATTTATTTATAAAAAAATTTAAGAACAAATTGTTACATTAAATTATAAAATTCGGTTTAACATATATCAAAATATGGTAAATTGTTACAGGCATTTAGTAATTTTATTTAAACAAAAATTAAGTGCAACTATTTATAGTTTATACGGGTGAACTTAAATATTTATAATTTGTTTGTGCAAATGACTAATTATATTCAGCCTCTAGTGAGATCTTATCTAATTTTATCACTGGTTTTCGTTTGTCCTGAAAAAAAAAAATAAAAAAAAAATAAGTTGTAAATTTATTAAGAAATTGAATTTGTAAGAAAAATTTAAACATAGTGAATTCTTGGTTAAACTGACACTCTTACCCCCAGTTTCACAGTGATAGTTTAAACTTAAGTTCTGCTGAACCTGAACTGGAGTTTAAATTTGAAGTTCAACTCGTCCGGTTTCACAGTCTTATCTGAACTTGAGTTCATTAAACGTAGTTTAAGTAAATTGTTTTCTCTTTCTATCTAAATCAAAGAAAAAACAATCGAGGGAAGTTTGTTGTGACCTGTGACAGGAAACAAAAATTAAAAATGAAAATAAATTATATTTTCAAATATTTGAAGGGGTTGTCGAACCGAGATTTAAACGGCAGAATAGTGTCGTTTAACTTAAACTACAGAATGAACTCTGTTCAAGGACTGTGAAACCAAATTTATTGTTGAACTGAAGTTTAAACCAAAAGTGGGATTTAAACTTCCACTGTGAAACTGGGCGTTAATGTCCAAAATTGAACATAAAATCTGAAAAATAGATATGTGCCGCCTCTTCGTTCTCATATCGTTAATACATTAATACACACAAGTATGTCATATGGTTAATGTCTAGTTTGACATCATGAAGCCATATTAGTGCCACAAGTTGCAAACATAAGTAACGTTCCGTATGGGCAAGAGTACGATAACTTAGGCGCCAAGAAATTATAACGGTTTTTTGTAGAACAGTTCAATACAAGCACTTTTTACTATGGGAGGGGGGGGTCTATCTCCCCCCGTTTGGGCGGGAGGGGCAATTTTATAAAAAAGGTACTAAAATGGAAACAAAAATATTAAAAAATAACGGTAATACTTACAATTAAGTATTATACCTTTTTTTAAAGCCATTACTCTGATCTATTAGATAATTTTTAAATCAAGTGGAATCTATGCACAGTTTTTGAAAAAACGAGTTTTAAACTCAAATTTTGGTGAAAAAAACATAAAAAAACAGTTTAAAGTTTAATTTTTCAAAACTCCAAAGTTATATATTATTATTTTTCCTAAAATTCGTTGCTCTAGTTTATTCTTATTCAAAAACTGAAAACTAGATGATTTTATGTTGTCTAGTTTTTGAGAAAATTGAAAATAACTAAAACTACTTTTTTATGGGATATTTGCTTTTTTGCTTGCTTACGCATTACGGTGTATAAACAGTGAGATATGTATGGGGGGGGCATGCTGCCCCCCTGTAACCCCCCTGCTTGGGCACACTATAGGATTTGGGGTAGGTGCGAGGTTGGGTGTATGCAAGGTTTCTTTTGCATTTACAGAATCTGGATTTAAGAAAACTTTGAATTTACCCTATGGTCTATATCCAATGTCAACTAAATATATGTACGTAGCCCAAAGTTGCACATTTAAAATGTTCAGACATGCACGAATGCAGCAAATTTATATAATTCCTTAATTAATATGTATGTTTATTGTTTTTGTCTAACATTTTTAATGCTAATGTGGTACAGGTTATTGTTTACTAAGGTCATTCGTTATTCAACCTTTGTAAGAGTGAATTATTTTTTTCTTTGAATAAAGAATGGCGACTAAGCATCCACTATTTCATCCTAAATTAAATAACTTTTCCATATTTCAAAAAAAATATTTCAAAAGCATCGCGTTCTTAGAAGAAATTGGTCTTATTCCAACTAAAGCGTCAACTCCCCTCAACTCCAACTCAAAAAGGTGACAAAAATTGTAAGAATACAATATTATTATTATTATTTATTCCTCAACCAGAGCATATTATACTCTTACAGACTAAGATACATAAGTAAATATATAGTTACAAATTTGTAGGTGGGTATATAAAATTCAAATTACATTTAAATGATTTACATAGTTAATCTTTTATTTTAAGAAATAACGTTACTTAAATTTTGCTTAAAACTAATGATTTAAAAGTTTCTCTGGTGCAATCCATATAAAAGTTAATCTCAGAGCAATAAGCCCATCTATCGGCACATTTTTCCATGGGCCTCAATATTGGCTAGAGATTCGGGAGGTGCTTGCTATAATTATCTCTTTTGTGATCAAAATGCCTGTAAACACGGTTTTAATGCATTGAATATTGAAAAATTGACTTGACTGTTTTTAAGTAACACCTGACTTACTCACAAACTGACTGACTGAGACGCGAAATGCCATGCAATTCTACCTCCTCTGGTGCATTCTTGGTAACCCTAAATGATTTGCTGTACTTTACCTACAAATGAACCACATTAACATTAATCCTCACAATGAAATCACCGTAGTTAAATACCAAAAATCAAAAATTTCATAAAAAGTAGTTTTACCAATTCCTAGAAGGGACAAAACCATTCGGTTTTTTGTGTTCGATTCAGAATTAATAGTAGCATTGACCGCAAAAAGCCAATTAAGCGCTTCATTTCACAATTTTGAAAAAAAATTGGTCTAAACTTTTTTTTTTCATTTTTTTTAACAAAATTTTGAGTTTGCATGCAAATTTTTCAAAAACTATTGACATAAATAATTTAATTTAAATTTACGATTATAGAACAGACTTCTGGCTTTCAAAATCGGTATAGTACTTTATTGTAAGTGTTGCCGTTGTTTTTTAATATTTTTTTTTTCAATTTAAGTAATTTTTTCTAAAATCGCCCCTACCTCCTAAACGGGGCGAGATAGACCCCCCCCTCCCATAGTAAAAAACGCTTGTATTTGACCCTTCTACAAAAATCCGTTATCAATTTTTGGCGCCTAAGTTATCGTACTCTCCCCTCCGTATGAAATGTCATCATATAATTTTTGATCCTAGTTTGAAATCAGGTAGAAATCTTAAAAAATGGATTTTCGTGCCCATTTCAAGAAAGTTCTGCTCATTAGCAGTTCCGAATCGGCAGAAAATTGTAGGTCCCCTAGTAATATGTACACAGGAATGGTTGAGAGTTGTAAGTCAATAGGTTAAGTGGCTCTATGAGCCGTAATGGGCTCTAATGTTTTTTTTTTTTAAACATTATACAGGACTCACAATATGAATTAAAAAAATAACTGCATCACATTCACTACATGGCTGCCATCGCATCACCACATTGATTTTCGTTTTAATTTAATTGAACTGGGCCTTGTATCTTATACAGATATCTCCGCTAGAAACTAGAGATACATTTCTTTGTAAATGCAGTAAGCCATTTACTTGACAGAACTCGATTCGGTCTTAGCTTGGAACAACAAATCCAGCTGAAGCTCTTTGGTATACATGGATACCTACGATCTTCTAAAAAATCTGATACCTCAATATTCCGATATACTTACATAAGATCACTGAAAAGATTCGCCAAATAATTTGATAACTTCCTCATGCTCTATCGTTTTTGCATATTGCAAAGCTGTTAGACCCAACTTGTCCTTTGCATTTATGTCATCATAATTTTGCACCAGATATTTTACTAATTCCACATGACCATGCAGTGCTGCAACATGCAATGCTGTCCTTCCTGAATGATCTGGTTGAGCAAGATCGGCTCCAGCTAATTGGTATGATTGCAATCTCAACAATGAGCCTCGTGCAGCCGCAGAGCAAAGTTGTTCACCAATCGCTCGCATTGATCCGGTCAAGTGAGCACCACAGCTGAGGAGCAGTTGAATGATTTCGTGGTGATCAATGCAAACAGCATCCATGAGAGGTGTGCGATCGTATCGATCGCGAATGTGCACAGAAACACCATTTTTCAATAAAAGATTGACAACTGGAAGGTTTCCCTCGTGACAAGCGATGTGAAGAGCTGTGCGATTGTCATGATTCACTCCAGACAGATCAGCACCATAAGCTTTTAGACTATTGATCTGCAAAAAAAGAAAAAATAATGATAGATAGGTTAGGTATGGGACTTATTATTATACCTTCTTGATGTCTCCGGCCAAAACGGCAGCGTTCAACATTGCTGGAAAAAGAGTCGCTCCCAGCTGAGATAGTTCTGCAGGTGATGACAAGTGCAGTGATCTAGCTACTGCTTCAATAAGATCATAATCCTCCATCAGTGGGCTTTCTGCAGTTAACTCACCACGGATATTAGATTGCATTACCTTTGAATGAAAATATTCACCACAAATACCATATATACAATTTGCTCGGAAAACTCACCTGCTTCTTGTATTCCAAGGTCCAGTCGCTTTTACCCAAAACATATGACAGTTTTGTAACAGCCGCTTCCGGTGTCATATCATAGCCTGGCACCACCCCTAGTTCTTTCAGGACTTTCCCTGTATCGTATATTTCCGCTACCGAACCATTAGCACACTGCGTGCAATTTACAACTATCACACCACGTTCCGAAGCAGCTCGAATTTCTTCTAAGATATCTTTCCGATTAGATGGAATATTTCCAGATCCAAACGACTGCAACACAACACCCTTCATAGGTGGTGCAAAAAATGCCCTAAAGGTTGAACTTGTTATGCTAGGAAATAATCGCAACAGTCCAACATTTACATCCATATTCGCATGCACAACAAAGCGACTGATATTGCAGGGACGAAATATCAAACGATAATCGATCTCATAGTTGATTCCGATTCGACCAATAGGAACATTATTTGGAGAATCAAAGGCATTCAAGTCATCACAGCTCACTTTGATCGTTCGGTTGCCACGCATCAGTTTATTGCCAAACAGAACACAAACCTCAGGGATCACATAGTTACCCGCTATGCTCAGGGCTGTGGTGAAATTGTCTTTGCCATCGGTACGTGTGTCAAAAATGGGGATCTGCGAACCAGTTATTATGACAGTTTTTCCGAGATTTTCCAACATAAACGACAATGCTGAAGCAGTGTAGGCAAGTGTATCGGTACCGTGCAGCACCACAAATGCATCAAAGAATTCATATGATTGCTGTGGGAAGGAAATAAAAGAGTGGTTAATATTAAATTTTATACGAGTGTTTTTTCTTATTCTTCTAAAAATTCTAAGATGTTCCGAAAAAGTTTTGTTTGAAATCCAGAGTTAACCCAGTTCTAATATGTAAGTACCAATGCATAAGGCGTATTGGATTTAGGTTACTGCCAAATTAAGACAGTTTCGAAATGATCCCAATTGAAACAATAACAGCTCAATCTTACATGAATGTCCTTGGCGATGCGCACCCAGTCGTCAGTTGTCATATTGCTTGAGTCCAAAAGCGGATTGTATTCCGTAATAGTGTAAATGACACGATTTGGGACACCATCAATGAACGGAAGTATCAATGGTGCCATTCCAGCTGCGGTGCCGAATCTCTTTTCTGCATATGCCTGATCGTGCATATTTGGATATTTGCGAATCGTTTTCACTAAAGCATTTGAAATTGGCACGAGCACTAAAAATGAAGAAAATTGAATAATACAGAAAATTCTTAAATAATCAACATTTATCTTATCATCATATCATATCTACCGTTATTTTCATTTCTCATCATTCCAATAGTACCACCAGTGTAAATAACTCTGACCTTAGATTCCTTCGAAGTTGTGGGTATTATATTTCCAAAGCTCGTATTTCTTCGCATGCTAGAATTTTTTGAATCGATGGAAGTATTTGAAATTTTATCAAGATGGTTTAACGGCCTTAAAGAATTTATTCCTGTTTTCAAAATTTGGTGATTGTCTTCGGTTGATTCAGAATTGATAGCGGTTTCGTTATTTTCAGACGACATTTTAAGTTACGGCTGTTCTTAGACAAATTCCTTAAAAAAGATAAATGAGAAAGAATAACTCAATTAGCTAGACGTTCACTTAAAAACATATTCATTCACAAAATGTTCAAGAACTTGAACTTCCAATACTTTAGGACTATTTAATTGAAAAAAAGGGGCTGGGTGCGACCCACACTGATAACTTCCCATTGTGGTAAGAAAACTTTGAGTAGAATTTTACATCTTTTTCATGGACAAAAAGATAAAAACATATTGTGACGTTTTCTTCAATTTTACCATAGCTATTAATGGAATTTGAATATGTGGGACTTGGGTACAACTGAACAACCTTATTCATATACGTATGTACAGTACATATATTCTTCTAAAAACTAAGTTGATAATAAAATTATAAACTTATGTATTATAGAAGAAGGAAAAACGAAAAATAAGTTTTTGTTTTTGTTGAGTTTTTTTTTTTGCGACCTTTAGTCCAAATGCGTTTCGCCCAGGTACGACAGTTGGGCTCATCAGTTAGATGCTGTCGTACCCTTCTAAGACGCAAAATATTAGTCGATGGTTATCAACACAATATAAAATTTACAGCATGAATACAATGTAAATTATATTATTCTAGGGGAATTTGGTCAAATTCAGACACTTAGAAAATGACGCCCGTGGTCTGGCTGATTTAAGAAGAAGGAAAAACGAAAAATAAGTTTTTGTTTTTGTTTTTGTGGACTGTATTGATTAAATCAATTGAGTTTTTTTTTTGCGACCTTTAGTCCAAATGCGTTTCGCCCAGGTACGACAGTTGGGCTCATCAGTTAGATGCTGTCGTACCCTTCTAAGACGCAAAATATTAGTCGATGGTTATCAACACAATATAAAATTTACAGCATGAATACAATGTAAATTATATTATTCTAGGGGAATTTGGTCAAATTCAGACACTTAGAAAATGACGCCCGTGGTCTGGCTGATTTAAGAAGAAGGAAAAACGAAAAATAAGTTTTTGTTTTTGTTTTTGTGGACTGTATTGATTAAATCAATTGAGTTTTTTTTTTTGCGACCTTTAGTCCAAATGCGTTTCGCCCAGGTACGACAGTTGGGCTCATCAGTTAGATGCTGTCGTACCCTTCTAAGACGCAAAATATTAGTCGATGGTTATCAACACAATATAAAATTTACAGCATGAATACAATGTAAATTATATTATTCTAGGGGAATTTGGGGCGTCATTTTCTAAGTGTCTGAATTTGACCAAATTCCCCTAGAATAATATAATTTACATTGTATTCATGCTGTAAATTTTATATTGTGTTGATAACCATCGACTAATATTTTGCGTCTTAGAAGGGTACGACAGCATCTAACTGATGAGCCCAACTGTCGTACCTGGGCGAAACGCATTTGGACTAAAGGTCGCAAAAAAAAAACTCAATTGATTTAATCAATACAGTCCACAAAAACAAAAACAAAAACTTATTTTTCGTTTTTCCTTCTTCTTAAATCAGCCAGACCACGGGCGTCATTTTCTAAGTGTCTGAATTTGACCAAATTCCCCTAGAATAATATAATTTACATTGTATTCATGCTGTAAATTTTATATTGTGTTGATAACCATCGACTAATATTTTGCGTCTTAGAAGGGTACGACAGCATCTAACTGATGAGCCCAACTGTCGTACCTGGGCGAAACGCATTTGGACTAAAGGTCGCAAAAAAAAAAACTCAACAAAAACAAAAACTTATTTTTCGTTTTTCCTTCTTCTTAAATCAGCCAGACCACGGGCGTCATTTTCTAAGTGTCTGAATTTGACCAAATTCCCCTAGAATAATATAATTTACATTGTATTCATGCTGTAAATTTTATATTGTGTTGATAACCATCGACTAATATTTTGCGTCTTAGAAGGGTACGACAGCATCTAACTGATGAGCCCAACTGTCGTACCTGGGCGAAACGCATTTGGACTAAAGGTCGCAAAAAAAAACTCAATTGACTTATGTATTATATTATAGAAATTACTTTATTATTTCGGTTCCAAACATTTTAATTGAAAAAAATTTAAAAACGAAACATTCAAATATAAAAGATATGGTTTGGTTATTGATGGAAGGGTACTTACAAAATATATCCGCTCTAAAACTAGATATATGTCAAATATAAACCATTTGTTAGAAATTGTATTATGAATAAAATTAAATAATGGCAAAGTCTAGTCGAAAAACAAATATTACCACTTTTTAGTAGATTTTTTTTATATTTCTGTTAAAACTGTCAATTCGATACTTGTCAAAATTCAACCATATGTTAATAATTGTATTATGTCGAAACCTTCCCGTAAGAATGTACTAAGCGACACTTTTTTCGAAAATTACTTTTTGATGAGGAAATATACTATATGTTAAGGGCCACGTTTTGGCCTGGGTTTCGCCAACCTACGAGTATTATGCATGAAAAGGAAACTAGAGTACAAATAAAAAAATTTATCAACTGCCATGTTTTCTCATTAAAATAATGTTGCCCCCCTGAAATTTGTATTATCCGCCAAAAAATTATGCTAAGCGACATTAATAAAAATCTTATTGTCGTGAGCAACAAAAAATTTTGTTAGATGTCACTTAGTTTAACCAAAATTGTCATTCAACTAGAACTTTCTTCGTTTTTTTCGTTTCCTGAACAATTTTAGAAATGTCGCTTAGTATACATTCTTACGGGAAGGTATCGATGTATTAAACAATAAACTTTAGAAGGCACTATCGGTGTTCATTCCCAAGAAATTCGACTTGAAATACAATTTTAACTAGTTTTTACTAGAATTTTTAATAGTTTTTTTATTTAAAAAAAAAACTATTAATTCAATATTTGTCAACATTTTACCAATTGTACAAAATTATACTATGTATAAAATAAAATAAGTTAGAAGTCAATATCACTACAAGTTCTCGAGAAATTTGAGTCGAAAAACAATTTTTACCAATTTTCAATAGAATTTTATATGGTTTTTTATTTTTTGTAAAAAAACTGTAAACTGATTTTTTTTGAAATTTTCACCAGTTGTCAAACACATTATTTTTCGTAAAATAAAATTATTTTGAATTTCAAATTGTTTTCCGTTCTTAGAATATCTGGGTTGTTACATTTTTTTTTATTTAAAAAAATAACGGTATGTTCATTTTTTTCCAAATTCATACCAAATCTGTATGACCTTATAATGAGTACATTAAATTTTATTTGAAATCAATAGCATTATTTTTTCGTGAGATATTTGAAACTAAGCAAAATTTTTACTTTTTTTTTAAACCGTTATAGTGAAAAAACTACTCACTTCATTTTAATAAACGCCCTTTCAGCCTCTTTTGAAGTTATTATCTATTAAACAAAATTTATTTGAAGTCGATATCTTTACTCGTTCTTGAGATATCGACGACGAAAAATGGTACAAGAACGTACGAACGTACGAACGTACGAACGTACGAACGTACGTACACACACACACACAGACATCTCTCTAAAAATGATTGATATAGCCTCTAGGGACCTTGAAACGTCGAGAAATGTCAAAAATTCCAATTTGACAAATCGGACCGATTACAATAACTCCCTATGGGAAGTTAATAAGTGAAGACTTATGCGAGAAACAGATTAACACAGCGACTTCAACAGCAACTTTAACAGCAACAAAAACTTCAACATCAAAAGTCTTGTGAAATAGATTACAACGTGAACAGCGTTTTTGACAGCATTATAATCAAAATAGTTTCAAATGCGAAATGAATTTGCCGTACATAATTTGATAAAAATTAACGTAAATTGCATCAATGTATACGACTTGCAATTTGTCGTACTAAAATTAATTTGTTTTTAGTAATTCTTCCATTGTCAAAACCAAAATAAATAGACACAACAAAAAGATGGTTGTCACATTTTCATTTGAGTGTTGATAATACTGACAAATTCACCTTAAAAGTTGGTAGCATTTGCACAGCGACAGCGAATTTAGGGTTTAGGTCTAACGTTGATGTCAATGTCGAAGTTGCTGTGTTTATGTAATCAAAGCCATTTAAAACCACTGGCTCTAAAAAGTTGTCAAAGTTGCTGTTGAAGTTGCTGTGCCAATCTGTTTCTCGCATTATGGATTTTATTCAAAATTCTGTCTTAATTTTTCAATTTAGTTTTCTTAAAAATAGAGTATTTTAATATTGATATTAGTAGAGTTTTTTTGAGAATTCTAGACCCTCTTAACTTAGCCCCAAGTGCCTTGTAAATAGCCTCGGTATCGTCAACGGCCTTGGCTCCGATGAAAGCATCGCTTCCCATCGATCAGCGAAATCAAGCATCGTTGCGCGCGGTTAGTACTTGGATGGGGGACCGTTCAAATACCAACCGTGAGCTGTTGACATGTGTTTTTCTGTTGTTCTTTCTTTCTGTCTGTCTCTCTCTGTTGTATTGTATAAGCCGATGGTCTGAGTTACCAGTGCTTTCAGTGTCTCTACTTCGTAGATTTATCTACGGAGTAGTGGAATATGTAATGTAATGTAATAGCCTCGGTATCTTGAGAAGTTTGGAGGGTCTTAGCCTCCCAAAACAGATTTCTTATATCGTTAGAATACTGTTTTATATGATTTATGGCATGGTGGCATCATCGGGCCTTGTTTCGTATTCCAAAATCTGAAAGTATAAACTGTTACCGTCAAAAAGTCTCGGGTATTCTGAATCTCTGTCACCAGAACTCGATTGCATCGATATATCAGAGCTGAAATAACAAGAAAACAGCGGTACAGGCGATACAAGATGAAACGCAAAGCTCTATTGTTCAGCACCTATGTTCATCAATTTGTTAACTCTTTAAAAAAATCATATTTTAGAAGCTAGATTTGATACCAAGATACCATTGTCATAAAGTTTATATTTTTATAAATATTTTTCATAAAGTTTTAAAATTATATTCCATAATCTGACTCCATGCATAATTTCCGCAAACAGGTGACCCATAGGTTAGGTAAGGTTGGATGGGATGATGATGCGGCAAGCAGTATTAGCCTATTCGGATCTCAATGGATCCATTGTGGACACTAGGGTGTAGGTAATGTAGGGATGGGCAGGGTTAGAGGTAGGATTTAGCGGAAGTAGGAATTAGATATGAGGTGCCTCCCTGGACCATCCTGATCCTGAATGAAGTTTAGGATGCTTTTTAGTGGCAAAATGTGTACCTCTTTGTCGCAAAAATATTCTCTGAGGACATCTTTTCTTGTTCTGGCTAATTTGGGGCATTCACAAAGGAAGTGAGGTGAGACCTCTTTCACTTCTTCGTCTTAACACACTCTCCATAAGTCAGATGTGTTGATACCCATTTTCCTAATGCAGGCTCCCATTGAGCTGTGACTCGTAAGGATTCCAACCAAGAGAGACAATTGAGGTCTTCTAAGCTTCTGTAGATACTCTGTTTTTTTCTTTGAAATATTTGGCCAAAGATTCCTTGAAACCCGACAGGTTTCAATTGTTGACCATCTGTGATTTGCGGTCTTAATTAAACTTTGTTGAAGTCTTTATTTTTTCTGCTTCAGTGGCATAAGTACCCAGGGTACAATTTGGCTTGGTTCAAGTGATGAACCGTTATTGGCCAGTGTCCCGGGACCCATTGAAGGATGACTGAATTTGTTTCGCCGAGCAATCTTAATTAACTACGGCAACGGAATGGCTCTGACTGACTGAAATGGCTCTGACTTCCGCCTATGAAGATGACAGTGTTCTTTTCTGTCACTTTACTGGGCCAATTACATTAATAGCTCGCACAGGGTTAGGACAAATTTTAATGATGCCATCATCACAGGTAACAAATACAAAACTATTGCCTGGAAAATAACTTTTTAGATTACGAGTTTCGATTGATGAAAGGGTATACCTAGTTCTTTAATTGTGAGATTAATTTTCTATTTATTTCAATTTCAATTACTAATTACTTTTTGCACATATACGGATTATAAACGTAAATTTTGTATCCAGGTGTACCCCAAGGTATTAATTAGAAGATTTCTAATGAATTCCAACAACGTTAGAAAATATCATGGAGCTTGGTGTAAGGAACAGGCTTTTGTTCGAGTAAGAAATATAGCCTGAGCCTTAGAAGCATTTATCTTAATTTTCTAATTAGTAAAAAAATAGATCTTAGCTACTACTCGTATATTAAAAGTAGATTGTAAAGTACTTAGAATTGCGGAAGCAATTGAAACTGAAGAACATATGCAGGTTTTGTCGGCAAAAATATGTAGAGTCTGGGAAAGTCGTGAGTAAAAACATGAGTAGAGGATCGGACCAATAAAATTGAACCCTCTGGAGAATACCTGCAACACCACTGAACATTTCAGATATAAAGTTACCAACTGACACAATACACTTTCTTAAAGACAAAAACAAGGGACGATTTAATATAAACATTTTATGCAGAAGTTCATCTTGCCTAACAGAATCGAAGGCTTTTTCTACGTCAAGCAATATCATACCCATGCTATTTCCAATCTTTTTATATGATTACTAATGCGATGCACTTAAGGAACAGTACTTTAAAATGGCCGAAAATCAAACTGTTTTTGGGTTAAAAAGTTAGTTGTTTCAACAACAATTTAATTGATTTGCGCTTGGGTAAAATCTATAAGCGTTTGGGTTAGAGGTATTTGATATGTAAATAAAATTTGCGTATGGTTTATCTCCGGAGATATCGGAATGACAAATAAATTATATAATTCTTGTGACAAATACGAACTTCCCATGATATTGCTCTCTGAATTGTAAGATCAGTTTTTAATGTTTTAAAATATTATTTAAAAACAACAGCAGAATGCATAGTGCCGATAAAAGCTTAAGAAGAATCCTACTGCGGACAGGTTTTACAACTTATATTCAAGTATCGAATGAAATTTTTGTGGTTTTTGTTCTAATATGTTGGTGGGATTGACACCTGTACAAAAGTATTTCTCATTGCAGTGTTCATTGAGTATGCATTTTTCATTGTGCAAAAAATGAATCTTATTCCATTTTTCATTGCATATGACTATTTTTCATTTTCTATTCGACAGAAAAAACATTCCGTTTTATATTTTTTCATTTTAAAAATCAGTAATTTGTATACCTTTTTTTTAGTTAAACCATCAAATAGATATTTTATTTTCTTAGTATCGTGCTTAATCAATATAACTCTTTGACATTTACAAACGTCAAAAATGTCTGCTTTGTTTTTTGCACTAACTGACAATGTTTTAGATGTGTTCAGAAGCAAATTATTAAAAAATAGCCTTAGCACGATACTATCTACGAAATGCTTAAACATAAGAAAGAGTTAGTAAACTATTTTAAATTTAATAAATTCTTAAGTATTAACTTACTTTCACCTTAACATTAGGCTATTTAAATTTCGCGGCAATTTTTGTTATACTGTTCTTTTAAAAGATCAATTTAAACAATTTTTGAATTTCATTGAGCAAACAAATTTATTGGAATCCTAATAAGAAAGAACCTGGATTTAATTTATGTAATTTAATTAACTTCAACCATCAATCAATAGATAACCACATATAAATCAGTTATAAATAAAATCATGAGGGGTATTCACGATTGGGTGAAACTGGTCGAGAATTATTTTAAAACTAAATAAACGTAACATATTGTTACATTCCATCAACAAAATATAATAATTAAAATACTACAAGACTTTTGCACTTTTACTATACCACAACCCAATTCCTACAGATAAATTCAATGTTGTAAAATTTATAATTTTGGTTGACACCTCACTTAAATGTCATTTTATACTTTCACTTGTTAGTCATATATCTGAAATTGTGTGAACAAATAATTATGTTCTTCGGCTGTTTCTTTTTAATTATTAAGAAATGCAAATGTCAAATACATAGATACTATAACATTTGACATAAGCGACAACATTTTACTCTGACCATAATCTACGAACAAACCCCTTTTTTCCTAGTTATACCAACAGCTGTTCGATAGTACCAAATGTGAAACAAAAAAAAAATACAGGTAACTGCGGAATAGTTTCGTTTTTGGGAAATTTCTTACTGTACTATTATAAACTATTACTAGATACTATGTAATATAATATCCCAACAAAAAAACTCGGTTATAGTGAGGAAAATAGACAAGTAAGTGTCTACTCACAAAGTTTAATCGAGGAGCAACAGCATTGGAAGAATTGTCATACTCAAAGAGAAAGATAGCAGTTTAAATTCAAAAAAATGCTTTCAAGTCATCATCTTACTGCTTTGAAATAAAATAAATCATCTGTGGATTGCCATAGGGGGGTTATCAACAACAAAAAAGATATTTCATAGAGGCAAACGTAAATATTTTGTTCTTCTGCTTGAATTTCAAGTTTTCGAAATTATAGTCGATCATCTTCGACATCATAAATTATTCGCCACATTCTGCTCAGTTAAATGTCAATGTCATAATTAACCGTAGATAAAGGTCGATTGAATAAATTTGGTAAGAAGTCGCTATTTTCTGGCTTTAAAAATGTTCATGTTAAAAAGAATTTTTGTTCTGAAACCATTTAATATCAGTCAAGTTGTAAATCTAGGTTTCCGTCAAAATGCTAGTCAATTGAAGTTTCAGCAGTGCAGTAGCTAGAGGATATCACTTCCTCACAAGAGAGTGACAAGTCGTAAATGAATAATCTTTCTTCATGATAAAGTGTCTCTCATATAAGCTGTTCAGAATCAACAGAAAGTTTTAAATCCTCCGATTTTTACCAAATGCCAACTAACAACAAGAACACAGGATTGGTTGAGAGTGTTAGCCAATATGTGTTGGTTATCTACCGGTTCTCGTGCCAAGAACTTATTTCTAACAACTTTTTGAACTTTTGAAATGATTTATGAAAGTCACTAAAAGTCGAGTCCCCTTTTGCATCCACAAGGGTTTCAGCAATTGTTCATTCAGGAATAAAATACACATGAACATACTCCTATTAACAATAATTAATTGCTAAGCACAGCTTTTATGTAACCACCAGGTTAAACTTCAAAGACAAGTTCATTTGCGCGTTTACCAATAACAAAGTTAAACACGCCTTTTACTAAACAGATTTCTATTACAAATTCCACTACATTCGGTGTCAAAAAGATACTTGTTGAAGTGAAATTTCTGTTTAGCAAGTGTTTGTGTAAAGTATAGGTAGAATTGTGTTTTCTCTTTCTTTTTTGTTGAGTTGTCAAAATGACAGTAAAAATGTGTTGTTTACACTTAACCGCGAAGTTAAAGACGAGTTTCTTCACTTTGAAATTTAAGGTGACGTTTAGCGTTAAGGTGACTATTAAATTGAATATTGGCCTGGTTAATTGTTTAGAATCCACTTAAATATTTAAGTCGTCTCTAAATTTGATTTTTGGCACAATAACTTAAAACTGTTTCGCTACGCCCACCGTGTTCACCATGGATAACGCAAGAGATACGAAAGTTTGCAAGTTTTTACTTAAAATTAAACCGCACATGAACCGAATAATCGTGGGCAATTCTAAATCAATGTTTAACTAAGCAATCATTTTAAGAGCCATAAGCGAGCTAAGGTATTTTAAACTCCAATTGACAAGTAGTTGTCTAGTATACAGAGAACATTAAACCGGTAGCAGATATCCTTTTTTTTAAATGATGGAATAGCTGTCTTATTACCACGAATGGAAATTGTATTCCCTAGGTATACATATACCTCCTGTGTCCTGTTGCAGAAAGAAGCTTAGTACAAATTAACAGCGATTCATTTTCTATCCGGGGCGGTGTTTCCCCTAACGATATCAATTCTCAGTTAATTGCGTGTAAAAATTAATATGTACGAGTATAATATGTATGTTTTCTAACGACTCTGCAAGTTATGTCCTATTATGACATTAGAGCGATTCATCTAACTAAATGATTTTATAATGGCGCATGTTAAAGGCTTTTGGTCTGCAAGCGAGCACTTTGTCATCTTCTTGCATGTCTGTAAATTAACCTTAATATCAGATCTAAGTATATCTGATGGTGGTTCTGATTCATTGCGTAGTTTATTGTCTACTTTCGTTGTGAATAGATTACCTTTCGACGTTTAATCGAACAACAAATGCTTATTGTCAAGGCCATTCTCTTGTTACTTGGTCCGTTTGTGAATTGTTTCGCAAATGATTTCGGACTAGCTGAACTCGTTGATCAAATTCACAAAGAAACTAATTTGGGTACTTTACATATGGTTGGAATAGAGGGAGACTTTCTGAATGGGTTTTTAAAAACACGTTTTCTGATACCAGTTCTGATTTTGACTGAAGGAACACCTGACGAATATGTCAAATTTGGTAATGTGCTACTGGTGGTTGAAGTCGCAAGGAAGGATTATCAATTTTCTATGATTTTGGATAAACTAATCACAAGCTTAGACGTTCGAAAGTTTGTCATAGTTTCGGCAAACAACATTGACTCTATGAAACAATGGTTTCGATATTTTGCAGAGAAGAAATTCACAAGGATCTTTGGGAGTGTCAGTCGAGATGCCTTTGCGTATCTTCCCTATGCAGCCATCCAAGTCCAACAGCTCTGCGTAGATGAGCCTCTTCCTAATGCTCAACAAGACTTAAACGGCTTTGCCTTTCGCACAACTGTTCAGAAAGATATTCCAAGGACCTTCTGGTATCCAGACAGTAATGGAGAGAATAAAATTGGCGGGACTTATGGTCAGATTTATGTAAACTTTCTTCGCAGACACAATGCAACTTTCAAAGAAGTTATACTCAATAACTCAACGAAGCTGGACATAACGACGGTGATCAATGCAACAGTCAATAATGACCTTGACATCAGCATGAACGTTTTTTGTGCCATCAATAACCTCGACCTGAGTTATCCGGTTATAATCGAGAAGTACAGCATTATGGTTGCCGTAAATGGCCATGTAGACCCCAAGGAGTACTTTCAAAGGCCGTTCTCGTATGAAGTTTGGATCTATATCGGACTTATTGTCACCTATGTTACCATAATGAATGTTATTTTGAAATATTGCACAAACTTTACAGTCGATGTTTGGGAAAGCTTTAGTCAAGTATTTCTAACGTTATTGCGAATGCCTACAGAGAGACCAATTCAATCGGCTTATTCCATCCACTTTCAAGTGACAGTTTTCTCATTTATAATTGGAAACATTTACGTCATTTATTTTACATCATATTTAACAGTGCACATTAAAGTCAAGCAATATGAGTCGGTTAAGGACTTGGTTGAGAACAATGTTCGAATTCTCATTCCCTTCTTTGAATGGGTATTGATTGAAAGGAACGGACTCTTTCCGAAGGGATTTGACAAACTTGTCGAGCCAACGGACTACGACAGCTATTTCGTTCAGCTGTATTCCATGAGGAATACAAGTGTGGCCTTCTCACTTGGCTCTGAGAAGTGTGAATTTCTTATTCGGATGCAATCGCTGTATGAAAAGCCTCGGTTTCGTAAAACCAGCGATGTTGTAAAGCCTTATTACCTGGGATTTTTGTTACCATTTAATTCACCGTTTAAGGAAATTTTCAGCGATTTTATTATTGAAATTAAAGAAACCGGTTTAATGCAAAAATGGGAAACTGATATTTTTGCGCAAGTGATAAAAGCTGGATTTAAAATAGGTGTCGAACGAGGGGCTGGAACACAATCCTTGTATGATCCTTTGACGGTGCACCACTTGAGTTTTGCTTGGAATTGTTTAACAGTTGGTTTGACAATGGCAGTGATAGTTTTTTTAGGAGAAAGTTTGAGTGGTGGATTGTCAATAGTATGTCGAATATATGGTAATGCCAAATAAAAAAATTAATAAAATAAATGAGATTGTGTTTCTGTTTTTTCTTAGAGTGTTGGAAATTTTAAGTCTTAAAAAAATTAACATAAAATGAAATAGGTATATGATGAAAATAAATTTCATGGAAAGTGATACCCCTGGAGGACTTTTAACTTCTTCGTAAGAAAGTAATAAAAATATATCTCTACACTGAATTCAGCAGCGCATGGAAATTGAACCAATAATAAATGATTTTAGCAGGATCATTTTTAAATTCCCTTTTTGTCGTAGGAAAAATAATATTCTCAGTAAAAGGTTGAAAATAAATTGCAATTATATATACATAACATATGTATATGTGTTTTATGATGTGATAAAAAATGGGTTCAGATTATCACTAATATTAAACTAAACTACACTAATAATAGTTCAGAGGAAATGAATTAATTTAAATTTTGCATAAAAACATAAAAAATAAGTAAGTATTCTTTTACATTACAAATTTCTTTAATTAGAACCGAATTGTTTCTCTTATTTTCTCCAGAAAGCTATATAATTTATAATAAATATATTAGGTACATAATTTATCTAAAACTTACAGCAATAAAATCGCACTTTCAATCCTCCGAATCCTAGTCCCAGTCTTTTCCTTTTCTACTTTTCATACAATTGATTTATTCATTATTAATATACATACTAGGAGAGAGTAGGGAAGCCAAGGTCCATCAGCCATTGGTACACTGTTTCAATATCTTCGAGAAACGAAAATGATGATCACCTTAAAGAGAACGAGAGATTTGCTATCACGGATTTGCACACGGATGATAAGTATGAAAGCTGTTGGTAAAGAAGTGTGGTCGACAGATGGCCCACGGCATAACTATACTTCATCCAACAAAAATAGGCAGTACACGTCTTATGGGAGAGCCTTTTCAAAATCAGTAGCGTGCCATATTTTTGCACCATACTAAATTGAAAGAACTCCTCCATAAAAAAGTGTTTGCGCGTCCGTAAATTTTCGATTGCATCTGACGCAGACCTGACGTTCTATTGACCGCACATCTGATTGTCAGTGTGCACTGAATTGCTGTGGCCTATGGCTGTTGCTGCTATTCAATTTCAACCCCCATTAAATATTGATGTACATTCAGGCTTACCCGTGTCCATTTGGTAACTTGTTTCCTTGGGTTTCTGTTGAGGTGCTTTTGATTTTAAAGCTTTAAAAAATGTTTTTAATGATGAGTGTTATCGTGGTGTGTTTTCATCTTTTGCATTTATTTATTTTAATACGTTAAAATGCAATTACAAAATTTTAAGCTGTTTATTTTGAAGAAGAAAATTATTTGCGTAGATTTTCGTAGCGCGCGGTCAATTAATGTGAAATAAAGTATTTTAATGTAAATTGTATTTTAAAAAGGTGTATTTTTTTTAA
The DNA here is from genome assembly GCA_911387755.1 of Chrysotoxum bicinctum. Classification (NCBI taxonomy): domain Eukaryota; kingdom Metazoa; phylum Arthropoda; class Insecta; order Diptera; family Syrphidae; genus Chrysotoxum; species Chrysotoxum bicinctum. The sequence continues at coordinate 45,721,624 of OU426989.1, forward strand.
GTTTTGTGCAATTTGTGTTTTTAAGACGGGTAGTTTTTTAAGAATCGTTTCTAAATTTTTTTGAAAGAGTTTATTAATTTAAAAGTTTTATGCAATTTGTATTTTTAACTAGTGCATATTTGAAGAGGTGTGTTTTTGTGTTTTTTTTTTAGAGTTTTGTGAAGTTTGTATTTTTAAGTCGTGTATTTTGTGATTTATGTAAGTAGTTTGAAATGGCTTCGAAGATTTCAAAAGACTTAAGTTTCGAAAAAAAATAAATCATTGACGCGACAAAAAAAAATTCATAAAAATTTAAAAAATAAAACAGAAGCTGTGAAGCAAGAAGCTGACATTTTTTCTGTGGGTGAACGAACAGCTTACAAACTTCTTAACGAAAATAGTACCAAAGGCCACAACTCGCCATGATTTTGGCAAGTGTGCCATCAGGCAAATTGTGCATAATTTATTTTAAATAACGAACTTCCTACGCGGCTGGATAAAATATTGCATGAGGTAAGACGCAATGAAAACATCACCAAAATTGCATTCGATTTTGAAAAAAAAAATCCAGGTTTTAAATTTTCCCATCTTCAGCGAAAGAGAGTTCTTTTCGGAAGAACTGACATCATCACATGGAGAAGGCGATACTTACGCGAAATTGAAAAACCAAGGGAACAAAACAGAAAAATCTTTTTTACTGATGAGACATGGCTCAACGAAGGACACACAAGAGGCAAAGTTTGGATGGACCCGGCTATATTAACACCACGACAATCATTCAACGAAGGATTGTCAACAGGACTGCGTGCACCATCGGGAAAAAGTAAGAGGCTGATAATAACGCACATGGGAAGCTCTACAGATTTCGTAGAATCCTATGTTTCGTTTCTGGTATCATTGGGGATTATCACGAAGATATGAATGCTGAGGTGTGCGAAAAGTGATTAAAAGAAACATTTCGCGCCTGGAGCCCAACTCTGTTATTGTTTTGGATGACGCATCATATCACTCTCGAAAGAAGATCAAAGCTCCATCGACCCAACAAAAAAAGATTACATAAAGATCTGGCTCCGGTCAAACAATATTTCTTTCCAGGATGATATAGTGAAAGTTGAGTTGTTGAGCATCGTAAAGCGTCATTAAACCCAGTACGAAACCTTATTATCGACGAAATTGCTCAAGCTGCTGAATATAAAGTGCTACGCTTGCCTCCTTATTACAGTGAACTGAACCCAATAGAATTTATTTGGGCTCAAGTGGAAGGATTCGTGGCAAGCCGCAACAAGTCCTTTAAGATGGCAGAAATAAAAACCCATTTATCAACTGCAATCAGCAATGTTGACGCTGAAAAATGGCATCGATGTGTCCAACACAATTTTCAATTCAATTTTTTGTTTTATTGAACATACTATTTACAATTTGGCTTACAACTAATAAGATACTACATATGTATGAAAGTTTACATTTGTTGGCTCATAGGGGGCCTAACTATATACAGTGACTTAAGTTTAATTATTTTTATATAAAATAAAAAATTAAATTCAAAATGTCGGTTGTATTGTCCTCAGGGTGTTCATTCCTGGTTGTCAGTGGTGATTTTTGTGGGTTTTGGGCAGAAATGATGTGTCCAACACGTCGAGCAGGTGATCGACCCAAAAATGTGGGAAATTGACGTTTTTTCGGAAGGCGCTGTAGGAGGTCTTATTATAAACCTAGGTGAAGATAGCAGCAGTGACTTCTCGTTTGAATAAAATATTTTGTATATACACTCTAAGAAATATTCGAAAAATTACTACAATAAGTGTTTAATCTATTTCAACACTGATTTAATTTTACTACAATTATTGTAGTAAAAATAAACATTTGCTTAAAGGTCAACAGTTTCTTGTTGAAAATTTTTGAAGAAAATCAAGCATCGCTGTTGAAAACTCATACCCGTTTGTTTGATATTTATTAAATTGCTCAAAAATAAGAACGGAGATGAATTTTCAACACATTTTTTTTTCGGGATATCGCTTTTTTCTTTGATTCAACAGTTTTTGTTGAAAATTTGGTTATTATTAATCTTAATTAATAATTTTTTTATTTTTGCTTGTTTTTTTTTTATTTAAAAGGGATTAGACCTACTGGGGATACCCTTCAAAAACGCGCCTTTTATCTTACCTCATGGTGGTGTGGGAAAAGATAAATGTGCTTTAATTTTTAAAAACAAAACACTTTCAAAAATGAAAATTTATATCTAAAAAAAGGGCGGTAACTCTTCATACTATTCTTTCATATTTGGGTCCATTTAAAATAAACACTACGAACACCCTATGAAAGCCGCCGCCAATCTCTTTGTTCTTAATCTAATTATATTTGTTAATGTACGAGTAACATAGCCTTTCACGTTTCACCAGGTTCTTATAGTGTTTTTGTTTTCATTCGGAGGGGAAACATGACAACAAATCAAAATAATTCAATTCGACTAATAATAAATAATGCCCCATAAGGTTTGTTCAGGTGGGCTCACCCCTTAATAAACATAGCAGTGATACTCGTAGCAGCACTATTGTTGCTGTATATTGCAATTTTAATTTGCTGAACTTGCATTGACTTTGACAGTTCAATATCGTTTCATTTCCTTAACTCATTCTTCCTTGCTCATGCTATTCAGAATTTGTGAAAAAGAGTGCGAGCTGTCGACAACGAAAGGATTTTAAAATTAAATAACCATTATAAAAGTTCAATAATTATAAAAATAATAAATAAATAATAATAAAAAAAAAGATTTAAACGTTTAAGATGGCAAAGAAAAAGCGCCTGCTGCAATTTTTAAATCTTAAATTTTCTAAGTAATCGCACGATAAAAAGACAATAAAAAGCTATAGAAAAGTTATTTAAATTGTGATCTGTCTGGTGATTTAATTCGTTTTCTTGAATTTTACCACAAATTAAAAAAAATACCTTTTTTAATTGTTAACCCCAAAGTGCACGTGCTCCGGCACATTACAAAAGTAGCCCAGAACAACTTTATCGAAGGCTTAACTTTAAGGAGACACCGCACCTCTTACGGGGGCAGCCCAACGCCACATAATGAGGCACAACGGGAACACCGCAAAAAGAAGAAATCCCAGCAAAAGGAAACTGGCCGCCGCTTATCAACTACTGGCGCTCAGTAACCCAAATACCGCAGCGAAGAAACAGCAGATGGAAAACCCAGTGCTGCAACAAAAATCCAATGATTTTTCTTGGCTAATCCCAAGTAGCAAGAAGAAATTCTCAGCCAAAAATCTTCAATGCAGCCCTAGCACGGGCGCAGGACCCAGCGGTAACAAATTCTGGATTCTGAACATGGAACTGAAAATACAAGTCTCGAAAAATGGCAATATGTACCCCAACTTGGCACACCAACTTAACCAAGCAACAATCAACGAGATGCCAATTGATATTGACGAGCAAAAGGAAGAAACCCCTGCAAATCTAAACGACAACCTTAACAGCGAGGGACCAAAGAACGCAGAAGCAGCTATAGAAGACAGCAGAAAGAAAGCGGAGAATGAGAGGTTAGTACTGGTCCTCCAATATTGATGAGAAACGTAGATGTTAGAAATCTTATCTGTGATTTCAAAGAAAACTCGGTTCCATTTTCTTACAAAATTATAAATCGTGGTATGTAGCTCAAGTAGGCTTTGTGTATATAATAGTGGAGTCCATCGGGATCTCATGGAACTTTTTAGGAAGACCGAAAATATTGAGGCTCACTCCTTCACTCTGAAGGAGGACAGAACTTCGAACATTGTTTTGAGGGGACTCACGCTGGACTTTCAAGAATCGGAAATACTGGAAGAACTAAAAATTAAAGTTACCAACGTCGTAAATTTTTGAAACTTTACGCTCTAAAGCGGCAAAAATCCGGTATAACTTATTCCTTGTCCGTCTTCAACCTAGCACGAGCCCGGACGAGCTCTTAAAAATCCAATATCTTTTTAACACGCGTGTATACTATAGAAGAAATCAAGAGGCAACAAAGGTTCTCTGCAAAGCAGACGGTGCCAGAAGTTTGGACATCTGGCTAAGAATTGTGCCAATAATTACGATTGTGTTAAATGCACATATGTAGAAACACGACCCGGGCTGCTGTACCTTCTCTAAGCAAGAGGGTAACAAGGCAAAATGTATTAACTGTGTTGAAGATCACCCAGCTAATTTCAAAGGCTGCGTAGCCTATAAGCAATATGAAACAAACAGAAAACAAAAAATAAGTTCTGCTAGAGAAAAAATTACAAATGCCAAAGCTCTCTAAAGCTGTTGCAAATGGAAACCTTGTTGCCTCCGGTGTCTCTTATGCTAATCACTTTGGCGCCACTCAGTCTTCCACATACAATAGTATTCACAGTGATCCCTTTTCATCGAGAAATACCAACAAACAGTCGGTGGCCAGTGCCATAAACGATTTTATAAACTTATCTAAAGACCTCTTTGGAGTTGAGATGAATCAACGCATTTCAAAGATCGAAACATAAAGTGTTGGAAAATTCGATTCAAAAATCAGCAAGCGACTAGCCTACCTTGAGCTGATGAACCAGCTTTTAGTCAGTTCGAAATGATGATTTTCAAACTCATTACTTTTAACATTTCGTCCTTAGTTAGTCAGGCAAGGAGAATAGAAATATCAAAAATTCTCCAAGCCAACAACTGTTCAGTGGCGTTCATCCAAGAAACCCACCTCAACATCAAACATACGAATCAGTGAACTTCCATTCAACAATTATTACAGCTATCTTCGCGTCCATTAAGCTAAAGGTTAATAATACCACCAAAAAACTACTCCTGAGTTCGGTCTACTTCCCAACGAATAGTTCCCCATTAATATTAACAGCCGAACTTAACAAAATAGAGGCTCTTGCATCCTCCTTCGATGGAGCTATCATCGGTGGTGACTTAATGCCAGAAGCCCTAGATGGGATGACACATGGCACAATGTTAATGGTAGCTCACTACTACATTCTTCTGGGCACATTCTTTCAACCCTTCTTTAATCAATATTACTTCAAACACCCCAACATTCCCTAGGAGCTCATCGTTTCTAGATTATTTCCTGATTTCAAGCCGTTTGATAAATCTAATAGATCCGAATTCCACTTTTACTGACCATTGTCCACTCCTTCTCAAGATCAGTTTAAATGAAGCTAATATTTGCATTAAGGATATACCTTCCTCCAGGTCCCTCCAAAATACTAACTGGAACACATTTAGAGATGATCTGGACATTTCTCTTCAGGATATCCACCCTCCTCTCACCTCTTGCTTTTTTTTCTCACTTGTCTCGAGAGTAACTCAACCAGGAATAAGGTCTCATTAAAAAAATATCGCAATCTTCCGTGGTAAATTGAAAAACTCTTCAAGGTAAAACACCAATGGCAAAAACGCCGTAAGCTCATTTATCATAATTCCTATAATAGGATCAACATGCCGTATAGAGAACTTTCCTCCAGAATTTTGTTACTCAATATTATCATCAGAGACAAAGTAAATTTATGGCTCAACAAGCAACTAAGTGACAGATTGGCTAAAATCCACCCTGGTCGCAAGCATTCAGAGAAATCTTCAAGCTAGTGGGCAACAAGAAAAAATTTATGTGTAACAAGGTTTTGGTAAACAACAATACGATAACTAACGAAGAGAGCGTTTTCTCAGCCTTTGCAAACCACTTCAAATATGTTTACAGGGAAAGAACTCCCGATTTCAACAATTCTGTAGCTGATTCCGCTAAATATTCAGCCTCACAGATAAGGCAATCTAAACCTACTCTTTAACCTAGAGAACACAGCCTTGAGTCCTCTAGCTTCTGAGATTTTCACTAACATGGATATTGTTAAAAATACCATTGAATTCATCAATCTAAAAAAATCCGCAGGTCCCGACGAAATCACGAACTTTGCTTTAAAGAAACTCTCCACCTCGGCCATTAGGCTGTTAACAGTGATAATCAATAACTGCATCAATAACGGTTACTTTCCCAAGCTATGGAAGGAGGCAAGAATCCTACCCATTATCAAAAACCAGAACAACTTTGACATTACCATTTTCATACCGATTTCTCTTCTCTCAAACGTGGGGAAAATCTTAGAACGAATCATCCTCAATAAAATGAATGACTCCACAGAAAACCCCGTAGATCCAATCTCGGATTATCAATTCGGATTCCGGAGAGGTCACTCAACAGTCCACGCCCTACTTAAACTTCAAAACCATGTTGTTTTAAATCTTCGTAATAAATGCTGCAACGTTGCCTGTTCACTCGATGTTGAAAAAGCATTCAAATGCGTGTGGAGGGACGGTCTCCTCTCCAAGATTGGGTCTCTCGACTTTTCCCGTTACATTATCAATATTCTTGAAAGCTTCCTTTCAAACAGAACTTTTTTAATCCAAATTCAGGGTAACAAATCAGACATCTGTGACTGTAACAGTGGTGTACCGCAAGACTCAATCCTGGGACCACAGCTATTTAACATCTTTCTGCATGACTTCCCGCACTACTTTTCAGAAAATAATCTCTCATCAACTGGCCTCCTATACGCGGACGATACTATTGCGTATTGCAGTCACGAATACCCCATTTCTGTCACTCGTCACTTAGAAAAACACCTCAAAATTATCAATGACTACTATAACTTCTGCGGCATTAAATTTAACATCCCCAAAACTGAGCTAAAATCTGTTTCAGAAATGCAATTGGGAAGGGTCCCGAAGGGGTCGTCAGTGAAAGTAAAAATTTTTAATTGAGAATTTTCTTAATAAAAAGGATAATCAAGCATTTCTATGAATTAACTATTTCTACCTTCTTACTAAAGTCACATATTTGTAAATTCTTACCTTAAGTCACACACGGGATATTAAAAAGGAAAGTAATGATCCTAAAATTCTGCTTTAAAGTTCTTTCCTAAGCCACGCAAGGGATATTGAAAAGGAAAGTAATGATCTCAAAATTCTGCTTTAAAGTTCTTTCCTAAGCCACACATGGGATATTGAAAAGGAAAGTAATGTTCCGAAAATTCTGCTTTAAAATTCTTTCCTAAGCCACACATGGGATATTGAAAAGGAAAGTAATGATCTCAAAATTCTGCCTTAAAATGCTTTCCTAAGCCACGCAAGAGAAATTGAAAAAGAAAGTAATGATCCCAAATTTCTAGTTTAAAGTTATTTCCTTCGTCAAACACAGGATATTGACAGGAAAGTAAAGATCCGAAAATTCTGCTTTAAAATTCTTTCCTAAGCCACACATGGGATATTGAAAAGGAAAGTAATGATCCCAAAATTCTGGTTAAAGTTCTTTCCTAAGCCACACATGGGATATTGAAAAAGAAAGTAATGATCCGAAAATTCTGCTTTAAAATTCTTTCCTAAGCCACACATGGGATATTGAAAAGGAAAGTAATGATCCCAAAATTCTGCTTAAAGTTCTTTCCTAAGCCACACATGGGATATTGAAAAGGAAAGTAATGATCTCAAAATTCTGCCTTAAAATGCTTTCCTAAGCCACGCAAGAGATATTGAAAAAGAAAGTAATGATCCCAAATTTCTAGTTTAAAGTTATTTCCTTCGTCAAACACAGGATATTGAAAGGAAAGAAAAGATCCGAAAATTCTGCTTTAAATTCTTTCCTAAGCCACACATGGGATATTGAAAAGGAAAGTAATGATCTCAATATTCTGCTTTAAAGTTCTTTCCTAAGCCACACATGGGATATTGAAAAGGAAAGTAATGATCCTCAAAATGCTGCTTTAAAATTATTTCCTAAGTCACACAAGGGATATTGAAAAAGAAAATAATGATCTGAAAATTCTCTTTTAAAACTCTTACAAGCCACACAAGACATATTGAAAAGGAAAATAATGATCTGAAAATATTAAGCGAGTAATCTAAGTAAAACAAGAATCGCTCTGATGAGCTAGTAAGTATTCGTACATTTAATCTATTTGATAATTTGGTTAGAAATATTTAAAGCCCAAAAATAATAAGTAATAAACTACGAGTACCTATAGACAAAAAAAAGGTTAAAATAAAACTATTTTAATTTTTATTGAAAAATCGTGCGAATGTTTTGAAATCTTAACCTAATACATCAAGACTAACTATAATGTTATACCATTTCGTTCCAAATGATTATGTTGTGGTCGTAAATTCACTCAAATTAAAATTGTATTTCCTTAAGAAGCAAGACTTCCGACTTTTTTCGATGAAAAACTTAATCCTTCTTATACGAGTATAACCATTTTCTGTGCCGTTTTAAATTTTCGAAGAACGATCAATTTTAGCAGCATCACTTTCAACTCTCTTTAAATTACTCGACGATTTGGCAGAGATTCCATTGAAAGTGGAATATCAAGCTTGATAAGTTTTGCATTGATTTAATCACCCCAAAAAAATTCCTGGTTTCTTGATTTCTTCCTCACTTAGTAACGAAATTATTGGGAATATTTCTCTTTAAATCATTTCTACTCGAAGTTACCAATGTTGCTACTTTTCGATTAACTTCTTCTGTGCAATCGATTAGTTGAATCCTAATTCTTAGTTTGTTAATATCTTTTTTGGTTTGAAATTTTGTCGGTGTTAACTTATAGAGTTTTCGTTGGTATTAAAGATAAACGGTCCCTTGAAAGTCGAGTTTCTTTATGCTTACGACTGCTTTTAGTTTCATTTATAATTTATTTTACCATGCCAAATAATAGTTATAAATTTGTATTGCAAAAATAAATATAATAATGATATATGTAATATAAATAATTTTCTATCTTCAATAATATAAATAATATAATTTAAATAATTATTGTACATTTACGTATATTGCATAGAATTTTTAGAATCAATGTTGGTTTCATAGTCCGTTGAAGAATCATCTCTTGCATCGATTAAAAAACAAATTCCACTGAACAGACCAAAATACTGACAATTTTCTTAAATTTCATGAATAGGGTATCTCTAAATTAAGTTTTTAATAAAAAAAATCTTAGCTTCAATAAAATGTATTAATAAAATTATTGTAAATTTAAAATTTCACTTAATAAATGTAATAATATTTTATTTTAAATTATTTATTTAACTTCTATTAACAAGATTTATTTATATTTTTTGTAAAACAATGAAGAAAATTATTTCGGTTTAAGTGGAGTCATTGAATTAAATTCAATTAATAGCTGAAGTGGAGTTGGGGTCACTTGAGCTTTTAATTTTATTTGTATAACTGCAACTGCTGGCACAAATTAAGTCAATATAAAATTAATATTTCTATTTCTAAATTTATTCAATTAATAATATTCGTTATTGCAAATAGATCTAATAACTCCAATATAATTATATTTAAAATAAATAGAAACTCATACAAAAATTTACATATACCATAAATTAATAATAAATCATTTAAGCTAAAACAAAACTTTAAAAATTAAATCTTATTATTACAATAAAATATTAAAATTATATCCCTACTAATAATTAATTATATTAAATAAATAAATTTATGAGTTATTGAATATTAAAAATAAAATTGATTTTATACAATATTTATATAAATAATTAATTTTGAGTAAATCCCACCAAAAAAATTTGTTGTAAATAAATGTTTAATTGACTATATTTACATAATTTAGATAAATAAATAATATCCTCTTAATAATATTTATTGTTTTAAATGTAAATTATATTAATACAATCATATTTATATAAAATAGAATTTATTAATAAATAAAAGTTCTTATTTTTATTCATTAATTATATTTAAAGCAATAAATATTAATAAATTAAAACTATTTATTTAGATAATTTAAATAAGTATACAATTTATAAATTAAATTTTATTTAATACAAATTTAAAATAAAATAAATAATTTAATTTTAAAAATTAATTCATAGCAAATTTATTAAAAATTGATAATTCTAAACATACATATAACATTTTAAATTGTATTTATTATTTATAAAAAATTAGTTTATACCTTGTCGCTATATCTAATTAATATGATATTGTGTCCCACATCACCTCGTGAAGAAAGTATTTCTCCTAAGTTCTCTTGGACAATTTTTTCGCAATATTCAAAGGTTATTTTTGAGAAATTTTCTTGTACAATTTTTGAAACATCTTATAATTTGATCGTTGTGTTTCGCTTGCTCACTCTTGCCTTAGAGTTGCCCAAATATTTTCAATAGTCTTGAGGTGTGGATGATAGTGTGGTAAACGTAGAACCTCAAGCAAATGTTCGAGATCTTTTTTATTATAAAAAATATGTTCTTATTCGGCTTTATTTTATTTTCCGACGTTTCGATAGTTGTTGCCATCTTCTTCAGGGGATATTCAGTTTAAGTGTGTGAAAAAAAGGTGACTGATCCTCTTTTGAAGTGTAGAAAATAAAACCAAAATTTATTAAAGTACCTAATACCATATACAAGTTTCTTTTCTAAAATGCATATAATGGACAAAATTGTTGTTGGACGAGTTGTTGTTCGTGAATTGAGTCTCACACTCTCGGCTTCAGTCGCCACATTCTCGTCTGTGCGCACCGTAAGACGACGGACCATGAGTGTTGTCCACTAGCATAGCACTCTCATAAGTTTTTTGCACAAACTTGTGTACAACAGGCACAGTGGGTGCTTCATTTCGGCCAAAAATTCTTTTTAATAAACGCACTGTTTGGGCTGCACAGAACTCACTTTGGAAATAAGTTTTCATTATTTCCTAACATTGTTAATGCGTAAAGCGACTCATTTCATTCCGCTAGGGTATGATACTGACTTCCTGTCAAGATTTCGAGCGGGAAAGAGCTGTGATTGTCAAAATAACCTATGATTAAAGGAGAAACCACCCAATACATAATATATTTTATTAAATAAAAATTTTTAGAACTGCTTAGGTTAGAAAACAAATTTATGATCGAATAAATATTGCAAGAAATATAACAGCAATTTTCAATTAGCACTTCCAGGCTATGCAGTACTCCCCATACCGAAGAAACCTCAGTGATGTCTGTTTTCAAGATCAATATTCATACAGCCCACGCTCAATATATATGTATATTATGAAGAATTCGTGGAGTCTAGACTACACTATGCACCAAATGTTGCTATTCAACACTCAAATAATAATTGGACCACACCATCACGATTTCAAACCACGTATAATCCTAATGGTAGATAGAACTCCAGGTTTTCTTATATACTTTCGAACTGAAGTAACCATTCAATGGAATACACTCAAGTACAACTTCAGCCAAATTTCCTTATGCCATTAGAATCGTAAAGCGAAACCCACGACGATGAAGATTGGCTAATTTTCGGACTGCAAGAGATAGAAGAAATTCATCACTAAAGTGGTCGGGGAATATAATAGAAGGTGACGAAATGTGCTCATATCAAAGAACAGACGCTATCCAAGCAAAAAATTTAAGGAAAGAACACATTTAATCACAGTTTTCTTTATCAAAACCAATACAATTCAGGATTGGAAAATAATTCCGAAAGTTAAATGTGAAGTTCAGAAATAACCGTAGCCCCTTATAGTGGGATCGAAAATTCAGTTTCTAAGAGGCTGATCTATGCAAGATGAGAAAACTGTTTTTGAACAAAGTTTCAAAAAAAATCTCTTTAAAAAAGTAATTCGATGCAATTGTAGTTATAGAATTAATTACATAGTGTACGTGGTTTTTATTTCAATAAATAAAATATATTATTTTAAATAATTTAAAAAAAGTGGGATAGGAAACAGAATCGAAGGCTTTAGATACGTCAAGGGAGTCTATGTAGCAACTCTTGTAATTTGCGTCTTGATACCGCAGAAGAAGATCAACAAGAGTAATATTCGTTGCGCATCCGTCAGCTCAGCAGCTATGAAGGCTTGTTGTCTAGGGTCGATTTCTACAATACGAGTATTACTGAGGCGTTTAGCCAAGATGTTGTGAAATTGCCTGACTATGACTGAGGAGACCGCGATGGGTCTGAAAGAGCCAGGTTCAGTCGAATTTGTTGTTTTTGGGATCATTGATGTCTTCGACTCATATAGATGCGACGGGAGTTTGCCACACCAGAGAAGTATTCCTTTTGGTAAAGCATTGATTTGTCGAGGTGTTATACCATCCGGCCCAGGAGAAGTGTTATTAGCGGGCTTAGAATTCAAGATTTCATCCTCAGAGATTGGGATCCATAAGGGATTAAGGTTCTGTGTGGTAGTCACATCGGGTGGATAAGTACTAGTGGATTGCTCCATTATATTTCTCCAAAATGGTTCCATTATCTCTCTTGGGGGCATCTCGGATACGGATGGGCCCTCTAAAATCGTTTTGATGCATCTACCCTGATGTTTTTTCCAGTTGATTTGGGTTGATTTATATTCCTCACGTCTTCGTTGCCGCCTAGTAGTAGGTGGAGAAGGTCTGGAATGACGTGGGCGAAAAGGGGAGGGTGCTGGAAATAATTCTCTCAGGTAACATCCAAGGCGTGTAGCCGTTTTCTCTTTACCGATAGCAGGGGCTAGATCAATGATCCTTAATAGATAATCTCTATTGAAGTCAGGGGTTCTTAGGCATGGAAGGGACCTAACAAAATCTAGGAATATGAGCGAGTCCTTTAAGGGAGGATTGGCCGTTTCCGGTGAATTAGTAGGGTCTTGCTCTCTCTCTAATCTGAACGCAACCAAAAGTTGGCGATAAGACGAGCCTTCTTTTTAGCCTCTATGGAGCGTTTAGGAAAATGTTTGTGCAATTTTATATTCATAAAGCGGATGTCCATAAGTTCAAGCGTCGCCTCTTTAATAGCCATCATCTTTATTTCCTCATCAGACCATCTGGCTTTGATATCTGATCTCAATTTTTCTCCGTCAAATTCCGTAGGGTGAGCTCTTCTAGACCCGAAGCTTTTGCGAAGGTACGTGGACAATAAGGGCAGTTCAAAGAAGATTGGGGAAGGGGGTGGAACTAGTTGGTTCCCAGAACCAGTAGGTTCTGGGTTTGAATCTATCCGAGGCTTGTTACTGTTAAATGGACCAACATGTTAAAGATCTATGGAGCTGCTAACACCATAGATTCGCTTTGTCTTAACTATTGGTAGTCCCACTAGAAGAGGTATGTCAGGATGTAAACACCCATCTCCCTTCTTTTTGGTCATGTCCAGCGGTCGCCACGAGGAGGCTGTTAAGACATGCAACTATGGTCTCTCGATTTAAATCACTCTCATCATTAATCACTCATGCTTTGAAGACGACACTAAACTTTGACGATGCATAGTAGTAGTACCATAATGGTTAGTGCGTTGGACTGTCATGCGGAAGGTCTCGAGTTCGATTCTCAGCCGCTGCAAGAAAGTTTTTTTCAAGGGTGTACTGCCTCTTGCGAGGAATTGACAAATCCTCCAAGAGTATCTCTTGTCATAGAAAGTGCTGCTCATTAGCCGTTCGGAATCGGCAGAAAATTGTAGGTCCCCTCTGTTCCTGGTAACACGCACACAGGAATGGTTGAGAGTTGTAAGTCACTAGGTCATGGTTCACTTCGACCTGTTGCACCACCAAATTTAATTTAATTTTTAAAAACATTTATTAATTTACTTAAATAGAAAAGGTTTATATAAATATTACAAAATTTGTAATTATTAATATAAAATTTTACCGACTATGGAAGCAAAGCTTCCTACCTGCATTTAAGTAAATAAATAAATAAAATAAATGTATTTTAATATATTTTATTTATTAAATTAGTGATATTAATAAATTATAATAAAATATTAAATATAATATTTTAATAAAATAATAATATTTTATAATATGTAATAATATTACAATATTAATAATTTTATTTTTCTGATGATCGTTCCGCTTGTTCAACCCTCTCCGTAAGCATTGCCAACTAATTATTAAATAAATGGTTCTTAACACGATTATTAGTTTTTAAATACCTACAATGCACTCTCCTTAAGTGAAAATGGTATTGAACGCTGCCATCAAATTTAGAATCAAAATCTTATGGCTTAATCTTTTCGTATCACTACTCTTCTTTTCAATATCCCTTCTGTGGCTAAGAAAATAATTTTAAAGCAGAATTTTGGGATCATTACTTTCCTTTTCAATATCCCTTCTGTGGCTAAGGAAAGACCTTTCGGATCATTGATTTCCTTTTCAATATCCCTTGTGTGGCTTGTGAGAATTTTAAAGCAGAATTTTGGAATCCTTTCTTTCATTTTTAATATCCCGTCTGTGGCTTAGGGTCAGAATTCACAAATATGGGACTTAAAGTAAAGTCTGATTTTAAGCTTTGACATCACTTTTTGACGATTTAAAAAAAGGCTAACTTTGGTGTACCCTGACCTATGTTAAGGTCAATTTCTCTGTCAGTACTAACGGTAGGGACCTCATTTTAAAAAATTTTTTAGACAGAAATACTGATCTTTAAAACTACGTTTAAATTGAGCTAATATGTTTTAAGGGTTGCCAGATATTCAATTTTAAATGGTTATCAATTTTTTTTCCCGAACAAAATTTTAACTTTGAGGTAATTTTTTTTTTTAGAAAAGAATAGAAAAATAAATTCATTCATCAGATTATCAAGCTAAATCACGATTACAGTTGGATAAGAGCGCTTTTTGAAGTGCCTTCATTTACGAGAGAAGAATACGCAGACATTTTATTCGTTTATGGGTTGTGCAATGGAAATTCAAGAAGATCACAACGAAGATACCAGGAACTTCATCCTAACAGACGACTTCCTTCTTGAAATGTTTTTGGAAATACCTTTCGAAGGCTTCGAGAAACTGGATCAGTTTCAACTGAAAGACCTGACGCGGGAGCTGCAAGTACAAGATCCTTCGATTATTCCATCAGCATAAGACGCTTGGCTCTACAGTTTAATGTTTCCAAATACAGAATTTCCAGTATACTGCATGGAGAAAATATGTATCCATATCACCATATACCTATGCAAAAACTGCTTCCCGATGATTTTGAAAAGAGACTCGAATTTTGTAACTGGTTGCTAGAGGGTGACTTGGATGACAACCACTTTATAAGCAGAATTCTTTGGACATACGAATCTCAATTCACAAGAGATGGTATTACGAAATTCCATAATCTCCATACTTTAGGTTTATGTTAAGTTAAAAATCATCCTTTCAAAATATGATTCATTTTTACATTCACTCATGTGTTTTAAGCTATTTCCAAATAAAAAAAAAATCGTTTACAATAATTTTGTCCGGTTTTTGACGCTAAATGCCCCTTAGTGCGGCTATGGTCTTGAAGTTAAGGATTGGCTGAATGAAGAATACGGTGATCGATGGATAGGCAGAAATGGACCAATTCACTGGCCTGCAAGATCTCTCGAATGGAAGAAATCGTTTACGCATCTGAAATAACGACTTTAACTGAATTAGAACAACGTATTTCCGAAGGATCACTAAAAGTAAGTTAAGAGTTATCGAGAATAAACATTCAAAATGAAATCCAAAAACGGACTCTAGCATGCATTCAAAAAGCAGGAGGACACTTTGAGCACTTATTATGACTGTATTTGTGTGTACATAAAATAAGAAATTACGAGTACTTAAAACTACACAGATTATTGTTTTATTCAAACCCTTTACACCTCAGGGCAATAAATCTTTTTTTTTTAATTTTGCCTGTTTTAGATTTTCCCAAGTATCATAAAATGTATGGGGTTTCGGGTGCACTTATTAATTAGTTTTTTTTTTTTATTATTGTTTTGTTGATCAGGTAAAAATAAGAAAACTCAATGTTTATTAAGCATTTTTTGGAAAAAAAAATTGACCTCATTTGTCAAGTATCAATTGATTGATAAACTTAAGAACTTATCAATTGATTAATATTTTGGTATTATCAATCGATAAATTTTAGTGATAATATTGAACAAACGTTAATGATTTTGAATAGATATTTTAATTGAAAGTATTCAAGTATTTTGTTTTCTTAGTTTGCTATGTTTCTTTTGAAACTGCTACTAAATGTCAGACAAAAGAGAGCTGTCAATAAAAAGAGGTAGACTATAGAAGTTGGAAGGGGCATTTTTTGAAATACACTAATTTAGAATTCCGAATACATTTCAAGTCATCCTACAACAACAATCATTTAAAAGCTAATAAAATTGAGTTTTTTCGTTTTCTTCCCAATCTTAAAGTATCCTCCTATTCTCACTAATTGACGATTTTCGAAACAGTATATATTGTATGATATAAAAAATTACAGGTATGGTGTTAAGACACTTTCTTGTGTAGACCGACTTTAATTTCGAAGATGTACTCTTATTCGTACAGTTATCTTAAGAGTCCGTCCTTAAGAGTAACATGGGATATCATTTCATTATTTTATATTACCTACAGTTTACGCAGTTTATATACAAGTCATAAATGCAATAAAAATTACAATTTCCAACCGAATACATCGCATGTCATACCTGTGTGAACCCAGTGCCGCCGCTGCGCTGGTTCCTCGTGCGCCCTTGTGCAAGAACCTAAATTGCCGCCCCTTGTCTCGGGTGCCGGGGGTATTTACGTTGAAGCAATCTATATTCTCTTCCACAAAAATAATTTAAATTTATTTATAAATACATTAATAATATAAAAATAAATATATATATATAAATATATATAAAAACATATATATAGGTAATGTGTAAATATATGTATATAGGTTTTATATTTAATATTGCAAAAACTAAAATTATTTGCGCATTATTTTATGTTATTTGAACTCTCCTCACTTTTAGATTAGCAAAGTCTTCTATAATTTGTTTTTAAAATAGTATGTTCTATCGAGACTATTGCTAAATTGCTTAGTCTTTGTTGGCACAAAGTTCATCATAAATAATTCTTTATTATTTTTAATTTCGAAAATGAACGTACACCGGACACAACACAGACCGGCATTGTTAGTAAAATTCGTAATATTATTGCCGTATTTGGAAACGTTGACATTAAATCATTTTAGAAAATATATTGCAGCAAAGTCTTGGGGTCAATTGCCATTTTTTATGAAAAATGCAATTTCAAAGCTCTTATTTCATTAAATAAATCGATTCCGTCGATGTCCGATTGACCACTGTTATTTTTGAGCTTCAAATTTAATTCTTTACAATGTGTCATTAAATCATCATCACTGTAGTCAAATAAGTGATCGCTAAAAAAGCCAAACACATTAACAAAGCATTTTTTGCCCCTCAAACCTGTCGTTTAAAGAGGTAAGAGTTTGACCTTCGATTCGAAAAAAAAATCAACTTTATATTTCATTTTAGGATCAAGTAAGGCTTCATCAATGTGTTCATATTCAAATTGTCTTATAGTTTCTTTCTTGGACGAATCATGCTTAGTGGTAGAAAATGTGTTTCAACGTTAAGAAGTTGAGCCACACTAGTGGCTTCTTCTAATATCTTTTCAAGTGTTCATCTTTGCGATATTCGGTGAACTTAACTAAAGGGTTTTTCAACAGGGACGCTACAAAAGTAGTCTAGTGGAAAAATTTTAATCCACAGGCACAGTACAAAATGTTCCCGTGCCAGTGAGACAAAGAAGTGCCCGTAGTGTCGAGAATATTGCTGCCGCTGAGGCTTCAGTTGCAGAAAGTCCAAATGTGTCTCTCATACGTCGTTCTCAAGCGTTGGGCATCTCTGTGACGTCGCTGTAGCGAATTTTGCGAAAAGATCTTGGCCTTCATCCTTACAAGATTAAATTGACGCAAGAACTGAAGCCGCTTGAGCACCAGAAGCGTCGTATATTCGTGAATTGGGCTGAGCAACAACTTGTAAATGATTCGGATTTTCATCGAAAAATCATCTTTAGCGATGAGGCTCATTTCTGGCTTCGTCAATAAACAAAATATGCGGTATTGGTCAGGCAGCAATCTACACGTACTCCATGAGTCATCATTGCATCCCGAAAAAATTACGGTTTGGTGTGGTTTATGGGCCGACGCGACGGCGCGGCGTCATTGGGCCGTACTTCTTCCGTGATGATCAAGAGCGGCACGTTACTGTGAATGGGGATCGCTACCGTTCAATGATAACCGAATATTTTTGGCCCCAATTGGATGATATGGAATTGGAGGATATGTGATTCCAACAGGACGGCGCCACAAGCCACACAGCGAATGTCACAATTAATTTATTGGAAACCAAGTTTGAAGAACATGGTATCTCACGAAATGGTCCAGTCGCTTGGCCGCTTTGGTCGTGCGATTTGACGCCGTTAGACTATTTCCTGTGGGGCTACGTCAAGTCTATGGTCTATGTCAACAAGCCAGCGACGATTGATGAACTTCGTACGAATATCGAACGTGAAATTGCAGTAGTATCGGCCGATTTATGCTTGAAAACCGTCGAAAATTGGGTTCAGCGTCTGGACTTCTGCAAGCGTGCCCGTGGTGGCCATGTAAAAGAAATCCAGTTCCATACATAATGGCATCGAACGTACATACTTTCACAGGAATAAAAAATTTCATTGATATCCAAAACCGTTTTTATTTATTTAAAAAAACTTTTGTAGCGCTCTTATTGAAAAACCCGATATATCACACCAATGTTTTTTTCCGATTCTAATATTCTCAGTTGCACATGGCTTACAGTGGTTTTCTTTTTTAACATTTTATTTAATTCTACCAACGATTTCAAATTTCCAGTATGAGAAATGTTTTTTTCCATGTCTTTTCAATGTTAAACTTAAATGTTGCCAATCAGAATACATATTCAAAAGAGACAAATTACTACAAACTACAGTTTTACCAAATATCTTACAACAAAAGCAATAGACTGTGTTTTTTGAAACTGATTAATTTTTTCTTAATTTACCAACTTAGATTTCAGATATTTAGTTTTATCATTGCAATCAGAATATTGATACCCATTCATACAAAAATACGAGTAATTAGTAAAATTATTGTTTTCGAGAAACTGTTTTTGTTTTATTTTATGGGAAATACATAGGCTGTAAATCTAAAAAAAAATCAATATCCTTTTCGAGTTTATAAGTCTGAGATGTAGGTTGCGCGGAAAGCTATTTCCCAAGTGTTAATCTATGGCTACATGGCGTTAAGCAGTTTAGACTATGACTGA
Organism: Chrysotoxum bicinctum; assembly: GCA_911387755.1. Taxonomy (NCBI): domain Eukaryota; kingdom Metazoa; phylum Arthropoda; class Insecta; order Diptera; family Syrphidae; genus Chrysotoxum; species Chrysotoxum bicinctum. Next base: position 45,740,676 of record OU426989.1, read on the forward strand.
CAACCAGGAATGAACACCCTGAGGACAATACAGTCAACAGACCTTTTAAATTAAATTTTTTTCGTCATGTACATTTTATATAAAAATAATTGCACCCCTATGAGCCAACAAATGTAAATTTTCATGCATATGTAGTATCTTATTATTTGTAAGCCAAATTGTAAATGGTATGTTCAATAAAACAAAATTGAAATTGAATTGCAATCGAAGAGGTTATTTTGTGTGTCACAAACAAAATAAGAATAAATATTTGTAGTAGAATGTGTGAACGGTCAAATAAAAACAGGTTCCAATAGCTTAAGGAAAACTTTTGGAGTAGGCTGTATAGGTTGAGTTAGATCGATGTCTTAATTTTCCGCCCCTAAGCGTTGGCGCCCTTGTGCGCCGCACATTTTGCACATATGGTAGCGGCGGCCCTGTGTGAACCATACTTAGTGATGAAGTAATAGTTTGGTAAACTATTGGGTGTTTGAGACCTAATTTGGCCAAGCAAACACTGATGCTATTTTTCCTTTCAGCATTTTGGTGACGTGCTGCAAAGAGTTACTCATCGATTTAAATATATAACCTTTTGGACGTTACCTTAGTCAATATTTGTATGTTAGACAAATTAATATTAGTATTATAATTAAATAATTCGTGTACTAACCCATAATTTCAATTTGAAATCGTGACGTAAATACGTTGAATTGCATTCCACATAATAGAATTTGTACCTACATTAGAACTACAAATTAAGAAATCGATATTCATGCATGACTTGCTGCGTCCGTGACCCAAACATTAGCTGTTGAATAATTATTTGAAAAACCTCTTTGAATTGTTTTTATATTTAAAAGCACTGCTTGAAAAGATTTAAATTTTATAAAATAATGTAAAATAAGTCCATCGTAACGTAAAAGAATACATTCAACAAAAGAACTAGAACTTTGAATAAAAAAGCTGTTTGATTTTTTGCACAAGGACTCAATATTGAAGATTGAATCTGTGACCTTAACAATATCTCTAAGAGTAATGGATACATGAAGGTATAAGTGTATTTTACTACAGCACTGTTTATTTCGTTATTTAATTTGTTTTGGTGTTGCCACCGTTAAAAAATAAAACTCTTCAGAATAATGGAACTGTTGCAATTCTGACCAGCAGATTTATTAATATATAGCCCCAATATGTCCTCTGTAGTTTTGGTGCTTCCTATATTAGAAAAACGTCATACAAAATAACAAAAGAACTAAGTCCGAAATCTGTGAATAATTGCTTACAATGATGGTAATTTCATAAGATTTGATAAAGCAAAATCTTTTGCCAAGAAATTGAAACAAAATTATATACAAATTTCAATCGTGATCAAAGCTTCCAATTGTCTGGTGCTTGGGAGTCCTTAAAACACAAAAAAAAAAAATCACATCAATGCCATAAGCTTTGCGTATTCACATTCTTATATATGTAAGTTCACAACAAGAAAAATCATAAAGAAACACAGAGTAAAAAAAATCAACACTTTACTCAAATATAAAAATAAATTACAGTATAAAATTCTTAAATGTTAAATTATAACCATGTGAGTATGCCGAGTGATTAGAATTTTCACTCACCTCAGTTTCGATAAGTTTTTCACAGTATGGACATATGCAGCGCAAAAATTCTTTCTTATCCCCTGAATTTTGGAACAATACATGCTAAATACACTCGCTATTAACAAACAAAACTTAAACCGAAATCTGACATTTATTTATAACGATATCTTTCACTGCCAAAAAATACTTCACAATACAATTTTCTTTTAGTGTTATGCCTTAATTGTAAATGTGTTAATCCGTTCCAGAATTCCTAAAATAGAGAAAGGCAATTTATCTGATGTTCCTCTTTGGTTCAATAAGTTAAATACGATGCACAGCATGACCCAAAAACAAAAATGCAACGTTATAACAAAAGTAACTGTAGGTAATGAGAGAAAGAGGGAAATCTCACTGGTACTCAATTTATTCATTTTTTCTTTCGTTTACTGCACTCTCACTGACACTAACTTGACTGATTTTTACCACGGCGCGAGGGGAACCGATCCCTTTGAGTTGCAGAATGCAGAATGCGAGACATCACCGAGACACTGTAAGCGATGACAAAACCTAAGCTACTATGGCTGCTGTGGGGAGGACAGAAGGAAAATTTACCGCACAATGTGCTACTTCTCTCTTTGGTGCAGCATCGTTTTTTACTTGCGATATACATATGTAGGTACTATAGGGCAAGTTCTGCATTTGGAAAAAAAATCGAACTCGAGATTTTGATCAAAGTTGACATTACGATGATAGCGAAGACGAAAAAAGTGGGTCCGACAATTCCGTCTGTCTGTCTGTATGTCTGTATGTCTGTATGTCTGTATGTCTGTACCTCGAACTACAGCCTAAACTACCGAACGTATTTTCTTCAAACTCGGTAGTTAAGGGTCTTCGGTGATTCCCTAGAGGAAAAATTGAAATTTTTTTTTTAGCTCCAAAACTAAGGGTAACCCCCATACACCCGTAATGCAAAATCTTATTTATCTCGAAAACGGCTCTAACGATTTTGATAAAAAAAATTAAGTGTGATATTATGGACATGGACTATATTTTGGTGAAAAAAAAATTTGGGGGGAAATGTTATTAGGGGTCCTGTCATAGAACGGTTTTTTTGATTTTCGAATTTCTCACCAACGGCTCTAACGATTTTAACCAAAATTTTTATGCAGGAGCTGCTTTGCATTTTAAAAAATATAAACTAAAATTTTTTTCGAAAAAATAGTTTTTGGATTTTTAAAAAAATAATACAATTTTTTTTTTGAAAATTCAATATCTTGAAAACCGATACACGATTAAATTTTTAAATTACGTTTTAAAATTTATTTTATTAAATACTAACAATTTGCATATCAATTTTTTTTATAAAAATTTTAAGGAAAATTTAGTACACAAAAAACATGTTTCAGTGTGTCTGTATGTCTGTACCTCTCACTACAGCCTAAACCCTTGGACCTATTTCTTTCAATCTCGGTAGTTAAGGGTCTTCGTTGATTCCCTAGAGGAGAAATTGAATTTTTTTTTAGCTCCAAAACTAAGGGTACCTCCCATACACCCGTAATGCAAAATCTTATTTATCTTGAAAACGGCTCTAACGATTTTGATAAAAAAATTAAGTGTGATATTATGGACATGGACTACATTTTGGTCAAAAAAAATTTTGGGGCAAAATGTTATTAGGGGTACCTGGCATAGACCCGTTTTTTTGATTTTCGACTTTCTCATTAACGGCTCTAAGGATTTTAACACAAAATTTTTAGCATGAGTCCTCTTAAGTTTAAAATAATATTGTATATAAAAATATTCGAAAAAATATTTATTGGGTTTTTTTGAAAAAACATTTTTTTTTTTAAATCAATATCTTCAAAACCTATGAACGATTATTTTTTGAAATTATTTCCTAAAACTAATATTATTAAATACTTAAAATTCGCATCCCACATTTTTTTCTTGAAAAATTTTAGAGAAATTTCTTATATAAAAAATTTATTTAATCATAAAACGATTTTTTAAGGTTTATTTGCATAAATTCATACTTTTCCGGAAACCAGACGGCAATTTTATGCATTTGAACATTATTATCTCATTAAATCCATGTTTTATATTTATAAAATGTATCTCAAATTCCAAAGTACTTTTACATAAGAGCAAGTTCGTGCGATCCAGTCGTGCATTTTATTTTTTGTTTAAGACGCACACCGACACTGGTACAAAATTTATTAAATTTTTTTTTATTCACGACGTAATTGGATTATATTTTGCAAACTTGATTTTTTAAAATAAATTTTTAGACAGGCTTAGAACACTACTTAATTGTATTTGGTTAAAACTGAGGAAATTTCATTTCTCTCCGACGCGTGCGATCACAGGGAGATGCAGTTCGATACTGTACTAACTTTTGATTTTGAATTATGGACATATGTAGGTGTTTTGTATGTCGTTGCCAAAATATGTGTTCTACTTCTACCCAAGTTGTTGTTTCTGTAATTGTATGATCTTTTTGTAAGAAATTATGTTTGCTCTCTTCTCTATTGCATGTGTTTTTATCTTATTTGATTTATAAATCTCGAACTCATCTAGGGCGTCCAAGCTCCAAGATTCTTCCTCATTTTAAAAAGTGTATTGGTATGAGCGTTGCCTATGTGGCACGATCGTGCCATTTTGACACGGAAATTTTCTCGTGGCACGGTGGCACGAAAACTTTCAATATGGCACGTTTTTTTTTTTCATTATTTTACCTAAATACGTTTAAGATAATTGACCCAACCTTTATAAAAAATAATCCAAACATACAAAGTATCTTGCCACACTTCAATATTTTGGTATTAGAATTTTCTCATCTTTTAGAGTGCGAGAAATATGTTCTTTTTGGCGGAATAAGACATTTTTTTAGATTGGACTAGCCGAAAGTGTTTTTCTTGAAGATTCAAAAACGTTCTACGTTAAGTTGTACTAATTAAAAAACAATATTGACGAAGGAATGTTCATTTCATTTTGATTTTTTGTTTGTTATTTGTATTTAATTAAAAATTATTTTTAAAGAATAACTTGATTTTTTTTTTTCATATGGCACGCAAATGTCACAAATGGCACGGTTTTTCAAAGAGTGTGCCACGAAAAATTTTTCGGGTAATTAGAAAATTATATGGCGCCATTTTTACATCGCGTGGATAGTGGGAATCTATATCTATATATATAAAAATCAATGCCACTTTTCGTTGTGTTTCTATAACTCAAGAACGGGCTTACCTATTCAAACCAAATTTTATGGCTTTGTTTGGACTATTTAGTAGATGGTTTATGTGAAGTTTGCACAAAATCGGTCGAGTGGTTCTTCATTTATCACATTTTTTGTAACAAATGAATTCAATAAATGTCGGATCATTTTGTTAGTGGGGATTTTGCTGTCAAATTGAAACTTATATTTTTAATTTGATTTATTCTTTTTTATATGAAGGAATAATGTCACAAGCCGGGCGAACAAATATAGGTCGGCGAACGCGTAATGCAAATGATGTGGCATTACTAAGTCGATCACAGACTGCAGATGAACGCGCACAAGCTAATGCATCGCAGTAAACGTAATGCACGAAATATGTAGATCTGTTGACCCTCTGTACCTGTACTGAACCTTGCACGCCGATCACGAATACGTCGTCGTGCTGCTCTTTTGGCTAAAATTATGCGTGCTGCTTTTAATTACAACAGTCCACATTGTTATGCGGCTAACTTTCCACGTGAAAAGCCCGGCATGTGTTGTGCTAATGGCAAAGTGAGATTTCCAGCATAAGAAACTCCACCCAAACCATTGTATTCATTTATTTTTGGGACATCTCAAACGTCGAATCACTTTTTGATCCATATTCAACAACACAATTCGGCATTTCAAATGACCTCTTTTAGTGCTACTAAAATTATTAGAGATAATTATGCCGACGTTTAAGGTAAATACTTCAACATGATTTTCCCATGTTTATATCAATCTGAATCATAAAGTATTCGATAGTTTTAAAAACTCTGATCCGACATCTACCTAAAATTGCATACATGTTACAGATTCAGGGTCAGATTTATCATCAAGCTGGTTCGTTATTGCCATACTTTGACGCTGATCATCAATTTTTGCAAATTTATTTTATTGGTGATGAAAATCGTAAATTGGATCAACGTTTTGTAATTGTCTCGAATACAAGACGATAAATTATTCGTGAGCTACAAAGGTTTTTCCATCAGCATAACGCATTAGTTCAATTGTTTGAAATTGCTCTCGATCGTATGGCATCTGATAATCACAAAATCGTAATAAGGGCTGATAGAACACCTTTTGGAGAGCATGCAAGGCGATTCAATGCACCCACAATTGATGAGGTTGCAATTGTAATTCTTGGTGATCAGTTTCAATCCCGTGATATTGTACTTCATCGCAGAAATGAGCAATTGCAACATGTTTCGGAACTTCATCGTATATGACACAATCATGCAAACCGTTTCCAATAATGCAGGTGGATTATATTTCTTGGATGCGCCTGGTGGTACAGGCAAAACGTTCGTTATGTCATTGATTTTAGCTATTCTAACTATTCGATCGGAACAGAAAATTGTATTGGCACTTGCATCTTCGGGAATTGCTGCTACATTATTAGAAGGTGGTCAGACTGCACATTCTGCACTAAAATTGCCATTGAATGTACTGGTGATTGAAACTCCACATTGCAATATTTCGAGAAATTCTGCTATGGCAAAAGTTCAGCGATTAACGTCAATTATTTTATGGGATGAGTGTACAACGGCGAATAAAAAATCACTAGAAGCATTTAATCGAACAATGCAAGATTTACGTGGTAATCAACAGTGTTATGAATCAAGATGAGGCAATGAATTATCCAATTGAATTTTTAAATTCATTGGAACTAGCTGGTATGCCACCGCATTGCTTGAATTTGAAAGTTGGTTCTTTGATCATATTATTGCGAAATATTAATCCACCAAAACTGTGTAATGGCACCAGATTGGCAGTGAAAAAGTTATTGCCAAATTTGATTAAAGCTGCGATCTTAGCTGCTAAATCAAAAGGAGAAGTTTGTTTGATACCACGTATCCCTATGATTCCAACTGATATGCCATTTGAGTTCAAACGATTACAATATCCTGTGCGTTTATCATTTGCGATGTCCATCAACAAGGATCAAGGGCAAACACTTCAAGTTTGTGGAGTTAATTTGGAGGAATCATGTTTTTCACATGGTCAACTTTATGTTGCCTGTTCCAGAGTCGGTACCCCCAGCCGTTTGTTTATTCATGCCCAAAATGGAAAAACAAAGATTATTGTTTATCCAAACGTTTTGGATTAAGTTTTAAAATAGCTAGCAATTAATAAAATATTTTTTTGTTTAAATAAATGAATTTGATGTTGCAATTAATTTTTTTTTATTATTTCACTTTATACGTAGCGAAGCACGTACCGGGCCGCTAGTATGTATATACATATGTTGGCATCTCCTGTTGTTGACTTTTTTATATTCTGTATTATTTGTGTTTATTGTGCATTTTCTGATATTCCGATCTGGAAAAATCTAAGTAACTTATTGTTTATGGTTCTTTGCATAGAAGGTACATAATGTCGATTTTGCTAAGAGTTATATCGAAGATGATGAATGTGTTGTCAACATAGGTATATGATGAATAAAATATGCATGTCGATTACAGAATTCGCAGAATTTTACTCCCGGTGAGTTGACTTGATTCGCATCCGCTGTAAAACTCAATTATGAAATTCGTCGGATGAACTACATTGTCGATTTCTAAAATTACCTTATCATTTATGAACTTTCGTATCGACACTGTCAGCAACAAACATTTATTCAACTGGCCTAGGCTGTGATAATAGTATCGTTTTCGATCAACGAAATCAAGCATCGTTGAGAGTGGTTAGTACGAAGATGGGGGACGGTTCAAAACCAACCGTGTGCTCTTTTTTTTTTTTTTTTAGATTTCTTGCTCTCTAGTTGCGTTGCTATTTGTGCATTTTCTATTAAAATTTGTTAAACAAACACTTTAGCATTCAGTATGATAAGCTTTTGACTTACATTTTTGTACTCTCCATTGTTTATTTTCGTTTAATCAAAAATTCACTTCAGATTCGTCTCGAAATTGGTGCGAATGTAAAATGATAGAAATTGTATGGAGTGCAAATGGATTGCGAGTTCTGTAATACCATATAAGTTGAACAAAATGTCAGTGGTGCAGGGATTGTTACCGACATTCGTTCAACTTTCATTCGTCGGATTCAGTAATAGCAAAAGTTTGGAAATGAATTGAAATTGTCACTTTAGTTCATTCGCCGAATTCTGTAATAGGGGTGATGATCTTGTTGTTTTGCGGATTTACTCGTACCATTGTTTTCATGAAAAAACATCACACATACAACACTTTTTGACCGCTATTCCAGCTGCTCCGACTCCAATTGCAGCACTTCATTGTATTCAGCTAGCAAAACTTTCTTTTAAATTCACTTTTATTATTTGACATTCAATTTCAATAGTTGATTTTTGTTTCTTTAAATGAGAACACAAAAGTTCCACGGGATTTCTTCAATTCTTTTTCTATTCTTATGTCAGTTGCTTTCAATGTTCCTGGACACATTAACGCTAGTGCAGACGCAACTTCTTTGAACAATAAACAGAAACCTGTACCTCGCATCAAGCATCGCTAGCAAGATAATACTATTGAAGCTTTTATAGTTATAATATAGAGCAACATGCCATTTCGATGCCTTAAAAGCGATATGTTTTCTATCTAAGACACCCAGACATAATGGAAACCATCGACGGAAGTAGTGATAAGAAATGTTTTCTCACTCGGTACAGTTCCTTGGACAGACAGACCAAATTGCGAGGTCCACGTTTTTCGTCTTTGCTATCAACGTAATGACAACTTTGATCAAAATCTCGAGTATAACTTGCCTTATAGTACCTATAAGTCGCAAGTAAAAATTGGATCGTAACAGCAATACAAATGGTCCTTTACAAACTCAAATAAACAAAAAGTTTGAGTACCGGGCCTCAAGGTTAAGATGTGTAAACATTAACGTTCATTGGGGTGCCGGATTTTTTGTCACCGTACGTACCCTTTAAACATACATAATAATGCAACCGTAATGTCTGAATTTTTTTTTAAATATCGAAACCATTTTCTGTGCATTTGAACTTTGACAAAATTTTGGAATGAAATTCGCAGAAATGCACAGAGAATCACAAAATTTCAAAGTAAAGGAACGAACCTATTTATTTCAAAAGTTAAATATTGTCAGAAAAGGAAGGCACCACTAGACTGTGATACGTAATACTTATTACTTTTTCATTTTTATTTCGTAAATCGTTTATATTAGAAATAAATCTTGTTAAATCTTCATTGAATCAATAATTGTTCTATAGTTCGAACTGACCTTATATCCATATCGTGCTAAATTATCTTGATGATTTTTCATCGTTTGGCACAAATGAAACTTTCTTTCTCTCGCTTCCATTTTATAAAAAAAAAGAAACATCCCCAGCATTCTGATAGATGCTGTCAAAGTTATTCTTCTTTTTAATATTTTAGTGCGGTGGAAACACAACATAAAGCTCTTGCCTCGAATCTTGTATTATCTTTTGGTGAAAACGTAGTATAACGTAAATTTTGTTGGACTTACATACATTTGTTGGTATTTCGCTTTTTACCCGAAATAAAAGACAACCTTTTTGTTTGTTGATTAGAATAAGAGTGACATCACTTCCATTCTTCATTTCCTACGCTACCTATGCCATTGCGTAGATCTTCACCACTTCCAAGGTTCCAAGTCAACCACATATGTACATATGTCACACTTGCATAGTTGCACTACGATGGGTCAGTATTGCTTTTGTTTGCAATATGATCCTGTACTGTATCGTATTGCTTGAATTGTGTAGTTTAGATAAAACAGGGATGTTATTTGATACAACATTAAATTTTCCTATCTTTATTTAAACAGGGATGTTATCTGATGCAAAATACTACAACTATTTACTCAGAAAACGTTCACATTCTCAAAGTTGCACTGCATGGTGAATATTTGGTGGATGAAAAACATTAGTGTTCACATTCGTCAAATATGCTTCTCATTCGAATTTCGACCATGGCGAACACTCGGAGCATAGATGAAATTTTAGATGACAAATTTTTAGATTTCTTTTCTGACGATGCGAACAATATGAGAACTACATGAAAAATAAAATTTACTTCGGGCTTAATAAGCATGCGGTTACATTCTCAAGTATGTTTGTCATGCAGCCAATATAAAAAAAAAAAACAGTTTTAACTCCATCTAGCATGCTTGACAAGCGGCTGCGCTAGTTGAAGTGTTCACATTACCAAAATCTATTGTGTTTGTCAAACATATTTGAGAATGTAAACGCCTGTAATGGTGCACTAAAATAATGATACCTCAGTTGGACTCTTGGAGCCTGATTATACGTTTCTTTTTTTCATTTCTTTCGCCTTTTTGATAGTTTGGGTGAGGAATGTAGTAGACGTAGCATTATTCTGCTACACTTCTTCAACTCACACCAAATATTAAAAAAAAAAAAACACGAAACTGAAAATTAAATAGTGTAATCAAATTCTTGATGTCTTTTTTCTACTGTAGACGATGTTCACACTGAACCTGGGATTTTTTTGACGTTTCTGTACATTAGTACTTTGTGTCACTCTTTCTGTCAGAGATTTATAAACCGATTGACTCATTTGTCAAAGTAAATTTAAGCAGAAAAGACTACAATTTTTAATCCATTGATATCGTAGTCATCATATATAATTTATGACTTGACAGATGGGGAACGATCTATATTTTGATGTATCTATGTACATAAGTAGAATATTTAATTCGAAATTTGGCATTATGTGGAGAGACAGATAAAATTTTGACAAATCGAGAATATTTTATTGGAAATTTCAACCAATTGTCCTAAAAATCCATTTTCCGGAGCAGAAAATGACGTTTTTGGATCGCCACAACACCATAGGCGAACTCTTTTTGAGGCACTTCAAAGTTTCCAATGAAAACACGATGTAGTACATACGCAATATTCCTAATGTAAACATGGTCTTAAATGCAATCTTCCGTGAGGTAACAAGCTGCAAGGATCATGTACACCTACCGGTTACACGGAACGTATACTCTAGGCCCACGATTTTGCCTTACTTTACCGCTGCCATACATGATTACACATCAAAAACTATGTAGGTTCTTAAATTTTTACCCCGAAACTCAGAAAATTTTCACAAAAAAAAGAAAAATTTTCCTTTGATTGATGAAGATAGGCAAACTTCGAATACCTTTATATTTCGGCTTTTGATGCTCACGTGAAATAGGAGTTTTGCAACGGCTTCTAAAAAGTTGGTCCCCAATTTTAAGAAAGCGTCTAAGCCCTAGATAGAAAGAATTGTGGGTCACACTTGTTTCGTGTTCTCTATCATTGACATGTCAGATTTCATAAAATCAAGAGGAAGATTTTTTATCGAATTCAATACCTGCCTTCTTAATACCTATCAGGTACAAACAAAATAGTAACAATATTCTTTTATGCTACTTTTTTAAAAGCAAAATTTTTGAAAATCAAACGCCTGAAAACTTTTTCATAAGAAAAGTTTTTGTTAGGTAAATACCATCTCACTAAAGTTTTTTTTTTTTAATCAAGAAATTACATACATGAGCTTACATATGTAAATTGGTTAACATCAACACACTCAAAAAATTTATTAGTAAAATGGCTACGAATGATATTCGTAAAGAAAATATTCGTGCATTGTACGAATATTCGTAAGATGTACGAAGTATTTGTACAGTGGTATATCTACGAATGCATTCGTAAAATTTTACTAATAAGTTTCGTACTATCTACGAATATAATCGTTTAATACACTAATTTCATTCGTAAACAAGAAGTAAACAATTTGTTTGAGTACATTGTACGAATTATTGTGTACATACAACTAATAACATTCGTTAATTTCTCGTACGAATGACTTCGTACTTTAATCTTTTGCATTCGTAGTATTTACTAATAAATTCGTACTATTTACTAAGTAAAACTAATATTAGTAGACAGAATTCATTCGTAGGTTGACCGTACGCATTATGCGTAGAATGTACTAATAACTTCGTATTTTCATGAAGTGCATTAGTATTATTTACTAATCATGAGTAAGAAAAATAATATGTGTTCAATTCTGAAAATTAAATGTGTTCCATTAGTCAACACGTTCAAACGTGATATTATTTATAAAGTGCTGCAGTGGTGGATCATCTTTCGAAAAGATGAGGTAAGTACCTAGACATATGTACATACATATGCTTTAAAGCTTATTTTATATTTAATTTGCAGCATCCAGAAGCAGCAGAGCATACATACATGTGGGAATTTTATTCCTAAAAGAATTTCAATGTAAGTACAATTTTTTTCCGAAGTTTTCAATATTTTAAATGTTTAATTTATTTTCAGTGGCCCTTAGTACATAAAATGAGGAGTTTTTAAATATTTAATTGATTTTTAATTATATTTATATTGAATTAATTAATTTTTAACTTTATTCATATATATGACAATAAAATGAATTAAAAAACTATTCTTAACTTACAACATAAATATCTTTTGTTATTATTTCTTACAATAGGTATTTAAGGAAATTTCAGAGAACATATTTAATTATAGTAAGTTCTACAATAATATTCGTACAATATACAAATGGAACTGTATAATTTACGAATGAATTACAAGGGCATTAGTAAATATTACAATGATATTCGTACAATATACGAATGGCATTGGTAAAAATTCGTGCATTGTACCAATGGTATTCGTACAATATACGAATGGCATTTGTAAATATTAGAATAATATTCGTACATTGTACCAATAGTATTCGTACAATATACGTTTGATTTTCTATGAATACTAATAAAATATTAGTAATTATGTACTAATAAACCTCCATTTTACGAATACTATTCGTGGCTGAAAACCACGAATAAAATTCGTAGAATGTACGCATGAATTAGTAATATTTACACACGAAATTTTTTGAGTGCACCTCCCAATATTTTGTTAGTGAGTTTTTTTCCTTATTGGGGGGGTGACTTGAGGTTAATTATATTTCAAAGCAAGTTAGGTATAACCTTTGCGTTCGGGGCAATCAAAGGAAGTGCCTTAAAAGCAATTTAATGATCCTTATATTTTATTGACAATCAATTTGTAGACATCATATTAGCCTTAAGCAGCTAAACTTTTTCAATAGCATTTAATCAATAAAACATAAAATGAATAGAAGTCTTACCGGAGGAACTCTCAAGGCATATTAAAATATTTCTTGAATCATAACAAGTGACATTTATATTTGCTTCGCGAAATATAATTTTAATTATGAAAAATAAATTGCATATTGTGCTCGTCAGTAATTACAGTGTTAACATTCTTTTTTGAACCTTTTAACTAGCTTAGTATGATGGTCAAGGACATTTGAAATCCTAAGTACTAAAACGGAGTTGCGTGTTTTAAAAACCAAAATCATGAAATAAGTAATCCGCAGCCGTATATGCAAGAACGTTTATATATAATTGTGGAATCACATGATGCAAAATTAGTCGGAAATGTTTTTATTGGGGGTCATAACCGTTTTATTTTGGCTTGCTACACAGGCAAAAAATAATAATGAATTGAGTCAATTAATTGAAAGAATATATTCGGAAAGTTCATCAGCTACAGTGTGCTTTATCCGCATCGAGGGTGACTTTGTAAAGGATTTCGTGTCACAGCATTCGTATATTCCGATTTCGTATTTTTCAGACCTTCAAAATGACTATAATGGAATTTTCCCTAGCAATTTGATATTAGTGTTCAATATTTCGGGCAGTGAAGACCATCAGTCATTTGATAGCTGGCAACTTTTGGTAAATCAGCTAAGTGCTCGGAAATTTGTTATTATTTCAACTAAGAGCTTAGAAACTCTGCACGAATTCTTCGACTTCTTCAGAGAATATAAGTTTTCCAGAATTTTCGGGATTGTCGATAACATATCGTACGTTTTCTTTCCCTATGCAAGTGTCAAGGTGCGTAGGTTGGGCAACGATGGCCGACTTCCGAATGCATTGACAGATCTCACAAACTTCACGTTTCGTACAACTATTCAAAGAGATTACCCACGGGCTTTTCGTTACACTGACTCGAAGGGGCAGTCACGAGTTGGAGGAGGTATTGGACTGACGTTTATAAATTTTGTTCGAAGGCACAATGCAACGTATGAAGAAATAATTATTAACAATTCGACCGAACTCTACATTCCGGGAGTGATTAATGCAACTCTGAGCAATGATATTGACATAAGTATGAATGTGTATGGCATATCTAAGGGACTTGACTTGAGTTATCCGGTAAGACTTGAAAGCTGGAACATCATGGTTCCCGTCAATGGTCATTTGGATCCGTATGAGTATTTCAAGCGACCGTTTTCCCCCATTGTGTGGATGAGCATTGCACTGACTTTAATCTACATAACGGCTATTGAAGTCATCTTGAATATATACACTGGCCTAAGGCCAAATATTTGGCCAAGCTTTAGTAAGGTATTTCTGATAATCCTTGGACGGCCTTTGGAGAGACCTGTAACAGCCTCAGCTTACTACCGAATACACTTTCAAGTGTTCGTGTTTTCATTCATCATTGGCAACTTGTATAACATTTATTTTACATCTTTCCTAACAGTTTTCATTAATGTTAAACAATACGATACAATACAAGACTTGGTGGACAACAATGTAGATGTGTTGATTCCAGATTTTGAATTTAAGGATTTGACAGATTTCCAATACTACCCTCAAGGAATAGAAAAAGTTTTGCTTCCAATTGATCAATCTATCTTTTTGGCGGAAATGAATTCAATGCGAAATACAAATTTTGCTTACACAATCGGAGGTGATAGATGCGAATTTCTAATACGTTTACAATCTTTCTATGTAAAACCGTTGTTTCGAAAAGCTCAAGAAGCTTTATCGGAATTCTATCTTGGATTTTTACTCGAAAAACATTCACCATTTAAGGAAATTCTAGATGATTTTATTTTCGAAATCGAACAAACTGGATTACGGTTGAAGTGGGAAGCTGATGCAGCTTACCAATCTATCCGAGCTGGACATCCAATTGAAGTCAATCGTATTAGGACCGGAAGTATTGGACTAGAAATTGCTTTGACACTGCGCCATTTGCAATTTGGTTTTTGTTGTTTGACATTAGGTTTGATACTCGGATTAATTGTGTTTGTTTGTGAATTATGTATTTAAGTGGTAGATTTTGTGTTGGAACAAATGTTTTTTAGAATGTGATTTCTTGTTTTTAACCATCAGCCAATAAAGTAAAACTATCTTTAAAATAAATTGAATTTCAATTCGCATTTTTTGTTGATTCTCGCACGCCTTCATCCTTTGGAACAATGAGGAGAGATAGATACGGTTTGGCGAGAGGAAGTTAAGTTGTTATGCCATAATAGTACTATCGCATTGCTAGGGGTAAGTTAAAAAGTACTAAAATATTCATATCTTTTGAAGAAAATAAGTTGCTTAGTGGTATGTAAGCCCACCATAAACAATTGTGACATTATTTTCAATATTTGGTGTGCTCTGAAAAACAATATAGTCACAAAAGGGAAAATAAGTTCTGGCAGTTTTAAGAAATCTTTACTTTGGCATCTCGTTCTTAAAATAAAGACCGGGAGGAAACCAAGGAAGCATAGTGACCAGTTAAAGTTTCGAAAGAAATTGTTGAGACCGTCCCAGTTGGCTTTCTCATATTGCCAGACAGTTCTCTTTGGTATTTTTTCTTTAACTGGATTGGTGGAACATGAGAAATTAGCTGATATGAAACAGTGGTCCGATTTACCTAGAGGTGCTAGTACACTTATATTGTATTTATCAGGTTCAGACCTAAGGAACAAATCAAGCGTGTTTGTGGATTGCCCGTCAATGTCGGAAAACCGTGTTGGTTCATTCACAAGCTGCGTTAAATGATTTAACACAGCAAAGATCTCAAAATACCTTCCTGCGGGTGTTGTCTGACCAGAATGTCGAAGCCAAGAAGAATTATGTACATTGAAATCGCCCGTAATAACGATTTCAGTGCGAGGAAAATGCGTAGTAATTCTAAGTATAGAGTTCGACAGCGCATCAACTTCGTTAAGGGTAGGTCTACCTCAGAAGCAAACTCAAATCTCATGTAAAAACGTGTACATGTATTGGTGCACAAATATGGCTCTCTTAGTTAAGAATTTTTGTGTTAAGAAAATAAACTTAGCTCGTCTCGTCTCTTCAGGATACCTCTTTTTTCGCATCACGCATAGAGATAGAGAAAGATGGAATAGAATATCAAAAAAAAAAATAACAGAAAACGGGAACAAGGCACGAGTGGCAAGCTGGCAAGCCGCACAGGCAGCGCACAAGCATTTGATTTTGAATTGACTCGGATTGCGCACAAGATAAATGAAAGTTTTTTTTTTCCTTTTGTATTTTGGGTAGAAAAAATAATTTTTCGTGAATCGTGATTGTTTGAGGTTTAGGAAAGGGAAATTGAGTTTTTTGCATTCAGCGCTCACAATTCGACACAATAATACGAGTAGGCGGTTTGTTTTCTGTTTTATTTTTGGTTGCAGGTGAATAATTGAAACTTTTCGCATTTAGGTAGATAGCGTTTTTATTCTTTGCGTATTTATACAAGGTTAATCTGTTGGTTCTAGGACTTTTACTTTACAGGATATTTTAAAAAATTAAGAAAAGGGAGCACAGATTTAGACATTAGGAACCCGGGGAATTTGCTCTGACATTCATAATTTATTTTTAATGTAGACAATTAATTTTAGGAAAAAGTTCACAAATCAAAAATTGCTCAACTAAAAAAATTATTAAATTTCCTAACCCAAGTAAATTAATAGATACACTTTCAAAAACAATAATGGTAACTATGTACCTATACCTATAAATGTTCTTTTGAGTCTTTTTCAAAGGGCTGTAACTCTGCGAATAGTGGTCGTATTGGGATGAAACCAAAAGCGTTTTAAATATTTCTTTTTCTTGTTTCAGAGTTTCTAAAAATAAAAAATATCCATAGTTAAACATTTTAAATTTTTATTTTTTAAATAGCTTCATTGTCTTGAGATTATTTATGATTCAATAAAATTAATAAGTGCAAAAAAATATAGCCTCAGATTAAAAAGTGGTTCCGTCTTTGACCACTAATTTACATGTAAAAATTGACAACACAAAAGGTAAATTGGTCAGTTTTGAAAACATGAATAAATTCGTTATAGATAATGGAGTCTTTGAAACAATTTATGGAGATACATAATTGATTTTTTATAATTGACCGTTCATTTAAGAAAAGTGGAAAGGTGTTTTTTAAACAAACAGATTATCAATTTTGTAATTGGTTGATCAAACCGTTCGTTTATTATCTATTGTTCCTGAATATTATGTACCTAATCATCAAAATAAAAACAATGATAACAATTTTCATAGTTTTGCATTTGTTACATATCTTAGACTTGAAGTCCCTATCAGCGTTACCACTTTCGGAAAAAAATGGAAGGAGATTTGAAGAAAAAAGTGAGGTAAATTGGGAAAAATCGAAGTAGATTTTAAAATGACTTTTTACTTGCTTTTAGACAAATTTGAACTGGGAATTTTCATAAGTTGACATTACAACACAAAAGAGTAATGATTCCGTCTATCTGCAACTCTGTACCTCAATCTGCAGCCTAGAGGAGAAATTGAAATGGTTTGTTTAGCTCGGTTCATACAGCCATTATGAAATATTATAATTATTTTGAAAACGGCTCTAATGCTTTTTTTTTAAATTATGTATGTCAATTATGGAATCAATGAACTCTTAACTCGCTTTTTAAGACAAGTTAATTCTGTTTGTAATGCTATTGATTTTAATTTATATTTAAGTAGGGACTGTTTTAAAAAAATTGTTATTAATAATAAACTTCGGTGGTTAATGTTTATTGAACATTCTATTTTTGTTTTGTTTTATTTATTATTATTTATATAAATTTACTATTGTTCTATGTAGTCTTTAAGAGCTGTGTCTCTGCTGGATGAATAAATAAATAAATAAATGCTGGTGTGCCCCAGGGGTCCGTTTTGTCTCCGACAGTTTCTGTCTATAACTGTTGCTCCGCTTAATTGTTTTGCTGACATAAGTAACCTCAGCTTTTCATATTCGTTTTTAGATTCACATCCTTGTCCTTTGGATGTGGACTACCAACGGCAGCGTATGATAAGCTCATTAAATTCTGATCTTGATAGCATTGTCCAATGGGGAATCAAAAAACGTATAGAATTTAAAGCTTCGAAAACTCAATGCTGTTTGGCACTTGCATTGAGGAAACTGACCAACTCTGTGCTCGGTATGTGCATTACAGACCACCTTGTATGGAATGATCACATATTCGACGTGGCCAAAAACGCTGCCAAGTGTTTAGGTTTCCTTCGACGTTGCAAGAAATTTTTTACACCTACTAATCTGGCTGTAATCTATAAGGCCTATATGCGTCCAAAGCTCGAGTGTAATTCCCACTAGGCAGGTGCTCTAAAAACCCTCTTTAGTCCCTTGCACAGAATTCAAAAGAGAGCTCTAAGAATTAAAACTGAAACATTTGAATCTCTCGAGTACCGCCGCAATTTTCATAAACAGTGCTCTAGTGAAGTAGCCAGTTGCGTTCTCCCCCTCAAACAATTCAACCGTAATACCCGTACTTCTAGGACTGCTCATCATTTTCGCGCAGTTTCGGACGAACTTTCAAGTACAGTGATTCTTTTTTTAGCCGCACAACACGAATATTTCATTAAAAACCAATGTATATCGGTATTTCCTTTCTCATCCTATCTTGCACTGTGTTGTGTTTAACATTTTAATTGTATTCATAACCCCTTGACCTTGAGTGCGCGTTTAATATAAAAAAAAATACTACCTAGAGTGAAATAGATAAAAAGAAGTAGATTGGGACTTTTTTTTGTAAAATTGAAGTAGGTTGAAACAGAGATTTTTAAAATGAGGTAGATTTCAGTATTTGGCTGATGGTGCGAAGTAAGAAGTAGATTTTAAATATTTTGAAAAAAAAAAAATATATCTACTATAATTGAAGTAAATTGGTGCCACTGGTTCCCATTAGCTGAAACAAATTTTGTAGAAAAAGTTTGTCAATTTTATTTCCAATAACATCATTGTATTTTAATTTTACTTTGTATACTACTATACTAATTTAAAGCTTCTATTTTATTAAGCAAAAACTAAAAATGCATTTTATATAAAAACTGATCTAATTAAAAAAAAAAAAAACCAATTTCATTAAGTCATTTCGAAATTATTCACAATTTGTCAACTACCAACGTAACAATTGGTGGTCGTAAGTAAAACGTGTTAGAAAAAAATGTTGATGGGCAGATATGTACAGATAACCGGCTAAGCTTTAATAAAAACGAACTTAATATTGGTTTTTCAAACATGTCAAAATCTTCATCGAAAAAAAAAACAAAAAATGTGCTCTTATTTTTATATCATTTTTTAATTTTGACACCAACAACATAATTGGAAAACTAATACTTGTTTTTTTTTTACAAATTAAAAACTAAGTGATAATGAATATATGAACATACACATGTATGTATATTATATAAAGGTCGTTCTTATTAGAATTAGGCCAGATTTGGCTATTGTCCTTTTTTAAAAATTATCTCATTTCGAAATTTTCAACGAAATTACATCATGTGGCCTAATGAAAACGAAGTAGGTATTACATATGTATGTATTTTCTATTTGCTTACTTTTTATCATTTTTTTTTGCTTGAGTTTTTTGTTTCCTTTGTTTGTTTTTGGAGGCAGTTGTTGCAAAAAAATATTTATAGGTATGTACAAAATAGATTTGCACAATAAAAACACAACAGAAAATAACAGTAATGAGAGTATTATCTATCACCACGACATATTGAAATAAAGGAGACAACTCTTCCTATGTAAAACCAATAAAAATACATAAAAGAAGCGCCCTTCCCATATTCTTTCTACATACTTTCACCATTCTTCTACCAGTGGAATACGTCACCACCGAAAACAAAAAGTGATGGAATTTTCCTTCTTAACTTATTTATATAAATATGTACATATAGGTATTTAGATTAATAGATACCTGCATAATATTGCACATAATATTCTGGCGCCATCCACTTGCCATATCCCTTGGTTGTTGCGTATTCGCTTACAGTGAAATGCAATTTACGTTCATTCACAGGATTAACATGTACTTATCTAATATATTTTTGATACATCCATTACCTACCTATACGCAAAATTAAATCAAAACAATCCTTACGATACCAAATCAATACAAGGCGTTGTACCTCTACATTACCTATGAACCTACCTATCGGAAAAAACAACACAAAATCTATTGTAGATACTTATGTATATGCATATGTATCTTATTCTATACACAACATCGCAGATTTCCTTTCTTCCATCATGTACACACCCTTTGGCAAAAAAAAATGAAGATCACTATGCATCGCAATTTATTACTATGTGTGTACCTAAAATGGATTTCCATAGAGAAACAAAAAAAAAACCAGTAGAATGATGAAAGATCGCAAATAAAAAAATACAAAAAAAACAAAATTTATGACAGCGAATGTGTGATAACCTACTTATATTCTTTTTCATACATACTCAAAGAACATTTTTCCACCCTACCTCCGACAATGTGGAATGGTCATTGCATCATATACCTGCTGAAAACAATCATTTCTCACACGTTTTTTTTATTTTTTCTGTTCTTGTAATACGAGATGCAAGATGACAAGTCATAAACAAGAATAAAAAACTAAATGAGCCCAGACAAAAAAAAACAGAATCAAGAGAGCGGACAAAATTCTTTTGCACAGAGAATACGAAACCTTCTCTTCAAAGCGCTGATACTGCAGTGGAATTCTTGTGAACTGAATCTTACTTGTGTGCGTGTGCAAAGGAACTTTTTGTTAAAAAATGCAAAACAGACCTCTTTTATAAAAATAAAATTAAATAAATATTCAGTGAAAAAAGTATTTTGTATTTTTGAATTTAGTAAATAAAATATCAAACAAAAATAAAAAAAATATGTGAGAACTGTATTATTAATACTTTTCTTGCAAATGCATTACAAATACTGTCATATTGAATTGCATTTTTTTGAACTTTAGATGAGTTTTATTAAATTTTTAAGAACGATATGCTGTTCAGGGAATATAAATCTTTGATTAAAAAATTATTTCCAAAAATTAAAAAATATAACTCTCAATTTCCCAGGGTAGAGAACAAAATATTTGTAAAAAAATGTATATTTTTTGACTTTTGTTAGTAAAAAGTTACTGTAAAAATAAAAAAACAAATAAAAAAAAAATTAACGTAATTGCACATACTTATTGGCTTTGTACAAGAGTGAATTTTACTTCGTTATCTTTTATACTTATGAAGTTTTATCCAGTAGAGCATTCATACCACTATGCGAATTTCCTTCGTTTTTCATAGTTTTATATATTTTTTTTTGAATAAATAATAAAACAGAATAAAAAAAGAAGAACGATACGTGATTTGGGAATATGTTGTTTCTATAAAAAAAATATAAAAAAAAATAAAAAGTAATATTTTCGGAATTTCCCTATCATTTGAATAAGGACCTTACTAAAATGTATGATTTTTCCACTTGTGTGGCAGTTTCTGGGCACACAATTTTTTTATATTTTTTTCAAAACTGCAAAAGTATTTTGAATAACATTTTTCTAATCGATGACCGTTTATTTCATTGAAATATTCGTAAAATTGTGAAAGTTATACAGCTTAGCGCAAAAGCCTAACCTATTTTTTCAAGGGACACCTACCCTTAAAGGTTGAATTGCTGTCAAGATTAGGGCTTCTATAAATAAAGCAATAATGAATTATGTGCTTACGGACAGTACTTGATCCCTAAAAAGTTAAAGTTCGTATTAGAACAGTGGCCGTACTGGGGCTGAAGCTTGTAAGCGACATCATTCCTTATGTAGACGGCGAAACCAAGATGGAGAAAGAAAATTGGCACCAAGTTGTAACCCTGTAAATTAAATTCTGAAGAATCAGTATTTTAACCTACTTGGGTTTCGCTTAATGCCAAAATATCTGGCCTGTACTTTACAGTGTGGGCGTAAGCAGACAGAAAATTACTTCTTAAACCACGAATATTACTAAAATCCACACGAAATTTACCCATCACGATGAAACACAAACACAAAAAACACAATTTTAACGATAACGGGTTTCTAAGCTTGGCAATAAATGTAAAACTATAGTTGACCAGCACATACAAACTAACGAAAGTGTTATGCCTATTCGTTACTTTGCATGAACGAATCAAGAAAGTAATCACCCATCACCAAGCTATACGCCAAATGCTACATGAATCTAGTCATCGACAGTTCTCGCAGTGTGAAAAAAAAAGAGAAAATTAATCCACTCTACGGTTACGATCGATGACTAGACCCATGGAACAGTGCAGGGAGTGGGAAGGAAGGGGCAGGGAAACAACCGCTCATCACTTTATGTAATGCACAATTAGGATATTAATGTTTTGGTTTATTTTTTATATTATTTTGTATTGTATTGGGCTATTGACACTGAATTAAATTATTGATTGATTGAGTTTATGCAATTAATGTAACAAATTGTAGCAGACGTACATACCCGTAGTTTTAAAGTCAAATGAACTGTCAGGCCAGATTTTCAACTGTCACTACATAATCAGCTGTGCATTTGAAGTTTGAATGGCTGTTCTAAAGCTACATAATTATTGGGCTGAAACTGAATTCGCTTCAATTAAAATGGAAAATGAGTGTATTGGAGTTCTCTGCGGTACGTGTGCTTCGCTTCTAAAAAATACAACAGTTTCAAGTTTCAATATAACGTTTTCATTATGTTCATAAAGTTTTTCCGTAATATTTGTAAGTATGTACCTTGCACAGTAAATTCAGCATTAAGTAATAATATCTTTAAATCCATATGCTTAGATTATGCCAAAGTAAATTCTTTGTCGTCTCAAAAACAAACTTTCTATAGTTCCTATAATTCCTCATCATTTTCAGTTTTTTTTACAAACCTTCATAAGATTATAAAATTGCAAGATTTTTCTCTTATTCTAATTTTTTGTGAATCTACTACACAGAGGTAACAAATTGCAGTAAATAAGGAATGTTATTTATTCGCGTAGTTAATGATGTAGAAAATGAAGTGTCGTTAAATTCAGCCAATCCTGATTGAGAAACTTAATAAAATGTGAACAACAGTTTCACGAAACAAACAAAAAAGAAAACTAAAACCATAATTAGTCTATTATAACTAAGCAAAATATTTGCGAGAAGTAGCCAATATAATTGTAAGATCAGACGTCACTTGCACCTGGCACTAATCTTATGCTGGGAAAGATCAGAAAAGCTAATTACTACGTTTATATGAGGTATTGAAGCGAGCTTGAAGCTCGCTTCGACCCTTTGTAAACGGGTATTGAGTTGAAATGATCTTCGTTCGACTCGATCTCACTCGCTCAGCGGTGTGGACTGTGGAGTCGAAATATGAGACGAAAAACCTGGGTCGAGGAGTTGGCTTAACAAAATGTCCCTCAACACCATTTCAACTCAACTCCAAATCGAGCTTTCAACTCAAATGACGAAAAACCTGGGTCGAAAATCCGACCCTAATCCAACTTGATCTTTCGATACTGCATATAAACGTAGTAAATGTCATCAATGAACGAAAAGAAACTATCCAAACTGTCACAAGGAGACTCATGGCGCACGTCAAGTATAGTTCTTGCTTGCTCTTATTGTCAGAATAATTGAAAGCTATTGAAATTTAAATGTGTTCGTTTTCTGTGCATATAAATATATTCTGAACAGACTTATGTTTTGTCTCCATCAAAGCATGTATTATCTTAGTTCAGAGTATAAAAATCTATGTATTTTTTGTATATTTGCATGAAGGCTTTTTTGGTCGATTTGATTTTTTTTAATATACTGTGATAATTTTCGTTTTTCCTTTTAATTATTAATCTCCGTAAATTCTGTTTGTTTTTAAAGTAAATGTTTCAGTGTAAATTCATTATAATACTGAGAATTGTTGCTTTAATTCGTTTTCTTTTTGTTTTTAACTAAGACTTCATTTATTCAGATTATAAACGTAAATTCCCAAAATTTTACAAATTCAATAAAATACCCCTGAAGAAGTGGTTCATAACGAAGTTTCAATACGACCAAATATACAAATAAAATATACGATACGAAATTGCTCTATGTACTTTTCCACATCACAAAAAGATTAACAAGTAGATTATAGCTTTGACATTACAATTCAAATTGCAAATGGTCTTTCATTTTTTCCTTCGAAGCTGAAGTGAAACGAAAAAAAAAAAAAAAAAACACTAAAAGCACACTATTATCAAAAATTCTCTTAAATTTTATCAGACTTTTAAATCTTTTTTGTTTCACCAATCTTTAAAATTGAAATTTTAGGTAAATTTTTGTTAAAATTAAGTTCTCTTCACATCCCTGGAAAATCAATTGGTTTTTTCTTTCTAATAAGCGAAAAGTATGAGAAAAAAATGAGAAAGCATTATGTTTTGAAACAAATGCCAAGAAATGCAAAACAAAAATTTGGAAAGATCATGTGGCATAATATCGTAAGGTAATAAGCAGGTGCTTTAATGCACTGACGGCTTTTGTTCGGTTAGTTTTAGGTTCCGAATGACGACGAAACAAATTCAGCAAGTAATCTACAGATGCTTTGGAAATTCAGAAACTCATTTTGAAGTCAATGTCGTCATAGTCGGAGTTCGGAGAATGGATCCTGCGAACCTAGCGATTATTACCGATCTATAATTCTAAAAAAAGACAATTCATCAAAATATTATTATAAACATGCAAAATCGATATTTTTTAACCTATTCATTTTGTATCTCTAAAAAGTGGAAATTAAAATGTTACAAAACCAAAATGTCAGCTGCTTTAGCCACTTGATAAACAACATCTGATGACATTTCAATGACACTTTTAAAATTTAATGGACCAAAAATAGCCTTTTATGTCGTTTTTATTTGGCAATCCGGAAGCCTTCCGGACTCTTCTGAAAGTGTTCAATTGGGAAAAAATGACAGTTCTGATTCTGAAAAGAAGAGAAATTTGCTCTGGACTTGAAATCAGAAGCAAAACCAGAAGCACTCACACATTCATGTACTTAAATGTCAACCTCAACAGCTGTGAGTTTTGGTATCCAAATTATGTGAACCAGGGTTGGCCGAATTAACTACACTACATTTTCTACATGATTTACTACGTTTATATGAGGTGTTGAAGCGAGCTTGAAGCTCGCTTCGAACCTTTATATACCTGTATTGAGTTGAAATGAGCTTCGTTCGACTCGATCCCAATCGCTCAGCGGTGTCGAGTAGAAATGTGGGTCGAAAATCCGACCCTAATCCAACTCGATCGTTCGATACTGCATATAAACGTAGTATTTAACTACGCGTAGTTTATTGAAGAAACTACATGCCTAATTTACTACAATTTGTTACGTATGCTACATAATGTATGTAGTTAATTCATAAAAAATCAATATAATAAAGGAAAAAAAACGATTTTGCACTTTTATGATCTAATGAAGGTTTGTAAAAAAAAAGTTTCATTTACCATAAGGATAAAGAATTGTAGGAATAACTGAACGTTGAATTTAAAAATTCATATTCCAAATGCACAACTGACAGTTAATTGACAGTAATGCTACAATTTGTTACATTAACTACAATTAACTACATTTAACTACATAAACTACGTAGCAGACGTAACAAATGTAGTTATTTCTAAAAAGTGACAATTCGGCCAACCCTGCTTTCAACAAACATTTTTCTTGATTTTGATTATTGTACGCATTTGATGTTTCACGTATACAATCAAACAAAACTTCAGAATCATCAGAAGCAAACAAAAGTGTTCAGTTGGGATTCCGGATCGGAGAGAGATTCCGGATTGCCAAATAAAAACGACATTAGTTTATATGTAAGTATGTTTAAAAGCTTGTTTAATTTAAAAGCGCTTGTTGGAAACAAAAAATCCCATTTTAAAGCTTAGGAGCCTGTTAAATGTTTATAAGACCTTCGTGAAATCGGCCATTACACTGCTTTTAAACGGACCTTGCAAATTTTAAGCCCTTATGTGAGAGACGGATGTATATGTTGGCGCAACTAATTTCAAAATTATTCTTGGTTTTGTTTCTTTGTTTTTTTTTTTACATCATTCGTGACAAATAAAAGAATACCATGTGAACGAAAGTGAAGTCAAAATGAACGAATGTCAGTTCATTCGTTGTTCGTTGGTCAATCTAATGTCAATAGTCCTTAAGACAGAGGCCTGGTGCGAGACTCGTTAGTGTCAACAAGTGTCAACATTTAAGTTTGGATCTACGGTGATACTTATTCGCAACTCAAACGTTCCAAAGTTCTGTAATGGAACTAGATTGATCATCAGCAAATGTCCTCAAAATTAAATCGTAGAACCAATCAATCGTAGAACCAATCAATCGTAGAACCAATCAAAAAAGCTATAACCATCAATAAAGTACAAGGCAAATGGTTGTCTATTTCTGGCCGTTGTATGTGGCATGGCTGTGTTTACGTTTTTACTCGATAATAATAGAGAAAAAAAAGCTGCTGGCCTAACGATAATTTAATAAAAGCAATAAAGTTTTCCATTTGTCTTTCTTTCTTGTGGCCTAGCAAGGCACTGAACCTACAGATATCTTGAAAAACTTCGTCACATGACCGCCCCCGTCCATCAATCAAAAATTATTTGGCTAGATAATAAGCGCTTACCGTGCGAGGCTAGGGCGGGTAACTGGCTAATAATAAAAATGTTATAGGATTTACTTTTAAAATTATCCCTTCAATACAAACAACCATCTAACATTCCTCTTCTACATAAAAATCTTCCCCTAATCCCCATGCAATGCCACACTATGAAGACACCCTGTAGCATTAAAAAACAATTTTCTTAATTTATTCTACCAAGCAAATATAAATGTGAACTTAAATATCCTTTTAGTCAAACACAGCAATAATGTAGGTTGGTGAATAAACAGGTCAAATTAATTAGATGGTGTTGACGATATACACGGTATAATAGAGTAATAGAGCTTCGACAACGTCAGCAGATGATGCACTTGTAATATTAGACTTCCTCACCTTGCATTAGTTTCAGTTTCGTCGGATTATTTCAACAGACTCATATCGTCAACATCGCTTACACACGCCGGACACAATATTTTATATACATATTTACTTTTCAAATTTTTTTTTCATTCAGTATACATAATTAAAAATTGTATTAGCTTCGGGAATAAAGTTTTTCTTTTCTATTGACAAAGTGTGTTCTATCTTAACTGCCATCACCAACGAAACACGTCATTTGAATTACCACGCATAAACCCTTAAAATGGCATTTGCCAATATTAAGTCTTCGCGCAAATAACAGAAGTGGTTAAGCAAACATTTATGTAATCATATAAGGATTGTTACTGCTCCACCGTGTCAGACTTTCATTTACTACTTACTGTTATAGAAATGATTTCCCTCAGAAGTGTTCTAACGTTCTTGATTCTGGCAAACGCGAATTTCGGTCTTAATTTAGAACTTCGTAATCTTATCGAAAGAATCTACCACCACGGTGATTCGACAACGGTTTACTTTGTTAGAATGGATCAAGAGTTTGTAATTGAGTTCATGAAGAGCCATTTCGATATTCCGCTGGTGATTATAACATCTTCAACCGGTGACATTCTGAAGCCTTCGAACAGTTCTTCAACGGCCAGTCTAGTTGTCAAGGCTAAAAAGCTGAACCAGGCATACGACGAACTATTACAGCAGGTTATTCGAACACTGCGAGTGCGAAAATTCGTAGTTATTTCTGCTAGAAATCTTCTAGAACTTCAAATTTTTTGTTCATATTTTGTGAAAAACAAGTTTAGTAGGATCTTTGGAGTTATTGGTAATACCTCTTACACATATCTTAACTTCGAAAGTGAACCTATTCAAGAACTTTCAAGAAGTCAACCGCTTCCCAATGCTTGGAAAAATTTGAATGGATTTGCTCTGCGTACAACCATTCAAAAGGACATCCCCAGAGTTTTCTGGTATCCTGACAAAAATGGAAGGAATACAATTGGAGGCTGCTTCGGGCGTTTATTTGTCAACTTTCTTGTACACCATAATGCAACTTTCCGCGAGATGTTTCCCAATTCGACAGCACAGTTTTGTATGCCATTGGTGATAAACGCGACGAAAACAAATGAAATCGACATAAGCATGAATGTTTGGGGACCAACTGTTGGACTCCTTTCAAGTTATACCGTAAGATATCAAAGCTATACCATTATGGTGCCATTAAATGGTTACTTGGATCCTAATCAATATTTTGTTAGACCATTTACTATCGAAGTGTGGATTTTAATTGGTTTCACCGTGGTCTATATAGTTGCAATGGACCTCATCACGAAAGTAATTTGCCATTGGACAGTGAACGTGTGGAATAGTTTTAGTCGAACGGTTCTGGTAATATTAAACATGCCATACACAGGGCCATGTACGGATTATAGATTCCATGTTCAGATTCTGCTGTTGGCGTTTGTCCTTGGCAACGTCTATATAATTCATTTCACGTCATTTCTAACAGCTTTTATACAAATCAAACAGTATCACACTAAAGCAGACCTCGTCGAGCACAAAGTTCCCGTAATGATTCCAGCCTTTGAATGGCGAGTAGTGGAAGGCCCTGGACTAACAGCAATTGGCTTCGACAACATTGTTTACACTGTCGAATATCCTGTTTACATTCACAATACAAATTCAATGCAGAACACAAAATACGCCTATGCCATTGGAGCGGATCGTGCTAAATTTCTGATTGGATTGCAAACGTTTTTTGCAAAGCCATTATTTCATACGACCAGTGATGAATTGTTCACCAGTCATTTGGGATATTTGATGACTCCACATTCACCCTTTAAAGAGATCCTAGATGAATTTGTTCATCGAATAAGTGAACTAGGATTTATGGCTAAATGGGAGTCTGATGCAGTTCCGCAGGCTCTTCAAGCTGGCTTTAAAATCGATGTTGATCGGCAAGCGGGAGTTCAAGAAACTCACACTCCTTTGACTGTAAATCACTTGCAATTTGCTTGGAATTGTTTGATGATTGGATTGATATTATCATTTGCGGTGTTTTTGTTGGAGACATTTGGGAACAATTTGATGAGATTTTTTCTAAATGTTGTTAAATGTTCATTTTTTTAGAACCTCAAGCTGAATTTTGTTTCTGGTAATTAATCTGTATAAATGTAATTTGTATTTAATAAAAATTCATGTTTGAAAAGTTTGGGTTTTATTTATGTTTTAAAGTGTTTTTGAAATTGTGTTTAGGTTCTCCAACGATGTTTGTCGATATTGGCTGGAATAAGTTTAATAAAATAAATATAGACTCATTAAGTATTAACCAAACCTAATGTTATGATCATGGATAGAGAAGCCGAAGAAGTGGATTTCTCCATACAACGTGGCAGGTGGACGAAATTCATAAATATGTAACAATTTGTAGAGAAAAGTTTTGTTTTGTTCAAAAGTGAATATCCAGTGGAGCAGATTTTTACACACAAAAATAAAGAAACGAGGGATTATAAAATTTTGTGTGAAAGTTTGCTTAGCGGAACAAAAAGTGAATATTGAAACATTGTTATTTTTTACGCGTGAAAATTTTATGTGCTGGGTATACACTTTTGAAGATATACGATACAAATTATGTTATTAAAATAAGATTGAGCCAATACAGAAAAAAGAAAATTCACGACTGGGTCGCACGAACTTGCTCTTATGTTTAAGACTATGAATTTCAAAAATGAATGTTATTAGAGAAAAACTGTTCATAAGTTCATTTTTTAAATGACTTAAACAACTCCTTTAGTAGCTGAAACTAGAAAGGATGATTCAAAAGTGATTCCAATAAATATTAGTTCATCCAAGAACAAAAGTTAAAAGTCTTTGAAGTTGTTTCTTAAAAAAATTAGCTTCTATATACAAAATTTTTAAAACATTCTTAAGAAAAAATTGGTACGCCAACTTCAAGTTTTTTATTACTGTACGAATAAAAATTAAATTAAAAAAAAAATACTGATCCGTTTCTGAGATATCAAATTTTTCAAAAAAAAATTAATATGTAATTTTTTCAAAAATTCAAAAAATATTTTTTTAAAGTTTTGAAATGCAATGCTTTTTAAACTTTTTAGAAGCTTCTCTATAAAATATTTCATAAAGATCCGTTACGCCGCGCCGATAATAAAAAATTAAAAAGTTGAAAAAATGGTTCTATAGCAGGTATAGTTAGTCATATCTTAATTTTAATTTTTACTTGCGACTTATAGGTACTATAAGGCAAGTTATGCATTCGTAAAAATATCGAACTCGAGATTTTGATCAAAGTTGACATTACGAAAAAAACGGGTCTCGAAATTGTGTCTGTTTATTCGACTACAGCCTAAGCGGCTCGGGCGATTTTAGTGAAACTTGGTAGATATCGTTTTTAATGGTACCTGCCATACAATTTTTTTTGGAAATTTTATAAAATCTTTTTTTTCTCAAAAACTGTCCCACAGATTTTTTAGTTGAAAAAAAATTTCAAAAAATGGTTATTTTTGGTACCCTCTTGGAGGCATTTTTGTTTGCTTTCGATTTTCTCAAAAACGCTACAACCGATTTGAATATTTTTTTTGTATGCTAAAGCTCCTCAGAAGTTTGATTATTTTTGTGTATAAAAATTTTCAAAAAAATTTTTTTTTGACTTTCAAAAAAATTACATTTTTTTTTTAAAACTCAATATTTCGAAAACCTCATGCTCAATTTTTCTTAAATTTTACTAGTAAAAGCTTCTTAATATAATCTACAAGATGTGATAAAAAAAAAAATATTTTATCTAAAAATAATGGTACCCATCATACAAATGGTTTTCAAAAATTGTATTTTTCCCAAAAAACGGCTCCGAGAATTTTGATTAAATTTTTTTTTTCAATTAATTTTTAGGATTTATAATTTATTTGATTTCAAGTTACATAGCGTACAAAATTTGTCAAAACTACTATTATAAGGGCTGCCATGCCGTTTAGACTCAGATTCACGCATCTTTTCTTAAAGATTAAAGATATTTCTTCATAACTACATTACATTACATTACATTACATATTACACTACTTCGTAGATAAATCTACGAAGTAGAGACACTGAAAGCACTGGCAACTGAGGCCATCGGCTTAGACATTACAACAGAGAGAGACAGACAGAAAGAAAGAACAACAGAAGAAACACATGTCAACAGCACACGGTTGGTATTTGAACGGTCCCCCATCCAAGTACTAACCATGTGCAATGATGCTTGATTTCGCTGCTCGATGGGAAGCGTTGCTTTTATCAAAGCCAAGGCCGTTGACGATTCTTCATAACTACATAAGTGAATCTTGGAAACAGCCAGTATATTATCCTACTGTTAGACTCTCATGCTTTTTTTCAATTAATGCAACTCAGATTGAGTTCTCATTCTTTTTTATAATTCAGTACAGTTCCTCCTTCAAAAGGTTTATATAATTCAAATCAACATCTAACATCTCTCCACGAAAGCATTGCCAATAGATTGCCATCTTGCGAACCACCAGTACTTGTTTCGCAACTCATATAATAGCATTTTTTTTCTAAAGTTTTAAGTCTTAATACTTGCTGCAAATTTTGATTATATAATCATAATCAGCTTGAGACTTAAGCCTGCTTGTCAATAGATTTAGAAGCCCTGTTTCTAATGAGATAATAATGTTCAAATGCATAAAATTGCCGTCTGGTTTCCGGAAAAGTATGAATTTATGCAAATAAACTTTAAAAAAAACGTTTTATTATTAAATAAACTTTTTATATAAGAAATTTCTCTTAAATTTTTCAAGAAAAAAATGTGGGATGCGAATTTTAAGTATTAAATAATATTGATTTTAGGAAATAATTTCAAAAAATAATCGTTCACAGGTTTTGAAGATATTAGGTGCGTTTTATTATCCACAAATCTATCTGGATCCGGATCTGGATTAAGTTTTAACATGTATTACAAAAACAATTTGGGATCCTGTTTTCTATCGGGATCTATTTCAAAGATCCAAAAATTAGTTATTACAGTGGCGAGTAGATGGCTTTTTATGGTAAGGTAGTGTAAACTACAGTGTAAAGAAAAGAGACAAGAAATAATTTAAAATTTACTAATCCAAGGATAAAAGGAGACGGGCTTATAACACTGCTGTCACTAAGATCTGTATCGTTTTATTTTTAAGGGAAGATCCAGATCCGGATCCAGATAGATTTGTGAATAATAAAACGCACCTATTGATTTAAAAAAATGTTTTTTTTTTTTTAAAACCCAACAAATATTTTTTCGCATATTTTTATATAAAATATTATTTTAAACTTAAGGGGACTCCTGCTGAAAATTTTGGGTTAAAATCCTTAGAGCCGTTAATTAGAAAGTCGAAAATAAAAACAAAACGGGTCTATGGAAGGTACCCCTAATAACATTTTTCCCCAAAATTTTGTTTGACCAAAATGTAGCTTATGTTCATAATATCATACCTAATTTTTTTTATCAAAATCGTTAGAGCCGTTTTCGAAATAAATAAGTTTTTGCATAACGGGTGTATGGGGGGTACCGTTAGTTTTGGAGCTAAAAAAAAACTTTCAATTTTTCCTCTAGGGAATCACCGAAGGCCCTTAACTACCAAGTTTGAAGAAAATACCTCCGGTAGTTTAGGCTGTAGTTAGAGGTACAGACATACAGACATACAGACAGACAGACGGAATTGTCGGACCCACTTTTTTCGTCTTCGCTATCATCGTAATGTCAACTTTGATCAAAATCTCGAGTTCGATTTTTTTTCCAAATGCAGAACTTGCCCTATAGTACCTACTATATCGCAAGTAAAAAGGAAATTGACAGTCATAAATAAATGAAATGGTATATAGATTTCCCTAAAGCATTTGATAAAGTTCAACACAATATTCCGTTACGGAAATTGAATTGCTCAAATTTCCACTCGCACTTAAACCTTATGTTAAACAGAATGTAAAAGTTGGATCAGTAGAATCAAGAGAGATTCTTAACTGGTGCCGTGAAATACGAGTATATACCACTCAAGGAATTGTTGTTGAAGAACTCTGTTGACAAAGGTGCCTGTCTGACGAATGGGCATACTCTAAGTGGAGCAACGGAGTTCCATGAGTGAAACAAAATAAATAAATAAAGTTTTAAGATCCCTGTATCCTGCGAAGTTGGCATCCCATAGTATTGTTGTTCAAGGAAACTGTCTGAATACCAAACTAAACTCTAAACTATCTGAGCTCAGAGCACAATGGGACTTATTTCGCAGTACCTTCTAAAGCTTTCAAGTGTCACTTAGAGCATTCATATATGACCTCGCTTTTTTAAAAATGATCTTTCGTCTAAAATTCGGTATTCACACTATTTGCTCTTGCTGATGACCTTAAGCTATTTTACAAAAAACGCTATATTCACAAACTACGTGTATTTTTGTATAAAAATTATCGAACTGGTGGTAAACCCAAAAAGTCCAATTACTATATTTGTAAACATGACAGTCTTAGGTGTCCCATTTATAGAAATTAGCAAACAGTACAATACAGATACCGAGTGTACAGAAAGTAAAGAGATTCTTTCTATAACCACTCAACACGAATGTGGAATTCTTAACCTAGCATTTCCCTCCCATATCGGTACCCATAACATCAAAACCAATGTGCGGTATATGTACATATTCTTAAATCTTCTCCTATTATGCTACCCCTTTAACTATGTTCAACATTTAAAAGGCAGTTGAAACCCCTTTAGTTCAAATAAATTATAAAAAAAAATAACAAGGGAAGGTAAGATTGGCAACTCTGTATTTCCACCTGACTGCCTGTTCTGTTAAAGTCCAAGGATGATAGACAAAAAAATGTTCGATACAAAATCAATAGAGCCTGTCACACCACATTTATTAGCCATTTAAGAAATCGTATTACATATTTTCAAAAACAATTGACTATCGAAAGCATTAAATAAAATTGGTTCTGTCTTAAAATAGTTAGTCATCTTTAATTGTCGAGTTCAGTTAACGTTTCAGACATTCCATTAGCTTTCGCAATCCAGGCTAAATCCAAAAACAACCTTCGCAGTAAAAAACTTGTTTTAATTTGAATTGATTTATTCATTCCCAAAGAAGTTTCTTATCAGTAACAAAGATTTAAAAAAAGGAAGATCGAAAGATATTCTTAAGTCTCGCAAAGATGCCAAATTTTTCGCCAACAAATACAAATGTTGCAATTGTCCAACCTATCGCCAATAAATTCCAACAAAATATTAAATGGCGAACTGTTAAAGCAACATGCATATTCTGAGACATCCTAGTATTGCCACGATGAATATTCAGTTCTTCTAATCCAGAATGACGGGCCTGCGAAACAACATCAAGATCCCATTTTTCTATTAGGCCCGTGTCCATTACCTGTAAGATATAAAGACTAAGAATCTCTTTGAATGGTGAATGTCGCTGCAATATGTATCCAAGATTGTACTCCAATAAGCTATCACGTGTCATTTGAAATAGAGGCTTTTCAAAGCATGTTTGCAAACGTATTAGAAATTCATATGTGTCGGCACCCAGGGCATAGGCAAAACTTGTGTTTTTCATAGAATACATTTCTGTGAGGTAGGTTTCATAGTCAATGGAAGTAACAATATTTTCAAATCCAGGCGGATAGAGTTTCGATTTAGCAATGTCTTTCCAAATGAAATTCGGCATCATCACTTTGAGATTATTGTCGATTAAGTCCTGTAGAGTGTCTAACTGTTTGACTTTAATGTAAACTGTCAAAAATGACGTAAACGAAATGACATAAATATTCACTAGAACAAATGCCAAGGCAAAAACTTGAATGTGTAGCCGATAGTTGGTTGTGACAGGTCTTTCTTGTGGCAGACCAATCATAGCAAGGAACATTTGACTGAAACTTTGCCACAAGTCAATTGGTCCGTTAGTGTTTAATTTTAAAAGGACGTCCATCAGTACTATATATACTAAAGTAAGGCCAATCAACATCCACAGAGTTGTGGAAAAAGGTCGTTTGAAATACTCATTGGGGTCCACAAAACCTCTAAGTGGAACCATAAATGAGTACCGTCCGTTTTTCACAGGATAACTGGAATCAAGTCCTTCGGTTAATCCATAGACATTCATACTAATGTCAATTCGGTTGTGAATAGTGGCATTCAGTATTCCGGGCATAAACATATCGGAAGAATTATTTATTATAATCTCCTTGTAAGTTGCGTTATGTCGCCGAAAAAAGCCCAATAGTATTTTACCGAAACATCCTCCTATTTCGCGTTGTCCTTCCTTTGTCGTGTACCAAAATGTCCGAGGAATATTCCTCTCAACGGTTGTGCGAAAAATGAAACCGTTTAGATCTTTCACCGGATCAGGAAGTAGGGCACGGGAATCCAGTTGGACATGTTGAATTTTAATTTTCGCATACGGTAAATATGCGTAAGGTGTTCCGTTTGAAATCCCAAATATTCTTGCGAATTTGTTTTCTTCAAAGAATAGAAAATACTCGTTAAGTTTTTCGAAGCTATCCGACCAAACTATTACGAATTTTCGAACTCGAAATGTTAGAATGAATTGCTGTAACAAAGATGGCGTTGTTGTTGGTTCTTGATGGGAAACCTGCAGCACTAGTATTGATGTGTAAGGCATTTCTGTGAATGCTTCAGACAGTGAAGTAATTACCATGACTTGAATGTTTAAATTTTTTCGGATGAAATCACTCACGAACTCACTATCTGTTCGAACAAAACAGACATTTTCAGCGTCACTTTCGAGGTGAATTTTCTCGATAAGTTCAGTCAAAGGGAAATTAATATTTCCAAAAGTATTTGGAAGCAATAATATTAATATTATGACCTTAGCGACGAACATTTGAAAATGAATAGGCTTTCAATTAATTTGCAGATATTAACCAACCTTCTGAGCCTACTCACTCGTGCTAGTACAACATTACACTAGCAAGGTTATTTTACACGCAAGCAATGAAATAGGCTATTAAATGTGAAATTGCTTCTGCTAGTTGATCAAATAGACTTTGAAATTAAAAACAAATAGGAATGTACATAAAGTAATGAAACAAAAATTGTTATGTACCTTTGTGATTGTTGCTGAGGTTTTATTATCAATGGCATTCATCCCCGTTTCACTCATGATGACAAATCAGTGTGAACAGTTTGTATGAGCTTATTCTATTTATTATATATGCACACAATCAAAGGATAATGACTTCCCTAATATTTGTTATAGTTAAACACACTGCGAGAGTTCAGGTGAGGTGAGTTTGATGTATTTACATTGATACGTCACAATGAGAGGGAAAATCGAGAAGGGTAAAATAGTGCGGCTAAAAATAGAAGCTCTATATTTGGGAAAATGTCCGAAATTAGGCTTTAGTTTAAACCGATGAGCATTCCCAGTTATATGTTAGTATTATGGCGAAATTTGTTGAGAGGAGGAATGAAACTATATATTTCACTTGAGTACTTTTCATATAAAATGCCATAAAGCAATGAAAGACAGGAGACATCACGATGACGTTCAAGAGAAACAAAAGTTTTCGTGATGGATATGTCTCCTATTATTTTTAAGGCCCTGTTCTGAATTCGAAGATGAAGGAGGCTGTGATTTTGAAATGAATATGAAAAAGTGACAGTCTTATTGTCAGCGGAATAATGAAGTAGGTTAGCAGTTTCAGACAAGAGATCATTTATGAAAATAAGGAAGAGTGCTGGAGACAAAACGGAGCCTTATATTTGTCAACCAGATTCAATTTTTTTGAATATCAGGCTTAAAACCTCGAGAACAACTCGAAATTTAAGCTTTTTGAATAGAAAGCTTTTGAAATATATCAAGTGCAATTACATTAGTTTGTAAAAAATTCCATTTTATGATAAGATAAGCCATCGGATAACTCGTTAAGAGCTTTCGTTGTTCCAGATATTTCGTAAGTTGATTGTTCATCATCGAATTCATGACCTTGGAAGAATTCGATTTTATCGATAACTAAAAGGGTAAGAAGTGTCCAAGTAACCCCTGAACACCTTTTCGGTAAGAGCTTTTAAAAGTAGGAAAGTTGAAAAAGTAGAAGAAGACCTCTTTAGAACTAAAGATAATATACAATCTGGAAGTTAAAAAAAAAAAAACAATCTGGAAGTTAAAAAAAAAGATTATTAATTAATAATTTATATAGGACGTTAGACGATACAAAATAAATGATAAAGACATAGCGTTATCGAAATTCTGTGCGCCTTTTTTGAAAAAAAAAAAATTGATTTTATACCGAAATTACACATTGTATAGTATATATCCCCTTTACCTAAACGCTCGAACTGTGTTAATCCATAATATTATAAGGGTAGTCATAATTCCCTGTGTACGTATATATTATATTAAAAAAAAGGACCATTGCTCTAATGCACGATTTTTGAAAATATTTAATATCTATCAACTAAATTAATGAATAGCTTTTATGGTTATAGCTTGTTAACATTTTTGATAAACTGTGAACTGAATTAGATTTAAGATCTATTGTGAATAATAACAATCATTTTACTGTTAGAATTAACTGAAAAATGTATTGATTCATTCGGAAGGTGGAATCAAGTGGATTTGGTCTTCACTGACCTTAGTTAGATAAACTCTCGCATCGAATATTGCCATTGACCATTTTTTTGTATGGATTCAATCTTATTAATGCAATAAATCATACTGTGTACTTTTCAATGCCCATACCTCCAAAACTCTTAACGTTTACTCTAGAATACGACAGGGCAGCCATTTAGACCCTTTACTTTTAATTGTATTTATAAATGACTTACCATCTACATTAGACTGGGCCAAAAAAATTGACTATTTTTTTTTTTGAAAGATATATCGAGAATATCATTCAGAATGACAAAAAAAAATTTCGTAAAAGTTTGAGCCCTTAATATCAATTTTAAGAGGTCTATCATCGCTAATTTTGATTTTTAGTCATAATTTCATGTTTTGCGTCAGAACTGACAAAACATTGAAGTAAAACAAGTTCATTTTGACTTACTTTTATATAAAATTAAATTCCCTACAAAAAAGGTCTAACTGAAAATTTTCGTCAGACAAGCCGTTTTTGAGTAATTAAGCTTAATAAATTGTTATTTTTCGTTAGTTACAAAATTCCAAATTAAAAAAGTAAAATCGAAGAAAAATAACAATTTATTAAGCTTAATTACTCAAAAACGGCTTGTCTGACGAAAATTTTCATTTAGACCTTTTTTGTAGGGAATTTAATTTTATATAAAAGTAAGTCAAAATGAATTTTTTTTACTTCAATGTTTTGTCAGTTCTGACGCAAAACATGAAATTATGACTAAAAATCAAAATTAGCGATGATAGACCTCTTAAAATTGATATTAAGGGCTCAAACTTTTACGAAAATTTTTTTTTGTCATTCTGAATGATATTCTCGATATATCTTTCAAAAAAAAAAACAGTCAATTTTTTTGGCCCAGTCTAATCTACATAATGTTAAAGCACTTAATGTGTCTCATACAAATATACATACTATATAACAATCTTCCTTAATTCATTTTTTGAATGGTGTGTCTGTAACTCTCTGTTTTCTTTACGTCGATTAATATAAGACTGAGTTTTACGAGGAAGATTACATTACGTGTTAGCGATATGTCTGTCCTTTATGTGTTATTCGACAGCAAGCTTGAATTCATAAAATACATAGTTAAGGCAATTGTATGATCCCTTGACAAGCGTATTTCAGAATGGGACGAACAAATGATATGAAAAGCTGTTTTTGTAGTTTTTCATAAAATTTGTTCGTTCCATTCTGGAAAACGCTTCAAGTTTGGGCACCTAAATTATAAATTTATAAGGCCAGACTAGAATAGGTGCAAACAAAGGTTATTAAGGTTTACATTTAGTGGGTTAGGGTGGGATAGTCCCCATGATCTCCCTCCTTATCAAAACAGACTTTAACTTATCCATATATCTAGTCTTGAGAGCAGACGTTCTTATTTACGTTTTGTCTTCACTGTAAAATTAATAAATGGAAAAAAGACTCCTTACACCTTTTGTCTCGTACTAACTTTAATATTTCTGAAGAAAATTGAGGAATTCGCCCGAATGCATAAATATATCAAACGATAGGACTAATTATAAACGATTTTCTCCTCTTAATAAAATGTATAAATTATAAAATTTGTTTGATTATAATGTAAATTTGACAAGTAATTAACTTTGTGACATTTATATATTAATTGTTAGGTAATGAATTATGTAAAGCTAGTGATAAGCTCACACAAAGAAAAAATGAAAATAAATTGGTCAAAAATGTTGACATACAGTTGGTGATCAAATTATTACGG
Organism: Chrysotoxum bicinctum; assembly: GCA_911387755.1. Lineage (NCBI taxonomy): Eukaryota > Metazoa > Arthropoda > Insecta > Diptera > Syrphidae > Chrysotoxum > Chrysotoxum bicinctum. Next base: position 45,779,925 of record OU426989.1, read on the forward strand.
CCACTTGAAAAAATAACACATTTTCAGGATTGAGTGCATGAAAATGTATAAAATAACCTTGTTAATATATTTATTTGCTAATAAAATTAATTTATAAGTATTAAGCTTTAAATAAAATAAAAATTGGTAACACTAAACAATATTTATTTTGATAGTAGGCATCTTTTTCAATGGGTACCTCATTTTTACTTGCGACTTATAGGTAGATACTATAAGGCGAGTTATGCATTCGTAAAAAAAATCGAACTCGAGATTTTGATCAAAGTTGATATTACGATGATAGCGAAGACCAAAAAAGTGGGTCTCGCAATTCTGTCTGTCTGTCTGTCTGTCTGTCGGTTCGACTACAGCCTAAACGGCTCGGCCGATTTTCTTCAAACATGGTAGATATGGGTTTTAATTTTTTACCCCCGGATGTTTTTTTTCTATTTTTTTTAAGACCAAAAATAACGGTACCTGCCATACGATTTTTTTTCGAAATTTTATAAATATTTTTTTTCTCAAAAACTGTCCCACAGAATTTAAAAAAAAAAATTCGAAAAATTTCATTTGGTTACAACTAGCTAATGGTTGAAAAAAATTTTACAAAAAATTGTTATTTTCGGTAGCACCCCTGGGTCCATTTTTTTTGTTTTTGATTTTCTCGAAAACGGTACAGCCGATTTTAATAATTTTTTTTATGCCAAAGCTCCACTAAAGTTTGAATATTATTACATATTCAAATTTTCAATTTTTAATTTTTTGGATTTTAAAAAAAAAAAATTCAAAATTTTTTTTTGGAAACTCAATATTTCGAAAACCCCATGCTCGATTTTTTTCAAACTTGGCAAATAAAAGTTTCTTAATATAATCTACAAGAAGAAAAAAAAATTTGTTTTATCTAAAACTAACGGTACCTTGCATACAAATTTTAAAAAATAGTTTTCGAAAATCGCATTTTTCTCGAAAACGGTTCCGAGAATTTTCCTAAAATTTTTTTTCTTTTGATTAATCCTTACGATTTATAGTTTAATAAAAAAAAAATTTTAAATCTAGATATTACTGACTGTACCTACCATAGAACGATTTTTTCGAATTTTGAATTTCTTATTATCGACTTAACGGATTTTAATGAATTTTTTATAAAAAAGCTCCTAAAAAGTTTAAAAAACATTGCATTTAAAAACTTAAGAAAAATTATTTTTTCAGTTTTTAGAAAAAAAAGTAATTTTTTTTTGAAAAATTCGATATCTCAAGAACGGCTTAGCATTTTTTTTTGGAAATTAGACTTTTATTCGTACAAAAATAAAAACTTAAGGTTGGCGTACCAACATTTTTTCTTAAAAATGTTTTAAAAATTTTGTACATAAAAGCTTATTTTTTTAAGGAACCACTACAACGACTTATAATTTTTGTTCCTGCATAAATTCATATTTGCATAGCATTCTGTTTTTATCTCTTACTACTTAAAGAATTTAAAAAAATTCATTTTATCCTTATGAACAGTTTTCTCTAATAACATTCGTTTTTAAAATTCCTAGTCTATTACATAGGAGCAAGTTCGTGCGACCCAGTCGTGCATTTTATTTCAAATTTTTTTTTTATTTCTTGAGATTTTTAACATGCTTTTTCGTGAATTATCATTGTTAACTTTGCCCAAATTTGCATTTACTGTCAAAAACGTGTTTTGGGAATCATTAAGTTTTTTATTGTGTGTACAATCAGCTTGATGACTTTTTTTTATTGAACACCGTACACTCAGAGAAAAAATTCTATTGATTGAAATGTTGGCGAAGTCATCGGTAGAAAAAATTAAAAAAAAAATAAACTAAAATCCCGCTCTTTCGTCTATAAGAAAAGGAAAATCTGGACGAAAAAAAAATTACTACTCACCGAGATGAACGCAGAATTAAAAAACTATGCGTTTACAATAGAAAAATATACGTATGACCCTGACAAAGTTGATCTAAGAGTCTGGAACAGAGATTTCCGACATGACAGTCATACGTCACCATAAAAATATGGGTTCTTGTTGCTGCCGTCCAGCAAAGAAGCCACTTATAAAAAAGCTATTTCTCACAAAGGCGATGATGAACAAACGTTTAAAATACAAAATACTAAAGTTTTTTTTTTAACCTTGTTCACTTTTGATTGGTTAAAACTTATTTTTATTTAGTTTATAAGATTAAAAAAATAATAATTAAATAAAAATTAAAAAAAAAGAAAAATAAAAAAGTTAAGTGCGTTTTTATACAAAAAAAAAACTAAATTTTCTTCGACTGTCCGTAATAATTTGGTCAAACACTGTACGTCAAATTTTCTACCAACTACAACTGTTGTGTCGAAAAAAGTATCAAATAATTTGGCCTTAAAAATATTGTATTAAAATATAATAATAATAAATATAATAAAGTGATTTAGTTTTTTTTATTAAAAAAAAAAGGTTTTGAAAAACGAAAATTTCCTTCGTTATAATTAATTTTTTGAAAGAAATTATGAGGAGGAAGAAAGTGTAGTTAACCAAGCCAACACTCACAAGGCACTGCGAAATGCTTTAACCTAATGGATTTGGGCAAAAGTATGTAAGCAAACTGTTCAGTTCCAAATTAACACCATCCAAGTTCTTGCACCAGATTTCCTACGCTACTTCTGTATTTTCCTTCATTAACTATAACAATTTTTATTATTGTTACTCTTCAATAAACAAAATATTGTTAAATAGAGCGAATTTCGTTTCATAAAACAACTTACATTATTCAACCTCAAATAGATTCGATAAATATATGTACATAGCAGAAAATAAGATCGAATGGATATTAGAAATGTCAAATGCCAAAATAAAACCCATTCACAATGTAGTTTTGATATCAATTGATACTTAAAATACCAAATTATCGATGAATTCATAGGTAACAGCCATAATAGGTCTGTTAGAACTTTAGAAATGTATGTTACTTGAGAAAAATGTTCACAAGCATAAAATTTATTTCATAAACATAGAGACAAAAACAAAAAACAAAGTTAAATTACCATATGATTTATTAAGCAAATATAAATTTATGATAGAACAAATATTTTATTTTGTTGTCGCAGTTTATAAAAAAAAAAAAAAAAAAAAAAACTATTTCCTATGTACACCATTTTAAAGAAAAAAACTTTGATAAGCCAATTTAAAATTCCAAGCAAATTATTTTTTAAGTTTTTATTTTGCAATATTTTTAAACTTTTTATAAACTTCTTTATAAAAAAAAGTCATTTAAATCTGTTATGGAGATAATCTTTAAATCTTAATTTTTTTAAAAAATTGATTCATTTAGCACGGTGAACTACTTGCTTCATTTGTATTATTGAAATCGTTATAGGTTCAATTCGAACAATTATTAAAAAAAAATTGCCTAAAAGCTTTTTTGAGATTTTTCAATTTTGCAAGACATCTCATGTCTGTCTGTTTGTGAATTTTTTTGGCAACTTTTTGTAAAAATACCTTATGTATTCACTTTTCTCTTCTTATAAATGAATGAAATTTCATTCTTCTTTTCTTACTTCTGTTCACATGAAAACAACAACAATTAAAAATCGAGATTCAAAAATTTTTCAATAAGAATTCTAATTTAATGCATAACTACATAACTATTTTTCAAAAGTGTGAAATGTATTTTAGCTAGTCAAGATTTGCTTAAAACTTTGCAATTTTGCAACTTTTTGCAGAAATTTGAAAGTTTAAGCAATTTTCCCTGTTATCACTTTCAAGCACGATCAAAGTACATATAGCCTTATTCATTAATTATCAAAGAATACATCCATAGAGTCTAATACGCTATTCACACCTAATCAAAATCTAGATTTCGAGCTGAATTCTCAAAATCTCATCCAAATCTACTATAGATTTCCTATACATTTTCAGATTTCCAAATCTACTAGATTACGACAAAATCTCCTCAAAATCTACTTTCAAACACAAGATTGTCAAAACAAACAAACCTTTCGAAATGTTCTGCCTTGTTAGCAAATTGTCAGTAAGCGAAAAGGCAGATAAAAATCAGATAAAGGAATCCCTCTTTGAATTGTGAGGAGAGAAGGAGAGAAGATAAATTATATCCGAGGAAGCAGGAAAAATGGACAGATTTATAAAAAATAGCTGCAGCTTTTGAAAGAATGTCCATATTTGATGAAATTTAAAACATTGACGAGCGCCTTAAAGTAATAGTAGAAAAACTAAATGAAATGGATGCCGACAATAACAACATTCTAAAAGAATATATTGAATCAGCTAAGGAATTTCATAGGGGTGTATTGAAATATTTAAATAAATGAAAAAAATAAAAATATATTATGTTTTTGTTTACCTAAATGCATACTAATAGCATTAAGTATGTTTGTTGCTTGTTCACATAAACAAGAAATTAAAAATAATTGGCAAGATGAGAGAAACGTCAAAAGAAATCCTGATTCTGTTCGGTGCGAACGCTTCAAGGAGATTTCGTCTTAATCTTGTTGCTGAAATCCGAGATTTTAATTCGGTGTGAAAAGCCTATAAGTATCTATTCCACCCACTCAGCGACACCATTTTTCACCATGTCAAAGCTCCTTCTTCACTTTATTTCAAATAACTTATTTAACGTCACCCTAAGATTATCGTTGTTCCGCGTGTGAAATTTATCTACCTCACCTGCCAAAAAAAACACATCTAATATTTTTCTTTCTGAAAATTCGATATTTAAAAAAAAAATTGTTTAACTTTTAAGACTTCTTCATGCAGAATTGATTCTTCTCTCCCTAATTTCTCCTTATGGAAATTTTAGATTAAAGAGATTTATCTTAGTAATTATTGCGCTACTAAATTTTGTCTGAACATTTTTGATTATAAGATTTTTAGAATTTTTGGAATTTTGTCTTTGGGCAAAAACAAACGACACTATTCCGTAAATATTTCTGGTTTTTAGGATCATCGTATTATTTTGAGGGCATACAAAATTTGAGGAATGTTAGGTGAAGGTTTGTGACATATTGAATCGTTTGTTGTGTTCGGGACTTATTGAAATTTAATCACCCTACTTTTTGTTACTAACCGACTTTTGAACTTTTATATTTATCCCATGTGGAACATACCGTTTTATCAACATCGAATTTGAATTTAGAATCCTACTCCTAGTTAATTCTTTTTAGACTCGTCTGTCGCCTTGTTTTCACCTAATGACTCTAATTTCAGATATAAGCATCTTTGTGCTCTTCACTTCCTAAAGCTCACAGACCACACTGCTGGTAAACCGTGTTCTTTGATCAAGAATGTTGATTGAATACTACGGACGCATATAAAAGACCAAATGGGATTTGACACATTGATTGATAAGCCTAAATTCTTCACAAAACTAGATAAAGTGGTTAAAAATTTATTGAATTAATATAGAATTTGAGGTAAGGAAAGTAAAGTAAATTGAAATGCATCATTTTAAATTTTCATTCCAAATTTTAAGACGATTAAAGAAACTATAATGGCTTTGATTGGTATCATTTACTTTATTCTGATTTAAAATTTCTTTTCAACACTATTTTATCATTTCACTGATAGAAATCAATTTCAATGCGCAGCTGATTTTCGTTTCTTTAACTTGGAACACAATCGTTTCACTGAATGTGTTCGATTCTCTTTCTATTCTCAAATATCAGTTTTGATTTCAATGATCAACTCTGACCTCAAATACCTGGAGTTTGTTGTTATCAGGCACTGACAGGATCTTTTACTGAAACTAATTTTTCAATGATTTCTATAACTGGCTTATCAGAAAAACTAAATCAGCAATTTACTGATTTTAAAGCTATAACTGGGGCCTTACAATCTAAATGTTACAAACTGTCAAACCATTCGCTTTCCACATTACATTCACACTGCAACGAATAAATTGTTCGTGCGCGACTACCCTCAAAATCGCTCTTGTTTCTGTTTGTTTTGATGGTCATTCGTGACGAATACAATAATGATATGGACAAATGTTCGTTCATTCGTCGGTATTAGGTCACTTTCGTGTGAATAGCAATTGAGTTTATAATTCTCTTTTTCATTAAATCGAATGATCAAAACTATAAATAATAATGGCTTGGTTATAGGGATTGCCGAACTTTGACAGGTAATTGCCGCCATTTTGAAACTGCATCTGTCAAATTGGCTGTCATTTATTAAGTCTGTGTTACAAAATCAATATAAATAATTATGGCATTGTCTAACACGAGAAAATGATTAAATTGTTTAATGAAAGTGAGATTCCTGTTCGAGCGATATTTCACGTGGTTCGGTTGAAAAATAATTTTAAGCACGAGACCCATTTCCAAATGAATGGGTTCGTCGAATTTGAATCGATTTCAATTCACACGAGATTCACCAATTTGTAGTGCATCCAAGTACCACCATCAAAACCGCGTTGAACACTAGAATGATGTTACATTTCATAGAGAATGGCATACATGGATTTCGTAAATAATTAAAAAAAAAATGTTAATGATTTTTCACTCACAGTTTGTTTTATTCAAATCTAAAGATAAGAAATGCCTAATTAATACGGGAGGCGACCGTCAGATTACCTATATCATTCGGATATAGATAAAAACTATATTTAGTCGATAGTGTTCATAAAAATATTTGTAAAACCACTGGTCGGGCAAACTTTTTCAGGGAAGTTTCTGTTGAAAAGGATCACTTCCGGTACCGTTTTTTGAAGAGAAACTACCTCATCGGGAGAACGAAAATCCAGGGTAGGATGGGTATTATATCTAGGTTTGAAAACTTTTAGTCGGGCAAAAAAAATCAAGGAATAGATGCTTCCCCGACCAACTCAAATAACGTTTTTTTTTTTATGAAAATGTACCTCATCGGAAAATGGATGATATTAGTACCAAAACAAAGGCAAGACAGTCTTCTTTTCAAATCCATTGGTCGGGCAAACATTTTTAGGGAATAACCCTCCCCCGACCAATTTTAGAAAAAAAAAAATGACAAAAACAACTTTCTCTTATTTTTTAACTTCGTCTAAAAAATTATTGCAAATGCATAATATTACTATAAACAAAAGCCAGAATAGTATATTTATCAAATCAAGAGATTTTGTAGTAACCCCCCCCCCCCCCTTTTTCCCTTCTTCGATGAAAAGTATTGTATAATATTATTTTTCGTATGTTAAGTTCACTGCAAAAGTAAAATAAAAACAACTTTCTTGATCAAATAGATATTTTTTTACAATATAAAGACAACATACATTTGTCCCTTTAACAAAGAAATACCTACTACTTACAAGGGTTTCTCTTCAACACTATTTGCCTTACCATTATTGTGATTATTCCCAAAATAAAATTAGTAACTTCCACTAGTTTAGTATTCACAGTATTTATTTTTCATTTTTGTAGTGTTTTGAAATTTTGTATCACACTTAATTAAAGGACTTCTTAATTCTTAACAATTAACCAAAGATACCCACTTTATTATCCAGCATTAAAATTTTTTAAATATTCAAATCAGATCAAAATAAATTACAAAAAGCTTTTAATTCAAAAAAATTTAATTTATATCTATGTACTTATATAAAGTTTCAGTTCTTTTCTAACAATATACCTAGCAAAAAAATATTTCTTATTCAAAATAAATATAGATGTATAAATAACAATAACAATAAATAAATAAAATTTAAATTGCACGAAATATGTATATATTATGTACATACGAAGTGAATAATAATTCATTATTATCTTTTTTAAATATCGGAATCTTGTTCTAAAAAGGAACCTGTCTCTTCATCGATTTCATCTAAGATAATGTCTTCAATATTTAATGATGTTGGTTCCCCTTCATATCAAAGAGGCAAGAACATTTCATCTTTTAAAATCCATCCAAAATCGTCGGCTTTATTTTTTACACAATTTGATTCCATCGCGTTTGCCCACATCGAACTAACAAAAATTGTTCTTTTAATTTTTTGTTGAAGAGATTGGAAGCAAGACGGAATTAAACTAGAGTCGAAGTGTTTCATATTTTTGAAAATATTTCCAGCAGTGTTATTTTTCACAGCATAATGACTTTGAAACATTTGAACCCTCGCTAAATTTACATTGCTACAATTCTTAACGCCATATATTTGCAACGTAAAATTTTGAATCGTTTCAGTGTCAACATCATCTAGATTATTCTGACTTTTACTCAACGCTGCAAAGACTAAAAGACTCAATGGTTTTGCTTTCCCTTTCCTAAAAAAACATGCCGTATAATCGCAACCTGTAAATTCGTAAAACGCTGGCAAAGAAACGCATAAACTACTGCCTAATGCGGTAGCTAGCGGAGTGCAATTGATGCAATTAATATCTCGAGATTTAGTATTTCCTCCAGCTAACCAAATCTCCAAAGTTTTCAGCTTATGCATATTGCCCAGTAATATTATTAACACATCAGTATCAGATGCCTATACTAATATTTTTGAGTGAGATTTTGAATTGCTTATATGGTAAATGATGCGCGTGTCCACTTCTTCATAGCTACAATTAAATGCAATTCCTTCAAATTTAAAAATTAATTGATTTTCAACTGTATAGGAGAAGCATTTGTCATCTAAGGTCAAAAAAACTTTCTTATTTCCAAGAATCGGAACTAAAGAGTCGTTTTCCCAATGCTGTGCTAAAAATTTTACCAGAGCTTCTTTGAACTTGGGATTTTTCAGACACTTTAAGAAGTCATTATTTCGTTTTTGTGACGGTCCAAGAATCGTGTAATTAACTGTTTCTTGTTTATTACGAAAAATATGCTAAACATCTTTAATAGATGGATGCAAATACCTATCAAAAACTAAATCATTTCGGAAATTTTTTCAAATGTTTCAGGAACTGAAGATCCCAAAAGATGAAAAATGTAAAAACCATCTATAATATCAATATTTGGACAAATTGGTTCGGATAAAGGAATTCGGCTTTTGAGCTTTTTGGCCAAAACAGATTTGTCAGTTTAATGCATTTCTGCATTGTAATGACAAAGGGAAGGTGGTGCAGGTGCAAGTGGACATAATAAGCATACTTCCATATCAAATTTCTTTTCCAAAGCTATAGCTAAAAGTCGCCCAAACACATCTCTCTCCATTTTAATCAGTGCTTGTTTTTCGCCATTTTAACTTTTTTGAAACCTTTTCAAACACTGAGATGAGAAAAGTTCACCATTTTCACTCCTCAATAAAGGCGATTTTTTGACTGTTCCTTTTGATTAAACTTGATTTCAGCGAGCATTTTGGAACTTATTTTTGTGAGTATGTTATGACTGATACTACTGAAATCGAATTTGTGAAATGAGTAACACCAGTTAAAGATATCGTGGCATCAGCATTTATTGTCTGTTCGAGTGTTAAGTCAACAGGAGCTCTTGCTAGACTCTTTGCACTGCGTTTGATCCCAAAAGCACCTCGTTTAAACTTATTTATTAACCCAGAATTACGAATTTTTAACTCTACTAAGTGGTATTTTAATATCCATCTTGCATAATTGGGTTGATTAAATACAAAAAATAAATTAGACAACTCAAATATAGAATCCACATACAAATAAAAATCACTCATACTCACTGATACTTCTCGAAAGTCTAAAAAATACGTTCATAAGCTCAACGTATTGCACGAAAAATTGTGGAGTTTTTCCATTAGAGTAACATTACAATATTACCTATGTGTATTTACTTATGTATGACTTCTTCTAATAATGGACTCAAACAAGGACTTCATTTGGTTCTATTGGGTTATCGTGTATGCGATGTAAATCTTCTACAATATCAACCTCATTTTCTAAACAAAATTATTCAAAATGTAAAGTTTGAATTGCCCCGGATAGCATAGTATGTATTCTTTTGCATCTATTAAAATATTTGCCATCAATAAATCCATTTACTGATCCTTCGGCCAAAACTTCAGAATGAACTAAAATAGCCGTGTTTTTTTTTTTAAAGTTATCCGTAGTACAGTAGAATTTTATATGAATAACAAGATCCGCAGTAGGATCACTGCCGATAACATCCGCAGTAGGATCAGTGCCGATAAAAAGAGAAGTAAAATCCTGCTGCGGATAGAGATTTGACGTTTATTCGAGTATCGGCAGTGATCCTACGATGTTGCGGATGTTGTATTTGTTTTTCATATAAAATCCTACTGTACTACGGATAACTTTTCCAAAAAAATACGGCTAATATCAGCTACACCAGATCCATCGATAAATTTTCACAAAGCTTTAAAAAAAGCCATTTGTATATGAAATGCTCCCAAGTTAATAAAAACATTGTTAAAAGTTGGATTTTCATTTATTTGAATCTGCATAGCCATTTTAGCAATAATTGCTAAATCACAGGTTAATACGATTTTTTTTTTCGGTAATTTCATTGGCAATCTTTTGTGCATATTTTAATGTTGTATGTACAACAGTATAGGATGTTGGTGACATATTATTTTGAGGCAAATAATCTATAATCTGAGTTTCGCTTTTGTCTTTTGTAGTTTTACTGTTGAAACTTATTCACATTGGTGTTTCAGAAATTTGAGAGAGCGATATAGACCAAATTAAATCTATAATAATTGCATTTTCTTTCGTAAATCGTGTTGAATCGGTTGTACCATTTATGATATCTTCCAAACGAAGCAAAGTTGTGTTAGAAGTACATAACTCTTTTCATATGGGGTTGAATATCACGTGGTATTTCCTCAAATTGTCTTCTTTTTCTAGAAGAACACTCACTATGTTCGTTAGGGTTGTTCGGAACTTCTACAGAACTACTAGCGACATGCGCTAAATTTGGATTAGCTGTAAAAGTGTAAACTGATATATTATACCAACGTATCATGAAGAGTATCTTTTCCATTAAAATACTCGACATACCGATCAAAATTATCAAATACTACATGGGTACTTAAATTTTTATCGGTTTCTATTCCAGGAGGTACTCTGGGCTTATTTTGTTAATAGTTTAGTGTTGAGGTTTATTCCTATAAAGTTTTTTTTTTTATGAATAATTGTGTTTTTTATGTTACAAATCACAGTAATGGTAAGGCAAATAGTGTTGAAGAGAAACCCTTGTAAGTACATAGTAGGTATTTCTTTGTTAAAGGGACAAATGTATGTTGTCTTTATATTGTAAAAAAATATCTATTTGATCAAGAAAGTTGTTTTTATTTTACTTTTGAAGTGAACTCAACATACGAAAAATAATATTATACAATACTTTTCATCGAAGAAGGGAAAGGGGGGGGGGGGGTAGCTACAAAATCTCTTGATTTGATAAATATACTATTCTGGCTTTTGTTTATAGTAATATTATGCATTTGCAATAATTTTTTAGACATTTGAAGTTAAAAAATAAGAGAAAGTTGTTTTTGTCATTTTTTTTTTCTAAAATTGGTCCGGGGGAGGGTTATTCCCTAAAAATGTTTGCCCGACCAATGGATTTGAAAAGAAGACTGTCTTGCCTTTGTTTTGGTACTAATACCATCCATTTTCCGATGAGGTAGATTTTCATAAAAAAAACCGTTATTTGAGTTAGTCGGGGAAGCATCTATTCCTTGATTTTTTTTGCCCGACCAAAAGTTTTCAAACCTAGATATAATACCCATCCTACCCTGTATAAAGATTTTCGTTCTCCCGATGAGGTAGTTTCTCTTCAAAAAACGGTACCGGAAGTGATCCTTTTCAACCCAAACTTCCCTGAAAAAGTTTGTCCGACCAGTGGTTTTACAAATGTTTTTATGAACACTTTCGACTAATTATAGTTTTTTTCTATCTTCGAATGAGGTAGGTAATCTGACGGTCGCCTCCCGGACTAAATGGAAAACCCTTTAAAAATAACAAATGAAATTGAAAAGACTCCGTTTTCAATTTCATCAATTTTCGGTCCAATTTTGTAATGTGGTGTGAAGAAAAAGGAAAGCAACTATTGAAAATCGCATGGAAGAATTTGATTTGTTCTAGAAAAATTAATCAATGAAATTCATGTAACGAAGGAGTGTCCTACCCAAATGTAGCTACATTAGTTCCATTTTTATTAACAAGAATAACACACACATAGGTAATTAACTCGAACCCTGACAGTCAAATGGATTACTTAACAACTCTATTTGCATATCAGATCGGGGATGTGTATTTACAACACAAAAATTATACACCAACACCCAGTGATTATTTTAAGTAACTGGTAATATGGAACAGATGTGAATATTTGGTGTCCATCAGGTGACAATAACTACAACATAGCTTTCAAATAATTGAGCAAAATTAACCAAAAATGTACCTCGCCAATTCGGTGGCACTTTGGTGGACAATTTTTGTCGGTGGTTTTTGTGCAAATTGTTTTCAATTAAGTGAACTCGTTAAAAGGATTTACGAGCAAAGTGATTCGTCTATGGTGTGTTTTATTGGAACCGAAGATTACAATGATAACGATGATTTCTTCACTTTGTTCATGAAGCAACATTCTGAAATACCTGTTTCTATTTTAACGACTTCTATAAGTAGTGAGGTAGAAGGTTTAATAATGAATAATGCAATTGTCGTTCTGAGGACTCATCCCAAGAAGGATCATCAACTTTTTGTGATATTGAATTCAATTATTGTGCATCTGCGTGTTCGAAAGTTTGTCGTAATTTTTTCAACAACTTTGGAAGAGCTTCAAAAATGGTTTATCTTCTTTCGGGATAAGCATTTTACAAGGATTTTTGGAACTACTGGTGATGTATCTTATGCCTACCTTCCATATGCCCATCATCAAGTTCAACAAATCACACTCGACAATGCACCATTACCCGATTCTATGAAGGATCTTAATAGCTTCAAATTTCGGACGTCTCTGCAGCGGGATATTCCTCGAGCATTTCCATATCCATCCGACAAGCATGGACAACGAAATGTAGGTGGAAGTTTTGGCCAAATTTTTGTCAACTTTTTACGAAGACACAATGCAAGTTATAAGGAAATTATTATCAGCAACTCAACAAGGCTTTCTATACCAGGTGTGATTAATGCAACAATTAACAATGAGATTGACATAAGTATGAATGTATACACTCCCACTTCAGGACTTGACTATAGTTATCCTGTGAAGTATGTCAACTGGAATATTTTAGTTCCCTTGAATGGCTATGTGAATCCCAATGAATACTTCATAAAACCATTCTCTGCCCTCGTGTGGATGTTGATCGCAATAAGTTTTGTCTACATTATCCTCATGGAGGTCCTTAAGAATGTCTATTTGAATTTGCGACCCAATGTTTGGAATTCATTCAGTCAAACGATGCTGGCAATGTTAAATCTCTCCCCTGAGAAGAGAATGGCCTCGGATTACTGTTTCCACATCCAGGTCCTGTGTTTGTCCTTCATCCTTGGCAAGCTCTACAATATTTATGTAACATCATTTCTGACTGTTTTCATCAGAATCAAGCAATTCGAAACTATTCAGGATTTGATTGACAACAATGTGAGTGTGATGATTCCGTACTACGAGTGGGCGTTGATATCAGATCCGGATCTTCACCCAGAGGGTTTTGAAAAAATTGTTGCTTCCGTCGACTACGCCACTTACATAACCGAAATGAATTCTATGCGAAATATAAGTTATGCCTATGGTGTCGGTTCGGATAGAGGAGAATTTCTCATCGGATTGCAGACTTACTTCGCCAAGCCGTTATTCCGTTCCACACGAGATGGTCTAGTGGAATTGCATTTGGGATTTTTGCTAGCTCCACATTCTCCATTCACAGAGATTTTAAGCGGATTTATCATTGAAGTTATGGAGACAGGTCTGATAGAGAAATGGGATAGTGATGCTATTGTTCAAGCCATCGGGGCTGGATTTGTAGTGGATAAATCTGGTGAAAAACCTCAGAAACTACCAATACCTCTGACTCTAAATCACTTGGCTTTCGCATGGAATTGTTTGATAGTTGGATGGGTTTTCGCAGCGACTATTTTTGTGGCAGAGCATTGGAAGTGGTTTTTGAGAAAAGTTATTGTTAGAAAATTTGTTCAAGTAATTTAAAATTATCTCCTTTGTATTTTCTAAATTTGTAATTTTCAAAACTCTTTGTAATACTAGCACTTTTTGTATTATAGGTTATCTACTTTAGAGATTAAAAAAAATTATATCTTAATTGGATTTTTCTTAAAACTTAATAAATATACCAAAAGTTCGGTGGAAATTTTTGATGATAAAAGCAACGAAAATATTTTAATGTTATAAGTGGGCGTGGTAAATGTGAAAACTGATGATTTTTGCTATCAGTATTCAATAAAGTTAAGTGCGCAACAGGTAGGTACCATGTTTCTATACACGCAATTATTGACGATAATCATCTGATTAGGAGTGATGGGGTTGTGAATTTTGATCCCAAAAAATATGTAACACTATGTTGAGAAGTACTACAAATAAAATGAAAAGTGGGAACCTTACCAAAATGTAAACGTCATTGACAAAATAACATAAAGTTTTGAGAAATGTCAAAAAGTTCTAGAAGAAATTGAGTTAGAACAAAAACGTGAGTCTCGCAAGTCGCAATTCTGTATGTATGTCTGTCTGTTCCACTACAGCCTAAATGGCTCTGCCGATTTTATTTAAACTTGGAATATATCATTTTTGCCCCCACACGTGTTTTTTCTTTTGTTTTAAAGACTAAAAATAACGGTACCTGCCAGACGAACTTTTTCGAAATTTTATAAATATTCTCAAAAACTGGTCGAGATGTAAGAATAAAAATACAAAAGAAAGTTAAAGCTAGGTAATGGTTGAAAACAAATTTCCCATTGGAACCATTTTTTTGTTTTTGATTTTCTCAAAAACGTTACAACCGATTTTTTCATTTTTTTATGCTAAGGCTCCCCAAAAATTTGAATAGCAATGTGTATTCAAATTTTCAAAAAAAATTTTTTGGATTTAAAAAAAAAATTAATGTATTGTAGATTAATTCCTACTTTATTATTAATTTTAGGTTGAGGTTATCAACCTGAACGATTACAGGCAGGGATATATTTAATATTTTATACATTATTAGTTTCATTACCTATATTAGTAGCAATTTTTTATATTTATAATAATTATAATACTATAAATTTTTATTTAATTAATAATTATAATATAAATTATTTAATTTTATATTTTTCTTTAATTTTATCTTTTTTAGTAAAAATACCTATATTTTTAGTTCATTTATGATTACCTAAAGATCATGTAGAATCTACAAATATATTTTAGCTAAAAATAACGGTACCCAATATACAAATATTAAAAAATTGTTTTCAAAAATCGTATATTTCTCGAAAACAGCGCTTAGGATTTTAATATTTTTTTTCCTTTCGATTAATTTGTACGATCTATAATTAAATAAAAAACAATTCAAATTAAGGTATGACTGACCCTAAATGATTTTTTCAAATTTTGAATTGCTCACTATCGGCTTAACGGATTTTAATGAAAGTTTTTATAAAGAAGTTTCTAAAAATTTAAAAAAAACATTACATTTCAAACGTTTAAAAAAAAATTTTTAATTAAAAAAAACCATTTTTTTTTTTTGGAAAATTCGATATCTCAAAAACGGCTAAGTATTTTTTTGGAAATTTAATTTTTATTCGTACAGTAATAAATAAAAAAAAGTTGGCGTTCCAAATTTTTGTCTTAAAAATGTTTTAAATTTTTTTTTTATAAAAAAGCTTTTTTTTTAAGAAACCACTGACTTAAAATATTTACTCCTGTTTTTTCAACTACTAAAGGAGTTGCTTAAGTCATTTACAAAATTAATTTAATGTTTTTCTCTAATAACATAAATGTTTGAAGTTCTTAGTCTTTTACATAATAGCACGCTCGTGCGACCTAGTCGTGCATTTTATTTTTTGATGCTTTTGCTTAATTCTGTTCCTTGTAGAATTACTTATGGCAAATAGAACTGCTCTTAAATTCATCAAGTATAATTTGGGAAATGATTCTTATTCTAGAGGAAACAATTGTTCTACAATTTTTTTCCTATTAGTGTACCAACAGTTTGAATATATATCAACAAGTTTGCGGAAAAACCCATTGATTTTTTGATACTTAGAAAAACCTGTAGCAGTTAAAATAAAATGCATGACTTGCTTTTATGTTAAAGGGACTTAGATTTTAAACAAAAATTACGTATACGAACATAAATAAGTATGTATATAATGAAAGACAAATTTTTAGATTCAAAAAATGTATTCTTTAAATTGCAAAACACAAAATACAGTTTGAGCTTAAAGTTAAAATTGATGTCTGTTTTTTTTTTTTAAATAAATATGAGTTTATGCAAAAATTCTTTTAAACAGCATGAGAGCCATATCCCTAGAATTATTTTCTAATACAAAAAATGGAGCGAAATTTTTAACAGCCTAGTGTTTAGGTATTATAATAAGCGTATTTTATTTGTAATCTATACCTAGCGCAACAATGCAAATGCAAGTCCGAATAAAATGCTTTATTGACTTTATACACATTCACACAAATCAGCTGATTTTGAAAAGAAGTAAAATAAATATTTCATTTCTTTGAAGAAAAAAAAATACAAATTTAAATGAATAAAGAAACAAAACAGATAAAGATTATAATGAATTTCTAAATTTTCTTTAACAAATCATATTTATTTAGTGGATATACCAGACTCACTAAGATAATAAATTAAAAGCATAAGATAATAAATTAATAGCAAACGAAAACGAAATATTTACCTACAAATAAACAATTTGCTAACTAGTAAATTGCTAAGCCCTTAATAAAAGGTTGTTTAAAATTTCGCCCCAAAGTCTTTAATAAATGGGAAAAAACTTTTAAGTCGTCCAAATCCGAAATCAGTGTTTACGCCAGGAATAGTAATGAGGAGGGTTAGGACTTTCATGCACTTAAAATTTGAAAATATACGCTTAAAACCGCATAAGCATAAGCTTAAGCATTCGTTGGAAAAGTATACGTTATTTTTTTTTTTTTTTTTTTATAATCTACCCGCGCTCAAGGGATTAGATTACCCTTTAAATGTTTCAACACAGCGCGGACGTGAAGTTAAGAGAAGAGAAAGAAGGATAGGAAGGATGTGTGGCACGATGTTCTGAGACTGAAGGTTGTTGTCTCAGATATTTTATCTCCAGGGATGGCGGCTGAATCCTTGTTGGGCATACTAGTTTAACTCAATTACATGTTGTTAGTGTTATGCCTGAACAACATGTAAATGAGTAAACCAGCAACCCATTGATGACAATTTTTTTTTTTTAGAAGGTTTTTAATGGAATTAAAACGACATAGGTAGACGACAGCAGGGATGGCAATATGTCAAGTTGAAATAAAGTTGATATTGATTGTTATACGAATGTACATTCATAGGTGCAAAATAAAATTATTAAAAAATTCACTTAAGCTATACATTCGTTTTAGATAATGTTTGTTAAAAAATAATATCAATTCACTATAAACGAAGAGATATGGTTTGTGCTTGATTTAGACAACTAATAAAATGGTTGTCCTACAAATAACAAAATTATTAACAAAGTCAAATCTTCATGGCATGCTTATAACACAAAGTCAAATAACAACATGGTGTCAGAAAAAATCAGCAAGATCATTTTTCCTTACATTATGCCATGATTTGCTATGCTTTATTTAACCAACATATTATATTAGGTGTGTTTGAGAACCTGAAATTTCCACAAACACCGTACGTAAAACCTAGCTTAACTAAACTTGGTGAAAATTCTCGTTACTTTATATTAAAACGATATACCTATATCAGATTCGGATGACGAAAATAATGGCAGATCCAAAAGTATTTTCATACACGATTAAGTGAAAGGCGCCAAATTTTAGACGATTTAGTAATATGTTAAAGCCATTACTAAGGATTTTGCTAATTTTAAACGATTTTAACATATTACTATCTCTTAACATTTTACTAAAGTTAAAA
This sequence comes from Chrysotoxum bicinctum, assembly GCA_911387755.1. Lineage (NCBI taxonomy): Eukaryota > Metazoa > Arthropoda > Insecta > Diptera > Syrphidae > Chrysotoxum > Chrysotoxum bicinctum. The sequence goes on from OU426989.1 coordinate 45,797,849, forward strand.
TCACAAATTGGCTACTTTAACTTCTAGTAATTTGCTAAATCCATTTCCCTCGGAAAAAATGTCTTGGAAATTTTATTTGAAATAGTTAAATAGTGTTTTTTTATGATTCGTGAGTTAATTATTTTTAAAAGTAAATAAAATAATATAAATTGTTTTCGAAAGACGAAGATTTCGATATGTTTGTAGACTCAACTTTGTGCAGAAAAGTGCGATGTTTTAAGTCCCGAACAAATCCTTTTGAAGAGCTGGACGATGGTGAATCTTACTCCAGTTATAGGTCTGACAAGACAACAGTCGGTTCTTAGTTGAAAACCTGAAAATCCAAGACCGTGGGATTCCAATTTCACCAGAATTATAAGTACTAGTTTAGTTACATAACACATCTTTGGGAAGATAAATTGTGGTTTTCACTTTGACTTCTGACAAATCAAATTATTAAGTCCGTTCCTCAGATTTAGTTTTGTTAGCTTAGTATTTTTTCACGAACTGTCATTGTTTGGACGTGCTCAGATGCACCATTTTTGATAAAATGCATTTAGTAATTTACTAGTTAGTAAAACGAAAAAAAAGGTTTAAAATTTTCGAAGAGTCAGTAAATTACTAAAAGTTTAACAATTTGCTAACTATAGTAAATTGCTAAGCCCTTAATAAAATGTTGTTTAAAATTTTGCCCCTTAGTCTTTAATAAATGGGAAAAAACTTTTAAGTCGTCTAAATCCCAAATCAGTGCTTATGTCAGGAATAGTAATGAGTAGGGTTCGGATATTCATGCACTTAAAATCTGAAAATATGCGCTGAAAATGCAAAATTGCACTTAAAATTAATTCAACTTAATTTCGGTTCAATTTAAAAACACATTTTCTTCAGTCTTTAACTTTTTGTAGCCATTTTGGAGCTTCTTAGTAGCAATGAAAAAGGTTTATCGTTTAAATTTCGATCTCATTCATACAGTCTTAGACACACAGTCTTTATCGTTTCAATGTTTTGCCGGCACAATCTAGTCAAGTTCATAAATGAAGCTTTGTTTATAAAGTGGTTTGAATATGGTTCAAGATTGCAAAATGAATAAAAGAAATAGGTTCGTTTGCACTGACATAAAAGGGATATTGTTTTACTGTCTAGTTAAATTTTTGAACAATATACTCTAAAAATATGAATTTATTATAAAAATATGCAAAACTATGCAGAATATGGATTTAAAGCAAAATATGCATAAAAATATGCAAAATATGCATTTATAGAAAAATATGCACTAACGATTGAATGCCATTTTAAAGGAAATTTCTTGATTCGTATACAATAATTCGTTGCCTGGCTTCCAAGGTGTTCCTAAAAAAATATTTATTTGCATGGAAATCCGATCCCTAGTAATGATTAATGAAATTTCGGTTATTTCTATGGACATCTTTTTATCTTGCCTGTTACTGAAAATAAGACTACGAAATCGTGGATTTTTATGATTTCGTTGTAAATGTCATAGCGAAGCATTCAAATTGTTTTTTGCAGGAAAATATAATTTCATTTTTAAAACTTTTTATAACCATTTTAATCTATTCTATCATCCTTCCATGAATTTCATACTCTCATGTGACAGATAGGGAACATGCAAACGCATTAAGAGACAACATTTTGACCATTGACTATTAACTTTTATTATTTATTATTATTATTATTATCTTTATTTTTTCAACATATACATTACAAACATTTAAATACAAAAAGATTTACAAGCATGGCTATAAGCCGTCTGCCGGTAATATCAAGATTTAATTACAATGAGAATATATACTAATATACTTGAAAAAAAAACAGCAAAAGATTAAAAGTTGAATGTAAATTAATTAAGTTAATGTTAAACAAAGGTTTTGCCAGTTAGTAAGTATAGAAATTTCGAAAAAATCTAAACAATTATTTCATTAATAATATAAAAAAGAAATGAAAATCCAAAGAAAAAGAAAAAACAAAAAGAGTAATTTGAAAGTTGCAATATCGATTGAAAAGTGGACTTTTAGTTTAGCTAAAACAAAAATAATAATAGATTGGATCTATAGAAGATTCACGTACATATTTCTATACGCGGTTGCTTGTGAGACAAATCGAATAAGATCTTTCCATCCACTCTCTCCATTCAAAATTAGGTAACACTCCTCTGTCGAAAGAAAGCTCCTGTTAAAGCACAAACGCCGTATTTCTTGCAGTATTGGACAACGAGCTAAGAAATGATAAACATTTTCGATTTGATTTAGGTTGCAGAGCGAACATTTGTAATCTATGTCTTCTCTGTATGGTCTATAATTAAGTTCAATCATCTCCGTACGGATCTTAAACAGCAAACTGATTTCATTTACTGTAAACTCATTCCGAAAATAATTAGAAACACCTAAACATAGATTAAGTTTGCTATACACCGTTCTTGTCATGGATGCTTTCGCACGAGTAATAGAACTTTTAAATAGTTTTTCATCTATAATTGAAATACAATCGTAGAAATTATCTTTCCACGACTCAAGGTTATTTAAGGTCAAATTCAATGTACAATTGTATTCGACCGCCAAAACTTGCCATTCTTTAAATGGGGAGTAATTACGGCGAAGAGCAGTCACCAGCATTTTTCTTTGCAGGCTGTCATCAGACCTACTTAAGACTTTGACAATGTAGTCTGCGTTTGCCTTAAGGTTTTTCAAGAAAATAGGAGGTAATCCTGATTCAATATATATGGCATAGTTGGGCGTGTTCGAGGGGATTCTAAAAACACGCTTGAAGAAATATCTCTGGATTACTTCAAAATCTTCACACATTGTATGACCATATACTTCGTTAGCATAGCAAAGTGAGCTTTTAATGGTTGCATCAAAAACTTTGAATTTGACAGTCGGATCTACATTTTTGTTACTAAAAAAACTTGACCAAATACAGTTAATTGCTGCTTTTGCAACCGACGATTTATCTTTTATATGAGGACCGAGACTTAAATTATTCGTTACGATAAAACTCAGGTATTTAAATTCCTTAACAACTGCTATATTAGCTCCATTAAGATTCCAAGAACGGTCATTTCTGATACTGCGATTATGGGATCTAAAAACCATGATCTTCGATTTTGTACTGTTAATTTGAAGATCCCATAGATTGCAATAATTGCTCAGTTTATTAATTTGGAGTTGTAAAGTTACCGGATTATCAGTAAAGACAACAAGATCATCCGCATATAAAAGAACCTTAATATGCAAATCTCCATAATATACACCGCCTGGTAAACTGTCTTCAATATCGTTAATAAAGAGTGAAAAGATTAAAGGACTCAGAATACAACCTTGTGGGACACCCAAGTCTGTCTTGAATTTGTTTGAGGATAATTTACCATTTGACACTACAGCACTTGTATTCGAAAGGAGTTGTTCATAAATTCTTAGGAATTTTGTCGATAATCCGATAACTGCTAATTTGAAAAGCAATAGCTTTCTGTTAATAGTATCAAAGGCAGCCTTGAAATCAACAAAAAAAGCGTAGAGATTAATTTTATTTTCTAAAAACCGTTTGGCAACACTTGTCAAGGTAAAAATTTGATCAACGGTAGAGAGATTAGATCGAAAACCCGCTTGAAAGCAAGTAATTTTATTGTTCGTTTCCACCCAAGACACAAGTCTTAAATATAAAATCTGAGTAAACAGCTTCCGTAAAGAGCTGAGAACAGAAATACCTCTATAGTTTTCAGGGAGATTAGGATCACCTTTTTTATAGACCGCATAGAAGGATGACTGCCGGAAATTATCTGGTATCGTTTCGTTGTTAAATATACGGTTAAGTAGGTATAATATATGTTCTAAAAATTGTGAGCTGGCATTTTTATAGAACTCAGCTGGGATGCCATCTGAACCCGAAGCCTTGTTGTTTTTCATTTTTTTCAATGCAAACACTAATTCTGACATTGAGAACGGAACATCTAACTCTTCGACGTAATTGAAAGGTATCGCAAACCTAATATACAATTGATTAGGGTCCGCTAATGTAAGTTTTTCAAAATACGAGCCCATTTCATCCATACTGATTGGAAAAGCAACCGATCTATTCCGATTACCTAGAATTCGTACATTTTTCCAAAACTCTCTGGCATCTTTACATTCGATCAATTTCCAGGCCATCTTATGTAAATATTGTTGTTTTTTATAGATGCATAGGTTTTTGTAAGCACTATTTGCCTGCAGGTAAAGAGATCTTAGCGCTGAATTGTTGGTATTCCTAAAAAGCTTAAGCCATTTGAACGAAATATCCCTACTTCTCCTACAGTCTTTGTCATACCAGCTGCACTTAAAAGCACTACTTCTGTTGACTGAATAGGTGACAACAGACTGTCTAACAGTAGCAATAATGGCATCAGTTGCTTCATCGATTGTGTTAGCAGAGGAGGTTTGAAGATCGAGTAAATGTTGATTCAAGTTTTGCTTATAGAGGTCAGATTTTTTTTCCACCCAACGCAATTTTTGGATTCTACTTTCATTTTTTTGCTGAATATGATATTCTTTAGCATTAAACTCGCATGAAACACAAATTGGGAGATGCACTGAGTAGTTAGCTGGAGTAACATTGAAATCTTTAACAATATCAAGCCAGTCACAGTCACCTTTGATTAAGCAATAATCGATAACAGAACAACCTTGATTGCTAATAAACGTTAAGTTACCTACATTATCATTTTTCGATACTCCGTTTAAGACAAAAAACCGAAATCCTCAATCAACTCAATCAATCGATAACCATTCGAGTTTGTGTAATTATCAAGAGAATTTCTTTCGACCGAAAACTGTTCACCATTCATAAAATTAGAATTTTGGAAATTTCCTATTCGACTATTTAGATCACCAATAATTAGAACATTTTCGTCATTTTGGCTCAATAGAAAATGTTGAAGAGATTCAAAATCTTTTTCAAACCACATAATTTTGGCTCTAGTAAAAACAAACCATAAAATGAAAAAATATCACCGAACACATTCTCGAATAATCAAAACTTGCCAACCTTATTCAAAATAAAATTTCTGCAACCAATTTGAGTGTCACTGTAATCCAGACGCTCCAAAACTTTATCAACACATTATGTGCACTCTTATTACTGGCTAATTTATACGCAGTATTCATTTGTTGTAGTCTACTGTGTAAGATTTTGCTGCGCTGCCTATACATTTAACAATAAAAAACGACTTATGAAACTGCTTAACAATTTGCTAACTTTCAAGTAGTCGAACTTTCTTAATTTAAAATATTTGCAACTAATATCGTGCTCTCCTATTTTTTCAATAAATTGCTTCTGAACACATCTTAAACAATGTCAATTCGTGCCAAAAACGAAGTGAACAGACTTTTTTGCGTTTGTAAATGTGCAAGAGTCATATAACAACAAAATAGCTATTAAATGTATTAAGTTTTAATAAAATTTTAAAGAAAGTATAATTCTAAATGTTTTCTTTCTTCGTGGCCTTTTATTTGTTAAAGTTGTTATATACATATAATGTAATGTATATATGTTTTTTTAATTAAAATTTACTTCATAAATAGGTCTGAAGAAGGGTGTAATTACACCCGAAACGTCATAACATGAAAATTAAAAACTATTATTAATTGTTCTTGAGCCCACATAAAGAAAAACATTAGGTATTTGTAAAATGCTAAATTCAATTAAAATTTGCAAAATTGTCGTTTTAACTAAGTACCATACTAAAACAGTTTTAACATCGTACTGATTCGAGTCTTGCGCCAATTACTCATTTCAATCCGTTGGATAGAGTCCAGAAAAGAGCTTTAAAACTTATAGAAGACAAATCAATTACTTAAATTTTTGTCCCTCTTGAACACCGAAGTCGTACGTTTCCCGTCTTTCTTTATTTTATCGCTTTTTCTATCAACAATGATCAAATGAAATAGCCAGTTGCATTCCTGACCTCAAACAATTTGAGCGTAATACTTGTCTATCTATATACCTAAGCATATCAGCTTACCCTCAAGCCTTACTTCGGAAGTACTGTCAAATATAGAAGTTCGTTCTTTAGCCGCACTACTAGAATGTGAAATGCTTTACCATTCTTGATTTTTCCCCTAATTCATCACCTATTAAATCTCCACTTTTCCTCAACGCTCGCACTGTGTTACACCATTACATTATAAGGATAGTTATAGCCCTTTAAGGGTATCCAAATTATTAAAAAAAAAATGTCTTATATTCCTTGAAAAAAAAAGTGAGTAAACCATGTGTAAATATTAAATATTATAGTTCTATTTAAAAATCTAATTTCAAAAGTAATCATAAGCCCGTTTGAAATATTGCATTTCTGAGAAAAAAAAAGAAACTTCAATCATCCTATATCTTGGTGTTGATGTTTGAGGAGGGGCTCATAAAGTTAATTAAAGGAGATTAAATTTGCCAATTAGGCAGGTAGATTTACCAATGGTAGCGACTTTTATTACTTGCATTGTAAAAATATAATTAACGTTATTTAAACTACTTGGAAAATGATCATTAAGATTTCCCATCATTTGAAAAACCCTTTCCATAATTTAATACATTAATCCAGCGTTGAAAAATACAACGTCGAAATCTACCTACTTTAAAGATAATTTTTGTATATAAGACCCAAAACTTCAGCAAAGGTATCAGTGAAGAAGGAAGTTTCAAAGCTGTACAGTACCAAAAAATATAATTAAATAAAATGCCAGCCCAGAAAAATAATAGAAATCAACCTGAAGAATTAGTACCATATTTTCTGTTTGCTTACAGAAAGGAGCGCCAAGTACGTCGACGAGGAATTTTTAAAGCGAAGATCAAACAACAAATTAAACATTGCCTTACAAAAGAACTGCTTAAAGTCAATATGCGCTACTACAAGGACTCTAAAAAAGTAATTGGACGATATCAGGAAGATGAACTCTGCGAAATGTGGGAGCATATGGAGCTAGTAAAGCAGAAGATCCGAGAATCTGTGAAGACCGAAGGGAAGAGCGACCTTCAAGAAAAGACTAAAAAGTGATAATCAAAAATTTGTGATGTAAATAGTATAGTCGAAATAAAATTTCTAAAATTGTCAACTTCAATATCTTTAATTTTGGTTTTTATTTAAAAAAATGGTTCAAACATATAATTTTTTTTTTAATTTAAAAGTTCAAATAGAAATTACTAAAAATGTTAAGGAAAAAATTCGAGCTTATACTGATATTCCCAGACCAGAAATATTAAATTGCACATTCAGCAAAAATGTGATGTGGATTGTATTAGAACAGTCTTTCAGAAATATTGGCATTTTATTTTATTTTATATAATTATAATAGTTATAACGCTGCATTGAATAGATTATCGGAAGTGAAACCCTTGTCAGTTATATTTGATGAAAAGCTTAATTTCTCCTTACACATTGATTTGACTATATGCTATGGGCTAATTCAATGCTAGAGGTCTCTTAAAAAGTAATTGCAGGGAATTTTCAAATCCGTACTCAAATCACTCGTTCGCCCTTTTTTGGAATACCTACTGTTCAGTCGTGGATCCTTTTTACCTAGTTTCAAAAAATCGAATTGAAAGAGTTCAAAAACCATTTACGAGATTTTTAGTTAGACAATTAAAATGGGCTTTGCCAGAAATGCCCATTTACTCCAAGAGATGTGCCTTAATTGGCCTAGTTTCTTTGAAAACCGTCGTCTTTTAAGTTGTGTTATGTTTGCTTATGATATATTGTCATGCCATATAAAATGTCCTGTTTTGCTTAATCTTTTAAATATCTATGTTTCAAAAAGAAATAAGATGCAGCAAATTATTTTATATACCTTTGCATAGATATAATTATGTCTGTAAACTTCATTTAAATTTAGATTTAGTTTAGAAAAAATGGATTTAAATTACAATTAAGTAAAAATGTAATTTTAAATTAAATATATTAGTTTAAGCAATCTGTAAGAGGAAACCTGATAGATGAATGAAATAAATACATTTAAAAAATTTACAACACTACTTTTACACCAGTTGTTTGCCACACAGCTTGACCACAGCTTGAAGTTCAACAATAGTTCTTTCCCTTTTCTACCCTTGTATTTAAGTTGAAATCCATTAACATTTTTGGGATTTTACTCAAAAAAAGTACTAAGTGATAGGGTTTATAATATTGCATAGAAATGGGATCATATTTTAATAGGCTTCAAAAACCAGTTAAAAGTTTATATCTCACAAACGGCAAGGTGTTCCAGAAATCCGACGTTTTGGAAAGTCTACGCAAAATAATTGTTACTACTGGATCGCGTGAACGTACAAACGTGCTCTTGTAAACATGAATTAACTTGGAAAAAAGTATTCAACAGCATAATCTTTAAATATCTCAAACAACAAATATCTTTACAATTTTTCTTAACTAAACTTTGATATGCTTAATAAAAGTATTTAAAAACATACATTTAAGATAGAAAACTTGAACAAAATTAACCCATCTTTTCATTCAATTTTAAAATTCGTTTTTACTTTCGACTTATAGGTTAAAACTTACTTTGTGAAGGGAGCACACCAGCGACCACTTAATTAATTGTTTTATATCAAGCCATACTTCGATATTTGATACTTACTTCCCAGCATATGCATTGCCTTAAGCACCAGATACCTACATAACAATAAAAATACAATGCATTGATTTGCCTTCCACTTCAGGGTAATAAAAAAGATACACATATATCCGACTCGTAGTCAATGAATAACAAAAACCATAAAGCGCGGAACAGATTGAACCAGCAACAGCACCGTCAACAGCAACAGCGGCCGCCATTAATTTAGAGCCAATGTATTTCAATTTTTCAACACACATAAGAACAGCAACAGCAACGCCAACAGCGTCGTTAGGCCAAAGTCCTAAATTTGCTGTTGCTGGTGCAGTGTTGTCAACTTTCCCAGTGCAATGTTCAGTGGCACCATAATGAAAAACTTTTTTTCTATATGAAATGTCAAGCAGATGAAGTGACATTGCTGGTGGCAATGTGTTTGAGAAATGTTTGCTGGTCAGCGTGCTGTTTGCTGTTGACGATGCTGGTGCTGTTGCTGGTTTAATCTGTTTCGCGCATAAGTATCATATTACCCTGATGGCAGGAACGAACGGCGCAAGTAAACAAAGTGCATACACATAGAACATTAATGGGTTGCTCAGCGGTCATCGGCTTGGGCACCATAATATTTCAACTAAGCATTATGCCGAGCGAATTATGTCACTTAAGATAGCTGGTTATTTACCCCTAGCCTTAGAATTATGCTGACCTGTGGATATCGATTGTAAGTGGGCCAATAATCGAAGTATGGATTTGATTTCGATAACATTAAAAATTATGTATAAATAGCCATAGCATTTTTAAATAAAGTTGTCTTCTCTCATAGAACACCAAACTAAAAAGATCTATTTTTTATTCTTTTTTGAAGCTTGCGAGCTAAAAAGAATTTGAAAAATACTTTTTTGAATACAACTGAATAAAACCTCGAGTGCATTAGCCAGAGGTCAGAGCTGAGGCATTCATTGCCAAGCGATTTGTTCCTTTGTATATCCAAGACCACTCAAACCCATCAACCAACTTTACAACTTAGGCAAGTTATGCTTTCGTTAAAAAAATCGAACTAGAGATTTTGATCAAAGTTGACATTACGATGAAAGACGAAAAAAGTGGACTTCGCAATTCTGTCTGTCTGCCTGTTTTATTTTTTTTTCTCCTACACGTTTTTTTCTTTTTTTAAGGCCAAAAATAACGGTACCTGCGATATGAATTTTATAAATATTTTTTTTTTCTTAAGATTTAGAAAAAAATGCAAAAAAAGTTAGTTTGTTTTGTTTTTGATTTTCTCAAAAACAGTGCAACAAGTTTTGGTCATTTTTTTTATGCTAAAGCTCCCCAAAAGTTTGAACTTAGTGTGTATTCAAGTTAAAATTTTTTTTTTGGATTTTAAAAAAAATGCTTCGAATACCCCATATTCGATTTTTTTGAAACTTGATAAATAAAAGTTTCTTAACATAATCTACAATCTGTGAGAAAAAAATGGTTTTACCTTAAAATAAAGAAACCCACCATACAAATGTAAAAAAATGGTTTTCATAAACGGCTATATTGTAGTAAAAACTTTAAATTGGAGTACCAAATTTTTTTCTTAAAAATGTTTTAAAAATTTTGGATATAAAAGCTTATTTTTGTAAGAAACCACTACAACGACTTATTATTTTTCGTTGTTGCATAAACAAATATTTGCTTGAATCACATAGCATCCTGGTTTTAGCTCCAACTGTTAAAGGAGTTGTTTAAGTTATTAAGAAAATGAATTTTATGCTTATGAACATTTTTTCTTTAAAATTCTTAGTATTTTACGTAAGAGCAAGTTCGTGCGACCCGATTGTGCATTTTGTTACTTGCGATATAGGTACTTCAAACTCGGTACTTACGATCTTCGGTGACTCGCTAGAATAGAAATTGAAAAAATATTGCAAGCTTCAACATACAGCCGTACAGCCGTTATGTAAAATCTTATTTATCTCGAAGACGGCTCTAACGATTTTAATAAAAAAAAGATTAAGTGCAATATAATAAGAATTGACTAAATTTTGGTAAAAAAAAATTGTAGGAAAACATGCTATTAACGGTACTCCTGTCATAAGACCATTTTTTTTATTTTCGACTTTCTCATTAACAGCTCTAACGATTTTGACTAACATTTTTGTACAGGAGCTTCTTCGAATTTAAAATAATATTGTTTATAAAAATGTTCGAAAAAATAATTTCAATATCTTGAAAACTTATGAACGATTAGTTTTTAAAATTATTTTTCTAATTCTTCATTTCTAAATACTTGAAATTGGCATTCCAATTTTTTTTTCTAGAAAAATTAAAAAAAAATTGTTATATAAAAAATGTATTTAATAATTAAACGATTTTAAAACTTTGTTTGCATAAATTAATACTTTTTTTAAAATGCAATAAAATAAACAAAATTAAATGTGTCCAATGTATTATGGCTTTATTAGTAAGAGCAAACATTCGGATTAATTATGGAACGCAACTCCGTGACCGTGTTCAAGCGAATGGTCGAGCGCCTTCAATGGCTAAGTCAATTTGACCTTGTAAGCGAATAATCCTATAGATCTTTGTGCAGACTAGTGCGTGAAATGTTGAACATTGTTGAGATCGATGGTTAGTTGTTGATGTTCATGAATTGAGTCTCACACTCTCGGTTTTACCTTAAAATAGCAGCCACATTCTCGACTAGCATACCAGTCTCACGAACTTTATGCACAAGCTTGTGTTCAGAAGGCGCAGTGGGTACTTCATTTCGGCCAAAACTTCTTTTCAAAAAACGCACATCAATCACTTTGGAAATAATTTTTCAATATTTTCGAACGTCGTTGTGTGGTATGATACCGCTTTTCTGTCAAGATTTCGAACGGGAAACAGCTTTCAGTGTCTAAATATACTTAGATTTAAAAAGAAACTACTAGATGGCCCACCTTTTAGAAATCATACAGGCAATTTAGTATATTTTAACATTGTTCTCCATTTTCTTATATTTTTAAACAGTTTTTAAGTAATTTTACATAAGAACAAGTACGTGCGATCCAGTCGTGTATTTTATTTTGCTTTTGAATTGTCTCAAAAACAAGAACACATAAAACCCTTCTATTGAAAATCATTTTGAAACAAACAGTTGTGAACAAAATCAGTATGTATGACATAGTTGTATGTATGATCCATAAATATTGAATGCAGAGAAATAAAAATCAGATGGAGTATGGAGATGAACATCAAGTTATCATTTTACAATATTGTGACATCTGTAAGTAGCAAAATTTTCACAAATGTCTTTCAATCGTGTCACACAATATTGGCAACAATTAAATTTTCCAGGTAATTGACAATCATCTGAACACACCACTTTTATTATTTTCAAGCATTTATGATATTTAGGCCTATTCTGCCACATCTGTTATTCTGCTATAAATTTTTTGTTATGAATCATAAAAGATTTGCACCTTAAAAGATCTTTTATGATTGGTATTCAGAGGTTCGAACTTTTATAAAAGTCTGTTATGCAACTTTGAAAACGAAATCTGTTATCATATTGAGCTAAAATCTGCTATCATTTCATAATCAGCTGTGAGTAAGTAAAATATTTTATCTCACATAATAAAAATGGTTGAGAGATAATAAAGAAACTTCTCTTGCACATTATTTGAATTTGGACCATGCAATACCAATTACCACATCATGGCCATATCTACTATTCTACTTTGTTTATATTATCTATGTGTTTTAATATATTTTTAACATTTATCTCCTTTTAAGAACATTTCATTGACGAAATAAAAGATAAATATCTATTTTTACTTGATATACCTGTTTAGTTATCTGAATCTCTTATTATAAAAGTCACCGAAATTTGTCTTTTATTCTTTTATTTTTTTTTTTTTTTTTTTTTTTTTTTTTTTTTTTTTTATCCCGTGGGTAGGTGTTGAAATCTTCAAAAGATTCTATGAGGACCGAAAAACGCGCGCTCATAGATATGTGGGACTCTCCCGACCAACAACTCTGCCCCCATAAAGCCTTACGGAAGGTAAGACTCTATGCAAGCAGACCGTTAATCAGGCCGACCGCACTAAAACCACCTCCTCCTCCCGATTGCAACTAAGTTCATATGGAACTTATCTAGCAATTTATCTTTCTCGAAGTTAAGTAACGTGTTGTAGGCAACTTTCCGGTGAAAGTTCCTACTGGTTTAATTATAAGCTAGTTGAATAGCTTCTTTCTATTTTAAGCGATGATTTAAATATACATAATACAGTACAATAATTTCACCGTACTAGATCGGAAGGTTTGGTCCTTCTCAAACGTCGTACTAAATTTGTTTCGTCAAGAATTTCTAAGATTGTTCTATTGGTATGTTCAACTAAACGCTTTCTATGCCTTTGCGAAAAAGTTTTTATTTCTTCGCGAACCGTGGGGATTCCAAGATCCCTGTGAAGATCTTCGTTTCTAATATACCACGGCGCATTTACAAAGGACCTTAATAATTTGTTTTCAAAAGTTTGTAGACTATTTAGATTTGTATCGTGGGTACAACCCCAGAGTTGAATACCATATGTCCAGACAGGCTTAAGTACCTGTTTGTAAACTAATAATTTGTTTTCGATACTAAGTTTAGAATGTCGTCCGAGTAACCAGTACTTTTCCCTTAGTTTAATATTTAATTGATCACATTTATTTTTAACATGTGACTTCCATTTTAATTTCGCGTCAAGAGTCATCCCGAGATATTTTGCCTCATTTGCAAATGGAACTTGAGTTGTATTAATAAAGACTGGTAATCTATTAATTTTCTTATAAGTAAAGTCCACGTGGACTGACTTAAATTCGTTAAGCGCTATTCGCCATTTGTTTGTCCATTCATTGACATTGTTAAGAGCATTTTGCAATTTACATGTCGATTCGTTAGCCGTTTTGCCTACTGCAAGTATTGCGGTATCGTCTGCAAAAGTAGCTACAATTGTATTGTCTGTTTGGGGTATGTCGCGTGTAAATAAAAGGTATAAAATGGGACCTAGAACACTACCTTGTGGTACCCCAGCCACTATTTCTTTAAAATCTGAATAATCATTTCCGTGCCTAACGCGGAAAATTCTTTTCTCTAGATATTCTCTAAGAATGTTGTATAGTCCTTCAGATAGGACTTGTCTCAATTTGTATTTGAGGCCTTCGTGCCACACTTTGTCAAAAGCTTGAGACACATCTAAAAAGACCGCTGAACAAATTTTATTTTCTTCAAAGGCTTTCTCGATGACATCGGTGATTCTATGCACTTGATCAATCGTCGAGTGCTTACTTCTAAAACCGAACTGGTGTTCAGGTATAAGACCCTTTTCTTCTATTATGGGCTGAAGACGCTGAAGAAATATTCTCTCAAAGACCTTCGACACTACAGGAAGAAGTGAAATGGGCCTGTACGATTTCTTTTCATGTGATGGTTTGCCAGGTTTTAAGACCATTATTACTTCTGCGACTTTCCATTGATTTGGAACATATTCTAACCTTAGAGTGGCGTTCATTATGTAAAGGAGGTTTACTAAACCTTTCCGTGGGAGCATTTTAAGAATTTCCGCAGTAATTAAGTCGTATCCTGGTGCTTTTTTTGACTTCAGTTTCTTAATTTCTTTGCTTAATTCGGCAAGCGTAACATTTCTTGTGATGGAGCTTTCATTTGAATTTATATTCACACTTATATCATCATTCAATGCTTGCCCATTGAACGGCTTAAATGTTTCCTCTAGGTAATCAGCGAAAACGTTTGCTTTCTCTTTATCGCTTCTTGCCCATTCATTTTGGTCTTTCATAATCGGGGGTGCTGGAAGCTTTGGTTTTTTCGTAGCTTTTATCGCTTTCCATAGAGAATAATTAGATTCTTTACCTGCCGTCAAGTTTTCAAGGTAATTTCCAGCTTCGCGGTTTTTAAAATCTGATATCATCTTTTTAAGCAAATTACTGAGGTGATTTAAATTAGCTTTGTGTTGGGGAGCACGAGTTTGTTGCCATTTTTTGCGCGCTTTTCGCTTGTCTTTAAGTACCTCTTTTATCTCTTGGGGATATTTAGCTTCTCTATAGCCTGACATTTGTCTTTGGTAAGGAGTATTGTTCCATGCGGCTTTTTGAACAATATGCACAAAATTATCTACCGCTTCTTCAAGCTCAAGAGGTGTTTGTAGTGATACCCTTAATTCAACATTATCTTCAATATCTTTCTTAAAACCTTCCCAGTTAGTTTTACCGTTTGTTAACCTAGGTGGTGTTTCAATTTTAACAATACTTTCGCTCATAGTGAGAATAACGGGAGAGTGGTCAGAGAAAAGATCAAAGCATTCCGTTATTTTTATTCGATTTGACGGTATTCCCCTGACTATAAAGAAATCATTCTTTTATGATTTTGAACAGATTCCATGCCATGGTAGATTTTGGCATACTGAATACCAAAATTATAATTTATAAAATATTTGTTGACAACTCAAACTTTTGTATTTAAATTCGTAGCAGAAAAGCAGAATATGAGAATAAAAAATAGCGCCAAACACGCCTAAATGTCAGACTCCTCGGAAATTGTCAGACGTCATTGTTTATGGTATCTGACAATTAATTCATTGGTCGCAATGAAAAATATCTGATGCTTAAATAGAAAACGAGAAACGACGCAATTCATGGCATAAAGTAACGTGCAAGAATAAAAATTGACCACACTTGACACTTGTCCCTAGTGACGCGGCGTTAAAAAAAGTTTTAATTTTTCTGACAATACCTGTCAACGAGTCGATTAATTTTAAATGAACAAACAACTACTAACCGTGTGAAGAATTTTCAACCTGATAACTGAAAAGTCATCATCAGCTTTCATATGCCATCCCCCAAACAATGAACTTGTTCCGCTTTGGGTAATCAGCTATTGTATGCTCATTGTCAGACATTTACAGATCTGACAATATTCTCAGATCCTACAATCGTCCGTACTAAACTTAACCCTTTTTTCATGGTGTGATGAAACCAGGTTTTTGTTTTTTTCGCACGAAAGCAAAAGTATGTACAAATAAGAATAATCACTGAACACTCACCGGCAGCAACAACAAAAAAACGAATACAATTTTTTTTTATAATATAATTCTTTGTTGCTTCAGAGACTAAAGACAAAAAGTCAAGAGAGACTAAACTAAATGTCAAAATTTATTTCTCTCTTTAATCAAAAAATAAACATTTCAATTTCCAGTTTCATGCCATGTGGTCTGTTAAATGGTTGAAAGTTGAAACTATAGTTGGAAAATTTGTAAAATTAAGAGGTTATCAGTTAGTTGATATTTGTATCTTACTGTCTACGTAATTCATGGAATATTTCAAGAGCAAATTAAAAATATTCAACCCTCGTATAGTTCGGGAAGTTGTGTTGTATATTTGATGAACAATTTTATACCGATTAACATTGTGTGTATATACTTTAAAAATATGTCAAATGACATATTATGTCACAGTCGAGTTTGTCGTCATCAGCCAAAGTTCTATTAAGCGCAAGTTGATAGATAAAATATGGGTGCAATATTTATATTATAGGTACAACGATTGCAATGGTTTCGTTCAGGTGTAATACATATATATCCTGTGTGCCATCTTTTATGTTTGTTTGTAAATATTGAACAGGTTTGACATTAATCAACCGATTGAACTATTTTTGAAACGTCAATTGAGTACAATTTAATCCATGATTCGTTTCACACAAAAACAACAATGACAAAATGGCGACGCTATACATCCATTGAAAATAATCGTTTAGTTTTGTTAACTTAAAGTGCACCATCTGACAATACTATTTGTCGTTTGGTGTCGAGTTTTATTAAGCATTGAATAATAGAAGATCGTCAACATGCCCTTTGTCAAGAGCTTAGACGTTCTGTTCATCTGGTAGAAGCCACACAGCAAATCAACCAATAAGCGTGTTCTCGTGACTACCAAGTAAAGCAAAGTAAACAAATTCACGAAAACGATCCACATCTCAACTTTATTTTAATATTTAGGGATTGGCACTTATGTATCATTTACTAACTTTCATTCCTTATTTAGCTTGGCTTCCATCTTTTTTCTTTTAAATTTTTAACGAAATATATCAAAACAAAATCAGTTTTGCCAACATTCATAATTAAAAAAATCAATTCAGCGCCCTCTCAGTTTGAAAAACTTAACTAAACATCGGAACTCGATTTTACTTCGGATGAAAAGCTAAAGTGATAGCCAGTAAGTTTTTGTTGTTGTTTTCTTTGTTAAATTTTTACTTTGCTGTACTTTCTTGTCACGAGAACACGCCAGATGTCAAGATTTGACCTTTTCTCACTTCTCTTTGTAGAGTTATTTCAAAAGTAAAATGTACGCCAGCAAGCCTCAGATCATTGACGGGGTCAATACGTACCGAAATAATTGCTATAGCACCCGAGATGCTCGAAAAAAATTATAGAAAATAGCACATTTTGCTATGGTCAATAGAGGAGGCCAATTGATTAATTTTGTATTTAAGAACAAGTCCACATAGTCCATAAATATGTTGAAATAAGTTTTTTTTTTTTAATTATTCAATATTCACACAACGACATGAGAGACGGTGTACCCATTAGACAATCCATAGCATGGAGCATTTCCTTTAGCATTTTTTGCTTTATCGCAAAATGGCGTACCATTGATGTATTTAATATGTTGCAGCATGCTATGAATGAACGCAAAGCTAAAGGACTGGGTTGCTTTAATAAATGGTTCCATCAAATCAAAATATTTTGTAAGCCAAAGAAGCTATGTACATACATACCTAATACAAAACACTTGTATGAAGCTAAAAGGCAGTTTTTTCGATTGGCGAAAAGGATAATTCTATTTGAAAACTCCAATTATTTTGTTATTTTCGTTCTGTATCATTTTGCTACTAAAAATATAAAATATATGTAATTTAGATTTTATGAATGCTGATTAGAAATCGATGTGCACTTTCCTTAATGAGTTTGATTCGCATATATTTCTGGGTTCTTTCAACATAGAATGGGCTTTTGCTGCGTATAGGAGCATATTAAATAGTGCAAACTCTAGGCATGTGCCAATGAAATTATTAAAACGTTTTAATAATAAATATATTTGGTTTGATAAAAATTTATCTCGACTGAAAAAGCAATGCTTAAACGTTATTAAATGATCAAGTCCAATTTAACTTTTCCAAATTTCAACAACAAAGATCTTAATTTGAATATCTAATCAAACTCTAATCAACTCGGGCTTTTTTAATACTTCATACTTTTTGATTTGATTAATTTATCTACTATATTTCTGAAGATATTCGAAAGCCGCTGCTGATAATTTGTTACCAAATCTTCTTAAACCGTGTAAAATTAGCTAAGCTAAACCCTTATTAGTAGTGGAAATTTCTTTAATACTGTCTATACAAAAATCAGTAGTAAGAATCTGATAGATAAATTGTATGCAATTGTTTGTAATTATATTTCTGTGTACCCACACGGTTTTATTAATTGGGTTCCACAGATACGAATTTGACCATTTTTACAAATGTTTGCTTTAATAATATAGAAATGCGGAATCAAGTTGACAGTTTAACATTCGGTTTTATTGGAAAAGCTTGAACATATTGGCTTCCATTCAAGAATTTGAATTTGGATTTAAAGTTTTTTGACTGATCATAAGCAGTATGTTAAGATTTAGCCTTCCTAGTCAAAGGTTTTTTCATAACTTTTCTGGTGTTTCCTAAGGCAGTCACCTTGACAGCCTTCATTTCTTGCTCTTTATTAACGACTCACTCTCATACGTTAAACACTCAAATTGCCTTCTTTTCGCTGATGATATGAAGTTATTTAAATCCATAAGGGCATGTCTGATGCTTACGAGCTTCAAGAATAAAACTATTGTTTACTAAATGAATTGCAACTAAACATTAGTAAGAGCTCAGTTTTAAAGTTCGCCAAAATAACTTCACCTATTCACTACCTTAAACGATTTTGGTTAGCTGGAATGAATAGGTATAATGAGTCATAGATTAAATGTCCCAAACATATGTGGTATCCATCACGTCTAGTTTTCGAGGTACATGCTTACTATTATTTCTACTACCTTCACTTTTGGCTGAAAACACACCGGATAAAGCAAAACATGTTTTTTTGTTTCGAGAAACAAGAGAACATTGTTTTTTATGAGACTAAACACAAAAAATAAAACAAGGCAAAACACATGTTTTTGTTTTGAAGTGTTACGATGGCAGTTGTCGAAAATACATGCTATTGTATACGAGCAACACGCACCGAATGCAACAAAACTGTTTCGAACAAGGGTCGTTGACGATAATTGCATACTTTCTTATGGCGCAACGCACACCAAATGAAACAAAACATAAAAACAAAAGCAAAACAGAAAAACATGTTTCGTTGCCGATAGCTGACCTATTGTTTTTTGCAAAACAAAATTTTGACTCCGTTGTTTTTACGAGTATTTTCTTCTTTCGTTGCACTTAACAGATTTATTTGCTTCTACGTTTACTCTGTGCGCAAATTTTAAATAAATATGAAATATGTAGGTGCCGTGAAATAAGGCCAAGTGAAATAAGGCCAACTTTCAAAAATTGGCCTTATTGCACTTTTATAAAGTGAAATTAGGCCAATTTTCAGCAGTTGGTCTTATTGCACTCTTAAAAAGTGAAGTGAGGCCAAATTGGTCTTATTTCACTTTCAACAGTTGGTTTTATTGCACTTTGACAAAGCGAAATAAGGCCGAACTGCATTTTTATATTTATTTCATTTCATTCCATTTATAAGTATTATTTATTCCTATAATACATAATTTATTGCTTATTGGGGCCGACGTTCTGGGTTTTTATATAATTGTTTATTGGGGGCCGTCGTTCTGGGTTTTCTTGAGTAACAGTACCTTGGGTGGCCCGCTTCGCGGGTTTTCAGTATTTTAGCTCACTTTTCGGGGCTCACACCCGCTCACGCAAATCCGTTGCTCCGCTTAGGGTATGTTCAGTCGCCAGGCAGGCGCCTGTAGCAACAGTTTTGTATTTTACATTAATTGGAGTAAACAACTAACAGTTATGTACTGTTGCCAAAGAAAACTGTTGCTACAGGCGCCTGCCTGGCGACTGAACATACCCTAAGCGGAGCAACGGATTTGCGTGAGCGGGTGTGAGCCCCGAAAAGGGAGCTAAAATCCTGAAAACCCGCGAAGCGGGCCACCCTAGGTACTGTTGCTCAAGAAAACTCAGAACGACGGCCAATTTGGTCTTATATCTTATTTCTCAAAATCATTTGGCCTTATTTCACTTTGTCAAAGTGAAATAAGACCAACTACTGAAAATTGGCCTTATTTCGCTTTATCAAAGTGCAATAAGGCCAATTTTTGAAAGTTGGCCTTATTTCACTTGGCCTTATTTTACGGCACCAAATATGTAGATGGAGAGAAGTTCATTTTTTTAATTAAGGCAAGAAGTGCTATCTATAATTATAAAGATAAGGAACATGCCAATAAACTAACTATTGATAAGCTGTGGATTGCTACTTCCTACTATGACATTTGAAGATTGGCAAGATTAAAAGCTTTTCTCTTTTCTTATAAATAAACACATATTGTCTGTTTTGTAAACACAAAATTGTTATTTGTGTTTACTTGCCGTAGAGTTATAATCTTTCAGCCGGAGTTAAGCTTTTATAATAGTTCGTATTTTGTTTCATTTCAACGCACACCAATTGAAACAAAAAAAACAAAACGTTTTGTTTTGTTTTATTCTGTTTCGCTTGGTATTTTTGCTTTATCCGGTGTGTTTTCAGCCTTAGGCATTACCGTTAAAATTCCCATTTTACAATTTATCGCACTTGTTCAGTTCAAAATGTTATATTAAACAGAACCTATTTATTATTGTAGTTGCTTCTACTTTTGACACTAAGATGTCTCTTAAAAAAATACAATTGATTTTATAGTGGGTTATTTGTAAATCAAGTATATAATCATAATGAAAGTAAAATAAATAAAATGCACGACTGGATCGCACGAACTTGCTCTTATGTAAAAGTACTTTGGAATTTAAGATACATTTTATAAATATAAAACATGGATTTAATGAGATAATAATGTTCAAATGCATAAAATTGCCGTCTGGTTTCCGGAAAAGTATGAATTTATGCAAATAAACCTTAAAAAATCATTTTATTATTAAATAAATTTTTTATATAAGAAATTTCTCTAAAATTTTTCAAGAAAAAAATGTGGGATGCGAATTTTTAGTATTTAATAATATTGGTTTTAGGAAATAATTTCAAAAAATAATCATTCATAGGTTTTGAAGATATTGATTTAAAAATTTTTTTTTTTTTTTTTTAAAACCCAATAAATGTTTTTTCGAATATTTTTATATACAATATTATTTTAAACTTAAGGGGACTCCTGCTAAAAATTTTGGGTTAAAATCCTTAGAGCCGTTAATGAGAAAGTCGAAAATCAAAAAAACGGGTCTATGGCAGGTACCCCTAATAACATTTTGCCCCAAAATTTTTTTTGACCAAAATGTAGTCCATATCCATAATATCACACTTAATTTTTTTTATCAAAATCGTTAGAGCCGTTTTCGAGATAAATAAGATTTTGCATTACGGGTGTATGGGGGGTACCCTTAGTTTTGGAGCTAAAAAAAAATTTTCAATTTCTCCTCTAGGGAATCACCGAAGACCCTTAACTACCGAGATTGAAAGAAATAGGTCCAAGGGTTTAGGCTGTCGTGAGAGGTACAGACATACAGACACACTGAAACATGTTTTTTGTGTACTAAATTTTCCTTAAAATTTTTATAAAAAAAATTGATATGCAAATTGTTAGTATTTAATTAAATACATTTTAAAACGTAATTTAAAAATTTAATCGTGTATCGGTTTTCAAGATATTGAATTTTCAAAAAAAAAATTGTATTATTTTTTTAAAAATCCAAAAACTATTTTTTCGAAAAAATTTTTAGTTTATATTTTTTAAAATGCAAAGCAGCTCCTGCATAAAAATTTTGGTTAAAATCGTTAGAGCCGTTGGTGAGAAATTCGAAAATCAAAAAAACTGTTCTATGACAGGTACCCCTAATAACATTTCCCCCCAAATTTTTTTTTCACCAAAATATAGTCTATGTCCATAGTATCACACCTAATTTTTTTTATCAAAATCGTTAGAGCCGTTTTCGAGATAAATAAGATTTTGCATTACGGGTGTATGGGGGGTACCCCTAGTTTTGGAGCTAAAAAAAAAATTTCAATTTTTCCTCTAGGGAATCACCGAAAACCCTTAACTACCGAGATTGAAAGAAATAGGTCCAATGGTTTAGGCTCTAGTTCGAGGTACAGACATACAGACACACTGAAACATGTTTTTTGTGTACTAAATTTTCCTTAAAATTTTTATAAAAAAAATTGATATGCAAATTGTTAGTATTTAATTAAATACATTTTAAAACGTAATTTAAAAATTTAATCGTGTATCGGTTTTCAAGATATTGAATTTTCAAAAAAAAAATTGTATTATTTTTTTAAAAATCCAAAAACTATTTTTTCGAAAAAATTTTTAGTTTATATTTTTTAAAATGCAAAGCAGCTCCTGCATAAAAATTTTGGTTAAAATCGTTAGAGCCGTTGGTGAGAAATTCGAAAATCAAAAAAACTGTTCTATGACAGGTACCCCTAATAACATTTCCCCCCAAATTTTTTTTTCACCAAAATATAGTCTATGTCCATAATATCACACCTAATTTTTTTTTATCAAAATCGTTAGAGCCGTTTTCGAGATAAATAAGATTTTGCATTACGGGTGTATGGGGGGTACCCTAAGTTTTGGAGCTAAAAAAAAAATTTCAATTTTTCCTCTAGGGAATCACCGAAGACCCTTAACTACCGAGTTTGAAGAAAATACGTCCGGTAGTTTAGGCTGTAGTTCGAGGTACAGACATACAGACATACAGACAGACAGACGGAATTGTCAGACCCACTTTTTTCGTCTTCGCTATCATCGTAATGTCAACTTTGATCAAAATCTCGAGTTCGATTTTTTTTCCAAATGCAGAACTTGCCCTATAGTACCTATATCGCAAGTAAAAATTAAATAATAATACAAAACAATAATAAATAAATATAAAAATTGGCGACAAATCAAAAGTTGTCAAGCAATGTATTAATTGATTTCAAATCAGTTGTTGACCGAAAATTTGATTTCCTTTTATTCATTACTCAGCATTTGAAATTTAAAAATTCACCTATTTACAGCTTGTGAAAGCTGATGCAAATGTACGCTTTAAATTAAGAAACTCTCCCATAACGTGGGTAATTCTTTATCGATCTTGAGATGGAAGTGAAAACATAGTAAGTTTCACGTGTATCCTGCTTCCGGTTTCTGAAACATAAAATTTTCCTTCCACAGTATAACATTCAGGGAAAGGTCTTAGGACCAAATTCCGTAGTGGTATTTCGACCTTATAACCCGCCCTGGTGTACCACCAGCTCAAATAAAATTATTCTTGACTTCTTACCTATCAATTGTGGTCTCATGACCCACTTATGTATAAGGGACAGATATTACCATTCATTTATATGTTTTCTAAAATAAAAAATGGTTTATTGAATTCTCTTTCCGCTGTTACATAGTTTTAAAACTTCCTAAATGTTTCAAATTATTTTATAGAAAAACTAACATAATAAATAAAAAAATTAATAAATATGGTGGTGCAACAGCTCGAAGAGTACCAGGACCTTGTGACTTACAATACTAAACCATTCGTATGTGCGTGGTACCAGGAATGGAGAGGACCTACAATTTTCTGCTAATTTCGACCGGCTAATGAGCAGCACTTTTCAATTTTCATGACAAAAGATACTCTTAGAGGATTTGTCAATTCCTCATAAGAGGCAGTACACCCCTGAAAAACTTACTTATTGAATCTTCCCAAGACCTTCTGCATGACAGTCCAACGCACTAACCTTTATGCCAAGGGGTACTACTAACATAATAACTTACTTTAAAAAAAAATACAATATAATTTGAAAAAAAAAAATACGTTTTAGATAACATTTGGGCTCTCAAAACACAAAAAGAAAAAATCATTTATATAGTGAGGAAATTATAAGATTTTATCCTTTTTACATTTAATTGACTTCATTAATTTGGAAATCAAAAACTTAAAAATTAATTGGTATTGTCAACGATACCCTCCAGACTATTTCTATTTATATCTCATTTTTCTACTTCAATTTACATCTATTAAAATTCGCCTGAACATGAACTAGTCAACTTCAACACAAATAAAATGCGCTTACCACTTGGTGAATGATATTCGATTTGATTTTTTTGCACTTGTAATACAATAGATATTTATTTTCAAAATCACTTTGGATATGTTAAGGGCTTTGTAAGAGATCAATGGATACTACAAAAAATATAATATTTCACTCACGTTGTTCCAAGTAAAAAAAAATACACCACCAAGAATCAATACACGAGATATTAAGATGACAAATTCTCAAGATTGAGCATCGAGATACTTTGGAATCGCACGAAATCAAGTGCGAGTGTTGACTGCCAGGAAACGTTTTGCTAGCATGTTACAGCTCGTGGCGTGGCGGGTGTTCTAGCGTTCTATAGGTAGTTTTTTTTTTTTTTTTATTTACATTTCTCTTTCAGTTGTTGTGTTTTTCTTTCAATCTCTTAATTTTGATTACGAATGTATGTATGCCTAGCCTAGTCTAGGCTAGGAGCCCCCGCCCCCATTGTTCGAATTTCAACTTCCAAGATAGAGGACAGGAAAAATTTTATTTTTGGGATGGAGATTTAAGAGACAAACAGCTGACAACGGGGACAAGGACAACCAGAGAGAAATTAAAAAAGAGGGATGCAAAATTTGAGACTTCAACATTATGCTTAATCACCTACTACTACTATATAAAGAGTGCGATGCGTCGCAGAATTATCGCACGCACCGCGAAGGTAAACAAAATGCACGTCACAGAGGTTTTGTTGGTTTTTGATTCGTATCTTTTCAGGGAATGCGAGTCTAAAAACCCCACATTTTAAGATATGATGGAGATAATAAATTCTAATATTTTATACATAAAATTTGAATTTAGCACCCTAGCTAAGAAGAAAGGAAAAAAATTGCCACACTGACAAGTAGTCCAGTCAAATCGTCATTTGACCTTGCGCGGAGAGGCATGGTCTATTATTTTTTTCATGGATCGATAGGTGCTTATGAGAAAAGCTTAAAACCAAATTTGCACCACATGACAACTTTTTTTTACAAAATTTATTGGT
The DNA here is from genome assembly GCA_911387755.1 of Chrysotoxum bicinctum. Classification (NCBI taxonomy): domain Eukaryota; kingdom Metazoa; phylum Arthropoda; class Insecta; order Diptera; family Syrphidae; genus Chrysotoxum; species Chrysotoxum bicinctum. Next base: position 45,822,730 of record OU426989.1, read on the forward strand.
AAAAATGTGTTTTGTGTGATTTTTTGGTCATTTGGGAATATCTCGGCTCCACTATCTCGTACAAAGAAAGATAAAAAAATATTTATTCCCAATAACATTATCTATTACGTTATAAAAAAACACATTTGTTTAAACAAATGAAAAAAAAGTTATAGTAAGTTAAAATAATTTTTGTTGTTAAAAAAAAAGACTTTTTCGTGATTATTAAGAAAAACGCTCATTTAACGATGAAATTTTTATTTTTTATTATTTAAGTTCTTGTAATTCCCTACAATTTAAAAATCAACACTACGATGATACGATGAACGAAAGCCGAGATTATTGATCATAGGTAAGTCAGCGCAGCCACGCAAGTTTATGTTTTTATGTTTTAATTAATATCTCAACCCCAGTATGTCGCAATGTAAAAATAAAAAAACTGTATTGCTAACAACAATATTTTCTATCAACTTGCATTTATTTTAATATGTTTAAGCAAAAACATAAAAAGTTACCGTTGGTTTCAACGTTTTTTTCTTGTTTTTAATACCTTTTCTTCACAGTTATTGAGAAAAAAACTGTATTTCACGGTAAATATTTTGCAGTTTTAGATTTCTTTTTTATATTCCTGCTGATTTTCTTCAAATCAAAAAATAGTTCATCACGACAAACGGGAGCCAAGATATTCATGATTTAAAAACTTAGGAAAGCTTACAATTTAGCATCTTAACCTTGTAGCTTGTAATTTTGTATAATGGTATACTTCAAATACCCCACACATACTTACACATATTTGTTGCTTCTTAATGCTAGCGACAATGATCAAAAAATGACACAAAACACATTTTTACCAATAACTTTGGTAAAAAAAGCTGTCATGTGGTGCAAATTTGGTTTTGAGCTTTTCTCATAAGCACCTATCGATCCATGAACAAAAAATTGACCATGCCTCTCCGCGCAAGGTCAGGCCTTTTTTCATGCCGCTTTGACTGCAGTAAAGACAGTTAAATGTCGAAAATATTGTTATTTTTCGATAAAACTCTTAAACAGTAAACGATATTGAAATAAATAGTTTTCCAATAGGTATTTCGAAACCTTGAGAGCAGATTTCGGCCATATTATTAAAGATATGTTTGTCGAATAAGCTGCCATTTATTAAGTAATTTTGCCAAATCCATACGAAGAGCTATACATTCTAGCGTTCAACAACATATACACACAAATGAATAAATTGTTTTATAGATGCTGGTCTCCTGTTCCTCCAACTTTTCACGCAATGTTTTGATTCTTACTTTCCTTTTCAATATCTCTTGTGTGGCCTGGGTAATAATGTTTGGAACCTTACTTTTCTTTTCAATATCCATTATGTGGCCTAGGCAAGAATGTTCGGATCCTTACTTTCCTTTTCAATATCCATTGTGTGGCCAGGGTAAGAATGTTCGGAACCTTACTTTCCTTTTCAATATCCATTGTGTGGCCAGAGTAAGAGTGTTTGGAGCCTTACTTTCCTTTTCAATATCTATTGTGTGGCCTAGGCAAGAATGTTCGGATCCTTACTTTCCTTTTGAATATCCCTTGTGTGGCCAGGGTAAGAATGTTCGGAACCTTACTTTCCTTTTCAATATCCCTAGTGTGGCCAAAGTAAGAATGTTTGGAACCTTACTTTCCTTTTCAATATCCATTGTGTGGCCTATAGGCAAGAATGTTCGGATCCTTACTTTCCTTTTGAATATCCCTTGTGTGGCCAAAGTAAGAATGTTTGGAACCTTACTTTCCTTTTCAATATCCATTATGTGGCCAGAGTAAGAGTGCTTGGAGCCTTACTTTCCTTTTCAATATCCATTGTGTGGCCTAGGCAAGAATGTTCGGATCCTTACTTTCCTTTTGAATATCCCTTGTGTGGCCAGGGTAAGAATGTTCGGAACCTTACTTTCCTTTTCAATATCCATTGTGTGGCCAGAGTAAGAGTGTTTGGAGCCTTACTTTCCTTTTCAATATCTATTGTGTGGCCTAGGCAAGAATGTTCGGATCCTTACTTTCCTTTTGAATATCCCTTGTGTGGCCAGGGTAAGAATGTTCGGAACCTTACTTTCCTTTTCAATATCCCTAGTGTGGCCAAAGTAAGAATGTTTGGAACCTTACTTTCCTTTTCAATATCCATTGTGTGGCCTATAGGCAAGAATGTTCGGATCCTTACTTTCCTTTTGAATATCCCTTGTGTGGCCAGGGTAAGAATATTCGGAACCTTACTTTCCTTTTCAATATCCCTAGTGTGGCCAAAGTAAGAATGTTTGGAACCTTACTTTCCTTTTCAATATCCATTATGTGGCCAGAGTAAGAGTGCTTGGAGCCTTACTTTCTTTTTCAATATCCATTGTGTGGCCTAGGCAAGAATGTTCGGATCCTTACTTTCCTTTTGAATATCCCTTGTGTGGCCAGGGTAAGAATGTTCGGAACCTTACTTTCCTTTTCAATATCCCTAGTGTGGCCAAAGTAAGAATGTTTGGAACCTTACTTTCCTTTTCAATATCCATTGTGTGGACAGAGTAAGAGTGTTTGGAGCCTTACTTTCCTTTTCAATATCCATTGTGTGGCCTAGGCAAGAATGTTCGGATCCTTACTTTCCTTTTCAATATCCATTGTGTGGCCAGAGTAAGAGTGTTTGGAGCCTTACTTTCCTTTTCAATATCTATTGTGTGGCCTAGGCAAGAATGTTCGGATCCTTACTTTCCTTTTGAATATCCCTTGTGTGGCCAAAGTAAGAATGTTTGGAACCTTACTTTCCTTTTCAATATCCATTGTGTGGCCTATAGGCAAGAATGTTCGGATCCTTACTTTCCTTTTGAATATCCCTTGTGTGGCCAGGGTAAGAATGTTCGGAACCTTACTTTCCTTTTCAATATCCCTAGTGTGGCCAAAGTAAGAATGTTTGGAACCTTACTTTCCTTTTCAATATCCATTATGTGGCCAGAGTAAGAGTGCTTGGAGCCTTACTTTCCTTTTCAATATCCATTGTGTGGCCTAGGCAAGAATGTTCGGATCCTTACTTTCCTTTTAAATATCCCTTGTGTGGCCAGGGTAAGAATGTTCGGAACCTTACTTTCCTTTTCAATATCCCTAGTGTGGCCAAAGTAAGAATGTTTGGAACCTTACTTTCCTTTTCAATATCCATTATGTGGCCAGAGTAAGAGTGCTTGGAGCCTTACTTTCCTTTTCAATATCCATTGTGTGGCCTAGGCAAGAATGTTCGGATCCTTACTTTCCTTTTGAATATCCCTTGTGTGGCCAGGGTAAGAATGTTCGGAACCTTACTTTCCTTTTCAATATCCCTAGTGTGGCCAAAGTAAGAATGTTTGGAACCTTACTTTCCTTTTCAATATCCATTGTGTGGACAGAGTAAGAGTGTTTGGAGCCTTACTTTCCTTTTCAATATCCATTGTGTGGCCTAGGCAAGAATGTTCGGATCCTTACTTTCCTTTTCAATATCCATTGTGTGGCCAGAGTAAGAGTGTTTGGAGCCTTACTTTCCTTTTCAATATCTATTGTGTGGCCTAGGCAAGAATGTTCGGATCCTTACTTTCCTTTTGAATATCCCTTGTGTGGCCAAAGTAAGAATGTTTGGAACCTTACTTTCCTTTTCAATATCCATTGTGTGGCCTATAGGCAAGAATGTTCGGATCCTTACTTTCCTTTTGAATATCCCTTGTGTGGCCAGGGTAAGAATGTTCGGAACCTTACTTTCCTTTTCAATATCCCTAGTGTGGCCAAAGTAAGAATGTTTGGAACCTTACTTTCCTTTTCAATATCCATTATGTGGCCAGAGTAAGAGTGCTTGGAGCCTTACTTTCCTTTTCAATATCCATTGTGTGGCCTAGGCAAGAATGTTCGGATCCTTACTTTCCTTTTAAATATCCCTTGTGTGGCCAGGGTAAGAATGTTCGGAACCTTACTTTCCTTTTCAATATCCCTAGTGTGGCCAAAGTAAGAATGTTTGGAACCTTACTTTCCTTTTCAATATCCATTGTGTGGACAGAGTAAGAGTGTTTGGAGCCTTACTTTCCTTTTCAATATCCATTGTGTGGCCTAGGCAAGAATGTTCGGATCCTTACTTTCCTTTTCAATATCCATTGTGTGGCCAGAGTAAGAGTGTTTGGAGCCTTACTTTCCTTTTCAAAATCCATTGTGTGGCCTAGGCAGCGGCGTAGCGTAGGGGGGGCGGGGGGAGCGGTCCGCCCCGGGCGGCAGGCCTAGGGGGGCGGCAAAATGTCACCGGTGATGCGGGTAGAGTAGAAATCATATGTTTCATGACAGATCGTTTGACAAGTCAACAAACAACATTAGGCGTATTTTATTGGTAATATATACATAGTGCAGCAATGGAAGTCCGAATAAAATGCTTTTTTGACTGCATATACACTTTTACTTTAAATTTTAAAGTTGGTATGCTTTGCATTTACACCCGTGTCAAAATCAGCTGATTTGGAAAAGAAGCAAAATAAATATGTAATTTCTTACAAAAATAATACAAATTGAAATGAATAAAGATCCAAAACAGAAAAGGGCTATATGTACATAATTTCTGAGTTTCTTTTAACAAATCATTTTAATTTAGTAGATATTTCAGACTCATTAAGTGAACAAACTAAAAGGAAATGAAAACCAAAAATGAAATATAAACCTACGAATAAACAATCCACTTTTGAATAAGCTAAGGGATGCGTTGGAAAAGTATACGTTTTGATGTGGTTTATGCTGAATTAACATCACTGAAAAATTTGATGTCAAACAAGTGGCAAAATTATTAATAAAATCAAATCTCAATGGCATGTATGTACACAAAGTCAAATTAAGGGCTCGGTGTCAGAAAAAAAATCATTTTCATGTCCTTTTTAATCGTTTGGCATCGCAGCCATCCTTCGATGATTTTCATACTCTCACGTGACAGATAGGGAACATGCACACGCATTAAGAGGCAAAATTTTGACCATTGACTATTAATGTTTACCGTCTAATCGTAAATTAATATTTCAAACCACATAATTTTGCTCTTGTGAAAATTTACCACAAAATGAACAAATATCACCGAACACATTCTCGAATAATCAAAATCTGTCAACCTCAAGAAAAATAAAACTTTTGCAACCAATTTGAGTGTCACTGTAATCCAGATGCTCCAAAACTTTATCAGCGCTATTATGTGCACTCTTATTACTGCCTAGTTTATACGCACTATTCCTTTGTTGTTGTTTACTGTGTAAAATTTTACTGCGCTGCCTATACAATTCCCAATAAAAAACGACTAATGATGTAAATTTGAAATTTGCACCCTATCTGTGGTTCGTCGTTGACCGCTTTCGTGAATTCGTAGACGGTGAGTAGGGCCGTAAGAGTGCATTCCGTATTGTCGCGCTGATCGCGAAACTAAAACAAAACGTTCCGAAACTCTCTCGAAACTGAAAGGGAGTGTTCCGAAACATATGATATGCATATGCGAGATATGATAAGATAACTAGGATTCGACGGAAACGTTATTCTAGTCTCAGCCAGCTCAATGTTTTTGCTCCCTACCGCATCACAGAAAGTTATTTCGATTGTGTTGTTTATAGTTTAAATACTGTTGAATCTTTTAAAACTAAGCACTTAGTACTTCACTCAACCTTTGAACTAGTTTTTGAAAATGAAAAGAGTTAAGGGAAGCGGCGCGGAATACCGCAAGAAAAAGGCTAAGAAAGAAGCAGAAAGAAGCTGAAACTTCTAATCCACTTAATTGTTTCGCTGACGACAGTACCCTCAGCTTTTCATATTCGTTTTTAGATTCACATCCTTGTTCTTCGGATGTGGACTTCCAACGGCAGCGTATGATAAGCTCATTAAATTCTGATCTTGACAGCATTGTCCAATGGGGAATCAAAAACCGTGTAGAATTTAATGCTTCAAAAACTCAATGCTGTTTACTGTCGTTAAAGCGCAACCCTCCCCCAATGCCACTTTCTATGAACGGCACTTGCATCGAGGAGACTGATCAGCTTTCAGTTCTAGGTATGTACATCACAGACCATCTTCTGTGGAGTGATCACATATTTGACGTTGCCAAAAACGCTGCTAAGTGTTTAGGTTTTCTCCGTCGATGCAAGAAGTATTTTACCCCTTCTGATCTGGTTGTTATATATAAAGCCTTTATTCTTCCGAAGCTCGAGTACAATTCCCATATATGGGCAGGTGCTCCTAAAACCCACTTGAGTCTCTTGGACAGAATTCAAAAGAGAGCTATAAAAATGATAGGCGACCGTTGTCTTACTGAAACACTTGTATCTCTCGAGCACCGCCGCAATGTTTCATGTCTAACATTATTTTACCGCTATTTCCATAAACAGTGCTCTAGTGAAATAGCCAGATGCATTCCTCCCCTTAAACAATTCAACCGTAATACCCGAACTTCTAGGAATGCCCATCAGTTTACCCTTGAGCCCAACTTCGGACGTACTGTCAAATACAGAGATTCTTTTTTTAGTCGCACTACACGAATGTGGAATGCTTTACCTGGCTCAGTATTTCCCAGTCATTTCAATGTGCAGACATTCAAAACCAATGTGCATCGGTATCTCCTTTTTAATCCTATCCTAATTTCCTAATTGCTCGCACTGTGTATTTAACATTATAAGGGTAGTCATAACCCCTTGAGTGCGCGTATAATATAAAAAAAAAAAAAAAAAAAAAAGACGCGAAGACCCGAAATATTTCAGTTCTAGTTCTGGTTCAAAAGCTACGTTTACGTCTTCGGCGGCATCCAGCAGCAGCGGAAGTGATTCCAATGTAAGTAAGATTCCTCCATCTACAATCGTGAGTGGCCTAGAATTGTCCTCCGGCCAATATTCATGGGAATGCATAACTTATTTTACGGGCAGAAGAAGAAGACGTGCCTGCCGTCGAAGTTGGAAGTCGTTCTGGTCCCACCACAGAGCAGGGTCAAGACGAAGTCGACTCACCAGAAGTATCTCAAACATCTAGTCACAAGCCTGCAGAAAAAGTGAACCTAGTGAAGCTGTAAAGACGCTTACAAATAAGTTTGTGGAAGTTCTTGAGGTACTGGAAGAATTGACGGATCGGTAGCCGGTCTTCTTCTGACAGTCATGCAGTCATTCAACTTCCTCACTTTTCTTGGCTTTTGAGCTGCAGAGCTACCTGAAGAAGAAGACGCACAGATTTACCTGCAGCAAAGTGGACTGAGTGTGGATAAGTGTGCTCAGAAACTCTGCGTTTTAAAAGCTCTCCTGGTGGAGAGCAGAGACCGTTTCGTCCAAGCCGCAATCGACTTTTCTAAGACTTTTTGGAAAAAACTCGGAATCGATTTCAAAACGAGTACAATTCGCAGGAAAACACGCATGAATGGAGATATATCCGCAGATGCAGCTTTGTCTCACGAGCCTCATTCGTAAAATCCGTTTATGAAACCGCTAATTCTATTTTACTTTCAATAAAAGATATCTACTTCATTGCCTGTGAAATGATGTCTCGAAATTTAATTTTAATTTAGTATTAAATGGGGGCGGCAAAATGGGTCTCCCGCCCCGGGCGCCGAGATGGTACGCTACGCCACTGGGCCTAGGCAAGAATGTTCGGATCCTTACTTTCCTTTTGAATATCCCTTGTGTGGCCAGGGTAAGAATGTTTGGAACCTTACTTTCCTTTTCAATATCCATTGTGTGGCCAAAGTAAGAATGTTTGGAACCTTACTTTCCTTTTGAATATCCATTGTGTGGCCAGAGTAAGAGTGTTTGGAGCCTTACTTTCCTTTTCAATATCCATTGTGTGGCCTAGGCAAGAATGTTCGGATCCTTACTTTCCTTTTGAATGTCCCTAGTGTGGCCAAAGCAAGAATGTTTGGAGCCTTACTTTCCTTTTCAATATCCATTGTGTGGCCAGAGTAAGAGTGTTTGGAGCCTTACTTTCCTTTTCAATATCCATTGTGTGGCCTAGGCAAGAATGTTCGGATCCTTACTTTCCTTTTGAATATCCCTTGTGTGGCCAAAGTAAGAATGTTTGGAGCCTTACTTTCCTTTTCAATATCCCTAGTGTGGCCAAAGTAAGAATGTTTGGAGCCTTACTTTCCTTTTCAATATCCATTGTGTGGCCAGAGTAAGAGTGTTTGGAGCCTTACTTTCCTTTTCAATATCCATTGTGTGGCCTAGGCAAGAATGTTCGGATCCTTACCTTCCTTTTGAATATCCCTTGTGTGGCCAGGGTAAGAATGTTCGGAACCTTACTTTCCTTTTCAATATCCATTGTGTGGCCTAGGCAAGAATGTTTGGATCCTTACTTTCCTTTTCAATATCCATTGTGTGGCCTAGGCAAGAATGTTCGGAACCTTACTTTCCTTTTCAATATCCATTGTGTGGCCTAGGCAAGAATGTTCGGAACCTTACTTTCCTTTTCAATATCTCTTATGTGTCTTTGGCAAGAATGTTCGGAACCTTACTTTCCTTTTAAATATCCCTTGTGTGGCCTTGGTAAGGAATGTATGGAACCTTACTTTCCTTTTCAATATCCATTATGTGGCCTAGGCAAGAATGTTCGGAACCTTACTTTCCTTTTCAATATCCATTGTGTGGCCAGAGTAAGAGTGTTTGGAACCCTACTTTTCTTTTCAATATCCCTTGAGTGGCCTGGGTAAGAATGTTTGGAACCTTACTTTCCTTTTCAATATCCCTTGAGTGGCCTGGGTAAGAATGTTCGGATCCTTACTTTCCTTTTGAATATCCCTTGTGTGGCCAGGGTAAGAATGTTCGGAACCTTACTTTCCTTTTCAATATCCATTGTGTGGCCAGGGTAAGAATGTTCGGAACCTTACTTTCCTTTTCAATATCCATTGTGTGGCCTTGGCAAGAATGTTCGGATCCTTACTTTCCTTTTCAATATCCATTGTGTGGCCTAGGCAAGAATGTTCGGATCCTTACTTTCCTTTTGAATATCCCTTGTGTGGCCAGGGTAAGAATGTTCGGAACCTTACTTTTCTTTTCAATATCCATTGTTTGGCTTAAGTTAGAATTTTAAAGCAGAATTTTTGAATTATTACGATCCATATATATTATTATATCCGTTATCGCGATGGCCAAAATTAATGAGTTAAAAATCGAATTGCTTCCTCACGCACCCTATTCGCCAGATTTAGCCCCCTCGGATTATTTTCTGTTTCCAAACTTGAAAAAATGGCTCGGCGGTAAAAGATTTGCCAACAATGAAGAGGTGGAGTCTGCGGTTGATGGCTATTTTGAGGAGCTCGACGGTTCTCACTATAAACAGGGTATCGAAGCTATTGAACATCGCTGGGAAAAGTGTATCGAGCTAAAAGGAGACTATGTAGAGAAATAAAGGTATTTTTCCCCAAATTTGTTGTTTTGTTTGTTAGGTCGGATACTTTCTGGGCCACCCCTCGTACTTTGCTTTTCAATATGTCAGAACTTACGAATATGTGACTTAAATAAGAAGGCACAGTTAGGTGATTCATAGAAATACTTAGTTATCGCTGTAACTTATGTTATTTAAAATATCTACAAAGAGAGTGACCACATAATTTCACGCAAACTATGTAGGTAGAGTTCCAAGAAACACAATAATTTAATTATACATTTTTATAATGTTCATTTATTTTATTTAATTAAAAATATTTAACATGCCTAAAGTTAAAAAATCTATACTATTATACATATAAAAGCGAAGCAACGATCTCAGAAAGTAGTCAACCGATTTATTTGAAATAAATTTTATTATTTATTATATTTTTATAAGAGTGTTTATGGCTATAATTTTTTTTTTATTAATAATTTGTCAAACTTAAATATTATTAATTTTACATTTTGTGTCCATTTTTTTTCATTAGTTGACTTATACAACCACTCATATCTTCAAACATATACAATAATCGACAAAGATTAGCATTTCTTCATAAAGTCAAGATTGTTGCGCAAATTTTTAGCCCAAAATCATTTCTTAGTTAAACATCTACAACCTGAGAAATAAATAAAAACAAATTATAAAATTAAAAACTTTTTGAATTTATTTTATCCAGGAATTAGATTTCATCACAATCGCGAGGTCGCTGCTTTGTTTCATTTCATTATCATTCCAACATTTTTAATTTTCTTTTCTTCCCGTTCCCATACTCTCTCTCTTAATATCTGTTCCATTCAATAGTTACGTTTTTTCTCTTACCTACCTGCCTACATATTCAATTTTTCTGTATTGTATAGTTTATCTAACTAACCGACACACACGCATTTTTTGTGTTTCTCTAATTCTATCGTCACATCGCTGAGTAGTGTGGGGGTGGGCTCTTTTTACTTGCGATATATGTACATAGGTAATAGGTACTAACTATAAAGCAAGTTCTACATTTGGAAAAAAAAAATCGAACTCGAGATTTTGATCAAAGTTGACATTACGATGATAGCGAAGACGAATAAAGTGGGTCCGACGATTCCGTCTGTTTGTATGTATGCCTGTATGTCCGTATGTCTGTATGGCTCTACCTCGATCTAGAGCCTAAGCCACTGGAGTTATTTTTTTCAAACTCGGTACTTAAGGATCTTCGGTGATTCCCTAGAGGAGAAATTGGAATTATTTTTAGCATAATCTTATTTATCTCGAAACGTTTCTAACGATTTTGATAAAAAAAAAATAGGTATGATTAAAATGGACATTGGACATGGACTACATTTTGGTCAAAAAAAATTTTGCGGCAAAATGTTATTAACGGTACCTGTCATAGAACCGTTTTTTGATTTTTTGACTTTCTCATCAACAGCTCTAACGATTTTAACCAAAAATTTTCAACAGGAGCCCCCTTAAGTTTAAAATAATATTGTGTATAAAAATATTCGAAAAGAAAAACTATTTCTACAATCTATACTACCTAATACTTAAAATTCGACATCCCAAATTTTGATCTCGAAAATTTTTAGGAAATTTGTCATATAAAAAATTACTTAAATATTAAAAAGATTAATCAGACGGCAATTCCATACATTTGAACATTTTTATCTCATTAAATCCATGTTTTATATTTATAAAATGTATTTTAAATTCCAAAGTACTTTTATATAAGAGCAAGTTTGTGCGATCCAGTCGTGCATTTTATTTTTTAAGTTACTTGAATACACTCAATAGCATTTTGGGTGATTAAAATGGACATTCAATTGACTACAGTGCCGTGCACATGAACTATTCTATAAAAGCGAAGCCATTTTAAAGTTTGGATGATCTCAGAAAGTAGCCAACCCGTTTATTTGAAATAAATTTTATCATTTTCTATGTTGTTATATTTATAACATGCACAAACATGAACAAGCTCTTTTTTTTTCAAGTGTGAGATAGAATCTAATTCGATACGGTATGTTATACCTATAAACTAAAATTAATATTATTGTAGCAAATATGCTCAGTCCCTTTAAGAAATGTTTTCATATGCTAATATTAATATTGTAATATTTTTCCAAGGTTCGTTAAATAAAACTTATTACTCTTTCTAGTATCTCTTCTTTATTTTTACTTTCCAAATCAATAAATCTCAATTTATAATCAACTCAAATACTTTATTCAATTTAAAATCACACTTGTTTTACACTTTACACAATCCAATAAGCAGAGTTTTGCACACTTCCGTAATCAAAAATCAACTGTGTCTCGCTCACCGTGAACACTCCCTTATATACTCAAATTAGTTGTTCTCGAAAGTTCTTATCTTGGAATGTTCTAGATGGTTGGAATAAGGGGAAATACATTTGACATTGGAAGAGAGCTTTTTTGTTTCTTCCATAAATTATTTATGCAATTTTCCAACAGATGGCGCTGTAGTAGTATAAAGGTCTGTTCACAACAATATTAAGAAAATGTTCGTAGTTACAATTTGCGAAGCAACGCGAGTACGGGTCGGCTAGTCTTACATAAAATGAAATAATTTCTATATCTCACACCGTTGCTGTTTTATTTCAATTTGTTTTCCTATCGTTCATGTCTAGTCACCCTGTTTCAGGAAAGCACACTCTTATTAAAATATTGCAAGTTTAAAGCAACAGTAACAGTTGAAGAAGGGGGTAAAGATGGCATTGCCTTCTGGCCGGCATTGTACTATGTGATTCCCATTATACATACATATATATCTGAATCACATATTGAAGTACAACGATTGCATTTTATTCGAATTTTAATTCGTGCACCTACTAAGGTAATATCCATTAAAAACTATTCATTTGCTTATACATACTTAAGAGCTACAATAAAACTATAAATAACAAAAGCTATTTGCAAATGAATATAATCAAGCACTACCTTTTAATCAATTTTATAATAAATTGTATACTATTGCATATTTTTATGGCTCAACATCCATCAAAGCTGGTAGAAACATTTAAGTGAAAAAATTCAAGAGCCAGTGATTTTATTCGACCATTCTAAAATGTCCTTTCTCATAGCAATAACGGTTTTATTTTCTATCTCCAGTAGTTCTTGTCTCGGGAACAATAACACCGAGTTGAGTATATTCATTCGAAAAGTGTATCAGGAGAGTGATTCAGGAGCTGTATTGTTTGTAGGAATTGATGATGAATTTTTGAGTGAGTTCATAACATCATCAAGTTTCGATGTTCCTGTATTGACTTTCAAAAGTCGTTCCCTTGGTCGTACGTATATGAAAGGGTTTTCTAACAATGCTATCCTTGTTGTGAAAGCCCAGAGAGAGTATCATGACGAACAGATAGATTTGTTACATCAAATCATTCCAAGGTTTCTAATTCGAAAATTTGTCATCATTTTGGCATTTGACAAGGAGAACCTTCTAGAAAATATGTTGTTCTTTGATAAGTATAAATTCACAAGGATTTATGGAATAGAGAAAGGAATTTCATATACGTATCTTCCCTTTGCTGATAAACAAGTTCAAAGACTAGCAGATAACACCCCTCTTGCCGATGGATATAAGGATCTGAATGGGTTTCCAATTCGAACAACCATACAAAATGATATCCCAAGGGTTTTTCGGTATTCGAATAAGCAAGGACAACTGGCGGTCGGAGGGTGCTACGGACAAATCTTCATCCATTTTCTACGCAAACACAACGCAAATTTTGAGGATGTAAAAATTAACAATTGCGATGGGATTTGCTTTCCAAAAATATTAAACGCAACACGCCATAATGAAGTGGACATAAGTATGAACGTGTACACCCCAATTAAGGGATTCGGTTATAGCTACCCTATGAAAATAATAGGATTGACAGTCATGGTGGCATTCAATGGCAATTTGGACCCCAACCAATACTTTTTGCGGCCTTTTTCGCTGACAGTTTGGTTATCAATTGGTCTCATCTTCATTTACATTATTCTAATGGATCTGGTAAAAAATCTCAACTACAATTTGACAGCCGGAGATGTTTGGAAGAGTTTTAGCCAGTTGTTGCTCATGATGCTGAATTCATCATCTGGACAGCGAATTAAAAAAGACTATCGATTTTATATCCAGGTGTTGGTCATGACATTTATACTTGGAAATATTTATAACAATCATTTTACATCTTTTTTGACAGTTTTCATAAAGATGAAGGAGTTTGAAACCATGCAGGACTTAATTGACAACAACGTACGTGTAATGGTGGCTGACTATGAATTGAAAACAGGCCAAGAAATGAATATTCTTCCGGCTGGCTCCGAGAAGCTTTTCTATCCCACTGAATATTCCGTCTATGCTAAGGAGAGGAATTCTATGAAAAACACAGAATTTGCATATTTAATTGGTGTTGACAGAGCTGAGTTTCTGATTGGATTGCAGCAACATTTTGCCAAGCCTTTATTTCATACAACCCGTGAGGGCCTAAGTACGGCATATACGGTTTTTATTCTAAAAGAACATTCACCATTTAAGGAGATTCTAGATAATTTCATAATACAAGTTCTTGAAACAGGATTAATAATAAAATGGGATCGTGATGCCATTACGCAAAGTCTCATGGCTGGATTTGAAATTAGTCGTGATAGTAAGGCTCAACCATTGCATGTTCCCTTGGGAGTGGGACACTTGGTTTTTGCGTGGAATATTTTGGCAATGGGTTTACTAACAGCGTTATTAACATTTGGATGTGAAATACTATTAAAGAATGGAAAGCGTAGAAACTGTCAAAAAAAACCATTTCAATTGAGAAAAATTAAAACTTCCTTAACAGATAAGGTGGCTAATTAGGTAACCTTTCTATCAACAATAACACAAGTATTGAATTTCCGAGAATTTTTGTTTTAATAAACTAAGTTTAGTTGCTTATGTCTGATGGAAATATTATGTATATTTACTTTTTAACGACTGTTCTTATTATAGTAATAAATCCAATTTTTAATTAAAATCATATCATGAAGAGTTTTTTGCACTTAATTATTTTTCTTATTTTATTTTAAATGTTGTTTTAGAATGTCAAATTTTTATTTTGTTATATAGCTTATAACTACGGATTGAATAGCTTTTGTTTCAGTTAATTTCAGTTAAACGGAGATTTTATAGCAACTTTGTTTGGTAATCTGGAAGAACCTCCCAACATATCAAACAAAATGCATTTTTAACGATTCTGAAGTTTTTGTTTCGTTGTATTTGTGAAACGTCAAATGCAGATGGCAAATTGAAGTTTTTTTTATTACATATTTTTAAACATGGTAAAAGCTTATTTGAATCTACTTGCGAGGAATATTCCTTAATAACTTCAAGAAATTACTCCACCTGGGGTTTTTTACTTTGAGTAGACACAGAGAAGAAAAACGCACTTATAAGACAGATATATCCTATCGCACCAAGCACATTCCTATAAGATTAAAGGCTGATTTTACGAAGGACTATTAAACACTTACCAGGCTTCTAAACCTTAAAATGGCATGTTTTGGTTTCACCAAGCGCCTTTAAACTAAACAAACTTTTAAAAACCCTTATATATAAACTAAATGTCCATTTTTGGCTCAGTACATTTTTAAAGTGTCATTAAAATTGTCATGAGATAGGTACAGTTAACAAGGCGATATTCAAGCTGACATTTTTGTTTTGTAAGATTTTAGTTTTCACAAATTTCGACCTTGCATGTTAATATAATATCAGACCAAATACATAAATGTTAAAAAAACATAAATGTTAAAAAAACAGCCAAGTTCTCTATACAAAAACCTTTGTATAAAAAGTCAGCCATGAAAAGTACTGAGATCTAAAAGTACGCCAAGTTCTTACTTCATAAAGGTTTAATACCGAATATTTTAAAGTAGAATAATATTCAAACAGCTACAATGTAATAGAGAAATTTTATTATTTAATGATTACTGACTAAGATTTGATGGGTTCACTGGTCAAGTTTTTAAAACCTTTCGAATTGGGCATAAAATAAAATGCACGACTGGATCGCACGAACTTGCTCTTATGTAAAAGTACTTTGGAATTTAGGATACATTTTATAAATATAAAACATGGATTTAATGAGATAATAATGTTCAAATGCATAAAATTGTCGTCTGGTTTCCGGAAAAGTATGAATTTATCCAAATAAACCTTAAAAAATCGTTTTATTACTAAATAAATTTTTTCTATAAGAAATTTCTCTAAAATTTTTCAAGAAAAAAATGTGGGATGCGAGTTTTAAGTAAGTAAGGAAATAATTTCAAAAAATAATCGTTCATAGGTTTTGAAGATATTGATTTAAAATTTTTTTTTTTTTTTTTAAAACCCAATAAATATTTTTTCGAATATTTTTATATACAATATTATTTTAAACTTAAGGGGACTCCTGCTAAAAATTTTGGGTTAAAATCCTTAGAGCCGTTAATGAGAAAGTCGAAAATCAAAAAAACGGGTCTATGGCAGGTACCCCTAATAACATTTTGCCCCAAAATTTTTTTTGACCAAAATGTAGTCCATGTCCATAATATCACACTTAATTTTTTTTATAAAAATCGTTAGAGCCGTTTTCGAGATAAATAAGATTTTGCATTACGGGTGTATGGGGAGCTAAAAAAAAATTTCAATTCCTCCTCTAGGGAATCACCGAAGACCCTTAACTACCGAGATTGAAAGAAATAGGTCCAGGGGTTTAGGCTGTAGTGAGAGGTACAGACACACTGAAACATGTTTTTTGTGTACTAAATTTTCCTTAAAATTTTTATAAGAAAAATTGATATGCAAATTGTTAGTATTTAATAAAATACATTTTAAAACGTAATTTAAAAATTTAATCGTGTATCGGTTTTCAAGATATTGAATTTTCAAAAAAAGAATTGTATTATTTTTTTAAAAATCCAAAAACTATTTGTTCGAAAAAAATTTTAGTTTATATTTTTTCAAATGCAAAACAGCTCCTGCATAAAAATTTTGGTTAAAATCGTTAGAGCCGTTGGTGAGAAATTCGAAAATCAAAAAAACCGTTATATGACAGGTACCCCTAATAACATTTCCCCCCAAATTTTTTTTTCACTAAAATATAGTCCATGTCCATAATATCACACTTAATTTTTTTAATCAAAATCGTTAGAGCTGTTTTCGAGATAAATAAGATTTTGCATTACGGGTGTATGGGGGGTACCCTTAGTTTTGGAGCTAAAAAAAAAATTTCAATTTTTCCTCTAGGGAATCGCAGAAGACTCTTAACTACCAAGTTTGAAGAAAATACCTCCGGTAGTTTAGGCTGTAGTTCGAGGTACAGACATACAGACATACAGACAGACGGAATTGTCGGACCCACTTTTTTCGTCTTCGCTATCATCGTAATGTCAACTTTGATCAAAATCTCGAGTTCGATTTTTTTTCTAAATGCAGAACTTGCCCTATAGTACCTATATCGCAAGTAAAAAACTTTCCAAGTAAGCCCATCAAATGTTAGTCAGTAATCATTAAATAATAAAATTTCTTTATTACATTGAAGCTGTTTCAATATTATTCTACTTTATATATTCGGTATAATATTTTGCCATGTCAAAATCTCGAAAGATACAAATGTTTTCTTTTTTCATTCATGTTAACAGTTAACATAACATAGAGTACCAAATCGAGCACTCTAGTTTTAAGAAAAGTCATGAGTTTTCAAGATGCAGGTATATTTTCAAAATGACATTAAAAAGACATTTCGAATGAAAAACCTTAGATTTTCTATTTTTCGCTTTGAATGTACATTAAGCTATACCGCTCCACCAAATTTCATCATTCTAGAGCAATCGGAAGTGCTCCATATAAATTAAGCATTTTCTCAAAAATTGAGCGGATACCACGCCCCCTGAATGGAAAACCTCAATTTTTATCTTTTGGTCCTTATATTCAATTTAAGCCCTACCGGTTCACCAAATTTCATCGTTTTACAGCAGTCGGAAGTGCTTCATTCAGCCAACATTAATTCGGAGAAAGTGGGCGGATACCACACCCCTGAACGGAAAACCTTAAATTTTCGATTTTTCCCCTGCTTGCATGGCAAGACCTACCGTTGTGCAAAATTACAAGATTCTACGATGTCGGGAAGTGTCCCATAATTTTGATGATCTATCAGTCAGTCAGTCAGTCAGAAATTTGGTGAGGCGTTTGTTCCTGACTATCTTATGGAGGGGTCAAAAATTGCCTGAGTTTGTTCATGTAAAAAGGGTGTAGTGCCAGAACTTGGCTGGGCACTACCGTGCCCTTTGATAGTGCGTTACTTATGCCGAGTCTAGTCAGTTTAAGATAGAGACCCTCTACCCATACGGTGTCGAAAGTCTTCTGTAAATCAACCAGACAAGCATCTATACCCTGATTTTTAGTTTTGTTCCATTAGATATCAGAAACGAGTTTAGACGCGGCATGAATGATGTCATGTCCCGCCTTAAAACCGAACTCATTATCCGGTATTATATTATTGTCCTCCGCTTACTTGGACAGAGCTCTATTAATGACTTTCTCAAATACCTTGCTGATACCCAGTAGAAGACTTATCCACCGGAGATTCGCCGGATTGGAGTTGTCCTTTCCCTTTTTCGGGAGAGGATGAACCACAACTGTCTTCCACCGCCCTGGATAATATGCATTATTCAGTGCGTTGTTAAACAGTGTGGCATAAATGTCAACTGCTTCCTGAGGTAGATGTCGTAGTACAATATTGGATATACCATCGACTCCTGCTGACTTTTTCTTCTTTAACGAATGGAAGATGAGTTGGAGCTCCATTTTCGTAACTAACAGGAGACTGCTCATATTTCGGCGATGATGGCATTCGCGAGGACGTTGACTAAATGTCTGTAACTGACAGTGTCGGTAGAAAAGTTCATAAATGATAAGGTAATTTTTGGAATCGACAATGTAGTTCATCCGGCGAATTTCATAATTCAATTTTATAGCAGATGCGAAAGGTCAACGTCAACGGATCCAGTTAACTCACCGGGAGTAAAGTTCTGCGAATTCTGTAATCGACATGATTACAACTTATACAGCGACATCTTGTTAATCCTTGGTTCATTTAAAGTGAAAGAACATCAAGAATTTTCAAGTTGAGTTAAATTTTGGATACAGTGAACAAGTGGGAGTAGTACTCAATCACCTGAAGATGTACCAAACTGTAGTTAGTAAGCTAGAAACCGGGCAAACTGCTGAGACTTGTTGTTTGAGCTACATAGTGAAGAGTAGGTCAAAACTGACACAACAGGACTTGCTCCGAGAGAGAAAACCTTTAATAAAAAAGCAACAGAGCATAACTATTTATTTATTTTTAATTCTTTATTACTTTAAATCACATCTAAAATTCGTGTAAACTAGTGTGTACTACAAGTTTAGGAATACAAGAAATAATGTTAAAAGATTATTATATTCAAACAGCTTATTTAAAATAAAAAGGTCTCAAAGTTATTTTGCACTTTACAATTTTCTGGTGACAAAATAAAACCAGCATAGCTTTTCTCCTATAAATACCACAAATGCACACGCCAAACCAATTCCTAAACAACATATTGGAAATTTAAAATGCTCCAAATTCAAAGGCTTATGCAACGGCTCCTCACTACGATCACCCTGCTGTCTTAAACCAATATTGAGTACTTGTGGAATAGTATCAGATTCCCATTTTTCAATTAAGCCCGTATTAGCGATTTCAACGATGAGACTTCTCAAATTCTCGTTATATACTGAATGGAGGGGCAGCAAATATCCAACATTATAAGTGAATAAATCATAGCTCGCAATTCGAAATGTGGGCTTACGAAATGTTGATTGAAGGTTTATGTAAAAATTAGCTTCATCCGCGTCGAAAGCAAAGGCAATACTTGTATTTAAAACGGGATAAAGGTGAGCATTAAAAGTTTTTCGGTCAACTGGCAATACTATGTTGTCGAAAGCTCTTTCATATGTCATGTAATTATGTATAATGTAAAAATCGTCATCTCTTATCAGCACTCGTACATTATTGTCCACTAAATCTTGGACCGTATCAAATTGTCTAGACGGTATGAAAACGGTTAAAAACGATGTAAAATATATGATGTAAATATTTCCAATAATAAAAGCAAAGATTGCAACTTGTAAATGCAACCGATAAGCAGAATTGATTGGCTTTTCTGGGGAACGATTAAGCAGTGTGAGATAAGTTTGGCTAAAACTACTCCATACATCTGCCTCCGAACTGATGCAAAATTTCCATAGGATATCCATAAGCGTTATGTAGATTATTGTGAATCCAATGCACATCCAAACCCCTCTGGAAAATGGTCGCACGAAGTATTCAGCTGGTTCCACAAAATTATTTTTAGGTACCATAAGGCAATATCTGTGTAGCCTGGCATCAATGACAAAGGAAAGATTTTGAATGTAGCCGTACATAATCATGTTTATATCAATTGTGTAGTTGGCTGTTAATTGAAATGTTTTCCTCGCATTATAATGCATTGTATTACTAGTATTTGTAATTGAAACTTCAGAAAAAGTAGCATTATGCCTTCGAAGAAATTGTCTCACTATTTGACCATATTTTCCTCCAATCTGTCTCTGTCCTTTCCTGTCCAGGTACCAATATGTTTTCGGCACAACATGTGGGACCCATATTCGAATATCATAGCCGTTTAAGTCCATTAGCGAATTCGGAAGAACATCACTTTCAGAAATCTGCTTAACTTTCGTTTCGGCAAAGGGAAAATAGGCGTACGAAATTCCCTTCACGCTTCCAAATATCCTTGTGAAATTTTTTTCAGAAAAATATACAAAATGGTATTTCAGATGGTCAATGTTGTCTGCTGAAATGACGACAAATCTACGATGGTTCAAATTGTCTATTAGTTTTTCGAAGGCCGAAGGGACTTTGTGGTTAACATTTAAAGCCCGAACCACCAGAACAATGTTGAGGGAGTTGGCATTCTTGGCAAAATCCACTTCATTAAAATTTTTGAATATCATCACGGGTGTGAAGGAATGCGTTTTTAAAAAATCACTCAAAAAATCATCTTGCATTTCGATAAAATACAGTGTGGGTGAGTTGTTTTCTTGTTGCGCTCTTTCGATAAGTTGAGTTAATTCAGCATTATTTGACGATACTGCCAAAGGTGTTAAAAATAACAGCAGAAATATTTTTCCCATCAACATACTAAATGCAAAATCTTTTTTTTATATATTTGAACTTCGATTGGTCGTAAAATTGCACTGCAATGTTTCTTAGGTACATCAA